>OX276344.1:20820999-23320999 GCA_946251885.1 Cosmia pyralina
TCTGCCGATTTCGACAAACCGAAAAAATTGTCACAAAAGTTTCGAGCGTGCAGCTGCAGTGAACCATTTATTCCCCACTACGTACCTAATTACAATGCTTGTTACTTGCCACCATGGGAGTTATTGCAGCACTTCTTAAGAACGAGATACATTGCATGCTTGTAGAGGAATGCACTCAATTCAAAGATCATTGTCATATCACCAACGGATTACGGATGGACAGATGTAAATGGAAAATTGAAAATGACGGTTACCTGAAGCGTATGAAGATGTAGTCAGAACACCAGATATTCTAGGGGAAGCCCTGTTTTAGGAAATCATGAATAATTATTATTGCTATTTTATTTAATGATTATTTTTGTTATATTATTTTTTATTATTATATTATTTATTAATAATTACCATATCATTAAAAGATTTTAAATATACATATAAATTGCGTGATTGTCATTTACTTTTGTTATCAATTATTATTCTTAAATTCTTTTTTATTACATTAATAATTTCCTTAACATATACTAGGTACATTTCTTCTATTATTTATGTTTATCATTTGAATATTTATCTAAGCAGCATTTGTTTATTAGTATTTTTTGTCTTTACCTATGAAATTGCCGTTTTGTATGAAAAAATTTAAACGAATTTTTTTCATGCATTTTTTATTTGTATTAATCGAAGTAATCACCCATGCAATCAATGCATCTTTGCCAACGCAGTGGCAGTTTATTGATGCCCTTCTTAAAGAAATCAGCTGGACGGGAGGCAACAAATTCTTCAAAGGCATTTTGTACTGCCTCTCGGGTATTGAATTTTTTTCCCGCCAAGAAGTTATCCAAATTCTGTAAAAAGTAGTAGTCTGTAGGCGCAACGTCTGGTGAGTAGGGCGGATGACGGAGAGCTTCCAACCCCAGTTCTTGCAACTTGGAGACCGTCTGCTGTGCAGTATGAGGTCGCGCGTTGTCGTGCAGGAGCAGCGGAGACGAGCGATTGACCAATGCTGGTTGGAGATGTGCCAGCTTCTCCATCATTGTGTTCAGTTCTTCACAGTACACATCTGAAGTAATGCTCACCCCGTTTGGTAAGAAGCTGTGATGAATCACACCGGCGCTAGACCACCAAACAGTGACCATCACTTTTCTAGGGGTAAGTTTTCGTTTAGGGCATTGCTTAGGTGCTGAACCAGGATCCAACCAACTTGCTGAGCGCTTGCGGTTATCAAACAGAATCCATTTTTCATCGCAGGTAACAATGCGGTTCAAAATTCCTTCATTTGTGTGTCTGTTGAGCAGTGCAAGGCACGTCTCGACGCGTACTTTGCGCTGGCGATCATTGAGTTCGTGGGGCACCCATTTGTCAAGCTTTTTTACCTTGCCAATTTGACGCAAATGGACCAATATTGTTTTGACGCTAACGTCGAAAGCTGCTGCTAATTCAGCCGTAGATTGTGTATCATCAGCTTCCACAATCGCCTTTAATTCGTCATTGTCGACCAAAGTCTTCGGACGACCGCGAGGTTCATTTTTCAGGTCGAAATTTCCAGAACGGAAGCGAGCAAACCAATAACAAGTGGTGCGTTGGTTTGTAGTGTTAGCTCCGTAAACGTCGTTGATGTTGCGTGCCGCTTGTGCCGCGTTGCTGCCACGACGGTACTCATATTCCATAATTACTCGAATTTTTAACGTATCCATGATGACGAAAAAGATTGAAATGCGATGAAAATGTAACACTAATCAATAAACAAATGACTACTTTTGGAAAAAAAATCCATGTTTTTAAAATAAAATTAATTTGAAATTAGAATTCTTAGCCAAACAAAAATTATTTTGATTTGAAATGGCCAGTACTGCAGAACGGCAATTTCATAGGTAAAGACCTAATATTATCTCCGGTTTTTCTCGTCTGGCTAACGGCGAGTACTTGCACAGGCATAACCAAGTAGCTAGGATTATCCACCAGCAACTTGCTTTGAAATATAAACTAGTCGATTCTGAGGTACCGTACTACAAGTATGTGCCCGACCCAGTTCTCGAAAATGACCATGTCACTTTGTACTGGGATCGGTCTATCATTACTGACAGGACTATTGTCGCCAATAAGCCTGATATAGTAGTGATAGATCGGTTAGTGCGCCACGCAATGATAGTCGATGTTACCATTCCACATGACGAGAACCTCGTGAAAGCTGAGAAAGAGAAACAAATAAAATATCTCGACTTAGCTCACGAGGTTGTTGACATGTGGAATGTGAGCTCGGCTGTCATTGTGCCGATTGTCGTAACGGCCAATGGCCTGATGGCCGAAAGCCTCGACCAACATCTCTCGAGGCTATCATTAGGCGGTTGGATCAAGGGCCTGATTCAGAAGGCCTCCTTGATACGGCTCGCATTGTGAGAAGGTTCCTGTCTCTGCAGCCCTAACCACCGGTAGCTTGGACCCTGCTCCCGACACCGGCGGACCTCTATTTTTTTATATTTTTAAATGTTTTTTTATATCCTTTTTTTAAGAATTATTTAAAAATGTAAATAGATAAGAAATAAAATAAATAAACGACAAAATAAATAATAATATTTTTTTTATATTTTACATGTTTTTTTTATATCTTTTTGTTTAAAAAATATTTAAAAATGTAACTAAATAAGAATTTAAATGAATAAACGAAAAATAAATAATATGAATAAAACGATAGGTACATTTAATATTTTTATTTTCTCACACAATACCCCACATTCCCAAACTACGGTTTTACCCATGTTTAGGGGTGCAAGATAGGCAAGGTGGTAAAAAACATACCAGCTAGACTGACCCACCTCGTCTGGCCCGGCTCCCGAATTCGTGTTTGTTTTCTATATTTCCCTGTTTAACTGCTAGGTTTCACAGATTTCTTAACAATTGGAATAAAACCAATTATATTTTGAATAAAACCAAATAAAACTATCCAAGCCCATTTGCTCAACTAGGTGTATTTAAAAATCTCGACGCTTTTGTCGGGTCTTATCATTTTGTATTCCACAAACATGGAAAGCCTTGCCAAAGTTCTTGACCACTCCTAAGGGTCTGTGACTCCATGTTTCGTTATGGGATGCATCGGGGTGTTTACCGCCATACTTCGGAAAACACATAAAAAAACCGGCCAAGTGCGTGTCAGACCACGCACAATGAAGGGTTCCGTAGTTGGGATGAATTTATCTTAAGAACAAACTTAACATTGTAGTTGAAAAACATGTTCTCCCATACATTCCAACTGTAAATGTAAGTTTGTACTCACAATATTGATAGATTTACCGTGTTATTTTAAGACCACAGACTTCTTATAGGTTTTCCTGTAATCTACAGGTAAAGATCTATTTTCTGTATTTTTTTCAAAATTTTAAGCTCACTAGTTTCGGAGATAGGGGGGGGGGGAATGGTCAATTTTCGTCTATTTTCTTAAATAACATATATTTGAGGCCCTCATAGTAAGCCCTTTCATTTGATATGCCACATGGTGTAGTTTGCAAAACTTTTTTTTTTAACTTTCTTATTTGCCCCCCATACGTGACCTCTATATTCAAATTTAATTTATTTACTTTACCCGTCCGTGTTTGGGTCACAGAAATTCATATGTGTACCAAATTTCAACTTAATCGGTCCATTAGATTCGGAGCAAACTGGCTGTGACAGACGGACAGACAGACAGACAGACACACAGGCACACGAGTGATCTGTTTTTTCCTTTTGAGGTACGGAACCCTAAAAATCAATAAAAAAAAATAGACAAGTTGCGAAATTTTTTTTTTTTGAAAATGGCATCTCGTCGTCGAGAGGTCTCGACTACTTAACCGGACTTTCCTGTGGGTGCCTTATGCAAGCTCAAAGCCTCCAACTAGGGGCATGGTATACTAACTAACTTATAAACTAAGCGGCTGCACACTAAGGGCACCTCGGCTTAGGGCGTCGCTGCGGGGAGGACAGCAAAGAGGGATAGGCTGGATCAAATCAGGGTAATTATTATTATCAGGGGAGTTTAACGCTACAGGCTCATATGCCACCAGCTGGCTCGATTATACCGATCAAGGGACTGGGGGGGGGGGGACTTACATTAGAGTAGTCTAAGCATTAGAGAGTCGAAGACGCGGGGGACCTCGTCGGCGAGGCCGGAATGTAGGATCTGTGACAAGTTGCGAAAGCCTTGCCAGAGCTTTATACAGGGTGTCCCGTAAATAATGGATCAAACGTAACGGGTAGGTAGCTTACCTAATTTCCAACAACTAATTTGAATATTAAAAAAAAACCGTTACAGTAACCAGGATATTAATTTTTTTTCGAATTTTACGATTTTGTCTTCCAGAATTAAGCTTTTTTAATGCTGTCGCTGCAAATGATGACATTTTTAGGTATGATTTTTATTTAACATTTCTGAATAGCTTACTAATGTTATAAGATACCATTTTTTTTGAATACCGTTTTATTTGCCTTAGAAAAAAAATCTTGAGTTGAAAAGTTTTTTCTTTACGATGTTAGGACCAAAATTGAAAAAATTCTCCTGTAAAAAAAATGTATGACACCGAAGACCACCATTATTTTAAAAACTTGTACATTTAATAAGGTTTGCAAATTGGTATAAAACTTACGTCTAGTCCTTATCGTTACAAAGATATTGCTATGAATGTGATGAAGAAGACAGAAAATAAATTAAATTGGTACTATTCCATTTTTTCCTTTTCGTAATGGCTTATGCTTGAATGCTTGTAATCGAAGCAGGTAGTTAAGCGGATAGCATAATTCCGACCCGATGACGTCATCTGTCCGGAATTTGGGACCGCCACCTATGGCGGAGTTGCACCTCAGTCAGTGTGAAAGGGATAGATAGCGCCGCTTTTTGGTAAATCGGTTAAATCGGTATGAAGTTGCGCAGGTTCTTTTGTTCTTTCCTGCGCCCTTCACTCGTACAGGCTTCATTGTTGCTTGATTTTATTAGTTTAGTTGTAACTAGTCTCTCTTCGAGTTGCTACGTCAGACAACTTTCGCTCCCGGTCAGTGGCTCGGTGTTTTCTTCTGTAAAATTTGACTTGTGCTGTGTTTTTGGACTTTGCTTTGCCTATCGATTTGGAACTCTTTGCGTATTGGACAAACGACTTGGCGATCCTACGGACTCCGAAAACATTCGTTTGTGTGTGCTTGTACGTGTGTGCAGTAGCGCTGAAACCTTATTCAGCCCAATGCCTCGTTATGAGTACACGCCACGGCAGTACGCCGAAATGCATTTTATCTACGGAGAAGCAAGAGGTAATGCCAGGGCGGCTGCAAGATTGTACCGTGAAAGATACCCGAACCTGGTTCGTTAGCCCGATTATCGCGTCTTTATTAGAGTGCATAACGCGCTTCTTGAGGGAAGAATTCTTGGCACCGGAGTTGGTGGTACCCGTGAAGGACGACCGCGACAAGTTAATGACGAAGTCATTCTTCGAGAAATCGAGGAAGATCCGTCAGTCTCCGTTCGCGTCATAGCGCGACGCGTAGGAATTTCTAGATCGACGGTGCATCGAGTGCTACAACGGTGCTGATTGCACCCATATCACGTGCAACGTGTTCAAACGCTGACGTCGCGTGATTACCAGCCAAGAATAGAATTTTGCCAAAGGATGCTTAGAATGATTCGGGCGGACCCGCAGTTTTTTAACAAGATTTTATGGAGTGACGAGTCTTCATGCCGCCGAGATGGATATTTAAATTTGCATAATTTGCACAGTTGGCAGCTGATAAACCCATATTTGATGCGAGAGGACAGGAGCCAACATCAATTTAAAATAAATTTATGGGTGGGAATAATCAATGGGCAAATAATAGGGCCCTTTGAACTACCAGCTACTCTAAACGCCGAATATTATCTCCATTTTTTAAGGAATGAGTTGCCAAGGTTATTAGAAAACGTTCCAGAAGACGTACGGCAAGCAATGTGGTTGCAAAATGATGGGTGCCCCGCTCACTATGCGACGGCAGTAAGGGCGCACCTTGATGAAAGTTATCCGGACAGATGGATCGGCCGATTAGGACCAATTTTGTGGCCTCCGCGATCTCCGGATTTAAATCCCCTAGATTTTTTTTACTGGGGATGTTTAAAAGACAGGGTCTACAAGAATCCAATAACGTCGGAAGAAGAATTACGACAGCGCATCCAATCTGCTGCATCAGAAATAAACCAAAGCCGTTTTGTCCGTCGGATAAGAGCTTCCTTTATTAGGAGATGCAGACTTTGCATTCTTGTAGAGGGAAGGCAATTCGAACATTTATTGTAAAAACCAAATAAAACGATTTATTTGAACTAACTGTTTTTTTTAGTACGGCCTCCTAATTCTTTTCATACGCCTCAATAATTCAATGAACATTGCCTCTGAAATACTAAAGTTACACATTTTAAAGAAAAAGTTTAAATGTACACACTTTTTTATTTTTTTTATTAACGTTGATTTGGAGCACCTCTCAGATTCATAGCAATTATCTTTGTAACGACAAGGACTAGAATGTACAACTTCATACCAATTTACCAAAAATACAAAAGCGGCGCTATCTATCCCCTTCACGCTGACTGAGGTGCAACTCCGCCACAGGTAGCGGTCCCAAATTCCGGACAGATGACGTCATCGGGTCGGAATATGCTAGCCGCTTAACTACCTGCTTCGATTACAAGCATTCAAGCATAAGCCATTACGAAAATGAAAAAATGGAATAGTACCAATTTAATTTATTTTCTGTCTTCATCACATTCATAGCAATATCTTTGTAACGATAAAGACTAGACGTAAGTTTTACACCAATTTGCAAACCTTATTAAATGTACAAGTTTTTAAAATAATGGTGGTTTTCGGTGTCATACATTTTTTTTACAGGAGAATTTTTTCAATTTTGGTCCTAACATCGTAAAGAAAAAACTTTTCAACTCAAGATTTTTTTTCTAAGGCAAATAAAACGGTATTCAAACAAATGGTATCTTATAACATTAGTAAGCTATTCAGAAATGTTAAATAAAAATCATACCTAAAAATGTCATCATTTGCAGCGACAGCATTAAAAAAGCTTAATTCTGGAAGACAAAATCGTAAAATTCGAAAAAAAATTAATATCCTGGTTACTGTAACGGTTTTTTTTTTAATATTCAAATTAGTTGTTGGAAATTAGGTAAGCTACCTACCCGTTACGTTTGATCCATTATTTACGGGACACCCTGTATACACTTTATCGTGTTTTGTCCAGAGTATAGTAACTATATAGGTAAGTTCTATCAGTTGACTCCATGTTTCGATGTTTTGGGAAAATGTATGTTCTAAGTAAGTATATCATGGGTAATTTACCACGGCAGCGACTTCTAGCTGGAGAAAAAAAAAAAAAAAAAAAAGTCATTAGCTACAACACACGTAGCTGCACTAGTGCTATGATGATTTTAGTAGGCGTTCCGCGCAAACATACCCCCGGGCGTTGAAAGCCTGTCTTTCAACCGGAATGCTCAGACTCGGGGTAGGTGGGCAACGGACAAATTTTGCTGAAAGATCTTCGGAGCAGGCCACTGGAGGTTTTGACGTCTGCAACCCTGATCACGCCATCCGGACCTGGATAGGTAGCGACAATCCGACCCATTTTCCACTTCAGAGGCGGCATGTTGTCTTCCTTTAGCAGTACCAGGGAATTCAGCTTCAGAGAACCCTTACATGTGCGCCATTTCGTCCTGAGTTGGAGCTCCGATATATACTCCTTGCTCCATCGGTTCCAAAAATGTTGTCGGAGTTGTTCAATGCGTTGAAATCGAGATAAGGAACTGGTGGAACGATCATGGTAATCTGGTGTCGGCAAAGATGTTAAAGGACGTCCAATTAAAAAATGTCCGGGTGTCAATGGTGCCAAGTCTTCAGGGTTCGATGAAAGTGGAGTCAGTGGTCTGGAGTTCAAGATAGCTTCAATTTGCACCAGCGTAGTATAAAGCTCCTCATAAGTTAGGTTACAAAGGCCCAGCACCCTGACTAAATGATGTTTAGTTGACTTGACACCAGCCTCCGCAAGGCCAGCAAAATGAGGAGAGTATGCAGGGATGAAGTTAAAGTTAATTCCCTCTTTAGCCATCTCCTCGGATAACGAGTTGCAATTAGCTTTAAGAAATTTTGATAGATCATTGTATGCACCAACAAACGAGGTGCCATTATCGGAAAATATATTAACCGGTTTACCCCTACGCGAGATGAATCTCTTTAACGCCATGATAAAAGTATTGCTGGTTAAATCACCGACTAGTTCAAGGTGTATTGATTTTGTCGTAAAACAAACAAAAATGGCAATCCACACTTTAACCAATTTGCAGCCACGACCCTGTCGAACAGCAGACTGTATTGGACCTGCATAATCCAAGCCAATACTTTCAAAAGGGAAACCTTCGGCTAGAAGTCGCTGCCGTGGTAAATTACCCATGATCGGTTTGACAGTTTGACCTCTAAGACGACAGCAACGTACACACCTACGGTAGCACAATCTGGCTAAATTACGACCTCGTATGGGCCAGTACGTATCCCGTATAGAAGCTAGCAGCAACTGGGGCCCAGCGTGAAACAACCGTTTGTGTTCATACTCAAATAGTAATTTTGTAAAGTGATGACTAGATTGTAAAAGAATTGGACATTTTGTATCATAAGGTAAATCCGAGTTTTGTAAACGACCCCTAACACGCATTATTTTATGGTCGTCTAGAAAAACGTTAAATTTCAATAAAGCACTTTTCTTTGGTAATTGTTTATTATGAAGTAACAACTTGTATTCACTGAAAGATTCTATTTGACATATTCGAATAATCAAAGATAGAGAATTTTGTAGTTCATCATTACTCAAGGGACCACAAACAGGTCGTTTTTTACATGCAGCAATAAAACGTAAAAGGTATGCTACCGTGCGCTGAAGCCTTAAAAAACTCGAAAATCGGTTAAAATTGAGAAATTCATTGGCCACATTCTCGTTGACATTACCATGTAAAGAGACATTTGATTTAACTTCCGGCAATGATTCATCAATAGATTGTGTAAATCTAGAGGGCCAACATGATACGTCATCCTTTAAAAAACTTGGACCAGACCACCAATCATATAAAGAAGGTAATAAATTAATGTCTACGCCTCGAGAGACATAATCTGCGGGGTTCTGATCGGTTGGGACATGTCTCCACTCGCAGTTGCCAGTCTTCTCTAAAATTTCAGCCACTCTGTTGCGAACGAAGGGCTGCAGCCTATTTGGCAACATTTTAAGCCATCCTAGGACGACAGTGGAGTCTGTCCAAAAGAATGTACGCGGCCTAGTGTTTAAGCGTAATGATGCAACCACCTTTTCATAAATTCGAACACCGACCAGAGCACCGCAAAGCTCAAGTCTGGGAATGGTAGTTGGTTTCAGAGGGGCAACACGACTCTTTGCTAACAATAAACGTACCAACACTTGATTTTCATTGTTGACACTGCGAACGTATAAGCATGCTCCGTATGCTCGTTCAGACGCGTCAGTGAAAACGTGAATCTCTAAAAGTTGCATTGAATCAATTAGAACATGACGTGGGATATAAATTTCATTTAATTTTGGTAAATTCATTACTAGTTCAGTCCAAACTTTCCTAATGTCCGGCGATAGCTGTTCATCCCATGACAGTTTATGTAACCATAGTTTTTGAAGCAACATCTTCATCACTATAATGCATGGAGCTAAAAGCCCCAAAGGATCGAAAATTTGTGATATAATCGAGAGCATGTCACGTTTTGTATCGTTACAAATAATTGGTTGACTAATGGGAAAACAGAGTTGATCAGATTGTGATTGCCAACCCAGACCTAAGGTTTTGGTAGACTCAGATCCGCCAATATTCAAGTCAAGTGAAGATTGGGGACAGTCAGAACCAGTCACCAAACGCATATCATTTGACTTCCACTTTCTTAGGTTCATTCTAGCTGAAGCAAGAGTAGAAGTAACTTTATGACGCAAGTCTCTTACTTCATTGAGATCATCTCCTCCCGTCAGCAAATCATCGACGTAAAAATCACGCAGAATGACCTCAGCAGCTCCTTTATCAACGCAATCTGAACCTAACTGTTTAATACATCTCGTTGCAAGGAACGGAGCGCTGGCCGTGCCGTACGTCACGGTATTGAGCTGGTACGTTTGCAACTGAATTGACGGGTCATCACGCCAGACGACTTGTTGGAGATGTCTGTCATTTGGATGAACAACTATCTGCCGGTACATTTTCTCCACGTCGGCAGCAATAATAAATTTATGTTGTCTAAAACGTATTAATATTGATAGAAGATCATCCTGTACTACAGGTCCAGTCATCTGTATACTATTAAAAGAAGTGCTTGTGCTAGTGGCGCTGCTGGCATTAAAAACCACTCTTAATTTAGTGGTGACACTGCTGTCACGCAAAACTCCGTGATGTGGGAGGTAATGAGCAGAATGTTCAACATCTTTACATTTCGACATATGACCTAGACTTTCGTACTCTGCCATGAAATCTTTGTACAACTTAGACAGTTGAGGCTGGCTTTTGAACCTACGCTCTAAAGAAGAAAAACAATGTTTAGCCCTTAAAAAGGACTCACCTAACGTATCCGGGGAACATTTCAGTGGAATTCGAACACAAAATTGCCCGTTCTCCAAACGTGTAGTATTGTTTATAAAGTGCTCCTCGCACAGTTCTTCTTCTTGCGAATACACTGATGTAGTACAGACCTCTTCCAATTGCCAAAACCTTGTGAGTTGATGATCTATGCTATTATCTAATTCATCATTACCGTCAGAAACAATCTTTGTAAAATTACATTTTATCATTTTTGATGGTGTCGAAGCATAACTAATTTTAGTTGGGCCTGAAACCAGCCATCCCAGTCTAGTTTCGCAAAGAATAGGTTGTCCATCCCCTAACTTAATTCTTTGGGATCCCAGTAAGTCCCAAAAGATGTCAGCACCGAGCAGGATATCTATTGGGGCTGGTGAGTAAAAGTTAGGGTCAGCCAGACAAATATTTGATGGGATTTTCAATTTTAATAAATCTACATGTCTACTCGGAATATTATCGGTAATTGAAGGTAGAACAAAGCAATTAATGTTAATGGAAAAGTTATCGTTTAAAGATTTTATTGAGACGGGACACATTTTATTGATATATGAAGATGAATTATTAATACCTAATATGGAGTTGTTCACAGTAGTGGAAGTTAAACCCAGTTGCTTGTACAGTCTTTCAGTCATGAGACATGATGTGCTGCCACTGTCAAGCACAGCGCGAGTAACGTATTCCTTACCTTTTTTACCTATGACCTTAATTAAAGCCGTGGATAGCAATACGTCACCACGTTCAACACTTGCAGAAAGAGACAAACCTGCACTGAAAGTTGACGGAGCAGGGGCACTGGTCGCATTATCATTGTTAGCAGAAGTGATAACCAAGTCTAACTTCTTTGAATGATCTGCGACATGCACCAGAGTGTGGTGCTTGCGCCGACATATTTTGCAACTTGCCTGTTTACAGTTATTAGCGTAATGTCCTGAAGACAAACAATTATAACAAATCTTATATTTCGGTAGCAATTGTAACCGTGCTTCATTACTCAACGCCAAAAATTGAGGACAATTGCTTAATTTGTGCTCACCGTTACATTTAACACAACTCTTAGGTTTAGAAGAACTATTATTCACCTGATTATCCTTGTCTATTTTGTTATTAGAATCCTGTATTACCATTGTCCTAACCTTGGAATTTTTATTGGTGTTTGAATGTTTATCAATTGTTGAAGTTGACATTTCTAATGTTTCAATTAATTCAGCACGATTCTTAATGAATGTGAGGAACACAGTAAATGTAATCTCGTAGTCCTTGTCAAGTCGACCCTTATACTCTTCCCATTCACGGTAAGTTTTATTGTCCAACTTGTATCTTATAATGTGAATGAGTAGAGTATCCCAGTGATTAACCGGTTCGCCAAGGGATTCCAAGGCACGCAAGTTTTTATTAATGTGATCGATTAAAGCTTTTAAATTCACAGACGACTCCTTGCTGATCGTCTCAATATTAAATAATGCTGAAACATGGTGTTGAATCAACAGACGTTTATTATCAAACCGGTAACAGAGTAATTTCCAAGCGACTACATAATTAGCGGCAGAAAACTGAATTGAGTTTATCACCACTGCAGCTGAACCTTCTAGTGATGACCTCAAATAATGAAATTTATTTATGTCGTTTATGTCGTCATTAGAGTGAATAAGGCTGACAAATGTATCGTGAAATTCCAACCAATTTATGTAAGAACCGCTAAATTTAGGTAATTGAATAGTCGGTAACTTAACAAAGCTGTGATTATTAGAACGTGAACCTACTTCACTATCAGTTGGATCCCTTTTCTTATAATCATCGAGCACTTTATGAGCTTCAGATAAGGTTTTATAATAAAGAGACTCAAACTCACTACGTTCTAACATTTGACCATCAAAATTATCTGTGCTACATTCCAGTGCTAGTTGCACCTCGTCATATTGGCCATACAATGACTCAAGCCTATTCAAACGCAATCGCAACTCGCTAACCTCAGAAGGACTTATAGGAGGTTTTAATGAATTCAAATAATTCAAGAATACTGTTACCCTTCCCTTGTAACTTGCCCTTTTTCTAACGAGCTCCTTATCCTCTGGCATTGCGTAAGCTGGTGCAGTCAACCTGGAATGTATACAATTAAAGATTTAACAGCGTCTAAAATTGTTACGATACCTGCCTGTAAATACCTACATATAAAATACCTACATATAAAATACGAATTAACTGCTAACTTTAGTGTTAATTGTTTTCTTATAATTTCATAATAATGTATCAAACGTTTTAACAATAACAAAATCAGTACAAAACCTAACTAACTGCATTACATTCACAATGCAATTATGAACCTATCTAACTTTTAATGTGATTACATGAATAAATGACTCAGTAACTGTTACCTACCTAATAAAGTTATAATAATGCAGCTCTTTTTATAGCTACTCTTTGAAAGGTACAAATAACTGTGATTATCATAAGATTAACACGCTAATGTCTGATCAATTATAACAATTTGTAAGCACTAATAGGGTTTTACAACGATTAGGTATTTATCTCTGTACTAACCTGGTTATTAACAGCTAATTACCACTAAATACAACCTGATATTAGAGTGTTGGGTGGAACTAATGATGATTACGATTATCCAGACCACGGAAAATTCCACATCTTCGCAATGACACAGCAAAATGAATGTCGCACAACCAACTTCGCTTGTAATTACGAGTTATGTCCACCAATTCTCTTGAAATCCTTAAAATAATAGCTGATCGAAGTTTTCCATCGTGAAATCTTCTAATCCATGCTCGATAGGACCATTGTTGGGATTCCATCAGGTCTATCAGCGGGAGATGAAAAAAAATACGACTTGTCTCTTCAGTAAGAATGTGTATATTAACAAATGTAAAACTGTCGGTAGAAGGTGATTAAAAAAAAAAAAAAAGTCATTAGCTACAACACACGTAGCTGCACTAGTGCTATGATGATTTTAGTAGGCGTTCCGCGCAAACACTACCGTACCTTATTCTTCTTCAATAATAAAGAAATTCGGAACCAAACATTTTGATTCTAAATACATTGTTAAATATTAATAAGTTTTTAAACTTAGATTATAGAATGTCCAGATTCCTAGTAGGCTACCGTAAATTGATACCAAAGAGTAGCCAATATTATCAACTCGTTCGATCCCCGCGCCACACGTCAATGAACGGTCGCCACGCAAACGTCACGAGGCGGGTATTTTAATTTTAATAAAAATGGCAGTTTGTGGTATGAAATCGTGTAAAAATTACACTACAAAAAAAGATAAGGGCACTAAAATCTCATTTCATACGTAAGTATTCAATTTCACCGTGTCTAGCTTAGTTAAATTTGAAAACGAAAAAATAACAATGTGACATAATGTGACAGAATAACTGTTAAGTGTTGCCTAGGGCATGAAAAATTTACCCAAATTTTTAACACCTCACGAAAAAGACGAGGAATGACTAAGGAGTTTTATTAACATGGACGATGATTGTTTTTATGAGTGTTTGTTTCTTTAACCGTATAGTTCAGAAGCGCTCCCAATTGGACCCCAACATACGAACCTCCGTCGGCTCATTAGTGGAGTCGACAAACAACACCCTGAATCGATTATGTTAATATTTATTATGCTACCCGTCAAATCTTATGAATGTGCGTTAAATAGGGGAGTTGGATAAAACTCATTTGTTAACGCCATTGAATCTGTCATCTTTAGCCGCAAGTTTATTAATTTACCTTTATAAAATCCAAGTCTGTTAATGCGATAATAATCGTGTGATTTAACATTTTTACTTTTTACAAATATCACACACGCACATGTGAATACGATTGATTTAAAATGTGACAATTGAATCCCTGAAGCAATAAATGACGGTAATATTTTAATTTAAAACAAATTAAATATTTCAGACAAGCGGCTCAACACTCCTAGAGACAATGGAGACTACAGCAGTAGTGGTGACATTATTTGACGACCTCTTTGTTAATGTCAATGGATCGCCAGGTCAACCAAATGGCAAACTTAGATGCGCAGTGAAACCAAACTCGTCTCATCAAGAATTTTGGCAAAAAGCGACGAAATCCCTTAAAAATATTAAATATATATCGATACCAATAGTAAATTGGCTAGGCAGACTGCAAAGCCGAGACTTGTGCGTCCTCCATGCCTTGAAGAGTGGATTACTACGTTGCAGACCTTTTTGAGTCTGTCCAAATTATTATTTACAGAATTTGGAGTAAAATACCCCAGATTTTTAAATCGAGATCCTCTTGAGAATTTCTTTGGTCGCATAAGAGCGATAAATTATCGCAACGTGAATCCCGATGGAAATAGTTTTATGTACGCCTTCAAGTCTTTCCTAATGTCTAGTATACCTACTGAGCCCACACTAAAAATGTTCAAATTGTGAAGAAGATGACGGCGACACATAAAGCCCATAAGCAAAAGAAAACTAATAAATGACTACAAAATGTATGATAATTTGTTTTATTTATTTACATAGCAGAATTAATGATAAAAACCCCTAGACCCTAGCAGATTTTGTCGATATCGGGTACATCACTATACTACACTAAAAGTTATCGATAATAGCCATATTGAATATCTATTAAACTGAAAGCACTATTATATGTGTATGTGTGTGTCATGCACCATGTCAAATTTGAAGCGACAACAGCGCCATAACTGATAGTGTTGGAACTAAGCAAATTCGACTGTCACATCTGTAGCTTGCTACATATTACTAATCTGTGATGTGGCCGCGCAGCTTCTCTGTAGACCGAAGCCGAAGTTTATCGCCCGAATGTCATCGCGATGTGTGCGGCCCAAGCTTGCTCGTGTTTTTGGTATGAGAGCTCAGTCCAGTTTATATATTAGGTCCATGGTTCGGGCCATATATAAATGTATTCCTCCTATATACAAATGTACTCTGTGGTTCGGGCTATCTCTCTCGTCTCGTTTTGCCTCAGCTATGATCAATCTGCAATCTGCCTAGCCTTTTCCCAACTACGTTGGGGTCGGCTTCCAGTCTAACCAGATGCAGCTGAATAATTGCCTCAGCTAAGATATCCCATCAAAAGTAAACCTAAGACGCAATCCTTAGGGTTCATTTGAATGATACGATTTTTGGAGAGCTCAGTCCTGTTTATAATAGGTCTTTACCTATGAAATTGCCGTTTTGTATGAAAAAATTTAAACTAATTTTTTTCATGCATTTTTTATTTGTATTAATCGAAGTAATCACCCATGCAATCAATGCATCTTTGCCAACGCAGTGGCAGTTTATTGATGCCCTTCTTAAAGAAATCAGCTGGACGGGAGGCAACAAATTCTTCAAAGGCATTTTGTACTGCCTCTCGGCTATTGAATTTTTTTCCTATCCAAATTCTGGAAAAAGTAGTAGTCTGTAGGCGCAAGGTCTGGTGAGTAGGGCGGATGACGGAGAGCTTCCAACCCCAGTTCTTGCAACTTGGAGACCGTCTGCTGTGCAGTATGAGGTCGCGCGTTGTCGTGCAGGAGCAGCGGAGACGAGCGATTGACCAATGCTGGTTGGAGATGTGCCAGCTTCTCCATCATTGTGTTTAGTTCTTCACAGTACACATCTGAAGTAATGCTCACCCCGTTTGGTAAGAATCTGTGATGAATCACACCGGCGCTAGACCACCAAACAGTGACCATCACTTTTCTAGGGGTAAGTTTTCGTTTAGGGCATTGTTTAGGTGCTGAACCAGGATCCAACCAACTTGCTGAGCGCTTGCGGTTATCAAACAGAATCCATTTTTCATCGCAGGTAACAATGCGGTTCAAAATTCCTTCATTTGTGTGTCTGTTGAGCAGTGCAAGGCACGTCTCGACGCGTACTTCGCGCTGGCGATCATTGAGTTCGTGGGGCACCCATTTGTCAAGCTTTTTTACCTTGCCAATTTGACGCAAATGGACCGATATTGTTTTGACGCTAACGTCGAAAGCTGCTGCTAATTCAGCCGTATATTGTGTATCATCAGCTTCCACAATCGCCTTTAATTCGTCATTGTCGACCAAAGTCTTCGGACGACCGCGAGGTTCATTTTTCAGGTCGAAATTTCCAGAACGGAAGCGAGCAAACCAATAACAAGTGGTGCGTTGGTTTGTAGTGTTAGCTCCGTAAACGTCGTTGATGTTGCGTGCCGCTTTTTCGTCATCATGGATACGTTAAAAATTCGAGTAATTATGGAATATGAGTACCGTCGTGGCCGCAACGCGGCACAAGCGGCACGCAACATCAAAGACGTTTACGGAGCTAACACTACAAACCAACGCACCACTTGTTATTGGTTTGCTCGCTTCCGTTCTGGAAATTATAAATAAATAAATATAAATAAATAAATAAATAAATATGTTTTGGACATATCACACAACGCCATCTAGCCCCAAGTTAAGCAACCTAATGCTTGTGTTATGGTAACGAGATGGCTGATAAACTACTTATATACATTTTTTTTTTGTAAATACATACATATTATAGATAGAAAAACACCCAGACTCGGAACAAATACTTGTAGGTCGTACAAATATTTGTTCCGTGCGGCAATCGAACCCGCGACATGCTGCGCAGCAGTCAATCGCTCAACCACTGCGCCAACCGTGTCGTCAAATTTCGACCTGAAAAATCAACCTCGCGGTCGTCCGAAGACTTTGGTCGACAATGACGAATTAAAGGCGATTGTGGAAGCTGATGATACACAATCTACGGCTGAATTAGCAACAGCTTTCGACGTTAGCGTCAAAACAATATTGGTCCATTTGCGTCAAATTGGCAAGGTAAAAAAGCTTGACAAATGGGTGCCCCACGAACTCAATGATCGCCAGCGCGAAGTACGCGTCGAGACGTGCCTTGCTCTGCTCAACAGACACACAAATGAAGGATTTTGAACCGCATTGTTACCTGCGATGAAAAATGGATTCTGTTTGATAACCGCAAGCGCTCAGCAAGTTGGTTGGATCCTGGTTTAGCACCTAAACAATGCCCTAAACGAAAACTTACCCCTAGAAAAGTGATGGTCACTGTTTGGTGGTCTAGCGCCGGTGTGATTCATCACAGCTTCTTACCAAACGGGGTGAGCATTACTTCAGATGTGTACTGTGAAGAACTGAACACAATGATGGAGAAGCTGGCACATCACCAACCAGCATTGGTCAATCGCTCGTCTCCGCTGCTCCTGCACGACAACGCGCGACCTCATACTGCACAGCAGACGGTCTCCAAGTTGCAAGAACTGGGGTTGGAAGCTCTCCGTCATCCGCCCTACTCACTAGACCTTGCGCCTACAGACTACTACTTTTTCCAGAATTTGGATAACTTCTTGGCGGGAAAAAAATTCAATACCCGAGAGGCAGTACAAAATGCCTTTGAAGAATTTGTTGCCTCCCGTCCAGCTGATTTCTTTAAGAAGGGCATCAATAAACTGCCACTGCGTTGGCAAAGATGCATTGATTGCATGGGTGATTACTTCGATTAATACAAATAAAAAATGCATGAAAAAAAATTAGTTTAAATTTTTTCATACAAAACGGCAATTTCATAGGTAAAGACCTATTATTTTATTATTAGGTCCATGTCCCAAGCACGTCCCTTGCTGTCAAAGTGTCAATAGCTGACACTTGATCATCAAATGTCAAACATCTCAAAGCATAGCCAGTGCACTGCTAGTTTCAGTTTCAAGCAAAGACAGTGTTGCCAGCTTAGCCTTTTTCGGGCTAGATCTAGCTTTTTTTACTGTAGGTAAACTCGTTTATTCATGCTTTAGCCCGAAAAGAGCAATCTAGCCCTTTTCAAGCGATACGAAAACTTCGCACCGCGATTACCAAGTTATGAAACAATGCGCGTCATGTAGTATAGATTACGTCAGTTGACACTGTATGATCACTAATTGGGTATATTTTTAGTTTTGCTGTGGTAACATTGGTAACCCTACCTACTCTTTCTGCTTCTTTACTGGGGAATTCCCCAAGTTTGTTTCAAAGTATAAAACGACTAATTTAGGATGTAGTTACAATTTGTTCATCGTAATATTATTTAATTGCTGTTCCCACAAGGTGCCAACTGAAATAATAAAAAAGTGTGAGAGTATTTTGAAATACTCGTTCAAATTGGTTAAGAACACAGATGTCAATCAGCCATCAACTTCTTCTGCTTCGGCAGATATGATTTTGGAAGATTCCGATGAAGACTCCGATTTTTAATAATTTAATAACTTAATTATAATTAGATATTGCACTTTCTGAAATTAATACGTTTCAAATAAACAATTTTTAACCCTTTGCATTTGTATCTCTATGTTTTTAGCTCTTTCTAGCACCTCTTTTGATGGCAAAATTTGCTAAATCTAGCTCTTTCTAGCTTGTACGACTGCCCCTTTTCAAAAATCAATGGTGGCAACACTGAGCAAAGAGTCAAAGACTAATATACTGGCAAGTTTCAAGGCTTGAAGTTTTGAACTGTTTGAAGTTTCAAGTCAGTCAACAAAATTGTTATTATCGTCGTTTCGTCGTCAAAAATTAACCATCTTTATCGTGGTTATCAACTTGATTTCAATTGATTCTTCATAGATTTCATAAAATTCTAACTAAGTATCATAATCAGAGAAAACAATAATGAGTCCTAGAAGAAAAAAAGCTAAACAGTCTCCACGAAAGAACAATAATTTAAAGCGGGAAAGTAGTGCTGAAGAGGAAACTTGCAAGCGTCCAAAAGTTGAGCAAAGCGAAGAAGATAAACTAAAGGCTATAAAGAAGAAAAACTTCGTCGAAGCTTGCAGACAAGTCTCCTGTAGTGCCTATTCCGACCAACGTGCGAGATTGTTATTTTATTATGTTCCGTCTTGTATGAAGAAAGGGGTTTGCAAACATAATGATATCACTGGAGTAAGTATCAATATGCCGTAGAACAGGTATTATGTATATAGTGTAATATGGTACCGAAATCAAATTTGTTATGTACTTCAGACTAGTCTCATGCCACCGAAAGTTTCAGTGAACCTATTGAGCATGGCCACAGTGATTTAAGTGAAATCTTGATCTTTAAGTAAAATCTTTAAATGTTATCTGATACTGCTTTCATTGCTCTTCAATTCTAGAAATTAAACTATGGGATTGTTATATTTCAGAAAGACATCAATGAAATGTCACATTATGCTGAAGAGTGCTTCACAATAGAAATTAAGAATAACATGTGGTATGAAGCTTTAGAAGTTTGCCAAATGTGCATAACTCCCATTCAGTATTTGTCTGCAAATGTACTCAAAGAGGTTGTGGAGATTATGTTGGTAAATATACATTACTTACCTGTAATTTTTAATTTTTCAAAATACACACACAAAACAACATACAAACACACACCACACACCACCCACCACATACATGAAAATGTTAAAACCACTTTGGTCTTGGATTTTCATTAATTAATTTATTTATTTAATTGACCAACTTATACTAACAGTAATATACTACACATATAAGTTATAGATCATACACACAAATAAGTTATAAACTATAGCACTGATATAACATACATTAAAAACAAACATACATTAATTTATGATTATTGTTACATTTCAGAATGCCCATGAGGATGAGTTGTCTGAACATACAGTGCCTCACATCATAGAGAAGTGCCAACAGATATTGGCTCAAAACTTTAGCACTCACCCGCCATGCAATAAAAGATTAAAGAGCTGTTACAAAACTTTCCTACGATCACCCATGGATCACAAGGAGAAGACGTATACCAACAGAGTACAATATGAATACAAGAGTGGCATTGTAAAGTATTGCTTGAATAGACTGGAGAATGAAATCAGTTCTGACAGTGTAGATGGCCCTTTATTTAATAAGTGTGAAAAAATTCCAGAAAATATGAAACAAAGTCTGAAAGGCCTACATTGGCAAAAAGAGAAATTTGAAATTTTTGAACTTCTGAATAGACCAGACAGGATAGAAAGATTGATGGCTGTGCTTGAAAGTATTGTAGAATTATTACAGTTTGATTTGGTCATTTGGCAGTCAAGGTATATAAAATTATCTATTTTGCTCATTTATACACTTACTGAAAAAAAATAAGAATTATGATAAATAATGTCATACTTCATAATTATCAAGTAACTACTTGGCACAATAAAATAATTGAATACTGCAATCAAAAATTAATTTAAATGACACATTATTTTTCAGGTATGGCAGTAATTCAGTGAGGCATATCATGAGGTCGCACAGGCCTCTAATGGCATTTGTCTTATGGTCAGAGTTAGTGTACACGGGTGGTGTAACTGTCAACTGCAGTCAAATAATGAGGCTTTTTGTGCGCCTAATACATCTACAGTACCCAGAGTCCATGATAAGAATTATTACGGTAAGTCAGTGAGTAAATAAGCAATTTGTGAAGCCATTTGTAGTACTGTGCCCTGACAGCACTACCTGTTAGTAACATACAAACACATTATACATTGAAAATCGCTTTTCGGGCCTGTTTATATGACTGCATTGTTCTTCTAAACTATGCCACGGATTTTGAAGTGGTTTTCACCATCATTTAGAGAATATATTTCGGAAGCTTATATTAAACATACATGTAATATAGAAATCTCAATGTGTTTGACAGATGGTAAAAACATGTGAAGCAGGGGTGGGTTGAAGTTGAAGATATTTAGAAGACATGATATAAGATAATTATTAATAACCACCGAACCAGCCCTGCTTCACACGGTTTTTACGACATGACAAAACAGGAATGTTTCTATATGATATATAAGTAAAATATTAATGTATTTTACATATAAACTCGTCTCGGTGCCACATACATGGCTCATGAGGGTGCAGGAGTTGTACAAGAAAGGTGCAACTCTGTGCAACTTCCTGATGTCGTGTATGGGGCAGTGGAGAACGGTTCCTCACTATCCAGGGTGTCGACAGATCCAGGGGAATGATGACCCTGTATGGATTAAACAGGAAATATTTCAGGGCGACAGTTTAAAACTCCACTTTGGTTCTGCTTAGCCTTGAAGCCTCTGAGCACACTGCTGGAGGATTCAGGTCTGGCTAACAGGTGAGGAGAGGTGGTCAGGTCATATCTCACCTCCTCTACATGGGTGACTTGAAACTCTTTGCCACCAACAAATTGCGACTGATGGAGATACTGAAGCTAACTGAAACTTTCAGTAGTGCCATCAGGATGGAATTTGGTGTGGACAAATGTGCAGTCAACTCAACTCTCTCTTAGATTCCATAAACCTTAGATACCTCTCCTCATCCAAAAGCTATAAGTATTTGGGTATGTTGGAAGCGTTAGACATCAATGTGACTGTCTTGAACCAATTGTTGCAGGAGCACTTCTTTGGTTGACTGAAGAAAGTATTCATTAGTCTTCTTTCAGGCGGAAACTAGATGCGCGCCTGCAAGGATTGGCCATGCTGGTTTTGATGTACTCTTTCGGTATACTCAAATGGAGTCAGATCGAACTCGACGCCCTGGATAGGAAGGTCTACCGTATACGGACCCTCCTATCCACTGCTGACCGCAAACCGGATGCATCACCCACGATCATCGGTGACTATAAATCCCTCGGAAATGCGGGTGTCGAGGCTTTTTATTAAATGCGAAGACTCCACAACCGCGAGGTGTGCACTCCCAGGGAATATTTTTTAAAAGCCGAAGTGCCTATGAAAATAAGTAAACAAAATAATGATTTACTAAAAGCTGTTTCTTTATGTTTCAGACCTGGCTAAATGTAATGATTCAAACATGTTATCTCTGTGAGCAAAACTCAAACAGTGACTATCCAAACACATCAAAATATTGCACAAGATTTGCAAATGAATTTTACAAAATAATCTCAGGTTTGTACCTATCTAATTTGTTAGGTATTATTCTGTCCATTACATGCATTCAATCAGGCAATCATAGTCCATTCTGTGTTTTAGTAAAGGCCTGTACTTACTTACTTATTTGCAGATTAGGTAAATGTAGCAGTATTAGTTGCACCGCACATGGTTCAAAATCGCTTGTCAATTCACATGACAATATGCTTTATAGATATTTTATTCGAAGTATATTTTTAAATGACTTGAAAAAACAGAGGAACCTGGTAATTTTTTTGAAGTCGGTTAAGAATATACTTCACTCTAAAAACTTGAAAAAAAAAACGTCGAATGGGCGGGTGGCCCATTCGGCGATTTTTTAAAAAAATTTTTACCCCGATTTTTTCGTGATATCTGGGGTGATTCACGTGCTTCTTTTTTCATTTGGCTTAAAGGAAGATCGCGATGTGGTCCCATATAAATTTTATTAACTTTGCTTAGGTTGTTGGTGTTTGTTAGGGTGGTATGCGGGTGGTGTGTTCTAAAATAAATTGAATAAAAATAATTTTCAGAAATGCCTCAGGAATCCATCAACAGGATTTTGGAAAGGATTGAACCAGCATATATCAGACATCTCATTGGTATGTTACATATACAGAAGTTAACCAAAACAAATAATGACTGCATTATAAGCATTTTCATTAACAATATCAAAGAATTACAGATGGGAATATATCCACCAGATGATACTGAAATAGAAATCCCCGAGAAGTTATTTTTTAAACCCAAGAAAATAAAAAGAATAATTAATTATGTGATCAAAAATTGCATGACTCCTAAGAGTGAGGAAAAAATACAATATGCTAAGATTGATCAAAAGGAATTAAAATTTCTGTTACAAAGTACTACTGACCGTTTCAGCCTTAGTCATCTTGTTCACACTCAATATACAACATTGGAAGCCTATTTAGATACATATGATGTACAAAGTGTGGAGGAAACATGGAATAAATTAAACGGACAAATGTCTGATGATAGTCAAACACATACCCAAACATTACCTGAAAGTAGCTCATATTATGTCACTGAAGAATTCATCAAAAAGTACAGGCATATAATGAAGACAATCAAGGAATTACAGACAGTATTTCATGATTTAAAGACCAGTGGAGATTTGCCAGATATGTTGGAAATTTTTACTAATATAGAGCTATTAGCAGTATGTTGAACCAGTGATATAGATGTATAAATATTGGTATAGTGCAGCACAACTTTAGGCTATGATCACACCAATGGAGGCAGGATAGATGGCTCACTACGATACTTGCTATGCTAGAGTATACTATTGTCAACACTGTAGAGGCCAGTTCCTTTGCTAGGATAACAGAAAATGCTGCAGTTGGACTTTGTTTGATCAAATTGAAAGATGTCGTTATTTAAACCGTAAAAATGTTGCTGCCTTTCAATAATTTACATTTGAAATTCTCTAATAAAGTTAATGTTATTTAAAGGCGACAAAATGTGAATTTTATAATAATTTGCATTTTTATGCAGTTCATGTCAAGTAAAGCATCTTCAACAAGAACAGCTGTAATCCATTGGTAATCTATTTCTGCTGAACTTGCCCTGAGAGATACAGACACGCCTGTTTTTTTCCATAGCAACCTGGCGGCTAGGGAGGTCGAGGAGCTCCGCGTTTCGTATGATAGTTCATTCGCTAAATAGCATTCTATTTAATGATTCATCCTGACATCTATCTACGAATTTAGCCTATGTCTAACTTTAAGTTCTGTTCTTGTACTATAAAAGCTTGGGACCACAGATATTACAGTAAGTTTTGTTGATTATAAATATTAGCACTGCCATAATTTATGGTTGTTGAGGGACAACTAGTCTGTTTTAGTTGACAAAATGAGACGGCCTTTCAGTTTTTGTATTTTTTTTGTACTATTTTATTTAAATTATGAGGTACTGTCGACAAAACGGACGCCTTTACACCTTAAGTTGCTTTTTGTATACCTACACTGATTCATTGAAAAAACCCTGCGCCTGTGTATCTTTGATTTACTTTGTCATAAGTACAATTGCAGCTTGCAAGCAAAATTGTTTCAAAATTGGAAAGGCCTAGCGTTTGTCGATGGTACTTACATCCCATTGTACCTTGTTTCTATACAACAACAAAGCTTTCATGGTTTATCTTCGGAAAAACCGAAATATAGCAAATAAAATGTGACTATCAACCAATAGAATTTGATTTATATTCCTACCTAAATTATAATAGATTGATGCACTAATTCTGTCACCCTTATTGGACCAGTCACAAATAATTTGGCAATGTTCTTTTTGAATGTTGCAAGCCACCTTTGAATGTTATTGTACTGTACCTACCCATTATTAATTTTGATTGTAAAACACCAATATGAATCCTACTTTTGAACCCACCAATGCTGTATTCTATTTACGCACGGCTACAGATCAAGCTATACATCTCCAGTATAAGCTGATCTCACATTGTATAGGATTTCCTTACAATGAGAGGTTTGTGTAAACTGGAAATGTATAGCTTGATGTGTAGCAGTTTGTACATTTTAAAAAGGGCCACTAACTATTACACTGTATAATTCTGTTACATAATTTTTATGTTGGACTTAAGTCTTTTATCTTAATTATGTTGTACTGGTAAATGTATCAGTACAACATAATTAACCCGTCGCGCGCCAATTAGCAGACACAATTGAAATTCTATTGTTATCTGTACACATGGTGTACAATCGACATTTTAAGAGTTAAGATAAAAGACTTAAGATCTACCTACTATAATTGTGTATCCTATAAGAGTAAATAAAACTAAAAGTTACTACACTATTATTGTTTAATTAATATTTAGGCATAAAATGTCCTCTGGCTTTCTTGGATCGCTTAGCTTTTTCAATATCTACATTGGGGTATTCTGCTTTCAATGTCTCCATACTCATGTTGGGGAAGCGTTTCAGTAAATGCTGCACATGACTGAAGTCCCTGTTGCGTGCTTTCCTTTCAACATTATATTCTTTTTCTTTGTACAGTCTGTAGAACTTCTTGACAGCTGCACTGGTTATAAAGCCATTTTCAAGGTATGGTCTCACCCAACGTGTATTCATAAATTTGGGGATATAATACTCCCGCTTCTGATGTTTCTCTGGTAAACCAAAGAGGTTCACTACATCCTCAACAGGTCGTTCTCCAGTTTCTCCTGTCTCTAGCTTATAATAAGCGACGTTGCGTTCTCTTATAACGGTTTCTATGTTATTCATTGATTCTTGAACTTTGTCGATTCTTTCAGGATTGGGAAACAGTCTCATTTTAAGATTACATTCATGTTCCATTGTGTACAACATATTCCGTTCTTTCAATAGTACATACCACAATTTGTGTAAGTCTGTATTCGATTTTATTCTTAATTCGTCCAACTTCCAGGATCTACCAACTCTAATATTCGTTTCTCCCCAATTTTTCTTAGCGTCGAAAAACTCCATTAGATCGTTAGCAGGATTGGTCGTGTGTACATCTCGTCTGATGATTGTAGCAGCTGCAACTCTGATAGCATTCTGAGAGCTCAAACATCGGGTTATAGTACTTCTTAGTAAATTACTTATCATCGTAGTATTCATTTTATAATATGATTAAATAATAGACAGACCACTTTTAGGTTAGTTTGATTAACTTCCCCCAAATGTCAAAGTTTGACTGTTTGATACTTTGATTGACATTGACATTAGGATTCAGTTCTGAAATTATTTATACACTAGCTTTTGCCCGCGGCTTCGCCCGCGTGGAGGTTAGCAATTATCTCACGGGAACGTATGTACACACGGCTACACATCAAGCTATACATTTCCAGTTTACACTGACCTCTCATTATAAGCATATTACTTTAATCTATGATTGTAAGGAAATCCTATACAATGCGAGATCAGCTTATACTGGAAATGTATGTATAGCTTGATCTGTAGCCGTGCGTACTACCGCAAAAAGTATCATATGTCCTAACTAACCCTGGTCATAGCCTATCCATAATAATCCGTATGCCTTTCATCCAAATCCGGACAGACAGATATAGGTAATACCTACCTAAATTCAAATAAGTACCTAACTTAAAAATAAGTAATCATTATTCATTTTAATATTATCACCATTAATTTGAATTATGTAAGTAGGTACTTTAGCGTGCCGTTGACCACGTACACCTAGGTACAGACGCCAGCACATCAAGCAACTACAATATGTCAAATTTATTTAATAGATTTTCATCTTTAACGCCAAAGCATTAGGTTCAAGGTTGATTGCGAAAATTTCACAGCTTCGGGTAGCTTGACCTGCTGGCGTCTGTACAATACTACGTGCCACTAAAGATGAGACTTCACACACAATGTGGTTTGATTTGCGCAGTAGACGATTTACTAGGTCTCTACCTACCGCTAACGGTAGGTATGTGGTCTGAGACGGGAAACGATCAGGTGTCATCGCGCAGCGCGGGAGGCGCGGTACGGTGCTCGTCAAGAGACTCATCTTTCGTGGCGCGAATTGTACAGACGCCAGCACATCAAGCTACTACAATCAGTCAAATTTCTTTAATCGATTTTCATCTTTATTGCTAAAGCATAAGGTCCAAGGTAGATTCGGAAAATTTGAAAGTGGTGCCGATTCTCTTGTGAACGCACTAAACTAAAATTAGAGAATCGCTATCTTTTACTACCAGGCAGCGCGAGAAAAGGACGGCTATAGCTATGAACTAAGTTGGAGATGTCAAACTAGTTCACGCCTTGCGCTTCACCGTGTTTTTAGTCGACATGTTTTTACGTGTCGTCTAAATGTCTATGGCAAAATTAGTTCTAACTAATTTGACAGCTCTAATTTACTTCCGTCCCTTTCTTGCCATAATAGAGAGAAAAAGTTAGCAATAGCCTAAATTAAGTTTAGTTTGTGCACAACAGAATCGGCACCA
This sequence comes from Cosmia pyralina, assembly GCA_946251885.1. Classification (NCBI taxonomy): domain Eukaryota; kingdom Metazoa; phylum Arthropoda; class Insecta; order Lepidoptera; family Noctuidae; genus Cosmia; species Cosmia pyralina. Next base: position 20,848,425 of record OX276344.1, read on the forward strand.
GTGTCGGGTGGCTTGACCTGCTGGCGTCTGTACATATAAGTACTGTACAGCTGGTCAATTTACTACAAACTGTCAAATTTTCTCATTCTATTTTGAAATTAACCGTCAACATTTTAAGGTTTAAAGTCGTTTGGAGAAATTTGACAGCTTGGTATAACTTGATGTGCTGTTGTCTGTACATATTAGCCAAGATCGGTGAGGGCCAGTCTAAGAACCTCAAAAGTGTTGTTTTATGTGTCTGGGTAAGGAACAGTTTCTTAATTATTTGTACTTCAGTCTATAATTGAGATCGGCTTCCACTACCTAGCCGTTTTCTGATAGTATCTTGAGACATAGTAACATACAATATAACATGCTTTTTTATTCGGTGGGACACATCCTAGGTACGATCTACTTTTTGATCCCCCCTGGATCAAAAAGTAGTGAGAATGAGATAGATTAAAATGACTATTGATAACTTAATAATTTATTTTTCTACATAGTGTTCGAGTCTCTCTACACACCGAGTTCAGCGCTTTTTCAAGACTCCAATCCCTTTCAAAAAAAAAAAGTTTTGTCTTGGTCCTGCAAAAAGCTCTCCACGGCATCCATCACCTCGTTATCATCTTCGTACCTGTTTCCCCTTAAGTATTCTTTCAATTTGGGGAACAGATAAAAATCGCTAGGCGCCAGATCTGGTGAATAAGGGGGGGGGGGGGGGGGGTGGTCAACCAATTCGAAGCCAGCTTGCTGAATGGCAGCCAACGCAACTGCCGACCTGTGCGCGGGTGCGTTGTCGTGATGAAACAGCACGCCCCTTCGAAGTTTCCCTCTCCTTTTCTCTTTGATGGCATTCCTCAACTTAGGAATTAAAGCTGCATAATATTGGCCTGTAATAGTGGTTCCACGCTCCAGGTGTCCATCCTCTAGGTGTCAGGTCCATCAATCAACAATATCCCTTCTTAGTCCCAAAATATTGAGGCCATAACCTTGCCAGCCGATGCCACGGCACGAAACTTCTTCGGGGTCGGTGATGATGGCCGTTTCCATTCCGAAGATTGCTGTTTTGTCTCGGGATCAAAATGATGGACCCATGTTTCGCCCATTGTTACGAAACGAGACAAAAAGTTTTCAGAATCTTCTTGAAACTTGTCCAACAATATCTTCGAAATGTCAAGTCGATTTTGTTTCCGACTGTCGGTTAACATTCTCGGCACCCATCTTGCGGAGACTTTTCTCATATTCAAAGATTGTTTCAATATGGATTGAATACTTCCATATGAAATGCCCGTTTCTTGAATTAAGTATCGGATGGTAACTCTTCGATCGCTCAATACAATTTTCTCGACTTTCGCAACATTTTCTTGGGTTACTGACGTCGATAGACGGCCGCAACGATGTTCGTCTTCCGTGCTCGTTCTCCTTACTCGAAATTGAAGCCCACCTTGCGACAGTGGAATAAGGTGGAGCAGACTCTCCTAATGTTGCCTCCAAATCGCAATGAATCTCTTGCGTCGTTAACTTTTTTAAACAGAGGTATTTAATAACGGCTCGCACTTCGTTTTTCTCCATTTTCGAGAACACGTTCCGACACGAAGCAAACAAATGACTTCATTCAGAAAAAAACAAAAGAGAATCGAAGATTTTTTTCTTTATTAATATTACAAATATGTATCTGAGCTATGCCTGCCAGTATTTATTTTTTTTTCTTACCAAGGAGTATGTCGTTCTCACTACTTTTTGATCCCCCCTCGTAGGTACTCAATTTGCCGTGGTCCAACATCCTAATTGCGTAACACGCTATCAATCGGATTCTGATTAAGTACTTAATCGTAGGTGGTAAAACAGGCCTTTTACTTCTTCAAGTCAACACGATCACGCAATTTTAGGCCCTTTTGGATGAAATAAAATGATATTTCGGTAAGTCTTTGTCAACCGGCATTTCCTAAATGACTGATCCCTGAAAAGAAATGCCTAAACAAACTTAGAGGTCTAGGCGGTTTTCTTGAAAACCTACTATACAAACGGACACTTTTGTCACGATGCAGTCTAGGAAAAGACTCCCTCTACTTTCTACAATAATTGATTTTTCGATTTATCAGACGAAAATTAAATTTATGCTAGTCACGCTCGCTCTTGTCGTAGGTACACCCTGTACCTACAAATTAGCCAACTTAGTACAAGACTTTAAATTGTACCTACTTAATTACATTTGACCGGGTGGACCGATTTTAAATACTTAGGTAAACAAAGACTAAATGCTACCTCAGATACGGACTTATGACTATATTTCCAATCCCATAAATCTCTTGTAAAAATACACAATAATTTCAATAAGTATTAGGTAGGTACCTACATGTGAATTTTAAAATCATCCCCATCCATCCCTTGTGGGATGATTTTACAAAAACCCTGACACACTCTTAATTTCTAAACAAAAGCATAAACTTGAATTTTCATAATAATTATGAAAATGTTCAATTGATCACTAACGGAAATTCTGAGTTTCCCATGCAAACTTTCATCTCCAATATCGCCCCCTTCAGGATAATATTTGAGACGAAAAGTACCTAGCTTAAGTCCTTCCCCAGGATGCCATTATCTCCTCAAATTTTATCGAAATCTGTTTCGTGTTTTTCAAACTTACTTGAATGAGTCGATTATTTAAGCAAGTTTTTAAATTCAGGAGTTTGTTTCATAAAGATTGCTATTTTTATTACTTACGTTATTTTGATTTTGCTATTATTACCCACAGATAATGTCAGTTAAGTATTAGGCAAAAAATTATTATTTAATAGAGCACTCTCAAGACCTGAACAAAATATGAAAAAAAAAGAAAATTAAGTGATGCATGTACAAAATATTTTTGAACGATATCATTTTGACAGAAGGGTTTGCGTTTAGTTTGTACATACTCGTTGTTATGTAAAAGGTTTTACAGACTACACATTACAAAACCTCTAAAATAAATAAAACAAAAACTTTTTATAAAAATAATAAGACTACATTATCCTGGATCAAAAGAGCTGGTAGTAATGGGGAGAAGCCTTTGCCCAGCAGTGGGATGATGTAGGCTAATATTAAAAGTAAGTTTCTATAAAAAGATGTCCAACAGTTCCTTTAGATAAACATATATATTTTCCATGATTAATCGAATATTTTAAAAAGAATATGTAATCGGAGTATGACAGAAAGAAAAGATCTTGACAGTCGAAACTTGAAAGGAACTACTAAACGTAAGAGTTGAATAATGTCGTGGATGGAGTGAGTGGTTGAAAGGACGCATTTTCTTCGGTTATATAGGAAATTACAATGAAAACAAATTAAAGTTATCGATTTATTTATGTGCATTTTGATGTGTTCCCGGTGTTCACATGACTAAAGTACTGAACAGTTTGTGTAGTGTATGTTATTTTTGAAGATTCCATCATCGTAGAGGAAGCTTTTTGAAAGGTACAAACATCATTCACCTCTTTTATTTTTATGAAACTTTTGTTCTGTTGATAATATTTTTTTCCTGTCCTTGGTCTTGGATTATTGTTGAGATATTTCCGTCTATTAAGATATTTTGATTTTAATGTTTATTTGGAGCGTATTTTATTTTTTTGTAATCCATCAATGTAAACAATAATTCATATGACTAGCTTCGTAGATAAAGTGTATGACTCTACACTAGTCGTTCTAAAAAAAAAATTAATTCACTATTTATGTACTCTTCTGACACAATATAACTATTGGTTTTTTACAATAAATTTATTTATGGTCAACAACTTTATTAAAAACATTGTCTGTATTTACTGACTTACTTGGTACTTGATGTATCAATGACAAAATAATGTCTATTCACCATGTTCCCATTAAGCTTTTTAAAAAAGAACACTGCATTACTAAAATTATTGTATTGTCACTTGATAACTGTACAGAAGAGTATGGTAATCTTAGCACTATTGCTATTATTTTGTAGTTTTAATTATAGTCAACATAAAAAAAAAGGATAAACAAACAAGTCTGGTAGTACCATTGTTCTGCAAGTAAGTAGACCAATATTTCTTGTAGGTACCATCGGCAAACGTACCGGTGAACCATTTTTTTAACCTTATTGCATTAGTAATAAGGTTGAAAAGTGGTTCACTGGAATGTTTGCCGATGGTACATAAGTAATTTGACATAGTTTTTTGATGGAGGCAATTTTTTTTACTGGTAAGTGACTTCAAGTACAATCTTAAGTAGTGCGCAAGCAACAATTGGCTGAATTAATGAATTCAGCCAATTGTTGTTTGCGCATTGATCAATGGATCAATAGCTGACAGCATAATTTTTATTAACTTTTTAAGTGTTTTGATTGATGGCTAGGCTTTGCCCCCCTTTCAAATAGGAGCCACCATATCTGGTGAAATGTGGATATGTACATACTCCCCTGGCTAACCCTTCAGGGGAAAAGGCACAATGTTATAGAATACTCTTTATTATACATTTAATGTAGAAATTTTACATAAGGTGAATTATATGTCATGTAGGTAATTTAGTTTTTTTGGCTTGTATTGTGTCTCACTGCTGGGCAACTGCCTAAAACTAGACGTCTATTGTTGCAATATTTGGCTATTCTCCATTATGATATTTGAATCATGGAATTGAAGTGTTTATTTAACATTTAATTAAATGGCTAAGGGCAATTTTTTCAATTGTCAGATAACTTTTATTTATGGAATAAATATGGCGGTTTGACAGCTTTTGTAGGTATAGAAAGTTTTAAGTAATATTTTGTTTTGCTAAAAGTTAGCTCCTTCTCAAGTTATAAAGACCTACGTCTAAACTAAAATGTGAATAAAAATATGCTGATGTTAGGAAATGATGTACCTACCTACCATTGCGGATATTTGCGGTGAACCAGTTTTCAACCTTATTACCTTAGTAGTAAGGTCGAAAAGTGGTTGACACCAAATGTCCGCGGTTGTACCTATACTTCTCTTAATTTTTGTATTTTTAACCAACAAAACAAAAGGAGGACTGAGGTTCTCAAGTCGACACATAATATTTTTGTTTTTTATGTAGGTATAACTTTTTACAGCATTGTCCGATTTGAAAGATTCTTAATTTATTCGGGAGGGTATACCTCGAAGTTGGTCCCATGTAAAATTTATCAACTTTGCTTAGGTAGTTTTTGAGTTAATACGTATTTTTTTCCTACTTTTTGTGTCGATGATGTTCAATTTCTTTTGCAGGTAGTGGTATTCGAATTTGTGTGGGGTAGACTAGTACTACAAATAAAAAGTAAAAAATAAAAACTTTTTTACAAAAAAAAAAAAAAAACAACTGACTTCCAAAAAAACACTACAACAAAGTGAAAAATTACTTTAATTTCGAAAGTTGGTGGCAAAAAAAATACAAAACCAAAGACACCAACTTCCGAAAATAAAGTTATTTTTAACTTAAGTAACTAGTAGTTTTTTTTTTTTGAAGCCAATTGTTTTTTTTTTTGTAAAATAGTTTTTTACATTGTGTATTTCTACTGCATTGTGTTTGTTGGGTCATAAGGTAGAAAAACAAATTAAATAAATCATTTAAAAGCTAACTAACTTATTATTATTTTATTAATTAAGCGTTAAAGCTAACTAGGTTCTGACAATCATTTGAAAGCTATTTTACTTGAATAAGTTGGTATCTATGTACAGACAACAAAAGAGATATCTAGGCAGGGTATACTAACACATTTGTATGTGAATTGCTTCATGTTCAATTTTATATATATTAATCTGTTTTTGTAACAAACCAACACAAAATTTTATATTTTCACGAAATTGAACATGAAGCAATTGACATACAAATATGATAGTACTTATACCCTGCCTAGATATCACTTTTGTTGACTGTAGGTACCTACGAAAGTACGTAGTTATGTTACACAACATCTGTGCATGAATGTAGGGCACCAAATTCTCAGAAGGCACGCCGCCACTACTTACCGTCTGTTTGTGAACTAACTAGGTGTGCCACAATTCCGTTTGCCTTACAATTTATAAGGTGACAAAATACGTTAATTAAGAAGGGGCCCATCCTCTCGTCGTGTGTTCCGGGGGGTAATTTGTCGTGTGCATTAAGCAAGTTGTGCGCGCTCGTTACGGGCCCCTCAGAACCGCACGCTAAACAACGTTACGTCTCAATTGCGCGCCTCTCCGCTTGCCGTCGACGACGTCATAAACATTTTACATGATGGCACGCTTATGACGCCAACTGACGCTGCGACGCCAGTTAAAAGAAATCACCCGACTTCCAGATCCAGAGCCATAAGACCCACATAATGTCTTCCAGGCCTCTCACTTACGCCATTTGAATCAAGAACAAACTATCTTCGTAAAACAGGCTTGAAAAAATTACAGACGCTTTTGCACAATAAATACCTAACATTATTATGTGTGCTCAGTAAAAAAACCGGCCAAGTGCGTGTCGGACCACGCACAATGAAGGGTTCCGTAGTTGGGATGAATTTATCCCAAGAACAAACTTAACATTGTAGTTGAAAAACATGTTACATATTACATTCCATATGTAAATGTAAGATTGTACTCACAATGTTGAGAGATTTACCATGCTATTTTAAGACCACATACTTCTTATAGGTTTTCCTGTAATCTTACAGGAAAACCTATAAGAAGTCTGTGGTCTATAAACAGGTACTTAAATAACTATTTCCTGTATTTTTTTCAAAATTTTAGGCTCAGTAGTTTCAGAGATAAGGAGAGATGGAGGTGGTAAATTTTCGTCTATTTTAATAAATTTTTTTAAATCAATTTATTTTAAAATTATAAGAAAATATATTTGAGACCCTCATAGTAAGCCCTTTCATTTGATATGTCACACGGTACAGTTTGCAAAACTTTATTTTTTATTTTCTTATTTGCCCCCCAAAAGTGACCCCTATATTCAAAATTCATTTATTTACTTTACCCGTCCGTGTTTGGGTCACAGAAATCCATATGTGTGTAACTTAATCGGTCCATTAGATTCGGAGCAAATTGGCTGTGACAGACTGACAGACACACAGACACACGAGTGATCCTATAAGGGTTCCGTTTTTTCCTTTTGAGGTACGGAACCCTAAAAACTGAAGCGGCTGCACTTGAGTTTATATTGACGTAACTGCATAACTTTTACGATCTTATCATAAAAATGTTAAGTAAAAGAAATGTCGAATCGAATTAGGATTCGACACTCAAGCCACGTTCGATTTATTACTCGTATACATAATTTATTACGTCGGAATTATATTAGGAATTACCGTCACGTCCCACTTACTATATCTGTCACCGGCCGAATAGGTGCTTACATAGGATCTTCGTATAGAATCGTTGATTAAATCAGGCGCCGTCGCTTTGTTTAGGCAGCGATCGCATTATCTCGCATGCTTGTCAGTCACACTCGACCCGCCTGTGACGTCGGACATCTCACAGCTCTCGACCATGAGCCCGGAACGGACAGGGACGATTGTATTGCATAACACAATAGGACATCGAAATTAATGCAACATTCGCAAAGATGTCGCATAGATCGGGCGTCAATGAACACAGTATTGCATTTGAATGAAATTGTGTGCCTTCTTCTCCGAGTAATGTATAAAGTTTTGCTGAAGTTATCTTATTACGGTGTTGGTTATTCTGGAGACGGGTCGTTGATCAAAGCAGGCGATGCTTTGTTTCTCCGAGAACACGGTTCATCTTGTACGGCTGTCGCACACATTCAACCTACCCGTGAAGTAACGCCTTCTTTTTTCGATCAATCTTAACTTTTGCAGTTAATTTAGTTGAATTTTCTAAAAAGTCCATCCTAAAATCTACCTGTGATTCGGGCAAATGATTTGTGCCAACCATTCTTGAATAGCATTATTGCTCACCTCTCCTCGTGTTTTCAATTTGCAAAATGCTTTCCAAGGCAACATCATACCGCGCTTTAGGAATTTATTGGACTGGGAATTTAATCTGATTGGTGTAGCGCAGGAGTTTAAATAACTTCACCATGTTTGGGTTTAGTTTCACATTTTAGGAGCTGCCACACGTTGAAGGTTTAACGTGTGGAACAGTAAGCTTCAGTTAACCCATTTGGAATTAGGAAATTATTTAAAGCTAATATCAGATAAATAGGTCTTACCTGACTGAGTATTATTTATAACCTATTGCATAAGATGACTCGTCGACCTTGGTGGCTACATGTGTTATTATGATTCATTTCTTTCTTAACCTATGATTTTTAATACTATATTGTAGTATCCAAAGGTTCTAGTATTACTAGCTTGTGACCTTTATGTTGTTGGTATGAAAATATAATAGGTACCAGGTCTAAATAAATGGAGACAATCCCAAGGCTCCAAAATCAGTCATATCTTTACACAGGGTTAATATAAAATAAAGTCGGGTTTGATCGAACACTTATAACTCCAGAACGGCTGGACCGATTTTCATGGTTTTTGATTTGTTGTATTTGTCTCCGTTCCGAATAGCAGAATAACTATTAAAAACAATGGAAAATTGACAAAAAAAAATGTGAAGAAAATTCATTTTCTCATCATTCAGGGCAGGGCAAGGTCTGTCGGGAATCTTTCATTCTATTTAGAATTCCAAATTCAAATTAACTTTATAATGAGTTGTTCATTTGTTTTCCTGCCGTTCGATTTATTGAAATTTTGCCAGGACGTCTGGCGGGTCAACTATGTTATATTCTAAAATAAAAATCAATTGTCGAATGTATGTATGTACGCGCATCACTACAGAACGGATGCATCTATTTGGCTAATTCTTTTTTGTTGTATTTGTCAGGACAAGATTTGTTTGAAAGAAACATCTACACAGTTTATTGTTACAGAGTCAATTTATTAACTAACTATTAACACTACTGTACTAAATATGTGGAGATTTGATACAAGTAACAACCCATTATCCCAATTTATTTGGGGTCAGCGCAACATGTCCCTTTCTTCAGTTTCTTCCATAGTTCTCTATTAGTCGTCATCTCGGTAGTCACTCCCTTTCTAGCCATATCATCTTTCACACAGACAGTCCATCCATCGTTTCTTTGGTCTTCGCCTACTCTTATAGCCATCGACATTCATACTCAAAACAATATTTTTTTCAAATTAATTGGCTTTTTTCATATTTTTGACTTTTTTACTTTAATCTTCCGGTATTTTACTTTAGAGCAAAAAATTGTAGTTCAATTCTTAAAATATAAATTAAGTTTTCCTACACAATTCAAAATTTTCTCAGCTTGCGCCTTCTGGAACTTCGCGCGTTTACATTAGAATATTCATAGCTAAGACAGGACAAAGTCTGTTGGAACCAAATGACCCCTTATGACTCCTAGGCAAATGTCAACTACCTGCTCACAATTATGAAAATTGTTACGATTTGTTGCTCTGATTTAGAAGCTATTAAAGATAATTGTCATTTTATTCTTGATTAATGTACTAGCTTTTGCCAGCGGCTTCGCCCGCGTGGATACTGAAGACAACTGAGAGAGATGATCGATTTATAAATTGTATCAGCGACTTTAAAAAATCGTCACCGTTCTGCTGTTGAAGTGCAACATAATGTTGAGGGATGTTCGAAATGTTAATGTTAAGTTAGAAAAAGGCTTAAAAGGTGATTGCGCTGTGGTAACCCGCGAAATTCAAATTTTCTTGTGTTTTTTTGCAATTTGCATGTCAGTGTAAGGTTAGGTATATCTTGATTAAAATATGATTCCCGACATTAAAAAATATGTATTTACGTAATTTTCAACCGACTTCAAAAAGGAGGAGGTTCTCAATTCAGTTGTATTTTTTTTTTTAACCATAAAAATCATCAATACATCTCTGTAAGTTAGATTTCCTCCGGATTCGGAAATCTAGAGAGATGTATGATGATTTCACAAGTCACCTGTTTTCGATTTTCGTAATTTTTCCGAATATTGCGTGTAAAGCTCAAAAAAAAAAAAAGATTTAATTAACATGAAATGAATTTTGTTTTATTTAAAACTTAATAAATAATGCATAGAATATCTTTTTAATAGTCGTACCTACATCAAACACAAAAAAATTGAATTTTTTTAAAGCAGCCTAATTTTTATGCTCGCCAGTGTTGTTACATCATTTACTTAGATTGATCCGCCGCCAGTAATCTGTAACATAGTAATTAGAATTAAGCTACATTACCTAATTTTGTGTATAACCTAAACAGCACTTCATCCAGGGATTTCATTATCAACCAGGTACCTATAAGTTACGATTAAAATTTGTCAATCGGGCCGGCTTCATTGTCTGCCTTCATACCTTGGGCGTCACTTCCGTCCGCATTTAATGATAGGGTCTCTAAAAACATTGGAACCTTCTTTTTTCAAGTATTTCACGGGTGGCGATAAGATATCTCGATTAAGATAGTTAAGCGATTATGACGAAGCTTTAAATAAATGGTTCTGATGAAAATGGTACCATCGATCCGATCTGATGAAGGAACTGGAAGTTAGGCACCGGAACTCAGTAACAAAACAATGTATTCTAGCCGTGTTTGGGCTTATTGGCATTGTCATGAGGTGCACTTTGGCTATAAATGATTTTAATGGTAATTATATGCCGCTTCAAATTGCGCTACTTGAGTTGTATGTTATGTGTGGCCTTGATTGTCAGAAGTCAGATTTCGTAGCCTCGTTATCTCCGTCAACATAAAACTACGCCTTCCAAACTTCTGACACGGCTTAGCGCGACGTATATTTGCCTTTTTGCAATGTTTTTATTTGAAATGGTCGCATATAAATGTCTTCAAGTTCTGATGAGTGGGTTTTGAGTTGGCTTCAATAATTTAATACGTATTTTTCTCACATAGTCTATGTGAATAATGCTCTAATTTATTTTGCAGAGTGGTATTCGATGTGTGGAGTAGGCACTAGGCACCACTAAAAAGTGAAAAATAAAAACTTTTTACAAAAAAAAAACCAACCGACTCCCAAAAAAAAAAACACTACAAAGCGAAAAATAACTTTAATTTCGGAAGTCGGTGGCAAAAAATTAAAAAAAAAACCAAAGAGTCCGACTTCCGAAATTAAAGTTATTTTTCACTTTGTAGTGTTTTTCTTGGGAGTCGGTTGTTTTTTTTTTTGTAAAAAGGTTTTTATTTGAATACCATTTGAATCAGTAAATCAGCTGTGTCATCGGCTTTTAAACGCAATATGAACGTGACCATTTATTTGAACTCCACCCACAGTAATTCAAGTGGTATCTTCTAATATAAAACCATTTATTTAAAGTATTTTGTGAATTTTAAGAGGCGTTTTTCAAAGGCCGAAGATCAAAGCTATTCAAGCGAATAAATAAAAGAAAATAGGTTTCTTTATTCTATAGGGGCTATATTCCATTTTGTTTGCGCCCAACTAGCTGTTAGCTAGCTAGCTGTTGTTGTGTTGTGTTTGTTGCTAGCTGTTGTTCTGTTAGGGTTCCGTAGCCAAATGGCAAAAAACGGAACCCTTATGGATTCGTCATGTCTGTTTGTCTGTCCGTCCGTATGTCCCAGCCACTTTTTTCCGTAACTATAAGAACTGAAAACAAACTTGAAACTTGAAACTTGGTAAGTAGACGTGTTCTGTGAACCGCATTAAGATTTTCACACAAAAATAGAAAAAAAAACCAATAAATTTTGGGGGTTCCCCATACTTAGAACTGAAACTCAAATTTTTTTTTCATCAAACCCATACGTGTGGGGTATCTATGGATAGATCTTCAAAAATGATATTGAGGTTTCTAATATAATTTTTTTCTAAACTAAATAGTTTGCGCGAGAGACACTTCCAAAGTGGCAAAATGTGTGTCCCCCCTTGTAACTTCTAAAATAAGAGAATGATAAAACTAAAAAAAATATATGATGTACGAGTACATTACCATGTAAACTTCCACCGAAAATTGGTTTGAACGAGATCTAGTAAGTAGTTTTCTTTAAATACGTCATAAGTCGTAAACCGCAAATTACCTTAATCCCATCATTTAGGTACCTAATTATAATGTTTACTTATCAATAGCTTAATTGAAAAAAAAAATACACTATTATTAAAACATCGATCAAAGTTACAACGAACTACAAGAACTTTTATATTATGTTACTTGCTGCTACGGAACCCTTCATGGGCGAGTCCGACTCGCACTTGGCCGCTTTTTTTGAACTCCGTGCAGAAAACGTATTAGATCAAGTCAATTCTGCTGCCAGTCATCAGTACTTATCTCATCACCTGATTAATATTATTTGTTATTCCTCAAATATCCGTTAACAACAACAAACAAAGAGGTTTAATTTAATTTTTAGGGTTCCATACCAAAATGGTAAAAAGGAACCCTTATGGTGCGACTCAGTCTGTCTGTCTGACCGTTTGTCATAGCTGGATATCCCAAGAACTGCTAATACTATCAACTTGAAATTTGGAACAGTTTTAAAGTACGTTTGCCCAACTATTTTGCAAATCAGAAAGAAATATTTTTTTTTTCAACGAACTGGTAGGGTCTTAAAAATTTTGAAGTGGGGCTACTAGGGCATGTGGGGTATCATATGAAAGAGCGCTGTTTGCAGATTCTCAAAAACTTTTTCTTTTTTTTTTAGGCCGCTTAGTTTTCGACTTTTGATGAAAAATGAAAAAAAAAATACCGTTTACCTCCGAAGTTTTCATAGAAAAAAATCTGAAATTATTTTATGTGATAGAAGATTACAGGAAAAATAAAACGATGTCTCTAAATAGCACACTTTTTCAGAAATCGGAACGGAACCCTCCTCGGTTCGCGAGTCCGAATCGCTCTTGACCGGTACTCGGTACTTCTTGAAAAACCTGTAAGTCAATAAAAAAAAACTGTAAAATGTTACTTCCAAGTAATTTTGATTTCGATAAAACCGTACAACATTACACATAACAATTTTAAAAAATTGGAGTCTATCAGTACCAATAACTTTTTTTTTTATTTAAGTTCAAAGGCTGACTTTTGGGATTTTTCAAAAATAATAACAAAAAATTGACATAAAAAATCTCACGGGGCTTGGAATTTTTTTTTGGGGCCTGAGGAGATAGCACATGATCCCACCTATACGCCATTTTCATTAAAATATTTCAACAAGAATGAAATTACAGTCTAAACATTACTACAAATAATGTTTTAGAGATCAACTTTTAACCCTTTACCAGGCCTCGGACAAATTCTGCAGTAATAATGTTTTTTTCGTAGATTTAGATGAGTGATAACATTTGGTATGAGATTTTATCAATTATATTTACAAAATTAGCTGAAAACCTGAAAAAAAAACATGTGGGAAAACATAATCCCGTTGCCTCTTGGATCTTCGTCTTCATCTTCATCATTTTCTTCCTCTGATGAAAACAGCTGTTGATCGTTTATTACCTGAATAACAAAAAAATACACTAGACTGACAAATAATGACGACAAAAGTTTACCACTACCCACATTTTATATTTCGATAAATGACCGTGAGTAAATCCTAAATAAAACCCGTGGCAAAAACCTAGTGTAAAATAAAGATTTTAATTTACCGGGCAATGGACATAATAACTCCCGCAATAATTAGGCATTCACAGGCTTAGGTCATATGGTTCCCCACATGTTTTATTTCGTTATATCATGATATTTTAGAAGTTTTCACTTATAATTTATGCACAAATCACTAGAAAAACTCAAATTCTACAACATATCAAAAAATTGTACGACTTACCTTTCTCCGATTCGCCATAATGATTAAAAATACGGTGCACTTGTCACAAAAATGTTCGTTTAGCGGCCGACCACAGATGAAATGGCTGCAAAACTGACATTTGCGTTCCGTTCCACTTTTTTTTATGTTACCATAAGTAATATTTCTATGTTGGCGTTTTTGACAGATTGTGGTGGATTCTTTAACCATAACCTGGTAAAAACTCTTAAAAATCAATGTGGGAAATGCTCAATCCATAGCCTGGTTAAGGGATTACTTTGTGGTTACTTTAGAATTGATTATTTTAGAACTTTTGTTTACCTATGGTAGTTGATATACATAATTTATTATATATATATTTGAAGGCAATTCTGGTGTTCAGTCAACTAGAGCATACAGAAAACATTGTTGGGAGTCAAATTGTTGTTCATATGGCCTGATTTATAACAAATGACTAATGTTTTAATTTAAGTTTTAAATACTTACTAAAAGTTTTTACAATACAAAAGATCCATAGCTGAGTCGTCAAACCGCCACTCCCGTAGCGAAACAACCATTACAATCCAGGGCACACTAAAGGCTATTTGAAAGTGAAAATGCATCGATCTAAAAGCAGTTTTCCGTGAGTCAACCAAGTGAAGCAAACTCGCATAAACATCGATAATGAAAGCTGCCATGTAGAACTTGCTGTGTATCTGATTAATTTATTCAGACAATATGAATCTGCCTAGCCTTTTCCCAACTATTTTCGGTCGGCTTCCAGTCTAACCGGATGCAGCTGAATACCATTATTTTACATGGAGCGACTGCCTCTCTGACCTCCACAACCCATTAACTGGGTAATACGATACCCCTTGGTAAAGACTGATTGTCAGACTTTCGGGCTTCTGACGACCCGTAACGACTGTCAAAGATTTACGAATGACAGCTGGGAGCAACGGCTTAACGTGCTTTCCGAGGCACGAAGGAGTCTCGGTATGTAAAGATGGTCACCCATCCACGGACCAACCCCGGCAAGCGTAGGTTAACCTGATGGATCGACCCGTGCAGCTGTTATTACTTAGCCACGAGTTCCTCTTTATTCAAACGTTAAAGTTATTTTCACATTTATTTCAATAATCAACACGTTTTTCTTGTATCGTTTTGTTTAGGCTTACGATGCGCGGACGGCATCATTGTTGGTGTAATCGTTCGTGAAACGCTTTATTCTAGAGAGGTCACACGTTATCTAAACCAGCTGTCGGACGCACACAGCCTACAATGGATACGTTTATCCCTGCCGTATAATATCGTTTGTAATTTAAAATATCGAATATGTTGGCACAGGGTGGCGGACGGTTTATTTTCCAGCTCAATTGTGGAGTTATCCGAGGTGTATTGTTGCGTTGATTAGATCAGGGAGCTTTGTTCAGAGGAGAATGGCCGGCTTCGCGTCGCTATCGTCTGTCGGCTGCACGCGACCTGTTCATGAGTTTGCGGCTACACAGGTATACCCGTTTCAGCCTTCTGACCGACCACAGCATATATTATTTTAGGTACAAGAATTCTGGAGCTGGCCTTGCTTGTATATCCTAGTTGCTAGGGTGCTATGAATTTTATCAGACACAAGCCATGTGCCCGATGGGTTTCCCATCGGCAAAAGAAGTTCCATACAAACAAACTTTCATCTCCTATTTAACCCGTTTAAGGCGACGATAAGCGACTTTTAATGATTTTGAACCAATGATCACGTCTATAGGAATAGAGTTAATGATTTGGAAAAAATATGTTAAATTATCTAGAGCATTTTCTTAATAACTTAATATGTGAATATTTTAGATTAAGTTGATATTACATTGTGTAATTAATCTGTAAAGTTACGTCTAACGCGGATAAAAAACTGAGAATCACGCAATAACTATTAAGCGTACCTATTTTTATGAAACCTGTACCATTTTAAAGATAATTTAATTATTAATCTTTTAGTATACCTAATTACGTGTTTTAGGGCTGATTGTTCAATAGGTTGATAACTTTTACCTGAAGAATAAATGTGACAGTTTGACATATTTTCCATACAAAAGCTGTCAAACCGCCATATTTATTCCTCTGATAAAAGTTATCTGACTATTGAGCAATCAGCCCTTAATATAATAAATACCTTTTGTTTTATGTGTAATAAATTAATAATGCCTCTAATTTGGGACAGCGCTCCTTGATGGGCGAGTCCTGTTACTGGGTGGACGTACGACTCGTTGCGTGAGCTCAGCACAACACGAAAGCTAACCACTGAAGGCCGCTGGCACTTATCTGCGTCTTAAAAGATGCATTTTCAAAAATCCCTCCTTAGTGCCGACATTTTGCACAATAGTTCCTTCGGGTACCTAAGGAACTCAAGAATGCAAAATTTCATTCTTCTAGACCCAGCCGTTTAGCTGGGCTTTGTATGTCAGTGAATGAATGAATAAATTTAAGATTTTATTAAGTAGATTTGTTGTATCTTCTCATTTTTAATGGAATTGGCAACCTATATCTACTTTGGGAAAATAATGTTACTTACGCTTTTTGTTTCTTTTTTATTTTGTTTACTTTCCAATAATATCGAGTTTCCGTTGTGACAAAATGTAATTTATTTTGATATAGATACTTGAAGATACTCAACAAAAACCCCGAAAATGGAGGGTACAGTTGAAAAGACGCTAACAATACGCTAATGGCTTATGTTTGCGATGACTGTCCCTCGCAGCCAACAGGCTCTATTATCACGGTCGGTCCCTGTGCGCTGAATTGGCTAAATGTTTTGTGCCTCTGAAAAGATTCAAGATGACGGTGAAATTGTTGAGAAAATTGATCACTTCCACTCGAGCAAACCGCCCTTGTTACTGCAGAACTCGTTATTAGCTTACTTTGTTTCTCAAACCTAGTGTGTTTTTGTTTGGATATCTAAACTCCCTTTAAAAAAATCATTAATCTGCTAAGCTCTTAAAAAAAAATAGTGAAGGAAAACATCGTGAGGAAACCCTTGCCCAGAGAGATATTAATTCTCTGGGCGGGCATAAAACTCTGACACACCAGAAGGCCAATTCTCGTACCTAAAAACGTTCAAATTCAAGTCGTAATCTCATGCCTGCGACAATCAAAAGTCAAAAATGTATGTAAACGCATTTTTTGACAGATTGAGACTGAGATGAGATTGCGAACGTTGTTAAAAATAAGGAAATTACCCCTCTGGTGTCAGGTCAGGTCACTAACAAAAACAAAAAAATAAATAAATAAGTAACACTTACCTAAAACAAACGGTTAAAATTTTGTAAACAGTTAGTTTGTACCTACTTATGTTTAGTTTTAAAATTAATAATAATCCAAGCTTGTTTTTCAGGCTTTTGGTTGAGTTGATTCTCGTTTTCTAAAACCAACAGCCGAATTAAAGATGTTGGCTATTATTTCTATTACTATTAACTATTATTTGTATTATGTTTGTTTGTAGGCGTTCTACCAAACCCTTTTGAGTTTATAACTTATTTTGGCTTTTAAGATGATATTTTCGTAGCTAATGTAAAAAGAGGACTATTTACGTAGGATCGGGACCATAAAATCACATGGCAAAATGTATTTTATCCCTCTGTAGTTAAAGTAGAAAAGTTTACTACTTAATAAAATACTTTAGTCTTCTACTTTCCTTACCAAAATACGAGATCGCTGCCTTAATACTTGTTCAAACGTATTACAGATATGGACTTTTTAGAACATTTTTATTTTAAAAGTTAGCAGTACTTTTCCTCGTTCTCCGTTTGTCATAATTTTGGCGGAAAATCGATATATATCCTGTAGATATTTTCCACTCATATTTGCTTTGTATACAGAAGTAAATCAAATGACTTATGAGTTTCCATGACTGACTGCATCCGCGGACGGTATTTGACTTTTGCACTTACATTTATGGCACAATTTTGGAATTGGTGATGGATTACGCGTGATATCGTGGAGGCGATGTAAGCGATGTGTGTGCACACGTCACGGGGTGTGTCGATCAATCACGGGCGCGGATGGACGAGCGACAGGCCATTAGGGGCGCTTCGTCGCCGGACTCAGGTGCCGCTGGTCCGTCCGTCACCTCGCCGCCGCCCGAGCCGCTCGACAACAGCCAAGCCCTTGTCGTCTTCAATCACCCCACCAACCGACCGCATGATTCATATTACTGTACACTACAACTTTATTATTTGTTGCGTTACCCCGTTTTGCTCGGAATAAAACAGAATAGTGGATTTTTTAATGAAAAAAACTTTTTTACAAAAAAATACAACCGACTTTCAAAAACAACACTACAAAGTAAAAAATAACTTTAATTTCGGAAGTCGGTGTCTGGTTAAATGTATTTTCGTTTTTTGCCACCGACTTCCGAAATTAAAGTTATTTTTTACTTTGTAGTGTTGTTTTTGAAAGTCGGTTGTATTTTTTTGTAAAAAAGTTTTTATTTTTCACTTTTTAGTTGTGGTACCTACCCCACACTAATTCAAATACCACTACCTGCAAAACAAACTAGAACATCATCCATATAAAAGTGGGGAAAAAATTCGTATTATTGAAGCTAACTCAAAAACTACCTAAGCAAATTTAATCAATTTTATATGGGACCAACTTTGATGTATACCCTCTTGATAAAACGAAATTTTTTCAAATCGGATGACTCTGTAAAAAGTTATGCGTGGTCATACATAAAAAAAAAACATACGTGTCGAATTGAGAACCTCCTCCTTTTTTTTTCTTCAGTTAATAAAAAGTCATAAAATCTAGATTACTAACTGCAAGTTTAAGAAACAGCAAGAACAAGACAAGTATTCCTGTTTACCTATTGAAGTGATTACCTTGTAGAGTCCTCGTAATTTCAAGAGCTCTGAATTCCGAGTTACGACTGTAAAGCCCCATGTTATATTCAGTATCTTCAGCATAAGATGAATAGCATGACTGCATAACAATAAAATGGGTTTAACCGTAGCGGGCCACGGTTGTGTGTGACACATGGCTTAGCTAGACAGCATGCAGAATGAACTGCACTTCTTGTGTCTTATAACGAAATAACAACTGTGTTTTATTTCCCCTCTTGCTTTGGTACTAGAGAGAAATATTAATATCTTAGTCTCCAATCCATTGTAGCTGTGGTTTCCATTTCAAATACTTGCAATGGTCTGACATTTCAGCTGGACTTGTTTCTGGATTCAAGTTAAAATTATATAGTTGTATAAAATTTGTAGGGGTAGTGAAGGCGACAGTGTTACTAACATTACGATCACGAGAAGGTTCGACATAGTGGACCTGGGATTTCAGTTATTGATATTTTATTTATTCCTAAACAAATTTCACTTTACTTACTGTAAGTTAATTTATTCTTAAAAACACGTTGTGGACGTTAAAAGTTTTCTTAGTACTTAGCCGTTAATTACGAAACACGCCCAGGGGCCTTAAAAAGATCATGGAGCCATCTTGGTTCCGTTGAGAAAAAAGGATGGTGCTATAGGTCGTATAATTATAGCTCCGTCTCTCTCTTACACTGGTACCATGATGGATCCATGATCTTTTTAGGGTTCTGTACCTCAAAAGGAAAAAACGGAACCCTTATACTCTTATAGGATCACTTCGTTGTCCGTCTGTCTGTCTGTCAGTCAGTCAAGACCCTTTTTCTCAGGGACGCGTGGAGATATAAAGTTGAAATTAATATCAAATAGGTACGTAAGTCTATGGTCCCTTGGAGTTATAAAAAAATCAAGCTTCTAAGTCAACGCAATACAAAAATACGGCCATTTTGCAACATATTTTGATACTCGCAACTGTCACAAGTAAATCAAAACCTATAGGGTAGGTACTTCCCGTTAACCTAGAATAATGTTATTTGGCAAGAAGCAAGGTCTCACAGTACAAGTAAAGGAAAACGTCCGAAAATTGTTAATTTGTTATTTTAAGACATAAAAAATTTTTTTTTGGGATTACAATGTTGTTGGTTTTTGGGATAAATTATTTTCAACTACGGAACCCTTCATTGTGTGTGGTCCGACACGCACTTGGCTGGTTTTTCAGATACGGCCCCTGTCCTGACAGTGCCGTATTTCCACGAAAAACGAAATAAAGAGATAGATACCTATATACAGGGTGTTTGGTGCATCGTTTGCCAAATTGAATTGGCCGAAAGAAGAGGTCATTTGCTATCGCTTCAGGCTCAAGTACTCATTTTTGGCCACACCGGTTTTTTTATTACAACTTTCTAATTTTTATTTTGAAAAAATCCAAAACTCAGCATTAAAGCTTAAATTAAAAAAAAGTTTTAAGTGTAGTCGTCAAATTTCATTTTTATTTACATATGTACTGTTGTATGGCTCTATCAAATTTAAAATTACTTGCCAGTTACATCTAATTTTTTTTTAATAAATCACAAAGTTTTTGGAAAAATAAAAAATGAACTTAAAACTCAACTTTAAATAGCTATAAAAAAAAAACTAAAAGCGATCGGGATCTTCGAATTATTTTAAAAAGTTCTCTAGTCTATCCCCTTTCCAACGGTATGCAATGTGTTAAAAAACTCTTTTAATATCTTTAATAATTAGCTAAATGTGTAGTCGAGACACATCAGGCTGATATTGGATATTACGTTTAAAACACTAGTTTTCGCATAAATTACATGCTATTAGTAGATAGATACTGTTATCTCACGTCTTACGTAGTCTCTTATCTCGTTCTTACATAGGGAACTTTCCTCGAAATTGAAAAAAAAATACATTATTACAAAAATAATCATTTATTAATAAGTAATTTAATTACATACTAATCTTACAAGTCTTGTTCAAACTGTCTACCACTATTGCGTATGCACGCGCGACATCTTCGTCTTATCTCAACTGTAGTGGTGCGTAAACGCATTTCTGCTTTGATCGTCATGAAAGCCGCCTCAATGCGTTGGACTAAATCATCTCTTGTCTCAACTTCCGTGGCGTAGACGAGTTCTTTGGCCCGTCCCCAGACGTAAAAATCCAACGGAGTTAAGTCTGGAGAACGTGGAGGCCAAGGAATAGGGCCATCCCTCCCAATCCATGAGTCCGGGAATGCATCATTCAAGTACTCCCTGACGGTTATTCTCCAATGAGCGGGACAACCGTCATGTTGGAAAACAAAAGACCTGTCTTCACTGAAAATTGGCAAATCAGCTAATAATAAGGGCAACTCTGTTTGCAGAAATTCTAATTCTTGT
Organism: Cosmia pyralina; assembly: GCA_946251885.1. Lineage (NCBI taxonomy): Eukaryota > Metazoa > Arthropoda > Insecta > Lepidoptera > Noctuidae > Cosmia > Cosmia pyralina. Next base: position 20,869,320 of record OX276344.1, read on the forward strand.
AAGATTAGTATGTAATTAAATTACTTATTAATAAATGATTATTTTTGTAATAATGTATTTTTTTTTCAATTTCGAGGAAAGTTCCCTATGTAAGAACGAGATAAGAGACTACGTAAGACGTGAGATAACAGTATCTATCTACTAATAGCATGTAATTTATGCGAAAACTAGTGTTTTAAACGTAATATCCAATATCAGCCTGATGTGTCTCGACTACACATTTAGCTAATTATTAAAGATATTAAAAGAGTTTTTTAACACATTACATACCGTTGGAAAGGGGATAGACTAGAGAACTTTTTAAAATAATTCGAAGATCCCGATCGCTTTTAGTTTTTTTTTTATAGCTATTTAAAGTTGAGTTTTAAGTTCATTTTTTATTTTTCCAAAAACTTTGTGATTTATTAAAAAAAAACTAGATGTAACTGGCAAGTAATTTTAAATTTGATAGAGCCATACAACAGTACATATGTAAATAAAAATGAAATTTGACGACTACACTTAAAACTTTTTTTTAATTTAAGCTTTAATGCTGAGTTTTGGATTTTTTCAAAATAAAAATTAGAAAGTTGTAATAAAAAAACCGGTGTGGCCAAAAATGAGTACTTGAGCCTGAAGCGATAGCAAATGACCTCTTCTTTCGGCCAATTCAATTTGGCAAACGATGCACCAAACACCCTGTATAAAGATCGCGATACATGAGCGAGCTCGGCACGTGGTTTCCGCACAATAATAGACTGTCCATTAATTAGACCAACATGTTTCATCGTAAATGGACATCAGTGACGCGTACTGTACGGTAGCGGGCGTTAGTACATGAACGTAATTGATGGTCGCACCTTTAATGCTTTTTGCTTTGCTTAGACATAACTCGACCCGTTTTTGTTAGGGTTCCTTAACTAAAAAGGAAAAAACGGAACCTCTGTCTGTCAACGGTCTGTCTGTCAATCTGTCAAAACCCTTTTTCTCAGGAACGCATGGAGATATCAAGTTGAAATTAATATCAAAACCGTAAGTCTATGGTCCCTTGGAGTTCTAAAAAAAATCAAGCTTCTAAGTCAACGCAATAAAAAAGTACGGCCATTTATGCGACATGTTTTGATACTCGCAAATAAATCAAAACCTATAGGGTACTTACCGTTGATCTAGAATCATGAAATTTGGCAAGAAGCAAGGTCTCACAGCACAAGTAAAGTTAAAAGTCCGAAAATCCTTAATTTGTGATTTTATCATATAAAAAAAATGTTTTTTTTGCGATTACAAATTTTAATTTGCAGTTGGAGAATTGACCGTGACGTATAAATGTATGGGAGAGTTAAGCTTCTTTTTGGGATAAATTATTTTCCAACTACAGAACCCTTCATTGTGCGTGGTCTGACACGCATTTGGCCGGTTTTTTAGCTTCCGATTTCATCTAAAATGTTCAATTACAGGGTGGTCCAAATGTTGACATCAAAAAGAAAAATCTGAATTCCTCATACCCAGGGGCCAGGGGTATTCGAAAATACCCCACGATATGTTCCGCGATTTTTTGTAGTTTTCGAGTTTTTTTTTTTGTTTTTGTAATTGTTTACAATTTTCTGCCGGTAGAGCTTCAAAACTTAATATCTTTTGTCGTAGTGTGTATTTTACAGTTTATTTGTGAAATGAAAGTAATATTCAAGACGACAATGTCACAAAAAAATCTGAAAAATACCAACTACAAAAAAAGATATGAATTTTTTAAGCTCCATCGGCAGAAAACTGAAAACAATTACAAAAAATAATAACTCGTAGACTACAAAAAATTGCGAAACATACATGGGGTATTTTCGAATTCCCCTGGGTATGAGGAATTCAAATTATTCTTTTTGACGTCACTATTTGGACCGCCCTGTATATTTCTGTTCCTGTTTATAAATTTTCTGCTAATGTTAGTGTATAGTGTGTTCGCACGGTATCATAAAGATTAACTTAATAAATCGTCATCTATCCTCGTCTGGGAGTAGCTTATCCCCCGTTCTGCGTTAGGATGGAGCTATTCACCTTTCACATGTAGGCCATTAGTAGAAAGATAGGCTCGATATTGTAGCACGTGCCTCCTCCCGCACCCTGCCTCGTTTGAGATAAGCCTCGAGCGTTAAATATGTGCCTCTCGTGGCTTGTGGTTGGCGATAGCGCCTACTAAACATGGATACACCCGTTTGTTATATATTTTTTGTTTTTATCGTAATGCTAAGGAATTGTTGCTTTCGAGATTCCACTACATTCATGGATTTTCTTTTCAGGTACGCCACAGAGCCACACAAGAACATTATATGAATTTATTTCTACAAAGGAGCTTTATCGTAAGTTGTTACCATAATTTTATTGCAGTACCTACGTACGATTCTATGTTATTCAATGTTCGGATATGTTTGACCTCTCGTTGTTACTTACATAAGCAGTTTTGCATATTTTCTGCTTACTGTGCTTTGAAAACCTATATATTTACTAATCCACCTTGCCTTAGAGACGATAAAATATTTTGCTCTTGGATTTTATCCAAGAAAATTAATAAGGAACTCTTCCGATAGAGCTTTTGGTTTCGATGGAAAAATATTTATATTGTTAATATCTCGTAGTTTAAATAGAATGTAGAACTAAAACAGTATGTAGAGCTAAATCAATATCAAAATGATCTTATGTAACGTTTTAACTAAGTACTTAGAACATGTCTGCCTATGCCTGAATATCTACGCTGAATAATACTCTGTTGTTTATTCGCTTGAAGGTTAGTGACAGGTCGTCCCCAGACAACCCCTTTCGCAGTGAGCTCCGAATGTCAACTGGCTTGACACTTGGAATACCGCGATACACCAAGTTTGTCGGCACGGAATGCCGTGACGAGGCTGCGGAGGCAAATATCTTTGGACCAAATACCTTCTAGTCAAATACTATACAGAATTGACTTTAGATATTAGGTAAACTACCCAACCGTCATTGCGATTTGCGTTGCGACCTGCTTACCTTCAGGTTTTAGTACAATCGAGAATACCCGCTGAATGTTTAATAGCTCCTAGACCCATGGGATTCAGCAGTGCTAATCGAATTGGCAACTTTTGCGCTATGGAAACGTAAATTCACATTTATTTCGAATTTTTGTTTTCGGTTTTCTATACCGGGAAATGGGGTGAAAGCCTTTCATGGCAGAAAAATATCGACTTAATGATTTCCATTATCAATAAGAGTCTATTCACCAAAGTTTATAGAACATCATTAATTTAAATGATTGGTTGTCATGCGGCCCCAAAACGATTTTATTTATACTCCACATAAAACGATCCCGTTCAAGTGTTCGAATTAGAATTCCAAAAACTGCGTCCCTCCTGTCGATTCAGTAATGAACTGTAATTAGGGATTCGGCAGAAATTCTTATTGTCAATTTGTTTTGTTGGTATAAAGTGAGAGCTCTAATTTATATCCATATTTATTAAGGTCGGGGCTTTCATTGACCTGAAGCGGCATGCCAAACCAGCCGTTATTCGTATAGAAATTAAGGTTTAATTTCACATTGAAGGCTCTGCTGATATTTTATTCGGATGCTTAAAACGTAGACGTCATCTAAATAAATATTTGAAATAAATCCCCTGAGAGTTTGGATTTCAGTTAAGTAGTAGGGCAAAAAGAGAAGGCTAAAGAAAGAAAGAAAGAAAGAAAATACGTTTATTTGCGGTAAACATGACGCAAAGGACAAAAAATAAATAAAATAAGCAATGTAATGTAATGTAATGTAATGCTCTTTTTGACCTATTGATAAAGTTGGATAAAGGTTAATTGATCTCAGTGCTGCAGATTTTTTCTGTTGATAATAGTGCCTTATTGGTCGAGTGGTCGCATACGCAAATGCTAAGCGTGGGGTCTTTGATTAGCGGGGCAATTGCGTAACACATTATCAATCGTAATCGGTTTCATTTTGTTGACAGTTCAGTTAGCAGCGTAGGTCTACGTACCCAATTATAACTATTAATTTAATTTTTGGCTTGTAAATTAAGAATTTAATACTTAATAGTTTCTTACCAAGCTCTTGTTGACGGTACCTACATTGCCAAGCTTAACCGTCTTTCCCATTTATCGTGTAACGGTGTTCCCATAATGTAACATACATAGCTGAACAGGACAGTAAGTGGGTGAGGACAGTACGGTGAACATGTTGCAGGTATTGTTCGCGACGACGACGTCGGGACACCTTTGTTCCACCGGGGCACGGTAGCGCGTTACTTTATCTTATTAAACAGGTGTCGCCGGTCTAACGAACCTGCTTGCCACAATTGACCCACGTCGCCAATTAATATGCCTCACCTAGTCACCTTAATGACAACCACGAAATACCAACAAGGTACCTTACAGTATTAGCACAGTATAATAAAGTAAGCAGTATAACATCTTAGCAAACGGCCGAAACGACGCGCTTCGAAATCTCAGTATATACCAGTACGCAACAGTTCTCGCGCGCGGCAGTTACGCACGGACCGACGCGTATGTACGGTTCACGTACAATGTATTAAACTGCATACGCAGCAACCTACTTACGTCTTATATTCGCGTTAAAACATATTTTTAAGTTAGTTGACAAATTACTACTAACGCGAGCGCTGCGGATTAGCATCCAATCTTTACTTGTAAATCGGGCTACTTGATAAACGTTCAAGTGTTACTAAATCCGTGGTTTCCGTCAACTCACCTAAACTAACTTTTACTGCTTCAAGTGAGCGAACTATAACTTGTTGTACAAGTGTAAGGTGCCTACTACTTCCGGCCCTTACAGCGTATTTGTCTACCGAGCGGCCGTAGGTAATTAATACAAGGTCACTGCCCAGATAAACTACTGCAGCTTTATTATTCTGTGGTATTAGAGAGTATAGCTACGGTTTCCTAGAAGAGCGATGACCGCCACATAAGGGCCGCAGTGACCGCTGTCATGAGAATGATTCCAGCGGGGTTTGACTACACGGTGTCTAGCAAAAACACCAACTTTCAACTAAAGTAAAACTAAACTAAACTAAAACTTACTTTCATAAATAACGTTTCAGTGACGTCATTCGCCGGTAAATTGTGGATGTTATGTGGCGGTCACAGCTCTTCTAGGCAACCTTAGCTTTTAGGGCCTTAGCACACTTCCCCCGCGAAATCATGGCATCGAAACCGGAGTACTTAGTTCAATTGAACTGACTCGCATGATGTTCCGCTATATACTCGAGTAGCGGAACAACATGCGGTTTCGCGGCGGAGATGTACTAAGGCCCTTAACAGTCTCGAAACAATGCCGTCCAATCAATTTATCTTTATGCTTGACAAGACCACAGCAATTTACCCCTATACCTTCCTAATTAACTGGAATTCATCGTTCAAAGCGACTTAATCACGAAACGGATAACATTATCGCAATCTGTTATATACAGCAAAGGTTACTTTCTTGAGATTGGAGGAAAATTCAAGAGTGAAACCAGGAAACGTACTAATTGAACACATAAAATACAATTAACTCTTACAATATTCAGCACCCGAATCTTGGGATAATGCCGTGTCTTGTATATTTATCACTGACACAAGTAACTAGATAAGTTATTAGGGCGACAAAACGTGCGTAAAAAGAATATTTTGTCTTGTTTAAGATAGGGAGACAGGTTACATTATTATGTTGGTACCTAGTCACAGAATAATAAAGCTACAGTAGTATATCTGGGCAGTGACCTTGAATTAATTACCTACGGCCGCTCGGTAGGTAAATACGCGTCAGTACTCGTGATTGGTGGTATGGATAAAATATCTAAACACTATAAAACAAAAGAAAACTGATTTTCTCAACTCATACTTCAGTAAGTAACAACGCCAGAAGTGGTTGACCCCAAAAAAATATCAATATTCTTTATATTTTTATTTTAACGTGTTAAGATATCGATACCTATCACATCTGCGTAGTTTTGCTAGCTAATTTAATTTGACTGTATTTCTATGGTAACAACCAAACAGGCAAACACCCAATAAACACGTTACCCATGTTACCTGAATAAGCCTGAACCGGAATTAAGCATAGGCTTACTGTCGTTTTTCATATAATATGCTCCATAAAAGCGATACAGTGGTTGGTAGCCGGCCACAAATGGCAGATGGTAAATTACCTTCCGTTAAGACCTGGATTGCGGCAGTTAGCTCGCTGCGCTGCTACTATGGCGCGTTAATGAGTTCATGCCATATGTGGCCATAACACAATGTCCTCGCAATTGTTACCGCGGATAATATCCATATTTTGTGCTTTGTTTTTGTGTGTACCCACATATTTTGTACGTTATTTTCTCTTTACACATTTTTTTAGTGCCATTTGATTGAATTTCAGCTCTAATCTTTGTGTTTTCGTGATATTAGGTAACTGGGTCAAAGATATTGGAGCTTAGTTATTCACAACCATTCGCAAGGCTTCAGAGTCGAAAATGTCACATTTTCGTTTACCTGATTTGCCTAGTCGGGACCGCAAATAGCCGTCGCCGTCGGAAAAATAGCGGTCTATTTGGTGAAACTGTCAGAATCGGGTTTCGGATTTGTGAAGTCTTATATAACGAAAAACACTTGCATATACATAAAAGGATTATTTATTTAAAAAAAAGGAAACTTTTTTGTTAAAAAAAAAAAAAAAAAACTTCAAATGGACTGCACAGTGCCGTCTAGGGCCTAGACGGTGCTGAGCTGGCCTAGCCTCTAGGCCATATGAAAACTCATTGGTATTGCACATACCTAGTACGCACTTCCGCAGTGATGAACTATGGTTGCCATTTGTTTGAATATTTTCGGAGAAAAGGTTCGAAAAGTATGGTGGTCTTTCGTGCAGGCCATTTAATGACCGTATACCGGAGTATACGGTCATTAAATGGCCTAAATACTACGGTTAGTATGGTTGTATTATTTCTGGATGAGAAGTAATTCACAAGAAAACCACAAAAAAATATTGACATAATTATACCATACCAGCATTTGCCAGTGGCTTTGCCCGCGTGGATGTCGGAAATTATCCCACGGGAACCGTACATTATTCCGGGATAAAAAGTAGCCTATTCTATGTGCTATTCCAGATTATAATATATCTCTGTGCCAAATTTCATCCAGATCCGTTTAGCCGTTCTGGCGTGATTGAGTAACAAACATCCATCTAAACTTTCGCATTTATAATAGTAGTAAGACAAACTTTTTTATGTTTTAATACGACATCAAAAATACTATAAAAACATGGCAGAATAAAAAATAGTTGGGAGTAGACAAGATTATTTATATTTTATGGTAAGAGTGTGAACACCTGGCATGATTTTGATTGCTCATAACTTCATAAGTTACCCAGGCCAATGAATATATAAATAAGTGTGGACGTGTATCTTACTTAATTTGTACGTAATATTAAAATTATACGATGATCTTACTTAATGATGTCCACCTGTGGGGTACCTACCTAATTATGTCGTTAAAACTTAATTTAAAATAGAATGTTATTAATTCATTAAACTTTAGGTAATCAATTCACATTTTTTATGTGACAACACAGAACATTTATAATTCTGTTAAACTTCAAGCTTTCAATGTTTTCACTCTCTTGATGTCTTTCATCGTAGGATATGACACTAATAAAATTAGTACATCCACCTTTATGACACATACCTAAAATTTAATTTAATTTTTTTATTTTAGGTATGTATAGATAGATATAAAAAATTAAATTAATTATTTTAAAATAAAAAATTAAATTAAATTACTTAGGGTTACTTGTAATTCGACGTATTCCTTGCAGCACGTTATAGTAGGCTTAAGATGCAACAAATTAGGCCATCAAATGTTCTACCCTACCGAAATTCAATAGTTTTTGAGTTACTTAGATTTTTAGTTTTTTATATCCAAAAATTATTTACGGAGTGACTTTACTGGATTTAAGTCATTATCATAGGTGATGCCGTAGCAGATCTTTGTTAAAAATTAAAAGTTGAAAAATGCCTAAAACTTTGGCAAAGATCACTAATTAAATATTTTATTTTTCGTAATTTATATTTTTCTTAGACAATAATTCCAAAAAAAAAATATTGAATTTCAGTGGAATAAATTAAGGCTATTATTATATTATGGTTATTATTATTTTTAGGCTATTATTATTGTGCAGGATCAGGTTTGTTCGTCCAAAAAATGAAGCGACTTGTGTTTCATCAGATGTATATTTGCAAAAACGTTTACAAAAAAATTATAGCGGCTGGCGGATCGCAAGAGAAGAGCGGAACAACATTTTGACAGACGGAGGCGCGAGTGAAAGAGACCGAATGAATGACCGAAGAAGAATGAATGAACGACCGGATTCGAAATCAGTTAAGAGTCTTCTTCCTTCCAATGATAGGTAGCGCCTGTGCTGCGTCCAAATGTATGTGGTTGCGTCCGTTGGTCGTGTAGATGGCGTGGACAATTATTAAGGCTTAATTTGTTACATTTTAACCCTACTATGACGTCCTGGAAGGAATACTTCGAAATACAAGTAACCCTGATACTAATAATAAAGCTGAAGAATTTGTTTGTTTGCACGCGCTATTAATCTCTGGAACTACCAGTCGGATTTGAAAAATTATTTGTGCATTTGATAGACTTAAGAAAGGCTAGCTATTTAAAATCACGCTAGGACCGTTAGAGCCGAGCGAAAAGTTTAAAAAAAGTCAGAAAGAACGCTAAGCAAAAGCGAAGTAGGTAATAGCTCGAATGCGATGCGACGGGGTGGGTCGGGGAAAAAGAAATTTCACGCGGACGAAGTCGCAGGCAGAAGCTAGTAGACTATAATTTATTTAAAGTAAATATAGGTACGGGCCTACACAAAATGTAAATTAACTAAAAGTGACAAAAAGGAAAAGAAAAGAAAAATAAAAAGCAATAAAAAAAAATCAAGGAAAAGAAAAAGAATCGAAGGAGGAGTCGACCTCTACTGAGAGATCAGAACAAGATTATGAAAATTATTTTATTTATTTTTCTTTATTTCAGACCACAGGGTCCATAAAAAAAAAACGACAGTGCATAAAATATTACAAAAGACGGTGTTAGTAGGGTTGTTAGTAGTGTACACAAAAATATAAATAAAATAAACTAAAAAGGTGTTAGTAATTTGTTAGTAAAGAAAACAAGTTCTACAATAATTATTAATGCCCCCTATTTCCTATTCCTGTGCAAGTGTACACCTGCCCAGTACACAGCAAACGGACTATCCACTTTGTAATTATAAGTATGACCTACAACAAGAAAAAAAGCATTGAAATTTGAAATTGAAATTGTTCGGATATAATGTTGATGGCTAAGCTTTGGGGAGGACGCATCAACTTAGTATGCTGACCGTACAATAAAACGTACTAAGTATTTAATTATTATGGATAATGTTAAGGGCGATTCGCAGTAGTAGCCGCGAAATTAAAATTTTCTTACGTTTTTAGGGTTCCGTACCTCAAAAGGAAAAAACGGAACCCTTACAGGATCACTCGTGTGTCTGTCTGTCTGTCCGTCTGTCACAGCCAATTTGCTCCGAATCTAATGGAGCGATTAAGTTGAAATTTGGTACACATATGAATTTCTGTGACCCAAACACGGACGGGTAAAGTAAATAAATGAATTTTGAATATAGAGGTCACTTTTGGGGGGTAAATAAGAAAATTAAAAAAAAAAGTTTTGCAAACTACACCATGTGGCATGCCAAATGAAAGGTCTTACTATGAGGGTCTCAAATATATTTTTTTATAATTTTAAAATAAATAGTTTTAAAGTTATTTAAGAAAATAGACGAAAATTGACCATTCCCCCCCTTATCTCCGAAACTACTGAGCCTAAAATTTAAAAAAAAAAATACAGAAATTTGATCTTTACCTGTAGATTACAGGAAAACCTATAAGAAGTCTGTGGTCTTAAAATAACATGGTAAATCTATCAATATTGTGAGTACAAACTTACATTTACAGTTGGAATGTATGGGAGAACATGTTTTTCAACTACAATGTTAAGTTTGTTCTTAAGATAAATTTATCCCAACTACGGAACCCTTCATTGTGCGTGGTCCGACACGCACTTGGCCGGTTTTTTTGCAATTTGCAGGTCAGTGTTGTTCTTGAACAAAATATGATTAGCGACAAAAACAAATATGTATGTACCTATTTACCTACATAGAATCATCAGTACATCTCTCTAAGTTAGCTTTGTTCTCTTTAAGTTTGATTTCAGAAATCATGACATTTTGGCCCAAATCTAACTTAGAAAGATGTATTGATGATTCTTATGGTTAAAATTATGTAAATACATATTTGTTATAGCGACGAATCATATTTTATTCGACATACAACCTGATATTGACCTGCAAATTGCAAAAAAAAACGGAAGAAAATTTGAATTTCGCGAGCTACTAGTGCGCAATCACCTTAAGACACCTTTGCTGCACCTGCCTGCTTAATTTATCGTTTCATGTCTTAACGTTAGTATCTACCTACCTTCGGTGAGAAAATTAATACCATCTCGCGTCTTCCGCGTAGACTTCATTAAAATTTTGGAAACGTATCGTTCAATGTTAATAATTATTAATTCGTATGAAAGTTTTACCGTGTGATGAGGCGAAGTTGTGCATCTATCGCTGCTTCCGTTATATGGGATGAAGTTCTTTCAGTGCGCTCTTTAGAATATGATACTATTGATGACTATAGCTTTTTTTATGAGTGGTATCTGACCTCGCAGGTCAACCTAGGAGGTTGTCGGTTGCTTAACCGGTCTTTCCTGTTGGTGCATCAATTAATTAAGGCCTCCAGCTAGGGCATAAAAACTTATAAACTAAGCGACTACTCGCTAAGGGCATCCCATGGGCACCCTCTGTGGAGTACGGGCCTTGATAGACTATAGAACTTCCTAAAGTTTTATTTATTTAGTGGCGTGTTCTACTAAGGTGCAATGTGTTGCGGGGCACTAGGGCCCTCAGTGTTTGGGCGCCATCAAGGCGCCGGTAGAAAACGTACAGAAATCACTACTACCATTCTTTCTACAACCTATTGCAGTCAGCTCATTAGCTGACCAGGGCTACATTAGTTAAGTGCATCACATTTTTATTACACCTAGGTTGGTCTATGCAAAAATCTGGATGGAGTCTTCTGCAAATCAACATCTAGATATAAATTGTTCGTCCCATTCGGTATTAAGAGGTACCTTCTACCAATTAATTATTTTACTGAATGCCCAATTGGATAAGCTTATCAGATTCTCCTTTACAAAATTGTTTAGGTATTCAATTAATTTGCCTAAATAGGTTTAATAAAAGGATATAGGTACATATTACTGTTGAATGACATGACGAAATGCTTTTCTCATTTACCTACCTACCTATGAGTACCTATATAGTCTTTGTGCCGATTTCCCGTCAAAGGGGTTGTCATGAACGTTAATGATATACGATTTTGTAATTTTCCTTTATTGCAAGCGAAGCAAAATATCATGTATTGAAAATTTAAACCCCTAAATACCATGTTTGAACTTATATCATCATTTGGCTTCATTATTTTCTTTCTTTTGATTTTCTCAGTATGTATTTGTTTTCACAAACGAAGAGAATAAATGGAATTGTGTGCTCGAAGACGTACAAGTAAATATGGGTTTGGTGAGGAAAGTTAGCATGAAAGTCAGAAAGGCAGATCAAAGAATGAAAAATGGAAAGGCCTGGGCCCAGATTATGATGTACCAGTAAGAGTATGGAAGTGTAAAGAAGATGGATGTATGTGGCTGACGTTATTCTTTAATAAGTTGTTCTTCATAGAAGGGATCCCACAAGAATGGTGCAATAGTTCGCTAGTGCCCATTTTCAAGAATAAAGGTGACGTACAGGACTGCAACAACTATCGAGGAATAAAGCTCATGTCACATAGTATGAAGGTACGGAAGAAAGTAATAGAGAAAAAAGTAAGTTTAAAAATTATAACCCGACTACTGAAAAATCACGCTCTAAAAAGTATGAAACAAGAAAATTCTCATCTGAAATTAGAAAAAGACAGACAAATATAAAAATCCGGAGTCACACGTAATCTGTTTGATTAACACCTAAGATGACGTGTGACTCCGGATTTTTAATTTGTCTGTCTTTTTCTAGTTTCAGATATGTGGAAGCTTATCATTAGCAAATTGTCCTGCCTATGAATGATTGTTAACTGATATTAGTCTGTAAGCTTTCTGTAAGAATAAATAAATAAATATCGCGCTGCTCCCAGTCTGTTCCGACTTTGGGTATCTCGGTTCACTCCTGCAAAGCGTTAGACCTGCTGTCTTGTATGGATCAGAATGTTGAGCCACAAAAGGGATGAATGGAAGGCAATTGCATGCAGCTGAGATGAGAATGCTAAGAGGGACGTGTGGTGTTACACGAATGGATAGAATAAGAAATGAGTACATAAGAGGAAGTTTGTAAGTTTCACCGGTGACTAAAAAGTTGTGCGGAAATCGGTTATCATGGTATGGGCATGTGATGAGGAGGAATGAGGAAAATGTCGTGAGGAAAGTTTTGAGTATGAATGTCGATGGCTATAAGAGTAGAGGAAGACCAAAGAAACGATGGATGGACAGTGGTAAAAGATTTTTTAATTATTATTTATTTACTGATATTACAATACAACGGTGTTACTTATGTCTAAACTCGCCAAACTTACGTTTGATTGCGAGATGATATGGCTAGAAAGGGGGGACTACCAGACGACTACTAATAGAGAAGTATGGAAAAAAGGGACATGTTGTGTCGACCCCTAAATAGATTGGGATCAGCAGGAGAATGACGAGTAGGTATTTATTTTCAATTTAACTCTCCCAATATACCTAAAGAAATGGTTTGACTGTCTACTAAAGCATGCTTGGTTTATCGAGTCAGCAATCAACTGTTAATATAAGTATCTCTTTTACTAACACGGGACCTACAATATTTTGTACGTTTCTTGAGCAAGAAAATCGTTGATAGCTAGTCGCTTCCTCGTTGGCGCGGCCGGCGGTGGTACAGGTGCCTTAAGCGGAGTTAAGCGTTCAGTGTTGGATTGTCGTCCTTATTTATTTGCTTGTCCCTATACATTCTTAATATCTTTGTGCACGTGCAAGCAAACATCCTCAATCGGGATGGAGACTTCTTAGGAATTTAATTATACTGACTCGCAATCAGCCTGTAGCTTACCGATGCTTTCCTATTTTGGTTCCGTAGTCAACAAGGAACGCTTATAGTTTCGCCATATCCGTCTGTCTTTTTTAGTCCAAGATCCCAGAGCCGCCAGACCTCAGGTACTTATTTTTTGATTAACAAAATATATGGGATAGAGTAGTGTTAGTATGTATTTTGAACGTACGCGTTCCTGCTGGCTTGGGCCGCCGGCCAATTTTCAGGTATCAGGTACCAAAGTTACGTAAAAATATTACTCACTTTTCTTAAAGTCTGACTGCTGATTTTTATGTATGTTTTACAGAATATTGTTAAAAATTAATAATCAATACTGTCAGATACTCCGTCGGCGGTTATTTCCGCCAGAAGCTTTAAAGCTCGCAAAAAATGACATCATCTTACTTGTAGTTTGAGTCTTAGATAATATTTATATATTGATACTATTTCAATACTACTCGAAGCATCCAGATCAATCGTTGCGGTCAAACATCCCCCAGACACAATTAGGGTGTCTGTCAAACATCCCCCAGACACAATTAACTGTGTCTGAGGGAAGTTTGACCTTCGAAAAAAATATCATCCCCACTTGACGTCAAGTGGGTGGGACGATATTTTTTTTCTCGTCTATCCCATGGTGTGGGGTATCGTTGAATAGACCGTTCAAAAATATTGCGTGTGTGCGAAAACCATTTTTCGATTCAGGGATCCGTTAACACACACACAGCTAAGTAGGCTTTACAAGTTAACGAGTAGGTAACAATACTCGACCAATTTATACTTGCAGTTGGAATTTATGGGAGAACAAAGTTTTTCAACTACAACATGGGATAAATTCATTCCAACTACGGAACCCTTCATTGTGCGCAGTCCGACACAATTAACGCATGATTAAACACTGCTTTGGAGAAGTCAATGTTAATCAGACACCCAGCGATTTTCCGTAAATTATATAACCAGCGTTGTTACAAAAACGTAGCTGTTAAATAATTAAATGAAGTCCTTTGTTCTCTTAGTATTAAAAAGCCACATTAAAAAAGAGAAAACAATAACTTATGTAGAGACAGCATTTTGTAGCGTTCCATTGTTTGGTTTCTGTTATAATTACGGAAGTAAGTAACAACATGGCGACAACCTGTTGGAAGGCATTGCCTACAATACAAATAGAAAAGTTGAATTCTGCTAAAGTTTTACGGGCGAACATAAAAGGTACAAAATAGCCGCTGGCGAGAAAAACAACGCTGAATATATTAAAAATGTACTTTACATTTTTATTAGAACCTCATGGTAATAAAAAAAAGTTTTGTTAATATAAGCTCTCGAATCATTAGGTATTACGTGAAAGCAATCAAATGAAAATCTTCAAGTTGAGTTGGTCTGTTTATTTTGTGGAACGTTTTCATGGATAACGTTGAGTAAAATGCCGCAGGAAAAATTAATCTAGTGTCTGGGACCAACAAATATTGTTGTTTGGTCTGCTCCGGGGGCTATAAGTAATCTCGGCACGTTATGCACTCAGTCGGGTGGTTTATTGGGAAAGTGGATGCCTCGCCGCTATGACGGGGCCACTACGCCAACTAATGCTTCACAAATGTTTGTTGATATAACGCTCGTGTAATTGGGTCTGTAACAGCAGTTGTATCTAAAACTAGCTTTCTGTATTGCGGATACAACGAATCTTTTCATCTGATTTTGTAATTTTTTGTTCCGCTGTGTTGTGTTTTTCATTATTTCATTCCTTTTGTCCATTGTTGTTGGATAAAGAATTTTGATTTGAAAATGCGGACAAAATGGAAGCAAACATAAATAAACAAACATAAAACATAATTTACCTACTTATGAAACCAATATTCTTGTCCACCTTTACGGGAACCACCACGATATTCTTTGTGCTGTCACATTCTGCTACAGTTTGTTCAATATTCAAGCAGTTACGTTCGTTTTGGCTCAATTAATTTATTTAATAAATTCGTAGAGGCCCCAGCGCACCGTCTGTCTCCGGTTCGTTCCGAAGTTATGAATTTATATAGCCGGACGTGTTCAGAATTTATGCGCAGATGTGTTTTCTTAGTTTGCGCCCTTGCAACCGTAAGAAATTCATCGTTTGGTGCCATCACCAGATGTCTCCTCGCCCGATCTCTTCTCTTAACTTTTAATTTGCGCTAATTAGTTTTAATTAACACGAGGACTGAGTCAGGTCGTTTTTTCTTTTGACGTATCTACTTTATAGACGCAGGTAAGTTCCCAAATAAAATCTACATATTTTGTAAGACATATTTATGTCGTGCTACCTTCGGCTCCATTAACTCTCAAGTGATGTTGATCTCGAACGAGATATTCGCTATACAAACAGTGGCGCCTATACGATAGTGGCTAAGTAAATGTAATCTGCAAGTATTTAACTCTGCTCACTTTACTTGAAGGGTGCAGCGGGAGATATCTTTCTCTCAACTAACCGAGCACAATTAGAGTTCAGACCCCTCTGTTCTCCAAGCAAGTCTGCTAGTGCTTAACTCATTGAGAAGTAATCTAAGATCGTATTTAGTGGTTGTAGCTGACAGCAGTTATGACGGCTCTCATCGCTTTGTTGTCTCGCACACCCATTGTCCCCTGAGGCACGCGGTTAGTTTTAATTAAATTCTCTTTGACTGTTCATTTCCGATTGTACGATCCCAGCCTATGCACATAAAGGTTCCATTCTTTTTTCTTTATTGTAACTAGGTCTCCCGTCTCCAGCTCATTATGAGCTAGTCATATTACGGTTATTCCCAAAGGAACTGCTCCATCGATAGTCCATGCAGACAACTATTTCTTCGCGGTGTTCCATTTTCTTTTTACTACATTTAACAAATGTTTATTCAAGCGATTGTTGAATCACTAAGTACTTACAGTTTTCTTTACAGTGAATGAGCATTTTCTTTCAGTGCGTTTTGAAAAATGTTCTCCAATGTCTCTCAAATCTCTATGGCCTAGATACGTACTTCGTCTAGGCACGTACGTAGTATCTACGTCTATTTTACCTACTTAGGTAAACGATAACTCGCGAAAACTAAAATGAGAGAAATGTCAAATGCGTAAATTAATTTTGAAATATTGGCGTGGAAGGTGGTAGAGACATTTAACTTGGGCTTTGAAGGAACCGAGATGTAATTAAAATAAATATTTGCCACGAAATCCGGGTCGCGGCGGTTAAGCGGAGACATTTCCACCCTTTGAACAAGTTCTTGTTTATGTTTGCTCATTAAACAAATAAAAGTGGGAATTCTGTCTTAATCTGGGGAAACTTTTACGTTACCCACTGTGCCGAGTTGAAATTATTTTGCGTAAATAATTCACAATTTCTAAAGTTGGAATTCGTTATGTATTTACTTATTTAAATGATTATAACTTCGTTGTATTTTCATTTCGGTTAGTCTGAAAATGATAAAATTACCTTTAGGAACGTATTAAGGCACCTACAAACAGCCGCGACACGCGATTATAATCGCGCGCGACGCAAAGGCATCGCTCGTCGTGCGACACGCGGTGCTTTTGTATCGCATGCGGAGCCTTTATGGTTTAGCCATTAAACTTAGGCTAATTGCATGATATCAATGTGAACATCAAGATTTTTATTGAAGATACGCAAAACAAGACATTGTTGTAGTAATTACACGGTCGATTTGAATTCATAGAGCGTACGCATAGTGAAGTAGCCGCCGGCGCTATTTGATTGCACATTAGCAAGCTAACTCGATGCCAAGTCACGACTAATGTTACAACAACACTCTCATCTAATGGAATCTGCACTACACAGCGCACTACCATCTAACTAAAGGAAATAACAGCCTTGCAAATATACTCGTAGATTAAAATGGATGCTGCAACTAAATCACCGCATTTGGTATCTATTTTAAAAGTTTCCAACGTTTAAAAAGTTAATTGCATTGTTGGCGACATTCCATTTTACTCGATAATGTGGAAATGCACAAACGCCGTTATCTCACAGTTTTTATTCGATTCCTCGCTCTGCACCTGCCCTCGCCACTTTTTTCCAGTTTGTTTTTCATGTGAATTTAGTTTTTATATTTAACTTTACCTGTAGAAGCCAGCAGTTCTAAGAACCTTCAATCTGTAAAGGGTGTATCAGAAAGTTGTGGTCAAACTTAATGGTGTGGTACAGTACAGACCATCAAACTCCTCCATGGGACCAACATCCATCCAACCATCGTAATCGAGAAGGAATTTTCAGCCGTCCCTTACATTTGGGTCGAGTAGGACGAGTAGGTATTGAAGTATTGTAAGGGACAGCTGATATTTTTTTTTTCGATTACGAAGTTGTTCAGTTTGATGGTCTGCACCACACCCTTAAAGTTGACCACACCTTTCTGATACAAACTCAAACTAGAAGCATTTATTTCAAATAAACTAATTACAGGCACTTTTGAGTTGTCAATGGGTCGATCAGTCAGAATAATGAAGCTAGTTGCCCATTCCAAAGCGTAGTAGGTCCCTATGGAGAAGAACGGGCAAGAAACGCTACGGACACTCTTTTAAATCGAAATATTTTTACAAAATATTGGTTACATCGTTCATGTTGAAAATATACATGTGAAAACAATGTAGAAAGACGTGCACGTTAAAAAGCATCCGTAATAAAAAGATAAAAACTAAAACAACTAAATAAAAAAAAAAAAACACCTGTATAATCTTCCTGGCGGTCGCTCCTTTGTACTAATAACTTAGTTAATTTATTAGCTGTAGATAGCTCGTTAGTGCTCTAGCAGAGAAAAATTACTACTATCAACTGCGTTAATTTAACCATTGCAATCCTGCTGTGACAGAGTGTCGTTCAAGGACTGGAAGACGAGATTTCGGTCGTCCGGTGGCAAGATTGTTGCCATCGCGGGCAAAACCTGGATGAAGCTGGCACAGGAGAGTGTAGATTGGCACAAGAAAGAAAGAAAGAAAGAAAGAAAGAAAAATATTTTATTTGGGACACGCACAGGAAATACAGTTAAAAAAGAGCATATAAAAGTAACAAAATAAACATTAAAAAGCAAAAAAACAAAAAAAAAGAAATCAGAATAAAAAAAAAAGAGACCTGTGCGAGGCCAAAAAGGCTCCCATCTCAGCATAAAGCTGCGATATTTAAAAAATACAGATTTAAAGAATAAAGAGAGGTCTATGCCCAGCAGTGGGTGAAGTCGGGCTGTGGATCATGATGATGATGAATCTCGCTTTCTGTACCTCTCGCAAAACGTTAGCATGAAGTAGTGAAGTTACTTTTATTTCTTTTGTTAGAAAACACCCAGCACTACTTTTTCTTTAGAGCGCTATACAGGTGAATTTTTCAAGTGGGCGTAAATGGCCAAATCCGAAACTATGAGGAATAGCCAAAAGTACTCAAAGGAGTCTCAGGCTCGAATTATTTGGAAACTAAAACTGCATCATTGGATTTTTGAAAAATTAATCTTTCTGGTCAGGAATTGAACCCGTTGATTTTGAAAAAAAAAAAACACACACTGTATTATTACACTATTCGATAGTGTCGCTAATAAGGATCGAATTCTGGGAAGTAATGATATGCGGCAAACTAAAGGAAAGAGCTCATTTTTAACAAAATACTTTTTTTATTTTTCTCATGTCACCTACCTAGACCTTAACTGATTAATTGTTTAAAATGATGACCATTGTTTTCAATACAGAGCTGGATTCGACGTCTCAAGGATTGTACTGCATTCAGCATTACAATATTCCTCATAGTTTCGAATTTGGCCATCCACGCCGACTTGAAAAATTCATCCAGTGTTCATAATTTCATACATAAGTACATTATATTATTTTCTTTCGTTGTTTCTCCGCCTCATCTGTATTACACGTTTCTGATAAACATAAACACTGGAGTGTACCTCCCCCATCAAAATATGATTCCGTACGTCTGCTTGTATTACCTCAGCGCTTTTCCTCGAATATGTTTATAAGCCAGGAAATGTATTTCCCGAGCTAAAGCCTCACATGTCGACGTTGATAGTTCATAAGCGAAAAAGAGATATCCTTAAATTCGTAGTGTTCCGCAATACTTGCTGCTAAGATTCGTTACGCTAACTGAGAACTGCTGAGATTCTCACTTGCGTGTAGTTTCAGTAACATTCAGAGAGTTTTCAGTGGCTTACACAGTTTTAAATGTTTTAGATAAATATTTAAACTGTTTCGTAGACCGGTATTTATAAACACGCAACCAGCAAAGGGAACAGGAACACAAATAGCAAAACTATCTGAAAGTGTTAAAATTTTAGAACTCCATCGGAAGCGAGGAAGTCTGAAGTCGTTTCCGTGATTGCATTTTATTTCCTTCTTATTTTGATCGTCTGTCTCCTCAAAGGTCGCACTGTCATTAATCGCTTTATAAGAGAGGATGTGCAAAGTGGAGCGTACGAGCACGCTGTAGCACCCCGCCCCCGCGCACCGCGCCACCTCGGGCCTGAATTCATTATTGTCCTCCAAGTGAGGATGCGCTTCAAAGAAACTGCTGACTTCCACTCTATGTCGACCCGTGAGAGGGTTCAACGGTTTATTGCGCTTTCGGGATCTTCGTTTATTGATATCGAAGTTACTTAAGCCTTTGGTTTACTCCATATTGATCTTCTGCATTCAAGCTGCGTGTCTTGAAGTTAAAATCTGCCTCTTTGCAAACACTTTTACTTGATGACGTATTTGCTCCCAAAGATTTCGTAGAAGTTTCTCATGTCTTAAAATATGGACATTAAAAATATCATTGGACAGTTTGTCATTGTAACTACCGGGAAGCTTAAACTCTTCTAGGAACCTTCTTATTATAAAGTATAATTCATTCAAGCATGCAGCTACATAACCACAAGATTTATTAATGCAAAACCACGCTACATTAGTTTTAAGAATCTGATATTTTATTAATAAGATGAGACTGACTACGCCGAGACTTTAATTAAAATTCGTCCATCTTCTAGGTACACGCGACTCGGAATTTATGAGAGAGTAACACTTGACTGTGCTCAAGATGATTTAGTAAAATTATACTGGAAGCCAGCTGTTTCTACAACGTAACGTTAAAGGAAAGACAGTACACAAAAGTTCAAGTGTGGACTTTCTTTATGCAAATAGAGATTGGAGTTGACTGTGCGCCATGTTACGTGCAGAGTTTAAACGAATGTTATGTAGGGGAGATATTATAGAAACATTGAGTAAAAATTATTGTTTGTTATGCCGGGGACGGGTACAAGAACTGTACAACGTGGGTGCTTCCCGGCGCCTGACGGTTGCCTGTCTTGGCACCACTGGACACTTGAGACGCTCTGGCTGCCGCCCAACGCGCTTTATCTTAATGCACTCGCCTGTCCTCTCCTTTCACTGTGTCCATAACTCACTTTTCCACTCCACGATTGTTTCAGCTATACTACGACCTACAATACAGCGCGTTGTTAGCGCGAAATTTGATACGACCGCTCTCCTTTACAACGAGTCGTGCCGAGGCGCCACACTTAAGTTAAATAATGTACCTAATTTTAGATATCTCTCTACAGTTTTGTTAAAGTTCTAGCGAAATTTGTGCTAGGGAGCCGCAACATGCGCAATGGCGACGGGGACAGGAATTTAATTCGGATGTTTCTTCTCTCGGGGAGTGACGGCTTGTGACATGGTGCGACGTCCACCCAGCGATTTTCGCCACATTTTATGTAACCGAGAAAGGATTTTATTGTGTCCTAGACATTCCGAATGTAAACTGTATTCTAACTTGCTGTATTTATTTTATAGGAACTGACATTTCATGTTTGAGAAAATCAGCCGCTGTATTTAAAGGACAACGTCATAACTTTATCAAACGTTTATGTGACTAATATTTAAATTGTAGAGCAGTTTTGTCACATGTGACAATAATATTGAGTGTAAGCAGGTACCTAACAGAAAGAAGAACTGTGTAAGGTACGACGACTACAATTATTTTTCGAAATAAATAAAATGCGACCACTTTGTAATCAGTTTGCTTTTTCGAGTGGTCTATTGTCTTTCCCATAGACGGTCTTTCCATACAAACTATGTACAGTACGGTCGATTTATCTTGGCAAGTCCGAACTTCGCGCTGAAGGCTGCGCAGTAACATTTTTGAGGAACCAAATGGTGACATGAGGGGAGTGTGAGAGCGAGAACATGTGCGAAAGTTCATAGTGCCTATGTTCAGACTTGCCAAGATATTTCGGCAGTACTGTAAACCAGCAAAATTTTCAAAGAAGACTAAGAAGGGTTTCAATTAGGAATAAAAAACTGTTCCCAATTTTGTACAATACCCATAGTCTTGGTTCCAATATCGTTGAACAATTTTCCATAAAAATGTGAACAAAGATCGATCACATCGCTGCTCCCGAAGAATTCTTTTACCTGAAAACTTAAAACTAAAGTTTCTCGTGAGGAAACATCTGTCGTCTTTTCAACTCGGATTCATTGAACACAACGCTTCAAATTGTTAACAATTACCTTCGTTTAATGAAATCTCGCTCTTTGTTGGCATGAAAATAAATACCTTGTCCAAATACTAAATTCTTGCTATTTGAAAGGTTTTCAAATAAAACTTACCTTTCATAAAATGTATTGAATAAAATGAGGCTTTTATAGACCCTCTATCACTGTGATTTGACTTGTATCTTAATGTTGCGTAGAAGTACTTTAAAGTTTTTCTATAGCGTTTTAAGTTTAATGGTTCTGATTCAGTTATTTAAATCTAAAATCTGACCAGAGTTTAAGGCCAGACAACATCATCGTCATCACTTGCCTAGCCTTTTCCTATTGGGGTCGGCTTCGAGTCTAACCGGATGCAGCTGAATACCAGTATTTTACATGGAGCGACTGCCTACCAGACCTCCACAACCCAGTTACTGGGTACGATACCCTTTGGTAAGACTGGTTGTCAAGACTTTCGAGCCTCTGACAATCCGTAACTACTGTCAAATACACCAGAATACCTGCCGGGACCAAGGGTTTAACGTGCTTTCCGAAGCGGTCTCGGTATATAAAGAATTGTCACCCATCCAAGGACGGACAAGCGCGGCAAGCGTAGCTTAACTTGATCGATCAAGCCGTGCGGCTGTTATTACTTAGCCACGAGCCCCTCTAAGGCCAGACAACGATGATCTTTTAAATAGTGTTATGTAACTCAGGATTCGGCTCTGCTTATGAAAGTGGAATGATTCTACATTCCACTGATTTGGTTGGACCATGCGTTTCAATTAATAAAACAGATCTCGTATAGGTATTTTCACATTCAAGTATATGTACGGTCAGCAACAGAAGCCGGTTAACACTGCTACTTTTTGACATCATGTGAATTAACACAAAATGATTCGATAAACTGCTTTTTTTCGTTTATCTGTTAAGAGTTAATGTTCTTAAAATGTTAAGTACTTCTGTTCCGATTTGAATAAAATATTTCACTTAATAATTAAGATTAGATTTTCATATCCAGGCAAATCACTGTCCATTCTATGGTTGCCTGGAAGAGATTGCAGAAAGCGATAAGGCCGCCCATTGTATATTTTGTAGTTTGTGTCTTTTTTTTTTTTTTTGTTATGTATTTTTGTGGTGTACAATAAAGTATATATAAATAAATAAATAAATAAATAAATTAAAAATCTGCAATTGTTAATCAACTTTTGTTGCTGACTGTGCCTAGATATAGTAGGTACGAGTACCTAAGCGTTCTCTGGTTATCGCGTAATATCCATAAACTATGTCGCATTAACTGTTAATGATACCATATCTTGCATGTGTTCTAGGTCACAGCTTAGCACTAAACATGAACTCTAGTAGCGATTAGTGCGGCGTGTATCATGCGTGATGTCAGCTGTTTGCCCATTATTCCAGTAGGTATGTGACACTAAACCATTGTCTATTATACTCTCTATTACATTCATGACCACAATGCATTTACACCATGAAAATCTATTGCAGACACATCCATATAAAATTCTCATAAATCAAAGGCAACCATTAATCTTTTTCAAGGACATTTTCATATCATTGCTATTAAATACACTCGATATAGTTTCACATCTTATGTATTTTTAAAGGAAAATTTATATCAATGTCCTTGAAATAAATCAAATTGTCTATTTATACCAGACCCTTTGAATCTATGTTTACCCAAACCCCGCAAAGGTGGATCCAATAAATCATAAACTTAGTTTCGCGCGATCTCATATCTTGGCTATCGATTATATTTGAAAAGACCTATCGACATTGTAATACGTTTGAAGTATTTGAGAACTCTGTGATTTATGCGTCGTATTCAAATGGAATTATGTAATACGCAATTATCTACAGAGAGGAATGTGCGATAGAATGGACGATTTAATAATAGATTCCATTGTAGAGACAAACTGTTCGAATGTTTTAAGGATTGCCAATTCCCATCGCAAAAACCTTGCTGTGAAACTGTAGGGCTGCATTGCATCGCACTATATTGGAAGTGGAATCACGTTCCATTTCGCGGCGGATATAGGGCCCCGCGTTACGGACCAATCCGACGACACGATGATGGTTTGTCGACGACTACGATTTCCGACTCGCTCGCGCCTCAATGCCAGTTTATTCCGTGTTCACTCCCAAAGTAAACTCAGTTTAGCTTCGAACGAGATATCAAAACAAGCGATTGACATTTTTCGATCCTTTCCGCGATTAGTTTTCTATCCAGAGTTATAAAAGGCGGACATTCGCTTGCGCTGTGACATGTTGCTTGGGTCAGCCTAACTGACAGTTAAAATTACATTTCCGTTTTCAAAACATAAGTCGCAGACTTCTCCGGTTACGTTGGGGGATACGAAACGGGGCAAATTATTGACTTTGTACAGTCCACTCAGGAAATAGTTTGTTGGAACATTAAACAACTTAGTGACGCTTGCATAACAACATAACTATGAGTGAAACCATTTAGAACCGTGAACGAAAACTCGTTTGGAGTGTACAGATAAATGCAAAGAGTCCAACAGGTTAGAGAAGCGGCAGGGCCGACAAAGCCTGTTGGACAAACACAAAGTAACGCTGAGTAAACATCAGATTCCTACGCGCTAATGCACGAGGACCTCTGTGCCGCAGCCACAGCTCTTGCTCGTGGCGAGGGACCTCATTAAACATATATTTTTAAGTAAGTACCTATGACTATGTATTCAAACCCACAAGATAAAGTAGCATTTTCATTTCAATTTTTTTCTTTATTTTCTTGCTATTCGTTTTGAATTAGGAGCTCGTGGCTTAGTAATAATAGCCGCACGGGTCGATCCATTAGGTTAAGCTACGCTTACCGGGGTTGGTCCGTGGATGGGTGACCATTTTTACATATCGAGACCTCCGTGCCTCGGAAAGCACGTTAAGCCAGTAGTCTTGGCTGTCATTCGTGGATCTTTGACAGTCGTTACGGATCGTCAGAAGCCCGTAAGTCTGACCCCCTAATATGATACCTAAGGATACCCACCCAGTACATTACCCAGTTACTGGGTTGTGGAGGTCAGATAGGCAGTTGCTCCATGTAAAATACTGGTATTCAGCTGCATCCGGTTAAACTGGAAGCCGACCCCAACATAGTTGGGAAAAGGTTCGGCAGATTGATTCATTTTGAATTAATGGGATACGCATAAGGGGTTAATCTAGAAAATTTTTGAGACATGTTTTTCTTCCAGACAATCCCGTGAATAGGTCATGCGATCACTTTCGCAGACTTATCTAGATGCAAATGTTAGCCGCCAAAATGCCATGGGTAACTGAATATTCAGTCGTTCACAACAATGAACTGATTTACTACTTTGTGATTCAGCGTGCGTCCACGCTTTTCGAATAAGTCGCTCTTTCGTGACCACGTATCGAAGAACCCCATGATTGAGTCCACAAGTGTAGGACGTAAAGAATATTTTTGCCATTATATAACGGATAGTCCAAAGATCGTAGAGTTAAAAGTACTACTTCATCTTGAAAAACAAAAAAATATCTTGAAAATATAAGGTACTTACTACATATCCCACGCGAATATCCCACGGTAACAAAAGTACTTCCTTATTCCTTGTCTAGGTCTACATTATAAAGGAGACGTCTGTGCAAAGTTTCAGCTTTCTAGGTCCAATGGCAATGCCTGGACGTTGATGAGTCAGTTAGTCAGTCAGGACTTTTGTTTTTATATATTAAGATTCGTGTAATAGTCAACCTGAAGTCATCCAACTGCCTCGTTTTATCCTCACGTTCAAACACGGCTAAATTCCAAGTCAATCTGCCTAGCCTTTTCCCAACTATGTTGGGGTCGGCTTCCAGTCTAACCGGATGCAGCTGAATACCATTATTTTACATGGAGCGACTGCCTATCTGACCTCCACAACCCATTAACTGGGTAATACGATACCCCTTGGTAAGACTGATTGTCAGACTTTCGGGCTTCTGACGACCCGTAACGACTGTCAAAGATCCACGAATGACAGCCGGGACCAACGGCTTAACGTGCTTTCCGAGGCACGGAGGAGTCTCGGTATGTAAAGATGGTCACCCATCCACGGACCAACCCCGGCAAGCGTAGCTTAACCTGATAAATCGACCCGTGCGGCTGTTATTACTTAGCCACGAGCTCCTCTAAATTCCAAGTATAATAAAAATTATAATTCAGTAGAGTAGACATCATAAAGGTCGCTCAAGACGAGACCGTGAAATTTACATGCGGAAAGAGATTTGTCATCCCGAGTTTGGTTGTGGGCGGGTACGCGGGCCAGCTTACTTGAACGTATTTTATTTACCGTGAGCACGTGACGGACTCGGCTGAGAGGCAGCCGGTGTTCAACCGCTCGTTTGTCACTCAGAATTACCTAGCCCGGACGTTTACTCATTTGAAACATTTAATTTAATAAAATCGAGCCTGGTGACGCTGTCTCCTGAAGTAATTACCTGGTAGATGGTTACCGTGTAGGTAATATACTTTTAATAAGCACTGATCAGCAGTGTTGGCGCAGTGGTAACGACCGCGACTTATGAGTTGTAGGTTATACGTTCGAACCAAGACAGGCATTTTGTGTAAATATTTCAACACCACATCCGCACTCAAAACGGTGAAGGAAAACATCGTGAGGAAACCGTCATGTCCTAGAACCAAAAATTCGAAGACGTGCCATACCCACTCACGGGCCCTCCGTGTGGTGGATATTACGGCCCACTCCCTCTCGAAGAGAAGAGACCTGTGTCCCAGCTCTGGGCACTGATCTCGAATTTAATCAAGATCCGGTTAATAAAACTGATTCGTTTCAAAAATATTATTCAAGTCATTTCTGGATTACGTTTGCATGTTACAGAAGAGCACTTGCTAAATACGCCTGTTGATTAACTCGCCTATTAAAAAACTTCTCCGTCCAATCAAGAATTTTTCTCTCCATTGATTCGTTCCGGGACAACTTCCCCGTTTAATTTCCCGGCTTAATTAAACCTGCGGGGAAATCAGCTTTTTTTTTAATGAGTTTCATCCAAATGTGTTGCGTTTACATGTGTATTTACACTAATATCACTTCAAGTTTTTTAGGTCTTAAATAATAAAGAAATTATTTAAAAAAAAAAAACAAAAAAACCCCACTGCGAAAACACATAACTGAAAAGAGAAAAACAAGAATTATTATCTATTGAACTTTGTTTTTTACCCGACTGCGGCGAACCAAAAAGGAGGGTTATGATTTTGACCAGTATGAATGTATGTATGTATGTTCATCTGTTCCCTCATAACTTCGTAACTGCTAATCATAATTTGACAAATGAGGTATCGTTAGGAGCACAGAACAGATCTCTTTATCTGTTCTGTGGTTAGAAGCGTCTTGATCGTCCGCTGGTTAAGGCTATGTGACGTCATATTAAATTGAATTTGGCGCCCTCTAGAGGAAAGAAAGAATGAAGAAAGAAAATACGTTTATTTGCGGTAAACATGACGCAAAGGACAACAAAATAAAATAAACAAAGTAAAAAGCAAGTTTTGGGGAAAATATGCGTCACATCTACGCAAAACGGCTACCGCTCAGCATAATGCCGCGACCCCATGCGAAACGGAGCCCCAGCGCTGGTTTTCAGCGATAGCCGGCATAAAGTCATGAACAATTTTTTTTAATGATGTCGTGTTGGGTATCAAATGAAATGGCGTAATTAGTACATTTAAAAAAAATAATAATATTGTTAGCTGTTGCTCGCGGGTTTGCTTGCATGCACCCGATAATTGGGAATACTTTCTAAATTCACGCCTCAGATGTGAGTCAAACATATTTTCTCTCCAAACTTACCTCAAATAATAATAATAGGTAATAATAAAGAAATAAAAAAATAAAATAAAGTGATTGATTGTTTGATAATTATTCTTCTCTAAAAATGTAAAGTGGCTTTGCAAATACTTTACCACGAAATTATGACCCTAAAATAGTTTAAATCAAAATTAAGTTCAAAAACTAAAACCCGACTACTGAAAAACAACGCTCTAAAAAGTATGTAACAAGAAAATATTCTCATCTGAAATCAATCAATCGACCAAAATGTATGAAACAGTTGATTTTATTTTCGCGATTTCAGGTTTGGTCCCATAGTAAAAGTGGTTAATAATGACCCCTTAAGAGGGTTTGCGCTAATTACGGGACATGTTGTATAAATATTGTATTATGTAATAGCCTATGTCACTCCCAAAATAAAGACCAATCTAACGACACCTCATATTAGGTTGGGGAAAAAGTCTTTTCGCATTATAGTATGTATGAACTTAAAATAAAATCTCTTTGGCTATACTATCTGTATCTGGCTGGTTTTGGTATCATTGAAAGTTTAAATTTTAAAGAACATAATTCCAAATTCAAATTAGGAAAATGTGTGATTTTCATTTGTGTTTCGTACTGTCAAGATGAGTGAATCTAATGAAGAAATTCGATACATTTTAAAATTTTACTACAAAAAAGGTACACATGCAACGCAAGCCGCGAAAAAAATTTGCGATGTTTATGGACCCAGTGCAGTATGTGTGAGAGTAGCACAAATTTGGTTTAAGCGTTTTCAATCCGGAAATTTTGATGTCAAAGATGCAAGTCGCTCTGGTCGCCCTATTACGGATAAAATGGATGCCATTTTTGAAAAAGTGGAGCAAGATCGGCATATCAGTAGTCACGACGTAGCTGAAGAACTGGGAATTGACCACAAAACAGTTTTGGCGCATTTGAAAAAAACTGGGTAAACAAAAAAGCTCGATATTTAGGTACCTCACGAGCTCACTGAAAGAAACCTAATGAACCGTGTACTCATTTGTGATTCTTTATTACTACGTAATGAAACCGAACCATTTTTGAAGAAGCTGATAACTGGTGATGAAAAGTGGATCACGTACGACAAGAACGTGCGAAAAAGGTCGTGGTCAAAGACCGGTCAGGCTTCACAGACTGTGGCGAAACCCGGGTTAGCTCGCAACAAGGTGTGTGGTGGGATTGGAAGGGCATTATTCATTATGAGCTGTTACCACCATGCAGGACCATCGATTCTGAACTCCACTGCGAACAACTGATGAGATTATAGCAAGAAGTTGAGAGAAAGCGGCCGGAATTAATCAACAGAAGGGGTGTGGTTTTTCATCATGATAACGCTAGACCACACACATCTTTAGCCACTCAGCAAAAATTAAGAGAGTTTGGCTGGGAGGTGTTAATGCATCCGCCGTATAGTCCTGACCTTGCACCTTCAGATTTCCACCTGTTTCGGTCTCTTCAGAATTCTTTAGGCAGTGTCAGGTTAACATCACGAGAGGGCTGCCAAAACCACTTGTCGCGGTATTTTGATCAGAAGTCCCAAAATTTCTATAGCAATGGGATCATGTCCCTACCTACAAGATGGCAAAAAGTTATCGAACAAAATGGTACCTACATACTTTAGATAAATAAAAATAATGTATATTAAAAAATGTTTTGAATTTTCTTAAAAAATGCGAAGAAACTTTTTCCCCAACCTATTATGTTAAAATCCATCAAGCCGTTTAGCCTACAGAGCGTGCCCAAGAAATACTTAGACATAGTTACATACTCTCGAAAAACATTACCCTCCATCTGGGGCAGTCGGCTAAAAATATGTTTCAGCTTGCGACATTTTATTTATTCCACTTTTGGCAGGAAATTCAATTTATGAACTCCATTAAGTTCGTAATCTTATTTTGTTACAGTTCCGGTTTCCTCAATAAGTAATTAAAGATCAACACTGGTCGTGTTTTGTTAACAAGCGGCTAATAGCGTATTATGAGGTAGTTGAAATGTGTAAATAGCCTTTTTAGAACGAGGCTGAAATCCCATTACAAGATACGTCGCGTCCGGGGCCGCAAATTGGATTCACGAGGGATGGACGGGCCGAAATAATGCGGCTTCGACGCTACAACCTTTTTAATTTGTGTGAAAATTTAGTACCTAGGTGCGTCCATACTCGAATCCCTCCTGCGCTCTAAAATCCTGAAAATTAACAAAGCCCAGTTCATTGTTTGGATTACAATTTTGTTTTTCGGTATTTTTAATATCAATTTTCTCTCTTATTACTTGATTGTACAACAGATGAAGCGTGTGTGAGACTGGAATTGATTATTTATTTTATGAATTAAAAGTTCGAATGCAGAAGCCGTTTTATTCACAACTACTTATAAGCTGAAAGATTTATATTTTGCAATTGACTAAAATACAATGCCGCAGCATATCGTGTACAATTTGCCTGTATAAAACATCGAGTTTATGGCTTCTGGCTGCAGTATTAGAACAAAACAAATTGGAGTATCGAATTTATCGTGAAAACGTGACACATTCGACGAAAGGTAAATGTCACGCAACTCATCGAGCGAGTATTGTTCGTTGCACCGGTTTCTGGTATTTACTTACCGTACATTGAATTACAGATGTTTTTTTTTGTCTTTCATGAATCATTAAATGCTTGAAATGTACACTACAATATCAACTGAATCAATAAAGTGACACTTCAATGCACAGCCAATTAACACTTTGAAAGAAGAATACAAGTTTTTGTTACAAAGAAGATATGGTACTTGCTAAACATTTATGGGACTAGAAACAATCATGCAATAAACACACCTTCTCAACTACATTTCCCGGCGTCGTGCGATGTGCATCAACAACCGAAATAGAGACATATTACGCGGGCTGTAGCGGGAACGAGATAGCAGTTATTGTCACTGTTACGTAAGTACCCATAACAAATCTTGATACGTCGCTTGCGCTGCCACTTGTCTCTTCACACTTTTACGAATCATGTATTTCTATCCCTTTCTGCAAATGGCGATCTCGCCGCGAGCTCGCAGCAATATTAATCAGGAGAATTTTAAATAAAATTAAGTTTTGATGTACGAATGAAAAGTAATACTATGGAACTTGTTTTTGGTTTTTGAACTATTTGTGCACATTTTGAAAACATAGGAAGGCATTATTTGTGCTTATATAAATGATTACATTAATTTTGCTACATAATTATGTGCTACACAAACGCCAGTTCGATGGTGACTAAGGTCAATTAGGCCCGTGGGCCTAATTTATGCGGTACACGTCGAGGAGCGCGTGCCAATACATTTAAGGCGTTTGGAACCAATACATTTAGTCATGGCCTGTCTATTATCTACTCATTGCCCAATGTTAGTTCCATATAATTTCCCAAACGCCGAAAACCAAACTCGAAATATCAAATAGAAATTTTAATATGCTCTGTAATATTAAACAAAACGTAACATAAATCAAGTCACAGTGCTCGTATTTAAAAGCTGAAGCGCGTACAAGCCTGAAGTACTCTACCAAAAGCAAAACTTATTGCTGGGAGTCAATTGGCTGTTCAAACAGGCAGTCGTAGACGGAATAGTAAATATGTGAGCGCCTATTTGCTACCATTATATGGAGGAAAAGTCGCGGGAGACGTCTAGCTGTACCCATACGGCCATACTCAATAGATTTAGTTTATGTGGCGCTATTGATAAACCATGATATTTTCGTACGAATTTTTCTGAGTTTTTATTAGTCTTGTTTACACAAAGATTTGCTAACGATCTATAAATCGCTTTGAAGCTTAGTGTAGAAATACTGGCTCAAATCTGATCGGCCTATCGGTATTATTATACAACTTGTTGCTTTGCATCCTTGTGGACCATCAAACCGAACAACTTTCTCCATAGTGCCAACATCAATAAATATTATTTCTATTTTTCTATTTCTATCGTAATCGCGAAAAAATAATCAGCCGTCCCATACATTTGCGTCGAGTAGGTAGGTATTGAAGTTTCCTATGGGACAGTTGAAAATTTTTTCGCGAATACGATGTTGGTCCCATGGAGAAAGTTATTCGGTTTGATGTTCTGTAGGTACCACGCCCTGAAATTTGACGAGGATGCAAAAGGACACGTTGTATAAAAATTAAGACTCAAACTATAAGTAAGATGACGTCATTTCTGGCGGAAAAAACCGCCGACGGGAAGTGTTAGACGGTATTGATTATTATTTACTAGTTGCGCCCCGCGGTTTCACCCGCGTATACCGGGATAAAAAGTAGCCGATGTGTTAATCCAGGGTACAAGCTATCTACAAACTAAATTTCATCCAAATTGGTTCAGATGTTTGAGCGTGAAGAAGTAACAAACATACAAACAACAAACTTTCGCCTTTATAATATTAGTGTGATTAACAATATTCTATAAAACATACATAAAAATCAGCAGTCAGACTTGTAAGAAAAGTGAGTAATATTTTGACGTAACTTTATGCCTGATACCTGAAAATTGGCCGTCGGCGGCGTCGGCCCAAGCTAGCATGTAGGTACGCGTATGTTCAATGATACATACTAACACTACTCTATCCCATAGATTTTGTTAATTAGAAAATAAGTAAGGTCTGACGGCCCTGGGATCTTGCTCTAAAAAGAGTGTAAGCATTCAGACATAAAAGTGACAGCTAACTGAATGTGTCAATAACGTATCAAATATTTGGCGGGTATGTACGCAGTCAAAACAGTCGGAAGTCTTTAACAGCATCAAAGTCTGATCCTGAATCATAACAATTTCGTTTGTTATCTCGGCAAAGCGGCGTCGTTAACTCCAAAACGGTTTCACTTGTTGGAACAGTTGCCTGTTTGAATGCTAATTTTCTTACCCGTTAAATGCGTACAGTATAATGCCACTTAAAGCCACAGTTATATCTAAGAAGTAGTGGTTTTAATTAATTAAGTGGTTGACGTCTATGTACCTATAGATATTACAACATTCATAATAGACTCATGGCACTTTAGAAAAGTTTATAGATTATCTTTCAGCCACGAAATATGGTACCTACAACTAAATGTGGGCGGGCGTTGTATTTGGATCTGTATTTTAGTTTTTTGCCACCGACTTCCGAAATTAAAGTTATTTTTCATTTTGTAGTGTTGTTTTTGGAAGTCGGTTGTATTTTTTTGTAAAAAAGTTTTTATTTTTCACTTTTTAGTGGTTCACATGTGCTTACCCCTTCACAGCGTACCGGCGTGATGTTATGTTATGAAATGGTGTAAACAATAAACAGACATGAGATTTCAGCAATCCCAGTCCATTTGCTATCATTTATTGAGGAGTTCCGTTGCCTATCTCAGAAGTTCCTCATCAGATCTTCACCAAATTGAAAGTCGGTTGTTTTTATTTTTTTTTGTAAAAAAAGTTTTATTTTGTCAATTTTTTGTGGGACAGTTATAATCACAGTGCTTTTAAAACTTGAGCCACTATAGTGTCCATCTTTTGTGAGTGTGGCGTTCATCGCTTCACGTATTTTAGACACTTCATTCTGAGACACATTGACGCAGTTACCAAGTAAACCAATACGAAATAAAACCTCATTATAAGACGAAAATTTAAGAATCGAAACAATTTTCTAGATAATCTGCCGTCAAAGGCTTCACAAGTAAATAGATTAAGTTTTTTAATTAGTACTCCTAACACAATTTGCGAGCGCTAAAGTTGTGAAGTCTGCTGCAATAATCAATTTTAACTTCAATTAGGATCGGAGAGTTGCAAAACAGAAAGATAAAGCAATTGAAGTAAGATCTTATTTCAATGAGATGCTGATCTTTACCTAATGGTTCTACAGGCTTTATCAGAAAGGTGTGGTCAAATTTAAGAGTGTGGTATAAACCATAATACTGAACAACTTTCCCCATGGGGCCAACATCGTAATCGAGAAAAAATTATATCAGCTATCCCGTACAAAGCTTGAATACCCAAATTACTACACCTACACTCCTATACTCGACCCAAATGTATGGGACGGCTGATAATTTTTTCACGATTACGATGTTGGTCCCATGGAGAAAGTTGTTCAGTTTGATGGTCTGCACCACAGTCCCACACCCATAAATTTGACCACACCTTTCTGATACACCTGTATACAGGGTTACTTTATAAATGACCAGACAAATTTTCACAGGGCGTTCTACCCGTGAATATGAACAACTTTTACTATGGGACCAACTTTAAAATAACGAAAAAAAAAAC
Source organism: Cosmia pyralina (assembly GCA_946251885.1). NCBI lineage: Eukaryota > Metazoa > Arthropoda > Insecta > Lepidoptera > Noctuidae > Cosmia > Cosmia pyralina. The sequence continues at coordinate 20,903,021 of OX276344.1, forward strand.
TGCTGTTTCATACAAAAGTTCAATGCCTACTCGACCAAAATGTATGAAACAGCTGATTTTTTTTTCGTGATTTCAAAGTTGGTCCCATAGTAAAAGTTGTTCATATTCACGCCCTGTGCAAAGCCCTGTGAAAATTTGACTGGTCATTGAAAACTAACCTTGTACTATGTAGGTATTACTTATACAGTTAGAAATCGTCTTTTGTGTAAAGGCTCCTACAAACAGGCGCGACACAAAAGCACCGAGTGTCGCCCGACGTGCGGTGCCTTTTGTGTCGCGCGCGATTCGCGTTGCGAGTCGCGCCTGTTTGTCGGAGCCTTAAATTATAATAGGTAAACACCGGTGCAGACCACAATGTTTCAGAGTACGTACCTGCATTATCAACTATTGTGTCTCGCATTAATTATTCACGATTCAAGTTATTTTTTAATCACCATCATTGTTGACGTGTGTGCTCTCAACAATGGAGGCTTCATAATCAGCGCCTCTGTACAAAAGGTTTGGATATAGGTCATGATAATCCGTTTGCAAACATGTCAGTTGAATGGGCAGCTCAATTTCGTCCCTGTAATTAAGGAGTCACCTGCGTGAACAACTCAGTCCACGTAATTAAAGCTTTCAACTTGGGTCGAGTTATGTCGACCCACTACACTTTAGAGACTGCGGTTTGTGAGTCAAATTTAATGCAGATAATAGTACCTCTATATCTGCGCAACTTGTGAGCTTAGCCACGATTTAATTGAAGCCGAGAATAAACTGGGCAAGTTTACAATATAAATAGGCAACCTCTTTGCGGATTAATTACATAATTTAATTGTTTGACGAAGAAAAGAGAAGCTAGGGGTTTACCTTTATTGCATTTTGGGATTATGTTTTCATTTGGATGAAATAATTATGTTTTCTGATATTAATTTCTGTACTTTAAATGGAAAATGACAATATAAACTTACGAGGCGCAAAAATCATTTACCTACACTGTCATTTTTGTATCGTCAATTATTTTGATGAATTAGAGAACTTGATATTATCTACTAGGTGATAGATAAGAGTAATAGGTGTATATGGAACGGGACGCAGTGCTAACGGTAGCGCCGGCGCCCAGCCCAGTTGGACTGCCGCCAACACCTACTGTTTTGTTTATAACATTAAAACGTTTAATGTCGTCGAACCTCTTCTAACGTGGTCACTGTGAATTTTTATCAACATTCCGCAGGTCGTCTATTTTGAAACCTCCAGAATCATAATGGCACCAGCCTAAAGAAATAATTTCCAATTTCAGTATTTCGATCTCGTGGATTATTCTCTTTTTACACTGTAATTATGTCGATCGAAAAATAATAAAGCAGTCGCAGTAATAACTTTTTATTACATCGTTTTTCTTTCCGATAGAATTAAAATTGGGTACGATTTGATGACGGATGTAGCTACTCGTACCTGTTTTGAGGTGAAAGCTAAGGTTATCCCTTAGCTCTAGGATTGGCACTTAAAATTAAAATAATATAATGCAAGTTACCAAAAAAACAAATGTTACTAGTGTAGTTCTGCGAACAGTAGACCTCACGAGCATAGACTTTTTTGCAACAATTAATGTACCACTGAAGTTTAAAGCCTGTTTTAAAGAATTCTGATTATTCTGATAATTTTCAGAATTCTTTAGTTTTGTAATGAGAAGACGGTCCCAAGTTCTCCATCAATCCTTACCTAGTAGTTAAAGGGCCGATTCTACTGGTAGAAATCTAAAAGTAAGCGATTTACTGCATTTTGAGGAGCTATTCTGCTCGTCACGCCGAAGATCCTCATTGGATCTTCATCAAATTTTTATGAGACCAACTTAAACTTACTTACTACCTTTCAAATAAAAAAAAAAACCATCGAAATCGGATCTCATAAGGCGGAGATATCCAGTAGCCCCCTTTTGCCCCTTTTTGGAGGAAGTACCCCTTCAATCAAAAATCTCCGTCGACAAAAAAAAAACTATAAAGTCGTAAAACCTGTACCGTCCAGATCGGTTGTAAAATATGAACTGCAGAGGAGTAGTAACAAACTGACAGATGAAAGCAAATTTTGCCAGACTTGAAGCAGAGCCGCTTCGCTCGCTCAGTCAATATTATGAATACCAAACAACATAGAAATATTCCGGTTTGACTCCAACTCCATTCGTTCATGGAATTAACACCGATAGTTACAGAACCAATGACATGGGTTACTGTAGATACTAAAATGTTGGTGTTTAATTTGTAAACAGTTCCGTAAACACTCATAATAGGATGGTGTTTAATCATACGTGCCGCGTAAATGTCCGTGTTTACATAGGACTCGAAAACATCTGGTTTTGATGAACTGAATACTTCGCATTCAGGTTGGCGGTACTTGAAATCGTGCCAGCTTATTTTAAGTGGCGACGTCTGTTCAAGATTTGTGTCTAATGCCCCGCGCTATAATATTTTACGATTCCTATCGAACTCATCATTTATATAGTGTGTTTTATAATATTTGGGAAAAGCGAGCGTAATTTTCTTTTCAAGGATCGCAAAGTCGAAGTTTTATTTAGCGTCTGTAACGTTTGAGTGGCCTGAAGATATATGACATTTACATGGTTTCACTTTCTCGCCGTTCACTCTCTCCATCAGTCATCGTAGCTGCGCCGATGCGCATGGATGACTTCAATACGTTCATGTATTATTCATTAATTGTGCGGCTTATTTTTTGCAATGTAATCAATTCGGACACATGTCGCATTGACAATGCGGCTGACATTTCATTTTACATCTTTGAATTTTAATTGATGCACTTCGTCGTAAATGTAATCGATTGGAACCATAATATTAACTAGTTTTTTTTTTCTTAGAATAGAATGTCGATTGATTAGTGGAATTAGAATAAGAGTGCACGTTTAACTTTTAACGAGGCTTGAACTGTTCATATTATTATAAGTACAAGTAATTGTAACTTAAAAAATGCACAACCTCTTAAGGGGTCATTGCACTCATCATTATGAACAACTTTTACTATGGGATCAAACCAGAAATCGGGAAAAAAACAGCTGTTCCCTACATTTATGTTCACCTAACTCGTCAAAATGTAGGGAACAGCTGATTTTTTTTCGTGATTTCAGGTTTGGTCCCATATTAAAAGTAGTTCATAATGATGAGTACAATGACCCCTTAAAAGGTTTTGCGTTATTTAAGTTATAACTTGTATGTCTTGTCTCTGTTACGCGATGTAAGCGCTCCTTTGGCAGTTTCGTCTGTCGTAGCAGACTAGCAGTAGTATGATAATGAACTAAAATGGGTTACAGTTTGTTCCCAATATCCCCGGCAACGACGGCAACTCTACGGCGACTCCGGAAGCAAAGTTTGATTTAGTTTAGACACGACAATCCGTTTGTTGTAATGGTAACTGAATCCAATTATAGGTGGTCAGTTACCTTCATTTGGCGTTGAATGTTGCTCTTGTGCTGCTTCGTGTGGAAGATTTATTTAGCCACTTGAGAATTCTTGACCTTTGAAACGGTATTGCGAACTAAATGTTTGTTACTACCAAAAGCTAACTCGACATTTTGTCGTTGTTACATAAGCAGTCTGCAAAAACTCCCAACAAATGCTAATATTATTGAAAAAACAACTGCAAACGAGCAAGAACCTATTTATTTATTGAAACTTGAAGCGGTTTGTTTTTTTTTCGCATACGCCGTCAACTCTTTATAGCGTAAGCAGAAGTTCCAATGGTAACACTACAAAGGTTACGGACAATGTTCTTTTTATTGCATCGTGTTACAATTTTTGTTAACAAATACCTATATAATACATGAATATTATAAGTACGTACTTAGACTGAATGTGTGTGTGTGTGAGAGAGTGTGGAGAAAGAAAGTGAGTTTGTATAATTGGGGAATCTGTTTACAAGGGATGGAAAGATTGATGTGGAAAGGAGAGTAAATGCGGGACCAATCAGTTGATGTCAAAAAAGGCTCGATTGGCTGTTCACAATCGTGTGCTGGTACCTACGCTTATGTATGCAAGTGAATGTTCGATGTGGCAAAAGAAGCATGAAGGTAGAATAAATGCTGTGGAAATGCGTTCCTTGCGAAGCATGTGTGGTGTGACTATGAATGATAGGCTGAGGAATGATGTGATAAGGCAACGGTGCGGTTTAAAAGATGTAGTGACAAAAACTGATAAGAGTATGCTTAGATGGATTGGTCATGTTGAGAGGATGAATGAAAGGCAACTAACAAAAGGTATTTACAAGGCAGATGTGAGTGGAAACGCCGGGAGGGGACGCCCTAGGAAGATATACAGTGACTTTATTGATGATGTTCTTCAGAAAGGTCAGGTGCGTAGTACTCGCAACTGGCGGCGTGCGTGTATGACCAGATGTATGAACGTAAACGAGGCAAAAGGAGTAAGTATGTAAGGATCGTAGTAGGTGGCGTTCTGTAGTTTCTGCCTACCCCCTGGGAAGAAGGCGTGAATTTGTGTGTTAGACTGAATTTTAGACAATCCCATCGATTAGGTATGTTCCCTGTAATTTTTTTAGGGTTCCGTACCTCAAACGGAAAAAACGGAACCCTTATAGGATCACTTCGTTGTCCGTCTGTCTGTCTGTCAGTCTGTCATGTCCCTTTTTCTCAGGAACGCGTGGAGGTATCAAGTTGAAATTAATATCAAATACCTACGTAAGTCTATGGTCTCTTGAAGTCTTAAAAGACTCAAGCTTCTAAGTCAACGCAATAAAAACATATTACGGCCATTTATGCGACATATTTTGATACTCGCAGGTAAATCAAAACCTATAGGGTACTTCCCGTTGTCCTAGAATCATGAAATTTGACAAGGAGCAAGCTCTCACAGCACAAAAAAAGGAAAAAGTCCGAAAATTGATAATTTGTAATTCTTTCACATAAAAAAAAATTTCAACTCTGTCAGTCTGTCATGACCCTTTTTCTCAGGGACGCGTGGAGATATCAAGTTAAAATTAATAGCGAATACGTAAGTCTATGCTCCGTTAGAGTTCTAAGAAAATCAAGCTTCTAAGTCAACGCAATAAAAAAATACGGCCATTTTGCGGCACATTTTGATACAACTGTCGCAAGTAAATCAAAACCTATAGGGTACGTCCCGTTGACCTAGAATAGTGTAATTTGGCAAGAAGCAAGGTCTCCCAGCGCAAGTAAAGAAAAAAGTCCGAAAATTCTTAATTTGTAGTTTTATGACATAAAATTTTTTTTTTTCAAAAACAAACTTAACAAAGTTTGTTTTTAGGATAAATTCTTTTCAACAACGGAACCCTTCATTGTGCGTGTTCCGACACGCACTTGGCCGGTTTTTTTTAAAATTAATAACCAGATTGTTGTTGTTTGCTTGAATTTCGGTCTTTTTATCCGAACCCATTTGGCCATTTGGACCTGTGTAGTGATTTTTTCGTCATTTATCATCAAGCCATTTTACAATAAAGCGTAGCGTAGGTTAGATACGTCATCAATCAAAGTCAATTCTGTTGCTGTTATCAAATGTATTTCAACTGATGTAAACCAACGCTTTGAAACGTACCGCCCTTAATGGCACAGATTACCATTTATGAAAAATTAAAAAGCAGGTTGAATATAACAAAACTTCCCTTTTGAAGATGTTGCTTTCATGAAATCGTTTTCGACTTCCGAGCGGAACATTTAACAGTTTTTTTCGTAATACGTATTGCCTCGGGCTAAGGATAGAATTCTCGAGATACTTTCCCGTTTTAACACATTTGCCAGAAAGTCGGGTACAGCGAGACAGAGCGCCCGGAGCCAGTCGTCAGCTGTTCGCTCCTTGCACATTTATGAAAAAACTTTCCTCTACATTCTTGGCATTGTCTCTTCCATTCCTTGGTTGAATTTATTCTCCATTTATGTAGGTTTGTCTGCCTCGTTTTATGAACGAATTTTTCCACTTTATACATTTTCAATAAAACAAATAAGTAATTTCATTTGAACTTGTTATATGATTCGGCACATGAAATATATTATCACAGAGATCAAATTTCGTTTGAGCGTATATTGATAAAATCATCTTGTTTATGGTTTTATTGGGGCCAGCAATTTCAGCTCACTGACTTGGCGAGTATTGGCAATAATGCAAATAATATAAAATGTTGAAGTTATAATAAAAGTTAATAAGTAACCTCGACAACTGTTCACTTGTTCGCTCTTTCTTCGCAGCCCACTGCCTCGTTGTACTTTTATGAAAAAAGTTTTACCCGGTTGCACTCTACCTACGGGTTTTGCCTTTGGAAAATTCTTGTTCGCTGCAAAGCCACAAATCTTGTGCATTTATCCACACAGTAATAAACCGATTTGTCCTGTTCGTAATTAATACAATGTTTTCTGTAAAATGCCTGGTAGATAGTACGTAGTTTGGAAGCTTTATTAAAAACAAATAATTGCAAATCTAAGAGTAACTTCTTGTTTTATGCATTTTGAAAGAGAACTTTATGCCTTTCGATACATGACCGAACAATCCAATGACATCATGTTTTTCTTCATTAATTTTCCTAAAATTTTCGAGTTAACAGCCAAAATTATCAAAAAAAGGGAAAGATAGATAGATTTTTTAGTTTTTTTTTTTTTATTTTCATTATAGGCTGTAAATTAGTTTATTTATTTTGAGTTAAATTGTTAAAGAGCTTTGGATTTTGTGGATAAATAAAATAAGTACTTAGGTACTAAACTGTACGCACATTTTAGCAAAACATGAACACCACAATTTAATCAAGTCGCAAATACTCAGTCGCTATCATCCGCCGACTGAAACCAAACATATTAACAATGTGATAAAGTACGCTGTATATTAAAATCACTTACATTACGAACAACTGTGACATTTAATTTCGCTCGCCCGGAATATAATTCCGACCGACCAATATTCCTAGAGTAAATACAAGGCACTTGGGATATTCTACTCAAAATAAAATAATTATTGTACTCGAACTCAGGTGCAGGTGTAATACGTAAGTCTGTTTTAAGGTCTAGGTAGACTTCTAGAGTATGAATCATGACATAGCGCGCGTATGGAAAGATGAACGCTGTGCACAATTAGGTCTTATGTACTTATGACCTGTAAGAATTGAACAAGGAACAAATCTTTGTTTCATGTCATTTTATCAATATATTGGTCTTTGTTAGTAAAATATACCTACGTAACTAGCGACCCGGCCCTGCTTCGCACGGTTTCTAAGACTTGACAAAACATGAAGGTTTCTATATTATAATATATAAGTTAAATATTAATGTATTATTTAGATAAACCTTCCGGAATAAATTCACTAAATGATAGTGGAAACTGCATCGAAATCCGTTGCGTAGTTTAGAAGAACAACGCCGCCACACCGACACGAAAAGCGACTTTATTTTATAATAAGTATAGATATAATAAACATTATCACCTTAGTTCATAGGTCAATTGGAAGTTAAAAAAATTTGTAAAAAGAAGATGACTTTTCTGGCTTCTCATTCCTTTGTTTTCCAATATTTTTTAAAACGAAAAAAAAAATAAACAATTTTTCTCTACTCAACGAGCTCTAAACAATGATCCCACTCGATGGGGTAAGTAAAAAATTTTTTTCGCGCCCGCTTTTAGCTGTATGAAGCTTGGGATGAGCCCCCACTTAAAAACATTTTTTTTTATTTTTTTTTTTATTAGCCTACATTGTGTCCCACTGCTTGGCGAAGGCCTCCCCTTTTTCCCTCCAAACCTCCCTGTCTTGTACGATCTCTGGCCATGTTGGCCCTGTAAACCTTATCAGATCGTCACACCACCTTCGCCGTGGCCTGCCTCGACGGCGATGTCCTCCCTCAGGCGTCCAGTGGGTGACGATCTTTACCCATCTCACCGGGTGCATTCGCGCGACGTGTCCGGCCCACTCCCACTTCAGCCTGGCTGTTTTTTCTCCAATCCTTGAGTTATGAAGTTAAAAACACTTATTTCAACATATTTTTTGACAATTTATAAGGCTTTGGGTCAACAAGGTGCTTATACTGTAACAATTTGAAGACTGTAGCTCCAACCGTTTGGCTGTAAAACCTGTGTGACAGACGAGGGACAGACGGACATGTGAGTGACATCAATAGGGCTCCGTTTGGACCCTTCGGGTACGGAACCCTGAAAATAAAACCAAGGGTTTGCGCCTCGTAGTAAGTAGGCACAGTTAGTATGCATTCAGTTTTAAGGCGAAAGCACCAGGGTAGCTGTAAATACATAATTGTTACGTTCGCGAATCGTATTTGGCTAACATACAACTTGCAAAGTGCAAAAAAACGGAAGTAAATTGGAATTTCGCGGGCTATCTTAGCGCATCGCCATTAATAGCCAAGAAACTGGTTCTAAATGACAGTGAAAGAGAAACACTTGAAACGATACTACAGTACTACCAACAGAATCTCTTTATCTGTTCTGTGGTACTACCTTGGTACTACCTAACCCAATACTTAAGCCATGGATCAAAGTGGATAAGTCTTACGTTTAGTTTCAAGTGAGCTGTTTCGCAATGTTAACCAAGCCATTTTCAATGTAAATGTAAGTAATGAAAATGACAGACGCCATTTTCTGCTACATACCTATAAACCATAGAAATACCTACCTAGTTAGCTACAAAATAACTTTCGGTTTTGCGTACCCAAGGAATCTGCCAAAGAAAACAAAAGCGTTCTTTGTCTTATTTCTGCTCTAAGGTTAAAGCTTTTTCATTGTACGCTCCTGAAGATCTAGGTAGCACTTCGACTGAGCCGCTTACCTCCGTCACGAACGCGCCCCGAAGCTTATGCACCGCTGTGGCTGGACCACCCTATCTATTTGCGCAGGCGTCCAATCAGCTGTGTCGATTCAAACAATATTTTTACTTTAAACTCCACTTTGAATTTGAATTTTGTTAGTAGAATTGAGATCAGTTTTCGTAAGTTGTGTATTTAAATATTTCTGAAATCCTTATAGTTTCCAGAACCGATCGAAGTGGCGGTGCTTGGGGGAGGCCTATGTCCAGCAGTGGACGTCTTTCGACTGAAATGATGATGATGATCCTTATGGGCTTAAAAGTTGTTCTGGAAAAATCTACGAGGATGAATCCAAATAAAAACAGACTCGTTTTATATTAAATGCAAAAGCATAAACATTAGACATAAAGAAGAAAGGTAGACATATTGATATGGATAAAAAAGTCGTTACCCAAACCAAACAACGTCAGCTCACGTCAAAGCAACCCTTTTAGAGAATCTCATAGCGAAATAAAAAGAGATTCCACGTAGACTGATGACGCGAAACATTTTATAATATCATTCCAAAACCCTTGCGTGGTATTAGTCCATGGGATCACAAACAACTAATCCCTGTACAAAATATGTGTATTTCACCGACGCAGGGATTCGGCAAAATAAGTATAAATATCTTGATCAAATCCCTTACACAACATCACTATCTTGACAAAGACTCCAGGGATTCTGTTTTAGGTTAGTTTGTGCTAGGTTTTGTTTGGTTATCAGCCATTTGATCAAATCCCAAGAGCTAGGATCACGATGTTTCTGTTATAACCATCCGCCTTATATTTTCTTTAATTTACTTTGTTTTGTTTTTGTGAGCGGAAAATTGTTTCGATTTCTTTATCCGAATATAAATGTTTTTTGGAGTACATACCCTATATCATTTAATATCATGTATGCTTCTATGATAGACTGTGACCGAAAAATACGTCAAATAAATAGACAACTGGCTATTGGGGAACAAATCTTCAGGAGAGAAAATAGTTTATTCAATATTTGATTTGTGTAAAGGCATGTTAGAAAGGAAAGGCGATTTGAATAGACCCGTTAATCGTGTCGATCCTGAAAGCTTTTCATAAATGAACCTACTACAGCGGGTGCTCAGTGCAAGGTGGCTAAAAGCCTCCGTTGTTATATGTGTATGAAACTTTATACTTGGGTGCGATGAAGCAGCCGTACCCATTGAGCGACACATTAAAAGCATGACGCGCTGAATATGAGCCCGCCCGTCATCACGATGCGTTGTACTAGTGAATGTTTGTTATTGTACTGAAAAGTTAAGTAAATGTCACTTTGATAATGTACGAACATATACAGTACATTATCAAATAACTTAAGCTAACAGCAAACATTGGAACAATCGAATTTTCCCCGAATTCCGTAGGAAAGTACTAAAGCCGGAGCACACGCATACGGTTCTCATTTTATTACCACTAGTTCCTAAGTATTTAAGGATGTTTGGAGTGTCTGGAACGTTGCATGTACGTTTAACTATCAGTTGTTGCATCATTAATGCATGTTGTTTACAAGTTCTCACGCTGTTATTGGAAAACTCCACTTGATCTTGTCGACGACAGTCTGGGGGATGTTCTCTGCTAACGGTTGTGCTCTCTAGGCACTCCTCAATTTTAATTTGCATTTTCAATTATTGCGCGTAAAGCTTTCTCTAGCAATAGAATGTTTGCAAAGCATAATGGCGCCACCTCCTTTGTAAGGAAGGCCTGTGCCTCTCAGCCGGAAAATACTTTTAGTTTTCCCAATAGAGTAACAAAGTCAGTGGAAAATAATACACTGTTAATTCTTGGGTTTCATCACGCGATGGGCCCGAGCTGACATTTGTCATGTTGCTGACAGAATTTCATTACGAACTATCGGCACCGCCTTAAACATTTAAATGTAATTATTCCTTCGAAAGGAATAAGTGACACATTACCAAATGTTGAATAATTTAGTCAAACGTACCCATTTATTTGTGAAAATAAAACAGAACGGAAGGTTTTTAATCTAGTTCATTAAATTATAATGAATGAACAACTTTATACGAGTATGTCAAAACCAGGAAGGCACAAGAAAAGCGCTGAGGAATAACTAAGGAAATAATTCATGCCTATCATACATTACCGTGTTATCTACGTGCAATAAAAATAAAAAAGTAAAATTTTACGAGTTCACCGTTTCTGTGGGAAAGAGAGGGTAGATTATGAATGCGAATTGTAGGGACTGTACATCGCGTGAGGATGGCTCGTGCCGCCCCCGCGCTGGTGATAGCATGAATGTAGTCGTACATGCGATCATCACGCGCACTGATACCCATCCTGGCTTACCACAAACGTAGCCGCCACGAACACATTTATCACTTTCTTCAACACGCGTGTTTTTCCACGCGGGTAATCTGCAGTTTTTTGTCATTTAATTGGTTTTGTGCATGTTGTCGTTCTTATTGAACAACAACACATAACGTTACGTTCATTTGTTGCGGATTGTTAACCTCAATCGAAAGTTGATATTTCATCAAATAAATTCAGTTGTCAGACATAATATACATTTACTCGTGGCTAGAGGAGCTCTTGGCTAAGTAATAACAGCCGCACGGGTCGATCCATCAGGTTAAGTTACGCGTGTCGGGGTCGGTCCGTGGATGGGTGACCATCTTTACATACCGAGACTCCTCCGTGCCTCGGAAAGCACGTTAAGCCGTTGGTCCCGGCTGTGATTCGTGGATCTTTGACAGTCGTTACGGGTCGTCAGAAACCCGAAAGTCTGACAACCAGTCTTACCAAGGGGTATCGTATTACCCAGTTAATGGGTTGTGGAGGTCAGATAGGCAGTCGCTCCATGTAAAATACTGGTATTCAGCTGCATCCGGTTAGACTGGAAGCCGACCCCAACATAGTTGGGAAAAGGCTAGGCAGATTGAGACATAATATACATTTACAAGGAATTTCAAAATTATTATTCAGCCCTGCAGCGTCTTTCTGGAACTGTATAAACGGGCAGTTTACTAACCGGTTGATCAGGATATTATTTACGCGTTTGCAATCTACTATAAACTAGATACGTGTAAATCAGCCTTATGGGAAAAGCGCCAGAGTAGCCCGCGAAATTCAAATTTTCTAATGTTTTTTGCAAGTTGCTCAAGGCAGTATTAGGTTATAAGTTGATTAAAGTAAGATTCACGACCGTAACAAATATGTATTAACAGAATTATAATAATTAGAATCAGTAATACAATCTCCAAATGTCAAGATTTCATGAAATAGTCATTCAATAGGATTACCTGATCTAATAGAGTTGTATTGATGACTTTGTATGTAGTAATAGTAGTTTAGTAGTAAGTGGATACGGTCGCCAATCATATTTTGACCAACATGCAACCTATTAAGTACTGACTTGCAAATTGCAAAAAGCGTAAGAAAATTTGAATTTCGCGGGCTACCTTGGCGCTTTTGGCTTAAGTAATACAAGTAGCTATAATCTACAAATACCAAGTGATTACGATTCCGCAATCTCGATCAGGAGTAATCGATACTTGCCAATTTTATTACCTACCTATTTTATTACTGCAACATAGTCATCACATAGATAAATCGATGATTTATTGTTTCCTCAAAGGCCTTGTTGGATTTAATGACCAATAAAAAGGTAAGGCCCTCCGGGCCTTCTCATCTTAATACATTTGTCGTAGAGTCGATTGTAAAAGGCCAAGCTATAAAAAAACTGGCCAAGGCGTGTTGGACTTCGCACATTTAGGGTTCCATACCAAAGAAGGACGGCCAAATCAAATGACATCTATATGAAAAAATCCATTATTTTTAAGATCTTAAAAAACATAAGAAATAGATATTTAAGTCGCCAGAAAAAAAGATATGCACACTTTTTTGATTATATCATAATTTGGAAATTATTTAGAATAAGATGTTCAGAACGCACCTATTGACGATTCATTTTGCTTAAGAAATGATTTAGTACTCAAACATTATAACTATTTACGTTTTTCTGAATATTTATTATATTAATTCACTTCTATATACTTTTGTATCAAATCAACTAGTGCCAAGTGACAATCACACGGGTGTCAATTTGACACCCGGCGGCGATCATTCGCAATTTCGCATTGTTGTTGTTGTTAGTGTGACTATTGTGATAGGTACTGTACTGTTTTGGAGTTCCTTCTGTTGTTTGACCTTGCATTGACTGTTTTACGGACTGATAACTACCGCTTAGCTTCGCCGCTGTCGGATAAAAACTGTGTCGTCTGCCTGGCATTAAATCGACTTATTTATTCTAACCTCAAAAGTGTTTTTTTTTTTCATTATTAAAATATCTTGGCTATTTAGATATTATTTTCAAACGGGATGGTGTTTACTACATAAAAAAATAAAATCTCACTATAATTTGTTTCTGTACACTGAAAATAAAACTCAGGTCCAGCTTCTATAGAAATTTGGCCGATGTTCTTTGATTTATCATTATTATATTGGTATTTGTTAGTAACATATTCGTGATAATAAACATTATTACAAAATTTCAAGTTCATAGGTCAATGGGAAGTCAAAAAATTCTTTGGAACAAATTTTGTAAAATAAAAGCCAATATTTTTCTAAACAAAAAATACAGTATTTATTTACGTAGGTAAAATTTTTTTTCGCGCCCCTCTTTTGCCCCTTAAAAACATTTTAAAGTATTTTTTGACAATTTGTATGGCTTTAGGTCAACAAGATGCTTAAACTGTGAAAATTTGAAGATTGTAGCTCCAAAACCTGTAGGCTGTAAAAGCTGTGTGACAGATGACGGAGCGACCGCGACGCACAGACGGAGACGTGAGTGACAGCAATAGGGCTCCGTTTGGACCCTTCGGGTACCTACGGAACCCTAGAAAGAAGCACCATTTTTCGTTCTTGCCTTTTCTCGCCTGTTGGCCGAGAGTGAGTTGTAATTAGTGTTGCCAACTCCAATAAAGCTGAATTCGGGACAGGCTTTTATTAAAGGTGGTGCACGAGTTCTTTAATTGGAATTCAAATTGAAAATACTAGTGACATTAATCTGGATTTATTATTCAACTAGCTGACCCGTCAGAAGTTGTCCTGTCAAAATTTCAAATTTGATTTTCGGCTGTTCCTTTGGGGTTTTCCTCATTTGCTTTTTTCCTAAACCACTCCAGTATAAAGGCAAACAAAACAAAAAAAAAAACGGTCGAGCCATTTTTGAGTTTTTGCGAGACTAATGCACGGACATTGATTTTTATAGATAATGTACAGACGCCAGCACATCAAGCTACTACAATCTGTCAAATTTCTTTAATAGATTTTCATCTTTATCACTTAAGCATTAGGTTCAAGGTTGATTGAGAAAATTTTACAGTTTCGGGTGGCTTGATGTGCTGGCGTCTGTACCTGATATTAAATTCTTTGGATCATAAATATGTTCAGTCTATTATACTGCAGAAAATTCAAGCATTTTAGATTCGTTCGAGATTTTTCCCGTATATCATATAATGAGGAGTGGACGTCGTAGAAAAACTGTGACATCTGGCAACAGTATGGCAGTAACGTGTAGGACGCCTGTTCTTGCAAGCGCCACAGCACCACTTGTGCCGGTTACAGCCGGCATTATGAACGCGGGCCGTTACGTGACACGAGTCTTAGCAGAAGTGATTAAAATATCCAGGATACAACGGAAAATACGGATATAAAAATTTGAACAAAGTACCTCCGTAATACATGTACTTTTACACCTCCCTTTTCCCTCAAGGGGTACCTATATGTAGACATTTACTGATGCCTGTCGTATGTAAACTTTAATTCAAGTCTATTCTATCCTTGTATCGGAGTACGCTACCGGAGTACCTACTATTGTGACTTTTTAAACAGATGGAACCAATAATACTAACTTACCTAGAATCCAACCCAGACAGCCTTGTCTGAGAACACGACTCTATAACTAATGTGAATGTTAAATTCAATATACTCTCCATAAGTCTATACTCATCCTATAAAGAGGTAAAATTTGGGAGTTTGTATGTAGGAGGTAATCTTCGCAACTGCTGATTCGATTCCGATAATTCTTTCACTAACGGGAAGCTACAGCATTGCTGAGTGTCATAGGATATATTTTATGTTAAAACAAGATATTTCACGCGGATAAAGTCGCGGGCAGATGCTGGTAGTAAATGCACAGAATAGTTCGACGAGTCTAAATGTCTTGAAGTTAAGTCTAGATACTCAGAAGTTTATAGGTCGTCCATAATGACGACTGAAGGACTCGAAAGGTTAGACATGTATTAATAATGTTTTCCAACTTCCAGTAAACAAATAAAATTGATTAAAATTCGACATGAAAAGTACAACTAAATATTTAAAACTGTGGATTACTCCAATATCATGTCTGTGGCATACACCAAAGCCTCATATATTAGGTAATTAGGAAAGGATATCATCTGGCATGCTCTCATTCGGTGAACTGTTAACTCGACGCTCAAAGACGCTTTCGATTATTACTGTACCTTAAAATTTAATTAAACGTATTCCTTGAATACTCCTTGACGACCAAAATTCAATCCCTTTAGGTACAAAAAGTAATTCAATCCTTGGTCTAAAAAGTACTCTTCATCGAATTCTAAAGTGGGTAAAAAGATCTTTGCAAAAACATCAAAATGCGCTTACATTACCGGAATAATGTGAATGTATCGATACAATAAAGCAACGCCAAAAGCAAAATAACGTGAAATCCAAACCGTATCTGAGGTACGCGATTTGTCAGGCAAACGTGAGTGTCCCATTAATAAAAGGGAACGAATCTTCCGTGCAAGACAAAGAAGCTAGTATCAATATTTATTGGCGTGCTTAGTATTAATCGGGGCGGATCGTGCCTTTGTATCGCGGGGCGTGAGCGTACGTTGTCGGCGGCGAATAGATGGACTGTCGCGGTCGGAGCTCGCCTAATTTTTCCACCGTGAATAATTTTTCGAGACCCGTGTTTACAGTAATGCTTTTAGCTGGCGAAAAATGAGGTTACTGAGTTAATTTGCCGTTTTATTAAATGCTGGCTACATTTTGTTTTCCTTAAACTGCTCCTTTGTTCCGGTTTTTACTGTTAACATTAGCGAGTATCTCAATTCTATAAGAGGATTGTTTCATCTAAAACTCGCATTCAATGGTACAATCTTCCTGCCTATTTTATATTTACGTTTTTTGGCGTAGGCCTCGTAGCGCGTAGCGTAGAGGTCTCGTAGCCGCGCCCGCCCTACAGGCAGACCGCCCGCTTTGATATCGCCGGTTGCCTCCGGTATCACCAATAAAATTCAGACTCGAGTCGAGTCAGTATGCCCCCAGACACAACCGAGGTCGGACGTGTGGCGCGCACCGCGATCTCACTCACTATTCGCGTACGAAATGTGTGACAATAAGTGTTGCTTCCTCTTTGTTATCTAAAATTTTGATGTGTTTATAGATAGATAACACTGTTAATATATTCAGAACTTTTAAATATATAACGATTGTAGTTAATATTAAGTGTGTAAATAACGCTTTATCCTGTCTGCGAATGTAATCAACCGAAAAAGGGTAAGATAATGTTTAAAGCGCTTTTTTAATGTTTTTGTTTTATTTTTGGCTACTCTAATTCACAAAAATAGTTTAGTATAAATGTATATAATTTATAAATCAGTTTTGTCCTTGAATTCTGTGGCAGGCGGGTAGTGAACAATGTACTACACACGCGACCGTTTTATGATTTCATCGCACATTAGTTTGTGATTTTCCATATTGCCTCCATCGTTGAGTCACCATGTCGACAGGTTTTTATATTATTTGACCAAATTCAAACGATCATGATACAATTATTATGTTTCAAATAAATCATAATGTCAAGCTACAATAGACAAATAAACTGCTGTATACGCTGGGAGAGTTCAAAGGTTTTAATTGGTATTTATGTCAACCCTGTTAGGTCTTCACACGAGCTTATTATTCCCTAACGATGTTGTTTATAGATAAAATACTGGTCAAACTATCCTCATTAAACTCGAGTTCGTGAAACAAACTGTGTTTGCATTTTGAGAGATAAGTAAATAAACATAAATCCAGAATGTATCCCCGATTTCTGAAGATTTCTAAAATGGAGTTTAAACCTATTGATTCGAAAAAAATATCTATTTAAGCGAATTCCTTCCTTATGATCGGTTTTTGAGGTCCTCAGATAAGCCCTTAATAGTAATTCACTCGACTTTTAAGCAAAATTTTTCCTTATAGAAGTGTTCAGAAGCACGATATTGAACCAATAGTTAATCAGTATCGAATGGATAAACTCCGTTTAAAAACCTCACAAACCGGGCATTAGCGGAGGATCTGTCTATCAAACGATGTTTAGCAATCTATATGTAGATTCTGTTCACGTAATATGATGTCAGCATTTTCTCGGCCATGCATTATGCCGTTACTTACAGGCATATCTTTCGGCGGCCGCAAATATTGGCATCGTAAAACTTGGCCGCAAAAAACTACGCTGTATCCCTTACGCTTACAAAGTTTCCATATCGGTATTCTTAGGAATTGTGATGGATCTCATTTATGTCTGTCGTGTTTGATGATATTATTACGTCGGAACCTATTTCGGGTCGCAATTTGTGTGGGATCGATGTCATTTAGCGGATTAGATTTGAGCAAGTTACATTTTGGTCCTTTATAAGGAAAAAGTTATGAAGAAGGCTGTATAATAGGTAGTTCGGGCGGTTGCTCTTACTATATAAGATGAGAAATGGGCAGCGATGCAGTCGAGACAGCGACGCCGACGCCACCCGGCCCGCACTAAGATTGCGGCCGTATTATGCTTATGCACTGAATATTCATTGTCGCCACGCGCACTCAGTTGGTGCTCTTTAATCAACTCCTTTCGCGGCTTACGGTCCTTTGAACCATAAATAAGGCTGCAGAACTTTTAAGGAATAAATTAAATGTAGACCTATTCGGTTTTGCAGTTGTTTGTGACACATTTTCACACGTCCAATATGAATCATCATCTGCCTAGGTTACTCCCAACTCTGTTGGGGTCGGCTTTCAGGCTAAACCGTTTGAATCTTGCAGACCTCTATTAAAAATTATGATTACTAATTCTACCTGGTCTGTACATATTACAAGTAGGAATATTTATTAAAAAACCGGCCAAGTGTGTTTCGGACCACGCACAATGAAGGGTTCCGTAGTTGGTATGAATTTATCCCTGGAAAAAACTTAACATTACAGTTGAAAAACATGTTCCCATACATGTCAACTGTAAATGTGAGTTTGTACTCACAATATTGAGAGATTTACCATGATATTTTAAGACAACAGGCTTCTTATAGGTTTTCCTGTAAAGTACAGATAATGGGGGGGAGAGGGTGGTCAATATTCTTCAATAATAATTTAAGACTCTCATAGTATAAGCTCTTTCATTTGATATATCACACGCATGAACGAATTCATGGTCACATGGTACAGTTTGCAAAACTTTTTTTTTTTTTATTTTCTTATTTGTCTCCCAAAAGTGACCCCTATATTAAAAATTCATTTATTTACTTTCCCCTTCGTGTTTGGGTCACAGAAATTCATGAGTACCAAATTTCAACTTAATCGATTCATTAGATTGGGAGCAAATTGGCTGTGACAGACGGACAGACAGACACACGAGTGATCCTATAAGGATTCCGTTTTTTCCTTTTGAGGTACGGAACCCTAAAAAGCAAACTGAGCTATTTACTAAAGCTATTGAAAATAAAAATTCTTTTCAAGAGATCCAACCGACTGCATGGCTATCACGAGATGTAGAAGCACACTATTTCAGAACAATTATTATAATATGTCTGTCAAAATGTATAACCAAATACATAAACAGATAAGAGAGCTACCATTAAAACATTTCAAAACAAAACTTAAGAAATGGCTCTAAGTATAATAATGTGTTCTGCACTAATAAGTGAATTCCAAAATTATAAGCAAAGTTCAAAATAATTAGTTATCAAACTAAGGTATTTAAATTAACCTCAATACCTACACAGCCATGATCTTAGTAGTGTTAGGTGTTATTTTTTTTTGTTTATAATTTTATTTTTAAGGTGTTTTTTGCATGCTGAAAAAAGTAAGCACAATATGTGGAACTATTTATATTTAAGACCTTATTAACCCACTTCAAAAAAGGAGGTTCTGTATTCGACCCGTATGTATGTATGTATGTTTGTCCGCGATTTTCTCAAAAACCAATGAACCAATTTTGATGATTCTTTCACTACCGTGATCTACATACTTTCAGGAAGGTTTTAGTATATAATACATTACATAATTATTTTTATGTACGAAGTTATATGCATAAATGCACTGTATCTCCGGCATTTCTAAACGGATTTTGACGATTCTTCTTTTCGTTCGACTTGGGCTTACCCTATTTATGTAATTGTAACAACTAAAAATTAAAAAATAAATTTATTTAAAAAAAAGTAAAAACCGACTTCAAAACCAAAAACGAATAAAATAAAACAGCTTCTGAAGTCGGTGTGAAACTAAAGTGCATTGATGAATTGATGACACCGACTTCAGAAGCTGTTGAAGTGTTTTATGAATGTTATTTTATTCATTTTGGTTTTGAAGTCGGTTTTTACTTTTTTTAAAGTAAATTTATATGTACCATATTTTATGCAAAATAAAGATATTCTATTCTATTCAAAACGGATGCAATTTAATACCAGTATTTTACATGGAGCGACTGCCTATCTGTCCTCCACAGAACCCAGTAATTGGGTAATCCGAGACTCCTTGATGACTGAAAAAAATATAATAAGTGCAAGAACCTAAATTAAGTTACACAATCTGTTTTATCTATGTTATCTACCTATCTAGCAGGTGTAAACAATCAAGTCAATGACACCAAACAGCAAAGATTGTTAAAAGATAAGAATTTGTAATCTTGTTTAGACTTCCGCTAACCACGTATGAAAACTAATTTATTCAAATTATTGATGTACTTAGCCGTCTTAGACCTACATTATTAAGTAATGTGATGTAGGCGCTTAATACCTACATACGAATATGTATATTATTCAAATGAACATGACAACAACGGATTTGGTAATAGTTAAACGTGCTGTATTGTACGTACTGTAGGTATATATAATCTGTACTTAATATTATAAAGAGGTAAAATTTGTTTGTTTGTTGGTAATCTCTGGAACTACCTGTCAGATTTGAAAATTTATTTTTGCATTTTATAGCCCAATGCTTGAGGAATGTTATAGGCTATTTAACATCACGCTACACGATTCTTAGGAGCCTAGCAAAAAGAAAAAAAGTCAGAAAGAACGCTAAGCGAAAACGAAGTAATAGCGCGGGCGGGCGATGAGATGCGACGGGGTGAGACGAGGAACAAGGAATTTCACGCGGACTAAGTCGCGGGCAGAAGCTATAGTCGTTTATAAAAGACCCACAGAAAAAAACATTCATCAACAAATTGTTTTGTTAGAAGAAAACAAACGCAATGTCAGTGAAAGCCAATGGACACTGTATCTAAGAGCGAAATTACTCGAAAAATTGGTTCGGAAAGGATCCCTGTGGTAGCTTTATTGAAAAAAGGTCGGCTTGATTGATATTCGAACTTTACACGTTGAAAATGGTGAAATGCGAACCGTTTCGGTTTTTCATCTCTGGCAAAAAAAGATTGACTCAATTTGTTCTTGTCCGTTACGAAATAAACTCGACGAAGGGTATTTTTAACTACGGATTTATCTTTCGGGAGATTCTGTAATCGGTGTTATTTCGTCGAAACTAAATTAGTATTTACAATGTTTTAGATTTATAGCATAAGTACCTAAACGATTGTTACGATACCTACCTACTCATTTAGAGATTAGTAAATAAAAAATTAAGTTCAAAAACTAAAACCCGACTACTAAAAAATCACGCTCGCCGCGGTCGGTCTGTAACCAATTAAATTAGTATTTTTTACCTCCACTTTTACTTATTTTTAACAATTTAAAAATATTTAATTGCATAAACAATATGACATTATATACATATTTGTAATGTGCTCGTCAAGACCTTTCATTTGACATATTAGGTCTTTACCTATGAAATTGCCGTTCTGCAGTACTGGCCATTTCAAATCAAAATAATTTTTGTTTGGCTAAGAATTCTAATTTCAAATTAATTTTATTTTAAAAACATGGATTTTTTTTTCCAAAAGTAGTAATTTGTTTATTGATTAGTGTTACATTTTCATCGCATTTCAATCTTTTTCGTCATCATGGATACGTTAAAAATTCGAGTAATTATGGAATATGAGTACCGTCGTGGCAGCAACGCGGCACCAGCGGCACGCAACATCAACGACGTTTACGGAGCTAACACTACAAACCAACGCACCACTTGTTATTGGTTTGCTCGCTTCCGTTCTGGAAATTTCCACCTGAAAAATGAACCTCGCGGTCGTCCGAAGACTTTGGTCGACAATGACGAATTAAAGGCGATTGTGGAAGCTGATGATACACAATCTACGGCTGAATTAGCAGCAGCTTTCGACGTTAGCGTCAAAACAATATTGGTTCATTTGAGTCAAATTGGCAAGGTAAAAAAGCTTGACAAATGGGTGCCCCACGAACTCAATGATCGCCAGCGCGAAGTACGCGTCGAGACGTGCCTTGCACTGCTCAACAGACTCACAAATGAAGGAATTTTGAACCGCATTGTTATCTGCGATGAAAAATGGATTCTGTTTGATAACCGCAAGCGCTCAGCAAGTTGGTTGGATCCTGGTTCAGCACCTAAACAATGCCCTAAACGAAAATTTACCCCTAGAAAAGTGATGGTCACTGTTTGGTGGTCTAGCGCCGGTGTGATTCATCACAGCTTCTTACCAAACGGGGTGAGCATTACTTCAGATGTGTACTGTGAAGAACTGAACACAATGATGGAGAAGCTGGCACATCTCCAACCAGCATTGGTCAATCGCTCGTCTCCACTGCTCCTGCACGACAACGCGCGACCTCATACTGCACAGCAGACGGTCTCCAAGTTGCATGAACTGGGGTTGGAAGCTCTCCGTCATCCGCCCTACTCACCAGACCTTGCGCCTACAGACTACTACTTTTTCCAGAATTTGGATAACTTCTTGGCGGGAAAAAAATTCAATACCCGAGTGGCAGTACAAAATGCCTTTGAAGAATTTGTTGCCTCCCGTCCAGCTGATTTCTTTAAGAAGGGCATCAATAAACTGCCACTGCGTTGGCAAAGATGCTTTGAATTCATGGGTGATTACTTCGATTACTACAAATAAAAAATGCATGAAAAAAATTCGTTTAAATTTTTTCATACAAAACGGCAATTTCATAGGTAAAGACCTATTATTTGGTGTCTAAAGAAAGGTCTGTGGTTTTTTCGTGGTCAGAAATTTACGTGTAAAGTCCACCATAGTAAATTTAGGGAGAATTTATATAGCCTATGTCACCCGGACCATTATTACGAATCTATTGATACCTCATTCATTAAAATCGGTTCAGTAATTTAGGCGCTACGGTGGAACACACGTAAATAGATACTTATATGGATACATACATACATAGGTTGCTAAAATCATAACACTTCCTTTTGGCTTTGCCGTAGTCGGGTAAAAAATACACTATAAAAGTGCTTAAAAGTTTCATACCTACTGCAGCTTTTATTGTCCCCTTTTAAATGTCTCGCGAAAATTTCATGAGAAATTCCTTCCCCAGCCTATGGGTAATCCAATAATTTTCTAAATCCTCCATAAAAATTAAATAGTCATTTGGCTAATTACCACCCCTCGTTTCACCTTCATAAAGCACAATGGCTCCAAGCGAATCGTTTCTCCTTCTACCAAAATACTTAACTTGTTTTTACGGGGCGGTATCATTATTTTAACAAAAATTTAATTACCTCTACTGCGGTGCTCTAGGGCCTATTGTGCCTTAAATAAAACGTACGCACTGCCGGCGACGGTCACGAGAGAGCTCACCGTGATAGATGATTTCGAGAACAATTAATCTTAGGCAAAATATGCGGACGATTTGCGAGCGAGTGGTCGGGCCTAATGGTCGGGAGATTATCACGCGTCCACGTCCCGCGCTCACCCCACCCGTCGTCATTAGCGGGTATAATGTCACTTTAACTATGCCAGCGAATTAATTGATTGCCAAAACACAAACCGATACCACCGGCTGATATAAAAAAAATTGTGACGTTTGCATACAAAAGACTTCGAGGGAGGCAATAACGTGTCGGCACACAGCCATATATCATAGTGAAGGTTTTCATAAAGGAGGCGAAGCCGACGGGAGCCGCGCGCTCGGACACTGAAGGCGTTGTTATGCGATGCCACTGTCCTCGGATAATGTCTTGCATAAATTTACTGTAATCGTGTAAAGCCAGTGCCACTTGCATAATTTAATGCAAGCAATGCTGTTTACATTAAAAACGTCACAGGCAGACATTTTAAAGCAGCTGCACTACGAGACTGCGTTTCCACTTCTGTAAAGTGAATCCACTAATTATGCATGGGAAACTCGGCAATAACAAGAATTTAATGGCGCCAATGTTCCGTTAATTGGAGATACCTGTTTGTAACTTGCATTACGTTGCAAACTAGAAAGGGTTATTGTAGTTGCCTATACTTGGAATCAGTATCGAAACGGTGCCTTTGATCAATTAAATAGCACTTGAGTTATTAATGTTTAGTGCTTCGTACAATTAAATTACTGTGAATGAACAGCTTTTTAAAGCTTTCTTTATTGTGATATAGAAACAATAAATCTGCCTAGCCTTTTTCCAACTATGTTGGGGTCAGCTTCCAGTCTAACCGGATGCAGCTGAATACCCAGTAACTAGGTAATACGATACCCCTTGGTAAGACTGGTTGTCAGACTTTCGGGCTTCTGACGACCCGTAACGACTCTCAAAGATCCACGAATGAAAGCCGGGACCAACGGCTTAACATGCTTTCCGAAGAGGCACGGAGGAGTCTCGGTATCTAAAGACGGTCACCCATCCACGGACCAACCCCGGCAAGCTATACTTAACCTGATGGATCGACCTGTGCGGCTGTAATTACTTAGCCACGAGCTCCGTTGGTACCTAAGTCTCGTAGTAAATTAAATCGTAGTGTATATTACTTTCAGAAACCTCAAGCGAGTTATTCACAAACAAAAAGCTCTTTAAGAATTGCTTAATCAAAAGATTTTAAAGTGAGAACAAAGGCGAACTTGATAATCCATTAAGTATAGTTTGAGCGAAACTTTTGAGGCAGTCTGATCAATGTAGGTAATTAAAACGCAAACAACGTATGAAATGAGAGTAGATCTAAATGAAGGCGCGCTGCGATATGAAACCTTAATTTTAATCAGATTTGGTGGGTTCCCGTATAAATACCCGTAATGTATGGTGTGAGCCTGTTTGCTGCAGAGAAGTTGGGCGGGTGCGGCAGGCAAGCACGGGTAAGTCGTCGTGCCAATGCAAATTAGTGGAATCGCAATT
Organism: Cosmia pyralina; assembly: GCA_946251885.1. Classification (NCBI taxonomy): domain Eukaryota; kingdom Metazoa; phylum Arthropoda; class Insecta; order Lepidoptera; family Noctuidae; genus Cosmia; species Cosmia pyralina. The sequence continues at coordinate 20,927,318 of OX276344.1, forward strand.
AGCGCTCGATTGTTGTTCGCTGCAACTTGCATTTAGCAAATGAAACAACCAGGTAAGAGATTCAACAAATAAATTATGGAACGGCACACTCTGTTTTCCTTCAGTCGTGCCCTCTACTGCGTTCTCTGCAAAAACGAATTCAATATTACCTGCAGTAGTCGCCGCAATGATGCAATATTTTATCTAAGTAATGGATGCTTCTGTGTGTTTTCACTTTGGTTTCGTTGTAATATTTTACAATAATACCTATTTTGTGGCACAAAGTATTTGTTTGAACGGAAGTAGGACGAAATCGTATGTTATGCTCGAAACATTAATACCTCATAAAATGTTGATTTGTATTAAAAGCCAGACGCAGTACAATTAATAACGTGCTACAAGACGAATATGTTGAGCTATTTGTACAGCAAACAAAATGTCCACGGAATGTCCCTCGGGTTGACAGATGATGTTAAGGGCAATTAATCTTGACCAAATATGCGGGCGAATTGTGGGTTTCGCCTCCGTAGCCTAATGGCGACGGTTCTGCGATGTTCCAACGCCTTGCGTGCCTCTCCACTCCGGCTTTTATCTACAAAAAGTAAAGCTCGTTTTATAAACACACGAATCCACGTGTGTATTTCACTACTAATACGTCATAGCGATATTTCTATTTAGTTTTGATATGCAAATAACACAAAATAAACGAATGATATTCTAGTTTCGATACCGTCACATTTTTCCGCGTCGATATTTTCGTATGTAGTTTGATTTATATCCGATAAATATTTCAGTTTTACAGTGGCTATGACAATGGTTACATATAATAGCTATGTCATTCTATGTCAAGCCACAAAGATGAAAGTAATACACCGATGTCCACTTTGAGAAAACATTTAATGGTATCCGAAAGACCCCTGTCATTTCCAGAACATCGTCTGATTCACACAGTTCAATATTTTACAAGTTTGATCTTCGTGTTATACGAGTTTCATGGTAGCATTATTATGCGGGTTTTCTGAACGGGGCCTGTGACGACGAGGTGTGGTGAACGAGCAAAGTTATAATAAGTTTGTCCCTTCATCTCTGGAGCGCGAGGCCATTGTCTTATGATCCGATATAAAGGCGCTAACACTACATACGTTTATTTTTTGTCGTGAAAATAAGTTTCACTGCTTCGTTTGTTATTATGTGTGAAAAGGATCAGTCTTTCTTTGATAGAATCGCCATTTTTCAGGATGCTTTAATAAAGTTAAGTCCCTAATCTGGCGTTACTGATTGTTGCTTTTATTATAAACCCTACGTTTTCTTTTCACAAATCAGCTTACAGGATATGTTATAGAACGCGTATTACGCCAGTCATCTCACACAAAGTCCGGCTAACCCTAATCATTAATAGGTAATTCGGTCCGCTATCTTTCGTGAAAGGGCCAAGGGTTAACTAATAATTGTTTTCGCCCGTTACCCGTACTACTGTAACCCGTCCAGATCGTTTACGGTCATTCCCTTAATGAGATTAATGCATCACTATCTTACTGTGTTTCTATATAGTGATATACACGTACCTACGTGTTTCATTTATATAACACAACTTTATTTATATTGAGCCTAATATTCGTGGGCGTTAAAACTAAAGTGGTGCTTTTATACGCGGTCTCGTAAATCTCAGGTTTCACATACAAATAGGTAGGTACCTAAAGTTATTGTAAGTACCTGCTCTGGATTAGGGAAGGTCTGTTTATAGTAGTAGCTACAAAAAGTTTTGATATTATTTCATAAACCCCCGTAACAAGATATTGTTATTAGATGTATAGAACTTTGAAGACTCTCCAAGAGTTTTATTACATGTTACGTACTTTTATTGAAACTGGGATATTACAATTATTTTGAAAGACTTTACCTGTAATCCTACTTGATGTTACTTCTTGTACTTATCGTTACGCCAAGTTTATCGTCAGCGCCATTGCTACGCTCCGGATGGACGTTCCCTTTAATTAACTACCCTACTTTTTCTTCGCCTTCTACTCATTTCAGAGCAATCATTCTTGTTTCTAAATGATTTTGTTTTAAAGCAGCTTCTCATTTTCGCATAAAAATAACATTTTACAAGGGTTGGATCTTTTGCAGCTGGAAAAGACGCTAATTTCGATTTAAACTTCTTGGGTCTGGCTTTACCGTAAAATACTTGTAGAATAATTTAATTTTCGGTCGATTTAAAGTTTCTAAAGTTATTAAGTTAGATTGGCTACTAAAAAACTAATTGTTTCAACCCGAAGACGGATGGTAGTGTACAAGTACACAGACATAGGTATTTCTTTTTCAATTTACATCAGTCCCTACGATTTTATCGGGGGAGAAGAAATAAAGCACGTCCCGACAGTGAGCAGTTTGAATTAACCTTTCGAGTAGCCTTGTAGATTCGTGGCCCGGTTACGAGCGGGTCATCTGCTAGTTAATATTCAAAGGGTCGCACAATCACGGATTCCGTACGCGTCTCTGCTCCACCGGCGCTCACTGCGACCACCCGAAAACCTCCCTTTTACTTACCAAATAGACTAGCTACACTGTTTGTCTGGAAAATTACGTAGACAATTTAGTCAAACGAAACAAAAATTTCGCAAACAGTAGAACGAGCGCGTACATGAAATTTCATTACAGCTAAAGTATGTGTTCGGACAATAGGTATCGCAGAATATTCACATAAGCCTGGGACCCTCCATTACGGTTCGTTCGTTTACTGAACACAAAGACTGACGTATAAAAATTCTCTTTCTTATCAACAGACACCGAAGTAAAATATGAAAGTGTTACTTTTTTCGTGTAATCAAGGCCGCTGGAGTTCGATAAACTGGCTTTGCCCGTACCATTTCTTTACGTTATCTATAAATAAACGCGAACGCATTTTCTAACATCCTTCCCTGGCGTTCCCCAGAGGTATCCTACTTTGAGAAGATAAGTGAAACTTGAGGGCTCTTTTGATAACTTTTCTTTTAACGTTCTTACGAGGTGCATGTATGTTGTACATATAACTACTATACAAGCTTCATAAGGCGAATCATTGTTCGAGTGCTAAGTCACTCTATATCATTTTACATATTCCAATAAACAAATTGAGAAAACGTGCTATTCGACAAACCTCGTTCGTCGATGATTTCATTATTGTATAAATCTGATTTCACGTTCATTACTTAACTTTTTGATCAAATTTAATTCAGAATTTTGAGGATTGTTCGTCCAATTTCACGGATGAATGGATTTGCTTCGGGACAGCAAAGAAATGTTTCAATGTAAGCCTACATTCAAATAATGCAAAGGGGGATTTAAGGAGCGGTCGGTCCGAGTAAAGTATTCACGATTGAATAAACACAGATTCAAAGATAAATCGAAATATTACTAATTGAAAAAGTATTTATTTTTACAGCTTTGTGAGCTTATTTCAAAATTGTGGTCCTTTGATCCAAGTTGAGAAAATACTTATTTTTGTCAAAATTACTTCAACATCACAACCCTAGCAACAATATATTAACTAGCAGTTACTAGACTACCTAATCTGGACACCGAGATATTAATTGGTAAGGGTCAGTTTCCACCAAATGGAAAAATCCTTGCGGATGCTCGAGCACTTTTTAAATTTCACTGAATAAGTAAAATTCGACGCAGACATCAAGCGTTTATCAAGCGTCATGTCTGCGTCGAATTTTATACCTTAAAATCAATATTGATACTTAGGTACATAATCATAATCAAAATCAAAATAATTTAGGTATTCAAATTAGGTTGAGAATCAACACTTTTCAAAAGTCAAAATTACTTAACACAGTCCCACAAAAAACTCCCGCTCTTCACCACTTCCTAGTATTTTTTGGGAAGAATAAGTGGCGCAAGAAACTCCCCGGCAGCACGGCTTATTCAGTTAGAAAAACTTGATTCTATACTAGTACGCAAAATAATTTACATTACGCAACACAAAACATTAAATTAAATTATTTGTCAAATAAAATAAACAATTATAACATGAACTCGTATTATTAAACGAATATTACATCTTTTTCAGGGGTATTATTAATTCTTTAATAATACTCGTATTATTAAAGAATTAGCTCACCTACTGACATAAAGTCACGCCTTCTTCTTTCTTCTCTTCTTCTTCTGATATGTACAGTTACTTATTCAGTGAAACTTAAGTGCTCGAGCATCCGCGAGCATCCGTTTGGTGGAAACTGACCCTAAGTGTCGAAATAATGCCTTTGAAAATAATAGGCCTATCCTGCGGCTCCTGTCTTTAGCAGTAATAAAACCTTCACAGAATAACTTATTGCCTTAAGGAAAGTTATAATCAAGCACTTGTTCTATTATAATTAAAATTTATGACTAGGCCGTTTGTAATTAATGGCAGTTTCCATGGGTAAGTGATAGCGCCGTTTATAGTGGGACTATTTTATATTCCAGTCTCGCCATTTTTACATATAAAGAGGTCTGGGTTGTTGAAACTAATAAGTAAAAATGTTGGTGAAGGTTGGATAGATCTGATTTACATTATGCCTAAGAATTAATTAAATAAGTATTTTGTCATCTGCTATAATAGAATTTTACTCCTTTAGATTTTAAGTTTTGTCAGCGATATTTTCGTTTATTGTAGGTAGGTACTGCCTTTCTTTGTACAGTAACAAAACCAGTATAAGCTGGCCTCTTATTCTATTGAAACTCTCTCGCTAGGCCAGCTCAAGGTTAGAGTGTTACTACCGACATGCGATCGACTGTACCTACCTCAAATTAAATATTCAGATAGAGCGAATATAGAGGAGTTGGAGTCGCACACATCACTAATAGTTGTTAATTCTATTGTTTCAGATATCACCGATGAGCCGAGGCGTAGCAGACCCTGAGCTGTCGTGGAGACGGATGCCGTGAGCTCTATCCCAAGGAGCGCACGACGTCGGCGTGATGAGCACAACCCGCCATAATGCGTCGGCGGCCATTTTAAACCGGGAACGGACGCGTTTGTCGGCTCGAGATGGCCGTCAATCGCGGCGTACGCGCATCCAGCCTCCCCGCGCACGCGCAATCCCATACTCCACCGCGGCACTATGAAATGTGGAAACACGGCAAGTGGCGACAGAAAACGTCACCACCAAGGACAAACGCAGCCGTTAGGGTTCCCAGATAGAAACATTGTATAGTGAAATCCTTAGAGGCCTAAGTGTTACTTTTGTGTGTAAATATAGTGGTGTATAGATGTTAAGGATGGCGGGCGAAAGCAAAGATGCGCGCGCGCCTCTGTTGGAGTGCGGTGGGGAGTTTGCACATCCGCACAAAACGTCAGCGCCGAGATGTTGCTTCTGGCTGGCCAGCCACGTCAATGTGAGGAAGTGTGTCGCCGGCGTCATGCTGCTATCCGTCCTCACCATATTCTTCTATACATATTACGTCACGGTACCTCTCACTAGGTAAGTCAATAGGCGATGCTCACGTTTCACATTCGTCTTTACTGAAGCGCATCAAATTGTAGTTTCATTAATGAACAACGTAAACATGAAAGCAAAAGTGGATTGTCTGTATTATGTGTACTGAGCAATACAAATCACTCGAAGCACGCTACAATACTCAACCAATGATTTATTGTTTCGACGATTCTTTTCAATTGCATTGAGTTTTTCAGCGATACTTGTTAGTTAATCGTTTTACACAGTGTATCCAATCGAATGGGGAACTGTTCTCATTATAACATTATATTCATTAAAATATAAGCGTAACGCGCCTGAATTTAATTAATTAATCTAGTTGAAAATATGCGTCATTCGCATAAAATCCAATTTGCTTCCTATCGGGTGCAAACACGAAGCTGATACGAATTAATAATATGAAATTATCGCATTCGGACAGCTCGTCGTTGTCACACAGCTATTTATTGGGATTAGTTGGGAGCTAAGTGGTATTCGTGTTGTCTCTTTACTGTTTCGATAGTGTTTTCATTATTGCCATAAAGTTTTCCCAGTTTACTTTCATTTTCAGGGTTCCGTACCCGAAGGGTCCAATCGGAGCCCTATTGCTGTCACTCACGTGTCCGTCTGTCCGTCGTCTGTCACACAGGTTTTACAGCCAAACGGTTGGAGCTACAGTCTTTAAATTTTCACAGTATAAGCACCTTGTTGACCGAAAGGCATAGAAATTGTCAACAATTTTTTTTAAATATTTTTCATACTGTATGTTTTGTTTCAAAAAATATTGGAAAACAAAGGCATTAGAAGCCATCAAAGTCTTTGTTCCGAAGAATTTTTTAACTTCCCACTGAAATTTGGTGATAATGTTTATTATTACGTATATTTTACTAAAAAATACCAACATATTGATAAATCAGATTTGGTACAGAACCCTAAATGTGCGAAGTCCGACACGCACTTGGCCGGTTTATTAAAAGGGTCGCTTCTGTAAACCCCTTTGACATGCAAGAGACATTTTCGTTCTATATCCCTCAAGATTTTACTGAAACGTATTTGCATAAACTCGTCTTATTCTTATCTCATATTGTGCAACTACACGTACCGTACAGAAAGAAAACTCCCATTTTCTGGGTATTTCTGGGTATTTTGCCGATCGCACGAGAACAAAATACAAGTGACACAAACATGTGACTCGACTTTACAATGTTTATCTTTTATTTCAATACCAGAGGATTCATTATGCGTAAAATTGGCATTTAATACCTGAAGGAAATTGCTTCGCGGAAGTATTAAAGACGTTTAACTTTGTGCCGAGCGTCCTTGTCGCCCTTTGTTTGGCAGCTTTTCGCAGCTAAATTAGGACGAGGAGGCGAATATTTCAGAGTAATTTATAACGTGATTTTATGTAATTAGGGCAGATGGCGTGTAGCTAGGACCCATAATATTTTATTTTATCGGCTTAAAATTACATCGCCCGAGATGAGCGGCAGGGGCGGCAAGTTTCGCCGACTCAGTTGGATTTATAGCAAAACTTGTGTTCTGGCTAATTAATGGAAGCTGCTTCGCTAACGCGCCGCTAACTTGCTGATTTAAAGGCATATTGTTTTATAAACGTTTATTTACTGTTAACCCATTATCGAGTTCTGTTTACCCTCAAAATTTTCAGCTTCGTAATTTGAATCCAATTCTAACCACATTGTTGCTAATTAGCCGGTATATTCTGTAAAAATCTCAACGTGAAAACTTTGTGAGCATAAAGTGAACTGTCATTCCACCTGATGCTAGGGATTGACACTATTGATAGCTCACTTAAAGCTCACTTCACCTAAGTTTTCAAGGTGAGTTTTTGTACAGAATAGCACTACAGGACTAATTGCCTTGTTTACCTATTGAAAGTAAGTAAATACATTTTACGGCCGAACCCAATAACCTCTTTCAGTAAAAGACAGATCGCTACTGATGATAGACAATATAATTCTATCTCTTCTTGCGTTCCTTTCGTTTGTTCGTGTTGTTTTGTTTTATCTGTCATAGATTATTGGGACGTTTTAAAACCATAAATAGATAGGTTTTTCTATCTGTATGCCAAAATTGGTGATAGATAGGTTCGACCGTGAGCGGTAAATAAAGTCTAATATTTGTGTCCAATACTTAGGTCGGTAGGTAGGTACCTATTGAGCGTCCGCGTTGTCGTTAAAGTTTCCTCTCGGTTGATTCAGGCGTGGCTTTCATTAAAGCAGAGGCCACAAGACTCGCCGCGGCTCACAGGACCACTGCTGCCAACGGATAAAATATTTCCACAAATTCCTGCCTTTATTTATTTTACGCTATTAAGATAAACCTTATAATGGCGCTTTGATGTGGCTCCTACTTGGAGCGCAGCTTTAAGTTTGGCAGGCTTTGATTGATTTTCTTGTAAAATTTGTTTCGGGGGTGACTTAGTAGGCACATGGTGTAACTTGGATTTTAATTGCCGGCTCATTTGTTCAGGTGCGGGAAAATAACCTTATTAATTTAAGTGTTATTGGCTTTTTATTAGAACTTTTTTCATCAATATTTATTACCTTTTATACGAAAACCGTTACCACAATATAACATAATAAGAGTATCGTTATTGTATGGATGGATTCATATTTGTCAAGAACAGGAAAATACACTATGAGGAGACGAAATAGGGAATCATCATAAAATAAATAAAATCGACAAGGAAAGTCCATTTACCTGTATTTGTTTAGTCGCGATATGGTTACACAATACACGACTAGAGCACACAATATAAGCTTTTACAGTTTACATGGCTTTGATAATAATAGGCATTGTAATATGCACTTCAGTCTCGCTATCTCTTTTAAACAGTAGGTAAGTAGCTGTATCTAAATGATTTATGCCTTTTACGATGTTATGTCACTGTGGGGCGATTCTAAAGAAAATCTTATAAGTTTTAACCATAGATATTATATTTCTATGGTTTTAACACACCTGTTAGTTGTTTTTTAATAAGTTGGCTAATCATTATTAGTTTAGGTAGTGTCTGTTTAAGAAAACAAGTATTTTTTTTTGCAAATAAGTTTTTGCTTGCTAGCATTGTGATTTAGTTTCTGATTGGATAAACACATGTTATGTAATTTTAATTTGAACCTACAGAATTAAGAAAATCACCATGATTGTTTTCTTCATTAATTAAGAAAATCATTTTGTTAAGGATTGTCTGAAAATCCTCCCAAATTTGTAATTGATACCTTCTGCCTGTTACAATTATTGAAATATAAGGTTGTTTCCAGTCTGGTGTGGCGCGACCGCGTACCGCGACCGCTGTCGCAATGCTCGTTGCTCGCGTCGCAGCAACAGGCGGCGCGCGACCATCGCTCGGACGCGCGACTGCGCATCGACGCGAAGGTGCTGGTGATCGTCGAGTCAGCCTACTCGCGACTGGGACGCGACATCGCCGAGCTGCTTGTCGCCAACCGTATACGGTAAGTGGACCTGCATGTACAGGGTGTAAAAATACTCATCACATAGCTGTCTCCTGCTCATTCTGTACGTCAATTATTACAGGGATATTACTTTTATTTTTGTTGTGAAAAATTGCTGTTTACAGTAATTTGATAATGTAACGCAAGCAAAACATTATGCTTATGCATACAACGGTAAATGGGTCGTTTGGGGTATTTAAAGTTAAGATATACGAATAATACAATGATTGTAAATGAATTTAACTCAAACAATAAACATTATTAATTACTAACTGTGCCCCGCGGTTTCACCCCCAGCCGTTTGAGCGTGAAAATGCAACAAACATACAGACAAACACACAAACACTCACAAACTTTCACCTTCATAATATTAGTATGATATAGGGTTTTTTTTAAAACTGGTTTTCGTAAAAAAACAACTTCATAAAAGGTAGAACTTTGACCTTCAATATCTCCGTAAGCAGAAGGTGCCCAGGTATAATTCAGTACAAAAAAAAAATCACAATTTCAAGTAGAACATGTGACTCTCTCGGCTTCGTTCAGGCTCTTCTCGCCTGCTGCCAACTAGCGCCACCATTGAGAAAAAAATTATATGACTGGAGATATGGTTCTAGGTTAGGTATAGCAATTAACGCCAAAAATGGCCGTTTTTAGCGTTAACTGCTATAACTTCTTACCTAGGAGGTTTAGTGTTGATTTTTTTATACTTCAAAAATTCTACTTCATCTGACTAAAAATGTGAGCATAGGAAAATTCAAAATGCTCCTTATCTCCGGACTAATATTTTTTTTTTTTCAATGGTGGCGCTTGTTGGCAGCACTACTCGCCTTAAGCGTCTTTTTACATCCATTATAAAAATTATTACAAAGAAAGCGACGCAATTCTAAAGTAGTGTAAAAACGACTTAAAACAAAAACACGAAATAGGTTTAAAAAACTGTAACCCGACTACGGAAAAAACATTTTGGCGCCAATAATCAGCCATTTTGATTTTTTTATTATTTTAATATATCCAGTGACACTCGCACAATAAAGACGAATTTAACGACATGTAATTCATCAAAATCGGTTTCTAAGTCCCCTACTCGACTTGGGAACGGACATACTACTTATAGGTCAAAAACATAACCCTCCGCCGCAGTCGGGTAAAAAGCACAGTTGCCACAGCTGGTAAAAAGCAAAGAATAGATTTTACGGTATTGTTAAAAAAAATCTGGTTTATTTGATCTATGCATCAAAGCCAGTCAAGCTGAAAGAGCAACACCGCTATTTCTTCATATCTTACAATATTCTTGTAACCATACCTACTAGTAATCTGCGACCACCATAGATATATGAAAGAAGGAGATATGCCCGGTAGTTGAAAATGTATCAGAACCCGATGTCGCTAGGTTGGCCCCACCACCGCGCCACTACTACACATGTAGTTCAATAAAAGCAATAGATACAAAGTCGCGCACACACTTGCAATTCATAAATCAGAACATACTACACAACCAATTATAAACCTTAACTCGTCACACACAGCGTGCATTTACCATGCACCGTACAACTTACTCACACAAAAACATCTGTCGCTATTATTGTGTTGTGCAAAAAGCAATTTATTTTACATATACGCTAGTGATTGACTAAAACGGAAAGTTATCGATACTTCCATTTATTACTGTACAAGAAAAATTTGGGGTCCTGAAAATAAAATAAAAAATGATATGTCCAGAAAGTATTATACATTTTAAATAAATAAAAAATGTATATTAAAAAAAAAACACGAATCAATAAATTAAAACAATCCGGTTAAGTTGGTTTAGGCTGTGAAACCATAGGAATTGTTGAACCCTGTCATGATGTGTTTACTCTCTGACCTGTAAAGTGGAGGTATTTGTTCAGTACTTGACGTACTCTTAATTTTGGGATTGCCCATTCAAAAAGCCTGCGAGTTTTCTTTAGAGGCTGGAACATTTCTGCCTTAAAGTGAATTGAGCATATGGTGCTATATTTTGTTGGGAACCAGTTAGGTGGCCTTACTGTGGCATCAATCCATTCTTATTTTGTATTTGTATCTTTTGGGAAGCTAAAAAGGTACTATAAGAACTTATTTATCATTTACATAATAAGTATCTTAAGCTATAGTCTATAGTCTAGGAACTAGTTGGCCGCTGAGACAGGGGTGAGGCGGCGGTTCGCAACGCACGTACTGAGTAATGCGCCCCTGCTCCTCCATCCCACCGCTCACATACCTAAGGCGTGGTCTATACTTCTTAACCTCACGATGAGTAAGCAGGTAGCAGGCAACAGGCAAATAGGCTTTTGTTGTTTAAAAAAAACCCTTAGTTAAGAAATAGTTAAATATATGAAAACAAACACATACCATACTCATGCATAACAAATAAATAGCATGAATATGTTGACTTATTTTAAGCTAAAATCACTAATATTTTATCTGAACCATACCGATTACTACAACGCATTTGAATCTTGTGGTGCATAGTTAAAGACTTTAGCGGAAGTAAAATACCAAAACCAAAAAAACGTAAGGAAATAGCACGAAGATGCGATAATTTAAACCCAAAAACACTCCACCTAAACTAATAAACTTACTTTACGACCGTTGGTTATGCATTTCTCAACTAGGTAAAATAATCAAAAACAGTAAAAAAGATTATTTTACATTCTCAAAGGTTTCCCAACCGTACTTAAACGTCATCTTTTCAAGTGTTCCAACCGGGCTAAAACGGTTGACAAATTGAAAAATAAACTATAATAGCAATATAATATTCGTTGGGCAATCGACATTATTATCGATAGCCTACTTTAGTGGATCTTAACCTCATCACTATCTCGCCGCAAGACACAGCGGCTGTACTATGCGACGCTCCGCGTAAATAAAGTATCGTTTTGTTATTTTTACATTGCTTGTCCAGTCGCTTAGCGACATACTTAAGGTAGTGGTTAAGGAGCAATGTATTTGCTGCAAAAATAGTACAGCCGCTGCGATATTTGAAAACAAAAATAACGTAGTAAAAGCAAGAAATATTTTACGATTTGTTGTTTTTTATGATTTTAAAGATAAATACAGTAAAATACTTTTACTTACATATGGTAAGTGATCCCGTGAGATACGAAGTTTTTAATATCACTTCGGTTTTTGCAGGAAACCACTGAACAACACGGCATTTTTATAATTTATCGTGACCACGGTCGAAAGCGTACTAGTTCGCGGAGACGGCCATTTGGCGAGTAAAGGCACAGCGTGCGCATAACGCGTGGACACAGGCACGCCCCCATGCCACTTCTCCTGTTTTTTATATTTCTATGGCGACCACACTCCCCTTCCATACCAAACAAACAAATTCAGCATAAAGCGCTCGAATCTCAACTGAACATTAAACTTTTGACCGCTACATAACGTGTAGCTTTCGCTTTGGAATGGAACTAGTTTCACGAAATATTTCACAGATTATTTAACTTTCAAAATTTTTCAACATTTCGGGTATTTTCAGCGTTCATGGTGGTAGGTGGACTAGGTATTAAGCTCTTAACTGACAAATATTATAAGGAGCTTCCTGTTACCTATTGACGACGGGGACAGGGTGATGCGCCTCAAATGGAATTGGGCAGGACATCTAGTTAGATGCGGAGATGGCCAATGGAGTGATGCTGTGACTGAATGGTGGCAAAGTTTAGGCCAAAGAAACCAGGGCCGTCCAAAAGCGCGTTGGGTTGATGATATTGTCACACCTGGATGAGGAACGTATGGAACTGGGAAGTATTGCAGAGAAACGAGGAGGCCTATGTCCAGCAGTGGGCGATTCCGGGCCGAAATTGTGACAATTGTGGATTTGTTACAGCACTTCTGAAATTATATAATACAGAATATTAAAATTAATTATGTCGGAAAGCTTTTATCAGTCTGTGGCGAATAATAAAATCCCACAACATCCTACTTGTGACAGTCAATAGTCAAATTAACCCATCGTATTTCCATAAACAAATTCACATGACTTTTTAAGAACCAATTTCTTAAAGTTATCATGTAAATATTTACTGAGTCTGTTCGCTTGATAGCTGCTGTTATGGGGCTTGCCTCCCTTTGTTTGTTTTCCTTGTAGAGAGCGGGAAGCAACAGAATAGATAAATGCAGAAGGTCGGATCTATATAGCGAGCGAAAAACCACGCACACATAGACACGGGTTTGTATAGATCCAGTGCAACCGTACTCGTGATGGGTGGTCGTTTGACATAATTTGAGATAACCATACCTGTGACCGTACGTTCGCGTGGCTGTGTTTGTGTGTGTCTATGCCCATGTGTGCCTTCTGTATAGTGGTAGTGAGCTTTCTGTATATACATATTTCGTGGCGAGGCGATCGGTAGTGCCCGCTGACAGCTAATATGCGCGCAGGTGATGTACTGCATCGGGCAGCGTATTGGGGAAACAACCTTTGTTTTGTAGAAGCTGAGAACTTGCAGTAACAGCGGTTTTCAGCTAGAAAATTTGAAATTTTCCCTTATTTTATAGTCGGCTTCAGCGAACTGAAATGATTGTTATGTTTCTGGTTTTCAAGTGGATATAACGTTTATGTATAAGTTATAGCAAGCATCGATTAGATATTTTTTAGTTTTCTTCAATGTATCTTAATTTAGTACTTATGTGACTACATGTGGGAATTTTCCAGCGGAAGCTGTAATGCTATTTTCGTCACGTTAAGCTAATTAAATCCATGGCTATGGTATTATTATAGTAAACATTACGAAACTTTTACGTTTACGCTATAAAGGAATATTAGCGTAGTGAAACCGCGTGATAGGACATAGTCCCATCATTCACAGTGATAGATCAACTATAATTCGTATACTACATCGTACGTAGGTACGAAAACAAACGCAAGTATTTGCGTTTGTTTTGCAAATTTTTATATTAAAGACGTACAAGATAGTAAAGTCTGAACTATGACATCGGGAATTTCCTATGAAGTAAGTAAGCCTATTATGTGGGGATAACATTGTCAATTCACACGATTTTCCTTGGTGTTATTATTAATTCTAAGAAGTTATCACGATTCTTAATAATCATGTAGCCAATGAGTTAATGAATGGCGGCTACAAGCATGTAAATCATAAGTTATCGCGGAGATATGAAATTAACTTATTAACCCCGCGATAGAGACGTAAATAATGTAATGACCGGATTCATTTGCCAGTTACCTACTGTGAAGTTCACGATAATTTTTTTATGAATGCTGATAGATAATTTAACAAAATGATGTCCAAAAACCAACGAAGTGCGTGTCGATCCACGCATAATTAAATAAAATAATAAAAAATATATTTCGGAACAATAACAAAAGACAGTACAACAAGTAAAACGATGATAGCTGCAAAAGTATAAACTGTAGCGCAGCTAACAACGCCCTGCTCCAGATACAGAATGGAATAAATGTTCCATGATATAAAGAGAATTTAGATAATTTAGATTTAGTTAATAAAATAAAAAAACTACAGGACAAAAATTTCTTTGGGATTTGTTTTTAATATGTGATTGTAGGGTGAATGAGTGTATGGGTGAGTGTTAAATGAAAGGTATGTGGTGTTTGTCATAAGTATTTTGTGTGCGGTGTGAAAGAGTGATGAGTATTTCACACTTCCACGAGTTTCTCTGTTTCATCATAATTTTGTGATTTTAACCAGGATTCAAGTTTATTCTTACATTTGCTCTTGGTTAATGGATAGATGTGTAGGCTTTTGTTTAATTTATTGTAGATTTTTGAAGTAAGGGTTCCAAGTTGGGATGAATTTATCCCAAGAACAAAGTTAACTTTGTAGTTGAAAAAATGTTCTCCCATACATCGATATACGTCACGGTCAATTCTCCAACTAAATATATAAGTTTGTAATCGCAATTTTTTTTTTATGTTATTAAACTACAAAAAAACGGCCAAGCATGATTTTTTTAGAGCTCCGAGGGACTACGGTCCCTCTCGGTTTCTAAAAAAATCATATACGTAGGACTACGGAATCCTAAAAATGTGTTAGTAATCACAAAAGTAATAAAAATACAATGTAATGTTTTGCCTCTTACGCAATTTTTCCATCTTATACAATACCTAATCAAATGTCGATGTTTACAGGGTTTTGATAAATAAAGAAGTAAAATTTCTTGCTACAAGCGCTACTGCTGAGAGCATGAGGTCCTGGGTACGATTCCCAGGTCGCGCAAAGTGTTATTAGGTGTTTCCATCAACAATTTCTCAGTAGCAATCCGGAGTCTGGATTTGTGCCCGGTTGATGGCAATAGGCTCGCCCCCTATTACATGGAACTTAAAGATAACTGGCGAAAAGGGTGTTATATTGGTACACCTCTGCCTAAGCCTTTGGTATACAGGTATGATTTTATGTTATGTAACATTTCTTAGTCCAATCATTAACTTGACGGTTCTAGGACATGCTATCGACCTGTTCATTATTAAAAGATTACTCTACCTAGCAAGAACGTTCTCATTGGATCGATAACACCACTCCTCCCTGAAACTGCTGAATATCTAGCTTGAGCTAAACTATCCTATACATATTCCAGAGGCTATTCATCATTGGCTAAATCACACTGATATTATAAAGTCGAAAGTTTGTGTTTGTGTGTTTGTTACTTTTTCACGCTCAAAAGGCTGTACCGATTTGGATGAAATTTGGTATGTAGATAGCTTATACCCTGGATTAACACATAGGTATACGCAGGTGAAACCGCGGGGCGCAGCTAGTTAATTAATATATTGTGCAGTAGATATTAAAATGTCTCCTGGTTATTTTCCGGCCTGTAGGTACCTATATCGTGTCTCACGGACGGCGTTATATGAGATTTTTTGCTCCTGTCGGATAAAAATCGGTTTCCTCTCCAGCAGCGCTGTGCTTCAGTGAACTCTACGCTTGCTTATGAAATGTTTGACGGGTCAGGAATTAGATTTCCTCCTTGATATTTTTTATCGAAGCCTTTTCCTTAGATCTTGGGTATTTATCGCATCTGTTCGTTTACGGACTGCAGACGGAGACTAGGTATTTTTTTCAAAGTTAGAATAATTAGTTTATGTTGCTCGGGTTGATCGATCAACCGGAGCGACATAATCTAATTGACATAATCGATTGCCGCGGTTGGTCCGTGGATGGGTGACCATCTTTACAAATCAAGACCCCTCCGTGCCTCGGAAACCCAGTTAATGGGTTGTGGAGGTCAGATAGGCAGTTGCTCCATGTAAAATACTAGTATTCAGCTGCATCCGGTTAGATTGGAAGCCGACCCCAACATAGTTGGGAAAAGGCTAGGCAGACGTTGATGATGATGGTAGATTATCTCGTATTTGTAACTATATCCGTCTCATTACAAAATGACTTCTTACTTTATTCCAAGCTTAGGTAAACATTCGAGCAAGTTTTTGTATTTTAAACCTTATTCCAACTGAGATAGATTTGTTATAAAATTGCCAATTTAGACTCTGTTTTAAAGTCATGTTTTGTAAGTAGAAGTTTGAGTTTGTCGGAATAAAGTTTGAAATTAAAAATAGGTCGTTAGTACAAACCTGGGTCTAAAGAAAACCTTGTTTTGTTTTGGAATAAGGGACTAACTATACTTATTCAGCTCAATTCAGCTTTTGTCCATAGAAAACACCAGTTTTGTATGGAGATGCGTAGTTAGTCCCTAAGGCCGCATAAGTTCAGGACTTACTCGTTTCGTAGAAGAACTCTTTGTTATATTTAAGGGCGTACTTATTTTTAATATTGACAGTGAAATATATATAAGATACTTATGGGCTTATAAATAGGTACTGCCTACACATTTTCGTGGAAACTTTAAGTATATCTAATCGGCCAGCCTCAGTGATCTAATATGTTATGTTGTATGCCCATATATGTCACTAACCTTGTTCTGACATTATCAGAAGTCGCTTCTGTTGGCGTTGTTTATAGGAAACAAAACGCAATCATCGAATAGTGTCATCAATCGGAGTGTAATTAATTACATGAGTGTTATGTTAATTGCTCTATATGTTTTATTAGTTATGCTAGGCAACTATAATGTTGGTACCTAACATCAAAAAGATGTACCTATTATTTTTTATCAAGCTTTTATTAGTCTGGATATCATCTAGGACCAGAGTCCATCTTAAGACGCATCAAACGAGCGCAAACTCGATAGGGTGGCGTCGTTTTATTACTGAGTTCCCATGGCCACCTTCAGGCATCATCATGAGATCAGCTCCATGCCATAATAATATTGCATTGTCATCCGATTTATATATTAGGTTGGGGAAAAAGTCTTTTCGCATTATAGTATGTATGAACTTAAAATAAAATCTCTTTGGCTATACTATTTGTATCTGGCTGGTTTTGGTATCATTGAAAGTTTAAATTTTAAAGAACATAATTCCAAATTCAAATTAGGAAAATGTGTGATTTTCATTTGTTTTTCGTACTGACAAGATGAGTGAATATAATGAAGAAATTCGATACATTTTAAAATTTTACTACAAAAAAGGTAAAAAGGCAACGCAAGCCGCGAAAAAAATTTGCGATGTTTATGGACCCGGTGCAGTGTCTGTGAGAGTAGCACAAATTTGGTTTAAGCGTTTTCAATCCGGAAATTTTGATCTCAAAGTTGCACGTCGCTCTGGTCGCCCTATTACGGATAAAATGGATGCCATTTTTTGAAAAAGTGGAGCAAGATCAGTAGTTACGACGTCGCTGAAGAACTAGGAATTGACCACAAAACAGTTTTGGCGCATTTGAAAAAAACTCGATATTTGGGTACCTCACGAGTTCACTGAAAGAAACCTAATGAACCGTGTACCTACTCATTTGTGATTCTTTATTACGACGTAATGAAACCGAACCATTTTTGAAGAAGCTGATAACTGGTGATGAAAAGTGGATCACTTACGACAAGAACGTGCGAAAAAGGTCGTGGTCAAAAGCCGGTCAGGCTTCCCAGACTGTGGCGAAACCTGGGTTAACTCGCAACAAGGTGATGCTGTGTGAGTGGTGGGATTGGAAGGGCATTATTCATTACGAGCTGTTACCACCAGGCAGGACCATCGATTCTGAACTCTACTACGAACAACTGACGAGATTAAAGCAAGAAGTTGAGAGAAAGCGGCCGGAATTAATCAACAGAAGGGGTGTGGTTTTTCATCATGATAACGCTAGACCTCACACATCTTTAGCCACTCAGCAAAAATTAAGAGAGTTTAGCTGGGAGGTGTTAATGCATCCGCCGTATAGTCCTGACCTTGCACCTTCAGATTTCCAACTGTTTCGGTCTCTTCAGAATTCTTTAGGCAGTGTCAGCTTAACATCACGAGAGGACTGCCAAAACCACTTGTCGCAGTATTTTGATCAGAAGTACCAAAATTTCTATAGCAATGGGATCATGTCCCTACCTACAAGATGGCAAAAAGTTATCGAACAAAATGGTACCTACATACTTTAGATACCTAAATGTAAATAATGTATATTAAAAAATGTTTTGAATTCTCTTAAAAAATGCGAAGAAACTTTTTCCCCAACCTATTATAAGGTCCCATTAAAATAGACAAATTTTAACACAGCGTTTTTTTTTTCGTCACACCAAAGATATCCAACCAAAAAAAAACTGATTAAAGAGATTTTATTTTGGCCTAAAATAATAAAAAAGACGCGTCGGGCGCAGGCGGTGATGTGGTCACGTGCGCCGGCACATTTTTAGTATCAGAATTATGAGATAACAAAGAAATTGATGTGTTTATGCATATTGGTTACCAACATTTTTAGTGTACTTTCATTAGCTGATTTTTTTTTCTTGTAAGTGTCTAATGCGTTTTTCTTATAATTTTGTTTACCACTGTCCTTGTTTAGGTGGTCTGAATGATTTCTAAATGTTTGTTTATCTATTTTAATTGAACCTTGTACATGCATGTAAAATTTCAGCTCAATCGCAAAACGAGAAGCGGGTCCAAAACTTGCAAGATTATATTACAGATAGACAGCAAGACAGACACCGGGACAGGTGAAATTAAATAAAAGCTTGTAATAAATGCTACTACTAACTGCTAAGCAACAAATAAATAAATAAAAAGCGTAAAAAATAAAAAAATAAAAAAGTAAAGTGAGTAAGTAAGTAAAGTGTAATAAACTTAAAGCACTAGATATTTTTTTACAGAATATTTATAATATTTTACATAGTTAGAAGCTCTATTCATAAAATTATAATATTCCAGCTGTACCTACAGCTTCGTCCTAAATACATAAGTATTTTAGCCTTAAAAGTTATGAGTATCTACATAACTACAAGTTGCACGAGATAAGTCCACTGGGGGAGATTTGCTTGGACGCGGTAGCCTAGTAACACGACTACGAAGATACGAGTTTATGTCTGCTTCGTCATTGCAGTAAAACTCTTCTCATTTTCATTGAGACTGGAACGAAAATAATTATAATAGTAGTAGTAATTTAAAGTTTTTTGACAATTCGTTCCATTTAATAACGTTCCTATATTTTGTTTCACAAATACTGGGTGTTGAAAGCTTGCCCAATTGAGTTTAATTTGCTAATTAACTTACAGTCCCATTAAGGGTGTGGACCCAGACAACTGTTTAATGAAGGATCACCTTTTATTACACGTGTGTACATACACATCAAACGAAAGGCTCTATTTTGTTCTGAGAGGTTGTAATAAAACTGCGAAAATAAAAACAAAGTGAGTAACACAGAAAAACTATGACGTATCCTCCTAACAGTCACATAAACTTTCGCAATATTACATACTGGGCTTATGTACGTATGTATGGTATGTATACAGTTACATACACAAACATCAAGCACTCGGCTATTTCCAAATCCGGTTAAACTCTATTGCTGTCATACAATGATTTAGCATCAAAATACACAGTATCGATTTAATTCCGAATGCAAACAAAAGTTACATTGTTGAAATTCCTCTTTATTATGAATTCCATTGACCCAAATATTGTTGCTTAAACAAAATTACCTCGACCCGGTAATGCAGTGCGGTCTAATTAGCTGATAATTCGGAAACAAACAGCATTGGTACGTACGAGTAACGTAAACTTAATTAAATATACTCGTAAAGCAAGGTGTAAGGTGACAGCTGAGGCGCGAGGCGAGGCTCCGAACGCGACGTCTACGGCGAGTCGTTGTGGCGACAGTTAGTTAGTTAGTAGTGCCATTAGAGGCAAGCCCGCGGCATCCCGCCCCCTATCTCGCCTCGTTCTCCATTAATGCTCGTTTGTGTCAAAACGACTTAATATAAAGTAATTAAGTCGTTTTGACACTGTTTCCTTTAATCCTGCCCGAAACCTTCCTCGTAAATACAAGTAAACTGCTCGCGTATACAAACGTATAAAGGTACGATGCGACGATTCGTTCCATCGAGACTCGCTTTTAAACTTGGAGACAAAGGCTACAGTAAATTGAGTGTGAAAGAAAGATTAGCCGTTTTATTCGTGCCTTTGCAACAACTGGAGTAGTTCTGCTTTAATAAAATGTTGTGGCGATTTAACATTGCTCACTTAAATCGTGGGCACTTCAGGACAATGTATTTTCACTAACGTTATTTGATGATCCTCACATGTGTTCTAGTTTGTTTTCTAGTTTGATTGCTAACGTTCACTTGACCCTCATGTGATGGAGCTTTGGCGCCGTTTATTACTCCCGGCCCTCGTAAACTGAGTTTTATAGTGTACAAGAGGGTAAACCGCTTTTTTAATAGAGCGTTAATGGTTACTCCACTCTAGTGTCAGGAGCCAACCTTCAGACAGGCCCTTCAACGATGTTCAATGCAGTTTAACTTATAACAGTCCCTTTAGAATTGACGACCTCCTCATTCTTTTCTTTTGTCTTCAAATAACATTATCTTTTATTACGAAAAATAAAATTGCTGACAATAAAACTTCGTGGAAGTGAATGAATTTTATATTGACCAATTTAAAGTCGCGTAATAAAAGTTTCTTCTAACGACTTATGTTGCAGGCCCCAGTTCCTGCTGGCTAGGTAATGTATGCCCCTAATTGAGTTCGTGTCTCGCAAGGCTCTACTTTTTATCAAGTTGACATGTAACGACCAAATGGTTCGTTTAGGAAGTCACAAGTTACAATAAGTACTGAAGATAAAGCAGTGAAGTCTATTGGGACGCTGGCGACTTGCCCTCAATTGAGACGGGGTGGCTGCTAATTGCTAAGTATCTTCAGTTATTCACCAGAGCGATGCAACTTCCATTAGAGAACAGGCTCACAGCTCTTTATCATTAAACGTACCTGTGACATACCTAGTTGTCATATAAATATTATTATGCACTGGTGATCCACTGAACAAAGACCTACCTACACCTATTATAAGTTTATAACACACACCGACCCAATCGTAACTCAAATTTAATTAACTATGCCAGGTAGGTACTATGGCTGACACACCCGAACACCCTTGAAAGTTTGTAAATACACCGGGTTAATTGCGTAAAGCTAAGCTTTCAGCTTACAATGTAAGTATACGGTTACCGGGCGACTGGCGACGTAATTGAGAATAATATAAAGATTCGCTTAATTTTTTTCGTTTTCTGGCTAACCGTAGCGCAGTTATACCGGCCTCTTTACGATAACTGTCGTTATCCTTAGGGGCGGCAGGTCACCGAGGTCGCACGCCGTGACATTGCTCCCTTTATTGAACTCACTCGCGCTCCCTTATCACAAATTAGCCCTCCTCGCATTCGGTTCACGGACAAAGTAGGCCGTTTCGCGCGCTCTAATTTAAACTGAGCGCTCTCTCGTTTTAATGTCAGGACACTAATTAAGGTAATTAGAAACATGTTAACGCAAGTTAAATAGTGACGCAGTGCTCACGTCCGTCGCTTCGTCTCCGACGTAGCTTTGTGACCGCCGAAATTTACATAAGCGTCCGCATTTTAAAATGCGCATGAAAATGGCAAACTTTTGTATCGGACCGTTTGCTCGGCGAATGTACGAGTATAGCTGCGCAAAGTTGCCAACGAGTGCACCATACATTAGACGGAAAGACGGACCGGCTCGAGTGGGTAAATGCTATTTGCAAGTTGCCATTCGCCCTAGTCTCGGTCTGGAGTGCTCTCAAGCTGCCAAATTGAAACGAGCCTTAACTGGAGCAAAATGAACGGTCTGCTCCCGAAACCTGTATGTTACTCGCTACTACTCTTTCCACCAGTCAATCCATGCATTTTTTTTACGTTTACTGATCTATATTGAACTCGAAAGACTTTTCAGATTTATCCAATATCAGTAGAATGGGTATTTTCGATTGAAAATTGGAAAGTATCCTAAAAGCGAATGTTTGGACAGTTCAATTTTCAATATTGCCAATCAACTTCGGTGGCTTGTTCACTGTTTGATAAGGGCACCATTGCCGTCTGCTATTTAAACTGTACAAATTTATAACACGGGGTGAAAACTGCCATTGATTTAATTGCTAGATACCACTTCCAAGTTATAGCTTTGAATTTCAAATATTTACGCTTCAGTTTCACCATAATATGGTTTGTAGTAAGAGATATGAGTATTAAATAGTAGCGGGTTTCTTCATCAAAATACTGTACGGCCTAAGTAAAATACTTATCTTATAAGGCGCTGTTGTTTATAACTAAAACTATGATAACCAGTCCGCAGTAGGAAATGTTGGCTACCCGGACCCATAAAGTAGGTAGCAT
This sequence comes from Cosmia pyralina, assembly GCA_946251885.1. Taxonomy (NCBI): domain Eukaryota; kingdom Metazoa; phylum Arthropoda; class Insecta; order Lepidoptera; family Noctuidae; genus Cosmia; species Cosmia pyralina. The sequence continues at coordinate 20,949,927 of OX276344.1, forward strand.
TGCATACGAGCCAGATCGGTAGGCCGTAGATATTACAACGTTTAATTGAAATAACTCAAAACCTCAGACACTTCATCTGATTAATATTATAACAAATTGATCTGGTTAATATGCCATAAATAGTTGTAGAATATCCTATTTCTATTTATTTGTGTGATCGATTCATAGCTCTACACACAGAACAGATAAAGAGATTACCTTTTTATATTACCTCTTTACCTTTATTACCTCTTTATCTTTTCTGTGGCTCTACATGTACTTGTTCATATCAGTGGCGTTCACAGGTAAAAAAAACAATAGTAACCTCAGCTTTATGCTGATTTCTCATAGGTAAAAAATACAATTGTTGTTTTGGTTGTTTTGTGAAAAAAGTACTTAGTAAAAAAGTTGAAGAATACATACTTACCTGCTATTTAAAAAAATACCAGCAATAGTAGTTTATATTGGGTGACTGGTAATTAGTGACCGATACCTAAACACATGATTGTGCTCATGATAACAAACAACTTTTACTATGGGACCAAATCTGAAATCGCGAAAAAAAAATCAGCTGCTCCCTACATTTTGACGAGTTATGCAAACATGAATGTATGGGGCAGCTGATTTTTTTAGTCCCATAGTAAAAGTTGTTTGTTATCATGAGCACAATCATGTGTTTAGGTATCGGCCATTAATTACCAGTCACCCTATATAGAACTCAGTGTGTTAGCGTAGTGAAATTATTTAATTGTCATTTTATTTCATCATGGTCGTAAAGGCAAGATTTGGTCAAATTTTTTTCATTAGTAAATCCGTGCGAAACGGGGGCAGGGCTAGTTTATCATATGTAATATATATTGCGTTGCATACGATAAATGTTTTTCTAATGCATAGTTTTTTACATAAAATCAAGAGCGCAGATGTCATGATCCGTTGCGTACGTACGACTATTTCTCTATCCTTAAAAGTAATCGATTTTTAACTAATTTCAGGTGTTGCATTACTTGCATTATTTCAATTACACGTTGTTTTTCATAATAGCAGTACTTCCCTAAGGATAGCGCAGCCAGCCACTTCACCTTCCCCGTATTGATCTCGAACATCAGATTCTCATCTCATCTGCAGCGCTTTACTGCACTATTATTTATTACTATTCTTTTTTTGCTATCATAAGAATAACTTTTAATTAAATGCTATTACGACTCTTATCTTACTTGAAAAGCGTCGGTAATTGTATTAAAGACAATTTATATAAATTACTCACTGAAAAGAATGTTGATAGGTAGCAAAATAATGGCTTAATAATTACAGTGGAACTGTAAGTTATTTTTCACGTTGAAGTAAATAACATGAATGCTGCATTTCTGTACCTATATTAAATAGTTTCTAAGTATAAAAAAATAAATCATTCGAAGTACCGTCAAGTGGGGTTACTTTCCACGGCTTTACTTTGAGAACAACTTTCGACTTATGAAAACTAATTTTATTCAGCGTGGTGTACTGTAAGAAAAACTTTTGATGCCGTCAATAATCTATACCTATAGATTTTTTCATAAGACGAAAGTTGTTATCAAAGTAAACCCGTAGTATCAAAGTAACCCCATTTTACACCGGTAAAATGGGGTTACTTTGATACTACGGGCCGATAACTAAATCTAAATTATTATGATCATGATATTATGTAACAGATTTCAATTTCATTGCTGATTCTGTTAGCAATTGGAATATCCTTTAATTTTATTTTTCAACGATAAAATTCATTAATTAGTAGGATTATGATATAAATTTATAAAATAATTGCTAAAAAGTTCACTCACCGTACCGATTGCACTGATATCTCGAAATCGATACAACGTAGGTAGAGTCAGGGTAGGTACTTACACTCGGTGTTATCTCACGCATATTCCATAAAAATATGTTATTGTTCTGTTTGAATGAAAACAGTCATTCGTAAATAATGTAATTGTATCACCCATAATAATTTATTTACACTGGTATGTGCAGATAGTCAACATAATAAAGAAACTGATTGGTGAAATTTTTACGTTCATTGTTTTTTTTTTAATCGACAACGACTTGGCGACTTATTGGCATGTGATAATTATGTAGATTTAAGCCTTGAAATTAATTATGTCATTATATCTTTTGATAAGTGTTTGCCAGCGGCTTCGCCCGCGTGGATGTCGGAAAATATCCCACGGGAACGTAGTACCGGGAAATCCTTCTTTATTCCTTGTCTACATCATAAAGGGAACCTCTGTGTGAAATGTCAGCTTTCTAGGTTCAAGGGTTTGGGCTGGACGTTGATGAGTCAGTCAGTCAGTCAGGACTCTTTTTATTTATATAGATAGTTAGATATTGACTGCTATCAGTCAATATCTGATGTGCAAATGAGGAAAATATCGTCAAGAATGTTTTGAGTATGAATATGGTTGAGGATGGCTATACGATTAGGGGAAGACCAAAGAAACGATGGATGGACTGTGTGAAAGATGATATGGCTGGAAGAGTGACTACCGAGATGACGGCTAATAGAGAAGTATGGAAGAAAAAAGACGTTGTGGCGACCCCAAATAATTTGGGATATGGGCAGGAGAATTATGATTGACTGGTAGTTTAGTAATAGTGACTGGAGTTCTCAAAATAAAATACCCATGTTAAAAGTGTATAACAACTCTGACACAATAGAGCTAGAGTTTATTCTGATAATGTACTTATGTAACAATAATTAATAATATTTTCTTTTTGTTCAGGTACAAGGTGGAAGTGGCGGGCAAGAGTCTGCCCGTACTTACCACTTTGGACAAGGGGCGTTACGGCGTGATCGTGTTCGAATCGCTTTCGAAATACGCGAACATGGACAAGTGGAATCGAGAACTTCTCGATAAATACTGCAGGGAATATTCTGTGGGTGTTGTTGCGTTTGCAACGCCCGGGGAAGAGACTCTTGTCGGCGCTCAGCTGAAAGGATTCCCTCTGTTCATGCATACTAATTTGAGGCTAAAGGTGAGTTCTGTCTGCTTATTACCTTGTTACGTACTGATTTTATCGTATACAGTTCATTATTTTATCGCGGCTTTAGGGAAACACGACAATTTTGTCTTGATTTTTTGGTAGATCCGCAATGGTAGTCCACCATTCGAAATTCAAATTTTCTTACGTTTTTTGCAATTTGCAGGTCAGTGTCAGGTTGTATCTTGATCAAAATATGATTCGCGACTATAACTTATCTGGGGGCACGGCAGTGCCCCCGCCAAGACGAGCCAAGCGAAGTGCAAAGGCACTACCTACCTTTTCTCGAAGCGCTTCGTCGTTTTTTGAACACTCATAACTTGGGTTTGGATTCTACCAGATAAACAATATTCTCGGGATATCATATCCCGACAATTGACATTGACGTCATCAATAGTGGACTTATTAAACATATAAAGTTTCAATTGCATAGCTCTTATACTTTAGATATTATTGATATCTAAAAAACCCCTATTTCGTCACTGACTCACTTATGATCATCAAAATTCTTAGGGTACTTCCCGAAGTCTTAGAAAGCTGAAATTTGGTATGTAAGCTAGTATTAGTACCTACACGAACAACAAAAAGTTCTAAAACTTGGAACTTTTACCCCCCAACCCCTTAAACTAGGGGAATGAGACTTCCGCAAATTTTGATGCTAGAGGTCTGAAAATTGATATAAATCCTTGTTGTAAATAATAAAATACATATTTCAGAATTTTTAGTAAATCATCTCCCACACTTTAAAAACAAAATAAAAAAAATATTGTCATAAACAAGTTATAAAAAGAAGTGAAATCCCACCAAAAACATTTTCATGTAAAATGTTGCCAAGACTTGTTTTATAAATTGTTATTTTATTTTGTTGTCCTTTGCGTCATGTTTACCGCAAACAAACGTATTTTCTTTCTTTCTTTCTTTCTTTATATGGCTCGCTCTGTCAAAAAGTTATCAGATCCCATGTAGAGTCAAGCTTCTAACTCTACACGCCCTAACTCTACAAGCCCTATCTTCACAAACTCTACACCTTAGTAAAAATATGTGGCTTAGTCGTTTCGCTACCGTCACATTAGCGTAAGGTGAAAAATGTATTCACTATTCGTTACTTTTCTGTTATACAATAGTTCTTGTAGTAAGGAAACTGCCGGGAATTTGGGTATAAATAACACTTTACACAGATGCGGCCAGTGTGTCGATGGTAGAAAGAAAATAATAGGTTGGGGAAAAAGTTTCTTCGCATTTTTTAAGAAAATTCAAAACATTTTTTAATATACATTATTTACATTTATTTAAAGTATGTAGGTACCATTTTGTTCGATAACTTTTTGCCATCTTGTAGGTAGGGACATGATCCCATTGCTATAGAAATTTTGGGACTTCTGATCAAAATACCGCGACAAGTGGTTTTGGCAGTCCTCTCGTGATGTTAACCTGACACTGCCTAAAGAATTCTGAAGAGACCGAAACAGGTGGAAATCTGAAGGTGCAAGGTCAGGACTATACGGCGGATGCATTAACACCTCCCAGCCAAACTCTCTTAATTTTTGCTGAGTGGCTAAAGATGTGTGAGGTCTAGCGTTATCATGATGAAAAAGCACACCCTTTCTGTTGATTAATTCCGGCCGCTTTCTCTCAACATCTTGCTTTAATCTCATCAGTTGTTCGCAGTAGAGTTCAGAATCGATGGTCCTGCCTGGTGGTAACAGCTCATAATGAATAATGCCCTTCCAATCCCACCACACACACAGCATCACCTTGTTGCGAGTTAACCCGGGTTTCGCCACAGTCTGTGAAGCCTGACCGGCCTTTGACCACGACCTTTTTCGCACGTTCTTGTCGTACGTGATCCACTTTTCATCACCAGTTAGCAGCTTCTTCAAAAATGGTTCGGTTTCATTACGTCGTAATAAAGAATCACAAATGAGTACACGGTTCATCAGGTTTCTTACAGTGACCTCGTGAGGTACCCAAATATCGAGCTTTTTTGTGTACCCAGTTTTTTTTTCAAATGCTCCGAAACTGTTTTGTGGTCAATTCCCAGTTCTTCAGCTACGTCGTAACTACTGATATGCCGATCTTGCTCCAATTTTTCAAAAATGGCATCCATTTTATCCGTAATAGGGCGACCAGAGCGACGTGCATCTTTAACATCAAAATTTCCGGATTGAAAACGCTTAAAACAAATTTGTGCTACTCTCACAGACACTGCACTGGGTCCATAAACATTGTATTTTTTTTTCGCGGCTTGCTTTGCATTTTTCCCTTTTTTGTAGTAAAATTTTAAAATGTATCGAATTTCTTCATTAGATTCACTCATCTTGACAGTACGAAAAACAAATGAAAATCACACATTTTCCTAATTTGAATTTGAAATTATGTTCCTTAAAATTTAAACTTTCAATGATACCAAAACCAGCCAGATACAAATAGTATAGCCAAAGAGATTTTATTTTATGTTCATACATACTATAATGCGAAAAGACTTTTTCCCCAACCTAATATTAGGAAGAAAATACATTTATTTACAACTAGCTTATGCCCATGGCTTCGCCGCGTGGAGTTCGATAGTTATCCCACGGGAACAAACTAACGAAATTAAAAGTATCCTATGTCCTAATCCAGGTCATGCATGTGCCATGCATCTACCCGTGGATGTGCCAAATTTCATCCAAATCCGCCCGCCCGCCGTTTTAGCGTGAAAGCGTAACAAACAAACTCACTTGCGCATTTATAATATTAGTTAAGGACGTTAGGATACACACAGTACACACACCGTCACACACAATATTACAACTTTTTTTTTATTACACCTACCACCTACATTTAGTTTTTTTTTTTGTTTGTGTGTGTACTCATTATAGTGTAATTTCGTAGGACGCAACACTGAACCCAGCATCACCGGTTCTCCGGCTAGCAAGAGCTGGTGAGACGGCGTGGGGGGCACTTCCAGGAGATCATTGGGCAGTGTTCAGGGCTAACAGTTCGACTTACGAGCCCGTCGCATGGGCGCTCCGGCAAAACGAGTATGGATCAACTGGTGAGCAATATTTATATCTTTTTTTTTCAGCATATCACGTAGATACAGTCAAAGAATTTGTGGTAATGGTAACATCGGTCGTAGACAATAATTGCACCACACGTCACGTCATGGTGTGCAATATTGATCTTAATCTCTATAGACAGAAATATTAATTTTCCTTGTGTTTATTGTTCTTGTTTAGCATTTTTAAAGGTATGTTGCCGCGATGAGGGAATCGAATGTGTTTGAAAATTGCGACCTATTTTTTATAGGCACCCTTGCTAACCTACCTATGGTATTTCTTTGCAAAAACATATGGAGCATATCGGTCAGGAGGGATAACGATTAATGTACCTCCAGTTTATAAAGCTTTATCAATTTATTCTCATGTCAAGTGACTTTATTGATAGTTATTTCGGTTAACAAATCAAACAATTCACAACTGCAGCTAACGTGAGAACTGCAATAGATTTACTAATCGTACCCATGATCAGGCTTTTAGGATATGTGCTAAATTGAGGCTGTTTGAGTGAGGGCTTCCTCAAAGCTGGATAGATGGGTTGTACTTGTACCATTTTCTAAATCTCCGTTGTTAAGATTTTTCACAAAATATGTGATGTAGGGAATCGTTTTTACTATACATTGTACCTACTCGTTGGAGGGGCTTGTGGCTAAGGAATAACAGCCGCACCGGTCGATCGATCAGGTTAAGTTGCGCTCGCCGCGGTTGGTCCGTGGATGGGTGACCATCTTTACATACCAAGGGGTCTTGTCGTGCCTCGGAAAGCACGTTAAGTCGTTGGTCGCGGCTGTCATTCTTGAATCTTTGACAGTCGTTACGGGTCGTCAGAAGCCCGAAAGTTTGACAACCAGTCTTACCAAGGTGTATCGTATTATTCAGTACTGGTTTGTGGAGGTCAGATAGGCAGTCGCTCCATGTAAAATACTGGTATTCAGCTGCATCCGGTTAGACTGGAAGCCGACCCCAACGTAGTTGGGAAAAGGCTAGGCAGATGATGATGTACCTACTCGTTGGAAACTTTGTTTTATTTGGTTTAATTGTATTGGGTTATCGAATGCAATAACAGAGGCATTTCGTAATATGTTTCGTGTTATGACATGGCTGATCTCCATGTTATCTAGTTTGGTCGGCAGTAGAATTTAAACAGCCTCAGAAAATTTACATTTTCAATCCTGTACACAGTTCTCCAATTATTTCCTACTTTATAATCGCTTTATAATTACCGACTTACGACTATGAACAAACAGCTTACGGCAATAAAATTAAGTCAGGCTTATAAATATTTTATTGAATATTATTTTACCATGCTAATTTCAGAACCATATATTCCCATTAAATTGAATTCATCAATCAATGAATCCATTCTAGCATGGTCATTCAAGTAGTTTATGTGGGCATTGGACATTGAAATCGATGCCTTATCTATTAATTTACCAAGCGGGCATGATCTAGCTACCACCTAACGCTTACATTGAATTTGACAAAATTATTTGAAACCTTGCTTTTCAACATTTCATGAAGGTACCTATTCATGTAAAATCTGTTAAGTAGATATATTATTACGCTTTACAACTTATCATAAGGATTGTCAAAAATGTCTGTTTCTTTAATGTTTAATCTGTTCTGTTATAAACTTATAAATATAATGTAAAAAAGTTGCAACTGATTCCGTTGCTAACTGCACCACCGAAGGCACATTATACCCAAAATTTCATCCATTTCTCGAACTTCTCGACCATTATAACATTAATTCTGGAATATTAAACAACCCACCTATCACAAAGAACGAATGTATTACGCAACACTTTACCCGATATTATATCGTGCTCAAATCTAATGGTAGTTTCGAATAACGTCAATGAATATTAATCACGCTCCGTCATCATGTCCTAATTAATGGAAGGAATGCCGTAAAACTTACATAGATTCGAGCAATCTATTTTGATGTTACGGTATTCCTGTCAAGGTTTTGCTGGAAATTGTTTTTGTGAGGAAGTATCCGTCTACATTTACTTTTTAACTGACTTCAAAAAGGAGGCGGTTCTCAATTCGTCGGAACCTTTATGTATGTTCCCCGATTACTCGAAGATGGCTGGACCGATTTGAATTTTTTTTTTTGTTTTATTCGAGAGGGTATCACAGTTGGTCCCATATAAAATTGATTAACTTTGCTTCGGTAGTTTTTGAGTTAGCTTCAATAATACGTATTTTTTCTCGACTTTTATATGGATGATGTTCTAGTTTGTTTTGCAGATAGTGGTATTAGAATTTGTGTGGGGTAGGTACACAACTAAAAAGTGAAAAATAAAAACTTTTTTACAAAAACTTATAACCGATTTCCAAAAACAACACTACAAAGTGAAAAATAACTTTAATTTCGGAAGTCGGAAGCAAAAAACGAAAATACATTTAACTAGACACCGACTTCCGAAAGTAAAGTTATTTTTCACTTTGTAGTGTTGTTTTTGGAAGTCGGTTGTATGTTTTTGTAAAAAAGTTTTTTTGTCTAAATCACGTGTCTATAATGCGTAACTTCGTGTAAAAACGTGTGTGCTTTCTATAGGACTTATTGACATTCTATCTTATGTATAAAATGAGCAATGTTTGTATATATATATATTTGTAATCACGTTCTCGAAAACGGCTCTAACGATTTCGATGAAAGCTTCAATACAGGGGTTTACGGGAGCGAACAATCGATCTAGCTAGGTCTCATATCTGGGAAAATTCGTGTACTCTATTTTTAGCCGAGCAGAGCTCGGTTGCCCAGGTACTGTAATATTGACACAAAATTATACTTTGAGGGGTTTATTTTGATATAACCTAGTCAAGCATTGTTCTGCTAAAAATCGGATTTAGGCTAAATATGACTTCAACGTTAGCAAGTAATAAGCATTTTTACTGGGTGTACTATAGGTACTATCGAGGAAACTTACATCTGACCAATTTGAAAACAAAAACCCGTGCGCACGATGACCACATCTGTTAGCAACACCATTTTGGTAACCGATTGAAAGGGTTTTACTAATCAGATAATCAAAAACTCATACGATGTAGGTAACCCTTTTCAATGGCTTTAAAGGACCTTTTTGTTCATCCATTGAAAGGTATTTTGATAGGGTTTTTCTAAGAAGTTAAACAAAAACCCATAAGATTGGGTAACCTCTTAAGCTACCCAAATTAAGCTAAGCTAGTTAGTTAAGCTTCAACTATCTTTAAAACTATAACAGCGTAACATTCCGACTTGGAGCAATGTAATATGATCTCTCGATGATGGGCATACGTTGCAAATTACTAATATGGTTACCCGTACAAAACCCTTATATTATAATATAGGTTATCTTAACGAAGGGGAAACCCTTTTACTGGGTTTCAAGGCTAAAACCCATAAACAGCTTACCCCTTCGAAAGACTTAACCCTTAACCGGGGTTGTACGGTCCCTGGTTAGCAAGAGTTACTATAGCGTCCGAGCGCTACAAGCAAGAATAGTCCTTACTGTGTATAGATGTAGGTAAGTTTGCTCGATAGTACACCTCTGGCTAACCCTTCGGGTAACAGAGGCGTGATGTTATGTTATGGTATGTCATAAAATAATAAGCATTTATCTCCGTTATGCTTTACGACTTATCCATTTAAATTCAAGTTTATTTAAAAGGTTGCGTAAGTCGCCATCAGATTTTACGAATCAAAATCTTTCTTAAGGACGCTGTTACAAATGGTTAGTCAAATCATTACTTTTTTACACAAAAGTATGAGTATTAAATAAAATGCTTTACATTCCTATAATGTTTTTTAGCCAAATTGTTGATAGATGTGCATAGTACGATTCTGAACTTTAAATATAATTTTAGATAGGTACAGTTCCTCAATAAGTGTACCGGAGTGAAAATTTTTTACTTCGGTACATTTATTGAGAAAATGTACATAATTAAAATTATATTTATATTTTTCAGAATCGTACCATGCACATGTGTCAACAATTTGGCCAGAAAACATTATAAGAATGTAAAGCATTTTATTTAATAAACATACTTTTGTGTAAAAAAGTAATGTTTTGACTACCCATTTGTGACAGCGTCCTTAAAAAGTAAGTCTAAGCACGTTTACTCTCAAAACAACGGTAAATATTCAATGACTGTTGAGTACCGATTACGAGAAAAATTTAATTTTATTCTTTAAATAAGGTTCCTCAGGAAGTAAAAGGCAAAAAAGAATAAATTAAATTAAATATCTGTTTAATTTTTACATAAGCCTAAGAGCTGAACGCAGCTGTTGAAACCGATTTAAAATTACAGAATTGGAAAATGATGGTGGTACACCGGGTACCCCCACTAAAGACCAAAATTTTAACGCTCAAGGTATGGACACGATTTTTTAAATATGTGGTATTATTTATTTATTATAATAGATTGGGATAAGGGCAGGAAAATGATGTTGTGGTATTATTCATTAAAAAAAAAAACCGGGACACCGCAGGATCATAAATATACTAATCGGTGTCTGGATAAATGTATTTTCGTTTTTTGTCACCGACTTCCGAAATTAAAGTTATTTTTCACTTTGTAGAGTTGTTTTTGGAAGTCGGTTGTATTTTTTTGTAAAAAAGTTTTTGTTTTTCACTTTTTAGTTGTGGTACATACCCCACACAATTTCCACTACCTGCAAAAGAAATTAGAACATCAGCCACATAAAAAGTGGGGAAAGAATACGTATTATGAAGCTAACTCAAAAATTACCCAAGCAATGTTAATAAATTTTATATGGGACCAACTTTAAGGTATACCCTCTCGAATATTTTTTTTTTTCAAATCGGACTAAGCTGTAAAAAGTTATGCGTGGTTCATACATTAATAAAATAAATACATTTCGACTTGTAGGTAAATATCGATGCGAATATCCGATCTATACTCATATCATGAGTCAAGACTCACTTTGACACCTATTCACAATAGTCATAAGCAGGAATTAAACGTACAACGCCACTCTTTTATATTAGAAGATTTCTACACATACCAACGTGATAACGTGACATGACACACGTACCTGTGTGACTAATAGGATATAAGGATAATGACGATCCAAATCATAATCTTTTATTAGAATTGAATTGTGCAACTTTTAGACTTCATTGTAGGTAGGTAGATGTAACACATATGCTAATTCTGTTTCCTCACATTGTTTAAGAAAATATTTCCGTTCGAAATTCACGAACTGTAGAACAATATAGCCAGTAGCGTTATTAACTTCCTCGCACCAATAATATCTATGCTGATGAAGGCAGGGGAAATATTGTCCTACGTCCATGAAAACCAAACCTGCCGGAATAAATTCTCTAAATGATGGTAAAATCCGCTTCAAAATCCTTTGCGTAGTTTATAAAAACAATGCGATCACACAAACAGACAGGAAAAGCGACTTTAATTTATGATATAATATTGTATTAATGTGCTAGGACGGAGTACTTTTAATTTGAACTATACCTTCCGCCAGATAACCGTGCATTAAAAGTCGTTGACGTCTTTGTATTTCTATATTTCAAAACGATACGAAAAAATGTTAAGGCAGTGTCGCTAACACGGTCAAAACAAACGTATCGCGGTAAGAGGCGTCCTAAACGCGTGCACGTGGCATGTTTTTTTTGTTTGCATTTAACTTTCGATACTTCTTAGTGCAAGTGGGGTCAATGACTTTTATTGCACGCACCCTTATCTATTGTAAGATATCAACATAATTAAAATACTTACCGTTAATTTCGTCGAACCAAATTCAAATGTTTTTATTTCTACAACATACACTTATATATGTTGGTAAATAATTGACCGACCCCAAATAAATTGGGATAAGGGCAGGAGAATGGTGATGAAGATAAAGGTAAACGAAAATACAGATGTTATTAATAAAAAAACCGGTCAAGAGCGAGTCGGACTCACGCACCGAGGGTTCCGTTCCGATTTCTGATAAAGTATGCTATTTAGAGACATCGTTTTATTTTTCTTGTAATCTTTACACGTAGAATAGTTTCAGATTTCTCTCTATACAAACTTCGGAGATAAGGGTTATTTTTACATTTATCATCAAAAGTCAAGACCTACGCGGCCTAAAAAAATCGGCCAAGTGCGTGTCGGAACACGCACAATGAAGGGTTCCGTATTTGAAAAGAATTTATCTCAAAGCCAAACTTAACGATAGATCCCAAAAAAAAATATTTTTTTTGTGATAAAAAAGCCCATCCATATTATATCACCCGTCTCTCCACTATTCCAAGGCTTACTTTACGGTGCATACTGGGTATGGCTCTTTATCCCCTCCATATCCTAAGGGCATGTCATCCCTACCATTACCGCGCCCCGGTCTACTCACTGATATACAATGGTCTCTGTTGCACCATGTAACATGAGACAACAGGGACTAGTGTGAATCTCTGGGTTCATTTGAGCAATCGGGTCTGGTTAAACCACGCTGGGGTCGGTGCAATTCATTCATTCATTCATTCATTTGTGATGGAATTACAAATTAACATTTTACAGACTTTTTCTTTACTTGTGCTGTGAGAGCTTGCTTCTTGCATATTTCATTATTCTAGGTCAACGGGAAGTACCCTATAGATTTTGATTTCCTTGCGACAGTTGCGAGTATCAAAATGTGTTGCAAAATGGCCGTATTTTTTTATTGCGTTGACTTAGAAGCTTAATTTTTTTTAACTCTAAGTCTATGGTGACTTACGTATTCGATATTAATTTCAACTTGATACCTCCACGCGTTCCTGAGAAAAAGGGTCTTGACAGACTGGCAGACAGACAGACAGACGGACAACGAAGTGATCCTATAAAAGTTCCGTTTTTCCTTTTGAGGTACGGAACCCTAAAAAAGAAAAAAAAATGTTTGAGAATGTGCGAACAGCGCTCTTTCATATGATACCACACAGGCCCTAGAGCCCCACTTCGAATTTTTAAGACCCCGTTTCAAGCCCTGTTGCAAAAAAAAAATCTATCTTATTTGCAAAATAGTTGGGGAAACATGTTGATAGCATTAGTAGTTCTTGAGATATCCAGCTGTGACAGACAGACAGGCAGACAGAGTCGCACCATAAGGGTTCCTTTTCACCATTATGGTACGGAACCCTAAAAATTAACGCTATGTCTTGTAACCCACTAGGAAAACAACATGATATCCAAAACACCAAAGACAGTGACAGAACAGTATTCTCAATTCAAATCACTGATTCAAATACTACTACAAATCTTCTCTTGGAATGCCTTATAACCCATACTGTTTACCCCCATCCATCTCACAAAGGCAAAACAGCGCGAAACCATGTCAATAAAGCAATGCACTAAATTATATCAATGTTTACAGAGGAGCGCATGCCGCTTGCGACAGTGATACAAGACCACGGACGTTTGGACGGCGTCCAACGAGTTCTGTTCGGCTCAGGGCTACAATTCTGGCTGCATAGGATTCTGTTCCTGGACGCTCTCAGCTACCTCAGCCATGGCCAGCTTAGCTTGAGCCTCGACAGGTGGATACTCGTCGATATTGATGATATCTTCGTGGGAGAAAGAGGTATGTTATATTTTTTTAATATTTTTCGTGGAAAGAATTAATATTTTAGTCAAAAGCAACGATTATTGTATGGGGTGATTACTTTTACATACGTGTCTGTGAAATTAGTGTCCTGTCGTAAGATTTATCGCCGAACATGATTTAAACTAATCCTTTTCATTCTAAACACGAATAAAGCACACTTCTATAGACTTCTATTCGTGTCCTGCAGCTACCAAGCAATTGAATAATACGGGTTGCAGACCAAGAGCTAAGCTAAGTTAGTTTAGCTTAGCTCGCATAGCTAACGCAGTTTTCCATACTTGTGTGCAGACCGCAAACTATGCGAACTAAGCTATGTGAGCTAACTAAAATATGCGAAGCTAAGTTAGTTCTGTATGCCGATGCGCAGCTACACGAGCTAAGCTAAGCCCCTCCCGCTACCCCGCACACCCTTTGCACATCCTTCGCCAGTGCTGTCCAGTGTTCTTTGTTGTACGTACTGAGCTTTGGCTTAGCTGTTGGTGTGCACGCTATTTTTTCTAGCTTAGCTTAGCCTAGCTTGCTTGGCATAGCTTAGTTTAGCCTTGGCATAGCTTAGTTTTCGGTCTGCAACCGGCTTAACAAGCGCTTATCACACTCAGTAAAATTTTATCGTAGGTATACTTACATTGGGTTTTAACTGCCCATTTTCGTATTAACGTACACAGAATAGTACAATTGACTTCTTTTATTACTGCTCTCGTGTTATCAAAATCTCAAACGTCCTGGACTCTGAGCACTGAATACATATCGAAGATTACCCATATTCATTTCCAGAAACCGATATACCTTGTACCGTCATGTTATGAGACAATTAAATTTCTATTGTTACCGACCTCTAGGAGGTCAATCGACAGTTGAGAGGCAAACGTAAATCATGAATAAATTAATATAGAGCTCAATTAAACCAACATTGTATAGCGTTTAGTTGCCTTTGTCCTAACTATTAGTATGCGCGCAAGATCTGAATAATATTAGCACCTAGGTGCATTGAATAATAATAGGTACCCTTTAAGCGTTTGTTACAGAATGACAACTAATATTCGTGTGCACAGATACGGCTCTCATGCCTAATCAAATTTCTAGACTGTGCTAAATAGATACCCTACAACGACTGGCGATTAGTGTTTAACAAGTTTATTGCACTCGCTTTGTAACCTTGGAATAACTTGGTTAAGTCGTATTGTAATTCAAATCCTACTTGCATAGAAGTGACGTAGTGTATTCTGACATCATTTAGCAATCGAACTTAAGGCAGATTCAAACGAAATTCAAATTGTTTGTCGCCTTTTAGTCCCGTATTACAGAACGTCACTCAATACTCAAGCATTAATTAAAACAAGTTTCAACCAATCAAATGGCTTGAATCATACGCACCTTAGTCTCATCTTATGCTGTCTCTGTCACTTTAAATATAATTCGTCGCCGTGTACTGAAAATCTCATGATTGCTTTAAACGTTGTTGATAAGATATATACGGCCTAAAAATGGCCATCATTGACGATCTCCGAGGTTCAATCAATCTGCATAGCCTTTTTCCAACTATGTTGGGGTCGGCTTCCAGTCTAACCGGATGAAGCTGAATACCAGTATTTTACATGGACTGCCTATCTGACCTCCACAACCTATTTACTGGGTAATACGATACCCCTTGGTAAGACTGGTTGTCAGACTTTCGGGCTTCTAACGAAATCTCCTTATCATCAATGGAAGGCATTAGAAGCATGTTAGAGCTGTGCATGTTTGTTCTAAATATGCATTACGAGATTTTCTACACAATAAATAAATAAAAATAAACTCGTGGCTAAGTAATATCAGCCGCACGGGTCAATCCATCAGGTTAAGCTACGCTTGCCGGGGTTGGTCCGTGGATGGGTGACCATCTTTACATACCTAGACTCCTCCGTGCCTCGGATAGCACGTTAAGCCGTAAGTCCCGGCTGTCATTCGTGGATCTTTGATAGTCGTTACACGTCGTCAGAAGCCCGAAACTGACAACCAGTCTAACCAAGGTATTACTCAGTTACTGGGTTGTGGAGGTCAGATAGGCAGTCGCTCCATGTAAAATACTGGTATTCAGCTGCATCCGGTTAGACTGGAAGCCGACCCCAACACAGTTGGCAAAAGGCGAGGCAGATTGATTAAAATAAATAAAATTCAATAAATTTTTCTTAACGAGATTTTACTGGAGGGCGATGAATTGTAGCGTCAAAATGACTTTTATTATCAGGGCCTTAAAGTTTGAGTGTCTCTAGTTTAGTCTCTTTCTTTGTGTACCTACTTCTACTTATTATTGTTTGTTTTCCTAGGTACTCGTCTTCACGAAGAAGACGTAGCAGCAATGATGGCGTCGCAGGCGGCGTTACAACGACTAGTGCCTGGGTTCAGGTTCAACCTGGGCTATAGCGCTAAGTACTACCATCACGGGACATCGCTTGAAAACATGGGCGATGATGCTTTGCTTCGGAATAGGGAACATTTTAACTGGTGAGACCTCAACTTTACTACAAATAAATGATAAATAATTTTATTTCTGTAATTAGTAATCATATTTTTAAAACTAAATGAGGTCGGCGTTTCCTATCTGACTACTCTGAGAAGAAAGGCCGAAGCAAACTCAGAGGTCACAGTCTCGACTTTTAACGTCCAGACATAATCTCGATAAGATCATAATTATACTTAAAGACCATGTAGATTGGTGTCTGAAATGGTCTTTTGAGTAATATGTACCTACAGTGCCATAATTATTTATGTCTATGTTCAGTTTAAGAATTAGTAACAGTGTTAAGAAAAACTTTTTACAAAAAAAAAAATAAAAAAACAACTGACTTCCAAAAAAAATAAGTGAAAAATAATAACTTTTCAGAAGTCGGTGTCTTTGGATCTGTATTTTAGTTTTTTGCCACCGACTTCCGAAATTAAAGAACTGCTCATCACCTTTTTTTTACAAAATATTGCTTTTCCCGATGCAGGGACGTTAATTGTTGAGGAGTTCTCCTAGTAAGAACCAGGAGAACTGGAGCTGATGGTGAAGTCACCATCACCACCACCACCCTTTCAAACAAAAAAATAATTTTCAAAATCGGTCCACAAAAAGACGAAGAAATCGCGTAACAAACATAAAAAAAACATCAGTCGAATTGAGAACCTCCTCCTTTTGGAAGTCGGGTAAAAAATAGGGAACAATCTAAATTGCAGTTGTAAAATTTATCGTGTGGAATGGAGTAGGTAATCTGCTATTGGTGTAAACTGAGTGACTTGTTACCTACTTCTAGTACGCTTATCAAAATAAGGATGTCCTGTGTCTGTCGCGTGAATATTTTCCATGGTAGGTACTTGCAATCTACTAGTTTGACGTAGAGCTCCTACATCTAGTGTTTGCGTGAGTTTGATTGACCAAAGCCGGCGTAGGAGTGAAGTGTGGAGATAGATGAAGCGCAAAATAGGATAGCACGAGTACAGCTCTCATAGCAAACTAACTGTAAGTAAATATGTTCCTGCAAGGATTCTATCGAGACTTTATATAATTACATAATAATTTAACTATGCAAGGACACTTTTTAATGCCTCAGTAAAGTCATTATTATAGGCCCTCAATTGATGCAAAAATATAGAACCATCGATTTACATCTCTATAAGGAACTAAAAATTAACATCGATTTTCTATAAACATATTTTGCAAATAAAGTTTTCGCGTCTGAATACTTTTATAATTTTCTCCTCATTAAAATTTTGTATTTATTATGTATTAGAAGCAGAGCTATGTTATGTTCGTTGGTACGTTATTAGCAGCCAAGGTAACACAGGCAACAGAGGACTTAGTTTGAATTTGAACCCGACAAGTCTCGTGAACTTAATATGCATATGAGCGCCAAGTTTCAGTTCACTCCTGTCTGTATTCTGTCAGTTCATTTATCAACCAAGTATATGCATATATTATTATTGAGAGTCTTACTGAAATATATAAGTGAAATTGGTTCAGAAATTCAGTTTTCTTCGAAGAATATGCTCATAATTTGAGTTTAATTGGAGTTATAAGAAATCAAAATATGACCACGAAGTATAAGTTACCCACCAAGTCTCGTATTTGAAAGCCTCAACCATTGGCCGACATTTGGGCAATGGATAGTTTGTGATAGGTCAAGGCTACTTTTTATTAATTAGCATTCATCCTAGACACATAGCATAGGATAATCAGCCTTTGACTGCTGGGACACAGGCCTCCTCTCTGTGAGAGGGAGTGGGCTGTGTAATCTACCACGCGGGCCCAGTGCGGGTTGGTAGATGTCACGTCTTCGAATTTTTGGTTCTAGGACATGCCGGTTTCCTCACGATATTTTCCTTCACCGTTTTGAGAGCAGTGGTGATGAAATAATTTAGATAAATTAAGAAGCGCCTATTGGATCGAGGTGGCCTTGGAAAAGGATGCAGCGGGACAGTGTAGGATAACAAAAAAAAAAAAAAGCGCCTGTCAGGGTTCGAACCTACGACATACTACTTGTAAATCGTGTCCGTTACCACTGGGCCACCACTGCATCCTAGACACGCTAGTAAACACAAGTTGGAATCGTATCAATCATACATTAAATTTAATTAACACGATGTCACTTAATGTGCCAGCATTATCACTGTCTCAACAAACAGATAACGGAACAATGTTGTCCATTAGTCTGCTCATGTAACCTTATTAGAACGAACTGCTTTGTTATCATCCCATCGCAAAACCCGCATTATTGTGCTAAGTGGTCTCAATTGCACGCATTATTGCATTATGTCAGTTTACCTTGAGCTGACCCTAATGTCCTGTAGAGGAAATTAACGCAGTCATCCGTGTGGGTATCCGAATTAACGTCTAATCTATGTCCTTGTGTTTCAAGAGACAAAAGTCACTTCTTGGTTTGTCTATTCAGTGCATACTTTTGACAATTTTCGTGGAAATGTCGAGTTCATTGCGTCATTACCGTTCTCCCTTCTGTGGAAATAAAACAAAAAATCTTATGAGAAAATGCAGGCGTTATACATAGGGGTATACTTAGCTCTTACGGCTCCCTTATTATGTTTCTACTTACGGCAGATACATGATGTGCCATACTTTACAGAGTTCAGAAAATAATTATCATCATCTTCCTGCCCTTGTCCCATGTTACTTGGGGTCGGCGCAACACATTTTCTCACGCATAACTTTTTACAGAGTCGTCCGATTTGAAAAAAAATTGTTTTATTCGAGATATACATCAAAGTTGGTCCCATATAAAATTGATTAACTTTGCTTGGGTAGTTTTTGAGTTAGCTTCAATAATACGTATTTTTTCCCCACTTTGATATGGATGATGTTCTAGTTTGTTTTGCATGTAGTGGTATAAGAATTTGTGTGGCGTAGGTAACACAACTAAAAAGAGAACAATAAAAACTTTTTTACAAAAAAATACAACCGACTTCCAAAAACAACACTACAAAGTGAAAAATAACTTTGGCAAAAAACGAAAATACATTTAACCAGACACCGAATTCCGAAATTAAAGTTATTTTTCACTTTGTAGTGTTGTTTTTGGAAGTCGGTTGGATTTTTTTGTAAAAAAGTTTTTTACTCTCCCCTGTCAACCGACACGCTATCATTCACTCCCTTAAAAAATAATCTTTATCAAATAAATTTTCAATGACTCTCAACTCCAAGCCCGTACAATTAATCCTTGGCCTACCTCAAGATTTAATATCTTAGACATGACCTACATAACGACTTATTTAAACATTATTTTCCATTGTCCAAAGGTTTTGCCACATGTGGAACCACCAGCAGCCGCACCTATACAACAACGTGACCCACTTAGAATCAGAGATGATGCTGAACAAACAATTCGCCATGGAGCACGGTATCCCCACCAACTCGTGCTACTCCGTATCTCCTCATCATTCAGGAGTTTACCCCGTTCATGAACCATTGTATGAAGCTTGGAGGAAAGTGTGGGACGTCAAAGTGACCAGTACTGAGGAATACCCGCATCTAAGACCCGCTAGGTAAGTTTTGTTTGATCTAAGTACTATGTCTATTTGTTCTAAGTAATGTGGCTGTTTAGGTGCGTTTAGATCAAACAAGTAAACAAGCGAGTTGAATAGTGTTCTAAATGTAAAGATACTCTATTACCCAAACGGACATGAAAAGAATACGAATTCCATCCTGTTCTGGCAATTTCGAGTTAAGATGTAATTAACGAGGTAGCAGCGAAGGAATTTTTAGAGGAATTCATGTTCTTGCGCTGTGCTCGTTTGGTTTGAAGCGCCTTTATGCAATTCGTGTCGGTGTTCTAAACATTTTTGTTAGAGTTATTATTTTTATTAATGGAAGATACGGTATTAAAAACAAAGCAAGGTTTTAAGAGTGTTTTTTTTTTTTTGTAAATTCTGAGGAATCGGACTCAGTAATAAGAAATTTAGCTAAATGCCATTCTTTATGTTTTTCTGTTTTTGTCAACTCAACGTCACAAAAATAATAAAGTTCTATAGAAAAAACACTGTGGTCATAATGTTGATAAATTATCGATTCCAATTAATTTAAGCCTCATCACCTAAAATCATTAATAATACCGATAACAGCGGACTAGTAACGCACGCAATAAGTGTCCCTGTTCACTCAAATGTTTGCGGCTACTATGCGGCTTCAACCAAACTCATGTCGACCGCAAACGTTGCGTTGCGGCAACTACTATCTCGATACCCAGGCCCCGACAATGAAATTCCAATAATTATATTAATACTACACGCGAGTATCGTTGAGCAGGAGTATGTCTGTTTCTGTTTTAAATGTGTAAAATTAATCAATTCTGATTAAAATGGCTGTTACAGTTTTGTGTGGTTGTGTTTCGGTATCGGACTGAAAGTGGTTTTATTGTTTTTGTTTTTTGTGGTTGTTTACTGAATATGGCTCTCTATTTGGTCTCATTGTTACATAAGAGGGGACTGTATTGTTTTATCTCTAGTTTCCATAACAAAATATTAAACCTAACAGTCGCTTCGCTTATTAGCACCCTTTCTACTTTTTACAAAATCAATACATACAATTGTAATAGTGAATGTTTATCGTCTTTTCTTTCAGTATAGAGTGAGAGAATCACAGTATTGTCGATTACTACGAAGTCTGGGTCCAGTTAGGGTCTTATTTATTATTGTGCTGATTGATAATCCTGAACTGTAAAATATGGCATGTGCAACATATCACATTAAAACTGCATGCAGTGGTTAGGTTACATAATATATAAACCCCGACGATATATATAAACGATTTTATAGTGCACTGGATTTTCAACTCTCGATGTTGATCCGGGCGTTGAGAATCCAACTTAACAATAACAGAGTACATTCTAGCGCGTCGAAAAAACACTGTTGGATTTTGCACTCTCGGCGCTAAGCAGAGCGTTGAAAATCCAGTGCGCTATAAAATCCCGCCGCGATTTTATTACGCCCGTGCGAACGGGGGTTAACACTTTCACTTGGTAATTAGACTGTCTGGCCGGTATTATTAACACTTAAGTAGGTTCAGTCAACAAAAGAGATATCTAGGCAGGGTAGAGTAACATATTTGTATGTCAATTGCTTCATGTTCAATTTTATATATATTACTTTGTTCTTGCAATACTCCTACATTGTAACACACCAACACAAAATTGTATATTGTCACGAAATTGAACATGAAGCAATTCACATACAAATATGTTAGTATACCCTGCCTAGATATCTCTTTTGTTGACTGTACCTAATGGCCTTTCATGGGTTCGGTTCTCACTTTATTGTCAGATTTATATGACAAAATACGATCTTAGAAAATTCGAATGAAGGTATTGATTTCAATAGACGAGCCTTTAGCCGGCGTACGCACGGACGTAAAAATATCGCGGCGGTTTTTTTTCGCACACTGAATTTCCAACACTCAACTTAGCGGCGAGAGTTGAAAATCCAACAGTGTGTTTTTTCGACGCGCTGGAATGCACTCTGTTGTTGTTAGGTTGGATTCGAAGCTCGGATCAACAAAGAGAGTTGAAAATCTAGTGCGCGATAAAATCCCGGCGCGATAGTTTTACGTCCTTGCGAACGTCGACTTACTGACACGTTCCTACTTGCCATGTAAGTAGTACATTCACGGTCAAAGTATACCATAAAAGAAAATTGTGTGTCCTTATTAATAATGATGATTTTATGATAGAAACTTATAAATCGTGATTTCAAACTAAGTATTCGAAATCCTAAACCAATGTTGCTGGTTTACATTGTTTAATCTCTCCTCACTCCCCCAGGGACACCAGTTCCACGATGCGGAATGTACATTATTGTAAATACTCGTAAATGTACACGCTAGCTACTAGTACTAGTTTTACATATTCATGTGTCTTTGTTAAAATTATGTGTGTGTTTAATATTGTGCTCGGGTGTACATAAATGCATTCGTACGTAAATACCTGGTCGCTTTGTTTCTCGGTACACGCTCTACAATTAGATAATAGTGCTGTATACTGATGCGTTCCCATGTTCATGTAATGTACGAGTATGTACGAGTATGTAACGAATTAGTTGAAGTTAGAATGTAAACCTAATTTGTGATGATTGTAAATTATACTCGATGACTTTTTTTACCGTCTCGAAAAAATAGGGTATATTCGGCGAACGGAGTAGAAGCCTATGGCATATCTAGTTTTTTTTTTTAAATTAAAAAAAATCGAAATTCAAATCATAAATCATAATGCAGGTTGCATATGATTTGAATTACGATATTTTTAAAGGATCTATTTTTTTTTTTTCAAAATTTATGTTTTTATTGTTCTAAAATGAAAAGTTTACATCGAATTTGTAGTATTTATTGATACTTAGATATTTTTTCTGACTAAGATATTAAAAAAAAAAAACTAGGTATGCCATACGCTTCTACTCCGTTCACCTAATATACTTACCCTATTTTTTTCAAGACGGTAAAAAAAGTCATCGGGTATATTCAAATTTTCAAGTTGAGTGAATATAGTCTCGACACCTGCAATTGTAGTACAGATAAAAACTTTTTTACAAAAAAAATACAACCTACTTCCAAAAACAACACTACAAAGTGAAAAATAACTTTAATTTCGGAAGTCGGTGTCTGGTTAAATGTATTTTCGTTATTTGCCACCGACTTCCGAAATTAAAGTTATTTTTCACTTTGTAGTGTTGTTTTTGGAAGTCGGTTGTATTTTTTTGTAAAAAAGTTTTTATTTTTCACTTTTTAGTTGTGGTACCTACCCCACACAAATTCTAAAACCACTACCTGCAAAAGAAACTCGAACATCATCCATCTATAAGTGGGGAAAAAATACGTATTATTGAAGCTAACTC
The DNA here is from genome assembly GCA_946251885.1 of Cosmia pyralina. Lineage (NCBI taxonomy): Eukaryota > Metazoa > Arthropoda > Insecta > Lepidoptera > Noctuidae > Cosmia > Cosmia pyralina. The sequence goes on from OX276344.1 coordinate 20,972,895, forward strand.
AAAAACTACCCAAGCAAAGTTAATCAATTTTATATGGGACCAACTTTGAAGTTATACCCTCTCGAATAAAACATTTTTTTTTTAATCGGACGACTCTGTAAAATGTTATGCGTGGTCATAAACAAAAAAAGAAGCATACGTGTCGAATTGAGAACCTCCTCCTTTTTTTTTCGTCGGTTAAAAATAAGGTAATCAATGTGCAGATATTTGTAGTGCTTGTTTTATTTGCTATGAGAAAAATCTCTTTCCAACCATTTATTTTACTTTTGACATAGCAGGTTAAGCTACGCTTGCCGGGGTTGGTCCGTAGATGGGTGACCGTCTTTACATACCGAGACTCCTCCGTGCCTCGGAAAGCTCGTTAAGCCGTTGCGCGTTGGTCCCGACTGTCATTCGTGCGACAGTCGTTACGGGTCGTCAGAAGCCCGAAAGTCTGACAACCAGTCTTACCAAGTAATTGGGTTGTGGAGGTCAGATAGGCAGTCGCTTTATACAAAATACTAGTATTCAGCTGCATCCGGTTAGACTGGAAGCTGACCCCAATATAGTTGGGAAAAGACTAGGCAGAATAAATTGACACAGGTAAGCATCCTGAAGTTCCTTATTTATTGACGCTAAAGTAAAATGCAAGGTTGTAAAGATTATAATCTATTTAGGGCCTAGAACTGTAACAATGTGACAGACATGTGATGTTAGGGGCTATCTACGAGACAAATTCAACACACTGGAACAGGATTAGTTTGAAATAACACGTAAAAACAACATAACTTTAAATTACGTCTGTAATTTTTGAAGGGTTGGGAGTTGTAGGTACCTATTATACACCCACATTTTGCCAGTTTGAAATAATCTGCCGGATAAAATACAATCCATAATCGGGTAACGAAAAGAAAATAGAATGCATTACTTACTTATTTAAAATAAAAACCCAAACTGCAATTTTTTTCCTTTGCTTTACACCGACATGTTTTGCCTGAACAGCTCATGAATAAAGGCTTTGTTTAGCCCAAAAATAGTCGGAATCACCCGAACACACGAATGAAACTGGTGTAAGTATAAGTTGAAGCGGCTATCGAAGGACCATTCGCGGAGTGGAATGTTAGACGACACACAGAATTGAGCAAAAGGAAACATGAGGTTATGAGTAAGAAAATAGGAATGGATGGACTTACTTGAGAACCTTCTGGATGACACGCGTTGACTCAAGGACAGCCATAGCTGACGTCCCTCGTTTTACTGATTTTCTTCCTTTCACTGTGGTGCACTTTTACATGAGGACTTTAATCGGTACACTTGTGTCGGCCAACACTTATATAAAAAAAGTTTCAGAGTTTTTGATAATGTAGCGGATTAATAAGCGGAGCGGCGCTTTGCGGTGCGGTTTGCGGTGGAACTGACATTCAACATTGCAATAATTTCTCTCAAGTCACAATGGATGTGTGCGGCGATTGGCTATCGCTTCAGCGGAGATGCCTCTGATTCGGCGCGTGCGTTATACATCCCTCTCGTTCTGTTGTATGGAAATTGGGAGGGAAGGAAATATAGCTCAAAACTGCGGTCGGAAATATTATAGTAAAGACACATATCTCAATGCCGAGATTAAAAACAAACTTATTACTTAACTTGCGCGAGCAGAAACCTTAAGCTTTCTTCTTTATCTATTATTAATATTATCATTATTAATCAATATTTTTGCGCAATACAACGCGATATTATTTCATGATTACATTCGGTTAAAGTATCAGAGAATTGTTCAAAGTGTGTGAGACATATGCTGCCTCACATGGACTGATTTATGATGTCACCAAGAGTGAACACACAAAAGTACTTAAAATTTTAAGAACATTAACTCTTAACAGTTTAACGAAAAAAAAGCAGTTTATCGAAACATTTTGTGTTAATTTAGATGATGTCAAAAAGTAGCAGTGTTAACCGGCTTCTGTTGCTGATCGTACCTACCCTTTTAAACAATCTTAAATAAATAAGTGAAGTTCTAATTTTATATACAACTAAATATCTCTACAGGTTACGACGAGGCTTTCGACATAGAGGTGTGATGGTGCTACCGCGTCAGACCTGCGGGCTATTCACACATACACTGCTTCTAGAGAGATACCCTGGCGGACGGCACCGTCTTGACCGCTCTATTCAAGGAGGAGAACTCTTTCAGACTGTCATCAATAATCCTGTAAGTACATACGTTTCAGGCACTAATCTGCATGGTCCTCACATGATCTGACCAACATAATGTCTGGACTTTGAAAGAGACTGTCACGTCTGAGTTTGTTTTGGTTTTTTTTTGCCGTATAAAAGTACGTTTTACTAACAATTTACAGAAATAAAATATCATATATCATACATGACGTCATTGAGTGATATCTGTGTTCCCTATTTAAAATAGTGTAATTCAAAACTGCCCATCGGTTCAGGGCAGACTAACGTATACACCTAGAACTAAATCGACATCAAATGATTGTCGTAGTTCAATACTTTAAATTCCTACTGGTCCTACCTACCGTACCTACGTCTGACAAAAACTTCTATTTGAAATCAATAAAATGACCAATGTATTAAATAATCTGTAGGTACAAATTATTGTGGATTACTTAAATGACAAAGCACAGATTCAAAGCGAATCGAACTTCAAATGGCTTATCATGAGATTTTGAATCGGGGTGCAAATTATACAGTCTTCCAAACCCAGATTTGCACTGTAAAGCCAGCTGCCTAAAATACTCTATCCCGAGCTGCCTTTCAAAGCTGTTTACGTCAAAATCATTAGACTACTATACAGAGATAGTTACTCTGTGTCGGGCGATCGGCTGCCTGGACCGATCCATTCAGCCCGAGAACTCTTTCATACGGTCATCAATAACCCCTGAGTACTTGACATATGTGCGCTAATATCAAGCCTTCTTTGCTCTGAAAAGTTTTCGTGTCTGTTTCGTATTTGTAATTTATTTTCCAAGAAATGAAAACAAGATAAAGTCTTAATTTAATGTTAATAAAATTAACCGCCGTGAAACCTTTTACTTCAAACGTCGGTTCGTAATAATACCTGAAGTACCTTTGAGTAATTTTCAGATAGATTATTTTATTGTTCGCTGAATCGTATTTCTATTCTTGGAATAGTATTTATATTTTACCATTAAAATATAAATAATAATAATCGACGACTGGTATTATCCCAAAACAGTTATTTAACAGCTTAAATGCAATAAACCTTTCCAAATATACCTTACACTTCAGAAAGCAGCTATATTAAACACATGTCGTATAGTCCGGAAATTCCTACAGTTAGATTTAGACAATAATTTCAATGCAGTATAAAGTACCTAATCCATCTACTCAAACTTAAAATCTCACCTTGGTTAACACCCGTGTGATTTTAAAAATACCAGGTTCTATCAACCTGAGAAAATAAATATAAAAAACAAAATAATAATAATAATAGATGTTTGAGACATAGAAAGTACCAACTTTCTATGTATCAAACATCTATTAAAACTAGGTTTCAAATACATAAATTGCATCGATAGATAAAACGGCCTTAGTGTCGATAAAATATTACAGTACTTGATACTCGAACCACTTGTAGCCGTATTGACGTGTACAGTGAATAGCGTAACCGAATAAATTGCGTGTAGTGTTGGCTCGATAAATATTATGACTACTTCAGTAGTCCCACATTGTGTTTGAAAATAAAAGCCTGTGTACAGGATGAATGAACAAACTAATTATATCATATTGCTCTCATCGTGCGCTAGTATTAGTACTGAATTACGTTTTACGCAAACGTTTTGATGCTCTTTGAGGAGCTTGTGGCTAAGTAATAACAGCCGCACGGGTCGATCTATCAGGTTAAGCTACGCTTGCCGGGGTTGTCCGTGGATGGGTGACCATCTTTACATACCGAGACTCCTCCGTGCCTCGGAAAGCACGTTAAGCCGTTGGTCCCGGCTGTCATTCGTGGATCTTTGACAGTCGTTACGGGTCGCCAGAAGCCCGAAAGTCTGACAACCAGTCTTACCAAGGGGTATCGTATTACCCAATTACTGGGTTGTGGAGGTCAGATAGGCAGTCGCTTCATGTAAAATACTGGTATTCAGCTGCATCCGGTTAGACTGGAAGCCGACCCCAACGTAGTTGGGAAAAGGCTAGGCAGATTGATTGTTTTGATGCTCTTTGTGGTTGATTTTGCTAAGCTTTTTGACTGATGTTGTAATTTAAATACTGTCTGTGTATAAAATTACATGTTAGTGTCCAGTGCTTTCCCATAATCTAGAATGTTCTTCAAAACTGCAACCTCAACTTCAGTAGAGCAAAATTGCATAATTTTGGTTTAAACGAGCGCCCCGTAAAGTCCACGACGTTTTCATGAAACAATTGGCTCTTGTTATACAGGAACTCCGTAGTGAGCCGGCTATACCTGACAAATGTTTGTATCTTGAAGTATCAAAAAAAATATTATACCTATCTAAGAATTTTCTTTGTCACGAAGACGAAAAAATATAATTATTTTATACATTTACCATACTGAAAAAATTGGCCAAGTGCGAGTCGGAGTCGAACTCGTAGGGTTCGTACCACCGTACAATTTTAACACTACGTTTTTTACTTTATTATGAAAAAACACGATTCTTGTATGGGGCCCCTCTTTAATTTTTAACTTTATTTAATTTTTATTATTCGTTGTTATAGCGGCAATAGAAAAACACAATCTGTGAAAATTGCAACTGTCTACCTATTACGGTTCATGAGCTACAGCCCACTGACAGACAGACGGACGGACAGCGGAGGCTTAGTAATAGGGTTCCGTTTGGCACCCTTCGAGTACGAAACCCTAAAAACTAAGGTTTAATAGTCACTTTGTATGTATTTGTAATCAAGCGTTTAAACTTACCTACATGTGGGGCAACTTTGTGTTTATTTAAATGCCACAGTAAACCGATTCTTGATTATATCAATCTACCAATGTCTTTCTTCATAGATCAACGTGTTCATGACCCACATGTCAAACTACGGCAACGATCGCCTGGCTCTGTACACCTTCGAATCGGTGGTGAAGTTTCTACGATGTTGGACCAATGTCAGGCTCGCGTCTGCGCCGCCGCTTGCACTAGCTGATAAGTACTTCCAACTGAGGCCTGATGAATTGAATCCTTTGTGGGGGGTGAGTACCTACTAATATTCTCCTTTATAGGCATTTTTAGAGTGATGGGTTCCAGGGGAGACTGGAAGAGGAACACGTGTTGCGCCGATCCCAAAGGAAGACGGGGCAAGAGCAGGACGATGATGATGGTGATTTTCAGACCTCAATTCAATTCACTGTCTACCTATCTCTGTCTTTTAAATATGGGACAATTCACTTTGACAAGTTCCGTAGCAGCAAGTAACATAATATAAAAGTTCTTGTAGTTCGTTGTAACTTTGACCGATGTTTTAATAATAGACCGATTTATGACGTATTAAAAAGAAACTACTTACTAGACCTCGTTCAAACCAATTTTAGGTGAAAGTTTAGGTACATGGTAATACATCATATATTTTTTTTAGTTTTATCATTCTCTTATTTTAGAAGTTACAGGGGGGCACACACATTTTACCACTTTGGAAGTGTCTCTCGCGCAAACTGTTCAGTTTAGAAAAAAATGATATTAGAAACCTCAATATCATTTTTGAAAACCTATCCATAGATACCCCACACGTATGGGTTTGATGAAAAAACAGTATAATCCACAATCACCACGCTTGGTAAATAGCCTGAACTCTAATAATAACGTCAACTACGAAAGGGCTAACCATAACCAATATAATGAAGAAACCAAAAATAGTACATCAAACAATCTTTCACAATTCCATTTCACCCGGTCAAATGAATCCAACTTAGATCATTACGTAACTGAAAAATTGAAATCCAAACTTCCTGAACACATTAGCTAAAACGTTTTTGTTCATGTGATAGAAAGATAGAGGTACTAATGTACTGATATGTTGTTGTAATGTATGTATTGTTCACTCACACGTACATAATGTTAGTAGGTATTGATGTCACCGCATGGGATCGTCACTTGTTTTCATTTATGTTTTCCTGGTATTAATCTGGCGCACGTTGGTGGGCTCTGGGTTATGATAAGGTTTATGTGGAAAAATTAAATAAAAATAAAAGTTGGTCAGATAACTTTGATTAAAATAATTAGATGGTTTACTATTATAAGAGGAATTATTATTAATTAATAGGTCGTTATCAGGCCGACAAGCAATCGCTCACTATTATTGTTCGTGCATCATAGGAAAGCGAACAATTGGATGCTGCTCCCATATTATGTGCATTATATGGTACATGAGCCATGCACGACATTTGCCAGCAATAACCCCTCCAGCTTATGGATTGGAGAACATTCTATGTTCTATGTTCTATGTTATAGGATTTGGTTTCCGCACTTAGTCCTTCATGTGGACCATTGTGCGTGGGCCATGGCGGCCGTCGGGGGTTTATTCCAACCAGCCCACCTCCCTCCAGAATTTAATCAAATCTCCGGGTTTGTTAAGAACATCTGTGAAAGATCGGGATATTCCGAGAGTTTCTGTTCTTTGGAGACCATTATTGTTGTACCGGATGACGATGATTTTATAGTATTTAATTAAACAAAAATAACCCCTGTATATATATTTTATTTATAATCCTCAAAAACACAAAAACAAGATCAACATGTCCAAAAATAGGTCAAGAACCAATATATCTTACTAAACGATGTTCAAAATAAAAATATGGTAGAACAAATCATTTGTTTTTGTTTATTAAATTCACTGAAAATGTATGAAGATGTTGAATTTTTGAACTCCAATAAAACCAAGGACAATGACCCTACAGCTTTGGTGTCATAATAATAAATACTCAGGGGACAAGTTCTAACGGAATACAGCATATTTTTTTATTGGCCGGCACTTTCATATTTGGACCAAAAAAGATGATGTCCTTTGAACTGCACCCATTTTTCAAATATTGTTCACAAAAAATACGAAACTAAGTATTGTCATCGATGAAATTCCGTGTAGAATTCAACCAGTCCAGTCAGTGACTAGGTATGACTGAATATAAAGCGCGTCGGCAATGTTTGGACGACTTTTTACCAAAAAACCGGCCAAGTGCGTGTCGGACTACGCACAATGAAGGGTTCCGTAGTTGGAATGAATTTATCTTAAGAACAAACTTATCATTGTAGTTGAAAAACATGTTCTCCCATACATTCCAACTGTAAATGTAAGTTTGTACTCACAATATTGATAGATTTACCATGTTATTTTAAGACCACAGACTTCTTATAGGTTTTCCTGTAATCTACGGGTAAAGATCTATTTTCTGTATTTTTTTCAAAATTTTAGGCTCAGTAGTTTCGGAGATGAGGGGGGGGGGGAACGGTCAATTTTCGTCTATTTTCTTAAATAACTTTAAAACAATTTATTTTAAAATTATAAAAAAATATATTTGAAACCCTCATAGTAACCCCTTTCATTTGACATGCCACATGGTGTAGTTTGCAAAACTTTTTTTTTTTAATTTTCTTATTTGCCCCCCAAAAGTGACCTCTATATTCAAAATTCATTTATTTACTTTACCCGTCCGTGTTTGGGTCACAGAAATTCATATGTGTACCAAATTTCAACTTAATCGGTCCATTAGATCCGGAGCAAATTGGCTGTGACAGACGGACAGACAGACACACGAGTGATCCTGTAAGGGTTCCGTTTTTTCCTTTTGCGGTACGGAACCCTAAAAAGCCAAAAATGTTACAGAAATAGCAAAAAGAGTTAACGGAAATATCCCGATATCGGCCTATGATGAAGTAGAATATCTCCTAAACACATTACTTGTTTGTGCGATGGAAATAGATAGCGGCGCTAATGTATCGCCATCGATCAATTCGATGTATTTATATGACCGACAGACCAGTCGCTCGCGTCCTGTGTTCAACCCGCCCGCGCAATTTGCTGGCAAATTGTTTATGTGTGATTTATGGATTAAAGGCATATCGTGTCAGTTTATGTTTTCGTAGTAGCAGTCGTTAAAGATTCTATGAAATATATTTTGAATTTCTGTTAAAGGATTGCCAAACGAATGATAAAATAGAAAAAGAAAATCTTGAATTGAAAAATTATGGTATCGCTCCTAACCTACCAATCGGATCGCAAGATCGCTTTTGTGCGGCAAAAATAAGTTTACAAAGTCAAGCATTTTTATTGATTACAGTTTAGTAATATCGGCCACCCAGCGTATCTAGTGTTTCATGTTATTTTTTTTTTTATTTTTATGCTTTTCTGTTAATAATATCTCGTTGAAGCATGCAACATTGAGCTGACCAAATTGAGTATGTAAATTGTCCTTTATCAAAATTTGGTTTTCTAGAGAATTTGAAACAAGGCTTTTATGTAATTATGTACAAAGCCCGTACCTAGGGAAGGTTAACGTCGTACATTGCCCATCAAATTAACAAACGCGTCGAGGATCTCAACCACAATTATGTACGAGTACCCACGCTTCCAAGGAAATTTCATTTTCATCCTATCCTCCATTACGTCACGAATAAAACAAAGGAACTCGATTTTATTCAGTCGCTATAACACGGTTCTTACATCTGAGTGCACACAAAGTTGAATTCTTCCATGGCTTTGACAGTTGGAGTTCTGAATCTATTAATCAGTTATTCTATATAACAAACTTCGATGAGTCTTTTGATGCAAATAAAATAGTCTGTTACGCTTTAGAGACGTCGTCTGAGCAGCTATTGTAGTCGAATCAATTAACTTTCTGTTACTGGTTGACAGTTGCTCTCTCCCCATTTCCGCTTCAATACATTCGGACCGTAAAGTTGGAAAATATTCATCATAAATTTTCTATCATCGTCTCTCCGTATTTTGAATATTGAGTAACATTTTCGCGGTCTTCAATTTTCAGTTTAAACAAATGGATGACTTGGCGGAAAATAGAGTGTCCGTTTCATTTTAACCGTAATATTTTATGATGAGTTTCTAACGGTTGTCCCAAAATTTACGCAAGATTTGAATTAAATAGAGAACACAGTTTATTCTTCTTTTATTATAATTTCCTTATTGGCTAGGCAAGGGATAACCCTAGCCTGTATGGAATAGCGCATTGGGTTTAGCCATAGAAATATAAAAAACAGGAGAAGTGGCATGCGGGCGTGCCTGTGTCCACGCGTTATGCGCACGCTGTGCCTTTACTCGCCAAATGGCCGTCTCCGCGAACTAGTACGCTTTCGACCATGGTCACGATAAATTATAAAAATGCCGTGTTGTTCAGTGGTTTCCTGCAAAAACCGAAGTGATATTAAAAACTTCGTATCTCACGGGATCACTTACCATATGTAAGTAAAAGTATTTTACTGTATTTATCTTTAAAATCATAAAAAACAACAAATCGTAAAATATTTCTTGCTTTTACTACGTTATTTTTGTTTTCAAATATCGCAGCGGCTGTACTATTTTTGCAGCAAATACATTGCTACTTAACCACTACCTTAAGTATGTCGCTAAGCGACTGGACAAGCAATGTAAAAATAACAAAACGATACTTTATTTACGCGGAGCGTCGCATAGTACAGCCGCTGTGTCTTGCGGCGAGATAGTGATGAGGTTAAGATCCACTAAAGTAGGCTATCGATAATAATGTCGATTGCCCAACGAATATTATATTGCTATTATAGTTTATTTTTCAATTTGTCAACCGTTTTAGCCCGGTTGGAACACTTGAAAAGATGACGTTTAAGTACGGTTGGGAAACCTTTGAGAATGTAAAATAATCTTTTTTACTGTTTTTGATTATTTTACAGCGTACCTAGTAGAGAAATGCATAACCAACGGTCGTAAAGTAAGTTTATTAATGTTTAGGTGGAGTGTTTTTGGGTTTAAATTATCGCATCTTCGTGCTATTTCCTTACTTTTTTTTGGTTTTGGTATTTTACTTCCGCTAAAGTCTTTAACTATGCACCACAAGATTCAAATGCGTTGTAGTAATCGGTATGGTTCAGATAAAATATTAGTGATTTTAGCTTAAAATAAGTCAACATATTCATGCTATTTATTTGTTATGCATGAGTATGGTATGTGTTTGTTTTCATATATTTAACTATTTCTTAACTAAGGGTTTTTTTTTAACAACAAAAGCCTATTCGCCTGTTGCCTGCTACCTGCTTACTCATCGTGAGGTTAAGAAGTATAGACCACGCCTTAGGTATGTGAGCGGTGGGATGGAGGAGCAAGGGCGCATTACTCAGTACGTGCGTTGCGAACCGCCGCCTCACCCCTGTCTCAGCGGCCAACTAGTTCCTAGACTATAGACTATAGCTTAAGATACTTATTATGTAAATGATAAATAAGTTCTTATAGTACGTTTTTAGCTTCCCAAAAGATACAAATACAAAATAAGAATGGATTGATGCCACAGTAAGGCCACCTAACTGGTTCCCAACAAAATATAGCACCATATGCTCAATTCACTTTAAGGCAGAAATGTTCCAGCCTCTAAAGAAAACTCGCAGGCTTTTTGAATGGGCAATCCCAAAATGAAGAGTACGTCAAGTACTGAACAAATACCTCCACTTTACAGGTCAGTGAGTAAACACATCATAACAGGGTTCAACAATTCCTATGGTTTCACAGCCTAAACCAACTTAACCGGATTGTTTTAATTTATTGATTCGTGTTTTTTTTTTTTAATATACATTTTTTTTTAATTTAAAATGTATAATACTTTCTGGACATATCATTTTTTATTTTATTTTCAGGACCCCAAATTTTTCTTGTACAGTAATAAATGGAAGTATCGATAACTTTCCGTTTTAGTCAATCACTAGCGTATATGTAAAATAAATTGCTTTTTGCACAACACAATAATAGCGACAGATGTTTTTGTGTGAGTAAGTTGTACGGTGCATGGTAAATTCACGCTGTGTGTGACGAGTTAAGGTTTATAATTGATTGTGTAGTATGTTCTGATTTATGAATTGCAAGTGTGTGCGCGACTTTGTATCTATTGCTTTTATTGAACTACATGTGTAGTAGTGGCGCGGTGGTGGGGCCAACCTAGCGACATCGGGTTCTGATACATTTTCAACTACCGGGCATATCTCCTTCTTTCATATATCTATGGGTTTAGCTGTTAAACAATTCGATTACTGCATGAGAAATTTCCTGGTCTTGTCATTTCGCGTTTTGGTGAAAATTCAGCCACATTTATGCAAAAAAGTAATGGAAAATTAATTAACTTGCCAGCTAAGCTATGGAGGTCATTTGCCCGATGTGCTATTCCATAAATAACCCTAATCTATGTAGGTACTCTATGATTCAATAAAGAAATTATAATAAAACAAAAAAACGGTGTTTTCTAATTAATTCAAATTTTGCGTAAATTTTGGGACATCCTATATAACGACGAAAGGAAAATTTGATGCCACAGAATTTTTTATTCAATTTAGAACCATAATAATTAGTAGGTAAGTACTTAATAAATATTTTTAGTAAAGTACTTACAAATTACTATATAATGTGCCTAGGATAGGTCCACTTTTAGCTAGTAGGTAATTAATTAAAGGCAACAGCGAGCAAAAAGGAAATGCAGGCAACATTGAGTATACATATGTTTAATGACTTTATGAAATTAAATTGCACATTTCAGAATTTGATCTGTAATTTTAAAATGTAGTTTCTATTATTTTAACTTTGTAATGAGGTCGTGACGTCATTTTACTATACACAGCAACTAAAGTACGAGTTACAATTAATTATTATGGTACCTATTATACAGGGTTAGTTTTCAATGACCAGCCAAATTTTCACAGGGTGTTCTAACCATGATTATGAACAACTTTCACTATGGGACCTACTTTGAAATCACAAAAAAAAAATCTGCTGTTTCATACATTTTGGTCGAGTAAGTAGGTATTGAACTTTTGTATGAAACAGCTGTTTTTTTTTTCGTGATTTTAAAGTTGGTCCCATAGTAAAAGTTGTTCATATTCACGGGTAGAACGCCCTGTGAAAATTTGGCTGGTTATTGAAAACTAACCCTGTATAATTCTGACATATTTAATTAAATGATAACAAACTTTAACATTCGATGCAACAACCGATCCGTGGGTAATTAATTTTGTCGACAGCTGTTCATCTAACTACGATTCTAACCGCTCACTATCACGGAATTGAAAGGGCAAGGGTCTCCAAATCATACTATTATCGTGTTACTTAAAGATATTAATCAAAGTTTGTTAGTTTTGACACAGATATTACCTACAAATTGAAAAGAGTATGCTTAGATGGTTTGGTCATGTTGAGAGGATGTGACTCACAAAAGTTATTTACAAGGCAGAAAGTGAGCGGAAACGCCGGAAGGGCCCTAGAAGTGACGTTATTGGTGATGTTCTTCAGAAAGGTCAGGTGTGAGGTGCGTGATTTTTATGACCAGTGTATGAACGTAAACGAAGCAAAAGGAGTATGGAAGGATCGTAGCAGGTGGCGTTCTGTAGTTTCTGCCGACCCCCATGAGAAGAAGGCATATGTATGTGGCAATTTATACGCGATTCATACCAATCTTATATGCACGAATAGTCCCATATATCCTTCGCACACTGCACGGACTTGTGAGAAACAATATGCATGCCGCGAGTTTTAATATTTTATTGGGCTGCGAGATATGTGCGATATCATTGGAACACAGCAGAGAAATTGAAAATACATCATGTTTTGTGTGGTGGAACGTAAACGCTCTTGTTTATTGCTAAGATAAAACTAGAATTTATATTGCATTCATTCGAAGACGATATGTCAAGTTTTCAACTCTTAAGTTAGGTACATATATTCAATACATATAGAGAATTATTTCAAAGAATCAAATTTTACGAACATTAGGTACGGTTGGTACTTATACGAACTGTAATATGTTTGAGCAGAAATAGTTTGTTTTATGAAACAAGTTTGCTATACATTTATGATACTCATTGCTGCTCATTTCCTAGAATCTTTAATTATTTTCCTTGTTTATAATAAAACTGAGAGCTGCCACCGGTTTCTACACGTTGAAATAACGTGGCTTTGTCACTTTAGAGCAGAAACTATTTACTTTCATTTCTAATATCGGAAGAGGAGCTCGTGGCTAAGTAATAACAGCCGCACGGGTCGATCCATCAGGTTAAGCTACGCTTGCCGGGATTGGTCCGTGGATGGGTGACCATATTACATACCGAGACTCCTCCGTGCCTCGGAAAGCACGTTAAGCCGTTGGTCCCGGCTGTCATTCGTGTATCTTTGACAGTCGTTACGGGTCGTCAGAAGCCCGAAAGTCTGACAACCAGTCTTACCAAGGTGTGTCATATTACCCAGTTACTGGGTTGTGGAGATCAGATAGGCAGTCGCTCCATGTAAAATACTGGTATTCAGCTGCATCCGGTTAGACTGGAAGCCGACTAGGCAGGCAGATTGATTTTTCTAATATCGGTCATTTTCATTTCAATAAAATCTCGTTTGAACTAAAACGGATCAACATTTTGAATCCCTTTTTACAATTCTGAGCAAATGTTTGAATAGTTTTTTTTTCTGTGCTTTATTTACATAACATCACCCCGTAATCCCCGAAGGGTTAAGCAGAGGTGTGACAATGGTATTATTGAGTTAGATATCACGTTGTTCTCTAGTAAAGTTGAAAAATTTAAATCTTAATTAATAATAATGAATCTTTTCTATCTCCTAGAATCCATGCGATGATATCCGCCACCGTCGAATCTGGTCGAAGAGTAAATGGTGCGGGACCCTTCCAAGAGTACTGGTCATAGGACCACAGAAGACGGGAAGCACTGCCCTTTATACATTCTTGGCGATGCACCCGGCATTGGCGCCAAACTTACCGAGTCCTGCCACATATGAAGAGCTCCAGTTCTTCAATAACAACAACTACTTGAAGGGGCTTGATTGGTAAGTCAATTCATTTAAACTATAGCAATCTACATTTTGACACCATTCGTGATGACTGCGGCAGCGGTAGCACTGGATTCAGCTGCTCTTCTTAATAGAAAAAGTGCTCGGCGTTACAAGTTGAATACCAGAGGTTGCGAGGTTGCGGTAACCATGCATTCAACGTCCGCTCTACCGCTCGCTTCTTGGTTGCGATGCTCTTTTATTATGGCTTGTGTTTCGAAGAGCAAGCGCTGCGGTGTTCTGCCGCGGTTTTTAGCAAAGAGGCCACTTCAGACTGCAGCACCGCGCTATAAACATTCCTCACCACACACTCAGCGGTCGAGGCTTTCCTCGCAAGTCCTAAACACACGCGAAAAGTCTCTGTGAAAACAAACAAAAATACTTTTTACAACATCATTTTTCCCCTCACAATATTAATTTATCGAAATGTCGAGCAACATGAGACGCAACATTTAACAAACATTTCAAAAAGCTGTTAAAGTTAACAAATGTCCACGTTGTAGCCACGTGAAAAATTTCCACAATATATTTCACTTTTTTCCCACCAATTTATTAGGCACGTCCAACACAGGTTTTCCGGGAAAAATATATTTTAAAACAAGATATGTATCTAGGGTGTGGGGGGTTAATTATTCTATTTACTTTATTTTAATGTTCTCTTTCTACGCGGTTATCATTTGGATAAAAAGTATTACCTGTTTAAGTATGCCGAGGTGGTTACAAAGCCCACGTATATTTCAAAAGCGGCGTGACGCGTTACATCTCATTAATATAACGGCGAGCTACGCTTAAATTAAAGTATTATACGAGCTACGTTTAAGTTAATATTCTAACGAGAGTTCTGAGGAAATACGATGAAACTATTAATTAGGCGTCATATATAACTGTCAAGATGGGTTTTCCCAAAGGATTACCTAGGTAGTAGTGTTAAGTGGTATATGCCAAGTTTGCAAATGTTAGCTCTCATGTGTAAAGCGCAGGGCACACTGGGAACGAAGCTAAGTTCGTTTAGCATTCCTCCGCGTCTTTTAATAAATAATAAAATAATAAATTAATTAAAACTTTATTCAGTTCAGAAAAAAATACACTGTACAAAAAAAAAAAAAAAACTGGTAACAGATAGGAGCCTTCGGTGCTAGATTGCTTAGGAGACGGATCGCGTGAGGGAGAGGCAACAGTCGCGCCCTCGCGCCCTCGCGCCCCTAGCCGCCGCAGAAGACGCCCTGGGCGGCGGGAATCCATTGCCGATTCCCGGCCACCGTAAGCGCGGGCTTGCGGACGACGAGTAATGGGTAGCTCGCCGTCCGGTAAGGACCAGGCCCGGGTCGCGGGTTGTTCGAAAGAGATACCGTGGCCCTGGCACAGGCAACTGAAGGAACACGGGTGGGTTTTAGTCAGTAAAAGTCTGACACGCCTTCCCGCTCCGCCCAGAGTGAGAGAAGTCGTCTGACGATTTCCCATCCACAAAAAAAAAGGTGCTAGATTTTTACAAATTCTCTGGACTCCACACTAGGATTCCCTGTGTCGTGGGGTTCAGTCTTTTCTCAAGTAAAAAAAAAAACATTTTCATTTATTAAGGTGAAGTAGGTACTTAATTAACACAGCAAGTAAAAAGTTACCCTACTAAAATTATTATGTTATAGAAAGACGGTTTAATGCTTTTGGGTCTGAGTTTGTATGAAGTGTGGGGTGTGCGTGGTGAAAATGGGTGGGTTGGTGCGCGCTTGTCATGTTATTAATTTTATTTTTTTACTTATTTAATTTATATGCCAGATATTACGACTGTATGTGCAAAAGGTCTTCCGTTAGGTCATAATTTTTGGGGTGAATTAAATATGCCATTTAAATATATCATTTTTTCATACTTCCGTTTTCGTTTCGCTTAGTAGGTATGCGGTGTGAACCGAAGAATGAAAAGACGCGCAAGAATGCTAAACGAACTTAGCTTCGTTTCGCTTCGTTCCCAGTGTGGCCTGCGCTTAAGGGGGCAAGCCTATCGCCAATAATCGGGCACAATGCCAATCCTGAGGGCCTAGACTCTAGACAAAGTAACATTCGGTTAGCGATGTCGCTAGTAGAAAAGCCAAAAAATGTATGGGGTTGACATTTAAATGTCACGTGATCATGTCAATGTCACTTTGAAGCGATTATAGAAATAGAATCGAATGCCATTTGTGTAGGCCCTCTGAGCGGTAAGAATTATCTTCACAGAATCCTCAGTAACACTGACTGTTCAATACCTAGGTATTTAAGCCAAAACTTGTCATTTTAGTAGCCGCATTCGCGACCACAGGCCCAGTGAAGTGGTCTTGCCAACTATTAATTATCCCCACGAATAATGGATTAATGCGGCTACAAAATATTCCAGGAAATGAATATTGCCGATTTTAAAAGTTTTGTTTACCAAACATATCCGTTTTACCGCAAAATGTGTTTTCGCAATTTGGCAATACCCATAAAATCAATAACCATTGAAGGTTTAATAAAATTGAGGCATGTATCGTGGCTTTTATTAATACAATTTTGTAGTTTATATTTCCGAAGAAGCAGGAACTATGTACGTACATTGGTATGGGAAGTTTATGGCTTTGAAGGCTGTAATCGCGATCGAACGGGAGACGGCAGTAAACCGAGTGCAGCCATACCTACTGCAAATAGAGGTCTTGATCACAAAAAAAAAAAATACCGAAGGCCAAGCGAAAACGTGAAGCCAAACACAAGTAAAACGGAAAAAACTCGAAGTATTTATTATACCTACTTACTGATTTACGTTTACGTAACAAGATTCAAATTTTATTTTGGACTTCGTTCTCACTTCCGAGTATTTATTTAGTTACAGCAAAATAAAACTCGGGCATAGTGATGACTCATACATATACCTAAGCGCGAGTAGATCTTGTATGAGTATACCTTCTGAACATATTTGTTTACCGATCTTGATCCAATCGGTCTTTACCCGACAGTGTTATTGTACTGTTTTATTTCCTTGAATTTAGCCTCATGGAAATGGTGCCTTTTCTTTGCACAATGCGTTCAACTTGAAGTTGAAGTGCGGAAGTTCCCGTTGAAATTGATTAAACATTTGCCTTTGTAGTCCTACTGCAGTGTTGTTTACAATGTTTTTTTTATGAGTGTTCAGAGATCCCACGTCTTTTATTTCTGTTAACACTACGCTGTATCTTTGCCATTAGCGATAAAATTTAATGTACAGATTTTTATTATTTATTTTTATTAAACGAACCTTGCGTCAAGTATTCATTTAAATAGATCCAAACGAAAGCATTAAAGTAAAACCTCCACCACTTAACTTAAAAGCTTTAAATTTCCAACTCCTCTCAGTAACTCTTTGTGAAAAATAACTGAATAACTTGTGCGTAATCTAATATTATCAAGTATAATAATAGAACTAGCGGTAGCTTTGAAACATGCCAGTGTTCATCAGGGCTCCGTTAAGCTAAATCAACTCAACACTGAGAAAGAATGGCCACAGAAGGTTTTAATACTTTCAGCGAATGCTTTTCTCCTTATTTAAATGACGTCACAGAATGTTACAATGCGGATATAATGGGGGAGCAAGTCTAGTGCATGTTAATGTGCATTTTGGTGAATAGAATTTAAATGGCTTTTACACTTACAGTAGTGTTCACTTAAGGGGGATACGCATTATTAGCCGCGAAATTCAAATGTTCTTACGTTTTTTGCAATTTGCGGGTCAGTGTCAGGTTGTATGTTGGTAAAAATATGATAAGCGGCTATAGCAAATATGTATACTTATAAATAATTATAACCATAAGAATCATCAGTACATCTCTCTAAATTAGCCTTGTTCTCTTTAAGTTTGTATTTCGGAAATCATGACATTTTCGAACAAATCTAACATAGAAAGATGTATTGATGATTTTTATGGTTAAAAATTATGTAAATACATATTTGTTATAGCCGCGTATCATATTATTATCAACATGCAACCTGATACTGCCCTGTAAATTGCAAAAAACGGAAGAAAATTGGAATTTCATGAGCTACTAGTGCGCAATCACCTTGAGACCCCTTTGCTGCACCTGCCTGCTTAATTTATCGTTAACATTAATTCTCAAGCTCAAATTATAGTTCTTATTCCTACCGACCACTTTATGGACTACTCATAACAAACATCTTCATATTATGTTGAGATTGAAATTGGAATTCTGATTTAAACCGAGATTTGGTTTCAGGGTGTTACCATGGTTACATGATTCTGGACCCTCGTGCGTAAAAATATTTCGTCGGTTTATTAAAAAAAAAAATTGCTGTTTCCTACAAAAGTGCAATACTTACGCGGTCAAAATGCAAACAGCAATTTTTTTTTAATACCAGACGAAAATTTCAACGCGGGGGGTTCAGAATCATGTACTAAATCTATTGCCACTCTGTTTATCTACATAAGAATGTGTTCTGGAGATTTTGAGACTATCATATCTTGCAACTGATTAATCTTTGCAGCTGTATATCAACTAGCTCTCACAACAAATCGATTAATCAACTCTATTTATTCGAAACACCATCAATGTAAATCACTCGAGTTTCTAGCAAGATTCTGCATAATGAGCCCGTAAGAAGACTCATGTTTATCCAATGTGTAGCCTAGATAAGTTGTAGACCACTAGGTGAACCTAGGCACGTATATTACCTTGTTAACATCGTACGTGTGTTGTAAACAGGCACGCCTTTACATTCGCTTCTTTGACAATCAATGAAAAGATTTCCCGATAAATACATCGATAATTAGGCATTCAGACTTTTACCCTATTTATTATTGGCTTGGTCTTGTATGAAAATTGACTCGTCATCAGATGATGACGAGTAATAACATCCTTGATAAATATATGACCATTTAACTTATTCTCAATCTGCCTAGCCTTTTCCCAACTATGTTGGGGTCGGCTTCCAGTCTAACCGGATGCAGCTGAATACCAGTATTTTACATGGAGCGACTGCCTATCTGACCTCCACAACCCAGTAACTGGGTAATACGATACCCCTTGGTAAGACTGGTTGTCAGACTTTCGGGCTTCTGACGACCCGTAACGACTGTCAAAGATCCACGAATGACAGCCGGGACCAACGGCTTAACGTGCTGTCCGAGGCACGGAGGAGTCTTGGTATGTAAAGAATGGTCACCCATCCACAGACCAACCGCGGCAATCGTAGCTTAACCTGATCGATCGAGCCGTGCGGCTGTTATTACTTAGCCACGAAAATTTACTCGTATAAAAAGAATTTGCATCATTCGTTGACTGCCTCGTTAGTCTAGAGGTCGAATGCTCTACTGCTGAGCATGAGGTCCGGGTTTGATTCGCGGGTCGGGCAAAGTGATATTGGGTTTCTTCGTCAGGAATTTCTCAGTAGCAGTCCGGAGTCTGGATTTGTGTTTCGGTTATGGCAATGGGCTCGCCCCCTATTAAATGGGACTTAAACATAACTCGCGACATGTGGGTGTACTATGTAGTAGGTAGGTACACCTCTGCCCAACCCTTCGGGGATTACACAGGCGTGACGTTATAATTGCAAACGTTAGATTAATTACAATTAATAGAATAAGTTAAATGGAGGAGCTCGTGGCTAAGTAATAACAGCCGTACGGATCGATCCATCAGGTTAAGCTACGCTTGCCGGAGTTGGTCAGTGGATGGGTGACCATTCTTTACATACCAAGACTCCTCCGTGCCTCGGACAGCACGTTAAGCCGTTGGTCCCGGCTGTCATTCGTGGATCTTTGACAGTCGTTACGGGTCGTCAGAAGCCCGAAAGTCTGACAACCAGTCTTACCAAGGGGTATCGTATTACCCAGTTACTGGGTTGTGGAGGTCAGATAGGCAGTCGCTCCATGTAAAATACTGGTATTCAGCTGCATCCGGTTAGACTGGAAGCCGACCCCAACATAGTTGGGAAAAGGCTAGGCAGATTGAGAATAAGTTAAATGGTCATATATTTATCAAGGATGTTATTATAAGTAATAGCCTAGAGCCAGGTACCTACTAACGATTCAATTACTAGGTTTACGATTCAAGAGGTAGTAATTAGAGTAGGTGATACTATATTGATTTTGTATAAAACTGTATTTTCTCAGTAGTAGCGTAGCCATATTTCCTAGTATTGATTTTCAAAAGGGTTACTTAAGTATAATGGCTTGAGCCATTATGGACGCCATGCAGCAGACAAAGGAAAATCGATTGATGCCTGTGCTGGCGCTACTGCATAAATTGCACGGCGGTACAATAATACTAAAAGCATTAGATACCTATATCATAGAAACAAACCGAGGTGCATCATACGTCTCAAATCTGTATGCTTATAAGCTCCATTTTAATCGCGTTCGTAGCATGTGCGTATTTTTTTTAAATTTATTTATTTGCTCTCATGCACATCACATTTTACAATATTTCTATCGGTTTTTGTACATGAACCCTGTCATGGCGCGCTGCGAAACACAATGTTGGTTTGCGTGAAGAGTCGTCAACTTATCAAATAGCATTACAAATAATTTCGGAAAAATAAATTGTAGGTCTAGATGACGTTATGCTGTCCAATTAATAATAAAAACAAAATACAATTAACCAACCAGGTTCATCCTGACTGGTGGAGAATATAATATGCTGATACGAAACTGATGAGTAAAAGCGCGATTCTAGTTAATTTAAAGCAAAAGTTTCGTTTCTACGAAGTATTAATTCTTTTTCTATGCTTGCACCTTAGTAAAATCAGTTTCCATCCACCAGGTACCTGAACTTCTTCCCGCCAAACATGAGCAACACCACCACTCAGATCACGTTTGAGAAGTCTGCCACCTACTTCGACGGCGACCTGGTGCCACGGAGAGCGCATGCACTGCTACCCAACGCTAAAGTCATCGCCATCCTCATATCACCATCTAAAAGGTAAGACAGACATTTAGGTTGTATTGTGTCTTAGGGTGGGTTGCACCATCTTATATTAAGAGCGTTGGCTCCGTATGGCAACTCATACAAACTTTCAAGTCCTTTTTTATTGAAATGAATGAACCGACTTGAATGAAACTTCATACGCATAAGCAGGATACATAGGTCTAAAAAGTTAGTTAAGAACATTTTCGAAATGTCTTATTTATAAAAAGATAATTGGAATTTTCTGTTTCTAGGGAATATTTAAAATCGGTCGAATTTCGCTGCAACACTATTTTTCGAAAATGTTCTTTAGGTACTAACTTTTTAGACCTATAATGTATCCTGCTTATGCGTATGAAGTTTCATTAAAATCGGTTCATTCATTTCGATAAAAAAAGGACTTGGAAGTTTGTATGAAATGCGGTACGGAGCCAACGCTCTTAACAATAACAAACATCGCACCTTCAGTGCATTGTTAGTGTTCCATCCATAACCTTAACCGACCACGCTTCGCTGGATAATGTTATTGTTAAATACTCTCTGTCACTTCTGTCAAACGCATCGAATATCATGTCCCAGCTCCGGACTCATTTGACATGACGGTGCAACAACATGATGGTGTTACTGTTAAAATTAAATTTGACGGAAACTATAACGTGGCCCTTGGTGCAGCCCACCCTAAGTCAATTATACTAACATTGTTTAAGTAATAGGTACTAACAGAAGTAGTGATTTGTGGCGCAAGCGGGCTTTGTACTGTAGATGTTGTGTCTCCCTGATGAGTAACTGGAAACGTACTGTGCTGTCTTCTCTTTTCAACCGACTTAAAAAAAGGAGGAAGTTTTCAGTTCGTCGGAATCTATTATTTTTTATGTATGCCGGAGCGTCAAAAGGGGCCTCGTAGCGGTCTTGGCTTTCGCTATCCATTCTGGGCGTTGTAACGATCGGAATTTGAAAATAAAAGCACACTTGTACTGTCCAATGTCTTATTACTTGATTTCCTCACAATTTTATGCAAAATCACAAACAATTAACAAGATGAAACTAGATTGCGAGCCAATAGGTTAGCACGTGTGCACTTCGTTCGGCAGCCGTCAATCGAATGACCGCCGCCATTACTCGTAGTGACACTTACTACTCTATTCGGGGTTACCCGCTCATAATTTTTATGTTATCGATAAACTAATCGACTAAAACAAAATCAACATTGAAAAATCGAGTTATGATTAACAATAAATCGTAAAGTAATAATTGCCTACTTTATAATTAAAACTAATCCATAATAGGCGCGCCGTCACGGCCGTCCTGCATTATCACACGTCCTCGTGTGTGTGGGTCTCATCTGTAAGCCAAAGACATAGTCCATTACAGTATACTCCGTTCGGTCTCCCTGACCCCCCAATGTAGTTGTTATACAACAACTTACAATGATTACAAATTTTAAGTGCACATACTACGAAATGTTTCGTAAAAGACACACATAGCATAGGGTCCTACAAAATATGTCACAAACGTCAGTCAACACCACACAGGCTAGTCATTGCCACACAGGCTAGTCATTGCCACACAGGCTAGTCATTGCCACACAGGCTAGTCATTGCCACACAGGCTAGTCGTTGCCACACAGGCTAGTCATTGCCACACAGGCTAGTTATTGCCACACAGGCCAGTCTTTGCCACACAGGCTAATCGTTGCCACATAGGACAGGCTTGTCTTTGCCACACAGGCTAGTCGTTGTCACAAAGATCAAAAAGTACAATTGAAAGGAAACATAATTACTTACCATGGCCGTCATCGGCACATTCTGTCTCAATTTGGTTGGTTGGGACTTCTAATCCGCCACTCAACTCTAATGGAACATAACATTCGGGCATAGCACGCACACGATCGTGCGCGTATTTATACGTCCTATTAGAGTTAAGGGCCCGCAGTAAATATCTGTCACCATCCAACAGCTCAACTACTTTATAAGGGCCTTTAAATTTTGGGTCAAGCTTGGTTTGATTACGCTCGTGATTTTCAAGGAGCACATAATCACCTACTTGAAATTTTTTTAACATAGCTTTACTTTTATCAAACCTAACTTTCTCCGAAGAAGCGTTAGCTTCTATTGCTCGTGTCGCTTGCTCTCTAATATGATTCAAATTAACTTCTATGTTATCTGTTTCTAATGACATTAAGTTTAGGGGCCTAGCAACCCTTCCTATTAACAATTCCAAAGGACTTGCCTTTGTAACCCTACACATAGTACAGTTGAGGGCTAGCTGAATGTCAGGCAGTGCATCTTGCCATGACTTACTATTATCTACCTCAACAGCAGTTAGCAAATTCTTTAATGTGGACATGACCCGCTCTACCTGTCCATTTGCGCGGCTTGATCCGGTAGCTACAAGATGTAGGTTAATGTTGTGGGCATTGCAAAAATCCCTAAACTCTTTCCCAGCAAAGCATCGACCCTGATCAGCTATAACGCGTGTGGGGGCACCAAACAAAGATACATTGTATTTTAATGCCCTAATGGCACTATTTGCGTCTATGTTGCGTGTATGATGTAATATTACGTACTTAGTAAAAGCGTCTATTGATACAAAAACATACTCTTTTGCGTCTTTTTTACCGCTAAGTTTACCTGTTGCATCCATGTGAATAGTATGCCATGGGATTGGAGTTTTAGGGATTGGGTGTAGTTCAGCATGAACTTTCCCTGAGTTAGACTTTGACATTCTGCAAGTTATGCAATTTTCTACAAATTTCCGTACGTATTTGTTCATATTTGGGAACCAATAGTGGCAGTAGGCCTTTTCTAGTGTTTTGTCCCACCCTAGGTGCATGATACTTTCGTGCACATGGTTAATTATAGCCCACTGAAATTCCCTAGGCACTATTGGCAACCAATAGCTCTTATTATTTCTGTCAATTTTCCGATAAAGAAGACCGCGCCTAATTTCGTAAGTTTTAGCGATACCACTATTAAGATCATTTGCCTGGAGTTTGGTCATAATAGAATTAATTTCATTATCTTTTTCTTGCTCAGCCTTTAACCAATGGTCTGAAATCGTGGTCAAATGAATACGTTTTGGTTCAGTTCTAATGACCGAACCCACTGTGGTTGGCAACGGGTTACGGGAAAAGAAGTCTACGTGGCTCATGTGTTTCCCCAGTCTATACTCGATATCAAAGTCAAAAGCTTGCAGGAAACACCACCACCTGTGAACCCGAGGTGTAAGGTCTACTTTTGACTTCGACGCCTTGACAGCATTGCAATCAGTTACGACAGTAAACCTTCTACCCTGCAAATAGTGACGAAAATGCTTGACAGCGTTCACCACTGCAAGCGTCTCCAGCTCATATGAGTGGTATTTTGATTCAGCGCTTGAGGTTCGGCGACTGTAATATTCAACTACATGCAGTTTGCAATCGACTCGCTGCATTAGTATTGCACCATAACCCTCAGCGCTGGCATCTGTATGTAGCTCTGTTGGAAGGTTAGGATCAAAGATCATCAATACAGGTTTATCAATCAAAATGTCTATTATATCCTTTCGAACCTTCTCAAGTTGGGGAGTCCAATTAATTTTTCCTTTTCCCGACGTAAGCCCGTAAAGTTGAGCAGCCTTTTGAGAAAACCCCGGTACGAATTGCCTAAAGTAGGAAGCCAAACCAATGAATTGGCGAAGCTGAGTAACGTTTTGAGGTGGTGGGAGTTCAGTAAGGGCTCGAATTTTACGAGGATTTGGTCTTATTTCACCGGCTGACACCTCAAAACCCAAAAATTCTACCCTCGTCTTAAGAAAACTACATTTCTTTATATTTAACGAAAATCCCGAATCAGTTAATGCTTTAAGAACTAGTTGTAATCGTTCGATGCCCTCGCCTACTGTTCGTGATGGAATAATTACGTCATCAATGTAAACTACAGCGAACGACTCAGTTAATGCCCCAAGGGCCTTATTAATGGCACGTTGATACACTGACGGTGCATTACGAAGACCAAATGGCATTGACAAATACTCAAACTGGCCATCCGGCGTAACAAACGCGGTACGTTCTATGGAATTTTCTTCGACTGGTATTTGATGGTAGCCGCTAGCCATATCTAACGAAGTAAAATAGTTAGCCCCCACTAAACGCTGTATTTGATCCGAAATAAGTGGCAAAGGATATCTATCAGGCACCGTATTGCTGTTTAATTCCCTATAATCTACGCAGAGCCTATCGCTCCCGTCCTTCTTCTTAACCAAGATGATTGGACTCGCGAAGGGGGAAGAACTTTCACGTATAATGCCAGCGGACAAAAGTTCTTTGATTTGATGGCGTACTTCTTGTCTTTCGTCTGGACTTAACCTATAGGGTCTACGTTGAACCGTGAGATTAGGGTCAATTAGTTTAATGACCAGCTGACCTGTACTAACCCTACCAGTGGGTGTACCCTCTACGAAATTACTAGAATGATTCTTCAGTAAAGTTATTAATTGCTCTTTCTCACGATAAGGCACGTCGCACTCTATACTTTCGAAGTTGTTTACCTTTGTACCTATGTCACAAATAGAAACTACCCTATTTTTTTTAAGAACAAGATTATTTTCAAAAATCTCTATTGAATACCCTAATGTGAGCAGATCCCGTCCAATCATTACATCGTTAGAAATACATGAATCCGGCACCACATGAAACAGTAACTGCACTGAATAACCCTGAATTGAAACTGTAGAAAGAATTTGGATGTGGCAATTAAGGCGCGCGTCAGTTATACCCACTAATGTTACTGTATTATATTGTCGTTTACCTGGAAATCTATCTGACAGAACTTGTTTAATTAAAGAGCATTCGGCACCTGAGTCAAAACAAAATGAAAACTTCTCACCAGTTTCATCTAAGAGCTGATCCGTAGCTGGCTGGATGGAACAGATATCCACTCGTCGTTCGGTCCGTGTATCGCTGGACTTGACATCCACACTGGGGCAGCGCGGCGCAATGTGGCCTCGTTCACCACACTTGAAGCAGGTTGGAGTAATCGTCTTCTTCTGCGCGCTAGTTTCCTTGGACTGTTGAGTGGAGGTAGTATCTGAAATCTCAGGACGTGTATTAGTATTGTGGTCACGACTACTATTGCCTCGACATTCACTAGATACGTGACCAGGCTTGCCACAATTATAGCATCGCCGCGTAATATCCATTCTTGGCTTCTTCGCTTCCACAGTCGGAGTAGTCTTCTCACTATTCGGTGGTCCTCTTTTTCTAAAGCTAAAAGCCATGAGTTCTTGTTGTAGTTTATTACGAGTTCCAATCTCAGTAGTAAATGTGATTCTTTGCAATCGTGGCTCAATTTTTGAAGCATGTGCTAGAGTAAGCGCGATCGCAATCTGTTCCACCGACAAAGACTTCCACCGCGCTAATATAGTGCTCATAAATCGCCCAGCATACGCAGATAAACACTCGCCTTCCTTTGGACTACTATTGAGTAATCGCCATAAATTCGCAGCTGGAGTTTCAACAGTATCATATCGAGCTAAAAACAGGTCTTTCAATTGCGGCCACGTAATTCCAGAATAACTAGATTGGGCAAGCCATGATGATGCCGATCCCTTGAGAGCCTTGCTCATTGTAATTATCAGATCACTGCCGGAAATAGGTTTTTCTTGTAAACATATGTCCACCGTTTCACACCAAGCGCGAGCATCGTGCTCTGGAGTATCAGGATTAAACTCAGGTAACGTTATTATCATGCTGGATGCACGTGGTTCTCGTATAGTACGAATCAATTCCATCATACTTTGTTGCTGCATTTCAAAAAGACGTTTCCAACGTTCACACTCATTATCTTGTGAAATATTTACGCACTGACCTGTATTCTGTTCCTGATTCGTCGCAGGTGATCCCACTTCTGATGCCGGAGCGTCAAAAGGGGCCTCGTAGCGGTCTTGGCTTTCGCTATCCATTCTGGGCGTTGTAACGATCGGAATTTGAAAATAAAAGCACACTTGTACTGTCCAATGTCTTATTACTTGATTTCCTCACAATTTTATGCAAAATCACAAACAATTAACAAGATGAAACTAGATTGCGAGCCAATAGGTTAGCACGTGTGCACTTCGTTCGGCAGCCGTCAATCGAATGACCGCCGCCATTACTCGTAGTGACACTTACTACTCTATTCGGGGTTACCCGCTCATAATTTTTATGTTATCGATAAACTAATCGACTAAAACAAAATCAACATTGAAAAATCGAGTTATGATTAACAATAAATCGTAAAGTAATAATTGCCTACTTTATAATTAAAACTAATCCATAATAGGCGCGCCGTCATGTATGTTTCCCGATTACTCAAAGACGGCTTGACTGATTTTGAAATTTCTTGTCTTATTTCAAAGGGTATACTTCCCAGGTTGGTCCCACTGTCGTTAGGTCAGGATCTGATGATGGGATCCTGGAGAAATCGAGGAAACTATTCAAATATTATAGCCACACATAGTAACTCGTGCACTTGCTGTTGGAAAGCACCATTTGGTGAAGTGGAACTGATGATGAAAATCACAGATGACCACCGGAACTTTCAATAATAAGTATTTCACGGGTTGTGATTCGATTACTTACTTTAATATGGTTGCTAAGCAATTTATGCTTGCTCGTCACAATGCATATGGTGAAATAGAACTGACGGTGAAGTGACAACATTTTGTACAAGGTGATGTCAGTGTCTATTGAAACTTGGATAAATTATTAAAACCTACCTAGTAAAAAGTGAAAAATAAAAAACTGTGACAAAAAAAAACACTGCAAAGTGAAAAATAAGTAACTTCGTGGCAAAAAACTAAAATACAGATCCAAAGACACCGACTTCCGAAATTGAAAGTTTTTTATCAATTCGTAGTGTTTTTTTTAGAAGTCGGTTATTTTTTTCATACCTACGCGTGTATCATATAAAGTATCAAAAACAGTGTAATAATCAAAGTACAGTGCGTTCAGAGTTTCTACCTTCACGGTAAATAAAAGGCTTGCGTTTATGTAAATGTAAAAACAATTGAGAGAGAATTATACGGCAGCTGCACAAGTGCACATACATTGCGACTCGGCCACGCTATCGTGCGCACTGGTTTGTATGTAAATCCCGAGGATCTAGGACTTAACGCATTGGCGATCCAACCGCGCACCGGAATGCGTAGCAAAGTGACTCGAATACGAATGCTGTGATGCTAAGTTATAAAGTGGCCAGTATTCCAAAATTGATTCTATGAAATTAATTTATTCACGGTTTATTTATATATAGCACGGTTTTACGACTTGACAATACATCGAGATTTATTAATTACTAGCTAACCCGACAGACGTTGTCCTATCTTGGCTATGAATATTCTAATGTAAACGCGTGAAGTTAAAATGTTTTTTTCTGAAATTTTCCAATTTTATGTGAAATTTTCTTATTTTTTTAATTCATAAAAACCTTGTCCTGACAATCATAAACACAACAAAAAAAAAAAAAAATTAGCGAAATTGTTCCATCCGTTCACGCGTGATGCGATAACCAAGGGAAATAGAGATTCATTTTTATAATAGGTTGGGGAAAAAGTTCCTTCGCATTTTATAAGAAAATTCAAAACATTTTTTAATATACATTATTTATATTTATCTAAAGTATGTAGGTACCATTTTGTTCGATAACTTTTTGCCATCTTGTAGGTAGGGACATGATCCCATTGCTATAGAAATTTTGGGACTTCTGATCAAAATACCGCGACAAGTGGTTTTGGCAGTCCTCTCGTGATGTTAACCTGACACTGCCTAAAGAATTCTGAAGAGTCCGAAACAGGTGGAAATCTGATGGTGCAAGGTCAGGACTATACGGCGGATGCATTAACACCTCCCAGCCAAACTCTCTTAATTTTTGCTGAGCGGCTAAAGATGTGTGAGGTCTAGCTTTATCAAGATGAAAAACCACACCCCTTCTGTTGATTAATTCCGGCCGCTTTCTCTCAACTTCTTGCTTTAATCTCATCAGTTGTTCGTAGTAGAGTTCAGAATCGATGGTCCTGCCTGGTGGTAACAGCTCATAATGAATAATGCCCTTCCAATCCCACCACACACACAGCATCACCTTGTTGCGAGTTAACCCGGGTTTCGCCACAGTCTGTGAAGCCTGACCGGCCTTTGACCACGACCTTTTTCGCACGTTCTTGTCGTACGTGATCCACTTTTCATCACCAGTTATCAGCTTCTTCAAAAATGGTTCGATTTCATTACGTCGTAATAAAGAATCACAAATGAGTACACGGTTCATTAGGTTTCTTTCAGTGAGCTCGTGAGGTACCCAAATATCGAGCTTTTTTGTGTACCCAGTTTTTTTCAAATGCGCCAAAACTGTTTTGTGGTCAATTCTCAGTTATTCAGCTACGTCGTAACTAATGATATGCCGATCTTGCTCCACTTTTTCAAAAATGGCATCCATTTTATCCGTAATAGGGCGACCAGAGCGACGTGCATCTTTAACATCAAAATTTCTGGATTGAAAACGCTTAAACCAAATTGGTGCTACTCTCACAGACACTGCACTGAGTCCATAAGCATCGCAAATTTTTTTCGCGGCTTGCGTTGCATTTTTACCTTTTTTGTAGTAAAATTTTAAAATGTATCGAATTTCTTCATTAGATTCTCTCATCTTGACAGTACGAAAAACAAATGAAAATCACACATTTTCCTAATTTGAATTTGGAGTTATGTTCTTTAAAATTTAAACTTTCAATGATACCAAAACCAGCCAGATACAAATAGTATAGCCAAAGAGATTTTATTTTAAGTTCATGCATACTATAATGCGAAAAGACTGTTTCCCCAACCTAATATATACGAGTATAGATATGTAACTTTAATATTAATCTGTACTCAAACCTTTCGGAATAAATTCTCTAAATAATGGTGAACACACATCAAAATCTGCGTAGTTTAGAAGAACAACGCGGTCACGTCACACGGACTATGCGAAAAGCGATTTTAATTTTTAATATGTGTGATGATAGCTAACTTAGTTGTTAACTTGAGTATTGAGAGTATAGTGGTAAATGGGAAATCAAGATCGCAACAAAAAGCTGCAAGCTTATATCGTCAATCAATGAAAAATAGGCTGATTCTTGCAGGTTGACTTCGTTTATTTTAATACCGTTCTTTAGATACATTAAGAGAAATAACCTATTCAATGACCTTTTTGTTTTCAAAAAATACCTAAACCAAGTTATCTTTGATCTCATAAATATTCCTCTTATTTATATTCTTTTGGCTTCTTGAGACGTAATAATGTTATATCAGCGTTACAAATCTACGAGAGTCGAACGGTAAAACCACACAACGAGAAGGCAGCAATTAAAATGGGAAAATGCACATCAATCTTATAGCCTTAATCGTAATTAGAAGATTGTAAAAGAAAATATTTTATCAGCTGCTCGTCAGGCCTCGTTCATCAAAATGCAAATTTTAAATCTGAATTTATATCCACAAAAGTTTCAAGAAAATTCATTCGAATTCCTGTATAGCTATTTTGATTACATTTCTTAGAAGCACCAAAATGTAGTTTGTCGCCTTTAGTATAAACTACTAATAATACTAATACTTTTCATGGTTATTAAAATAAAATTCAGAATGTAAATAATTAGCGTTTCAAATCCAGTTGCTGAGCATTTAAATTATTACATAATATATTATCGGTCAATCTTTAAATTCCCGTATAAAATTAATATTTGTACTCCTCCTTTTATAGCATTACCTGCATAAGAAAGTCTTGGCAACACTATCTATTCGATAAAAATAAAACAATACGTTAACAGTATTGAGCAATTAGTTAACATTCAAATGCTCCTCAGTTAAACTGCCAACCCGAATGCTTCTACTAATTCCTAAATAAAAGCATTCCTACCCAAACACGCTATGTGACGGATGCCTTTGTTTTTAATTGTGGCAACACTATGAATAACGCTATTTATGATCATACTTAATATGCTCCATAGTAAACGACAAAGGAGAATAAAATATATACCTGAAGTAGATACGGTATAATTAATTACGGTACGTGTTAAGCATCTATGAGAGAAGGGCATAAGTTAACAAGGAATGTCTTTGAAGAAAGAGCGCAATGAGTAGGCAATTACAGCGTGTTTTTCCTTATGGTCTGTTCCAAAACTATTTGCTGAACATATAAACAAATGGATTAAAAAAGTACCTGTGGATGCCAGTTTGTAGTGCCACTTACAAAATGAGTACTCTGATTTGATTATTTGAATACTCAAAACCGAAATTCTAATTTTAAATAAATTGATTTTATATCTGTTTAAAAAATCAAAACTTTTCTTAAAACAACATTATTTCAATTAATGTATGAATAATTATAAAATATTTTAAATCACCTTAAAAAGTTTTTCCGTTGATCGTTGATTTTAATTTTATACCCTCAATGTTCATCGATGATTATACAATTATAATTTAATTGCTATAACAATAATTGTTGGATAATGTGGTGAGATATAAAATTGAAACCTTCTTTAATACAGATGAATGAGTTACCAATTCCATTTAGAGTGTGATTGCGTAAGAATTTAAACTGAATAGGGTTTATTTATAAATTCATCGGATACTTTTGGAATAGACAATACATGTCTTATTTGGTAACTAAAGAGTTCTTATCAGTGTCATACTTTAAGTTTTGTTTTAATCCTTGGTTGTTATATGAAACAAATTCTGTAGGATATGCTTACATGAAAAACTGCTGCTGCTGAAGAGGAGCTCGTGGCTAAGTAATAACAGCCGCACGGGTTTATCCATCAGGTTAAGCTACGCTTGCCGGGGTTGGTCAGTGGATGGGTGACCATCTTTACATACCGAGATTCCTCCGTGCCTCGGAAAGCACGCTAAGCCGTTGGTCCCGGCTTATCATAGGGTATCGTATTACCCAGTTACTGGGTTGTGGAGGTCACATAGGCAGTCGCTCCATGTAAAATACTGGTATTCAGCTGCATCTGGTTAAACTGGAAGCCGACCCCAACGTAGTTGGGAAAAGGCTAGGCAGATTGATTGATACATGAAAAACTGCTTGGAGTTCACCACCTAAAAGCATTAATTTTCTGAAAATCTATTTGTCAGTACGCCATATTTGTTTATCAAAAAAACTTTCACAAAAAAATACAACCGACTTCCAAAAACAACACTACAAAGTGAAAAATAACTTTAATTTCGGAAGTCGGCGTCTGATTAAATGTATTTCGTTTTTGCCACCGACTTCCGAAATTAGTTATTTTCAGTTTTTAGTGGTTCACATGTGCATACCTCTTCACAGCGTACCGGCGTGATGTTATGTTATGAACTGGTGTAAACAATAGACAGATATGAGATTTCAGCAATCCCAGTCCAATTGATATCATTTATTGAGGAGTTCCGTTGCCTATCTCAGAAGCTCTTCATCAGGTCTTCACCAAATTGAAATGGGACCACTCCGAGAAAGTACTCTTCCAAAATCTATCCAAATCGCTTAAAGTGTGCCTATAAAATTGGAAGAGTTCTCTATTTCTCAGGATCCCATCATCAGATCCTGACTTGATGATCATGGGACCACCTGGGAAGTATACCCTTTCAAACAAAAAAAAAAAATCCAAATCGGTCCAGCCATCTTCGAGTAATCGGGGAACATACATAAAAAAAAAAAAAAGGTTCCGACGAATTGAGAACCTCCTCCTTTTTGAAGTCGGTTAATAAGACATGTAAAGAAAACACACATTACCTATCTACACACGTATTCACAAATCAAACCCATATAAATACCTAAATAAAATAAAACATTAAGGAAAAGCTATCTCACGTAATTCGCCATTAGTAGTCTTAAGTAAATTACTGTCGATTGAGGAAAAACGTGGAACTCGAAAGAGAGCTCGTAACTCAAGCCAGTAAAACTGCTTGCTCAAATCCGAAACATTATTGCTATGCGGTGTCAAGGATTGGCTACACGTCTTGAATTTATACCGAGCAAGACTGCATTTGTACTTTAATCAAATGCCGTAAAATTATATGCATTGACCACATATAGGGACTAGCTGCGCCCCGAAGTTTCACCCGTACCCCGGGATAAAAGTAGCGTATATGTTAATCCAGGGTCTCAGATACCTCCATACCAAATTTTATCAAATTTGTTCCAGCCGTTTGAACGTGAAGAAGTACACACACACACTCTCAAACTTTCGCTTTTATAATATTAGTGTGATAACTGGAAGGAAGGGACGCCCTTGTCTTGCAGTGGGACACAAACGGCTGATGAAATAATAATAATAACATAATAAGCAGTCTAAAAAACCTTTAGCCTTTATTGTTCTTTCTTTCTTTTCCTATAAATAAAAATCGATTTTTCATTACACTTAAGCAATCACCGCAGTTTGCCGTATTTATACCCACTAGTATAAAAAAAAAAAAAAATATATATATAAGAATAAATAATAATATATAATAATAAATTATAAGAATGAGTATAAGTACGGTCAGCAACAGAAGCCGGTTAACACTGCTACTTTTTGACATCATCTAAATTAACACAAAATGATTCGATAAACTGCTTTTTTTCGTTTAACTGGTAAAAGTTAATGTTCAGTAAAATCTTAAGTACTTCTGTTCCGATTTGAATTAGATATTTCGCTTAATAATTAAGATTAAAAAACTGCAAGTGTTAATCGACGTTTGTTGCTGACTGTACAACATTGTGCAACAGTGTAGTAACATTTTTAGTCATGATTCGTTTTGAAATGAATTCTAACCAAAGTACGACTTTATTGAAATTCGACCATTCCATCTCAGTAATAACTTCTGCACCGTAAATGTTTGCAGACATAAAAACTAGGTCCACGCAAAATTATTCGAAAAATAAAAAAAAGCAATCGGACTCCTACAGAAATTAACAAATATTTTTAATATCACAGTACCGTGTCGTGCTCTGAATAATTCACATAAAATCCGTTTGTTTATTGTGCAGGGCGTATTCGTGGTACCAGCACATTCGGTCGCACGGCGATGCGGTCGCGAACAACTATACGTTTCATACAGTCATCGCGGCGAATGATTCCGCACCGAAACCCCTCAGGGATTTGAGGTAAGCATTTTTAATATTAAAAAAATATTTTTTTGTTAGTTGGTTGGTGTCTTGGTGGGAATTTGTATTTTAATGTCGTATCTGAGGGCCTAGACAAAGTAACATTCGGTTAGCGATGAGGCTAGTAGAAAAGCCAAAAAAATTATGGGGTTGACATAAGCTATCGAAATGTCACGTGATCATGTCAATATCACTTTGAAGCTATTGTAGAAATAGAATCGCTTCGAAGCGAATGCCATTTGTCTAGGTCCTCTGGTCTACTATAAGTGTTTGAAAATTATACTAGACGTAATTTGATACATAAGATTTCCAGAGATAATAAAAATGACAGTGAAAATATTTTACTCTTTCCTTAATGTTTTCCTTCTACAAGGCTATTTTGGAATATTTTACTGAACTAGACGTGATCTTAAAGTAAACTTTGCAAAGATAACAATAAATAAAGTGTATTATTTGATTTCCTCCTAAAGCGAAGTCACGTTCTATTACACTAGAGTTGCCAACTGTCCTGTTTTCCCAAGACATATCCTGCTTTTTGGGATGTGTTGGGGTGTCCTGGATAGTTTTTAAGTAGCGTCCTGGGTTTTTAAAGCATCCTGGTAAAAGCCTTAAATTTCGCGCGCTACTTACTGCCTTACGTTTATACCTACGTATTTCTTATTATATCTTTTAAATTTTAATTGAAGATAATAATGAAAAAATATTTAAATAGGTATAGTAATTAAATAGATAATTTAATTTCATTGACCCTGTTTTCATTGCGTGTTGCTATTAACTACTGCTTTATACTGCGTCCTGTTTTTAATCCGAAATGTCTTGGTATTTTCACCTTCTAATCCTGGTTTTCAAAATTTAGGGATGGCAACCCTATATTTTAAATTTCAATTTACTGTAGGGTTAGGTGTCCAAAACAAACATAACATTCATGTTCTTTGTTCCACACAGTAATAAAACATGTCGTAGACATTGGAAGTAACTACGGTTTCTTAATATAGTTTTTTTTCGATCTCGGCAAAGGCATATATTTTACGTCGGCCTTCGACCCTCTTATATTGTATCACAATTTTTCCGCGCGAACCCCGGCTCTAGTACATTAATAACAAATGTAATGCCTTCACTGTACTATTATTTCATCCCCTACTCGTTTATACCATTTGGTTCCTTAACTTCACGCTATAACGGTACGGATGAAGTGGGGGACTTATTGACTTACGTAATCCCGTTTGGAGGGCCAATATGCATGAAAACGATTTAGTTTCAATTAACAGCCGAACTTGGGGGTAGTGGGGATATTGTACTTAGGGCTGATTGTTCAATAGTCAGATAATTTTTATTTGAGTAATAAATATGGCGGTTTGACAGCTTTTGTATTGAAAATATGTCAATCTGTCACATTCAGGTAAAAGTTATCTGCCTATTGAACAATCAGCCTTTAGTCGTGTATAGTGCAATATATTCTGATAATAATTGAATCAGTCATCATCTGCCTAGCCTTTTCCCAACTATGTTGGGGTCGGCTTCCAGTCTAACCGGATGCAGCTGAATACCAGTATTTTATATGGAGCGACTGCCTATCTGACCTCCACAAGCCAGTTACCGGGTAATACGATACCTACCCCTTGGTAAAACTAGTCCGACTTTCGGGCTTCTGACGCCCGTAACGACTGTCAAAGATCCACGAATGATAGCCGGGACCAACATCTTAACATGCTTTCCGAGGCACGGAGGGGTCTTGTTGTGTAAAGATGGCCACCCATCCATGAACCAACCTCGGCAAGCGTAGCTTAACCTGAACGATCTACTCGTGCGGCTGTTATTACTAAGCCACAAGCCCCCCATTATAATTTCTTCCGTAAACATAAAAAATGCGGTAATCATTTCCCAGAATAAGAATTTGTTCAGTTATATAACAAGACACTTCAGTTCCGAGTTTGAAGTACAGATTGCGATCTTGTAGATCGGGAAGAGCAACGTCGTTATTTCATCTTTAGATCAATTGAAAATGCTTGCCTTTGACTTTTATTGTTAGCTTCTTTTTCGCATTGAATTGATCATTATAATAAACTAGCTGCGCTCAGCGGTTTCACCAGCGTAGACCGGGATAAAATGGAGCCTATGTGTTAATCCAGGGTATAAGCTATCTACATACCCAATTTCATTCAAATCGGTCCAACCGTTTGAGCGTGAAGAAGTAACAAACATACAAACACACACACACACAAACTTTCGCCTTTATAGTATTAGTGTGATAGTGTGATACTTAAACTTACTAGATACTTTACTTTGTTTTAAGGTCCCTATTACATTTCGACCGTGATTTTTGCGTTAAATTGCCAACTTTGGCGTGCTATTCTGAGAAACTGTAAGAATTCTTCTCTTCTTCGACGACTTTTACTTATTGAGTAGTGGAGAATAGTTATTAGTATAGTTCATAGCGGCCTCGTTTTGCGCAATTTTTTCTTATCTATTTATATAAATCCAAAATTCCGAAGCAAGTTTTTCATAAAATGCGCGATATAATTTTTTTGAGCTCGTGGATTGAACTACTTGCGTAAGAAAATGAAATGAAAAATATACAATAATATTGATTAAATAGTGGTTTAGTCCATAGCGGTCTCGGAATTTTGAAATACTTATATGTCGGAATTTTGAAATACGTATGGAATATCTATAAAAATAAATCCCTATTAAAATCATAAATTTCCTGTAAATTTATCCTTACTACATTTAGTATAACGTAAAATGTATACCAGAATAAACGACAGTTCATATGAAATTAAAATTTCATACTGTAGACAAAAAAATAATTGTAATACTCAAAATACGCGTATGTAATTACAACTGCCCAATTGCTATATAATGTACCGCGTCGCCGTGCTTCAATATAACTAATCTGTCAAAACGCAATTTTGTGATAGGCCTCTTAGCGCTTCCTCTCTCCTACTATTTTGCTGTGCCCGACATGGTCGATAATGATCTCATTAAATTTTAAGGGGAAATTATTAATCGCTCACCAGAAAAATATTCTCACATCTAATAATCCACATGTAGGTACACCAAATCAATGATTGCACTACTAATTAACTAATTGAATATCAAAACTTGTACAAATTGTAATTATTGAGCACCCCGAGGTTCGGTATGGATATACTCCACTTGAAATAAGATTTATAAAACATTTTTACTGTTCGTTCAAACCGATTTTGACTTCTATCGTTGGTGGCATGACAAATGGCAGATGTAATAAACAGTTGGTATTGCAATCACGTTTTTGCTTTTAATGCCATCCTTATGCCTACGGAATAGCAGTCTAAATCGGTTGAACGGACTGTAAAAAGGTTTGTTTAAATGTCTAATGTTATTTCAAATGGGGTATAGGTCCCTTTAAACGCTGCAGACAGATCCGTCGACCTGACGTTAAGTTCAATTTACTTAGACATGCAAATTTTGATGTGCAAACAGTATTTTTGATGAGCGTTTAAATACTACCCAATTTTAAGTTACCACCTAGTTGCACATTATGAAATGCCATAAATGATTGAGTATTGAGTACTACCTATTTTAATCGAACAGCTTACTTTTCAAAATATTTTTGCTTTGTCATTATTGATAGTTGTAAGTACCGACTTACTTACAGCACCTTATATTACAGCGTTTGTAATCCAGCTCAACTTCCAAAGACTACGTGACGTACATCCCCGAAATCCATTTAACATTAAAATAAGCCAGTTATATTTGTGAGCGTGCGCCTCAAAGATTATTGTGTACTTGACAGCGCCATGAATTTATTATCAGGCATCACGCGCATTTCCTCCGCAAGTTAATGTGCTCAGAATGGATTATTAAAATTGATATTGTTTGCGTTTTCTTCCCTAAATATTATGAATTTCCTTGAATGGAAAATTGAAGGTTTTTGGGGAAGCTTTTTCAAACTTTTTTTTTTTTAAGAATATTTTCGCTTCTTTCTATATATAGTCCTACCTCTTACCTCTACCTACAACGTCCTTACTTGCATATGAACTTTCATACGAACATATACAGGATCAAGTTAAATTAGCTAGCGAAACTCTGCAGACGTGATGGGTAACGATATCTAAACACGATAAAATAAAAATAAAAAAGATTTGATTTTTTTTTTGGGGGGACAACGACGGCTGGCAGTGTTCGTACTTAAAGTATGAGTTGAGAAAATCTGTTTTCTTTTGTTTTATCGTGTTTAGATACCGATACCAATACGTCTGTGTAGTTTAAACAAAAAAAAAAAAAAAAACTGATTTTTTAAACTGATATTTCAAGTGACTGCACTAACTGCGGTCGTTGACCCCACAAAATAATTCATAAAAAATAATTTCTTCTTTATTTTATCATGTTTAGAAATCGATACCCATCACATCTGGGGAGTTTCGCTAATTAATTTAATTTGACCCTTTAGAAGTAATAACAGCCGCACGGGTGGATCCATCAGGTTAAGCTACGCTTGTTGGGGTTGGTCCGTGGATGGGTGACCATCTTTACATACCGAGACTCCTCCGGGCCTCGGAAAGCACGTTATGCCGTTGGTCCCGGCTGTCATTCGTGGATCTTTGACAGTCGTTACGGGTCGTCAGAAGCCCGAAAGTCTGACAACCAGTCTTACCAAGGGGTATCGTATTACATTAGGTACTGGGTTGTGGAGGTCAGATAGGCAGTCGCTCCATGTAAAATACTGGTATTCAGCTGCATCCGGTTAGACTGGAAGCCGACCCCAACATAGCTGGGAAAAGGCTAGGCAGATTGAGATTCAGAAGAATTTATTATTTGCCTTATTACGTAGTTGTCACATATTATTTTATTTTATTACTTTTAGGAAAACTTACAGCTAATACATTTAAATATCTAGTACAATGTGTAAACGATGGCCTTCCACTAACGAATAATGTGAGTAATATTAACAAATACGCGAAAACAGCGACGTAAGAAATATGCAAATGAATTATCCCACGATCAAAAACTACAATAGTAAAAAAATTAAAAAGATGGTTATCAATGTATAACTATTTTTTATTTTTTTTACTTCCTTAATGCTACTAGTAAATAAATCTAACTCGACATCCTGACACACCATATTATGAGTACGACTAGCTCTTATTATGTATGAGTTCTGTCTGTAGATAGTTCTGACTACACACACACACATGCACATGGAGTCTCCGAAGAAATTCACTCGGCCGGCACACGTCAGTACATCCGTTCATTACACCAAATAAGAAAGCAAGATCTGCAATTTGCATTCGCTTGTGTAGAGGCAGAACGACTTATTAATTCGGGAGATA
Organism: Cosmia pyralina; assembly: GCA_946251885.1. NCBI lineage: Eukaryota > Metazoa > Arthropoda > Insecta > Lepidoptera > Noctuidae > Cosmia > Cosmia pyralina. The sequence continues at coordinate 21,012,207 of OX276344.1, forward strand.
GGTATTTGAGCGATATTGAGTGTACCTCAAAAATCGCCAACCCGTCTTGTGCAAGTGTGGTGATCAATGCTCGTGCCTTCTTGGTATGAGAAGAGGCCTTTGCCAAGCAGATGAACAATAAAAGGCTGGGATTATACAATACAGCATAGCATCTGCCTATAATATCAATCTTAATGCTGCGTATCTTCAACACAACATTAACTGAACAACACGTTACCGACACTGTAGCCCAAAATCTCCCCCAATTTTTATAAACATAAAGAATAACTAATTTATTATCTCATCACAAATGTTATTGTGGACATGAAGTGCTTAATTTAATAAACAAGTGGACACCAGTCTCTACTGGTGCCCGGAAAAGGCATATAATACCTGTTTTACGGAATACCTTGAATAAATTGATGAATGATGAATGGAAGACGATAATGTTAGACTGTTTGTGGTTCTGTGGAAGACAGAGTGAAAGGATTAACTTAATTTAGTATTAATGGTTATTTGTTACAATGAATGCCCATATTTCCGTAGAAACCGTTGCCTGAACCCAGGCAAGTACAGCCACTACCTGGAGCGCTGGCTGGCGGAGTACAGCAGCCATCAGCTCCACATCATCGACGGCTCGCAGCTACGCTCGGAGCCAGCTGCCGTCATGAACACGCTGCAGAAGTTCCTCAAGATATCGCCGCATATCGACTACAATAAGTTGCTCAAGTAAGTGCTTTTGAAACCAGATATGTTCTGTTGATTTGTCTTTGAACATCATTATGTCTTTTGGGACTTTTAAAAGGGGAGACGGAGTGATGCTAGGTCCACAGAAATTTCCGTCATGCAACCCCCTTTTTATCTTGTAAAATGAAACGTCGAGAGCAGTAGCGCTCCAGTAGTAAGGGAGCAGTAGTGGCCCTGTGGTAACGGCTAATGGCCCCGACTTACGAGTTGTAGGTCGTGGGTTCGAACCCTGGCAGACGCTTTACTTCGTGTAAATAATTTCAGCACCACTGCTCTCAAAACGGTAAAGGAAAACATCGTGAGGAAAAAATTCGAAGACATGTAATATCTACCAACCCGCACTGGGCCCGCGTGGTAGATTACAGCCCACTCTCTCTAGAGGAGGCCTGTGTCCCAGCAGTGGGAACGTTATAGGCTGATTATGCTGAAATGTCATAAGTATTTTGTCGCCTACTTCAAAGATGCAAAGTTCATCCCTACTCAACCTACATTTCTCCAATTTGTTTTTTCCATAGCTTCGTAATTTGATACCTATTCCGTCTTGTTACTGTCAAATAATTATACACGAAAATAATGACGCCACGGAATTATTTCAAAAAATAATGCTGCTATGCTGTCACGCCGCGTTTTAGTCCCGACATTGTATTATGCTGAGACAACAAACTCGGGAAGATACGAAGACATAAAACTAGTCCACACCTTGTAAAGTGATATTGTACGGTCGCCGGCGAGACCAGCAACCTCTGCAATTGGCGATAACTTAGCTACAATGGCCCCTTAAACTCTAGGCGCACAACTTCGCAGAAGCAACTCGCTGGGACTAATATCACTGCATAATGCCCTATCTACATAAAGCAGCTTGTTGCAATTCTAAGCCTTCCTTAGGAAAATAGCCTTTCGTTCTCCGCCGTCGGACTGCCTCCAATGAGAATTCTGTATCGCATCCGTGCTCTCAAATGTATACTTGTTCCATTTAACACTGAAATAGTTTCGATTTAAACCACGTCAAATAGGTATTTGCGCGCGTCGTATCGCCATAATAGGCACTGAATAATATATTTGCAATAGGGACCTAAATAGTACGTAGGTTTGCAATAACGGAAAAGCAGGATTCGCACGCTTCAAGCAAAATGGATGATGAAATTATTGAAAAACTCACAGAATAATAAACATGAACATATGAGAAAAGGAATCTAATACGAGGAATATAGGTAAATAATGTAGAAGATGGATCGTTTGCGTACTGTCCTGTAAATATTAGTCCTATTCACATTTAACGTCAATAGGATAAGGGCGCTCCCTGATGTATTAGCACGTTGATAGGCTTCCATACAAATATTTGACTTCATATTTTTGTTTCAGGTACGATCCGAAAAAAGGATTTTTCTGCCAAGCAGTTGGCAACGACAGGACGAAATGTCTCGGTAAATCCAAAGGTCGGATATATCCGCCGATGGAGGAAAGGTCTGCCAAGTTCCTGAAGCGTTACTATACGTCGCACAACACAGCGCTGTCCAAACTCCTCGTGAGGATAGGCAGGACTGTTCCGCAGTGGCTCAAAGACGAACTGTCGTCAAACGGATAGCATATCTTTCAACCTATAAGGTTGAGACGAAACAAGAAAGTGTTACACGGCTTGATCAAAGTCTGTGTCATCAGTATGCCTTGACTCTTGACGAGGCCAAGGGTCGGCGAAGAGACGACACTCCTCAAGTTACAAACTGTGGGCGTCGCCGCGAGTCGCGCACTACGCAATGTTGTTCTTTCCCAAGTGTTTCAATGTGAGAGTATTCTTGTTGAACAAATATCTTTGCCTATCGATTCTTGTAATATAATGTTTTAAAGAGTGATATTAAACGACTTAAAGTTCTTGATCTGTTTGACCGAGATGGAGAATTATTATATTATTGTTTTAATTTAATTTTGACTCTACGTAGGGTGTAGTGAATGACTGTGTGTTCCCAGTGAAACGATTCGACTTTGCTTGCCTGATCATGTTGTTTCTTAGCCATATTTATATGGGCAGCGTCCGGCACGCGAGCGCCGGTCTAGGTGCTATTTGTTAGTAGTTTCATTCAATTTGTGCATGTTCGGTTATTACGAATTCGTCTTGTTTGTATTAGACGCCATTATGTTGTTAACCCATAATGTTTTATGCTAAATTGATAAAGCTTCGTAAGTAGGTATAATTATTAATTTTATGTTATACATACGAAATGGTTTCATATAATCTTTCATTCCACGCTCTAACCGACCGTCGCTACACGCTTATTTTAATATTTTGTTGAATTACAATGTACGTACCTGATGCAATTTATAAATTTGTAGTTAATTTTGTACGTTTCATAATAATGTAGGTTTAACGTTATTTTAACAATCTCCTTGTCTTTCTGTGCCATAATTATAGTGACGCAAGTGGCACTGGAATATATTTTATTTTAATGTATACAGATATTTTACAATAGAACAAAACACTAGTCTTTAATGTAATGCGGCAGAATCACTTTCGTTGAACAGAAGCACAAGTGGATAGTTCGTGTCTCATGAACTGATGAACTGTCGAACACCACTATGAAATATGAATTACACACGACACATCACGTTTTATGTTTAGTTACCGAATTAGCCGTAAGGAGTTTTAATATACATATTGAAGATGTCGCGTTATATTTTAATGAAATGATATCAGTGACGACCCAATGAATGAAACATAAATGTATTTGGTATATATTTTGATATGCATAAATTTATTGGCGAGATAACTCGGTAAGGAAGATGAAAGTTTTTGTAAAACTGATTCATTGTAGAACGTTTCTTACTCTTTGTTGTAATAGATGTCGGTACTTAAAAACTTGTAAAAATTCTTTTCTCGTGAGAAATACATAGAAGAGTACACAAAAAAAAAAAATACGAAATGGATATTTGAATATAGCGTTAAATATTAATATTTTTATGGTACGAGTACCATACGTTTTTTTTTTGTTTAATATTTGTCGAGAGGCTTCATATTAAATTTATATAAAACTTCTGATGTTCTTGATATATTGTGAAGATGTGTGTTACGTAGAAAACGGCCTTACAATTTTTAGAAGCGAGCTAATGAATCTTGTAACGGGCGGTGTTGCAATATTTGGTGAACATGTTTCGACATGGACTGTTTATATCATTTCTCATAATTTTATGTTCCACTCGGAAATTACTATCAAATTTGTAGCAGTATGAAATCAAATAGAAAATGCTCATTTCCATTTCTCATAATAGATCTTATTTTATTTAGAGAATCGTTTATAACGATACCTACAGCCAATGACTGCTCTTAAAATGTGTTCTTTATAAGAAATTAATACATCACTTATTTTATTAAATGATTTAAACCTCTAAACTGTGTTTGTGTTCAACCCTCTAACCAATTCCTGTGTGCTCTAAAGCAGCATCCTCACTTGTAACATGTTCGCCAACAAAACTTCCAACGTGAAATACTTATGAGGAGCAAAATGTGACGTCACACAGCCAACCATTCCAACCTCTCATATAAAACTGCAACGTTTTGCCGAACATACGTTGGTACATACAAACGATACAAAGTTTATTTGGATGAACCTCAAATCACCATGTTTCAGCCGATCCGCCAGCTGAAGATTTCAGCAAAGGCTTTCGGTGGACATCGTGTCTGTCACGCGTGTGTTGAGAAAAGTCGCTGGTGTGATTAAAGAGCCTATAGACTCATTGGAACTTGGCATCACTTTTATAAGTTTATCGTAAGCCGACGTTCCAACGTAAAAATATCGCGGCGGGATTTTATCGGGCACTGGATTTTCAACTCTCGGTGTTGAGCCGAGCTTGAAGAATCCAACCTAACAACAACAGAGTACATCCCAGCGCGTCTAAAAATACACTGTTGGATTTTCAACTCTCGGCGCTAAGCAGAGCGTTGAAAATCCAGTGCACGAAAAAAAATCGCCGCTATATTTTTACGTTCGTGCGAACATCGGCTTATTGTCTCAAAAACTAGACGTCTCAGGTGAAAAATAATGAAATGTCATCTCCGCCTTGTGACGTTTGGTCTCCCGTGGGGTGTTTTTGTACAGATTAATAGATGACTTTTAATTTACTTACTTTGACCGTGACCTTTGTCTAAAACAGTTCGCATCACTAAAGTTATTTTTTTTTAATTCATTTAAACTTACATAACATGTTGGTGACTTTGTTGGGAGAGTTGTTGGCGTCTTTGTTACAAGTGGAGACGCAGCCTAACTCCAAATTAATTCAAATGATTAACAGTGTAATGGTCTCTACAAACGTTTAGATAAGGAAGGGGATCTGCGCAGCTAGACCGTTTAACTGTGACATGTAGATATATTGGATCTCTTAAATATCCTTCCGTACCTTTATTTGCAGTAATACGTAACACTGCCAGTCGAGCGCAATTCTGAAGAGATACATGCTAACCGCCCCCGGGCGACTTGAAAAATGTACTACCCATTGCTACAGCATTGCATTGTTCGATAGTCGATACGGAACGCGCGGGAAATATGCTCAGCTCAGCCATAAGTTGTGGTATCGATATGTGCATACTTAAACAAAAGAAACGCATTAGCTGCGCTCCTTTGTTCCGTTTCTTTTACAGTGAAAAATGATAAAGGGAGTGTGTGAAATACAATAGAATAAAAGTAAGAAACTTGGGATGTAAGAAGATAGGTATTGTATTAAGTGGATCGCAATTGAAGATTGAAGAATGAGGAGGAGCTCGTGGCTAAGTAATAACAGCCGCTTGGGTCGATCGACCAGGTTAAGCTACGCTTGTCGGGGTTGGTCCGTAGATGGGTGACCATCTTTACATACCGAGACTCCTCCGTGCCTCGGAAAGCACGTTAAGCCGTTGGTCCCGGCAGTCATTCGTGGATCTTTGACAATCGTTACGGGTCGTCAGATGCCCGAAAGTCTGACAACCAGTCTTACCAAGGGGTATCGTATTACCCAGTTACTGGGTTGTGGAGGTCAGATAGGCAGTCGCTCCATGTAAAATAATGGTATTCAGCTGCATCCGGTAAGACTGGAAGCCGACCCCAACATAGTTGGGACAAGGCTAGGCAGATGATGAACTGAAGATTGAAGAATATCAGTCCAACACGAATGGCTTGACAAAGGACTCTGGGCAAAAGCGGTCCGTGGGCTTATAGTATTTTTAATGTAATTAATTATATATTTATTTTATTATGTTCAGTTATCGACACCGATCACTATGAAGAAAAAAAAAAGATTTTTTAAACAGATATTTCACGTAACTAACTAAAGTAGGAAGGTATAGGTGGGTAAAAAATAGATGGAATAGTTTTGATTCAAACTTAATGGAGCTAAATCTTGTCTTAAATGAAAAAAACTTAATCAAACTTAACTAAATGGAGCCTAAATTATTGTCGACTTGACTGTACTTGTACGGTCTGCGCTCGCAGATAACTTCCGAACCGCCCATAGAAATATCTTATATCTATGGAGCCGCCATTTAATTTGAATCGAACTATACCAGCGAAAAAAAGCATAATAGTACCTAACTTTTTTTTTGTTTTATCGTGTTTTTATTTCGTTACCCATCACTTCTGTGGAGTTTCGTTCGCTAATTTAATTTGACCCTTTAGAGGAAGGTATCCTTGTTGAAAGGGGCTTCAAAATCTGACCCGGTAGGTACTTAGAATCTATCTACAGGGTGGATATTCGGACGAGTAGTAAATGGAGGAACCGTAACCGTTGTAAGTCCCATGTAATAGAGAAACGAGTCAGCCTAATTACCTGTAACGGAGCAGAAATATAATCCTAATAGAAAACCCACAAACACTACTCGATCTGGAAAACGAAAAGAGGCGACCGACGAGGCAGTCAATACAAAAATACCTAATAGGAACAACCTATTGCTTGTTGCGAACTTGCTGCCAACAAATCGTGCAAAAACTTTGCATAACATAAACTCAATTTTTCACTAGTTACCCAACTATTTCCACCCGATACGTGGGCACAGGCAGAGAAAGTTCGGGAAACGCTTATTACGCCTACCTACATTCGTGAGAAAGCACGTAGGTAGGTATTACGCCGTAGTTCGCAACTAGCATTGGAGTTTCGATTGGATACACTAGATACATGTAGGTAGGTAGGTAATGTGAGGGCTCGAACCTCACAGTAGGAGTTTTACTATATTAATAATTAAACGAGAGGGACTCTTTAAATGGGGCTGATTCCCTCTGTAGGTATTTTAAGCTACAGATAAATTTTAATTCACACTCCTTAACTAAACTGGTTTTAACCGGAGCCCTACCAGAATCTATCTGTCATCCTACCAAGAAAAACGAGGTTCGTTTTTCTTACTAGAACACATTCAATATTTGAATGATGGAATATCAGCCAGTATAACATTGTCGAGGCTTGACCAAAGTATTAAACCTCTACATTACCTACTTACGATGGACGCAAGCTACCCGATTTCCCCCTACATACAGACGCTTAAACCCCGTAATAGCAAATGCCATATAGCATAACAACTGCAAAATATGATTTTTCTACTTTTCACAGTGAAAAGAACGTTGGTTTCAAAGTAGCTTCACAGGCTATTTTGACATCTATGGTTACTATGCAAGTATCTCGAAAATACGTAGGTACCATGTCCCATTATAATTGCAGCGTGTGTAGGTTTTTTACAACGATTTATCTGAAAAGAAAATATGCATGTCTTTAGATTGGGTTTATTAGACATGAAAACTTATGATTGCTTGTTGACATTTCTGTCAACCGATCCTAAGTTTTCACGGTGATATTCATACAGAATAGACTTTTTTTGAGATAATTCTCAACTCTTTGTCGATAAAAACATAATGGTAGTCAGCATTGTGATAGGTACAGGATTTTCAATTCGTTCAAATCAAAAGATTTTATCTTTTGATTTGAACGAATAGAAAATCCTGCGAAAGCATTTCTAACCGCTCCCGCCACAATCCGCAGTCTTCTGGCGGGAACGCCTCTCGCTACCGCTCGGCCAATAAGGGCAAGTTGAAGATTCCCTAAAAACAGATGACGCGCAGCCTTGTTGTTGACATTTTTAGTTGTCTGTGATCCATCAACTTGGTTGTGCACATCTTGGATATTATTTTTTTTTTTTTCAAAACTTTATTTTCGCCTCGAAACTTACTAAGTGTTTAATAAAGCATTTACCTACATCAGAAATGTGTTTATGTAAAAAGTCGTAAACAGGCGCCACACGCGACGCGGATCGCGCGCAATACAAGGCACCGCTGGTCGCGCGACACGCCTTTGCCTTTGTGTCGCGTGCGATTCGCGTCGCGTGACTTTATTCAAACTAGGCTGAGAATCAGGACTTTTCGAAAGTCAAAATTACTTAAGACAGGTTCCCAGAATGCACGCCCTTCACCGTTTACTAGTGCTTTAGCTGCGAAGAAGAATTAAATACCTAAGTAGGTAGGTGCTTAGGTGTTTAGTTTAGTTTATTTATTAATAATTATCAAAATTACATGTCATTTAGTCATATCAATTACAAAATAGATTAATTAAGAAACATAATATAAAATAACAAAGATTAATTGAGAAAAAAAATAATCCAATAAAATAATATAATCGTTTGTCAAAAAAAAGAACACACAACTAATAATTAAATTAATTACCTAAAACCATTCTTTTAGGTCATATAATACCTGGTCGGTTAGCCAGCCTTTAAGTTTAGCTTTGAAAGAATTGTCAGACGTTGCGCCTACAACTTCATCTGGTAGCCGATTGTATACCGATGCATTGGGTAAGTACTTGCTGTATGGACTATGAACACGACAAATTGTCATGCCATACAGAATGACACAGAAACAAAGATTGATTGTTAGGTAGAGTCACAGGAAGTCAAAAATCGAGTTATGTAGGTACTACAAACCTAAGTGTTTTTCGGTGTTGGCGTATATACTATGTATTATACTAGCTGACCCGACAGACGTTGCCCTGTCTTAGCTATGAATATTCTAATGTAAACGCGCGAAGTTCCCGAAGCCGCAAGTTGAGAACATTTTGAATTGAGTAGGTAAACTTAATTTATATTTTAAGAATTGAACTACGATTTTTTGCTCAAAAGTAAAAAAACCCGAAATAAATTTAAAGTAAAAAAGTCAAAAATATGAAAAAGATTAACTGAAGCCAATTAATTTGAAAAAAATTTTGTTTTGAGTATGAATGACGGCAATTGGTTAGACTACTACATAGCTGACCCGCCTGACGTCTTGTCAAAATTTCAATAAATCGAACGGCAGGAAAACAAATGAACAACTGATTATAAAATTAATTTCAATTTGGAATTCTAAACGGAATGAAAGATTCCCGACAGACATTGCCCTGCCCTTTCATGTATGAGAAAATGAATTTTCTTCATATATTTTTTTTTTTTTGTATGTTTTGTTTTTAATAGTTATTTTGCTACACAAAGAACCGGAGTAACTGACAGAGCTTTCAAAGTAAGCAAACTGAAGTGGCAGTGGGCTGGCCATGTTTGTCGAAGGACCGATGGCCGGTGGAGCAGACAAGTCCTAGAGTGGAGACCGCGTATCGGTAAGCGTAGTGTAGGACGCCCCCCAGCTAGATGGACCGACGACCTGAAGAAAGTGGCTGGGACAGACTGAGTGCGGAAGGCGGAGGACACGGTGTTGTGGTGCAACCTTGGAGAGGCCTATGTCCAGCAGTGGACTGCAATTGGCCGAGTTGAAATATATTCTTATTCTTATTCGGGACGAAGACAAATACAACAAATCAAAAACCATAAAAATCGGTCCAGCCATTCTCGAGTTATAGCGTTCGAACAAACCCGACTTTGTTTTATATATTTTTTTTATTCCTTAAACCTAATAAGGTACACGATAAAGAAAAACAAGTTTTTTTCCAATATATCACCTTAAGATAATATCTTGACCCAAACCATTTTTAACCGACGAAAAAAAAAGGAGGAGGTTCTCAATTCGACACGTATGTTTTATAGCACCTTATTTAAATATTTTTTTTTTTTTTTATTTGTGACCACGCATAACTTTTTACAGAGTTGTCCGATTTGAAAGATTCTTGTTTTATTCGGGTGGTCCTCGAAGTTGGTCCCATGTAAAATTGATTTACTTTTAATGGGTTGTTTTTGAGTTACCTTCAATTTTACGTATTTTTTTCCTACTTTTAATGTCGATGATGTTCTCATTTCTTTTGCAGGTAGTGGTGTGCGAATTTGTATGTGGAAGTACCACAACTAAAAGTGAAAAATATAAACTTTTTTACAAAAAAAAAAAAAGCAACCGACTGCCAAAAAACACTACAAAAGTAAAAAATAACTTTAATTTCGGAAGTCGGTGACAAAAAACGAAAACACAAAACGAAAGACACCGACTTCCGAAATTAAAGTTATTTTTTACTTTTGTAGTGTTTTTTGGCAGTCGGTTGTTTTTTTTTTTTTGTATAAAAGTTTTTTTTTTAATTTAACATGTCCTACCTACCTAAAAGAGCCGGGTGTCAATCAGGACCCTCCTACCTCAGACGTGCATTTTAATAACTAAGATCCCCTGTGCCTGTACTAAGATCTTGAGATAAATAAAGATTTATGATTATGATTATTTGATCATCTTCATGGCAGCGTACCACCGTACCAATAACTACCATAAGTCAGTCAGCTAAGAAGCAAGCTCGCATCATAGCTTTCATCTTAAAATTACGACAGTGATGGATGACTGGTGCCTACATAATTCATTTATCTACGATTAAGGGTCGGCCTGATGCTCGGCGCGGCTGCTTCATCAAACTAACTATAAATTGACACGTTAAAATGTTGTTACGCTAAAGTCTTGTAACAGCGTCGATGTGTTTCTCTTGCGCTGCTTGCTTTATAACTTGCAAATTATAAGATAGCTTATAGTGCGGCTTATAAACAAGTTTATTTATTTACCGCGCGGAGTAGCGATAAAATAAATTTAATCCTCGTAAAACTTATGGTTAATCCGAAGGTTCAGTATAACTGGTTGATTTGAGTATCAGCGTTTAATTCTTCCTGCATCTGATGCGAGCTCGGACACTGGCCATGCACAACCATAAGCTAGTAGGAAGGTACCTACCTATAATTAAAATGAAAAAAAAAAATAAACATGAAAAATGTTTTATTTGTTATACAAGTAAATTTAACAACTAGTGATTGGAGTCTCCTTTTAAGCAAAAAAGCCTGTGTTAGGAGACTCCGCTCTTCCAAAACTTAAAATATTAACATAAAATTACTTGTTTTAAGTGTTATAAAAACAGGCGATTTAAAATAATAAGAGAAAATTAAAACTAGACAAGAAGCATGCAAATGTGTGAGTGAGAGTAGGGGTGTGTGAATGTGAGTATGAGGGTGTGTGAATGTGACTATGACTATGAAGGTGTGTAAATGTGAAAATGGGGGTGTGTGAGTGTGAATACTAAGGAGTGTTACTGTGAGTATAAAGGTGTGTAAATGTGACATTATTATTTATATATTGGTGCCCTCATTTGGCTCACCACGCGTAGTCACCCAAGGTTGCATAAAATGTGAAAATAGGCCAGTTATAGGTACCTACCTACGTATTAAGTTCTTAATCTGTCATGTGAAACCATTTTCATAACGCACTAAGTAAACCCAGGGTGGGTTTATTAATAATTTTTTCACCCCTTTACAGTTGTATGCGCACATTATACAATGTGCAGTGTGCATCTAACAGTAACAAAATTAGACGTGCAAGAAAACTTCCAGCCAGTTATTTTTATGAATACCTAAACGGATTTAATAAAGGCGGAATAAAATGAAATTAAGCTTGCTGAAGCATTTTACATAAAGCGATATTAACTCTTTCCCGGGCGTAATAAAAATGTCTTAGAATGTGCACGGGAGCGCATTTGCATCAACCAATTATATGGGGAGCGGAATAACTCGGTGTTATGTACACAGATGTAGTTGAGTACGAGACATTTTGCCATTTTATGATCTGCCGACGCCAGCGAGTTTTATTACAAAGACCGAGATAACGTCGCACCAAATTCTGAGATCTTTGGTCTGTGATGTGCCTTACGGAGTTGCAATACGGACTGCAGAACACGTCCATTCAAGAGCAGTATTTGGAAATAGGTGAGAGGCGCCGGCGCGGTCCCTCTCCGGACTGTCTAGTGTTTGTTAGAGCTAGTGATAACGCGAATTTGACGAGCTCCTCGACCTCTCTCGAAGTATTCTATCAATTTTTGATGTTCGTTTGATCATTACGTTTTCAAAATGCGCTCTGATGTACCTACCATTCGGAAACCAAGCCAAACGTTCTGTTTAAATTATGTTTTTGTATCTAGGTAGGTACCTACTATTTGATAATAAAATGTTAAAAATGCTTCTAAAAAGTGGGTTTTCTTTTCTATTCCAATGTACAAAATAAGCTATCGATAAATAACGCACTAGAAAATGTTAAATTTAATACAATAATATATTACAAAAAAGTAACAAAGATCTTCAATGGCCTTTGTTTACGAAAGCAAATTACATAAATGAAGGCATTTTATACTAAATCGAGCTCTGTTTTTAAACCAGCAACGGAGTTATTAGTGCCATTGGATCGCTATTTGGAACAAAATCAAGTAAGTACTAAAATTAGACTGCAAAAGTAGGGTAAAGGAAGGGAAGGGAAGATAAACAGTTGATTTTTGCCTACCTAATAAATACAACAGCATGTCTTGTGGCGCAATCTACGACAGAAGGATAGCCAACAAACAATATCTAAGTTTGTGTCGCTTTGTCGTAATATTTGCCAAGACTCCGAAAGCCCCGGCAGAGTTTGAGCGACTTCTCGAGCTTATTACTATTTGTGTTGCCAAGATTCCCGTCTCCTACATTTTGTGACGAAGGTATACCCATCTAGGAAGGCGCGCCGCTCACGAAATGCTCTTTTTGATGTCGTGTAGGTATTCCAATATGATTTAAAAGTTCTCGTGTCCTCTGAAAACAATACACGAAAGGTAGACTATAAAGAAGTGTCCTTGTTTAAAAAATGGAATTTAAACAGAAGTTAGCCGCCGTAGCGTATTATGAGGCTAAGTAATGGCCATAATCTTCCCGCTACATAAAAAAGCCTCAACGAAAGCTGCCATTAAACATTTCCCGAATATAAAAAATACGAAACGCACGTAGTACTTACTAAGTCTCATCTCTTTATTTCGCTACGTATCGGGCGTTCGAATGAACGGCATGTGTTTACGTCACACTAAGTAAGAATAATGGGCTCTCATAAATCAGTGGCATCTTCACGTCGTTTTGAATACTCACAAAAGATGTCAACTCGTAGCTAAGTGTGATTCCATTCGAGACAAACGGCACGAGCAACCCCAATTGTACTGTGTCGTGTTATTTCAATTTATACAACAAAGGTTAAACGCTGCTGCCTTTTGGTAAAGTTAAAGATTCGTAGCACAATGCTACGTTATTGCATTGTCGTAGTGTTGTGGCTACAGGTCGCCGTAGCGCCGTAGCGGCGTAGCGTCGTAGACGTTGCTACGACGCGATGGCGGCTGGAAATAGAATGCCGATTACATTATTTGCTGTGGTTATTTGTTTTGAATAGTTTGTAAAAAAAAAAGATTAACGAATTGTAGAAACAATTTTCAAACATTTGATTGTTACCAGCTAAAAGAACGACAGTTCAGTAGCTGGTTAACCTGTAATTGGTGACTGTGTAAGTTCGAGCCTATCGTTACCTATAGTACTCAAGATATATTACAGAAACTATTGGTGTACCGTGCAACTCAGGCGATCGCAGTCCATTGCTGAACATAGGCCTTTCCCAGGTTGCGCCACATCACCCACCCTGTCCTCCGCCTTCCACATCCAGACTGTCCCAACCACTTTCTTCAGGTCGTTGGTCCGTCTAGCTAGGGGGCGTCCCACACTACGCTTTCCGATACGCGGTCTCCACTCCAGAACTCGTCTGCTCCACCGGCCATCGGTCCTTTGACAAACATGGCCAGCCTACCTTTATCAATTTATAAACAAGTAGGTACCTTACATTTTAAGCTACGTATCATACCCGTCGTATCGTATCCACTCACTACAACCTAACCAAGATACTACAGGTGCAGTGTATCCGCGTTTACGGTGATTACCACATCAACTTTTGAAGCGTCGCGTCGATCCGGCTAACCGTCGGTGACACCTATCAAATCAATGCCAGCGTAGTTTGTTAAACGCGAACGGACAATAATCGAGAGAGATTCAATTTTAGGAACACACGTCAGGAGTATAAAACCTCTCCATACTAAAAATATATGGAGTTTTGTACGTAATTCACTTATTGGTGAAATTATTGAACATGGAAATAAAAAGTAAGTTTAAGAACTAAAACCCGACTACTGAAAAATCAGGCTCTGAAAAGTATGAAAAAAAAATATTCTCATCCGAAATTAGAAGCAGACAGACATATTAAAAATCCGGAGTCGTACGTTATGTAAGAGCTAAAGTTCGATTTATGTCCTTACATGACGTGTCTCTTTTTCTAATTTCAGATGAGAATATTTTCTTGTTTCATACTTTTTAGAGCGTGATTTTTCAGTAGGTAGTCGGGTTTTAATTTTTAAACTTACTTTTTTTTAAATTATTTTGTCATTATAATTTCGTGATAAAGTATTTGCAGAGTCACTTTACATTTTTAAAGAAGAATGATTACTATATAATTATGTACTCTGGGTAGCTTCGGAGAGAAAATATGTTTGGCTCACATCTGAGGCGTGATTTTAGAAATTATTCCCAATTATCGGGTGCATGCAAGCAAAACCGCGAGCAATAGCTAACAATATATAAATTTATGAAATATGCTAATTAAGCCCTTTCATTTGATACCCAACACGGCATCATTTTTTTTTAGTTCATGACTTTATATCCTCTAGAGGGCGCCACATTCAATTTAATGTGACTTCACATAGCCTATAACCAGCTGACGATCAAGTCGCTTCCAACGATACCTCATTTGTCAAATTATAATAAGCAGTTCAGAAGTTATGAGGGAACAGATGAACATACATACACCATACACCGGTCAAAATCATAACCCTCCCCTTTGCTTCGCCTAAAGAACTTAATCTCGTTAAAATGTATTCAGATGCCTGCGTATATTATTATAAAGTTGAATGATTTGTTCCGGAATTTTGAAACGACTTCGCCACATGGAGGGAAAGTACCTTAAATACCTACTGTAGATAGAAAAATTTACTGAATGAAGACTTCATTTTTAACCGACTTCAAAAAGGAGGAGGTTCTCAATTCGTCCGAACCTTTTTTTTTATTTTTTCTTTTTTTATGTATGTTCCCCGATTACTCGAAGATGGCTAGACCGATTTGGATTTTTTTTCGTTTTATTCGAGAGGGTATATATACATCACAGTTGGTCCCATATAAAATTGATTAACTTTGCTTAGGTAGTTTTTGAGTTAGCTTCAATAATACGTATTTTTTCCCCACTTTTATATGGATGATGTTCTAGTTTGTTTTGCAGGTAGTGGTATTAGAATTTGTGTGGGGTAGGTACACAACTAAAAATTGAAAAATAAAAACTTTTTTACATAAAAATACAACCGACTTCCAAAAACAACACTACAAAGTGAAAAATAACGTTATTTTTCACATTGTAGTGTTGTTTTTGGAAGTCGGTTGTATTTTTTTGTAAAAAAGTTTTTTTATTTTAAAAGCAATACAAACTGGGTTCATAGATTTTATAATAATCGGCTGTCTGAACCGGGAATCGAACCAGCTAAATGTGAAAAAAGAAAAGAGTTACTATTTCTATACAACAGGAAGGGACACATTTTGAGCATTTAATAAATTAAATTGACTGTAAGTTGCAGTTAAACCTTATTATTTTTTTCTATTTTTATAAATGTCTTTCATGGCCTTCCTATTATTTTAAATACTACACTTCTGGACACATCTATTGGCCCACCTTAAAGTTTAGGTTTCGATGGCCCCTACCGAAATATGATTGCTAGATTGAACAAAAACTGTTGATGCAGTTTTAAACCTGATACATTTTACCATCTTTTTCGATCGTATTGTTTTAAATTTGAATTCAGAATACCATACGACATGGAGCTACGCCTAACAAGTCGGATATGCGCCTTGTTAAAGGCAATTGATTTTTGAATAAAAAACATGTTTTATCAAATAAAGGTTTAATTTAATAACGCGTGTTGCCTCCATGGGCATCTACCACAGCTCTCATACGATTAGCCATAGAGTTTATCAACCGCTCTATGAAATTTTGAGGGATCATCTCCCATTCCTCTTCTTTGGCAGTTTTCAACTCCTGCATCGTCTGGGCAACTGGCTGACGAGCCCTAACACGTCTTTTTAGCTCGTCCCACATGTGCTCAATGGGGTTCATGTCTGGGCTTCTGGCTGGCCAGTCCATAACTGTGATGTTCACATCCCGAAGATATTCCCTGACGATGCCGGCCGCATGGGCTCTTGCATTATCATGCATAAAAAGGAAATTTGGGCCCACATAGTCCGCGTATGGTATCACGTGAGGTTCTAAGCACTCACGAATGTACCTTTCAGCATTTAATGTTGGCAGCCGTGGTCCTGTAACAACCTCAAGTTGAGTTTTGCCGCTCGCGGATATACCGCCCCAGACAGTCCATGAGCCACCGCCATAAGCAACCCTCTCTTCAAAGCAGCATTGTGCGAAACGCTCTCCCTTACGTCGGTAGACCTTCTTCCTTCCATCATTGCCATGTAACACAATTTTAGACTCATGAGAATAGAGTACACGGCTCCAATCTTGCTGTGTCCAATTTAAATGACTGCGTGCGAAATGAAGGCGCGCTGTTCGGTGGGCTCGCGTTAGTTTGGGGCCATTAGCTGGTTTGTGTGGTACCATATCGCGTTCTTTTAACCTTCTCCGAACAGTTCGAGCGCTCACAGATACTCCGTGGAAGTCACGAAGTTGGTTTTGTATCTCAATGGAGGTAAGGTGACGATTTCTCAAGCTGGTCGTCACGATGAATCGATCCTGCCTTTCAGTTGTGACCCGAGATCGTGGCCTTCCTTGGCGACGAACAAAGCCGCCAGTCTCTAGGTACCTCCGATAAACATTTCGGACCGCAGATCGACTTAAATTAAGTTGAGCACTCACGTTTCTTTGGCTGTGTCCGGCCTGAATAAGTGCCACAGCTTGGGCGGCGACTTCAGGTGAAGTATCCATAGATTATTGATAGAACCTCACCTTAATGTTAAGAATAAGTAATGTTTGTTGCAAAACCAAAGATATCAATCACTTTTTCAAGAATTAAATCCAAGTAAACCAATAAAACCAAGTTTTCTTAGTATTCGATTGTTTGATATCAACAAACAGGCTCCAAATTGTCTTTTGTTTCTTTAAATTCTGTGTTCGAAATTCAAAAAAAGACTATTGAATGAAATTGTGAATGTGCCAGGTTCAAAACTGCATAAAAACTTTTTGCTCGACCTAATATAAAATTTTAGCTAGGACCAAACGAAACTGAAAATACAAGGTGGGCCAAAAGATGTGTCCAGAAGTGTATGTTATTTAGAAGAAATACATGTACGAGCCTTTCGATCGGTACTTACAGTAAAGTTACAGGTTTTTTTTTTCACATTTAGCGGGTTCGATTCCCGGTTCAGACAGGCGATTATTTAAAATTCTTTGAATGCAGTTCGTATCGTTTTTAAAATTAAAATGAAGTCTTGATTCAGTAAATTTTTCTATGTACTGTATGTAAGGTACTTTCCCTTCATGTGGCAAAGTTGTGGGAGGCCCTTTACTTATATATAATATTTTCAAGTCATTTTCTTACAGTAGGTACTTATCTATCTATAAATAAAAACCAGTTGCCGAATATATAAGCGCATCACTACAGAACGGTTGCAACTATTTGGGTAAATCTTTTTTTTTTTGTGTTTTTAATTGTCAGGACAAGGTTTGTATGATGTTGGAAAAGTCGGAAATTTGGATGCTATTTTTTTTTTTTTTTTTTTTTTTTTTGCCTCAGAGATGGCAGCAGTGATGGGGTCCAATAGGGCCGATGCCGCCGGGGTCGCGGGTAGTTCGAAAGAGATACCGTGGCCCTGGCACGGGTGAAGGAGCATGGGTGGGTTTTAGTCAGTAAAAGTCTGACACGTCCTCCCGCTCTGCCCAGAGCGGGAGAAGTCATTTGATGATTTCCCATCCACAAAAAAAAAAAAAAAAAAAGGTTTGTATGAAACAATTTTTTTTGTAAAGTCCACCGGAAATGTCGGAAGTTTGATGGTGTTATTGTATGAAAATCTCAATAAAAAATAATTTACCCGGGCGAACGCTTGGCACGAACAGCTCGTAATTTATGGATGAGTAAGATGGCTTCATATGTCGTGTATGATGATTCAATGAACAAGACAGAAATTTATTATTTCATCTCTGATTATAAAGTTGTATCTTACCCCTAAAACGCAGATATAAATATCGACGTAACAATATTTGACTACTTATTAAAACATTATAATGACTGATTCTTACAAAACAGTTGAACTTTAACAAGCAACGAATCATTAGAAGCGATATCGGACGACTTATTGTTAGATCGGAAAACATTAACATAACAAAGTAGGATTTATTGAAAACGGTACTAGAACGACTCATAGTATTTATTTGTACGAATATTTATGTTGATTCAATTGATCCTAGAAATATCGAATTTATATTTCCAGATACAAAAATGTAATATCTAGCTGCGAAATACAATTTTATTTAGATGTTCTTTTTCTGGACTACAAATGCTAACCTCAGTCACTATCGCACAATAGGATGAGTCATGCACAAATTACTGACAGATTATCCATTAAAATTTGTTGTAAATCAATCGCATTAAAAACGTCGTTGAAAGTTTGTTACACGAATTTGTCTGTACACCAATTAATCTGAAACTCAAACGGAACAAATCCTGAGCGAGGTGACGTGAAGTCGAATGAAGCTTTCTGCCAAAAAGTTGTGACAAAAGTTGTTATTGTAGGTACCTACGTCGGAGTGTGGCGTGCGGCCGGCCCAGAGTGAAACTTGCGCGGCCTGCAAGCGGTTATTGAGCGGAAAGCGAGCGACGCGGGCCAGGCGCTGACGCAGACCGACACCACCTCGCTGTCCAACTTTATTTTGTTTCGAAGTTCCCCCTTCACTTTTTGTAATAACAGGTAAATCTGTTATCTCGCGTCCCTACGTCAAAACAGAAATCGTGTTTCCCTTTCAAAGTGCTCAGGTTGTAAAAATTGATTTCTGCAGAACATTGAAACACAAATATTGTTTGGAAAAAGAAGCAATTTCGCGCGTCCCTTCTGAAGGCGAGGACTCTTATAAACATCGGGGTACCGGCAAACTGCCGGTGTCGTAATCTCCCGAAAACATAAAAGCGTATGAAAACTTTAGTGTCCAATAAATTTTGTCAATACAAGTGAGACCAGGGCATAATATTTTAACCAAACGTTTTAAACATAGTAAGACGGAATGCATGACTACGTTTTACCGTGGAAATTCTAGCACTAGCAATAAACAACTACAACAATTTAAGATATAAAATTGCGTTTAAATAGATAAATAGTAAAATTGTTTGTATGTTGAATATTAATAAGGTGCTCCCTAAAATGAATCTGCCACCCTTTCATTACTCAGCCCACGCCTGCATAAATTAAAACTGCTCTAATCGCAGCGAAAATATTATTTAGCTGCCTACGTATTGATGATAATTTAGTCGTAATAAAATAGTACTTAAACTACTTAACACTAGAAAATACAACGGCGTGTAGTTTTGGTCCAATTAACCGATGATTTCGTTTGGAGTGTATTGAACAAGCTGATGGCGCTGGCGGAGGGCTCGTCAAAGCCATCATTAACCAAATATTTCGTGACAGTTGGTGGGAGCGCGGGGCCAGTGATGCCAACTTAGTTTTCTTAGCTAGATTTAGCCCTTTTTTCGTTCGCTCAGACTTTTAAGCAGAAAATATTAGATGTTTTACTATAGTTTATGAGTAACTGATAGGCATGTTACAAATACGAGTAGAACATTTCGAAGAAGGATTCAAAGGTTTTTAAACAAGGCTGTACATTGCGGCCTACCGTCAACATCGTCAGCACAAACTGAAACTGTTCAAAACAATTCGTTGAGGGCTCATCTAGATGCTTTTAATCATAATTATTTTGGGTGTTTTTTTTTCTTTTAATTTACCTAAATACTCGTAACAATATGATCCAATAAACTATATTTGTAAAAAGTCTATAGGTAAGTAGTACATGTAACTAAGCAATCGTTTAATATTTATACTCCTTTTTATTTATTAGCCCTTTAGCTCTGTTTTTTGGTTAAATCTGAGTTAGATTTTAGATTCTATGAAGCCCGAAATCTCGACATGGTTGGCAATGGCAACACTCGCGCTCACCACCGGTCGTCGCAACGACTCGATTAATTATACTCCTGATCTAATTAGCTGACCGTGCCATCAATCGGCGCACGCGATGCTGGACAATTTGCATTTTGTTTGATCCTGTTTTTTAGGTAATTAATCACAGCCTGGAACCATGCCTGTAATTACAGTAATTTAGAGGATCTCAACCTACAATGTTAATGGAAAAGTAGGTAAACTACATTAGGCTGTTGAATTTTGGTAAGTAATTACATTAGCTATGTGAGTTATGAATAATTGAAGCGGTACAATCTACATACGGGAACCTTCCTACATAAACATATCCTAAATACTCGTATATTTCTGATTGTTATTCTGGGAACACTCTTGTATAGTCCGTGTATCACTTCTCGGATTTTTCCGCCTGAATTTCATAGGTATATTAGCCGACGGACAGGCACGTTCACAATTTGCGGCTGCGGATTGGCACGAATGGAGCGTGCAATATCAAAGTTGCGGCGGTATATAGGTTCGAATATTGAACTCGAATGCCGAATGACGGACCCTGCAGTGTTCCGTAACCGCACCGCACCGCACAACCCCGCTCCGCTCGCCCTCCACACTATGATTTGTAATTCAATTATGACAAGTACAGACCGCAATTCTTGCTACAATCGTCCGTTCTCGACCACGCGCAATAAAATTCATGAGACTGTTGTTACATTCATGAGAGGAATTGGGAAAAAATACTGTGTAAACACGTTTGCGATACACGAGAGATGTAGATTTTATGAGCGCGTGTCACGAACCCGCCTTGCGCCTCGACGCCACCCGCCGCTGGCTCCCGTGCGCGGTACACTTCCTCCGTTCTGTATTTTTTTATTTTATCTTACACCCAAAACTTTCCCCGACGTGATACCGGTATTAAGATAACAAGATTTTCAAACATTCAGGCGATTTCTAAATGAAGCAGATCTAACATTGCTCGAAAAATACTGTAAAAGTTTTCTTATTCTTGTTTCATTAATAATTCAGGAGGCTCTACAAAAGTGGGCCTCATTCTAATTTTATTAAGGGCTATGCAATAAGCATCACCTCTACTGCCTACCACTCTCGGTATTATAATCGTATACCTATTCTGATTTAATTCTATATTGTTACGATGAGACTTGGGGAGTAATCTTGCATTTTGTGAAAAAGCCTTTCAGGCTTTCAAACCCTCGTAGACGTTTAAACGTCTTAAATGTATGGTTAAACACGCTAATAACTACTTAACTTTAAACAACGTTTATATTATAAGTAAAGGGGGTTAGGTGTTAGAAAAAAGTAAAAAAATAGTTAGTACTTGAAAATAACAATTGAATTTACTTGTGGGATTATTTGAAACTAGCTTTTGCCCGCGGCTTCGCCCGGTGGATGTCAAAAAATATCCAACAGGAACGTACTACCGAGAAATCCTTTCCTTATTCCTTGTCCACATTATAAAAGGAACCTCTGTGCACAATTTCAGCTTTCTAGGTCCAAGGGGTTGGGCTGGGCGTTGATGAGTCAGTCATTCAGGATTTCTCTTTTTATTTGTATAGATAAGCAATATAATTGTTGAAGGTCTCATCGGGGTCATAATATTAAATGGCCTAGCTGAAGCTACACACCTAAGGTACTGACATAGGATAGAGTAAGCTTACAGTTAGTCGACCAAGAAAAATCCTTGAAATAAATAACGGATTCAAATACCAAAAACCATTTGCCAAATCCTCCTCACAAATAGGGCATTATCTCCCAAGATGCCGTGAAAAATAAAAGATGAATTTTAAAGAATTTCAATTATCTTAAGGGACGAAAAAGTATTATTTATGATAAGACACTTTGAAACAGCTAGTAGAAAATGGCTCCCAAGCTCTTGCGACGCGAAGGCGCGGGCTTCATGGTAAGCAAGTGAATTTATTATTTTGTATCGTATTTTAATTTGTATAAGATTTATATTTTTACTAATTTATGGCGGTAGGAACCTTTAACGAGTTTTTGAAGCAATTTTTAGCTAGATCTACGATGTTAGACAAAAAGCTGGCGTTTCATAATTTGCAATCTTCATGATATCGGATGATTTGCATAATAGGAAAAGAGCTTAGCATGAAAAATGCTCTGAAATTGGAAGAATGATCGAAGGCTTTTTCATTAATATTAATTCTTTACGAGTAGGTAGGTAGGTAAAATGTTCCTAAGTGACAGCACAGAATAATAAAGCTACAGTAGTATATCTGGGCAGTGACCTTGAATTAATTACCTACGGCCGCTCGGTAAGTAAAGACGCGTCCGTCCGTGTGTAACCGCCGCGCACTCGAACTGTTGCGTACTGGTATATACTGAGATTTCGAAGCGCGTCGTTTCGACCGTCTTCTATGAAGTTGTGCTACTGTAATATTATTATTCTGTGGTGACAGTCCGACGCACACACGGAGGCCAGGCTGTCTGTCCTTTAACCTACTTGTATGCTTCCAAAAACATCGAAAGTCTTTCTTAGAATCTTACAAGAATCTTGTATGACTTTGTAACTTACAATGTCACAGGTTCCCTGTCCGATGAATCAAATATGATTCACGTGACACTTTTTGAACCGACACTGACAAGTTCATGAATCATATATGAACAAAATTAGTACCAAGTTTAAAGGCTTATTTCTGTTGGACGTAGCGGGATTTATGCAATTTTTAGTATAGGGACGTAGGGAGTACATTGTCTTCTGTCGAAAAAAATAAAAAAATTAGGTAAATTATCTTTATTTTTTTTTATACGGATATGAATGTGCAAATAAATTTTACACAGTAAATTAGTATAAAGAAAAATAAAACGAACAATATTTATCTTAGCAAATTTATTGAAATGATACAAAAAGAATAGAAAAAAAAATGGTAAGGTGAGTATAAATTCGAATTTTATGCGTACTAATTATTTGCACGCCCTGGATTTAAGTGTGCATCATTGATCATGTGCATCACGTTTTTTTTTTTACGTTTTTTACGTCTAAAACACCTCTGACATGTTTCCAAAACACATTATATACCTTTTAAATAACTAACAGAAGCGAAATTTAAAAAAAAAAGTGCAAGACATTACGTCATGAAAAATCTTTGTTATATGGGGACAAGGAACCTGTTAAAATTTGCACGACTAGAAAGTTGAATATAGAGAAACCATATGTCATTTTAGCATAAACAATTTACATATAATATATTCTGGCAAATAAAGCATTCATTAATTCATACTCTTAATGCTGTGAAGCTAGAACATCCATTTTAATTTGGATCTCATGATCTTGTATCAGTGAAATTCTACCCACGCTGCTGCACTTACGAGTAGTATGTAGGTTGTAGATGGTGAAGGAAAACATAGTGAGGAAACCGGCATGACCTAGAACTAAAAATTCGAAGACATGTGACATCTACCAACCCGCACTGGGCCCGCGTGGTAGTTTATAATAGTGATTATTATAGGCTGATTATGCATTAGAGAAGCAGTCTTTTGAAAATTTCATATTTTTATAATCAACAACATAACATAACCTCCACCCATATTACGTTTAGGTCCCATTAAATAGGGAGCGCGCCTATATTATCATCAACCGTGCACAAATACAAAATTCGAGCAGCTCATAGAAAAATCCTGAAAAACCCAATAACACTGCGCGACCAGGGAATCGAACCGAGGACCTCATGCACACCAGCTGTACTTGTGACCACTAGAGCAACGTGGCTAAGTTGCAAGTGTTATTAGCAGTATATTGAGCAGTTTTCAATACCTACATACCGCGCACTGACGACTATGGTTTAAAGTGTACAAAGCAAAATATTAATCTTATTATTGGCCATAACGGGGGAAAGTTCGGCCGTTAGAGCCACCAAAAATTAGATATTAGGGAAATTTCCTTATAGATAATGTGTTCAGCTAGTATATCTTGTGACTTCGATGTTTATGGGCAATGTTATATTTCATATTTAATGTGTGTTGAATCGAATCTACGAAGAGTTGACAGCATTTAGTATCATAAATATTTCCAATCACTTTCCAACTTATTTGAACATTTTATCCCTCGCTTTGATACTACATTGTGTTTTCGAATGGTGCTCTAAGCAGCGATATCAAAGTTTGAAAAGATATTGAGAATAAAACAAACAAAAAAAATGTTAAAAGTCTTTTATTTTAATCTATATAAATATAAAGAGAAGTCCTGACTGACTGATCAACGCCCAGCCCAAACTCTTGGACCTAGAAAGCTGAAATTTTGCACAGAGGTTCCCTTTATAATGTAGACAAGGAATAAGGAAGGAATTCCCGGTAGTACCTACGTTCCCGTGGGATATTTTCCGACAACCACGCGGATGAAGCCGCTGGCAAAATCTAATCACGAACAAACGAGCGAAGCCGCGGGCACAGCTAGTCACGAATGAATTACCAATAGGTACTCGACAACCACGAATGACCCCCAAACTGGCCAAAGGGCCATTCTGCAAAATTAAATGTCATTTATAACGGACACTTAGCAATTTTCCTTTTTGTAACATTTTTCCATCATAAAAGGTTTACAGCGGGTCTGCGGCCGTTCGTTTGCTGAAACAAAAATGTCCGGGCCCGTGCATGTAGCTAACAGGGATTAAGAGTTGAAACATTGCGGCAGGCCGGAATAACGGCCTTATTTACTGTGCAAGTGTGCACGATGTCCTTCGTAAGCGACGTTAGGGGTAATTGCATTGAGTGGTGGGATTATTGGCTGAGTAATGAAAACGTAAGCAAAATTTGGGTTTTTCCTAATTAGTTATGCTATTATTTGATTTATGCCGGAGGTATTCTAATGCTTTGGTTAAGACATCGAATCATCAGTCCCTTTAATGTAGGAACATTTTAGACATGACAGTAAAAAAAATGGGAGAAGTGAAAACAAAACCAACAAAATGAACATCAATCAGGCAAACTGTCTGTAACCGCACTAATATTTTCAAACTTCCTATCTTGAACAATGTTGTTCAGAACTCCGCTTACTCCGATCGATCTCTAAACTAATCGCAATCACAAAACTTGCAAGTCATCTCCAGCAACTCTGTGCCACTTTTGGAACAACGATACATCTCTCAAATGTCCTTTTTGTAACGCTACGAGTGTCCTTTTATAGCACAACTTTGTAGTTTAAACTAGATATGTATAAGCGTTGTTTTGTTCGAAATTGTTGATCAAACATAGCTAATAAAATGAATGTAATGAAAAAGTACGAATATATTCTATAATGGAAGCTGTAATTACGTGTGGTGGTGTATTATTAGGTATCAGTAATTAATAATTTAGGACTGTAGCGCCATATTTTACGCGATTCCGGTGCCATGCGGGTTTTATGCAATAGTAGGCGCACACAATTGTGAATAGAAACATCAAACTATAAATACCTAAATAATTAAATTTCCATTCATAAAAACTCGTTCTTTTTTCTGCCCACATTGAATCGAATCATAATTTTTGGCATGTTCTTTTCTTAGTGAATGAACCAAACCACCGTCTTAACACGAACATTGAGTCCTAATGCCGTCGAGGCCTCGCAAATTACAAACACCGGGCCTCCCACATAAATCCAACCTTTTCAAGTTAATAAAAATGATTTAAGCACGCATTAAAAGGATCTTTTTCCCGCTGAGAACACGGAATTTATAATGGTAATAACTTGGCCGATTGTCCCGTAATTACATGTTGTACATAGAAATGTTCACAGCGATACGGTCGCAGGCAAGGGTTAACTTTACAAAAGACTTGATAATTATAATCGTTTGAGAACAAATTCCGCGGCTGCGTTCCTCGCGGCTTCCGAAGCATTTTAATTTCGCTGATTAGCAACTGGGATAAAAAAAGTTGTGTTAGATACAAACAATAGTGGGAGGTTATATCGTGGGCCATAAACCGTAGAAGCCAATCCCCGGATCTATCCGCCACTAAGAAAATACTGCCGACCGTTCAATGTGTGAGTGCCTACTTTCACTTGATTCAGTTGGTTTGATTGAAAATTATTGTGGCTAACCCGACAAAGAAAATCTGTGGAAAGCCCAATATTTTTACTGGAATACCTACAATTTATAAGGATCAAATCAAAATCTTTTAAGCTAAGAATAAACTTGTGGGAACTTCCTAGATAGAACCCAACATGACTTTTGTTGACTTACAGTAGGTACCAGTAAATCCTCACGATTCCTAGGTATAAGTAGGTAGGTACTTATTCAACTCATTGCTAAAGCTGATATCAGGCAAGTGGATGGTTCACTCGAGTGAATTTAATTTTTGTTTATTCAACGTTCACACGGCACTTACAAAATTAACTAGCTAATCTCGCGACTTTGTTCGCGTGGAAGTCGTCAGAGACTAGAAATACTCCATACAACGCCACATTTCCCGCCCGGGCTAATAATTCGTTTGTGCTTAGTATTGTTTCTGACTTTGTTCTTTTTGCACGGCACCTACGGGTTGTAGCGTGATGTTACCTTCCTCAAGAATTAGGCTATAAATGGAAAAAAAAAATCAAATCCTACTGGTAGTTCCAGAGATTAGCGCATTCAAACAAAAAAACAAACAAACTCCTTCAGCTTTATTATAATATACTAGCTTTTGCCCGCGGCTTCGTCCGCGTGGATATCGAAAAATATCCCACGGGAACGTACAAGTACTACCGGGAAATCTTTCCTTGTTCCTTGTCTACATTATAAAGGGAACCTCTGTGCAAAATTTCAGCTTTCTAGGTTTAAGGGTTTGGGCTGGGCGTTGATCAGTCAGTTAGTCAATCAGGACTTCTCTTTTTATTTATATAGATAGATAATATATTAACGTTTATCTGCTCCTTGCATGTTCATTTTATGATCATTCGTTAGGCGAGTGAAAGATGCCGAATGCCGAAAACCGACAACTTCGGATAGTTTCGTTTATTTCACTTTTGGTACATGTTGTGTACAGAGGTTTCACTTCGAGTAAAAGATGCCGAATGTAATACAAAAAGGAACAAAAATTACAGCGTCTGATATCTATTGACATGCTCAAATCAAATCAAAATATTTTATTTCACATAAACCAATGGCAATGGGCTTTTACAATGTTTTCAATAATTTATTTTGTAAAATATAGGTATGGTTACAAATAATATATTGTCTAAAATATGTGCAATATGTTATGCCAATATATGGCATGCAAAATCAACATAAACAAGCTATTACAATTAAGGTGGAATGTCAATAGATTACATAAAAAAAAAACTATTTAAAATATGTCAATTAGGTAAACACGTCATTACAATTTTAGATAAATAAACACATTTATACTTAATCAATAAATAAAATCATATGTTTTTAATTAGCAAGTCAGAGTCGTCATACCTTAACAGTCAGACACTCTTTATTTATAATAGCTGATGGTATACTGTTATATATTTTTGGGTTTTCACATTACAATGTTAAGGTATGGATATATGCCTGTCAACAAGTACCAGGCACTTAACAAAATAGAAAATGGTCTACAAATCTACAGTCTATGAAGCCTACAGCTTTCTCACATTCACAAAATATAAAAGAACTAGCTGACCCGACAGACGTTGCCCTGTCCTCATGTATGAGAAAATTAATTTTCTTCATATTTTTTTTTTGTGAATTTTCCTATGTTTTAATACTTGTTATCCTATTCCGGATGAAGACCAATCCAAAAACACAAAAGTCATAAAAATTTGTTCAGCTGTCCTTGAGTTATATATGGTGTAACTAACACGACTTTGTTTTATATATGTGTATATATATATAGATATAGGTATATAAAAGATAAATAAAAAGATAAAACCAATTTAAACCAAATGACATGATTGCCATTACAACTGTAACAAATCTGAATTTAAAAAAGGCCTTATAAACAACATTGAGAACGGGTCTTCTCGCGATATTCCTTTTTACGGGGTAAATAGGTACCTACTTGTTTCCCGACGTTAAAAAATCCTGTCCACAAAAGCCACTAATAAATAGTTGAAATTAGAATATTATAGTAAAATAATGTCAATAAAATGATGTCAAGGAAGTATATTTTATTTTTACAATAAGATTAGACATTTATACAAACCTTTTTTACAGTCCATTCAACCGATTTTGACTTCTATTCCTTAGGCTTAAGGATGGCATTAAAGGCAAAAAAGTGGTTACAATACCAACTGTTTACTGCAGCTGCCATTTGTCATGCCACCAAAGCAAAAGAAGTCAAAATCGGTTGAATGGACTGTAAAAAAGGTTTGTATCTTATTGTAAATGGATTATAGTTATGTAAAAGAAAATAAAATTAAAGAAAACATCATAATTTGGGAGCAGTTAATAGACACATATAGTTATGCCGTTAATGAGGCGCTACCAGGGAAGCCACAAAAACATCGTGAGGAAACCCATGAGGAAATGTCTGACAGATATTATATTTCTCGACAGCATGTGGAGTCTAGTCAGAGGCCCATAGGCGGGCATAAAACTCTGACACACCAGGTGTCATGTCACTAACAAGAACACGAAGTGCAGAAGGAATTATTGTCAAACTTAATTGTTTTCAATGTAGTCTTCAATCTTATAAAATTGAGAATGTGCTTGGATGCTGATGTAGCATGACCATAGTTTACAGCCCAAAATCCTGCAACAATAACTTACGTCGCAGATAATAATTCAGATGGGTCAGGCGCAGATTGAAAGCACTCTGATAACAAATGACCCTCGTAATGCGCTCGACATAAATTCACCAAGGTAGAGGTAATTGTCCAAATCACTGTCAATCTCTAATGACAATACCGTTTGTCCTCCTGATAGAGCCATTAATATCAAGTTTCAACTTAAAACTGATTTAATATTATCGTGTTTCTGAGCTGTGGGCGTAGAAATAGGTCACACATGATACATGTAGGTATTAGAATCTCTTGTTGTGGGTCGGGAACACTGACACTTATGAGAAGACACGTCTTAAATCTGGAAAGAGGCTTAGGAATATGTGTACAACCTTTCTCGTGTTATTCATCAAAGCTGTAATGACTTAAACCAAATTAATTTTTAATTCCTATCTTTAAAATATCTACCAAAATGGTTATGTTTTTCGGCCGTAAACTCACCACCAAACCCAAAGGTTTTGCTTTGGTAAAAGTAAAAGAAATGCATGTGTATATTTTAGTCATTATTTTTTATCGTTTCAACTTAAATAACACGAAACTTTATAGTGTAAGTATTATTATTGAAACAAGAAAGATGCTATAAGAAAAGGAAAGCTTTTTTTTCTGCATTTTCCATTATTGTTCTTTTAGTTGGTGTACTATCTATTTACGCCGTAAAATTTATTAAAAGTGTTAAAGTATTTATTTTTAATACTAGATTGTTTTACAAATGTTTATCAATTAATTATAGGCTAGTTTTGAGTACAAATGAGTTAAGCATCTGTAGCCGAACTAGGCTTTCGGCTATCAGCGCCAATCCCCTTGGATAATGTTACATTTAACATTAACCAACCAACCATTTTTTTTTTGCCATTAACATTAATTTTTACTTTGCCCGGCACACTTATATGGATATTTCGGACGAAAATTGCCGAAAATCGAAAACGAAAATAACATGCATATGTAACTAGTTTTAATAAGGTCCCATACAACAAGTTGCTGCAAATCATGCATGCTATCTAATTTAAAATGAATTTAATAAAGCTTCGTCGTGTTAGCTGTAACAAAAATATTTTCTTCCCCCGACGACGTATGAACGTAAGTATTAAAACTAAATGAGATTTTCCGAAACTAAATTATGGGAGTAGAATGTTATTTTCATATTTGCATAATCTTTACATTATGAAGATGAAATTCACACAACGATGATTCTTGCAACCATTCCGGAGACTATTATTAATGGCATAATTAGACATTAACAAAAAAAAGATTTTTCTAAAATTTACTCCTTACTGGGGTGAAAGGAGTATTCTGGTTAAATAAATGAGTTTCTTTTGCTAAGTATACCAATTTGTCAGGAGAAATATATTACGTTATGTTATAATAATACAGAAATAAGTTATTTATATAATTAATATAATAATATATAATTTATTTTACAAGTAAGTACAGGTCAAAACTTTTTCTTTCACAAAACATTTCCAATAATGTATCTTTAAAAAAATCATCACCATGTATTGTAAACACCTATATTAATATATTGTAAGCATCCTTACAGTAATCATCATTGTTTTTAAGATTGAAAGTAACGGCTCGCCATCACACAGATAAACGTTAAAAGGTTTTCGTTGTGTGGCTAAAACCAACTGTATAATAGGCTAAAATGTTTTGTACATAAATAAAATAATTTGCGTGCAATGTTATCCTATGAGCAGTGGTGGCCCAGTGGTAACGGTCGCGACTTACGAGTTGTAGGTCGTAGGTTCGAACCCAGGCAGGCGCTTTACTTTGTGTAAATTATTTTATCACCACTGCTCTCAAAACGGTGAAGGAAAACATCGTGAGGAAACCGGCATGTCCTAGAATCAAAAATTCGAAGACTTGTGACTTCTGCCAACCCGCACTGGGCCCGCGTGGTGGATTACGGCCCTCTCCCTCTCACAGAGAGGAGGCCTGTGTCCCAGCTGTGGGAACGTTATAGGCTGATTATGTTTGTTATCCTATAATTACGTAGTTTACCTAATACTTAATAAGAGTTTAAAATATAATATCCACCTCAAACAAACAAAATAAAATAAATTTCCATTTAAAAGTACCTAGGTACATACAATATAATTTCTAGTGGCTATAATATTCAATCAGACCTTAATAAATTTGATCAGCATGCGATAATAAACTGGTTATAGACTCAGTAAAACCCTTTCACTGATAAGGGTAAATTAACGGAATAATCTGTTTATGTTCGTCACAAATAAATATGGCGCCCTCTCTTCTGTATTTTTCCTTTTTTTTTCGCACGATACGACATGATAACGGCTTGTCACATACCATTATATCATACCCAGGGGAATCATTTCTGTCTGATTGTGTGGGATGATTTTAATTTTTGACGTAGATACCTACGCCATAGTCCTACGGTTACGGGTTGATAACGTGTGACGTGCCGTTATCACGTCGAATGGTTCACATATTTTACATATCAAAAATAAAGCATTATTCCAATTTAAAACGTTTATATTATCTCAAATACCCTAAAAACTACTTACAGCAACACAACACAGTTGCCAAAAGCTAATAGTGTTTTAGCAAAGCGGAAATGAAAAAGCCATGTATAAACCAAGTATAATATAGCAAACAGCGAACCGCAAAAGTCCTTAGAACAAATTCACAGTTCAAATTCGATCAACAAATATAAAACGAACGTTATATTTCCCTCCCATACTTAATATTTAGCCCATTTCATGTTAAAAGCATTACCAGGAGCGCATATTAGGCGGGTAACTTTTCGACCGCGTCCCGTAAGTGGCCGTCCTCTGCCTACACAAACTATTTGCCAAGTGATCCGTGCTTATTGGATACAAACGTGCGGGTGGTTGCTTGTGGACACTTCCACGATGAATCTACCCGCAGCCTCGTATTACACTGAAATTGTTTGGATTTAAAACTATCCTCAATCCCCATCAGTCTTGGTCCGCCTACCGCAGAATTTAATCGTCTAATGTTACCTTAACAATTTTGCTTCCTTGGTCCGTTATAACTGTTTTCCTAGTAGTTTTTGTGTCGTTCTAGGGTGGTTCCGCGGAGGTAGGTAGGTACTTTTTATTCGAAATTTATTTTAATCGCGCAATAATTCATCTGCTCTTAAAAATGATATACGACTTTGCAGATCGCAGTTAAACAGGATTTCTGCAGCGTGAAGCAACTATTTGTAGGTTTCTCTACAAAGTGTAGGTACTTTTGAAGACTTTTTTTATTGTTTTACATATTTCAATTACGATCCGTCCGATACGCCTGTTACTGTAGACGCAAGCCTTAAAACTGATTCGTGAACATAGCAATAACTGAGCTATAACCTATTGGCAGTACAGTAAGGTGTGAATTGTCACATCAGTGGAAACTGGGTCTAGAAATTAAAGAAATATATCAGTTGCAAGTCATAAAAGTGAGCTGCTGGGAATAGATTTCGATGCTGTTGGTAAGCGATAAACAAGCACTCTATCTAAGCATTGCGATCTTCCGAACGGATGCGCCACACGTTTTTTCCAAACATATTCTAAAACTGGCTTTGTTGGTCTGTAAGCTCGTAGTGAAAAAAGGACTATCCGTGTTGTGTAGGTGCCGTCAAAGCTCTGCGGAGCGCTGATGGTACCAGGATAAATAAAATACTTGTTTGTAATATTAACTCCGATAATTATTTCTAGAATTGGTTCTATGTTTTTTACATCATGACATCTGCTTGTCAGCTCGAGGGCCGACTGTGTAATCTTTTAACTGTTCTAAATATAAATCCAAATCAATGCTTGTTAGTACTCTTGCCATTTGCTGATAATATATTCGCGGGGCTTTTATGTTAACCACGTTATGTTAAAGCCACTACAGGGCCCCAATTCTGTATGATTCTCCGCTGATATCTTACCACGTGCAAACCACGTCAATATCGTGTCTTGTAGAAACCTTTATTTATACAACATTAGTTTTAGTATATGCGAATCCCGAAGCACATGTCTAGTATTTTTATGTAAAGAATCTATGTACAAAAGTTCAAAACTGTATCATAAATCATGATTCAACTTCGATTTCGATTTTTTTTGTTTTCGATTTTTTTTTCGATTTTGATTTGATTCGATTCATTTTTTTTGTGATTTCATATTACCAGGTAACATATTACCTGGTTGTCCGTACAAAAACATGATCACCACGCGGCGCCCGCTGTGTGCCCGTGCCTAGTGCCGCTATGACCTACCGTGACTTGTTTTCGTCGCTCGGTGTCCATATTGTAACCTTTTTTAAAGATTTTTGGGGCAAAATATAACACGGTATAAAAATTATTGGAATCGATTCGGTTGTTTATTCTGAACAAACTATATTCAGGTTTCGCATATACTAAAAATAATGTTGTATATAGGAAAATGTCATAGAGAATAAATACATTATTAACACATGTCGTGATTGGTTCAAGGAATTGACGTGGTTTCGATATAAGGAATTGTTAAATGGTCATAGTGAATTAGGGACCTATACACAATACTTAATAGAACATATTTTCAGTCGACCCACTTGTACATAAACTACGACAAAGAGATACGATGAAAACAAACTCGGAGACAGAACTGAATCTCAGAGTAAAGAAACCCAGTTGACGTCGCTTTTTCTTGTATTTCGCAATAAAACGGTAGTGAATATGTAAATAGCGAGCAATAAATAATAGACCGATGGTGAACAGAAAAGAAGCACCTTAAGCGTACTCAACGTTTATTAATCTCGGTTAAAATTCTTGAGCACAGCCCTCTTGACCGAGATGTTTGACGCTCACAGTAACCCGATCAGCACTTTATCCCGAAGTTCCTTGTGTACCCACGTAATTGCCTGTAATATTTTAATAAGCCTCCGAGATAACAATTTCTGCGTAACGTGACTCTTAAATTTGGGAACCCTTAAACAGATATTAAACGAATAGCAGTTACTTAATAATAATTTCACGTTATTATGCGAACATGATATTAAACGTTTATTTAAGTACCTAGCTTAATTGTATTTTGAGTTGTGGACTTATCTAGGAATTGTTAGACGAAGTATTTGTTGAACAAAGGTCGTCTTCGGGAAATTCTGTAGCCTTCAAGTCTTTTATTATGGAAGTAGTTTTTTCTCACAACTCCGCCCACGCAGTGAGGTTGGGAGTTTCCTTTGAAGACACTACTTTCCAAGTACCAACCTTAGTAAGTAGGACCTATTCATTATATTCATTTGGTGGTTGCCAGCCGATAAGCACCGCGGATCTGGTACACTTGCGCGAAAAGATATTTCTGCGAATGGACTTTTGCGCGAAGGGACACTTCTTTCGCGCAATTATCCCTTCGCGCAAAAGTCCATTCGCGCACGTGGGTTCGCGGAAGTGTTTTTCGCGCAAGTGTACCAGATCCAAATATCCTGCTACCATGCACCGCTATTTAAAGATCTAGTATTGCCACAGTCATCACGTTTCGCAAAAATACTGGAGATAGAATTGTTCCGAGCCCTAAAAACAACTTTGCTGAGAAAAATCCTCATATTTATGATAACGACCAGATTATTGACTTTTTAAGAAAAACGAAAACTTCCTAGTCCTTTCAGATCTTTCTTTAAAAAAGATTATAAGGGATCAAACAACAAAAATGTTAAATAGATAGGTAGATGAAACTTAAATCGATTGAAGATCGATCGTTTGATTAATTCATGAGAGCTTTTGTACAAAGACTGAATGTGTTTATCCGATTATCCTCTTAACTTCGCCCTGAAAGCGGGGGGGGGGGGGGGGGGGGGGTGCGTTGCCTTCTACTTATTCCATTTAACATACATTGCAAACTTGCAAGTCACCGATAACCGACATTATTTCCACTTTTCTTTATACATTTTATAGTAAACAGCTTCTGATCAACAAAGGACTTTTTGGAAAAGGGCTTTCATCATGAATCGTTTAGAAATGTATGAAGCAGGAAGCAGGGGGAATATTAAACCAAAAAATATTGTAAAAATGCTCATCTTTTACAAAATAGGTGCTCAACTCCAGGAAAAATGTAAGCTCACCCTAATTTATAGAAAATTGTGTGTTACTGTGAGTAGACATAACTCCTTAATACCCTTATGCTTGCATGGCCCATTCAAATGATTTGCCGCATTTTCTTTGTACCGGTTTCCTTGGAACATTTAAAATGTAAAGTTGGTTTATTTTCCCTCCTCGTCAACTGTCCCATAGACGAGCAGCTAATTTACAGCCGCGTTCGCATTTTAATTAAAAGGGTTCCGTTATTTTAACACCACTGGAAATGTGTAGTAGGAATGAATTCCTGGAATAAAATGTTATTGCGAGATTTAAACAAACAATCACACGGTTGTTAATGAAAAGGTAAATCAAACCTCTCAATACTATTCGCGGAATTTAATCAAGGTGGATATTCAATGCGGAAACAATAAAGGATTTAAACCTAAAATGGTCAGTGCTGCGAAACTGTAAATACCACAGCGCTGACACACACAGTGATTTGAACGCGTGCGGCATCGAGCAGCGCGAGTATCACGACTGATCGACTGCCACTGTAAACACTCACCAAAGATCAGAGGGACGAACCGCTCTGTAAGTATGTACAGTTTAACAAAGTCCAGCCCGAGGTTATTTTATTGGATTCACACCTCGAATGAAAATAAAAAAACCGCACACCTCCACGGCCGATAGCGCTGTATTAACTAAGAGAGTCTACAGAATAGAATGCTGAAAAATCTCTTTAAGTCGTGCATTCACGAAAAGGTCACTGCATACATAAGGGAGCCAATATGAGAGCACTGTCGGCGGAGAGCTGGGTGTTATAATACCCAGGGTACAAGAGAAAGAAAGAAAGAAAATAAGACTCGTACAGGAATAATACAAGTCACAATCATAGAAAAATATTATAAAATATAGTTTAAAAAACTAAAAAACACGCTTTAATACCATTAAACTAAACTAAAAAGCAAAAAATTCAAATTTTCAATATACGAATAAAGTGACTAATAAGAAAATTAATGACATTGTAAAAAAAAATCGTGGGGTGCTTTGTACGACATTCTTACACTCTAGATAACTCTTTTTTTTACAATGACATTAATTTTCTTGTTAATCACTTTATTGTTATATTGAAAAATTTATTTTTTTACTTTTTAGTTCAGTTTAATAGTATTAAAGCGTGTTTTTTTTTTAGTTTTTAAACTATAATTTATTTTTCAATTTTTTAGAGATAAATTGTTGATCCTGATGATCCTGATCAGAATAATGGGACACAATATTTAAATTATTGTATTGTCATCGGGCCCTGTTATGTGTGCAAAATTTCGAAATAGGTAATTTGACCAAAAAATCAGTGTGCAGTGGGCAAAAATCGAGTTCAAAGATTCCGTTACATACATACAAACATACCAGGTGAAGCTAATAAAAGTGTGTTAATAAAAATGATAAAAAACAAAGTTCTGTACGATGCCAAAAGGTATATAATATCTCAGCTTTTGGCTAGTTTTTGTAGCTATGATAGCATAATAATGCTAAGCTAGCTAGTAACCCGGCCTCGTGGCCATAGATATATCGGTGCTCGTGTGTACATAACTATTTTAATTTTTAGGAAAGTAAGAAAGTGAGAAAGGTGGTGGAAAGTTAGTGAAAGCTAGTGTGGCAGTTTAATAGGATGGGGTTGATTTTACTATCCTTGCTTGTGTACTAGCCTTATGTGGCCGGCGAAGATGGTACCTACCCAATCGTATCATCTTACTCCACGGACTAATACGCGGGGTAACATGAGGCTAGGCGTGTGGCTGGTGAAGCTAGTATCCAATCGGATCATTTTATTCGAAGGCCTATGTCACTGCAATGCTAGTGGCTTCAAATACTAGTGGCGTAGATGTGACACATATTTTCCCCAAAACTTGCTTTTTACTTTGTTTATTTTATTTTGTTGTCCTTTGCGTCATGTTTACCGCAAATAAACGTATTTTCTTTCTTTCTTTTTTCTTTTCTTTTCTTTCAAATTTCCAAGCATCGCGTAAATAGCTTTAGCATGTGGCAAGCCAAGTTAGTTAGCTGGATATTACTTGCTTGCTATCTTAGCTTAAGAAACTACGATCGTGTAACCGGGGCATAACGTAAAGTAGTGAGTTTACGTTAAGAGGCGCGCTCGCCGCCCGGCCCCGGAGCCCGGCGTCGAATTCTCTCAGCCACTTGCATACTATATGCTCTCATATACTTTTTCTTACCTTATACATACCTGACAGTCTCCCTCAAAAATCAACATTTATATGGGGTAGGTACTAGCTTCAACATTATTAGAATCACGCGTCACGCGTGTAAGTCAATCCTAGCAGTCTCAAAATATCGTGATTTTGTTTTCGCAGATCGTGCGTGTCGGACCACGAACAATGAAGGGTTCCGTAGTTGGGATGAATTATTCCAAGAACAAACTTAACATTGTAGTTGAAAAACATGTTCTTCCGTACATTCCAACTGTAAATGTAAGTTTGTACTCACAATATTGAGAGATTTACCATGTTATTTTAAGACCACAGACTTCTTATAGGGTTTTTCTGTAATCTACAGATAAATATCCATTTGCTGTATTTTTTTCAAAGTTTAAGGCTCGGTAGTTTCGGAGATAAGGAGGGGGGGTGGGGGGGGGGAATGGTCAATTTTCGTCTATTTTCTTAAATAACTTTAAAACAATTTATTTTAAAATTATTAAAAAAAATATATTTGAGACGCTCATAGTAAGTCCTTTTATTTGATATGTAACACGGTATAGTTTGCAAAACTTTT
Organism: Cosmia pyralina; assembly: GCA_946251885.1. NCBI lineage: Eukaryota > Metazoa > Arthropoda > Insecta > Lepidoptera > Noctuidae > Cosmia > Cosmia pyralina. Next base: position 21,049,848 of record OX276344.1, read on the forward strand.
TTTTTTCATAATTCATTTATTTACTTCACCTGTTTGTGTTTGGGTCACAGAAATTGATATGTGTACCATATTTCAACTTAATCGGTCCATTAAGCGCAGGCCACACCGCCAGCTAGCGGGCGGGCGGGCTAGGCGGGCGAACATCGTTTCACCTCTTTACATACTTCGGTTCACACCGCGAGCTACCGACTAACCTAACGAGCTAAGCTAACGAAACATCCGACAATTCCAGCGAAGCTACTCGTTCACCTCGTTGGCGCGCCCGCGCTTCGCTAGCTTAGCTCGCCCGCCAGCCCGCTCGCCCGGTTCGTTCGCCCGTCCTCCCCGTTTCGAGTAGACTAGTCGACGCTCGTCTTTCGAATAGCAGTGTAGTGTTTACGTTTGTGCTTCGCCCGCTCCGCCCGTCGCTCGTCTGTCCGTAGTTTTCGGTGTGAACCCCATAGTTTAGCTCGCCAATATTTCGCGTAGTTTGTATAGTTTCCTTCGTTCGCTTCGCCCACCCGCCTAGCCCGCCCGCCCAATAGCTGGCGGTGTGGCCTGCGCTTTAGATTCGGAGCAAATTGGCTGTGTCAGACGGACGGACGGACGGACGGACGGACGGATGGACGGACGGACGGACGGAAGGACGGACGGACGGACGGACGGACGGACAGACAGACAGACAGACAACAAAAAAAAAAACTAAAAAGAAAAAAAAAACTTTTTCATTTCAGAATTAAGCATTACAACATTCACAACACTAGCCTCCACACTAGGATTCCCTGTGTTGTGGAGACTAGTCTCCTTCGTCTAAACATGCCCGAATTTTTAACTTTGTGCATAATTCATGCTACTGAAAATGGTATCTGCAAGTGTAACAGTTGCTCTACAATCCCTGTGGTGGATAGCGACACCAATTCACTGGCCCATAGTTCTACAATCTGTGAACATATAAAACTGAAAAACGTTTCAACCTTTTATAGCAAAAATACGTTGAAACAATAACTGTATCTGTATTTAGAGCCGCCCTAGTGGGTTATTTACCGTATAATTTTCTATTTCCCCACACTGCAAAAGATTTATAAAATTTATTTAAAAAGCAAACTCTGAATATTCTTATTTAAGCCGTCGTTTTTTTCTGCGATTCAATCTGCAGTAACTTTTCATCGTGGCAGGTTTTGCAGAATAAAGAGGGCCATTCTTTTTCAAAAGACATGATTATGTGCTGAGCGAAATCACGAGAAAACTGTATCAGGCGGAGTGCTGGGCAAAGTTTGGTGTGCTCTCTGACGCAGACATGTTGGAGTTGGGAAACAATGTTAACAAACTTACATCATTGTCAACAACAAAAATGTAATGGAGGAATGATTCTAATCAGGTACTACTAAGCCGAGTTCACAACATTTAAATCAACTGTTTAGATATTTAATCAGTTCTGTATTTAAAATTTCCTCACAAAATTTTACATAAACCAACTGTCGGTTTAAATAGGTATAGTTCGATTCAAACTTAATGGCGGCTCGGAAGTTAGCTGCGAGTGCAGACAGTGCAGGTACAGTCAAGTCGACAATAATTCTGGCTGCATTTAATTAAGGCCGGTTAAGCTCGATTTCATTTAGGAATTAAGATTAATTTATTATTATTATTTTTTTTTTTATTATTTTTATTGTAAGTACGCACTTATTATTTGCACCAAAGACAGCCCCATTTCATATCCAGGCAAATCACTGTCCATTCTAAGGTTGCCTGGAAGAGATTTCAGAAAGCGATAAGGCCGCCCATTGTATATTTTGTAGTGTTTGATTATGTCTTTTTTTGTTATGTATTTTTGTGGTGTACAATAAAGTATATATAAATAAATAAATAAATAAGATTTTTTTAAGATTTAGCTCTATTCAGTTTGAATCGTACTTTAACTGCACTCGCAGCTAACTTCCGAGCCGCCATTAAGTTTGAATCGAAATATACCTAACCGGTGGGTGCTTTGAATGTTGGTGGAAACAGGCCTATAGTGCAAGTTTTAATCTCGGACACTAAGTTAACAAGTGCAAATGTCAAACTGGCTTACATTACATTATCATAAAGGTCATTTGAACATTTTCACTTGCCAAAAAACAGTCCATATTTAGTAATTTCTTCAAAAGTAGCATTGAAAGAAATGAAAGAAAATATTTTCTCAAAACTTTAACTCTTGAAGGACACAATACGGCTATAACAATAAAACTTCTATTGTGTCTCGTTTTTGTCCTTCAAAGCGTTAAACTGCTGCCCAAAAACAGTTTCTGGTTTCATTTGATGAATTTGTATAGTTGATTATACAGATTCGGCGAACGGAACACCAGATTCCATACATATTTTCAGATCAGTGAACAATGCACTTAAGTACCCACGAGGTTTTTGTCATTATGATTAACTTATTTTGGCAGAGAGTTCAAGCATACCTGAATAACCCAGTGTATCACCTAGAAGTGGCTGCGTCTGATTTAAACTGAAAGAGAACTGCCTTTTGAATACTCGACGAAAATGTCAGTCGAAGTAAAGTAACCCCTGAAGCTTGCATTGTAACAAATAGAATAACCAAATATTCCCAAACTTGACCTTACAAATTAGGTAACCACATACACACAATCAAATACAATTCATACAACATCATTCATCATCATGCATGTCAAGGCATCACTTTAGCCACGGCCATACGATGCAACCCCATATCCATATTTAAAGTCATTACGGTGCGAAGACGGCCGATGTGTAGAACGTGTCTAATGCAATCTGGAGGTCCAAAGAGCTACGCTAATTACTTTACGACAGGCCGGGGCCGTGCAGTCAGCGTTGACACCTGCTTTAATACTATAAACGCTTTAACACTAGTTTTAATAGAGGTTCAATTTGCATAATTCCTACCTATACTATTAAATTAGCAATATTAGTTTATATTACACCTATTTAGATATATTACCTTTACCTATGAAATTGCCGTTCTGCAGTACTGGCCATTTCAAATCAAAATAATTTTTGTTTGGCTAAGAATTCTAATTTCAAATTAATTTTATTTTCAAAACATGGATTTTTTTTTCCAAAAGTAGTCATTTGTTTATTGATTAGTGTTACATTTTCATCGCATTTCAATCTTTTTCGTCATCATGGATACGTTAAAAATTCGAGTAATTATGGAATATGAGTACCGTCGTGGCAGCAACGCGGCACAAGCGGCACGCAACATCAACGACGTTTACGGAGCTAACACTACAAACCAACGCACCACTTGTTATTGGTTTGCTCGCTTCCGTTCTGGAAATTTCGACCTGAAAAATGAACCTCGCGGTCGTCCGAAGACTTTGGTCGACAATGACGAATTAAAGGCGATTGTGGAAGCTGATGATACACAATCTACGGCTGAATTAGCAGCAGCTTTCGACGTTAGCGTCAAAACAATATTGGTCCATTTGCGTCAAACTGGCAAGGTAAAAAAGCTTGACAAATGGGTGTCCCACGAACTCAATGATCGCCAGCGCGAAGTACGCGTCGAGACGTGCCTTGCACTGCTCAACAGACACACAAATGAAGGAATTTTGAACCGCATTGGTACCTGCGATGAAAAATGGATTCTGTTTGATAACCGCAAGCGCTCAGCAAGTTGGTTGGATCCTGGTTCAGCACCTAAACAATGCCCTAAACGAAAACTTACCCCTAGAAAAGTGATGGTCACTGTTTGGTGGTCTAGCGCCGGTGTGATTCATCACAGCTTCTTACCAAACGGGCTGGGCATTACTTCAGATGTGCACTGTGAAGAACTGAACACAATGATGGAGAAGCTGACACATCTCCAACCAGCATTGGTCAATCACTCGTCTCCGCTGCTCCTGCACGACAACGCGCGACCTCATACTGCACAGCAGACGGTCTCCAAGTTGCAAGAACTGGGGTTGGAAGCTCTCCGTCATCCGCCCTACTCACCAGACCTTGCGCCTACAGACTACTACTTTTTCCAGAATTTGGATAACTTCTTGGCGGGAAAAAAATTCAGTACCCGAGAGGCAGTACAAAATGCCTTTGAAGAATTTGTTGCCTCCCGTCCAGCTGATTTCTTTAAGAAGGGCATCAATAAACTGCCACTGCGTTGGCAAAGATGCATTGATTGCATGGGTTATTACTTCGATTAATACAAATAAAAAATGCATGAAAAAAATTCGTTTAAATTTTTTCATACAAAACGGCAATTTCATAGGTAAAGACCTATTATTTGTAATCACGTTGTAGAAAACGGCTCTAACGATTTCGATGACAGTTGCAATATACGGGTTTACGGGGGCGAAAAATCGATCTAGCTAGGTCTCCTAAATGGGAAAATTTAAAAAAAAAATCGTTTTCTCATTCTAAGAATGAACGCCCCTCCACAAAACGTGATTACGAGTATTTCAATGTGTGACAGGAGATACTTATTGCAACACTTTACTTGTGTGCGTGCGGCGACTTTACTGTCAACATGGACTCGTCGCTGCACTTAGAGGTCAACTAATCGTGCGATCAGTCCAGGTCAAAATATATAGTGTTCAATTTTCCACTGTAGATTTCACAAAGCATTTTGGATTTGATACCAAACAAACACCTAATTAGTCTGTCATTTTAAATCGAGATTTGTTTAAAACGCACGCACGTTTTAAATATTAAAATAAAAACTGAATACAAAGGAATGCAAAACTAGTAGCACAGCTAGTAGCCTAGAAATATTTATCAATTTAAAATATTTACGGGACTAATTTACATTCTGCATGATTCACTAGCACCTTGTCAGTCAGGGATCGGCTCAAAATGGCGTCCCTTATTGCGTTAACACCTAATTAACCTCTCAAGTCTCTCATCTTGGGGATAACGTAATTGACTCCTCGCGATCATTTATGTATGTAATTTCATGCTCAAATATATATTGTAATTTGTTGCTCATGGTAGCGCTATTAAATAATTCGTTATTGATCTAAACTTTGATTCAAATTCGATGCCATTGCGAACAAGCATTAAGGCTGGAATACGTATACTGTGTACTACTTTCGAGCAGTTACTTCTAAGTAGCGCACACTTAGCGAGCGTGCTACTCAGAAGTTTTTGACAATGTCAAAAATCAAATGAACCATGGTAAGTAGTAAGTTTTGTGATTGATTTGATTAGAGGATGAAATGAATACGTATATCACAGGCGTGCTAGTAAGAAGTATTCTTCTGAAGCCTGTGTTTTCACTAGCAAATGTAAACAGTCAGAGAGCATGCTGTAAATGACCTAGTAGCAAAGTAGCATGCTTTTTCAATAAAAACAAAAAACATTTTTCATTTGTCACTAAAGAAAAATACATTTAAAATATGTCAGACACTCAATGCTTTTTCAATGCTGTACTAAATACTTTTTCAATAGCATGTGTATTCCAGTCTTTAGGGACAGGTACGTTCGAAAAGTTTGGTCGTACCTCCCGAGGTTGAGAGCGGCCAATAAAATTTTAGACGCCACAAGACAGGCATAGGAATGACGGTAATTGAGCCAGGCAGGATTTCTGAGGCGACTGTACAATGGCGACCGGCAAAAAACGGATAAAAGTTGGGAACATGAATTTCATGAAAGCACTTTAGCTGCTTTTTGAAGTGTTTTGGCATAACGAAGCCTCCTTCATTGGTTTAATAAAAATATCGGTTAGCTGAGAGAGCAATTCTTGGAATGTCTTTCCAATAGTCTTGAAAGTCTACGAGACAAATGTTCAAAAGTCAATTGCAGTCGTTTCCTTTGATACGCGAATCATATTCCCGGCTTAAAGGTCGAAAGGTGAAAGTGTTAAAGATGATACAAATAAGTAAAGAGGACAGTTAGGAGTAAACGAAAACGGCCGGCGTTCAATGTTGTACGTAATGTGGGATAAGCTTCTATTTATATTGTAGCGGGCGCGATTTAATACCTACTAGCCGCTGCCCGCAGCTTCACCCGCGTGGATGTCGGAAATTATGGGATAAAAAGTATCCTATGTGTTAATCCAGGTTATAAACTATCTGTGTGCCAAATTTCATCCAAATCCGTTCAGCCGTTTTTGCGTGATTGAGTAACAAACATCCAAACATCTACACAAACTTTCACATTTATAATATTAGTAGGATAGGTAAATCGCGTCCGCTACAATATAGCGACCTTTGTGAAATACCTTAGTCCCTATATTTCAATAAAGTAAAGAAATATTTAAAATTATTTCTTAATGTGGTGAAATGAAATGAACCACTAAAAAACCATTCGCCAACACCCAAAAAAGACGATTTTATTTTATTAATAAAATAAATACAACTTTTATAACTGAATGCGCTTCACTCTTTACTTGCTGGAATCGACGAACGAGAACGATTCTGTGAAAAGCAATTTCTTAGTTAATTTAACCTTAAACCACGTTTTAAAGCAAATAAATATATTCTATTCTATTCTAAGCGTGTATCAAAATTGTGTTGTAATTGTTTGCCCTTTAACAAAACGGCATTCATGCTACGATATCTTTGGAAAATATTACCCAACTATATTGGATAGTACCAATTTACAAGTGACTATCAAAGACTATCGCTATCTCATAAGACATAGGTACGCTGAGAGCTAATTGCCTTTGGAAGTAGCGCTCGCCGGCTGCTACCGCGGCACCGCTCCCTTTGCTCGCTCGGCTCGTGCGCGTTTGTCATAGTTCTAACTTAACCTAACCCATTTGGTCGGGGTGCCCCGGCTTAGTTACTGCGACCAATTTGGCTCACGCGTGGTTGATCACAGTCCCAACCTAACTTATAAAATGAAGATCATTTAGGCCGCTAGTTGAACAGCGCCGTTTAGTTAAAAGGCTAGGCTGTTAATTGACAGGCTAATTAAGGTAGTTGGCTGCAACATATACTTAACATCAACGTTATTTAGTGACTCGCCTATTGGTATGCTGGTTTACTTTTTTGACTTTCCATCATCGTTGTCGCTACTGATAGAATATCACTTTGTCTAGGTCCTAAGGTCCGTAATTAAATAACATAATCAGCCTGTAATGATCCCACGGGACACAGGCCTCCTCTCTTCGAAAGGGAGTGGGGCCTACCACGCGGGCCCAGTGCGGGTTGGTAGATGTCACATGTCTTCGAATTTTTGGTTCTAGGACAAACCGGTTTCCTCACGATGTTTTCCTTCACCGTTTTGAGAGCAGTGGTGATGATAATATTTACAAAGTAAAGCGTCTGCCTGGGTTCGAACTCACTCACTCGTAAGTCGAGGCAGTTACCACTGGTCTGTAATTATCTTCCGTCAAATTCTATAAATAAAGATTAACATAAACCCTATTAGATTTATAGCTATCCGTATCCGTAGGTGGGACCTACTTTTGTAATAAGTACCGTAAATAACTAAATAGTGTCCCATAGCGCAAACCCAAAGTTTTTACGAAAACTAGCGATATGACTAATAACTACTCATTTGAATAGAATAACAACAACTTGATTATGTTCAAACTTCATTTAGGTATACATGTCGTACATAACATCACGCATTGTTTCTCCGAAGAGTAGGGCAGAGCTGTACCTTTAGTACACCCACACCTCTACATATACATGTCAATCAATCTGCCTATGAAATATATAATCTTCCTAGCCTTTTCTCAACTATGTTGGGGTCGGCTTCCAGTCTAACCGGATGCGGCTGAATACCAGTATTTTTTATGGAGCGACTGCCTATCTGACCTCTACAACCCAGTAGGTAACTGGGTAATACAATACCCCTTGGTAAGACTGGTTGTCAGACTTTCGGGCTTTTGACGACCCGGAACGACTGTCAAAGATCCACGAATGATAGCCGGGACCAACGGCTTAACGTGCTTTCCGAGGCACGGAGGAGTCTCGGTATGAAAAGATCACCCATCCACGGACCAACCCCGGCAAGCGTAGCTTAACCTGATGGATCGACCCGTGCGGCTGTTATTACATAGCCACGAGCTCCTCTATCTCTACATATACATGTCCTTTTTATAAAACTGTACATTAATACGAACTAAGTTGACTCATAATAGCATTAGTTACTTACATAAAATAAACTTCCTTCAAAAATATCGTTACTAAAGCTAGAACAACATTGATTTACCAAAATATTACAATTTCAAGATTTTCACAATAATATTTTGTTAACATTCTTAGAAGGTTAAAAAAAGGAAAATTGTAGAAAATTCTTACAACCAATTTCCACTATTTCCACTAATTATATACAGGCACAGCAAGCTCCGGGCTTTACTCATATGAATAAAATGCCTCGAAACAGAGAGTTTTTGTACAACTTGGGTATGGAATACTCATTGCCTACCCATGGTTGTATGACAAAAAACTTTTTTACAAAAAAATATAACCGACTTCCAAAAACAACACTACAAAGTGAAAAATAACTTTAATTTCGGAAGTCGGTGTCTGATTCAATGTATTTTCGTTTTTGCCACTGACTTCCGAAATTAAAGTTATTTTTCACTTTGTAGTGTTGTTTTTGGAAGTCGGTTGTATTTTTTTGTAAAAAAGTTTTTATTTTTCACTTTTTAGTGGTTCACATGTGATTACCCCTTCACAGCGTACTGGCGTGATGTTATGTTATGAACTGGTGTGAACAACAAACAGACATGAGATTTCAGCAATCCCAGTCCATTTGCTATCATTTATTGAGGAATTCCGTTGCCTATCTCAGAAGTTCTTCATCAGATCTTCACCAAATTGAAATGAGACCACTCCAAGAAAGTACTCTTCCAAAAACTATCCAAATCGCTTCAAATGTGCCTATAAAATTGGAAGAGTTCTCTCTATTTCTCCAGGATCCCATCATCAGATCCTGACTTGATGATCATGGGACCACTTGGGAAGTATACCCTTTCAAACAAAAAAAAATAATCCAAATCGGTCCAGCCATCTTCGAGTAATCGGGGAACATACATAAAAAAAAAAAAAAAAGGTTCCGACGAATTGAGAACCTCCTCCTTTTTGAAGTCGGTTAAAAAGCAAGGGATAGATTCGTCATTGTTAAAATCATCATAATCATCTAAGGCTTTACAGCCATGGGCGGGCCTTAGCCTGGTCAAGTATATTTCTCCAGCGTGACCTATTTCCGGCTTTGTCTCTCCAATTTCTCACTCCAACAGTTCTTAAGTCTTGGTCTACGCCATTCAACCATCCGAACTTGGCCGCCCTCGACTTCTCCGACCATCCAGATAAGGTTTGGATGCTCAGGTCTCGCCCATTCTATCGACATGTCCTGCCCATCGAACACGTCCTATTTTGATGGTTTTGATTACATTAGGCTCGTCGTACATCTCGTAGAGCTCATGGTAGTACCGCTTTTGCCATTGCTCATTTTCCAGTACTACACCCAATATGCGCCTGAGGATTTGCCGTTCGAATACTAGCATTGTTAAAATATCATAACTTTTTATCAACAAGCGCAAATGGATCATTGTAAGTGCTATACGAGCGAAAGTTCGTATTGTAAAGTTATGGAACTAACTACTGCAAAATTCACTCGAAATTCTTTCGCCGCGTGGAAAATGAACGCTGAATGGCTAGTCCAACTAAAACTATTTTTCGACAGAAATTTGAAATTACTCGAATACTGAATGAATTCTCAATCTGCTAAAGTTGCTACCTACGTGTAATGAAACCTGAAAAATGGGTCATTCTTTGAAATTGTTTCCTGTTGTTGTTTTCTAACTTTTAGACACTAGCTAGCATAGCGACTAGTAAAAATCGGCCAAGTGCGTGTCGGACCATGCACAATGAAGTGTTCCGTAGTTGGGATGAATTTATCCCAAGAACAAACTTAACATTGTAGTTGAAAAACATGTTCTCCCATACATTCCAACTGTAAATGCAAGTTTGTACTCACAATATTGAGAGATTTACCATGTTATTTTAATACCACAGAGTTCTTGTAAGTTTTCCTGTAATCTTCAGGTAAAGAACAATTTTCGGTATTTTTTCAAAATTTTAGGCACAGTAGTTTCGCAGATAAGGGGGGCGGGTGGTCAATTTTCATAAATAACTTTAAAACAATTTATTTAAAAATTATAAAATAATTTTTTTTGGGACTTATAGTAAGCTTTTTCATTAGATATGTCACACGGTATAGTTTGCAAACCTTTTTTTTTTACTTTTACGTACGAAACCCAAAAAACCTGGTTTGTAATAAAATATAACATATCTCATTTGTCGAAGTTTTTATTACATTTAAATAAATGTTTTCACTAATAATAAATCCTGAATGGTACATATATGTTGTATATTACCATTACAAAAATATTTTTCATTCGGCCCTGATGAAAATATGAAACCATGCATTTTGTTTCATCCCTCAATTTATTTCCTACCATTTCATTTCGTAGATATAAGACCAAACCATAATAGGCCTTCGAATAAAGGCATTACTCATAATATCAAGGATCCACAATCCTTTTATATCAGGGGACGTACACTTTGAACTGTAGGGAACAAAGTTAGTTCACCGTGAAACAGGGGAACGTGACTAGACAAAAAAACGAAACTCTCACCGTTTTCAGGGTTCCGTAGTCAACAAGGAAACCTTATTGTGTCGCCATGTCCTTCTGTCTGTTCGCGACTAAGCTCAGGAACTCTAAAACGAAACTCTCATCGTTTTCAGGGTTCCGTAGTCAACAAGGAAACCTTATTGTTTCGCCATGTCCGTCTGTCTGTCCGCGACTAAGCTCAGGAACTCTAGTACTAGAAAGCAGTAATTTGGCATTAGTATACATATTAATCACGCCGAAAAAGTGGTAAAATGAAAACTTGAGAAAAAAGTTTTGTAGGGAAAGTGGGGATGATATTTTTTTTCTCGTCTATCCCATAGTAGATAGGCCGTTCCAAATTATTTCGGGGCTGTGAAAACCATTTTTCGATTCAGGGATCCGTTTGCGTAATATTAAGCTTGTTGTTGTGTGCTAATTTTTGTTACAGTCAAGTAACCCCCCCCCCCCCCTCTTCCCCCAGCAGCTAAATGGTTGTGTTTGGATATGTGAAAAAATTCAGGTCAGTAATATGAATGTATGGGAGAACATGTTTTTCAACTACAATATTAAGTTTGTTTTTGGGATAAATTAATTCTATCTACGGAACCCTTCATTGTGCGTGGTCCGACACGCACTTGGCCGCTTTTTACATTTGGATTCGTTAGGATCCACGGATTTTGTGAATAGAATAACTTACTGATATATGTATCATAATTTATAAGTTCTCGAAAGGGTTAGGTAAATGTGGGCATATGTATTAAGGTGTGTTTTTCGAATCAAGTCCCCATTCATATTCCGTTAATTGTACCTACTGGAAACATTGAACTTTCATTCATTAATTTAAAGAACAATGACGAACTTTGAGAAGACCTATAAACCTTTTTTATATAAGTTTACTACAATTCTCACCTGGTTATACTATCTCTTAAATTTAAATAATAGGGAGTAGGTAATTATGATCAGTTGAAAAAATTAAGGGCAGTAATTTAATTTTTCGGCGATTTTCAGTTAGGTTAGGATAGAGCGGACAACGCCCTCTTTCAGCCCCCATAAACAGGTCCGGAGGGACGGCGGACTCGGGGACGTCCGCCGGCCCCCACCCAGCTGGACCCGAGGCGGCGGCGCGTAGTGTTCCGCGCGCGCCCCTATTGGACGTTGCGGGGGGAGTCCTACACCTCACTCCCCTCGCAGGCCTGAGGAGGCCCGCAAATGCGGGCCGGCACTAGCCGGGGATCGTGGAAGGCGCCCAAGTTCCCATGATCCCCGGTCCAGGTGTGGGAAGGGAACACCGAGGTGGTTTTTAGTCAGTAAGAGTCTGACAGACCCCTCCGCTCACCCCAGGGCGGGGGACATCCATGAGGATTTTCCACCCCGGCAACAAAAAAAAAAAAAAAAAAAAGGATAGATCTGTGGCCAACAGCGCGTGAGCCGAGCGATCGAAGCTAGCGGTACCGCGGAAGCGGCCGGTGAGCGCTAACTTTCAAGTTAAATTTCTTACAGACTAATTCCGATTTGTTAACTGTCCATGCAGTCATTTTACTCTTAATTATTTATTACCCATTTAAAAATTTATTATGATGACTCATTTATATTTAGTTTACTACTCAGTTTTAACTGTCGAACTTATAAATAAATATGCATTTTGTAATTTTTAATTTACCAAAACTACAATGAACAACTGCCGCTGTAATAGGCACTGGCTTTGTCGGCGCATCACATAGGCGCGTGATTGACTGCGGGGACGGCGCGGGGTGTCGGGGTACCGAACCCGGTACGCGACGGCCGCTGCGCGCCCTTGACACCACTCGGCTCACAGACGCGCGCCACTACGGGCATTTTATTGTTCTATCCTAAAACGTTGTTTGTTGATTTTTATAATTAATGGTATTATACCAATATTTAAGTACAGTCCACTTGTTTTATTGAGCTCATTCATTGGTCCATCGATTGCTCAAGAATTAATACCGGTTTCGCCGTAATTAACAACGTCAACGTATCGTCGGTCGTCGTGTTCACCTGTGCGGACTTTGACCGCTCGCGAGCACCAAGCGACCACGAGGAAAGGAAAAAAGAAATCGTTCCCGAGGCAGCCTGCATCGTCATCGTGGGAGCTGATGTCATTCTTTGGGAGTATTTACTGTATTTGAGTGAGTCCGTTCCAATTAGTAAAATTTCAGCTTTTCTATCATTGCCGAAAATCATTCAATCATCTTCCTATCTTTCTATCTACATTAGCTCAGTGTGTCCAGCTGATTGTTACCAACATAACTATGGCAGATAGTTTAAAAACATTGTCAAAGAAACGTAGTTCTATAAAAGTGAAGCTTACAATTTACAGCAACTATTTAAATTCCGTAAAAAGTAGTTCCGCAAAATCAGAGTTACAACGATTAGATTTAGAGGAGCGTTTTCATAAATTCGAAAACTTACACACCGAATTTGATGCCTTACAGACACAGATCGAAGTGCTATCCGATGACGACGAGCCTTCGTTAGCTGAGCGTGAGGACTTTGACCGCCAGTTCTTCAACCTGGTGGCACTCACGCGCAGCCTGCTCGGTGTCTCGGCCAACGGTGCTTCGTCGGAGGCGGGCTTCAGAGATGCTAACTCAGGTGCACATGTTTCATTTAGGAATTCTTTTGTTCGTTTGCCTAAAATAGATTTGCCACATTTCGATGGGAACTACCAATGCTGGCTTGAGTTTAGGGATACCTTTGGGTCATTGATTCACGACAATATCAACATAAGTGACATTAACAAGTTCCACTACCTGCGAGCTTCACTCCAGGGAAATGCGGCATTAATTATTAAAAACATTGACTTCACAGCCGATCATTATATTCTAGCGTGGGACCTGTTGTGCGAACGTTACAATAACAACCGACTTCTAGTGAAAAATCATTTACAGGCTATATTTGATGTCGAAGCAATTACAAAAGAGTCAAGTGTCTCCATCAGAAACCTTGTTGATGTTATTAATAAAAACATTAGGGCACTAACTTCATTAAAAAAGCCTACTCAATACTGGGATGATATAATTATCTATTTTATGGTAAAAAAATTAGATACAACAACAAGTCGAGACTGGGAAGAGCATAAAAATAATACGTTTAAAGATGATCCTACTTTAACACAATTTTGTTCTTTTTTAAACAGGAAAGCGGACTGGTTAGAATCAGTGGAGTCAAATCATAGCTCTCCAGATACGAATACTATTGTCGCCTTAAATAATATTCATTCAAATAAAACAGATTCTAACCAAAAACAAACAAATAAAAAATTAGATAATATTAATAAAAACAGTAAATGTCCACTTTGTTCCCAAACACATACATTATTTAAATGTGAATCTTTTAGAAAATTGTCAATAGAAAATCGCATACAAAAGGCAACTGAATTTAATGTTTGTATGAATTGCTTACGCTTTGGACATAATTCTAAGAAATGTAGATTTTCACATTGCAAATATTGCAAAACAAAGCACAATACGCTTTTGCATTTGGAAAGTAACGAGTCCAAACTTGTTTCAAATCCATTGCCTTCTGCCATGCCTTCTGAACTGCCTTCTGCTTCGCCTTCTTCAAATGTTGTGCTTTCAGCCAATTCCATGCAGCTAGCTACTTCTGCGCATGTTTTACTGTCCACAGCTATGGTGAACGTGACTGGCGTGACGGGTAAGAAGTACACTGCGCGCCTACTGCTGGACAACGGCAGTACGGCGAACTTTGTTACGCAGAGCTTATCGGAGAAGCTGGGTTTGTTACGACGCGGTACGAGCACCAAGGTAACGGGTATTAATAATCACATATCCACCAGTACACAGTCTTGTCACCTCTCAATAGAGTCTTTATGCTGTGCCTTTACAGTAGATATCGAGTGTCACATTTTGCCTGAAATTACTAAGGTTCTACCGTCTTCATTCGTGCATGTCAATCACGTCCCTATTCCTTCAGGTCTTCAGCTAGCAGACCCGAACTTTAACGTTCCGTCGGTCATAGATATCCTGGTAGGGGCTGAAGTTTTCTGGAATGTCTTAGGTAGCAAAACGATAGACTTAGGGAAAAACCTACCCAAATTATGCGAGACCAAATTAGGATGGTTAGTTTCAGGTAGTATTTCGCACCAATCATGTTTTTCCGCTAATCATTTTTGCCATCATTCCAATGCCACTCCCGACCTCACTCAATTTTGGGAGCTTGACAACGTCGCTTCAAAACATTCACTCTCACTTGAGGAGAGAATGTGTGAGCAGTCTTTTGCTCAAACCACCGTTCGTAATGATGGTGGAGGATTCGTCGTCACTATGCCTTTAAGAGGGGATCCTAGTACATTAGGTCATTCTTTTACTAATGCTAGAATTCGTTTTCTTTCCCTTGAACGGCGATTTAAACGCGATCCATCATTTCATAAAAAATATAACGAGTTCATGAGTGAATATGAGCGCCTAGGCCATATGACGTTAGACTCAGACTGTACTCCATCACCAGAAAGCTCCATGACTAAATATTACATACCACATCATGGAGTCATTCGCAGTTCAAGCACCACTACACAACTACGCGTAGTATTCGACGCATCAGCTTCAACCAGTTCGGGGGTGTCACTAAACGACATTCAGATGGTCGGTCCCGTAGTTCAAGACGATCTGTTTTCTATTTTAACACGTTTTCGTCAGCATAGGTACGTGGTCTCAGGTGACGTAGAAAAAATGTACAGGGCTATCGAGTTAAATCCAGTCCAACGACCTCTTCAAAAAATAATTTTCAGGTTTGAACCTACAAAACCTCTTAGGACGTATACTTTAAATACGGTTACCTATGGTACCGCTTCTGCACCCTATTTAGCCACTAAGTGTCTTGTAAGTCTGGCTGATAACATTGAGGACAGTCGTGCCCAATGCGCCATACGACGTGACTTCTACGTAGATGACTTTCTTAGTGGAGGGGATACCATAGCTGAAGCCGTTGACATTTCTAAGAAGGTACATTCCGTCCTATCATCTGCAAAATTCAATTTACGTAAATGGCGATCAAATAATCCTCAAATTCTTAAAGAAATTACACATAGTAACGAGTTACATAATACTTTACACTTTTCTGAGCAAGGTCCAAACTCATCTCAATCTAAAACGTTAGGTCTTAACTGGGTTTGTGACTCTGATACACTTACATATACTATAAATATCACCTCCACTACTAAAGTCACCAAACGTCATGTTCTTTCTATCATCAGTCAAATCTTTGACCCACTAGGCCTCGTAGGTCCGTGCGTCGTCGAAGCAAAGTTAATTATGCAGCGTCTCTGGCTAGATAAGTATGACTGGGATGACGAAGTATCGCACGAAATAAGAAACCTTTGGTCTACATTTGAAAGCACTATAACAGCATTAAATAACATAAAAATTCCTCGTTGGGTTTTGCGTGAAGACTCTATTACGCATGAAGTACATGTCTTTACCGATGCGTCCGAGAGGGCGTATGGTGCTTGTGTGTACATTCGGTCTTGTAATGGCAGTGGATCTATAGGCGTACAACTTCTAGTTTCTAGAAATCGTGTAGCGCCCATCAAACCAACGACGATACCGAGGCTTGAACTTTGTGGAGCTTTGTTAGGTGCAAGGCTGTGTACTAAGGTTCAGGAATCGCTTACTATGCCCATTCATAAATGTAGATTCTGGTGCGACTCGACCATAGTCCTGGGTTGGCTCTCCACTCCTTCAAATCAATTGAAACCTTTTGTCAGAAACAGAGTCAATGAGATACAGGAAAGTACTTGTGGTCATACCTGGAGCTACGTACCGTCGAAGGACAACCCGGCGGATCTTGTTTCCCGTGGTCTCAGAGCCGACGTTATCATAGACACACCTCTATGGTGGTCTGGACCCACATTTTTACAGCATAGTGAAAATGAGTGGCCCAGTATGCCAAATAACGGGAAAGAGAGTCTGCCGGAAGTAGTGACTCATTTCATTGGTAGTGATAGTGACAATCATACATTTATTAGTAATCATTCAGACGCAACCATTCATTCATCAATCATTCATGATTTATTAGTAAAGTATACTAGCCTAACAAAAATACAAAATATAGTTACATATGTACAACGCTTTATTTACAATGTAAAAAATAAAAATAAATTACATGGTAATTTTACAACAACAGAACTAGAAAAATCATTAAATTTAATTATACATTATTCACAACTTGAAATGTTTCCAGAAGAGTATAATTTGTTAAAGTCAGGACAAAAATTACCACGTAAAAGTAGATTGCTTCCTCTGACACCGTTCATTGACAATCATAACCTCATTCGCGTGGGCGGGAGGCTCGATAACTCCCCCTACGATTTTAATGTGAAACATCCTATTATTTTATGCAGTAAGCATACACTTACAAAACTTATATTTCAAATGCAACATTTAAAGCTTGTACATGCTGGTCCACAGTTGTTATTGTCACATATACGACAAACTTATTGGCCACTTGGTGGCAGAAACTTGTCTAGATTTGTCGTGAATAAATGTCTTAAATGTTTCAGACATAAGGCTCAGAACGTACAGCCTATAATGGGTCAGCTACCTAACTCAAGAACAAATCTTGAGTTTCCTTTTCTAAATAGTTACGTTGACTATGCTGGGCCAGTATTGGTGGCCAATCGCAAAGGCCGAGGATGCAAACTTACAAAATCCTATATGTGCATCTTTGTTTGCTCGGCAGTGAAAGCCGTACATTTGGAGCTCGTCAGCGACCTAACCACTGAGGCCTACATGGCCGCTCTAAATCGTTTCGTGGCGCGTCGTGGCAAGCCTCGAAGCATCACGTCCGATAACGGGACTAACTTTGTAGGGGCATCAAATGAGATGCATAGGTTCTTGCAATCATCAAATGTTGTATCTGAAATGGCACAGCAAGGAATCGAATTCATTTTCACGCCTGCATACAGCCCACATTTCAATTCATTAGCTGAAGCTGCTGTAAAATCATGTAAGCATCATTTAAAACGACTACTGCATCTTACCCATTTCACCTTCGAAGAGATGGCTACCTGTCTCACTCACATAGAGGCGGTTCTTAACTCACGCCCACTTACTCCTCTTTCTTCAGACCCTAACGATTTTTCGGCACTTTCTCCCTTTCACTTCCTAATTGGACGGCCATTCTTATCAGTACTACATCCTCAGGTGACTGAAGCCAACATCACGCGGCTGGATCGCTGGAAGAGAATCCAGCATATCAGGCAGCATTTCTGGCGACGGTTTCATAATGAGTACACTTCTCTGCTGCAGGCCAAATCCAAGTGGTTTCATTCCAGAGGTGAAGTGAAGCCGGGGTCCTTGGTCCTGATAAAGGACAAAACAACGCCACCTCTGCTCTGGTCCCTGGGCCGGGTCACGAAGACCTATCCCGGCGTAGACGGGGTCACGAGAGTGGCCGAACTGAAGACGAAGCGGGGCACCATTCGTCGTGCCTTCAACTGCATCTGCCCCCTTCCAGTCGACGATTGAAGAATCCCTTCAACCCGGGGAATATGTCGGCGCATCACATAGGCGCGTGATTGACTGCGGGGACGGCGCGGGGTGTCGGGGTACCGAACCCGGTACGCGACGGCCGCTGCGCGCCCTTGACACCACTCGGCTCACAGACGCGCGCCACTACGGGCATTTTATTGTTCTATCCTAAAACGTTGTTTGTTGATTTTTATAATTAATGGTATTATACCAATATTTAAGTACAGTCCACTTGTTTTATTGAGCTCATTCAGGCTTATATTATATTTGCCAGTATTGGACAATCTGTGCGTTGTTGGCAGAAGAAGGTGTAGTAAGTGGGCGATGACGGTAGTTGGTGATAGGTACCTAGTAGGTGTAGGTGTGACTAAGACTAAGGGCGGAAATACATGTGCCTATAACTTGTACAAAACTATGCAAATAGCTGGCATGTCACCACAGAAAAGATAAAGAGGAGAGGTAATCTCTTTATCTGTTCTGTGCATGTCACTGTCACATTCACCATCAGAAGTTGTTAACGCATGCAAGTTACTTGCAAACTTTTATGTGTATTCTCGCCTTAATATTAAAAGATACTCGTAAGCAATAAACAAACAAACTTCTAACGGGGTATCCTGCGCGAGCGACGAATACGACGTGACGCGACGCTGCGAACGCGACGAACGCGATCAACTCAACGGCATACCCTGGTTGCAGCCTATATGGCAGTCTGCGGCGAGACGCGACGTAACGCGTACTTGTTTTGAGGGCGACCAGACGCGATGCCACGAACTACGAAATGGTTGATTCAGAAGCGTTGAACGCCGCAGTGCGTGAGCAAAGATTGTTGTGGGACAAAAACATACAACATTATAGGAATCTTTAAATATGAATTTTCAAGCAAAATTGTACTGTACTTCTCCATGATTCGAGAAGTAATGACCAAAATCATGTAGGACATTTGTCGCGTGTAGCATCGCGTCGCATTGCATCGTGTCGTGTCGCGTCACGTCGCGTCGTATTCGTCGCTCACGCAGGACACCCCGTAGTTACGTTGGTCAGTATCTGTTATGGCTGATTTACACAGTGCGAGCTGCTGACTGAACTGTGTACTCCCATGTCAGTCGCATGTCAGTACAGCACTGTGTACTCGCATGTCAGTAGCTCGGATTGCCTTGGCTCGGAGTGCGAGCTGCTGAGACAACTGCTCGCACTGTATACTCGCATGTCAGTAGCTTGGCTTGCCTTGACTGTTTGCACAATGCGAGCAGCTGACTAAACAACTGCTCGCACTTGTACTCGCATGTCAGTAGCTCGCCTTGCCTTGACTGTTTACACAGTGCGAGTTGCTGCACTGCAGCTACTCGGTAGGTCAACTCGCACGCTAGCTCACACGAAAACAAAAAATGTTGAAGTTACTCTGCTGTGAGTTATTGTCCAACTCGCAAGTGCGAGTAACTTATATGCTTCTCTTCTTTTTTTTTTCTCTTTCATGCTAGCTCACACTGTGTAAACTAGCCATTATATGCACTTCCGTGTGTTCAAACTGATGATACAATTCCGAAATTGGAAACTTTATTATTTATACAACTACCTATTTTATATCTTAGATGTTATCATCTATTTGACATATTAGGTTGGGGAAAAAGTCTTTTCGCATTATAGTATGTATGTACTTAAAATAAAATCTCTTTGGCTATATTATTTGTATCTGGCTGGTTTTAGGTATCATTGAAAGTTTAAATTTTAAAGAACATAATTCCAAATTGAAATTAGGAAAATGTGTGATTTTCATTTGTTTTTCGTACTGTCAAGATGAGTGAATCTAATGAAGAAATTCGATACATTTTAAAATTTTACTACAAAAAAGGTAAAAATGCAACGCAAGCCGCGAAAAAAATTTGCGATGTTTATGGACCCAGTGCAGTGTCTGTGAGAGTAGCACAAATTTGATTTAAGCGTTTTCAATCCGGACATTTTGATGTCAAAGATGCAAGTCGCTCTGGTCGCCCTATTACGGATAAAATGGATGCTATGTTTCAAAAAGTGGAGCAAGATCGGCATATCAGTAGTTACGACGTAGCTGAAAAACTGGGAATTGACCACAAAACAGTTTTGGCGCATTTGAAAGAAACTGGGTACACAAAAAAGCTCGATATTTGGGTACCTCACGAGCTCACTGAAAGACACCTAATGAACCGTGTACTCATTTGTGATTCTTTATTACGACGTGATGAAACCGAATCATTTTTGAAGAAGCTGATAACTGGTGATGAAAAGTGGATCACGTACGACAAGAACGTGCGAAAAATGTCGTGGTCAAAGGCCGGTCAGGCTTCACAGACTGTGGCTTAACCCGGGTTAACTCGCAACAAGGTGATGCTGTGTGTGTGGTGGGATTGGAAGGGCATTATTCATTATGAGCTGCTACCACCAGGCAGGATCATCGATTCTGAACTCTACTGCGAACAACTGATGAGATTAAAGCAAGAAGTTGAGAGAAAGCGGCCGGAATTAATCAACAGAAGGGGTGTGGTTTTTCATCATGACCTCGCACATCTTTAGCCACTCAGCAAAAATTAAGAGAGTTTGGCTGGGAGGTGTTAATGCATCCGCCGTATAGTCCTGACCTTGCACCTTCAGATTTCGACCTGTTTCGGTCTCTTCAGAATTCTTTAGGCAGTGTCAAGTTAACATCACGAGAGGACTGCCAAAACCACTTGTCCCGGTATTTTGATCAGAAGTCCCAAAATTTCTATAGCAATGGAATCATGTTCCTACCTACAAGATGGCAAAAAGTTATCGAACGAAATGGTACCTACATACTTTAGATAAATGTAAATAATGTATATTAAAAAATGTTTTGAATTTTCTTAAAAAATGCGAAGAAACTTTTTCCCCAACCTATTACATACTTTCGCCTGTTGGCTAGAAAAGGAGGTGTTACAATAGCAGTTTATCTTGATCACAAACCGGTCCTACTAAAAAAAAAACAAACACTATAAAATCATCGCCACAAATTATGCAGAGTTGATCGAAGTTACTTACCACAAAATTAGTCAACTACGAGCTGTACTCACACACGCCTTTACTCGTATATAGTAAAAACACAACAACGGCTATCTAGCAACGGAATATCTAGCTGATATTTCCAGGAAGGTAATTTCGTACCGGGCGAGGAAATCTACAAACTTAGAACTAAATTCAAAGGCAACTTCTTCAGCTGAGTTCAATAGTTTTCCTATGACTTTACTATGAAACACAAAGCCGCCATAGCGAATAGTCTATCGAAGTAATTATTTATATACAACTAGCTGCGCCCCGCGATTTCAACCGCGTAGACTGGGATAAAAAAATAGCCTATGTGTTAATTCAGGGTGTCAGCTACCTCCATACAAAATTTTATCGAAATTGGTCCAGCAGTTTAAGCGTGAAGAAGTAACAAACATACAAACACACACACACACACACATCTCACAAACTTTCGCCTTTATAATATTAGTGTGATAGTGTGTTAATTTTGGTGACCAACTCGGAGGTATACAAAAAATTAAGATTATTTTTATAACAAACGAAAATTGACTGCCATGTCAGATATTTTTGCATAAATATATTATTCAGGCAAGGCCATTTTGTGTGACAAATAATATCCGCCGAATCTCTACCTTTTTGCTACTGAAAAAACGGTCGCTTTTCATTGTGGGTGGGAGACCGTACGGGGGTGTGGCCCTGTTGTGGAGATCAGCTGTGTTCCCGGAGGTGGTCGTTATTCCGTGCAGTAGTGTGCGTATCGCTGCTATAAAAATAATGTGTGAAAACCGGTCTTTGCTAGTGATAACGGTATATATGCCTACTAATTCAAACGAGAATCTATGTGAATTTACGGAGTGTTTGAGTGAACTAAACGCCATTATTGAAAGTAACGATGTTAACTCGGTGATTATACTTGGGGACTTCAACGCTCATCCGGGTAAGCTGTTTCATTCAGAGTTGTTGTCATTTTGCACCGAACAATCTTGGTCTATCGTAGATACGGAACTTTTACCTAATGACACTTATACTTATGTGTGCGGTGCGAGTGGCAGTCACAGCTGGCTCGATCATTGTGTAGTGACGAGCGCTGCGCGTTCGGCCATATTAAGTGCGTCTGTACTTAATAAAGATGTATATTGGTCCGATCACTATCCGTTATTGCTTGCTTGTAATTTTAATTTTATCCGCTCAAGCTGCCAACAGCCGGCAAAGCTAAGTAGTAATATATTTTATAATAGTGTAAAATGGGGAGAAAGAGACTCTGATCAAATAGAAAAATATCATCGTACTTGTAATTCTAAACTAAAGTTAATTGACTTTCCCCCGGAATTTCAATGCTGTGCTGACGGTATGTGTGATAGTGACGCGCATAAATTGTTATTAAATGACATATATGACAAAATAATCTGTATTTTGACAGGGGCTGCAAAGGCTAGCTATTATGTGCCTAAACGTAACAAGCATAGGTATGTTACTGGTTGGAACCGATATGTCAGTGCCGCTCACGGGAGGGCACGATCTTGCTTTCAGACGTGGGTGTTGGCTGGGAGACCAAGGTCTGGGAATCTGTATATTGAGATGTGTGAATCTAGAAAAATATTTAAGTCAAAATTGGCTTTTTGTCAGAAAAATGAATCACAGATAAAAATGGACATTATAGCAGAAAATCATATCAATAAAGACTTTAGTAGTTTTTGGAAAAACACTAAAAAGCTAAACACAAGGTCGGGCCTTCCTGCTAGCGTTGGTGGTAAACATGACCCCCATGATATAGCCTGTGCATTCCAGCAGCATTTCAGGGTTGAGTCCCCACTTGGGCCTACGTCTGGGGTGCCCGCTGCTGAAAACCACCTCACCGCACTTAATGTCAGATTTTCTGCGAAGACTGTTGCTACGGTTATTAATAAAATGGTGAGGGGCAAGTCTCCCGGCCACGATGATCTCAGCATCGAGCACCTAAAGTTTGCGGGAATACACCTGCCTAGAGTTCTATCGATGTTCTTTAACCTCTGTATTAGTCACAGTTACTTACCCGAGAGCCTTATGTACACTACGGTGGTACCGATCGTAAAGAATAAAACAGGTGACTCATCGGATCTGTCAAATTATAGACCCATTTCTCTGGCTACTGTTATAGCAAAGGTGCTGGACAGTTTGCTTGACAATCAGTTGGAAAAGCATCTTCAGTTGCATGATGCCCAGTTTGGGTTCAGACCGGAACTTTCGACTGAGACTGCTATCCTCTGCCTCAAGCAGACTGTTCAGTACTATACTAGTCGGGGCACACCTGTCTATGCATGTTACCTAGATTTATCAAAAGCCTTCGACTTGGTGTGCTATGACAAGCTGTGGCAGAAGCTGGAGAGTGATACGGAGGTGCCTCGGGAGGTGATTTCATTGCTTAGGTTCTGGTACGCCAACCAACGCAATAGAGTGCGGTGGGCGGGTGCATATTCAGATGTATACGGTTTGGAATGTGGGGTTAGGCAGGGCGGAATCAGCTCCCCCCACCTCTTTAATTTATACATGAACCGGCTCATCGGTGAACTCAGTGACACTGGTATTGGTTGTTCCATATACGGAGTAATTGTTAACAACATAAGTTACGCGGACGATATGGTGTTACTGAGCCCATCGATTGCAGCGTTACGGAAATTGGTGTGCATCTGCCAATCGTACGCGGAAGCCCATGGGCTCAGATACAACGCGAATAAGAGTGAGTTCATGTTGTTCAAGTCAGGAAGCAAAGGCTACACCCATGTTCCTCATGTAACTCTATGCGGCATGCGTTTAAAAAAGATAAGTGCCTTTAAGTATCTGGGTCACTGGGTGACCGAAGACCTGTGTGACAATGAGGACATCGAGAGGGAGCGCAGGGCGCTGTCCATCCGGTGTAATATGTTGGCTCGTAGGTTTGCACGTTGCACTAAACAAGTAAAGATAACATTATTCAAGGCATACTGTCAGACCTTCTACACGTGCAGCCTATGGACTAATTTTACATTGCGGGGGTACAGTGCTCTGCGTGTCCAGTATAACAGTGCGTTTAGGATATTGTTGGGGCTGCCACGCTTTTGTAGTGCTTCCGCGATGTTTGCCGAGGTGCAGACTGATGATTTTTTCGCGATAATCAGAAAAAGGTGCGCCTCGCTGTTACGGCGTGTGCGTGGCAGCCCGAATGGTATTCTTAGCGCATTGTCCCAGAGGTGGGACTCACCAATGTTGATGAGATGGATGCGGCTGCACGCTAGCGGCCCCTCATTATTATAGAATAGGTACCTACTATTATATTTTATGTGTTTTGATTATCTTTTTATTTCTGTTTAAATTATATTTTGATTATTATTATTATTTGACAGTTTAAATTAAATTATATTTGATTATTATTATTATTTGACCTAATTATTCTTTTAAACATTTTTTGACACACATGATTAATTTTTATAATATTTTTAAATTATTGTATTTCTTTTAAATTTATTCATCTTTATGTTTTTATATTGTTTTTATGTAATATTATGGATTTTTATTATCTGCAATAAAATAAATTGAATTGAATTGAATTGAATTGTATTTTTCATCGAATTTTCTCATACTTTATTATGTACCTCAGTAACAATAGTCACAAGTATTCTGCTTTTAGTGTTCAAGATTGACCACGAGTCCACGACACTTCCCTTTAACACCCCACAAAAAAAGTCAGGATATATCGCGAAATCCTGTCGGTGCCGATTTTGTTTTGGAGATGTTACACTTCTTTTATTACTTACGAGTATTTAAGCCCAAAGTTGCGTTAAAATTTGCGAGAAAAACGAATCATTATTGGCTCATAAGTTTTTAATGGCTTTTTATTTTACTATTCTGTTTCCGTATAGACAAAATTAATAATGCTGCCAGTCTTCTGGGCATGTTTCCGGATAACATCGATGCGGACGCGTACTTCGACGCCTAAGTGTACTTTTGTTTTAGTATTTTTTTGTATAGTTAGTTAGTCATTTAATTTAGTACCTAGTGTAAATAGTGTTAACTTGTATATTGTTTGTAAAAGATAAATAAAATAATCAGACAAAACAACATCATGTTTAACTTTGGATGCACAATGTCAAACAGTGAAGTAATACCCTCCTGAAATTTGTATGGAAAAAATGTCATAAAGTTCAACCTTAAAAATTTGGTCCCGTGTGAGTGAAGATTTGATAAAATGCGACAAGCCCTCTTAACTAAATAATTGATATCAAACAACTGTATAGCGCGAAATCAGAACACCCTAATTGCGTAATACACGAAATCGGTTTCATTTTGACAGTTCAACAACATTCTTACGTTAGTTACGTAGTCGAGCAGACAAATTTTTCGAACATAAGAAACAAAACTGGTATTCAGCTGCATCCGGTTAGACTGCAAGCCGACCCCAACGTAGTTGGGAAAAGGCTAGGCAGATTGATTGAAGCAATGGATTATCAATTTGCTTCAAAATTATTCAGATTTCGATTGATATTGTGTTACGCAATTAGGGTGCTAGAGTGGCAAAAAAAATGTAATCTAGGTACCATCGCGGACATTTGCGGTGAACCACTTTTCGACCTTATTACTAAGGTACCCCGGTAACTCAAAGGTTGAAAAGTGGTTCACCCGGTTGTACATCCGAGTTGGCCACTCTGTACAACCTTACTGTAGTCTAAATCAGAATTAGAGTCCTACCAACTTATCTGTGAACTGAAAGAGGACGGCACCGTCGATGCGCCGACACAATCGAATCACATGCGTCGGTACAATCGAATGACATTTCAACAATCCAATCCAATTTTCGCCATTTCACAGATAAGTTGGTAGGAGTGTATGAATGTGATGACAGCAGTAAAAGTATTTACACTATTTTCAACTATTTACTTAACAAAGACATAAGCATGCCTATGAAGTTCCTTATTTATTGGCAGGCGACCATAGACGAAAAAATGTAATACTTCATGGACGCTACAGTAAAATAAATGGTTGGAAAGATTATACCATTCAATATGTTGAAAGGATAGGTAAAGCAGGAATGATTGGCGGACCAAACAAGCTGAAAAATACCGTCAACCAGAAGGCACCTAGGAAAGGAAAGTCCGTGAATGGTGCCCAATGGAGTCAGAGCTTAGATCGACACTAGATGAACAGATGATCTGATATTATTACAGGTAACACGGAATGGCTGGATAGAAACAGACAAAA
Organism: Cosmia pyralina; assembly: GCA_946251885.1. Classification (NCBI taxonomy): domain Eukaryota; kingdom Metazoa; phylum Arthropoda; class Insecta; order Lepidoptera; family Noctuidae; genus Cosmia; species Cosmia pyralina. The sequence continues at coordinate 21,076,089 of OX276344.1, forward strand.
ACTGTCCGATGACCGATACCGCTGTACCGCGCCTTCGGTATGTGCGTGGCGACATGGGGGGGTAGTGCAGACCGCTCATTCGTCAAAGCTCACGGCGTCCCAGCCCCCGCGGTACAGCGGTATCGGTCAATCAAACTATAGCTATATAACATACTCGTAATATTATAATACCTACTGGTATGTAGTGTTTGGAATTCGAGAACCAATAACATCACTTTATAGGCTAAGACTCATGTTTATTTAAAGTATTTTAAATTACAATCGATTTTCACATCGTTATTATATCGTCATGTATCGTCCTTAAACCGATCAGTCCTTCACATACATTCCATTCGATCTATTTTTCTGCCATTCATTCTCACATACAGATGAAAATGATAATGAACCTATCGGAGAAATACGCCTAATATATGAAACACCTCGGAGTTTGAATAATAATAAATTATAATGCGCAATATCCATCAAAATAGGTCAGTCATAAAAATGTGCCACGGATGGATGAACAAGGTGACATATGGGAACATTCGCGTGTTTCGTCATTTCCACTGCATAGTCATAAAAACAGGCATGTTGATTCTGTATGCCTGTACATTTATATTATTCCAGCTTATCTCGAAAATTTGCAGGCGTGATGTTTGTGTCATAATATACCTACTTACTTATAATTATTAAGTTGTATTTTGCACGCGCACTATTAATATCATGATTTGTTTTCCCGAAGGGTTGGTCAGGAGTTTACTTTTAAACTCACATTTCGCCAGTTATAGGTGGCGAGCCTATTGCCACCAACCGAGCACAAATCCAGACTTCGAGCGAGAAATTTCAGATAGAAAAACCCAATAACACTTTTGCTGTTAACGATTAATTTTAATTTTATTCAAAAATCTACTAAGTCTGAACAAAACAATGCCAATAAGACCAAAAAAAGTGTACGTGTCGAATTGAGAACCTCCTCCTTTTTTTTCGTCGGTTAAAAATGCGATGTGCTTTTAAAATTGCCTATGTAAAACTCATCACTTGCATGTGCCTGAATCCCCCCTCTGTGCAGGGCTTGCATGGAGGCTGAGGAAACCGTTGCGCATGTGCTCTTTGAATGTACAGGCGTCACCCAGATCAGAACAGAAACCGTCGGAACACCCAGATCTTTCACAGATGTTCTTAACAGACCAGGAGACTTGATCAACTTCTGGAGGGAGGTGGGCTGGATGGAATAACTCCTGACGGCCGCCATAACCCATGCACAATGGTCCACATGAACGACTAATAACGGAAACCAAATTCTCTAACATAAAACATAGAGTGCCCCACGATTGTGTGATGCGTGTCTTGCCGTTGGTCCCGGCTGTCATTCTTTGATCTTTGACAGTCGTTACGGGTAGTCAGAAGCCCGAAAAGTCTGACAACCAGTCTTACCAAGGAGTATCGTGTTACCCAGTAACTGGGTTATGGAGGTCTGATAGGCATTCGCTCCATGTAAAGTACTGGTATTCAGCTGCATCCTGTTGTACTGGAAGTCGGTTTCTAGTCTAACCGGATGCAACATACCTAGTTGGGAAATGGCTAGGCAGATAATTGATCATAACTGACAAAAACCAATATATTAAAAGAAGTCCATATCAACAAAAGATAATTAGGTATGTCCTTTCAGCGACAAAATAAAGGGCATTACAAAATGATTCGCCATTAAATCATCATAGTAGACCAACATGAATAGATAATGTTGCATCCAGTAAATCAACGGGCCAGTCTGGCGCACATAACTAAAGCAATAAAATGTATTCACACATAAAATAGCCCGGACCTACAATGTTCGTAATTTACTAACAACAAAGTCGAACTACAGAACTGAGCTAATAAACTAGTTACTTTGGCTTCGCGGTGTTGTTATCAGTTCAGTTAATTTCATTTGTATTTGGTTTAAAAGTTTTGCTTAGTTTGGAAGCGTCATAAAAAAGTGGTTCATATTATATTATTACATCATATTATAACGGCCGTCATGAAAATCTGTAATTTTCGCCAGTATTTGACAATAAGGTGTCAAAAAACGCTCTGTATTTTATTGTGTGACCTTTCACCTCTTTCTCCAAAGTTTATGAATGACAATATTATTTTAAAATTATGTCATAGCCTGGGCAGTTTATTAATATTTTGCTCAATCAAATTTTTCTTCTTCAGCCTGCGGGCACGAAATCAGGGGCGAGTAGCGGTTGCCGAGCGGGGCGATAGCGACGATGACGGTACAAAATTGTTCCGACGCCACCGCCCCGCTCGGCTACCGCTCCTCGCCGCTGGTTTCTTGCCCGCAGCCTTAGAACTACCTGAACCTCTACTTACCCACTCAAGGATCAACAAGCATTGGGCACGCCACAATTGCGGCGATAAGTCCCCTCTTTGAGGAGTGGTTGGAGAGGCGCCACGGCGTCCTCACCTTCCGCCTGACGCAGGTCCTCACCGGACACGGTTGTTTCGGGAGGTTCCTGTTTCGGATAAGGCGGGAGGAAACGCCCGGGTGTCACCATTGTGTAGACCGCCCGGAGGACACGGTGTAGCATACAGTGGAGGTCTGCCCGGCTTGGGCGGAGCACCGCCGTGTTCTCACGGAGGCGATCGGCAGCGGCGATCTCTCGCGTCCAAACTTGGTCCAGGCCATGGTGCGGAGCGAGAGTGCATGGGAGGCCGTCACCTCCTTCTGCGAAGCAGTAATGCTCGCAAAGGAGGAGGCGGAACGCGAGAGGGAGAGGCAACAGCCGCGCCCTCGCGCCCCTAGCCGCCGCAGGAGACGCCCTGGGCGGCGGGAATCTATCGCCGATTCCCGGCCACCGTAGGCGCGGGCTTGCGGACGACGAGTAATGGGCAGCACGCCGTCCGGTAAGGACCAGGCCCGGGTCGACGGCACATTGTGTTCCACGCGCGCCTCAAAGAGATGTCAGCAGTGACGGGGTCCAATAGGGCCGAAGCCGCCGGGGTCGCGGGTAGTTCGAAAGAGATACCGTGGCCCTGGCAGGGGCAACTGAAGGAACACGGGTGGGTTTTAGTCAGTAAAAGTCTGACACGCCCTCCCGCTCTGCCCGGAGCGGGAGAAGTCATTTGATGATTTCCCATCCACAAAAAAAAAAAAAAAAGGATCAACAAGCATATATCATATCGACTATTGAACCCCCCCAAGAATCGGCTTCTTACTATAAACATCTCACCACAAATTGTTGATGTGATTGTTTAGACGCTATTCTTATTAAGGCGAGTAGTGCTGCCTACTAGCGCCACCATTAAGAAAAAAATCATAATTCGGGTGATATGGAACATTTTGAAATTTCCTATGCACAACTTTTTTTTTAAACCTCCTAGACCTAAGTAGCAATTAACGCCAACTTAATTTGCCCAAGGCCTCGAAATAGCTTTTCAATTAGCTACATTTTTTTAAAATAAAATTAAAGTTTCTGTTCGTAATTTCAAAATAACAGCTTTTTACTAAATACATATGAAAATATATACGGTACTTACTTATAACAAAAAAAAACAATTTTTATAAGTTTTGTCTGTCTGTTTGTTCCGAGTAATCTCCGAAACTGCTACACCGATTTTGACAGGATTTTCACTGGTAGATAGCTGATGTTACAAGGAGTAACTTAGACTAACTTTTATTTTAGAAAAATAATTAGGGTTACGCGCTAAAAAATGAAAACTCATGAAATTGTGAACAAAACTCGATTCAAATAGGGAAGTAATTATCCGAAATCCACGCGAATGAAATCACGGGCACAGCTAGTTAAAAAATAAATAGGAACAATGCCCATTGCCATCGATATCGAATGATTCTCGTTTTCCCTAACTTAAAGACCTCCAAAGGGATTTGCTGTAGGTACCACGACAAGAGACAGGGGACCGTGTTTACATTTGCCGTTGACAATGCTACCCGGTAACAACTCAACCTCTTTGGGGTTAATTCAAGAGCTTACGGTACGAGTATACCAATGTCAATCGAACGATTGATTTCCGAACAATCATGTAAAATCCGTCGTGATCTTAATTAAGATGGATCTGCAAAGGTAGCCCACGACATACAAAGTTTCTTACGTTTTTTGCAATTTGCAGTTCAGTCTGACACTCATATTACCATATTATATAGTTATAGTCGCGAATCGTATTTGAAAATAAGATAAGCCACTATAACTATTGAGTATTTACATAATTATAACAATAAGAATCATCAATACAGCATTCTGAAAACAGTGACTGAGAGTTTCTATTCTCCCATTTTGAGGCATCTTGTGGAGAGCATGGAAACTTATACCTTACTTGATCGTCTCCTGTGCAAAATGCTTGAAACACTATTCAAAATTACCTCTAAATAATACAATAAGAATCATCAATACAGCATTCTGAAAACAGTGACCGAGAGTTTCTATTCTCCCATTTTGAGGCATCTTGTGGATAGGATCGAAACTTATACCTTACTTGATCGTCTCCTGTGCAAAATGCTTCAAACACTATTCACTAATTACCTCTAAATAATAACATTACTTACTAACACTAGCTATAAGATATTACTAACGCTATGGATCGTTTGTTGTCCGATTTAATGAAATTTTGATTTGATTTTTGAATACATCTATCTAAGTAAGATTTGTTTTCTCTAAGTTTGATTTCGGAAATCATGACATTTTGGAACAAATCTTATTTACAGATTGATGATCCTTAGTGTTATAATTATGTAAATACATATTTGTTATATTGGTTTAAATTTCTAGGTCTACCATTGTGCATTCACCTTAACTTGATTTGACTTGGTCAGCTCTTAAATCCCTTGAATATGTCACTTTATAATAGTTTGGTTGTTAAGTCACCATATTTCATACCATGTGATAGGAACTTGTAGGACTGCCTCTTTGGTCTATTTGTCTCAAACTCTACTGCTGAACAAGAAGTCCTGAGTTCAATTGATGGTTCCATTTCCAGGTCGGGCCAACTGTTATTGAGTGATTTGTGCCCGGTTGACGGCAATAGGCTCGCCGCATGACTGGTGAAATGTGAGTGGTACAGTCAACAAAAGAGATATCTAGGCAGGGTATACTAACATATTTGTATGTGAATTGCTTCATGTTCAATTTTATAAATATGTCGTGGATTCTGAACGGAACGTCAAGTTGTACCGACTTGGGTGTGTTCGGAAATGGGGTTGTCATCACTGTGCGAGCTGTCAATGTCATTTTGAGTTTACGGGGGAAAATAACGGTGACAGATGACGGCTGTCATTCAAGGTTCCTGTACTTGACGAGGACTTCATGATTAGACACCGAACTAAACGAACGTGCACTACCAACCTCGCCCCGATCTCGCCGCGTTCCGATACGAATCCAGTTCCATCCGATTTGTGTGTGCTACTTTCTAACCGATTGTTTGTTAAATCGATCTAATTAAAACTGTAGAGTGCATATTGAGTCTTATTTCGGCTACAACAATGGACGACCACAAGTCCGGCAACGAAGGCTGACATTCTCCTCCGACATATATATTACTTTGTTTTTGCAATACTCCTACATTGTAACATACCAACACCAAAATTGTATATTGTCACGAAATTGAACATGAAGCTATTCACATACATTTATATGTGAATTCAAATACACAGTAGGCAGGGTATACATGTTAGTATGGGTATACTAACATGTATACCCTGCCTGCTGTGTATTTGTATTCACATATAAATGTATGTGAATAGCTTCATGTTCAATTTCGTGACAATATACAACAGGTACAGTCAACAAAAGAGATATCTAGGCAACCCTGCCTACACCTCTGGTAGGTACACTTCTGCCCAACCCCTTGAGGATTACAGGCGTGATGTTGCGTTTTGTTATGGTGTGGTAGGAACCTATCGCAGGATTGAACTTATGTTCAGCCATTCAGATCTTACACTTTCAATATTGGTCATGTCAGTATTGCGTTTTTTATAGCACGTGAAACTGGATCACGGGTGGATTATAAATATTTTGAAATACTCCAAAATAACACGACCCGATTAATGGGTTATATATTTATTGAAATTTTAGGTTTGTCAAGTATCAGCTGTAGGGCTAGTAATTGGCCACGTTATAGTAACTGGCCACTCATAAAAAAACCGGTCAAGTGCGAGTCGGACTCGCGCACGAAGGGTTCCCTACTATTATCTATAAAAACGGCAAAAAAAAACACGTTTGTTGTATCGGAGCCCCCTTAAATATTTATTTTATTCTGTTTTTTAGTATTTTTTGTCATAGCGGCAACAGAAATATATCATCTGTGAAAATTTCAACTGTCTAACTATCACGGTTCATGATATACAGCCTGGTGACAGCCGGACAGAAAGATGGACGGACAGCGGAGTCTTGGTAATAGGGTGCCGTTTTACCCTTTGGGTAGGTACGGAACCCTAAAAAGAGGTTGAAATTATATGAAAAGGACAAAAATGTCTTTTGTCCTTTTTATTAATGAGCTTGCTTCTTCTCCTTGTTTCTATAGAAGTTACCCTATATTGATGGAATCTGCGGATCAATTCTGTAAAAATATCACCGTGAAAACTTGAGGTGCATGCGCAAAGGTAGCCCGGGAAATTCATTTTTTTTTAGTTTTTGCAATTTGTAGGTCAGTTTAGCTTGTATCTTGATCAAAATATGATTCGCGACTATTGAACAAATATGTATTTACATAAATGATTACCTTATGTATGAATCATCAATACCTCAAGGACGACACCCCCCCCCCCCCCCGCCCCCACCCCCTCGTGTGTTCGTGTGTGTCTTAGTTTAAAAGTTATGTTTTATATTTATAAGTTTAAATATATTTTCTTAGTATATATCTTGACAAAAACCAAAGTTTCGTTGGTCGAGAAATAACACGAATTAATTTATCGTTGTTAGCAAGTAACCTCAGCGCACCGTGGGTGGCGCCATCTATTCTCTGACTTGAAAGTGTTTACAACGCAAGTTTAGAAAGTACCCCGTAGCTACCGGCTAGTTATGAAGTAAAAAGTTCCTCCCGTGTGCCATTAAACCTGAAAAGGGAAGGAAAATATTTGTGCTGAAAATAATTCTGAAATATAGTGTAAGGTATTGAAAATAGAGGACCAAAGGAAAATGCACCGTAATGACTTTCATACATATTGGCCAATGGTAGCCTGCGGGGCAATTGCGTAACACACTATCATTCGAAATCGGTTTCATTTTGACAGTTCAACAACATTCATTGCGTTATTTACGCTGTCGAGCAAACACATTTTTAGAATATATGAAGCAATGGATTATCAATTTGCTTCAGATTTCGATTGATAGTGTGTTATGCAATTAGGGTGCCGCTCAATGTACATTGGGGCCATATACTTAGGTATAACTGGCGACCCGCCTCTGCTTCACACAGATCTGAGAAGATTCAGAGATAGGTACAGAAGATAATAATGGCATGAATAAATAAATAAAACTGAGTTCAAATCAAGCTAAATCAACCCGCCGTGAATAAACTTTGTGATCAATGCTCATACCTTCTCTGTGTCAGAAGAAGCCTTTCCCCTGCAGTGGGACAATAATAGGCTTTTATTTATTTTACATAACGTAACATACTCGTAAGTAAGTCGCCAAAACTGGAGTGGAAAAAAAACAGGAATCCGCTGGATGCGGGTAGCACAGAGCCCAGCATCGCTTCGTCGAGGTGACACTCCTGACCGAATCCCCAGCCAGCTTGACAGTGGGGGCTCGCTGGCCTTTGTTCAGCAGTGGACATCTTTCGGCTTAAATGATGATGATGACGAACATAATAAATCATGCCTGTTAGTTATCCCCGGTGTGTTAGGTAGAGGTGGAGGTGTAGGTGTGAGTGTGTGAGGTGTGTGTGTGTTGTGTGTGTTGAGAAGGTGTGGGGGTGTTTGTGTGTGTATATAGTACACATTTTGCACGTTATAGGACACTATACGGCCATAGCAGTAATAACAATAAAACTTCTATTGTGTCTCGTTTTTGTCCTTCAAAGCGTTAAGTCCCATGAAATTGTGGCGAGCCTATTTTAGGGTTCCGCACCAAAATGGTAAAAAGGAACCCTTATGGTGCGACTCAGTCTGTCTGTCTATCTGTCCGTCTGTCACAGCTGGATATCTCAAGAACTACTAATGTTATCAACTTGAAATTTGGAACAGTTTTAGTTGATGTTTGCCCAACTATTTTGCAAATAAGTTTTTTTTTGCCCCAGGGACTGAAAAGGGGTCTTAAAAATTCGAAGTGGGGCTACTTGGGCATGTGGGGTATCATAGGAAAGAACGCTGTTTGCACATTCTTATACATTTTTTTATTTTTTTAGGCCGCATAATTTTCGGCTTTTGATGAAAAATATAAAAAAAAAAATAGTTTACCTTATCTCCGGAGTTTGCATAGAGAAAAATCAGAAATGATTCTATGTTATAGAAGTTTATGTAAAGACTATAGGCAAAATAAAACGATGTCTCTAAATACCACACTTTTTCAGAAATCATCAACCCTCGGTGCGCGAGTCCAACTCGCTCTTGACCGGTTTTTATCATTAAGGCCTCTGCCTCGAATTTTGCGGGCAGCGGGGTGGCAGCGGCGGCGGCGCGTCTCGCATTGTCCCGCCCCGCTTCCGCGCCGCTGTTTTCGAGATTCGGTCCATTTGTTTTTACGCATAAAATCCTGCCGCTCCCGCGCCGCCGCCGCTGCCACCCCGCTGCCCGCAAAATTCGAGGCAGAGGCCTAAGAATTCTACACGTATCGCGTACCTATGAATACGAAGTATGCACATGTAGTCAGCAAGCTGTATTGATGACCATACCGGCACTGTACCTGCTGGGAATCTGCTTGTCCATGATCTAAATGAATACCAAAACCTGGTTTCTTTACATACATAACATCACGGCTGTATTCCTATAGTAACGTATATTTCGCCAGATGAATAAGTCCCACAATAGGGGGTGAGCCTATTGCTAACCTGGTTATTTTACAACCACCAAAACATCTGGTATCAATCTGCCTAGCCTTTTCCCAACTATGTTGGGGTCGGCTTCCAGTCTAACCGGATGCAGCTGAATACCAGTATTTTACATGGAGCGACTGCCTATCTGACCTCCACAACCCAGTAACTGGGTAATACGATACCCCTTGGTAAGACTGGTTGTCAGACTTTCGGGCTTCTGACGACCCGTAACGACTGTCAAAGATCCACGAATGACAGCCGGGACCAACGGCTTAACGTGCTTTCCGAGGCACGGAGGAGTCTCGGTATGTAAAGAATGGTCACCCATCCACTAACCAGCCCCGGCAAGCGTAGCTTAACGTGATGGATCGACCCGTGCGGCTGTTATTACTTAGCCACGAGCTCCTCAAAACATCTGGTATACATAACAATTTTAAAGTCTTCATCATAAACAGCGTGTATCAGAAATATGTGGTCTAATTTAAGAGTGTGGTACAGAGTTACAGACTATCAAACTTAACAACTTTCTCTATAGGACCAACATCGTAATCGCGAAAAAATAATCACTTGTCCCATACATTTGTATCGAGTAGATATTGAACTTTGTATCGACACATTTCTGATACACGCTGTGGATAGTTAAAGAAAATACAAAGACAAATCACACTATACTATATAGGACAGCCAAAACACAGTATAATAAAGTAAGCAGTACATCTTCACAGAAAACGAACGAAACCACGCGCTTTGAAATCTCAATATATACCCGTAAGCAACAGTTCGAGCGCGCGGCAGTTACGCACGGACGGCGTACTATATTTATCTAAATTCCCTTCGTTTTATGATATATTTTAATTTTGTTGCATAATTTGTTAATGTTCTATAATTGGGTGAAGACACTGACTCCTGTAACACAGCTACCACCTAGCTCAGGAGTTAGGCCTTCAATTGAAAATGTTACTCCATTTTTTATGCCACTAAAATATTTTTATTTATTATTTTATTTATCTGCCGAGCGGCTGTAGGTAATTAATTAAAGGTCACTGCCCAGCATAAACTACTGCAGCTTTATTATTCTGTGGCCAGGAGGCGTGACGTCTCCCACGAAAATTACCAACACCTAAGTACTTAGTTATTAATGTTAAAGTTCACATAGCGACGGTAACTGATTCTCAAAGTAAACGCCTACCTTCACAGACAGGCAATTAATCTTTCTAAACAATTCCTTTCTCAATTAAGTAAACCTTGCGAGAGTAGGTACGTGAGTGACAATTACTTAACGGTAAAAGCATTGTTTTTCGGATGACAGTATAAAATATTTATGTAAATATTTTTAATATTTATATTTAAAGTTTAGCCCGTATTACGAGTAGGCTAGAAAATCATCTAGCTAGAGTATCATCTTCGCCTAAGTGTCCTTTTGTTTTTATTTAGTTAGTTCGTCATTTAATTTATTAAATAATGTAAATAGTTATTTATGTAATAATTGTATACAAGGTGGCAGGCTTATCATGGATTCAATACATGATTCAAGGCCGACCAACGTTTATTCGTCGGTTATTAAAAAAAAAATTGCTGTTCCATACATTTTGACCGCGTAGGTTCCTACTTTTGAAGGAAACAGCTGATTTTTTAAATAACTGACAAAAAATTTCAACGCGTTAGACGCGTAACGGTCACATGAATCCATGGTAACACGTTGCGTCTCTGCCACCCCCGCCACCCTGTATAAGCATTTTAATTTTTCTAATTATTAAAAAAAAAAAATACCTAAAAAAAACCCCTAAAAAAATCTTAAACCTAAAACCTTAAATACCTTTTAAAAGTGTCTTCTGCTTGATAAAAATCGTACATTCAATCATTGACAGACAACGCACAGCCTAAACCGCTAAGTTTAGAAGAATAAAATATTGCGCAAGAGTTTCTTAAATTATACGAAGGCGAGCACAAACGAAGGATTGTGTTCAAGCCAAAATTAACAAAATGGCTTCTAAAGTGTTGTTTTTATAGTATTATATTAATGAATTTATGGAACATATAAATTTAAAGTTAGTATAATTCAAAGAATATTAACAATATAAATTATAAAATTAAATAGTGAGTATGATTAACATTATTAGTAATAAAATAACAATGTATGTAAACTTAATAAAAATTTGCACGCTTGCATGCAGGCAGAATACAATGACACAGGCTATAAGACCTCACCTGTACCAAAACAATGTATTTCTAGCAAATAAACGATTGATTAGATTTGAGTTGAAAGTCATCTGCTAAAGGGGTTAAATATTGGGGATAAAAGATTGTGGGGGAAGTTTTTCCGATGAAAACGCCATCGGGCACACGGCTTGTACATAAATGTCATAATTATGCAGATTTTGAAGGGTCACAAAATATTACGCCAAAATTATATAAAGCAAATACCTAATAAGCAAAAGATTGGTGATAGTTTTTAACCGACTTCCAAAAAGGAGGTTCTCAATTCGACTGTTTTTTTTTGTATTTTTTTACGCGATTTCTCAGTCAATTGTGGACCGATTTAGAAAATTCTTTTTTTGTATTAAAATAAGGTAACGTGTTTTTTTAAACTGAGGTGTATATTTTGACTATACACTGGGGCTAATTAAAGTCCAATTACATAAAAACTTGGTTTATTAAATTATATCGTGCGTACATGACAGAGTGGTCGGTAGACTGATTGACTTGACATGTGTCAAACATGAAAAAGAAACAAAGTAAACTAGCAAACGCCTGCTAAAAATAACACAGTGTACATTGGCTCTTCTATCACTGTGAGGCGCTGCGCCGGAACATATTCCCGGCCGTTGAAAACATGTTTTTCAACCCTTCAGTTCTGCAGCAGTTGGCAACGGGCAGAGACGGGTGAAAGGTCGTCGCACGCAGCCTCGTGAAGTTTTGATCTCTGCAACTCTTGAAACTGCATCAGGTCCAGGAAATAGCTGAATAACTCGTCCCAGACGCCAGTGTAGAGGAGGGCTGTTATCGTCAGCTAGGAGCACCATGTCACCTATGTTGAGCTGAGCGTTACCTTTACGCCATTTTGTTCTTTGTTGAAGCTCTGACACGTACTCCTTCTGCCATCTTTGCCAGAAATGAAGCCGTATTTGTTCAAGGCGTTTATATCTGTCTCTTTGATTGGTATTCTTATCTTCTAGGGCTGGTGCAGGTAGTGCAGTTAATGGTCGACCAAAGATGAAGTGCCCAGGAGATAAGGAGAGTAGGTCGTTAGGACAGGATGATAAGGGGCACAAGGGACGGCTATTGAGTATCGCCTCCACTTGCGCAAACAAAGTTGTAATTTCCTCAAATATTTTTTTAAAGGGGGTCCTTTAATTTATTTTTATATAAATAATATTATTTTTATATTTATTTAAATAAATAAATAAAATAATTTATAACTTTAAAATGTTTTTATTATTTTTGTTATAGCGGCAATAGTAACACACAATCTGTGAAAATTTCAACTGTCTACCTGAGATACAGCCCGCTAACAGACAGACGGACGGACGGACGGACAGCGGAGGATTAGAAATAGGGTTCCGTTTGGCACCCTTCTGATACGGAAGCCAAAAAATAAAATGTCACACTCGAGCACCAGCTCCATAAGCCCACCACAATATTACAACTGCAATAATAGATTAAAAACAAATAACATTCATGCACAAACTATTCCTGCATCATGCATTATTTATGTCCACACGGCGGCCAAACGTTGCCAATTCCTCAGCAAGGTTAGTAGGCCAGCAAATGTTTTTTACCATGGACTATTGGACTTGGAGGAGTGTGAGATTATGTCCAAATGATGTGCTGGTTACTGGAGGACCGCCAAATCTGAGCGCCTCGGGAACTGCGCGGCGTTGCCAAAAGCTAACTGATCGATGGCCTTACGAATTTGCAAGCGAATTCAGGAGTGATAATGTTTGGGTTAATAATAGGGGAGAATGCCAGGTTGTGTTGCAAATTATTTATTTATTTATTTTATAGTTTTTGTAAAACTTACAGCTATTACTATTTTGCAAGATTGAGAATAATAAGGCCAATTAAAAGTTTTCACATATAGAAGAGAGCATATAAACAGAAAAAAAAAAATACTTGAGAAGGTAGACAGTGTTTTAAGCAAAAACAGTATCAATTAAAATGAGTTTCAAACAACAGAAATTCTAATAAATTAGTTTACTTGATGAAAAAAGAAACTACAAAGAGTCCTTTTTAATTTTGAGATGCTAGTATTGAAAATATCGATGTCAACGCCCCGGCAGACCGCGTCTCTGATTAAGTATGAATTTCGTCTGTAATTCGTTCCTACCACAGGAGTATGTAACAGATAAGGATTGCGCAGAAAAGCAGAAGGAACCCGCAGCACGATTTTGTTCAGTAATTCGGTTATGCTATGTTATCATAATTATTGTTTCCTTGTATCTTAAACATATCTACTAGCGAAATATGGGGTTTACCATACATAAATATGTACACCACATGACTTTTGATTTTGAATAAATCAATAAATATTTACGCAAGAATGGGAGCTGAGTCCCAGATGGGAAGACAAGTATCAGCTTAGTTTCGTAAAAATATTACACCTAATATTATACCATATAATTCCTATATATATATAATACCAGCTGCGCCCCGCGGTTTTACCCACGCAGACCGGGATAGAAAGTAGCCTATGTGTTAATCCAGGGTATAAGCTATCTACATACCAAATTTCATTCAAATCGGTCCAGCCGTTTGAGCGTGAAGAAGTAACAAACATACAAACACACACACAAACTTTCGCCTTTATAATATTAGTGTGATCATTATATTATATATAATTTTACATAATTACTAGCTTTTGCCCGCGGCTTCATCCGCGTGGATGTCGGAAAATATCCCACGGGACCGTACTACGAGGAAATCCTTCCCTACCTTCCTCCTCTCTTCTCCTCTTCTTCACCTCCCCTATCTCCTCTTCTTCTTCTTCTCTTTCTCCTCTTTTTTTCCTTGTCTACATTATAAAAGGAACCTCTGTGCAAAATTTCAGCTTTCTATATTCAAGGGTTCGTGCTGGGCGTTGATGAGTCAGTCAGTCAGTGAGGACTTCTCTTTTTATTTATATAGATAAATCTTAGTACAGCTTACCAGAATACTGTGTCTGAAACTAGATTGTATCCAGCCCGCAAACAAGTCTGGAATATTTAAATAATAGGCAAGTATATTATAATTTGCGGGCCTATTCATACACTTACCTCTACCATTAAATTTCGAGAAATATGTATACAGATTCTACCTTGAATGATTTGAGAGCAAAGAGAGTCTTTTTCGTGGCTTAAAACATACACATAAATAACTACACTTGAATAGATTCTCATTCAAAAAAGTTTGCCAAAACATAAAAGTTGCGCATTTGGCGCGTAGCACATTTTGCTACGCCGCCACCGCATCGCGTCGTAATACTGCACGAATCGTTTTGAGAACCGTGCGCCTGCACTGATTTCGATAACGTAACATGTATTTCTACTCAAATTTCTAGGCGGTAGACGAGTTCGCAATCGCAATTAGTGAAAAAGAAGCGGCTGTTTATTCTTTGGGTTCGTAGTTGAATCAGTTCTGAGATACAAACAATGTTATAATAAGATTTTATATCTATTGCATAAACATACCGTTTCTGCAGAGATTCCTATCACGGCAGTCTGGATTGGGTATTCAAAGGAATTAATACCTCCGCGAAGGAACGAAAGTAGACGAAGGTAAGATAAGGCGGTTAAAATATTCACGAGGGCACGAATCCAATATTCTTGTTATCTAGTTAGCGAACAGCCGAGCCTTGCACCGAAACAGAACCATAATTCCTGTGAATAATTTTAAAACTGAAATAATAAGGCATACTTACACAAATACACTATCCATTTGGTTTCTTAAAGCTTTTAATTTAATATGTTATTGTAACAAATACCTCCCCCCTCCACTCCTCCTCCTCTGCCTTCTTTGGTTGGTCTAGTGGTCGCAAGCGCTACTACTAAGCATGAGGTCCTGGGTTCGATTCCCGGGTCGGGCAAAGAATTATTGGGTTTATCCATGTGGAATTTCTCAGTAGCAGCCCGGAGTCTGGATGTGTGCCCGGTTGATGGCAGAGCTGTGATGGTCCAGTGGTATCGGCCGCAACTTACGAGTTGTAGGTCGTAGGTTTGAACCCTGACGGGCGCTTTCCTTTGTGTAAATTATTTCATCACCATGGTTCTCAAAACGGTGAAGGAAAACATTGTGAGAAAACTTGCATATCCTAGAATCAAAAATTCGAAGACATGTGAGATCTACTGCACTGGGCGCACGTGGTGGATTAGCCCACTCCTTCTCACAGAGAGAAGGCCTGTGTCCCAGCAGTGGGAACATTATAGGCTGATATTAGACTCGCCCCCTATTACATGGGGCATAAACATAACTGGCGATAGGTGGGTGTCCTATAGGTACACCTCTGCCTAGCCCTTCGGGGAGCAAAGCGTGATGTTATGTTATGTTAGCAAATCGCTCATGTAAACATAAATAATGGATTATTGTTCATACTTCCTAGAATTGTGTTGTTATAGAGACTATAATCCTACGTCGCTAAGTTAAGAATTTTCCAGTGAATATATTGATCAGAAGAGTGAGCAATTCTAAGTCCGTGATTCCCATAGGAAAGAGAGGTCTTACAGTCTCTGATTATGAGTGACAGTGCCATTGTTTGGTTTGGTTGGTTGGTTTTGTAAAAACAGATCGTAAATCTGTTTTCATTTTTTCAGAGTACATTTTATTTTACGTTTATATAGAAAAGCTTATTTAAGCCGACCCCAATATAGTTGGGAAAAGGCTAGGCAGATTGATTGATAGAAAAGCTTTTATGTGCAGTAAAATTTAGTTTAAATCGAAGGTATTTAAATATGTTAAGAACTTAGTAAGCTAAAAATTGATTTAAGTATAACATTTTGTCATATATCTACATTTAAACAAAGCGTGTTTAAATTCCGGTGCACGTGAGAGTCTTCTATCTCGCGTGTCAAACTAGACAGCCATAACGCCATTTCATACCGAGCTAAACCACGCTTCGATATACACTTCTGGACACATCTTTTGGCCCACCTTGTATTTTCAGTTTCGTTTGGTCCTAGCTAAAATTTTATATTAGGTCGAGCAAAAAGTTTTTATGCAGTTTTGAACCTGGCACATTCACAATTTCATTCAATAGTCTTTTTTTGAATTTCGAACACAGAATTTAAAGAAACAAAAGACAATTTGGAGCCTGTTTGTTGATATCAAATAATCGAATACTAAGAAAACTTGGTTTTATTGGTTTACTTGGATTTAATTCTTGAAAAAGTGATTGATATCTTTGGTTTTGCAACAAACATTACTTATTCTTAACATTAAGGTGAGGTTCTATCAATAATCTATGGATACTTCACCTGAAGTCGCCGCCCAAGCTGTGGCACTTATTCAGGCCGGACACAGCCAAAGAAACGTGAGTGCTCAACTTAATTTAAGTCGATCTGCGGTCCGAAATGTTTATCGGAGGTACCTAGAGACTGGCGGCTTTGTTCGTCGCCAAGGAAGGCCACGATCTCGGGTCACAACTGAAAGGCAGGATCGATTCATCGTGACGACCAGCTTGAGAAATCGTCACCTTACCTCCATTGAGATACAAAGCCAACTTCGCGACTTCCACGGAGTATCTGTGAGCGCTCGAACTGTTCGGAGAAGGTTAAAAGAACGCGATATGGTACCACACAAGCCAGCTAATGGCCCCAAACTAACGCGAGCCCACCGAACAGCGCGCCTTCATTTCGCACGCAGTCATTTAAATTGGACACAGCAAGATTGGAGCCGTGTACTCTTTTCTGATGAGTCTAAAATTGTGTTACATGGCAATGATGGAAGGAAGAAGGTCTACCGACGTAAGGGAGAGCGTTTCGCACAATGCTGCTTTGAAGAGAGGGTTGCTTATGGCGGTGGCTCATGGACTGTCTGGGGCGGTATATCCGCGAGCGGCAAAACTCAACTTGAGGTTGTTACAGGACCACGTCTGCCAACATTAAATGCTGAAAGGTACATTCGTGAGTGCTTAGAACCTCACGTGATACCATACGCGGACTATGTGGGCCCAAATTTCCTTTTTATGCATGATAATGCAAGAGCCCATGCGGCCGGCATCGTCAGGGAATATCTTCGGGATGTGAACATCACAGTTATGGACTGGCCAGCCAGAAGCCCAGACATGAACCCCATTGAGCACATGTGGGACGAGCTAAAAAGACGTGTTAGGGCTCGTCAGCCAGTTGCCCAGACGATGCAGGAGTTGAAAACTGCCATAGAAGAGGAATGGGAGATGATCCCTCAAAATTTCATAGAGCGGTTGATAAACTCTATGCCTAATCGTATGAGAGCTGTGGTAGATGCCCATGGAGGCAACACGCGTTATTAAATTAAACCTTTATTTGATAAAACATGTTTGTTATTCAAAAATCAATTGCCTTTAACAAGGCGCATATCCGACTTGTTAGGCGTAGCTCCATGTCGTATGGTATTCTGAATTCAAATTTAAAACAATACGATCGAAAAAGATGGTAAAATGTATCAGGTTTAAAACTGCATCAACAGTTTTTGTTCAATCTAGCAATCATATTTCGGTAGGGGCCATCGAAACCTAAACTCTAAGGTGGGCCAATAGATGTGTCCAGAAGTGTATTCTCTTAAATCATCCAGGCGTTCGTTAGGATGCTTTGAGGGTATAAAGAATCCCACATACAAAGATATATGTACATAGATTCTCGTGAACAACATAAACTTTGACTTTGCTATCGCGCAGTCGGATAAAAAGAAACAAGATTGCGCTGTATTTACCAATAGCCAAAAACCAACACTATTAATGTAAGAGGATCGGGTCGAAACATGATATCGATATGCCAGGGGGGATATAGTAGGTACACACTACACAGGTAGTAGGTATACATAGTAGATAAACAGAGTGTATCAGAAAAGTGTGGTCAAGGGTGTGGTACAGACTATCAAACTGAACAACTTTCTCCATGGGACCAACATTGTATTCGAGAAAAAATTTGCAGCTGTTCCGTACAAAACTTCAATCCAAATGGACCGAAAAAAGATCATGGTCCCAGTGTGAGAGAGAGATATTTACGACCTCTAACAACATCCTTTTTAATTTTTTCACAACGGAACCATGCTGGATCGATGATCTTTTTTCACGTCATAGTACACTCCTACCAACTTATCTGTGAAATGGCGAAAATTGGAACTACGGCCGTCTTGTTGAAATTTCATTCGATTGTGCCGACGCATGTCATTCGATTGTGTCGAGGCATCGACGGTGCCGTCCTCTTTCAGTTCACAGATAAGTTGGTAGGACTGTACCTGAGCTTGCAGTGAGCTGTCATTCCAGCTGACGCTAAGGCTTGATCACTATACTCTATGGGCTTGACACTATTGACAGCTCATTTCATCTAAACTTTTACAGAATATACCGGCAGATCCCTAGATCTAGCCACCCCAAGGCATAGAAGATTCATGTGGGTTTACCACATAAAAAAAAAACGTGTGCGGTCGGTGGACTCCCGTCAGGAACGAAGTTCCTTCTTACGTATGATTTACTTAAAACATAAACAAAAACTGTTAACACTTGAAACTGGCATAACGCTTTTTCGTTACGTGACGATTACTTAGTGAACTCCTACCACAAGCCGCGTTAAGGACTTCGTTCGAACAAGCACTTACAAAAGTAACAGATTTGAAGTTATAAAAGAAAATTGCTATAAAAGACTAGACGGCGAACTTACTTTGTAGTCTACTCGTAGATGGTGTGATTAATGTTGAAAAATGCTTCTGAAAATTTTACGAAAACTCTCATTTACATACTTAAATAAACTGACGCCTTCTTCCCATGGGGGTAGGCAGAAACTGCAGAACGCCACCTGCTACGTCCATACATCTGAACAATGCGTACCACGAAAGATGACACTTGACACACCACGTAATAGTTTGACTTGCGCAGTAGATTATAATTCTCTGATTCTGATTATTGGTCTCAGACGGGAAGGACCGGGCGTCATCGTGGCGGTGGAAAGAGCGCGGGAGGCGCGATTCTGCGCTCGTCAAGTTTCTTCTTTCGTGGCACGAATTGTACCCTCATTACGTTACACGCTTTCAATCATAATCCGAGGGAAAAAAAACCTAGGTTTGAAAAATGTGTCTGCTCAACAACTTAAATAACGCAATGAACGTAGCTGAACTGTGAAAATTAAAGGCATTGCGCTCAAATTGTCATTGTATGTGTTTTACGCAATTACCCCGCTTGTCTCTCATTTACAATGTTATATCTGGGTTTTCGTTCGTCCGTGGATGGGTGACCATCTTTATATACCAAGACCCCACCCGTGCCTCGGAAAGCACGTTAAGCCATTGGTCCCGGCTGTCATTCGTGGATCTTTGACAGTTGTTACGTTACGGGTCGTTAGAAGCCCGAAAGTCTGACAACAAGTCTTACCAAGTGGTATCGTCGCGTCGTATACCCAATAACTGGGTTGTGGAGGACAGATAGGCAGTTGCTCCATGTAAAATACTGGTATTCAGCTGGCAGCTGCATACGGTTAGACGGGAAGCTGACCCCAACATAGTTGGGAAAAGGCTAAGCATATGATGATGTCGATGACTGTTAGTTATCCTTAATACAATACTAGAACCCAGTACACGTACACACGGCTACTTATCAAGCTATACAATTCTAGTTTACACTGACCTCTCATTGTAAGGAAATCCTATACAATGCGCGATCAGCTTATACTGGAAATCTATAGCTTGATCTGTAGGCGTGCGTACCAGTTTCCCTTTAACCATCGACCTTTAAGGTACCAGTATCCTGTATATTACTTTTTCATGATAGCTCCCACTGAAAGATTGGCTCTCTCGTTTTGTAAAGGTAAAGTTGAAAGGTATAATAAATAGTCATCTAATACAATTTTGACGGATGCGAAAAGCAATTTACTACGACGTTTTTTCAGGCGTAGAATAAAAGTGATTTTGTTCGTGACTTTCAAGAATTCATAAAATATATTAACAAAAAAAAAACCGGCCAAGTGCGTGTCGGACCACGCACAATGAAGGGTTCCGTAGTTGAAAAGAATTTATCCCAATAAAAAAAGTGAAAACCGACTTCAAAAACCAAAAATGAATAAAATAACTTTCTTAAAAAACTTAACAGCTTCTGAAGTCGGTGCCAAGCTAAAGTGTATTGAAGGACTAAAGACACCGTCTTCAGAAGCTGTTAAATGTTTTAAGAAAGTTATTATATTCATTTTTGGTTTTTGAAGTTGGTTTTAACTTTTTTTAAAGTTAATTTATTTATCCATTTTTAGTTGAATATTCAATTACATTTAATACGTAAGCCCAAGACGAACGAAAAGAAGAATCATCAAAATCGGCTTAGAAATGCCGGAGATACAGTACATTTATGCATATAGCTTTGTACATAAGACTAATTACATAATATATTATCTACTAAATCCTTCCTGAAAGCATGTAGATCACGTCAGTGAAGGAATCATCAAAACTGGTTCATTAGTTTTTGAGAAAATCGCGGACCAACAAATATACATACTTACATACATACATACGGGTTGAATACAGAACCTCCTTTTTTTTGAAGTCGGTTAATGAAGTCAGTTAAAAACAAAATTTTTTTTTGAAATCCATTGATGAATGGATCTCAAAAAAAAATTTTTATGTCATAAAACTACAAATTAACAATTTTCGGACTTTTTCCTTTACTTGTGCTGGGACACATTGCTTCTTGCTAAATTTCATTATTCTAGGTCAATGGGAAGTACCCTATACGTTTTAATTTACTTGCGACAGTTGCGAGTTTCAAAAAGTGTCGCAAAATGGCCGTATTTTTTTATTGCGTTGACTTAGAAGCTTGATTTTTTCAGAACTCTAAGGGACTATAGACTTACGTATTCGATATTAATTTCAACTTGATATCTCCACGCGTCCTTGAGAAAAAGGATCTTGACAGACAGACGAACTTATTTTTTTTTTTATGCGATAGAATTACAAATTAACTTTTTTCAGACTTTTTCCTTTACTTGTGCTGGGAGACCATGCTTCTTGCCAAATTTCATTATTCTAGGTCAACGGGAAGTACCCTATATAGGTTTTGATTTACTTGCGACAGTTGCGAGTATCAAAATGTGTCGTAAAATGGCCGTATTTTTTTATTGCGTTGACTTAGAAGCTTGATTTTTTCAGAACTCCAAGGGACTATAGACTTAAGTATTTGATATTAATTTCAACTTGATACCTCCACGCGTCTCTGAGAAAAAGGGTCTTGACAGACTGACAGATTTGTTTTTTTTTTTATATGATAGAATTACAAATTAACAATTTTTGGACTTTTTCCTTTATTTGTGCTGTGAAAGCTTGCTTCTTGCCAAATTTCATGATTCTAGGACAACGGGAAGTACCCTATACGTTTTGATTTACTTGCGAGTATCAAAATATGTCGCATAAATGCCCGTATGTTTTTATTGCGTTGACTTAGAATCTTGAGTTTTTTAGGACTCCAAGAGAACATAGACTTACGGATTGGATATTAATTTCTACTTGATACCTCCACGTGTTCCTGAGAAAAAGGGTCTTGACAGACTGACAGACAGACAGACAGACGGACAACGAAGTGATCCTATAAGGGTTCCGTTATTTCCATTTGAGGTACGGAACCCTAAAAATACCGGCCAACTCCATGTCGGACCAAGCGCAATGAAGGGTTCCGTAGTTGAAAAGAATTTATCTCTCATGGTGAGTGGAAACCTTCGTGTCACCATTTTAGTTTTGTGCTCGTGATTATTATGTAGATCTATTTTGTATTATTTTTCTGTTTATTATTTGAGTTAATTCTTTTTGTATGCACGTGTTTCTGTGACAAATAAAATTTGGTAGTTTTTTTTCTTTGTTTCTTTTAAAAACAAACTTAACATTGTAGTTGTAAAACATGTTCTCTCATACATTGATGTACGTCACGATCAATTCTCTAACTGCAAATTGAAGATTGTAATCACAAAAAAAATTACAAATTAACGATTTTAGGACTTTTACCTTTACTTGTGCTGCCACCTTGCTACTTGCCTTTCATGATTCTAGGTGTTGGCCCTGAATCATGAAATTTTAGGAAATAAATTCCCCCCTACTACCCTATAAATTTTGATTTAGTTGCGAGTATCAAATGATATGTCGCATAAATGGCCGTATTTTTTTTTGTGTTGTCCCAGAAGCTTGAATTTTTTAGAGCTCCAAGGGACAATATAACTACGTATTTGTTACTCCACTCGTTCCTGAGAAAAAGAGTCTTGACAGACAGACAAACAGACATACGGACAACGAAGTGATCCTATAAGGGTTCCGTTTTTTTCCTTTTGAGGTACAATCAATCTGCCTAGCCTTTTCCCAACTATGCTGGGGTCGGCTTTCAGTCTAACCGGATGCAGCTGAATAGCTGTATTTTACATGGAGCGACTGCCTATCTGACCTCCACAACCCAGTTACTGGGTAATACAATACCCCTTGGTAAAACTGGTTGTCAGACTTTCGGGCTTCTGACGACCCGTAACGACTGTCAAAGATCCACAATTGACATCCGGGACCAACGGCTTAACGTGCTTTCCGAGCCACGGAGGAGTCTCGGTATGTAAAGATGGTCACCCATCCACTGACCAACCAAGGCAAGCATAGCTTAACCTGATGGATCGAACCGTGCGGCTGTTATTACTTAGCCACGAGCTCCTCCTGAGGTACGAAACCTTAAAAAAGAATGAAACACGAGTTTAATGAATTCCTAAAAAGTTTTTCTGTTGATAATAAATGTATACTTAGATATCCAACTTTTTATAGTCACCTTTAGTATTTATAGTAAATAAACTGTTACCGGGACTTACGTCTTTCTGCGCCACTTACTTTTTTCACAATAAAGTTCACCTGTCCATCCGTCCGTCAGTCTGTCCATCCGTCCATCCCTCCATCTGTAGGTAATGAAAGCGTCCAACTCGAATGTTTTCCACACGACCACACACATGTATATTTACGCCGTAGCTACTAGATGGGAGTCTGTTGAATTCAGGACTATTTTGAACAATTTTGAATCATTTTACTATTTTCCACAGAATCTCTGAGATTTTAAAAATATAAAAATATTTCTTCAGCGACTTTTACCGAAAAGCAATTTCCTTTAAAATCCCCTTCACATTATACAAACCCACAAAGATGACCTTGCAAAATTGATAACTAGCTACATTTCAGAATGATATATGATAGTAACTCCCCGAAAGAGATCAGCAAACGTATCCGTCTGCCCAGTGAGTCCGCATTTGTATGCTTGAAGATTTACACGGCTTATCTCTGCCCCCTTTGTGTCTTGTTCGGCTTTCCATGAAGCCGCTGGATATACAAGCCATTTGATCGGAAACAAACTGACGTACTGTATTGATGTGAAAGATCGTTCTTTAGGATTACGTTGTTTGATCCGTATTGTGAGCTCAAGCCTTCAGTCTTCTAGTTTATTCTTCATATCATAAATACGAAACTAAATCAGTATTGATATAAAACAAACTGTGGCACGAAATAGATGTTTTGGTAGACAATATGGATTTCGGCGTTATGTTGAGAGGAAAGGAAATCCAATATACGTATGTGAGTAAATGATGGATTATTCACGCGTTTTCCTTTTCGTTCATGAGATAGACAGACATTGAAAGATTATCAATAAGGGGTGGTAATGTCGTGAGTATGAGATATAATATTTTCGTGGCAAGTATCGTCGTCTTGCACTCGCCTGGATTATGGGTATATACCACAGAAAAGATAAAGAGGTTTATCTGTTCTATGGTATATACCACTCTGACAAGGTAAAGGATTTTAATACCTAAGGCGTTTTTAAAAATCTGATTAGAATCGACTTTTATTAGTTAAAATCGTTTTCACTGAATAAAGAGCTCGCTGAAAAATTTCAACCTGTGCCGTTAACGCATGAAACCCCTCCCTAAAATATGGATTCCATTTATTAGTATTTTTGATATAATATATACCTTATTTCTATTAAAATAATTAAAATAAAAGCGCTCACCTACATTTTAATCTGTAATATGATCGGATTAAAAACTGGCGTCCTTTTCATCAACTGGAACCAATAGCTATAATGAAAACCAATATCAAAAAACCATAACGTAGGAAAATATCCCAATCACGGTGAAAACACCGAAGTATTTATCAATGCACAGATTACACATTCACAGAATACCGATAACGACTACGAAATCGGTTGAACAGAGCGCCCAGTATATCTTGACACGCAAAAAAAGGAAACTCTAATAACAACAACAACAACAACAACATACAACAACAACCACAAATCTCACATCATCATCATCATCCTTTCTCTCTCTCTCTCTCTCGGTATGTATGGTTCGTTTGCTGTCCGATTTACTAAAATTTAGATTTGATTTCATTTGATTTAATATTATGTATCGTTTATGTTATGACACGTCGCGCGTCGTTGACATTTGCCTTCACATAGCTGTCGCGAGGTGTCAAGATATACTGGTCACACTATATAGTACTATGTTACTTTAGAGACGTGCGCTCGTAGAAAATAATTGCCACCGGAAAATGGTCGATCTGGGGCAAAGAAAAGGGCGATGGATTTCGCTGCTTGTCATACAAATCATCATGTCATCTCTATTTAATTTGTGATTTATTCCTTACAAGTACTTACTATAATAATAGAAGGCAAGATTTTCTGCTTTTCTGTGATGTAAGCAGTGAATTAGTCGCCCATTTTTATATGGGACTTTGGTAAACTATATAAAAAAAACCGACTTTAAAAAACTAATACGAATAAAATAACTTTCATAAAAAACTTAACAGCTTCTAAAGTCGGTGCCAAGCTAAGGTGCATTGAAGAATTGAAGACACCGACTTCAGAAGCTGTTAAGTTTTTATGAAAGTTATTTTATTCGTTTTAAGTTTCCGAAGTCAGATTTTACTTTTTTAAAGTAAATTTATTTTTTAATTTTTAATTGAATATTTAATTACATAAGCCCAAGACGAACGAAAAGGAGAATCATCAAAATCCGTTTAGAAATGCCGGAGGTACAGTACCTAATAGTTCAGTAGGAGTGCAAATTCTGCATATAACTTCGTACATAAGAATATTACCTAATGTATCATATACTAAAACTTTCCTGAAAATATGTAGATCACGTTAGTGAAAGAATCATCAAAACTGGCTCATTCGTTTTTGAGAAAATCGCGGACATACAGACATAGATACATGCATACATACATACATACATACGGGTCAAATGCAGAACCTCCTTTTTTGAAATCGGTTAAAAATTGTAAAATGTGGCTGCATTATACACCTGTTTGCTCTTCAGAGAAATGAGGAGTGGTGATGGTAAGGTAAAATACCCTGGAAAACATTATTTCAGAAGAAGCATCATTGACAACGATTGGCTTTTTAGGGTTTCGCAGCTAAATGACAAAAACGGAACTCATATAATTTCGTTCCATCCGAATGTTACACAGTCTGCTCTGGAATGTTACTCGGGGACTATTGGCACTAATCGATGTTTGGAACGAAAGTGTCATAGAATAGGTACAGTTTTTTTTCATAGTTGGACGTGGTTATAGGTAGGTAATGACCCCATAATCAAAAAGATTCAGATGTTAATACGAGTAATTAACTTTTTTATTTGAGTCAATAGTTTTTGAGATACCTATGGGATATTTTTGGTTACAACCGCAAAAAGAACTTGGTTTTTCACAGTTTCTTTTAGAAATGCAATACAAAATTTTCTTTGGTGTCGATAAGATCAATATTGTGCACAGTATCACCCTTCACAGTGCATGGTCCGACACGCACTTGGCCGATTTTTATCCAATGGAGCTTATGTAGCGCGCAGTAAAATCGTTATATTGTTTTGTATATTGTATCATGTGTCGACTATGAGTCGTATGTAGTTAGTGTTTTTGAAACATAAAAAAATATTTTTCAATAAATCACAAACATTCAAAATTGTTTTGTTTCACACGTTTGTATTGAATGTGGATGGAGCACGCCAGAGCAAATAGTGAACGCTATGTCCAGCGGAACTTAAATTTAACGCTAGTTGCTAGCCCGTTTTTATGTGAAATAATGATAGTTCACATAAAAACGGGGGTAGCAACTATTGTTTTCATAAACAGAACGTATATAACTATGGCAAACTAACTATGCCTAACTATGGCAAAAAAATGTTAACTTTTGAAGGAGCACAAGTCTATAATAAATTACAGTCCTGTATACAGGACGGTAATTTAAGAAAGATAAGAAATCTACACTCTTTCAATGCATTCAAAACTTAGCCAGCACATAATTGCGGATCGATCACTTCTGGAGAAATGAATGCATTGAATGGGTAACTATTAACTTGTAATACTGATGACGAACGTTTTGTAATCTATCTATGTATGTTTTTCTAATATTGTTCTCAAGTTAAAGTTTCTTTAAACCGAAACCGAATAAATAACAAATCACAAACCTAACTTTAAAAAAAAACTGAAAGATCAACAACTAAAATTGGAAATATTTAATTGAACCTAAAAAAAAGTAGGTATTGAACTTCACCCAAAATTAAATAGCTGTCATCTTAGATTTTAATTACGATCCAGTTTTCGTTATTAGCGCCCTCGAAAACCATGAAAATTACACCCATGACGAATGACTACATGTCAAAATAAAAAATTAAAATGACAACTTTTTACAAATACGTATACAGCTGCTTACTGATTGTTTTCATGGATCAAAATAGATTTAAAAGGGGACATAGGTATAATACACATTTTTTATTTCCAGTGCACTAAAATACTGAATTTTGAGTTTACCAAATTCCATTTAATTACAGATCGCTTCTAATTCAAAAGGACAGCCTGTAGACAACTGATTTTTCGGACATTTATACAGTTCAATCAATCAATCAATCTGCCTAGCCTTTTCCCAACTATGTTGGGGTCGGCTTCCAGTCTAACCGGATGCAGCTGAATACCATTATTTTACATGGAGCGACTGCCTATCTGACCTCCACAACCCAGTAACTGGGTAATACGATACCCCTTGGTAAGACTGGTTGTCAGACTTTCGGGCTTCTGACGACCCGTAACTACTGTCAAAGATCCACGAATGACAGCCGGGACCAACGGCTTAACGTGCTTTCCGAGGCACGGAGGAGTCTCGGTATGTAAAGATGGTCACCCATCCACTGACCAACCCCGGCAAGCGTAGCTTAACCTGATGGATCGACCCGTGCGGCTGTTATTGCTTAGCCACGAGCTCCTCCTTATACAGTTCAATCAAAAGTGATTAAAATAAAGATGATTTTGAATTTTTTTGAACTACTCAAAAAGACACTCAGTTATTATATTAGCATGCCAAATTGTATTTTTAGGTAATTAAAAGGGAATTATTTGGCGTTCAATTAAACACACAAAACCACGCCAGCAAAAACTCCAACCACTTATCTCTTGTAAATCATAATAACATCAGAAAAGTACAGACAAGAAAATCCCAAGAAACATAAACGTTTAACTTTAGAACAAACATTTAATTTGAAATGTACTTTTTCGAATAAACATAAAAACTTTTCGATGTTCCGCTTAGAGAATGGTTGATACATATTAGGGCAATGTTTTTAATTAAACTTGCTTGATGTTGCGTAAAGGGGAAGAACTACTGGAAAAGTCGGAAAGTTCCGCCGTCCAACGCATTCAAGGCTGAAGTCTTCGGAACAGCTTTCTGTAGTCTGCCTTTACGTTAACTCCTCAGGCGTAGCCCGACTTGGTAATAAAACTATCCGCTATTCAGCCTCGCTGAACTTGTAAGTACCTATCTATCTATCATAAATAACGAAAAACCATTTCTCAGAAACTTTATAAAAAATAAGTAGTTCTACCACAGATTAAGTACCTTATTTACAAACAGATTGAGTAAACATGATAAAATTGTTTTATTTTCGTAATAGTAAGAGGGTACCATAAGAATATTTCTTGAGGGAATGGAAAAGTTTTTCATAGGTAAAATTTTTATATTTGACGTCTTGAAAATCTACTTATGTAAATAAAAATATCGTCTGCTATAATTTCCATATTAATCAGTTATTATATGCTAACAAAGTAAGAGATAAAAATACTGATCTATATTTTATACGCGCGATAAGAAATCAGTATTAAATTTAAGGTTATTTTATGATAAGCCTTTATGGATATATTTACTCGGACACAAAAAAGGTATGGTCCATTTTCCTTCAGTTTCGGTGTTCATATTTTTATTGGAAAATAAAAGGCTTAACGCAGATACATTTGTTATCAATAGGAGTCGTATAAAAATATGGCTCCATATTCTTGATGAACTGACCTTATGATGAAAATTTTCAAACAAAGAGGATCAAAACACTAACCGCGTGAAATGTATAATAATATTGTATCACTTAAGGATTCTCAGGTTAGTAAGTTTTATATCCAGAGGGCTGGATAACGATGTTGTTATACTGGATGACTTTTTTTACCGTCTTGAAAAAAATAGGGATATTCGTTGAACGGAGTAGAAGCCTATGGCATATCTAGTTTTTTTTTTTTTTTTTTTTTTAAATTAAAAATATCAAAATTCAAATCATAATGCAGGTTGCATATGATTTGAATTTCGATATTTTTAAAGGATTCATTATTTTTTTTCAAAATTTATGTTTTTATTGTTCTAAAATGAAAAGCTTACATCGAATTTGTAGTATTTATTGATACTTAGATATTCTTTTTTTCTGACTAAGCTATTAAAAAAAAAAAAACTAGGTATGCCATACGCTTCTGCTCTGTTCACCTAATATACCCTATTTTTTTCAAGACGGTAAAAAATGTCATCCGGTATAGTAGACAAATTGCATTCGCTTCGGAGCATTTCTATTTCTACAATCGCTATAGCTTCAAAGTGACATTGTGAACTGTATGTGCATAGTTATAAGAACTTAAAGATCTCTTCGGGTATAAATGAAGTAACAAACATTGTCTTCGAAAAACAACAGAGTAATAAACTTTTAGCTTTGGAGCAAGACACGGTTGTGGTTCATATTTCGTATCAAAACATACATTGACATGATCACGTGACATTTCGATAGCTTATGTCAACCTCATACATTTTTTGGCTTTTCTATTAGCGTCATCGCTAATCGAATGTCACTTTGTTTAGGCCCTCAGGCTAATTAAAGTGTGCTCATCTGAAATTGTGCCAAAAGGCGGTCAATGTTTATGCACTAAAGATATATGAAACTCACGTTTACACATTGACACCAGTAATTTAAATGGTGTGCATAATAAAGAGTATTCTATTCTATTCTATTCTATTGACACTAAATACGAACCGTGCCAAACCAAAACCATTTATATACTAGAAACTCAGCGAAAACAACATAGCAAATAAATAGTCTCCTTAAAAATGTTGTCTCTCTTCTTTGGCGCCTGTCCATTGTTAACTTTTAGGTACCTACCATAAAAAACAAATAAAACATTTTATCTAGGCAAAGTAGCTCGCTCCAAAGAAATCAAGAAAGAAAGTCATAACAATTTGCATACAAAACTATGTTCTTTGTAACCTGCGCCTTTTGAACAGTACGAAAAGTATCTACTGCCAAGTTTTATAAGAGCGGCTTGCGTCCGATATACTTAGTACGCTTGAGCACTGACAAATATCTGGAACCCAGAAAGCCGCCGAGTGCTAGAACTTGAAGCCACGCGCGACGTGCTCAGACTGCCAAACAACACAACACGGTACACACAGACTCATCACAAATCACTCTATTTTCATATTGAGTGATTTATTCATACGCGCCTGTGCCAACCTCTGCACTAAAACAACTGTAAAATGAATAAAAGAGAAGGAACAAGAGGTGCGTGGATCCATTACAACTTTATAACTTTCCGAATACTAGGAGTTGGACGAGCGACGACGTGATAATTTGGAAAAGAGGGAAACGTGACCAACTTTTAATTTACTTATACACAAGTTTGTACTCGTGAATAGAATACAAGTGATTTACATTTATCACCACACCACACATCACCAATTATGTGGTTGACAACGTGAGTAGCAGATATACAGCGCCCGTAACGACGGTAATGCGTGTGTTAATAGAATTCCTTACCATCTCCATGATATTGGGCAATTTGACACAAGCACCTTTACGTAATTTCCCTTGCGACTGCGATCTCACAAATATACCAACCCATGTAAAATAACGTAATATAGAAAAAGGACGGGAATATACTGTGACAAGTTTGACAAGTGGGGCAAAGAATTCTTTCTTGGTGCAGGGCGAATGACACTTGGGTTAACTTTTGCAGGCGTCGACCGATTCTCCGCTGAAAGTTGACTACGTGCCCTGCATCAATGGACGCTATACCCTATACTCGCTTCGCTGAAAAGACGTCTGTACAACAATGACGGATTATTGAAATCCTTTGTTATTATAACTCAAGGCATTTTTATGTTTAGATTGTGCAAATTAGGACGCACATCGGTTGAAACCTTAATACAGCTCATTGCGAATAAAATGGGTCCCAATAAACGCTGACAAAGGTCGCAGAAATATTCGTATATCACGGAAACACGTTAAATCGTATAATACCCTTGTTAACAAAAATATGCCCGAGGAAAGGGACCGTATTGTCAACATTTACGTTTATAATGGCAATAATACCAATTTTACTATTATGAACAGAGATTTAAACGAAATAATACGAAATAACGAGTGGTTTTCATTTATGTCAGCATTCTTTGCGTTCCGAATCGTTGAAAAGCATTACCAGCCTATAATGTTCCCATTGCTGGGACAGAGCGGATCTCTGTTAGAGAGTGGGCCGTAATCCACCACGCGTGCCCACGTGTGCTGGTTGGTAGATGTCACGTGTTCGAATTTATGGTTAGACATTAGTTTCGATGTTTTCCTTTACCGTTTTGCGAGCAGTGGTGATGAAATAATTTGCACAAAGTAAAGCGGCTGTCTGGGTTCGATCCTACGACCTACAACTCATAAGTTCCGGCCGTTACCACTGGGCCACCACTGCTCCGTCGAAAACTCGGAAAATTTCCTGAAAAAGTTGCAACTTTTTTTAATTTCCATTTTCATGGAGCAATTTGTTCGTCATTATACGCTCTCCTCGTTCAAGTTTTCAACAAAGTATCAAACTGATGATAATTGCAAAAAATAAAAACAAGGACGGTTTCACATCGTAAAGTAGGATATTGAGAATCTGTTGAGTTTTTAATGAGACTAGCGATAATAGGACATAACATATCTTTTAATTACTGAATAACCACATACATATTAAAATGTTCCTACAATTAAAACAGTTTCGACTGGTTCAGTACAAAACGTTCTGTACCGTAGTAAAACGTCGACAAGATAATTTCTTCACTTAGAACAATCTGAACTGAACTGTAAGTGGGTAATTGTATGTTTTGAACAGCAAGTCGTTATGTTTTGAGGGACCGTGCCAATGTCCTAATTACTAGGCAACAAGTACAAAGTAGTCGTGTTACAACGGGGCAGCGCAGCGGTTGTATATCTACAAAGTTATCTAGTTACCGCAAACAGAAGGCGCTGGTTTGTCCTTAAAGCTCAGTTTACATTGGTCGAGTAAGTAATCCAGTAGAGTACTGAACTGAATAACCCAATGTGAGGTCGACAAACAAAAGGGTAACAGGAATCGTACAGAGAAGCCCAGTTCATAGTACGCAGTAGAATGTATTGTGTTACGTGTCATGGGTGACTGAAAATTCCAGCACCTACTAGCCTAATTAAAAAGCCTTGGTTTATCGAAACAAGGAAGTAAATAGGGTCAAGAGAATATTTCAAAAAAAATTCCATCCTTACCAGTCTGCATCCACGGCGTCGTCAATGACAGCACAGAAGTCACTTTGACAGCATGTTTTGGGACACAGAGGCCAGGACAGGTTTCTTTTTGTTTTCGGGGAGAAACCTTCAAAAGGCGCTCGGGCTTTGGGGAAAGACCGGGGAGTGTGAGATTTTTACTTCACTAAAACCAACCCTTTGGTCATCATCTGCACATGAAAGGGGCACCGTTACCTCTCAAAAGACCGATCCGGAACCCTCTCTGTGCAACACCTGTTAGGGCACATCTCTGGGGAAATTGTAACGAGAAGTCCCCGAAACCTAACTGGAGCATAGTTTGCGACATAGCTCCACATTCACACCCTGATGCCATTCCATCAAGCTTTGGACCAACAAGATCTGAAATACAGTCGTGGCAGCGACATGAAGGAGAAGAGTATCCTGCTTACTGGCAATAACATTGGGCAAGTTATGAACTGAACTTACGGTAGCGCCAAGTACTCTCCCGCTCCGTAAACCACTAAACCAACTCCACCAATGTAAACGAGACTTAAGCCCAAGTTCTATGAAAGCCAAGCCAAGTTATTACACTTATTACTACTCGATACTTAACTATTCCTTGCCGCTATTGTGTTATGAAGTAGTACAGTCACGAACAAAGAAAATTGTGTTGGGAGTTTGTTCAAGCGTATTTCTTGTGGGCTTTAGTCTTAGGTCAGTGTAGATTGTGTACAGTAATGTTAGATATAATTTAATACTAGGGAAACCTAATGTTATTATTATATAATTATGTCGGATCCGGTCATTAGTACGGACACGAAACGAATCGCAAGCGCGCCACTGGCGATACCACGTGATCTACCTACAGCGCGCTTCTACAGAGTCGTGATGTTTTAAGCCCATGGCGAGGAGGACATTCCAGTGTCTGATCGCATCGGAGTTAAGACGTCGCGGAACTGTACTCGATTCGTTGTGCTCAGTGATTGTGTTTATTTTAATTTGGAGTGATTTTATTAAACACCGTGTGTTTTCATTGCACGAAACCTATCTTCTGCCTGAATGCTTCTGATGCTTCTGATGTCTGAATCTAACTGAGTAAATCCTGACGAACCTACATACACATATAGTATGACTGATGAAATTAGTGACCGATACTTAAACATACGATTGTACTCATGATAACAAACAACTTTTACCATGGAACCAAACCTAAAATCGCGAAAAAAAATCTGCTGTTCCCTACATTTATGTTCGCATAACTCGTCAAAATGTAGCGAACAGGTTTTTTTTTCGCGATTTCAAGGTTGGTCCAATTGTAAAAGTTGTTTGTTATCATGAGTACAATCGTGTGCACTAATTACCAGTCAACCTTTATATGTATTCTTCTATACTTATTACAAAATAAAGTCGCTTTTCATGTCTGTGTGGCCGCGTTGTTCTTCTAAACTAATTCAAATTTCAAATTCAAATTCATTTAATCAACTACGCAACGGATTTTGATGCAGAATTCAAATACATTTAGAGGATTTATTCCGGAAGGTTTTTAATACATTAATATTTAACTTATTTAAAATATAGAAACCTTAATGTTTTGTCAAGTCGTAAAAACCGTGCGAAGCAGGGCCGGGTCGCTAAATGTTATAAAATTAAAGTCACTTTTCGTGTCTGTCAGTGTGACCGCGTTGTTCCTCTAAACGACGCAACAGATGTTGATGCGGTTTACACCATCATTTAGAGGATTTATTCCGAACGGTTGATGCGTATTAAACATTAATATTAAACTTACATACATAATAAAGAAACGATGTTTTGTCAAGTCGTAAAAACCATGCGAAGTAAGTCGCTAGTTTGTTATCATTAAACAACAACAACAATATTTTGTGAGTTTGTACGTGTTGTGTCTGTACAGTAGAGAGATATTTGCTCTAGGGAATATTTCAATCATAGTTTTAAATATTTATTTAAAACTATGATTTATTTATTTATGAGGAGCTCGTGGCTAAGTAATAACAGCCGCACGGGTCAATCCATCAGCTTAAGCTACGCTTGCCGGGGTTGGTCCGTGGATGGGTGACCATCTTTACATACCGAGACTCCTCCATGCCTCGGAAAGCACGTTAAGCCGTTGGTCCCGACTGTCATTCGTGGTTCTTTGACAGTCGTGACGGGTCGTCAGAAGCCCGAAAGTCTGACAATCAGTCTTACCAAGGGGCATCATATTACCCAGTTAATGGGTTGTGGAGGTCAGATAGGCAGTCGCTCCATGTAAAATAATGGTATTCAGCTGCATCCGGTTAGACTGGAAGCCGACCCCAACATTGTTGGGAAAAGGCTAGGCAGATTGTGTTTTAAATATTTATCAACAATACGATCTTTTTTTTGTCTGAATTATTTAAATACTAGCTGACCCGACAGACGTTGCCCTGTCCAAATTTCATGTATGAGAAAATTAATTTTCTTCATATTTTTTTTTTGTGAATTTTTCATATGTTTTAATAGTTATTCTGCTATTCGGGGCGGAGAAAAATCCAACAAATCAAACATCGTTAAAATCGGTCCAGCCGTTCTTGAGTTATAAATGGTGTAAATAGCCCGACTTTGTTTTCCATAGCACCAACATCCTAATCGCGAACATGCATTTGCGTCGAGTACCTAGGTATTGAAGTTTTCTATGGAACAGTTGAAATTTTTTTCGCGATTGTGATGTTACTCCCATGGAGAAAGTTATTCGGTTTGATGATCTGTATCACACATTTAGTCGCTCCATGTAAAATACTGGTATTCAGCTGCATCCGGTTAGACTGGAAGCCGACCCCAACATAGTTGGGAAAAGGCTAAGCAGATGATGATCTGTATCACACCCTGAAATTTGACGAGGATGCAAACAAAACCTGAAATCGCGAAAAAAAAATCGGCTGCTCCCTACATTTTGACGAGTTTGATGTAGATAAATGTACTGAACAGCCGATTTTTTTTTTCGCGATTTCAGGTTTTGTCCCATAAAAGTTGTTCATAATGATGAGTACAGTGACCCCTTAAGAGGATATTGGTCAATAACCAATAACCCTGTATATATAACTGGAGAAATGTGGGTGTACTCTATGTACACCTCTAATTCACCCTTCGGGCAATACTGGTGTGATGTTATGTTGAAAATAATAGTCAAATAACTTCTAAATCAATTACGTTTTGATTAGAGAGGGGAGTACGCAGTCACTGTATGAGGAAAATAATGAAAACGGAAAGAGGCAACCGAACTCACGGAAATAATCAGACAAGGGTGGCTATCAACGTCTTAAACCCTTTACTCTGACTATCCCACAAGGCACACATTGATCAGCATTCATTATCGCATTAGTTCGAAAGCGCAATGACCGCTACGATGAACAGCCAAAGAGGAAATTGCTGTAATTATCACGGTTGGCATATGGATTAGTATACACGCTGTGTATGTGAAACAAGTGGACAAGGCTACCTAATCTCAACCTCTCAAATGTCAAGCGCACACATGGGGTGCGTAAGGAGAAAATTTTATATAATCACACTAATATTATAAAGGCGAAAGTTTGTGAGTGTGTGCGTGTGTGTATGTGTATGTTTGTTACTTCTTCACGCTCAAACGGCTCAAATTTGGTATGTGGATAGCTTATACCCTGAATAACACATGTTACATACATAGGCTACTTTTTATCCCGGTCTACGCGGGTGTAACCGCAGTTCGCAGCTAGTAAGTATATATAGCGACATGTGACGGGTTTATTCCTTAGCTGCTTTTTGGTATCGTTAAAGACAATTCTTGATTGTAAGGTATAGTTATGTAAACAGGTTATAATTACTTATACCCTGTTTACGCAACTCAAACAGTAGGAATACTAGCATGATCAAGCATTTTGAAGGGCCAAGTGCATGTTGGACCACGCACAATGAATGGTTCCTTGCAGTGGCGAGGTGTGAACAAGTAAGAGAGAAGCCGGTCTCAACTTACATACTCACCAATATAGTAAAAATTAATTTGTTCACTTTTAAATTGAAGTCTTTTCTTTACTAAATTAAACACCATCTATCGTCAAATAGCAGAAACAAAAAGAAGCTATCACTACACAAACAAAACTTTCAATGTTTTAGAGAAATAAGCTCAACAATTTTTTTTTTTTTTTTTTTTTTTTTAGTTATTTAAAGTTTATTTTTTATTTAAATAAATGTAGGGTAAAATTAGATACTATCATTCTAAAATTATTATAGGAATATAAAAGATCGAATACATACAATACAGTAAGTTGAACAGGTGAAAACTAAAGAAAATGTGCAATATTCTTTCATCTCGTTCACGCTGACGCATTTTTCGTATATCTGTCTCTATCGTAACCCGTTGTACATCGGCTTACTCTCGTCCATTATCAAGCGGAGTCACGTGACCTAGAGTGACGTCATGACGGGATCGCTATTGTATGAATTTATAGTTCCTGATTATGACGTTTTGCCGCCGAGTTATTTTAGAATATTTATTTTTGTTGTTGTAATTCAAAGCTAAATAGGCGTTTTTGTTGTTTAAATGTTATGGTGAATTAAATATCTACAGTGTAACTCTTGTTTTTGGCAATAGTAGACACTATATTGACTGTGCCATTTTTCAATAGCGGTAGAGTAGCGAACCGCCGAAGGGAAGCCGGTAGGAATCGTGTATCGTGTCGTGTGCCTTCGCCACTGGTTCCTTGGTTGGGATGAATTTATCCCAAGAGCAAACTTAATATGGTAGCTGAAAAACATCTTCTCCCATACATCCCAGCTGTAAATGTAAGTTGGTCGACTAATACTCGTTAACTTGTAAAGCCTACTTAGCTGTGACAGTTTACCTTTTAATTTCGTTATATACAACGTGTCGTTTTGCATCCTCGTCAAATTTCAGGGTGTGATACAGAACATCAAACAGAACAACTTTCTCCATGGGACCAACATCGTAAAAGCGAAAAAATTTTCAACTGCCTTATAGAAACCTTCAATTACCTACACGACGCAAATGTATGGGATCTATGTATCTTCGTCAAATTTAAGGGTGTGGTATAGACTCTATACCACACCCTTAAATTTAAAGAGGATGCAAAACGACACGGTGAATACTACTACTACCGTGAATTTTTTCACTTGTCCAAAAATAACCATTTAGCCTGCATCGAAAAATGGTTTTCACAGACCCGCAAAATTTTTGAACGGCCTATCCAGCCACACCCCATACTATGGGATAGATGAGAAAAAAAAATATCATCCTCACTTTACGTACCCAGGGAGTAAGTACCTACCCAACAATTTTTTTTTCATGATTTTATTTTACCACATTGTCGACGTGATTATTACGCATACCCGTGCCACATTACAGCTTTCTAGCACTAAGAGTTTCTGAGCCAAGCCGCGGACAGACGGACAGATAGACGGACATGGCGAACTATAAGGGTTCCTTGTTGTCTAAGAAACCCTAGAAACAGTATCGTTATTCCCAGTTGTGTCATTAAAAGTAAAACAAATTTACATATATATGTTTCCATTCGGAATTCACGCGTGTGCAGTTTTAATTTCAGTTACTCATGTACACTTCAGCCGCCGACTGTACTCACTCTATTCAAAAAAAAAATAATCAGGTAGCATGCAATGCAGAATGATGAATGAAGTCGAATTTTTCATAGCTCTCTACAAAAACAATGGCTAGATGAAATGAAGCTTGCACTATGATATTACACGTACTTTTGTTTCACGAACAATAGATACGCCGTGAAAATATGTACGACTTTTATTAAAACGAAAATATTTTTGTATGAAGATTCGGCAGCGCATATTGAAACGCCATTGCAAGGAAAATACGGGTTTGTTTTCGCTCTGTAAGAGCTAGATTTGACCTCATATTGTAGACCGGGATGGTACTAGGTATCTAGGTATGTAAGCTATCCTGAAATTACTTTCCGAACTTGTCATTCCAGACCCTTTATTTATTCAATTTAAGCGCTTCAAAGGCTGAGGTATCTTTTTTTCAGAAAATGGAGACTTATTTTTGCTGAAATGTTTAACATTTTTATTGTACGAGAATTTTACTCGGCAACTTATATTTTTCAAAGATTTGGCTAGTGAATTTTTTAAAATATGATGACGAGGAATTTAAAGTGAGTATTTTTATAAATTCTTGCTTAGTCCTGAAATTAAAAAGTCAACCATTTTTTTTACATTCCTACACATATACTTATTATAATGAAATGTTCTCTTGCCTGAAATGAATTCCTGATACAATTGAAAACCAAAAGCTAATTGTTATAATACAGGGTCAAATTAAATTAGCTAGCGAAACTCTGCAGACGTGATCAGTATCGATATCTAAACATGATAAAATAAAAAGGATGTGATTATTATTTTGGGGTCAATGACCGCTGGTAATGTTGTTACTTGAAATGTGACTTGATAAAATATGTTTTATCGTGTTGAGATATCGATACCATCACATCTGTGAAGTTTGTGAATACACTAGCGGCGGTTGATGACCCCAAAAAAATACATCATCAAATTAATTTCTTTTTTTATCATGTTTTTTCGCTAGCTACTTTAATTTGACCCTGTAGAGCATTATCATTACCAGCTTAGGATACAACGTATTCCTTTTGATATCCCATAACTCTAGGGTATTAATGAGACCATCATTTTGAACAACTTTTACTATGGTACCAAAACTGAAATCGCGAAAAATAAATCTGCTGTTCCCTACATTTTGACTTATGCGAACATAAATGTAGAGAGCAGCTGACTTTTTTTTCGCGATTTCAGGTTCGTTCCAATAGTAAAACTAGTTCAAAATGATGGTCCCTAGAGTAATGGGATATCAAAAGGAACACGTTGTAAACGACAGCAACAAACAACAAACTTCGACCATCAAAACATTTTGCAACAAACTTACACGGACCCATCACCCTCCAATCCCATAGCATTACAGTAATTCCTATTTCCAGCCAGTCATTTATCAGAGTAAACGACTTGTACGAATCAGCGCACTACACTATGCTATAGATCTACATGTTACTTTTTTTCGCATATGACCGCCGTTGACCCGTAAATCAAATCGGCGGGAGCACATTCCGGGAAATCGAAAAAAG
The DNA here is from genome assembly GCA_946251885.1 of Cosmia pyralina. Lineage (NCBI taxonomy): Eukaryota > Metazoa > Arthropoda > Insecta > Lepidoptera > Noctuidae > Cosmia > Cosmia pyralina. The sequence goes on from OX276344.1 coordinate 21,115,141, forward strand.
CGGCCAAGTGCGAGTCGAACTCGCACACGAATGGTTCCGTACCACCGTACAATGTTTAACAATATTTTCTAAAAACGCCGCCAAAACACGTTTCTTGTGTGGGGATCCGCTTTATTTTTCACTTTGTATTTTGTGTTTTTATAGCGGCCAAAAGTCTTTGTGAAAAGTTCAAGTGTCTATACCTATTACGGTTCAAAAGATACAGCCCTGTGACGGACGGACGAAAAATGGCTAGAAATGGCCATTAAAGATAACGTGGCATTAGATTACCAGCAAGGATCACTTCTGTTACTACTGCGTCCCGCGCTTGAGTGTAAACTCTACTTATTTTTTTTTATGGAGCATTAGGCTTTATATCAGGTATTGTTGTTTACTGTATTCCGTTTTGTGGGGTTATTTTGTGGGGCATGACACTCGGAGTGGTAATAATACTTTTACTTACGAGTGTTTTGCTACAATATAAAAAAAAAAAACTCCGAAATGATCATCAACTTATGTCACTGTCTGAAGGTACCTTTCAAAGCCTTGTCCATAGATAATAAATAAATGTAAAAGAATAGCCATCTCTATCCTATGGTGCATAAACAGTCAAGAGACCCGAGATAAGTAACCACCTCACTAAATAAACTGCTAGGTACGGCGGCTACTTACCTCAGTTCAGCGGCCGTACTGGCGAAATTGTGTACCTACCTATGTAAATGTAGAAAAGTACCTTTTAAAATTCACAACATAGTCCATCGCTTTTTGGTTTCTCTTATCGATTAAGGTTATGGCCCAAGAAGTGCCTTCCAAGCTGATGATTTTAGCCACCTAGAGTTACTATCTGTTCAGATTTGTCCGGACATATCATTTGTACGGACTTTTCGACTTCAGGGGGCTTTTTTTAAAAAATAAAAAACAAATACTGAAAACGTTAAGACTAAAGAGGAACATGTCCGGATTTTTTTCAAATGGCCCTTTCATTAGAAGTTTTCAAATTTCGAAATCGTAACCCTAACCACACCAAGCACGAAGCATATATCCCTAACGAAATTGCAATTTTGCCCCCAATAGAGCTACCTAACGTAACGTGTTCCTTCCAGCGGTATTTAAACGGTATAGACAGGTCTTAACTGTGGACAACGAACGATGCGACGAGGATACATCGGGTGCCAGCCATCAGTCTGGATTCTGGATGACTGACTTTGATGACGACACTCCGGTGTTACTCGGGATTATGAACTTAGACGATAAAAACGAGGGAGTCCACACACGTAGTACCTACCTATACAGGGTGTACCAGAAAGGGTTGTTCAAATTTAAGGATGCGGTACAGACCATCAAACTGAACAACTTTCTCCATGGGACCAACATCGTAATCACGAAAAAATAATCAGCCATCCCATACCTACATTCGCGTCGAATAGGTAGGTATTGAAGTTTTCTATGGGGCAGTCATTAAAATATTAGAGGAAGATACGTTACGCGCTAACATCGCTATCACTAAACCTACACACGGCGCACGATACTACATGCACCGAAACTCGCACATCTGTGATCACAGTCGCAAACCTACAGTTACAGAGATAGGAGCCGGCGCTGTCGTGCAAGCGAAATCGCGTCAGCCGCCGAATGTTTACGATTATGAATAACATTACATGTCTATCTCACTCTCACAAACATGGCGAAGCAAACATTAAAAAGTATTATAATTTTCAACAAATTAACATTTTTGGCTGTACTTACGAGTGAAAAGTAATCCCGTGAAACTTGTTTTTGGTTTTTGAACTATTTGTACACATTTTGAAAACACAGGAAGGCATTGTTGCTGCTTATAAAGACGATTACGGTAATTTTACTTAACGTACTACACATGTGCTACACAAACGCCAGTTTGATTGTGACTAAGGTCAACTGTGTGTGTTTAATACAATTTATGCGGTCCACGTCGAGGGCCGCGAACCAAATCTTCCTAATTTTTACATCAATGGGGGCAGTTGATATTTTTTTCGCGATTACGTTGTTGGTCCGATGAATTAAATTTGACCACACCTTTCTAGTACACCCTGTATAGGCTAGGGAATCTAGGCTACTCGATTGTCAGTCCTTGTTTTGCAACTTATTATGCCGGAAAATTATTTGGGTATTTATCAATATTAATTTTGCTTATAAATATAACTAGTCCACTTATTTTTTTAAGTCGTGTACCATATACTTACCAAGAGTAAAGTATTTGAAAATAAACATGTTCTTAGACATTATTTACTTTCACACTATCTATATTTTCTTAGTAAATACAAATAATTGTGCTATTGTAATTACAGCACACAATTTCCAGGGACGTTACAAACAACGCCGACCCGAACCGCCATTGTTACATTACCAATACAAGATACGAGTATTTGTCATCGTAATTGAATAACCTTATTCCTAGAAACGCTATTCAAATCAAACCGATCGATCGACTATATTTACGTAATAGTCGAAGCACCGAATCAATTCACCGTGATCATTCAGAACAATTCAAGTGAACGTTCACTAAAAATAATAGAAGAAGTGACAGTCCATAATGAAAATGATTGAAAAGCGAGAAAACACGGCGATCAACAAAAACAAATGCAAATCGTGGAATTATTGACGTCATCATTCCCAGAAATACGGGGACACCGCAAACAATGAGTTCGGAAAATCTGGAAAAACGTAGTCTCATGTGCGGCCGTGTTGTCGTGACAGAAAAAGCCCTCCATCAATCTGCGGGAACCTATTTCCTAACGCCCCCGTCGGCGTCCTTTCATATCACGCCATAGCTTGGCATTTCAGATATTGGTGAACGTATTACGAGTACATTTTCCACACTTTTTCGGGAGTTCGGGTCGTAGAGGCGTTTTTTCTGTAATACAGAGTAATGTGGGTCGTACTTATGGTTGTCTTGTGTGTGAAATGAGAAATGATTCAAAGAATGAGCTGCATCAGTATTGTACTATTGACCGAATAGTTTCTGGGTAGTTTTGTAATATATCATAAGTTAAATTTAAATTTTTCTGTTTTAATGGCAATATCCAAGCATAACTCGAAGTTCCGTCTTTACCTACAATGAACTTATTATGCCCTAACCACCTGCTAACAATGACTAGTCCAGTCAATTGCCCAAAAAATCACGTCACCTAACCATTTTAAATAGAAAAATTAAAGTAACACTAAAAACTTCCATAGCTTTTGAACGAATATCTCTAATAAATTTTACACAACACAAACCCTCTGAATTTTATGTTTTCCTTAACAATAACTAAGATATTTTGTGAAAAAAATATTATAAAAAAAAAAAAAATTTGTTCGAAATCACCATACAAATTACAATCTATCAATAAATAAATACTTATATATACTTATAAAACAAAGTCGGGCTATTTCGACCATTCATAACTCAAGAACAGCTAGACCGATTTTTACTATCTTTGATTTGTTGAATTTTTTCCCGAATAGCAGAATAACTATTTAAACATCGAAAAATACACGAAAAAAATTTATGAAGAAAATTCATTATCTCAATGAATATAAAATAAAGTCGGGTTAGTTACTCCATTTATAACTCAAGAACGGCTGGACCGATTATTACGATCTTTGATTTGTTAGATTTGTATCCGCCCCGAATAGCAGAATAACTATTAAAACATCGGAAAAATTCACGAAAAAACGAATTATGAAGAAAATTCTTTTTCTCATACATGAAATTTGGACAATTAAACGTCTGTTGGGTCAGCTATTCATAAAAACATGTTTGCACACTATGTACCTACACAATATACAAGTATTTTTGTGGAAAACAAAAACTTGCATCGTGTTCCTTTGTTCGGGTTCGTTCTTATTTTTGCCAATATTTTAGCAGTACCTACGGAAGGGCCATTTGCAGATTTTATTATATTAATATTTTTTTAAGTTTGTTTTTGTACAAGATTTCGCTTACCTATAGCAGTCACTAGTAAAACTCCTTAGCTAATCAGACCTTTCCGATAGTACAAACTAAAAAAAATATTAAAGAAACAAATCAATTCAGATAATGATTCAAATTAATATAATATATGTATACATTATGTCGGAGGAGAATATCAGCGTTCGTTGCCGGACTGGTCGTCGTCCATTGTTGTAACCGAAATAAAACTCAATATGCACTCTACAGTTTTAATTAGATCGATTTAACAAACAATCGGTTAGAAAGTAGCACACACGAAGCGGATGGAACTGGATTCGTATCGGAACGCGGCGAGGTCGGGGCGAGGTTGGTAGCACACGTCCGTTCAGTTCGGTGTCTAATCACGAAGTCCTCGTCAAGTACAGGAATCTTGAATGACAGCCGTCATCTGTCACCGTTATTTTCCCCCGCAAACTCAAAATGACATTGACAGCTCGCACAGTGATGCCAACCCCATTTCCGAACACACCCAAGTCGGTACAACTTGACGTTCCGTTCAGAATCCACGACATATATATATATATATTATTATTTATTTATTATTTATATTTTTTATTTTTTAGATTTGATTAATTTTTTGATTCAGACTTCAGACATTGTTACACATTACAAATAGTTCACATTATCATGGAGACTAGAATATAATTATTTAAGAATTAATTATTCACCAATATACTTAGATTACATAGCAACTGAGGAATTACTTGCTCATCCAAAGTAGTCTGTTCCGCTAATTTCCCCACAAATAATAATTTCACAAACTTTTTCGCGTTATTGTTTTGTTTTTTGTATTTTACTTTGATTTGGTTTTTATCTTTTAAGTATCTATAAGTATATGATTTATATTATTGTGCTCAACTCGTTCACACTTACGATATAAAATTATGTTAACATTCCGTGTGGTGGGACCCTGGTGATCTGCTATACAGGTATTCCTAGTGCAGACACCAGTCTCTCACAAACTTTGTCATATAATTTTTAAGCATGTTTTAATTTATTCATCATTTCATTTGTTTGTGAAGAGAAAATAAATTATTTTGAATTTTGAATTTGAATTTTGAATTTGACCAATTATTAATTAACAAATTATAATTTTCAAAAAGATAAATACAAAAACTTATGAAAATCCCTTTACAAGTTCGCCCTAACTGACCCTTGAATGTCTCTATGTAAAGGCTCGCTCCAGATTGGACGTTCATACATAAGTAATAAAAGAATCATTGACATTTGACGACCCAAATGGCGCAGTGAAGGCTGACCTTTGGTCTGGGACGTCAGGGTCACGGGTCATGGGTTTCTGTAACATTGTAACGTTTTATTTGGAACGAAGTTCTTTAACGCGGCTTGTGGTAGGAGTAAACTGACACAAATTGTGACGTCACGTAAAAGCGTTATGCCATCAGTACCTATAATAATATATAAGGCTCTGTATTAAAATACAGAAACTTTTGACACTTGCAACTTGAAACCATACTAGATGTCTCTGTATTAAGGCGCGGTATTAGCTCAATATTCACAAAAATTGGTTGCTTGGATTGTCGAGTATGACGTAACGCAATGTAACTATGCAACACAAAAAATACAGTGGACATAGAAGGATTTAATGAAAAGTTTTAACCGAATAGAATAGTAAAAAATACTTTGATATTCCCAATACAAAAATTGGAAGTTGCTCCACAAAAATAAACTTTGGCGTCGAACATCTGTGTATTTTTAGCGATAACGACATTATTTTTTTAAGCATTTAATAGAATTAGCATTTTTTTTTTAACTATAACCGGACAATTATTTAATTTATTGTGTATATTCTAAATAATCTAACGAAAACCCGGAAAATAAATGCACATTCGCAGCTTAGTCACATCTCGACACCACAAATATTATTTTCAATTTTCAACCTTATTTCAAGCCATCTAATGGTGACAATATATTACACGGTTGTGTGCCGTTTAAAATCGTAGTCAGTCCGCGCCTTAATACATAATATACAGCGAAAGGAACTTCGTTCTAAGCGGGCGTCCCACGACACTTCCCGACTTTTTTTTTAAATCATAATACCAACCTATTACTCTCCCACTGCAGGCCATTGCCCTAACTCTTGTCATACAGAGAAGACATAAACATCGATCCCCACGCTTGCTCAAGCCGGATTGGTGATTTCAGACTTATATATTACTAGCTTTTGCCAGCGGCTTCGCCCACGTGGATGTTGGACATTATCCCAAAGAAACCGTACATTTTTCCGGAATAAAAAGTAGTTTATGTGCTATTCCAGACTATAGTCTATCTCTATGCCAAATTTCATTAAAATCCGTTCAGCCGTTCTGGCGTGTTTGAGTAACAAACATCCATCCATCCATCCAAACTTTCGCATTTATAATAGTACTAAAATAGTAAGATTATAAGTCGAGGTTTCCTCAGGATGTTTAGATGTCGTGATGGTTCAGTGGTTAAGGCCTCTCAGTTATTCAAATCCGGGCAAATGTGACTTTTTCAATTCTTATTTACTTTTCAAAATCTATGACAACACTGACATTATATGTCTATTTAAAACCTTAATTATTTAAATCCAATAGCACGAGAAAACAAGAAAAATCCCAAAAAGTTAAATCAATCGTGTCACGCCATTTTCCTACCATAGAGCACAGTGAACAATCACAATAAAATACAAACGTTGTGTAACAAAACGGAAACTAAAAACAGATCGTCGGTACGTATCGAAACATCAAAATATTTATTTACAGTAGTCCTACATGGCGTTATATGTAAAACATGTCCATTTGTCTGTTTGTTACGTCACCCGTTCAGTGCTTACTTGCCAATGATAAACTAACATCTAAACTTGTTGTTGGAATTACGATTCGATCCATTTAATGGATGTGTGACGTATTGACATCAAATACATAATTAAAATAACATCCTTAAACGTAACTTTGCCACGGGGGTAGGTCACTACAAAATGTGCCTAACGCTCCATTTACACGGTGCAAGTTAATTGCCTGTGGCGTACCATAAAACTGAAGAGCAATTAACGACACCGTCTAAACAACATGTACAATTAAGTCGCATGTTATTTTATTGAATGGCAAAACTTGCATTCGTGGATAAATTATTTGTGAGTTTGACAATTTTGATGGAGTCACAAGTACATACGAAATTTTAATCAATAGAATTCTGTTGGATTATGCAACAGAAGAGGTGGCCCAGTGGTAACGGCGGCGACTTATGAATTGTAGGTCGTACGTTCGAACCCAGACAGGCGCTTTGCTTTGTGTAAATTATTACCCGACTACGGCAAAGCCAAAAAGAAGGGTTATGATTTTAGCAGTATATGTATGTAAGTATGTATTTACGTTTGTTCGACCGTAGCGACAAAATTACTGAACCGATTTTAATAAATGAGGTACCAATAGATTCGTAATAATGGTCCGGGTGACATAGGCTATATAAATTCTCCCTAAATTTAATACTCGTATGGTGGACTTAACACATAAATTTCGGACCACGAAAAAAAATAAATTGAGATAATAATGACATGTTTGATATCAAAAAAAAAGGTCTTGATAAGCACATTACAAATATGTATATATGTATATATGTTATATTGTCTAAGTAAATAAATATGCTTAAATTGTTAAAAATAAATAAAAGTGGAGATAATAAAATTAATTTAATTGGTTATAGACCGACCGCGGCGAGCGTGATTTTTCATAGCCGGGTTTTAGTTTTTGAACTTACTTTTTATTATTTCATCACCACTGCTCTCAAAACGGCATGTCCTAGAACCAATAATTCGAAGACATGTGACATCTACCAACCCGCACTGTGTCCCAGCAGTGGGAACATTATAGGCTGAATGTGGACTAGGTATGCAAGAAATTGTAATTTTAAACAAATAAAGAGAGTTTTTCAAACAACTCCGTCTGTCTGACAAAATACTTACTACTTATATTTTTAGTTAAGTTTGCAAAATTACGCTAACTAAATATTATTTGGTTGCCTCAGGAATCACTGCAGGCATGACAATTAAAACCACGCTTTTACAACCAAACACGCCAAACACAGTATTTTTCAACCCAACTCTATCCGCAGTCCCACCCGCATAGTCCCCTGGTTACAATTCAGATTGATAACATGTTGTCTATGTGACTTTATGGTCGTATTCGTCGGCTACGCGCCGAAGTGTCCGCGCCGCGTAATAAATATATGGGGCAAAAATGACGTAATATATTGCACTGGAGATGGATGGGAACTAACGTGTATGTAGTGCGAATGTCAATGACGTCAGAGGGAATAAAAACTGGTAAGCGCTTGGCTGCTAACGCTAATAAATTTCAGCTGTAAGAGACAACAGCAGCGTCATACAGAAATGGAATGGAACGCCAACACACAATAAGCAAACTTGGTGAGTTTGCTTATTGTGTGTTGGCGTTAACAGACTCAAAGGGTACTCAAAGAAAAACTTTTTTATCTTAATGATGACAGTGATTTTGTTGAGTTTCAAGGATCGCACTTCAAACTAACAAATTGGTTTTTTTTCTACTTCAAGATGTGCAGAGGTAATGCTTTTTCTCATACAGGGAACGATTGAGCACAGATAAACACATCGGAGACAATAAAATATAGATGTCTTCATAGAGTCTTGCCTCATTGTAAGTCAGTGTAGGTGTCGTGGTATGTATAAAAGGTTAAGAAAAATATCACTTGCAATATGTGTTCGTAAAACTTTATTTGATATCCTACGGAACCAATTAATATTTGTAAGCAGTACAAAATTCTGTACAGTGCCTAAAACATGATGAAACAGCCTTATATTAAAAAAATAAATAAACATATAATAATTGTGTCGATTCCGTATCCTGTAAATATTTAACTAAAGATTAATGAATACTGAATGAGGGTAGCGGAGCGTGCATTGTGGTATACATAGTTATAAAACAATGTATAAAGTTTGAATGCAACCTGCAAACCGGTAGTGACGTCACATCCCGGCGCCAATCCCACATTATGATATCGAAGTTTATACGGCAGCTTGAATAAATACGAGTTACATTCGGAATATAAAATGAACAATCTATGGTTATCACTTATCACAGACATAATCATTATTATTAATTATTAATTCATTATCCTTCAGTAATATGAAAATCTTTTCACAAAAAAAGCGTAGAAGATTGCTACAGTGAACGACCAACCACAACGCGAATCACCACGCTTAGTTGTTCGACTGTTTATTGCAAAACATTGTAGGTACTTTTACCACGCGTAGAAAGGAACTTCCCCATACTTCTCCATAAACCACACTATAGGCAATAATTCACCCCAAAATTGATATCGCAGCATAGGGGCACGTATCGACGCAAACGTGACTGACTTGAAACTAGAAATCGTTAACAGACAAAACCTTCGTGGTACATTGAAAAAAATCCACAACTGACTGATAAAGTCCAATCATTCGTTTTTTGAATATGTTCAGAACAGAACCGCCCATACATACCATCCGTTATATGCATTGTACATGATTTTCTGGGTCTGTGTTGATGTCAATAAAAGAGATTGGTATCAGGCATTATTGACTTTATCACAATTACTGTCATTCTTTGACAGTTGTATGAAATGGCTATAACACAGAAAACAATATCGGGTGCAATGAAATAGCATTCACAAATTGCTAAACTTGATTGTCCCTCTAGTACACCCTGGGCTGTCAGGCTGTCAGCAGTACAGCAACTAACTAAGGTGGTAGTTATTTGGCTAACATTTTTACTACGGCATGCATGACATGAGGTATCCCCATACGAAGATCATGCCGATAGATAGTTAAGTGAGAAGCCTACTACTAGCCACGTCTAGCCAATCATGCAGGCAGTAATCATCAAAATTACTTGCGTGTAGTCATTTAACATTAGACACACTCGGACTGCATAGACATTGCAGGGATTATTGCATTGGATGGATAACCTACACCATTGATGTTTAAATTAGGAAGATAAGGTTCGCGCGTCTCGACGTGGACCGCATAAATTGTGTTTATGCTCACAATTGGACCTTAGTCACAATCAAACTGGCGTTTGTGTAGCACGTTAAGTAAAATTACCGTAATCGTCTAAGTTTGCAGCAACAATGCCTTGATGTGTGTCAGTGGAAAAAATACGTATTATAGAAGCTAACTAAAAAACTACCCAAGCAAAGTTAAAAAATGTTACATGGGACCAATTGCGAGATATTTTATACCCTCCCAAATAAAACAAGAATAGTTCAAATTAGACTACTCTGTAAAAAGTTATGCGTGGTTATACCTACACAAAAAAATATAAATTTATTACTCTTTTTTTTCGTCGGTTAAAAATCCATCCAGCCGTTAGGATGCTTCGAAGATATAAAAAATCCCATAAACACATACATATACAAAATTGACGATTTTATTTATTTATTTATTTATATATACTTTATTGTACACCACAAAAATACATAACAAAAAAAAAAAGACACAAACTACAAAATATACAATGGGCGGCCTTATCGCTTTCTGCAATCTCTTCCAGGCAACCATAGAATGGACAGTGATTTGCCTGGATATGAAATGGGGCTGTCTTTGGTGCAAATAATAAGTGCCTACTTACAATATTATACTAAAATAGATACATACATAACCTAAATAATAGATACATAAATACATACATACTAAATATAAGCAACGAAAACAAATGAAGACTAAAGATATTTACAGTTACGTGAACACGATCACAACGACAAATAATGTTCCTTTACGAGCCTTTTAAACATAGGTAACGACTGCGCGCGTTTTATTTGAACTGGCAATGCATTCCACAAACGAGCAGCCTGGACAGTAAAGGATTTATCGAGGAAAGTTGTGGAATGCATAGGCATTTTGAGCTTTAAATTATCAGATGACCTTAAAAATTTCGTGTGGGAGTCGCAAAGAAACTGGAAACGTTTCTTGAGATAGAGAGGGGTGGTAGGGGAAAAGAGCACATTATACAAAAGGGAAAGGATATGAGCATTCCGGCGATGGCGAATTGGTAACCACTTGAGCTTCACACGAAATTCAGAAACATGGTCATATTTGCGCAAACCGAATATGAACCTTATACAAACATTTTGAAGCCGCTCAAGTTTATCGAGTTGGTCTTGGGTAAGGTCAAGATAGCTGGCATCAGCATAGTCAAGGATGGGAAGAAGAAGCGATTGTGCAAGCGCAATCTTGGTGGCAGTCGGTAGAAAATTACGTAATCTCTTCAAAGATGCAGCAGATGCAAATAGCCTGCGGCTAACTTCCCGCAGCTGCGCAGTCCAAGAGAAATTCTTATCTATGAATATCCCCAAGTTTTTAACTTTCTCACTGAACGGAATAACTGAATTGTCAAAAGAAACCTGGGGAAGAGTCATCCAGTCGATCCTTGAGACCGTCCTAGAACTGCCTACCACCACAACCTGCGTCTTTATGGGGTTGACCATAAGTCCATACCTCTTGCTCCACTCGCATATACGGGCCAGATCACTATTAATCATTAAGATAGCCTCAGACAGATTTCCAAGAGGGGCTCGCGAGTAAATTTGTAAATCATCTGCATAAAGATGGTAGGAAGAAATAATTTCGTCGGAAATTGAGTTAATGAAAACTGCGAAAAGTAAAGGGGATAGAACGCCACCCTGAGGTACACCGGCAGAAATATTACACCAGGAAGACAAGATCTCTCCAATGCAAATACGTTGCCGGCGACCGAACAGGTAAGTACGAAACCAGTCAATTACCGATGGAGATATGTTAAGAGAGCATAAAATGCCAAGCAAAACATCAAAATCAACAGTATTAAAGGCATTACTGAAATCTAGCAAAGCTAGGACCGTAAGATTACCTTGTTTTTGATTTTCTTAATGATAATTCACTGAATGATTGATATACCTACTGTTACTCTATACGCCTACTGTTTTGACTGATTGATATACCTACTGATACTGTAATTTACATATTTGTTATTCTAGTTAGCATAATTTTATTCCGTTTGACATTAATAATAGTTTTTTTTTTATAATTTTTTATTACCTATTTTGACTAGGCTGACATTTTTCTTAATTTTTTTTAATGTAATTCTAATGACATAGTAATAATAGGTCTTTACCTATGAAATTGCCGTTTTGTATGAAAAAAGTTAAACGAATTTTTTTCATGCATTTTTTATTTGTATTCATTGAAGTAATCACCCATGCAATCAATTCATCTTTGCCAACGCAGTGGCAGTTTCTTGATGCCCTTCTTAAAGAAATCAGCTGGACGGGAGGCAACAAATTCTTCAAAGGCATTTTGTACTGCTTCTCGGGTATTGAATTTTTTTCCCACCAAGAAGTTATCCAAATTCTGGAATAAGTAGTAGTCTGTAGGCGCAAGGTCTGGTGAGTAGGGCGGATAACGGAGAGCTTCCAACCCCAGTTCTTGCAACTTGGAGACCGTCTGCTGTGCAGTATGAGGTCGCGCGTTGTCGTGCAGGAGCAGCGGAGACGAGCGATTGACCAATGCTGGTTGGAGATGTGCCAGCTTCTCCATCATTGTGTTCAGTTCTTCACAGTACACATCTGAAGTAATGCTCACCCCGTTTGGTAAGAAGCTGTGATGAATCACACCGGCGCTAGACCACCAAACAGTGACCATCACTTTTCTAGGTGTAAGTTTTCGTTTAGGGCATTGTTTAGGTGCTGAACCAGGATCCAACCAACTTGCTGAGTACTTGCGGTTATCAAACAGAATCCATTTTTCATCGCAGGTAACAATGCGGTTCAAAATTCCTTCATTTGTGTGTCTGTTGAGCAGTGCAAGGCACGTCTCAACGCGTACTTCGCGCTGGCGATCATTGAGTTCGTGGGGCACCCATTTGTCAAGCTTTTTTACCTTGCCAATTTGACGCAAATGGACCAATATTGTTTTGACGCTAACGTCGAAAGCTGCTGGTAATTCAGCCGTAGATTGTGTATCATCAGCTTCCACAATCGCCTTTAATTCGTCATTGTCGACCAAAGTCTTCGGACGACCGCGAGGTTCATTTTTCAGATCGAAATTTCCAGAATGGAAGCGAGCAAACCAATAACAAGTGGTGCGTTGGTTTGTAGTGTTAGCTCCGTAAACGTCGTTGATGTTGCGTGCCGCTTGTGCCGCGTTGCTGCCACGACGGTACTCATATTCCATAATTTCTCGAATTTTTAACGTATCCATGATGACGAAAAAGATTGAAATGCGATGAAAATGTAACACTAATCAATAAACAAATGACTACTTTTGGAAAAAAAAATCCATGTTTTTAAAATAAAATTAATTTGAAATTAGAATTCTTAGCCAAACAAAAATTATTTTGATTTGAAATGGCCAGTACTGCAGAACGGCAATTTCATAGGTAAAGACCTAATATATGATTTGATTTGATTATACATATGTAGGTACACGTGAAAAACATAATCCTGCCTTTATAGTCGGGTAAAAATGGGTTGTAGTTAGCAGCCTGCACAACCTTCACCATCATCATCACCATCTTTTCGTTGACTGTACACTATAAAAGCTTATGGCCATGGGCTATTTCCAGAATACGCGCATTGAATAATTTGAGGTCGGACTTCGAATCCCAGTACAGACAAAGTTTAATTGGGTTTCGCTATTGGCAATCGGTTACAGTCCAAGTTATAATTATGCTGGTAAACGAGGATATGGTCTCCTGGGGGACTACAGTCATCAGTGGGCTGGGTTTTGAGCAACGAATTATATCCCTGTTTAACCTTTCTGCGATTACAGAACTGAAGGTGACATTTGTCATATATTATTATGATGAGTTCACAAATGATTGCTTAAGGCGACGATAACCGACATTTAATGATTTTAAACTGAAGATCTCGTCTAAGCGAGTAGTTTTAATGATTTGGAAAAAATATTTATGTTAAATTAGAGCATTTTATTAATAATTTAGATTATACTTAAATCATAAGGGCGTTCGCGCAGAGGTTCGATTGTCAGTACCTGAACCATTGTTGTATGGTTCACATACTGAGCAATCGAGATCTATAATTTCGTTGTTCATGTTAATTGTATGTGCTTTATTTTATTTTTTTTGTTTTATTTTTAAATTTTGCAATTGTTTAATCCTTTGTTGGTCGAAATAAATGCTTTCTATTCTATTGTATTCTATATTACTTATGGTAATTAATTTGTAAATTAAGTTATGTCTAATGCGGATAAAAACTGAGAATCACGCAAAAACTATCAAGCTTGTATAATTTGTAAAGTGGTCTAAATAAAAGTTCTTTTTTTTATGAAACCTTCACCATTTTAAAGATGAATTTAATAATTAACTTTTAAATATACATATTTTAATATAATACCTTTTTTGTCCGCGGCTTCGCCCGCGTGTATATCGGAATATATCTCACGGGAACGTACTACCGGGAAATCCTTTCTTATTCCTTATCTACATTATAAAGGGAACTGTGCAAAATTTCAGCTTTCTAGCTCCAAGGGTTTGGGCTGAGCGTTGATGAGTCAGTCAGTCAGGACTTCTCTTTTTATATACACAGATGGGTTTTGCCTAGATTTTATGTAATATAGGTTATGCCTGAATTAAGTGTTTTTTTTTTTATTAGTTTTCCTTTATCACGCTGCCTAATTTGATGAATTTCCCTTTCATCAATACGATAATTCCACACATTCTCTATAGAACGTTACTTATTAAAATGTATGTATCCAATAGCAAGAATTATACAAAGGTGTGACGTAACACGATATTCAAAGAGCCATCAGAAATTGGAATATATTTACTATCTCTATATCTATTTACACGATGTGACCCAAGACTTCCACACAGTGTAAATACAAATACTAAGATGTATGTGTAGGTAAAAGGTACAAATATTTAATAACATGTGAGTAGGTAACTAGGGGGGTGGGTAATATAACCCCGCAATATAACGTAAAAATATTTGTTTATTATATCCTTCAAGGTTGTTAAAATATCAAATAAGTATAATATTTAGCTTTGATGCATCAACAAGGATATATTTACTTTTATTATAACCTTACGTTATTATATAGTATGAATTTCACGTAACTCTTTTTCTAATAACTTTTATGTATTATTTGACATGAAAAATAATTTAACAATTTTTTTTTCTATTTGAGGCTTTTTCCTACAATTTAACACACGATTCAGGGAAAATAATCACTAACGAGACACAATAGAAGTTTTATTGTTATTACTGTTTTACCTCGAAAACTCTCAACATGAAATAACATAAATTCTAAAATCAAAACAAATTTCTCTTAGAAATCTCTGTAACGTATATTTAAATCTGCGAGTCTGTAATGAATTGCTACGCTCGTAGCGGCTACGCGCTACGCCGGCTACGTATCGTCGTAGCACCATTCTACACGCATGGCTTACGGAGCGCGCCTACCGGAACACGACTCAAAGGCCATGGCTTTAGGCCTGCCTTTTGTCGCGGCGACGTGAGATGGCTAATCACAAACGACGTGTGTTTGCCCTCGCAGAGATTACCTGCCGTGAGTCGTATTGTCCCAACGAGACAATATGTACGACCTGTACTACTCACAATACCGAGCCCAAATACCGCTGAAATAACACCCGAACTTTTGCAGCAGTTACAGTTACATAAATGTATGTATTCTATCTACATAAACAGTACCACACATACAATACGTTGATCAGATAAGTTACGAAGAATGAAAACGAGGTAAATGGCACTTTGAAGACGAATTACATCGATGTTAGAGTGCAAGAAAAGAAATAAATCGAAATATGGCTAACAATGACATTTATTTTTACCCAACTACGGCAAAGCAAAAGGCAGGGTTATGATTTTGACCGGTATGTAAACTACTTATCATAATTTGACAAATGAGGTATGGTTGGAAGTGTCTTGATCGTTCGCGGGTTATAGGCGTCACATTAAATTGAATATGGCTCCCTCTAGACGACATAAAGTTATGAACTAAAAAAAATGTTTTATGATGCCGTGTTGGTTATCAAATGAAAGGTCTTAATTAGTACATTTCAGAAATATACATATGGTTAGCTGATGCTCTCGGCTTTCCTTGCATGCACCCGACAATTGGGAATAATTTCTAAAATCACGCCTGATGTGAGCCAAACATATTATTTTCTCTCCAAACCTAACCAAAATACATAAGTACCTATATCTTCTTTGAAAAATGTAAAGCGGCTCCGCAAATACTATATCACGAAATTATAGCCCCAAAATAATTTAAATAAAAAGTAAGTTCAAAAACTAAAACCTGACTAGGTAGGTACTAAAAATCACGCTCCAAAAAGTACGAAACAAGAAAATATTCTCATCTGAAATTTGAAAAAGAGACAAATTAAAAATCCGGAGTCACACGACATGTTAGGACATAAATAGAACAGATTACGTGTGACTTCGGATTTTTAATTTGTCTCTTTTTCTTTCAGGTGAGAATATTTTCTTGTTTCATACATTTTAAAGCGTGATTTTTTATTACGTAGTCGGGTTTTAGATTTTGAACTTACTTTTTATTGTAAGTAGGTTTTTACACACTCCTTTATACGTCAAGGACTAATAATAATGGGTAAATCCTACGTTCTTGCGGTTGATATTCCTTCGCAGGTGTGATTCGAGGCGATGGAATGAAAGTCTTCAAGTACGTATTGTAGCTAGCAAAGCGGAGTCGCACAGAGATAATCACAGGAAATAAGAAAGAATAAAGAGCACAGATTTAATATTTATCTTTCACAAGCATAGAACCCGAAAGCGAAAGCGCAAGAGTTCAGAATAGCACAGTAAATCAGAATACACTTTAGCGGAATGCAAATGACTAATAAAATTCTAAGCGGGTTTATACCCGCTTTAGATATCCTTAACATTTATTTTAACGGTTAAAATAAATGTTAAGAATCTCTAAAATCAAATTATCGTTTGCTGGTACTTACATTCTAGGTGACGTTGTACAATATACATAAAAATAATCATCTATTATTGTCACCGCAAAAAAAGCTCGACAATATAATTGCATATATTATTTCACTATAATGGCGGGAACATCTCGAATAGGTCACGACTCACGACTCGCATCTAATGGTTAGCGAGGAAGCGCGCGGCCACTGCCTCTCAATAAAAGCGAACTTATGCTCAAGAATTGCCTCGTTATATCCTGATGGTCCTTAAAGATAACCCCATAAGGGTGGTTATTGTGTGTTATATACTTTCTCGTGTTAGGTGACATTTGTGACGTATTCACACGCACGCATCACACATTGTGTGCTCGCGAGAAGAATGATTTCTGCCCGAAGCTTTTCTCCACAATAATGAGTCACTTGACGTATTGTCCCGTGGGCGCCATCTCGTCCAAATTACGAAGCCATTGTTACTGAGATATTGTTCGTCGCCTCGTGAATATGTGCGAAAGGAAATGAAACTGTTCCCTTGTGCCAGTCACCGTTTGTTGGCTTCCCCGCGCCGACACACCCCGCTATATTTCCATTTCAGAGATCCGCTAAATGAGACTGCCATCATGTGTGATGATATACCTTTGTATGCTAATACTTAACGCTTGGCGAATACGGGTTACACTACATTATTAATTAGCGTGCTCTTAAGTTTGTGTTATCAAGACTACAGAAATTATGAGGCGAATAATTTTGATATTAAATTACAGCAGCTTAGTAACAGATGTTTATCTAAGGGCCTGGGCTACATAATGAAGACGCGACGTCGTGACGTCACGATGTTGCGACGTTCTACGACGCAGGTCGTCACCGTCGCCGACGCGTTCAAAGATAATTATAGCAGAAATGGAAGAGACAAAAAGTAACACTACTAAAGAATAAACACTAGCTATCTTCTACAAATTATGATAAAACTTTTGCTAATTATAATACAATTTTTGTTAATAATTAATGACTCAGCTATCATTGTGCCGATAGTCGTATCAGCCAATGGCTTAATTGCCAAGAGCCTCGACCAACATCTAAGGAGGCTCTCGTTGGGTAGCTGGATTAAGGGCCTGATTCAGAGAGCGGTACTTCTGGACACGGCGCGCATTGTTAGGAGGTTCCTCTCTCTGGAGCCCTGACCGCCGGTAGCTTGGACCATGTTCCCGATACCGGTGGGCTACTATGTTTTATATTTTTAAATGTTTTTATATTTTTATATTCTAATATTTAAAAATGTAATTTGTATGTATATATTAACGAAATAAAGGAGATAATAATGTAATTTAAAGATAAATTATTTCGTAGGTTACTTAAGTTTATGTCTGGTCTCAGTTTTATATTATTACAATATTTTATTGGTTTTTCGTCTCGTGTGGTTTAGAAAGAAACTGCCACTTCATTATATTCTAGAGCAACGTTTCTTACATTGCACCGTAACTTTTCACGATGACGTACGCCCGGTACCGTCAATGACGTAACGTCGCGTCGTCTATTTCCACGACACGATGTCGTTGAACATCACGACGTCGCGAGTCGTGACAGTCGTCGCGTCGTCAACATGTGGCTTATTCGAGTCACCCAATAATTTCTACAATTAATATATCTACCGTAAATTACAATTTAGCAAAATTTATTATGTCTAGTCTCACAAGGAAAACTAAACAGACATTTTGTATTTGAAGCTCTTAAGGGGAAACAATTATACTAAACTATATATTGCTTCGGCTTCGTCCGCGTGGCGGTCGAAAAACGATCGTCAAAATTATTCCACTGGAAGTTAAGTATTTGAATATATTTTACTCTCTTACAATTGAATACAGGTACAAATTAATTGTAATTTTTCTCTAAAACATTTCTAGTAACATGCATGTGTTTGCATGCAAAAATTACACTTTGAAGTTAAGAAAGTGGTGAAACTAGAAGAAAGCAAAAAAAAATTTTTTTAATATTCTGGGGGCCAGGGCCAAATAAATTAGGGCTAAGTAAGTAGCAGATGACCCCACCTATCCACCATTTTCGCATGTTCAACGTTCTGCCAAACACCCTGTATAAATATAAAAATCGATGTGTGTATTGCATGTATGTTCCCCCCTGTAGACTCCAAAATGGCTGGAGCGAGTTTTATAAAATTTTCAGGCAATCTTTAGATTAGCCCAGCGGAAAATCCTTTTTTTAGCGATCGGGCTACCCGTTTTTATCTGTTCTGTGGGCGAAATCTTACGTGGCAGTGTTATATCGTAAAAAAAAATTGCACTAGTAACATTAACTAGGGAGAAAACAGAGGAATACATTTTATGGAATGAACCTCAACCAGCACGTGAACGCGTTTCCTCTTAAAAACAACTTTCATCGAATCAATATTATTTTAGGTGCCAAGTAATAGGCCTGGTTTAAATTACAAGCAGGCAAATTTTACACTTTCATTTTATAAAATAAATAAACACATTTTTTTGTTTATCATCGCTCTGACGATTATTTACATTAAATAAAACATGCTAATTGGGTGTATTTTTAATCCCATAAAAAAACATTTTGCTGACGAAATTAAATCTAAAATTATAAATACGCAAAACTTTCGACATTACATTTATTTGATTATGCATTAAATAAATAGACCTTACCTACTTCTATAATCTTCTATATCTCTATGAGAAGTACAAAACAAAGTCACTTTTCGTGTCTGTGTGATGCGGTGTGATGCTACGGATTTTGATGCGACCCATTAGTTAGAGAATTTATACCGCAATGTTTACGTGTTACATTAATAATAAATTAATATTAAACTTACAGACACCCTTCTAAACTAAAACCTTCCGGAATCTGCTGTTGGCTGTCAACAAGGTGACGCCCTCGGGCCAGTGATTCCCAATTATTCGACAGCTAAATTCCAAATATAATGTTTTATATCTTGATGATGGAACCATGGGAGACGATGTAGAACCTGTTGTTTTAAATGACCTACAGTTCCTAAAAAATGAACTCCGTGTTGTTTTCCTTATCGCTGTCACTGTGATGAAGTTGTCTACAGCCTCGGACACCACGGCCTATCTTGCAGCCGAAGTCCGGGTCGCTTAGCACGCACGCGAACCTTAATGACATCATCCGACGAGCTCTTGTCACCGTCGGCGTTCCAGCTGTATTAGAACCCAATGGCTTGGCACGCGACGATAGCAAGAGACCAGACGGCATGTCTTTCTTGCTATTTCCATGGAAAGTGTCTAGACCTTTAGTGTAGGACGCAACGTGTGTCGATATTCTTGCGCCATCCCATCTTCCTAGCTCGGCTTGCTGTGCTGGCGTTGTTGCTGCGGCTGCGGAAAACTTGCAGTGATGAAATTATAATATCGGTAATTATATTTTCGAGCCGTTTGGGGGGTTTGAAACCCTCGGGCTGTGAGATCCGAGTGCTCATGGTTGGTTCAACAAAATCTCCAAACGGCTGATTGATACTTCACGTGACTTCACGTGGCTTTTACCTTGGCCAGAGGCTAAGCATTGCCATACAACGTGGCAATGCCGCCAGTCTCTTGGGTACAATACCAGTCGACAGCGATGCGGAGGAATTTTTCGACGCCATATTTATTTTTTTAATCATTTTAGTTAGGTTAGGACATTATATTTTAATTTTAATAGGTTGTTAGTTAATTTAGCATATGGCATCTACATCGCCACATACGAACTACGCATCAAAGGCCTGACGTCAAATCCTGTATCGTGCAAGCAGAGTTTACCACGCTACTGGCATCAACATTCCGCATCAATCGTCAGGCAGTTGCCCCACCAGACATAACACCCGTCTGGTCGGGGGATCCTCCCTTTTCTATAGAAGATGAGTGAACTTTACACCCTGTTCCTTATGCCTCTATAAGCATAAGAAGTTTATCCAGTGAATATATTTTTTATCGTATTAATAAATAAAAAATATTAAACTTCCATTTAATAATTTAAAATCACGATGTTTTGTCAACTCGTAAAAACCGAGCGAAGCAGGGGTGGGTCGCTAATACCTAAGTTATATAAAGGCAAAATTCTAAAGCGTTACGAAAAATAATTTCAATTTGTGCCTTCTCAAATTGAAAAACAAAGTTAGTAGGTAAAGAAATATTTTTGTAGCTAACAATTTTCCTTGATTGCAAACCTTATACCTAATAAGGTTTGCAATCAAGGAAAGTTGTAGTATATATATATATTTTATGATTTTCTTTTTCAGGGCCTTATTTTAACTTTCTTGATAAATAGAAATTAGGTTCGTAGGTATAATTTAACTTTGATTTTGTTTGATTGATACCTGCGGCAATCTACAAACAACTACAAAATGAAATAAAATAAAATAATATAAATAAATATTATAATAATATTAATATTAAAATGAAATATTTGTATAATATACTAGAATGGAAGATGTAAGTACTAGCAACATTAATAAATTACTTAGACTTTACTAATGAGTTGATTTACAAAGGATTACTTAGAAACCAACAGCTGATGCATCCGTTACTGGACTTAAGTACTTTGCTAGTGCAAGGTTTGACCGCTGGCTGTAAGTCATTGAGTTTCAATGTAAACTAGAGTTGGCACCGCGAACAACAATTTTGCGCAACATGTTGTCCAGCACCCTAATTGCGTAACACATTATCAATCGGAGTTGGTTTCGTTTTGATAGTTCAACAACATTCATTGCGTTATTTACGTTGTCAAGCAGACAAATTTTTCGAACATATGAAGCAATGGACTAGCAATTTGTTTCGAATTGATTCAAATTCCGATTGATAATGTGTTACGCAATTAGAGTGCAGCAGTGCTATTCTGTACAAATCTCACCGTGAAAACCTAGGTGAAGTGAGTTGTCATTCCACCTGATATTAAGGACTAACACTATTGACAGCTCACTCCACGCTCACTTCACCTAAGTTTTCACGGTGAGATTTGTACAGAATAGCATTGCTGGTCAGCAAACTTCTCAGTATGCTACCTGAATACGCATACACCGCGGTTGTCACATTTGACATCCGTGGGACACATATTATATTTAGTTTGCAATAGCTGACTAACAACATGTTGCGCAAAAATGTTGTTCACGGTGTCTGCTCCAGTTATCATTGAACCTCAATGCTGTAGGTACAGCGGGCTTACTTCAGAACTTTTAGTATTATTGTCTTAATTTAAACTGGGATAAACTTAAACTCAAACTCAAAGCATTCAGCAGGTCGGGGGGGGGGGGTTTTGCAGGTCTGCAAATCACTGGACATCAAAGACTTGTTCACCACTCGCCTAAAAAGTGTACTAAAGAAATGGCTTCTGGAACTTACATACACCGAAACAGAATCATTTCTCTAAAGATTTGTCGACAAGCCACTGTGCCAGCATACAATCTCTCACACTTTCACCCTCAGTCATTCACACAAACACACACACACACCTACCCACACACACTCACACACAACACAATACACGCCTTACTAAACTAGCCTTAGATTTGTAAACCGACATATTTCTTTATGCTCAATCGCACTCCGACCCACAAGATACAAGCCCTGCTTAGTTTGTGGGTCAACGGTCAAACCTTGCATTGTTGTGATGTACAAAGTTATATTTGTGATTGTGTATTCTGTCATCACCTTTTCTTTTTGCCAATAAAACTTTTTGTATTTTTTTTTTTTGTATTCATTTCAATGAAACCATTTACAGACATTTCTGAATTATCAAGGATTCGATTAGTCAGAAACATGAAGCTATTTGCTCATTCCAAAGCGTAGTAGAATCGTATAGAGAAGAACGGGGAAGACACTCCATGAACACTGTTTTAAAACAAAATATTGTTACAAAATAGAAATATTGATAAGTACTGAAATGTCAACACTTGAATTTATAAAGGAAAAATTACCACAGATCTGTTTTTTTATTTCTATGCAACTTACTGAATCTAAATACAGCTGACTTAAAAATAAATATTCCAACGACATTGTGAAACATTCTCTTGATCTGCGACAGACAGATGTTTCAAATGTCAATGTTATTTCCGTTGATTCAATTTAGGAACGAGATTTACGTTTTCACATTACCGAAGTTGTTTGATTTAGATTTGAACTGGGATTTTGAAAATAGATTAACTGAAAATAGACTATTTCCGTGTTACCACAAAACTGTGTTTATCAGTTGTGTAGGCTAAACAACTGTTTAACACGACATTTATGTATGGAGATTGACGTAAAACTGACATTAGTCACCCGTAGAACTAATGTCTAAGTTTTTGTGGTAAGACCCTTTCCGTCTTATTACAAAACAAGGTTCATCTTCAAACCCAGGTTTAAACCATGGACCCTTTTATGAATTTCGAACTTTATCCCTACACATTAAGTTGTCAGTTTTACAAAACTGACAACTTAGAACCGGACTAAGTTGTCAGTGTTGTATAAAGAACTGTATTTCTATCACAGCTAGGTTCTTATTACAAAAACTGGCTCGATGGTTTAAACCATGACAGAAGAAAAACCTCGTTTTTTAATAAGACCGTTTATGTTTTCTGTTGCAATCATACTATACCTATAGTATATAAACCATGGTGTGAAGTGTGAACTTTTTCAGAAGAAAATACTTTCTTCTACTATGTAAATTCTCTGGAACTCTGGAACCAGAAAAACAACTAAACAAAGAAAATAATGATTTTTTGTAGGTATGTGCATCGTGAACATTAGCGGTGAATCACTTTTCGACCTATGGTAATGAGTTTCAAAAGTGGTTCACCGCAAATTACCGCGATGGGACAGAGGCCAGCACATCAAGCTACCCCAATCTGTCAAATTTTCCCAATTGAATATGAACCTTATTCCTTTGTGGTAAATAAATAAATAAAGTTGAAAATCTATCAAAGAAATTTGACAAATTGGGGTAGCTTGATGCGCTGGCCTCTGTACATCCATCTGCCTGTTAAAGTTCAATGCTGAACATAGGCGTACAGCATACAGTAATTAAGGAAGGGTCATGTTATTAACAGAAGGATAGGTACACTCCTGCCGATACCTACTCTTGATATATTTGTTCCTCTACTAAGCACCCTGTTATAAAACTCATGGATGGGAAAGAGGTAAACTAACTATTTATAGTAAGCATAATCAACCTATAATGTTCCCACTTCTGAGACAGGCCTCCTCCCTTAGACAGGGAGTAGGCTGTAATCTACCACGCGGGCCCAGTGCCAGCCCAGCCCAGGTTGGTAGATGTCACATGTCTTCGAATTTTTTGGTTCTAGGACATGGTGATTAAATTATTTACACAGATTGAAGCGCCTGTCGGGTTCAAACCCGCGACCTGTAGGTAGGACTCATAAGTCGGAGCCGTTAAAATTGAGTTCATTATCATTATGCCTTGCCTTTTACCCAACTATGTTGTGGTCGGCTTCCAGTCTAACTGGATTCAGCTGGATACCAGTATTTTACATGGAGCGACTGCCTATCTGACCTCCACAACCCAGTTACTGGGTAACATAAGACCCCCCCCCCCCCCCTTGGTAAGACTAGTTTTCAGACTTTCGGGCTTCTGGCTACCCGTAACAACTGTCAAAGATCTACGAATGACAGCCGGGACTTTCCGAGACACGGTGGGATTTCAGTATTTAATGGATGGTCACCCATTCACGGACCGACCTCGGCAAGCGTTGCTTAACTTTGAAGATCGATGCCACGAGTTATTTTAGGTATATTAAATGTAGAAAACGTTCTAAAATATCAAGTTGGAAGATGAAGAGAATTAGTCATTTATATTATAGAATTAGGCATTTTGAGAATTAGTCCATTAAAGAGTCAGTTACTATTTTGAGAATTAGGCATTCTGTGCCTAAATCATTATTAATTATTTTTAATTTCTCTTTTTTCTTCTTTTTTTTTAGTAGGTACCTACCCTTTCTTCCACTCTTAACGAAACAACCAAAAGGCTATCAATTAAGAAAATAATAGATTAAAATCAAAACTGATCTTTGTCCGTGCACATTTCTATTTGGCCGAACTACGATTGCAATCTTATTAGAGCGTCCCCGCTGTATCTCGCTGTAATTGGATTGTCTTTTGAGTCACAGCCCACGACCGATAGTGCAACAGAACGGTTCAATACACCTTTGCATAACACCACTTTTCACTATATCCTCTCTTTCATCTTCAATCATTAGAAAGAGTAAGAAGATCGTCAAGTTAGATTCGACTTTCAAGAAAGCGGGAATAGCCCGCCCTCAATATCGGAGACCAGATGTACAAAACCATTTTATTCTTTAATAGTTCAGGCTCACGGTCCGCCTTGTTAACTTTTTAAAGTTCTTTTCTTTAGAGCTTACTTAATAGAAGTTCGAGGGCTGTTGTTTGTATTTAACAATAAGATTGTTCATTGAATTTGCTCTGTTTATGTTGTTAATAAACGAGTTAACATTTCCATTTATTTTGTACTTATTGATTTCCGTTTACAAACTTTAAATTGATGCGAACAAGTGTACCTGTTAGCGACGTAATAAACCAAAGTACCTACGCATATCATAAAATTGTAAAAGGGAGTGCGCGGGGTCAGAGCGGGTGCAAGGGCGAGGTCCGAACCACTATTTTAATTTGCGATGACGCAGTGCCATTTCTAACGCCACGGACAGTGCGCACTTCCTTACCTCAAAAATTGTGCTCCAGTCCTACAGTTTAGAAATATAAAGTCCTTTTGCTCAACACGCAGTGTTTACCTCATTCCACAGCATTAACAATACCTTTACCAGTAAAGTTTTCTCCGAGAAATTATCAGAATGAAATCGAATAAAGTATATATCGACTATCTATCATAGTTATTAAATATTGTGATGTGGATAACGAAAAGATCACTTAAAGGAGTGTAGTATTGCCAAAGCCAACAAAATGCTTGTTTAATAGACAAAGCAGACTGTAGAGTGTGGGTGCCTTCTTACAAATGCAGTAGGTAAAGTACTCATAAAGTTAAAAACAAACGAATAACGCTTGAACAATTTAATTGTAGCTACTTTCCAAAGCCCGTTTCCTGAGCAACTTCCAAAATCTGTTTCGAATAGTTTCAATTATTTCAATTGCTCGATAATGGCGCGGACGCACTTCGCAGCTACTATTGCAATACTTTTTATGCACGGGTAAGAGTGGTTTCAGGCGAGCGTAACCCACCATTGTTCGTTCACTGAGCACCGACTTATTGAAGAATCGAATATTGAAAATTGTAAGGTTTCTTTTGTCGAAAACCTAGCTAAATGTAGCAAATGGAGGTTTTATTAGTTGTTCGCTATTATTTTGTTGAGTTGCAGATTGTTAACGTGATACTGTGTTCTTTTTATAATGATTGATATGACACGCCATGTGAAATACTTTTTTTAAAACTGTGGCATAGCTACATATAGCGCTACAACTCCACAAAGTTATTTTGGCGTGTGACTAAAATTGGAACTAACGCCGCCATCTTGTTTTTAGGGTTCCGTACCTAACGAGTGCCAAACGGAACCCTGTTACTAAGCCACCGCTGTCTCCTGTCTATCGGCGGGCTGTACCTCATGAACCGTAATAGGTAAACAGTTGAAAATTTCACAGATGTGTATTTCCATTGCCGCTTTAATAGCAAATAATGAAAATAAAATAAAGTTAAAAACTAAAGGAAACGTGTTTTTTTAAACTGAAGCATTACTTTTAAATTTGTTGTGTTAAATATTGTACGGTGTTACGGAATCCTTCGTGTGCAAGTCCGTCTCGCACTTGGCCGGTTTTTTTTAATACATTTATAGTACAAATGTTTACCAACAGCGCCCCCATGTCAACGTCTTAGAGTGCCAACAGCGTTATCGAAAGTTAGTTGTTCGAAAATTCATTCTTTCAAATAAAAAATAGAATTTCTTTTTTTTTTACCCAGGCATCCTCCCTTGTGCCTCGAACTTTGTACGAAGTATAAACAGGGTGTAAATGTAAACACCGTTGTCCTTTTAAGGGGTCATTGTACTCATCATTATGAACAACTTTTACTATGGGACCAAACCAGAAACCGCGAAAAAAAAATCAGCTGCTCCGTACATTTATGTTCGCAAAACTTGTCAAAATGTAGGGAACAGCACATTTTTTTTTCGCGATTTCAGGTTTGGTCCCATAGTAAAAGTTTTTCATAATGATGAGTACAATGACCCCTTAAGAGGTTGTGCTTTATAAATACTGTATAGGTACCTACCTAAATGAGCGCAAAATGTTTTTTTTTTTTGGCACGTTGTTCTTCACTGTTTTGTGGAGATGCACTTTGTGAAAGAGCTGCTCTTAGTTATTCAGTTCATACTTGCGAGTTATGATAACCCAAGGCCCAAGGCCCAAGAGAAATAGAAGCAGCAAGACATGATGTTTCTGGACAAATTATTAAACTTCTTTCTCATTGCTAGGGAATTAGAATCATATGTTTTATGTGACTCGGATTTACTGTTGGAGTTGCAGTGCCTTTGTTGTGCTGTTCCTTGGAATGTTACGGATGTGGGAAGCGCAGTTGTTGAGGTGATGCTTAGTGGAGACCTAAGCAGTGGTGCAGTAGCTTTAACATCTTTTGGGGTACGATGATGATGAATCCGCAATGGTAGAGGCGTTATTGTCGCGAATCATATTTTGATCAAGATACAACCTGACACTAACCACCAAATTGCAAACAAAAAGCAAGAAAATTTGAATTTCGCGGGCTACCACTGCGGCATAAATCGTAACGAGAATTCTATCGTCGCGTCGTCTAAATTAAATTTTATCAATGTGTTCTTCTCATATTTTCGAATTTCCTCATTTTGATAGTTGCTGTAGCGGAGCTCGTGGCTAAGTAATAACAGCCGCACGGGTCGTTCCATCAGCTTAAGCTACGCTTGCCGGGGTTGGTCCGTGGATGGGTGACCATCTTTACATACCGAGACTCCTCCGTGCCTCGGAAAGCACGTTAAGCCGTTGGTCCCGGCCGTCATTCATGGATCTTTGACAGTCGTTACGGGTCGTCAGAAGCCCGAAAGTCTGACAACCTGTCTTACCAAGGGGTATCGTATTACCCAGTTACTGGGTTGTGGACGTCAGTCGCTGCATGTAAAATAATGGTATTTAGCTTCAGCTGCATCCGGTTAGACTGGAAGCCGACCCCAACATAGTTGGGAAAAAGCTGGGCAGATTGATATTGATAGCTGCTATCTATCACGGACTTGCATCTACAAGAAGTTATTTAGCTTAACCATAATTAGTGCACATCTGTCAACATATTTTTAATTAATTTAAAATTCTGTACTAACTAACAAAGTTTGCGCAATCACAACAGGGAGGAGTCAACTTATAAACTAGTGTACATGTGAGCAACAGACTAGTTAGTTGAACAATCTGCTTTGTTCACGACGCAGTCTGTTTCTTTAATCGTTTTCAGTACTTACAAGAGTTGCAATAGTGAAGTTTTGAAGAGTAAGGGCTGATTTTTCAATAACCAGAAAACTCGTTATCTGAAGAATAAATATGACAGTTTGACATATTTTCTCTATAAAGGCTGTCAAAATGAAATATTTATTCTTCAGACAAGAGTTATCTAAGATGAAAGATTTATACGTAAGATAAATAATAGGTAGGTATTGTTTCTGTTACGTGTGGTTTTAAGAACGCTGTTACAAATGGGTAGTCAAATCATTACTTTTTTACACAAAAGTATGTTTATTAAATAAAATTCATTAATTCATTCTTAAAATGTTTTTTGGCCAAATTGTTGCATGGTACGATCCTGAACTATAAATATAATTTTAAATAGGTACATTTTCTCAATAAATGTACCGAAGTAAAAATTTTCACTCCGGTACATTTATTGAGAAACTGTACCTATCTAAAATTATATTTATAGTTCAGGATCGTACCATGCAACAATTTGGCCAAAAAACATTTTAAGAATGAATTAATGAATTTTATTTAATAAACATACTTTTGTGTAAAAAAGTAATGATTTGACTACCCATTTGTAACAGCGTCCTTAATGATAAGAAATATTTTAAAAGAGGATACCGTTCAGGTATGTTTTAAAACGTATTTGTTCATAATAGACTAAAATTTAATGAATTTGAACGATTTTAACTGCCAAGACCTGTTTTTTATATTTCTATGGCCAAGACCCAAGATCATGTACAACTACTACAACTATAGTTCTTTGTTAACCAAAGATGTGCCAAAATTAACAAAATCAATTGATGTTGTGGAGGATATTGGAAATATACAAGGTGGCACTTAAATAACGCACAACCTTTTAAGGAGTCATTGGTGCCGATTCTCTTGTCACAAATGCCTCTAAACTAGACTAAAAATCACTAAAATTTAGTTTATTCCTGTCAAACGACGATTTCCCATTCTGAAATTGACTAAAGTGACACAACTTAACTATATTTTAGTTTGACAGGACTAAGATTGTACGGAGTTATTAGTTTAGTGAAAATGGCAATTTTGCTATTCTGAATTTGACTGTTTTCACATGGTTTTCACCTAAAATTTTAATTGTCAAACTAAATCAGACTATGTTTAATCGCGATTAAAAAGGTGTGGAATAAAATTAGTTGATATGAACTAAAATTCACACCGAGACCTTGACTTCGGATGCAAAAACAGTAGTGTATTTTTTTCTTTTCTTTTGCATATATCTCGAAAACGGTGAGTCCTATCGCAAAAATAATGAAAATTTGGCCCCCCTTTATAAAACCCATGAACACCTATGACTCAACATGTAGGTACCAAAAAAAAAAAAGTACCAAAACAAAAAGGTACCAAAAAAAGGTACCTACATTCCATATAAAACACGTTGAAGCTGCCCCCTCCCTGCGCCCCTCCAGCTCTAAAAGATATTTGACCCGGTAACGACAGCGATGTCGGTGAACAAAATATGACAAGCCTGTCACTTCATAGTGATTTCGTTAGTTCCAATTAAAGCCACCGGGTCAAATATACTACAGGCACTATACCACGCGGAGTCACGATTGTCAAACTCGATTTTAGTTGTGTCAAAATTGTTATTAAATTTAGAGGTTTTTTTTGTCAGAATAGCTCTAAGATTCTCATAGCAAAAAGTAAGGAATTTTAGTGATAGTTTAGTTAGTTTAGTTCGGTGTACAACAGAATCGGCACCATTGTACTCATCATTATAAACCACTTTTGCTATGGGACCAAACCTGAAATCGCGAAAAGAAACCAGCTGTTCCCTACATTTATGTTCGCATAACTCGTCAAAATGTAGGGAACAACTGATTTTTTTTTAGCGATTTTATCCTCCTAGTTAGAAACACCATCCTGCGCTGCGTAACTCAAATAGCAGATGTTGGAGAAAAAACAGCCAGGCTGAAGTGGGAGTGGGCCGGACACGTCGCGCGAATGCACCCGGAGAGATGGGCAAAGATTGTCACCCACTGGACGCCTGATCGCCGTCGAGGCAGGCCACGGCGAAGGTGGTGTGACGATCTGATAAGGTTTGCAGGGCCAACATGGCCAGAGATCGCACAAGACAGGGAGGTGTGGAAGGAAAAAGGGGAAGCCTTTGCCCAGCAGTGGGACACAATGTAGGCTAATAAAAAAAATAAATCCTCCTAGTAGAATTGTCTCACGAAAAATCATGGAAGAGGTTAAAAAAATATTTTTCATACTCAGTAAGGTGAGAAAATGAATATAGTGTCAGCGCGATAAACCTGCTCACGTGCCCCGATGGTTCATGATTAGTGTAACACGTATAGATGGCGCTACCTGTCGCCACTGGCGTATGAGCTAGATTTTCTTTTATGTGTTGTGTCATAGAAGTAAAGTCTGGGAAATTAATTGTTAAGCAAATTGACAACCTTTGTCAATTTTCCGTGTTTTCTATAGCCATTTCGTACAACTTTTGAATACAGGGTGTCATTTTAAACGTCTTTGTCCTCTTAAGGGGTAATTGTACTCAGCATTATGAACAACTTTTACTATGGGACCAAACCAATAATCGCGAAAAAAAAATCTGCTGCTCCCTACATTTTGACGAGTTTGATGTAGATAGGTGTACTGAACAGCTGATTTTTTTTCGCGATTTCAGGTTTGGTCCCATAGTAAAAGTTGTTCAAAATGATGATACGCCCTGTATACGGACAATTTAAGTTGATAGTGAATTTGCTTAACAATTAATTCTCCTGACTACTTACTTATCTAACTAAAGTAAAATAAAACTAAATAGTTTGAACTAACTGAGCTGTGGAATCCTGACTGCGAACACGTGAATCAAGACAATTTGTTTTTTTAGCATAAACATAATATTCATAGCATATTAGATTCATAACATATTCAATTCCAAAGGGGTATTGTATGGTAATACGATAAACGCACACTCCACAACCTAGTTACTGGGTTGGGTACAG
The DNA here is from genome assembly GCA_946251885.1 of Cosmia pyralina. Taxonomy (NCBI): domain Eukaryota; kingdom Metazoa; phylum Arthropoda; class Insecta; order Lepidoptera; family Noctuidae; genus Cosmia; species Cosmia pyralina. The sequence goes on from OX276344.1 coordinate 21,146,453, forward strand.
TAATTGGGTTGTGGAGGTCAGATAGGCAGTCGCTTCATGTAAAATACTGGTGAGATACATCCGGTTAGACTGGAAGCCGACCCCAACATAGTTGCGATAAGCCTAGGCAGATGATGATTCATAACGTATTAAACTCAGACAACCTTCATGTAAAGAGGATTTCTCGAAATCGAGTTATCTGTTTAAGATATCTGACCTTATTTATATCGGTACAGAAGAATCTAAATTCTATTAAAAAATCATTAAAATTTAAACCTCTCACATATTCCTTCCCATTTAGCTACCGAAATAATAGAATCCATTTAAAAGGCAATCACATCCCTGATACTCTAAAATCAAAACCAAAGGGTCCTTAATGCTTTTATGAAGTAGCATATTGGCAAAATTCTATTTGGCGTAAAATGCACCCGCTTTAGTCCTTACCCTCGCCTTTATTATATAGCTCGGAGGGTGGGAAACTTCACACTAACGCGAATTGTATTGCCCCAGCCGTTCTCCCAGTAATATTAGCCTCGAACATTGATAGACTATGTTATATTAAAATTTCAATATGTATGAAAAGACTGACGAGATTTTTAACCGACTTCAAAAAGGAGGAGGTTCTCAATTCGTCGGAACCAATTTTTTTTTTCTTTTTTTTTTATGTATGTTCCCCGATTACTCGAAGATGGCTAGACCGATTTGGATTATATTTTTTTTTGTTTGAAAGGGTATACTTCCCAGGTGGTCCCATAATCATCAAGTCAGGATCTGATTATGGGATCCTGGAGGAATAGAGAGAACTCTTCCAATTTTATAGGCACACTTGAAGCGATTTGGATAGTTTTTGGAAGAGTACTTTCTCGGAGTGGTCTCATTTCAATTTGGTGAAGATCTGATGAAGAACTTCTGAGATACGGAACTCCTCAATAAATGATAGCAAATGAACTGGGATTGCTGAAATCTCATGTCTGTTTATTGTTTACACCAGTTCATAACATAACATCACGCCAGTACGCTGTGAAGGGGTAAGCACATGTGAACCACTAAAAAATGAAAAATAAAAACTTTTTTACAAAAAAATACAACCGACTTCCAAAAACAACACTACAAAGTGAAAAATAACTTTAATTTCGGAAGTCGGTGGCAAAAACGAAAATACATTGAATCAGATACAGACTTCCGAAATTAAAGTTATTTTTCACTTTGTAGTGTTGTTTTTGGAAGTCGGTTGTATTTTTTTTGTAAAAAAGTTTTTTTTAAGTTCTTTGAGACTTTCTTACTTTTTTTTTAGCGGCTACAGCTTGTTACGCTACTTACTATGGCTCACACCAGTGGCGTAGCCATAAGCACGCGCAAGTGCTAGTCACCGCCTGTGAGCGAGGTATGGCCAAGCTGGTATGGTGGTGTGGCCAAGCTAACTCAGTCTGCCAATCTTGTCAATCGCGCTCCCTCGTCTCACCCCTCACATAGCTCAGACGGTGACTAGCACTTTCGCGCGCACTACTTATAGTATGTAGAAAGCTGTCTTTGTAGAGTTTTTACCCGAATGCGGTGCAGCTCAAAAGGAGGGTATTGTTTTTTTACAAAATAAATAATATAGCATCCTGAGACCTGACTCGGAAGGCTACAAATATCTTAGATACGGCAGATACGACGGTAGCTACGCCCCTGGCTGACACGCTAGAAGCGTGCCCTCAGCTTTTCGGATATTTTATGCCATCACATGAGCTTTGTTTGAAAAACCTCAACCTCACCTCACCTCTGGGTCGGATAGAAAGAAAAGAAAAGACGCAATAAAGTACGCTGCCAGAACAGAGTAACGAGCAGTCCACACTGCAGAAGACCGCATAGCTGGGTGACTCCAGACCCTCGTATGTCGTCGCTGTCCTCAGCAGTCTTACTGCTGCATAATGAAGAAGAAGATGGCGTAACGCGTAACAATGCAAGCATGCTAGCGAATATTTTTACACATAGTCCGTTCACGGCTTCGAGCGATGCGCCTGCGACGCAATTTGAATGAAGCGACACGCGCGTGCATCAGCGGTTCCGTCTGTTAGGCCTCATTTACGGACACGCGGGGCATCGCGCAGCGCGTTGAGCGGCGCGGCCCGCACTAAATTCAAATATATGGCGTTGTATGAGTGTGTTTACGGAGAAGCGATTTTAGACGCGTTTGTTTGAATTAGGGCGTTTTTTGCGGCCGAACCCGCGGATGGCACCGACGCGTCCCACGCGGCGTTTATCGCGGCGGCGCACGCGGCGGCGCACGCAGCGGCAATTCTCGATGAAGCTATGTCCGAGGCGGAATCTTCTGTCAGTCTTATTTAGAAATCGCGCAACACAGACGTAGTCACCGTCGCAATGGAGTATGATATGATCGACTTTTTTTTAGAAGAAAATTCAATGTTAAAAAGTGAATTATTTAATATAAGAAGTGGCCCAGTGTTTACATCAACGGAACATGAGAAGTTTGGGGAATATGCAACTCTTTATAAGTCAATAAGAGAAAGAGGTTATGATGTATTTCATGGTTATACACGGATGTCTAATACAACTTTTGATTATATAGTAAACAAAATACAACACAAAACAACATAAAACCAACAACAAACACCAAACATAAAACTAGTCGATTTGATCGACGAGGCGAGCGTGCGCCGCCGCGATGCCCGCCGCGTGCTTCGCTACACGCTAGAGGATTCGCCGCGGGCGCCGCGGCGGGCACCGCCACGCTTCCCGTCTCGCTTCTCTATGAACATGGTCGTATATTGCTATAAGTTTGTGTTTACGCGTGCGATGATGCGTGCCGCTTCACGCGCCGCCCCACCGTAAACAGAAAAAACGTCCGACGCGCCGCGAGACGCCACGCCACACGCGACGCGAGACGCCCCGCCTCTCCGTAAATGAGGCCTTAGGGTGACTCCGAAAGTTGCGTTGCAATGACTCGTGAAATGGTCTAAACAACTTCTTTTATTGGTTTTCTGCGCAGTCGCTGTCGATAAACGCGTATCACTTGAGCGTGTGGAGCGAGATCGTTACTAAGTAATAACAGCCGTACGAATCGATCCATCAGGTTAAACTACGCTTGCCGCGGACTCCTCCGTGCCTCGGAAAGTACGTTAAGCCGTTGGTCCCGGCTGTCATTAGTGGATCTTTGACAGTCGTTACGGGTCAGAAGCCCTTAAGTCTGACAACCAGTCCTACCCAGTAATTGGGTTATGGAGGTCAGATAGGCAGTAACTACATATAAAATACTGTTATTCAGTTGCATCCGGTTAGACTGGAAGCCGACGCCAACATAGTTGGGAAAAGGCTAGGCAGATTGACTTGAGCGTGTAGCTTGTAGGCACGGGGTTACACGCCACATATCTGTAATAGGTTGACAGTAGCACGACCAGCTTCACAAACTTGTTCCATAAATTAATGAAGACCCATTTAAGAATAAATCTTAAGTATACAAGTACATAACTCAGTAACAGCTGTAACTACTCGTGCATCTATTATGCAAATAAGTTATTACAAAGCGTCCCAGGCAAGAATGTATTATGAGACAACACTTTGTTCAAAAATTAAAGACCTCTTGAAGACTTGAAGAATTTTTCATCGTGCTTTGCAGGCTGGCATCATTATTATTTTTAGGGTTCCTTAGCCAAATAACATAAACGGCCATTTGCTATTTAAGTCAATAGTTTTGAGATGTGGAATATTTTCGGTTACACTATAACAGAAACTGCAGTTTTTCATAGTTTTTTCGAGTAGTTAAATACAAACTTATTTTTGTGGTCGGTCAAATCATGTGCTGTGCATTCGTGAATACTTATTCATAGATAGATAGAAGACAAATATATAGAATAGGTACTCTTTATTATTAAAGATTTAGAGAAGATTTATTATTATGAGTTCAAGACCCTTTTTCGCAGGTACGCGTGGAGGTATAAAGTTGAAATTAATATGAAATAATAAAAATTACAGATATAGATAAACACATAAACTCTCGACTGTGTCAACAAAATAGTGGCATCAGACAGACAGAGAGACAGAGTTTCTTGAGCATTAATAATATTGGAATAGATATTAAAGAACCTCACGGGTCGATCAATCAGGTTAAGCTACGCTTGCCGCGGTCAGTCCGTAGATGGGTGACCATCTTTACTTACCTCCGCCTCGAAAAGCAAATTAAGCCGCTGGCCCCAGCATCATCATTCTTGGATCTTTGACAGTAAATAGGTCGTCAGAAGCCCGAAAGTCTGACAACCAATCTTTGCAAAGATATCGTGTTACCCAAAGTAGGTTTGGAGGTCAGATAGGCAGTCGCTCCATGTAAAATACTGGTATTTAACTACATCTGGTTAGACTGAAAGCTGACCCCAACTTAGTTGGAGAAAGAAGACTTAGAAGGCTAGGCAGATTGATTGAGTACGGATCAGCAAGGTGTAAACGGGACTGACTGTTGAGTTACGGTTTACTATGCCCGGGCATACTGGGCATTTCGAATACCATAGGTGCTAGGTAGCTGGTAGAGTCAGAAAAAACAACCTGAACATAACAGTCAATAAACTTATAATAATCACCTACCCTATTTTAACATTATTTATAACACAAAGTTAGATGTTCATTAATTAAGATCGACGTAGATATAAAACAATTTATGCCTTCATCGGTGCCTGCTGTGCCCACTGTGCCCAATTTAATTACGTAGCGATTGTTATCAATAACTAATAGTTTGTTTACAACACCTATACAAGCTTTATGGCTATGGGGAGGCGATGGGGCATTACTTACATTGTAAAATAATAGGTCTTTACCTATGAAATTGCCGTTTTGTATGAAAAAAATTAAACGAATTTTTTTCATGCATTTTTTATTTGTATTAATCGAAGTAATCACCCATGCAATCAATGCATCTTTGCCGACGCAGTGGCAGTTTATTGATGCCCTTCATAAAGAAATCAGCTGGACGGGAGGCAACAAATTCTTCAAAGGCATTTTGTACTGCCTCTCGGGTATTGAACTTTTTTCCCGCCAAGAAGTTATCCAAATTCTGGAAAAAGTAGTAGTCTGTAGGCGCAAGTTCTGGTGAGTAGGGCGGATGACGGAGAGCTTCCAACCCCAGTTCTTGCAACTTGGAGACCGTCTGCTGTGCAGTATGAGGTCGCGCGATGTCGTGCAGGAGCAGCGGAGACGAGCGATTGACCAATGCTGGTTGGAGATGTGCCAGCTTCTCCATCATTGTGTTCAGTTCTTCACAGTACACATCTGAAGTAATGCTCACCCCGTTTGGTAAGAAGCTGTGATGAATCACACCGGCGCTAGACCACCAAACAGTGACCATCACTTTTCTAGGGGTAAGTTTTCGTTTAGGGCATTGTTTAGGTGCTGAACCAGGATCCAACCAACTTGCTGAGCGCTTGCGGTTATCAAACAGAATCCATTTTTCATCGCAGGTAACAATGCGGTTCAAAATTCCTTCATTTGTGTGTCTGTTGAGCAGTGCAAGGCACGTCTCGACGCGTACTTCGCGCTGGCGATCATTGAGTTCGTGGGGCACCCATTTGTCAAGCTTTTTTACCTTGCCAATTTGACGCAAATGGACCAATATTGTTTTGACGCTAACGTCGAAAGCTGCTGCTAATTCAGCCGTAGATTGTGTATCATCAGCTTCCACAATCGCCTTTAATTCGTCATTGTCGACCAGTCTTCGGACGACCGCGAGGTTCATTTTTCAGGTCGAAATTTCCAGAACGGAAGCGAGCAAACCAATAACAAGTGGTGCGTTGGTTTGTAGTGTTAGCTCCGTAAACGTCGTTGATGTTGCGTGCCGCTTGTGCCGCGTTGCTGCCACGACGGTACTCATATTCCATAATTACTCGAATTTTTAACGTATCCATGATGACGAAAAAGATTGAAATGCGATGAAAATGTAACATTAATCAATAAACAAATGACTACTTTTGGAAAAAAAATCCATGTTTTTAAAATAAAATTAATTGGAAATTAGAATTCTTAGCCAAACAAAAATTATTTTGATTTGAAATGGCCAGTACTGCAGAACGGCAATTTCATAGGTAAAGACCTTTTGATTTACTTGCGAGTCTTGCGAGTATCAAAATATGATGAAATATAACAAATTTAACATTTTCATAATGAAGGAATTCAAAATACCTACTTACTTAACAAGCCTTGAAGAAATATTTCCTTGATTTCAAATGAATTTAGTAAGGCTTCAGGAAATGAAATGTAAATAAGATATCGGAATCACTTTTATACGTCAATTTAAAAAAAAATATTTTTAAAATAAGCTAGCTACATTTCTTATCTGACTACCCTGAGAAAAAACATGTTTTTACGACGACATTAGTATTTGTCAGATTTAGGAAAATCTTACTTACTTTATAGCGAAAATACACATGACTGTAACTTGCACAAAACTCTACAAGTAGCTGGCATGCCGTGTGCCATAACAACTTCTGATTGGTCAATGTCACAATGGCATGTAAGCTACTTGCATAGTTTGGTAACAGCTACAGGAGCCGCACTATGTCGTGAAAAAGATCATGGATCCATCATGGTTCCGTTGTGAAAAAAGGATGGTGCTATAGGTCGTATATAGCTCCGTCTCTCTCTCACACTGGAACCATGATGGATCCATGATCTTTTTTCACGTCATGTGTATATTCACCCTTGATGTTGACCAGTGAGGTTTTATTCTTCCTGCACTACAATAGCAACAGGGTCCCAATAAAAAGAAAAATTACTAAACCATCACGTATCGCTAGTTTTCTTGGAGAAAAATCTTTAATAAAACCGCTCAATCAGGCACTCGCTCTTATTCCCGATACGGCAATAAACCGGGAACAACACTATAACATAAGTGAGTACGTGCCTAAGACAGCCGCCATCTTGGAACACATAGCTCTTTTATATACAGTTAAAAGGCACTAAGATTTATCGTAAATAAAAACAACTTGGACGATTTTTCCCAACACCTATTGTTGCGTAGAAATACACTTCTGGACACATCTTTTGGCCCACCTTGTATTTTCAGTTTCGTTTGGTCCTAGCTAAAATTTTATATTAGGTCGAGCAAAAAGTTTTTATGCAGTTTTGAACCTGGCACATTCACAATTTTATTCAATAGTCTTTTTTTGAATTTCGAACACAGAATTTAAAGAAACAAAAGACAATTTGGAGCCTGTTTGTTGATATCAAATAATCGAATACTAAGAAAACTTGGTTTTATTGGTTTACTTGGATTTAATTCTTGAAAAAGTGATTGATATCTTTGGTTTTGCAACAAACATTACTTATTCTTAACATTAAGGTGAGGTTCTATCAATAATCTATGGATACTTCACCTGAAGTCGCCGCCCAAGCTGTGGCACTTATTCAGGCCGGACACAGCCAAAGAAACGTGAGTGCTCAACTTAATTTAAGTCGATCTGCGGTCCGAAATGTTTATCGGAGGTACCTAGAGACTGGCGGCTTTGTTCGTCGCCAAGGAAGGCCACGATCTCGGGTCACAACTGAAAGGCAGGATTGATTCATCGTGACGACCAGCTTGAGAAATCGTCACCTTACCTCCATTGAGATACAAAACCAACTTCGCGACTTCCACGGAGTATCTGTGAGCGCTCGAACTGTTCGGAGAAGGTTAAAAGAACGCGATATGGTACCACACAAGCCAGCTAATGGCCCCAAACTAACGCGAGCCCACCGAACAGCGCGCCTTCATTTCGCACGCAGTCATTTAAATTGGACACAGCAAGATTGGAGCCGTGTACTCTTTTCTGATGAGTCTAAAATTGTGTTACATGGCAATGATGGAAGGAAGAAGGTCTACCGACGTAAGGGAGAGCGTTTCGCACAATGCTGCTTTGAAGAGAGGGTTGCTTATGGCGGTGGCTCATGGACTGTCTGGGGCGGTATATCCGCGAGCGGCAAAACTCAACTTGAGGTTGTTACAGGACCACGGCTGCCAACATTAAATGCTGAAAGGTACATTCGTGAGTGCTTAGAACCTCACGTGATACCATACGCGGACTATGTGGGCCCAAATTTTCTTTTTATGCATGATAATGCAAGAGCCCATGCGGCCGGCATCGTCAGGGAATATCTTCGGGATGTGAACATCACAGTTATGGACTGGCCAGCCAGAAGCCCAGACATGAACCGCATTGAGCACATGTGGGACGAGCTAAAAAGACGTGTTAGGGCTCGTCAGCCAGTTGCCCAGACGATGCAGGAGTTGAAAACTGCCATAGAAGAGGAATGGGAGATGATCCCTCAAAATTTCATAGAGCGGTTGATAAACTCTATGCCTAATCGTATGAGAGCTGTGGTAGATGCCCATGGAGGCAACACGCGTTATTAAATTAAACCTTTATTTGATAAAACATGTTTTTTATTCAAAAATCAATTGCCTTTAACAAGGCGCATATCCGACTTGTTAGGCGTAGCTCCATGTCGTATGGTATTCTGAATTCAAATTTAAAACAATACGATCGAAAAAGATGGTAAAATGTATCAGGTTTAAAACTGCATCAACAGTTTTTGTTCAATCTAGCAATTATATTTCGGTAGGGGCCATCGAAACCTAAACTCTAAGGTGGGCCAATAGATGTGTCCAGAAGTGTATATTCTGAATTGATGTCACGTATTTATTTTACGTCACCTTGATGCCTTACTGACAACTTTATTGATACCGTAAATAAGATTTTTTAGATAGGTATTTTGCTAAAATATGTTACGTTTTAGGGTTCCGTACCTCAAAAGAAAAACGGAACCCTTATAGGATCACTTCCTTGTCCGTCTGTCTGTCTGTCAGTCTGTCAAGAGTTCAAGACCCTTTTTGTGGAGGTATAAAGTTGAAATTAATATCAAATAATAATAAAAAATTTTGTCTATGTCCTTTGGGCTCTAAAAAATCAAGCTTCTAAGTCAACGCAAAAAAAAATACGGCCATTTATGCATCATATTTTGATACTCGCAAGACTCGCAAGTAAATCAAAACCTAGAGGGTACTTACCGTTATCATATCATAACAATGTATGGGAGAACATGTTTTTAAACTACAATGTTAAGTTTGTATTTGGGATAAACTCTTTACAGCAACGGAACCCTTCATTCTGCGTGTTCCGACATACACTTGTCCGGTTGTTTCTTGTACTGAACTTCTCACAGTGTCTCAGTAAATTATGGTATATTTTTTTTTAGGCGAAAGCTTAATACTTATTGCAAAATTTCAGGAGTTTGTATTACTTTTAAATATTTTTTTTATGTTAACAGAATAAAATATGAATAATAATTATAATTTACTTAATATGAATATTTTGTTACAGAAAACTAAAAAACTTTTAGTAAAATAAACACTCAGTCGATCAAGAAATGTAGATTCTTATTGAGTTAGAGCTTATGGCATATTTGACTTGATAGAAAGTTGAAATCTCAAGCTATGCAGTACCGAAATATAATGAAAAACTTTTTCAATTTGTTCTGCTGGAGATATTCATCTTTACATCTTTATACGATATGCATATATATGATACGGTATGCATACCGAAGTACCTATAACTGTAAATTTTTAAGTGTCATTAACTCATTATGTATAATTTTATGTAATTAATTTTGATATACATGACAAAAAAAAAATAAGTAATAACAAATTATGGCTCTATAACTAACTGAACAACAACCGTTGATCTGAACAACACAAGGTGGAGACGTTACGACAGTAAATTACACTTCGTTTATGTAATGAGCTGTTCCCGATCTGCATACAAATATTCAACCCAATAAATCAAAGAACCTAAATATCTCGGAATATCCTGGATCGTAGACTAACCTGGAGAAAACATATATATTCACGAAGCGTAAAGTACTAAGCCTAGAACCACACCTACAACTAAGGAAACACTATTGGCTACTGTCAAAAAAGTCCAGGCTTTCACTGGACAATAAACTTCGGTTTTACAAATGTATCATAATGCCTATTTTGACATACGGAATACAGCTGTGAGGAACTGCAGCTAATTCAAACATAGACATACTCCAAAGGTTGCAGTCAAAAATTCTAAGTACTAGAACCACAGAAATCTAAAATAATAATTTAGATTTCTGTGATTACAACTAATGCACCATGGTACGGGACACATCACTAACGATAGCTTACATCGGGACTTAAAAATGCCAAATGTTAAAGAAGAAATCACACAAAGATTCAGTACCTACAAGAATAGGATTACGACACATCCTAATAAACTAGTATCAAGCCTAATGAAAACCAAGACATTCAGGAGGCTTAAAAGATTGACCCCACAAGACTTGATATGAAGACCGACAAACTATAAGTATATGGGTACAGATTGATGTGAATGAGCCATTGGGCGTGCGCAAAACTAACAACAACACAAAATGATGCTGAATGTCAATATCTATTCTGTCCAGATGGACAGATTGCATCAGAATAAGATGAAAAAAAATACAAGTATACCAAATACTTTAGTCTTTTTAGGGTTCCCTAACCGAAGGGTTCAAACGGAGCCCTGTTGCTGTCACTCAAGTGTCTGTCTTTCCGTCTGTCCGTCGTCTGTCACACAGCTTTTACAGCCAAACGGTTGGAGTTACAGACTTCAAATTTTCACAGTATAAGCATCTTGTTGACACAAAGCTATATAAATTGTCAAAAAATATTATAAATGTTTTTAAGGGGGCCGTGAAAAAAAAACTTGACATCCCATTAGTGGGGTATCGTTGTTTAGAACTCGTTGAATAGATAAATACTGTATTTTTTGGTTTAAAAAATATTGGAAAATGAAGGAATGAGAAGCCATCAAAGTCAGCTTTTTTCCGAACAAAATTTTGCTCCGGAATTTTTTTTTACTTTCCATTGACCTAGGAACTTGAAATTTGGTGATAATGTTTATTATTACGTATATTTTACTAACAAATACCAATAAATTGATAAATGAAATTTGGTACGGAACCCTAAATATACGAAGTCCGACACGCACTTGGCCGGTTTTTTTTTTACTTTTTTTAAGTCTTTTTAGGGTTTCGTACCTCAAAAGGAAAAAACGGAACCCTTTTAGGATCACTTAGTTGTCCGTCTGTTTGTCTGTATGTCAGTCTGTCAAGACCCTTTTTCTCTGGAACGCATAGAGGTATCAAGTTGAAATTAATATCAAATACGTAGATCTATGGTCCCTCAGAGTCCTAAAAAAATCAACGCAATAACAAATACGGCCATTTATGCGACATATTTTGATACTCGCAAGTAAATCAAAACCTATAAGGTACTTTTCGTTGACCTAGAAATTTGGAAGAAGCAAGGTCTCAAAGCACATGTAAAGGAAAAGTCCAAAAATGTATGATTTGCAATTTTATCACGTATAAAATTTTTTTTGGGATTACAATATTAAGTTAGTTTTTGGGATAAATTCTTTTCAACTACGGAACCCTTCATTGTGCGTGGTCCGACACGCACTTGGCCGGTTTTTTAGTCAAAGATTAGCAAAACCCTTAGTCGGCCCATCACTACTATTTAAGTATTTCAACGTTAGGATTTATTTGATAGTTCCAAAATACTTTTATGCATTCGTGTTCTGTGTCTTTATTTACTGTCGTACTATCATCTCCACTCTGTATATTCTAATATTTTTTTACTAAAATTGAAAAAAAATATCACTGAAAAGTAGGTGCTGCAATCATCCATTAAGTCTTCCACATGAATTGGCTTTTATTATTAGGCATGTTATGATTATGAGTTATCATAAGAACAAGTAGTTGCGCATCTGCCTGGGCGGATGTTGTGAAACCCAATACGAAGATACGAGATCCAATAAACGTAGTGTCGTGTTTCAAAATATATTGAAACGGAAATAATTAGTGAGCTGGCAACAGCCGCGTAATTTAAGTAGAACGAGATGTTTTATGAGAGAACAGTGGTAGCCCAACAGTGGTGGCCCAGAGAGAGGTGGTAGCCGCGACTTACGGGTCGTAGGTTCGAACTCAGACAGGAGCTTTACTTTGTGTTAATTAATTCATCACCACTGCTCTCAAAATGTTGAAGGAAAACATCGTGAGGAAACCGGTATGTCCTAGAACCAAAAATTTGAAGATATGTGACATCTAATAACCCACACTGGGCCCGCGTGGTGGATAAGACTCGCTCCCTCTCACCGAGAGGAGGCCTGTGTCCCAGCAGTGGGAACGTTATAGGCCGATTACGTTACGTCACGTCTATGGGTTCAAAAAATTACCAACATTCTATAGGATAGTTGCATTTTCTAATCAAAAATCGTTTGCATTTTCTTTAGTTTACGTCACGCGTGCGGCCTCTGGCTACGTTCAGACGAAGACTATACGATTTGATTTTATCACGTACGTATACGGGTTTTACAGTACACGAGACAGTCGTTCATATGACGACCACACCTTGTTGTATCTAGACCTGATATATCTTATAGCGGCCTCCTTGGCGACAACTTCGGACGGTATACGGGAAAAAATATTTCTCGAACACGATATTTTCCCGCATAGACTCGTGTGAATAATTTAATATATTTTCTACTGGCAATGCTCTATTCGATAAAATCTCGTGTACGGTATACGGGAAAAAATCGCCGTCTGAACGTAGACTCATTATGACTAAGTAACTGAAAGATGATAATTTAGGAAGAAAGTGAACCTGAGATGACGAATGACGATTGTTACGTATGTTATGACAATGAAAGACGTAGGTAATGTGCTGACCACTGCAAATAAATAGAGAAAAGATTATGACATTCAATGATTATGACTACTCTAAGTTAATAGATTTTTAACCGACGAAAAAAAAGGAGGAGGTTCTCATTTCGACACGTAGGTTTTTTTTTTTTTATGCATGTCCACGCATAACTTTTTACAGAGTGTCAGTGTCTGGTTAAGGTTAGGTTTCGTTTTTTGCCACCGACTTCCGAAATTAAAGTTAATTTTCACTTTGTAGTATTGTTTTTGGAAGTCGGTTATATTTTTTTTTTTTAAGTTTTTATTTTTCACTTTTTAGTTGTGGTACCTACCCCACACAAATTCTAATACCACTACCTGCAAAAGAAACTAGAACATCATCCATATAAAAGTGGGGAAAAAATACGTATTATTGAAGCTAACTCAAAAACTACCCAACCAAAGCTAATAAATTTTTCAAGATACATAAGATCATTTGTTTGGCCAAAACATGAATATGTAAACACACACATGGCATACAAAATGCTACATTATAAATCAAATATTACAGTCATGTTTTGCTGCAGTCATGGTGTTGTGTTTGTGTTTTGTTTGTTACACCTCTGCTTAACCCGTCGTGGATTATAAGCGTGATGCAATGTGTTATATGTGGTTGTGGTGTACTAAATACAAGTCTGTCAGTCTTTTTCTTAATATCCTCATAATGACGCATAATAAACCCAACGAATCAGGTAAACCACTCATTAATTTCACATTATTTCCATTCAATAACCAATATGAGAAGTAGGTCATCTGAATAAATTAAACTATCATTACGGTGATCCTGCGAAGGGACGCGATAATTAATCACGCATCTGTCTCGTCCCGCTCTCGCTGTGTGCACGCTATCGATAGTTTATAAGCGTGACACGAGGTATTACCCCATCCCTAGCGTGGTATTAGGCTTATCATACACCTTCTAATATATCGTCACGGTTTAACCACACTTATTTCGATGGATAAAAGCTGAATTGAGCTGAATAAGTTCGGTTAGTCCCTAAGGCCCCTCCGTTCACGGCAGGCGATGCGACTTTCGACGCGACTTGCGTCATGCAACACGCGCGCGCGTCTCCCTTTTCCATACGGCATCGCGGTAACTCGCGGCATGCTGTAAGCAACTTTTTCATTTGTTTCCTCCGCAGACGCTGTCACAAGACGCGTGTCGCTTGAGCGTATAGTTCGTGTCCAATACGTGTGTAGAAAAACGCTAATGATACTGTAGACGGATGAGATAAACCAGCCGGTCTGTTCTGTAAACATCTCACCGTGAAATCTTTACTGAAGTGAGCTGTCACTCCATCTGATGCTGGGGATCGACAACTCATTTCACTAGAGATTTCTCGGTGTATAGGAAATCGCTAATGATGCTGTGGACGAATGAGATAAACCGTGATCTGATAATACTTGCTTCCTCCGCAGTCACTGTCGCAAGCCGCGTGTCGCTTGAGCGTGTAGCTCGTGACTTAGGGGTAATGCTACATGTGTAGGAAATTGCTAATGATGCTGTGGACGGATGAGATAAACCATTGATCTGGCAATACTATTCATTGAATTCGTAAGACGATGTACATAGGTTCTATGTCGATTACTATGCAATTCAATTAGTTCTACTAACGCAATTTACACAGTTACGTGCCTACCTGTACAAAGAATACAGGATGCCTGTATTCCGTGAGCGGGTAGGCAGGGCTTTTTACCCAAAGTACTGTAAAGGTTACGTGCAAAAGACGACCTTAGGTTGTACAGGCTGATAGAAAAATAACTCTGGTTGCATTCGATCCAAGCGAAATTCGAATGATTTATTAGGTTTTTGTTTCGGAAAAATAACACTGATAAAATAGGTAAGCTGAACGCGATCGCGTTTACATTAGTGTTACCTTACGTCAATTTGTATGGAATAATTCTGTTTTCCATTATAGTATAGGTATAGGTAGGCGCATATTCAGTTTCAATGCAAATTGAAGTTTACTTTAACGTGATCGAGTAAGTATAAAAAAAAAACTCGCACTAAGGCCTCAAAAAACGTACCCAAAACTACGTAAGTACGTACGGCTGGCAGTATTGTCACGTTGAATATGCTGATTTTTTCGCCTAAAAATAGGTGAGCCCTCTGATCAAGTGAAGAGTCAACCAACCGTTTGGTGTTGTCTCGTCAAAAAACTAGGTGGGCACTCGGACCCCATGGCTGAGTCCGAGAGCCGAGACTCAAACCACCCTACTTAAACTTGTTTTTATGAGATTTTGAAGTAACATTCAATAATACAGCACTAACACTTGGCACAATTTTATCAATTTTTATAACATTTTTAAAGATTATCAAATCCGCCAGGTCATAAAACGCGGTCTGCCTGCAAAACTTACAATGTTGAAAATATTTGTAGAAAACGTTTCAAAACATTGTTTACAGTATATCTTCGAGATTGCTGCCATCCCATTCGATGTTATAGAATTTCTACAAAATATTTGAGGACAATTTTGTACCGGGGTTTTTCAATTTTAGATGGTACCTACCTCCTCGATAGGTACTGTCACACTCATATCAACATTTTTGTGTTAGTACTCGTACCTACCTACTATTTGTGTTAGTACTCGTACCTACCTACTATTTGTGTTAGTACTCGTACCTACCTACTATTTGGTTACCGTAAGGGAAAGTGTTGAGGTATAGGTAACCACTAGTTTCTGCCCGCGGTTTGGCCCGTGTGGTATGTCGATAAAAAGTAGCCTATGTCCTTTCCTCAAGGTTCAAAGTATCCCCATACCAAATTTTATCAAAATCGGATGAGCCGTTTAGTCGTGAAAGCATGAAAACATACAAAAAATCAAATCTTTTTTCTGTATAATATTAGTTTAGACTTAAATCATCATTCTCTTGCCTTTATCCCAATTTATTTACGATCGGCGGAGCATTCTTCTTCTTCTTCCACACTTCTCTAATAGTCGTCATCTCGGTAGGTGAAAGATTATTATTCTACTTGTTTCTAGGGTTCCGTACCTCAAAAGGAAAAACGGAGCCCTTTTAGGATCAGTTCGTTGTCATTCTGTCCGTCTGTTTGTCAGTCTGTCAAGACCCTTTTTCTCAGGAACGCGTGGAGGTATCAAGGTGAAAATAATATCAAGTAGGTTGTAGATCTGCGTACTTGATATTAATTTCAACTTCCCTCCTGTTCCTTGGAGCTCTAAAAAATCAAGCTTCTAAGTCAACGTAATAAAAAAGTACGGCCATTTATGCGACATGTTTTGATACTCGCAAATAAATCAAAACCTACAGGGTACTTCCCATTGTCCTAGAATCTTGAAATTTGGCAAGAAGCAAAGTCTCACAGCACAAGTAAAGGAAAATTTCGAAAATCGGTCATTTGTAGTTTAATCACGTAAAAATTTTTTTTTGCGATTACTAACTTACCTTTGCAGTTCGAGAATTGACCGTGACAATATGTCGATGTATGGAAAATGTTTTTCAACTAAAATGTTAAGTTTGTTTTTGGGATAAATTCACCCCAACTACGGGACCTTTCATTGTGCGTGGTCCGACACGCACTTGGCCGGTTTTTTTTTTTCTCTTTCTTTCAACCACATTCATAAAACTTTCCTCACGACGTTTTCCTCATTCCTCGGCTCCACATGCCCGTACCATCACAACCGATTTCCACACAACTTTTTTATGTGTGTTGTTTTGTTTTTTTTTTTTTGTTTTCTACCTATCATTTTATTTTAATTACATAGATCTATAGGTACTTATTAAACTAGAAAAGCTATCATCAAACTTTTTAATAAAAAGATTCCATTAAATAAACCAAAACTTTTTAAAAGCATTGTTTGTTTCGTTTAACATAAAACTGTATCAAACCTTTATTTATTACGGTGTATAAATGTCACAGCGCCGCCGATCGAGTAACTTGAGCACTCATAAGTAATGTATGGACTACCGACTTCGTCTACCTAATATAATATTTAAGCTTCCTGTCTGGTTATCGACTATAGATCAATAAGCAACACTTTTGGATAGTCGCAAGTTATTATTATACCTAAGTATCGTTCTGTGATTATAGTCCTTGATGTTGTTGTTTGTTTGAGGATATGGAAATACCTACGTGCTTTAATGTTTTATTTAAAAAAGGAATAAGTGTGTGTGTGTTACAGGGTGTTTAAAACTGTTGGACAAATCCAAAGAGGTGAGTTTAAAAAAATTAAGTACCGTTTGTAAGACAGCTCTATAAGTGCAATTAATGTTAATTATTTACTATATATTATTATGATGACTGGTAATTAGTGACCGATTTGTACTCATGTTTCAAACAACTTTTACTATGGGACCAAACCTGAAATCGCGAAAAAAATCAGTTGTTCTCGACATTTATGTTCGCATAACTTGTCAAAATGTAGGGAGCAGCTGATTTTTTTTCGCGATTTCAGGTTTGTTCCCACAGTAAAAGTTGTTTGTTATCATGAGTACAATCATGTGTTTAAGTATCGGTCACTAATTACCAGTCACCGTATCTAATGAATATGACAAAAAGGCTTTAATCATATAAAATAAAAGAAGAGAGAGACACTGAGATGAGCGATTTTGATAACGTTTTACTAATTTATTATTTTTAATTGTTTACATTATCATGAGTGACATACATTTTTAAATAATTAAACTCGTAGTGACCTTATACCTACATTGTTTTATTAATATTTGCATGCCATTGTCTGCCAGGGGCTCGTGGCTAAGTACCTAATAACAGCCTCACGGGTCAATCGATCAAGTCAAGCTACGCTCGCCACGGTCATTCCGTGGATGGGTAACCATCTTAACATACCGAGACCCCTCCGTGCCTGAGAAAGCACAAAAAGCCGTTGGTCCCGGGAAGGTCCCGGCTGTCATTCTTGGATCTTTGACAGTCGTTACGGGTCGTCAGAAGCCCGAAAGTCTGTGACAACCTGTCTTACTGATACATACGATACCGATACAGTAACCCACCACCCACCCAGTACCCAGTACCCAGTAACTGGGTTGTGGAGGTCAGATAGGCAGTCGCTCTATCTAAAATACTGGTATTCAGCTGTCGTATGTATTGTACTCACGTTTGAACATAATTATAAATTACTATCTTTTGCCCACGGCTTCGCCCGCGTGGATGTCGAGTAATCCCACGGGAATGTACTACCGGGAATTCTTTCCTTATTCCTTGTCTACTTGTTAAAATTTCAGCTTTCTAGGTCCAAGGGTTAGGGCTGGGCGTTGATGAGTCAGTCAATCAGTCAGTCAGTCAGGACTTCTCTTTTTATCCGACTTCAAAAAGGAGGAGGTTCTCAATTCATCGGAACCTTTTTTTTATTTTATTCGAGAGGGTATACATAACAGTTGGTCCCATATAAAATTGATTGACTTTGCTTTGGTAGTTTTTGAGTTAGCTTCAATAATACGTATTTTTTCCCCACTTTTATATGGATGATGTTCTAGTTTGTTTTGCAGGTAGTGGTATTAGAATTTGTGTGGGGTAGGTATCACAACTAAAAAGTGAAAAATAAAAACTTTTGCACAAAAAAATACAACCGCCTTCCAAAAACGACACTACAAAGTGAAAAATAACTTTAATTTCGGAAGTCGGTGGCAAAAAACGAAAATACATTTAACTAGACACCGACTTCCGAAATTAAAGTTATTTTTCACTTTGTAGTGTTGTTCTTGGAAGTCGGTTGTATTTTTTTGTAAAAAAGTTGTTTTATTTATACCTATAGATAGATAGCTTCTGCCAAAATTCTGAAATTCCTTGCTGCTGATGCATTGCCTGCCCACACAATTATTTCGTTTTTGCTTAGCGTTCTTTCTGACTTTTTTCTTTTTGCTCGGCACCTAAGAGTCCTAGAGTGACGTTAAATACGCCTATAGCCTTCCTTAAGAATTGGGCTATCAAATGCAAAAATAATTATTAAAGTCCACCTGGTAGTACCAGAGATTAGCGCGTTCAAACAAACAAAAAAAATTGTTTGTGTGAACTTGTGAAATAAACCATATTCCCTGTTTTCACCCCAGTCAGTCAGTCAGTCAGAACCATCCATCCATCAGTCCATCGTGTCCCACATTATGATAATAGATTTTAGAAGTCTGAATAATTATTCAAACTAGACATATCAAGGTGCCTTAGTCCTTAATGGATAATTTCTTAATTATCCATTAAGGACATTCTTTATTAGGATCTAATTAATAGGTTCTTTTGTAATATCTTTATTACAAAAGAACCTATTAATTAGATCCTATAGCTAGAGCGAGCTAAGCTGAGCAGTAAAAGCGCTTTTATTGATTGATTTGGATTGTCGACCTTACCAATCATATAAGCACACCTACATGAGAAGATTCCAGCACAGCGCAGTATAAAACACGTATCCCTCTGCTCTCCTCCATTCCTGAATCGCAAAGACAAGGAGGTTCATTTATTAAGTGCCCGGCAATGCCCGCTCAACTTGGGCACGGAATTTTAACTAAACTTCACGCCACTGCAAATTGTGAAGTAGCTGAATGTTTTAAATTACACTTGTTTCGCAATTCTACAGATATACATTACCTTCTGGAACAATGGAGTTAGTATCTATATGTTTTATGATGCTTAGATTTTGTTGTGAGCTTTTTGCTCAATTAAATTTGTTGATTGTCTGAGGGCTGCGGCTCCCTTCATTTTGGAATTTCAGGTAAATCAAAAATTCCTAATTACCAATTCCATGAATGCAGTTTAAGTTCATGAGTGTTTTTTTTGTTTGTTGTCGTGGTTTTTTGTTTGTCTTCGGAAACTATCAAGCAATTTTCTGGTTTAAGGTGAAAGCGCCAGGATAGCCCGCGAAATTCAAATTTTCTTACGTTTTTTTGCAATTCAAAGGTTGTACGTTGATCTGAATATAATTCGCGACCGTAACAATACTGTATTTATATAATTATAATCATTAAAATCATCAATACTCTTAGAGAGTTGTATTGATGATTTTAATTGTTCATATTACCCTATTGAATGACTATTTCATGAAATCTTGACATTTGAGGCCAATTCTAACTAGTGATTCTAATTATTGCCCGAATCAAAAACCAATCTTTCACATAAAAAGTAACCATAGAGCAGCAATATTAAATGTACATTTGCTTGTTTGCACAAGCGCCCCTGGCGGTCACAATGGAGAAACCACGCAACTACCAGGCCGCAAAGCAAGCCAACTAAAGAAAAAAAACAAGTAGCATACATAAAAGAGCCACAAAAAACGGCACAAAAAATAATTCGTACATATTTCAAGTAACGTAAATGTAACTTGCATATTTCTTTAGCCACTGGACACATAAAATTCTACTTAATGTGCATATAATTCGCACTAACCAGTTTAAACGCGTATTTTCGGCATATTTTCGGAGTCGCTTTTATACTCAGGGGAAAACAGTTGAACTGTGCCAACTTCGTGTCACATAATGAAGGTATTTAAGGAAATGCCAATTGTTTTGTTCAAATTGGGTAAATAGTGACTGTTATTCGTGTTGCATTTTTGCGAGAAAAACGTTCTATCTCGAAAAATGCAATTTTACAAGAAGCTGTAATAAACTTTTAAAAAATGATGACAAGTAAATTAATGTGTATTAACGTTAAATGAGTTATCTATTTTTTTTTTTAAATACACAAAAAGATTCTATAATCGAATATTAAATTACCTTGTTTCTCTTGTTTTTTTATAATTATATTGTTTCTCTCGCAAAGAGGCGGTATGTATAATTATGAACTCGTACATCTAAGTCACAAACACATTTCGGGTATGGCCGGTTTATTATCCGAAGTCCTTAATGATGACCTCTGCACTCATTGAGAGAACTCGCTATCATTCTACAAATCAAGTAAGAGAAAAGTGGAAACCGTGGTTAAAACATACATTTCAGCCAAGCAAAAACTAAAAAAAGCTGCCAATTGCGAGCCGGACTCGCCCATGAAGGGTTCCGTAGCAGCAAGTAACATAATATAAAAGTTCTTGTAGTTCGTTGTAACTTTGATCGATGTTTTAATAATAGACCGATTTATGACGTATTAAAAAAAAACTAAGTACCTACTTACTAGATCTCGTTCAAACCAATTATCGGTGGAAGTTTACATGGTAATGCATAATATATTTTTTTCAATTTTATCATTCTCTTATTTTAGAAGTTACAGGGGGGGGGGGGGGACACCAGTTTGGAGTGTCTCTCGCGCAAACTATTCAGTTTAGAAAAAAATTATATTAGAAACCTCAATTTTTATTACGGACGCTTTTTAACGTGCACGTCTTTCTACATTGTTCTCACACGTATATTTTCAACATGAACGATGTAACCAATATTTTGTAAAAATATTATGATTTAAAAGAGTGTCCATGGAGTTTCTTGCCCGTTCTTCTCCATAGGGATCTGTTACGCTTTGGAATGGGCAACTAGCTTCATCTTTCTGACTGACCGACCCATTGACAATTCAAAAGTGCCTGTAATTGGTTTATTTGAAATAAATGCTTTGAGTTTGAGTTTGAGTTTGAATATTATTTTTGAAGATCTATCCATAGACCCACACGTATGGATTTGATGAAAAAAAAATTTGAGTTTCAGTTCTAAGTAGTACTTAGAACTGAAACTCAAAAATTTATTGTATTTTTTCTATTTTTGTGTGAAAATCTTAATGCGGTTCACAGAATACATCTACTTACCAAGTTTCAATAGTATAGCTCTTATAGTTTCGGAAAAAAAGTGGCTGTGACATACGGACGGACAGACAGACAGACATGACGAATCCATAAGGGTTCCGTTTTTTGCCATTTGGCTACGGAACCCTAAAAGGTACCTACCCATCGTCGCGTCGCCATAAAGTGAAAACCTCGTGATTGCAATAAACGTTATTTTGCAGGGGAAGATAAAAATTGTAAGGCCGCGATTTACGAAGTTATAGGTCGTAGGTGTGAACACTGACAGGCGCTTTACTTTATGTACAGTGGCCTGCATAAATGATGAACTTTGTTTCATCACCACTGCTCTCAAAACGGTGAAGAAAAACATCGTGAGGAAACCGGCACGTCGAAAACATGTAGCATCTAACAACCCGCACAGGGCCCGCGTGGTGGAATGTGGATTACAGCCCACTCCCTCTCTCAGAGAGGTGGTCTGTATCCCAGTAGTGGGAACATTATAGGCTGATTAGAGAGATGGTCGTCAACGACGTTTCCTGAGGTTCTCATTAACACCAACAGGAGGCATTCCACATTAGAAACATCTTAGAGCTGTGCACGTTGGTTCTAAATAAACCAAGGCGTTCCAAGGCGTTCTACCCAACAAATAAATAAAAAGATAAAACAATGATTGTTTTCTCTAGGGACGAGGTTTTCACTGCATGGTGACCCAATATTTTTATCAATAAAAAATCTTCAGCCATAATTAACTTCCCTTTGTGGATCAACACTTTCAAACGACTCATTACGCAAGTTCTTTCAGCTCAACTCCTTAAAAAGCGCAATGTATTTATGGTCCATTACCCAGGCTATCTCGTTCCACACTCGCTTCTAACAAAGTGCATACTCATGGCGCTCTCAAATTAATAGGTAATTAGCTCACCTTGTTCACAGCCGTCGCCGTCTAGGGCAGGATCTGAAGTCTGAACACTTGGTCACAGTATAAGGATCTCCGTATTTATATAAAGTCCTATTGTCGGGAATTTTGCAAGTGATGTGTGTGGGTCACGGAATGGCGTTATTAAAGGGCATTGATGTGTTGTGTGAATGGGAAGTAATTGAAATTTCTGTGGAAGCTATTGATGGAGGGATATGAATAAAAATTGACATAGCGAAATACAACTTGGTGACTTTACACAATTATCTAATCAATTTTTGCAGTGGATTGCCATAAGCGGTTGATGCTATCATCAATAAAAAAAATATTGCAGTCCACTGCAGCTTGAAATGCCTCAAGCTCCTCAACTTGACAAGGAATGAGTCATGAATGACTTAAGTTCATATCACAGAAATCTAAATAATAAGGCACAAAAATCTTCAGACAAAAGCATGCCGTGTTTATAACCCCTTAGCTATCAATTTGACGATCGCAGTAAGTAAAAGTGGTTTCTCTAAAGATAAACTCTCTCATAAATGATAAGTGACATTTATTTCTGTAAGTAGGAAAAACAATACAAACAAAGAAAGTGACCAAATAATTTTACACGTCAATAATATTTTAAAAACTAGATGAGATCGGTGTTTCCGTGTTTCCTATCCAACTACTCCGAGAAGAAACAGCGATACAAACTTAGAGGTGACAGACCAGTCTCTAAAAGCCCAGTCAGATGATGTGAGGACCATGTAGATTAGGGTCTAAAATGGTCTTTTGAAGAAAGAACTACACAAATTTGAATGGACCTATCCATTCAGTGCACGCGTTTGTCAATAATCGTGTAGCACAATTCAGAAATAAGTACCTAGTATGCTGTTATTACCTAAATTTGTTTTACGTTTGTTACCTAGATCCTTCTACAGGCTGTATCAGAAGGTATGGTACAGATCATCAAACTGAACAACTACTCCATGGGACCAAATCGTAATCGAGAAAAAATTATCAGCTGTCCATAACTACTCGACCCAAATGTATGGGCTCATATTTTTTCTCGATTACAATGTTGGGCTTATGGAGAAAGTTGTTCAGTTTGATGGTCTGTATCACACTCTTGAATTGACCACCCCTTTCTAGTACACTCTGTATATTTCTATCCAACCTAATCCTGAAACAGTAACCCATTCTAAGCTCACAAAAAACAATATAACAATATCTCAACTAAATTCCCATTCCATTACGCTCGGTTAGAAGTTGAATACTTGCAGAAGTAGTTTGAGTGCCGGCTGCGCTGTTCTGTCACCGGCGTGACTTACACACCGCAGTTGCATGGCGTCATTAGCGTAACCGTGGTTTAACGCTGGTTTAACTGCCAGGGAATTTGCCGCTGCAAAATATAATGTGCGAGTTACGTTAAGAAATAAGAATATCATTTGGGTGGCGTTTTTAGTTTAGCCGGAGTTTATGGCTTTTAGAGAGAAGAAAACTGTAGTGTCTGAGCAGTTTATGCTTACATTTATGAGTTTTTATCGGGTCTGTAGTTTTATTTTCCATGGCAGTTTGTGTGTGAGGAATGTCATATTCATCAGTAGAAATACGAAATAACAACATCACTAATTTAACTTATGTGATTGAGTTCAAATAATTATTTGTCAATTACTTATATTGGACCTCTCAGTTTCAGTCCTGTCAAATCATAGATCAGATATTAAGTACATATTTCACGAAATATCATTACAACGTGAAATATCTGGACTCATATCCCGAAATGCTGAATTTCACGGACCGGTTTCACCCACACCATTCACACACAGTGCTACTACACAGTATACAGTGCTACTATTAAACGGTCCAGCTATTGAGAATGTCAAAAGATTTCATGTCGTTGGTACCTACCTTAGCTACACTACACAAACAGATGGGTCTGACGCAAAATGTGCACTGGGCGCAAAATGTGCACTTCGCAAATTCGCACTAACTCTCGGACTAGACACAAGACGGTAGTAGAGATTTGAAAATCAAATTCAAATCATTTATTGTGGTTCATAAGATGTTGTTAGTTAGGTACTGGTTACAGGTAAGTCTGCTATGTCCCGCCATTGAGGCATACAAAATTCATATTATCAGTTAGGTTAGAATACACTACATCAAATTGTCATGCAATACATTATGATTAAATTAATATAATATTTATGAAAAATTTCAAATCAGACATTATTTTTTATTTATACCATTCCCCCTCTGCTCTGAAAAGCTTATTTTATTCAATGAAAACAGTGAATAAAAAGCACTTTTAATCACTATTTTGGTCTTTGAATTCAGAACACACCAATAAATTCGACCTATATGGGTGTGTTCTTAAATCAATTTGATTGGTCGACATTTTCGACAAGGAGTTTAGCATTAGTATAATAACTGTTTTATGTTCTTTGTTGTCCTTAGTAAATTGGCGCTATTTTGAATTATGTAAGTTGTACAAACACAAAGTTTATTGTTACTTAATAACAAATCGATTAAAATGCATTCAAGTGATGAAGAAGATGTGTTAACACCAGAGTTTATGAAAGAGAGTAACTGCTATATCGGCCACCCTGGCCGATATAGTAGTCACGCTTAATTTTAGTAATTGTTCAAATTTTAATGTGCATTTTAATTAATTTAACCTTCCTTTTTCTTCATTAAATGTCTATTTTCGCTTAAATCTTTCTTTTTCTCGTAGTCATGGTATAAAGTAGTAGTATGCAACTCTTGAATAAAATTTATATCGAGGGCCATAAATCACTCGCGTCGCTCAGGATTCTAACACTGAATCATGGATCACTCCCTACGGTCGCGATTCAGTCGTTAGAGTCCTTCACTAGCTCGTGATTCATCTAGGGCCCTCGCTTTAAATCCGTCCTTTATTCACTAATTGCATAATATACTATAATTTATTTTAAGGGTTTTATCGCTGAGCGTTAACGTCACCCTGTAATATCTGCACAATCAAAACCAAAAACAATTAACACTTACTTTAAAACAAAAAAAAACTGGTCAAGTGCATGTCGGACCACGCACAATGAAGGGTTCCGTAGTTGGGATGAATTTATCTTAAGAACAAACTTAACATTATAGTTGAAAAACATGTTCTCCCATACATTCCAACTGTAAATGTAAGTTTGTACTCACAATATTGATAGATTTACCATGTTATTTTAAGACTACAGACTTCTTATAGGTTTTCCTGTAATCTACAGGTAAAGATCTATTTTCTGTATTTTTTCAAAATTTTAGGCTCAGTAGTTTCGGAGATAAGGGGAGGAATGGTCAATTTTCGTGTATTTTCTTAAATAACTTTAAAACTGTATATTATAAAATTATAAAAAAAATATATTTGAGACCCTCATAGTAAGCCCTTTCATTTGATATGCCACATGGTGTAGTTTGCAAAACTTTTTTTTTTAATTTTCTTATTTGCCCCCCAAAAGTGATCTCTATATTCAAATTTAATTTACTTACTTTACCCGTCCGCGTTTGGGTCACAGAAATTCATATGTGTACCAAATTTCAACTTAATCAGTCCATTAGATTCGGAGCAAACTGGCTGTGACAGACGGACAGACAGACAGACAGACACACGAGTGATCCTATAAGGGTTCCGTTTTTTCCTTTTGAGGTACGGAACCCTAAAAAGCTAGTTTATATATTATCCTAGCTATAAAAACAAGGTCCTAGGTATAAAGGACAAGCCAGGGTAACATTACACTCTCCAATATCGTATGTATTTGTTGCACCAAATAAATTACATCGCAAAGCCTCATTCCACACACACTCCATCAGAAAAACATGTTGCACGTCTTCGACTACACCACATTCTTCACAGTCGGGTGACATAACCTTTTTTCATGAGAAAGCCAAACTTTTTTGATGGAATGTGACCGGAACGAAGACTTGGAGCCATAACTAAATCACTTCTGCTTAGCAGATTTTGTTCAGGTGGTTGGATGGTCTTGTACCAAATTCCCTTTTCTGTGGACCTCTGGTTAAAGTATTCACTCCACACATCTGTACATATTATAATAAATCAGACATGTTACAAAATTATTTAATGTGTTGTCATTTAGAAATTCACCTAGAATAATAATTAATAACATTTATGTATTATTATTATTTATTCATGTAGTTGTTTTTAATGGTATTTATATCGCTTATACACGGTGTAACTTAAATAACGCACAACCTCTTAAGGAGTCATTGTACTCATCATTATGAACAACTTTTGCTATGGGATCAAACCTGAAATCGCGAAAAAAAAATCAGGTTCTCTACATTTATGTTCGCATAACTCGCCAAATGTAGGGAACAGCTGATTTTTTTTTTGGCGTATTTATGTTTGGTCCCATAGTAAAAGTTGTTCATAATAATGAGTACAATGAGCCCTTAAGAGGTTGTGCGTTAATTAAGTTACACCTTGTAGTTCGGAAAAATGGGGGAAGCTTATTAAGCATACGTGGGCACGTGGGCTCAAACTTGTAATTATTTATAGGATCCTCACAATCACAACTGAAAAGTTGAAAAGGGCTTTCAGAATAATTACGTAGGTTTGTTCCCTATCTTTTTAATATTTATTTTCTGAATGGTTAGGCAGTAATGCTGTTTTGTCCACTTGTAAGAGAAACCTGTAAGTAGATACTACTATACGTGTCTGAATGTTAGATAGGAAATTCGTACCCAACATTGAAACCTAAAACAGCCGCCATCTTGGATTTATATTTTGACATCACTAGGTACCGTCTTTATCACCCTCGAGAACTATGAAAACGACACTCATGACGAAAAATTAGAAAATTTTCGCAGCCGCCATCTTGGATTTACATTTTGACTTCAATGTCAGCTTTAGTACCCTCGAGAACTAAGAAATCGACACCCATGACAAAAAAAATTAAAACTTTCGCACCCGCCATCTTGGATTTACATTTTGACTTCATTGTATGTTAGCTGATAGCTGAAAGAGTATTTTTATTCGTCTTACTTTCTTTGATCACTTCATGAATTCTAGAATTCTAACACTTGAAGAGGTGATTACGCAAAAAGGTGGCTTACAGCGAGACTAGAACTTGGCGGCAAATGTTATAATAATGTTAGCAAGAACCTATACTTACCTACAACGTCATTTAAACCCATCGTCAGCCGAAAGACGTCCACTGCTGGACATGGCCTCCTCGCGCACGTCGTCGCCACATCAACCAGTCCTGTGCTCCTCGAATTCAGCGGATTTTCGTGATCTATAGTTTTCTTGACAAAATAGTCGCAGTATGTAATTATGTATTACGTTATGTACTCTCAACATAAGCATGAGTACAGGACACACGTTGTTTGGATGCCTCGTTAGCGTAATTGTAGTTTAAACGCCTGTTTAACTGATGACTACGTGGCTTACGGCCGCGTAATAAAATGTTCTTATTATTTTAAGTGCAGTGGTTTTAATAGTACCTATCTAAAAAAACACGTTTTCTACTTTAATTTCTTCATGATAATTTATAAGTAACACTTTTTCATATAGATACTGGTAGAAAAATATGGACTGTTAGTAATATATAGTACTTAATTTATGTTAATCAGTCGTGTTAGAACTGAAAGCGCATGTATATTTTAACGCAGTGAGTAAAATAATAATACTAAATTATTACTCGTTTTAAATGCACTAGATCATGCATTTCATCGGAGATAATGGACATGTAATGGACGAATTGCGATACCACAACCGACTGTAAACTTGTAACTTGAATTCTTTCTTCAGTCATTTTTACATATTATTGGCGTGCAATAAAAAAGAATTGGAAATAGTTATCTAATTATCAGAAAATTTATTGATGTTTTTATAATGATCGTTTTTTTTGATCCTTTAAAAACCCGCGTGTGGCCCGCCCAGTCCCATTTGAGCCTCGTGTTCTTATCTTATCTAACTTTTATACTTAATTTGGATTTTATTAATACCTAAAATACGTCGATTTCGTCACTGCCTCACTGACTCACTCATCAAAACCTCTAGTAGGGTCATCCCGAAGAAAGCTGAAATTTGCTATGCAAGCTAGAATTTGCACACAAACAACAAAAAAAAAATAAAAAAGGAGAATGCCCAAAAACGTATGGACAAAAAACACAGTCGATAAAAAAAACTTATGTGAGGTAAAGGGGCATTAATTGTAGATAACAATTTTGTGAAATTCAATTAATCAATCAACTCAACCTATCACAGTCTGTGAGTCACAGTGGACTGTGATAGGTTGCCTGCCTGTGGTAGGCAGCCTGGGAGAGGCCTATGCCTCTCCCAGGCTGCGCTACAACACCCTGTCCTCAGCCTTCCGCATCCAGTCTGTCCCAGCCACCTTCTTCGGGTCGTCGGTCCATATAGCTAGAGGGCGTCCCACATTACGCTTGCCGACACGCGGTCTCCACTCTAGGACACGTCTGCTCCACCGGCCATCGGTCTTCGACAAACATGGCCAGCCCACTGCCACTTCAGTTTGCTTACTCTGCAAGCTATATCGGTTACTCCGGTTCTTTTCCGGTTAACTTCATTCCTGAATTTATCCTTTAAAGAAACTCCGAGCATAGCCCGCTCCATAACGCGCTGAGCGACCTTGATTTGTGGACCAGTCCGACTGTCAATGTCCACGTTTCGGCACCGTATGTCATAACGGGCAGGACGCACTGGTTGAAAACCTCAGTATCAAACATTGCGGTGAAGAAAAGGCTTGACGAAATTTTCCAAATGCTGCCCAACCCATCTGGATGACTTGCCCTAGACATACTCCTTCACAACTTCGAGAAGTGACCCTTCGATGTGGATTGTACTCGGCAAGACGTGTGAATTGTACATGACTTTCGTCCAAATTCATGCCGAGGCCAACCCGGCGAGAGGTTCCATTTAGGCTGTGCAGCATCTGGTCTAACTGTTCCAGCATCTCTGTCAATATGACGATGTCATCGGCAAAGCGAAAGTGTGAAATTTATACTCGCCATTCACATTGATACCCTGTCCAGTCCAGTCCAGCGCCTTGAAGACGTCCTCCAACGCATTGGTGAACAGTTCCGGGTATCTGAGATCAGAATGATTACGATTAGCCTGTAATCTTATAAAAACGCTACCCTTTGCCGGTTCATACTTATTATGTTCATCAACATAGTCTGCAAACAGGTTAGGCTATTTTTGTGTCTAATGCATAAAAAAATAAATATGTGTGGGACTCTGGGTTGGTTCTTGATATGCATTAATGAGGGCTGCTGCGATTCTAAATTCACTAATTGCATCCGTCGCTATTTTGTTCAGACCGTTGTCAATAGTCGCTACTTATTAGCAGTCTCCTTTCGTTACGTTGTTTGGATGGACATTTGCAACATAACCGCATGGTGCAGTTAGGAAGATCTGATAACTTTTTAACAGTGAAAGCGTAGTGTAAGTCTTGGCAACCTACTTTATACTTACATGAAATATTTTCAGAGGATTTTTTTTTTCTAATGCTACAGTGAACACGCATTGTTTTTGCTGTTGAAGAAGGGTTACAGTTTTTTTTTTTGCTTTGATCATATCTTTCAAAAGATTTCTTATAGCCGACGATAGCCGACAGACAGGCGATGGAGATAGGTGACGTCGTCTAAATGACCCCACACATTTACAGTCCGCCGGCGGATATCAGCCTGTCAGTTAATCTCGATAGATCACAGACTCACAGTTCCCTTTGTGGTTTTAGATTGAGGACCAATGAGAACCCAGAGTGTGTGTGGTCGCTTGCCGGCGCAGGCCTCCATCGACAGGTAGATATCGGCCGCCGCGCGCTATTGCAGTGTGAAACTCATAGACTAAAATATAATATGTGAAACTGCCGACTGCCGCATGCTAGTGTGTAGACCCAGAGCCGGTAGTCGACCGTTACCGGCAAGCAATAATCGCTGTAGTGTGTGGACTATGCATTCTCTCTAGTCTCTATCTAGAGTAGAGACTGCAGGCCAACTGTTAATGTGAGGGGCCCATAACAATGCCGTCGATAGGTAAT
This sequence comes from Cosmia pyralina, assembly GCA_946251885.1. Classification (NCBI taxonomy): domain Eukaryota; kingdom Metazoa; phylum Arthropoda; class Insecta; order Lepidoptera; family Noctuidae; genus Cosmia; species Cosmia pyralina. Next base: position 21,176,807 of record OX276344.1, read on the forward strand.
ACGGCACAGCGACGTTTAGAACTAGTTTGGATTTGTAAAGTACCTTTTTGTCACTCATCTTGTGTAACAATCTTTTTGCTTTGATGCGTCATGTTATTATCACCCGGTTACTTTACAACCATTCCAGCATTGACTATTGGATAAACCTACTCTTTAGCACTCAGGAGACGACATGCAAATATTACTGTAAACGTAACCGTATTCACTGAAAATCTTTTAAAAAACCCTTTCATTTCTACCAAAGTAGGTTATTTAAAGGACCTTTGCGACTTCTATTCTATACCCTCTCTCGAAGAGTCATCAAAGAAGTCTTACCTCCTATGGTCTGTATCAAAAGTATCAGATGAAAATGTAAACAAATATTAACTGTGGATGCCAATTTGTAGTGTCACTTACAAATTGAATGCTTTGTTTTGATTATTTCAAAGAATAAGTACCTACTTAAATTCGTAATTCTAATTTTTAACCGACGAAAAAAAAGGAGGAGGTTCTCAATTCGACAAGTATATTTTTTTTTTTTTTATATATATGACCACGCATAACTTTTTACAAAGTCGTCCGATTTGAAAAAAAATTGTTTTATTCGAGAGGGTATACATCAAAGTTGGTCCCATACAAAATTGATTAACTTTGCTTGGGTAGTTTTTGAGTTAGCTTCAATAATACGTATTTTTTCCGTACTTTTATATGGATAATGGTCTAGTTTGTTTTGCAGGTAGTGAGTGCTATTAGAATTTGTGTGGGCTAGGTACGACAACTAAAAAGTGAAAAATAAAAACTTTTTAACCGACGAAAAAAAAAGGAGGAGGTTCTCAATTCGACACGTATGTTTTTTTTACAAAAAAATACAACCGACTTCCAAAAACAACACTACAAAGTGAAAAATATCTTTAATTTCGGAAGTCGGTGGCAAAAATCGAAAATACATTTAACCAGACATCGACTTCCGAAATTAAAGTTATTTTTCATTTTGTAGTGTTGTTTTTGGAAGTCGGTTGTATTTTTTTGTAAAAAAGTTTTTTAAATCACCATAAAGATGTTTTTCATTTGACAATTGAGGTTAATTTTATAACTTCAATTTTCGTCGATGATTTTTCAATTATACCTATTTAAATTATAATTATTGAAACCTTCTTGCGCCCCTAATTGCGTAAGCCGCTTAGCCGTATTTGCGTGTCGTAACACACTTTCAATCACAACTTGAATGATTTTTAAGGATTGTAAAAAAACTTGTCTATTTGTCGGTAAATTTATATTAGTAACATAGTATAGTGAACAGTCCATGGATAAGTCTTGTTATAGTCGAGTTACGTTTGTGCCATTTTGAAAGCTTTAAAAGTCAGTGTCTGTTAACAAATCATTTGAGTTTGACATTGAAGTGAATTGTCAGTTTAATAGGACTTGTATAGCCATCTTCCTAAATTAAAGATCCCTGTCCCAATTAATCCCAAAGCTCTTTGAGGCTTTAATGTTTTTTATCCGCGAGAATGATATCAAATTATGATTATATTTATTTTTGTGTGGTTTGTGGTATATCACTTGTGTACTTATTTATTCGTATAAAACTAACAATATTTTTTATCTGTTTGTTTCAGTATACGTCAACAAGTCTCACATTAAATTCTATTATTACTCGTATTAATCAATCAACCTGTATTGGATTTAGGTTCCTTGGTTTTTTTTTTCCTTCACACGTTTTCTCACAACACACCTGACATTGGCAGAATTGTCGACATCGGCACTATTGCCATAGATAAAAATATAACAGAATGGAAGTTGTCGTGAGTTGTCGACATGACTCAGTCTGGTGTTGAACGAGGCACCGGAGTTGTAAGGTTAGTAAAATATTGTTAAATGTACTGAACTATAGTGAATAATTTTTAAATAAATATTGTAATTGCGTTGATTTATTTGTAATTTAAATTTCTATGACTCCCTTCTGAGATACATTTACAGGATACTGGCAATCCATTGCTTCTTAAGTTCGAAAAATGTGTCTGCTCAACAACGTAAATAACGCAATGAATGTTGTTGAACTGTCAAAAGGCCATTGCTACTGTTAGGGCCTATTTCACGATGTCTGAGTAGCCTCTACTCACCGAATAAATTCAAAAATGGAACAGAATTTGTATGAAATAATCTGCCAAGTAAGTTAATAGGAACTTAATCATAGTTGGTGACACAGGCCCTTAGTGTATTAATTAAGCAATTACCCCGCAGATGAATGATATGATTCCCTTTAGTGAGTGATAGCGTAAAAAATTAAACTGAACAGGGTTTGTTTTTACACTTTTATCAGGTACTTTTGGAACATACATCCGTACGTAGTACGCTGTACATAGTACGTACTGTAAGGATTGATGCTATGATCAAGCCTCGTTGATATAATGCTGGCTGACATTCAATCATTCAAATATGGAATATCTTCTGTCAAGAAAAGCAATCCTGGTTTTTTGACAGGATGACAGAAGAGAGAATCTGGTCAGGGCTCGGCCCTAGGGAGTGTATTATAATTTATTCTGAGCTTAAAATACAGAGGGCATCGCCCCATATAAATAATAGTTAGTAGTAGTAGTAATAGTAGTAATAATAGTAGTGGGTGGTTTAGTAGTACAGTTAATCTCCTACTGTGAAGCTTGAGGCTTCATACCTACGTATGTACGATTTTCAACTCCTCTTATTTTATTTTATTTTTATTCAGAAAGGAACTCCAACAAAGGATACACATTACATGCATTATTATACAAAGTAGGTACTTTGAAGATTTGTGCTCCTTCAGTTATAGGAGAACACATCATGCATACATCATCATTTTAAACATAGTTAAGAATTGTATGAGTTTAAGTAGTTAAACACAATCAAATTTAAATCAAAGAAAAATTAAACAATATTAAATTAAACAATACATGAACATAAAATTAAATTAAACATTTGGAGTTAAAACACGGGTTAAATAGTAAACAATTGAAGAGTAAAATTAAAAAAAAAAATAAAATAATTAAAACATTAAGATATTCTAAAACACAAATAATACAATGAAAGAGGCAACAATGAATAGGAACTATAAATAGCAATTATTAACAATATAACATGATAAATGTGTGTGATGTTGACGTATCGACATACGTCAACATAAAACAGGGTCTGAAAATCGTGCCCGAATTAAACGTTTGAACTTAGCAAGATTGTTAGAAAAGATGTCTATGTCTCCCGAAGAACTCGAAACAATGTTGTATTCATAGGTCATCCTTGCAATGGGTGCATGTTTTGCTAAATTGGTGCGGCAGCGGGGAACCCTGAATAACGGACGAGGATAACGTGGAATTCTAACAGGAACATTGATGCCAATTTTACTTAGGAGATCTGGACAGTCAATGTCATTATTAAATAACTTGAATAGAAAAACTAGGTCAGATATAGTGCGACGAGTCTTAAGAGATGTAAGTTTAAAGTAAGTTAGTCTATCCTGATAAGTTCTTGTATTTCTGACCCTAAACCGGAAACCTAGATGCCTAACCAACCTTTTTTGGATATTTTCTATCCTATTTATATGAACTTGGTATGTTGGGTTCCACACGGTGCTGCAGTATTCCAAGTGACTTCTTACGTAGCTGTTATATAAGAGGAGCGTGGTAGAGGGTTTTTTAAAGTGTTTAGAGGACCGCAGCACAAAACCTAAAGCTCGATATGCTGAGTTTGTTATAGCATCATAGTGTTGTATAAAGTTTAATTGGCTATCCAAACGAATACCTAAGTCTCTAATCGTGTTGACTTCAGTTAATTTATTTCCTTGAATATTGTACTCTGATAAGATTTTGTTATTTCGCTTTCTGGTAAACTTTATATGGTAACATTTGGCGCAGTTTAGATACATTTTGTTAGTTAGACACCACCGATTTAATCTATCTATGTCTGATTGCAGTAGATTGACGTCTGATTCATTAAAAATTACACGAGTTAACTTTAAATCATCTGCAAATAAATATGGTGTTGAATAAATAAACACTTGCGATATATCATTAAGAAATATATTAAAAAATAACGGTCCTAGATTTGATCCCTGAGGTACACCAGATGTGGCAAAATAAGGGTTTGATTCACTGCCGTTTACGACCACTGAAGATGGTCTGTTACACAGATAAGATCTACACCAGTCTAGCATAGAACCTGTAATACCAAATGACTGAAGTTTAAGTAACAGTAGGTTGTGATTCACTTTATCAAAGGCTTTGGAAAAGTCAGTATATACAGCGTCTATTTGAAAACCTTTATCGACTGCACAGATTAATTCAGTGATATAAGTTACAAGGTTTGTATTTGTTGACTTTTTTACCATGAAACCGTGCTGATTATGGCATAGATATTTTTTTACGTGATCATACAATATGGGATATACACTTCTGGACACATCTATTGGCCCACCTTAGAGTTTAGGTTTCGATGGCCCCTACCGAAATATGATTGCTAGATTGAACAAAAACTGTTGATGCAGTTTTAAACCTGATACATTTTACCATCTTTTTCGATCGTATTGTTTTAAATTTGAATTCAGAATACCATACGACATGGAGCTACGCCTAACAAGTCGGATATGCGCCTTGTTAAAGGCAATTGATTTTTGAATAAAAAACATGTTTTATCAAATAAAGGTTTAATTTAATAACGCGTGTTGCCTCCATGGGTATCTACCACAGCTCTCATACGATTAGGCATAGAGTTTATCAACCGCTCTATGAAATTTTGAGGGATCATATCCCATTCCTCTTCTATGGCAGTTTTCAACTTCTGCATCGTCTGGGCAACTGGCTGACGAGCCCTAACACGTCTTTTTAGCTCGTCCCACATGTGCTCAATGGGGTTCATGTCTGGGCTTCTGGCTGGCCAGTCCATAACTGTGATGTTCACATCCCGAAGATATTCCCTGACGATGCCGGCCGCATGGGCTCTTGCATTATCATGCATAAAAAGGAAATTTGGGCCCACATAGTCCGCGTATGGTATCACGTGAGGTTCTAAGCACTCACGAATGTACCTTTCAGCATTTAATGTTGGCAGCCGTGGTCCTGTAACAACCTCAAGTTGAGTTTTGCCGCTCGTGGATATACCGCCCCAGACAGTCCATGAGCCACCGCCATAAGCAACCCTCTCTTCAAAGCAGCATTGTGCGAAACGCTCTCCCTTACGTCGGTAGACCTTCTTCCTTCCATCATTGCCATGTAACACAATTTTAGACTCATCAGAAAAGAGTACACGGCTCCAATCTTGCTGTGTCCAATTTAAATGACTGCGTGCGAAATGAAGGCGCACTGTTCGGTGGGCTCGCGTTAGTTTGGGGCCATTAGCTGGCTTGTGTGGTACCATATCGCGTTCTTTTAACCTTCTCCGAACAGTTCGAGCGCTCACAGATACTCCGTGGAAGTCGCGAAGTTGGTTTTGTATCTCAATGGAGGTAAGGTGACGATTTCTCAAGCTGGTCGTCACGATGAATCGATCCTGCCTTTCAGTTGTGACCCGAGATCGTGGCCTTCCTTGGCGACGAACAAAGCCGCCAGTCTCTAGGTACCTCCGATAAACATTTCGGACCGCAGATCGACTTAAATTAAGTTGAGCACTCACGTTTCTTTGGCTGTGTCCGGCCTGAATAAGTGCCACAGCTTGGGCGGCGACTTCAGGTGAAGTATCCATAGATTATTGATAGAACCTCACCTTAATGTTAAGAATAAGTAATGTTTGTTGCAAAACCAAAGATATCAATCACTTTTTCAAGAATTAAATCCAAGTAAACCAATAAAACCAAGTTTTCTTAGTATTCGATTGTTTGATATCAACAAACAGGCTCCAAATTGTCTTTTGTTTCTTTAAATTCTGTGTTCGAAATTCAAAAAAAGACTATTGAATGAAATTGTGAATGTGCCAGGTTCAAAACTGCATAAAAACTTTTTGCTCGACCCCCTCGAAAATTTTAGCTAGGACCAAACGAAACTGAAAATACAAGGTGGGCCAAAAGATGTGTCCAGAAGTGTATAAGCGATTCCAAGACTTTGGACACGGTACACAGAATAGAAATAGGCCGATAGTTAGATACGCTCTCCCGTTTGCCATTTTTGTGGATAGGTATTATCCTTGCCTGTTTCCACGCGTCGGGAAAAATGCCTGTTTTCAGCGAGGTGTTGAAAATATTAGCTAGTGGAGGAGATATTGCATGAGCACACCGTGACCAAAATAGTGGAGGTATGTTATCCGGTCCCGCACTTTTAGAAGAGTCAAGTCCAGATAGTTTCAGTCGTATTGCATCTGGAGTAATAGAAAACTCACCCAGTACTGGGACTAAAACCGAAGAGGGTTGTGTGTAATTTGTATTATCGTGATCAGTACTTGGAGGATTAAAAACTGACAGAAATTGCTCAGCAAATAAATTTGAAATAGATACGCTATCACATGCTGTTGTGTTGCCTAGTATCATTTTGGAGGGGTAAGAGTTATTATTTTTTCGGAGATTTTTTACATGGGTCCAGAAAAATTTTGGGTTACCTTTTATTTTACTTTCTATAAGGTCTATATAAGTATTGTAGCATTTTTGAGTCAGCTTCTGACAGTCTTTTCTTAAATAATTGAATTCTAATACATCTAATGGATTATCAAACTTTTTCATTTTAATACGCAATTTGAATTTCTGGTTGAGCAATTTTATCAGTTGAGGTGAGTACCAGGGCGGATATTTTCCGCGTGAATAGACTGAATCAGGTACATGTCTTTTTATAATACCTCTGACTATCATGTAAAAGTTATCTAACATAACATTAACATCCTGACATGATGCAAACTCATCGGACCAATTAATGCTGCCGAGTTCGGAATTTATTGCCTCGTAGTCAGCCTTATAATAGTTTGGTTTAATGATTATTTTAGTTTCACTTTTAACACAAATGGGAATTAAGGGTAAAAATACCAATGCTGGATGATATTTATCTATATTACGTACAGGGTCAAGACACTCTGTTACTTCTATTTGGTCTATGTCCGAAAGTATTAAGTCGAGTATCTTACTCTGGGAATTTATAATACAGTTAAACTGCTTTAAATTGTTCAAGGAAATGAAATCTAGTAAAAGATTTTTTAAATTATTGGTACCTCCATCTGCTATGCACGATCCACATTCGATGTCATATACCCAGTTAATACAACTTAAGTTAAAATCACCAATTATCAGTGAGTAACTATCGCGGTTGCCATCTATAACCGTGTTACAGTTTTCTATGAAATGGTCTAAGACCTCTGTATATACAGGTGGTGGTAGGTAAACGGCGCAAATTTTTAATGATTTAAAAGTTGAGTTTGATGGAGTTTCAACTGTAACCCACAAGTCCTCGCAATCACTTTCCCATTCAGTCCTGCGGCATGAACACAGTCTATTAGACACCGCAATAAGTACGCCACCACCGGTTTTTTTGCTGTTACTGAAAGTAGCAGTTTCGCGGTCCCTTCTGTATACAATAAAATCATCGCTAAACAATTCGGAATCAAATATACCACCACAGAGCCAAGTCTCCGTGAAGACATAGACATTGTAATCATTATTATGTATATGTTGACGTACCTCAGACTGAAAATAGCTCATCTTCATTTTACTTAGGCGTTACTAAATCATTGTGTATTTACTTTGAAGACCCGAGGTGTTCCACAGTTTAATTTATGGGGAAAGTTCTCATATAAAAGGGTAGCATGGTTACTGTTCGCAAACCGGGTCGAATAAACTTTTGACGACTATTTTCGATCCTTATGCATAATGCGGGCATGGGTTATTTTACTTGTGGAAGTTTCTTAGTACAAGCTTATCTTTTAGAGGTTACAAAAAGATTTGAAACCCTGATTTTGACCTACCTAACCTACTCATCTTTAATATCCGCCAGGATCTGGAGCTAATCAATAGAACTATTCAATTAATATCTTTGATACGAAACCTGAAGTTTCGTAGTTTTTGGCATGGGCTTATTATAAATAGAAAAAAATATTATTACCTCTCCAAGTTAATCATGAACTAGCCATTCTGCGTACTATCCATCATCTTCAAAATAACAAAAAACGCAGCTGGCAAACCCAGCTTCCTTCCATAAAACGGCAGATGTGTATCAAAAATCCATTAAGAAAACCAAATAACGGGGGCGTAAATCAGGAAGGACCCACAGTAGATCAGAGAGGCGCTGACAATGCCACCCCAAGTGTACGCTTTGTACTTATTTTCCACTCAATATGTTACCTTTTTGAATAAAGAGGTTGAGATTCTTCCAATTTTGAATAAAGGCGTTTGACGACATGGGAACGAAATCCTGCCATCAAATATTCAAGAATTCTACACAAATACCATAGGTATAAGTTACGAGTACTTTCTAAATTAATTAAAGTAACCTTCTGGTTACTTCAGGTAAATATCAAAGTAAGTATGGGACTCATGTATGGTATAGTAGGTACTGACATTTTGGCCTTACTCACCATCTGCCTAGCCTTTTCCCAACTATGTTGGGGTCGGCTTCCAGTCTAAACGGATGCAGGTGAATACCAGTATTTTACATGGAGCGATTGCCTATCTAATCTCCACAACACAGTTACTGGGTAATACGATACCCCTTGGTAAGACTGGTAGTCAGACTTTCGGGCTTCTGACGACCCGTAACGACTGTCAAAGATCCAAGAAGCCGAGACCTACGGCTTAGCGTGCTTTCCGAGGCAGGAGGGGGTCTCGATATGTAAAGACGGTCACCCATCCACGGGGCGACCGCGGCAATTGTAGCTTAACCTGATCGATCGACCCGTGCGGCTGTTATTACTTAGCCACGAGCCCCTAAGAACATTTAGGTCTTACTAATGAGCTGAAAAGTTAAATAAACTATCTTTTGGAAAACAAAGACGAACATAAACTTAAGTCTTTTTCAAGATTGGTCTCCTCATTTTACGCTTATCATATTTCTAACAAATACGAGTAACTCTACAGAAATTCAAGCAGTCTATAATTTAGCATAGCGCTACATTTAGCAGAGCGCTACCCGACTTGGCTTTCTAGTTCCCCGTCTCAGCTATAATCTTATAAATACTTCGTTCATGTGTAGCGGGGTGTCTTGTAATTCAATTCGAATGCTTTCGCTACGGAAGTGCGCAGAGAACAAGCTTCATTCATTAGATCTCTCGCACGGACACTGAGAACGTACTTATTGAAACTCTGCACTAAAACTGGACGGATAATTCGTTTTAAATTTCGAAGGAGTGGGTTATATCACAGAACAGATAAAGTGGTACTGTGGGTTAGATTGCTGGCTTGGAATTGAAACTGAAGATGAGGGGGATATACTCGTAGAATAATAACACATCATAACATCACGCCTGTCTTGACCGATGGTATGGGCAGAGCAGAGGTGTATGATACAACCACATATCACCAGGTATGTTTAAGTTCCATGTGGGCACAAATCCAGACTTTGGGATGCTACAGAAAAAATTTTAATGGAACGCTGCCCGAACTGGGAATCGAACCCAGGACCACACGCTCAACAGTCGCGCTTGCGACAAGAAAGCGTGATCTCCACCAACGAGGCAGTGAAAATAATAGTAGGATATATTCTTGCATAAATCACTGATGAACCACCGGCACCCAAGCTAAGATTCAACTTGTGTTATGGGAATTTGTATGAAATTTTTACTGTTCCAAGTACATTTTACAAGTTGGTTGACTCATAAACCTGAAAAGCCTACTTAGCTGTGATAGTTTTCCTTTTTATTTCGTTATATATACTACTACCATGAATTTTTTCACCCATCCAAAACTAACCGTTTAGCTGGTTGGGGGGGGGGGGGGGGGGGACACTTGACTCTAACAAAAATTAGCATTATAAAGCTTGATATTTCCGAAACGGATCCCTAAATCGAAAAATTGTTTTCACAAACTCGCAATATTTTTGAAAAACCTATCCAACAACACCCCACACTAAGGGGTAGATGAGAAAAAAAAACATTCCCACTTCCCCACTTTACGTGTAGGTACAGAAGGTAACCTAAAAAAAATTTTTTTTTTCATGATTTTATTTTACCACTTTGTCGGCGTGATAAATATATATATCCATGCCAAATTATACCTTTCTAGTACTAAGAGTCTCTGAGATAAGCTGCGGACGGACGGACAGACAGACGGACGGACATAGCGAAACTATAAGGGTTCCTTGTTGACTACGGAATCCTAAAAAGACACATTTCTACATTGAAAAGCCTGCGTTTACTTGCTTCATATTTTTTTGTGGACTGAAAATCGATTCATACACGACTTTATTTTTCTTATATTTACTTATTCGAGTATTTCAAGCTGACCGGTTAACACTCAGAATAATCTCGTATCGGTAAACCTAATCGCGTATAGTGGCGTGAGAACAGAGACAGATAGTGTCATCCATCGCTGTGTGGACATCCAACAGTAGCTAGGCTAGGTACCTACCTACTGACGCTGTGTCAAGCGCTGGCCACACCGGCAGCGGGCGGGTGAGCGTGCGGGCGGAAATCATACGGCGTCACTATTATTAAACTATCTAACCGAAGTATGAAAAAGGTGTCCCGCCTAGCTAGCGGTGTGTGGCAAGCGACAGCAACTACATTAAACTTGACTACAGCCAATCTATTTTGTTAAAATCTGACCATGAAAACCTAGGTGAAGTCCCGTGAATATATACCAATTTACATAATTACTAAAATAATGATAATTAAAGAAGAAAGAAAGAAAGAAAAATATTTTATTTGGGAATTACATGTGTATACATCAAGGAAGAGTTGCCCATGGCACTCAAGCGTAAGCTCATGAACATGCGTATACTTCCCGTCTTAACGTCGTCTAAGGAAATAAACATACTGGGGTCACAATGGACCACCAGCACACTTTCAATACCCACGCTGCTAACGTGTGTAGAAAAGCTGGCAACATCTACAAACAGCTATCTAGAGCGGCCAAAGAGAGCTGGGGTCTGAGGTCATACAGATGTACGCGGTAAGCGCCTGGCCGCTGGCAACTAAGAAGATTGGAGTCCAGAAAATGCTGAACACGGTCTAACGATGATTTGCCCAAAAGCTCTGCAAATCCTACCGCACCGTTTTGCTGAACGCATCCCTGGTGCTGGATGGGATACTCCCACTTGACCTCCGAGCAGTCGCTCTGTACGAGGCAAAGAGAGGGGTACCCAAGTCAGTCCTTGCGGACAGGGAAGTAGAGCGTGTGGTGGCGTTTGCGAAGACTACATCCAGCGAAACATACGGTATGGGGCTCGTGAGTTTGCAGGTTCGGTTCTTCACCTACGGCAGCAAGATCACGGGCAAGGTCGGAGCAGCACTGTCACTGTGGGACAGCGATGGAAAAACTAGTTGAGATACTAGTTCATGATGGAAAAACTGGTTGAGATGCTAGTTGTGAAACTAGTTTATGATGGAAAAACTAGTTGAGATGCTAGTTGTGAAACTAGTTCATGATGGAAAAACTAGTTGAGATACTAGTTGTGAAACTAGTTCATGATGATAAAACTAGCTGAGATACTAGTTCATGATGGAAAAACTAGTTGACATACTAGTTGTGAAACTAGTTCATGATGATAAAACTAGCTGATATACTTGTTCATGATGGAAAAACTAGTTGAGATACTAGTTGTGAAACTAGTTCATGATGATAAAACTAGTTGAGATACTAGTTCATGATGATAAAACTAGTTGAGATACTAGTTCATGATGGAAAAACTAGTTGAGATACTAGTTGTGAAACTAGTTCATGATCGTATGAAAAATAGTACTTCTATGAAACTGTGCTCTTTTCCTGCCTAAATAATAAATTTAATGAAAGTTTCAGAGAAAAGCTGCTTCTATGAAACTTTCATCTAAGTTCACAAGAGTACCTACGTACCTACCTACATTTACGTGCAAAAAAAAAGACAAACAAAGCAACGTTGATTTGGTTGAGATATGAAAATAAACTAATTTTCGCTCGCTTGTGGCTAAGTAATAACAACCGCACGGGTCGATCCATCAGTTAGCTTACCGCGGTTGATCCGTGGATGGGTGACCATCTTTACATACGGAGGGAAGGTCTCGGCTGTCTTTCGTGGATCTTTGACAGTCGTTACAGTTCGTCAGAAGCCCGAAAGTCTGACAACTAATCTTACCAAGGGGTATCGTATTACTCGTACCCCGTAACTGGGTTGTGGAGGTCAGATAGGCAGTCGCTCCATATAGAATACTGGTATTCAGCTGCATCCGGTTAGACTGGGAGCCGCCCCCAACATAGTTGGGAAAAGGCTAGGCAGATTGATTGATGAAAATAAACTAATACATGATAAGGTACCGTTACCAAATCTAAGTACCAAATTAGACTTGTACAAAATAGGACTCAACTTTTAGATGAAAAGTAAGTGGGCCCCCTGAGCCACAGCAACGCAACAAAACCGGTGTACACTGTCAGCTTGTTGAATGTACGGTCAGCAACAGAAGTCGGTTAACACTGCTACTTTTTGACATCATTTATTTATTTATTTATTTAGGATCTCCAACAAAAGATGTACACAATACATGAAACATAAATAAAGGGAACATCAGGTATTAAGTAGGTGTACTCCTTCACTTATAGGAGACCACAGCATGCACAAAAATGATAACAACTAAGCTAACAAAGTTAAAATATTAATAATAAATAAAATGTAAATAATTAATTAATAATAATAATTCATCATCTCATAAACACAAAATGATTCGATAAACTGCTTTTTTTTCGTTTAACTTTTAAAATGATCTTAAAATGTTGGGTACTTCTGTTCCGTTTTGCATTAAATATTTCGCTTAATAATTAAGATTAAAAAACTGCAAGTGTTAATCGACTTTTGTTACTGACTGTACCTGTCTAATCGAACGAAACAAAAAACAACAAACTAACAATCTAAGTACTTAGGTACACCGGTTTTGTTGCTGTGGATCAGGGGGCTAATGCAATCCACAAATCAATAAAAGCTAATAATTAGACCATGTTTATTCAACGAATGCATGTCAACTGCCAACACAAAATTTGGATTAAATTAATTGCTAACACAAAGTAGCATCAAATATTACCCGCTAACTAAATTTACTTTCATTGATAAACTAATATTTGTTAGCTGAAACTGTACGCAATTAATAATAATCTCACATTATTAATTTCAGCAACGTTTTCACAAACATACATCGTATAAAACATGTTAACATTGGCATAGCAATAAGCATTCTTTACCCCAAAAACTGACAAAAGGTAAGTCCAAATTATGTGTACACGAGAAAGTTAAAGTAACAATACTTCCACTGTAAGCCAAAAAAATTAGAGGCTCAGCTTCAGGCCCTCGTAGGAATGATCTCACGAAGTAAACAAATATTTGTAAATAAATAAGGCTTTGTGTGTGCTCGGCTGGGACGCGTCGCTCAGTATTCTTCAAGACAACACACACTGATTTATATTCCGCCATTATTTTTATCAAAGTGGAATAAGCACATGCTATTCAATAGCGGTTGCAGCTTATTATCAGGAGTACGCCTTATCCGTCGTTTCGACTCGACTCGTTCGAACGACGAGTTATCTTTCAACCGTTTCTTTTCTCGAGTTTCATGTTAAATGATGTCGAACGGCCTCGTAACATAAAATGTAAACAAGGCTGTATATAAAGCGCAGGATATGAATCATTATCTTGAAGCACATTTTATGTATTGGATGAGAGCCTGAATTTATTTAACGAGAATTTCTTAACCTAAACAAAGAAAATCTATTGTCGTGGGCGGCTTTTTATGAAGGTATGTACTCTTCTTTTGTAGTCCTTTAAGAGGATATATCGAAGCGTAGTTTAGCTCGGTGTGTAAGTGAAATGGCGTTATTGCTGTCTAGTTTAACGCACGAGATAGGAGACTCTAACGCGAACCGGAATTTAAACGCGCTTTGTTTAAATGTAGATTTATGACATTTTATACTTAAGTCAATTTTTAGCTTAGTAAGTTCTTAATATATTTAAATACTATAAATTTTATTGCACAATAAGGAACTGTTTACGTATAATCGTATATAAAGAAAATAGACGGTGCTACTTTGGATTTTTTTTCTGTACAAAAAATTTCAATTAATCATGTTTCGGTTTTAGTACAACAGTAGACAATATAGTCAAATAACACATTAATTAACAGATTTAACCGTATCTATACATTTGGAATTTTAAAAACACAAAATTATCAATGTATCCCCTTAAATCTTTTTTCCAATTCTTTACCAGCAGGTAAGTACCTACCTACCCTATGAAATTGATTTTCATTTTCATGATAAACCTTTCAGTAAGCAAGTCTTAAAAGAAAATCAATTTCCTTGTCCTGAACGTCGAAGCACTTGAAGTATTTGATGATCCAAAACATATTTGAGGTTTTCGCTCTCTGAGAAGCGTGTGTGAGAAGCAAGACTCAAATCTGACCTAGATCGACTGATTTATTGAAAAGGGTGTGACGAAAGATGTTTTAAAAACACAAAGAAATTGTCTTCTGTTTGAACAATACTACACAACACCATCTGTATTAATAACTAGGTACCTAAATACTTAGCTCCGCTCCATATTTATTTACGAAAAATCTTCCAGAAATAAAAATACAATAATGAATCACGTCTCCCTCCCTTGCATCTTCCACTTTACATACCTATACCTACTTACACCTACATATGACAGCAACACAACTATTGAAATCAGTGTAGCGCGACCCGGAGCAAGTTTCCTTCCGCCCCGCTCGGATAAGGCAAGCGAAAGTACGTATAAAAGTTACCTAGACACACCAACACTAACTTCCCGACAGACTTCTGTATCTAATCCCAATGGTATGTGAGATTTTGTATCTATTTATACGTATGTTTTTGTCATTAGAGAGCGATGCCGCGTAGACCAACACCCAAATTGCGTAATGCGTAACACATTATCATTTGGAATCTAAATTATTTTCAAGAAAATTGCTAATCCATTGCTTCCTAAGCTCGAAAAATTTGTCTGCTCGACAACCTAAATAACACAATGGCTGTTGTTGAACTGTCAAAATGAAACCGATTCCGATTGATATAATGTGCAATTAGGGTGCTGGTGTATTTTTTCTAGTTTTTACTATATTTACTCCTACAATTTTCATTAAAAGTGTTCTAAAAATACATTCTCTACAAAATAATAAGAAATGTTTCATGTCATTCCTTTTTTAACCGACTTCAAAAAGGAGGAGGTTCTCAATTCGTCGGAACCTTTTTTTTTTTTTTTTTATGTATGTTCCCCGATTACTCGAAGATGGCTGGACCGATTTGGATTTGTTTTGTTTTGTTCGAGAGCGTATACATCACCGTTGGTCCCATATAAAATTGATTAACTTTGCTTGGGTAATTTTTGAGTTACCTTCAATAATACTTATTTTTTCCCCACTTTTATATGGATGATGTTCTAGTTTGTTTTGCAGGTAGTGGTATTTGAATTTGTGTGGGGTAGGTACACAACTAAAAAGTGAAAAATAAAAACTTTTTTACAAAAAAATACAACCGACTTCCAAAAACAACACTACAAAGTGAAAAATAACTTTAATTTCGGAAGTCGGTGGCAAAAAACGAAAAAACATTTAACTAGACACCGACTTCCGAAATTAAAGTTATTTTTCACTTTGTAGTGTTGTTTTTGGAAGTCGGTTGTATTTTTTTGTAAAAAAGTTTTTTTAGTCTAATCAATAGATTTTTTGTAAACAGATAATTGCTTCATATTTTACGCAATTAGGATACTGTCTATGGCTACGTTCATACGTTCGTACTGGGCTTCCCACAAATCAAATCAAATACCTATTGCACAATACAGTACAGTACAGTTCCGTGTGAACGGAGTCGGTCTAGTTTCAAACCCGAACAGAACTATTTTTTTTTTCAGTAATCTGAAATTAGTATTTTATTACAATCGAACATTGAATATTTATAGGCATAAACACTTTATAGCAAAAAACACCAAAATGTGCCCAACAAAATAATTATAAATATGTCTATATAAACAAATGTGCAAAGGGCAAATAAACATGAATGAATTTAGGTGCCTATCTACTTAACTCACGAAAGTTTCCATAAAAATAGATAGGCTAAAATAGAACGGTGAGACTGTTATTCTATAAGATTTAAATAAAAAGAGAAGTCCTGACTGACTGACTTATCAACACCCATCCCAAACCCTTGAACCTAGAAAGCTGAAATTTTGCACAGAGGTTTCCTTTATAATGTAGACAAGGAATAAGGAAGGGTTCCCGGTAGCGTGTTCTCATGGGATATTTTCCGATATCCACGCGGGCGAAGCCGTGGACAAAAGCTAGTTATTTACATTTACACTAGCAGAATTACTGATGTGTAACATTAGCACTGCTTTACAAATTGTTGTGTCATCAAATATGTAGCTACGGTGCAATAGTGGCGTAAATCGTGTCCATAATGTGCGTCATTGTGCGGGGGTCCTAATCACTGCTCGGACCGCTCCCGCTTATGTGGTTCTGAATTCGATCCCAACGTCCAAATGTAATTGCGAATTCCTATTAAGAAATTCTCAGTATTAGTCAGTGATTAGGACTACGCCCGAGAAAATAGCAATGGACTCCTTTTAGATACATTGGGAGGGACCTAATGTCGTCATTAGCAAACTACGAGTATGTAGTTACGAGTCAACGAAAGTTCGTCTTTACCCGTTTCAGAGAATATGAACATAGTAGGGAGTAATTCCACAAATTGTAGGTAACTTTTTATTCCATCTTCAAGTTCTAGAATGTTTCCAAGTCTTTCGCAAGTCCATTTTAAAACACTTCTCGCATTCTTTTAGACGAATGCCAGGCATATCTTAGCCTATTTACTTTAATGCTGTAATAAACAAAGCCGCGAACATGCAAGAAGTAGTGATCGTAAATCTAAGTAGACAGGTTCAAAGATTTTATCTTTCAGCCCTTTCTGTGTTTAGTTTCAGGCCGTGACGTTAGTGTTACGTGTTACTTTCAGCGGTCCGTAGTTTCTTTGCAAAAGCGCAACTGTAGATTAGATAGCCTAGAAAACTACTTTTTAATTTTAAGCCAGGAAAATATACACAAGTAGGTCTGATAAATAGCAATGCTTCGTTGAACTTTTTCGTTCTGGCACAAAATAATAAAGTTACAGTTAGTAGTTTATATAGGAGCGTAAAATGAGGAGACCAATCTTGAAAAAGACTTAAGTTTATGTTCGTCTTTGTTTTCCAAAAGATAGTTTATTTAACTTTTCAGCTCATTAGTAAGACCTAAATGTTCTTAGGGGCTCGTGGCTAAGTAATAACAGCCGCACGGGTCGATCCATCAGGTTAAGATACGCTTGTCGGGGTTGTTCAGTGGATGGGTGACCATCTTTACATACCGAGACTCCTCCGTGCCTCGGAAAGCACGTTAAGCCGTTGGTCCCGGCTGTCATTCGTGGATCTTTGACAGTCGTTACGGGTCGGCAGAAGCCCGAAAGTCTGACAACCAGTCTTACCAAGGGGTATCGTATTACCCAGTTACTGGGTTGTGGAGGTCAGATGGGCAGTCGCTCCATGTAATATAATGGTATTCAGCTGCATCCGGTTAGACTGGAAGCCGACCCCAACATAGTTGGGAAAAGGCTAGGTAGATTGATTGACAGTTAGTAGTTTATATCTGGGCAGTGACTTTGAATTAATTACCTCTACCTTTGGCCGCTCGGTAGATAAATACGTGTCCGTCTGTACGTAGATAACTGCCCCGCGCACGAACTGTTGCGTAGCGGTACTGACTGAGATTTCGAAGCACGTCGTTTCGGCCGTTTTCTATTACTGGGATTCGTTGAACTCATTGTTTCCAAAAAATTTTAAAAAATCAAACAAATAGGTCCTAAAAACTCAAGATAAGTACTAGGTACAAAATACAGATAGTACGATTCAATCTATTATATAATACATTTTTCATAGTGGCCCACCATAAAACCGTTCCAGGAAACTTGCAGCAAATACCTCCAAGTTTTCCGGGCATTCCATTTTTATTCCAACTGTATAAAATTGTTAAAAATGCAGATAAATGCTTTACCTGTCCCCTAACTAGGAGTGGTTGGTTCGTTAGGCTTCTTCTTCAAATTAACCACAATTCGGGGTGCCAATTAAAAGTGGCAGGCCGCGGTGTGGTCAGTTTTATCAACGGAACTACAACACGGGTTTCGTTTCACGGTAGATTTGTACTTCGTATGGCCCAGTTTTGTTGATATGTTTTTGTAAATAGTAGGGGTGCATCCGATACCGATACCGATGCCGATATATCGGCATTGGCGATATTTTTATTGCCGGTATAACGATACTTTTCAAAATTCACGCTTCAAAAAAGTAATATACCTAAACGCGCGTGCTGTTTCGTCTATTTCGTTGCAAACGAGGCACGAACAATGACTTCTTATATCCAAACTTGAAAAAAATGGCGCAGAAATAATTTAGTTTTCTAATGAGTTCTGTCGCATCTGAGAGACTATTCTCCACCGCAGGTCTCATTCAAACGCCGCCGGGGTCGCGGGTAGTTCGAAAGAGATACCGTGGCCCTGGCACGGGCAGTTGAAGGAGCATGGGTGGGTTTTAGTCAGTAAAAGTCTGATTCAAACAGACTTGCGAAATCGCCTATGTGTTATGTATGTGTAGAAAACTTTGGTTTTTTGAACAAAAATCCTATTAATGTTAATTTTAATTAGTGATTAATTTTAATAACTAATCATCTCATTCTAAGTCTATAATTTTTTTTTTATATTAATTAAAAAAAATTGAACTAACTTGTGTTTTATTTATTCCTTCACTTAAATTAAATGAACATATCGGCATCGGTATCGGTATCGCTGATATTTTTTATAAAAGTATCGGTATCGGTATCGTATCGGCAAAAAGGCGTACCTATCGATGTATCCCTAGTAAATACACTCGTCGTGGCTGTTCCGAAATGAAGTGCAGTTTGGGAAAATAATTGTTACTTAAATTGACACCCTACTTACAGCCATTGGGAAATATTTAACTAACCCTAAACAAAATTTTGAACCTGTGATAAACACTTGTTATAAAAAAAAGGCCCGTAAAGGCCGCGGAAGGTAGGGAGAGCGGCGCACCGCAATACCGGCACTCCTCTCCCGCCGCGGCCTCCAATCCTCAGCCGCGATGCCTCCCATAAGACACCGCGGCCCGCCTCAGTTGTGTCGCCCATACGGCCACCGCAACCTACCCGCTGGCCGCTACGTCGTCGGCTTATAGGCAAAAGCCCTGACGAGCGGCCCCCGCATGGGTTCCTCTTCGCTTCACCGTGGGTGACCAAGCCACGGCTACTGAGCCCCCCCGCCTCGACAATGCGGGAACCCTCCGGGGGGGAAACTAAGACACCCTGACCAAATAGGTTAGGTTAGGTTAGAACTGTGACCAACCGCTACATCCAAATTGGTCGCATTTACTTGGCTATTTAGTATTTTTAGGAGTCCAAAATAGGAATTAATTAAGGTTCACAAAAAGAGGCGCAATCATTATAATATTAGAGTATTCAATAATATATTTAGGAGCACAACATGGGAATAATTAGAGGTTATATTAGGTCTTTACCTATGAAATTGCCGTTCTGCAGTACTGGCCATTTCAAATCAAAATAATTTTTGTTTGGCTAAGAATTCTAATTTCAAATTAATTTTATTTTAAAAACATGGATTTTTTTTCCAAAAGTAGTCATTTGTTTATTGATTAGTGTTACATTTTCATCGCATTTCAATCTTTTTCGTCATCATGGATACGTTAAAAATTCGAGTAATTATGGAATATGAATACCGTCGTGGCAGCAACGCGGCACAAACGGCACGCAACATCAACGACGTTTACGGAGCTAACACTACAAACCAACGCACCACTTGTTATTGGTTTGCTCGCTTCCGTTCTGGAAATTTCGACCTGAAAAATGAACCTCGCGGTCGTCCGAAGACTTTGGTCGACAATGACGAATTAAAGGCGATTGTGGAAGCTGATGATACACAATCTACGGCTGAATTAGCAGCAGCTTTCGACGTTAGCGTCAAAACAATATTGGTCCATTTGCGTCAAATTGGCAAGGTAAAAAAGCTTGACAAATGGGTGCCCCACGAACTCAATGATCGCCAGCGCGAAGTACGCGTCGAGACGTACCTTGCACTGCTCAACAGACACACAAATGAAGGAATTTTGAACCGCATTGTTTCCTGCGATGAAAAATGGATTCTGTTTGATAACCGCAAGCGCTCAGCAAGTTGGTTGGATCCTGGTTCAGCACCTAAACAATGCCCTAAACGAAAACTTACCCCTAGAAAAGTGATGGTCACTGTTTGGTGGTCTAGCGCCGGTGTGATTCATCACAGCTTCTTACCAAACGGGGTGAGCATTACTTCAGATGTGTACTGTGAAGAACTGAACACAATGATGGAGAAGCTGGCACATCTCCAACCAGCATTGGTCAATCGCTCGTCTCCGCTGCTCCTGCACGACAACGCGCGACCTCATACTGCGCAGCAGATGGTCTCCAAGTTGCAAGAACTGGGGTTGGAAGCTCTCCGTCGTCCGCCCTACTCACCAGACCTTGCGCCTACAGACTACTACTTTTTCCAGAATTTGGATAACTTCTTGGCGGGAAAAAAATTCAATACCCGAGAGGCAGTACAAAATGCCTTTGAAGAATTTGTTGCCTCTCGTCCAGCTGATTTCTTTAAAAAGGGCATCAATAAACTGCCACTGCGTTGGCAAAGATGCATTGATTGCATGGGTGATTACTTCGATTAATACAAATAAAAATGCATGAAAAAAATTCGTTTAAATTTTTTCATACAAAACGGCAATTTCATAGGTAAAGGGTAGACCTATTATTAAATACCTATATGCCATAGCCATGTCATACAACTGTTAACATTTAATTTGCTAGTCAATTCGCTTAGCAATTAATTTCCCTGACTTTACTTAAGTACGCCGTTGATTGCTTGAATTTTATTAAGTTTCTACCTAAGTCTGTACCCCTAGGTACAAACTTAATAAAATTCAATGAATAAAACACACACACACACAGACACACTACACACATACACTACACACCACATACCTACACTAAATTTCTGTGGAAAACATAGATGTCCACCACACCATTCAAATGAAAGCTCTAAGTAAATTGCAAACGCCAAAATATTTTAAAGCATACCTACACATAAATGGACGAAATTTGAGCGTCCCTAGTTTTCAACGGCTAAAATTAATATGAAAGTTTCGCCTTTACGGGACGACAGAAGTGTGGATGAACACACTTGTAAATTATCACGTCATTTAAGCGAGACTCGGCGGTGCAATTTCATGGTCGGGCGAACTACGCTCGCCCGGTCCCAACGGCAAAGCTGCAGGCTGGTTACTTCCGACATTTAAACGACCCCTGAATGTAATCATGCATAAAGTTACCAAATTCTTTTTGGGATTTCCGAAATAATAGACAAATATGATGGACATGTGCGATGGTTTTGTATAGGTATGTATTGTATGTAAATGCGAGAGAGATGTGTTCGTAAGTAGACGTCAAACGCTGATGGAGGGAACATTGAGGTTCAGTGAGGAGGAGCAACGATGTCTAACCGCTGTAATAGACTATTTTGCTAGCTCAGACATTATCCTCGCGAGAATTTTGATATACCAAGGTTGCTATTATTACTCTATATTTACGACACATACGGATTTTGTTTTTAATCTGCATAAATACGAGCACAAAACATCATCAACAAAACTAATAATATTTATTTTTAATCCGTTAAGTATATTGGATGTTTCATACAGAACCCAGCGGCAACGGCTTGAGTAATCAGGTAATGGATATCGTCAAGTCCGTATCAAATAAATCAAAGTAAAGGGTAACACAACGCAGAAATATTTTATATCGGGCAATCAATAGAAACATCGCAATAAAATCCTTTTGATCGGATAAATTGAAACCATTACAATAATGGGAATTGAGCATTTAGGTACATAGTTATTTACCTATAGATTTAATAGAAATGTCAGCCCGTATTATGTCTACTGCTGATCACAAGCTGACTGCCAAAATGTTTTGCTATTCATAATACCAACCGCACGGTTGAACTGCCGGTTCCGGCTGTCATTCGTGGATCTTTGACAGTCGTTACGGGTCGTCAGAAGCACGAAAGTCTGACAACCAGTCTTACCAAGGGGTATCGTATTACCCAGTTACTGGGTTGTGGAGGTCAGATAGGCAGTCGCTCCATTTAAAATACTGGTATTCAGCTGCATCCGGTTAGACTGGCAGCCGACCCCAAAATAGTTGGGAAAAGGCTAGGCAGATTGATTATTGGGTAGTCAAAAACTCGAAAGTGTGACAAAAAACCCACCCTTTAACCCTTTTTGTCACACTTTCGAGTTTCCGACTGGTCGTGTTACCCAGTAACTGGATTATGGAGATCAGATAGGCAGTCGCTCCATGTAAAATACTGGTATTCAGCTACATTCGGTTAGATTAGAAGTCACACATTGTTGGGAAAAGGCTGGGTGGAATTCATGCGTTTGGGCAGACCAACAGCAATAAGGGCGGAAGACCTCAAAGGATATAAGACCCTGGATGAGACTCGCACAAACCAAGAAAGCATGACTTATAAGGGACGAGGCCAGTAGTGCATAAAATAAGGCTGTGAATGATGATGAAGATACAGAGGATACCATTGGACGATACTTTCAATAAAGGTTATTAAAATGGCAGTATCGTCATGTCAGTTATCCGTTTGAGTCTATCCATCGTCTGGAGCGTCTACTTAGAGTATCCATGGCAAAAAGTTCAAACATGTTTGGCTCAAAATTCAGCTGTGCGAAGTCCGTTCACTGTTTCTGACTATTGTTGCATGAGATCATGAAGTACACAGGTGACATGCGGCGCAGGATGAAAGATGATCCATTGTCTGTGGAGAGATGCCACATACGTACTTGAGATCTTAGCCTTCCATGAACCCTTCCTCTTGCCTCTTTCTTGCCTTCCTGTGGAGATTCTCTTTGCTCCGGCCGACATGGGTTCAAAGCCTATTTAGAGATTTCCAAGACAACGCGTGCTCAGGTGAAAGGCTCACAGATGGTTCGATAAAATTGTTCAGGGGGTTTAAAATGCTCCCGCCATAGACCTTGCAGTGGAAGCGTTACTATTGGCTGGAATGGTTACTGACTGACTACCCACGCACCTATGAAAACTTTTGACTTAATTCCATGGACAGTGGAGAATTGGACTCGTTAAGGAGAAACATGTGTAACGTCTCGATAAAATCGTTACTGCTTAGAAAATTGACTGAAAATTCAATTAAATTCACCTTCGTTTTCCGGCGTGGGCAAACCTCCAAGAACCATCAACATTATGGCGCAAATAGTTAGGGCTTAGGTAAGTAAAGTGGTAAGCTGGCTATTTATTAAGAAATAACAAGAATTAGCTGAATAGGGCTTTGAGAATGGCGTTTCAAAGTAGTTGCTTCTCTTTGAGTTTTTTTTAGAGTAGCATTTTCTCACGGAAAGGGTTAACTTCGATGGTGATTTAAAGGTATTGTATATTCATGGTTAATATCTTAGTCATTCAGACCACATTCGTTCGTCATTCACCTTAGAGGAAGAATATGGAACCTTGAGTTTTATTGTGCACAAATAGTATCTGATGATCATGTCAGCATCATCCGAAGCTCGTAGTTAATGCATATTCAATAAATACTAGATACCTACTCTGACAAAAGTCTCTGTATATGTTAGCTGTAAGTATCCCAAATAGAATAAAATAAAATAATAGTAGCTAAAATATAAACAAAACCAACAAAAAATTAAAACTAAACGATCAAACAAAGTAGGTAGAACAAACTTGGTCCAAGCTATTTAATACGGCCAGTGTTGTTTCGTACATTTGCTAAGTTTGTAAGGAAGCTCTTTAATCAGAACTGAAATTAGCCAGCAACTACGAACTGTAAAATTCGTTGCTGCAATAAAGTCCGACCACGGCCGGGACTACAAAACTGGTTTTGTTCCATGAAAATGCCTGATCTCGGTACCATCGTTCCTCCCCCTATTGTGCCCCTTCGCTTTGTCTATGAAAAAGTTATGTTTTTCATCGCAAAGATAAAAAAGTATGGCCATTTATAGGCTACACCGCATTTTGCTGAATGCCTGCAGCTATCAGCATAAAATTTGTAAATCAAATTACTAGGTAAACGCAATCATCTTTACCTACGTACATTGTGGTATTTTTCGCGTTCGTTGTGCACCATTTTCATTTTACCTGTATATAAAATTTATTTCCTCCTGTTTCTGTTGCACTTGCGGACGCAGATATACGAGTATGCCAATAGCCTAGTGTTCAGCTTGCGGGTTCTGTGCTGAGCTCACGCAACGCGTCGTACAGCCAGCCAGTAATAGGACTCGCCCATCAAGGAGCGCTGTCCCAAATTAGACGCATTATTAATTTATTATACACTAGCTTTTGCCCGCGGCTTCGCCCGCGTGGATGTCGGGAAATATCCCACCGGAACGTACTACCGGGAATTCTTTCCTTATTCCTTGTCTACTTGTTAAAATTTCAGCTTTCTATGTCCAAGGGTTAGGGCTGGGCGTTGATGAGTCAGTCAATCAGTCAGTCAGTCAGGACTTCTCTTTTTATTTATATAGATAGATAGCTTCTGCCAAAATTCTGAAATTCCTTGCTGCTGATGCATTGCCTGCCCACGCTATTATTTCGTTTTTGCTTAGCGTTCTTTCTGCATTTTTTTCTTTTTTCTCGGCACCTAAGAGTCCTAGAGTGACGTTAAATATACCTATAGCCTTCCTTAAGAATTTGGCTATCAAATGCAAAAATAATTATTAAAGTCCGCCTGGTGGTTCCAGAGATTAGCGCGTTCAAACAAACAAAAAAAGTGTGTACACACACACTTTTCACACTTTTTTTGTCACAGCTGACACCAGCTCCGACGCAGACTGGAGTTTACTCCTGTTTTTTGTGCCGACTTTCTATTTTTCGGTCATTTTTATGGGGCAGGGTTTCTTCAATGCATCAATGCTATACAAAAACCAACTTTAAGGTAAAAAGGCACTCGTCATCCCTCCTCGTCTCCCTCTAAGCCCCCTGTCACCCCTCCTCCTCTCCCTCTCATCCTCCTCTCACCACCTCCCCTCTCACTCTCCTCTATCATCCCCCTCTCCGCCCCCTCTCACCCCCTCACCTATCCCATCCCCTCTCCGTTTCACCCCCTCACCACATCCCCTTCCCGCTAACCCCCCCCCTCCCACTATTACCCCCTCTCATACCCCCTTCATCGCTTTCCCCTCCCCCTCTACACTCGCCAATTCCTCCACCCCTCTCCATACCCTCCCCATTCACTACACCCTCCTATCCCTCTCCAACTCTTCCCGCTCGCCAATCAATCAGTCAAAGTCTCAACTCAATCTCTCTTCAATGTATCAGTGCTATACAAAAAGGAATTTTATGGTGTAAAGGCACTCGCCCACCCCCTCTCACCCCACCTCTCACCCATCCTCTCACCCATCCCCCTCTCAACCATCTCTCGTTCCCACCTCCCACCACCCCTCTCACTCTTTGCAAACCCCTCACTACCCCCTCTCACCCCCTCACCCTCCCCATACCCATCCCCCTCTCCTTCTTACCCCCCTCACCACATCCTCTTCCCGCTAACCTCCCCCTTCACCGGTTTCCCCTCTCCCTCTACCCTTAACAACTCCTCCTCTCCACCTCCTTCCCCCTCACACCTCCTATCCCTCTCCCCCTCCCTTGATCATCTTCCCCTTCTCCCTCCTCACCACACCCTGTCCTTCCTCCTTGCCCTCTTCAGTACCCCTCCCCTTCCCCTCCTCAGCACCCCCTCCCCTACTCCCCTCACCCTCTACCCTTCCCTCCGGAGGAAAAACTATGAATGACAAATTTTATTACTTGCTTAGGCAAGCAAGGGGTTTGTGCAAGTTTCAAGTTAATTAACTAAATGAATAAGATATTTCATATAAACCATATTCCCTGTTTTCACCCCCACAAGGGTGGAATTTAAAAAAACCGCTTGGGATATTTCCGTAACTTGACTGAAAGATTATTACCACCAATTTTCGAGTTAATCAAGCCCCACAGTAAAACTTGCCCTGTAAAATTGACTACCCCTTTTCACCCCCTTAGGGGTAGATTTTCGAAAAACCCTGATACACGTTATTCTTCATTTTTTATCTCAAGTATAAATACTGAATTTCGAGTTAATCGGACCGCGCATTATAATTACTCCATACAAACTTTGACACTCCCTTTTTTGGGCGTAGTTTAGGAAAACTAAAAATGACAAATTTTATAATTTATATTCGTGCCAAGTTTCAAGTCTATTAACTCAAGGAATAAGATTTTTCATACAAACTTTGGACCCCCCTTTCACCCCCTTAGAGGATGTATTTTGAAAAATCCTTTCTTAGTGCACCCGTAGACCTTATAAGGAACCTACGTGCCAAATTTCTAGACCCAGCGGTTTGGGCTGTGTGTTGATAATATGTTAGTCAGTCCGTCAGTCAGTCAGTTTCTTCTTTTATATATTTAGATAAAACAAAAAGTATTATATTAAAAAACGTATATTAAAAGATAAATAATTAAATTATCTTTAAAATGGTGAAGGTTTAATAAAAATACGCTGGATAGTTTTTGCGTGATTCTCAGTTTTTATCCACGTTAGAAATAACTTTACAAATTAATTATATTATGTAATATGAACATAATCGAAAATCTTCACTTAATAAATTATTTAAAAAATGCTCTAATTTAACATATATCTTTATAATAATACACTTCCTCGAAAACTGGTTGATATCGCACTACGATTAGGTTCACAATGCAATATTTTCACACACGTGCGATTTTTCATTTTCCAACACGTGTGCGAGAATAAAAATTGCCACAGATAACTTATACCTATACTTTGTCCAAATTGGTTCAACGTCTACCAAATGCAATAATTGAAGTGATTGACAATATTACTACTATAGACATTGATGGCAATTTCAATAACATTAAAAACAAAACAAAATAACTAAACAACTTTAACTAAATAACTTTATTCAAGGCGTACTGTCAGTCTTTTTATACGTGCAGCCTATGGGTAAAGCATACGCAGAAAACGTACAGTGCCCTGCGTGTCCAGTACAATAACGCGTTCAGGATGTTGATGGGGTTGCCACGGTTTTGTAGTGCATCAGGTATGTTTGTAGAAGCTCAAGTAGATGGCTTTCAAGCGATACAACGCAAAAGAATAGCGTCTCTGATGCGCCGCATACGGGGCAGCCCCAACAGCGTCCTGCAGCTTATTGCAGGGAGAATGGATGTGGATTGCTCCTTAATGCAGCATTGGACAACACTACATCTGCGAGTAATGCGGTCCTGATTCAATGTTTTTATTGTTTTGTGTCTATGTCTGTTTCTTGTGTTCGTATTATATTTTTTTAATGTATGGATGGTTACAATAACTGTGATGTACTTGTAATTTATCTGAAATAAAATGAATGAATTGAATTGAACTGAATTTATCAATAAGAATTGATCGTTTCGGGGATCCCTTAGTTTAATTATTTAACTCGATACGTTCCACGGATGTCTGAAAAAAAAAGTGCCACCAGTGTATCCCAATGACTCGCAACCAAAGGAATTAAGTGCTTTAGTCGCAGAAGCCAATACTAACTTGATTACATTAATTTGCGTTCTTCAAGATGCCAGTGTGAAAATAATCTACGAAAGGTTTTAATTAAAGTAACAGCTACAACTTGGAAAGGAGGCAAAGACCAATTAAAAGGAAATGCATACTTTTAGCTTTGCATACTTTTACCT
This sequence comes from Cosmia pyralina, assembly GCA_946251885.1. NCBI lineage: Eukaryota > Metazoa > Arthropoda > Insecta > Lepidoptera > Noctuidae > Cosmia > Cosmia pyralina. Next base: position 21,204,743 of record OX276344.1, read on the forward strand.
TTTTTCAATATTATAAACTACTAGGTAACCCGACAGACGTTGTCCAAGCGTTGTCCTGTCCAAATTTCAAGTATGAGACAATTAATTTTCTTCATTAGCTTTTTTTCGTGAAAGTTTCCATTGTTTTAATAGTTAATACTATTCGAGGCGGAGACCAATCCAACAAATCTAAGATAGTAAAAATTGGTCCAGCCGTTCTTGAGTTTTATATGGTTTTAATAACCCGATTTTGTTTTATATATAAGGTGTATCTATTCATACACGAAATCTCTTAAGGGGTCATTGTATTCATCATTATGAATAACTTTCATTAGGGGACCAAACCTGAAATAGCGAAAAAATCAGCTGTTCAGTACTTTTATCTATATCAAACTCGTCAAAATGTAGGGAGCAGTTGATTTTTTTTCGCAATTTCGTCCCATAGTAAAAGTTGTTCATAATGACCCCTTAAGAGATTTCGTGTATGAATAGATACACCTTACATAATAGATATAGAAACCTACTAAGAAACAAAAAAAAACGCACACGAAAGAACAGCTGCTTACCTTAGCTGTTAAGTTATATGCAAGATTACAAAATGTCGCCACACTGAGCTATCTGCGGCACACGTAAGTAAACTGTACCTACCACAGAACAGATATAAGAGGTATTTTATCTGTACTGTGATACCTACCTACCTACCTATCTGCTATGTTAGCTATTGTATGTGGGAACAGCAAATAAGATGGAGGCTCAATATTTTATATTCGCTTATTTACCCTTACTCACAGGTAAGGTCACTAGGTAAGGTGGTTTACCCTAATTTTACACAATCAATATAATATCTGCCCCGTCGCATTTACCAGAATTTTCCCTCGAGGGTGTTCGAGACGGACGTCCCCAGAGAGAAATGGGGTTAACATCGTTGAACGTAATTTCTGAAGAGGGTCATCAGGAAGATATAATGCCATTTCTGTACCCTTGATGTCTTTTTAAGTGCGGACCCACTTAACCCTAACGGAGGCGGAGTTTGCTGCTATTCGCTGTCAACTCGGAAAAACTAATGGAATTCAGGGAGCTTTTAATATTTTCAATTGTACGTATTATTGCCACCGACACCGTGGTTCGTGGTTCTTAAGTGCTAATGGAAACGCTTACTGTTCTGTTTTAATTCATTTTTTTTCTGGGACAACTTGTTGGTTAGGTCGGTAATTTAAAAACAAGTGTTATTTTTAGGATTTTTCCCAATCTCTCCCTCAACGTTTATCCGTTTAGGTGTCCAATTAAGCACTGTTAATAAAAAAATCTGTCCATCGTACCTATTCATAAGCACACCTTGCATAAGTAGGTAGGTACCTATATTCATCATACCTACTTGATGCACTATTTTGTTTGTTCTGCTATATTATGTTAACAGTTAACGCTGAAATCGTCGTACCTATTATTAAAAACTAACAAACAAATTCTAGCTAACAAACAGGCTGGTGACTGTCTGACACAGCAGTGGCTCCATCTCCACAAAATGGACTGAACTCGGTGAAAACGGTCTTCTCAAATTCCGGTGTGGCTACCAAAAGTGACCAAGACTTACATAGATATGTAGCTAATACTCCATTTTCATTTTTTTTTTAATCTCATACCTAGGTACTGGTATGAGATTTTTTTATTAAATGGAGTATATAGATAGAGCTTTGTAACAGTAGCTACAAAGATCTTTTGAAGCCTGAAGCGACATTGACACAAGGTTGTTGGTAAACAATTGTGTTTTTTTATGTGTAACATCTTTCCTCACGTTTTCCTGCAATATGTCGAAGCTTGCTACATATTACTAATCTGTGGAAGTAATTTTGTGAAAAGGGACGGAAGTGAAAATATATTGTTCTGAGGAAAATATTTTTCAACAAGTGACGGATTGAAAGGGCACCTCTTTCAATCCGTCACTTGTAGAAAAATATTAGTTGTTTGGTACCTACCTACGGAATTAGAAAATACTTTTACCAAGGTGAGATGTCTGCATATGTTACACATCTTATAAATCTCATCTCTTGTTAATCATCTTATTAAGCGACTAAGCCGACGTTCGCACGGACGTAAAAATATCGCGGCGGGATTTTATCGCGCACTGGATTTTCAACTCGGTGTAGAGACGAGCTTCGACAATCCAACTTAGCAACAACAGAGTGCATTCTAGCGCGTCGAAAAAACACACTGTTGGATTTTTCACTCTCGGCGCTAAGCAGAGCGTTGAAAATCCAGTGCGTGAAAAAAAATCGCCGCGATATTTTTACGTCCGTGCGAACGTCGGCTAAGGGGAATGCGTTATTTACGTTTTTTTTGCAATTTGCAGGTCAGTGTCATGGTGTCAGGTCGTATGTTGATTAGAATATGATTCGCACCCGTAACTAATATGGCTTTACAGAATTATAATCATAACGGCGCGTTTGCACTGGCGAAAAATTGCATAAAAACATATTGCTATTTCTATTTCTATCAATGTATCTGACAGAGATATCAACATGTTTTTAACTGAATGTTTCGCCAGTGCAAATGCACGGTTAGACTCAGCAATACAACTCCATAAGTTTCCATGATTTCATGAAATGCTGAGATTTGAGGTCAATTCTAACTTATGGAGTTTTATTGCTGATTCTTATGATTATAATTCTACAAATCCTTGTAGATTCTTGTAGATTCAAGAATCTACAAGGATGAGCCATGTTAACAAAGTATCGTAAACACCAAAACCTTATTTCGATACAGCTAAAAACCGAAACAAAACCAATAGTAACTTTTAGCACATCCTTATTCCGCGGAAACCTGTGGCGGAAACAGCTGTGTTGCCATAGTTAAAGCACGCGTCGAATTTGATTTGACAGTTCGCCGCGTCCTAACAGCTGTTTTACCAATTGCCTCGAAAAAGCACGATTTTAAATTCGGTTGAGCAGTACCTAAGCTGTTTGCACGTGTCTGAAAGTTAATTTGAAAGCATTGTTGTTCCTGTTTGATTTATATATTAAAAATGGAAGAAGAAGTCGGCATTAAAGGTAAATTTTAAAACTTAACAACCAATAAATGCGGCATGGAAGCGTGGTACGCTGGGTTTTGTGATAAGGGGATCACGCTACCGGTAAATCTAAAGCATTCTAGAAGATGTATACTTCGACGATGCAATTGTATTAAGTTTTACTTTATTTCTTCTTGATATATGAGAGTAGATTTATGTGCCCACATGTTGTAATAGCTTTTTCCCTGCCATCCAAATTCGACGCAATTCAGCGTTGAGACGCTATTTCGTAATCTTAACTGATGATTCAGTTCCGAAGACGCTGTATTATTCTTCGATACAAATATTATCGCCTTCACTTGTGAAAATCGATTGTCGCATAGCAAAAGTCACGCAACGCGCACGATAAAATGGGCATTGTGCCTACCTTGAAGGTAGAATTTTTAGAAAAGTTTTACGACTTCTAGGGATACATTTTTATTTCCAAGTCTTTGCCAGTTTTCTTCTATACAATTTAGGCTTTAATAACACAGGATTTTTCCTGTATTACTTAACACATTCCAAAGTAATTGGTAAAGTTATAATTTTGTCTCAATTTTATTTCATAAGTACCTTCAATATTGTTATCTATTCTATCATGTTCTATTTGGCATTTTGTTATAATAATGTTTTCTTAATTAACAGATTATCACATAAATGCCAAGCTATTAGTAACACAAGTATGACAAGTAGGGCATCCATAGGCTTGGGTGAAAGAACTATTGTAAAACCAAATGTCTTGCACTTAGTTAAAAATGATAACTTTGTGTTCACAGTTACACGTCTAAGGAGGAGGATCTCTGTGGAAGCTGATGAGGTAAAGTCACCCTCAACACAATCCACACCAACCAAGAAGAGGGGTGGGAGACTTGCAGCCAAATCACAGTTGGAACTCATTGCTGAAAATGGTAAGAATCAAATCCTACTATTTTGCTAGCTTTTATGCAATTTGTTCAATTTTTTATTGGTTTCAGTAATCAGTATGGGCCACTTAATACATGTTTATGTATATTGGTAGATCAGCATGTATGTTAATGTCTCATAAACCCTATTGTAACAGTCAACTGGTTTAATGGAAAATGTTTGCAAACCAGTAACATATAGAAGGCTTATCTACAGCCTACAGGGCTAAGATTAAGGGTATTAATAACTAAATTCTACTTAAGCATAATATTGTAACATTGTGGGATAGACAAGTAAAAAAATAGATACACATTGTGTGTTTTCTATTTATATCAGAGAGTACAAAAAATTAAGTTACCCCCACATGGTAGAATTATCAATTCAGTGAAATCATTAGCTAGATTATGGTATTTCTGTTGGCTTTTAATAGCTAAGCTATCTAATAAGTTTATGTATTAAAACTGTATGCCATTGTATTGATTGTTGTGTATCAGAATAATTATTGGAAAATGGTTTAACAAACACAGTCTTAGTATCAAAATGCTCTATGACCAATCTGGCTGGAAGCTGCCAAACTGATGTGACTGAGTTGTTGATATCTACTGCTTATTTATCTGATAAAATTATTGCAGCCTAATAGTGACTCATGAATCCATCCATTTCCATATTCAGCAAACAGTTCTGAATAATATTGTGTATGCATTTACATACTGCATTGCATTTATTATAAAGCTACTACATTTCCATATGGACTTTGGACTTTTAACAATTTAGTCAGAAATATAGCACTAAATTCTACCAAGCATAGATGGTAGAACTTAGTCACTTCTGTTCTAGCGTAGCATTTGAACTACGAACTCATAACATTACAGCTCCAGACGCAGCCCCAAAAAGAACAAGAAAGTCAATAGTGAAAGAGGCAGCAGAGCCTGTTGAAGAGAAAGCGACCACACCATCCCGGCGCAGTACCAGGATCAGGTCAAACACTAGCATTGTATCTGAGACTCCTGGGGATGTGACTGAAGACAAGGGCACACCATCCAGACGTACCACTCGTTTGAAGTCCAATACCAGCCTGATAGCAGAGCCAGTGAATCTTAACTCGCCTAGAGCAAAGAGGGCTGCTAGGAGGAACTCACAAGTTGGTAAGGGATGCGCTGAAGAATGTATTGTTTCTTGTGTTTTGATGTTTACTGATTTGAAGGTCATTGAACTAACTTTTGCTGTGTAGTAGTTAGATAGATAGATACACAGAATACTCTTTATTATGTACATATTATATTACAGTTATTTAGTAATTAATGTATTAGCCACATATTTTAACACATTGGTCTATACTGACCTATAATGGTACTTTAGGATAATATTATAAGAATTAATTCTGATGAGTAAACATATTAACAGTGATGGTGATAACAACAAGGTTGTGTTAAAAAAGGAAACACCACAATTGTCACCAAATAAAATAGATTGATTGACCAATTGAAATGATTAATCAATAAAATAGTGTAGACCGTTTCAAAGATTTTATCTCACCAGTTTCTAATATGTTCACCAGTCTGTTTTATGAAGTTGTATTATGAGGGTGAAAGTTTTTTTTCTTTGCTTTTGGATCATCAATCATCATGATATTATGTGAGTAGTGTTGTGTAATTATTATTTCATTATAATAATTACACAAATACTGTTTGGTATTCATTGAAAATTTATATTAATAAATATTTAATAATAATTTTATTATGGAAGAAAATCCATTTATGAAGTTGCATTAGGAGTGAAAAGTGTTTTCGTTGTTGGTTTTGTATAACACTCACCTTAATGTGGTTCTGGTTCCTTAAAAACATAAATAATTTAACATGACATTGTAATATTTACAGAAAGTGATAATGAAGCTTCAATCACCCCAGCTAGAATGACAAGAAGAACTAGGAATAACTCCACTTCTAGTATGGATAAGCCAGGTAAATGTACTTTTTATTCTGTAATACACATAATTTTATACATTTTAGATAATACAAACATTTATTTATTTATTTAACATAATATACTCATTGGAGTTTTACTGTAAATAAAGATGCACTGTTTGTAATTAATGTATGTTATAACCAGTGGCTGGAATAGGTACAGTATATTTACATAAACTTTAAGGAAGGACAATATTATACCTGGTGCCTCCACCACTATGTGAGGGCTCGAACCTCACAGTAGGAGATTTACTGAACTACTAAATAATACGAGAGGGACTCTAGTTATATGGGGCTGATGCCCTCTGTATTTTAAGCTTCAGATCAAATATAAATCGCACTCCTTAACTAAATTGGTTCTACGCGGAGCCCTCACCAGATTCTATATGTCATCCTAGTATTTCTAGGATACATTCCATATTTAAATGATTGAATTTCAGCCAGTATAATATTGTCGATGCTTGATTAAACCATCAAACCTCTACAGTAACATAGAGTGGTTCATACGTTTTTATTTTTAAGTTAATTACGTTGTTGCTTTGTGCTGAATGCTGTGTATACCTGTAATAAGCATACATACCAGTACTTTTGTTATCATATTACTCTGTTTTTGTTTCGTATGTACCTACTGTTGTTAGTGTGTCTTATAAAAAAAGAAAAATTAAATAAATAGAGTGGATCCTCCTCTAAAATCCCGGAATCATAAACATGACAATTAAGTCCCGGGATATTGCGATTTTTTTTTTTATACAGTAGTTATTTTCGTACCTATTACAACCTCTGGTTATAACAATTAATTATTATGTTATGTTTGTGTAAGAGCTCGTGGCTAAGTAATAACAGCCGCACGGGTCGATCCATCAGGTTAAGCTACGCTTGCCGCGGTTGGTCCGTGGATGGGTGACCATCTTTACATACCGAGACTCCTCCGTGCCTCGGAAAGCAAGTTAAGCCCAACGGCTTACACAGCCGACAGCCGGGACCAACGTCCCGGCTGTCATTCGTGGATCGTTGACAGTCGTTACGGATCGCCAGAAGCCCGTAAGTCTTGACACCCAGTCTTACCAAAGGGTTTCATATTATCCAGTAACTGGGTTGTGGAAGTCAGATAGGCAGTCGCTCGATGTAAAATAATAGTGTTCAGCTGCATCTCGTTAGACTGTAAGCCAACTCCAACATAGTTGGGAAAAGGCTAGGCAGATTGATTGATTGTTTGTGTATAAAGAAACAGTAACAGCTCAAATCTGTTGCTTCAACTCCACTGTTACTCGTCCATATTTCTTAATGTTTTACAGTCATTGTCTGCCTAGCCTTTCCCAACTATGTTGGGGTCAGCTTACAGTCTAATCAGATGCAGCTGAACACTATTATTTTACATGGAGCGACTGCTGCGTAACACGATACCTCTTGATAAGACTGGTTGTCAGACTTTCGGGCTTCTGATAAAAATACAAATGTATCGACTGTCAAAAATGTACACATGACAGCAACGGCTTAGCGTGCTTGCCGAAGCACGAAGGGCTCTCAGCATGGGTTCTAACTAGAAACGTTGCCTACATTAAGTAACACAGCTATTTGGGTATTCATATTTTTTTTATTAATTACTATTTCAGTTGAACCCCTTGCTGGCAAATTAGGCGGTGAAATTAAGGAAGTCATTGTAGAAGAATCTGAGAATAATGTCACTGACACCATAACTACTGAAAGATCCAAAAATGACTCACCATCCCTCAGAAAAAGTCCCAGGTTGGTTGGAAAACCTGGCAGGAAGAGTTCTTCACTAGATAATGATAACAAAGAAAATGAACCCCAGAGTGACAAAAAAGCAAGTGAAACACCTGCTGCTGCTGATAAATCTCTGTCAGAACCTAAACCTGAGACAATAGAAGTGGCTGACCAAAAGACATCAGAACAAATTAACCTGTCAGTGGCCAGTAAAAATCTCATTCAAGAAATAGAGGAAGTACCTAAAAAGGCCAAAAGCATATTCAATAAAAGCGCAACAGCTGTTGAAGAACCACATACCAAAACTAAGAGAAACCGAGTCAAATCATGGACCACAATCTCTGTTGAATCTCCTCAGGAGATCAGCATCTGTAGTGATAGTGAGGCCACTAAGAAAAGGAATAAAAAGAAAAATGATTCGCTTAATTTTTCAAATATATCTGGTTCTGGTGATGGTATCATTAATGTTAGCAGTGAAAATAACAAAGCAGACAAAGAACAAGATGTTTCTTTAAATTCATCAACTTTGTCTAACAAGAAAAAGAAGAAACAACACAAAATGTCCATGACGATTGAGATGGAAACATCTGTCCATGAAGTTTCAGTATTGAATACATCTGAGAACAAATCAGCAGCAACTGTGGCTAAGGACACTTCCGAAGATGTTGGTGAAGAAGGAAATAACTTGAATTCATCAAAAAAACTTGATACTAGTGGATCTCAAAGGCTATTTGAGCAAGCACCAAGTGGCATTGTCCAATCTTTGGTATTTATTGAAGACTCAGATTCTAATCAAGGAAAGCAGAATAATGATAAAAAAAATGATAGTGGAGATCAATTAGTGCCAGTTGTAGACCATCAGCTAGTAGACGATGAAACGAAGAACCCACAAAACAATCTTAGCTATGAGCCAATGGATATTGATGAAACTATGCCAGAAAATGTATCACTTTCAAATTTTGTGGATAAAAATGATACCGCTTCATCTCTGGTTAAAAATGATACTATCAATAAGTCTAAAAGGAAGTCTGGAATACCAGTTTCGGCCCTAGAAAGCAACATTGATGAAGCTTCCACTAAATCACCAAGGAAATCTTCCTTATCAGAGATGATCAATGATTTGGATAGTAATAAATCTAAAAGAAAGTCGTCAATAACTAATAAAGTTTCTGAAGATACTACAGATGGCATTTTCGACGTGTCTAGCCGCAAATCTATAGTAGTTGACACAGATAATCATGATGTGAGTATTAATAAAAAGGCCAATAAATCCAAAAGAAAGTCTTCCATATCAAATGTTGTAACTGAACAAAATATGGATGAAGATTCCAATAACTCTACAAGGAAGTCTTTAAGCACAGATAATAAGTCCTTTGATAAAATTATTAATAAAGAGTCCAATAAATCAAAGAGAAAGTCATCACTATCAAACGTGATTCCTGACGAAAATACAAATGAAACTCCCAATAAATCTACAGTATCAGACCTGGCTAATGATGAGAACAAGGACAAGAGTTTAAATAAATCTAAAAGAAAATCTTCAGTGACCACTATGGTTGTTGAAGTTAGCACGGATAAAACAAACACCTCAATTTTAGCTGATGATGAGGATATGAAAAATAAAAGTTCCAACAAATCTAAAAGAAAGTCAATAAAGTCATCAATTCCAAATACGAATAATGATAGCATGGATGAGAATGATAAATCTAAAAACAAGTCTGATCTCTATCTAGATAAGACTGCAAATAACGAAAACAAAAGTACTCTTGTCTTGTCTCAACTAAAAGATGTGTCAGAGAACGAAATAAGTGGAGAATCCAATGCGGCCAAAGATGGCAAAGATTCAAATGAACAGTTGTCAAAATCTGCAAATTTGCCTAATTATAACACAGAGAAAGATACTGATAAGAAAAATCTGTCGCTAACTTATTCTACAAGTACGCCTCTTCAACAAAAAGCTATGAAAAAGTTAGGCCTGCAGATTAACAGTTCAATTATTGCCCCTAACAGTGCAAACAAAATAGAGAAAAAGGACACTGTAAATAAGTCTAAGAAAGAAGCATCTATCATGTCAGAAGAGGATGGTTCGGATTCCTCGGAAGAGGAAGATGATTCAGAAGAAGAATCGTCTTTGGAAAAGAGCATACTGATTGACGGCGAGGCTGAAGAATCCAGTGATGATTACGAATCAGGGGACAGTAGGGATGAAGAAGAAAAAGAGTATGAAGAAGAAAACCAAATAACAGCAAAAGGTGAAACACTAGACTCGGATGAAGAAGAATTTTCTGATGACTCGGATTACGAAAAAGACTCATTTATCGTAAGTTCTGATGAAGAAGATAAAGATTTGCTTAGTGGCTCGGGCGATGACCTTTCCATGAGTGCTGACGAACTCACAATGACCGCAAAATCTAAAAAGAAATTCAATGAACGTAAAATAAAGGAACAGAAAAAAGCTTCTAGAGAAATGTATGAGGCAAGACATAAATTGAATGAGTCTGATAAGAGTGCAGAATCACCTAAATCGAAAAAAAATCACCGCCAGCGTTTTGACACGTCTTCATCAGAAGAAGATGGCGAAGTCACCGCGCCACCAAAAAAGAATTGGCGTCAACGAATCGATTCCAGTCATGATGCAAGTGCTTTAAAATCAGACACCGATAAGTCACTGTTGAAGAAAAACAAGGCTAGACAATTGTCAGACTCGGTATGCGATGAAGATGAAAAAAATGAAAAAGAAATCACAATTCGAGATGAAAACCAAGCAGACAAAATTGATCCTCTGACTTTGCTCAATGTTATTAAAAAAGAGCCAAAGACTCCTCAGAAAGAACTTAACATTTCAACAATTGCTGTAATCAATATGGATGAAGTTGAAGAAGTAAATGTTGATGAGAATGTATCAATCATGAAAGCAAATCAAACATCTGACCCATTGCAAGCTACTATTGCAGAAAATGATGAAAATGATATCACTGATGAAGGTTCAATAAGCGAAAATGAAGAAATAACACAAAACTATGAATCTGTTCTCAACAATTTGAACAAATCCAGCTCAAAGAAGATTAAATCCTCAAACATTTCTTTGGACCTAAACAAAAAGACTAAACAAGCTAAAGAACCTATTGTGGACCAACTGAATCTCACACAGGTCAAGAAATCGAAGAAAAACAAAGCTTGTGCAACTGAAAATGCTGCAGAGACTAAAAAACACGATAAATCATTGAACAAGAGTACACAAAAAGTTGGTAAACCAGAATGCACTTTCTCTGAAGATTCTTCTGATTCTATTGACATGAAACTGTTGTTTGCTGAAGATAGCAATGACAGTGAAGTGGCAATAGGTAATAAAAAACAGGCTGTGAAGGAAACCACACAGCTTGAGGATGAGGAAGAATCTCCTGGGGATTTCATACCTCTAAAGAGAAGTCTAGGCAAAACAAACATTCTTGAAAATATGAGTATGTATATTTTGTTTCATTATTTTAATCACTTTCACTTCCAACCTTTTCATGAGTTTTAATATAATTTTAAGTAACTTACCATTTAATGTTTGTGCACTTAATGAATGTTATTTTAAAACGGATTATATTACCTTTACCTCATATAAACTTCGCTGCATTTTTGTAATTTTACAAACTGAACCGTTTCAGGGTATTTTTTCTAATCTTTGTAGTCAGTATTCTTTATTGACATGACCATCTTTACAAAACCACGATACACTCCTTATGTGGAACATTTTAAATGCATGCAAAAGATTCAAAATTCACAGACGGGCTTTGTGTACACAAGTGTTACAACTTTTTTGGGGCGAATTTTCAGATATCGCTAACAAGTCGAAGGATGGGTCGTTATTGAATGTCAGTGGCAAGAAAGAAAATAAGCGCAAGTCTTTCCAGTCTCAACAGACTTTAGAAATGGGTAAGTACACCTTTTTATAGCACTTTTTAGTAGTAGTAGACAACCAGACGACCGACCGTCTTCCAAAGACGACATTCTTCACAGGGAGGTCTTTGTGAAGAATGTCGTCTTTGCAAGTACTACCACACCACTACACATTATTATTATTATCTACACAAATAAAATTGAAGTCCGTTTGTAATGTCAAAATAACAGCTTTTTAATAAATGCATACTGGACTGATTTTGACGGGACTTTCACTGGCACATAGCTGATGTTATAAGGAATACCTTGGGCTACTTTTATTTTAGAAAAAGAATTGAGAGTTCCGCGCAAAAAAAAATTAAATCCATGAAATTGTAAACAAAATCAGATTCAAATAGGAAAGTATTGAAGCCGCGGCAACAGCTAGTTTCTTTGTTAAACAATATTGTACACCGCAATAAACAAAAAGGACAGGATGAAAGGGGATTTCTCTCGCCAAGCAGCTTTTCTTGCTTTGTTCAAGTTTTTGAAGGGTTTTGAAGCCAGTGTCATGCACATGACTGTTGAGGCATTTGACCTTTGTCTCTGCGATGGCAACGGACCTGAGGTTAGTCTTGTATAGCAAACTAACTTCCGCCCGCGACTTCGTCCGCGTGATATTTATTGTTCACCCGACCCACACCGTCGCATCGCATCGCCCGCCCGCTCTATTACTTCGTTTTCGCTTAGCGACTTTTTGCTGACTTTTTTTCTTTTTGCTCGGCTTCTCAAGGGTAGCGTGATGTTAAATAGCCTTCCACCTATTCCTTAAATATGGCAAAAAAGCAAAAATAATTTTTCAAATCGAGATTAGCGCGATTAAACAAAAAAAAACAAACTTCAGTTTTATTATTAGTATACTTACACAAGGTATTTTAAATCTAAACTTTGGTCTGGCCATAGTCTAGATTTACTAATCAAAGATTTAATTAAACTGGAGATTAATGTTATTTGTCATTTCCAGGTACCACTGAAGATGATAATGTAGGCTTCTTTATTGACACAGCTGGCACTCTCGCTGACGAAAATAAGGCTTATGCAAATACTTCGATCAAAAACAGTGCGAAGAAGAACAAACAAAAGAATAATGTGTCTTTCAGCGGTAGAGAAGAAATTCCACTTGATGGTATGTTTATTTGATATAGCTTCTTAAGTAATAATGCATATAACTGCAACTTTGTATCTTTAATATTTAGTTGTGCCTTAGCATCCATACAAATAAATAAAATTTAAGTGTCTGTTTGTAATCTCAAAATAAGCATATGAAAATATAAAAAAAAAGAATTATTAAAAATTTTGTCTGTCTGTTCCGGCTAATCTCTGAAAAGGCAGTTGATAATAATAGATCCTCAATCATTTTTCCAGAAGGTTCCAATGACGCTCCACTTGAGGTTTCATATCGCAGCGAGAAAAACAAAGCGAAACAGGATTTAAATACAACCCAAAATAATGAGAGAACACAAGATGTTAGCGCCGCCGTTGGAACTCCAAACCAAAGTACCAAAAAGATGAAGAATAAGAAAGGACTGAATAATTCCCAAAATGATGCAGAGATTAGTGTGCTTAAAACTACAGGTATGTTGTCTTTTGTTGCTTACTAGCTGTTGCCTACGACTTTGTCTGCGATCCAGGATGAAAAGTAGCCTATGTCCTCCAGGTCCCACGCTACCTCATTATCATCATTGTCTTTTCCTTCCATACTTCTCTATTAATCATCATCTCGGTAATCACTCCCTTTCTAGACATATCAGGTCCCAGGCTATATCTGTTAAATTTAATAACAATCGGTTCATTGGTTTAGGCGTAAAAAGGTACGACACAACTTGGATGTAGCATAGATTTAAAAATTTGCATTCATTCATTTAAATTTTACGAATGTATTTGTTATATGACTTTACAAGTTATTGCCTTTGCGTAAAGATCATTTTCGCCTAAAGCAGTATTTAATAAAGATTGGTAATTTTGAAGGTGCACTCAGTTCGGATTGTGATGGGTTATACGAATTTTGCCGATGCTACATCTAAGTTGTGTCGTACTGTAAAGAGTTACTTTAGCATTTATAATATTAGTATGGACTATGGGTATTGATGTATTTTTGCTTTAAGCTTTTATTAAATAAAATGCTTTACATTCTTAAAATGTTTTTTGACCAAATTGTTGATAGATGTGCATGGTACGATTCTGAACTAAAAATATAATTTTAAATAGGTACATTTTCTCAATAAATGTTCCGAAGTAAAAATTTTCACTCCGGTACATTTATTGAGAAACTGTATCTATCTAAAATTAAAAAATCGGAAAAATACACCAGTGTATTTTTCCGATTTTTTTGTGACATGAAAGTAACATTCAAGACGACCATGTCACAAAAAAAATCTGGAAAATACCCAATACCCACTACAAAAAAAAAAAAACAAAAAACCGCGGACATAGGTACATAGGGGTATTTTCGAATACTCCATGGGGAATTCAAAATATTTCTTTTAGACGTCACTATTTCGACCACCCTGTATTATGTTCTTTTAGCTGCCCATTATGCTCAAATAAGATTGTGAGTTCTGGAGCTCATGGCCATGGCTAAGTAATAACGGCCGCACGGGTCGATCAATCAGATTAAGCTACGCTTGCCGGGGTTGGTCAGTGGATGGGTGACCATCTTTACATATTGAGACTCTTCCGTGTCTCTGAAAGCACGTTAAGCCGTTGGTCCCGGCTGTCATTTGTGGATCTTTGACAGTTATTACGGGTCGTCAGAAGCCCGAACAACCAGTCTTACCAAGGGGTATTGTACTCATGGCAGTTACTGGGTTGTGGAGGTCAGATAGGCAGTTGCTCATTGTAAAATACTGGTATTCAGCTGCATCCGGTTAGACTGGAAGTAGAACCCAATATAGTTGGGAAAAGGCTAGGCAGATTAAAAATTGTGAGTTTCACATAATCATCACGTCTACCTCATTTCAAGTTTTGTTATGTTTTATTTCAGATAATGTTCCAGAAAAGTCTATTAACACGTCCGTGACTAATGTAGAGGGCAGTGCTAAAAAGAAGAAGAGACTGTCGGAATCTCAAATAGTACAGGAAAGAGGTAGTTATAATAATTTATGTTAAAATCTTCCACTATAGCTAGGGGTGCCTAAGACTGCATTTGCCGCTACATAGCGTCCGCAATTTACCGTCGAGTGACGTCACTAAAACGTTATTTATGAAACTTGGTGTGTTTAATCATTTTCATGACGGCTTACGGCCTTTATGTGGCGGCCACTGCTGTCGTAGGAAACCAAATTTTAGGGCGAAATGGATCTCAATGAAGATATTTTGACGCATATGGGCTGCACGCAAAAACAAATTTTTGTTCTCAATAACTAAAAATTTGCCTTTAATAAATTATGAGGGCCAAAACACGATTGACACGGTTTGGCATGAAAAAAAAATTGCAGTTTACTTAGAATGACTATTTTTTTATGAGAAAAAACAGTTTTATTTGATTGTAATTAAAGCAATTTGAATAAAATTTCGTAAGTCTGACAATCAGTCTTACCAAGGGGTATCGTATTACCCAGTTAATGGGTTGTGGAGGTCAGATAGGCAGGCAGTCGCTCCACGTAAAATAATGATATTCAGCTGCATCCGGTTAGACTGGAAGCCGACCCCAACATAGTTGGGAAAAGGCTAGGCAGATTGATTGAATAAAATTTCGTATACACGTTCGCCATTAAAGACATAAGAGGATTCAATCTGCCTAGCCTTTTCCCAACTACGTTGGGGTCGGCTTCCAGTCTAACCGGATGCAGCTGAACACTATTATTTTACATGGAGCGACTGCCTACCTGACCTCCACAACCCATTAACTGGGTAATACAATACCCCTTGGGAAGACTGGTTGTCAGACTTTCGGGCTTCTGACGACCCGTAACGATTGTCAAAGATCCACGAATGGCAGCCGGGACCAACGGCTTAACGTGCTTTCCGAGGCACGGAGGAGTCTCGGTATGTAAAGATGATCACCCATCCACGGACCGACCCCGGCAAGCGTAGCTTAACCTGATGGATCGACCCGTGCGGCTGTTATTACTTAGCCACGAGCCCCTCATCACATAAATTATTATTATTTCGCAGACAATGAAGATGTAATGCACCAAGAGTTGGTCTCAAAGAAGCGCAAACGCAAATCATCTGCCAATCAAACAATTGATGAAATAATAATTAAAGGTTTGTAGATTCATAATCAAATATTTCTATAGGGGTTAATGCCTGTCACTACAAATCAATGTTGTCAGAACAATATCCTAAATCATTCAACACGGCTATACTTGCTACTCGTTGTAAAGCGGATGCTGGCGATATAGTAACCGATCTGATTAAATTTATCCATGACCTAAACTAGTCATCATCAGCGTAAATAGCAGTTCACTGCTGAACGTAGGCCGCCCCCTATTGCTACACGCCATTCAACTCGATTTCCGCCAACTCTCATCAAGCTGCTACCAGCCGCTCTGCAAATGTCGTCACTCCACCTAGCCTGAGAGCGTCCGACCTTGCGAATGGCCGAATCGCGGTCCACTCAAGAACTCGTCTACCACTACCACTCCCTCACTCACTCTACCACTTATAAGGCTGGCCCCCTATAACATTACTGGCGGAATATGTTTGAATTTTGTAGTAAATAAATTAATTAAATACCTCTGCCTATCCCTTCGGGGAATACGTGATGCATTATGTTATTTTATGATACTTATAAATCATTATTTTATTTCAGATGACGTAAAACTTCCTAATGACGAGTCGCTAACGACAAAAAATCTAAAAAAGAAACGCAAAATTTCTAATAATGACGAACACATCAAAACTCAACTTGAAGGTCAGTACTTACATTGTAGCGTATCATTAGGGCATTATTAGAAGATGCTTTTTTTTTCGCGGAGGTAATTCTTGTGAATGAATTACCCCATCTGGGAAGAACGGCGGGTTATCTCGATCTCCTAACTGGGCTCACAATTTAATATGATTTAATCAATTTTAGGTGCGGCTCCAGAAACACAAGAGCAACAAAAGACATCTGTTAAAAATATTAAAATGAATGAAATTGATGAAGGTATGATATTTTTTTTTTTATCAAACCCTAAATTTTTGCCAGAGAACTTGAGCTTAGCTTTAATAGCGATAAAGTGTTGTTTAATAAAGTAATTATGAATTACGAATAATCATTATTATACTTTCTATTTGTATTGAACACATTATTTAATTTCAGGAGCTCCCAAAAAGAACAGAAAAAGGAAAGATAGGGATGATGACGATGCCAGTAAAATATCAAAGGTGAAGTATCTTTTTTATTTTTAGGGTTCCGTACCTCAAAAGGAAAAAACGGATCCCTTGTAGAATCACTTCGTTGTCCGTCTGTCAGTCTGTCGAGACCCTTTTTCTCAGACCGCGTGGAGGTATCAAGTTGAAATTAATATCAAGTATGTAGGTATATGGTCCCTTGGAGCTCTGAAAAAATCAAGTTTCTAAGTTAACGCAGTAAAAAAATACGGCCATTTATGCAACATATTTTGATACTCGCAAGTAAATACTCGTACAAGGGTACTCGAGGTATTTCCCATCGACCTAGAATCGTGAAATTTGGCAAGAAGCAAGGTCTCAGCACAAGTAAAGGATCAAGGAAGGATGTTTTTGGGATCATTTCTTTTCAACTACGGAACCCTTCATTGTGCGTAGTCAGACATGCACTTGGTCGATTTTTTTTTTATCTTGAGTTGATTAATCATTACTGTAATTAAATATAATTAATAACTACCATGCATTTTGCAGGTTCTTAAGCATAATTCCTTCGACAAGGTTCATGTTCCACGGTTGCCTTCAAATATTCTAAAGCAACTAGATGATAAACCTAAAACAGATATAGTTGCAGCAAAGAAAACAAAAATCATGTCTACTTCAGAATTCGTTGCGGAAGAAACAAACAGAAGAACTAAACCTTCGAACTACTTGGAAGAAAGCGTTTATATTAAAAATGTGGACATGGATGAGAAAAAACAAAAACGTTCCATCAAGAACCCTAAGGTTTTGCCTTTCATACCATCTGCATCAACGTCAGGCAGTGGTTCTACCACTAATTTTAGAGTCAATGTAATTTCTCAGGAAACAAAATTTGTTGCTCAATCTAGCGATGTATCCAACTTCAAGAATGAATACCTCCTTAAGAAAAGAATAAAAAAATTAGGCACGTTTGAGATGTATAAAAGACAAAGGAATATTAAAATGGCCAAATTTTAGCATTCTTCAGTGGATTTTAACTGTTGCCATGATACCGCCTGATTACTTTCCAGTGTTAATTTAGTTTATAGGCTGTTTATATTTTCTACTCATTAATTTTGCTGTAATATCTCTTATTGTTAGATCTTTAAAGACATGTTAATGTTACAATTGTTATTATTTAAAAACTGCCAAAAGAAAAGATAGATTTTGAAAAGCATTATGTAAAAATGATTTTAAATCTTTCATTGTTGACTGAAACCTTATTTCATATTGTGTTTGCATGGTTGATATTTTGCTTGTTTTTCGACATTACTTTTATTACTATCATGTGTGTGTGTTTAAAATGCCTGGAATCAAAGGTGAAAAGATATCGTACAAGGCATTTATTTTGCCGATGCTATTCTGTGCGTTGTCGTGTCTATTGTGTTTAATCATATCAATTTACATACTTCATCATAATATTTTTTTTTAATATCAACAGTGCCAACACAAAAAAATATTTTGAAAAGTTTCAATTGATGTGGATAAATGCAGAATGACTGATGAAGGTGAATTTGTATTTTTTAAGTTTACCGCCAGAATATTCAACGTTGTTGTTAGTTGCCACTAGAGAGCGCTGGCTTCCGAAAAAAGTGGTATCGCCCATGTGCCTTCAGTTTCCCATTTTATTCACTTGTATTTGGACATTCTATTATTTACTTTAATAAACACATTCTTTCAAAAGAAATGATTATTTTAACATAGCCTTTCATCGGAATAAATTTACATACACGGCAGAAGTACTTCCCGCCTTATCATGCCGGTGTAAACAAACCGCCATGTTGTTGTGAATGGACGAACCATGTAACCGGTAAGTGTTGTCGTAAGTATAGAGAAAAATACATTTTAAGATCAAGGGGTGCCATAATAAATTATCTTTAAAATTATCTAATATAAAGAAACGCTCAAAAGCATTATTGACAAAATATTATGAAAATAGTACATCAAATGAGTAGTGACGTCAATTCATGGCGAGGCGAACACCAATAGAAACTGTTTACTCTTAGTCACGTGGGTTCAGTCCTCCAATAGAAAAGAATACCATTCTTTGTGTACCTTTTCGCAGAATAGTAAAACAGATTGTGGTTTTTATAGGAGTGAGTGGTGTATATCTGTCAATCTAATGACGTTAAAAGCGTAAATGTGTGAAATTCAGGATTATACTGTCGAGCTTAAGGATATTTATAACAATAAATATTCGGTAAGTGATATTACTATCGTACTATAAGCATACTATTCATTTTAGTTCGTAAAACAAGAAATTTGTAATGGGTGGGAAAGTCCAACGAGTTAACATGTCCCGCTCTTTTTGATGTCATTTATCAATTTTGTTGTCTACAGTGAAACAAAGATGCTAGTTGTGTAGAAAATCATTACTCTGTAATGTCCTCCTTGATTCTTTCTGATTTGTTTTTAGTTTCGTGGTCACTTAGTCAAAGTGGCGGGAAATCATTCCAGCTCTTTCTCTCATGGACGGTGTAATTTATCGTACTAAATACCTACCGTACCTTACCTACCTAATTGATTAGGTAATGTCTGTGAACGTACCGTTTAGCGAAATGCTTTTAATTGTTTTTTTTAATGTCTAAATTAATATACTAATGCCCTACATAAATGATAAAATTGCTTTTGTTTTCCATGAACCCAATTTGGCTAAACAAACACAAATAACGGACATTCATTATTTTATATTCTGTCTCTTTTCCTCGCAATTCTTGTCTTGTTGATAACGAAACGACAGCGTGAAAATGATTATTATTTTGTTCGTGTTGTATATTTGTATTTTTAAAATCTGTTGATAGATTAGATAATGATTGTTTATTACAAAATATTGTTATCTTTACTGAATAAAGGAAGGTAGCAGTTAAAATCGGCGCCAATAATAAATTAGTCTTCAATGAACTTCAACAGGCTCACACGAGCGGTTGTAAAATAGTAGTAGATAAACGTGAGGTATACCTATTTAGCTCGTTTAAGTATTCCTGTTCTATTTGCGATCTAGGGTTGCCTCGTTTCACAGGATAATAAGTAGGTAATTACGGATATATTTTAGTACTTCTATGTAATTTCTTCTTTTCGATATTACTTATTCAAGTAACTATAGAGGTTTCTGCATTAAAAACTGTTTACAAAATTAGTACACAAACCTAAATACCTATGCAGTTATGCAAATCCATTACAACCGGGTTTCCTAAAAATAGGTTAGGTATTAGGTACCATATTTTCTTTACCATCAGAAAAAAACCTGCCTTATTTTCACAAGTAAATACTGACATGACTAAATAAATTTACTTACTTTAAGAAAAAGTTTAAACTGACTTCAAAACCTAAAAGAAATAAAAAAATTCATTCAAAACTTAAAACAGCTTCTGAAGTCGTGGACTGACACTGGCATGGCCATCATCAGGAATTTTATTTTTGATACTTAAAAACATGAAAAATTAGCTGAAATTTGCCACCAAATATCAGAATTTGTCGGTCACTGGTTCAAAAGTTATAAATAACTTTCATAAAAAAGTTTCTGAATCAGTGTCTTCAATTCTTCAATGCACCTTAGCTTGGCACTGACTTCAGAGTGTGGCTGACTCTGGCATGGCCACCTTCAGGGATTTTAATTTTGATAACACAAAAAATTTGTCACTAATTAGTTGAAATTTGCTGCCAAATATCAGAATTTGTTGATCACTGGTTCAAAAGTTATAAGGGTTCATCTCCCCAGCTTGGCCACATTTATATCTCAAAAACTAGGTTACCTAACAAGATCTGTTTTCTCCCAGATTTAGTTGCTAATTATTCGCAAGTTTTCGCTAAGTTACAGATTTAGTTGGGGTCTCAGTTTAGAAGATTTAGTGAGTTCAAGTTTTAAATGTAGTCCAAGAGCTAGATCAATGAGTTTACGATAAAATCTTTGATCTAGCTCTTGGACTATACTTAACAATTGAACTCATTACATCTTCTAAACTAAGACCCGACAAAATCTGTGAATTGGCGAAAACTTGCGATTAAATCTGGGAGAACAGTTCTTTGCTAGGTGGCCTAGTTTTTGAGATATAAATGTGGCCAAGCTGGGGAGACGCTCTCCAGATCGGCCCCCAATGAACCCTTATAACTTCTGAACCAGTGATCGACAAATTCTGATATTTGGTGGCAAATTTCGACAAATTTTTTGTGTTATCAAAATTAAAATCCCTGAAGGTGGCCATGCCAGTGTCAGCCACACTCTGAAGTCTGTGCCAAGCTAAGGTGCATTGAAGAATTGAAGACACCGACTTCAGAAATTTTTATTAAAGTTATTTTATTTGTTTTAGGTTTTGAAGTGGGTTTTTACTTTTTTTAAAGAAAATTAATTTTTCCATTTTTATTTGACTAAACAATTTACATAAGCCCATGACGAACAAAAAGAAGAATCGTCAAAATCCGCTTAGAAATGCATGTAACTACCATACATAAGAATAATTTCATGTACTGTGATGTATTTATAAGTACTAAAACCTTGCTGAACGTATGTACATCACTTTAGTTAAAAAATCTTGAAAATTGGTTTATTAGTTTTTGAGAAAATTGCGGACATATAAACATACATACATACGGGTCGAATACAGAACCTCCTTTTTTGAAGTCGGTTAATAAACTCTATCAATAAATCAGCTCAGAAAATATAATACATCTTTTTCGTTATATTGTATAATGATAATAGGTATAGCGTACAGAAATCCACGAAGCGATTTGTTCCCACGGCCAGTTTTGAGCGAGCGAGAATTTCAAAACGTTGAACAATGAGTGCAACGTGCTCTTGTAGTTGTGAATGCACGGATCGGTGTGGCATTGCATTGTGAGCGTGTGTGCGTGCGTTAGTGCACTCAGCGAGACGGGCCGGGTGGCGTGCGTTTTACTGCAACCTATCAAAGCGCCGAGTTTATCAATGTATTTCTTTGTAGGTGCACCATTTACAGTAAATATTTTGATGCTATCAATAACATGCAGTCGGAATGAAACTGATAACTCTTGAAGACGCAATGATATTAACATTGTGAAGACGTAAGAGAAAGTTACTTAAGTACATAAATAAACAAGTAAGTTCAAAAACTAAAACCCGACTACTTAAAAATCACGCTGTATAAAGTAAGAAACAAGAAAAAATATTAATTTTATTTGATTGTAAAAACATAACCTAAAAATAACAAAAATATATCCTAACATAAAACTAAAACTATTCACAAAATAAAATAAGGCATCGAAAAATTCATCCGCATCGTTGTCTGTCGACTGGTAAAGTACCCAAGAGACGAGGCACTGCCACGTTGTATGGCAATGCTTAGCCTCTAGCCAAGGTAAAAGCCAGATGGGATGGCGCAAGAGTATCGACACACGTTGCATCCCACACTAAAGGCCTACCCACCTTCCATGGAAATAAAGACATGCCGTCCGGTCTCTTGCCATCGTCGCATGCCAAGCCATTGGGGTTCTAATACAGCTGGAACGCCGACGGTAACAAGAGCTCGTCGGAGAAAATAAAGACAGACAAATTAAAAATCCGGAGTCACACGTCATGTTAGCATAAATCGCACAGATTACGTACGACTCCGGATTTTTGTCTGTCTTTTTCTAATTTCAGATGAGAACATTTTCTTGTTTCTTACTTTTTAGAGTGTGATTTTTCAGTAGTCTGGTTTTAGTTTTTGAACTTACTTTTTATTTAAATTATTTTGGGGTTATAATTTCGTGATAAAGTATTTGCAAGGCCACTTTACACTTTTAATGTAAAATCATTATTATATAATTATGTATTTTGGTTATAGGTTTAGAGAGAAAATATGTTTGGCTCACATCTTTTTTTTTTTTTATCGGGGAGTCGGTTTCTTCAATTCTTCAATGCACCTTATCTTGGCACAGACTTCAGCAGCTGTTAAGTTTTTTATGAAAGTTTTAGTTTTTTGTTTTTGAAGTCGGTTTTTAAAGTAAATTTATTTCATAAAAAATAACAATCCCATTCCCATTGACTTCTATGTTGGGGTCGGCATCCAGTCTAACCGGATGCAGCTGAATACCAGTATTTTACATGGAGCGACTGCCTATCTGACCTCGACAACCCAGTAACGTTACTGGGTAACACGATACCCCTTGGTAAGACTGGTTGTCAGACTTTTGGGCTTCTGACGACCCGTAACGATTGCCAAAGATCCAAGAATGACAGCCGGGACCAACGGCTTAATGTGCATTCCGAGGCACGGAGGGGTCTCGGTATGTAAAGATAGCTTTAACCTGATCGATCGACCCGTGCGGCTTCCATTACTTAGCCACGAGCGTCATAATTAAAAATTAATGACCAGGGTAGTTAAAAACTAAAAATATATAATCGCAATTTAATTAATTTGGTTGGTTGGATGATGGGTTATATTTATATTCTATTTCTCTGTCTGAAAATTAGCTACAGCAGGTGAATCTTTTCGTCTCAGATTCATCTGAGCAACAGAAGAAAATACAGCAAATCTGAATAGATAGAGTTCTACTTTCAGTCAATTTCCTAAACGAATTATAGTCTTTAGGCACGGGCGCTTTTTTGACCGCGCGCAGGTATTTCATCGCTCGGCTCTGCGCCGGGAATTTAAATCCCATTTTACTAACGCTCTATGGATGTTTTTCATCGCGTTCTGTTGGATTCTCAATGCTTGGCTCAGACGTGGCGGGAAGACTATTAAATCCATTAGAATACCAGATAATAACCTAGGCATCTACCTAAATAATATGCACAGAAATAGGTACCCTAATTGAAAACATTTTCAGTGCGGAATATGCAACTCTAGTTTGCTAAACTGTGTTCTTTATTTTGACCAATAGTTGTCTGCTAGGACTTTTGGTTTTTAGTAAATTACTTACCTATTTAATAACAATAACACAAAGGCCGATTAGAAATTAATTAAACTAGAATTGCATATTCCATACTGAAAATATTTTCAATTAGGTACCTATTTCTGTGCATATTATTTAGGTAGGTGCCTAGGTACCAGGCGGCGCGGCGGCTGAAATAGCGACACGCGGGGTTGCGACAATTGTTGAGAGGTTGCGGTAGTTGGGACTCGAGGTGGCCCTGCACAAGTCCGATGTCATGTGTTTTCATGGTCCTCCGGGTTTCAGGGTTCCCAAATAACGGTAGGAGGGGTTCACATCGGATTCGAGTCGATGATGAAGTACCTGGGAGTCGTCCTCGACAGCCGGTGGAACTTCGTGGAGCATTACCGACGTTTGGCTCCCAGACTGGAGCGGGCCGGGGCTGCCTTGAAGCGGCTTCTGCCCAATCTTGGGGGTCCAAACACCGCCTGCTGGAGGTTTTACGCGGGGGTCGTGCAGTCCATGGCCCTTTACGGGGCACCGGTGTAGGCGCGTTCCTTGAGGCTGCGGTCAGCCCGCCGGTTGAACGCGTCTCAGAGGGTCATGGCCATCCGGCTAGTCCGGGTATACCGCATGGTCTCCGGTGAGGCGGCGAGCCTCCTTGCCGGATTGCCGCCGTGGGATCTGGAGGCAAAAGTCCTTGCGCACGTGTGGGAGTGGCGCGAGGAAGCGAAACGCCGGGACATAACTCCGCTGCCGTGAGAAATCAAGGTACAGCGGACAGAGCTCCGGCGGGATCTCATGGCGACATGGAGAGTCCGATTGTCGCAGCCCAGCGCTGGGCACGCCACAATTGCGGCGATAAGTCCCCTCTTTGAGGAGTGGTTGGAGAGGCGCGGCTTCCGCCTGACGCAGGTCCTCACCGGACACAGTTGATTCGGGAGGTTCCTGTTCCGGATAAGGCGGGAGGAAACGCCCGGGTGTCATCATTGTATGGATCGCCCGGAGGACACGGTGGAGGATACAGTGGAGGCCTGCCCGGCTTGGACGGAGCAACGCCGTGTTCTCGCGGAGGCGATCGGCGGCGGTGATCTCTCGCATCCGAACCTGGTCCAGGCCATGGTAAGCCGATTCCCGGCCACCGTAAGCGCGGGCTTGTGGATGGCGAGTAATGGGCAGCTCGCCGTCCGGTAAAGACCAGGCCCGGGTCGACGGCGTGGCGTGTTCCACGCGCGCCTCAAAGAGATGTCAGCAATGATGTGGTCCGATAGGGCCGATGCCGCCAGGGTCGCGGGTTGTTCAAAAGAGATACCGTGGCCCTGGCACATGAAACTGAAGGAACACGGATGGCTAAAGTCAGTAAAAGTCTGACACGCCCTCCCGCTCCGCCTAGAGCGAGAGAAGTCATTTGATGATTTCCCTTCCACAAAAAAAAAAGGATTTAATAGTCTTCCCGTCACGTCTGCCGGTTTCAGAGCTCTGATTTCAAAATGTGCTGATTGACTTTCAAATATTAGATGTTGTCCCCTCAGGACGTTAGGAAATAGGTGTGGCCACTAAGCTGTTTGTAGGCACGGGCGCTTTTTTAGAACTACCGCGCCTTCTCGGCTATAAGAATATATATCGGCTATAGAACCCAATAATCCAACAGAACGCTATGAAAAACATCCCTAGAGCGTTAGTAAAATATATTTTCAACTCCCGGCGCAACCCGAGCGTTGCAAATCCAGCGCGCGGTCAAAGCGCCCGAGCGGAAAGACATGATGACAAACTACCAGCCAGATGCAACATGTTGGCTCAAAGATTCGCTCGTTGTAGTAACGAAGTCGAAATAACTCTGTTTAAAGCTTATTGTCTAAGCGTTCCACACAGGCAGTTTGTGGGTCAACTGTAAGCGGAGGGCTCTAGATGCTCTGCGCGTGCAATATAATAATGGCTTCAGGGTGCTGTTGAGGTTGCCCCAGTTCTGCAGTGCGTCTAGCATGTTTGCCGTAGCACGAACTGCTGACTTCTATGCTATTATGAACAAGAAGACCGCATCCTTAATAAGCAGAATCAGGGCTAGCAGCAACAGCATTTTGAAAACCCTAGCTGAACAGCACGATGCACAGATACTCAGACACTGTCTGATTGCTCGTGCGGCAGGGATGAGCAAAAATGTATAATTAATTAATTAATAATAATAATTTACTAACCCTTAGTTGACAAGTTTTTGTGTTATTTTTTGTACTAACCAGTGGACCAAATGTTGTCAAATTAAATAAATAAAATAATAATAAGAACGTTATTAGATAAAATTAACAAAACTGCACAAATCATAGACAGCCGTTCCTAATACAAACAATCTACAGAATACTATAGCAGAAAACCTCAAAATATATAGAAAGCAGCCGAATGTGGCGACTTAGCAATGTCACCATAGTTCCTGTAGTATTGTTAACAACAGGTGTAATACCTTAACATCTCCACCAGTCTTTAAAAACACTCGGTTTACCACCCTACACATATATCAGACTCTTCAGAAAGCTGCAATCTTGAATACCTGCAGGATTGTCAGAAAATTTCTGCAAAATGACAATGAACTACCAATCGTCACTTCACACACGAGTGCAGCAACTACCGCACGAACACAGTCTCATGGACACTCACCATCACAGATCCCGAACACCATCATCTCATCATAATCTAACCAATTTCCAGGGGTAGCACTTTGCTTTGGCCCGTACTACCCCTTTTAACCGGCGCAAAGCCGAGATACGTAAAAGTATAAAAAATAATAATGATTCATTAATTTTCCACTTTGCTTCGGCCCGTACTACCCTTTATAGCCGGCGCAAAGCCGAGATACGTAAAAGTATAAAAAAAAATATAATAATAATTCATTCATTGGCTGAAAGTAGAACTACCTATTCAGATTTGCTGTCTTTTCTTCTGTTACTCAGATGAATCTCGAGATGAAGAGATTCACCTGCTGTAGCTCATTTACAGACAGAGAAATCTATATAAAAACCAATTGCCGAATGTATGTCAGTTCAGAACGGTTGCATCTATTTGGCTAATTCTTTTTTGTTGTGTTTGTAATTGTCAGGACAAGGTTTGTATGATGTTGGAAAAGTCGGAAATTTGGATGCTATTTTTATCCCACTGCAGGGCAAAGGCCTCTTCTCATACAGAGAAGGCACGACCACTGATCACCACGCTTGGTCAAGACCAGTTGGCAATTTCAGACTTATATTAACTACAAGTCTAGGATTCCTCACGTTTTCCTTCACCGATGTCAGTAATCTATTACTAATTAATATTTTATAAAGGAAAGTTTTTTTTGTTTGCTTGTTTGTATCGAATAAGCTCCGAAACTACTGGACCGATTTTAACCATTTTTTCATTAATAGAAACCTAAATTATCAAGAAGTGACACAGGCTATAATTTATTTTAAAAACAAATAGAGATCCTTAAGAAAATTGCAATAATGTAACCAAAACTAGCAAAATTTTGCCTATTAAATTCATTATTTGGCGTGCGCTGAGAAAACTATTGATGATACATAAAAATTATGTACTACCTACAATGATTAAAGTACTCATTATTACCTACAAAAAAGTCCGCGAGGGACTATATCTAAATACAATAATAGCAGCTTTTGTCTAAAATTTACTTCCGACCTTCACGCGGGCGAAGCCGCGGGCAAAAGCTGGTGTCCAAGATAAACTCAAAAAGTAATATGAATTGTAGATAGAGACAATTCACCCGGGCGACGCCGGGCACGAACGGCTAGCTAGTTGAATATAAATAGATATAACCCTAACCGAACAACCAAATTCATTAAATTGTGATTTGATATTTTTAGTTAACTACTTATTGTCTGATCATTAATTTTTAAATATGACGTAGTAGGTTTCTCTTTAAATTAATAAATATAAAATAATAATAATATTTTTTTTTTTTATAATTTTTATAATTTCTTTATTTACACTTCAGTCACAAACATCTGTGTAGCCTTGGCTCTTGTACTTGAAAAAAAAATTATAATATTATCACAAAGCAATAAAGCTACTGTAGTTAATCTGGGCAGTGACCTTGAAGAATTAATTACCTGCGGCCACTCAGTAGATAAATACGTGTCCGTCCGTGCGTAACTGACGCGCGCACGAACTGTTGCGTACTGGTACTGACTGAGATTTCGAAGCGCGTCGCGTCGTTTCTGCCCTTTTCTATGAAGATAAACTACTGCATCATTATTATTATATTATCAAGTTAAAAGCGATCGAATCGTTTTGATACCTACTTAATACTTTTCTAGGTAGGTATGAAGATTGAAAATGTTGGTCATTCACTAATGGACCAAAGAAAAGTTAAATCAATTTGCAACCAAAAATCACTTAATTTTTTTCATAGCTACGCACCGGATCAACTCAGGATGGATGAAATGGCGACAGGTTACAGGAACAACTTGCGACCCACGGATGCCCCTCAAGTTGAAGGGGAAAATTTACAAGACCGTGATAAGGCCTGTCGTACTTTATGGATCGGAATGCTGGGCAGTGAAGAAGACGGATGAAAAAAAATTGCATGCAGCGGAGATGAGAATGTTGAGATGGATGTGTGGAGTGACGAGAATGGATAAAGTGAGAAATGAGTATATAAGAGGAAGTTTGAAAGTGGCGCCAGTGACAGAAAAGTTGAAAGGAAATCGTTTGTCTTGGTATGGGCATGTAATGAGGAGAGACGAAACGCATGTGACTAAAAGTGTGATGAATATACATGTTGATGGATGGAGAGGCAGAGGAAGGCCAAAGAAAAGATGGATGGATTGTGTGAGGAATGATATGAAAGAGAAGGGAGTGAATGATAGCGTGACGGTTGACAGGGGAGAATGGAAGAAGAAAACGTGTTGCGCCGACCCCAAGTAATATGGGATAAGGGCAGGAAGATGATGACCTAGGTAGATAGGTCCCAGTATACCAGTATCTACCAGTTAAAAACGTAAAATATACCTACTTGTTATCAAGCAATTAATTATAATTACGAAAATTCGGTACCTACATAGAGAATCTCATTCATTCTCCTGCCCTTACCCCAATTTGTTTGGGGTCGGCGCAACATTTGTCTTTTTCTGCCATACTTCTCTATTAGTCGTCACTCCCTTTCTAGCCATATCATCTTTCACATAGTCCATCCAACATTGATGTATTATACCATCCAACGTTTCTTTGGTTTCCCCTACTCGTATAGCCCCATTCACATTTGTACTCAAAACTTCCTGGTATCTACCTACAACTATTCGGAAAATGTGAAATAAAGTAGGTGCCTACCTAGATTTCTATTCATAGATCGTTGAGTCAGTAATTTACAGTGAGGCCGTTGACCTCCGCCATCTGTCTTTTCCGACTGCATCACGTAAACTTTATATAATACATAATTAATTGTAAAGATGATGAGAGGAACAACCTAAAGATCAATCTCCCTTCTAATTGAACCAGTAACATGCAAAATTGCTGTTCGGCAACTGAATCGTTTGACATCTCATTTTGCGGTCTAGAACTTAGCATACACTCCCTTAGCATAAACACCTTCATACCTAGTATAAAAGTTGAGTTGTAATTTTCAGTTTGCCTCCCAACGTTTAAAACAGGCAACTTCGAGAAAGCCGAGGTGAGGGGACAAACTCGCGCATGCAATCGATACGGACCCCACCCAGATGCTTTCGTGTCGTCGTTGCGCGCGCAATATTATCCCAATGCGCATTTTTCGCGCCAAATAATTTTGTGAAGCTAAATAAATTACTGTTGTTATTAGTAAGGAATACAGATAATAAGTAGGTAGAGTAGCATGATTTTATTTTAGGACAGGCTATTTAGTAAGGTTACCTACCTACCTGGTGATGAGCAGTTAATTTTATTAATAATTAGTTTATAAATTGAAATTTATAAAAATAAAATCTACAACTCAGTTTTTACAATAAGTACTTTAAAAAAGTCATTCGATAAAATTTTCCGAATCGCCGAGTTTCCGCGGCTCGTGCACGAGCGCCGACCATCGGCGCAAGAGCCGACCACGATGAGTTCAAGGCGAGCGCGCGCGGTCAGGTTCGAGGACACGGCGGCGGCGGCCCCTTGCGGCGCCTCCACATCTCCCCACCATAATACCCACCATCTACTCTGCTGAAACTTGTAGCGCCTGAATATTAATCGACAAAAAGTGCATGGAATCCGTAATATAATTTTATACTTACACGGTCTTGTGACAGTAAAAGACACGGTGAACGAGCTGCTAATGCAAACGTCACCCACTATAAGGCACCATGCCGACAATGTAACAATTGCCCACTGTCCATTCGTTTAGAACTGACTTAGGTTATTATACGTAGGTACTAGATACCTACCTATTTCATTATTGCTATTTTAACATGTATTTTTTTTAGTGTATGCTTTGTTGGTTGTCCAATAAATAAATAAATACATAGCAGCATAGAAAAAGAAAGACATTTTTTATTGTTTGTTACATAGCTAGCCATTTCCACTTGGCAATCTATGCATTAGACAATCTAGAAATGAGATTATCAAGTAGAGTTACAGGATACAAATAGTCGACACATTTTACTTAAACTTGATATACTATCTACCTACAATAATATAATACCTACCTACGATATATTTATACAATACATCTAGGTACGTCTGCCTGACCGATGCAAAAACGTTTAAATATATAGGTACCTACATCTACCTATGTATTTTTCGAAGTCTTATTCATATAGCACGTTGTCGTTCGTTCGTGAGCATGACGAACTCGAGAAATATTAAATTTTGAGTTCATGGTCCTTAATGACACGACATTAGTGTTCGTTATGTGCTGGCTATGGAATGGACATATTCGACTGTATAAGCAACCCAAATTACCTTGTTGAATTTTATCTGATACATAACCTTATTTTGCTCTGACCACGTTGCCTGCTGATTATTTTTGTCTGCTAAATAAAATGTATACCTACCTCCTAGTAACTCAAACAAAATGCTTGCGTAAACTTCAAAAGGGAGCGGCGGCGCTTGGCGTGGCGTGGCTGCAATGTATCAGGGGTTGATTCACCCCTCTTTCGATCCTATATTGCTATCTCTTTTTCTCACCCCATTTGTACCCTTCTCTTTTCTGCCTGCGGAGTAAGGTGTGTCCAATTTTCGATCCCGTTATTCTGTTTGCGCGGGAAAAGTTGGTGCTTCGGTAGGTACGACTTTTGGGACATGGATAATTAATAAATCCACGAACTGTGTGACTATAATTGCCACCACCAACAATGTCATATTTTTACTAACGCCTGTTTAGAAATATTTTGCTGATGAACAAGTATTAAGTATTTATTTTAAATTAATTCGATAACTGATGGATCTATTGGAACTAATGGATGGATGGTCTTACCAAATTGAATTATGAATGAACTGAATTTAGTAGGTATGCTTTGTTGATAAGGCATGTCCGCTTATCAGTCACTGCACTCGTTCATATGGATTTAGCTGACGTGTTGATGAAATAAGCTCATACATAATAAAATATAATATTTTAAATGCAAACGTAGATAGTTACCAAAAAGAATAATAAATTAAGTGATATTATTTTTTTTTTTTAATAATCGTGGAAACTGGAAGAGATGTCGTCGCTTGAAGAACACTTCAATTCAATGTCATATCATAATTGCAATTGGTATTACTGTTTCTTTCGCGATGTCAAGAATACGGCTAATAAATTCCTAAAACCTCTATCAAAATCAGTTCATACCTACTACATTTAGATAAAGCAGTAAGACTTGTTTTATCAAGGACTTTAGTTAGTAAAGTAGTTGCATTCCTAGTATTTACTACATTCTCTTATGTTGGCATTGAAACTAATCAAAATGTTCATTAAAAATCCACTTAAGAAATAAATAATAATAATTTAAACATTCATTCATAATTGATCAATAGAAGATGAAAGTTCTAGGTACCTATTACACAACATGTAATATACAATTTAATGGATCACGGACATAGCAGCATACCAGAACAAGTTATTTATAGAGACGAGTAAAAGGATGGACAAAAAACATCGTCCCGAATGTTGGAAGCCTTCCGAGTGGTTCCGTTCGTTAGTTTTTATACACGTCAGTTTGTAAACGACCCAGTCCGGACTGCTCGAACCCTCGTCCAAAAGATTGTGGGTTGGTGTAGGTCTTCATAAAAAAAAGGATGGAATGGTATATAAAAATGTTTTTAGCTCAGTCACTTCGCGTGATAATACGTCGATTTAGGTAATTTTATTCTTCAAATATGCGCAGCTAAAACAATGTCCTGCCACTTACACGTAACAAAGGAATATTTAAAAATTACTGTTTCGTTGTAGTGTAAACAAGACAGTTGTACTCCGTCGCTGTTGGGGTATCGCATACCTGACAAAAACAGGTTTCTGTACTACGTAGTGGTTTCATTATACCGCCTATCCCGTCCCACTGTCTCACTCGGCTCAGTAGTTGATACAAACTGAATTCTATAAGAAATTGGCGCGAAATCCAATACTATGTTTACGAAAATCTTATGTCGGTCATTCATAGATATAGATCATTATTATGTATTAGGTATTTAAATGTCTATGTATGGATCCTACATGCTGGCAATGTGTCACGTCTACAATAATTAACTATTTTTGTTTCAGTGGTGCTCAGACATGGATTTATATATCACAGATTCACTCCAGGATATGCTGGATATGGATATAAAAAATGAGATAGCAACGGACCTTAGCAGTATGACAGATTTTGCTGTAAGTTTATTGTTCTTCAGTTACATAAATATCAATTTAGTAATTTATCATCATCATTCCATATTTTACCATAGTTTTTTTCTTTTCAGGACACTTTAGGATCACACTTTTCGGAGTTACCTCCTTTATTAGACATGGACACCGATAATTCTGCAACTTGGCTTAATAATAGTTCTAGTTTTGTTCATAACCTGGATTTGTATGGATCGGAGGCAAACGCAGTAATGGTTAATCCAAATTCTGTAATGCCTTCAACGTTTGTAGAAACTCCTGTAAAAAGCATAGTGAAAGAGGAAGCCTCGAATTTGTTGCTAACATCGGCGGCAGCAACCGACGATTTAAGTAATAATAGCATATCACTTCCTAGTCCCAAAGAAGAAAAGAGTCACTTAACGTTTTCGCCCAACGCAATAAAAGTATCAAAAGTACAGGAACCAGAAGAACCAAAAATCAAGAAATGCAAGGAATTAGAAGAAGCCACACAAATGGTGATTTATGTAAGGAAACAAGAGAAACATGTGGTAAAGGACTTGTTAAAAGACTTGGACAAATCTAAAGTATCAAGTTTGTCAACTCCAACACTCAGAATAAAAAGTCAATCAGAATTAATAAAAGTAAATAACAAAAGTTGTTCAATTTTAAATACAAGCCAAAAAGTTGCACACTCGTTAGGAACGAAAACAATTATATCTGGTAATATACACATACTGGACCCTCAACAAATTAACAATACTAGAACAATTTTAGCTAATGGTAACAAAAACCAGGCAACAATATTAATTGATAATTCGTCATTAAATAACAATAGGCAAATAATTAAAACTTCGGTAAGTGGAGGTTTTACGTTAGATACTAGCCATACGAAGTATATAAACGCTACTAGCAAAAGTAATGTTGGAGAGTTTCCTAAGCCGGCGTACTCGTATTCATGTTTAATAGCAATGGCGCTAAAAAATTCAAGAACAGGTAGCTTACCTGTTTCAGAGATTTACAACTTCATGTGGTAAGTTTAATACTATTGGGAATATGAATAGTGAATAATATCATATTTTGTTTGTAATAATAAAATTATTTTTATTTTCAGCCAGCATTTCCCTTATTTCAAAACTGCACCAAATGGTTGGAAAAATTCAGTCAGGCATAATCTTAGTTTGAACAAATGTTTTGAAAAGATTGAAAAACCATCGACAAACGGAAGTCAAAGGAAAGGTAACCAACTTCATATATCTGGTTTTTTTAGTACTTAGGTTTGCAATTTAATCCACCGCCCAGTATTAAAACGAATGCGAAGCGTATAGCAGCTTATTATGGGCTGTACGAATGACATCCGGCGTGGCTTCCAAACCAGAGCTGAACAGCCGTATCTTTTACCTACTGCCAACAAATCTTGTAAAGCTCCTACCAAAGCCAGAGTACCTTTAAAAAAATACATATCACAATGTAAACTAAAATTTTGTATCATGTTTCTTTCAGGTTGCCTGTGGGCTATGAATCCTTCAAAAGTAGGAAAAATGGATGAAGAAGTGCAAAAATGGTCACGGAAAGATCCACAAGCTATCAAGAAGGCGATGGTTTATCCAGGTATGGTTACATTTTAGTATCTTTTACTCTTTTTCTATCATGTGTCTTTTTTTTTCGAATAAATTTTAAAATAAACACTGTGCATGCCATACAGCTTACAGCCCTTATTTCAATATTCTGAGTCGAAACAGTGTAAAGACGTCGATGGACGTCGACCATTAACAAAAACTGTTCTTGATGATCATAATTTTTGCTCAATCACAACCCAGCCTATCGCAGTGCACTGCTGGACAAAGGCGTCTCTCAAGTTGCGTTACAGCACTCGGGTTTTTCGCCTTCCGCATCCAATCTGTCTCGTCCGCCTTTTTAAGGTAGTCCTGGTTGGGCCACCTAGCGAGGTCTACGCTTGTTGATACGCCGTCTGCTCTTAATTGTACTCGTCTGCTCCAATAGCTATAGGTCGTTCGTCAGCCGTTGCTAACACTACAAAAATATTTTACAGAAAACTTAGAGGCTCTAGAAAGGGGTGAAATGAAATACAGCGGCGTAAGCGGGGAAACTGACGCAGATGATGACGCGGATGTTGACGCTGACCCAGAACTGGATGCGGACGTTGAATTAGACCCCGAAGTCAAGGAAGAAGTTGAAGAGGAAGAGGCTATTATTGAACAGGTGAGTTGTCTCTCACATTGTTATCTTCTTCTCTTGTCGTCATCATCTGTCTAGCCTTTTCCTAATTATGTTGGGATTGGCTTCCAGTGTAACCCGAAGCAGCTGAATTACCAGTATTTTACGATTGACCTGTGTGGTTGTTATTACTTAGCCGCAAAACCCTCTCTTCTTCTCGTATTGGCACGAATGTGGGAGTCACTCGCGCCGTGGTACAAATATTATCCAGTCGGGATAGTGATACTGGGGCCTCGGGTACACATTCGTATCACCGCTTGACCACTTGTACAGGCTCTTTTACTGCACCTTATCCAATTTGTAAGACTTATTACATTACAGTTTTTAAAACCCCTACTTTTGACATTAAGAAAACAGTAGGTTTGTGCCTATTAGATTCCGTTCTAACAAAAACATGAGTTGTTGCATGCACACAAATATGCATATGCACAATTTTTTTAAATATTTCTTGAAACGCCCAGGCCAACAAGGCCCAAAATAAATATAGTGTTCATAACAACGTGTTTTTATTTTTGAGGGCAAAGACCTCACTTACGAATTGTAGAAACAGGTGCGCCGAAATGTCAAATCTTTATCGTCTTTTTAATTTTTGCCCAAACCTCTGTTTATGTTTGATTATGATAAATATTATTATAATTATCTTGTTTTTGTGCCAATTGTTGTAATTGTAACTTTTAATGATATTGCTTAGGAGGTGTCTGATCAGGAGTTGGAAGTTGAAGAAGTGGTCGAAGGGACAGGCATGGTTGGAGGCACGTACCGATTGCTTGCTACAGGACCATCATCACTTACCTCATACATAACCGACGTGGAATCCGGCGAAGAAATCAGCGATATTGAAGTGAGCCAATTTGATACTTACTCAAATGTTTACAACCCTATAACTTATTTACAAGACAGATATATACAATACTCTTCATTAAATAAATAAAATAAATAATAAAAATAAAATAAAAATCTTTTAGTAGCAGGCATCGTAGGCCCATAGCATGTTAGTAACAATTTACTTAAAAACTATGTTAGTTGTATACAATATTAAAAAGCATTACTTACACAAAAACAAAAAAAGATTATCAAGCCCCATGTCTGACATGTAACTTGATAAATCTATCCGTTGTAGGTCCTTCTAACCTGTCAGAAAATAACTTCAGAATGCTATTGTTGTTTCCTCTCACTCTTCGTATTATTGACGCCATTTTTTTGCGCATGATCACGAAATAATCATCCATGTGCGCATCAGCGAAATGCATACCATAAAAATAAGCCGTGTGATGGGGGTTCCCATCGGCAACATATCAGGAAATTTAGGGGACGACTTTCTAAAAAAACATGATACAATTAACTTTAACACAAAAACAAGTCTTACATACCAACTTCCATTTTTCTAACTTCATAAATGATGAACTACCATACAAACCTCCTTCCTTCGATAAGTAAGGAACTTTATTGCGAAAGTATAGTAGTGTCGTTTTTTGACCCAGTGGTTTAGGCTGTGTGACTGAATGAATTTTAGAATTTTTAGCAGATAATTTTCTTAACGAAACTAACCGCATTTGGCATTCCTTTATTTTCCAGATACTGGATCAATCGTATGAAGAAATCGATATCGATGTTACAAAACCTGTGAAATTAGACTTGTCTATGACGGAAAATTATACAAGTAAGTTACAAATTGTTGTTTATTTTATTAGGTAAACATTTTATGTGATATCCATGCTCCATTTGCTTCATGTGGAGAACCCAATGCCATATGTGGGTCCCGCATCCCGCGCGGGATTTGCCTCATTTTAATTGAACAGTCATTTATAATTAGTAACTAATTGCCTTAATATTTAACAGACTTGGCTTGGTTAGCCTAAGTTTCTGGCACCTTTCCTTTCCATACTGCCTACGAAAGTAGTAACTTAAAGATAAATATTTATTAATTTTTGTATCTTTCAGTACATCAAACGAAACGAGCAAAGACAAGCTTCATCTATCAGCCCGTGACAACTCAGACGCACACTAGTAGAAGAAAAACGCCACTCGTCAACCGAGTCGCATTAATATAAGCGAAATTCCTAAACAACCTAAAAGACTTATATTCATAGAAAATTGTGATCATAATGTTATGGGGTCAACATAAGTACATAGCGTGATTGTTCCATTGTTAGGTAACTTAGATTACGTTTAATAATTCGAATTGTAATGATTAGCTGTGAATGTGTCTCAGAGTGCTGAATGTTTGTATTATTGTATCAAATTCGATCGTGATAGTCTGTACCAGATAAGTGTATTTACATGTTTTTTACAAAAACGGAACACTTGTTACATATCTTACACTGTAATCTAATATTATTTGTTAAGCGAAAACCTGAAAGAAGATGCGCTCCGATTTTGATATGTATTCGTACTTATAAGTCACCATCGGTTGCTGTAGATTTGTGTTGATTTGATTTGATTTGAAGAAATGACATTGAATATTGCCCAATAGCGTTTAAAACAAGGTGTTGTAGGAAAAGTTTGTTTAGCTTAGCAAGTTACTTAAGGCCAGAGTACGGAATATTTCATATAAACGAACTGACCAGTTTTTTTTTATTTTTTTTATCATGATGGAGAAATGTTTTTCCATTCAGACTTGACAATGTTTTCTTTTATTGTTAGTTCGTTTGTATGGACTGAAGTACGAAAAGCTGTTTAAAATAGGAAAGTACACTTGAAATGATGTCTCAATCTAGCAGCAAAGGCTATAGCGGGTATGTGAAGTTCCCACCGCTGATGTATGTAAATATTGTCTGTTACTTATGTATTTTATTTGCATATTATTTGTTGTTCGTGGCAGCTTTTTTTTCCAGAATATCAGTTGATTAATGCTGCCGTAAGTCGATTATAGCTTAACATAAACATAATTTCAAGACATTTTTGTATGTCTTTTAAATAAGATTAGTTCGAGTATTCAGGCAAGGATTTAGCTACAAACCTAGCTACAAAGTGGCAGAAATATTTTATTTATAAAAAAGTACATAACAAAAACCTTTTGTTTTTATGTTTATGTCTTAGCTGACTTCGACAACACACTATGCTCCACAACTTATTTTTAGTTACTTTACATTGTACCTGTTATAGATAACCTTGTGTCTATGTTTTAATTTTGTACTGTAGAAACATACCACTTTAATTTTAATTATTGCGATTTTACTCGTAAGATGTGCAATTTCAGTGGATAATACAGGTGTCTATGTAATTGGTTACTCCAACATCAATACAACATGCATAGATTTTGAGAAAAATTATGTGAGTCAAACATTCGTTAATGAATTCGTTATGTTCCCTTAACAGCAATTTGTCACAATTTCCGGAATTTAATAAATTGTAGTTGACGAAACATTATGAATACGTTGCGAAAAACATACTTTGATTAGTGTGTAATGGATAAAAAGATGGATTGGAATGGACTAGACTTGGTCTTTGTAGTTGGTTGTGTTAGTGGATCTCTCGAATGTAGTAAATGAAATTGTGAATGTAGAATAAGTATGCGTTAGTTGTAAGTATGATAAACGTCACTAGAGCACGAATCGTAAAGTTTCATTCAATGATTTCAAAATGAAAATTAATTGGAATACTTTTAAATATTATCCTAACTAATGTTATAAATGCGAAAGTGAGTTTGTTTGTTACGCTTTCACGCTAAAACGGCGGAACGGATTTGAATGAAATTTGGCACATGGGTAGACCATGACTTGGATTAGGACATAGGATACTTTGTATCCCGGTAGTACGATCCCGTGGGATAATTTCCGACCTCCACGCTGGCGAAGCTGCGAGCAAAAGCTAGTACTTATGTTATATTTTTGTCCGTCGAAATATTATAGTGAAACATAATAATCTTTAAAATCGATGTAACTTTGCCGAGACCGACAGGACATGCTCGCTTGACCTCAGTTGTGTTCTAGTAGACTAATGCGCTAACCTTGCAAACTTAGTCTGCAAGTCTAGACACGGATAGTAATGAGCAGATAGATTTACAGACTAAGAACATGTTTAATGTTATTACCCTTTTAAATATTTACGATATAACATTATCAAAATATATTCAAATATAGTCCAATTATCTCTTAAATACATTATAGATTAGATGATACTGTGATATGGAGCAATATTGAAATCAGTACTATGGAAATTAATCATATTTATCACAAATTATTACAAACCGCAAGTTTATCTATGTTTGTAGACTTATCTGCTTTGCAGTTAGTATAATGTACGAGACAAAGGCAAAACAGTAAACAGAAATATAGCACCAAAAGATAGGAAGACAGTATAGCGTTATAACATAATGCAGTAAGTAGCTTAATCCTAACTAATACTATATATACAAAAGTGAGTTTGTTTGTTTGTTACGCTTTCACACTAAAACGGCTGAACGGATTTGGATGCAATTTGGTACATGGGTAGATTAGGACATTTTTATCCCGGTAGTACGTTCCCGTGGGATAACTAGTAGATATTTTCCGACCTCCATGTAGGCGAAGCCGCAGGCAAAAGCTAGTGTTATCATAAAACGTAGTCACGTTTTCATATCTATTTTGTTTCACGGGAGACGGGTATCTCACGTTACCTATTCGTCGCCTATTATTGCTTGAAGTCTATACAGGGTTGCTACTTTTGGTGAACTATTTACCAAACTCTTGACTTCGTATTGAATAGACAATTCAGAAAAATGATTTACAGCTAAAACCGTATGCCAGCATTATAGATTAATGTAGAAAATACTGCCTTATTGTAGTTTAGAAGAATGTGACAAAAAAAAAAAAAAAAAAAAACTGTCAAATGTCTTACGAGGCGTTTGCGCTTTTGAGGTAGATGTTTGCAGTTGAACAGGTAACTAAAGCAGGTGGCCTAACCAGCGCGTACCCGTGAGCCCGACACCCAATGCACTTGTGTGGGCATGGTGCGCATTATGTCTTTCACCACCAGTAGCAACCCTAAGTTGGTTATTCCGATGTACCTAAATAAAAACTTTTTAAATCAATAGTTATAAGTAGTGTAGGTAGGTATAGATTACATTATACTTATAAAACTACATAAACAGAAACACCATGAAAGAATCCTCATTATATGCGTTTAAAATTAGGTGCTCTATGTATACTATACTTAGACACAACAGTGCATTTGTGTATATAATTCTACTATAGTGCGTTTTGATATCTCCTGCTATAATTCGATAATGTAATGATGTGTGTGAATCTAATAATATAAATCAATCGTGTTTATAAATTGTATTTGTAGATGCCATTTTCCAAAGTAATTGTGACAATTACCCTTTTGGAGGTTGTCATCAGGTAGGTATCGGTAATTTAAAATAGTATCGATTTTGTCAGAATCGACAGACCTTTGAGTCAATGTCGTAACCTAGATATTTAAGTTGAAAACAGACTTTTCGAAGTTTATGGTTAGATTAGCCATAGTTAAGTTCTTGTGGACTTTTAGATGAGAAATATGATTTTCGAAATTAGAGCTTATTATTACAATGTCATTGATGTAAACAAAGACAGAATTTTCAAACTCAAAGCCATAGAATAATGTATCGACGAGCCTGTGTTTAGTAGCAGATGAATTTGCCAACCCGAAGGGCATAGTAACAAATCTGAAGGTACCGCGATGACATTGTAATAATAAGCTCTAATTTCGAAAATCATATTTCCCTTCTTTTAAAAGTCCACAAGAAATTAACTACGGATAATCTAACCATATACTTGCCTACCCCCCTGACCTGCCGACAACCCCCAAAAGGGTAAGTGTCGCAGTGGCGCCCAACGTAGGGCGCCACTGTGACACTTACCCTTTTGGGGGTTGTAAATAATAAGAGCTCGATGATTAGGTACACTTATTATTTATTGCCTAAACTTCCGTGGCCACACTAAGTCCTGATTGCAGAGGGTTGCAAATGGGGTAGGAAACACTGGCCTGAACCGTCTCCAAGGCGATGATGGTCCCGTCTCAGACTGCCCGCAACTGGCGGCTCCAGTTCCAGTGAGTCACCCTTCCGCCACGTCGTGGTTCTAGCGTCGACGAGGACGCTTGGAGAAGATCCTCTGCTGCAGAGTGACTCACGCTTACACTACTCGTGAAGTTATCAACTAATACAGAACCTGGAACTGGAGCCGACAGTTGCGGGCAAAGTCTGAGACGGGACCATCATCGCCTAAGAGACTGTTCAGGACTTGGTGTGGCCACGGAAGTTTAGGCAATAAATAATAAGTGTTCCTAATCATCGAGCTCTTATTATTTAAAACCCCCAAAAGGGTAAGTGTCACATAATGTAATATTCATATTTAATTATTTGGTACCTATAGTTGATTATTATATTGACTGCAGCCACGCTTTAGAAACTAATGCGATTATTCAAAAACTAAATAACCCACATTGTAAGTCTTTCAAGAATTTGTCACTAGCCAAGAATTAGTTGTAATTTTGTACAATACAAAATAGTTAATGTATTTTTCCACTGCCAGTATTGCAACATCCAAGTAATAAGCATTTAGAATAAGTGTAGCCATTAGTTTAGATGTTAGTTACATACACTTAAGAAAACCTAGATGAAGTGAAGGATTTTTCATAACATTTTTGTAATAAAATTCAACGAGTACATAAGTTCAGTTGTTTTAATTAAAGCCTACTCGTTGCATCCATTAGTTATAGTTGTATTTATACAGGTGCATTACGCTAAGTTCAATGTAACGCGCGTCAACGCACGATCAAATCTATAGAGCGTTCACATGACGAGCGCCAAAGCACGTTGCGAGAGTACTCGTCAGTACATGAAAGCGCGCGCTCAACTGAACAGCAAACGGATATCAAAGGGCGCGTCAACGCGCGATCGTCTGCGTCTAGAAACTTGTAGAAACTTTTACTTTGAGCGCTGCGTTGACGCCCGCATGTGATCGGTTTTTTAGGTAAATAGGATGTGTCTAAACGCGCGATTTGAAAACGCTTGTCAAAATTTTTCCATCTGAACATTGACCATCCATTGACATCCTAATAATTAAACCTATATGGTACTTCCCATTGTCCTAGAATCATGAAATTTGGCAAGAAGCAAGGTCTCCCAGCACAAGTAAAGACAAAAGTCCGAAAATTGTTAATTTGTAATTTTATCACATAAAAAAAATTTTTTTTTGGGATTACAATGTTGTTTTTTTTTTGGGATAAATCCTTTTCAACTACGGAACCCTCCATTGTGCGTGGTCCGACAAGCACTTGGCCGGTTTTTTTTACTGCTACAATTATACAAAAAAAAACAATGTGATTGCTGAATATTCTTTTTATTTTCATGAACACATCACGCTATAGAAATATAAAAAACAGGAGAAGTGGCAAGGGGGCGTGTCTGTGTCCGCGCGACGAGATCCGTATTAACCATTCATACTTTCATAGTCAAATGGCCGTCTCCGCGAACTAGTGCGCTTTCGACTGTGATCGTGACAAATTATAAGAATGCAGTGTTGTTCAGTGGTTTCTTGTAAAAACCGAAGCCAAAACAGAAGAAATTATGGGATCACTTTCCATAATAATATGCAAGTACAAGTATTTTTAACTGACTTCAAAAAGGAGGAGGATCTCAATTCGTCGGAACCTTAATGTATGTTCCCCGATTACTCGAAGATGGCTGGACCGATTTGGATTTTTTTTTTGTTTTATTCGAGAGGGTATACATCACAGTTGGTCCCATATAAAATTTATTAACTTTGCTTCGGTAGTTTTTGAGTTAGCTTCAATAATACGTATTTTTTCCCGACTTTTATATGGATGATGTTCTAGTTAATTTTGCAGAAAGTGGTATAAGAATTTGTGTGGGGTAGGTACACAACTAAAAAGTGAAAAATAAAAACTTTTTTACAAAAAAATACAACCGACTTCCAAAAACAGCACTACAAAGTGAAAAATAACTTTAATTTCGGAAGTCGGTGGCAAAAAACGAAAATACATTTAACACCGACACCGACTTCCGAAATTAAAGTTAATTTTCACTCTGTAGTGCTGTTTTTGGAAGTCGGTTGTATTTTTTTGTAAAAAAGTTTTTTAGTAAAATTTGTTGTTTTATTTGTCTTTAAAATCGTGAAAAACAACAAATTGTAAAATGTTTCTTGCTTTACGTTATTTTTGTTTTCAAATAACACAGCGACTGTACTATTATGCAATAAATACATTTCCCCTTAACCACTACCTAAGTACGTCGCTGTGACCAGACAAGCAATGTAATAATCACAAAACGATACTTTATTTATGCGGAGGGTCGCGTAGTACGGCCCATAGATTATACAGCGCTGCGTCTTGCGACGAGCTAGTGGTGCGCTTGTGCAGATCCACTAGCGTATCCTATCGGCAAAAATGTCGATTGGATAATGAATATAATATTAGGTCTTTACCTATGAAATTTCCGTTCTGCAGTACTGGCCATTTCAAATCAAAATAATTTTTGTTTGGCTAAGAATTCTAATTTCAAATTAATTTTATTTTAATTACATGGATTTTTTTTTCCAAAAGTAGTCATTTGTTACATTTTCATCGCATTTCAATCTTTTTCGTCATCATGGATACGTTAAAAATTCGAGTAATTATGGAATATGAGTACCGTCGTGGCAGCAACGCGGCACAAGCGGCACGCAACATCAACGACGTTTACGGAGCTAACACTACAAACCAACGCACCACTTGTTATTGGTTTGCTCGCTTCCGTTCTGGAAATTTCGACCTTAAAAATGAACCTCGCGGTCGTCCGAAGACTTTGGTCGACAATGACGAAGTACAAAATGCCTTTGAAGAATTTGCTTCCTCCCATCCAGCTGATTTCTTTAAGAAGGGCATCAATAAACTGCCACTGCGTTGGCAAAGATGCATTGATTGCATGGGTGATTACTTCGATTAATACAAATAAAAAATGCATGAAAAAAATTCGTTTAAATTTTTTCATACAAAACGGCAATTTCATAGGTAAAGACCTATTATTGCTTTTATAGTTTGTTCTTCAATTTGTCTGTCGTTTTGACCCGATTGGAAGATCGATGTAAAATAATGTTTTTACTTATTTTGATTATCTTACAGCATAGTAGAGAAATGCGTAACCAACGTCGTTCGTTAAGTAAGTTTATTCAATTTTAGGTTAATAATCGGTGTATTTTTGGGTTTGAATGCTCGTATTTATGCCTTATCCTCGTGCTATTAATCATACGATATAATTATTAGCAATACGATATGATAGCCTAAACCGGATGTTTTTGTTTTGATTTTTTGATTTACTTATTGATTTTTAAATTAACTACATACTGTTTATTTTTATTATAATATTTTCTAGACGTCAAAT
Source organism: Cosmia pyralina (assembly GCA_946251885.1). Lineage (NCBI taxonomy): Eukaryota > Metazoa > Arthropoda > Insecta > Lepidoptera > Noctuidae > Cosmia > Cosmia pyralina. Next base: position 21,248,743 of record OX276344.1, read on the forward strand.
TTTACTTAGGTACAGGACAACAAAAAAAATATTAGTACAAAAATAAATAGAAGAAACGATTCTTCTATTTATTATTGTTAACTATACGATTTAGTCAATCACTAGCGTATAAGTAAAATAAATGTCTTTTGCCACAGTGCATTCAGAGAGACCAATGTTTTTGTGTGAGTAAGCTGAACGGTGCATGGAAAATACACGATGGATATGACGATTTTTGAAATGCGGGTGAGTGCGCGACTGCGTATCTATTGCTTTTACTGAACTGCATGTGTAGTAGTTGGCCAGTGATAGGGACAAAGTGGAGACACGGTGTTCCGATACATTTTAAACTACTGGGCATATCTCCTTATTTTTTATATGTATGCATCACGCTTTCTAGTTCGAGTTTCAATCAGATGATCATTTTCTTGCCCATATCCTAATTTATTTGGGGTCAGCGTAATAGTGGATTGACAGTGGCATGATGGCACTATCAGGGATTTTAATTTTGAAAACACAAAAAAAACTTTTTACAAAAAAAAAAAACAACCGACTCCCAAAAAAACACTACAAAGCGAAAAATAACTACTCCTACCAACATATCTGTGAAATGGCGAAAATTGGAACTACGGCTGTCATGTTGAAATGTTTTCAATTGTGCCTGTGTCGACGCATCGACGGTGGCGTCCTCTTTCAGTTCACAGATAAGTTGGTAGGACTGTAATTTTGGAAGTCGGTGTCTTTGGTCTTTTAGTTTCGTTTTTTGCCACCGACTTCCGAAATTAAAGTTATTTTTCGCTTTGTAGTGTTTTTTGGGAGTCGGTTGTTTTTTTTTGTAAAAAGTTTTTATTTTTCACTTTTTAGTGGTGCCTAACCAACACAAATTCGAATACCACTCTGCAAAATGAATTAGAGCATCATTCAAATAAACTACTTAAGTATGTGGGAAAAATAAGTATTAAATTATTGAAGCTAACTCAAAAGCCACTCGTCAGAACTTGAAGATATTTATATGCGACCATCTCAGGAGTATACCATTTCAAATAAAAACTTTGCAAAAAGGCAAATATACCTACGTCGCGCTAAGCCGTGTCAGAAGTTTGGAAGGCGTAGTTTTATGTTGATGGAGATAACGAGACTACGAAATATGACTTCTAACAATCAAGGCCACACATAACATACAACTCAAGTAGCGCAATTTGAAGCGGCATATAATTACCATTAAAATTATTTATAGCCAGAGTGCACTTCATGACAATTCCAATAAGCCTATACACGGCTAGAATACATTGTTTTATTACTGAGTTCCGGTGCCTACCTTCCGGCTTCTTCATCAGATCGGTTCGATGTAGGTACCATTTTCATCAAAACCATTTATTTTAAGTTCGTCATAGTCGCTTAACTATCTTAATCGAGATATCTTATCACCATCCGTGAATTACTTATTATCGTTGAGAAGTTCCTGCGGCCATCTGTGGTCTTCTTCATCAGTTCCACTTCAGCAAATGATACTTTCTGAATGCAAATGCTTGATTTGTTAATGAAAATACCAAAATCGCTATATGTACCTATGCCTATAATTTTTGAGGGGTTCCCTCAATTCTTCATGGATCCCATCATCAGAACTTGATTTTGATAAAAATGGGACTAATCTAGGAGTATATCCTTTCAAATAAAAAAAGAATTTTCCAAATCGGTTTATAAATGACGGAGCTCTGAGGTAAAAACAATAAAAAAAAAACAACCGAATTGAGAACCTCCATTTTTTGAATTCGGTTAAAAATTAGTCGAAATTTGCCGCCAAATATCAGAATTTGTCGGTCACCGGTTCAAAAGTTATAAGGGTTCATAGGTGGCCGATCTGGAGATCGTCTCCCCAGCTTGGCCACATTTATGTCTCAAAAACTAGGACACCTAGCGAAGATCTGTTTTCTCCCAAATTTGCATTTTTCTGTTTTCTCCTAAATCTGTGACTTAGTCGCTTAGTCACAGATTTAGTCGGGTCTTAGTTTAGAAGATATAATGAGTTAAATTTTTAAGTATAGTCCAAGAGCTAGATCGAAGAGTTCACGATTAAATTTTTGATCTAGCTCTTGGACTATACTTAAAAATTGAACTCATTGTATCTTTTAAACTGAGACCCGACTAAATCTGTGACTTCATGACTTGGCGAAAAATGGCGACTAATTAGCGAAAGGACAATGGGCAAAAATGTATGGAACTTGGCCCAAGAGCCTCCACTGCTGCGTCTATTAGATTCTGTCCCAGGCTTATATAGCCACATGGGTCATGTTTGTCTTGACAGTACCTAAACTAAAATAATGATTTTACGTTTAGCTTCTTCCTCCCTCTACACCCGCCTGTTGTGGTTATGCATAGCGATGCAATACGAAGACTAAGAATCATAATAAGCTCAACGTTGGTAGTTACTGGATTAACCTTTTGACCGCCAGTGTCACCTATACGTGACAAGCGTAAACTGTCCCTGGACGCCAACGACGTGAATACGTGACAGAAAAAGCGGTATACAAAAACACGAAATAAACAATTTGAACATTACTTTAATGCCTTTTTATTTATATCACCTTAAAATAGAAGCTCTAATCCTTGTTTATTTCTATTAAACGAATTAAATAGCGCTTTAAATGGGGTTGAATAATGGGAATTAAAAAGTAAGAAATCAATTGTAAAAAAGAATGTTCTCACACGCCACTGTCGTGAATATGTGACCGCTAGTGATGTAGCGCATGTTAGATAATATCAAAAATGTACTTCAAAGATCGTTTAAAAACTTTCCACTGCAACGCATTATTTTAGATATAATTTGGTACGAGGGTAAAACAGCATTATCCACTCACACGTCCGTGGATAATACACTATCCACGTAATTTGTCCGAAACGTCAACGTGACAGCGCGCGAAATTTTTAAAAAAAACACATCGACAAGCGAGATATTACGTTGCTACATCCTTATTTCGGAAGCGAAATAGTCATAAAAATGGTGGGCCGTCCACGCCATTGTCACAAATAGAAGACAGCAGATAAGAATAGTGTTGTGTCAACTTGTGTCTATAGTTATTACATTTTCGTCTCATAGCTGTTATTACAGTGTTATACAACTCTGTAAATAATGTATAACTATTAATATAGTAGGAGCAAGGCTAATTTTGAATTAAATTTCAATGTTTTAAGGACATTATGTTATGAAATCGGAGACGAAAATAAAAATACAATTGAATATCGATGTAGTATTGGAATCCCTATTTTTTTCGTAGGTATTTGCGCGGAATTTGTGGCTTGGCGTTGAGGGCACGTTCATGTGTTTTTGCTCTGGCGGTCAAAAGGTTAATAAAACAAGATAGTTGGGGAACAAATAACTTTTATTATTTATATAGATTCTAAAAATCTGGCTGATTGAGGTACATGACGGGTAGGACACAATTGTCGAAGAGGTCCCATCCCTATCTCAATTTTAGACTGCTCCTTGTGTAGTTGTCAATCTTGTCATTGTCAATTATCAAATGTTCCTAATATGTCAAAAATTGTCATTGATTAATACTACTCCGTCTGTGGATTGACCGAATCGAAGTAACCGCTAATAAACAGTATTTTCTTTTTTTTTTGAATTTCCTGTACTTATTTTAAACTCTAATGTTGATACTACGGATTATATTATTACTAAATAGATTTTAGTTCATACGATATTATACAATCATGTCTACCCGTGAAATACTCACCCTACAATTTGGTCACTACGCGAACTATGTTGGTGCACACTTTTGGAACTTGCAAGAACTCAGTTTTGATTATACAGGAACTGTAAAAACAGAAGTTAACCATGATATTTTATACCGTGATGGTCAAACCGCGAAGGGCGAAGTAACATACACACCTCGGCTCCTTTTAGCTGATCTCAAAGGTTCTCTAAAAACTTTGCCTGAAAGTGGTGGTTTGTCTAGTGGAGGAGACGAAAATGAATTTCCATGGGATGCTGTTCAAAAAATAGAAGAACCAGTTCCACCGAAAAATGAGTACTTGGCAGATATTGATGGTCAGGGACCAAGTGTTCACGCAAAAGAATACAACTTTGAACAAGATGTTCAAACTTGGACAGATTACTTATACCCTAGGCTTCATGATAGAACAATTAATATTGTTAAAGAATATGTTCATGGAGAAGATACAGTAAGTTCTGTTGTGTAGTTAAGTAGTGTTGGAATATTGAAAAGCCATGTAAATGTTAAAATTCTTTTTTATTTGTTCTCAGGAATGTATGGACATTTATCATACTGGTAAATCACTGTGGAAGCATGATTTTGGTAATGTATTTATGGAAAATATTAGAAGATATGTGGAAGAATGTGACAGCATGCAAGGCTTTCAAGTCAACTTTGACTGTGTTGATGGGTTTGCAGGCCTTGCTCTTAGTTGTATAGAGCATCTCGCTGATGAATATTCCAAATCCATACTAGCATACCCAATTATACCTTCACATTTCTCTGATAACAATCCTATGACACAAGAAGAAAGAGATAAAGCCAATGTAAAAGATTCCATTAGGCTTGTGAACACAGCAATTTCTATTCAAGAACTGTCAGAACATGCAACATTATTTGTACCCATTTGCACTGGAGATAAAGGATGGAGGAAACCAGGGAGCCCTAGAAAATTTGACTATATTAATTATAACCCTGAACTATACTACCATAGTTCAGCTTTATTAGCTTCAGCCATGGACACATTGAGTCAGAAATATAGACACGAAAGCAACATTTTTACAATATCAGATATTTGTGCTGATCTCACTGGTTATGGCAGAAAAATGGCTTCAGCTTCCTTAGGAATGCCATTACCATTAAATGAATCACAATATTTGATAGACTACTTGAATAATACAACAAGACCTATTTACACAAGTATCACACCAAGTTGTAAGATTGCTACAGACAAAATATTCCAAGTAATCACTGTGAGAGGAGTTCCTGAGAGCTACTTGAAAGCTCCTTTGAAAGAAGCCAGAGAACAAATGAATATTCCAGCATATCGGTGTAATAATGTAAAGGAGATGTTTGAACTATATTTCCAAGCAAATAATTTCCTTTCAGCCACAAATGTAACAATATGTGAAAAGCCCCTAGAAGTCAAAACACCTTACCCAAGATTTTTTTCAAATGAACTTAATAAATATGGGTTTGTGAGAAGTGACACCAGCCAAGAGAAGGTTGAGAGTTGTGCTGTTGTTGCAGGATATCACAATGGCAATTTCATGTCAGACATGATTGAAAAACTGCACAGAGAAACTAGTAGGGTTAAGTTTTCCAAACTGCACAAATTTAACCAAGAAGGGTTTGAAGCTTCAGAGTACAGTGAAAGTTTAGATAAGCTTGCAGAATTCAAGGATAATTATGAAGATGACTTTGAACTGTAATAAAATAATATTTATCTACTAACACTGCCTTACTCAAAATGACTAAAATAACCTTTAATAAAACTTTGTATGTATTTTGTACACTTTCTTTGCAATGTGGGCACATTGCATTTGTACACCCGCTATTGTGATATACACGCCATGTTGAGTACTGGTTGGTGGCCAAGAAACATACAAGTGATTCTTAGTCACATTTTGTACTTGTCACCATGTGACTGACACTGGCATGGGCACCAACTGGGATTTTAATTTTGATAACACAAAAAACTTGTCACTAATTAGTTGAAGACAAATATTAGAATTTGTCAGTCACTGGTTCAAAAGCTGTAAGGTAAGGCTTTATAGATGGCCGATCTGGGGAGCCTAAACCCAGCTTGGCCCAATTTGAATCTCAAAAGCTAGGGCACCTAGCGAAGATCTCTTTTCTCACAAATTTTGCTGCTAATTAGAGCTTTTGATCTAACTACCTTAAAAAATGGAGCTCATTATATCTTCTAAACTAAGACCCGACAAAAACTGTGACTGCAAAAAATTTGGGAGAAAACAAATTCTCACTAGGTGCCCTAGCTTTTGAGATTCAAATTGGGATTAGCTGGGGAGATGCTCCCCAGATCGGACACCTATAAACCCTTAATAAACTTTGAACCAGTGACCCCGACAAATTTCAACTAATTTTTTGTGTTATCAATTCATTATTAAAATCCCTGATGGTGGCCATGCCAGTGTCTGTCACCTTGTTGGTTTTAAACCCACATCTCGTGCTTAGAGAATCGTTTGAGATTGAAAAAAGCACAATTAAAATTGGTACACAAAGCTACAATTCGCACCTTTGCCTTTGGGAACAAAGGGTCACTTCTGCATGTTTTCCAACTTTACAGGAAGAGCATTCTTTCTTTTTTTTTGACGTACCTATTTTTTTAATAACTACTGTTTTAGAGTATTGCGATTCACAGTCTTAAATTGATAGTTCTTCACGGACAATCGTTCCCAAAGGTGCAAAAAGTTATTTTTGTAATTGGTTGTAAAATAAAAGCATGTTTGAAAATTCATATAACTTTATTTAAGATGATTTAGATAAAATAAATCATATCCCATCCACACTATCGCAACTTACATACACATTTACATCAATTAATTATTACGAGTTAAACCAGCGATCACGATGAACGCTCTAATGCTCTCTCCTTCATTCTCGTTATAAATGCTGCACCTTTGTTCTTTCTGAAGTTCTCATAGGGGTCATTGAGGTTTACACCTACACCTGTAACAAAAAAGAAAGAAAAAATTAGGATTGTCAAAACTGTTACTATGAAAGCAGTGGTTATGCATTTGAAGCGATTTCATTTTGATAGAAGAAAAAAACTGCTTCGGAAGTAGGTGGCATGATTTTTTAATTAAATGTCAATCAATCTGCCTCGCCTTTCTCAGTATTTTAAATGGAGCGACTGCCTATCTGACCACAACCCAGTTACTGGGTAACACAATACCCTTTGGTAAGACTGGTTGTCAGACTGAGGCTTCTGACGACCCGTAAGAACTGTCAAAGATCCAGGAATGACAGCCGCTGGGACCAACGGCTTAACCTGATTGATCGACCCGTGTGGCTGTTATTACTTAGCCACTCGCCCTTCAATTAAATGTAGTGTTCTTAAATTTACTCAATTTACCTTTATACTGATCTTGTCTATCTCTAACAATGCCGCCGCTGATTGGTTCAGCGATGCCCTGCCCAGAGGCACCCAAGCCGCCAGCGCTCCACCCCATCTTCTGTAACAGCTGGTGACCTTTGTTGCTCGAGTCCAGACCTGACGTGGACGTAGTCGGATATGCTCCGCCACTGAGAATTCGAGAGAAGAATGGTGTTAAGGAACAATAGTCTTGTACCACAATTATCTAAATACATTTTTACCACTAAACATTGTGTGGCTGACACTGGCATGGCCACCATCACGGATCTAAATTTTAATAATATAAAAAATTAGTCGAAATTTGTCGCCAAATATCAGAATTTGCCGGTCACAGGTTCAAAAGATATAAGGGTGTATAGGTGGCCCCGCTGGAGAGTCTCCCCAGCGTGACCCATTTTGAATCTCAAAAGCTAGGACACCTAGCGAAGATCTGTTCTCTCACAAATTTAGTCGCAAGTTTTCGCCAAGTTACAGATTTTGTCGGTGTGTAATTACAAAGATATTAAAGAATTAAATTTCTTCATACATTGGTACAAGCAAGTACAAAATACTTTAAATAGTTTCTAGACAGTAGGTATCTATGATGTCATAATGTATGGTGGAATGTTTGTTTCGAAATAAAGAAATATAAAGTTATTTTATAATTTGATCCTACCAAAGGAAAGCTGTATTCACTACCTATAAACAGATCTACAATAAATATATCTAATTATTTATCAAACAAAATGTGCACTTAGTCGCTGGCAGATAGAGATCGCTGCGTTCCGTTTCATTTACGGTAAGTAAGAAGGAGATAGATGCGCGTGACCTACAGACGAGCTACTTAGAGCGAGTTGCCCGTGACGTAAGTTGAAAGTGAGCCAGTTTATAGTGGAACTCATTATGAATAGTTAGGAACTCGAGTAATAACGGTTTTGTAATAAATTAGTGTGCGTTTTATATGCATATTTTTCCCTATAGATATATTCTGAACGCAAATATAGTAAGTAAAATAATCTAATAATTTAACATTCAGTTACTTATTAGGTAATTTGAAAAAAAACCTTTGATGAGATATTTTTATTCCAAAAATAGCTATTTACCTAAATAAATCCCAGAAATAAACTCAAGTGGCGTGACCTTTTTTTTCTCGTTCGTTTTAATTTTATCTCTGCACTACAGGTTGTTTTCAAGATGCTATTTTAGAAAATTGTAAATAAATCAATAAAATAACGTGCAGTGAAATTAAAATATATTTATAAAACAAAAACGCAGAAACGTATACGCTTGTCAAATTAATGTCGTCATTGCAGCGGCACATTGTATACATCTTTGATTTAAGATTATTAGGTACCTATGTATTTTTTTTTTTCTGTAAATTATTGTAGCATATTTCAAGCAGTAGGTTAATACTTACATACTTACAATACGTTTTCAACGTTTAAATATTTTACTAAAGGTACGATAATTTGAACGTATTAGGTAAATCATAATTCTTATTTCGGCAACAGACGTTTTATTATTGTAACGTAAATTAAAGCCTTACGTTATAATTTGGTAAAACAGTTGCATGCGACTGTACACCTTGACACCAAATAGACCAAGAGCAAGGTTTAATATTTTCAAAGAAGTTTAAGCGCCTCTCTAACCTAGTAATTTAACCTAGTTATTTCTTGGCAATTTTCCGTTAACATTTCGATCTGGCTCTTGGACTATACCTTAAAAATTTAACTCATTATAATAGGTCTTTACCTATGAAATTGCCGTTTTCTATGAAAAAATTTAAACGATTTTTTTTCATGCATTTTTTATTTGTATTAATCGAAGTAATCACCCATGCAATCAATGCATCTTTGCCAACGCAGTGGCAGTTTATTGATGCCCTTCTTAAAGAAATCAGCTGGACGGGAGGTAACAAATTCTTCAAAGGCATTTTGTACTGCCTCTCGGGCATTGAATTTTTTCCCCACCAAGAAGTTATCCAAATTCTGGAAAAAGTAGTAGTCTGAAGGCGCAAGGTCTGGTGAGTAGGGCGGATGACGGAGAGCTTCCAACCCCAGTTCTTGCAACTTGGAGACCGTCTGCTGTGCAGTATGAGGTCGCGCGTTGTCGTGCAGGAGCAGCGGAGACGAGCGATTGACCAATGCTGGTTGGAGATGTGCCAGCTTCTCCATCATTGTGTTCAGTTCTTCACAGTACACATCTGAAGTAATGCTCACCCCGTTTGGTAAGAAGCTGTGATGAATCACACCGGCGCTAGACCACCAAACAGTGACCATCACTTTTCTAGGGGTAAGTTTTCGTTTAGGGCATTGTTTAGGTGCTGAACCAGGATCCAACCAACTTGCTGAGCGCTTGCGGTTATCAAACAGAATCCATTTTTCATCGCAGGTAACAATGCGGTTCAAAATTCCTTCATTTGTGTGTCTGTTGAGCAGTGCAAGGCACGTCTCGACGCGTACTTCGCGCTGGCGATCAATGAGTTCGTGGGGCACCCATTTGTCAAGCTTTTTTACCTTGCCAATTTGACGCAAATGGACCAATATTGTTTTGACGCTAACGTCGAAAGCTGCTGCTAATTCAGCCGTAGATTGTGTATCATCAGCTTCCACAATCGCCTTTAATTCGTCATTGTCGATCAAAGTCTTCGGACGACCGCGAGGTTCATTTTTCAGGTCGAAATTTCCAGAACGGAAGCGAGCAAACCAATAACAAGTGGTGCGTTGGTTTGTAGTGTTAGCTCCGTAAACGTCGTTGATGTTGCGTGCCGCTTGTGCCGCATTGCTGCCACGACGGTACTCATATTCCATAATTACTCGAATTTTTAACGTATCCATGATGACGAAAAAGATTGAAAAGCGATGAAAATGTAACACTAATCAATAAACAAATGACTACTTTTGGAAAAAAAAATCCATGTTTTTAAAATAAAATTAATTTGAAATTAGAATTCTTAGCCAAACAAAAATTATTTTGATTTGAAATGGCCAGTACTGCAGAACGGCAATTTCATAGGTAAAGACCTAATATCTTCTAAACTAAGACCCGACTAAATCTGTAACTTGGCGAAAACTTGCGACTAATTAGCGACTAAAGAGAGATAACAGATCTTAGCTAGGTGCCCTAGTTTTTGAGATATAAAATGGGTCACGCTGGGGAAATTCACTCCAGCTGGGCCACCTATAAACCCTTATATCTTTTGAACCTGTGACCGGCAAATTGTGATATTTGGCGACTGATTCCGACTAATTAGCGACTAAATTTGTGAGACAACAGATCTTCGCTAGGTGTCCTAGCTATTGAGATTCAAAATGCGTCACGCTGAGGGGACTCTCTCCAGCGGGGCCACTTATACACCCTTATATCTTTTGAACCTGTGACCGGCAAATTCTGATATTTGGCGACAAATTTCGACTAATTGTTTGTGTTATCCGTGATGGTGGCCATGCCAGTGTCAGCCACACCTAAACATTATCTCTGTTGACTTCAAAGTTGAAACGATTGACATAAAATCTTGAAGCCCTGTTGAGAAGTCTTGCCGCACACGGGCCACAAAACACCGGTACCAAGCTGCGGACTACAGTTTTCGTACATTTTATATGAACGATGAGTCCGCAGCTCGGTGGCGGCGTTTGTGACCCATCTACGGCAAGACTAAGTTAATCTTTAAACTGGCGCCCAACAGGGCCAAACTATTTAAATACATGAATGAGATTCAGATTAAGTATGTGTATTGGGAGCCAATGTTGTTTATGGATAAAGGTACAATTCCGAAGGCGACGGCAATGGCGTTGGCAATAAACGCAGGCGACCGTGCCGCTGCAGATTTAATTCTCTAGTCATTGCGGTTGGGCGGCACCGCTGTTGCAGTCTACGGACTGCCTGCCGACGTCGAAATAAAAAGTTACGACCTTTAATGAGGCTTGAGGTTTACACACACAACAAGTGGCTCTCAGAGAAATATTTTTTTAAACTGAAATCTTACACTGCGGTCGACCCAGTCCCTACCTAAACATTAATCTCCACCTGCATCTCAATTTAACATTAGAGCCCGTCTCACCACAGAAGTCCCGCGGCAATGAATGGAACGTCGCATAAGTAGCGCCGCGTCTGCGGGCTTCTGTTGTGAGACGGACGTTAGACTATTATGTCATACTCACAGGAAACTAGGAGGTGTGGGCGATCTAGATTTCTCGATGCGCCGTGACCTCGGCGACTCCCGGTGCCTTTCTCGCTCCCTTGATCTGCTGCGTGACCGCGACCTTGACCTTGACCGGGATCGCCGCCTACCTAATAAACGTATTTATTTTTTAATATAGCAACTGCTTGCTGCATTTACAGTTTACACCATAACGTGCAGCAAGCCAACAACATAACATTAAAAAAAAATCACATTAAGGTGGGTGGATCAGCAGTGATAGCCCGCGAAATTCGATTTTTTTTTTTAATTTTGCAGGTCAGTGTCACGTTGTATCTTGATCAAAATATGATACGCGACAATAACAAATAAAATATGTATTTACTATTTACATAATTATAACCAGTGGATCAGCAGTGATAGCTCGCGAAATTCAATTTTTTTTTGCAATTTGCAGGTCAGTGTCACGTTGTATCTTGATCAAAATATGATTCGCGACAATAACAAATAAAATATGTATTTACTATTTACATAATTATAACCAATAAGTTAGATTTGCTGTGTTTCGATCTGACTTCGGAAATCAGATCGAAACAGCAAATCTAATAAATACATATTTGTTATTGTCGCGAATCATATTATGACTAAGATACAATACCTAATTTGAATTTCGCTATAACTGCGGATGCACCTTAAGCATAGATTATACGTAAATAAGTCAACATCCGGTGCCTGAGAAATCAGGGCGTTCATCAGATTGATCGCCTGGTTTGCGGGAGTACTATCGAGCAGTATGGGTATTATTTTTTAGCACTGTGTACAGTCGCGAGCATAAATATATTAAAAAACCGACCAAGTGCGTGTCGGACCACGCACAATGAAGGGTTCCGTAGTTGAGATTAATTTATCCCAATAACAAACTTAACGTAGTAGATAAACACGTTCTCCCATACATCGACATACCTCACGGTCAATTCTCCAACTGCAAATTATAAGTTTACTAGCTGCGCCCCGCGGTTTCACCCGCGTAGACCGGGATAAAAAGTAGCGGTATGAAAAATAGATGTTAGCCGATTCTCAGACCTACTCAATATGCTCACAAAATTTCATGAGAATCGGTCAAACCGTTTTGGAGGAGTACGGGAACGAACATTGTGACACGAGAATCTATATATATAAAATGGTAAACTGACTGACTGACTGGGTGATATATCAACGCACAGCCTAAACCGCTGGTCCTAGAGAAATGAAATTTGGAGGGTGTGTTCTTTGTAAAGAGTAGGTATCCACTAAGAAAGGGTTTTTCGAAATTCCACCCCTAAGGGGGTAAAATAGGGGATTAAAGTTTGTATGAAAAATCTTATTCCTTGGGTTAATAAACTTGAAACTTGGCAAGAATATTTATCTAAGTAAATTATAAAGATTGTCATTTTTAGTTTTCCTAAACTACCCCCTAAGGAGGGGTTGGGGGGTGTCAAAGTTTGTATGGAGAAATAGCGCGCAGTCCGATTAACTCGGAATTCAGTATTTATACTTGAGACCAAAAATGAAGAATAATGTGTATAAGGGTTTTTTGAAAATCTACCCCTATTAGGGGGTGAAAAGGCTTAGTCAATTTTACTTTTATACACATTATTATTCTTCATTTTTGGTCTCAAGTATAAATACTGAATTCCGAGTTAATCGGACTGCGCGCTAAAATTTCTCCATACAAACTTTGACACCCCCAACCCCTCCTTAGGGGGTAGAATATCGAACAGAATGCGATACTGCTCATCCCTTATAGCAAATAGCGTGATAATTTGTACCTTACAGGCTGAACACACAAGGGGAATATCTATTGCATTATTTTGAACAAAATCTATCCAATAGTTTTTGGTCATATTATTTACTTTCAGAGCAACAGACAGAAAGAAAGTTACCCGGGAGCTCGATAGATGGCGTTAGTGGAAAAAATAGAAGTCGCTATGGTTTCGTTACCGCGCGTTGTATAAGTACCCCAGTGATCCGTACCTTCGGTACGATTTTATTTTCCGGATAAGATACGAAGGAGATAAAATAGTAAGGTAGCTAGGTTAGGTTTAGAAAGTCGGAGCAGAATTTTATGTGTTAAATATCAAGATTTGTTTTTATAAATTAGGATTAGGATAGGATTTTTTCTTTTAGGTAGGTAGCTGTTGTAACATTGATAAGTCTTTTTTTTCTTTATGTATAGGTTTTAAAGTATATTATTTTTAGATATTTTTTTTATGATTTGTTTATTTTTCACTTTTATTTAGACTAAGGAAATTGATTGTAAATATGGTTGTTGAAATTATAAATATTGATGGGCAGATGGTACAACAGTTTGTCGTACCAATCGTAGGGGACGGAGCTTGCCTTTTTAGGTCTCTTTCTTTTTTGATGCACGGAAATGAAGAAATGGCATTCGAAGTACGTCAACAAATTGTCGATCACGTAAAGCAAAACTGGGATGAGTTTTCCGGTTTTTCTGAAAATGGACGTGGTGATAACTACAATACATCAGACGAATACTATGCCGATATGATTCTGTCTTCAACTTATGGCACATTATGTGAGTTGACCGCGGCAGGCAGAATATATAATTTTGTTTTTGAGGTTTACCGCAATTGCAAGTTATATGTAAAGGTTGGTGCTGAAGGTTGTCCGGTTAAGCGCCTTCGCTTTTCAGGCGATCTATGTAGTGGTCATTTTGAAGCTTATGTTTCAGATGAGGAACAATTATCTGAAGTAGAAATAAATTCTACACTCAATCCAATCTCTGTAAAGGCTAAAAAAATTACTTCCAGACGTGTTGAAGTAGTTGATTATATACCTGTGTCATCAACTGATTCAGATTTTTCTTTGGATTTTTCTTCCAAACCGCCAGTTAATGTATCTATTTCTCAGTCGACTTGCTCGATAGCTCAAAAGAAAAATAAGAAGCGTAGAGCTAGATACACAGCAGCAACGAGAAAAAGTCAACTAAAACAGGCTCAAAAAAAGTATTCAAAAAGTAACCGTACACCTTATCGGAAAGCGGCATCTAAATATAAAAAAAAAAACTCAGAAATGCACAGGCAAGATGCTGCTAATTATCAGCAGGCTCATCCTGAAGTACACAGGCGAGCTGCTGCTAATTACCAGCAGGCACATCCTGAAGTGCACAGGCGAGCTGCTGCTAATTACCAGCTGGCAAATCCTGAAGTGCATAGAGCGGCTCAGTCACGATACAACACGCAGGCAACTGCAAGTCCATGGATTACAAAGTACCTTTCAGGTATGTCTTACAATCCAGGAATGGCTTACGAAAACGATTGTATGGTGTGTATAGGCAATATGAATAATAAGTGTCAGTGGTGCAACGCACTCAAATGGAAGGATGAGACTCTTGGAATGTGTTGTGGTAGTGGAAAGGTGCAACTCGAAGCATTACATAGTCTTCCTGATCCTCTATACAGTTTGGTAATGGATCTGCACCCAGACCATAAGCATTTTATGAGTAATATTCGTAAATACAACAGTTGTTTTCAGATGACATCTTTTGGCGCAAAGCAGGTGGTGCAGGATGGTTTTATGCCAACATTTAAAGTACAGGGTCAGGTCTATCATTTGGTTGGAAGCATTTTACCGGAACCAGGTGAGAAAGCTAAATTCTTGCAGATTTATTTCGTTGGAGAAGACGATAGAGAAGTAAGTCTAAGGTGCTCAAATTATCAAGGATTGAAACCAAGTTTGGTTAAACAGTTACAAAAAATGCTTCATGATGTTAACCCTTACATAAAAGACCTCAAAAGCACCATTGATAAAATGACCCCCACCTGTGAATCGTTTAAAGTAGTCATTCATGCCGAAAAGAAACCACTTGAAGGTCACAGAGGGCGTTTTAACGCCCCAACAACCAACGAAGTTGCTGTGGTGATGGTTGATCAGCAATTTGAGAAACGGGACATTATTTTGGAAAGCCGTAGTACTTCTTTACGTCGGATAAGTGAACTGCATCGGTCATACGATGCCTTGCAATATCCCATAATATTTTGTTATGGTGACGATGGTTATTCTGTCAACTTGCCTCAACACGATCCCATGACAAAATTGCCTCTAAAAAAAACAGTTTCGGCAGCCAGTTTCTATTCCTTCCGTATAATGATAAGAGACGGTGAAGATAACATTCTCCTGCGTTTTATCGCTCTTTTTAGTCAGTATTTAGTGGATCAATACGCTAAAATAGAAACCGAGAGACTCAATTATATACGACATAATCAGGCAAAGTTACGTGCAGATAATTATATACATCTTAAGGATGCAGTTAGACGACAGGATGCTGATGCCAATCAATTGGGACAAATGGTAGTACTACCGTCCTCTTTCACTGGTGGTCCGAGGTACATGCACGAGCGTACCCAGGATGCAATGACATATGTACGCAACTACGGTCGCCCTGATCTCTTTGTGACGTTTACATGCAACCCTCGCTGGGAGGACATCACCAAAGTTTTACTTCCCGGACAAAAGTCTTGTGATCGTCACGATATAATTGCTCGAGTGTTTCATATAAAAGTAAAAAAACTGATTAACTTATTAATTAAAGGACAAATATTCGGAGAAATTCTATGCTATATGTATTCGGTTGAGTGGCAAAAACGTGGTCTTCCACATGTCCACATTCTTCTATGGCTGAAAAGTAGCATAACGCCAGACTCTATCGACAAAGTAATCTGCGCTGAAATACCTGACCCTGCACTTGATCCAAAACTTCACGAAATAGTAAAGTCGAACATGATTCATGGCCCTTGTGGAAGCTTTAATCATAAATCACCTTGTATGAAGGACAACAGCTGCACTAAAAGATATCCCCGACCTCTATTGAGGGAAACACAAACAGGTGATGATGGCTATCCACAGTATCGGAGACGATCTGCTAGCGAAGGCGGTTTTACCGTTAATGTTCATGGTATGGATCTAGATAACCGTTGGGTAGTTCCTTTTAACCCTGTACTATTAAAAACTTTTAACGCACATATAAACGTTGAGTATTGCAACTCTGTTAAATCAATAAAATATGTATGCAAGTATGTTAATAAAGGATCGGACCAGGCTACATTTGCACTAGAAAACGAAAAAGATGAGGTGAAGATATATGAGAGCGGAAGGTACATAAGTAGCTCAGAAGCAGTGTGGCGAATTCTTGGGTTTTCCATACATGAGCGTTTTCCCACAGTTGTTCATTTAGCAATTCATTTGGAAAACGGTCAGAGAGTTTACTTCAACTTAAATAATCTAGCTGACAAAATAGCTAATCCACCAAAAACGACGCTTTTAGCTTTTTTCGAACTATGTCAATCAGATAACTTTGCTAAAACTCTACTTTACTCTGAGGTACCCGCATATTACACATGGAATAAGAGTAATTTCGTAAGACGAAAAAGAGGAGTAACAGTTGATGGTTGGCCAGGTGTGATGAAAGAACGCGCCTTAGGTAGAGTATATACAGTTCACCCGAACAATACGGAGTGCTATCATCTGCGTTTACTGCTACATGAAGTGCGGGGCCCAACTTCATTTGAAGCACTAAAAACTGTGAATGGTGTGTTGCAGCCTACTTTCCAAGCTGCTTGCAAAATGTTAGGTTTGCTTGAAGATGATCTACACTGGCATGCGACGTTGGAGGAGGCAGCGCTTTGTCAGTCACCAGCAAAAATGCGAGAGCTGTTCACAATTATGTTAGTCTTTTGTCAAATATCAGACCCAATAGCTCTTTGGGAAGACTTCAAAGACTATTTGTCTGAAGATTTTAAGCACAGGCTGCAAAAAGAAATCGGAGACAATGTAGACAATTTCAAAGACCAAATTTTAAATGAATGTCTATCTGATATTGAAGAAGCAGTGCTGACGTTAGGTGGAAAATCAATAGATATGTACGGTTTGCCAAAACCAACCAAACCACAAGTTGCCGGTAATAGAGAGTACATGAGAGAAACTAATTTTGATACAGTAGCTTTGGAAAGTTTTGTAAATAATAGTACGGAATCGTTGACCGCCGAGCAAAAGTCTGTATATGACCAAGTCATGAAAAGCGTAGAAGTAAGCGAAGGACAAATTTTCTTTCTGGACGCCCCTGGTGGCACAGGTAAGACTTATCTTATAAACTTGCTCTTGGCAAAAGTAAGAAGCACTCGAGACATAGCTTTAGCTGTAGCATCGTCTGGGATTGCTGCTACATTATTAGAAGGAGGTCGAACTGCACACGCTGCCTTAAAACTACCTCTAAACCTTACAAATGTAGAGACACCCTTATGCAATATACCAAAGCAAAGCAATCTTGCCGAAGTGCTTAAAAATACTAAACTAATAGTATGGGACGAAATAACGATGGCACACAAAAGAGGAGTCGAAGCCTTGAATAGGAGTCTGCAGGACATACGAAATAATAAAAACATAATGGGTGGCATGACGGTGTTGCTAGCAGGAGATTTTCGCCAGACTTTACCGGTAGTGCCCAAAGGAACGCGCGCAGATGAGATCAAAGCATGCATCAAAAGATCTTTCTTATGGCCTTCGATTAAAGTGTTAAAACTCACTCAAAACATGAGAGTACATCTCAGAGGTGAAGTTTCTGGAGGTAGATTTTCAGATCTTCTTCTTCAAATCGGAAACGGAAACTTTCCACAAATAGATGGGTTGATACAAATACCAAATGAATTATGTACTGTGGTATCAACAGTTGAGGGACTTATAGATAAAATTTATCCTGATGTTAAAAATATTAAAGACAAACCGATGGAGTGGTTATGCGAGAGAGCCATTTTGACTCCCAAAAACGACCAAGCCGCTGCGATCAACGAAATGTTGATAAATACATTCGGAGGTGAAGAAATGATTTATAAGTCTGTTGACACCATGGTCGATATGGACGAGTCGGTCAATTATCCTGTAGAATTTTTAAACTCTCTTAATCCGCCGGGTCTTCCGTGTCACAGACTTATGTTGCGTGTAGGTGCTCCTGTCATGTTGCTTCGAAATATACGGCCTCCAAAATTGTGCAATGGAACTAGACTCCAAGTAACAGCTCTCCGCCGCAATGTTATTGAGGCCAAAATACTAACTGGATCTGCCAGAGGAGAAACTGTCTTCGTGCCGCGTATACCATTGATACCAAATGACCTTCCTTTTGAATTTAAAAGATTGCAGTTCCCAATCAAGGTTTGTTTCGCGATGACTATCAATAAATCACAGGGACAAACTCTGAAATTTGCAGGAGTTGATTTGCGGCAAGACTGTTTCTCCCACGGCCAGTTTTATGTGGCTTGCTCACGTGTAAGCTCTCCAACTAGCCTGGTTGTTTTAGTGCCCCCTTCCGAATTAGTGAAAAACATTGTGTATAAAGAAATACTATGAAAGACGGTATTTAGGTAGATACCGGTCCTTTACAGTAGGTATTTCTTTTTTTTTTCAAATATCACACGTAGTGGAGGACAATTAGCCGTGAACAAAACTCTATATTCTTATTGTTATAAAAAAGTACGAAACTCACGCGGACGAAGTCGCGGGCAGAAGCTAGTTTTATATATAAGATAATTGCATATTTTTTTTATTTGATAAAACTATCCGTGTTTTGTTATTTTGTATTGTGTACCTATCATGAATCTTGTGTGTGTAATAAATATTATTCTTATTCTTAACTACAAATGAACAATTTTCAGACTTTTTCCTTTATTTGTGCTGTGAGACCTTGCTTCTTACCAAATTTTATGATTCTAGGTCAACGGGAAGTACCCTATAGGTTTTGATTTACTTGCCAGTATCAAAATATGTCGCATAAAAGGCCTTATTTTTTATTACATTGACTTAAGGAGGATGCGCTGTGGTATAGCCCGTTAAATTAATTTTATTTATTTATTTATTTATCCAATCTTACACTATTTTTATTTTGGTTTTTTTGCAATTTGCAGGTCCGTGTCAGGTAACGCAAGAAAATTTGAATTTCGCGAGCTACCACAGCGCATTCCCCTTAAAGAATGATTTTTTTAGAGCTCCAAGGGACCGTAGACCTACTTAATTCATTCATTCTCCTGCCCTTATCCCAATCTATTTGGGGTCGGCGCAACATGTCCTTTTTTCCATACTTCTCTATTATTCGTCATCTCGGTAGTCACCCCCTTTCTAGCCATGTCATCTTTCACACAATCCATCCATCGTTTCTTTGGTCTTCCCCTATTCTTATAGCCATCGACATTCATACTCAAAGCTTTCCTCACTCCTCCGCATCACATGCCCATACCATGACAGCCGATTTCCGCACAACTTTTCAGTCACCGGTGCCACTTTTAGACTTCCTCTTATGTACTCATTTCTTATTCTATCCATTCGTGTAACACCACACATCCCTCTTAGCATTCTCATCTCAGCTGCATGCAACTGCTTTTCATTCATCCCTTTTGTGGCCCAACATTCTGATCCATACAAGACAGCAGGTCTAACCATTATTTTATATATCTTCCCCTTAAGTTTAAGGGGAATGCCGGAGTCGCAGATTGTCCCCGTGACCTGCCGCCATTTCTCGTCCATCCAGTGTTAATCCTATGCTTAACCGTCCGATCTACTTCGCCATCGCTTTGCACGAGTGAACCGAGATACCGAAAGTCGGAGCAGACTGGGAGAAGCGCGCCATCAAGCGCTATGCCTCCAGAACTGGAGATACCGCCGAAATCGCAGAACATATATTCAGTTTTGGTTCTGCTGATTTTCAAGCCAACATTCTCCAGTTTCTGTTGCCATTTCTCCAATCTGCTCCGAATCTCGGGTAAATCTTCACCGACAAGAACAATGTCATCGGCAAACAGCATGCACCAGGGTGCCTCTTCCTGTAGATTCGACGTCAGAGCATCCATAATCAACAGGAAGAGGTAAGGACTTAAAGCCGACCCTTGGTGCAAGCCAACAGGCACATTGAACTCGTTGGTATTCCCAGCAGCCGACCGGACGTAGGTACGAGATTGACTGTACATAGCACGAATTAACTCAACATACTTCCCGGGCAAACCTTTCTCTTTCAAGGCCCACCACAACACATCCCGAGGTACCCTATCATACGCTTTCTCCAGATCAATGAACACCATGTGCAAGTTCTTGTGTGCACGTCTGTACTTCTCGCACAATTGGCGGAGTGCAAAAGTGGCGTCCATTGTTCCTCGACCTGGCATAAACCCAAACTGGTTCGGGGTAATTTCATTCTCCTCTCAAAGTCTTTTCTCTATTACTTTCTCCCATACCTTCATACTATGTGACATGAGCTTTATTCCTCGATAGTTGTTGCAGTCCTGTACATCACCTTTATTCTTGAAGATGGGCACTAGCGAAAGAATAAAGTCAGCCACATACATCCATCTTCTTTTAAGCACTTCCATACTTCTACTGGTATATCATCTGGGCCCAAGGCCTTTCCATTTTTCATACTTTGAACTGCCTTTCTGACTTCATCCATGCTAATTTCCCTCACCAAACCCATATTTACTTGTACCTCTTTAAGCACACCATTCCATTCATTCTCTTCGTTCATTAGCCTTTCAAAATAAATCTTCCATCGTTCTTTTATTTCGTCATCTTTGGACAGAACCTTACCGGCGTCGTCTTTCATACATTTATTTATTTATTTATATATACTTTATTGTACACCACAAAAATACATAACAAAAAAAAAAAGACACAAACTACAAAATATACAATGGGCGGCCTTATCGCTTTCTGCAATCTCTTCCAGGCAACCATAGAATGGACATTTAATGTGAATAATATCTCTCGTTCTCCTTTCTCTTGCTTTTGTAATCCGGTAGAGCTCTTTCTGGCCTCTAGGGCTGTCCAGTGAGTCATACAACTTCTCTTTCTTTTTCTTTCTTTCATTTTTTTTTTTCATTTATTTCTCTTTCATTTCTTTTTTTCATTTCTTTCTCTTTCTTCTTACTTATTTGATATTAATTTCAACTTGATACCTCCACGCGTTCCTGAGATAAAGGGTATTGACAGACTGACAGACAGACAGACGGACAACGAAGTGATCCTATAAGGGTTCCGTTTTTCCTTTTGAGGTACGAAACCCTAATAATGGACAGTTTGGCAATAATATCTGATTTCATGATTCATTAATTAATATAGTATTATGTTCTCAAGAAGTCAGCAAATATGTTTGATCATCTCTGGAAAACCAGATACACATACTTCTGAACCGGGTATGCAAAGCAGATATTTATAACCCAAGGCATGTCCAATATTTATGCATTCTGAGAGGTAAGGTAACCCATCTTTTTGAAGCCGATGCGTAACCTACATTTTGATGTTGCCTGTCTCGTCATACAGTTTTGGTGTTTCTTCGATGTCACACATTATTTGCTGCTTTCTTAAAAACATATTAATGAATCAATCATGATAGGGCCAAGAGAGGCTATGTATAACATTGATCATGATTGCACTATTTGGTTGTATTTGTTTACACTTTTGTAACGGCGCTGTCAGTTTGCGTATTGTCGCCGTTATATTAGGTCTTTACCTATGAAATTGCCGTTTTGTATGAAAAAATTGAAACGAATTTTTGTCATGCATTTTTTATTTGTATTAATCAAAGTAATCACCCATGCAATCAATGCATCTTTGCCAACGCAGTGGCAGTTTATTGATGCCCTTCTTAATGAAATCAGCTGGACGTGAGGCAGCAAATTCTTCAAAGGCATTTTGTACTGCCTCTCGGGTATTGAATTTTTTTCCCGCCAAGAAGTTATCCAAATTCTGGAAAAAGTAGTAGTCTGTAGGCGCAAGGTCTGGTGAGTAGGGCGGATGACGGAGAGCTTCCAACCCCAGTTCTTGCAACTTGGAGACCGTCTGCTGTGCAGTATGAGGTCGCGCGTTGTCGTGCAGGAGCAGCGGAGACGAGCGATTGACCAATGCTGGCTGGAGATGTGCCAGCTTCTCCATCATTGTGTTCAGTTCTTCACAGTACACATCTGAAGTAATGCTCACCCCGTTTGGTAAGAAGCTGTGATGAATCACACCGGCGCTAGACCACCAAACAGTGACCATCACTTTTCTAGGGGTAAGTTTTCGTTTAGGGCATTGTTTAGGTGCTGAACCAGGATCCAACCAACTTGCTGAGCGCTTGCGGTTATCAAACAGAATCCATTTTTCATCGCAGGTAACAATGCGGTTCAAAATTCCTTCATTTGTGTGTCTGTTGAGCAGTGCAAGGCACGTCTCGACGCGTACTTCGCGCTGGCGATCATTGAGTTCGTGGGGCACTCATTTGTCAAGCTTTTTTACCTTGCCAATTTGACGCAAATGGACCAATATTGTTTTGTCGCTAACGTCGAAAGCTGCTGCTAATTCAGCCGTAGATTGTGTATCATCAGCTTCCACAATCGCCTTTAATTCGTCATTGCCGATCGGACGACCGCGAGGTTCATTTTTCAGGTCGAAATTTTTAAAATAAAATTAATTTGAAATTAGAATTCTTAGCCAAACAAAAATTATTTTGATTTGAATTGGCCAGTACTGCAGAACGGCAATTTCATAGGTAAAGACCTAATATATACTGCCTAGGCATTATGTAAGTCCTTGAAACCCAATAATGATTCGAATTATTAGATTGTGTTGAGAACTAGATACGATAGCGCCATTTTGACAGTTGCCTTCCCCATTAACGAATAGCCGCCTAAGAAGTTTCACTGCAAAAACCCTTTTTATCAATTTATAATCTAAAAATAATTGGAATCGGTCTATGTGACTATTACATACCGAGACTCCTACGTGCCTCGGAAAGCACGTTAAGCCGTTGGTCCCGGCTATCATTTCGTGGATATTTGACAGTCGTTACGGGTCGTCAGAAGCCCGAAAGTCTGACAACCAGACTTACCAAAGGGTTTCGTATTACCCAGTAACTGGGGTTGTGGAGGTCAGATAGGCAGTCGCTCCATGTAAAATACTGGTATTCAGCTGGATCCGGTTAGATTGGAAGCCGACCCCAAAATAGTGGGGAAAAGGCTAGGCAGATTGATTGGTCTGTGTGACTACGCCTTTGATTAACTTATTGACAATATTGTATTTTCATAAAATAAAATTTAGATTTCAATGAAAGGATGGCTGAAAAGTCGTCCTAATTGGCTTCGATCGTACGAGCAAACGATGCGATTTCGTCGCACGACGAGATTAAACACACACATTTACATTGCGCGACGAAATCGCATCGTTTGCTCGTACGATCGTTAGCCAATT
Organism: Cosmia pyralina; assembly: GCA_946251885.1. Lineage (NCBI taxonomy): Eukaryota > Metazoa > Arthropoda > Insecta > Lepidoptera > Noctuidae > Cosmia > Cosmia pyralina. The sequence goes on from OX276344.1 coordinate 21,272,213, forward strand.
AGGACGACACCTAAGTGATTACAAAGGAAAAATATTTAGTGATGAATCTCATAAGTGATATTCTTTCCGAGATAGTTGTGTTCAAAAACGTGGAAATATAAAGCATTTTTTTTTTTAACTCAAATTAATTTTAATTTAATCGTTATTAATCAGACTACTATATTTAATATCGTATGCCATCGATTTAGGCGAACATTTTTGTCTAGCAAAAATTAGGTTTTTTCATCATTATTTTTTTGCTATATTTTTTACTAGCTACCCTGGCTTCGCATGGGTAGCAGAGCCAACATCTATTTTTCTGTGGTAGTGTAGAAACAGCCTGTTGCTTTGAGTATGTGGGTTAGATTAATATGTAACACATGTTCATCCTAGTTGGAGTATTTTTAATGTATTTTATTTCCAATACTGCAAATATTTTGAAATGTAAATAATAGATACATATTGTTTTCATATAACTCTACTGGTTTACGCGGCGCACGCCAGTAAAGCTCCCAGTCGGCATAATTTTTTCCGACATCTTCAATAATCATCGTCATATTTCGGCCAATTTACACAAAACCTTAGTGAATTATACACCTAAACCTTCCTCACGAATCACTCCCGTCCATTGTTGAAAACCGTATCAAAATCCTTCGGTAGTTTTTGAGTTCATGGCGTTCAGACAGACAGACGGACGCGACGGCCCCCCGCCGCGCCCGTCTGTCTGAACATCGATTGTATCTATATATACAGGGTGTTTGGTGCATCGTTTGCCAAATTGAATTGGCCGAAAGAAGAGGTCATTTGCTATCGCTTCAGGCTCAAGTACTCATTTTTGGCCACACCGGTTTTTTTATTACAACTTTCTAATTTTTATTTTGAAAAAATCCAAAACTCAGCATTAAAGCTTAAATTAAAAAAAAGTTTTAAGTGTAGTCGTCAAATTTCATTTTTATTTACATATGTACTGTTGTATGGCTCTATCAAATTTAAAATTACTTGCCAGTTACATCTAGTTTTTTTTTAATAAATCACAAAGTTTTTGGAAAAATAAAAAATGAACTTAAAACTCAACTTTAAATAGCTATAAAAAAAAAACTAAAAGCGATCGGGATCTTCGAATTATTTTAAAAAGTTCTCCAGTCTATCCCCTTTCCAACGGTATGCAATGTGTTAAAAAACTCTTTTAATATCTTTAATAATTAGCTAAATGTGTAGTCGAGACACATCAGGCTGATATTGGATATTACGTTTAAAACACTAGTTTTCGCATAAATTACATGCTATTAGTAGATAGATACTGTTATCTCACGTCTTACGTAGTCTCTTATCTCGTTCTTACATAGGGAACTTTCCTCGAAATTGAAAAAAAAATACATTATTACAAAAATAATCATTTATTAATAAGTAATTTAATTACATACTAATCTTACAAGTCTTGTTCAAACTGTCTACCACTATTGCGTATGCACGCGCGACATCTTCGTCTTATCTCAACTGTAGTGGTGCGTAAACGCATTTCTGCTTTGATCGTCATGAAAGCCGCCTCAATGCGTTGGACTAAATCATCTCTTGTCTCAACTTCCGTGGCGTAGACGAGTTCTTTGGCCCGTCCCCAGACGTAAAAATCCAACGGAGTTAAGTCTGGAGAACGTGGAGGCCAAGGAATAGGGCCATCCCTCCCAATCCATGAGTCCGGGAATGCATCATTCAAGTACTCCCTGACGGTTATTCTCCAATGAGCGGGACAACCGTCATGTTGGAAAACAAAAGACCTGTCTTCACTGAAAATTGGCAAATCAGCTAATAATAAGGGCAACTCTGTTTGCAGAAATTCTAATTCTTGTAAGATTAGTATGTAATTAAATTACTTATTAATAAATGATTATTTTTGTAATAATGTATTTTTTTTTCAATTTCGAGGAAAGTTCCCTATGTAAGAACGAGATAAGAGACTACGTAAGACGTGAGATAACAGTATCTATCTACTAATAGCATGTAATTTATGCGAAAACTAGTGTTTTAAACGTAATATCCAATATCAGCCTGATGTGTCTCGACTACACATTTAGCTAATTATTAAAGATATTAAAAGAGTTTTTTAACACATTACATACCGTTGGAAAGGGGATAGACTAGAGAACTTTTTAAAATAATTCGAAGATCCCGATCGCTTTTAGTTTTTTTTTTATAGCTATTTAAAGTTGAGTTTTAAGTTCATTTTTTATTTTTCCAAAAACTTTGTGATTTATTAAAAAAAAACTAGATGTAACTGGCAAGTAATTTTAAATTTGATAGAGCCATACAACAGTACATATGTAAATAAAAATGAAATTTGACGACTACACTTAAAACTTTTTTTTAATTTAAGCTTTAATGCTGAGTTTTGGATTTTTTCAAAATAAAAATTAGAAAGTTGTAATAAAAAAACCGGTGTGGCCAAAAATGAGTACTTGAGCCTGAAGCGATAGCAAATGACCTCTTCTTTCGGCCAATTCAATTTGGCAAACGATGCACCAAACACCCTGTATATTATATATCAACGTCTAATTGCGTTGATACTTCCGATTGTGTGACGTCTACGCCGCGTTAGCGCAGCGTTCAATTGACTCCAGAGGAAACGCCGCAACAACGTGATGCCTGTGCTGTGCATACGTTTATCGAACGCCTACGCTGGACAAATGCTAGTGTGAAGGCGCTCTAAGCGAAAGCAATAAGAAAATAAAACTTACTTTCTCGATTCTCTCTGTCCCCCCTGTCTCGCCTCCATGAAGTTGATGACGATGACGTCGACTTTCTTCTTGGAGACGGCGATCTTGACTTTGATTTTGTAGGCGAAGGTTTCTCTGGTGTTTTACTTTTTGATCTGAGTTAATAATAATAAAAAATAAAAAAATCTATGATACAGCATGGAGCACGGAGTACATGGAGTGCTCATTCACCGTGTTTGATGTTAGCGAGGGGAAAGAACGTCATTAAACATAAACAACTGCCGGCGTCGCGGTAAACGGCCGATTAGCGACTACTCTACGAAAATTACGCCTCAATTTGCTTACAAAATTTGTTTTAAAAGTGATAAATTCGTACCTATATCTTCTGCCGGGAGGTGTGGGTTGTTTCTGCAGGTCTTTTGGTATAGGACTGGGGGATCTTGACTTCTCCCGAAAGCCCTGTGCCACTGCTTCTTCCTTCATTTTCCTAGCAGCATTCTTGGCTTTGTAGTATTCGTACAGGCCCAATTTCTCCCAGCCCTCACTGAGAATGAGAAGAAATATTTAAATAAGCTTGATACATTGGATAAGTTATCTGTTACATTACACATTTCATACATTTACAAAACTTGCCATGCCATGATCACAATGATGTAATGAGGTTATATGATCGAATATGCACTACCCCATAAAAACAACATTTGCTGATCAAAAAAGAAATGTACTTACTTGTCTCTAGGCCTCTCATGATTAGGCGAGGCATAGAATGCGTCGACAGCAGCCAAGAGTCTTTCATTAGGCGGGGCAGGAGGGGGCAGGCGAATCTGCGCTGGATCCAATGGTCGATATCTGTCGTCTTCTAACTAAAAAAAGGACATTTTATTAGAGAAAGAAAAAATACAAATCCGCGGCAGAAAGGAATGGAGTGGTTAACAAAAGGAGTACTAATAATATTTGTCCTTGTCTATAAATTGGTTTAAGTTGAGAGACAAGCAGGGAAAAGTACTTGGTCCGACGGCATACACATTTATTACGCAGATGTCAAGAGCATTCGCCCGTAGATTATCACTCCATTTGTTTGTCACTCCTCATTCACAAAGAAAATAATTGAATTTACATACCATAATGAGTGGGACCATCAAACCAGCCGGTAGTTCGAAATAGGGTACTGAAGGCATTAGATCTTCATTGTTTACTTCAGGGAATGGTGGGAATCCAGGTGGGGGCTTACTAAGATCTGGTAGACCATTTTGGAATGCTAACAGTGCTGAGTTATCATTAGGTATGAAGCCAGGAGGTGGTTGGGAAAAGTTTATATTTGGAAGATTTGATAAGTCTGGCTCTTCAATAATCTCACTATCCTTCTTCTGACTAGTTATTTGGTCAAATGTCTGACTGTCATAACTGTTCTCGTTTCCACTAAGACTATTGTTAGAGGCGTAGTTATCGCCACTTTCGCTACCATATTGGTTATTTGAATTGAAGGCTGGTTCATAGCCACCCATTGGTGGGAAGCTTTGTTCATTGAAACTGTTATTTTGAAAACTGTTTTGCATGTTGTTCTGCTGTACACTGTCTTTACTCTGATCGTGGCTGTTCTGTAATTCAATGGCGTGTTTCTGCATTTCTAATTGCTGAATCTGCTGCATTGTGTGTGCCACAAAGGCTTGGTGTTGAGTTTGATAGCTGGAAAATAATAGATATGTTATGTTTGAAATTTTAACGGTGAATTGAAATTTTATATAATCAGTACTAGTCAAACTTACTTTTCAAAGGTGGATTTAGTTTGTTGTGTTAAATGGGCAATAGCATTTGAGTGTTGTGAGATCAGATTGTTCTGGTACTCTTGGTAGGAGCTGGTGGGACTCTTCATTTTCTCAATGACGGCAGTCTCGAAATAGTTTGACTTGGATTCCCAAAGTCGAAGCAGTTTGTTAAGTTTAGCCTCCTGCTCTTCAGTGACGGCTGAAACAGCAAAATGATTAAAGAGTTGTCATATGAGCCAGGCTGACACTAAGCAAGTTACCTGACTGGCACAAACCACAGGCGATGATGTACTAAAAATGCTTTAACTTGAAGATGAGAATGCACAATCGAACAAGAGAGACCTACATCTTGAGGGCATTATTATAAATATGTTACCTATACTGGCATTGCAAAACATTGGAACCACCACATTTTCCAAATTTTTCTTGAGATCTTCTGCGTTTTTGCGTGCGCTGTAATTAGGAATAATAGTATCATAGACACCGATTTGATAATGACACCAAGTAAAGGGAGGTACATAATCTTAGAGGGGATTTAAAAAAAAATTGCTTTAAAAATAAGTAAAATATGGTTTACGTATCGCCGTCGCATTATTCTTGTATTTAAATAAGTAAAGAAATAGAATTAAATACCTGCATGTTATGCTTACTTTTACAACAAATAGGTGTGAATTGAAGCTATAGAGTCCATACAATACAAAGTGATTATTTCTAAACAAAATATATAGGTATGATAACATAAGAATACCATTTACTCTATTGCCAAGAAACCAATAAGAACCACGAATTACATCAAAGTCTTGAAAGCAAAACAACTAAAGTTACAATAAGACCCTGAACATGGAGAAATGAGTTTAGGTGTAAATTATACTGGTGTTTGGTACTAACCAATGGTGTAAGACATCATTGACCAGGTAAATGATGTGGAGTTTCTGCGTGAATGCTGCACCCGGCTGTGTCACTTTTCTTAGCAGGTGTTGCGATATCACTTTGCCCGCATCGTGTGAAGTTGCATGCTGTAATATCCAGCCTTTCCCTATGGGGAGAATTGACAAGCAGAAATATAAGTAAAAACTTCTTGTTCTTTTATTTAATCACTATTAATAATTATGTTTTATATAAGTACTCACTATTCAGGTGTTTTAAATGTATCCAAGTACTAATAGATGTTTATGAATAAGATAATTAATCATTTCCTTACATATCAGGTGTTAGAAGATCAGATTAGGTCAAATAAACTGTCAAGCTTGATGAAAATATAGGGTAGTAAGTAGTGTGGCTATAAGCAAAACATATTACGGGAGGACACTTGATGCTAATTCCTATAAAAAATAAACCATAGAAATGTTGATGTGCAATTCCACAGACAACTTGTCACCTGATGATATGCTGTCTTTGGTGCAAGTGTCAATGATTGGTTGCAGTATGCTGTCGAGTTCACTGAGGCTGATATGGTTGTCTTCGGCCATCATCTGGATTGTCTCCACTTGAGCCTTGCTCACCAACTCGTTGATTTTAGCTTGCTGTTGTTGAATCAACACCTACAACATTTATACAGCTTTCAAATTGATCCTTCCAGAAATAAAACTGCATTCATATAAGAAAATAGAATAGAAATAAACAAATACAAAACATTAAATTAAAATGTGCTAATTATGAGACAACATAGAATAATTATGTAGAATACAAATAGAAAGAACAGAGCAAAATAAAGTACAAATAATTTGTAGAACCACCCTAAAGTATAATACAGCCTATAACTAATAAATATTTAATTTATAAACCAGGAAGCCACAAAAAATCCAAGACAACACTGACTAATCATTTTAACATGCATTTGTCAATAACTTGAATTACCTAGCTTGATAATTGTCTAGTTCACAAACCAGTAACTACTATTTCTAATCATCAGTATTTTGTAAAAATGTTTCGTTTTCATAATCAAAAGCAACAAAAATCTAAACAACTAAAGAAACTTACTGTGTGTTGAGCATTAAGATTATTCTCAGATTGAGTAATTTGCTCTTTGAACATGTTGATCTGTGCGGAGATGTTGTCAAGGTCATGGTGGGCGTGCTGCGGAGTGCCGGGCGGCGCCGAGTTGGCCGCGAGCCACTGCTGGAGCGCGGGCGCCACCGCCATCGACGCCGCTAGGCCCAGCTGAGCGGGAGTCGCTCCGGCCTGTTGGGGCATTACATATTGCCTGTTCTGTGCCATATAAGCCCCGGCGGGAGCAGGAGCCGGCTGGCCACCGGCCGATTGCTTTAGAACTATAAACAGCGGAGGTTCACTTAATCGGTTATAACAACACTCAATCAGCGATCATTGGAATATTCAAAACTCTTCCATCGTCATTTCATTATGCTTACTTGCTTGCTCCGTTGTCACTTTGTACTGGTAGTAATTGAAGTAGTCCCCGCCGTAAAGGAAGCTGAATTTTGGGTTGTTTTTTTGCTTGTTCTTCGTCATTTTTTCAAATTCAGGTCCATTTCTAGCGACAAACTGGGCAAGTTTGTCGATTATGTTGCGTAGGTCTTGATCTACAAATATAACTTATTTTTAGCTACTGAGGCACTCATAATACGTGTCCGAAGAAAATATATTTGATTGAATTGGGACGCACCTTGTGGCGGCTGCGGAAGCTCCATTTTAATAGTTAAAAGGTTATGTTAGTAGATAATTATCACTTTCCTTCGTTCTGTATACTATCTTTCATCATTACAAACATCACATCGTTAAAACATTATTGTTCTTGTGAAAAAATCTAATAAGTCACTCGTTGTGAACGTTAGACTTGTCGCCAAATAACATTTCTTCGACACCGATCAAATTTTTTCGGCCATCGCCATTTGTAATTTTGGAGTTAGTGAAGTGAAATGAAATTAAAGGTAGATAACCGGTAATCTCAGTAATTGCATCAAAGTGAGCGTGAACATGGATTCGAAGATTATAATATAATTTACGAATGAGCCATGCCATTAATTAATTTTGTAATTTTAAAATACTGTAGAAGAAAACCTAAAAATTATGTATACCAAGTAGAAATAAAAAAATCACTATGTGCAAAACTATTTGGTATCCGCAACTCCATGTCAATGTGCGTATGCGCACAGTCCCAACCTTAATTTAATATTTGCGATGGCAACACTGTTCCACGGATTTCTGTCGAGTATTGATCGTTCTGAACCAATGGTTTTTCAGGCAATCTAAATTCAATGCAGTTATTCGTTGTTTAGCGGTGACGGCTCAGCAGGCTGATGTCAAATCCGTCGACGTGAATCATTTGTCAAATTCAAGAAACTCAAAATAGTACTCTAAAAAATAAAGGAATCCTCATCAAAATGTCTTCAATGGTAAGTTGCATTCTCTATAATAATAATATAGATACTATCCCCATGAAACTTCATGAAGGTGTTACCGAAATCACAACTTTTCTTTTATTTAATATCGGTAACTCAGCAGTACCAGATATTAGTTTATCCGTATGAAACACCTGCATAAGGTCGATTTTTGCTAATTAGAATAGAAAATTAGAACAACTTGGATCTGTCATCATCACAGACCATTCTATCGACAGTATAAACTCGAATATTTATAAGCTATATTATATTGATTAACTGAGTGTACATTAAACTAACTGTATTTATTAATTAAGCTAGAGTAAAATTAGTACACTAATTAAAATTTATCATATTCATAATGTTGCACTTAATATTCATTTAATATCCTTATCACAAAGCATAGGAACTACAAACACCCTTATCATGTCAGGAAATCCATTTTTTATGAACAAACTTTTCAATACTATATTTTATTCTTCACAGCGGATGAAGGCAGCAAAATGTCCATCGGACGAGCTTGCCATTACAAACTGTGCACTCATCAACCCGGATGACTTTAATAGTGATATCAAGTAAGTTTTTATTATAATGTCATCATCATGATTCCAGATTGGTTGGTATCGGCCAGAAAAGTATTGCCTCTAAAGTTGGCAGTACATCACAAATTGCTCTGGCATTGCACATAACAACATGATACACTAAGGGATGAATGCACTTCCTCCACATTTTCCAGCTACCGCTAGACATTAAAATTATTAATTAGGGTAATAAATCAGTCATTTTGATTTAATACACATCTGTACTAAATGAGAAATGGAACAAATAAAATAAATAATTGGTACACTGGCAATTGGAGGTAAATATAAATCACAAGCAGTATGCTTAATGTAGTCAGAATAATATCCAAAACTTTGTGGATGAAGTTATCCCTACAATAAATTACAATTAAAACCACAATACCTTTTATTTCAGCTGTTGTTAATGTGTTTACATGAAAACATATCCTTCCTTTGCTGTCCTGCAAAGTTTAAAAGGCAACATATCATTTAATTTCCAATATTTTGATCCTTATGTACTTACTGTAGTTTCTTCCCCTTGGTTTCGAAAAAAAAAAAAAAAAAACAATGGACCTTTTTTTGTACCCTTTGCAACTACCAGAATAACTGCTAATGAAATGTTGTTTTCAGGCACATTGAGGTATCTACAGGACCATCACAGCATTTTGTGTTCAGCATCAGGTTCTATAGTGGTGTTGACCGTGGCACTGTTGGATTTTCTGCCCCGCAGAGAAAATGGGCTACACTTTCTATTGGTCAGGTAAGTTGTTGAGCAATAACTATAATCAGTCTTATCACTTTATAATCATTATTTTTAGTTTATGATTGCTTACAAACAGTATCACATTAAAAATCATCATGAGTCTCTACAAAAAAATTGTTTTAGCTATCTACAAGCCATGACAGATAGCGATACTCTTGATTTTGTATCATTGCTGTTTTTAATATTAAGTTATCATAAATTAAAACATCTAAATTAAGTTAGATTTTTCTCCTGCAGCCAATTGATGTAAAGCCTTTCAAGCCTCAGAATGCAGAATGTCTGTGTAGCATGACCTTAGAGGCAGACTTCATGTTGAAGAAAACGTGAGTAACTAGTATCTATGGTGTAATCCAATTGTCTGAGTCATCTGCATAGCTCTGTAGTACATAGTGATGTCATAGAGGTGATGTGTGCATAAGTGGGTGTATTGAAAATTATTTACATTTATACTCCACTAGCTTTTGCTTGTGGCTTCGCTTGCCGTTGAGGTCGAAAATTATCCCACCGAAACGTACTACCGGGATAAAAGTAACCTATATCCTAAGCTAGGTCAATCCGCTAGGAAATCCGCTCAGCCATTAAGGCGTGAAAAGGGGCGTACAGATAGAGTTACTTTCGCATTTGAAATATTAATAAGTATTATAAGTATGGACACCAAATATTCCCTAGATTTTTTTAAATTATTGATAAGACTCGCCTTGGCCCTGTCTTACCTAATGGTAAGCGATGATGCGATCAGCGGAGGTGCACCCTTAGAGAAAAGGAAACACTTCTTACTTCTTCTTTGTTTCTCTTCTTTTGCTTTTTCTTTCTTCTTCACTTACTTCTTCTAGAGAGAAGAAGTCTACACTACTACCACAGTCTACAACTCTACATCATACAGTCCTCCGACGAGAGCCCGAGTTGCTTACGTAGTTCGCCGAACTTCGTATGCAGCTCGGGCTTCGTCGGACGACTGTATGATGTATAGACTGTGCTACTACACACGAAATTTGAATTCTCTCAGGTTATAACTATTACCTATACCCATGGAAACAGCACATGCACAGTAAAAATGTTGCCTAAGCGTTTTTTTGCGTATGATTGACCACATAAAATTCTAGTGGCGTTAACGCCACCGACGCCGACGCCGCGCCGTACTTACTCTGATCGACCGATAATGAAATCGGCATGGTAGAAATAAGTTGTGCAATTGCAACGCATACTCTCCGAAACGTTACCGATAAACAACCAATAGGCTTGTTACCCAGCGACGATAAAAGTTTTATAGGTTGAATAAACCTTGTGTCTGAAAGCTTGGTTTCCACAGAATGGTCACTTGTCCAATCCCCGTACGGTCTAATGTGTGAATAATCGTTATTTCACTCCTTGGACACAATGGAATGATATCTACGGGAAAACACTTTAACCAGTGCGCAAATTTCGACAAAACTTGTACGAGTTTTGTCCCATATAAAACTTCAATACCTTCTCGAGCCAAATGTATGGGACGGCTGATTATTTTTTCGCGTTTACGATGTTGGCCCCATGGAGAAAGTTGTTTAGTTTGGTGGTCTGACCAAACCCTTAAATTTGTCGACCCCTTTCTGGTACACCCTGTTAAATGAAATCGAAGTGAAGTCAAAACTGTAGGTACGTAGGTACATTGTAAAAAAGTAATTGCTACGAAGTCTGGGAACGATTAATGTAGTTTTTTTAGAATATTTGTCTGTTCGTCTGTTTATGTTTGTTTGAATGTATGTTCCAGCATCACGAAAATACTACCGGATAGATTTTGTTCTTTTGCTTAGATCAATCTGCCTAGCCTTTTCCTAACTATGTTGGGGTCGGCTTCCAGTCTAACCGGATGCAGCTGAATACCATTATTTTACATGGAGCGACTGCCTATCTGACCTCCACAACCCATTAACTGGGTAATACGATACCCCTTGGTAAGACTGATTGTCAGACTTTCGGGCTTCTGACGACCCGTAACGACTGTCAAAGATCCACGAATGACAGCCGGGACCAACGGCTTAACGTGCTTTCCGAGGCACGGAGGAGTCTCGGTATGTAAAGATGGTCACCCATCCACGGACCAACCCCGGCAAGCGTAGCTTAACCTGATGGATCGACCCGTGCGGCTGTTATTACTTAGCCACGAGCTCCTCTGCTTCGAGTTCTTTTGCTTAGATATCCTAACTATATTATAAATGCGAAAGTGAGTTTGGTTGTTACGCTTTCACGCTAAAACGCCTGAATGGATTTAGATGAAATTTGGCACATGGGTAGACCACGACCTAGGTTAGGACTAACACTGTTTGTCCACCGCACGGGAATGGGACGTCACCAAGACAACGGAAGACGGCGCCGAAGTAGCGACAGTACATTTACTATGGCCGAATAATCTCGTTCCTCGTTGACGTCCCGTGCCCAATGCGGTGTACAAACAGTCATAGGATACTTTTATCCTGGTAGTGCGTTCCCGTGGGATAATTATTTCCAATCAACACGCGGGCGAAGCCGCGGGCAAAAGCTAGTTCCCTATAAGTCTGGTCAGTAGGCTATAAATTATCACGCTGTTTACTATGGGGGATGAACAATATTACATTAAGTTCGCAGTCTTCTACAACGTGTCGTTTTGCATCCTCATCAAATTTAAAGGTGTGGTCTAAACCATAAAACCGAACAACTTTTTCCATGGCACCAACATCGCAATTGCGATCAAATAATCAGCCGTCCCATACATTTGCGTCGAGTAGGTATTGAAGCTTTCTATGGGACAGTTGAAAATTTTTTCGCGATTACGAAGTTTGCCCCATGGAGAAAGTTATTCGGTTTGATGTTCTGTATCACACCCTGAAATTTGACGAGGATGCAAAATGACACGTATAGTTTACTGAAAATTGTAAAAAGACGAGCCAAAAGAATATAATATTGCAGGTAGTTACAGATTTAATCTTTTAAATGATTATCAACACGATATACCTTTAAGGAGCTAAGCAGTCAATCATGAATTCCTGACGTCTATTTTAGTCAACTTTCAACAAATAGCTTAATGGTCCGACGACTGCTTTGCAAACCTGTGGTAGTAAGTACGGTTCCCAATTATTGATATTTTTTGTGAATCTTTTTGGGGTTCCGTACCCAAAAGGTACCAACGGCACCTTATTACCTACCTACTAAGGCTCCACATTCCGTCCTTCGCAGGCACAGAATCTGTTCAGTGGTCGCAGGGCTGTGGCTTTTGAACCGTGATAGATAGATACTTGGAATTTTTACAGAATGTGTACTACAAAGGGCGTGTTCAATGTTACCTTTGGATATTGAATCAGCACTCGCGCGGCCCAGTTAATTAACGATTGGTTGTATCTTAGACGCACAAAACACAAAGATTTTGTATGATAGTGTGTGTTAAGGGCGCTATTACATTTTGACCGTGATTTTTTCATAAATTGAAATTGCACACTATAAACAAAAAAATAATTATTATATGACTCAAAATAAACGTAATCACAACTGCTAAATTGCTACATAATGCGATGCGTCGGCGTCTAAAGCTAAAGACCGCGTGTCCCGAGATTTACATTGATTTTTAGCACTGCATACAATAATTAATTAAACATATTATTTTACTTTTAAATAGACTAATTTTTTTTATCAAGCAAGGTAACATGGTAAACTTATTTATCAAATACATTTTGTATGAATTTGGATTATACATTCGTAGATAAAAAATATAATTTCGGACGAAAAATTGTCAGTAACTCTCTGGTTTACGGAATTATTTTTGGTGTATTACTGTATGAAACATAAAAAACTGAATTGAGCACTCCAAAGTTGAAGATACAGTTGTTCCAAGGACATTTTTTTAAATGATTAAATTATTATATCTTCGATGTAACAAAGCATCAAAACATGTCCAAAAGTAAAATTTTATGAAACATCCTTTGCAGAGACAAGGTTTTTACTGATTTTTGTAAACAAATTGAAATATTTATTTAGAACACTCCCAAGAGTAATAATCAAGCTTTCTTGGGCATATGTTTTTTTTTTAATTTTGTGGCTCTAACAAAACCACAATCACATATCAAAACTCCAGTCGAAACGCTCAAATACAAGAGAAATTGTGATAGCGCTCTTAAGAGAAAGTATAAGCGGTAACATAATGTAAATAAATCAGATTTGAATTTTATATTCTTGTCTAATTACCCCTCACTGTGGCCAAGACACCTTTGGCCATCTCTGATCAGTCTCGTGAGCATAGAGTATAGTTATGAGTCTGCGGGACTGGCAGTGAGTGTACCCTTCCCGAATCCTGGAATCCTGTCCACTATCTGTCTGTAACCTTAGGTCGCATGGTGTAGACATCCTGAACATATTTATATATCACATATTAGGTAAATGATAGGTTAGGGCTGTAGGGCTTATAGGGCTTAGGGTCGTAGCCGTCGTAGGGACTGTTAGGCCTGTAAGTCTTAGTAGGTTCTTGTAACTTTTTCATATATTTTCATGTACTAGCACACCTTTAACAGTGTTGCGGCCTTACGTGACGATTGATAAGGGTGGATGTACAGGGCGCAATGAAAATAAAGAAAAATATTAAACACTTGACCGTTATTCGAAGCATAATTAAACTATTGAGATAGGCTGAACCATGTTTCCTGTGCCTTTTTTCCTTACGTTTCTAGCGATATAGCTCTGTCTCGCTCTCATGACGTCACCAGGTCAGAGAGGGGAGCGCATTTTTGAGCTCGCGCGCTCGGTCTTGTTCATTGGCGTTCTTTTCCTTGCCGGAGACGGTTGCTGCTTAGCAGGTGAGTTATCTATATTTCTTTTTCACAACCGTCTATATTTTTCCTTTCGACGAAAGTTGGCATACTTACCAATTTACAATTTTTATTAAAACTGTTTCTAGTGAATGATAATTATTGATAATACAGTGAATCAACGTTGATATTTTCAGAATTTAACGGTTTTCCGTTCGCGTGTTGTTTATTCTTTTTCTTTTCCAGTGTGTGTAATTCAATTGTTTTCAGTAAAATACCGAATACGTAATGGATAAAGAAATAACGTTGATTTCGCAAGATAAACCGGTCGCAGGTCCTTCGAATACCGCTAATAATAGAGAATCTAGTGCCAAACGGATGCGTTCACATCCGAGCAGCAGCAGTAGTAGTAGCTCTGATAGTAGCGATTCTAGTTCCAGTTCATCTAGTTCTTCTGACCATAAGTCTAAACATGCGCGTCGCCGTCACCGTAAGGGGGGGCAAGCACAAGCATCGCCGCTCGGAGCGTAAAGTGAAACATAATATAAATAATAGTATACCGCTGCCCGACGACGCCCTTTCCCTTTTCACGGAGGATGATTTAGAACTGGAGGGTAGTAGTCTTATAAATAATTTAGATGTTGAAACTAAGCTTAAGGAACCGGCTGTTCCAAAGACAGACGAGCGTTACTTGAACATTTTAAGAGAAATTCAGTTTTAAATCGTATAACCATAGCCCGGGTTTCGTCGAACTCGAGGCAAACGAGGAGATCAGACCCTATGACACACTATAACACACGGTATTTTAAAACAAAAGGAGAAGGAACTTTGTGCATTTTTGACATGGGTCCGAGACCAGAGAGAATTAACTTCGAGGCTATAAAAAAGCTGAATGACATTTTCACTTCTGGTGAGTTCAGAAGGTTTCGGCAGACCTATTGCAAATGATTTGCGGCCACAGTGCTGAATCTATACAGATGCGCAGAGACAGCATAACTAATGCAGTTCGCGATCCCTTAATAAAAGCGGCAATAAAGAAAATACCTCCATCTGAGGTTAGCTTATTCAATTCTGAGCAGTTAGTTGTTGCATTAGAAAAAGCTGGCTGGCCTGCTTCTAGATCGGCTGGTACATCTACAAAATCGGCTTATGGTAATACCTCAACTTCGCAAGTTGGAAAATGGCTCAAACGTCCCTCGCATGGGCAATATTCAGTTCCACCCTCACAGGGTAAGAACTATAACTCAAGCATGCCTTCACAAGGCTGTAAGAACTGTAACGTCCCCTCGCAGGGTGGCTTTTTGCAGCATAATATACGGTGTCCTTCGCAAGGACCAGCACATGCGTATATACGTCCCTCGCAGGGGCAATATTCAGTTCCACCCTCGCAGGGTATAGAACTATAACTCAAGCATGCCTTCACAAGGCTGTCAGAACTGTAACGTGCCCTCGCAGGGTGGCTTTTTGCAGCATAATATACGGTGTCCTTCGCAAGGACCAGCACATGCATATACGTCCCTCGCAGGGGCAATATTCAGTTCCACCCTCGCAGGGTATAGAAATATAACTCAAGCATGCCTTCACAAGGCTGTCAGAACTGTAACGTCCCCTCGCAGGGTGGCTTTTTGCAGCATAATATACAGTGTCCTTCACAAGGACCAGCACATGCGTATATACGTCCCTTGCAGGGGCAATATTCAGTTCCACCCACGCAGGGTAAGAACTATAACTCAAGCATGACTTCACAAGGCTGTCAGAACTGTAACGTCCCCTTGCAGGGTGGCTTTTTGCAGCATAATATACAGTGTCCTTCACAAGGACCAGCACATGCGTATATACGTCCCTTGCAGGGGCAATATTCAGTTCCACCCACGCAGGGTAAGAACTATAACTCAAGCATGCCTTCACAAGGCTGTCAGAACTGTAACGTCCCCTCGCAGGGTGGCTTTTTGCAGCATAATATACAGTGTCCTTCACAAGGACCAGCACATGCGTATATACGTCCCTTGCAGGGGCAATATTCAGTTCCACCCACGCAGGGTAAGAACTATAACTCAAGCATGACTTCACAAGGCTGTCAGAACTGTAACGTCCCCTTGCAGGGTGGCTTTTTGCAGCATAATATACAGTGTCCTTCGCAAGGACCAGCACATGC
This sequence comes from Cosmia pyralina, assembly GCA_946251885.1. Classification (NCBI taxonomy): domain Eukaryota; kingdom Metazoa; phylum Arthropoda; class Insecta; order Lepidoptera; family Noctuidae; genus Cosmia; species Cosmia pyralina. The sequence continues at coordinate 21,288,233 of OX276344.1, forward strand.
GTATTGCAACTATCCTCAACAGGGTAGTGGCGTAATGGATAGAGGTTCCTTTCGCTCCCGCGGGGCAAAACAAACCCAAAGATACGACGCTCATAAACGTGGCGGAAATAAGCGAAGGTCATCACCTTCAGGCTTAAATGCCAAGAGAAGTAAATATTGACATGAAAATATTTCAAGCCGGTCAGTTATCGAATTTCGTCGATCATTGGAAGGAAATGCAAGCACCAGATTTTCACCAAAAACCTTTGCCAGTTTGACAAATTGGATTGCCCAAATTATGAGAAGCCAAGGTGTGAGAATATTAGTATTTCTCGACGATTTTCTTTTGGCTCACCAAGACCCAGCAGTTCTCGCAGGCCCAGTAAGTCTTCTCGTAAAAACATTAAAATATCTGGGTTGGCAAATAAATTTCGAAAAATCTATCCTAACACCAAAGAAATCCCTGGTTTACCTAGGAGTACTGTGGGATCCTTGGCTAAACCTCAAACGTCTGCCAAGGGAAAAAGTAACCTCATTACTAGCGAAGATTCGCGAAATCGTAGATTTGCGGAAGACAAACCTCTTTAGGTTTAGTTTAACTTCTTTAAGTTGCAAAGCGTAATAGGAGCACTAAACTTTGCGAGTTTTGTTGTCCAAAGAGGGAGATTGCACTATCGAGCTCTATTGAAATTCCTAAACACACTACAATTGGACAATTCTGTCAAGGTATACACTGTACCTGCAGATGCAATAGGCGACCTACAATGGTGGAGCCACAATTTGCAACATCCGTCAATTCTACACCACGCACCAGCGACTAAAACGGACGCCTCCGACTTAGGCTGGGGGGCCCAGATGGACAACCAGTCTCTATGGGGAACGTGGTCCCAGAACGAGAAGAATTGTCACTGCAACGTAAAAGAAATGTTGGCAATATTGAAGGTTTTTCAAAGTCATCCAGTGTATCTGAGTTGATCTACGGTCACCATACAATGCGACAATCGCACGGTAGTAGCGTATCTCCGTCACGCAGGGGTAACCAAATCCTCGCGATTGATGGGCATAACATACGACCTGTTTTGTTTGATAGATCAGTACCAAATTCATATCAATGTGTACTACATTCCGTGGAGGTACAACAACCATGCCGATAACCTATCGCGGTTTCGCCAGGTCCCCGGATGGCATCTGATACCCGAGATTACCAAGATAATATTTTTAAAATGGGGAATTCCCCAAGTGGACCTGTTTGCTTCCAGCAACGCCCACGTAGTCCCTCATTACGTGTCGAAAGATCAGAACGACAAACAAGCTGTAGCCCACGATGCATTCTCGATTGCTTGGAAATTCGATCTGGCATGGGTGTTCGCACCCCCGTTCCTGATTCCCAGGGTTTTTGAGCTACCTCAATCGGGCATCAGGATTTACTTGATAGTAGCACCGCGATGGGAGAAAGTCTTTTGGCGCGGAGGTCTCAAAGCCCGGGCTCTGGCCCCACCGTTCACAATACAGAACCTGAACAAAGTATTGATCGATGTGACAACGGGACTGCCACCTCCTTGCGTCCAGGATCTAGTGTTGGAAGTTTGGAAATGTGGGGGTGGACACATCATTTAGGTAAGTGGAATAATTCTCAGATAGATCTTTTGAAAAGTGCTTGGCGCGATTCTACCCTAAGAACTTGCAAACCTGCATGGAACCGCTGGGTTTCGTGGTGTAGAGTCATATTAGCCCTAAGAATCCCTCGGGATCTGACCTAGCTCGTTTTCTGGCTGATCTGCATATAAAACATAAACTGTCTTATAATACAATATTGTTACACGAGTCTGTGGTCTCCACCCTTTGTAATAATGTAAATGATTCAGGTGTTCTAAGTAATCATGCTTTGGTGTAACATATTTTGAAATCGATTTCAATCAAAAACCAATTGTTTCTAAATTACCCGTGTGGAATATTGATGATTTTGTATGTTTTCTTGGCGTTAGAACAATAAATCATGACTACATTTTTGATGTTTCGAGTCAAGCCGCTGCCCTCTTAGTACTCTGTTCTGGTAGGCGTATTCATGACTTGACACTCCTTATGACCGATAACGATAATTTGGACCCCGTATACTGGGTTGAACAAACTGTATCACTGCTATCCACTAGACGTCAGGAAGCTAAATGTCTTAACTTGTTTGTCACCACGAGAGGTAGGTACAGCTCGTGCGGCCTCACGAACTGTTATTGCAGGCTGGATTAAAGCTCTGATGCGTCAGGCAGGTATTGTTGCTAGTCCTGAGTGTCCCTTCCGCTGTTGCTTCCAAGAATTGGTTGGACAATTTCCCCATGGAAGATATTATGGCTCGGGGAAATTGGAGGTCCTCAAACACTTTTAATCGATTTTATAAACGAAAGGTTTCGGGCTCTACTAGAAGTGACAGCATTACTGCTCTTTTTAAACCTGTCTCATAGTGAATTATGTTGATTTATTGATATTTTGTTGAATATTTTCAAACACATCTTTTCTTTTTTCTTGATCTTTCCCTACACATTGGCGTTCGTCATGAGCGTCACCAGGCGATAACAGACAATATCTCAATAGTTTAATTATGCTTCGAATAACGGTCAAGTGTTTAATATCGGCGTTTTACCTGAAATAAAACGCTTATTAAACTACTTACCTTATTCGAAGCATAATATTAATTTCTGCCAGGTGACATAGTCAATCATCCAATGAACAAGACCGAGCGCGCGAGCTCAAAAATGCGCTCCCCTCTCTGACCTGGTGACGTCATGAGAGCGAGACAGAGCTATATCGCTAGAAACGTAAGGAAAAAAGGCACAGGAAACATGGTTCAGCCTATCTCAATAGTTTAATTATGCTTCGAATAAGGTAAGTAGTTTAATAAGCGTTTTATTTCAGGTAAAACGCCGATATTAAACGGGGTCATACAAGAAATCGTGTACTTATTCCCGTTCGTCCCACTGCCGTCGTCCGACTGGTGGGATGTGAACGGGAAGTTATTAAAGTAATATTAAATTTATTCCCGTTCGTCTCACTGATTTTGTTGGTAGGACGTAAGGGAATAATTTAATAATTTAATTTTTAAGTCTCATTGGTCCCATCAAATAATTTGAGTCTGGTTGTTCAATGTTAAAAAAAAAAAAACATTTATCCTAATTGATTTATTTCGTTTTTTTTTTCGTATTAACACAAGGAAATAAAATAACAAGGATGAAAACCCTACATTTTTGTTTAATTATTTTTCAGCACATCCATGGATCCCTACGATTCGGAGCAAATGGCTCGTGACTTCTTGATCCAGTTCTCCAATCAGGTCTTCACTGTTGGTCAGCAGTTAGCTTTCTCTTTCCAAGACAAGAAAGTTTTGTCTTTGATTGTGAAGAATTTGGAAGGTAAGATCTTATTACTGTATATCTAAGTATACGAGGATTCATAATTTGATATTTAGTTAAAACAATTTTAGCTCAGTCAAAATTTTTCAGTTCAAGGCAATACTCATAAAGTATACAATAAGATTTAGGAAAAGCCCTAAATCGAATTTGAAGGAAATACTAATAAAATACAACTACCTGTTGACACAAAACTTTTCTGCTTTGAATATCAAAATAAACCCAGTGAAGCAGTTATGAAAAAAAAAAAATAAGTAAGTACTAGGAAACACTTGGGGGTTTCCTAAAATTTTATTATTTAAATATTTTACAAATGATTTTTATATCGTATAAAAAAGTGTGAGCTTTGAGCACTCCAACATGTTATAGTTAGTTATTTATAAATGGCATCTCGCAGTTGACCACTAAGGGTCGAGACTGCTCAACCGGGCGTTTCCTGTGGGTTCTTTAAGCGAACTTAAAGCCCCCGGCCAGGCCTAAAACTAAGGTAAATTATTAGTCGACTGAGCGTCGCTAATAATAGGACAGCCAGACAGGGCAGGCTGGATCATAACGGGGGGGACAAGTGCTACAGGTTCAGCTGTGTCCCCAGCTGGCACAGCTTCACCGAGTAGGGGATAGGGGGGGGGGGGGGGCGGTTACGATTGCGACCTCGGCGGCGAGGACGGAATGTATTCCTGGGTGGTCTACGTTTATAAACCGTACTGGTGGCCTTGCTACTCTCCTGAAGGAGGGTTATGGGGTCATCAGGGTCGGTGAGAATATGTCGCGGACGGCGAGTCTTACTTATTTTAGAGGGGACATAGCGCGCGGCCTCGACAACCAAAGGGTTACGATGCTTCGCGGCGGCATCAAAGAAGCGCTTCGAGCCGCGCTTCAAAAATTGATGGATCGTGGGGATCCTGAGGTCAAGGTGGAGGTCCGCGTTCCGAACGAACCAAGGGGCGCCAGTTATCCTTCGGAGGAAACGGTTTTGTAATGTCTGCATCCGATGCAGATAGCGGGGTTTGGCGTGTGCAAATACCGAACCCGCATACGTCATCATAGGACGAATGCACGCAGTGTAAATGCGCAATTTGCACTTAAGAGATAGTTTACTGCGTGCATTTAAAACGTAATGTAATCTACCGAGGGCAAAAGCGGCCCGTGAACGTACCAGCTTAATGTGCTCCGCAAAGGAGAGGCGTTGATCGAGAGTCACCCCCAGATATCGCTTCTCCCAAGGGATCGGCTTACCAAACATGGTGATTGGTCGGGGCACTCCAACATGTGGGACAGAGCACCATTCATTAGTTTACAAGCTCCTGCGCGCGAAAATACCGTCGGCCCGCGCTATTACTTCGTTTCACTTATCGTTCTTTCTGACTTTTTTTTTTTTTTTTTTTTTTTGTTCGTCTTCTAGGGTCCTAGCGTGATGTTAAATAGCCTATAACCTTCTTCAAGAATTAGGCTATCAAATGCAAAAATATTTTTAAAAATCCGACTGGCAGTTCCAGAGATTAGTGCGTTCAAACTCTTCAGCTTTGTTGATAGATGTACAGGAAAACCAGAAAATGTATGCGCTTCGGTAATCTTTGTGATTCCGGAATAGCACGAACGTCGCGCCACAGAGTAACCCCACAGAGGCAATGCTTCTAAGTTTTGTACTACTACGGTTTCAGATCGTCATTTGTCACTCACTTTGTCTTTTGTGTTTGTTTTTTGGAATTGCAAAGAGTTGTTAATCTGTAATTTTGTAAACATGGTGTAAGAAAGTAGGCAATTATTGGCCACGGTTCCATGGTTGGAACAGCTCTTTATTAAATCTCATCATCGCGCACGTTCATGTTTCCGAACATAGACGATGATTCTCGAAGTGCATACTTTTACATATTTGGAAAGCTGTATATGACAATTATGACATGTGTATTTTGTTATAGCTGTCGACGTCCAAGCGTTGGCTGCCGGCGCTAATGCTGTACCCCGTCGTGTGAGGATGGGGCGACTCCTTCCTGATGGCAACATTCAATTTGATAAAGCTGAAAACTCATCCCTCAATTTAATCGGGAAGGCTAAAGGGTAAGAATTGTTTAGAAATAAAATAAAATTTTAATAATTGATATTAAAAAAAAAAATACTTACTGATAATGTTTGGATAATAAATGGCTACTAAAAATGATTAAATAGTGGCCTTCGGGGAATACAGGCGTGGTATTATTCAACGTGTCGTTTTACATCCTCGTTAAATTTCAGGGTGTGGTACAGAACATCAAACCGAACAACTTTCTCCATGGGACCGACATCGTAATCGCGAAAAAAATTTCAACTGTCCCATAGAATACTTTAATTCCTACTCGACGCAAATGTATGGGACGGCTGATTATTTCTTCGCGATTACGATGTTGGTGTCATGGAAAAAGTTGTTCGGTTTGATGTCCTTTACCACACCCTTAAAGACGAGGATGCAAAACGACACGTTGTATACAATGCTACTTAATTTTTTCGATATGGTCCTTAGAGCATTATGTAAAAAACATGGTCCTTTGATCTATTAGTTTGGTAAGTACAAACTTCAAGTCCTAATAATTTCGATCATGTAGGAAACAACCACGCCAGTCTATCATCAACCCTGACTGGGACTTCGGTAAGATGGGTATCGGCGGTTTGGACAGAGAGTTCAACGCGATCTTCCGACGAGCCTTCGCTTCTCGAGTGTTTCCTCCTGAAGTTGTTGAGCAATTAGGTAAATATACAAATACACGTTCTTTTCAAGATATTGGTATTATAGCCTCTAAATAAATAAATAAAGAAAGATAAGAAATAAAGTAAATACATTTATTTAGCACAGACTGAAATGCACAGAATATATTCTGCAAAATAAATACAAAAAAGTGCATAACTTGACGGGTTTTTATGAGATGCCATTTACTGCAGACTTACAGTCTTTGAAGCATCAAGATTATTAATTATACCATCTTATTTTTTTAGGCTGCAAGCACGTAAAAGGTATCTTACTGTACGGCCCCCCCGGTACTGGTAAGACTCTCATGGCTCGTCAGATCGGCAACATGTTGAATGCACGTGAGCCCAAGATTGTTAACGGCCCACAAATCTTGGACAAATACGTGGGTGAGAGCGAGGCTAATATTCGACGGCTTTTTGCTGACGCTGAAGAGGAAGAGAAAAGGGTAAGAATTGGCCAAATGTTGATTAAAATATTTGACCAAAGCTGACAAGAACATTGACTTCTTCGAATTCTGGTTTCAGTTTATTATGACAGCTTCTATATCTATACATATTATAAACAAAGTCGCTTTTTGTGTCTGTCTGTTTGACGGCGTTGTTCTTCTAAACTCATCATTCATGTCGGGGCCACACCATCAACGTCAACGCCCACCATCGCCATAAACATCGCGGTAATTATTCCAATAACTATCGCGATAAATTGAGTGGCCACACTTGAACGCCGCAACCGAGTTATCGCCACGTTAATCGGCAATGAGAATGTCGTAAAATTATCGCGATATGTTGTGGTTACACCTACGGCCTACGTCCATTATCGCGATAATCAACGGCATATACCGTTGGTGTGGCCCCGACATCAGAGATAATTTATTCCGAAAGGTTTATGTGTATTTAATTTTACATAATTATGCTTGCAAATTATTTCATCACCACTGCTTTCAAAACGGTGAAGGAAAACACCTTGAGGAAACCGGCATGTCCTAGAACCAAAAATTCGAAGACATGTGACATCTACCAACCCGCACTGGGCCCGCGTGGCGGATTACGGCCCACTCCCTCTCACCGAGAGGAGGCCTGTGTCCCAGCAGTGGGAACATTATAGGCTGATTATGTTGTTGTATGCTTGTATATTAATTCGTAAAAACCGTGCGAAGCAGTGGCGGGTCGCTAGTATGAACCCATGCTTGATTAGTAATGGTTTACTTATATCATTACTTACTTGCAACACAACACACGCTCACACTCACTCTCTCTCTCTCTTGCACTCATTACTTATTTCAACATTGTAACCTGTAATTTAAATGGTGTGCATAATAAAGAGTATTCTATTCTATTTTACTTGCAGTGTGGACCAAACAGCGGTCTCCACATTATCATCTTTGATGAAATCGACGCTATTTGCAAAGCCAGAGGGTCTGTGGGTGGCAACACTGGGGTACATGATACCGTTGTCAACCAGTTGCTTTCAAAGATTGATGGTAAGTCATAGTCTAAATCAGGGATTCTCAAAGTGGTAGATATCGACCCCTTGGGGTCGCAATCGGTTTTCCAGGGGTCGACATAAACGAAAACTGATTTTGGGGGTTGACAAGGTCTAAAAATCGACGCCTATTAATTAACACAAGTTCTTATTTGACACTTTCAAGATACTGTATAAGTTGTGTTACGTGTAGCAACTTGTTATAAGAATGACTAATATTTTAGTAGGAAGTATCATTGTTGTACTTTTAAAAAACTTAACAAGTCGATAAGCGTGTACAAAGTTCGTACAAGATGAAAAACTCGGCAAGTCAATAAGCGTGGACAAGTTCGTGCAAGATAATGTGTTCGAGCGTACAAGTCTTTCAGGCACGTTTTGACTTGCAAAAAACTAGAGATAGGATTTTTAAAGTAATTTGGCTATGTGGGTCTGAGGTATCAGTTCATTTTGGAAAAGGGGTCTCTTGCCCAAAATAGTTTGGGAATCCTTGGTCTAAATACTCAACTGGAAGTCATAATATTGTAGTGATTGAAGTTCTTTTGAAAAGTTATGCTTCTTTCGTGTTAATAACACATACCAACTTATTACATATTTCCAGCTTAAATGTTTCCAATTGACTGTTGATTCATATTTATAAGAAACATCTATATTTGTTACAATTTGTAACGTTTATCAACAGCGGGGTAATTAGTAAGCGTAACACACATTAGGAATGAGTTTCATTTTGACAGTTCAACAACATTCATTTTTGTTTTATCATGCTTAGATATCACGTCTTTGAAGCTAACACAATAAACTGTTATTTCAACTACACTGCAGTTGATGACCTGAAGAAAATTCATCAAATCAATTTATTTTTAGCTTTATCACGTTTAGATATCGACACTCATCACGTCTGCTGAGTTTCGCTAGCTAATTTAATTTGACCCTTTATAATAATAAACACTGGTCATGTCCTTTCCGAAACCGATGAACAGCTTAATATCTTGAAAGAAATGTTTACAAAGCCTCCTAAAGTCTCCCCATCTGTTTAGGTGTCGACCAACTCAACAACATCCTGGTCATCGGTATGACGAACCGTCGCGACATGATTGATGAGGCGTTAATGCGACCCGGTCGTCTTGAGGTCCAGATGGAGATCGGACTACCCGACGAGACTGGCAGGGTTCAGATCCTGAACATCCACACCAAGCGTATGAGGGAATACAAGAAGATTGCGGAGGATGTTGATTCTAAGGTTTGTGAAACATTTAGAAAGGTCTAGTTTTACTGACTTGCTTTACTAGGAAGTCTGATGAAAACTGATATTCGATTATACAAGATCAAATTAAATTAACTGAGGAAAGTTCACAGCCACACGCGAACCGTCGCGTCGCTGCTAAGCGTCGACAAGTTCCTATCAGTCGGCGCCGGTTAGCAGCGTTCTACATGAATACACCCATGTCATAAGGGATCCCTTCTTTTCGCATAATGTTCTTTGTCCTAATATACTTCGGTATAACGATTTTGGCACAATTTGTTTTGGCATAATAATACTTCGGCATAATTTTTTTAGGCATACATTTTATGTTGGCATAATCATCTTAAAGACTAATTTGTTTTGGCATAAATTTGATTCGCATAACGTTAGTAGGCCTAATGACTATTAGCATAACGTTAGTAGTCCTAAGGTTGGTGAATCATTTGGGTTAGGTTAGGTCAGAACAGTGACCATTAACGCGCGAAGGCGAGCGAGCGAAGCGAGCGTGCCGCGGCAGCGGCCGCCGAGCGCCAGATCCCCTCTATTGTTGGTCAATCATTTGGGTTAAATGAGGCGGTGAATGACTCGTATAATATTAGTAAGTAAGAATCACAACGTACATAAATTACAACTTGGCAATAATACATTTAGTGACACAATAGTTTTACGACACCACCGTCTACTTAGAAAAATAAAAAAAATAATTTCTATTCTACCTACAATATCAAGTGCCTACAAATTTCATTAGAGCAATATTGTATAAACGTGTATAGTGTCTAATATTCTAGGTGTTAATAATTATTTCATTGTTATATCTATAAAAATATGTTTTAATATCATTATGCGTAAATAAATTTATGCTTTAGGATATTATGCTTAAAAAAGTTATGCTTTAGAACTTTATGTTTAATAAATTTATGCTTTAGAATATTATGCTTAATCATTATTATGGTTAGAGAAATTTTGCATAAAAAAATTATGCGTAAGCTGTTATGCGTAATTATATTATGCGAAAATATAATTATGCCAAACAAAATTATGCTATGTTATATTAGGTCTTAAAATTTTATGCAAATGGATAGGGAACCATATCACAATATAAATATGGACAGTAGGGAAGCTACGAACACGAAACGTTACACACACAGACGTACGCATGGACGAGATCCCTAAGCCACAATAAATATACTGAGAGCACGAGCACCGCGACTATCGCTTGGGGCCTCGTCGGTCGGTGCGGGCGTCTGTGTGAGGGTGCCGTTTCGATTTCGACCGGTTGTACGTAGTTTCCTTACTTGCTATGTGCCCTTATTCTTAAATCCTTTTTGTCCTAACTTTGGTATTGTTTGTTATAAGAATATTTTTGACTTGTAAGTGTTTGTACAAACCTACTTACAGAAATAAGTATCATTTGTCATGTACAGGAACTCGCAACACTCACAAAGAACTTCTCGGGCGCTGAACTCGAAGGTTTAGTCCGTGCCGCTCAGTCTACCGCTATGAACCGTCTGATAAAAGCCTCAAGCAAAGTGGAGGTAGATCCTGAAGCGATGGAAAAACTAATGGTCGAACGAGGAGACTTTCTACACGCCCTTGAGAATGATATCAAGCCAGCATTCGGTACTGCGGCTGAAGCATTGGAACATTTCTTGAGCCGCGGCATTATCAATTGGGGCAACCCGGTTTCGTCTCTGCTTGAAGATGGTCAGCTTTATATTCAGCAGGCGCGCGCTACTGAAGCTAGCGGTAAGAAACTGTTTATTACTAGAGAATATGTTTTGTTTTTTGCTTTATCTGGATAGGGCAATTGTATGGGGCTCTTTATTCGGCCTACCAAATCGCACTTTTCACTGTTTTCATCTGATGAGAATTTTTTAGCAGCAGACCCTCAAACTATCATTGTCTCGAAACGTGGGCTTATATTATTCGTTATTTATTCGAAGATTATGTCGTGGTCATGATTACACGACGATATTCTTAAATAGTTGGTCCTTTGGTCCAAACATTGCGACATAACTAAATGTAATTAAAATATTGGTCTTTATACGTCGTTGGTATGTTGCGGTACAACAGTCTTACCAAGGAGTATCGTGTTACCCAGTAATTAGGTGGTGGGTTAGATAGGCATTCACCAGTATTTTACACATCTGTAAAATACTGTACTGTAATAGTATTCAGCTGCATCCGGTTAGATTGGAAGTCAACTCCAACATAGTTGGGAAAAGGCTGGGCAGATTTATTTTTGAGTCCCTAGTTGCGGTGAAGTGTGTCTGTGAATAAAATTATGATGCTTTAAGAGCGTTGATCGCGCGCGGGCTGGCAACGTCGCATTTCTAGAGGTTTTTCGTGATTATTTCATTAAATTTAAATCAAAGGACAATTTCCTTTGACAAATTCTTAGATCGTTGGTTATAAGTATGTATTACTCTACTCTCTCTCTCTCTCTTTAATTTACTCTTAAAATGACATAGTGTAAATTATTTTCTATTTTCTAAGAGTAATTACCGAAATAACTGTCAAAAAATAGCATACATATTTATAAATACCGGCAGCGATCTAAGAATTTGTCAGAGGAAATTGTCCTTTGATTTAAATTTAATGAAATAATCACGAAATAACTAGAAATGCGACGTTGCCAGCCCGCGCGCGGTCAACGCTCATATTGCGATTAGGTTTTAAATTAAATAGGAGAGAGAATACGGGTCGTAAGGTTGGGAAATTAAATTCAGACCAACCTAAACTCACGGCTTTTTCGGTTCCCATGACATTACCTGAATAGGAAATTGGTCCTAATAGAGTAAACTTTACACAGGTTTAGTATCAGTGCTGTTGGAAGGACCACCGAACAGCGGTAAGACCGCGTTAGCCGCAGAACTGGCGAAGCTATCAGACTTCCCGTTCGTGAAGGTTTGCTCCCCAGAAGACATGGTCGGATTCACGGAGGCTTCTAAATGTCTGCAGATTAGAAAGGTATTTAAGTTAAATATTGTGTTAAGAAAGCAGGATTATAGGTAGCATTTGTTGAGTATTCATATTTTCATGAAAAATAGGGTACAAGCGTTATTGCACGTAAGCTGTTCAGAATGGTTTGATATGGGATTTGGAATCTTATGGAAAATACCTTCCTATGCCCACCAGTGGATGTCTTTCATAAGATAAAATCTGAGGCACGAATATGTAACCTTACCTTTTTCTCAGCGCTTAGTTTCTTACGGCACAACTGTACTTTCTTTATTTATTTATTTGGATCTCCAACAGAGGCTACACAATTTCATGCACGTTTACAAGAACAGGGACAAATATTAGTGTGCGCTTCCAATTATAGGAGACTACATCATACTCTTATAATCTTACCTAGATACAGTAAGTTTGACAAAGCGAAAGTAATAAAATAAATCGAAACATACAACAAGAAAATCATAAAATGGAAACAAAATTAAATACAAAACAAATGAATAATAATAAAAAAAAAAAAAAAATAACCATGAAAGACAACAGACAAAAATAACAATATTTTATGACTTGAATATTATGACTTTTTAAATTGTGACATTTTGCATGTAATATCCAATTCATAAATTAAGTGTGACAGTATAAACGTATTCAAAACAAAACTTAAGAAACACGTATGTACCCTGCAACATCACCAACACTCCAGAGGCAAATAATTATGATAATTATCATTACTACGTATAAGTACCGTTATCTAAGTTCTTATGAGAAATAAAATTCTTTAAACCTATATTGGGAAACGAAAACCAATCGCCAGGAACATTTATATCTAAAGTCTGTTCCAATAGCATCCGATGAAAGTATAAACAAACCCTACTCAGGGTAAATTCTTACGCTATTATAACCCAATTAAGAGAATCTCATTAATCAGTACTTAGAAGGTTTTAACTTTTTATCTCACCACTTTTTCCAACTATTATTTTTTGAACAACATTATTAAATTGTAATTGACGAAAATTGAGGTTACAAAATAAGCCTCAATCGTCAAATGATAAACATCTCTAAGATGATTTCAAATTAGAATTTCGTTAAGTATTCAAATAATTACTCAAATCAAAACAATCAATTTGTTAGTGGAACTACAAATTGGCATCCACGGGTTCATTTTCTGATACATTTGTTTACATTTTCATCTGATATTTTAGGAACAGACTATACATCAACTTCTTACTCTTCCCTAGTACTTCGACGACGCCTACCGCTCAACTCTGTCCTGTATCCTAGTGGACAATATCGAGCGTCTTCTCGACTACGGCCCCATCGGACCTCGCTACTCTAACCTGACGTTGCAAGCGTTACTTGTGTTGTTGAAGAAACAGCCACCTAAGGGACGAAAACTGCTTATTCTTTGCACTAGCAGTCGGAGGTAAGGATAAATAATTGATTGTTAAATTTAACTTTATTATGCTGCTGTAAAACTAATTTGAAACAACTCTTTACTTGTATCTTGGTGGTTTTTAACCGACTGCCCCAAATGAGCGTGATGATTTTAGAGCTTATGTGATAAAGAGTACAGTCAGCGTCAAAGTTATCGGGACGAACAGACTGTTCAAAATGATCTCAACAACTAAGAAAATTATATATCTCAATTGGATAAAGTTCTTGTCAGAATGACAGTTGTCGTGTACTGTCTTAATTCTGAAACATTCTTTGTGTCATTGGGTTAATGTTTCATTTTAATCAATTCAATATTGTACAGACACCAGCACATCAAGCTCTACAATCTGTCAAATTTCTTTAATAGATTTTCATCTTTATCGCTTAAGCATTAGGTTCAAGGTTCATTGGGAAAATTTGACAGATTCGGGTGGCTTGACCTGCTGGCGTCTGTACGTAGAAGACGCACTGTTTTTTTGATTCTGCTGAAATAAAATACGGTACCTACTATTTATTTATTTCTCGCTAATCCGGCACTAACTCAGTCAAGGGTGCCGTGCCGTGATTAGTGGAATATGGGAAAATAATGCAAAATTTTCGCCTTTTTCTAACCTCTTTAAAATTTCCATCTTCTCACCCAAGATCAAAGTCTTATGTTTTTTCTTATTACTTGTACTAGTAGAAGCCAAAATGACAGAAGTGTATGAAACTGAATTATCAGCGAAAATCAATCTAAATCAATCTCGTGTTTTCGGTTTTGTTGCGCACAAAGAAACTGACCCAGCAATACAAACAATGCGAACTAACACTGTGCCAGATTACTGGATGTGCCGGTGTATTTAAGTACCGGATTACCGAGATTGTACTGTATCTGTCTAAACAGACAACCACCAACCACCACCCCACCACAACCACCACCAACCAATCCAACCACCACCACCAACCACCACCACCAACCACTGGTGGTGGTTGTCCAACCACTGGTGGTGGTTGTCCAACCACTTATTATGCTGACTGTGTCACTGTGCTAGTAGCATTCCTAGCTTGAAAGTAGACTATTCATGGTACGAGTTTTGGTCCTTCGTGGCGCGATGATATTTTCCCTTCATGCTTCAGAAAATGCTTTTTACCTATAATTGTTTGTTACGTGTAAATCTTTATTTTCTGTTGTTTCATGTAATTTATGTAGTGTACTATACGAACGTTGGTAAATAAATACAGGCATACAAAATCATATAGGTACAGTCCCCGGCGATAAATATTGCACATCGACCTTTGGAAAGAGACAATCGGCTAATTTCGGCTTCGTAGAGCGTTATCTCTGCCGCACGAAATATAAACAGTCCGGTATCTATTAGGAGCTGTTAAAACAATTATGATTTGCTTCTTTTGATAATTATTTTTATTCTTTGTATAAAATACACCAATTTTTCTATAAGTGATGGCTTTAGGTTCGGGTCTAATCAAATAAAAAAAACATGTTCACATTATGTTTACGTAATTAATTATTTTGGAAAATTACAGCTGTAGTGTACATAATAAACACCATTATACCTATTGTTAAAATGAGATATTGTAATAAAAATAATAATTCTAATTCTCAATTACTTCCATTTCACTATCTGTGCTCTCAAAGAGGTCAATATCACTCACTGTCAGCCGTATTTATCACTAGTCTATCTGTAATTGTCTAAACCGTGTTGAATGCTTCTATATTCATTCTCACGTTTGATTGCATGATCGCAAACCTTTTTCCACTCTTCAGCCCCGATCATGTTTACTTTTTCAGTCAATAATGTTTTTACTGTAGTTAAATTCATACCCACATTTCTAGAGGCTACATAGCCTTTCAGTTGAGACCATACGAGTATATTTTCAATTGGATTAAACTCCGGATGATATGGTGGCAATCGCAACACAGTGTGCCCATGTTCGGCAAGTACTTTGTCCACGGAAAACTCTGTATACCTCTCCTTGTGCTGACATATAATAGCGTAAATCTGGGTTTTTGTTAATTTTGGATCAACTGGAATTTCGTGTCTGATTAACCAGTTGATAATTTCCTGTTTAATGGTGTTTGAGTTGGGGGGTCTTTCAACATATTTGGTGTGATAGGGTGCGTTGTCGATAACTAGAACAGAATCACTGGGTGTATTTGGGATTAATTGATTAACCAGCCATTTTTCGTAGTTATCGTTATTCATTTCATTGTGATAGTCACCGATAGTGTCCGTGGATTTATACGTTAAAAAGGCACCGGGTACAAAGCCTTATTCATTTCCCGCATGAACCATTATCAAACGTTGACCTTTTAAAATTGGCTTTTTTACTCCTTTTTTCTTATCATCACTCCAAGATGACAAGACCAAAGACTCATGATGATGATGTGATGTAAGACTCATCCATGTAGACGATATTTTTTCCTGATTCGCGAAATTTGCGTATTTTATCGAGGTATTCCATTCGTTTGAGACTTACATCGTGCTTTTCCAGTAGAACTTTTCGATTATCTTCCATTTTAGTGAATCTCGTGAAGTATTTTTCTCAACGTCTTTTCAGACCCATTGTAATTAATAGCTTCAGATAATTTAGCTTTTAATGATTTTATTGTTGGCAGTTCATTAAATCGTTAGTGAAAATCATACACCATTCTTCGAACAACATCATAATCAAAATCGTCCATATCCAAACGAAATTGCTTTTTTGGTCTCCCTTTTTTTGGAGTGCAGAACTTAATTTCAGTAGAATGTGTTTCAGTACTGACTTCGTTTAATATATTGTTCAAAGTTCTTCTTGAAATTCCAGTGGCATTTGCAACTCGCTCTTGAACCTTCTTAAAATAACAACTTACATTTTACATCTTCATTTTTTTTTAATCTGTCAGCTCCGGTTACAAAATATTTATAAACATTGTAGATAATTTCGCGTGACTGACCTCGTAAAGGTTTCCCTCTTTTTCCTAAAGATGCCATAGTACAACTTTAAATTATTTAAATTTGGGGGTGTTAACAACTCTAAATATATATTTTGAACGCGACCGCACTCTATCGCACTTGAACAACGACTGACAAAACGTCACATAGGTAGTGTGCGACAGAGATAACGCTCTACGAAGCCGAAATTAGCCGATTGTCTCTTTCCAAAGGTCGATGTGCAATATTTATCGCCGGGTACTGTACCGGTATATGAATTAATTAAATTAAACGTTTTATCACCAGACAAGTCTTGGAAGACATGGAGATGCTATCAGCGTTCACAGGCGTCCTGCACGTACCGAACTTGTCTCAACCAGAACACGTCATGGCGGTGCTTGAAGAGACCGATGCCTTCACCAAACACGACCTGCAGAAGATACAGCATGATATTCGAGGAGCTAGGTAGGTTGAACTTCGCATTAGGTCAATAAGCTGAAAGTATGGATATATCCGGGTTTTATAGTCTTACTGCATGCAACGCGGCCTACTGCCAACCACAAGGCTCTTATGAAAGGGCAAATGAAGCAATAAGTATCAAACTTTTGGTGCAGGATCCGTGAAGGTATGTACATTTTTATTGGATGCAAATACGGTCTTTTCACTAAAACCTGATTTAAGATTTGACATCAACAAGGTAAGAAATAGTATCAAAGCAAATATGCTCTCTCCGTGCAAAAGAGCTGTTTTAGTGGAGTGGTGAATAGGGACGATTATCTTCCCTTGGAGCAGTCTTATCATCATCATCTGCCAAGCCTTTACCAACTATGTTGGGGTCAGCTTCCAGTCTAACCGGATGCAGCTGAATACCAGCATTTTACATGGAGCGACTGCTCAGCCCAGCCACAGCCCAGTTACTGGGTAATACGATACCCCTTGGTAAGACTGGTTGTCTAGACTTTCAGTGTTCTTCTGACGACCCGTTAACGTCTATTAAAGGTCCACGAATGACGGCTGGGACGAACGGCTTATCGTGCTTTCCGAGGCACGGAGGGATCTTGGTATAATATACTTAAAGATGGTCACCCATCCGCGGATCAACCGCGGCAAACTTAGCTTAACCTGTACCTGTATGTGTATAGCATATCTCTGAGAACTTTCTACGCGAGCTTTTTTGCCGTTTCTTGGTCTATTTATCATACATTTGCTAATTGAAAGATATGTCTGTTGGTCTAGTACTCCTTCGGACTTCGGACGTAACGATTGATTTAGCTGACGTTCGCACGGACTTAAAATTATCGCGGGGATTTTTTTTCGCGCACTGGATTTTTAACGCTCTGTTTAGCGTCGAGAGTTGAAAATCCAACAGAGGGTTTTTTCGACGCGCTGGGAGGCACTGTTGTTGTTAGGTTGGATCTGGAAGCTCGGCTCAATACCGAGAGTTGAAAATCCAGTGCGCGATAAAATCCCGCCGCGATATTTTTACGTCTGTGCAAAGTTGCGAACGTCTGCTTAGTCTCCGCGTCCTTTCGACCTACTCGCTGAGTTACTGAGTTATTCAACGCCTAAGGACCATTTTCCAATCTCGTAGGTCGTAGGTTTTTGCAGAATGTCAATTAAAACCGCGGCCGCTGCTAAACTCAATTGGATGCGATTCGTCTACAGCTTCGAGGGGTACAATGTGATTACTGGACATGATATTTGCCTTGTCTAGACCCTCCCGCATGAAGCAGTTTCGAAGGTTCCTGAGCAATGCGCCAAAACCTACTGAAGAAAAAATTGCATTGGCTGCGGCAAATCCAAGGTAGGTTATGTAATTGCCACTTGTCACTGATCGTTCAAATTTTATTTTGTTTTTGGTGCAACTTATTATTTTCTTTTGTTTGTCCTTTTAAGAAATTATTTACGGAGTATTGTCCAGATTTGCAAAAAAATATTGCTAAGACTTAAAATTGACAGTCTAGATCAACACACGATTTCTAGGTGCAAGGTACGTAGAGTTTGTTTTCTAATATCACTAGACTAGTACTGAAACGAGAGTTCTCTAACCAAGACCCGCTGAAGGCACGACGTCTAAACAGCCAGGTATGATAAAAATCATTGTAATTAAATCTTTTGACACCGATTCAGTATTTGACCCAAAAGATCCACTATCAAGGAAGGTTCAGAAACCCCTTAGCTGATGAGCACAGTAAAACTGCTGGGACAGCAATATACAGAGTTGTTGGAAAAACACCAGCAACCTCTTAAGGGGTCATTGTACTCATCATTATGAACAACTTTTACTATGGGACCAAACCTGAAAACGCGAAAAAAATCAGCTGCTCCCTACATTTTAACGAGTTTGATGTAGATAAATGTACTAAACAGCAGATTTTTTTTTCGCGATTTTAGGTTTTGTCCCATAGTAAAAGTTGTTCATAATGATGAGCACAATGACCCCTTAATAAGTTGCTGGTGTTTTACCAATACAATTTTTTTGTATATAAAAAAGCAATTGAAATAATTTGGTCTTTTTTCCGCAGGATCTTCATTGGCATCAAGAAGCTGCTAGCGTTAATCGACATGGTGAAACAAACAGACGCGGAGCATAGAGTATTCAAGTTCCTCACGAAAATGCAGGAGGAGGGCGGTCTAGATCTAGGCACCAATGTACAATAAGAATCATTGCAACCTTAGGGACACCATGCGCATACCACACTATCGCCCTCACCCGATCACACTAATGCACACATCTGTACATCTAAAACACCAACCATGAAAGTAACCGAGAGCTCACCTTGCGTTTCCGATCTTAGGAGCTACGAAATCGATTACGACGAAATCAGCGAGTGCACCGAATCGTTACTCGATACTAGTCATCATAAAAAAGGTATGACTGCCAGAGGCAACGAAATGTCACCATCCAAAATGCCTCTTATGAGGATTAGGAGCGTTGAAATTGTTTTCGAAGATGAAATGTCCACTTGCACGGACACCGGTATTTTGGATAGGAGCATCGAGTTAATAGTATCTGATAGCAGTGACGATTCCACCAAATGTGTGGATGATTTAGAACCTTTGAACATTGAGAAGGATCCGAACTACGACTCGGTGACGCTCAATGCTGAAGGAGATTTATCAGATGATAATTCAGTCTCACTATCAAAAGATATCGTCGAAGACGTTCCTAAAATTGATATTCCCCTAATAAGTTTCCAAGATGTCGATGAGCCTTCTCACGTACAAAGTGAAAGTGTCACATTAGCCATCGATGAGACTTTGTCGCCGAATGTGTCTGAAATTGGCGATTCGGGTCGCTTCACCGAAGAAGCTTGTTCATCTCATTTCGAGACAGTTCCCATCCAAGACGCTTTACTTTCGAGCTCATTTGACGCGATCAATATTGAGAAAACGTCGACTTTAATGAGTTCGTACGAGATGTCTGAGGTCTGTAGCATCGAGACGACAAGACTGTATGAATACATAGACAGCAACAGTGACAGTTCCGATGATTCGGACAACACGGCTACGTGTGACACAGACGCTCGAATACAACATCTGACAAGCCTCAGCAGCAACTTTTCTTCCGACGACAATTCTGCCGGCGACGGCTATGATCTCCAATACGATTCTTTCATAGACATGGGCAAATTTTAATATTCAAATACTTACCTATATAAAAACATGTTTAAACTTTTGCACTAACTATTTGTGCTTCTCTGTGGATGTTTCTATCTAACGTTATAATGGATTTTAACATGTGTAATGCAAGCTGTTTGACGTTGCATATTAGTTATGAATGGTTATTATTTATATTTATTTTTTCGACAAAAACATTCCAATTGAATTATTGAAGGATTTGATTAAAGTAGGTCCTGTTTTTGTACGCCAGTGTGGTGAGCTATTCTGACACCTTATATACCTTCTCAACACAGCTTGTGCACAGAGGGGATCGGTGGTATGCGGCTCTCGTAACCATGTCATGTCTCCTAAATACACTAATTGTTATAGTTTTACTACTCAATAGTCTTTTTGTAAATATTACTTAATTTTTCCATAGCGCGTGCAATTTAGTATATATATATATATAGTCTTACGTGAACGATGACATGGTTACAGATATCTCTGGGTTGTAAGTCTAGCCAATAGCTCAATTATCTACAATGTATTATATTATTTTTATAGAGTGATTTTTTATTTATTTCAATTTGTTATTGAAATGTGATGCAGCTTGACGCTGTATATTGTGTTAATACTTAAATAGGAATATTTTGATCAATGTGTAATATTGATAGCTATAAGGGAATGATATTGATTATAAAGTCAATAAAAATGTAGTATTATGAAACATTTGAGGAATATTGTTGTTATAACTCAGTAGGGCTCGAAGCTTTGACTTGAGCGTTAGTACAATTAAAGTTTAAGTACTTACTTACCTGCACATGTAGTAAATTTTACGGTCAATTAACGAACACTACTACGAATATTATCAACCTAATTGGATTGTTATGATGATTCTTATCAGGAATATGTCTAGAACACCTCTACATAAATGTTATGTAGGTGGCAAATATTTAATACATGATAAATTATGTAGCGCGTGCGTAAAATAAATGAAGATTATAAATAAAAATTATCTGTAATATTTAACGAACCATAGCTATGATATTGTTGCTATACATTTGTAGTTATTTATTGTTACATTCTGCGGCCGTGTCCTATTTATAAGCAATCATCGCGAGAATATGCGATCGGTCGCGTGCATTTGTCACTTTTTATTCGGAAAACCGGAGAGCGCCCTCTGTCGGCGCGACCACGCGTTCAGATTTACCGAACAAAAAGTTCCTACGACCGTGTATTCGTGCGATGATAGTACGCGGGGTACAGGTTAGCTGCATTGTTATCGTCTTTGATCTAGGATAAAACATTCCACTCACACATTCAAACTGAGTCAGTGTAGTACTTGTTTTAGAAATACATAATCTCAATTATAATTATAAATAAAAAACTTTGTGAAAATTTCTTATATCTTGATAAAGCTTTTAGGTCATGAACTAGCATTAGAGCTTCTATTATACATACTAACCGCCATCATATATTTTCTTCTATATATGTAAAAAAGCTATGAATTTGTGGAATTGTAAAATGATATTGAGACATAGCTCCTGCAAAGAATGTTCTACAAATCATAGTTAATTTGTTAGAGGCATAATTTTTATTGTTATGGTTTTTATGTTGTTAACTTGCTTGATTTGATGGAAGCCCCTGTTATATTAGAACTACAACTTATCATTTGACCCTATCCCAAGATGTAGGTACTATTATATTCTGTACTCTGCCAATTATTATATTGAATAGACTCACCTCCAGAATGCATGATAGCTAATGATATAGTTTTAATAGTAAAACAATACAATTGAATAGTAATAAGTACCTATTTATTAACAAAATATTAACTGTTGCTTTGTATGAATGTTGTTATTTTTAAGTACTAAATTTTAATCAAATTGATTTTATTATTTACTTTGTCTTGATCAGAATGAGTCTGTTTCTTGTTCATAAGACTTGGTAATGCAAATTATTATTTACTTAGCTTTTAGAGCAGAAAATTGCTTAAATTTAAGGAACATTGCTTACAGTGGCTGTGTCACATTATCCTGTAAGCTTTATTGTTGGTAAATAAAGTGAATGACAAAACTTAAATGTTTTTTGAGAATTTATTTCAATAACTTTTGTATTACATTATTATAAATCAATCATATGGTCTTCCCAAGGTATAAATATTATCAATATACATTATTGATAGTCATCATATAAAATGCGTCTTTAGCAGACTAAAGCATTGGAGTGATTTACAGTATATTTTAACTTAAAGTAACCAATGACATAAAAACTAGTTAGCGCTTTCACATGCATCCACCCAGTCGTTATAAACGTCTATAGGTTCGGATAACACGTTAGTTGTAGTCTGAAAGTCTTCTAAACAAACTCGACACTGTATCCGAGCCGTATTCCGAGCTCGATCCCTGAAAAAAAAAAAACACGTTCCATCACAATTCACAAGTGGTTCGCAAATATACGTATTTTAGGCAATGTCTTAACACTCATCAGCTGATGGATACGTACATTTTCACCTCGCAGGACTTCTCGTGGTTACAAAATGGGCAGTTGAACTGTTGATCTAATGGCTCGATAGCCTTTCGCTTTGGCGGAGGCTTACGTTTTGATTTTCGGCGACCCATGCCTGAAAATTTTTAATGAAGCAAATTATTTAGTAGTGTATTTCTTGATTTTTCAGACTTTTGATACGGACGAGGAGCAACGTCATATTTATTTTAAGGATAATAAAATGAATATCTGTGTTTCTTACTTATTTATTCGTAGATGGATGCGAGAAATATTTTGTTGATAGATACCGCAACCCAAAACACGAACACCGAACACGTCAAACTTTGACAGTAGACAGACCAAGACACACAGCACAGAGAAGACAGACGCACAGGGCACAGATTATTATTAAAGTAGCAAGCTAAACTGACGAAGTCGAAAACGAACACTAAACAAAAAAAAAAAAACAAGAAAAAAGTTTGCACTATTTTAAAATCTAGGGTGGTCTATCCAGTGAGGATACCATGGATATCGTAAAGGATTTCATACATCGATAATAGTCACGTGATTACTCTGTCGTATAATTATAAAAGTTAAAAAGAAAATAAAGGCAGATTTTTACACAACTTTTGCTATTTTTTTCTGTACCTGCAGTACAAAATCCCCGTGATAGTATCTTTGGGATCCCGGGATTGTCATTTTTTAATGATAATCGCTACTTACGAGAATATCGGAAAGAGACTTTTTCCGTTGACGGCATACGCGCACCTTCCGTACCATGCCCTTCCCTCTTTGCGGCGCTTAGATTCAGCTTGTCAAAAAGTTTGGTTTTGGTTTACTAGCACTGTTGATAAGTTTGCGTATTTTATTTATTTTTAATGTATCCGTAAATTAAAAACTATAACAAAGATGGCTCGCAACTTGGCCATGATCACTGTGATATCTATTCTATCACTTGGCAGTGAGTAGTTCAAAATGTTTTTAAATTTTCATTTATCGTTAGTGGTAACGCCCAGTGCCTAACGTATTTATTTTATTGTATTGTATTGTTTTAGTTGCTACTGTTGTCGCAGAATGTATGATACCTTTAGTGCTGAGAAACACTTGGTTTTCCTTCGAAAATGGCAAACAGACTATTACTGATATCAATGCTAGTGATATGACTGGGAGGTAATGTATTTCTTACTGGTTTTTTGTGACTCATTTAAAACATCGTGGTTTAGAGAACAAAATAAATAATAATCACAATGGGAAACACCGGCAAATTTAAAAAACATACATTATTTTTAGGAAATTTACCAAGTTATTGTTGTTTCTTTTAAAAAGAAAATTTCTGTAAAATTTTATCGCGTAAAAATAACAAAAATGGTTCAGTTATCTAAACAAAAATTTCTCATATTTCTTTCAGAGGTGTATGCGTAAACATAAAGGCAGAATACAGAGTTAACTACACCATGGTGTTTTCATACACAAAGTGTTATTACTGTGTAAAGCTGATTGTGAGAACTGTAAATGTACTGGAGAAGATCGAGTCCCCTTGTGTGAACTTGGGTCCTGATGAAGAACCTACTGTGGAGAGGGTGTGTCGAGGTCTTAATCCCGACCAACAAGGGCTTATTACTTTGTTCTCTGAGAACTATGTACCTGTAAGTTTCTTAGAAGATTGTTCTTATTAGCATTGTGAAAACTTGTTGATAGGTAATATGAATCTAATTGGGCTTTAGCAATCTAGGTACCTATTCCCCAACAGTTTCTATAAAAAAGCTCTTTTATCATAAAAAGGAGTTGTGGTATCTCATCATCATCATCATCTCATTTAGTATTGAACCATCATCATCACCCTCTGTCTAACTATGTTGGAGTCGGCTTCCAGTCAAAGTAGTATTTTTTTACATTTCCACAACCCAGTTACTAGGTTCAAGCATGATTTAGTTAAATTCACAGTATAACTTTTTTCAATGTGAAGCCTGTTAAGTAGCCAATAACACAGTTCCTTGAATTCTAGGTCAATTGTCGTTCATCTCTGGAAGGAGTATGGCAGTTTGCATACCAGAACCGTTTTCGGTTCACGGGTGAATGTAATCATCCTGATGCACAGATCAAGTCTTGTCAAACTGCTGGTACTCAGTTCTTGATTACAAATCAGAAGTTCAATATTACATATAGGAAATGTGCTGGAATGTCTAATACTTTTGATGGTGTTGTGGAGTACAGCTGTTTGGGTGAGTAGAGTATAATGTTTTTCTCTTTCTTTCAGATAAACACATGAAAACAAATTCATAACATAATCACGCATTGTTTCCCTGAAGGGTTGGGCAGAGGTGTACCTTTAATACACCCATATTTCGCCAGTTATGTTTAAGTCCCATGTAATAGGGGGCGAGCCTATTGCCATCAACCGGGCACAAATCCAAACTCCGGGCTGCTACTGAGAAATTTCAGATAGAAAAACCCATCAACACCTTTCCCAACCTGGGAATCGAACCCAGGAACTCTCTCTTTCCCAACCAGAAGTTGCGCTTGCAACCACTAGACCAACAAGGCAGTTCATAATGAAAACAAATTGTCATAAATTATCACAAGTTGACTGCAATGCATAAGCAATTGAAATTATTTTTATTGCACACTATCATTTTATTTATATAGAGAGTGCTTGAGATTTCTTTTGCCCAAGTATTCTTTAAGAAAATGTGTTTCATTTCAGGACATTGGTTTGTCAACAAGAATCACTTCTTTGCGGTCGCAAACACGAAAGAATCTCGTAAAGACGAACGATACCGCTGTTTCCTGAAGAACAGAGATGATGATCTTTATATTGGTGCTTCAATAACACCAGAATGTAACACATTGAAGACTGTTGAAAAGTCACCTGAAAGATATCGAGTTACAGCTGTCAAGGTAAAACAAAATATTTTTGATTGAATGTTTAAACTGCACCATTTTCTAACAGAATCTGGAGTAAGTATTCTGAGAAATCAAATTCCATATATTTTCACATCAAAACTTCTAATAAATGACCCAATTAAAATAGAAAAGAAGAATAATAATCCTTTTTTTTCTCTTAGGCTGAAGTGGTAGAACCAGGATGTAGGTTGCCACAAAACTTCTCTGGAGATTGGATAAACACTGCTAATATTGATGCAGATGTTTTTATCAACGAAACGCATATCATAGAAACTTACTATCCTGATGAGGGAAGATTCAGGAGAACTATTTATGTGTGCAGGTAAAATTTACACTCTTTTGAAATAAAAGACTTATTTTGCATTAATGCAAAAATAACGATATAGTAATAAGATTTTTTTATTACATTATGTTTTGAACAAACTGTAGAAATGACTGTTTCTGTGTCTGTGGCTGGGACTTATAGATTAACTTTCTTTACAGAGAGCAACGTGACAGTCGCGTAATGATGGCTCGTCTCACAGTTGATGGTTGCCAAAAGGATTATGTCTGCTTCGATTTCGTGCCACAACATCACAATGTTATAAGGTAAACATTAATGAATCCTTCTTTATAATATAGCGTAAATTATGCATTTGTGTGACGGTAAAAAGTTTCAAATTTGATAATCATTGCATAATAGCATCGGTCACATAATGTGATGCTGATGAAGCACTCTTTTTGGAAATCTTCCCACTTTTACCCCATCTTACTTTTTGTTTTTTATTTCTAGATACCGAAAAGGCTTAGCTATGATTCAAAGCAACTTCCACACAGTATGTTCATGGGTTCAGTTCAAAAACAAACAAGAATGGCGCTACGATATATTCTTGAAAAAAGACCCTTCACCAATCCGATGCCCCGTTGCAGGAAAATTCAACTTCACACAAAAAGGCGACGTACGATTCGAAACCAGGATATTGGGAGGTGTCACTTTAAGTCCTCGACCAAACTTGTACTGCAAACTGAATATAAGTGACTTCTCAGTTTGTGATATAGACCAGAAAACTATACAGATCAAGGAGAATTACTGTCTGTCTGTAGACTACTTGGGTAGACCTGTTGATATCTACAGTGATCCCGATTACAGGATGAAATGTATTGGATTTTGGAAGGAGAATCTCAAGTCTTATCTTATTACTTATGATGAGTTGGATCCCTTCTCTAAATATAGGTGTTGGGTGTACCAGAGAGCTGATCTGAATAGGTATGTATTATTGTTTAAGCCGATAAAAACCCGCCGGGTACGGCCTTCCTTCCACTCTGTCAATTTGAAGTTGTTGTTTTTTGAGCCCCTTATTTTGACATATTGTTTTATTTTTCCAGAGTACTAATGTCTCAAGCCTTAGGCCCTTACTGCGACTTAAAACAAGACGTAACTTCATGGAACTACACGGAAGGCGCGGCAGTCGCTGTAGAAATGGAAGAATATGAGAGAGAACGTGACCAATGTCCGATGCACTTCGACGACGGCAGCGACCCTTGGTCCACGAAGGAAAACTATGTCAAAGTGTTCAGCTTCTCATTTTGGGGTAGCAGTTCTGCTCACACAGTGGCAGTTAATACCGTAACGATATTTTTGGTAGCTTTAGTTATGTTAATACAGTAAATAATAAGTGAATGGCCGAATACTCAAACACAACTTAATTTTAGGTCGCACGCCGTCAAATTTTACCCCGTTTCTTAACGGGAAAGCGACTGTCATACGCGAAAGTGAATACGCGTTCTTTCATTTTGGATTTTCTGAAATGACTTTCACTAGGTGGCTGCACTGAGACGTCAGGTCCGGTCACCTGCCAAAAGTGTCAAAGCGCCTTTAATTTCTTTAGCCGTGATTGAATGATGAACGAATGAATGAAACGAATGATGAACATCATCATATATTTTTTATTTAATAACGAAATGGAAGACCACTTGTCAAAGTGGCGCCACCTGGTGGCGTAAATTTTAATGAAAACCTCATTTTTAATCATAGTTAATGATCTTCCCTAAGTTCTCCGTCAAGCAAGATGTCTATTATATAATAGACACCTTGCTTGACAGTTAATTTCAAGTCATCAGCATATGCTGATGACTTGAAATTAATTGTGCCTCGAAATAAACTCCGAGCGTGACTGTTTAGCACTGCAGGAAGACAAATTAAACCCTCCAAATCCTTCGCAATGACATTCGGGTCGAATGCGGCACCCAGTTAATTATGAATACAATTTAAATAACAACCCCATCAGGAAAACATCAGCCATGAAAGAGCTGGGAGTCACATTCGACCGAAAGCTCACCTTCCACGACCACATAGTCACGCACAGAGCATGTAACTTTATTGTCACGGTAGCTAAGGAATCCTACCAAAGGTTGAGTTTTGTTCTGCGTAATTGTCACGGTTTTCGCTCCGTACATGCTATCAAAATAATATTATCCACTCGTGCGTAGCAAATTGGAATCCATCAGCTCCTGCGTGTGGAATCCTCACGAAAGTACACACGGCTACACATCAAGCTATATTTTTCCAGTTTACACTGACCTCTCATTGTAAGGAAATCCTATACAATGCGAGAACAGATTATACTGGAAATGTATAGCTTGATCTGTAGCCGTGCGTACCTACGCGATTTTATTGGAAAAGGTACAAAAAGCGTTCCTTAGGTTTCTCTATAAGCGTAAACATGGCTATTATCCGTACCTCTATCCAACTACATTTCTACTGGGATAATAAATAATAATAAATAAAATAAAATAAAAATTGTTTATTCTTCAGGACAGGTAACGTGACAAGTGCTAAAACTTTTTGTTTTGTGGTCGTAAAAGGTGCTCAGAATATTTACCCTAGCCCCTGAACTAGGTGGGAACCTGTATCTCAGGGGATAGTGTTCAGCTATTGTTATACAATATTAAAGCTTAGGACGTATGTGTGTCACTAATATAACAAATATTTCGACTTAGTACTAATAAGAGTGCAAGTATGTGTTCGTGAGATTGAAGATTTGAGGTGTGGATGTGTATGTGTGTTAATACGAATGGTGAAATAGAGGAATGTGTATGTGTTTGTGTGGTAAAAAAGATTATACCTGAAGGGTCATTAGAATTTTAGTATCTTCGTAATCCAATTGTAGTAAGTACATTTTTACCTTATTTTTGACCTCATGTCTACTTAGTTTTATAATATTCGTTTTTTCGTTTAATCTGTTATAAAAAATAGAACTAAATACATAATATTGTTGCTTTCCAAACTTTGTGCTGAATGGGACACTAGGACAAGGTGCTGGATTTCTGGGATGCCTCGGATATTATAACTCGTCAGAGGTAAGGCTAGCAAAAGACCAGCTCACCATAGCCTGCAAGACTCTCCGTGGCACTATTGACGCGCCTGATCTGCATGCTGTGCTGGCTCGCTTCTTCGTCCCAGACAATTACTGCCGCGGCAGAGAGCACAGGCTGTTTGCTGTGCCCCCCATGTCGCACCGTTGCGCGTGGTTAGTCCCCAGTGCCACGTACTCTGCGATTCTACTAACGTTCTGTTTGCGGACGTATGGGCGAAGATTTTATTGGCATGTCAGAAGTAGGTACTGTGAGAGGGATTTATGAAAGTGTTGTTAACTTTTACCTGAACTTAATAATTTTATATTTTTCTCTTTTATGTGCATGTGTAGGTAGGTATATAAACAAACTGTGTATTTAATTTTTGTAATATAATAAATAAAATAAATCATGACGTACAATACAATTTGATTGATCGCGCGAGTACGTCATATTTAACGACCGCGTACTCGCGCGACTGTCGCTTTCGGTTAGGACAGCGCCTTATGCTAGGCTGTCTTTGTTATTTTGAGGTGTATTGTAGAGACAGGAATATTAGTAAAGTTAAGTAGTGTTTGAGTTTTCGCGATTAGACTGATGTAGATTACAAGTAGGTTGTCTTAATCGATGTTGTGTCTCAACCTCATTTTCATGTGAAGAAATGCTACTTAATTGAATTGATTATTGACTGTATTTTTATCCAGTTCGTCCAGATAAATCATTCCAGTGTTTTATATGCATTTATTTTATTTAAGTACTTTTTGTTTTCGTTTTTTTATAACTGGCGAAATGTGGGTGTACTATACTGCCGTCATAAGAAAGAAGGCCGTAACTGACTATTTTGTCAAAAATTAGTTATTAACATTATTTGGAATCAGCAAAGAAAATGCTATCTTATGGTCTTACGCAGAAAGCTGTAACTCGTATAGATTTAGAGATATCATAAGGATTTTAGCCTTAACTACGACATAAACTCTGGTTTTTTAATCTGAAAAGCGGCCTTTTGTGTTTGCGGCCTTCCAGACGAGCAATACGAAAATACTTTGTGTTAGTATTTTCGTATTGCTCGTCTGGAAGGCCGCAATTACCCTTTCAGATAAGTACTTCACAATTTTATTATTATATTTTTGCTAAAGCACAAGGAAAAAATTAAAATAAATAAATACGCGTAACTTGTACATGAATTTAAATAAATTATGGTTCAAGATTAAGCCTATATTTTTTGACGCCTTATAAAACAAGAATCACTAACTAAAACCATTCAGTAAATCGCGGGCCTTCATTTTAGATAAAACTTCAATTATCTCGGAATCAACGTGGACGTAGTTACGGCTTTCTTTCTTATGACAGCAGTATAGGTTTACCTCTGCCTAATCTTCGGGGAATAGAGGCGTCATGTTATGTTGTTGCTTCATGCAGATCTGTCCAGTTATGACTATATTCTAGTTTTTTATATGAATTTATTTTATTTACTTTTTGTTTTATTTTGTCTTCGACTCTGTACTTATTATGTATGACTTATCTGACGAATCTCAACAAATGCAATGTGCCTTCTATCGAAGTATATAAATGTTTTAATAACTACTTACTTATAATTGTATGTATGTACATTTGATCTGGTCAGTATCACCATTAATTTTAAATTTATAACATTCAAGTGAATTTAAAAAAGCTTTATAGGACAAGTCATGTTGTAAATGTAAACATTTCAATGTAAACATTTCAATAGGTACCTAGCTGATTTAGTTACAATAATGTGAGCACATTCTCAGCAACTTTGTGCAATGTTTTTGTGGTCCTTTTCCTTATTGAAAGATCATTCTTATATTAAAACTCAAAATAAGCTGGGACAAATGAATACCTACTCGCCGGCGCGGTGTGAACAGTCAGTGAACAACTATTAATAAATCTATCTCTTACAAGAAAATCTTTGATAACTAGTCGCTTCCTCGTCGGCGGTGGGACAGATGCCTTAACACGGTGAGGAAAATATGGAATCAGTTTCAGTCTCTTTAATTACTTTATTGAGTAATAGCCTAAGTATCAAATACTTTTTATTACAAATGTTTTTTGTTGTGCAATGTCTTTAAGTATATCTATTTACAGTAACATTGTGTTACCTTTCTGCAATTAATTCCGTCCAAAATATGGTATTTTATTGTACATGTTTTGTATAATTTGTTTAGACATCTGAATAAAATGTTATAACAATATCTCTAGAGTTTGATTGTAATAATCTAACAGCCTTAATAATACTTAATAAAAACCACAAATTCATTCATTCACTGACAGACAAGAAGATGGCTAGGAAAGACTGGATGCGGAAGGCGGAGGACAGGGTGTTGTGGCGCTGCCTGGGAGAGGCCTATGTCCAGCAGTGGACTGCGATAGACTGAGTTGATTGACTGACAGAAAATGCAGCCTAAACCGCTGGGTCCAGCAGCATGAAATTTTGCACAATAACGAAAATGAGCACTAAGGAAGGATTTCTGGAAATTCTATCCCAAGAGGACATTTAATTTGTATGAAAAACTTATTCCTTGGGTTTATGAACTTGAAATTTGGCATGAATGGGCAATAAGCAACAAGGTTTGACATTATGCAGTGATTAATTTGAAACCAGATATTATGATCTTGACAAAAAAAAGATCTACTAGACGTGTTCCACTACTAATTGTCCATACACTCCTACTATTCTGGTTATTTTGATAAAAATAAAAATTATGGTGCATTATTTGGAATTAAATGTATTAATAATCCTATTTCTTACATTATAATGAATTCTTACACATTTCAATATCAGTGTGAAACACTATTTTAAAACATTTCCTTCTTGTTTTGAAGTTACAATAACATCCAAGATGCTAGTCAGGTACATTTTACTTAGTCCAAGATACTTTAGGTATATCAAAGTGCTCAGTGAGGCTGTCTAAATGCTGGTTGAACTTCTCCACTCTTTGTTTGTGAGTCATCTCAGCTTTCTGCTGTATTCTCTGTTTTTGCTGCAATGATACAAAAGTCTGGTTAGTAAAGATACAGAATACAAGTAGAACATTCTACATTGAGACGTGTGTGGCATTAATTTGTTGATTAGAAATTTAAAATACCTTCTACTAAAACAAAATTGGAGTCAAGCTTACAAGGTATGAAATCATATTAATATTTTGTGACTTATCTCAGGACCCTGGGGTCCTGGACCTTTGGTAGGCATATGAGGGGCCGAAGCCAACTCGCAGAGGCCAATTAGACGCTTTTTAATGAAATAAGGCACCAACCAACGATTATCCCTGTATGCACTATGCAAGTGCACCCAAGGAAAACCCCCAGTTGGTGTAGGACTATTGCAGAATATGGAAAAAAGCTATTGGATTATGGGTTTGGGTGGCTAAAGTGGACTGGTTATCTAGGACTATAGAAAGACTACAGCCCCTGCCTGACCAATGTTTTATATAAAATACACAGATTAAATGGCAGCACTTGCACACTCAATAATGGGTCCCTGAAAATGGTCACTAGCACATAGTGTAGTAGCAACAAAGGGGCAACATGTCCCTAGGTGCTTATGAGGAGTGGAGAGGTATTCCACGGCTATCAGGCAACCTTATAGATGAATCATAGTACTTATTAAAATTCAATTACTTACCATTTTCTCCTGCATCTTCTGAAACGCCATCTCAGCCTTTGTCTTAGTGTTTACAATTGTGACAGTTGGTTGCTGTTGTTGGTGTTGTTGTTGTTGCTGAACCTGTTGTTTTACTTCATTCTCCATGAGTTTCTCTGTCTCCTTTTTTGCTTTCTTCTTCTTTTTCTTCTTGATTCCAGATGTGTCCTTGATTTTTAAGTGTGCTCTGTTGACGCAAGCGTATTCATCTTCTTCACCCATTTCTGTATTGGTTGTTAATGTTTTTATTTATATTTTCTCAATTTTACATAGCAGTTCTCTGAGACGACACATCACATCGATAGATAGTACCTATTCAATACCACAGAAGTGACAGTGTCACTGTCACTGTCAGTTTAACAAGTACTTTTTAAGTTTGAGAGTTCTGAGTACTCGGCTTTTGGTAATATTATAACCTAAATCTTTATTACGATCCTATATCTAATTCATTTTTTATTTAGCACAAATAATCTCTGTATGATAGTCACGGATGCGATTAGTCAAAACTAAGACTTTCTTTGTTTTACAGTGAAACGTACGAACATTGTATTATCATAACAATAATTAGGGTTTGACTGACGTACGGGCCATGGCGTGCGGGTTTCCCAGACGTTTTCCAATTTTCCATAGAACAACGGAATTTAGCTTACCATATTATAGAGAGTTGTATAGATTCATAGTCTAGCTAGATAGGAGATGGTGATTGTCCATACGTTGGCTTAGGCGCATATACCGGATAAGTGGCTAAAATGTGACTGAATCCTAAGTTGATTGACGGATAGGCTATGATCCGTCTATCAACTCAAAATTCAAGATTTTAGTAATACTTGTGCACCTACATTACATACATAAAGAAATAGCATGTTTGTAGTTAGAACGGAAATTTGAAACTAATGACTTATCTCCATTCAATCCAATCCAATTACAAAATTTTGTTCTAAAATATCATAGAACGAGACATTTTTTACTATGTATTTTTGTTTATGTATAGTTAACGCAAGCGTCACTGCGTAGCGTGGGGTCTTGGATTTGATTCCCAGATTAAGCAAGGTGTAATTATTGTTATTTTTACGTATGAAAAAATAAATCATCATATATTACATAGCAAGCAGGTAGTAAAATATCGAATCAGTGTCATAAGTCGTACATAAACGGCAATACTAACACCCCTATAAGACACCCTATTTGACGGCGCGGAGCTTTAGCCGAGTTAAGTACACATTAACTCACGAGGGTGGCAGGTTGACTAGTAGCAAATATCATAAATAAATAAGTGATTGTTCACTACAAAAGAGCGGGAATGAATGGCGTTTCTTGGCGTTATCGGGTCGGCGCACGCGCGCTGCCCGCCGACGCGTACGGCCTGGAGATTAGTTTGATTTCGCGCCACGTGGCGCCACGTGCGTTCCGACTACCCACCAAATAAGATTAACGGATTTGCACACTACAGATTGCACACGAATGAGCAGGAAGTGTAAAGTGAAACGCCGGTAATGAGAACTCTTTGTGGGAGGACCAATGTAATGAGATAGGAAATAAAATGTTATTGTATTATTGTTTGCCATAAAGCGGTTTTTGCCCTATATCATGATGATGCACATGATGTGAATAGTGTTTTTGGAAGCGTCTTGTGGACAACACAATAACAGAAGTGTGAACAGTGTGAGTGTGTGAAGTGTTAGTAACAGAATAATATATCTACTTATAAGTATAATGTGCAGGAAAGAAAGATGTCTTGAGGTCTGCCTAAGTGTATCTATCTATAGCTGCACATTATTTTTATAATACTTAAATCTGCAGTGTCTTTAAATTAATTTGTCGTACAGGCAAACGTTACGATAGTGCAAGATTAACCTAAGGGCCAGTTTCACCACCTACGATTAAGTTCCTATTAACTTACCTACTTGGTAGATAATTTCATACAAAGGTTCCATTTTTGAATTTATTCGGTGAGTAGTGGCTATTCGAACATCTTAAAATAGGCCCTAAGTGTTCTTACGAGCGACACGCGTCAACGGCAGATTCAACTGCTCGCGTCGACGGCGGTCCTCGACGCGCCGACGGTCGCTGGCGACATTTCAGCGACTGCCCGGCCGACCTAAAGCGACGCTTGCAGTTGTAGCGTGTCGCGTCCACTATTTTGTCACTCCTGAACTATTTGCAGTCCACTGACAAAATGGCGGATGCGACATGCTATAACTGCAAGAGTACCTTTTAGGTCGACAGCTGTCGCCGACATGTCGGCGGCGCGGCGGTCCCGATGTTGACGCGTATCGCTCGTATGTAAGAGCACTACTAGCTTCGGTAGGTACCTACTGTCTTTCATAACTACAACAGCATCTTCAGAAAGCCACCGCTTTCAGCTGCCAAGATCACAACAACAATAACCTGAATGCCATATTCTGACGTCACAACAATGATGGGGTGCATTGAGTTAGCTGATGACACGTGCCTCCTGCGATAAGGCTCGCCCCTGTTACTCAACAGTTTTATCGCAACTATCGTGAGGCAAGAAGCGGATCGATCTACGGCATTGGCCTTGTAAAGTTGGTGCAAGTTTGTATTGGCAATGTTGACTATAGGAACTAGCCAAGTAGTTCGACGTTGGTGACTCGCAGGTTCGAATTCGAATCCAAGACCGGACAAAGTGTCCTATCAAGGAATACAAGCGTGCGAGATGAAGCTAAGGGTTAGGATGGATGCCTTGAGGTCAGCCTCAACCCTCCAGTAGCCTATTAAGGAAACGGTTAGGCAGAAGACTCATTTGGATAAAAATAAAATGGTCCCAAGTTACCCTTCACGACGAATGAAAAACGCAATTGCAATGCACTAATCTTTAGAAATCACAACAAACGCGCATACTTGACTTCTATTAACGCCTCTCGTGCGAAATTCATCGGCTTAGTCCTCACTGTCGCATTACTAGCACAAATCCAAACAAATAGCTAAGGCTAGGTGCAGAACAATGGCGGGCAGCTAATAGACATTAATACAGCATTAGTTATAAGCGCCGCACGCGCCGGCGACGCCTTGTTTGCCAAACTGCCCTAATCCGCTATTTGTAGGGTAGGGAAGCCATGGGTTCAGCAAACAGTGGGAAAATAAAGTGAGTTAATGGGTTTGATGCATCGAAGGAAACTGTCATTTAGAAATTCAAGTTTGTCTTTTGAAAATCCAACGATTGTCTAGAATAAAAATACATCTATTATTTGGTAGGTACCTACAGATTGTTGAGACCGGTGTAGGTGTACGTTTACCTATACTGTGATTTTTAATTAGCTAGACTAAAATGACATAAGTAACATACTAAAATATCAAGAAAATGACAAAAATAGGTCGACCGCTGCTATCATTTCGGTCTAGCAAATTAAAAAT
Source organism: Cosmia pyralina (assembly GCA_946251885.1). Taxonomy (NCBI): domain Eukaryota; kingdom Metazoa; phylum Arthropoda; class Insecta; order Lepidoptera; family Noctuidae; genus Cosmia; species Cosmia pyralina. The sequence goes on from OX276344.1 coordinate 21,323,718, forward strand.
CAGAGTTTAAAAGGTTTAAAATAAAGAGTTCATGGTTGCTGTGTGTGCAAGCTTGGTATAATGTTTATTATTACGTATATTTTAGTAACAAACACCAATATATTGATAAATCAGATTTGGTACGAAACCCTAAATGTGTGTCCCCGGTGGGTTCCCGCATTGTCGAGGTGGGGGAGCTCAGTAGCCGTGGTTTTGTCACCCACGGTGAAGCGAAGAGGAACCCAAGGAGGGGCCGCTCGTCAGTGCTTTTGCCAATAAGCCGACGACGTAGCGGCCAACAAGTAGGTTGCGCTTCCGCTTGGGCGACATCGCAACTGAGGCGGGCGTCAATGTTGAATGAGAGGCATCGCGGCTGAGAGGTGGAGGCCGCGGCGGGAGAGGAGTGCCGATATTGCGGTCCCTACCTTCCGCGGCCTTGACGGGGTCGCCACCGCGGTGGGGCCGCAGGGAAGAGGAGTGTCGGTATGGCGTAAGACGCTCTCCCTATCTTCTACTGCCGAAAAATGGTAGGCGGCGGGGCCACTGACCTGACCCATCGCAGGGGTCCAGGGGCGCCCAGATATGGGGTCATCTGGCATCCATGTGCTGGTTTGGGCTCTGGGGTGCGCCAGTGATGGGGGTACTCCCCAGAGGAGGGTCCGGTGACGGACAGCCGCGGCGGGTTCGCGGTTGAGTGCTAACGCGTGCCCGTGTTCCCGCCATAAGCGGCAGAGGAGGACACCGTTGAGTTTTAGTGGGTTGGAGTCCCACATAAATCTCCATCTCCCTGTGGTAGTGCAATACGCGTGAGCAGTTCTCCACGAGAAAAAAAAGAAGAGTAACTATATTAGGTTGTTCTAGATCTACAATTTTATTGTTGGCCTTACCTACCCTTTTTTTACACCACACCACACTTATTAAAAGTATTCACTCTAAGCGTTTACGTGAAGTCATAATAGCCAATAAGTATTTTGGCCATTCATAAGACCTATCCGTTTCCTTTACCTACTATTTTCGCTCAGTTGATGGCCACCTTACAATGTAGCAAAATGCCGCTTTGACTTCTGAGAGGAAATCCTTTTCCCACGAGCTTTATTCAAACATATGTAAAGCGTATGATGGATGACGCGAGACCGCCCTTAAGCGGGGGTTAGCCGTTTAAAACACAATCATGTCACCCCTAATACATTTTTTCGTTGGTCAATGAACGATTAGGATAAAATTTATAATGTAATTTATACTAGGCGGAGTTCAGTGAAAGAGTTGAAATGGCACACGTCAAAATGATTGCGCTTTTTATTGTAACGCACCCAGGGGTATAGCGTTACATTTTATTTCCCATAACGTACACGTTTCGTCGGTCCAAAATTAGCGGATAAAGTAATCAAACAATTCTGTGTTCGTAATGTGAGTTGGCGAACTCACAATCGCTGTTTTGTCATGACTTTGGTAAATATGTCTTGAAAACAATAGAATATGTGAGGTAAAAATGTGGAGCGCGTTGGCTGCGCGGCGGCGGCGGGGGAACGCGTCAAAGTTTTCCCATTACGCGAGTCGCAGACATTAGCAGCCCTCTTGGGTTCATTAAAATTTGTCAGCTTGTCGTATAGGAGTAACTTCTAAATGGATGTAGAAACTTCTCTAAGTGAAACTCGGCTGACGTAAAAAGTTTGTCGGATTTTGAGTTGGCGTTTTTTCGACGCCATCAATTTCTCAGCCCGTCAAGAAGATTATTCGCACTCGCATTGCGGAAAAAAGAGTAATTTAAGTTTTCTAGAAGAGTCGTTGCGTTGGAGTTATGATCTTTGTTTGAAAGTTTGATTGATTTATGAAATCCTCATTGTCTGCTGGGACGATTAGGGGATCAGCGGGGTTTGTCTTAAAACTTCATAACATTATTATTGTTATGATAAATCAGTCCAACGAATTCCATTACTCGATATTTTCTATACAAAAATTTAAATCTATGTAATTGAATTATCACGATAGTGAAATCTGATTGACACAAACAATTCAACAAAAGAAAATTGAAACACCAACGCCTTTGATTTGATACTGCGCAATCAGTGGCTGGAGCGGACCAGTCAGTGTTATTGTTCCTTTTATAATCGAGGGGTTAAATGAACCCCAGAGTAGAGAGAGGGTGACGCGATAGTTTAGTTAACAGATGTAATTGTGAATGAACGGAATCGAACGAGTGGAAGGAATGTCGCGTAATTAACGCTGTGGGAGACTGGCCATTAACAGTCGTTTTATTTTTTACTAGCTGCGCATTCCAATTTTGTTTTTGTCACTTATGGCATTTTACACAGCATGGTCAATCTACTGAATCAACATGCAAAAAATGACATAGGTAGCTGTCTCTAAACGAGATTTAAAATACGTTAATAATTCCTAAATTCCTGTTTATTCAGTTAAAGGGCCAGTAATTTAAACATCGATGGAAATGGGTGGGTCATTAGGAGAATAAGATGTCATTCTCGGAAGCTTGAAATAAAGTACAAATTAATAAAAATCAATAAGCTGCATGTGAACCACATGCAGCTTATTGATTTTTAGGGTTCCGTAGCCAAATGGCAAAAAACGGAACCCTTATGGATTCGTCATGTCTGTCTGTCCATCCGTATGTCACAGTCACTTTTTTCCGAAACTATAAGAACAATAGGTACTGTTGAAACTTGGTTAGTAGATGTATTCTGTGAACCGCATTAAGATTTTCACACAAAATAGAAAAAAAAAAAACAATAAATTTTGGGGGTTCCCCATACTTAGAACTGAAACTCTCGGTCTATTATTAAAACATCGGTCAAAGTTACAACGAACTACAAGAACTTATATATTATGTTACTTGCTGCTACGGAACCTTTCATGGGCGAGTCCGACTCACACTTGGCCACTTTTTTCTCTACCATGCCATACCTATACCCATGTTGGCAGATGCAATAATGACATCGTCAGCTTTACACGATATCTATTAGGAATTGGTTTAATTAATTTAGGCAGCTGAGTATGGACCACCCGTCATTGCATTGCTTTTTAACCGACGATAAAAAGGAGGAGGTTCTCAATTCGAAACGTTTATATAAAAGTATATTTATTTTCTTTTTTCACCACGCATAACTTTTGACAGAGTCGTCCGATTTGATTTTTTTTTTCTTTTATTCAAGAGGGTATACGAGTACCTCAAAGTTGGTCCCATAGAAAGTTTATTAACTTTGCTTATGTGGTTTTTGAGTTAACATCAATAATACGTATTTTTTCCTTACTTTTTATGTGGATGATGTTCCTGTTTATTTTGCAGGTAGTGGTATTAGAATTTGTGTAGGGTACCACAACTAAAAAGTGAAAAATAAAAACTATTACAAAAAAAATACAACCGACTTCTAAAAACAACACTACAAAGTGCAAAATAACTTTAATTTTGGAAGTCGAGGGCAAAAAATACCAAGCACCGACTTCCGAAATTAAAGGTATTTTTCACTTTGTAGTGCTGTTTTTGGAAGTCGGTTGTATTTTTTTGTAAAAAGTTTTTTTTTTAAATATTAATAATTCTTAGGGTGAATCCAACCAAATTTTTATAAGTACCCAGTATAAGTCTTAATCTTCGAATAAATTTTGAATTTTTAGAAAACTGTCGGGCGTTAATTTTATTTCACGGATAAAAGATATCCGACTTTGGTCAAATTAGCCCTTAGTTGCTGTTCATAGTTTGAAACAAAAAACATATTTTTTTGCAGCTCAGGCAAAGAGCTCGCTTTAGCAAAATGCTAACTCCTTAAATATCGATTAACATAACGCGAGATTATTATATCATTCTTTATTATCCGTGTAGTGTGATATAGATGGTGTAGCCACATCGCAGCTAGCAACAAGGGGAGTAACGGGAGACGGCGGTAAATCAAACTCATTGTGGGGCAACCCACCCGCCGCACAGTGCTACCTACTTGCGGTAACTGAGATATAAGTACTTACTTATTTATTCTGTTGAGACATTCAGGAATTTCGGGATGTACACTGTAATTGCTTGTACTTCTATATCTCTTGTTAAGTCGCCGATTACCGACTTTTAATGATTTTAAACTGAAGATCACATCTAAACTTGGGTTAATGATTTGGAAAAAAAAAACGTATGTTAAATTATGGGCAATATCTTAATAACTTATTATGTAGGTATGTGTACATACTTAGTGTAAGATAATTGTAGTACCTATACGTGTTTTAATAAATACCTTTTGTTTTATGCATATTAAAATAATAATGCGTCTAATTTACGACAGCACTCCTTGATGGGAGAGTCCTATTACTGGGTGGACGTACGACACGTTGCGTGAGCTCAGCACAGAACACCCCCCAACTAGCCAAGGCCGCTATCTGTGTGACCGCGTTGTTCTTCTAATATACGCAACGGATTTTGATGTGGTATTTACCATATTACAGAGAACAATAAAATACATTATCTAATAATAAAACTTAAATGTAATAAAGAAATTTAGATTTTTGTCAAGTCGTAAACAAAACCGTGGTATCTTGTCATTTCACCGAAAAATATTTTTCAAAATTTCACTTGACAAACAACGATTGGCAAAAACACGATTTGTCATTTCAAAAAAAAATAAATAATTTAACAAACTAATTACCTGATAGACTTTTGTTTGATAAAGTATTATTTGACAAAAAATCATTTTTCAATCATGATATTACATAAGGGTACACCCAAATACTATACTATACTCGTACTACATATTATATTTACTTCTGATTATTAACTACAAGTGTAATATTAAGCTTTATGGCTCTAATGTTATTTAATATTATGTGAATGCAAATGAGGATGGGCGCTGATACCTCTAACACAAGATATTAAGTTATCTTAGCTTAGGTATTAGTAGCAACTCCAATATGTAATCATTTTAGCTACCTTTTGGCCTATTTTGTGTAAACCTGTTTCTTTATGTTAATTTTGAAGGTGCAAATAAACATTTTTTTTTTTTTTTTTTATTTTTTTTTTTTTTTTATTATTCCGAACCTGACCCGAAAATCCTACCACTAGACGGTCGACCTCAAGGGCACCCCGAGGTTCGGTTTGGTTAGGTTCCTTTAAACCCCGGGGCTCCGTCGACCTGCTGACGAAAACCCTAACCCTAGACGGTCGACGTCAGGGGCACCCTGAGGTTTGGTTTCGTTAGGTTCCTTCACAATCTGTTCTGTGGGTTCCTTTAAACCCTGCAGACAGAAATGAAGCCCCGCTCGGCGGGGCTCCGTCGGCCTGCTGACGAAAACGCTAACCCTAGACGGTCGACGTCAGGGTCACTCCGAGGTTCGGTTCGGTTTGGTTAGGTTAGGTTAAACCTCCCCCCGGGAGGGTTCCCGCATTGTCGAGGCGGGGGGGCTCAGTAGCCGTGGCTTGGTCACCCACGGTGAAGCGAAGAGGAACCCGAGGCGGGGGCCGCTCGTCAGGGCTTTTACGGGAAAGCCGACGACGTAGCGGCCAGCGGGTAGGTTGCGGTGGCCGTATGGGCGACACCACAACTGAGGCGGGTCGCGGTGTCTCATGGGAGGCATCGCGGCTGAGGATTGGAGGCCGCGGCGGGAGAGGAGTGCCGGTATTGCGGTGCGCCGCTCTCCCTACCTTCCGCGGCCTTGACGGGGCCGCCACCGTTTGATAGCGGACGCGGTGGGGCCGCAGGGGAAGAGGAGTGTCGGTATGACGTCGGCCGCTCTCCCTATCCTCTGCGGCCGAAATTGGGCAGGCGACGGAGCGCGCGCGGGAGGACGACCCTCACGCGGCGCCGCTCCGAAGGCGGAGGAGGGGTTGGAGAAGACATCAGTTTGATAGTCATCTCCGACTCCTCCCAGGTGGAGGCCAGCAGGCAACGGGTGTGGGGGGCATCCTTGCCTGTATTGCACAGGCCCCCACCAGTGTCGGACGGGAATGGCCAGGTGTTCCTGGTCATTCCCGTAGCCCCCCATCCGGGAGGGCATGCGGGGCCCGCCAGCTAGGCGCCGGGAGGGTTGTGGAAGTAAAGGCTGAGCCGGTTTCCCATGGCCCTCCCATCACGGCGATGTGGGAACACTGCTGAGTTTTAGTGGGTATACTGTCATTCCGACAGGAGTCCCACATACCCTGTCTCGTCCCCCACGAGCGGGGATGCGTAATGCATTTCTCAGCGTCAAAAAAAAAAAAAAAGGTTAGGTTAAACCTAGGTTAGGTTACACCTCCTTTAAACCCTGTAGACAGAAATAGGAGCCCCGCACAGCGGGGCTCCGTCTACCTGCTGTCAGTTTTATTGCTTAGTCGCTTGGAAAGTATACTTAAAAGAAAAAAAATTAAATGATAAAATATCATGTGAAACATTTATAAAGAGAAGTATTTGCCAAATAAATGTTTGTAAAGCGAGTGTTTGTAAAATGAAGCATTTAGCGTTTAGTATATGAAACGTTGGTTGTAAACTAAAAATTTGTCAAATGAGTATTGGTAAAACATTAGTGAACCATAAAACCGTACGAAGCAGGGGCGGGTCGCTAGTTTAAATATACAAGCCGAACAACACCCAACAACAACAACAACAAGAATATGTAAGCCTATCTACATAGAATACAAAAAAGTAAATTTTATGACAATTTGCCACATTTCGTGCTACGAGATTTTGATCTATGGGCTACGCGACGTTTCGTATTATTCCTATGGTTTTCTTTCTTCATTAGCTGAAGCGATAGAATAATGAATTCAGGTTTCTGTTTTCACTAGTTTAATTACTGAATATGTTTGGTCCTGCACATCAAAAACATTAAAACAAGATGTCTATTTACATTCTAGTATTTCTAGCGCAGAATATAAAAGGATAATAGAGCTAAGATTACTATCAAAAACTCCAAAAGATCGTCTCTTTGCATCTGCACTTAATTACGAGATAATTTTGGTGCGCCCGAGTCTTTAAAAAGAAATTAACCGAGCATCTGTCACGAACAAGAGTTATTAGTAAGTACCTAACTATACTGTTTGAAATCGCTTGTTTATTTATAAATTCAATTAATTAAGAATAACAGCGTGATTAACTGCAGCTATTCTTGGAATTAAAATAGTTTAAAATGGGACGTAAGTATGCATAAGAAAAGTAAGTAGGTAGCCAAGGTACCAAGGTGAGGTAGGTGCCAGGTTTGGTAGGTAGGTACCTACCTAAACCTACCTACCTAAGTTATTAAATGATTTTAGAGTTATTCAAAAGTTACCGTGTGTGGAAGGAAAGCTTTACGAGTAGGTATAGGTAATGATATTGTATAGATATAGTATATAGTATATAGTGGATATAGTATATATAGTGGCCAAAAACATGCAGGACTATGAGACATTAGATGAACGACAGATAAGGGAAGGCACTCGTAGACTGGACTTGAAGAATAAAAATTTTACTAATCATAACCTAAGAATTGTTAAACACAGTCCACGATACCAATCTGTAAAATTATTCAATAGACTGCCTTTAGACATTAAAAGTGCTGTCTACAGCAGCGCTTTCAAAATTAGACTAAAAAAAATCTTATTGACTAAGTGTCTGTATGCTGTAGAAGAACTATAATTTTATTGAATTGTATTTTATTGAGATAATCATGGGTTGTTAATTTTTATTGGATTTTGTTAATTCTGACTTATTGATCTATTTATTAATTCTACCAATCATTGCTAATTTACCTTTAATTAATTATTTTATTGTTATTATTTTAAATTTTAAATGGTTGAACATATTATTTTATTTATGTAATGACATGTAAGGAAGAAATGTTAAATTTTAATTTTTTAGTTTTTTTTATTTGTTAATGTAATTTGTAAACATTATGATGTATTTTAGTGTATATGCTGTAATTTTTTAATTTTATGTGTAAATTCAGATACAATTAATTTGTTCATGAATAAATGACTATGACTATGACTATGACTATAGATTTTTTTCTATTTAGTAAATGTGAGAACGTTGTAGGCCTAAGTAGCTGACTGTAGATTTGTTGACTATTTTCAATTTAGTTATGTACCTGGTACTTGTTGGAAGGCCTATACTGTCCTCCCATACCTATTGACACTGTTATTTGAAAATATTGTAAAAGTACTCTTTTAGAACAAAAATTGTTAAAAGGGTACATAGCTGTGGTGTTTCTTGCCAGCTCTTCTCCGTAGGAAATGACCAATTGACATTTCATAAGTGCCCATGTAGGTTTATACATATAGGGTGACTGGTAATTAGTGACCGATACATAGACACATGTTTGTGCTCATGATAACAAACAACTTTTACTGTGGGACCAAACCTGAAATCGCGAAAAAAAAATCAGCTGCTCCCTACATTTTGACGAGTTATGCGAACATGAATGTAAGGGATTTCAGGTTTGGTCCCATAGTAAAAGTTGTTTGTTATCATGAGTATAATCATGTGTTTAAGTATCGGTCACTAATTACCAGTCACCCTATATATATTTTTTAAATTAAATATTTTGATTTTGATACGTTCGTTGTTAAAAACAAAATATAAAATAACAAAATCAAAAAAATGTTTGCAAGAAAAACAGTTATTAAGCTTTTTGTTATCTATCGTCAGTCAGCAAAAATGTAATCGTTTTATTAGTGTAGTAGGCAACTTCATGGAATTTGAACCCTATACCTACTTCTTTAAGTCTACAATGCTTGTGAGTTTCACACACTGGTCTCATTTCATCATCTCAATTTTTTATCTAAGTTATAACCAAACAAACCCTTCAAGCAAAATCCAAAACAATCACCACTAACTACCTAGTACATCTGACAGCTAGGGGAAGTGCAGATCACCCGCGCATAAGCACGTCACACAATGGCGTCGCACGCGCCGCGCGGCGCCCGCGCACACCGCGCTAATTCACGCTTCCTGACCAGATATGGGAAGCTGGAGTGAACCTGTGACCTGTGACAGATAGGGCACGGCACGCAGTTTGAAGGGTTTCCGATTTGAAGATAATGTGTGTTCATTTAGTTTTGGAGGGCCTTTGAAGAGTTGTGCGATTTTATTGTTTTGTTTTCGACGCTGTGAAATTTTGGACGTGGAAAAATACGGCTTTCAGTTATTTGAATAATAATGTGATGGTTCATTAAGAGACAAAGCAATAAACCAGAAAAAACGTATGATATTGATATAAATTTTTCGCTTAGGCGTAGTTCCGTAGAATTATTCGTAGGTAGACTCTACGCAAACCCTGAAAACTAGGCATGAAATAAAGGTTTTTTAAGCTGTTAGAAGCCCATTTACACGGTGCAAGTTTCTGGAACGTTCGTTTCTAATCGCATGTCATAAAGCACGTTCAATTATTGCCTTATTAATGTACACGCGTGCGATTTCCATAAAATGGCATAGGTATAATAGGTAATTGAATTCAAGTTTTCCCATTCAATAATTGCATGCGACTTCTTTTTACACCAAGGCAATTATTGCAATTGCATGCAAGTTTTGCCTCGTCTAAACAGAAGGCAAAACTGTGGACGTGTGCAATTTATTGATTCAAGTATTGTCCGTATTTACGCTGAAAAATATTTCATTCGTATTTATTAAACTTCTTCTCGAGATTTTTCTTAACTTTGTGTGATACTTAGAAAATTTTCATGCTAGAAAGGGATGTAATTTTATTGTAGGTTACGTGCTGTATTGCTGATACACCTATACCACTTTTGAACGGCAACTACTTAACTTGCTCGTATCGTGCAACGATTGTGCGTGATGTTGTTTAGACGGTGACAATCAATTGTTGCTCAATTTTATGGTAAGTATGCCACTGGTCATAAACTTGCACTGTGCAAATGGGGCTCAATACATCAAGTGAGGGCTAGAATAATTAAAATAAAATATATTGTTCATACTGACATCCCTGATGCTTTGCTTCCTACGCAAAATACAGTATGCGCTAGAATTAGTTTCTACGGAATAGGGTTTGAACTTATGACCTTTAAGATAACACATTAAGACACAACACAATCAACACATTAAGGCTTAACCTTCAGCTATTTACTTACAAATACCCAAGTGAAGCTATAGGTACTTCACTTGTGCATTTTTAAGTAAATAATTTGCTAGGTTACCTAAAATTAAGCTGCTTTCGAGAAGTCAGCCGATAATTTATAGATACACAATTTTTAGTTCTATTGTATCACAGACATGTTCCCGACATCTCTTTAGCCAATAAACATCAATGTAGACACGCATTACAGACGGTAACCTCGTATAATAGTATTGCGTCTGCGCCCCAGAGGGTTCGGGGTCGTTTATAGCAAGACATTTGTTTGGCTTGTTGCGGCATGTTCACACTGTGCGCTTGGGCAATAGTGATGTGTTTAGGGTAGTTTTAATTGGTTCAATATGGCAGCGAAAATGGATAAACAAATGAATTGGTTGAGTGTGTTCTGTGGTCTAAAGCTGGAATTTTCAATGTATTTTTAAAGTGAAACATCTTTAGGCGCGATGAGCGATTTTTGGAATGGGAAAATCTTATGAGTTCGCGTCACGTCACGCAACATGCTAATGTGACGTGTTGCGCTGACATGTTTTCGCTACTGTCGGCAGTCCCCAAGACTTGACTATTTTGTAATCACTATGTTTTAGTTATCCTAGCCTAAGCGTAGCTTTGTTTTACTCAGAGCTAAAGCGACAGTGACAGCGACTAACTAAATAGTACATAATGGGGTTCATAGACAAAATATACTTAGCTACTTATTGGGTTGTTTGTGTGAGTGTGATATCTGCCTAAGCCTTTCGAGGTAACAGGCGTGATGTTATGTTAAATTTTTGCAAATAAATATTTACCTTCATGAATTAAATGTTGATCATACACTGTGGAACACTGGAGCTTGTCTACCTAAGATTAATTATTAAACCTGAAAGAAATGACTCAAAAAGTTCACGAACTTAAAACTTACCTAACCAGGCATTTTTAATCTCTCAATCTTAGCTCCCTACATAACCATACCTAATTGTGCACCACTTTCCTTAAGGCGAAAGCGCTAAAGTAGCCCGCGAAATTCAAATTTTCTTACGTTTTTTGTTATTTGTGCCAGGTTGTATGTTGATCAAAATATGATTCACGACAGTAACACATGTATAGAATTATAATCTTTAGGATCATAATCATAATCATAATCATTCATTTATTGCATTTCATGTTGTTTACAGGTTGTTACATTATGATAGTTCCAAACAATGAACCCTGCTAGGGCACAGCAATGTACAGGCGATAGGTTTTAATTAATTTAACATGCTATCATTACAATTTGTTGATATAGATTAATTTAAAAATTATTAATTATTATTATATATTATGTCATTCTTATAAACTAAATAAATAAATTATCATTTTCATATTATAATTTCATACTACAATTTATGTCATGTTGCAATGAGTCTAAATGTCATTATTATCTCAGTTAATTTAATGATCAATACATTTATTTTTATTTTATTTATTTATTTATTTCCAATACACGTATTAATTATGTACAATTGGTTTTAGCCACACAACGAAAACCTCTCAGGGCTTATCTGTGTGCTGGCAAGCCGCTCATTTAAATTTACAAAAAAGTTTATTACTGCAATGATACATAAAATATTTATATAATGATGATAACAATTTATTGGTGCATTAGGAGAAATTTTGTGTAAAAAAACGTTTGGATTTGTGCTTATAACTTTTCGAACCCATCCTGTACAACATTTGCAAGTCCTCTGGAAGTTTATTAAGGAAAAATGGTACCAAATATTCTGCAATCCTCATGCCGTACACGTTATTGAACTTTGGTAGGATGTATTTACTTTTAATTGGTATCGTTCTCAAAAAGTCAGGTCTTGTTTTTTCGGTTAGCAGCTCAGGTCTATTGACTTCCGCAAGAGTAAAAAATTCAACTTTATTGAACACATTCATAACATTACAATATTTATAGAGGTCGTCGTCACTGTTTTTGAATTTCTTGTTTATATGTTTTGGTGTAATTACTTTTAATATTCGTAGTTGTAGCTTATAGATATCTGTCAGGTATGTATGATAAGTTCTCCCATAACTGCTTAGTCCATAGTTGATAACCGATTCTGCTAGGGCCATATATAACATTCTAAGCGTTTTGTAAGGCAATTTATATTTAAGTATAATAAGCTTACCTAGAATGGACCTTAGTTTGTTGCAAACGTAATCTTTGTGCGGTCCCCAACAGAATCGGCTATCAACTATTAAACCAACATACATGTGCTTATCGACTACTTCTAATAGCGGACATTTGCAAGTCTTTGGCGAGTTATGGAGGCAAGTGTGTTCGTGAGCTATAATTTTAGGTACAGTGGAGCATTTGTTGTGTGATGAATGTATGTGAACAATTTTTGTTTTTGTTGCGTTTATTACTAATCCTACGTCATGAGCCCATTTACACATTTGGTCGAAGTTACGTTGGAGGGATGCCTCAGCGTCATGTATGTTTTGATTAGAGACCAATATACACGTGTCGTCTGCGAACTGGTATACAGAACCTGAATGAATAGTATTGTTCATATAATTAACATAAAGTAAATATTCTGTTGGGCCTATAATTGAACCCTGGGCCGTTCCTTGCGTGGATGGAAGCTTTGTACTGTACTCGTTTTGTATTTTAACCGTGTTATATCTGTTGGTGTGATAGTTTTTTAATAGTTCTAATAGTGGCCCCTGTATTCCACTTTGTGACAACTTGTCGAAAAGTGTGTCACAACGGAGCATGTCGAATGCTTTGCTAAAGTCTATAAAAAGTGTCAAGACATGTTTTTTATCATTTAAGTGTTTATTGACTTCATCCGTAAATTCTCGTAATAATTGTGTCGTACTCTTATTTTTCTGAAATCCATATTGTTTTTTGTTGATTATTCCGTTCGCTTGCAGGAAATAATTTATTTCATTACCTATGTAACGTTCTAGGATTTTATCTATACAAGACAAAATAGTGATAGGACGATAATTATTGACGTCATCACGTGAGCCCTTTTTGTGTATTGGACGTATCACCCCTATCTTTAAAAGGTCGGGATACGTACCAGTCTGTAAACAGCAATTAATTAAATGTGTAATAACTGGGATGAGTTTAGCTGAAGTATACTTAACATCTTTAGCACGTATTCCGTCATAACCCGGGCTTTTCCTGTCGTTTATTTGCTTGATGATTCGTTCAACCGTATCTTCTCGTGCAGGTTGCACTCTGATCGACCTATCAGGAATTATCTCAATTCTCAATTCTCAATTCTTTATTGCATTCCATAATGTAAAACAGTTGGTAAGCTTAAAATTAATGACACAATTATGGACCCTGTCGGGCACAGCATAGTAGGAGAGAGGAGGAAGAGCGCTTCTTTTATTATTTAATTTATTTAAGTAGTTTAAGCTTTATTTCTTTGCTAGTAAGATATAAATAGTACCTGCTTAAGTAAGTAACTCTTTTTAATGTTAGGTATACCTATATTGCTTAATTAGTTATTCCTGTTGTTACAGTACCAATATGTTTAAACTATTGATATTTGGTTATTGTACTAAATTTATTGCACGATTATTTATTTGTTAATGACTAGAATTTATTATTAATAATACATAGGAATAATATTATTAATTGAAAATTATCGTGTAAGTGGATAATGAAGTATTTAAATTAATTGTTTTATTTGTTTAATTATGTATTTAATATATATTTAGATATTTAAGTTTATTAATTGTTTTATTTATTAATTATGTATGTTATATGTGGTATTTAATGTAAATTTTCTATTTAAGACTTGTAAATTATAATTTATCATCTAAATATTCTTTTATACTATAATAGCTTTTGTCTAATAGAAATAGTTTCAACTTATTAATAAAACTGTTATCTTTATTTATACTTTTCATAGGTTCTGGTAACTTGTTATATATTTTTATATCTCGTACGTACATTTATCTAAAAGAGGTACATCGCAAGAATTGCTTAGGTTCTTGATATTAGAATTAAATTCAGTCATGAAAGTGTTAGCCAATGTTGATGGATCCTTTCGAAAAGCTTTAAGTAACACGTGTTCAATAGATTGCATAATTTTGCCGGTTAAACTATTCACAATGCTCCAAATCTTTTTACTATTTTTGAAATTTTGAGAAACTTCCGTCATTATTTGTTTATTTCTAATGTAATTTGTGTATTTGTTTGTTTTATTTCTATATCTATTGTATAACAATCTTTTTTGTGGGTTATTTTCATCTTTTAGCCAGATATTAAATAATAAATCTCTCTTTATACACATCTTTTTAAGTTTTTCATTGGCCCAAGGACATGTACTACGTTTACTGAAACTGCTTTTACGAAATGTGAATTTACATTTATCGTATACATTATTAAAGCTAGTATGTATGTACTTAACTATTTCATTAGGGCACCCGTATTGAAGGGGTATACTCCAGTCAATGTTATTTAGTTCACTCTGCACTCGGCGATTATCTATCTTAGTTATTAATTGACTAGAAGAGTGTGAGTCATTCTTATTTAGCGCACTCATTACCGCGCACCCGGTTATGCAGTGGTCGGCCGGTGAAGTGCTTACAACAGATGTATAAATGTTATAAGCACTAGCATTGCGAATAAAGACGTGATCTATACATGACTTTGAAATTCTGTCACCGTATTTTTCGATGCGTGTATAACAATTAACGCCACTAATAAATCCCAGGGTGCACAGTGAATATAAATATTGTTTGACCACGGGGTTACATACTTTTAGATCTATATTCATATCTCCCATTATTACATAATCCTGTTTTATAGGATAATTTACTAATAAGGACGACAATTCATTAATAAATAGCAGTTTAGATGTGTCGGGCGGTCTGTACACGGCACATAATCCGAATTTGAGACTATTTATACTTAACTCGCCGGCCACACATTCAAACTCCTGTGTACACAAGTTCCTATGTCTCATAAAAGATGCAGACTTATGAATATACAATAGAACACCCCCACCTCTTCTGTTAGTCCTTAATTCTGAATATAAGTTATAGTCGGGGAGTTCAAACATTTGTACCAATTCATTTTTAATGTTTACTTCAGTTAATAACAGAATGTAAATTGTATGTTTACTATTTAACAATATGTACTCAATTTGAGCAAAGTTTTTCGTGATAGATCGTATATTTACATGCAGAAAGTACAAACTATTTTCAGGCACCGGTATGTAGGAAGTAAAGTCATTCCATGTTCGACAATTGATTTCGACTACATTATGTTCTACTGTATCCAGCATTAGAAAATATTATGTTTATGTATATATAATGACCATAATTTATGTGAACTTACCTATTGTCGATCATGCGATGATTTTACCTTTTCGATGTCGGCAATCGAGCGTATTGTAATTATTTTTTTTTCTTGGACACTTTTACGCACTAATATATTTCCGTGTTTACACCATATAAAGTTAAACAATCCTTTGAGTTCTTCTTTTGTTTTCCATAACAGATATGCCGTCGACGGCGTCAGACACTCCCGAAGGTAAACTTTATCAGCACCGTCTTGTCCTATGCTGGCAGCAGATATTGTCGAGTTTTTGGCAGCATCTATCCATAGATCTCGGTTTCCCTCTCTAAGTATCACAGTGATCGGAGTCTGGTCTTTGTTTCTCGCCATATTTGATGGGTACAAGTTCTCTCTAAGTTAGAATTGACCTCAGATGTCATGATTTCATGAAATAGTCATTCAATAGGATAATATGAACTTAAAGGATTGTATTGATGATTCTACCAACACGTACTTTGTATATACAACCTGAGACTAACCTGCAAATTTCAAAAAAAGTAAGAAAATTTGAATTTCGCGGGCTACCTGACCGTATACACCTTAAACAACCCTATACACTGTACATATACGTGGTAGTAATTAGGCGACGCACGAGCCAGTGGGAGGGGGGCGCCGGAACCGGAAGCTCGCCGGAGATGAAGGCGCGATACAATATCCGGTTAGACGCCATTTCCGCCGCGAGACGACGCGCGTGTGTGGATGCCTTTAGTTGCTGATAGATACTAGAACGTGATTTTGGATTGGTGATTTGTAGAACTATGTTATATTAATAGATAGCTAGGTTTCTTTGGCTACGTACTGTGAACGGTTGGTATTATAGCTAATGCCTTTGATTGATGTTAGGGAATATTTTTTGCATAACTCAAACTCAAACCTTTGAATTGTCAAGGGGTCGGACAGCCAGAAAGATGAAGCTAGATGCCCATTCCAAAGCTTAGTAGGTTCCTATCGAGAAGAACGGGCAAGAAACGCAACCGACACTCTTAAATCAAAATATTGGTTACATCATTATGTTGAAAATAAATGTGAGAATATTTTACAAGAACATAGCCATAAATCCACACGGACTTATTATGAGAGAACATACTCGTGGAAAACTTGTGATCTCTAAAACGTTAAAGGCAAGAACTAGCAAAATGGATCATTTCATTTGACTGAAACAAAACATGGTGAAATACTTACCCAGTTTTTTGTTTATACTTATGGCTGGAGTTTCTTTATTTAGGGATACTTATGGCCAGCCTTAGTTTGGCAGGCCAGCCGCACTCCGCATCCGCAGGAGACGCCCTGGGCGGTGGGAATCCGTAGCCGATTCCCGGCCATCGTAGGCGCGGGCTTGTGGACGGCGAGCAATGGGCAGCTCGCCGTCTGGTAAGGACCAGGCCCGGGTCGACGGCGCGTTGTGTTCCACGCGCGCCATGAAGAGATGTCAGCAGTGATGGGTCCGAAGGGGGCCGATGCCGCTGGGGTCGCGGGTTGTTCGAAAGAGATACCGTGGCCCTGGCCCAGGCAACTGAAGGAACACGGGTGGATTTTAGTCAGTAAAAGTCTGACACGCCCTCCCGCTCCGCCCAGAGCGGAAGAAGTTATTTGATGATTTCCCATCCAAAAAAAAAAAGGCGCACTCCGGGGCTCGACTAGTCAAGCTAATTCTGTGTGGGCGGCTCGCACGTTATTTCAATACTTATCTACTCACGCGCCGCGTCGTAAAGGAACACAAACCTAACGAGTCGGAAGGTATAAGAGTTACGCGATAGAAAGAGAGGCAACTTCTACGTGAATATAAATGTAGGTAATTAACGCTGTGCGACCTGAATTGCACTTTATTGTGTCGTAGCAAGAGTCGTTATTTATTTAAATGATTTTGCGGAGTGAATCTTCTGTACTTGTTCTATTATGTATTCTGTGCTTATGGCCAGCAGTCTACGTCTGTCTGTTAGATATATCTAAGTAAGTACTCGGTACAACATAACATAACATCACGCCTTGATTCCCCGAAGGGTTGGGCAGAGGTGTACACCCACATTTCGCCAGTTATGTTTAAGTCCCATGTAATAGGGGGTGAGCCTATTGCCATCAACCGAGCACAAATCCAGACTCCGGGCTGCTTCTGACAAAATTTCAGATAGAAAAACCCAATGACACCTTGCCCGACCTGGGAATTGAGCCCAGGACCTCATAATCAGCAGTTGCGCTTGCGACCACTAGACCAACGACTCAGTACTAGTAGGTACAACCTAATTTTAAAGAATTTTCAGATAATTAGATCCTTCTTACTGCAATAGTACCTAGTAAACTATTTATGTCATTATTGTCACCCTATCATCATCATCATCTGCTTAGCCTTTTCCCAACTAAACTTTATGTTGGGGTCGGCTTCCAGTCTAACCGGATGCAGCTGAATACCAGTATTTTACATGGAGCGACTGCCTATCTGACCTCCACAACCCAGTTACTGGGTAATACGATACCCCTTGGTAAGACTGGTTGTCAGACTTTCGGGCTTTTGACGACCCGTAACGACTGTCAAAGATCCACAAATGACAGCCGGGACCAACGGCTTAGCGTGCTTTCCGAGGCACGGAGAGTCTCGGTATGTAAAGATGGTCACCCATCCACGGACCAACCCCGGCAAGCGTAGCTTAACGTGATGGATCGACCCGTGCGGCTGTTATTACTTAGCCACGAGCTCCTCCTCCTATTGTCACCCTATCCTACTATCTTAATACACTTCTGGACACATCTATTGGCCCACCTTAGAGTTTAGGTTTCGATGGCCCCTACCGAAATATGATTGCTAGATTGAACAAAAACTGTTGATGCAGTTTTAAACCTGATACATTTTACCATCTTTTTCGATCGTATTGTTTTAAATTTGAATTCAGAATACCATACGACATGGAGCTACGCCTAACAAGTCGGATATGCGCCTTGTTAAAGGCAATTGATTTTTGAATAAAAAACATGTTTTATCAAATAAAGGTTTAATTTAATAACGCGTGTTGCCTCCATGGGCATCTACCACAGCTCTCATACGATTAGGCATAGAGTTTATCAACCGCTCTATGAAATTTTGAGGGATCATCTCCCATTCCTCTTCTATGGCAGTTTTCAACTCCTGCATCGTCTGGGCAACTGGCTGACGAGCCCTAACACGTCTTTTTAGCTCGTCCCACATTTGCTCAATGGGGTTCATGTCTGGGCTTCTGGCTGGCCAGTCCATAACTGTGATGTTCACATCCCGAAGATATTCCCTGACGATGCCGGCCGCATGGGCTCTTGCATTATCATGCATAAAAAGGAAATTTGGGCCCACATAGTCCGCGTATGGTATCACGTGAGGTTCTAAGCACTCACGAATGTACCTTTCAGCATTTAATGTAGGCAGCCGTGGTCCTGTAACAACCTCAAGTTGAGTTTTGCCGCTCGCGGATATACCGCCCCAGACAGTCCATGAGCCACCGCCATAAGCAACCCTCTCTTCAAAGCAGCATTGTGCGAAACGCTCTCCCTTACGTCGGTAGACCTTCTTCCTTCCATCATTGCCATGTAACACAATTTTAGACTCATCAGAAAAGAGTACACGGCTCCAATCTTGCTGTGTCCAATTTAAATGACTGCGTGCGAAATGAAGGCGCGCTGTTCGGTGGGCTCGCGTTAGTTTGGGGCCATTAGCTGGCTTGTGTGGTACCATATCGCGTTCTTTTAACCTTCTCCGAACAGTTCGAGCGCTCACAGATACTCCGTGGAAGTCGCGAAGTTGGTTTTGTATCTCAATGGAGGTAAGGTGACGATTTCTCAAGCTGGTCGTCACGATGAATCGATCCTGCCTTTCAGTTGTGACCCGAGATCGTGGCCTTCCTTGGTGACGAACAAAGCCGCCAGTCTCTAGGTACCTCCGATAAACATTTCGGACCGCAGATCGACTTAAATTAAGTTGAGCACTCACGTTTCTTTGGCTGTGTCCGGCCTGAATAAGTGCCACAGCTTGGGCGGCGACTTCAGGTGAAGTATCCATAGATTATTGATAGAACCTCACCTTAATGTTAAGAATAAGTAATTTTTGTTGCAAAACCAAAGATATCAATCACTTTTTCAAGAATTAAATCCAAGTAAACCAATAAAACCAAGTTTTCTTAGTATTCGATTGTTTGATATCAACAAACAGGCTCCAAATTGTCTTTTGTTTCTTTAAATTCTGTGTTCGAAATTCAAAAAAAGACTATTGAATGAAATTGTGAATGTGCCAGGTTCAAAACTGCATAAAAACTTTTTGCTCGACCTAATATAAAATTTTAGCTAGGACCAAACGAAACTGAAAATACAAGGTGGGCCAAAAGATGTGTCCAGAAGTGTAGTAGCTACCTATCAAATCGGCCACATAAATCCACCAATAACATTAAAGCATTATGCCATCGATTAAACTCATTACAGAATGAAATTAATCGATACTGAGTACGTACCGATGACGTCGATAAGGCAGACGGATCCTCAAGTCCTTACAACCTGAGGACCTGGACCCTCCTTCCTCCTTTGTTCCTGAAGAGGGAAACAGGATTGTTCCACAAGGATTATACTTTTATGTGATTTTTCAGTCTGAGTACGGATCGAGAGGCGTTCAGTGAATGAGCGGAGGTGTCTGAAAGGGAAGGCTTCGTTGAGAATGGTTTATGGTGGGGTAATGTACTCTTAAAGGAAGGTTATAGGTATTTCCGTAAGTAGGTAGGTATGCGTGTAAGTTAGTCGTAGATGTAGATATTATTATGTTACCTAGGCAAGCTGATATAGTATTAAGGGTAGGATTTTCTTATCGCTACTACTAATTAAGTAACTGGTTGTAATAAGTAATTGATATGTCGCAGTACGATGGTTGCAGCCGTGATATGGTTATGTCCCTAAGGATTTAACTGTCTTACTAGGAACATAGGTATTAAGACACTCCGACCAAATAGGTTAGGGTTATGTTAGAACTGTGACCAACTATGCGCAAGCCGAGCGAGCGCTATGTCGAAATTGGTCGCAGTAGTAAAATTAGGGCACTCCGACAGTTTTCATGTAACTATATTCCGGTAGATAGCTATATCCCTAGGAATATAACTATATCACGGCTACACCCATCTTACTGCGACATATACAAGGTTGATATGAGCGAGAGGTATTAAATTAAACCACATATACTATATATGCATAGTGTTAACTCGGAACTATTAAAAAAAAGTTTAGAAGAAAAATATGAAAAAACTTTTTTCGAACAAATAAAATAACTTAATGATCTAATTGTAATGTAAACATCCTTTGTAGACATTTCCACTGACGTGCGTACGTCAAAAATTCTGTCGTTTTAAGGTGTATGACCCTAGATAACTATGCGTAGTTATCTAGGGTCATACACCTTAAAACGACAGAATTTTCAAAAACAAACTTAGTCAGCTGTTAGGGCAGATACGTCGTGTTTCAACAATGAAAAAACTAAAAAATTATCGTGTGACTAAACTAATGCTTCTATTTATCTGATTTTTAGTAAAGAGGCTGATATGATACAAAGTATATGTGGTTTAATTTAATGCCTCTCGCTCAAATCAACCTTGTATACCTACAGTCCGGCCGTCGAGAGAATGCGTTCTTGACACCTGTCGCTAGGACAATTTCTAGTAGTAATAAGGATCAAATTCGTATGAAACTGACAAGTGTTAAAAACATTCTCTCAACAGCCGGACTGTAGGTGGGTAAGATTTTCTTATTATTAGGTATCTACTTATTATATAACAGTTGTACTGGACGGGCGTGATCGTTGGACACGGTGTGTTGAAGGAGTGTGTAATGCCTATCCAGGTGTATCCCTATTTGAGGTTAGGCCTCCTAGTCCAAACGGCGCTGACGTCCTGTACCTATAGGCTCAGGATAACTGCAGACTGGCGACCAGTAGCTATGTGTGAAGTCTTGACGGGGAAGGGTTTCTTGAAGATGAAATAATAACAGCGATTTTGATAAGTCTTCAGGAGATTTCAGGAGACGATTTGCGTAACTCTTCAGGAACAGAACGAAGTAAAGGTACCATACCGATGGCTACGAGTCTGTGTTTTCGCTTGCGCGCTAAGGTACCTCGAAACTTTACCTTAACGAGAACCGCGAACCGTCTCCTGATTTCAAGTTTATTTTTTATTCAAAAATTTTACAAAATTGCTTATTAGCAGCTGAAAAACGACTATAATTACATCAAATTGTATACTGTTAAAATCGTCACTAAATTATCCAGCGATTGAGACACCTGCAATTCCTGTAACTTTATTTGCTGAAAAGATTTCAGCGTGTAAACACAAAAATGTTAATTATTTTGATTTAAAACTATTTTTCAAACTATTTTATTCGATAACCAAAGAAGATATTTCAACGGTGTAAGCAGGTATCTCAAGCTGGTCTAATGACCTAAAAAACTATGAAAAATTCACGATTACAACTATATTTTTCAGGGCGTGACAGGCCCTGAAAACCTAAATTGCTAGAACGAGTCACCAAAAAACAGCAAATTAAAGTTTCCGACCCCTATAAATCCAATCAAGTAGGCTTTTCAGGACTATAATGGTACGTCCAGGGCTAGGTCTCGGTCTAGGGTACCTGGACGCACCAACTAAACTATAAATTTCAGCTATGTAGCCCACTTAATTGGAGTTCATAGGGGTGGTACTCACGTTTTCCTTAGGAAACACTATTTTTCACTGTTTTTTTTAACTATAAAACACTATTTAAACTGATTTTACTGTTATTTTTGACTAAATTAAACTATAAACAACTGTTTGGTGACGCATCGTAGCGAACAAAAACGTAGCTCACTCGCGACTCGGTACGTTATACGATGGCGGTCCCTCCGCTACTTGCGCTAGATAGGGTCTCGCCGCCGACACTATGGAAACGCCAAACTTTTCATGATTTTGATGATGCGTCGTCGCGAACAACAGTTTAATCGTAGTATAAATAAATAAAGGTCAAAAAGGTACTGTGCATTTTGATATACTTAAATAACAAAAAATGCATCGCTAGAATCTAATTTCATTTTAATTTGGATAATAATAAAAAAAAAAAATTCATATAACTTATTTGGCATTGCATGTCGAGGAGTCTCCAGTGAGACATATAAAATGCCTGTAGTTGAAGGCTCCGCTCTTCCCTTACATTAGAAACGTACGAGAGAGTATTCTCTCTCGTACGTTTCTAATGTAATGTGTAAATAAAGACTTATTAATAAGTCTTTATATTATATAAGGTGCTATAAAAATATCTGCCACGGTTGCAATGGGAGATTGTAATAGTAAACATAAATTATTGATCTTAGGTCATAATTTTTTTTATACAAAAAAATGTGCTTATAAATTTGAATTGATTTATTTGTATGAAACCGTCCCATAGTAATTAGTGTTCATTCACAGAACTGTTAGAAAGATTGTAGCAAATGTTTTCATTAACACAGCGACATCGTGCGTAGTTTATGAGCCACGTTATGCAGAATAAAGTAAATGTTTATTTAATTACTTTATTTTCTCAAATTGAATTAACTATTCCGGGGTACGTTTATTTCTTCACTATTGTAATCTATATACAAAATACTACCTCCCATTGAAGCCGTGGCAGATATTTTTATAGCACCTTATATATCAATACCTATGTCCACTATACAGAGGAGCTCGTGGCTAAGTAATAACAGCCGCACGGGTCGATCCATCAGGTTAAGCTACGCTTGCCGGGGTTGATCCGTGGATGGGTGACCATCTTTACACATCGAGACTCCTTCGTGCCTCGGAAAGCACGTTAAGCCTCGGGGTCCCGGCTGTCATTCGTGGATCCTTGACAGTCGTTACGGGTCGTCAGAAGCCCGAAAGTCTGACAATCAGTCTTACCACGGGGTATCGTATTACCCAGTTAATGGGTTGTGGAGGTCAGATAGGCAGTCGCTCCATGTAAAATACTGGTATTCAGCTGCATCCGGTTAGACTGGAAGCCGACCCCAACATAGTTGGGAAAAGGGTAGATTGATTATGTCCACTATACAGAATAGATGTCGATCTTTCGGTAAACATTAATCACCTTCAAAACTTGATAAAGCGACAGAAAACTAAATCTAATTACCTTACAACTATTAAACAATACATTTTACAACATTACCCCTAAACTTAAATGATTTAGGTCCTTAAAACGTTTGCAGATACGAATCAAAGTTGAATAGCCTAGACATCTCATCTACAGATGTACAAATATACAAATTATGTACATAAGTACAGCATAGTAGTACAGTTTATACATGTAGTAATAATTATTCGGCGTGTTGCGATAATACAGATTTAGATAGAGCAGCGGCTGGTGAGATAACCCCTTACATAGCTCAGAGCACATAGCGCCTGCCCACCCTGAGTAGCGTCAGGCAAATAAGCGCTTTTGGGTTTAAATTTTATAGTTTTTAGAATGGTTTATACTTAGATGGAATATTTTTCTTCGTACGCCCTGTGAATAGCAAGTATCTATAATCTTCCAATTTTATGTTTCAATGGTCGATTTATCATCATCTGCCTAGCATTTTCCCAACTATGTTGGCAGCTTCCAGTCTAACCAGACGCACCTGAATATTTAGTAGAAGTGTTATAGTAGATAATATTTTGAAACATCTGCTTTTATTTCTAGGAATTAAAAACTGTCGTGGTATATTTTACCCGACTACGGCGATTTTTTAGAAGCTGTTATTCACCATGGGTTTACACGAGTGGATGCTGTGGCCCATCCTCTCATATAATTTGTAATCACCTTTCATTCAAGATATACGAAGTTGTAACCCTTTTGGAGACTCTATATTTGCGAAGAAAAAGTAAAGGAGTACTACTTTGCACGTGTAAGCACTTATAAATGTAAAATCTTTAAAATTAAAAGTAATGGTTAAAGGAAGCTTGAATTATCACTATGTATGTCAACCCACTGATTAAATCCTGTGCTTTACTTTATTTTTATTTATTTTTTATAATTTATGCTTCTGCTAATCGTTTTCGGAAGTTCTCATTCGATGTTTTTATCAAAAACCACTTAATTATATTAACGTCATTTACATAATATTACAATTTATTTTATACGATCAAGTTTAGATTGTACAGTTAATAAGATCCATTTCCGCAAACAAATGTCAAGATAATGTTAACAAAAGTGAAATAAAGCGAAAGTTTATTAAATTCGCAAAAATTAAAGAAATTGGTGAACCTACCTACTTAATCGAACAAAATTAATGTTAATATTATATCACGCATCATCGTAATGTATTTATTAGTAGCGTAGTAAACACAAGTGCAATAATTGTGAAACTACATAGTTATGATGAAAATGTTACCTACTGTGTTTTTTCGACACATTATGTGGCGTTGTTGCGAGGAACGAGGAGCTCGTGGCTAAGTAATAACAGCCGCACGGGTCGATCCATCAGGTTAAGCTACGCTTACCGGGGTTGGTCAGTGGATGGGTGACCATCTTTACATACCGAGACTCCTCCGTGTCTCGGAAAGCACGTTAAGCCGTTGGTCCCGGCTATCATTCGTGGATCTTTGACAGTCGTTACGGGTCGTCAGAAGCCCGAAAGTCTGAAACCAGTCTTACCAAGGGGTATCGTATTACCCAGTTACTGGGTTGTGGAGGTCAGGTAGGCAGTCGCTCCATGTAAAATACTGGTATTCAGCTGCATCCGCTTAGACTGGAAGCCGACCCCAACATAGTTAGGAAAAGGCTAGGCAGATTGATTTTTGTTGCGAGGAACGAAGTCAACAACCAGTTGTGACGCCTGTTACCAAAATAGAGGCCTTCCTCGAAGGTAGGTATAATTCCTTGAGAGGATTTTGTTTGACACTAAAACAATATTTCTAAATCCATGTTTGAAGGATGTTTGTCTCAAGTATACGTTACCTATTGGTAGACTGTTGTTTGACCCGAAGTTTTCCCTAAACAGATGCTGAAGAAAATATTTTCACGAAAATGTCTAATTTTCTTTCTGTCGGTACTCGGCGGATTTCTGAAAGGATCTAAGGAGGGTGGCGAGAGGCTTCGAGGATGCGCCGGGGGCGGCTGAAGCGTGCGGGGGGGCACGCGGGCTGCGCTGTGACGTCACGTCCTATCTCGGCGGCCATCTTGGATTATCTCGTCGCACCTGCGGGGCGCGGAGGGGGGGTGTGCTTTAGTATCGACCCGATGCCGACCCTGCACATTTTTCAGGGTAAACTGCAAAATGTTTGTTTTATTATTATTTTTAGTTTTAGATAACGATCTTATCAGATAAAGGTGTGGTGTGGTTTTATCTTAATTTTAGATAAGCCAGACACTATAGCTGAGCGTGTTCATATAGATTCAAACTGACAAACTGTACACTACATAGCCGTAGAACCAAATATGTGTGAAAATTATCTTATTAATCATAATCATAAATAATTATTTATCTAACAACTCAATACAGGCACTGTTAATAAATTGCACAATCCTAAATTGAGAAAGGTGTCTGCTGTTGCAGGGTCCTGTGTGTCTGACCCGGCTTTTGATCATCATAATTTTCTATGTCCTATCTTTTATTTATTTCGCTGGATAGGAAAGTAAGAATACGAATAAATGAAGAGACTCAGGCAGTGATAAAAACAAGAAAATGATGTTGTTGAAATATAATGGCTATTGACACACGAACACGAACAAACCAAAACAGGCCACCTGAAATCAAAACGAAACGCTGATCACACGATCACCTCAAAGTAGCAATTGGGCATAATTTACCTATCTTTTGTTAAGGCGACGATAAGCGACTTTTAATGATTTTAAACTGAAGATCACTTCTAAACGAGTAGGTAGTGTTAATGATTTGGA
Source organism: Cosmia pyralina (assembly GCA_946251885.1). Taxonomy (NCBI): domain Eukaryota; kingdom Metazoa; phylum Arthropoda; class Insecta; order Lepidoptera; family Noctuidae; genus Cosmia; species Cosmia pyralina. The sequence continues at coordinate 21,349,900 of OX276344.1, forward strand.
AAAAATATATGTTAAAGAGCATTTTATTAACACCTTAATATGTGAATAAGTTAATTTGTAACATGTGTATAATAAAAAACTGAGCATCACGCAAAAACTATCAAGCGTATTTTTATGATATCTTCACCATTTTAAAGATAATTTAATTATTTATCTTTGAGTATACGTATTTTTATTAAAATACTATTTTTATGTATAATAAATGAATAATGCGACAAATTGGGAAAACACTCCTTGACGGGCGAGTTCTATTACTGGCTAGACGTACGACGCGTTCCGCGAGCTCAGCACAGAACACGCAAGCTAACTACTCAAAGCTATTGGTATAAAGGGTGACTGGTAATTAGTGACCGATTCTTAAACATATGATTATACTCAAGATAACAAAAAACTTTTATTATGGGACCAAACCTGAAATCACGAAAAAAAATCAGCTGCTCCCTACAATTATGTTCGCATAACTTGGCAAAATGTAAGGAACAGCTGATTTCTTTTTCGCGATTTCAGGTTTGGTCCCGTAGTAAAAGTTGTTTGTTTTCATGAGTAGGTACAACCATGTGTTTAAGTATCGGTCACTAATTACTAGTCACCCTATATAATATCTGCATTTTAAAAACCTAACAAAAATATAGCGATAGGTTCTTGCTAAAAGTTAATTACAACATTAAAAACACCATCCAACTCAAATTACACAAAACAAAGTCAACCACATAAAATAAGTTTCAATTAAGCATTTAGTCCACAACTAACACAGGGCGTATTAAAATTCAACTCACACACGCACAGTTATCTGTCTGTGGCAGTTTGGACACGCCGATAGGATCTGCGGTCCCCCCATCCCCCATCCCTTTGTACCCTCCACTTCAAACCGCGATCCGCCCTTGCTTATTTATAAAGACATAACGAGAAAATTTTATTTTGAGTTATCAACCTGTTCCTGTGTTGTCATCTGCAGTTTTGGGGTTGTTTGCGAAAGGAATCGACCTGTAAGTATATAAGTTCTATATCTTAGCAGAACTCAGATCTTATCTTGCAATTGTTTCAAATAAACATTAATATCATTAGTTGTATCATTTAAAATATTGAAGCATAATAATAGTCTTATTCGACCTTTTCATCTTTTTAACATTTTGAAGTATATTTACATATTGTGTTTGCGGGTAAAACGGTTTTAGTGTTTTCGAAGAATCTGAACCGATACATTCTAAGATGAGGCGGGTAAGAGTAATATCTATGTATTTTCATGGTCACCTTTTGTTCTAATAGAATATTGGTTCACACCAACACTGAGTCCAATAATAATGATAGAGTCGACAAGACACCAGTGAGAAACATGTTATAAGAAAATAAACTCAATTTCTATCCATCATTTTAGATGTTACCATGATTTCAAGCATAGCATAAGCATAATTAGTCTATCTATAATGTTCCCATGTTGCTGGGACACAGGCCTCCTCTGTAAGAGGAAGCGGGCCGTATCCAGCACGCGGGCCCAGTGCGGGTTGGTAGATATCGTAGTGATGTCTTCGAATTTTTGGTTCTAGGACATGCCGGTTTCCTTTCGATGTTTTCCTTTACCGTTTTGAGACCAGTGATGATGAAATTATTTACCTACACAAAGTCTGGATTCAAACCTACGACCTACAACTAATAAGTCGCGGCCGTTACCACTGGGCCACCACTGATTTCAAGCCACTTGCTCAAATCGTACGTGATTTGAAATCGTTGGCAAATCAGAATCGTGAACGATTAATGTCTAAAGGATCGATCCTTTGAGACTTAATATCGTCCGCAAACTATGGATGACAGTTTGTCTCTAGGGAATGTACGGAATTGTTGTTTAGTCAGTATTTTAAGTGTTCGGGTCAAGGGTATTTTGTTTATTTACATTAGAGCTTCATAATTGACTCATTAATTTATCTTTTTATAGTTATTAATGAATAGCGTAAATCATCATCTATCGATTAAATCAAAATAAGTTGTTAAATAAATAATAATTATTTTAAGAAAACAGCCAAGAAATAGATTAAATCTACTAAAGATTTAGAGTTAAGTACCTTCACCTATTCTAATACGAAAAATTCTGACTAAATTGATGTTTGTAAATATTGATTGCCACGCGCTACGATCCGTAGCACCTCGTAGCAAACACAAAGACAGCGTAACCATACATTGTTGCTACAGAAGCTATGGGGACTCATTAAGTGGTCATCAATATGTTAGTACTTAACAGACCACCGTGTAATGACGCCGACAAATACTTGACACTCCAAACAATGACATCATCGGGGGCACGTGCAGCTGCGCTTGCGCCGAGAATTCTGCGCTGTGTTTCATAAAAGATGTTACTGTTCTTTCTAGACTAGAACTATCGAAGACCATTGCTGGTTATGAAAAAGCATGATATTGTGATATTTTTTAATTGATAAAGCAGGTTGGGGATGAAAGTGAAAAACTGATGTATTCTATTAGTCGTTTTTCATCACAAATTGAACCAAACATGTAATTATCGTTACAAAAACATGCAACTCAATTAGTCATTAACTGCTAATATGTCATTAGCTAACCTATACCTAATAATGTCATCAGAAGCAACCAAAAAAACTGAAAATCGCGTGTTAAAAGATCTTAAAAAAAAATACGAAGGGAAGAATTCAATTTGTTACAAACAGGGAAATTATTAAGTGGCCATCAATATGGTTACAGACCACCACGGAAAGTACTTGACACTCGAAACAATGACGTCATTGAGAGCGCGTGCGCAGCTGCTAATGCGCGATGTATTGGTGTAAAGCGCTGTACTTGTCGTAAAGCACTTGGTACTTTGGTGTATTGTTGCGGGAGTTCGCTGAAGTGGCTTAGAGTGGGCAAACTGAGGCGCGTGCTACGTGGAGGTAGACCACCGGTGATGTAATGTCAATCCGGTACTAATTAATCACAAAACAAAATTTAATGAAAAAGGAAGAATTGAAGGAATTTAATTCAAAGGATTTGGAAGAAGAGAATGGGATTGTTCGTTTACAGAAGATAAGATTGATTAAGGTTAATTTGATTTCAAATCAGAAATTAAGGAATCTGCAGGAGAACCAAGGTAACCGACATAGCCCGAAGAATTGCCAAACTTAAGTAGCAGTGAGCAGGGCACATTGCTCGCAGAACAGATGGCCGATGGGGCCGAAAGGTTCTGGCGTGCCGACCGCGTACGTACCGGCAGACGTAACGTTGGAAGGCCTTCCACATCACACCAGATAATAAAAAAAAAAAAAAAAAAAAAAAAACAGTGAGATGAAGCTCAAGAAGAAACGTCTTCTCTAAGGGACTAACTACACTTTTCAGCTCAATTCAGCTTTTGTCCATAGAAAAAAAAAACAGTTTTGTATGGAACGACGCGGAAATCTGAACGCATCCGTTCAGCTTTCCGAGCTGAACAAATGTGTACGCATCTCCATACAAAATTGTTTTTTTTCTACAAAACAAAAGCTGAATTGAGCTGAATAAGTATATCAGGCGGTTGATAAAGTCCCAACTCGTCCCAACCCGGTTGACGTATGCTGACAAGAAGCTCAAAGCGAAAGCAATCAAGGTAATGACTAATTCTTGTCAGTATCAAAGAGGTTGATTTTAGTCTCCAAATACAGGTTTTGTGACTTTGGGAGCTGGAACCGACAAGAGCGTAGTTTGATGATCAGGTTGTCAGGCATTGTTTTTTTTCCACTGGACTATTAATAATTTAGGTACATTAACGGCGCTATCTGAACTTCTATCCTCACAAAATCTATTTTGTGTAATGGTCAGACTGAGGCATGTGCCATCGCCTCAGGGGAAGATCACCCAAGCTTTGTCGCGGTCTAACAGTTCAATCACTTAATAGTAGGTGCTTCTATGATTTTTTATCTGAATAAACATTACAAAACTAGTTGTATTAGCTGGTACGTACGTTGAAGTAGTTTTAATGGTCACTGTTATCGGTTTTGGTTAGACACCAAAGAATCGATTCCGATAAAAGCCGTAATACAGAGAAAAGGAATATTAGGACTTAGGGCAATAAAGACAGAAGGAATATACAGGGTGTTTTGGAAGCTAGCTGCAAAGCCTTAAGGAGGAGAAGACACCATTTTGAGTCATTCCTGTCTGAGACGAAGTAGGTACATTTTTTTATTTTTATTAACTGCAAACTTTGAGTTTTTTTTTAAATAACTCAATTTCTGTTTTTTTCAAATTTTAAAATTTTTCTGCGACCTCAAAAGTGTTCGGATATACTCGTAACATACCAACTTTCACTAGGGCACTGTTGGCAATTAATGTCAGAAATTGGGTTACTTATAAAAAAACCGGCCAAACCCAATGAAGGGTTCCGTAGTTGAAAAGAATTTATCCCAATAACAAACTTAACAATGGATCCCAAAAAAAAAAAAAATTATGTCATAAAACTACAAATTAACAATTTTCGTACTTTTTCCTTTACCTACATGTGCTGGGAGACCTTGCCTCTTGTGAAATTTAATTATTCTAGGTCAATGGGAAGAACCTTATGGGTTTTGATTTACTTCGACAGTTGCGAGTGTCAAAATGTGTCGCAAAATGGCCGTATTTTTTATTGCGTTGACTTAGAAGGTTGAGTGTTTTAGGATTCTAAAAGACCATAGACTTACGTACTTGATATAATATTAATTTCAATTTGTTACCTCCACGCGTTCTTGAGATAAAGGGTCTTGACAGACTGACAGACAGTCAGACGGACAACGAAGTGATCCTATAAGGGTTCCTTTTGAGGTACGGACCCCTAAAAACTAAAAATATCAAAAAAAAAAATATCTAAAGTATAAGTGTAACTACTGTAAGTTATTGAAATAAACATTTTTATTTTTTTTTTTATCAGTTAAAAATAAAAACCTAACTACTTCGTCTAAAACACACGGCTCAAAATGCTCTAAAAGTTTTAATTAAGGCACCCAACTTCCAAACACCCTGTCTATCGAGTTAGTTGCTAAACAGTTAAGCCTGATTTACACGGTGCAACTTACTTGCCTGTCTGTGGCTTACCATAAGTTCAATCAACAATAAAAGTTGCACCGTCTATACACTGTTTAGACGTCAAGTCATTTGCAAATCATTTGTTGCTTCATATTTATTGTATGCCACAGGCAAGAAACTTGCTCGAGTAAATGGCGCTTTAGGGTAACTTTCGTCATAAACAATTTGGGAGACTTTTTTTTAAGTATGTTAAAGGCTCCCGCAGACAGGCGCGACGCGACTCAAAACTTAGATTTTTACGTATTCAGTAACTTGACGGTTGAAGCTATAAGCTGTGCTATAAGTAAGTACCTGACATTAAAAACGGAAATGAAGTGACAAAAAGAATTAGCGAAACTACCTTGACGGCTTATATGTTTTAATTGAAACACGTATTCGTTTATTAACGATAAGTATTTTAAGAACGAAAATTATTTTGCTTCGAACTGTCAAGTTACTGAACACGACTAAAAGTCCAAGCAAAGTAGAACAATTTCTATGAAAAACTTCATGGAAATTGTTGTTGTTGTTGTTGTCTGCCTGTCTGCGGGAGCCTTAAGTTAAAACTCGTATTCACCAGGTATGGACGGACAAGGACAAAGTTGACCTTACTAGCATCTCTAGCATATTATCAACTATTATGACGGCTCGCTACAGATAATGAAGTTAATTAATTGTTTTAATTAAGAATATCATGTACCAATGTTTTTTGTAAGTCATCTGCACATGACAAATAGTTTAATTAATTTATGAATTATTTATTCTTACTATAAATAAGTCTCTACGAACGTAAAAAGTTTAAGTGTAGCTTTCAGCTGCCATCTTGTTCTGGGAAAGGATTGAGATGAGAAAAATGGTTCTAAATATAAATGGGATATGTTACCTACTTTGGTCTGAAAATAGGCAAATAATGATGTGATCTCTACTAGGGCAGCTATACTTAGCGATGTGTAAAATGCTAATAAGACATCACATGATATTTTCTTACAGGATTACATCTACCTATCTATATAAATAAAAAGAGAAGTCCTGACTGATTGACTCACTCATCAACGCCCAGCCCAAACCCTTGGACCTAGAAAGCTGAAATTTTGCACATAGGCTCCATTTATAATGTAGACAAGGAATAATGAAGGAATTTTCGGTAGTACGTTCCCATGGGATTTTTTCCGATATCCACGTGGGTGAAGCCGCTGGCAAAAGCTAGTGAATTATAAGAAACCCCCAAAACTTCAAAAGAAATATATTTGTGATCACCAATATGACCACGCGTAGCTGTATGTCATAATGTCATAATGGAAATTTCTCCTTTTAGTTAATTATAGTTGCCATTGGAAAGTCCTTATTAAAGTGTTGGATATTGACCAGCTGTTATTCATATACCTACAGGGCGTAAGGCCTCTGCCTCGAATTTTGCGGGCAGCGGGGCGGCAGCGGCGGCGGCGCGGGAGCGGCAGGATTTTATGCGAAAAAACAAATGCACGACAACAACAGCGGCGCGATAGCGGGGCGGGACAATGCGAGACGCGCCGCCGCCGCCGCCGCCCCGCTGCCCGCAAAATTCGAGGCAGAGGCGTTAGACACATCACCGCGCAAACTTTTGCCATGATTCAATAGATACATAATTCTAGATAATCCAGAGTCGAAATTTTTGGTCGCTTATTTAAAACAAAATCTGCTGTTTCATAAATTTTGACCGTTTATGTTATAAACCGAGGGATTTTTTTTATATCCTACGAATAATTTCTACACTAAGGGATCTAGAATTTTATGCTGAATTCATGGTAATGGTTTACGTGTCGATATCCATACACCATGTATATTTTGATGATTGGATACTGTGAATAGCTACTACAGTACAGACGACAATAAACTTTAAGCAGAAGTTAAGATCACCCGAAAAGTAAGTTTTACACTCAATAAAGATTCAAATATTCCAACCAATATCTTCTGAATTTAGCTGAGCACTAGATCTAGGGTCGTGGGCATCTTTTGTCTAAAATATAACGAGTCTAAGTTAACTGAGCATAGAGCATAACAGTTAAGATAACGGGTCTAAATAGACTTTAAAATGTTATTGGCGAGTCGCGGGAATTGCTCGTGGATACTTTTTATGAAACAGCAGCGGTTATTTGGATGATATTGCGTTGCGATTATTATAAGAAGCAACTAGTAAATTCCTTTTAGAAATAATAACGGAATGGGTTTTTGGATTCTTGTAAGAATTAATACGAACTGAATGATGGCATATACATAATGATTCTGCTTGCTTATTAGTTAATGCTCGGTTCTCGGTTGGTATTTTTTTTAAGGGGGAAGCGCCCGGACAGCCCGCGAAATTGAAATTTTCTTACGTTTTTTGCAATTTGTAAGTCAGTCTTAGGTTGTATGTTGATTAAAGTATGATTCGCTACCATAACAAATATGTATTTACAGAATTATAATCATTAGAATCAGTAATACAACTCCTTAAGTTAGTACAACCCTCAAATGTCAAGATTTCATGAAATAGTCATTCAACAGGATTACCTGGTCTTAAAGAGTTGTATTGATGACTTTAATGATTATAATTCTGTAAATACATACCTACTTGTTACGGTCGCGAATCAAATTTTGATCAACATAAAACCTAATACTGACTTGAAAATGGAAAAAAAAAACGTAAGAAAGTTTGAATTTCGCGGGCTACCCTGGCGCTTTCGCCTTAATTGCCAAACTCGGCATATAAGTAGTTTCGTAAGCAAATTTTACCTGTGACAGCTATAAAGTAGCTATCACAGGTAAAATTAGCTTGCGAAACTAAAGGAAGGTCTGCTGTGCAAAGCTGTGAGGTCTTTGCTTCATTATTGGTAAAGATACAAGAGTCAATAACAGTCCGTAAATTATCGGAATCGGCCATTAATCATCTTGTATTCTTATTACCTACTAGCTGCGCCCCGCGGTTTCACCCGCGTAAACTAGGATAAAAATTAGCCTACCTATGTGTTAATCTAGGGTATAAGCTATCTACATACCAAATTTCATCCAAATCGGTCCAGCCGTTTGAGCGTGAAGAAGTAACAAACAAACATACAAACACACACACTCTCACGTGTGGAGGTGATTTCTAGTATTAGAAATTAATGGAGATACTTTATAATAGTAAAAACAAAATCAGATAAGATTTACGGAGATAAGCACTGACTAGAATAGATACTATTAAGGCGATTGTAGGGTGTTGCTCGAATTACAATCAGGCCGTTGAGAGAAAGCGTTTCTGACACCTGTCGCCTGAACAATTTCTAGTAGTAATAAGGATCAAATTCGCAAAACACATATTCGTTAAGAAACTGACAGGTTTGAAGAACGTCTCTTGACGGCCGGACTGCAGTCTCCTCGGCAAACGGTGCTGGTTTTAGGGTTCTTTCTAACATTCAAAATATTGTCTATTTTAGGAATAAGTGACGACTATTTACCTTTTTAACAGTAATATTTTCAAGGACAAACAGAACATTAAATATACATACCAATAAACTTTATAATTTCAATAGACAATAATAATATATTCTGACAAGGTAATCGGCAAACATAAGGAACCGCTAAGCAAACATTCCCGCATATGAAATTGCCGCGAATACCTATATGAAAGGCGAATGTATTTTAAAATCAATTTAATGTTAGTATGGACGATATTAATGATACTATTGAACGGCAGAGACACACCAGCTGCCGGCGAATCGCGGGGGTCCCGGCATAGAGTAAGTATTTAGAGGTTTTGTGAACAGAGAGGACTTTAGTTGGTAACAAGACCGTCAATCTGCTGTCTGCTGTCGTCAATTTTATATGGAGCGACTGCCTATCTGACCTCCACCACTCAATTACTGGACAATACGCTACCCCTTGGTAAGATTGGTTGTCAGACTTTCGGGCTTCTGACGATCCGTAACAACTGTCAAAGATCCACGAATGACATCCGGGGCCAACGACTAACTTTCCGAGGCACGGAAGAGTCTCGGTATGTAAAGATCACCCATCTACGGACCATCCACGGCAAGCGTAGCTTAACCTGATGGATCGACCTGTGCGGCTGTTATTACTTAGCCACGAGCTCCTAAGAGAACATAAGATCGTGTTGGTTATAAAATTCAATGGGAATCAGAATCGGGATTGTTAGTAAAACTTCTGATAAGATTTATTTTCTCTTTTTTACTAAAAAAAATAATTATCTAAATACGAGTAATAGGAGTGGCAGCAAAGGATATTCTACCACGCTGCAATGTACGGACTGGATCAAAGTCAGAATGCAGGAAGATGCATTAAGTATGTCATTATAATTATTCTTGGTAGCGTCAGTTGCTTAGCAATTACCCAAAAAAAAAAGTAATTGATGAAAATCGTCCATAATATCAATCGATGGTCGCTCGGCATCAGTGTAGAATTCTCATTCACTCACTGATGAGAGAGTAATGAAAGACTGAAAGATAATCCTTCGGCGTAATCTTCAACGTAAAGGTAACTTTCAGCTGAAGATTAACGAACTGGTTGTCGTTAATTTAAGGCTACATCCAAGCGTGGTAAAGCTCGGTGTGTAAGTGAAATGGCGTTATGGCTGTCTAGTTTGACGCGCGAGATAGAAGACTCACGCGCACCGGAATTATGTCGTAAAAGTGCGAAAATAATAATCCATCACTGGATGCAGTTTGGCATTTGAAATTTTATGGTGTATTTTTAAATATAACTATAATTGTTAATGAAGGGATAAACTGCTTTTAAAGATTATTTTAAGAGGTATGTTTGCAGATTTTTTTGTTGCATTAAAGTATGTTTAATTACGAGTATGTTTTGAGTTCCATCACTGTATGGGACTAGAAAATATCATATTTTTTCATTTGTCAAAATTATTTACGGATTATGAGATACACTGCTTTAAAAAACCGCATTTTTGGCCGTTTTCAAGAAATCTCCGCCTTAAGAATATTCATAGTACCAAACCTAACCTATTCATAGTACCACTGTTTGTCTCTGCATCACCCAAAGCTTAACTGGTAGAAAATGCCTATGGCACTAAGTCCGCCTCTTTACATTTATGTAAGTATTAGATAAATAAAAATCACACTAATAATATTATAAAGGCGAAAGTTTGTGTGTGTGTTTGTATGTTTGTTACTTTTTCACGCTCAAAGGGCTGGACCGATTTGGATGAAATCTGGTATATAGATAGCTTATACCCTGGATTAACACATAGGATACTTTTTATCTCGGTTTACGCGGGTTAAACCGCGGGGCGCAGCTAGTAAATAAATAAATAAAACCTCAGTACAGTTTTCAACAGGATCGTCCCATCTCTTCCTTACATAAACTATGTCCCAAGTCAGGTGAACCGGTGGCAAAGCACGAAGTGACCATTTGTTAAGCGCCACGTGATGGTACTATATTATTTATTGGCCTTCACGACTTCCGATGGGACCGGGCAGGCGAACAGGCTTCTACGTCATTACTACAGCTTCAAGGATGCATGAATTAGACTGTCTTTAGAGATGCCTAAGTTAGCGTAAGTTTGTCTTAGTTAGTGACTAGATTCAGATAAGAGACTGTTATGTTTTTAGTTAGTTTATGGTGTGTGAAGAATGGAACACCTGCTCTTTTCCCTAGAGACCTTTAGTTATTTACCCGCATGATAGGTGACGTCTTTGGTGGATATTCAGGCAGGTAGGAGGGTAGACACAATATACAGACTAAGCGGTGATGAACTGATGACTCATGAAGATCTAGAAGTAAGAGACAATTGTAATATCAGCTTTAAGAACATCTTATTCATATTTTTAGGTAGTTACCTAGTTGTGTCAGGTTACCTCTTTATTAATTTGAATTGGGATGACAATCAATCTGCCTAGCCTTTTCCCAACTATGTTGGGGTCGGCTTCCAGTCTAACCAGATGCAGTTGAATACCAGTATTTTACATGAAGCGACTGCCTACCTGAACTCCATAACCCAGTAACTGGGTAACACGATACCCTTTGGTAAGGCTGGTTGTCAGACTTTCGGGCTTCTGACGACCCGTAACGACTGTCAAAGATCCACGAATGACAGCCGGGACCAACGACTCAACGTGCTTTCTGAGGCACGGAGGAGTCTCGGTATGTAAAGATGGTTACTCATCCACGGACCAACCCCGGCAAGCGTAGGTTAACCTGATGGATCGTTCCGTGTGGCTGTTATTACTTAGCCACGAGCTCGGATGACAATAGCAGCTGATTCGAATACCTAGGTAATAGGGACTATTATAAAATTTTTATTCGTCCGTCATTTATATTATTAAAATATATTGGACACGTATTTTTTCTTTTTTTACGTAATCAAAAGATTACAGTGATACATGGAGTTAAAATGTGGAGGAGCTTGTGGCTAAGTAATAATAGTCGCACGGGTCGATCCATCAGGTTAAGTTACGCTTGCCGGGGTTGTCCGTGGATGGGTGACCATCTTTACATACCGAGACTCCTCCGTGCCTCGGAAAGCACATTCATTCGTGGATTTTTGACAGTCGTTACGGGTCGTCAGAAGCCCGAAAGTCTGACAACCAGTCTTACCAAGGGGTATCGTATTACCCAGTTACTAGGTTGTGGAGGTCAGATAGGCAGTCGCTCCATGTGAAATACTGGTATTCAGCTGCATTCAGTTAGACTGGAAGCCGACCCCAACATAGTTGGGAAAAGGCTAGGCAGATTGATTGTCATCCCAATTCAAATTAATAAAATTCAATGTAATAATAACGTCTTCCGATAAGCATTCGCACTTATGAAAAATGATACCTAACTATTATTTAACAAGAATATTTGCATATCAAAATGATGATACACACTAGAGGTTTTTTCTGGCCATATCTCGCAGGTGTTAACCACATCACAATATCGCATAAAAACGCATTTTATCTTATTACTCGTAGGTGGGGGCAAAAAATTTAATTGTGGTCACATACCTGTTCTCGTAACAAGATCTCGTCTATACAAAGAGATAAACAAAATCAACATAATAAAAATATCTTTATAAAAGTACCGAAGGCGTGAAGATACTTGAAGGAGGTAAGCGAATCGTATTTCAAAACAGCGAATTCGATATGACAATTTTTCGCATGTTTTATGTTTATTGACAGCGCGGGAATCTTTTTTTTCGCGGTTATAGAGTGGCTGTTGCATTATCGGTGCGTTTGCAATAAACATGTAAGCGACGGACGTTATTCCTGATTATTGGTAATTATTACTCGTGGATGTGTCGTGATTTGCCGTTATGACTTCTGTGCAATACGCGACGTCTGTCTTTCGAAGACATTTATTTCTCTCCCACAATACATTCTCATGATTGAAGGCTATCAAACTAACATCGAGCACACGCGTCGAAAAAATAAATCAAACATTCTCTTTACGACGCCCACCATTAATAAAACTCTTTAAAATATATTTAATAATGTCCACAAAGGTACGGAGCACAATGCTCGATCCATAAAGGGGCAGCATTTATTATGGCGACAATATATCGAACACAAAAAGATATTGTGACAAAGACGCGTACTTTTTAATAATATTGTCATTTCTCAGCAGCAGTGGACTCTTTCAAAAAGCCATAACGTAATAATTTATCTCTTTATAAGAGTTTTTTATCTGTGGGAGAGCGCGGGTGACGCCAGGTGAGCACGGGTTAACTCCATACAGCCTTCTATACATCCTATTATGTGTCTATGTTACAGTGTTACGCATTGGTGGGCCTCATTTTTTATCCGAGATAATCCTAGATGGTTTGAGTCCTTGCAGGATAAGGTAGCTCGCGGAAATATTAAAGGAAATGACAAAACGTAGCCTACCTAATAGTTGACTCATGAAAATTTTAAAGCTTTCATCCCCGTCGCATAATTTTCCCATAACTACGTTGCATTTTCGCAACGATTTTCAAAAATAAATAGTTTAAATTTAATCTAATTTGCAATATTTTTGTAAAATCGTTTAGTCTACGTGTTATCTAAACAGTAAAAATAAATCTTACTCAAACTTGTGATTAACATAAAATTCGGCGCAAAACACGATTTGCGTTATTGCGCAAAAAATTAACGACAGTCTTTATAGCTATCGTCGAGACGGGGTTGACATTGGAGCCACAATAAAATCGATGAAATATTTAAGGGGCAGTTGCAATAACTCATAGCGGGCGAGTAAGGGCGAGCGCCTATTGTGACAGTGTTAGCACAGGTAGCCGCACAGTGGGCAGCCGATAACACAAATCTAAAGATTCATTATATCCCTGTAGATGTGAAATTTTAATTGTTTAATTTGCATACAAATTATCGCCTTGCATCTATGGGGACAGTTTTAGAAATTTGTCAAGTCCAATATTTTGTTATTGCGTAATTTTGAAGTTATGTTGTGGTGTTAGCACCACTATTAGATGCCTACCTATTTAAATGGCATTTTTTCAACTCTGCAACTGACTCGAGGAGGTTCGACAATCTTGAAGTTAGACTAATAATTTTATTAAGTGCAGTCAAATTGCCATCAACGATTGTCACTCATCTGATTGGAAGACCGTCGAAGTTGTCTGCAACGTTCTTTTCTTAGCACGAAAGCTGTCAATGTCCAAAAATTGAAAATCCGCTCAAATTAATTGGTGGAGGATTGGAGCAACATGCTACTTTATTTAATCAACATATGCAGATTCATCGCCGATCGTGTCGCCATTTGCATTCATTAGTTTCTTGAAAAGCATTTTCCCTAGGGAACAATAAACGTAAAATATTCTGGCAAACGGATAATAACAATTAAAATGCAATTATTATGATATTTTGTCAAGAAACTTTATACGTCAAACTCAAACTCAAACTCAAAACTCAAAGCATTTATTTCAAATAAACCAATTACAGGCACTTTTGAATTGTCAATGGGTCGGTCAGTCAGAAAGATGAAGCTAGTTGCCCATTCCAAAGCGTAGTAGATCCCTATGGAGAAGAACGGGCAAGAAACTCCACGGACACTCTTTTAAATCATAATATTTTTACAAAATATTGGTTACATCGTTCAAGTTGAAAATATACATGTGAGAACAATGTAGAAAGACGTGCACGTTAAAAAGCGTCCGTAATAAAAAGATAATAACTAAAACAACTAAATTAAATATTAAAATTAAAAATAAGCCATGGCAGCTAAGAGACGACCAGTCCCAACTGACGGCGCCCGTTCACGAACATGACGCATGGATCAGCACCATTTAGCTCAACCATTTTGAAGGGAACTTAATACGTTAAAACGTATTTCTGTTTTCCCCTAAACAAAAAAAAATCTTGGCTTTTAAACAACCTGCAGAGGTTGTGCGATCACTATACCAGATAGACCACTTCAAAAAGCAAACGCTTGCATTTTATGCCTTCATCCAAACTATCCAGTCCGCTGACCCGTGAGTCCGTGACGTAACTACTCGCATTCGTGTCACGTAGCCAGGTACTAGAGTTACACTAAATCCCGCGTCCCGAACTGCCCCGGACTTCGCCGGTTCGGGGAAGCCGCATGAAGTCGTCACGGCTCCCCGCCGGGACGGTAGCCGTGCGGGCGGTCTGACTCCCCCTTAATTAATTTAAATGCATTTTACCTGCAGTATGAGGGTATGTGGTCCATGCGTATGGTGGCTTATGAGGATTTGATTGAAGAGTTGTTCAACAAAGAATTGATACTTGTCTACATGTCATTGTAACGGGGTTCGAAAACGTTGTGCTCAATTTTTAACCGACTTCCAAAAAGGAAGAGGTTAATATGGTCGACTTTATATATATTTTTTTTATGTATGTTCACCGATTTCACTCCGTCAATTGTAGACCGATTTTGAAAATTCTTTATTTATTTGAAAGGTTCTGCTTTCGAGGTGGTCCCATTGTCACCAAGTCAAAATCTGATGAGGGGATCCCAGGGAAATCGAGGGAAACCCTCAAATTTTATAGGACACCTACAGCGATTTGGGTATTTTTTATAGTACTTAACTCATGCATTTGCTCTCAGAAAGCACACTTGGTGAAGTGGTATTGATGATGAAGACCGCAGATAGCCATCAAAACTACTCAATTATACCTAAGTATTTCACGGGTTGCGATCCGATTACTTTAATACGGTTGCTAAGCAATTTATGCTCGTCACAATGCATATGGTGAAGTGGACCTGATGGTACTACACCATCAGCTCCAGTTCTCCTGGTTCTTACTAGGAGAACTCCTCAACAATTAACATCCCTGCCGTCGAAGTCGTCATCGTGGAAGTTGGTGGCCAAAAGACTAAAATACAAATCCAAAGCACCGACTTCAGAAATTAAAGTTATTTTTCACTTTGTAGTGTTTTTTTTTTTGGAAGTCGGTTTTTTTTTTTTGTAAAAAAGTTGAATGTTAATGAATAGATTATTTTCTAAATGTATAATGGTATAAGGGTTAAAGACAAGCCTAATACTTATCTAACTAAAGTAAGAGAGACTCCAGAAACCATGAATTAACGTTACATTATAATGTTGAGGAGCACGGGTCAATCCATCAGGTGCACTTTTATTAAATAGTTGTTTGTTCAACGAAATCTCCAAACGGCTGGTTGACACTTCCCGTGACCCAAGGGCTGGCTTTTACCTTGGCCAGCGGCTTAGCATTGCCATACAACGTGGCAATGCCGCCAGTCTCTTGGGTATTTTACCAGTCGACAGCGATGCGGAGGAATTTTTCGACGCCATATTTTAGTTTTTTAATAGTTTTAGTTATATCCATCAGGTTAAGTTAAACTGGCTGGGGTTGGTTCGTGGATGGGTGACCATCTTTACATACCGAGACTCCTCCGCGCCTCGAAAAGCACGTTAAGCCGTTACGGGTCGTCAGAAGTCCAAAAGTCTGACAACTAGTCTCGCCAAAGGGTATCGTATTACCCAGTAACTGGGTTGTAGAGGTCAGACAGGCAGTTGCATCATGTAAAATACTGGTATTCAGCAGCATCCAGTTAGACAGGAAGCCAAAAGGCTAGGCAGATGAGATGATGATATAATGTTTGAAGTTTGGGACAGACACTGTTTACAAAGTATCTTTATTGATTGGCCTTTATTTTATACATAATATAAACGACTCAATATCCGATTGAAACCTGTCTAGGACTTATTTGGTTTTACATGTATAAAACTAGCTCACGTGAGAACAGTTGTTAATGGCGTATTGAGTTTTTATGAATTAATTTGTTAGTTTAAAAAAAAAAGAAACTCAAATAATAAATCTGCATCTTTTAGTTCATATTGACCACATTTCGATCACATATGTACAATTTACTTCTAGGTAAATAGAACTGGGGCTCGTGGCTAAGTAATAACAGCCGCACGGGTCTATCGATCAGATTAATCGGATCGGAAAGCACGCTAAGCCTTTGGTCCCGGCTGTCATTTTGGATCTTTGACAGTCGTTACGAGTCGTCAGAAGCCGGAAAGTCCGACAGCCAGTCTTACCAAGGGGTATCGTACTTATTACCCAGTTACTGGGTTGTGGAGGTCAGAAAAAATACTGGCATTTAGCTGCATCCGGTTAGACTAGAAGCTGAAGACAAGGCAGATGACAATTTACTTCTAGGCTCCGCAATTGACATCATCAAAACAAAAATATAAAGATTGACATTAAATTGTGTCAAATAATGATCTAGTCCGGCTGTAAATTAGCAAATAATAAAAATGTCTCGTGTGACTTTTAACCCACGTGGGAAAAAGCAACGGATACTTTATATTCCGTTTTAATATTAGCACGGAATTCATAAATAATAAAATGCTATTAGTTTGTAAAACGGCATTTAATTATATTAATATTGCTAAACATTACGAAAATTATATTTACGATATGAGAAAAATATAAAAATATGTCGTATACTTGGAGTTACGATGAGGCTGTCCAGTCATTTTCGCATCCGGAGTGTGCACACGACCTAACCTTGTCATAACTGCTTCCAAATGTGAATTTTATATTACATTACCCAATCGTTACACAAATTTACAAGCCAGCTACCGGCCTTCTCAGAGAGAAATATAATTAGACTAATTAGTTGTAATGAAAGAAATCGAGATGCGTTCGGATGCGATGCTAATCTCTATCGCCTTGTGGCAAGGATTACGTGTCTATAAAATATTAAATTAATAATTCGTATGGAGACGTATGGTGCTTACTAGCCGGGAGACTAATTAGACGATTTTGTCGTAAAATAATAGACACGTAATTGACGTTTAAAACATGTTTTAATTGAGTCGGCGACGGAATTAGGAAATAAAATGGTTATTGCAATATGTTCCTAATGTCACTATGATCTGTCGTGGTCGTAAGAAGATTATATTATTGGTACTGTTCTGTAATAATCTTGTATTCGATTAGATAATTGACTTGTCTTTATTTATACAGGATGTCAATGTTTTAGTGGGTAAGATCAAAGTGTTGGTAAATGCTAATGATTACGGCTTACAGAAGCTTAAGTTAATTAGTGGATTTTGAGCTGTGTTTGTTTGAAATGTTCCTGAAATTGGTGACCAGATTGAAAAATTCTCATAGGTCAGTCGATGAAGACAGACTGTGAACCATTGTTATGAAAAACTTGCAAAATTTAAGTTAAGTATCGATTTCAGGGCAAAGGAAAGCATAAGCAGAAAGTGAAAAAGTTAGCTACTATCTCGACGGGCTTATTGTAAACCGATATGACACATCACACAAGCTCCCACTTAACGACACATTCAGCAATATAACTCGTGTCAAATTTAATTAACCAACCACAAACGTATGGTACCAACATACACAAAATAGATAAATAATAATTTGCTTACGGACCGCCCCTACGTTTATCACCAGCCATGGAAAATCTCTGATGGACCGCGCCTAATCACCGACCCTAAACACAGTCGTAATTTGCGTTTTATTGGCGTTACGTATTTTATAACCAAAAATATGGCGTATTATGCAAAATTAAGTTAAGCAAACCGATTTTATAGTGTACCGCTAGTGCGACCTTGTGTGCGAAATTGTGGCAATTAGGCGAAATAAACAGATATAAGTGGTGATTAAGTAGGATTTATATGCTTAATGTGCCTTTGAGTGTCGGTGCAAACGAGTTAGAAATGTTCGAACGGATTTCATGTTTATTTCATATTATAAGTACCTAGGTATACCTAGTATGAAAGTTGGGTTGTTAGTCCTAAAGCAGAGGGGGAATTGTGAGCCAAAAACCCCTGGAAATCTTGTAGAATAATCTTTCTATTTTTGAATTGATGGTATGGTGTTGAATAAAAAAAAACCTATTTTACGAGAGTTCCTCCGTGTGCAGCAAGTCTTTTTTTTAGCCTGCGCTGTCCCACTCCTTGGCAAAGGCCTCCTTCCACCCTTACACTGTTCGCGACTTCACAAGCCCGAGCAACCTTCTTACAGTTTTAGCGGAATTTGTCCAGTTCATCCCACGAACTCCTACGTGGACCTGCCGCGGCCTCGCCTCTCTGTATTAGGGCATCAGTTTGTGCTATCTGGGCCCACAGTTTGTCCGGCCATGCGGCAGACATGTCCCATTTAAGTTGGCAGCCTTTTAAGCCACATAAACTATCTTCGTTTTGGGGCGCTGTATTGTGTTTCAAACACGATTCATTTATTTCACTGCGCTCTATTGCTCGTTGGAAGACCTTGAGTTTGGACTTTTGGATGTTCGTCAAAGACCAAGTTTGTGCGCCATAGGTTGAGACGGGAAGAATACATGTTCATGAGCTTGAGTGCCATGGGCAACTCTCCCTTGAAAAGGTCCTTCATGGAGTAGTAGCTCTTCCAGGCGCTTTCCGTTCGTCTTGTGACTTCTTTGTCTTGCCTCGTCTGGAAAGAGACTACTTGGCCCAAGTAGAGGTGTTCCTGGTAAGTCTATTTTTTGGTAATTGTAGAATTGTTGTAACCTTCAAGATAGGTAATTTATGTCCCGACCGACGAACTAATATGTAGAATAGTTCAACCATATTTTAGTGAACTCAACGCCCGTCACACAACGCAATCATCATTTACGAAGAACTTGCGTTTGATTCATAATTAACTGCAAAGTGAATTAAAATAGCAAATAACCATAAAAATATTTACACATTGTATTAATTAACTAAATCACCATAAAACAATAAAAAAGCAATTAGCCGTATGCTAAAATCCTTCTTTAACACTAACACTACACTAATAAGAAACTCATGAAAATCAACATTTTACGATGGTGAAGACGTAGAGACGAGGATAAGGGCCATAAAATATTTGATATCAAAGTACCTACGAATGATAATAAGACAGATATACGTTGCTATGGTGTAAGATTATGTTCGTCAGTTACGATTGACAAAGCAGATTACGAAGTAGGTTTGTTTACATTAGATATAAAAGAAATCAAAATTAGGAATCTCTATTCCTAATTTTGATTTCTTTTCTAGAAAGCTATGTCTAGATTCTTGTTTTTGGCAGGAAGCAAGAAGAAGTAGTAAGGCGGAACCGCTTTCCTAGGAAACTAAAGCTTGTAGGTACCTATAGAATCGTAAGTCCTGTAAAATACAGAGTTTGAATCTTATCCATGCTGAAACCAAATAAGGTGAGGAAATCGAGACATTTTTTTTTACTGATTCGGCATTTATTAATGGGTTACCTGCCGTTTATCCTTAAATTCAGGCGTTCATCAATTACGTGAAGCGATTTTGGCTATTTTCGACCCCCCTACACGATGTAGGCACCCAAGTAGGTACTTCGGCGGGACTGAACCTAAGGCCGCTTTGAGCTCATTAGATTAGTGAGTTAATTATAATTGTTTATGCAACGCTAACCAGCTACTGATTAATTTTTGAGAAAATAATTAGCTTTTACAGTATTTTTAATACCGGAGGTCAGATAGGCAGTCGCTCCATGTAAAGTACTGGTGTTCAGCTGCATCCGGTTAGACTGGAAGCCGCCCCCTAGTTGGGAAAATTTGGGCTAGGCAGATGATGAATAGGTATGGGGGAAAGTGTAGGCCTTTCATCAGGTACCAGGTACTTAATAAGATAGAAAATGTCAGCAAATCTACAGTCTAATAGTGCAAGTGTTACCATTGATGAACAGTTGCCTATTTTGATCAACCGGAATATTTACGGGTTACCGTAAATATATTATATATATTATATACATATATTCCATATATTCAGGTATCCCATATATTTATAACAATAGTTATATGTGGCAATTTTTATTCCCGCACACGTGTTGGAAAATGAAAAATCGCACGCGTGTGAAATATACATATATTGCATTGTGAACCTAATCGTAGTGCGATATGAACCAGTTTTCGAAGAATTGTATTGAAAAAAAAATTGTTTTATTACCACGCGAGATATCATACACCCGTTCTTCCGCAATTAATTTTACATCAAAATAATTGAACACAACTTTCTCACAATTAAACGACACATAAAATTGAAATCGCTGCTCGAGCAACACGCCCGAGCGATTACGAAGTTGAGCGATCTTTGTCAGCGTATTAAAGTCTGACCGAATTATCTTCTTATTTAGGGGTAATGTTGCCATGTTCACATCGTTAATTCTAATATTGCAATAAATATGTCTGTTTGGTAACAAGGCGGGCCATGCCGAATGCTATTAGGTCTAATAGAGCGTGCAATCGTGGGGTTCGGGCCGTAACCGTGAACCGATGCCTCGTCCCGGTGGTCGAGTTTTTTTTTCTTCCAGTGTAAATTGTTTCTGGTTTTGCGTTTGTTTTTTGATTTATTGTTCCTCTGTTTGAGTTTTAACTTGAGATAATATTTCGTGCAAATATTTGGGATGGCTAACATAGTTGTCACTTCGGAGTTAAATGTTTTTGTTGTTCTTTTGGTTGGTTGCGTAATTTTAATTACTTTGTAGATACTTATAACTATTGTTATAAATTTTGGATTGCAACTTACTTAATTTTTTTAATACATAAGTGTAGAACGGAATGTTTTTCTGCCATTGGCAAACATAGATAAATCATACATTAAAAATCTAGAAGATTTTCTATGTTTGTTTTGTTTCATTGTACCTACTTATCAATAAATGTTTTTGGCATACATTTTTCAAGATACTAGGATATTTACATACATATTTAAGCAGTTTCAAAGTTTTTAATAGTTTTTTTATGTGTGAATTTTATGTGCCTTATTATTTATTTTCGTATAGACCCCAACGGGACTAACGGGTATTTTCCTATGCAAAAGAATCAGCAGAAATCAATATTATTTGTAATTAAACTGTAAGTATTTTTATCATCCTACCACCATACATTTATTCACTTTCCATATTTAAATCACATCACAACATCTAGCTCCAGATTACAACCCGATTTCAGCGAAATGAAAACTCACTCGTAAAAACATAGCTATAACCTTCTTGAATCCTTTGTTATGTGATGGTTAACAGAGCATTTAACGGGGCTCATCCGAGGTACAGACAGAGACAAAGGCATCAAACCAAGCGACAGATAAAGGCTAGCTGGCTGGCTGATTGTTTTTTGCACTCTTGCATGTTTCAGAAAAAAAAAATGCTGAGCTCTTTGGATTGAACGAAATGGTGGCGCGAAATATGACGTGTTGGCGCCAAAAAAATAAGATTAGTTAATGAGTTAATGTTTGTTTTTTTGATCAAACTTCCTGGTGAAGATAACATAATTAATCAAGATAATTAATTAAACTTCCGTGATAATTTGATTTCTTTTAATATTAATTAGGATCAAAACGGGTACAGTTTGTTTGCAGTATCTACGATGAGCAATAAAATTTTATTATCAAATTAAAGATGCTATATATGTTACCTTGCAGATATCTTCAGGCGGATATCGACTTATCTATTTTGAAGCAATTAGGTATTAATTTTAATAATCTGCAAAAATACTGTTGATAATGTTTCCGGAACTAAATTTAAGTTTTTATCTATCTTTCTCGGGTTACGTAATTTGCTTTCAATATCACTAACGATTTATTTTTATTTGAAGTGTCAGCTACTAGTACAAAAATTTTGAACTTCGAATCAACGCTGCCACAAAAAAGGTTAAGTGTATACCTTTCAACTTTTTTTAACAACACAACACACTTAAGTGTTTGCTCACTACAGGAGCAATGGAAATCATTTGTACATCCATTGAACCGACAACAAAACATCAACATTGTATCTGAACAAAATAAATAAATAATCTCTCTACACAAATAAATATCGGCATTATCGGTCTGTGTTGCCAACCGCGACCCACTGGGCTGGGTGTTGCCAACAAAAGAAAATAATAAATTCTAATACAATGCTGTGTCACCGCATTCGTTATGCAATATTTGGAATTGGATATATTAGATATGTATGTGAATAGGCGTGATGAGTATGGTGATTGAGTATCGATTGTATTTGCAGAAAACAGACTTAAACATTAGATATTATTTATTACATTATATGGGAGCAAAACAATAATGTATTGTATTTCACTCTTGTGGTTTGCTAGGTACTAGTACTTACTGCACATGTGTCTGGACAGCCTACATTGACCACAATGGAACTAGTGCCAAGGTATGGAAAGTCGACAGAGCCCTGATTATTCAAATGTTCAGCACCAAAGAGTTTATTGGATAAGTAAGGAGAAAGACTAAAATATTGTATTCATTTGACTTAAGTCAAATGAATACAATATTTTAGTCTTTCTTTAAAACTTCAAAGTTATACAGTGTTTTGTGCCGCGTATTCGTAATATGTAGGTGTTCCTTTACATTTGATGAAAATATGCACTATGCACTTAAAATAATTAGGTACTGTACATAATCAAATTGCATCTTGATTAATAGGTAGTATTATTTAAAGAAGTAATTACATTAAATGTATGGAGTAATTACTAATTAGCTTCTGACATACGAATGCCTGCCTGAATATGAATCAAAGAAATTCGTGCCTATTAAATTTCTAAAAGTCATCCCTTCTGTATCCATTAATATTAATTAATATAAACTTAGGAATTAATAAAACAAGTTTATACGCATTATGAATGTCAAGCTCTACTGTCCAGTATATTGAGGCCCACGGCAAATTAAGGAACTAAGTGTTCCTGCACTAATTTTGACATTTCCCTCGACAGGCAGCGCTATGGTCAGGGTTCAAGTAATGCTGGTCATTTTGTAAGAGCGGTGTGTTGAGATTAAAATGCTCGATTTTTAAGATCGTACGAGATGATACGCAAAGGAATTTACTAACGAATGTAGCTGCGGTTATAATACATACGTAATAAGTGAAATAATTAGGTTGTTACTTTTTTGAGTTATATAAAATGTTTTTGGCCGAAAGAATTTTGTACTTATTTCTACCGAGGTCAAAAAATCTCTTAAATTAAAAAGCTTGTGAAACTTGTTCTTTACTTGACTTTTTTCTAGATGCCTATGAAAGTAAATAAAAGTGCAATATAATAATTAAGCAGTGGTCGAACGAGCTCTGCTCGGCTGAGAATAGAGAAAACGAATTTTCCTAGATATGAGACCTAGCTAGATCGATTGTTCGTTCCCGTAAACCAACTTGCAACTTTCGATCGAAATCGTAAGAGCCGTTTTCGAGAACGTGATTACAAATATACAGGGTTACTTACTTGTAAGTCGACGTATTCCTTGCAGGACGTCATAGTAGGGCTAAAATGCAACAAATTAAGCCACCAAATGTTCTCCAGAAATTCAATAGTTTTTGAGTTAGTTAGATTTTTAGTTTTTTTTTATAAAAATATAATTCAAAAATGATTTACGGCGCGACTTTACTGGAATTTAAGTTATTCATAGCTGATGCCGTAGCAGATCTTTGTTAAAAATGAAAACTTGAAAAATGCCTACAACTTTGGCCAATATCACTAATTAAACATTTTAGATTTTGTAATTTATATTTTTCTTAGACAAACATTACAAAAAAAAAAATCTGAATTTCGGTAGAACATTTGGTGGCTTAATTTGTTACATTTTAATCCTACTATGAGATCCTGCAAGGATTACGTCGAATTACAAGTAATTCTTTATATAGGTATAGGTATATAAACAAATATATTGTTCATTTAATCGTATAGGAGGATATATTGCAACTTTCATCGAAATCGTTAGAGCCGTTTTCGAGAACGTGATTAATATAGGTATAGTATATAAATACTAATATTGTTCATTTATTATACGATGAGTAGATATTGTAAGGATTTAAAATTCTGCATTCAGCAAACAGTGAAAGTATCCAGGAATGAAGTGGAATGATCATGAGGATGATGATGAATGCAGTTTTTTTCCAAATCACGAAATTTCGCCCACATTCGGATAACTATTAAACGATCATTAGCTAGTCACTCAACGATACCTGCCCATACATTATGTTGTCAAAATATTTCGTTCAAATTTTGAGAAGGTTGTATTTTTTCTCTTCTATATTTCGTGAATTCGTTTGTTGTCGTACAAAGCGCCGTGACATCTCAATTTGATACAAAGGGAATCATTTGTCATTGTCCATTAGACGATATTGTTGGCTAACATTATAAAATATTAGCTCGAGTATTGATTTACTCTTGGCAATGATGTTGAAGTTTATTTTGAAGTAGGTACTCTGCGTTGTTATGTTTACACTTGATTTACAAATAGGTTTTGTTTTTTGTGAAACAGAAAGTGAAGGCTGAAGAGTGAATGTTCTTCAATTTTATTGGATTAGAGAATTATACACAAACATACACACACACCCTCACACAATCATAAGCTCACAGGATGAAAGAATAATAATAATAATTATTGGTTAATGTGAGACTGTGTAAAATTAGTATGTATTATTATTGAATTTTTTATTGTATTGAATTTATTAATTTGTAATTTTATAGAATTTTTATTTGTATTTAATTTGTAATGATATTGAATTTTCTACTTTTTGATTTAAGTATGTTAGTTTTATAATTTTAATGAATGTTTTTTTTTTATTTTTATTTTATGATTTCAAACACAATGTGAATTGTTCTTGAATAAAATTGAATTGAATTGAATTGATGCACAGGGTATACAGGTAGGTAGGGTACCTATTAATACTGCAACAGTTGACGAAGAAATTGTAGATTTCAATTTAGTGAAAATTTTGGATTTAGGCACTGAAAAAGTAGCAACCTAACAAAACATAGGTATCGAAGCCTACTGAAGCAACTGGTAGCACGATTGCTATTATATGTATTCCCATCTGTCCTCGAATGTTTGTCCCCAAATGGGGACAAATGGGAATTTTCATTTCATTTGTCCCCAACTTATAAATGAGGACAAATGGGAATTTATCTGTCCTCAAAATATATTTTAATTAATATTTTATTCTGCAAACTGAGTACTATCGCGCGTAACTGTGACATGAACAGATGACCGAAAGAATAATGGCGGAAATCAGCCATCATTATTATTTTCAGTGTAAATACACGAGTCTCATAATAGAACTTACTACAAATATAGAGCGATTGAAGAGCCTCCACAAGTAGTTTAGAAAGAAGGAATGAAATAACATTTTTTTTTATCACTAAGTAATAAAAAAACGTCAAGTGCGTGTCCGACCACGCAAAATGAAGGGTTCCGTAGTTGGGATGAATTTATCCCAAAACACTCTTAACATTGTAGTTGAAAAACATGTTCTCCCATACATCGATATACGTCACGGTCAATCCACCAACAACAAATATAAGTAGGTAAGTTTGTAATCACACAATAAGAATTTTTATGTGATAAATAAAATTTCGGACTTTTCCTTTACTGGTGGTTGGTGCTGTGAGAACTTGCTTCTTGCCAATTCCTTTTTTATTGCTATGTATTTGCTGGTGTACTTACAATAAAGTATATATAAATACCTAAATAAATTTCATGTCAACGGGAAGTTTTTATTTATTTACAAATATCAAATACCTATGTCGCATAAATGGCCGTATTTTTTATCACGTTGATATACAGGGTGTCCCGTAAATAATGGATCAAACGTAACGGGTAGGTAGCTTACCTAATTTCCAACAACTAATTTGAATATTAAAAAAAAAACCGTTACAGTAACCAGGATATTAATTTTTTTTCGAATTTTACGATTTTGTCTTCCAGAATTAAGCTTTTTTAATGCTGTCGCTGCAAATGATGACATTTTTAGGTATGATTTTTATTTAACATTTCTGAATAGCTTACTAATGTTATAAGATACCATTTTTTTGAATACCGTTTTATTTGCCTTAGAAAAAAAATCTTGAGTTGAAAAGTTTTTCTTTACGATGTTAGGACCAAAATTGAAAAAATTCTCCTGTAAAAAAAATGTATGACACCGAAAACCACCATTATTTTAAAAACTTGTACATTTAATAAGGTTTGCAAATTGGTGTAAAACTTACGTCTAGTCTTTATCGTTACAAAGATATTGCTATGAATGTGATGAAGACAGAAAATAAATTAAATTGGTACTATTCCATTTTTTCATTTTCGTAATAGCTTATGCTTGAATGCTTGTAATCGAAGCAGGTAGTTAAGCGGCTAGCATATTCCGACCCGATGACGTCATCTGTCCGGAATTTGGGACCGCTACCTGTGGCGGAGTTGCACCTCAGTCAGCGTGAAGGGGATAGATAGCGCCGCTTTTGTATTTTTGGTAAATTGGTATGAAGTTGTACATTCTAGTCCTTGTCGTTACAAAGATAATTGCTATGAATCTGAGAGGTGCTCCAAATCAACGTTAATAAAAAAAATAAAAAAGTGTGTACATTTAAACTTTTTCATTAAACACACATTTTAAATGTGTAACTGTAGTATTTCAGAGGCAATGTTCATTGAATTATTGAGGCGTATGAAAAGAATTAGGAGGCCGTACTAAAAAAAACAGTTAGTTCAAATAAATCGTTTTATTTGGTTTTTACAATAAATGTTCGAATTGCCTTCCCTCTACAAGAATGCAAAGTCTGCATCTCCTAATAAAGGAAGCTCTTATCCGACGGACAAAACGGCTTTGGTTTATTTCTGATACAGCAGATTGGATGCGCTGTCGTAATTCTTCTTCCGACGTTATTGGATTCTTGTAGACCCTGTCTTTTAAACATCCCCAGTAAAAAAAATCTAGGGGATTTAAATCCGGAGATCGCGGAGGCCACAAAATTGGTCCTAATCGGCCGATCCATCTGTCCGGATAACTTTCATCAAGGTGCGCCCTTACTGCCGTCGCATAGTGAGCGGGGCACCCATCATTTTGCAACCACATTGCTTGCCGTACGTCTTCTGGAACGTTTTCTAATAACCTTGGCAACTCATTCCTTAAAAAATGGAGATAATATTCGGCGTTTAGAGTAGCTGGTAGTTCAAAGGGCCCTATTATTTGCCCATTGATTATTCCCGCCCATAAATTTATTTTAAATTGATGTTGGCTCCTGTCCTCTCGCATCAAATATGGGTTTATCAGCTGCCAACTGTGCAAATTATGCAAATTTAAATATCCATCTCGGCGGCATGAAGACTCGTCACTCCATAAAATCTTGTTAAAAAACTGCGGGTCCGCCCGAATCATTCTAAGCATCCTTTGGCAAAATTCTATTCTTGGCTGGTAATCACGCGACGTCAGCGTTTGAACACGTTGCACGTGATATGGGTGCAATCGGCACCGTTGTAGCACTCGATGCACCGTCGATCTAGAAATTCCTACGCGTCGCGCTATGACGCGAACGGAGACTGACGGATCTTCCTCGATTTCTCGAAGAATGACTTCGTCATTAACTTGTCGCGGTCGTCCTTCACGGGTACCACCAACTCCGGTGCCAAGAATTCTTCCCTCAAGAAGCGCGTTATGCACTCTAATAAAGACGCGATAATCGGGATAACGAACCAGGTTCGGG
Source organism: Cosmia pyralina (assembly GCA_946251885.1). Classification (NCBI taxonomy): domain Eukaryota; kingdom Metazoa; phylum Arthropoda; class Insecta; order Lepidoptera; family Noctuidae; genus Cosmia; species Cosmia pyralina. The sequence continues at coordinate 21,377,788 of OX276344.1, forward strand.
TATCTTTCACGGTACAATCTTGCAGCCGCCCTGGCATTACCTCTTGCTTCTCCGTAGATAAAATGCATTTCGGCGTACTGCCGTGGCGTGTACTCATAACGAGGCATTGGGCTGAATAAGGTTTCAGCGCTACTGCACACACGTACAAGCACACACAAACGAATGTTTTCGGAGTCCGTAGGATCGCCAAGTCGTTTGTCCAATACGCAAAGAGTTCCAAATCGATAGGCAAAGCAAAGTCCAAAAACACAGCACAAGTCAAATTTTACAGAAGAAAACACCGAGCCACTGACCGGGAGCGAAAGTTGTCTGACGTAGCAACTCGAAGAGAGACTAGTTACAACTAAACTAATAAAATCAAGCAACAATGAAGCCTGTACGAGTGAAGGGCGCAGGAAAGAACAAAAGAACCTGCGCAACTTCATACCGATTTAACCGATTTACCAAAAAGCGGCGCTATCTATCCCTTTCACACTGACTGAGGTGCAACTCCGCCACAGGTAGCGGTCCCAAATTCCGGACAGATGACGTCATCGGGTCGGAATTATGCTATCCGCTTAACTACCTGCTTCGATTACAAGCATTCAAGCATAAGCCATTACGAAAAGGAAAAAATGGAATAGTACCAATTTAATTTATTTTCTGTCTTCTTCATCACATTCATAGCAATATCTTTGTAACGATAAGGACTAGACGTAAGTTTTATACCAATTTGCAAACCTTATTAAATGTACAAGTTTTTAAAATAATGGTGGTCTTCGGTGTCATACATTTTTTTTACAGGAGAATTATTTCAATTTTGGTCCTAACATCGTAAAGAAAAAACTTTTCAACTCAAGATTTTTTTTCTAAGGCAAATAAAACGGTATTCAAAAAAAATGGTATCTTATAACATTAGTAAGCTATTCAGAAATGTTAAATAAAAATCATACCTAAAAATGTCATCATTTGCAGCGACAGCATTAAAAAAGCTTAATTCTGGAAGACAAAATCGTAAAATTCGAAAAAAAATTAATATCCTGGTTACTGTAACGGTTTTTTTTTTAATATTCAAATTAGTTGTTGGAAATTAGGTAAGCTACCTACCCGTTACGTTTGATCCATTATTTACGGGACACCCTGTATACCTAGTTTGATTTTTTTTAGAGCTCTTATTTTCAACTAGATCCACGCATTCCTGACAAAAAGGGTCTTGACAGACTGGCAGACGGACAACGAAGTGATCCTATAAGGGTTCCGTTTTTTCCTTTTGAGGTACGGAACCCTAAAAAAATAAGTTCTGCTCGAATACCTAAAAATCAATCTGCCTAGCCTTTTCCCAACTATGTTGGGGTCGGCTTCCAGTCTAACCGGATGCAGCTGAATACCAGTATTTTACATGGAGCGACTGCCTATCTGACCTCGACAACCCATTAACTGGGTAATACGATACCCCTTGGTAAGACTGTTTGTCAGACTTTCGGACTTCTGACGACCCATATCGACTGTCAAAGATCCACGAATGATCGCCAGGACCAACGGCTTGACGTGCTTTCCGAGGTACGGAGAGATCTTGGTATGTAAAGATGGTCACCCATCCACGGACCAACCGCGGCAAGCGTAGCTTAACCTGATCGATCGACCCATGCGGCTGTTATTTCTTAGCTACAAGCCCCTTTACTGAGCACAACCACTAATAGAAAACTCTTGGTAAAACCAACTGAATAATATATTCCACAACCCCAAACATAGGTACAACAACAAAACAAATTCCACATAGGTAACATAAATAACTTAACATAAAGACAACATAAGTAGGTTGGAAGTTCCAACGAATATAGCATGAAATAAAAATCACATTGTAATCCGGTATTGGCTATAGATAAGGAGAGCTTGTGACAAGGCAAGAATTATGTGCTCCAGAGGGCAATTTTTCTTTCCCGGGATTTATTCCCGTAATTTATAGAGGATCGGTCTGTATCTGGGCTAACCCGCCCGCCCCGGCAAGCGGCCCGCAATTAAATCCTCCTCCCCTAATTAAGATGCTATAATCTATAATATTATAATTTATCAACAGTTTTGGTTGTGAATACGAGGAAAAACGTATTTGTTTTGATTTGATGTGTTAAATCATGTAATTTAAAGGACGTTGTTATGTTCTGAAGGTGCTACTTTACAGCTTCAAGATTGTTTATTCAGTGTACAGGAGTTATCAGTAAAAAAGTTTTGCTTTATGTGATTTCTCAGATAAGTAGTCTGGTGCCGTTGATCCAAACTGAATAACAAAATTACTTAAGTAAACCTCCATTTATTTGCTACAAAAGAATCTTTTATGCCATCATTTACATAAGTAATAATCGTAAACCGAAGTACGTTTCATAACGACACTCGTATTGCCTAATCTCGTCATCAATCGACTGTTCGCTGCGTTGTAATTTGACACGCAAAATTTTTGCCGAACGTGCTTCAGCCATGAATTGTTGGTGACAAAAGTGTCTGTCGCAGCGAAGCGACGAGAGTCGGCTTAATACAGCCCCCACCCCTCGCCGCAGTCGTAAATTTAGGGTTTCATAAAACCAGATCCGAGATAAGACACAGTGTGGAGTGAGTCCCGGATCAAATGCGATCCTCCGAACCCACAGCTCTTGCGCAGACAATAAAAATAACACGGCCGCATCTGCGGCTACTATTTTACATCACGAAATTTGTCGTGTTTACATAAAATACGCCCCGTAGATAGTGATCTATTCGCTAGAAATCGTGGACGTCACATTCGCGACGCGACGAACTGGCCGGCAACACGAAACCATCACTATCCATTGAAAAAACCAAGCTGTCAAGTATGAGCACAACAAAAGCGCATTATGATTTTAACAGTTTCTGAATTGCTACACTATTATGAGGCGTGTATTATGCTTTTCATCCAGTGTAAGGGTATTTGGACGCCTTTGTGGCTCAGTATTGACAAATAAGTGAGATTTACTCCCAGAGTAAGAATGAAGGATTAGGACGCGGCGGCGGCGGCGCAGTTTTTTTGAAGCATTCTCTTAGAATTGCTTGGCGCCATTGCTTGGCCCAATATTGCATTATTCTGCAGTCGGTTCGATGCTTATACAGTGTTAGCAGCAATACTGTAAACAAATCAAGTGGAAACTTGTATCCAATTGAGAGCCAAGGAAAGCGAAGCTTGCGTAACTATCCACTAGAATAAACATATGCTGATACAAAGGAAGAATAGGCTTAATTCAAATGGATTTTGTACTTACTTGGCATACATTTGTATTGTATCCTTTGTTCGATTGTTCGCTTTCTTTTATTTATTTTCACTTTTACTCAAATGTTTAGGTACAAAATCGTGTAAAAGCAATTCTTTATGTGGAACATCTTATAAAATTTACATCAAAGCATCGTATCCAACGTAGGAACGGGTTGTAGGCATAACTACGTGTCGGGGACATATATTTAAAGCTTCAGTAGATAGGGGTGCAATAATTTTGACAATGACTAGGAGCCTTACCCGGGCGAGGCGTAGGCGCGGGGAAGGCGGGGCGCGGGGGGCAATCTGCGCACTAAATCACGCTACGAATAAAATTTATGGCGCCGAGATAAAAACTCGCAGCTTTTCTCTTTTACGTTCCTTCCCCCTGCCCCCGCGCGCCGCCGGTCGCCCTCGTCACCCCGCGCGGAAAATCCATAGGGATTTTTCCAAGTGTTCGGGCGACGGCGTGTGTGGGGTCGAAACGATTTTGTTTTATGCTTATTGCCGGTTGCGATGTTTTGTTTGCTAAGTTGCACAGATAAGGGATAGGTACGGAGATTGTCTGCTCGGCCGGACGACGTGTGCCGCCGTATTTTTGTCAACTACCTACTCGTGTTTTTATTTCGGTTCGTCATTGTTTTATTACGTGCTACGTCGTAGCTTTGTGAGAAATAAAATTAATTATTCATTTACTAACAATCCATCACGTGTAAGTCCGTTGCACGTGAGGAAAGTCATGAAACCGTTTAAATGACCAACCGTGGAACAGAACCTAGTATTATTTACCTACCAGTCAGACGTTATCGCACTTTCACTTAGCACTAGTTCATGCAATGTTCCTTTTTATTTACGTTCATTTAAATATCGCGAGTTTATATACGACCTGGAATTAATTCTAATCCGAATGTCTTACGTTCAAACGTATTAAATGCAACGCGAGTAACAAAGAAAAACAAGTTTGTAACGTGAAATATTTCAGATTAAATTCTGCTTCGTATTACCGAAAAATGTAGGTACAAAATATAAAATACTTAATAAGAAAAGGAGTTTTAAAAACACATGATTAACGTATTTTGCCGAGCTAACGAACTTTGACGTGAAATTAAAACGTTATCAGATTAATATGAAGCGAATTTGTAAGCAAGGCATATTAACGTATTGAGTAGGTACAGTCAACAGCAAAATTAGATGATCAAAATCAGAAAATCAATACTAATCAAAACTGATCACGAATATATGGCAGCTAAATGTTTGGTATAATTTACAATCACATACTTTTGAATCACTTCGACGCCACACAGTTCTGACGCGAACTCCGTTCATTAGTATTGAATTTCTGATTTTGATCATCTACTTTTGCTGTTGACTGTAGGTACGTCTTTTGAGCGTGTATTAGGTCTTAAATTGTATGCAATGTGTGGCATATCATATCGACGTGGTCGTACGCCTTGTAAACTCCTGTATCCTGTTTGGTACGAGTTTATCGCTTAATTCGACAAAACTAACCATAACTGAGGGCGTAGACAAATAGAATTCATTTGGGAGCTATTAATTTCTAGAATGGCTACAGCTTCAAAGTGACATTGACATGACCACGTGACATTTCGATAGCTTATGTCAACCTCATACATTTTTTGGCTTCTCTACTAGCGTCATCGCTAATCGAATGTTACTTTGTCTAGGCACTCTGGAGCGTTGATCGTCAACTGTTTCACTTGAGCCTTTCGATAAAGGTTTTCATAAAAACACATACTTTATCGACCTATATTGAATAACACTGAGCTTGTCTTTGCCTTTGTTGGTTTTAAATAAAATATTTAAATAACTTGTTTCACAAGAGCTGTAGTGTACCTTTTCTTAGCGTGGGCTACGGTAAGGATAATTTTATTCATTATTAAGCTAGACATTTTTAATTAAAATTGTGGGAGAGCACTTTTGATATATTTGAACTGTTTACGTGATGTTGTCTGCAATTAACTAGCTTGTCTCAAAAACATTATTGTGCATGTATTAGGCATACCTACTTGTTGTACGGATAATGATTCCAATCTGTTTTGTGCAGTAGCATCATTAAGAATTTTCCACTACAAATTGTACTTTAATAACACCTATTTATATGGATTCAAAACGACTGGTTATCATAATATTTCAGCTTAGTACACACTGGCACATTTATTTTTGAACACAAAATAAACAAGGGCATCTAAACATCTTAACTTGAAAATAAGTATTTTGTTTATTTTCCTGTTTGCTTCTGAACTAAGTTCAAGAGAACAATATCTCAAAATCACGGCCTTCCCGTAGAGCTCCCGAAGCTTCCCAACTCACGGTTGTAGAACGGCCCATGCTCAGCGTCATTTTGGTGTATTTTCAAACCATTTATATAATAAAATAAATAAACTCTGCTCCATTGCTCCCATGTGTCTAAATGAATGCAAAACCGAGGTTACAAAGTGGCTCTTGACAATGAGCTGTATAGTAAGACTGAAGATTTACTACGTATATCAATCGCTTAACCTAATGTAGTTAATAAAGTAATATGTTTATAGTACAGACTTACATATACACAGGTTTTCATCATATTTATCTCTCCCTCACACTCATACAAACACTCATACATAGGTACAGAAATAGGCCACATCATAGCTGCTTTGGCTAGTTAGTTTAGTATTTTATATTGTAATTTGATTAGGTACTGTGCTCGTCTTACAACTGTTGCTATATATTCAAATCTTAGGCGAGGACGCTGGCACCCTAAACACAAGTTAAATCTTACTTTGGGTGCCAGAGTTCATCGAAAACACTCTTTTCCATTGTTGAAACGTTGCATAGTTTTAAGATAAGTGTTAGTGTACAACTGAAGTTAATAAAATTATTATTATTATTTTTTTTTTAGAGCTGAGGTTGCCGAGCAAATAAAAAACATACGTCTCCGTCTCCTCTTTCGCGATATCGCTGTACATAATACCTACGTATAATGTACTTAACACCGCACTTACTCCAGTGTGTACACAGGACAGCTGCTATACATTTCCCGGTAACATCAAGCCTCAATCTAAGGCTTAAATTCGCGCCACCACAAAAAACGTCACAACCAAGGACAAAATGTCCGATTGTCTTACTTATCTATACTCAATCAGTGTTTACAATATTACAGCGGCGTGCTCCACGTCAAAATAATGTCCCTATTAGAGCACAAAGCGAGATTTTCAAAGAATCACAAGCAAAAAATGTCAAAAATATCCACGTCGGGAACAGAGATTACTTCAGAGCAAGGCCATCTGGGGATATTGAGACCGTCTCACACGAGATAGCTTATCGTCCGATCTCGACTCAGATTCTGTGAAGAAAAAGCGAGAGAAAAGGCTCCTATTTATAGATGAAGAGCAATAGACACACTCACGCCACAATCGCATTAGTCCGCCGCAGCCCGCTGCAACGATGATTTGAATTTCCATTGTTTATGGTGGCAGACATGTGTCAAAGTTCGATTGGAATTTAAATTCGGCTCCTTTGTTATTATTTTTTTTGTCGAGTTGTAAACACGGCACAGTGATGTTCCAATTTGGTTACCAGCCTCCACTGATGGCTGGTTGGATCTATGACTCCTCGTGTATGCCGGGATGATGTTTTTGACGTCGGTATGCGGTTTGAATAATTACGAATCATGTTCCGAATGATTCCAAACGTACCGACAACTTACCGAAAACATTTCTCAGAAATCGCTACGTATTTCCTAACTACGCAGTCAAATAAACAAACATTGAAAGTCCATTTTCTTTAGTTGGAAGCTGTAGTCGACTTCAAAGGTAGTCGGGGCTCTCTGAACATCTGCTAAATTACCAAACTCGAGTCAGGAGCGGGAGCACTACACAAAGCGACTACCATTTTGTTCCGACACTTTTCAAAATTGGAACGTGACGGTTGCAAGCGCTCTCGGCCAGAGACAATGACATGAAAAGGAAAAATGTAAACGGACCTATTTTAAATAGGCGTATTGCGAAGACTAATATTTTATATCGTACTTTAGGTGCATACGATTGTGAGGTCTAATATTTGCTAGATACAGTTGCTAAGGTTGAAAATAGCTTGTAGTTTGTGTATGATGTAAGTCGTTCTGGAATTTATAGCGGTTAATTTAAAAGTGCGTTCTTGAACCCTTTCAGAGGCATTGTATCTTTGTGCTCTTTGTACGGGAGATGGTTTATCTGAGTCGCGGGGTACATAAGTGCTGTTTTTTCATTCCGTAATGCTTTTACATTTCAAAGGGGTTAAATGTTATTCAGACTGGCTGCCCGCTTAGAAAATGTGTGGGTGTCGTGGGTCCTTGGAACCCGCACCGTACTGTTTTACGTGTAGGTACCTAAGTAGGTATTTGTTTTATTTTCATCCCTGTTATTATCCTACATAAACATTTAGAGGGTTTATCTTGTATTATAAATATTATGAAGATTGGACTCGTATTTGTTATAACTGAGGCGTCTTCTTGATAAATGTAATGGAAATTCTAATAGAAGCCATTGAATATGTTAATTACGAAACTAACGCAATGTGCTGATTTTATCTTGAGGAAATAAAATTTAATTGTCAATTAGATTATGAACTTCAACATTGGTGGTCGCTTCTCATCATCTGAGTATAACATCGAGAGACAGGAGTATTAAGATTTTAAGATTGTCATTATGTATGTTGATCTAGATAGGTATCATTATTATCAATGTTACATCCCGTTTATATTAAAAACTTTTTCCAAATATGATTATGTTTTCTCTCAATTTTAGCCACGATATGAATGTGGCTTGAGTTCTACATTTTCTAAATTAAAAGGAATCAAAATAAGAATTTTGATTGTTAATTTGAAGCCTTACCAAGTAAGATAGCCTTGACTTTTTGGCTTAAGTTAGCCTTATCTTTTTTGAAAACCTGAACAATAAAGATAAGGCTTACACCAGCTTTCTGAATTGAGAATTTCGAGTTAAAAACATGAGACACAGTATCCTAACAAAAATAAAATAGCGTAAATAACATTGACGGATATTCGAGAATTAAGAAATAAATCATGTCTAAAGACGATTTAAAAAAAAAATACAGAAACAAAAAATCTTGGAATTTTTTCGTGTGCCATGAATTTTAGACTAGTTGATTCGTATGCCATGAATTTTCGACTAAGTTGAATGGGGTGTTCTAATTTTACACGTGGGTCAAGCTCACGTCCTGGGAGGAAGTCGTCGAATTACAAGTCACCCTGTAAGTAACTCAGCTCATATATTATACAATATCTTAATGTAAAGGTAGTGGTTATACTTAGTTAGATACTTGTGTTAACTTAAGGTCGAATTCTCCTTCAGATATTGATTAGCCACCTCAGGCAGTGAGCCTCTATCCAGCGCTAACGAGACATGTCTAAATAATAACCGTCATGTACTTACATACGTAGGTATCTATATAGTAGACACTAATGTACAGTCAACAAAAGAGACATCTAGGCAGGGTATACTAACATATTTGTATGTGAATTGCTTAATGTTCAATTTCGTAAAAAATATACAATTCTGTGTTGGTGTGTTACAATGCAAAAACAAACTAATACCTATATATAAAATTGAACATGAAGCAATTCACATACAAGTATGTTAGTATACCCTGCCTAGATATCTCTTTTGTTGACTGTACCTATGTTAGGCTACGATCGGCCTGCCTACGTCATTACTGAGATTGATAATGTAGGATGAGATGGAAACTCCGTACTGTGATGTTATTATAGGATTTGTAGTTATGTAGAGATATGAAAGCTTCGATTTGCGAGTTTGCTTGCGTGGAAATCGGAAAACGGAATTTTGGGAACATTTACTCAAAGATTTTTGGACTTTGAAGCAAATCAAAGTTCAAATACTCAAGTTTATTAGATTCCGGACCAACTTTGACAATAACTATTTATTTTTATATAAGTACAAGAATAGCTTTTGCCCGCGACTTCGCCCTCGTGGATGTCGGAAAATATCCGACGGGAACATACTACCGGGTTTAAAAGTACCCTATGTATTAATCCAAGTTATAAACTATCCGTGTGCCAAATTTCATCCAAATCCGTTCGGCCGTTTTTGCGCCAATCCGAAACACACATCCAGACAAACAGACAAACGCACAAAAATTCTTCGTTACTATTTTATTATATGTAGACAAAAAGACAAAAGTTAAAGGGTGTGTATATTCGTAAAAAATTCTATTCAATACATATAGCACAGAATATGATAATGTTCTTCTTACTCACAATGCCTTATAATGTATAATGTACAGAGAAGTACAATTGAGGTAAGTCAACAATACAACACAGTACAATTGATGTAGATTTAGAGGTTAAAAAAGGTAAGAGCGGGAGGTTTTATTAATACTGTTCCTATATTAAAATTTCTTACTAGTGCGCCCCGCTGTTTCACCCGTATATGTCTCCATCCCGTGGGAATATCGAAATAAAAAATATCCTATGTCCTAACCTATGTCATGGTCTACCCATGTGCCAAATTTCATCAGCCAATCCGTTGAGTCGTTTTAGCGTAACAGCGTAACAAACTCACTTTCACATTTATAATAAGTAATAATCATTGAAACGAATATTGGCAATAATCCAAAATATCGAAGTGAAAAAATATTATGTAGCTATGTAGGTAAGCACACTTGTAGCCCCTCACACGAGCGCGGTGTGAATCGGGTCCAACCTAAAATTGTACGTGGTATGAGTTCTATACCAAGAAAATATTTTTTTATTATTAACGTTGTTCCATCACTATTAAGTAATAATAAAAAAATATTTTCTTGGTATAGAACTCATACCACGTACAATTTTAGGTTGGACCCGATTCACACCGCGCTCGTGTGAGCGGGTAGCTTGTAGACCACGGACTAGAGAAAAAGAAGGACTCCGCGCCACGCATATCGAAATTGAAGCACAGTAAGTATGCCGCCGGGACCGTTTGTACAAACATGCACCTCAGGCACACTTTTACATCATAGTATGCCGACCGCCATTATGTGACATGACGGCGTCTTTGTCAAATCACGCACACATAGATCGGTAAGGTGCTTCACTTTCGTTACGCGTGGCGCGGAGACCTTTTTTTTTCTAGTCCGTGTTGTTGACCAATAGTTTCTGTAGTTCTCAATGATATTATATAAATAAAGAGGGTAGTTCTTATACCCAAAAGAACATAGGGGTAAGTAAGTAGAATAAGTATGAAGTTAACTTTTTTTTTTAAGTTTTATTGTGAAGGTAAGAATAAGCATGGAAACCATTCCCAAGCTCAACTTCGCTCAACTCGCAGGGGTCGATCCATCAGGTTAGAAGTCCTGACTGACTGACTGATTGACTGACTCATCAACGCCCACCCCAAACCCTTGGACCTAGAAAGTTGAAATTTTGCACAAAGGTTCCCTTTATAATGTAGACAAGGAATAAGGAAGGATTTCCCGGTAGTGCGTTCCCGTGGGATATTTTCTGACATCCACGCGGGCGAAGCCGTTGGCAAAAGCTAGTCACTAAATACGTTTAACGTTACACATATTCGAAACATCATGCTATCTCTCTCATCTTCAAACGATTGACAGAAACAAGACGATGTTTTAATGAAGTGTGATGTTTATTGTTGTGATTTGTGGTGCATATGGACCTCATAATCCCGGCCGTCGAGATTTGCTCCTGACACCTGTCAGTTAGACTATTTCTAGTTGCAATAAGGAACAAATTCGCAAAACAAATATTCGTTAGTATGAAACTGACAGGGCCAAGAACGCATTCTTTCGACGGCTGAACTGTAGGTACCAATCAGGCTGAACTTTAAAAAAAATGGACGACAGTTTTTCAGGGAACCTATTGTGAGGCTGATGCAAGATAAGTTTTGACGAGCCCAAAATACCATACGACCTGTATCGACTAAATTAATCTCGATTTAAAACTAATTAGATTGAAGTGAAAGTTTTAGCTAAGTATACTTAATACATTGGTCATGTTTGAATTGAGATTCATACATAGATTATTGTTATATCATTCTTACAAATAAAATAAATCCTGATTCTGATTCATTCTTGAGAATCATTCTGAATACTATCAAGCCGACATAACCAGATCCTGAAGAATTAGATGCAGACAGAGGTGAGACAGCAATAGCGGTAGATGAACTTATATTCTGAGAAGATATTGAACTACATAACAGAAGACAATAAAAAACAAGAGAATAATTAAATCAGAATACCAAAAGTATAAAGTAACCTCCTCTACCTTGTACGTACGTATACATTTATTCATTTAACCCGATTAAGAAGCCATTTTTAGCTTGAACTCTGGCAGCCGGGTGTTATGTCATTAGCCATTACCGCGCAGCCCTAGCGATAGTGTTGTGCCCGACAGATTTATAGCGCGGGTATATAGGATAAATCACGTTAGATGGAGGGTAGTCTTAGACATTCTGGGGAGCTATTGTTTTTTTTTTCTTGTGGGCTATGATAGATGTACGGTCCAGCCGTACAATTCATATCATTTTACGTAAAATAAGCAGTTATGTACCGCGTGCGCAATTTACTTCAGTTCGCGATCGGTCTTCGCCGCGTGTACTCACTATCATAATATCATGCATTTAGATATACAACAATCATTCTATCATAAGTGATCACTGTAACAAATAGCTATAATATCCTATCATTAAAGTTATCATTATAAACTATCACTTCTTATCATTTATAGTTGTCCCGTACAACTTTATGGTCCTTCGAGCCACCGCATTGGCGGGACCTACCGCGTGTTTTACAAAGTGCGTGTGAACATTCCGCCGAATCAATGAGTGGATATACCTATCACTATCAGTAGCAACCACCAGGTAACAAAGCAGCAGATACTGGTGAGTGAGCTGTCATTATCATCGCAATAGCGAAGCGGCTGGTCTAATTTCTACGAGTGGACTCGCCCGCGAGGTTTAGCAGCACGTGTCACGTGGTTGTTGCGTCAAACGACCACATCAGCATACAGCATCATCAGCATTTCAAATAGACTACTATCAGCTATCATCGAGCGTTTTATGAAAAAGGTGTCTATTCTCGAGCAAGTCTTGCATAAAATCAATTTATCATTTTATCAACAAGGTACCTATATAACTTTCCAAGCTTAGTCGACGAAGCAAGGAATACACAATCGAGTAGGATACAAAGAAAAATCATAGAATTCTTTTATCATTTTATCAAGCTTTTTGACACAGAAGCTACATCAGCATCTCCGAAATGGAGGACCTACTCGAAAATCAGAATCAGATTATGCAGGGCATGGAGCAGCTTTTGCGCAATTTTAAAAAGGATGGAGCAGAGAGAAAAACCTCTGTTTACGTCAAGCAACGTTTGGAACTTCTCGATAAATATTGGGAAGAATTCCAATCCAATCATATACAATTATCAGAATCAAAAGAACGTGGCTACAGCTATTTTTCAGAAAATTATTATCAGAAAACTAGGAAATTTTACAACGAGGCGCGCGCATTTATTCAGCAGTACAAGGTCACCAAGACTGATCCCAAGATTGTTGAAACACCGACTACTCCGCAGCCACCATTGCAAGCAGCTGAAGCGGAGAAGAGTCAAGGGCACGGAAATGGATCAACAGATCAAGATGCAGGAGAAAATCAACAGCAATCAACCAGCAAGGTGAGAGCCAAGTCTCCGGCTTTTTACACTTCACAAGGTAACAGCAGTAAGCTGGAAGAGATGTTGCGTAAACAGAAAAGCAATTTTAAGGCAATCTCGCGTACCATTGCTATCATAGATTTAGATAAAATATCTGAGAAATGGGAGTTTGAAGATATATTGCAGACTGTACAATCAAGATGGTCAACAATAGACTCATTACATTGGGAGATAGATAGCGAGTTGATAGAACCAAATGAAGAGTACGAAGATTCGTACAGCAAATACGAAAAACTATATTTGGACATCAAGAAATCGATCAACCGCAAGATGTGGTCTGTCTCTCACCGTGAGAAGAGTACGCCAACGATGGATATCCCAACATTTAACGGGAACTATCATCAATGGGTAGCATTTAAGGACTTATTCACGGAATCAATACACAGCAATCGTTCTATCTCCTGCGCACAAAAAATGCAGTTTTTGAAAGCTAAGCTTAGGGGGGAACCGGAAAGACTTATCCAGCACTTGCATATTAGCACCGAGAACTATAAGGTCTGTTGGGACATATTAAATCACAGATACAATAACACTAAGTTAATATTCAGTTCTCATCTCAATATTCTTTTATCATTATCAAATATGCAACAACAGTCAGCTTCACAAATCAAGAAACTGTATGACACCACCAACGAGTGTCTGAATGCGATCAAAAACCTGGGAATTGACATAGTAACGTGGGATCCATTTATAGTTCATGTACTAGCATTGAAACTGGATCAGCAGACCCACTCAGACTATGCGGATTCTCTGAAAAACCCACGAGATTTGCCAATATTGAGTGAATTCTTAGGATTTCTAGAGAACAAGTTTACATCATTAGAAGCATCACGGCGCAAGCAAGATGGGCAAAAATCAGATAACAAGTCTCAGCAAGAGCCCAACAGCAAGAAACATTTTCATAAATTCAATAAATCATTTCCTAACAATGCCGCGACTAAAAAGCAATGGAAATGTCCGGTTTGCGGCGAAAATCATCGTTTATTCAGTTGCAAAACTTTCTTAGAATCAACATCGGATTCTAAAGGCAAGACAGTCAATAAACTGAATTTATGCAAAAACTGTCTTTATGATCATAAAGGTAAAGCATGTATTTCCGACAAAAGATGCCGTGAATGTCAAGGCGATCATAACACCTTGTTACATGATACCTACTCGGGTTCCAGTAGCTCGAAGTCTGACGCAAGCGCTTCGACTTCATGGGAACGCAAAAACGTCACACACGTGTCGAATCCAGAAATATCTGAAACCCTGTTGGCAACAGCTCAAATCAAGGTTATGGGAGTTAATGGAATATATTACCCTATGCGTGCCTTAATAGATCAGGGATCTCAAGTATCACTGATCAATGAACACGCTGCACAGAGATTGGGACTTCCTCGACGAGCATGCAAGGGAGTTGTAATGGGAGTTGGTGCCAAGGAAAGTAACTGCAAGGGTGTTATACAAATTGAAGCATCAGCTGTGTATACAGACTTCACTTTTTCCACCAAGGTACTTATCATGAAAACTCTGCTTTACAATCTGCCCAATCGCTCATTCCAAAAGCCATCGTGGGCTTGTCTAGAGCATGTGAATTTAGCAGATCCTGAATATAACCTTAGTCGTCCAGTCGATATACTACTTGGAGCTGATGTTTACTCATCGATCATCATGAATGGCCTCATCAAGGAGGGCGAGTCACAGGTAGTGGCGCAACAAACACGCCTTGGCTGGATTATAAGTGGGAACGTAATATCGTACCAATGCAGTGTTGTCTTAAACAACATAGATGATATTCAGAGGTTCTGGGCAATCGAAGATGTTGCTGACGACAATCAAAACAAGTTATCAGAAGAAGATCATCAGTGCGTACAGCGTTACAAGGCAGATACATCAAGAACAGAAGATGGTCGTTACGTCGTCAGATTACCTCTGAAGGCAAACATTGAGGAAAAATTAGGGGAGTCTAAACACAAGGCCATTGGACAATTTTATCATCTTGAGAAGAAGTTTTCGAAAGACAGCAATATTCAAACATCCTATAGATCATTTATACATGAATATATTGAATTAGGCCACATGCAGCAAAGTACACACGACAAAAATCAAGTCAGTTGCTATTTACCACATCATTGTGTAATGAAATCGGATTCCACGACAACAGCGTTGCGGGTCGTTTTCAATGCATCGGCGAAAACATCGTCTGGGCTGAGTTTAAATGATTTGATGTACAGTGGACCTAATTTACAAAAAGATTTGTTTTCATTGATTTTAAAATGGAGGCAATACGAATACGCATACACTGCCGACTTGGAGAAAATGTTTCGGCAGATATTTTGCCACAACGATGATTTGAAGTATCAAAAAATTGTATGGCGTGATTCTCCAGATCAAGTTCTTCGTGAATACGAACTCATGACCGTCACATACGGTACAAAAGCAGCGCCATTTTTAGCAATAATGACACTTAAGCAGTTGGCAAATGATGAACGCCACAAGTATCCAGCAGCAGCGAAGGTCTTAGAAGAAGACTTCTATATGGATGATCTTCTGAGTGGTCATCATACCCTGCAAGAAGCAAAGCAGTTGCAGAAAGATTTAATAGATCTTCTGAAATCAGGAGGTTTCAACCTCCGCAAATGGTCATCGAATAAGGTAGAGTTACTCGATGACGTCAGCAAAACAGATGAGGTGTTTGATTTTCGTCACCAAGAGTCGACCAAGACTCTCGGGTTGCGCTGGCACCCTACTGAAGATCAATTCACATTCCAAAGCAAGATCAACGTGTCATCAACAAAAACTGTGACGAAAAGATCTCTCCTATCAGACATATCAAAAATCTTTGATCCCTTGGGGTGGCTGTCTCCAATTACCACCAAACTCAAGCTATTATTCCAAGCAGTCTGGCAGCTACAACTCCAATGGGATGATCAAGTTCCTGAAGAGATTGTTAAGCAATGGTCACTAATGACACAAGATTTACAACATATCAATGAATTTAAGTTACCGAGATGGCTACAGTGTCACAAGAACGGAACTATCGAGCTGCACGGATTCTGTGACGCATCGATAAAAGCATACGCTTGTGTGATTTACTGCATATACGAAAATGAAGATGCCAACCAAATCTCATCAGTATCATTAGTAACTGGAAAAGCGCGGCTTGTTCCTACAAACAAAAGTATCACATTACCTAGATTAGAGTTGAGTGCAGCCGTACTACTATCAAAGTTAATGCACACAGTTACACAATGTTTGGTTGGGCACGATATCAAAATCTACGCATGGTCGGATTCAACAGCCGTACTGGGATGGCTTCAAGGTGACCCAAGTCGCTGGAAGCGGTTCGTTGCCAATAGAGTCAAGCAAGTGACCGATATCATACCATCAAACAGCTGGCGTTATGTTAAGTCCGCAGATAACCCAGCTGATTGCGCCAGTAGAGGCATGTCTGTTGAACAACTTAAAAATCATACTCTGTGGTGGCATGGACCCTCATGGTTACCTTTATTCGATGAAAATCAGCCAAGGGAAAACCCTGTCTACAACACACGCGAAGAAATGAGAGAGATAGCACAACAAGTCACCTCCTCGCAAAAACAGTCATATGACGTAATCGACACAATACTGAGCAAGTATAGCAGTTTTGCGAAATCGACACGTATACTTGCATGGATATTACGTACTATATCATCAAAATTGCAACCAAGGCCGTCTTTTCTTACAATCACTGAGCTAAGAAGAGCGAAGCACATTTTAATCAAGCATGTACAGCAACATGAGTTTACGGAGGAGATCAAAAGCCTTCAAAGGCATAGCAATGTAGACTCCAAAAGCAAGTTACTTAACCTAAATCCGTATCTAGACGAAAACGGATTGCTGAGGGTGGGTGGCAGAATAAGCAATGCAAGGATAAGCAAAAACATGCAACATCCTATTATCATTCCTCACAGTGGACTACTTACCGATCGATTGATTGATCAAGGCCATCAGATGACCTTCCACGGTGGAGCTCGTCTAACTCTGGCATGGTTAAGACAGGAGTTTTGGATTATTGGCGGTAATCGTGCTGTCAAAAAACGCATACACAACTGCGTCACATGCAGAAGGCATAATCCTGTAAAAAATACACAGATAATGGGAGACTTACCTGAGTCACGAAGTAATCCGTCGCGACCTTTCAATCATACTGGGGTCGACTTCACCGGCTATGTGGACGTCAAGGCTAACAAAGGTCGTGGCATCAAGACGACCAAAGGCTATATAGCGGTATTTGTGTGCATGGCAACCAAGGCCGTGCACCTAGAACTCGTTTCCGACATGAGCTCAGCTGCCTTCCTAGCAGCATTAAGGAGGATGGCAGCCCGCAGAGGAGCTCCAACCCATATCTATAGTGATAATGGGACAAATTTTGTCGGAGCCAACAAGACATTGCGTGAAGAGTACATCAACCTACGAAACACTCTTGATGACGAGTTTTACAGAGCAATCACAGATATGCAAATACAATGGCATTTTAACGCGCCTTCCTGGCCGAGTGCGGGAGGGCTCTGGGAAGCGGCTGTCAAAAGTCTCAAACACCATATCAAGAGAGTTGTGGGCGAGCAGAAACTGACGTATGAGGAGTATTCCACATTACTAGCACAGCTAGAAGCCTGCCTTAATACGAGACCTCTTTGCGCCATCAGCGAAGATCCGGAGGACATGGATTACCTTACTCCATCGCACTTTTTGTCGAGTGGTCCCACACTTACCATAATTGAGACAGAAAGAGACGCAAGATCACGATGGCACCTTACCCAGAAGATTTTTGATGACATCTGGAAACGGTGGAAAACCGAGTACCTGTGTCAGCTATCAGCACGTAGCAAGTGGCGGCAGCAGCGATTGAACCTAAAGATCGACGACATAGTGATCATCCAAGACGCTAACTTACCACCAGGGAAGTGGGCCATCGGCAGAATCATAGAGCTGCACCCCGGCAAGGACGGCTATGTTCGTGTGGTATCAGTAAAAACAAAAAATGGGGTAATCAAGAGGCCAATCACAAAACTTTCCTTGTTGCCAGTCCACGAAAATCAACAACCAGAAAACAATGCAGAGCAAAATAATATTACAACAGAGCAGACCAATCAACCTTCTGAATCTAACGAAAACGA
This sequence comes from Cosmia pyralina, assembly GCA_946251885.1. Lineage (NCBI taxonomy): Eukaryota > Metazoa > Arthropoda > Insecta > Lepidoptera > Noctuidae > Cosmia > Cosmia pyralina. The sequence goes on from OX276344.1 coordinate 21,395,887, forward strand.
GCCTTCGAAAAATAGATCAAGACGTCGGAGGGGAAAAATCGGCAATTTTATTTACATCGCTCTCATGTTTTTGATGTTAATCATAACACCATCTAGTTGTAATTACAAAACAGCACCTTTGAATCAGAGCATTTATTTCGACAAGATCTCTAACATGCTTCTCGAACGAGACGAGTGGAAGTTGATTGTATATCATGATATGAAGCCCTATTGGCAAGGCTTAGATCTACTTAGAAAATACGTCGATCACCTGGGCAACATATGTTCTAATACAACAAAGATATCACAGTGTGACGCAATCCTCATGCAATTACGTCATAATAGCAATGAACTTGACCATTACAATAGCATGTTGCTTGGTCAGCAGTTCACGGGGAATGTCCGACATAAGCGCGGTCTTATCAATCCTATAGGAAGCATAGCACGGAGCTTGTTTGGCGTCTTAGACAACGAGTTTGCTCAGCAATATGCCAGAGATATCCATCAAATCAGACGTAATCAACAGCATGTGGCTTCTTTATGGAAAAACAACACATCTATTGTTGAAGCAGAGAACAACATTATCAAAAGAGTCGAAAATGCGATGAATAGAGAACACAAGATGTTTAATCAGCACCTGATCAGTTTAGAGAAGGGATTTAACACAATTCAGGCAGGAGTTCATGAATCACTAATGTCTAACAGCTTTAGTGTATCATCTATCATTGCCAACAATGTCTTGATGAACCTGAAAACCATCCAAGAAACCATCGTGGATACTATTATGAACCTACATCATACAGGGTTCAATATTCACCTTTTAACACCTAAACAGCTGACGGATGAACTTAATGTCATAATAGGACAGTTAGCAAAAGAATTTACTCTTCCGATAGATAATATTCAATCGGATTTATCGAAATTGTATCATTTACTGAAGACTAAAGCCAGAGTTACGCAGCAGTTTATTATCTTCGAAGTTAAAATACCATTAGTGAGTAGAGATAGCTACGACATCTACAGAATCATAACAGTTCCGCAGCAGGTTGGAAGTAATATGATCACTATAATCCCCACCGCAGATCTTCTCGCAATGAATTTACAAAAGGACGCCTATATTCCAATGACGGAAAATGATGTCCAAACCTGTATGTTTTACGACACAGAAACATACATCTGCCCTTTGAAGGGTCCTATTTATCAGATGAGATCGGATGAAAACCTCTGCATCAGAGATCAACAGTCCAGTAGTTGCAAAACAACATCTACTATCTGCACAAACCGTTGGACAGAACTTAATAAGTTAAACACATATTTATATTTTTGTTGCGGACCGTGCTCCATACGAATCATATGCGAGTATCAAGTTACGGCCGAACAATTAAACAAGGCCGGCGTTATCATGCTCGGCGATGGATGCGTCATCAAGGGCGATGCTTACACAGTTTATTCACATAATCAGCTGTCCAACACTCTGAAGACTACGGCAGACGTTCTGAGGATTGATATCCCACCCATCAACAACATAATCAACTTATCGATACCTATTGGTGCAATCGATGAACAGTCTAACTATACTCACATCGAGACTCAAGGTCTAGTAAAGGAAGTCCATGATAAATTGAATCAAATGAAAGATGTGACGAGCATTGATGAAGATTATGACGACGGGTTCTCATATCACGACTTGCATCACTACACGGTGATATACTTAGTGGTGTTCGCCCTGTGCGCGGCAGGAGCCGTGCACGTGTGGCGGCGCCTTCGGCGTGTGCGCAGCGTGGCTTTGCCCGCGCGCTCTCCTCGTCAGCAGCTTCAGAGTGCTAGTGGTGCTAGTGTAATCAGTGTAAATGAGCAATCGGGACCTAGTGAAATTGAGCTCAATAAAATTTCTAGTGTAATCAGTGCGCGTAAACAAAACAAGGCTACGTCGCCTGTGTTCCGCGAATCTATTTTCAGTGGAAAATGAATAACACTTTTAGAGACTTATTAAGTTAGCGCGTATCTGCCTAGATTGTGCTTTCGGTTATCATTGCTATCTTAAAGTACTTACATTTTTTATGTTTTCATTTTCATTTTTATATTTTGTACTTTTAATTTTTATCTTAGGCTCTCGTGCCTGGGAGCATGTACGGTCCAGCCGTACAATTCATATCATTTTACGTAAAATAAGCAGTTATGTACCGCGTGCGCAATTTACTTCAGTTCGCGATCGGTCTTCGCCGCGTGTACTCACTATCATAATATCATGCATTTAGATATACAACAATCATTCTATCATAAGTGATCACTGTAACAAATAGCTATAATATCCTATCATTAAAGTTATCATTATAAACTATCACTTCTTATCATTTATAGTTGTCCCGTACAATAGACGTTTTGGCGTGCCTGGTTTTAGCACAGAGTAATAAAGCTACAGTGGTTTATGTGGGCAGTGACCTTGAATTAATTACCTACGGCCGCTCGGTGGATATAACATCAAGTCTGTATTCCCCGGAGGGTTGGGCAGAGGTGTATCTATATTACGTACACCCAGATTTCGCCAGTTGTGGTTAAGTCCCTTAAAAAAGGGGGCTATCATAGATATTTATATAAATAGTGTTGTTAGCTTCTGTTTAGTAATCAGTCCTTTTTCTCTAACTTATAAACAACGTGTCTTTTTGCATCCTCGTCAAACAGGGTGTGATACAGAACATCAAACCGAACAACTTTCTTCATGGGACCAACATCGTAATCGCGAATAAATTTTCAACTGTCCCTTAAAAAACTTTAATACCTACTCGACGCAAAAGATGGCTGGGATGGGATGGCTGATTATTTTTTCGCGATTACGATGTTGGTGCCATGGAAAAAGTTGTTCGGTTTGATGGTCTATATCACACCTGTAAATTTGATGAGGATGCAAACCGACACATTGTATAAGTAAGTAACTAAAATAAAACAGTAATTTCTATTGATCAAAGCGTTTATAAATTAATGTCTATACCTACTTAGGGCCTGTTTCACCACCTACGATAAGTCCCTATTAACTTACTTGGCAGATAATTTCATACAAATTCTGTTCCATTTTTGAATTTATTCGGACATCGTGAAACAGGCCCTTAGTATAATTTTATACAGGGTGGCGATTTAGTCACCCGCATCCGTCAAGGGGATGATTACCCGACATACTAAACAACTTTCGCTTTGAAACTCTTATTCGACTCGGGGAAAAAAGAACAGGGGGCCAACCACCACTTCTTAAAGCAGTATTATTTTAATGTTACTTCAGTGTGAGAAAGAGATGGAGCTATACAGGACGTCTAGCTCCATCTCTTTCCCACACTCATGTAAGATTAAAATAATACTGCTTTAAGAGGTGGTGGTCTAGCTCCTAATTCCTATACAACAGTAGACAGACTATACCGATGAATGTATTTTTTTTTCGAAACGGCTATGTGTAGGTATTCATAGCGAAAGTTGTTCAGTATGACGAGGAGAATCATCCCCTTGAAGGATGCAGGTGACTAAACCACCACCCTGTAAAGAGTTACATTTCCCAAAGTTACCCTACTTCAAATTTGAAAAAAACTTACAAATATTTTTTTAACTTTTTTCGTAATTTTATACCTATATCGGTAAATCTATACTTAATATTAAAACATGTCAAATACATAAAGCCAGTTTACAAAGAAAAACTTTACGTCATCAGAATTCCGCAGTCCCTAGACGTTACCGGCGCAAAGGAGCCCATGACACTTGCAGCGTTTCCGCGCTGAATTGCCAGGGCTAGTCTCTGCACCAGGAAAGAACCAGAGCGTGGGTCACCGCCCCTCTCTCTAAGTTGACGGCCGATCTCCGCCACAAATTTGATCGCGTCGGACCCCCAGCAACCAGTGGTTTCCACTGGTAATTCTATATTGATACCGGTACTGAGTAAACTCGTAATAGTGTAAGTGTAGGAGGGTTTTGGCTTCGTCTTCCGTACTTGGCGTTTTGCGTCAAGATCTTCTAGACGCCTGGTTTCAAAACTTTCCACGCTCTTATGAACAGTTACCAACTCAGCTGGCCAGCTGTAGGTACTGTGCTTCTTGCAACCGAGTCTTTAAGACAAAGTTCGGTTTTGGTAGCCACATCAGGGCTCACCGGAATAAAGACCCAGATTAAACATATAGGAGTCGCCCTCGCCGGATACGGTTTGGACGACATGATGATGATGAAATTCGTAATAATAGTTATGCCCTTTCATAATTCTTAAGTACTTATGCCTGAAGCTTCTGTATACATAATGAAGCAATTATGTGCTTACGACTTTCTTTAATTATATGCCAGCCTCCTCATTAAATTTCACTATTAGGTAAACCTTTATCTGTGCATATGATGATGTACCCACTTAGGTACACTTGTATCGGTTGATATCAGTATCTAAATCTGTATAAAACTTAAATGTTATGACTTATATCAATATTGATAACACCTACTTAAATGCTAATATTCATATCAACTAAAGATACTGGCTTCTGCCCGCGATTTCGTCCGTGTGAAATTTCTTGTTTTAAGGTTATTTATTCACTAGTCGGCGGCTCGAACTTGTTTGTGGCATGGCTAATATGCATGTATTTAGTTACATTATTTATTTATTTAGTATTTTTTAATTTAGTTTTTATTTATTTAGTATTTTATGTATTTAGTGAAATAGTCGATTATTTATAACGAAAACGAGCGCGTAAAATTTACGTATAGATATTATGAAAAAACTACTGGGTGTATTTATTCAAAATAAATATTATAGTTTACCTATGTGAATTCTTGAATAAATTATCTATCCCTGTAAAGTAACAATTTTATCATTTTTATACTCCGGGAGCTATTTATTTACGCTCAAAGATGCGTTAAAATTAGTGTTGAAATGTAGAAATTTTGACGTTTATAACTTGCAAACCAATATTTTTTTCCAATTCTGCTTCCATACTGGGCTAGATAATGACAAGACAAATTGAAATAATTTTTAGTTTTGAACTACACTGTCAAACAGACGAGTAATCACCATACTACGTTTGTATGGAACAATGACCGACTAGCTTGTCACTAACATAAAATACTCTATGACACTCAGCAATACTGTAGCTTCCCACTGGTGAAAGAATTTTCGGAATCGGATCAGCAGTTCCGGAGATTAGGTACCCCCTTCATGCAAACTCACAAATTATACCTCTTATAGAAAACTTTGTTCTTTTTATATAGACATATACCTATGTAGAAAAGGCATTAATAAAAGTATCTTCCTGATTAAAGAATAACTGAACTATCAAAAAGATTATGTTACTTGCCTATATCCTAATGTCATATCGCAGGAAACGCTAACTCAAAATCTATAAGAAGTAATTTCTGTCATTTTATGAAAATTAACTGAAAACTGAAACCGGTGTGTAGAACATTACCTACGTGCACTAACATTGAGCTTAATCACATACGCTGTTAAGTTACCAATGGATGATGGAAGGGTACTTTTGAAAATATAGACATTTCAATAAATTGTCCCATGAGAAGATTCAGAAGCCTTCATCCGCTGCTGTTTAAGTATTAAATAAAACCTACTAAGCTAAGATTATATTTTATAGTAGGTATGTAATTTTTATCGACATTTTAATTTTATTAACACCCGATCTGCCAACCTAGCCTTTTCCCAACTATGTTGGGGTCGGCTTCCAATTTTATTAACGCTCATTTTTTTCTCATACTCAATCTTCCTAGCCATTTCCCTAACTCGGCTCGTTGGGTTTCGGGTCGGCTTCTAGTCTAACCGGATGCAGCTGAATACCAGTATTTTATATGAAGTGACTGCCTATCAGACCTCCACAACCCAATTACTGGGTAATACGAAACCCCTTGGTAAGACTGGTTGTCAGACTTTCGAGCTTCTGACGACCCGTAACTACTGTCCAAGATCCACGATTGACAGCCGCGACCAACAGCTTAACGTGCTTTCCGAGGCACGGAGGCGTCTCGGTATATATAGATGGTCACCCATCCACGGAACAACCCCGGCAAGCGAGGCTTAACCTGAAGGATCGACACATACGGCTGTTATTACTTAGCCACAATTTTTTTCTCTTACTACGTACTGCTAATAAAACTCCTAGCTATTATTATACTTAATTTTTTTTGAAACTTTGTGTCTATTATATTATTATCAAAACTTGATTTTGTTAAACTTATTGTAAATTCTTATAATGTACCTGTTTACTCAAACTAGAAGCATTTAAATATCGCCAAAGAGTCAATCAGTAGTCAGAAAGTTGAAGCTAGTTAGTTTCCAATTCCAAAACGTAGATCTCTATGGAGAAGAACTGGCAAAAACTCCACGGACACTCTTTTAAATCAAGATATTACAAAATCCTGGGTACATTATTCTTGTTGCTTCTCTATGTGAGAACAATGTAAAAAAAATATTTAAAACAATTCAAAATATAAGATAAGATATAAGCCCTGGCAGTTCCCTTCAATAAAAAATAAAATACAATTATCTATTATTATCTAGTTACATACAACAGTAAATAAGGAATGTCAAAGTATCTTTTTTATCAACAAACTCACAAATAAGAGTTAAAGTAGACTGATTCTAAATAAAATGACCGCTAATGTTTAATGGGGTGTCGTTTTCATTGTGAAAGTACCACTAATTTCAGGCAATTAATCTTGTTAGGGCTTGCTTGGGCAAGTATACCTACCAATGTGACATTTTCAATTCATGTGTATATTCTGAGTTTATCTTGGACATTAGTGAAAGTCATCGTGATGAAACCTGGACTTACAGTTAATATAAGTCTGATATCGCCAACCCGTCATGAGCAAACGTGGTTATCAATGCTCATGCCTTTTCTGTATGAGAAGAGGCTTTTGCCCTGCTGTGGGGCAATAATAGGCTGGTATTATAACGACCCAATCGCTCACACGTACATTGCTTCCTTATTATTAATCTCGGGAGCAGGGACAAGTGACTTAGTGATTGTAGTCTTATTATTTAAAAATTGATGTAATTTGTTTTTTGTAGAGTTCTATCAATTTTATTATTAGGTATAAGTAAAGATTAAAGGTACAATTCAAAAGCATGTCTATGGTAACAATTTGACAGTGACAGCGCAGTAGCAGTAATGGCACTTTGGGTGATACAGTCGATAATCTTGTTAGGAGCCGTCGGGCCGCCATCATATAACAGAATACAGTGCGAGCGACCGCTGAGACATCCATCACCCGCGGCGCGAGCGCCTCGACTGACGCACACCACCGCACACCACCGCACTACCGCCCAAAAAGAGAAAAAGAAAATTTTAAAAGAAGAACACTCCCATCGCGGCGTAGACTCCTCCCTCGCTCACTCACCTCGACCAATCAGCGTCGCGCGTCACCCGAACGGCAGTCGTCGGCGGCGAGCGTTTCCGAAGGCGTACGATTGTGGCGTTCACAACAAAAAGTCACACGACTGGTTTAGTGTCGGGTTGCGTCCCATCGACGCCGCATCACGCGCCGTACGCCTCAACGCCGCACTTGCGCTTGCGCTCTTAACATGGACTGTTTTTGTAATTTTAAACACAATATCAACGCGTTTTAGTATTATCTAGTACTATCTACATATACCATCGTAGACTGTAGGACCAGTTGTGACCTGTGATATTAAGAATTTTCCGATGAAAATGAACATGCAAACGGAATGGAGCTCATGATTTCAGTGTGTTTTTGCATTTGCACAGTATTTACAGTGATTAATAGTGATAGTGAACTAGATTGTGATAAGCATCTGATAAGGACATTCAAGGTATTTAATAATTTTTGTTATTTAACTTGCGTCACAAACTTGTAGAGGTGAATTTCCTCAGCCTGTGAAAATGTAAAGCAAATATTTTCGGGTTTTCTTTATTTAACATGAAGTGAACATGCTTTTCCAATGTCTCATATGAAGGAAAACATTTTTGTTGAATGTAGTTACATGAAAAAAACATCAGTATGACTCTATGTTTTGATTCAAATTAATGAGGCAAAGTTTGCAAAAAAAATAGTATGAAAATGATACAATATGAACTTACATGTTAGATAAACATACAAAGATCATTTAAATTAATTGTTTACATATCAAAAAAACGTTGTCACTTTGTTTCTAAGCTGCGATTTCTCGCGTCACAAAATGTAGAGCCGACTCTTCATCCGACGGAAAGAGCGCGAAAATAACAAAATATCAGTTTTTTATCAAAACATTGTTTAAATAATTATAAAAACAAAGATAACATACATTGTAAAACGCTGAAAGGTTTATCTAATAATTTTACTGAGCAACATTTTATATCCATTATTTTTTATCATAAATGATTATTATCAGTATGATATAAATAACAATTATCATTTTCGACGACTTAAATTATCTATTCAATATAGATATTTAGTTTTTTTTTTATATCGAGGTCTAATATTTTGTAAGAAAAGTGTTTTGCTCTAGTAAAAGACATAAACGGGTTTTCCCCAAACTTTTTATTTCATTTCTCAGATAAAAAAGTTCACAAATTATTTGCAATTTTTTAACATTCGGGTCTGTTCATTTTATGTTTATTTAGATGCCTAATTAATTATTTGTTTTTATTATATTGTGCAATAAACTATAAAATTATTATGACTTAACTACCTAATGAAATAATGTTCAGATTTGAAATAATTTTGAATGATAATTTTACTTTTAAATAAATACATTTCATACAATAATCAAGGACATAAAATTAATCTAATCTAAGAAAAATATACCTACTTACAATTCTACATTGTAGGTAGGTGTGTTGTATTTAATTATTTTCTGAATAAATTATAATAGAACCTTGGTAGGTAAGGTAGGTACCCCTAAGGCTTCACATAACCTACTTCCCTCATTATTATTTTCATGCATCACATCTAAGGTTTAATTTACATATTCTTTTATGACAGGAGATTTTAATTTTTATTAATTGTTAAGGAAACAACAATTTAAACGTTTATTGTTATACGATCTACAAATAAATATTTTAAACATAGACACACATCACAAGTAGGTAGGTAGGTGCTCTCTAGATACCTATATGTTATATACTCACATGCAAATATAACCAATTTAAGTGTGTGTGCGCATTATAATCTGAATATATTTATATTAATGCCAGTGTGTAACCGAATAGAAGCGATGTACCCTTTGTTTAAATTTTCTCAACAGCCAATCAATGTCAATGCCACTTCGCTTCGGTTTCAAATCGGTTGTTCGGCTGTTTTCGGCCAATAGAGCCGCCATGACAGTTCGCGATCGAAATTTGAATGCGCCCCGAGATGCGCAAACGCAAATCGATTAGCTGCCGATAAGCCTTCACATTTTGTGTATGTGTGAGTGTATGAAGTAAACGTTTCCGCTAGAGGTTCTATATAGTGCCACATCCTGCCTACTTGAGCTATAATTTATAAATAATTATAATCAAATTATTTATTATCATGATTACAAAAATTATCTTGTAGTTTGGTATTTGAAAACTAATGAGGTAAATTAACGAGTGATTTTGTGACCCCTTAGGTAGTTTAGTCTAAAAATATTATATTGGGTAGGTACACGAATGTTAGTATAAAAAAGTCAGTTATAGAAAGCCTAGATTACATGAGTTGATAGATGGGTAGAGGCTGTAGATTATAGATATATCTGAATAAATTCAAGTCAATACGTTTTATTAATATTCGCAGATTGTATTACCTACATGTTAACAAGGTTTTTGATTTTGAATTACAAATATGTGGTGATAAATTATTAGGTACAGTCAGCAACAACAGTCGTTTAACACTTGCAGTTTTTTAATCTTAATTATTAAGTGAAATATTTCTTTCAAATCGGAACAGAAGTACTTAACATTTTAAGAGCATTAACTCTTAACAGTTAAATGAAAAAAAAAAGTTTGTCGAATTATTTTGTGTTAATTTAGATGTTGTCAAAAAGTAGCAGTGTTAACCGACTTCTGTTGATGATCGTACATTTAAATATACATGACATAAATATGTTAAAACATATTTTTTCCACTATATGTCTATATCGTGAAATATGACATGGCATTAATACATAGTTAATGCGATTATTTCTAATATTTGATGCGTTAGTTTTACTATATTTTTGTATTTAAGTATATTTAAATTGATGAGATAATTATTTGATAAAAATCCGTATGGCAAAAATATTTAAAATAGGCTTACCTACCAGAATATTAGAAATCTAAAGCGTAGATTTCTTTTTTTCTAATCTAAATACTTAATCAACAATATTTTACCTACTTACTAAAGCTGAATGAACGCTTTATAGATATTAAGAAATGTAGGTAAAAATACTAGGAGGAGGAGGACCTCGGAGGAGCTCGTGGCTAAGTAATAACAGCTGCACGGGTCGATCCATCAGGTTAAGCTACGCTTGCCGGGGTTGTCCATGGATGGATGACCATCTTTACATATCGAGACTCCTCCGTGCCTCGGAAAGCACGTTAAGCCGTTGGTCATTCGTGGATCTTTGACAGTCGTTACGGGTCGTCAGAAGCCCGAAAGTCTGACAACCAGTCTTATCAAGAGGTATCGAATTACCCTGTTAATGGGTTGTGGAGATCAGATAGGCAGTCGCTCCATGTAAAATACTGGTATTCAGTTGCATCCGGTTAGACTGGAAGCCGATTCCAACATAGTTGGGAAAAGGCTAGGCAGATTGATTGAGGTAAAAATACTACAGGTACCTACCTAATTTTTAAAGAAAAATTGGTTCATTTTGGATAGGTACAAAATTATTTATACAGTTCAACATAGCTTCTGACTCAATATAAGCCATACATTTGCTTATATGGAGCCTAACAATAACATTGGTTATATATTAAAAATCAGATACCTATAAATTTTAAACATGAAAAATATACACAGAAAAAAAAACAAAAAAAAAAAACAAATTAAAAAAAATTAAACATGATGTCTGTGTTGAAATTATAATTTATTTACATACATTTATGTATGTACATCAAACATTAAATAGGTATGTAAGTATTATTTGATGGCAACAAGTTGTAAATATGCAAAAATAGCATTCAACGATCGATAATACATATTAATCGATACAGCTATTAGTTAATCATTCAATTAACACAATCGTCTACAAATTGTTAAGTTAATAAATTCAAACGGTTGAATAAACACCTATCAACATTCGATTATAAGTTTTCAATGAAAATTTGGTAGAATCGATAAATTATTCGATGCTGTTATTTTAAAAGGCATCGATCAATCTGAGTGATCAGCGCAGGTAATCGATTTGACTGTTGTATCGGTTCGTTTTAGTCACAAATTGTTGGTACAATAAATCGTGGTTTTAGCCTCAATTTAAAGGTATAGTGACTGTCGTATTGCCAACAAATTATAGGTATGGCACCAGCAATTTAAAGGCAAAATTACTATTTAGTTTGCATACAACCAGCAGCTTTACGTTTTTTATACATTCACCAAACAAACTTAAGGCTTGTCCTCCGTAAAATACGGCGAAACTATGAAATGTTGTGTCCATCTTTTACAGTAACTATAGCATCTTTTTGATAGGAAAAAAAAACACGGTAATCTACAATACATAAGAAGTGATTTCATTTGTATTGAAATCTATTTTAGTTTATAGAACCAAAGAAAAAATTAAATCCAGGTCTATTTTTTCTAGTTTTTACCATATTACTCCTACAATTTTAATTCAAAGCGTTCATAAATTTATACTGCTCTCTACAAAATAATAAGGAATGATTTCATGTTATTACTTTTTTAGTCTTATCAATAGATTTTTTTTTGTAAATAGATAATTGTTTAATATTTTGCAATAAATTACCAGCGTTGTGTCATAGCTCTTCTCTTTCCTTTCTATGCAGTCCGACAGTGACCGCGCTTTTTAAGGAGGAGAAGCCTTAAGCCATAGACCTTTGAAATACTCTTGCCCGTTTTCACTAACACTGGACAACACTTAAACGAATGCCTAAATAAAAGTGCTCTGTTGCATTTTTAACTTTCAGCGTAGCGCCAAGCGTGGAAAATCCAACACCGCATTTTCAGTTAGGTATTCATTCAGGTTTCGATTTTTTAGGGTTCCGTACCCGAAAAGTGCCAAACGGAACCCTACTACTAAGCCTCCGCTGTCCGTCCGTCTGTCAGCGGGCTGTATCTCATGAACTGTAATAGGTAGACAGTTGAAATTGTGACACAGATTGTGTATTTATGTTGCTGCTGCGAGTATAACAACAAATAATATAAATAAAATAATGTATAAATTTACGGGGGTCATACAAGAAACGTGTTTATTTAAACTGAAGTATTTTTTATATTATAAATAGTATTAGCGCTTGCCACGGTTAGTCCATGGATGGGTGACCATTTTTACATATCAAGACCCCTCCGTGCCTTGGAAAAAGCACGTTAAACCGTTGGTCCCGGTTGTCATTCGTAAATCTTTGACAGGCGTTTCGGGTCATCAGAAACCCGAAAGTCTGACAACCAGTCTTACCAAGGGGTATCGTATTACCCAGTAGCTGGGTTGTGGAGGTCAGGTAGGCAGTCGTTCCTTGTAAAATACTGCTATTCAGCTGCATCCGGTTATACTGGAAGCCGACCCCAACATAGTTAGGAAAAGAAAGAAAGAAAGAAAAACGTTTATTTGGACACACTTCGTGAAACACAAAAACAAAAGAAATAAAAAATCAAAATAATGTTTTAAAACAATAGTGTGTGCCTCACGGCTGCGCCAAAAAGGCTAGGCAGATGATGATTACAGGTACTATTAAATATTGTACATTGGTACGGAACCCTTCGTGTGCGAGTTCGACTCCCACTTGACTGGTTTTTTAGTTAGGTATAAGTAAATTCAGGTGTCACTTAGTGTTAGTAAAAACGGGTATTAAGACAGCACCTTTTATAATTGGTTATCCCTAAAGTGTGGGACGGATTCTTTTTTTCTCTAGTATGTTATTAAGGGTTTTGTTGCTAGTATACCCTTTTTTGTTTCGACACCTTTTGTATAAAACTATTGGATTCGTTGTGACGTGTACCGGTTAATGTAAAATAGTATTGTATGTTTTATCTTTAAGTGGTAATTCCACTTTGTTTGTAAGATGGCTTCCTGTGTAGTAGTTGCTTAATAATGTCACCTTTTGAACCTCTACTGGATATACTTAGGTAGCTTTGAATTCTATTTATATGAACCTTGTGTGAACAGATTTGTTGTAGCCAATAAAAACTTTCTTTGTCCAATAACGTTTTGTAATAGGTTCCTAAAACTCTTTTTCATTTCATGTTTGAAGTTTGAACGGCTATTTTAAAAATGATAAATCAATATTAACAGCCATGCACATGAAAATAATAAACAAAATTAAATGAGCCTTATAAAAGAGTAGTATTCGAAGTCACTTATCCGCCATCTAAAGCCTAGAGCAACCAAACACGTGGGAAGAAACTCCGATAAATACCTACATCGCCATTTCCAACGAAATCTCGGATCATAATAACAATCATAAAATAACTATTAACAAAAAGGTTTACACCAAATATTTTTATAGTAAAAGTCTTGATCGATTTAGTTTCGAAGCGAGCCGATAAAGGTTGGAGATAATACAAGTTTTTTTTAGGGTTCCGTACCCAAAGGGTACCAACGGGACCCTATTACTAAAGCTCTGCTGTCTGTCAGTCTGTCACAGGCCTGTATCTTTTGAACCGTAATAGGTAGACACTTGAAATTTTCACAGTGTATGGCCGCTATAACAACAAATAATAATAAAATAAAATGATAATCTTATATTTTTAAATGTTTTTATATTTTTTATATTCTAATATTTAAAAATATAATTTATATGTATATAAATGAAAAAAAAAATATGTTAAAAATTAAAGGCCCCATACAAGAAACATGTTTTTTTCGACATTTTTTTAAGTACTTAGGTATTTCAAAAAAAGTAGTGTTACAATGTATGTGTTGTACGGAGGTACAGAACCCTTCGTGTGCGAGACCAACTCGCACTTGACCGCTTTTTAACACACTCATTTGATTTTGATATATTTTTTTAAAGTTTTAGGCCTCGTTCGGCTGGGAGGTCCGAGGGGAATCAATTATCTTAATTGGAGCTTGGCCTAATCTTAATAAGAGTGATAGGAGAGTGTAAACGCGTGTGTAAGCTAAGATGATGACTGTTAGATTAATTTGTTTATCTTTTGGTTGATTAGGATCTGTGTGCTTTGTATTAGATAGTTTGAACGGAATTTGGCAATATTGTATGTTTGCTTTTTGTTTTGAAAGAGGAACTCCTTACTAAGTAATAACAGCCGCACGGGTCGATCCGTCAGGTTAAGCTACGCTTGCCGGGGTTGGTCCGAGGATGGGTGACCATCTTTACAAACCGAGACTCCTCCGTGCCTCGGACAGCACGTTAAGCTGTTGGTCCCGGATGTCATTCGCGGATCTTTGACAGTCGTTACGGGTCGTCAATAGCCCGAAAGTCTGACAACCAGTCTTACCAATGGGTATCCGTATTACCCAATTACTGGGTTGTGGAGTTCAGATAGGCAGTCGCTCCATGTTAAATACTGGTATTCAGCTGCATCCGGTTAGACTGGAAGCCGAACTCAACATAGTTGGGAAAAGGCCTAGGCACATTGATTATTGGTTTTTGTTTTGAAACTTTTGTATTATCTTTGTCTTGGGTAATTTGTGGTGGTGATATGATAAACCACTAAAATTAAAAAGATTTCGAAAAGAACCACATTTTTGTTAAGTTTTTATGCCGCAATGGGGGATGATCTACAGGACAATAATGTAAAAATTTGGATAGCTATTTTTGTGTTGCAGTCCAGAACATCCTAACTCGTATAAATGCGAAAGTGAGTTTACGCTACGCTTTCACGCTAAAACGGCTGAATGGATTTGGATGAAATTTGGCACATGGGTAAACCATGACCTGGATTAGGATATAGGATACTTTTTATCCCGGTAGTACGTTCCCGTGGGATGATTACATCCACGTGGGTGAAGCCGTGGGCAAAAGCTAGTTTGTAATCAATTAGATTCATGTTACAAATAACAAAATCTATGATTAAGAAAATACATTTCCATAGAAGAATCTCGACTATTTTCTTATTAATTCAACAAGTTTCATTGAACTGGTGAATAGGGATTCAAAATCCGGAAGCATTTCTGAATACATTGTCATAGTTGAATACAGAGGGCGTCAATTGAAAGTGTCACTATGTACCTATGTAGGTATGTACTGAATACATACAAGCTTTGCCTGCAACACTGTCTGATGCTAATAGGGAAACATTGCGAAACGGTCAAGCACCAGACAGCTTTGCAGTGGGTTCCTTACTTATTATTGTTGAAGTATTTGTACTGGATGACTTTTTTTACCGTCTCGAAAAAAATAGGGTATATTAGGTGAACGGAGTAGAAGCGTATGGCATACCTAGTTTTTTTTTTTTTTTAAATAGCGTAGTCAGAAAAAAATATCTAAGTATCAATAAATACTACAAATTCGTTGTAAACTTTTCATTTTAGAACAATAAAAACATAAATTTTGAAGAAAAATAATAAATCCTTTAAAAATATTGAAATTCAAATCATATGCAACCTGCATTATGATTTGAATTTTGATTTTTTTTAATTAAAAATAAAAAATAAAAAAAAACTAGATATGCCATAGGCTTCTACTCCATTCACCGAATATACCCTATTTTTTTCGAGACGGTAAAAAAAGTCATCCAGTATATACTTTATTATACACCAGAAAATACATAGCAAAAAAAAATTAACATTACAAAACATACATAGGCATAAGTATTTAGGGTGATTCTTAAGGGTTTGATTTTTCCTGTTGCTGTTGTTAGAGTTTTTATTGTTTATAAGGTATGTACACTTAACTATGACTTAAAAAATATAAGACTTCATACATAGGTCAATTTTTAAATACCCAGACTCTTACACTTAGTGTACTTATGTTCCTGGGACTTAGGAGTCAGATAATAAAATCAGTATAGTTAGGACTGGTGGAAAGTGATAAAGTTAAAGGCAAGCTAGGTAGCGTTGTTAGTATCAGAGAGGTATCTGTGATAGACAGATCAATACCGCGATACGTATTTAATAAACCACAGACAGTCACAAGGTTATGTTTAAAAAAAAGGTATGTACCTACTAACATACTTATAGGAAATTCTATAAATATATTTAAAACTGGTCTACTCTACAATACATTTAGTTTTTAGCATCACCCGACTGAACCCTAATAATATTCATGAAGTTATAATTTAAACCGTTGGACTGGTGTAAAATCACAATGTTTATCATTGGTACCGAGTTATAGGCAATCAGCGATGATTTATAACTCGAATGTGCTACCGCTCGCGATCGCTCGATCCCAGCCGCGATAGGCCTACGTACCGTATAGATAAGTAACTGGCGCGGGCGCATCGATCACTTGCGTTTGCCGGATCAATTGTAAGACCAGTTTATACAGGGCTCGGCAAATATAACTACAACATACTCGCCATTCGACATATTTAATTAATATCCTGGCTTAAACCACATCATTATAATATTTTAATATGCCTCTTCGTACTTAAAAAAAAAAACGCAAATAAACGTATTTTCTTTCTTTCTTTACTTGTTTATAAAATTACAGTTATAAAGTTTGACTGTATGAAAATATAGCTCCGTAATTGTATACATATATTATTATGATTATAATTTTACCCAATAAAATATACAAGTTAACACTAAATTATTTAAACTATGTACAATAATAATAATAAAAAAAAGGGGAAGAGCTCATAGGGCATCAAAATATTCATCCGCATCGCTGTCATTGGGAACAGTGCCCAAAAGGCTGGCAGCATTGCCACGTTGGATGGCAAAGCTAATTCTTTGAGCTAAAAATAGGGCAGTCCTCTGGTCCCGTGTGGAGTCGACCAACCGCTTGGCGATGTCCCGAAATACTCGATGAGCGCTCGGACCCCAAGGCCCTAGTGTTTCAACCCCAAACGGCTCAAACATATAGCTCCCAATAAGGTTATTATATTTGCGCCGTTTGAGGTTTTCTGCACCTGCAGCAGCCGCTCCAACACAGCACGCCGTGCTAGGAAGATGGGATGGCGCGAGGGTGTCAACACAGGTTGCATCCCACACCAAAGGCCTACCCAACTTCCAAGGCATTATGGTCATTCCGTCTGGTCTCTTCCCATCATATATTATTATTATATATATTTCGAGCCCAAATATATAATTTATATATTAGATTTTTTTGATAAATGTCACTTAAAATGTATGAGAGGCAATTTCACAGCAGGAGCTCCATGGGCGATTTAGAGCTATTTGTGAAAATATGATCAAATACAAAATTATGATAATCTGGTATTATGATATCTTTATGAATAATGATTCAACAGTATTGGGTGTGAATTTATGCATTTGAATTGAAAATTACCTACTTCTGACCTGGACCTGAGTGGACTATGCTTATTCTATTTATTGTGTAATATGGCAACATTTATTTATGTCACTGTCGTTTTATGAAGATTTGTGGACTTTACTCAAAATGCTTTGCTACACCCTTAATGCACTCGTAGGTGTGAATTTAATTATTGTCAGTGTCAATTCCAAGATACGAAAAATAGAAGTAATTACTTAGTGTGCGTTAAATCAATTGGTATATTATGATAAAGTTTAAAATCGTCGAATTAGTGAAAAATAGTGATTACAGAGCAATGGTGCCGCCCGATAAGTTGCCTTATCGCCTGATATTACGAGGAAATCACACAAAATCGACGTAATTTGCGATAAAAACGTGAGATTTCTTTTTTTATCGGTAAATCCATTTTTCAGTCGATGGTCAGATAGCGGGTGTGTTGGTTGTGATAGATCATTACTTATACTATATCTGTTAAAGTTATATTCTGGGAGTTATCGAGCAAACTGACGATTTTCATCTTATCGCGGTAAGAGATTTTAGCTACTTGAATATTTGATTCCATTTTTGAATGTTTTCCTTGTCTTTTATTTTGATTGTGGACAGAATGTGTTCACAATTAAATAGATATTTTACAATGTCGTAAAACTGAAGTTATTTTAAACTGTTCGTGTTGATCGGACTGACCGGTGACCATTATAGTTTTTTTTATGTTCTACATATAGTACGCTCGTTTGTACCTATATGAGGCATGTAGAAGACATAAAAGTTAGCTCATTTGAATACTTAGAACAGTTAGAATTTTATTTTATAATGTAACAACAGCGGAGGTGTTGTTATGTAGATATATACTTTCAATTTTACTATTTTTTACTGCAATCTTCAAGGTTTTTAATAGCCTTGCTCCTTAAAGAGGACGCAGGTTCTTTTACGTTCGTGATAAAAAAATACTGTTTCAAGATAATTATAGGTAATGAATTCACTACCGTAGATGTAGGTACCTATTTTGATGAATTTTTGAAACTACTTTCTTATATCTTTTATTTTTCTTGCTAAATTAAATTAAGATCTTAAAATAAATATCAAGTTGCAAGCATATTTTTAACCGACTTCAAAAAAGGAGGAGGTTCTCAATTCGGTTGTATTATTTTTTTTTAACATACGCATCTGAGGTATCTAAGGTACCTGAATAAACTGACTTACCTATTTGAATTTGAATCTATACTAATAATAAAACTAATGAGTTTGTTTTTTTGCTTTTTTGAACGCGCTAATCTCTGAAACAACCACTCGGACTAAAAAAAACTTATTGCATTTGATAGCCCACTTCGTGAGGAAGACTAGAGGCTATTTAACATCACGCTAGGACCCTTAAGAGCCGAGCAAAAAGAAAACAAAGTCAGAAATAACGCTAAGCGAGAACGAACTAATATCACGGGCAGGCGATGCGATGCGACGGGATGGGTCGGGGAACAAGAAACTTCACGCGGACGAAGTGGCGGGCAGAAGCTAGTCTAATCATAAACATTATAATTCTAGCAAGATACACACAAGCTGGCATTCACAATTTCATTGAATTAAGGATTTCTAAAACTATACCGTGGGTTACTTTGCTAATAACATTCGACATATGAAAACTAATTTTTTTTATTTTTTTTTTGTTATTTTTATATGCTCCTTTTTAACTGTATTTCCTGTGCGTGTCCCAAATAAAATATTTTTCTTTCTTTCTTTCTTTCTTTCTTTCTTTATTCGGTGTAAAAAGAGGGTTTTGTCAGTGTAACTACCAGTTACTGGGAATTTTTAAGGTAAGAAATGCTTTTAATGCCTCTAAGAATCTATACCTACCTAGTTATAGATGTTTTCATAAGACGAAAGTTGTTATTAAGTAAACCCGTAGTATCAAGGTAACCCTATGATACAGTACTGAAAACTGACATAAATATTTACAAAATTATTTAATTGTCTATTTAGGATATTAATTGAATAGGAAAAAAAAAGTTTAAAGTTTGTTTTTTAGTGTTTAGTTTAGTTGTAGTTTGTTTAAGGACTGAGGATACCTACGAACATTTTAATGACGGACAAATACCTAACTCAGTACCTATTTACATTTACATACCTATGGTATGTTTTGTAATTTGTAATTAAAAAGTGAATTTTAATTTGTTAAAAGATAATTATTTCAACATAAATAAGCTTTTCTTCTGGTCAGCTGTTTGAACGAGGAGCTCGTGGATAAAGTAATCACAGCCTCACGGGTCGATCCATCAGGTTAAGCTACGCTTGCGGCGGTTGGTCCGTGGATGGGTGACCATCTTTACATACCGAGACTCCTCCGTGCCTCGGAAAGCATCTTAAGCCGTTGGTCCTGGCTGTCATTCGTGGATCTTTGACAGTCGTTACGGGTCGTCCGAAAGGCTGACAACCAGTCCTATCAAGGGATATCATATTACCCAGTTACTGGGTTGTGGAGGTCAGATAGGCAGTCGCTCTATGTAAAATACTGGTATTCAGCTGCATCCGGTTAGACTGGAAGCCGACCCCAATATAGTTGGGAAAAGGCTTGGCAGATGATGTAAGAATTATATATTAAGTAGATAAAATAATGATTGCTATAAATCATTTTATAGTCATCCAATGCATGATGTACTTTTTGTTAAATCTCGGTTGGCTACTTAGTATGTATGATCTTCTTCTAGTATGGACGTAAAGAATGTCCTTCTTGAGCTATTCAGTCATTATGTATTAGGAAACGCACATAGCAACGCTATATTTTTTTATCAGGAGCAAAAACAATTGATTCTTCGTCTATCTCGTATCTTGCAATCTCTGATGGATGCAAGATTTTTTGACATTTGCCTGATTTATGTGTCAAATTCCATGTTTTATTACCATTGATTTGCCATTGTGTCTTAGAAAATTGTTTTTAAGCTGTAGTTAGCAAAGTAAAGCCAAAGAATGGAATAGAATAGAATAGAACATTCATTATTATTTACCATCGCGGACATTTGTGGTGAAGCACTTTTGAACCTTCTTATAACCATAGTAATAAGATCGAAAAGTGGTTCACCGCAAATGTCTGCGATGGTACGTACAGTCAGCAACAAAAGTCGATTATCAGTTGAGTTTTCTTAATCTTAATTATTGAGAAATATACTTCATTAACATCGGAACAGATGTAAATTTTGAAGAAAATTAATTCTTATCTAATAAATGAAATGCTAAAATGCAGGTTATCTTATCATTTTGTGTTAATTTAGATAATGTCAAAAAGTAGCAATGTTAACCGACTTCTATTGCTGACCGTACCTATACCATAAAAATTACGGATCTAAATATAGAAATTTTACATTGGGTGACACAATGCAATGGGCTGTCTTATCGCTAGAAGCGATCTTTTAAAGACAACCTTTACGTATTTGCTTTGCAAAGTGCGCTATATGAATCTTGCCTTAAGGCCCTACATCGAAGCGTGATTTAGCTTGGTGTGTAAGTGAAATGGCGTTATGGCTGTCTAGTTTGACGCGCGAGATAGAAGACTCTCATGCGCACCGAAATTTAAACGCGCTTCTTTTAAATGACAACATGCTATACTTAAATCAATTTTTAGCTTAGTAAGTTCTTAACATATTTAAATACCTTCAATTTAAAGCCAATTTCACTGCACAATAAAGAACTGTTTACGTATAATCATATAAAACAGAAAATAGACGGTGCAACTTTGGAATTTTTTTCTATTGAAAAAATTTCAAGTCAGTACTTAATCATGTTTCGGTTTTAGTGCAGCAGTTAGACAATACTAAACTTATACTCAAATAACACATACGGAAAATCAAAATTATTTAACCATATCTAGGTTTTATAGGAATTTTAAACACAAAATTATCGACGCATCCCTTTAAAAATCTTCCTATAAATTTATTAGTCATAGCGGTTTCACACATACTAGGGAAACTATGACATACAACCGGAAGTAATAATTCGTATACCTACCTACTTACGTAGGTAATATATTAATCCGAGACTTAGTCAACCTACGTGCCTAATTTTATCCTAATACGTTCAGCCGTTAAAATGAGCCGTTAACTGAGTAACAAAGATCGAAACTCTTTAACATCAAAATTTTTACATTTTTAATATAATAAAATAAATAATAACTTTATTTCCAATTTTACAATTTGCGGCAATGAGTTAATTCTATGACAATATTCTTGCATAAATCACTGGCACCCAAGCTAAGATTCAGCTGTGTTATGGGTGCCAGGACTCTCTCTGTTAATACATCCCTCAATTTATACAAAACTAGTACGGAGTTACATTGGGTAAGTAGCTATCGATTGAGTACAAAAAGAAAACAAAGTTAAATATAATATACATACATATTATAAACTCACGTCTTCTTCCCCTGGAGGTAGGCAGAAACTACATCGTTATGTACCACCTGATACGATCCTTACATAGGTATTCCTTTTGCCTCGTCTAAGTTCATACATCTGGTCATACAAGCACGCCGCCAGTTGCGAGTATACTACGCACCTGATCTTTCTGAAGAACATCACCAATACGGTGTAATATTATTATGTCTTCCTAAGGCGTTCCTACCTTTTACCTTTTGTTAGTCGCCTTTCATTCATCCTCTCAACATGACCAAACCATCTTAGCATACTATTTTAATTTTTTTTTACTACATCTGAGAAGATGAAAAAAAAAAAATAAAATATAGAATAAATGATAATTTATTCTATATTTTTATTTTTTCTTCTTACTTTTAATATTATTACTTAGAATAAAACTTCTTAATAATCACAACCACGCCGTATTAGTTGAATTTAAAGCATCTATTTCAATATACCTAATACATCTTTTATTGATTAGGTAGTAAGGTACTTTAGTAATTTTTTTTTTCATTTAATACTTAGATACTTATCGCTATCTAAGGGTCAGGAAATCAGGTAAACATTAAAAATAATTTTATCAAATAATAAGTTTGATAAGTAAAGCCAAGTGTTCGAATTTGCTTTTAATAAAATAATTCTTTAAGCGATGATATAAATCGATACTATCGCGATTATCTGACGTACTTATCTTAACGATAATTAATTGCTCAAAAAATATTTCGTTATATACTAAATGAGTAAGTACTTAGTCCTTGTTGTGAATCCATGAGTAATTTGAAAACTGCTGCAAATATTTTCAGATATAAGAATTTCTTGTGAAGATTACGACTAATAATGCTAGCACTAGCTATAAAGCTATATCTATATCTATCTATCTATATTTATTACAAAATAAATAAAGTCGCTTTTTGTGTATGTCTGTGTGGCCGCGTTGTTCTTCTAAACTACGCAACGGATTTTGATGCGGTTTTTACTATCAATTAGAGAATTTATTCCGGAAGGTTTATATGTATACATTAATATTTAACTTATATATAATATAGAAGAGAAAAAACAGCCAGGCTGAAGTGGGAGTGGGCCGGACACGTCGCGCGATTGGACCCGGAAAGATGGGCAAAGATCGTCACCCACTGGATGCCTAAGGGTCCTCCCTTAGGCCGTCGAGGCAGGCCACGGCGAAGTTTTGCAGGGCCAACATGGCCAGAGATCGCACAAGACAGGGAGGTGTGGAAGGAAAAAGGGGAGGCCTTTGCCCAGCAGTGGGACAAAATGTAGGCTAATAAAAAAAATAAAAATATATATAATATAGTCGTAAAACCCGTGCGAAGCAGGGCCGGGTCGCTAGTGTTACTTATATAAAAAAAAACATCAGCAACAGTGTCGTACATAAATTATTGATACAGCCCCAGTAACTTTCAATAGTATGGTAAAACGGGGTTACTTTGATACTACGGGTCTACCTTGATAAAAGCTTTCGTATTATGAACAAATCTATAGGTATAGCTTATTGGAGGTATCAAAAGTTTTTCTTACCTTAAAAATGCCCAGGTACCGATACACCAACAAAACCTTATTCAAACACCGAATAAAATTTCAGTCGAAAATTAAAATTATCAAAGTAAACCCGTGGTAATAAAGCATCCCCATTTGACGGTACTTGGTGTCCGAGCTGTCTCATTCTTGGTGGCTTACCAATGATGAGGCTAATAAGTCAATAAAGGGTTTAGAAAAAAAATGGCATTAGCAACGGCGAGTACATCTCATACTTGAGATTTGATGATGATCGCTGCATGTCTTGCAGCAGACACTGTATGGCCTAGTTAATTTTTCTGTAGGTACGCATTGGTTTCCGGATGAACTTGGACAAAACTCGGGTTATGTTCAACGAACACGTCATTCCGGGACCTATTGCTGACAATGGCGACAATGGCGGTGCTCTCGAGTTCGTTCGAGAATTCGAATTGAAATTGAAATTGTTATGATTGTTTTGTTTCTGTCACACATTGTGACTTTTTGGTCAGGTGGGCATCATCCCTGTGTTGACACCTACGGTTATAATGATGGATTTTTGCCGGCTACAAACACACCAGACTGGCCGTACCTAATCATGTAGCCAAAAATCTTACTACAAAGAAACATGCGTTTGGATTTGGTCCTCAGCTAAAAATTGGCCTCTCAATAAACACTAACAACCACTTGCAACATAAATCACTAAATAAGTTTAGCACTAAATATATTTAAAACATCATGCTATCTCTATCATCTTCGAAGGATTAACAAGAAACAGAACGATGTTTTAAATTCATTTAGCGCTAAACTAAACGTATTTAGTCATTTGTGATGCACGCGGGCCTGTAGATACCATACTGTTTTTTTCTTTTGTTTGTCAGTCTACAAGTGACGGCTTATGTCACTTTAGCACCTGATATTATTCCTTATTCGCCTTTTACGGCACTAAAGGGAAGTCACAAGCGTACCTTGTCTGGAACTAAACGAGTCTTGTAGTTCTATAAAATCATTACAGAAGAATTTTTAAAATATCATACCTAAGTATGTACCCACTGAACTTGTTAGAGTCGGGTATTCGAAATATCCTGCAACAAAAACTTTGAAATAGTGAATGTTTTAATTTAATTTGTTTGCTATTTATGTCCTAAATACTTAGAGATCATTATATATTTTTTTTATGTGAAACTGTAATGTAACCGTTTTTATAACCTTGTAAAATTCACACTCCCAAGCCACAAGATGCAAGCGACGCTTAGTTTATGGCTCACCGAATATCATGTGACATATTCAAATGAAATTTAAATAAAGAATTTTTTTTTTCTTTAAAAAAGTCTGAATATTTGGTTTTTGATTATGCCATAAGTATTTATTTACGTCTTTTGACCATCCTTTCATGCACATTTTCTGTATAAAATAGTTTCGATATTTCACATCTGAAGCCAGGCGTCCCACTACGGTTTATTTAAAAAAAATATATATTATAAGTACCTACAGCAGAAGTACCTACGTAATTATAATAATCGATGCTTATAAAGCTGCCTACGTAAAAACATTTTCAGGACACATCATGAAAAAAAATGTTGTAAGCTACGACCGCTTTCTAAATTCCTGAAATGTCATGAAATGTACATCATTATGATTCAGAAATTCAGAATGAGTTTACAATATCTCTGAAAGAAAATTTAAATCTTACTTACATTGATGTTTGTGACTTTGTTTACTTTGCTTGTAAGTTTGGACGTTGACATTGACAAGTTAGCAAAACATTTTACATATGATCATAAAATGTCAGATTTTTTTTGCATTTTATTGAAAGTTGTGTTGACATAATATTTATAATATGAATCACAAAATCCCGTAGTAGAGATTAGGTACAGTCAACAAAAGAGATATCTAGGCAGGGTAGGTATTACTAACATATTTGTATGTGAATTGCTTCATGTTCAATTTAATATAATATTACTTTGTTTTTGCAATACATTGTAACACACCAAAACAAAATTGTATATTGTCACGAAATTGAACATGAAGCAATTCACATACAAATATGTTACTATACCCTGCCTAGATATCTCTTTTGTTGACTGTACATTAAGCTTCAGAGAAAAGGAACCCCCCTTTGGAACATATTTCTGTGTAAATTGCTTCATGTTCAATTTCGTGAAAATATACAATTTTGTGTTGGTGTGTTACAATGTAGGAGTATTGCAAAAACAAAGTAATGTAATATAAAATTGAACATGAAGCAATTCACATACAAATGTGTTGGTGTGCCCTGCCTAGATATCTCTTTTATTGACTGTACATAAAGTAGGTAGCTTTAATATATTATTCAATTTAGTTATCTACCTACTCTCATAACACAAAGAGCCAAAATGATGCTTATGTAATTTATATAAATTGTATTGTGTGCATACAATGACATTATTTATATTTATATTATTTTGGCATGCCCATGAAGTTCTTTTATTGCTAACACACAGCTCGGAGTTAAATAATATAAATACTCTATGGGTGTAGCGATGGGCTATCAAGTACCTATCATATTTGTACACCTAAAATGAAATGTCAACAATTACATCACTTTTTGAGCTTGTGAAATGTCAAGCGCGACATAAAAGGATCTGGTTATGAAATCAGTTCAGGACCTGAGATTTCTCACTTTCTATGCGTTAAATCTTATAAGTTTTATTTATTTATTTGTGCACAATTTATTGCCAAAAGTATACTGTCGACATTACAATATGCACCAAACCTGAAATCGCAAGAAAAATCAGCTACTTCCTACATTTTGACGAGTTTGGTGTAGATAAATGTACGGAACAGCAGATTTTTTTTTCGCGACTTCAGTTTTAGTCCCATACTAAAAGTTGTTCGTATTCATAGGTAGAACATCCTGTAAAAATTTGCGCACTACTTAAAAACTTATCCTGTAAAAGGCCGCCAGTAAAAGTCACAATACCCCCCTTACATTGATACAGTGGGGTATTATTCCTCATTGTTGTGACCCTAGGTAACAAAAGATTGAGAACATTTTAAAGATAGTTGAATATGAATACATATTGTTCTGTATGTAAGTCTTTTGTCATTTAAAAAAATTGTATATTGATATACGCTGTCTAGAAAGTGCTTGTTTTTCAGGAGTGTTAAACAAACGTGTCTGACGCAGATAAAGATATCTCTGGCAGCTTTTCGGTAGTAATAAAAATCACTGCTCGGTTGGCTAACAACACTTAATACCCGGTTATCGGTTATCGTGGCGGCTCGAGTGTTGTTCGCACCTTATCACTTAATCAAATTGGGAGCGTATCGATATCGCGGACGTATTTGATAGCACACCACTATTATCTTAATTGACTGTCTATTTTTTGACAAAACACCGACTTGGATTTATCGCACGTATTTCTTTGATGTCGACCAGAATGACCTTATGATACCCGTGTGCCTCATATGAATGATATTTGTTTGATATTTTGTTTTTCCTTGGATTGATTTGTGTAATTCCCTTTTTTTTTTGTTCTGCGTTTTGTAGAATCATCACTAATTATGTTTAATCTTCCACAGATACGTGCAATATGAACTGGTCGTCAACCACCGCGTCAAGTTGAGGCCTACAAAGAATGCAAACAGGGAGCCCGACTGCTTTTTAGTTCGGGTTCATCATACACCAGGCCAGACTTTAGGAATGTTGATAGGGGAGTGGACTTATAGTGTGTGTGTATAAAAGCGATGCATGGTGTGTGAGGTCGGATCGGCCATGGACATGAGTGGAGAGGGCGCGGGGGCGGGGGCGAGCGCGCTGCAGCAGCGGTGGTACGAGAGCCGCGTCAACGGCAGTCCGGCGGCTGGTGACGTCAACGCCGACGCCAATGGCGACGGCTTCTTCCACTCCCCGTTGGAAGGCAGCCATCACAGCCGCGCCCGCTACTACCATCAACAGATGCACGCCCCCTACTCCGCCGCTGTCGGCTCGCACGGTATGTTCATGTTATTGATCTGTTCAACCTGTCATAGTTCAGTTTTGTATAGAGCTGTCAATATTGTACCTAGAGACAGTCCATTCTCATCAGTTATTTATCTTATTGCCAGTATGTAGTACCTACATAGAACAGCAACTTGGGTGAATGCTGTTGGCCCCAAGTTCACAGCACCCGTTTAATTGATAACACCGCCTAATCTCTAAATCACTCACATTACATACAATTTACGAACATTGGCTCTCAGAACTGGACGCCGTAACAATTAAGCACGTTAAGCGGACCTCTAATTCCGCGAGCGAAACTGTCAGAATTAAGCAAATTGCTCCCACAGACGGTAGGCAGCTCGTCCATCCGACGTTATCGCACATCAGACGATATCTCTCCAAAACTCCACAATTAATTCAACGGATCCGACCAGTCAAAATCGCCATTCTGTAAGGTGACAGCTTAGGTAAACACGGTCTAAAATGGGCCCCACTCGTAAAGGAAATAAAAAATGAATCCATACTTTTTGTTTTTTCTTTTGAGGTTTAAATTTTATGGCGGCTATAAAGATTTTCGTGGGGACAGGTGGCTCTTCTTTATATTCCAACTGCTCGGCCGGGCGCGTACAAATGTTCGTCTATATCGTGGTGTTAGGGACTAGATTGGCATGTGGCCGATATGGGGACGATTAGAATTTATTTAGCGGTCCGTCGGTAGTGATGCGACACTTAAGAAACTGTGTCACTTCTCGGAATCGGAACTGGGAATTGATTTCGTCGCGTTCACAGCAGTTATGTGTGTTAGTTTATGTGTGTCGGGGGCTCGCCGGACGCGGGCCGACCGCCCGCCATCCACTCGGGTTTGGTCCTTCTTGTAAACCCACTCTGTTATCGTGTTAGTGTCGAGGTCCGATGCGGCTTCTTGTCGATCTGATTATATCTGAATCTGGTAAATTCGTCCGTCGACACACGGCGGCGTTTCGATTAGGTTACTTACATTATAAAATTATGTGAAACATTGATTCCTGCCGACAGATAAGTAAATTAAAAAATATTAACCGAATGTCGCTGCTCACTTTTGTTACCTTTCATATTAAAATAAACACGAGTTACTCGAATGTTTATATTTTTAAATTGCGCATAAATAGGCGGTTTTGGAATGTTTCTCTTTGTAGAATCAGTGCTTCATCGCGGAGCTGGCCCATGGAGTTATAAAAAGTGTATTTAATCGTGCTGCGACGGACATAAACTTACTACGATGACAACTCGGATCGTTTTCACTTTGGTCACTAACTTTATTACCGAGTTTATACCTCTCCGCGTCACCAGCACATCTCGCATTATTATAGCTATTTTATTTACGAATTAAACTGCATGAACGTATCTGAAGTGCGTTCATATATAACTGCTTGTGATCATTAAGTATCTAAGAACAAGAAGTTATCTAGAGAGAAGGAAAACAATTTATGTTAATTTGGGTGGAATTCGTTGGGACGTGGTGTTGAGCTAATGAAACGTTTTTTTAATGACAGCTCGGTTGCTATGGTGACGGGTGTGTGTCCCTGTAACGCGATACGGCCGCGCGTTTGACGCGCACTCCCAATTTATGGTTTAGTGAAGCGATTGATGACATAGTAGAAATTATTTATTCCACTGAGAGAGTTTCACTTTTATTGTTGTTTTTATTCGGTTTAACTTCTGAAATGTTACACCTTATTGCGCGATACCTACTTAATGGAGGACGGCTTATATTTCATGTGATTTGTGAACTGACGATAAATGAAAATAAAAATGTCTGGTTCTCAGGGTTTTTTCTTTGTTAAATTGAATGGTTCAGACGTCATGTCTTTTCCGACATATTTAATACATTTATAGTTTTACCTGAACTTATTTTTCTTGTCCTATTTTCTTAATATTATTAAATCAAATCGTAAAGTTATTATTGTGCATTATATGTTAAGCGTAGGTATTTTTTAATCATGTTAAATTATTTATGTTAAGACAAAACTTTTAAATACGGTTTCGTGTTTCAGCAATTACGTACCTACCAACAATTTTTCTCCAATTCCTACCTACTGCTGTGAACAGAGTAACAATATGAAAGGCAAGAAAACAAACAGAAAAAGGAAACAAGTACATTATTCAATCCACCGCTCTGTTCGATTCATCGCCAATTTCACACCTATTGAGCAATGACAAACATCAGGCCACTCGTAATCTCCAAGAAGATAAGTAAAATACAGCTTTATCATGGCAATATAGGGTTTACATTCCAATGTCCTATTTCAATATAAAAAATAGTAATTGTTATGATACGTTGTTTTAAATTATTGGCTTGTGTGCACTTACGCAGTTCCATATGTAGATAAGTAAGGTGCCCCGGGGCAATTGCAACTAGAAAAAATATGGTTCCAACTTTGATTTCGTGCAGTTTCTTTTTTATTGTAAGTTTTCTTTATTTGATAATTCTACTTGATTAACAATTTCATTAATATCCTAAATAACCTAGTTCTGAAAAGAAAGTCCGTAAGGAATTGAAATAATAAAACGGTTTTCTACTAGAGGTAGAGAAAGTTGCATTTACCCCCGATAAGGGGCAAATGCAACTAATGACAATCTTAGTGTATCTGTTGGTCTTAAAATTATTATAAATAGAGGTTTTCAACGCAATGTGTTATCGTAGGCGAATTTGAAACGTAAGTTCACGTATCTAAGCTCAGTTTGGAGTAATATAAATATTTCTTAACTTCAGGGGCAATTGCAACTATTTCGCTAATAGTTAGTGTAGTGAATTTACTTTTCACGTTTGTCGATAATCGAATTTTATTGAATGTTTGTTAAGAGGAAAATACAAATAAAAGCAGGATATATGACACAGTGTTTTAATAAGAAAGAAAAGAAACTTACGAGTTGTCAGTCTTAATGAGAAGTAACATTAAACAATCAGAGTAACAATTAAAAAATCAAACAAACATAGGAATTTCTTGTTCCTAAGAAATAAACTTCAGTCTCTAAGAGAAGAAATATTTAACAAACACAGTAAAAATATAAAAAAAATAATACAAACATAAAAATTTCTTTTTCCTAAGAACACAAAAACACTACTTACGAGTCAGTCTATAAGAGAAGTAACATTCGTCAATCACAGTAAAAAATCAAACAAATATAGGAATTTATTGTTCCTAAGGAACATTATGTTACATTTTATTTTACTAAGTACAAAAAAAAAACTAACTTCTTGTACCGTTAAAGGAAAACCAGTTTTTTCTAGTACGTGAATATAGCCGGCTATTTTTGTTTCAGAATCTTTGGTGAAAACAGTAGGCCTACCACGATATGATTTTTTCACTCCTCGTGATCCGCGTAATCGGTGGACCAAAGTAGACCTGGGAATTCCGTAAACGTCAACCGCTTGATAGGTGTTCAATTCATTGGTCCTAACAGCTTCCAATGCTTTTAACAAATTGTCTTGGGAATATTCTATTTCTGTTCTCCGTTTATAATTCCGAACCATCTATAACAAAAGATTAATTTTATTTTATCTTCATGCCAAATTTCACAAGGATCGGTGCAAAAAAGTTGTGAAAGCGTACTTTAACATACAGAAAAAAATACACCTTTGAATACTGAAGATGGATTATGTTCAATGTAGTACTGTACTGTAAGTACACATATCTAGTCTATATCATATCAATATCTAATCCAGTAATGTACCTACACAATATCAATAAAAAAATACAGAATTAAAACATCGACATGGCACAACACTATTGATTCATGGTTTCATACAAACCGACACGGGGCGAATGCAACTAACCTCAAAATTACAATTACCCCATGTTACGTTATTATCAGGGAAAATGTAACCATACACATATCTTGTTGTAGCTTTAACCAATCCTTAAGCAAAAAATAATTATAGCTACTTACGGTTGTCAACTATGCACTCCACTTGAAACACCAGCAATAAAACACTTTAAAACATATTTTTTGTAGATTTTTTTCACCACGTGCGTTCGTACAAAATTGCTTCAAAACGGCAGTTTGACAGATCAACCTGTTTTACCATCATTTTTAGCTGCAGTGCTTCCATCTATTTTTTTCATGTAACAATATGTTATGCTCCGTAATTTATAGATGGCGGTGTATTTAAAAATCCTATCATAACGGAGATATTTAATTTAGTTACAATTGCCCCGTAGTTGCTTTAGCCCCGGGGCACCTTAGATAGTAATTACTATTGAACTGACCTTTTCTAGGCAACAAATTGTAGATAGTTAGTTACGACGCTATGAAAAGAGATGGCCTTCAATGTCTATCTTTATTTCTATTCCTGTGTTATATTTGCTATAAGTCTATTGACTGAAATGTTTATGCAAATGAAACCCATAAAAATCTCATGTAGTAGGTCCTAACACTTACAGTTTCGCTTGGCTGAGTAATGTGGTTGAGTAAAACCGGCCAAGTGCGTGTCGGACCACGCACAATGAAGGATTCCGTACTTGGGATGAATTATTCCAAGAACAAAGTTAATATTGTAGTTGAAAAACATGTTCTTCCATACATTCCAACTGTAAATGTAAGTTTGTACTCACAATATTGAGAGATTTACCATGTTATTTTAAGACCACAGACTTCTTATAGGTTTTCCTGTAATCTACAGATAAAGATCTATTTTCTGTATTTTTTTCAAAGTTTTAGGCTCAGTAGTTTCGGAGATAAGGGGGGAATGGTCAATTTTCGTCTATTTTCTTAAATAACTTTAAAACAATTTATTTTAAAAGTATAAAAAAAATGTATTTGAGACCCTCATAGTAGGTAAGTCCTTTCATTTGATATGTACCACGGTATAGTTTGCAAAACTTTTTTTTTAATTTTCTTATTTGCCCCCCAAAAGTGACCCCCATATTAAAAATTAATTTATTTACTTTATCTGTTCGTGTTTGGGTCACATAAATTCATATGTGTACCAAATTTCAACTTAATCGGTCCATTAGATTCGGAGCAAATTGGCTGTGACAGACGGACAGACAGACAGAAACACGAGTGATCCTATAAGGGTTCCGTTTTATCCTTTTGAGGTACGGAACCCTAAAAATGTAGGTAGGTACCACCTATAGCTAGTAAAACACGAGCAAACAAGTAGCCGGCCGGCATGGCGGCAGCACCGAACACCAGACGTTCATTTGTTTTTTGTTATTCCTATAACACAAGTTTACATCACTAGACGGGAGAAAATGAGATTTTTTCAATTACCGCGTTCTGTTGGGTACCTAAATAAATGAATGTAGTAACGAGTGTGTCAGCGTCGGCCGTCTGTCTGTCGCCTTGCCTCACCCACCTTTCAATTAATTAAACATTCTTTTTGCAAATTCATGTTGCCCACTCAGCTTGGCAGATGTGTCATTTTTCATTGACTTCAATCCTACTTATAGGAGTACAACAAACCCTTATTATGACAAGTAATTGTGCGAAGGAAGGCATAATTAAAAATAATTAAATGTCTGCGACATAAAAAAAAAATAAAACATGAACAATTCCCACTAAAATGATGATCCCACCTTTGTGTTGCTGTAGAGGTTCCCGTATAATGACTGCTGTTGTTTCCTCGTCTCTGTACATTTTCATTTACATGCACTAGTAACGTACATACATTTGGCGACTGCAGCGTTTGTCACCGCGGGGGCGCTGTGTGCGTGCGCGGTGCGTGTGTGCGTGCTCTGCGCCCCGCAGATTGGCGCAATTAGTGCGCGGGGGTGGGGCCTGCGCCCGCGCACGCCGCGACATCTCCTCCCAGACGCACACTGCTGCGTTACCCGTAATCATGCCACAAAATAATGTTGCCATCAACGGTTAATTATTTTCCCCCTGTACTTTGCAACCAAAGCCATGGCTGGCGACATGCATAGTTAAACCGCATGAATTAAATATTTGCTAGAAAAAACAACGGAGTTGAGAACCACACAGGCGTCTAAATTAGCACTTCTTTGCATTCTTTCTAACATAAAAGGTTTGCTACCTTATATTATGCCATTAGCCTTGATAGTTGAACTATGTAGACCTGTCCTGGAAGCTAGTTTTGTTGTTAAACTTTCTTTTAAATCGAAAAATTATTTCAATTTATACAGCGTATTAATACAAAACATGTTCGAAAGTTTACTTATAGGTAATGTTGATAAAAATAAATCGATAACTATCGGATTGTAGAAAGTGTCAAAATAAAACTGTTATTTTTGGTTCTTGCTTGCTGGATTTTATTTTAAATAATTCTGCATTTAGAAACTTAATTAAAAAGAAAGCCTTTAGTATTAGAAAATATTTGATTGCTGGAATATCGATAATGCTTGAATATTTTTACATTTAATAAAATTATGTTAGAATTATTTAAAGCTATCTATATCTACATCTATAGGTACCACTAAGAAACCTGTTTGTTGTTTGTTTGTATGTTTGAACGCGCTAATCTCTGGAACTATCAGTTGGATTTGGAAAAACATTGTTGCATTTGATATCCCAATTTTTGAGGAAGCCTATTTAAAATTACGCTAGGACCCTCAGGAGCCAAGCAACAAAAAAGTCAGAAGGAACGCTAAGCGAAGATGAAGTAAAACCGCGAACAGGCGATGAGATGCGACGGGGTGATGGGTCGCGGGGACAAGAAACTCTCGGACGAAGTCGCGGGCAGTAGTTAGTACTAATAATAAAGTTGAATAGTTTGTTTTTTTGTATGTTTGAACATCTTTGGAACTATTAGTCGGATTTCTCAAATCCGACTTTTTGCATTTGATTGCTAAGTATTTAACATCACACTAGGACCCTCAGGAGAGAGAAAAGAAGTAGAGTCAGAAAAAACACTAAGCGAAAACGAAGTACCTACTCAGAGGACAAATTTTATGTTAAAATAAGAAATTTCACGAGCTAGTCGAATATATATATGAGAAGAAACCTTTGCCCTGCAGTGGGACAATAGTAAACTGGTAATTATATTATTATAAATATTTCTCATAAGGCCTTTTATTCGCAGTAGTACTTCTTCCTATATCCAGGGCTACCACACAATCGATACGCGGCGGACAGTCGACAACGATCGGCAGAGAATGGAATAGCCAGCAGTTGGGGAACATTATAGCCGCTGTAAAATAGACACAGCTTAGAGTTGTGCTACTACTATTCATAGGTAACAATAAATGTGGCCATCTTTTCTAGACTGCCTCGTTGGTTTAGTGGTCGCAAGCGCAACTGCTGAGCATGAGGTCCTGGGTTCAATTCCCAGGTCGGGCAAGGTGTTATTTATTGGGTTTTTATATCCGGAATTTCTCAGTAAGTAGCAGCCCGGAGTCTGGATTTGTGCCCGGTTGATGGCAATTAGATTTGTGAGTTTATTGATAGTTGGAGTTTATTCTTCAATTGCCTTGCTGCAAAAGTGGATAGTTTTTTTTTTTCAACAAAAAAATCTATCTGCTCTTGTTATGCTTGTTAAGGAATATTGCTGTGATGTCAAAAGCTGCCAAGATTAACACTATTAAAACAGTACGAGAATCTATGAGAATATCTAGTATAAGGAAAATAATAACTTAGGTAATTTAAGGAAAATAGTACCTTTTAACTCTAGTTTCTTCAACAAATTTAATTAAAAACAAAAATAATTAGATATGTAGTTTTTCTACATGACTGTACTTAACTACTCATTGTAGTGAGGGTTACCACATTGTTTGAAACGCACCGCTGAATTTAACCAAAAATATTCTAAGAGTTCAGATGTAGAGATAATAGTAACTAAAGAAAAATCGAAAGTAGACGTACCCCGCGCAGAAGCACTTCACCATTAATTAAGTCAAACTGTCCGTTATACTGGCCACTTATATTATTAGCCGTCACAATACATTTAACGGCAGCCATCTTGAGTTACGTTTGAATTAAGAAGCGTGGCGCAATCTCAATTGTGTGCAAGGCAAATAGGCAATCATTCTCTGATGAGGACAGTTTATAAGTACCTGCCAACACAATAGTAAATGTTATCATAATTTTTTCGTCAAAAAAGCTATAGAGGAATTATCATTTCTTTCAACCCCAAAAATTTGTTAAAATTTGATTGGTTAAAGAAAGAAAACCATTTTCCGCGAGAAGAATTGATATTTTCTTATGTTGTAGGCTCAAACTATATTCACAATGTGATGTTGATGTCTATACCTACAATATAAAAAAAAGGCCAAGTGCGTGTCGGACCACGCACAATGAAGGGTTCCGTAGTTGGGATGATTTATCCCAAGAACAAACTTAACATTGTAGTTGAAAAACATGATCTCTCATACATTTCCAACTGTAAATGTAAGTCGGTCGACTATTACTCGTTAAATAGTAAAGCCTTCTTATCTGTGATAGATTTTTTTGTAACCTCGTTATATATACTACTGCTATGATTTTTTTCGCATATACAAAAACAACCATTTAGCTGGCAAGGGGGACAGACACACACTTGACTCTTAACAAAAATTAGTACTTTAAAGCTTAATATTTCGAAAACGGATCCCTGAATCAAAAAATGGTTTTCACACCCTCGGAATACTTTTAAACGGTATATCCAACAATACCCCACATCATGGGATAGACGAGAAAAAAAATCATCCCCACTTTGGGTCTAAGGGAGGTACCCTTAAAATATTGTTGTTTTTTTCAAGATTTTTTTTTACTCCTTTGGCGGCGTGATTAATATGTATAACCATGCCAAATAACAGTTTTCTAGTAGGTACTAAGAGTCTCTGAGCTAAGCTGCGGACAGACCGATAGACAGACGGACATGGCGAAACTATAACTATAAACTATAACTATAACTATATAAGCTATAACTGTTTTGTGCGCTTGTCTTCACTTTTGTGAGAGCACATAAATTTAAAACTTGTGTTTTGTTTATAATATCTTTGTTCTATTTTTTTTTTGTTGTCTTTTTTATGATTATGTTATGTTTACTGTATGTGTTAATGTAATTGGTCCACAAACCGTATTAACATAAATAAATAAATAAATAAATAAGAATTCATTGTTGACTATGGAACCCTAAAAATGTGCCAAATCATAAAAATTGCTAACATAAAATATTTTTAAGAATCATGACTTTCCAAATTGTTTTAATGACTTGATTAAATTGATAAAAAATTCAGCGAAGCCGTATTTTACCCATTATAACTTAACTTTCATTAAATTTTTTGAACGAATTGGAAATTAAAATACCATCCACACATGGCCAAAGACCATTTGCTTAAGTACACACAGTTTTTACTAAGAAGCACGCCAGTGGTTATTCTACAAGCTTTCATAAACCTACGGGAAAAAGTAAAGGTGAACAAAAACTGTACTTAAACACTGTACTTTGGTCTATTGGAAACCATATGTGGAAGCAATGTGTTTAGTTTTTTGTCTATTGTGCATAGTTAATGTTAGTTAGTACGTAGTGCTTTTCTGAAAGAAAATGCAGTTATTGGCAGAAACAAGTTCATTCCGCGAGGCCTAAGCTGAGCAAAGAAGCGGAGTTGCGTCGCGTGAGGAACGCACCGCGCCTCAGGCCGATTGCCAAAAAGCAGTATAAACCTGTTTTAAACCAAGCAAAGGACGCGTCGCGCTCTAGGCCGATGTCACACTTACACTATCTCAAAGCTCAGCTTAGGCCTCGCAGACTACCCTAATCTAAAATCTAGAGAGTATGATTCTCTTGAGTCATGAATGAGGTTACCTACTATTAAACCAGTTATTCAATAGATTTGGAGAGTCTAATAAACTAGTAGCATCCTGTCATATTTTAGCTAAGGGGCTACTAAGCCATAAAATTGTCATAACTCAAAATGTAGAGTAAAATAAAGTTCTGGTAAAATTGTAAGTCTAATTACCCCTTCAAACATATAAAGCATGATAATGTATGGCATAATCAGCCTATATAATGTAGGGAACATTACTGCTGAGACACAGGCCTCCTCTCTGTGAGAGGGAGTGTACCACGCGGGCCCAGTGCGGGTTGGTAGATCTTCGAATTTTTTGGTTCAAGGACATGCCGGTTTCCTCACGATGTTTTCCTTCACCGTTTTGAGAGCAGTAGTAATGAAATAATTTAAGCAAAGTAAATGACACGTGATATATGGACAAACAGTAAAATACTGCTAACACATAATTTTCTTATTACCTACTACTCATTTAATCCAACTTTCATGATTCAGTTAAGTCACCAAATGAGTTTTCCTTCTCAATAACATAAGTGTATTTCTCACCCCTCAAATCGTTACATATTGAAAACTTAAACGGACAAAGTATTAAACAAAACAAAACAACTAACAAACAAAACGCAGTAACAATCAAACAACAACGCTTACAAATATCGATTGCTGGCTAACAAACAACTAGAAAACACCGTTTTATTGACGTTCACCGAGTTAAAAGTTTGGCGTGCTTCCATAGCATTGATCGAGCGGGAAACAGTTGACCTAATTACTTAAGTTTTTAAATTGCCACACATTTGTTCTTTGTCTAGAACTTTAGTTCCTAATGTTCGTTTTATTATAAGCTTTGTTGTTAGTACCTAAAACTAATAGTGCACTTGGTGGAGTTTGTAATGTGTTACGAAGCTGGTAGCGAGAATTATAGTGTAGTTTTAAAATTATGCTTTGGAGTTATAATAAGCTAGATTATTGGGGTGTAACATATACCTAGTTTTTTCCATTGTGCTAGGCAGAAATTTTCTTTAGCTACATTTTTATTTTCCTTCGACTAAGCTAATTCATTAGCATAGTGTTTAAATTAGGTAGTTAGATCACAAATCAAAGTAACTAGATGACATGTAACCAACTTGGAAACATTATTTTAATTTGTACTTAGCAACCCAACAAATTTACATATAAAGGAGACGGATTAGTTTGAGAACCATTGGCTCCATTTGATTACCTCTTGCTTACCATTTTAATCTAAGTTAATTAATATTCAAATATGCTTACGTCATGACAACGTATTTAATACAATGGGCAACAGAGTTCCCAGTGTATTTTTTTTTTCCTAATCGGTCATTATTAGGCACCGTACAAAAAATAACGCCGGTACAGCTCGCTCGAATGCACCCGACGCCGTTCACCAAAGAACTTAATGTATTCATTTTGCTTTTATATCTTTCGCGTGATTAACTTTGATTGATTGCATCCAAATATTGATATTTGATATTAAATTCTGGCGACCGGCCCGCGACAGGGACGGAAATACACAGTGCCACGGGACGAAAAAGGACAGCACACTATTTTCCGTGTCGTTCGCATGATAATGAATAATAATCGCGTAAGGGACATGTTAGGAAGTGTTTTTCTGAAGTGGTAAAAAAATTCCGTGTGATGAAAATGATTTCTGCCACTTGAAATTAAAAGTAATTGTATCTCACATTTTTTGTGAATTGTGTGTTGCTATAAAACTTAATGTGGTATTAAGTTTTACGTTTCTTTTTATCCACAATGAAGTTATTATCAGCTTGACGCTTAATGTGCGCGTGCACATAAAATTATGTTAGCGCTAAGTTCTCAAAGCTATCTAATTCTAAATGTCATATTTACCTTATCTTATACAGTTGCGGTTCACTGGGCATGTGGCGAAAAAGGTGAACATGCTGGGCCGTACAAAGTTGCATTGAGAAAAACGATTTTCAAAAGTGATCCTTCTTTTATTTTGATGTTTTTTTCTTCACTGTGAGTCTTCGCATTAGGTATAAAAGCTGTTTAATTACGTGGTCTGTCCAAGTTAGAGGCTGGCAGGGTATGTTTCCGGTCGATTGCCGCGCTGAAGGTGATGCGCGCCGAGCTTGATGGATGAAGCCAGCGCAGGCGCAGGCATGCGGCTCAGCCACATGAATTCGTGTACACAAATGCCAACTTTATTTTTCTGTCTGCAGCGATACATTTCTAGCTTATCACTCTCTTATATCAAGTGAATAAGGTTGAGAATTGAATGTACTAAGTTTTAGAGAACTTTGAACTTCTAACTAGTGTAGATGAGTCGGTGGTTTTGTCACGATTTGTCATACATCGATATGCGGTTACGGACGTCCCTAAGAATGGTTACAGCTCAAAATTTAAGCAGAAGTTATGACAAAAATGTCGTGGGAACGGTCAACGAACTGTGCTTGTACTCTTTTTAATTGATTGGGCTCGAATGTCGGACTAATGGCGATCGTGCCACAACAAAATAACTTGTTAACAAAGCAACCACAATAAACTGAGACTTAATTATTAATTCACGATTTATATATACTGTGTTATATAGACAGTGTATCTAACAATAAAAGATAAGAGGATCGTTAGTTAAACTGATGAGATAACAAATATAAATAAAGTATAAAGCAGTTACCTCAGGAGCTCGTTGTTTTTCTGCTCTCAAATGTTACGAACACAGTTAGCTGGTCTGCTCTTGCTTTTTTATTTTGGGTGAAGAGAATTACAAGTGTATCAGGTTCGCAACCGAGTTTATATAGTAAGCGATTGGTAGCCTGTCATTAAACTTTACATTGCGCTGTGGTAGCCCGCGAAATTCAAATTTTCTTGCGTTTTTTGCAATTTTCAGGAGAAGCTTGTGGCTAAGTAATAACAGCCGCACGGATCGATCCATCAGGTTAAGCTACGCTTGCCGGGGTTGGTCAGTAGATGGGTGACCATTCTTTACATACCGAGACTCCTCCGTGCCTCGGAAAGCACGTTAAGCCGTTGGTCCCGGCTGTCATTCGTGGATCTTTGACAGTCGTTACGGGTCGTCAGAAGCCCGAAAGTCTGACAACCAGTCTTACCAAGGGGTATCGTATTACCCAGTTACTGGGTTGTGGAGGTCAGACAGGCAGTCGCTCCATGTAAAATACTGGTATTCAGCTGCATCCGGTTAGACTGGAAGCCGACCCCAACATAGTTGGGAAAAGGCTAGGCAGATTGTAAGGTTGTATCTTGATAAACACATATTTTTTGTTGTCGCGAATCATATTTTGATCAAAATACAACCTTACACTGACCTGCAAATTGCAAAAATCACAAGAAAATTTGAATTTCGCGAGCTACTACGGCGGAATTACCGTTGATCAATTTGGTTCACTTTTACTGTTTTTCTTTTATCAATCAAGGATCGCTTTCTTTTTATACCAATCAAAAACATAATCTAGATACCCTGTTTAGAAAATTTGTAGATAATAATTAGGGCATTGGCGTGGTTTGTACCCGTTAAAAAATTGTTGTAGTGTAAATTGCCGAGAATTTCAGATTTATATTTTCATTAACGCCGTACGTTTTTTTTACTTTATAAAACATTTAGGGCGCGGGGCGTGAGCGTCGCGGCGCCGTTCCGAGTGGAAGCCTATTTTCGCAGCACATTACCGAGGATGAATGATTTCCTGGCCAGCCATGATTTATGCCCCACTGTTCTGTACTGGCTACCACGGGCCAGTGACATAGACTCATTACCGCAACGCCGCTAAAGAATGGACACTCCTTTGTGCAAGGAAAGTGTGGCATTTGTCTTTCTTTGTTACTTTTGAATGTAGATAACCATCGCCTTGGATACCCGAGCTTTATTAACAGATTTTTATCTGCTACTGAAAGTCGGTACATTGATTACAACTATCATGTTGATGATATCATGAATCTATTTCTATGAAAAAAATATTTTTATCTAAACTAATATTACAAAGAGAAAATATTATATTTTTTGTATGTTTGTAACGGATAAACTCAAAAAAATTCTTTACCGATTTTAAAAATTATTTTTTGCATTTGATAGCTCAATTCTTGAGGAAGTCTATAAACTATTTAACGTCACGCTAGGACCCTTAGGAGCCGAGCCAACAGTAAAAAAGCCAGAAAGAACGTTTAACCGAAAACGAAGTGGCGCGTGTTGGATCATTTAGCTAATCCATGCGTCAGGTTCGTGAACAAGCGCTGTCAGTGAAGGCTGGTCATACCTTAGCGGCCACGGCTTATTTTAATTTAATTTAAATATTTGAATTGTTTTTTTTTTAAGGACGCTTTTAACGTTCTGCATCGTTCTCACATGTAAAATTTCAACATGAATGATGTAACCATTATTTTGTAACCATATCTTGATTTAAAAGAGTGTCCGTGGAGTTTCTTGCCCGTTCTTCTCCATAGGTACCTACTATGCTTTGGAATGAAAGAAAGAAAAGAAAGAAAGAAAATACGTTTATTTGCGGTAAACATGACGCAAAGGACAAAAAAAATAAAATAAGCAATGTAAAAAGCAAGTTTTGGGGAAAATATGCGTCACATCTACGCAAAACGGCTACCGCTCAGCATAATATTATATTTTGGTCCCCCGGAACATA
Source organism: Cosmia pyralina (assembly GCA_946251885.1). Lineage (NCBI taxonomy): Eukaryota > Metazoa > Arthropoda > Insecta > Lepidoptera > Noctuidae > Cosmia > Cosmia pyralina. The sequence goes on from OX276344.1 coordinate 21,437,551, forward strand.
CCAATGGACTCGGAGGGCCAGGTAGCGCCGCGCCGCCGCCCGCGGCTGCTGGAGCTGCCCGCCGCGCGCACCGAGCGCGGGCGACACGCGCCCACCAACCGCGTACTCCGCACTATCGGGGACATACTTGCTCAGCACTACGAACTGGACTTATTTGCCGATGGATTAGGACATTTGTATAATAAATTTCGTATTATTTTAAATGACATATTATAATCACTATTAATTGACACTAAACTGACATTATATTCTGCTGCTATATTAATTCTTCGTTGTAATCTAATTTTTATTATTATTTATAGACATGGGCATTATTGCTATTTTAAGTAAATTTATTGTATAAGGAGACGAGTGTATGTAGCCACTATTGAATTGTAGGTTAATCTTATGAGCGTTTTGGATGTTATGTCTGTTAGCTCGTAAGACCAATTGAATAAATAAATAAATAAATAAATAAATAAATAAATAAATAAATAAATAAATAAATAATAATGCCGCGACCCCATGCGAATGGGCGCCTAGCTTCATCTTATTGACTGACCGACCCCTTGACAATTCAAAAGTGCCTGTAATTGGTTTAATTGAAATAAATGCTTTGAGTTTGAGTTTGAGTTTGAAGTAATAACACGGGCAGGCGATGCGATACGACGAGGTGGGTCGGGGGGACAAGAAATTTCAAGCGGACGAAGTCACGAGCAGAAGATAGTTATAAATAATAACGTTTAATTATAATAAACAGCTCTTCTAATCTTGTAATTTTATAATGTTGTAGTCGTAATGACGCGTCTGAATTATTCGGTCGTTAATCTTTGTCGGGACGCAAGTACCAGTCGCTTACCACAGATTCTTAACAACAGAGGGTTAAATTCTAATGGAGTTAAGACCCAGTTTAAAATGTATTTAAGTTCTGGAATAAATTAACTTCTTTATTGATTGGGTTGCAAAAAATATCAGTTTTACTTGAAGCGTTTTATTAATTTTCTCAATGAGTGCACTTAATTGTAAATCTACATTGCTATTGGTTATGCTCGATAATTAAATAAAAGCATCGTTTATTTATGTGTGAGGAAGCGAATGTTTTTCTTTAGTTTACGGCTCATTACATATTTATTGACAATTAATGAATGTTGGTATACTTATTGTAATTTAATTAATTGAAGCGGTTAACGTTATTAACAACTTCTGACGACCCGTAAATACTGTCAAAAAGCCACGAATGACAGCCGGAATCGACGGCTTAAGTGCCCATCTATGGACCAACCGCGGCAACTAAAAAATGAAAAATAAAAAAATTTTTACAATAAAAAAAAAACAAGCGACTTCCAAAAAAACACGGCAAAGTGAAAAATTACTTTAATTTCGGAAGTCGGTGTCTTTGGTTTTATATTTACGTTTTTTGCCACCGACTTCTGAAATTAAAGTAATTTTTCACTTTGTAGTGTTTTTTTTAAAGTCTTTTGTTTTTTTTTTTTGTAAAAAAGTTTTTATTTTTCACTTTTTAGTTGTGATACTATCTCACACAAATTCGAATACCACTACCTGCAAAAGAAATGAGAACATCATCGACATAAAAGTAGAGAAAAATACGTATTATTGTAGCTAAATCAAAAACTACCCAAATAAAGTCAATAAATTTTACATAGGACCAATTTCGAGGTATACCCTCCCGAACAAAATATGAATCTTTCAAATCTGACAACTATGTAAAAAGTTATGCGTGGTCATACATAAAAAAAAGACTCGAGAACCTCCTCCTTTTTTTTCGTCGGTTAATAAACCTATAACTAAAATAGAAGCCCAACGCTGTCTTGACCCTTTGCTGTTGCTCTACTGTATGATCCACTAGTTAGTTACATTGTGGTCATCAAACCATTGACCCCGGCCATACGGCACCTGACAAGCCAACAATTCGCCCAGTCTGTGTACTCTGGTAATAAGAGCACAGTTTGCGGGTGCGCGCGCAATAACCGTCATCAGAGAGCGGCGCGGCCGCAGGTGTGCTGTTACGTGCTGTGGCGACTTGTTCACTTGTTAGTGTTGTAGAGACTGGATTTTGCACATTTTTGTTAGAATCTTTAACGAAGAGGGAAGTATTTAATAGTACTTGGGTAGGAAAATTGTTGTTTCTAATTTGGGCACATGCCAAAATATGTAGGTACTACGGACCCAAAATCATGAAAGGAAATTAAAATTCTGAAACTTCGTAATAGAATAGGGATGATGCCTGGGAAAAAAAGAAACTCTATTTAGTCCGTTAGTCAGATAATTAAAATAATATTACATATTTTTTTGCTCTAACATATTAGATAACACTCATTAAAGTTGGGGAGTGGGGGCTCGCTACGTCACAACTACGTATGCGTGACGTCATGCCACATTTTAACTCAATGTATAACTGTAATCTTTTGATTACGTAAAAAAAAAATACGTAATATCTACATGACAGACAAAAAAAAAACCAGTCCAGAACGAGTCGGACTCGCGCATCGAGGGTTCCGTTCCGATTTCTGAAAACATGTGCTATTTAGACACATCGTTTTGTTTTTCCTGTAATCTTTATATAAACTTCTATCACATAAAATAGTTTAAAAGTTTTCTCAAATGCAAACTTCGGAGAAAAGGGGGGGGGGGGGGGGAGGTATATTGTTCTACATTTTTCATCAAAAGTCGAAAACTATGCTGCCTAAAAAAAAGAAAAAAATGTTGTGCAAACAGCGCTTTTTCATATGATACCCCGCATGCCTTAGTAGCCCCACTTCCAATTTTTAAGACCCCATTTCAGGCCCTGTTGCAAAAAAAATATAAATATTTTTATTTATTTCTTATTTGAAAAATAGTTTGGAAAATGTCATCTAAAACTGTTCCAAATTTCAAGTTAATAGCATTAGTAGTTCTTGAGATACCCATCTGTGACAGACAGATAGACTGAGTCGCACCATTAAGGGTTCCTTTTTCCCATTTTGGTACGGAACCCTAAAAATATTTTAGTCATCATCCCTATTGATATTGGGCGTCAATTTTAAGTGTTTTGGAGTAACCATACTACTTATAGGACATAGTTAGCAGTTTGAAGACCTCCAAGGACCAGTAATCCAAAAAACATAATATTTTCTGGGTGCAATTTGAAAATGACAAACAACACCTAAACACCATTTCATATAAAACTAAAACGCATTCAAAGCAGTGCTCTTATAAAATCAAATTCTAAAACCACGCATATTACCTAGTTCCTAGAACTATGACCTACCTATAGGTAATAATTTTGGTGACGTCACCAACCTACGTATAACGGGCCACGAATTAATATTGTCTATAGGCAACTATCGCCAGTATTCGTGACTTGTAGAGGCTATATATTGATCACAGTCTACGGCCGATCGCGGCGATCTGTCATCGGAATAACATTGATTAAAATGTCCACTAAGTAAGTAATAATGTAGCTGTTGATTTATTATATTTGATTGCAATGTAACGCCAAAGTTGTCCGTGGCGCGTTAATGATAATAAATTAGTGTTTCGAGGAATTTGAAGACTTTGAGATCAGTATGAAAGTTTCGGGATTGAACTAACACTGTCTTATATGATGAGGTTTGTCTTAGACATAGTCTTTTGTCCATTGTATAAGAGTTATTAATAACATCGCTATCAATGGATTAAAAGTTATCTACATGATCGATTTGTATCGCGAAAAAGGAAGAAGATAGCAATTATGATCAATGTTTTAAAATTCACGATTGATTTACCTAGGACCGTCGCCTGCAGAATTTAAAATAGCATTATGATAATAAAATAGGTAGTCTTTTGTTTTTGCAAACTTTAAATGAAAATTAAAAGTTTTAAATCAAAGGCACGTTAAAAGAAGTCTCACATTTAAAATGAATCCGTCTTATTACAAAACGAGGTTAATCTTCAAAGCCAGGTTTAAACCATGGAACCTTTTTTGAATTTCAAACATTATTCCGACACATTAGGTGGTCAGTTTTACAAAACTGACAACTTAGTACCGGACTAAGTTGTCAGTTTTGTATAAAGAACTGTATTTATATCACAGCTATGTTCTTATTACAAAAACTGGCTCGATGGTTTAAACCATGACAGAAGAAAAACCTAGTTTTGTAATAGGACCGAATGTTTTTAAAACTCAAAGCAAGGTGTCTTTACCTTGTGTTGTTCAAAGTCTAAAGACAAATTAATTCAATAGAACCAGACAAGAAGAGGTGCTGACAGCTCCTTGGAGAAATATTTATCAACACAATACACATTACAAAGTCTACGCCCTGCAGGTTCTAGATCAGTCATTAAATTTATGCATTTGATTGCAGTCCCATAATCCCATTACTCGTAAAGCATTCAGAAGGTTAGAACTTTTTACCTACTAGTTTTATTTGCTGAACTTTTTTCTAGGATTATGAAGTGGCATTTAGCCATAATTAAGTAAGGCAATAATAAGTAAATTATTGTGTTGATGACTAAAACTATAAACAGTAACAGCGTGGTCATGAATCATACGAAAGGTCGTTCAAACCTATCTAGTGTAGGATTAAGTTATAGCTCGTTGACGACCTGCGAACGAGTTCCAGCGTCCACAGGGGCGGACTGCAAACGTTGATAAATATAAATTAATATAGAAAGATATTGACTCATTAATGCTCCAACCAATAAATTAAGAACTGCTTCAGCGTTTTCCTTCCAATGATCAAAGTATTAACCCGATCGCGTGTTAGAAATGCCTTTTTACATACAGCTGATTCTAATATTATTCTATTGCAATTTATAGCTCTATAATTATTTTAGAAATTTATTATTTGCTGTGCGGTTTTAATATAAAAGTTCAGGCGTAATTTAAAATGTTAAATAAAATATAAAAAGTTTTCCAAGACGTATCGTTAAAGATCTAATATCGTTATTCAACTGTGGCTGTTTGGAAGTGCACCTCTGGGTTCAAAGAGTACAATAATTGTGACGGTTAAAATAACTTATCACTAATTAATGAGTGGTTTTGGTTCATTAATTTTCATTAATACACATTGCATTTCTTCTGTTATATCATCATAGGTTTAGAATCGTTGTGCAATATGCGTTCTAACATTGAACTATACGAATAAATGATCGAATATCGATATCTCACTGACATTAGATGCGTGCCTGTATGTTGTGGACTCGTATTTTTCTCCCGATACCGTAATGCGCAAGTCACGAACTGTTATGTAAGCATGCTGCTGGCCGGCGCGGGCGCCGTCATTATAGGCATTATTACAGGAACACTCGGTCTCTCGCCCGCCATTGTCAAGATTGTGGGGTCAGACAGACCCCGGACGATGTTAGCCAACTTGTAATTTCGCAATTCCTATAACCCAATAAATCGAAGCTTGTAAAACAATTTGTTCGTGTTCACTGATGAAAACTCAAGCTGTTGGTTCTTTTATCATGCTCTATGATATAGGCGTCGTGACTCGTACACGGTTATTAATTATGAAAATGATTATGACGACTCATATTGTTCTCATGTCGTGCTTGTGGTACATTATTGTCATTATTTTCTATATTATATGCGAGTTATGATGAGGCTTATTTGTGCAGTGATGTTGGTAACTTAATTTATTTTATACGTGTTTTAGGATGATCTCTGTGTTTATTTTCCTCTTTTTATTAAGGAAACATGAGTTGGGTACACGATTTTTATACTTGTATTTGTCAAGAATAATAAACATAATTTTGCAACGCCCTAAAATTTAATTGAACAATCACATGTCTGGTTTTTCTCCGTCCCCATTGTCACTTTATTTTTGATTTACTCGTATAATATTGTTTCTAGAACCTAATCTAATCAGCTCTTAGCACTGTTCTTACGTACAAGTGTATCATAGATGCGTAGGAGTCGATATTGCTAGCGTCAATTGTTATCACAAAGACGTCGAAGGGCGTTTATTATTAGAAGATAGTACGGTCATCTGCGCGTCAGATAGTAACAATTGAAGCACTTAAACGGCCCTTAGTGTGACGAGATGAAGTCGCTGTCACTTGCGCTGTTACCATGGACATGTGGTCTACTGTACTCCAAGCCTTATAAACGTGCCCTTGCGTTTGCGCAAACCAAAGCATGTGTTTAGCTGTTTAGATAGTAGGTGCCGATAGATTTAGACGCTCTTGAGATAAGCTATCATTTTGTTAAGACGTGGATTATCAGCTTTGTTTGGATTTGCGTTAGCGTTTTGTGCAGATTCTTGTTTAGTTGCTGAAATAATAGTACGTTAGATGAATGAACTTGTAGATGAGTGAACTTTACACCCTGTTCCTCATGCATCTATAATGGGATTGCGACTTGAATTTGAACAGTTTTTAACTACGAGAATTGGCCTTCTAGTTGTTAGACTTTGAACGGTCTTAGCTTTAAATAATCATAACATACTTTCAAACGGATCCTTGACTAAATAATTTCATGGGTAGCAATCGCCCCTTATTTTTTAACATAATAAGTTCTATTGGAATCATCAATGTCTGTACTTTGTGATTAACAAATTAAAAAACCAAGACATACGAGTAATAGCGCTGCGAACAATACAGTGAAGCATGCACAAAACTACACCTCGCTCTGAGCATACACGCTCACACGCACACATGTACACCAAACTACAATTAAACTACACCTCACTAAGTACACACTTGTTTACGAAACCGGCCTCATGTCACTGTTGACATTGCTGTCTTGGTTTTTTATTTGGCTTGAGTTATTGACATGAGTGACTATGTTCAACAGTGTCTATTTATAGACCTAACTAGGTATTGTATTTATATAAAATGAAGTAGTAATACATGATAAATCGCTTTGTGTTGTGAACGTGTCATTAAGTACCTTTATATTTAATTCATAGCCTAAGGCACAGTAAATCTAACTTAAGTAGATACGTACATGTACTTACCTCCTAAGACTTGCCTACTAGGATTCAATTAGTGATCAGACGGATGTTTGTAATTATATACGATACTCCACTTACAAAACTTTTATTCTTCACCAATCAATCTGCCTAGCCTTTTCCGAACTATGTTGGGGTCGGCTTCCAGTCTAGCCGGATGCAGCTGAATACCAGTATTTTTCATGGAGCGACTGCCTATCTGACCTCCGCAACCCATTAACTGGGTAATACGATACCCCATGGTAAGACAGGTTGTCAGACTTTCGGGCTTCTGACGACCCGTAACGACTGTCAAAGATCCACGAATGACAGCCGGGACCAACGGCTTAACGTGCTTTCCGAGGCACGGAGGAGTCTCAGTATGTAAAGATGGTCACCCATCCACGGACTGACCCCGGCAAGCGTAGCTTAACCTGATGGATCGACCCGTGCGGCTGTTATTTCTTATCCACGAGCTCCTCTTTTATTCTTTTATTCTTCACCATTACTGTATATTCTTAACTAGGTATTTGATATCGCTGCAAGTCCTAGGGCGTCTCATACCAGAGTTTCCACTGATATCCGTGTCTTAAAATAACCACAGATACATTTTGTTTTACTTTTTTTTTTGACATTTTAGTGGTGTTGCCTTTAAAATGTTACTAAAACTGGTCAAGTATGAATCGATTAATCGAATGATACAGCCAAATTGTGTTGCAAGTGAATAGAAACGTAAAAAATAGCATGACCAATAGGAACAGAGACGATGACGTTCTTATGTACACATGGGGTACAGAAAACATTTCGAGCCCTTTTTCTTATGTACACATGGAGTACAGTTGGCATACAGGAGGTTAATTAGTTCACTCATTTTCGAATACCTACCACCCCCTTTACCACGTCCGGATAACTATTCATACTTGAGAAGGTACAACGAAAAAACCGAACTAACTCATAAGCACTCATAACTAAGCCAGTTAAACAGTCTGTCAAATGAAATGTAGCGGAAAGTGGTTAGTATGCGGAGTAGGTACGGCGCTTTTGATCATTTGATGCTGTATGCCGTGACATACTGGCCGACGGTGGCCCTGCGGTCAGCCGACTGCTTACGGATCTATGAACGCTTTTAAGAATACCGACAGTGAAGCTAGATGCAGAAGGTTCAGAATAGTCGTAGTTCAGTCGTTGGTTCAGTTCGTACAATGTTGGTAGTCGTAATTGGTCTTCGGAGATAAAATGGTTACAATAAAATATGGCAAAATCATGCTATTATTTGAACATGCCTTATTAGTATCCCATCACACGAGCGCGGTGTGAATCTCATTTTACCTAAAATTGTACGTGGTATGAGTTCTATACCAAGAAAATATTTTTTTATTATTACTTAATAGTGATGGAACAACGTTAATAATAAAAAAATATTTTCTTGGTATAGAACTCATACCACGTACAATATTAGGTAAAATGACTCACGGACCCGATTCACACCGCACTCGTGTGAGGGGGTATTTAATTATGAGCATTGCGTTTAAAAATAAAACGTTATCTACAGTATTTTATTTTATCTATCGGCCAAGCCGATTTATTTTTATTAGTGTTCATAGAATATACAACTATTAATAGTATCGCTTTATCAGCTACGAAGACCATCGACTACGAAATCCGTATAGGCGTAGCACATATACTTCCTAACCTATCGGCTACGAAGATCGTAGCGTATCGGCTACGCCGTTCGTAGCGCCTGACCTACTACGCCTACGGTGGAGTCGCGAACGATGTGCAATGTATTCGTATTGCGTAACTTCGGTGTTGATGGTAGTTTCACTTCTGTAATTTATTGTTTCCTTGTTATGTGGCAGCCCTGCAGTCAGCCGACTTCTTACGGATCCATGAACGCTTTCAAGAATACCGATGTCTCACTACTGGCATATCGATATCTGTCGGTTAAGAATCGAGTTGAATCGGATTCGGGTTTCTAACTCGTGATAGATTGGGTTTAGTTATTGCAATGTCTGGGCGTAATGCGATTGACTGTAACATCCGTTTTGCGCAGCTATTGATGTAGAATTAGCTTACGAGAAAAATTGTTTAGTCGCATAGAAAAAATTGGATATGTATAGTGGGTACTATTGATTTATATCGATAGGGCGATCCTATTGATTCGTGTCTCATAATATATTCATATTCAATAAATCTCACCAATAAATAATAACAGAAGGTTCCTTCCTAAATACTCGGAAATGTATCAAGAGGGCCATTGACGAGTTGGAACAATGAAAATTTATTAAAATGCAATAACAATAAAATTCGTGTCCGGACATTAGTGATGTTAAGTTATTCTCCAAACGCCACTTAATGAGAAGTGATGGGTTCGTCAGAAAATAAAATAAAAATACAATGTACCCACCCCGGGTTCCAACGAGGCGGGCGCATTCGGTATGCAGCGCGCATGCGCTTGAAATTACATGTCCTGTATGCAAGACATTCCTTCCACCGTGTCACTGCAATCCAGAAGAAATTGTCCTATCATCTCGAGTATTGAACTGCCGCATTATGATCAACCTATTGCTGTATTTATGTATGATTAATTGAAGGAACCTCCTTACTCCATAATATCCATGCTTCAAACTTAAACCTTACCACATAAGGGCGAGAAACGAGAATCATACAACGCAATGCCTCCTAATCGATTAACAAGATCAAGAATCGATTGATGCAATACCTAACCGAAGCGTTAAAGTAGCTTTGACCAACAATTATTTGTAGACAGATTCTATCTGAAAAGATAACGTCTATGCTCAGATATTTACTAAGAATCATATTTTAGATTCTTTAGTGATGTTCTACCAGTCATTTGTTAGTTTGATACGACGAAATTCTACATAGTTATTTGGCATAATGAGATAAGCAATATTCAAAGTGTGGAAGAGGGTAATATAAGCATAAACGCTATGGAATTTCTTACGTAAAACTTTATTTGGTTCTATATAAATGGTGAGTTATATAAAGTTACACAACAGTTACTCGCCGTTCGTTAATTAGTTATGTTTACCACGAGACAACAGGATTTTAATGGTATTTATTATATAGAAAGTCTATAACCGTCTCGATGTGAGGTGTCGTAAATCAGATAGACACCCACGAAGAGACGACGTTCGTCTACTCGTACTCTAATCCGAGTGGGCTTAACCGATCGTGTCGTGTCGAAAATCGAGTTCGCTATAGGCGAACAACGATGGTGACAATTCAAAAATTTGGAAATATGTGAGTTAATTATTACTAAATATAATTTTATCTCTCAATTGAATCATTAGTGTCATCAATTCGCACACTTTCACAATTGCTGTAGTGTTCAGAATATGAATTCTGCATTTAGAATCAGACACATTTCCTATTACCCAAACACTATAACCAACGTCAATGTAATTAATAAAAATCAAGGATAATAAATCTGAATCCGGATATAGATTTTAATAAGCAAAATATCAAGCTGGATTATTAAAACCACGATTGTGTCGAATCTGTCGAAGTTGCGGCGTCGACGCGTTCGACTACGTTCGACAAGACAGCTTTTCCGTCCGCCTTCGACACTAGTTGTTATTCCCTACGTCACTTGTCACACGCCACTCGGTAGCACCCATCCGTAATAATAAAAATTGTAATATAAAAGCATTATAATCCAATCAGGAGGTATGGTGAGGTGTGACCGCCCGTGAGCACGTTTACCATTCGGTACGCGGCTATGTCGATCATAAAATAATTTTGGGCGAAGAATTAGTAGTAAATGGCCAGTACAACTGTACAAGACACACACGGCGCTGTGGGAGTATACGTTAGCGTGCAGTCGTATTCGATCACTTTCGACTTCAGCTGCGGATCACGTTCCCCGAATTCTCGACTAAGTTCATTGACGTTCGACGCGAATTCGATCAGTATTGCAAGAGCGAGCGACATTCATAGTCGGACCGTTTGATCAATAAAGTCTCAACCTAAAGCTCTACTCGAAGTATGTGAGTTCTATCCAGTATAATCGTACCTACCCATAGTTCTCGTGGTAGAGAGTAACCACTGCATATAATGCAGAAGCAAATAAGCATAAAGCAACGACTCTTCGCAACTGGTTTCGTTTGGGTTTCACTTTTTAGGTATAAAGTTACCGAGCATCGTAAAATAAAAACATCGACCAAATTTTGAAATAAAGGTAGGTATTTTATTGCTCCAAATATAATTTACATGCTTTCATAATAAGGGAAATCCGACTAATTAGCGTGCGAATATTTTCCATCTGGCCGTCATGGCTGGCTCGCAAACGTTTCTTACTCGTTCACAATAAACGATTTTATATTTTTACTGACAATTATAAAGTTAACTGCCATACACTTTTGTAGCAGAAGTTGTATTATGGCAATCATAAAAAGTCTACATATTTTAAATGGCATAATTCCAGCGTTAACGGGGAATCCATTTAAATAATGTTAACCTAAATCGGAAATAACATGTTATGCTTCACGTTGAATGCATGAAAGTACGCGTATTCTTAACATATTAATGCAAATAGTCGGTTTAACGTTACAATTCGGTCGATAACAAGGTGAGAACACAACAAAAGAATCATGAGAAGTAACTCAACTTTACCGGCAATATATTAAACCAGTAAAAAAGACAATGTTGTAAATAAATACTTTAAAAGCAAAGCAGCGTTGCGACGTTAGTAGGCACCTAAAATACTCGTCGTCGATACGACGATCAATAAATTAAAATTAATTCGGCGTGCGAACGGTGAGATCCGATACGCGATACCGACGCCTACATTTATCATTCGCTAACACGTCGGACATTTCACAGGGTGCCTTCGTCGAGGGAATGTGTCCTTTATGACAACGTACATAGGGATTACCGATGTCGTGATGATCGGGCACGTAATGATCCACCACGGGAACAAAGGATAACACGTCTAAATACAATAAGTGGAAGGGATAAGATGGCGTGCGTATTGGCGGTTGTAAAGGCGTCAACACACGCGCGAGCACGCAGCTCGCATGCGGATGCGGCTGATGTCACGGCGTGCAAATAAACCGCGGCAGACTGGACGACGCTGGCCGTGTGACCTTGACGCGCCCCGGGAAAGTTCTCACGAGGCCTGTCACTTCTTGTTCATGAGTCAATCCCAATCAGCGAGTACATGCGCAACACATACCGAGTGTTTTTGTTCAGAACTAAATTACTTGTTTTATTGAATAAAATAGATAGTTTACTATTGTTCTATCTTTAACATCTGCCCTTTTTAAATGAAATTAATTCGCTTTATTATATTTGTAATTCATTTATTCTTTCAATTCCGCTGAAAACATAATTCATTTTATTAGAACGCATGTAGACGGGGGCAATAAAATCACTCTAGAGCTATAATTATTACAAGTTGTAACTGTCACCGGAAGACGTCACGCCGGGCACAACACACATTATAGTTTATTACGTACATATGCACCAGTTACGAGGCACTTTGAGCCGTAAGGGGCAATTTTCGCCGCAAGCGAGGAGCATAAAGGAGGGAGCTCGGTTTCAGTGTAACCACGCCTTAACGCATGTGTAGATGCAAGACCAAGGGGCGGGTTAATGGACTCAATGAATTTTTACGGATATCCAATATGAATGCGATAAATTTGGCGTATGTCTCTTATAAGTGGAATACAAAGGGAAAATCAAACATTTTTAATGAGAAAGCCTGTAACTGAAAATCTAGAGAGATATTAGGTACTCTTAGAAGAAACTTCATAGGTTTTTGCAATTTTTCGGCAGCTTCAGTATTTTTTTTGAAAGAGAACATTGCAAAATAAATCCAATCAAGGTAGTAATAAGGTCGGTAAAGCTACGTGACTTTCAGAGGGAATAAAAGATTCTGTTTATGAGCTAAGCTATTAAACAATACGACTAAATACTGCATAACAGAGTATGTTTCTCTATACGGATCCATGTTTCCTTTTTTCCTAATCTCACTTAAATACTTATCATAAAATTGCGATAGAGTTTTCCCACCGGTTTTCACGAATCCATTGTAGCAAAGATTAAGTTGAAAAATATTCAAAAATAGAACCGGAATCTTTGGTCTATGCAGGAAGTTTGTATGCCAGCAGACCAAAGAGTTCCTAATCTACAAAAAAAAAGTAACCACGCTCGAAAGTGCGTTTCAGCCAGTATCCTAATTATTCTTAACCCACCCAATGAGTATGTGAAAAATTCGCAACCCGAAAAAAATTCGAAGGGTAACAAAACCGTTACAGTAAATGCATAAGGCGGGTGTACATCGTCAATTTGAACACCAGTGTTAGTGCCCTGTGGCGCGGTGATAAGATCTCTTGCTGCATCTGCCAGGGGTAGGCAAGGCAAGGGCCGGGGTTCAATTCCGGTGTTTTGTTTCGGCGCCGTCTGTGGGAACTAACGGCTTAGCTATGATTGGTTTATGATTTGATTTTCATATTTACTTAGTAGTTTTAATTATTGTGTGAGAAATGGGGGTTTTTACCTAATTGTGATTTATTGACCCCTATGAGGTTTGGTTGGGATTGATTGGTCTGTTAACGGTAGTGAACAGTTTTTGCTGAAAGTACAAAACCGTTTTTTTAGGGTTCCGTACCCGAAGGGTGCCTAACGGAACCCTATTACTAAGCCTCCGCTGTGCGTCCGTCTGTCTATCAGCGGGCTGTATCCCATGAACCATATTAGGTATTAGACAGTTGAAATTTTCACAGATTATGTATTTTTCTATTGCCATTATGTTTAAAAAATAATATAAAGTTAAATATAAAAGGGATCCCCATCAAGAAAAACTTTTTTTAACTGAAGTATGTAAATAAAATGTGTAGTGTTAAAATATTGTACGGTGGCTATTTGTATACCTAATTTGTTTAATTTAGCCATTATAGCCAGCCACAAGGCGAGAGTATTTAGCACTCAAAAAGTGTTGTGATTGTCAGTTATAGTTATAATAATATTATACCAGCTTTTGCCAGCGGCTTCGCCCACGTGGATGTTGGAAATTAACCCACGGGAACGTACTACCGGGAACTCCTTCCTTATTCCTTGTCCACATTACAAAGGGAACCTCTGTGCAAAATTTCAGCTTTCTAGGTTAAAGGGTTTGGGCTGGGCGTTAATGAGTCAGCCAATCAGTCAGTCAGGACTTCTCTTTTTATTAAAATTTCAACTAACATCTCCAACAATAACATGCTAGTTTTAAAATCCCGAATTAGAACTTCACATTGGCACAGAGATCCACAGATAATGACAAAAGTGGATCTCCTAATTCAATTTCCACCGTATTTACTATTATGTTCATAGTTTTTGTTTTCTATTAGCCCCGCGTGCTTGTAAAACTCGAAATCCCATAACAATCAAGGCTTAGTGGTATACAAACTGCGTATCTAGTACAATGGCCGAAACTTGCAGCCCTCTAATGAATAAAAAGCGCCGGTGGCCACCCGGTACCACGCTATCGCCGGAAAATCTGCTTTGTTGTATTATTGTACGGGAACGGATTAAACTGTCGCATCGGAACGGCTGTTTTGGAGGAGCTTGGTAGCGGCCAGGTAGGGCATGTGGCGAGATGGTGCGATAACAGGAATTATTCATACGCGCGTTATCGGTCCGCCATCGCTGGGGCTATTGTGAACGCGGCCTAACGCGCGAGGGGTGGCTCCCGGTTGTCGCGGACGCTGTCAAAACGTTGTTGTGTGTATTCGGCCTAATGTGACGCCCGTACGGATTGATTATTGTTTTATTCCGTGTTGTTTACCGTAATGACTCCCGCCCGATGTTCGATTATTTCACTGAAACCCACTACGATGTTATCGAACATTTAACTCGTCCAGCGCAATTCAGTTCAGACAAACTGGCCCTTTAAAATAATTATGATAGCCGCAAGTAGAGGACTGATTGAAATCTATATGTTTCAATTGTCTCATGAATATGTCATGAGTGACTCTTTTGTGACTTTATTTTTAAAACTTTTATCAGATTTACAGTCATTACAATCTGTCAAATGATTTGGGGACACACCGGTCTGATTGAAGGTTTCAGGTGCTGTTGACTTATCTGATTTTACTAATTAAATATGTATTTCAACATTCACTGTCGGTAAGGTTCATTCCCCCAGCAGGTCTAGCCGTGATCAGGCCGCAGTGTACGGGTGCCCTTGTGATAACAATCGTAGATAATCTCAAACTGCGATCGACACCTGGATCGACACGATGCGGGCTTGTGTAGATATATCTATAACATTGTTTGCGACGAATTCATTGACGCAACGATACCATTTTATAATCCAGCCAGCTTTGTTTGGGAAGGTCAAGGTATTAATTTGTATTGTTTTATCTCGGTATAGCATCTGCATAGGTATTGTAAATGCACTGGGTCGTAGTCGTAGATCAATCGTATCTTGTTGAAATCATATAGTAAGTATTAAACATATGTTTCGTAGTAAGTTGAGTAACTAGTTGTTAAGTACCCGCAGTGCGCCGCGGGGATGCTCGGTGTTTGAGCTCCCTGCCGCATTACCCTAGGGAATAGCGTGAAGGGATGCGCCCCTAACTGAAATCAACCAATCGCGGAACAGTTCACCAACACAGATATCATTACCGCCGCCACCCTCGGCTAACAAATGCACCCGTACGTACATATGTTTGCTTTCATTTCTATAAATAATAATTGCCGAATGTTGCTTCAGAAATTTAAATGGGGATCGACTCTACATGAGCATTATAAATCCCCACGTTTTTATATTCATTGAAAAGATCAACTGCACCAAAATCCAAACGTTGAACTAAGCATAATGATCAAAACATTTATGAAGCCCGTATATGCAAACTAATGAACACAGTGTATAATCAAAACTAACACTACTACGTACATAATTAATGAAATTTCCAGCTGGCCTACAATTTTAATTGTTCGCTGTTGTGATACGCCGCTTTTGAAACGTTTCGGAAAAGTAAGGCCTTTTGTTCACGGACGCAGTCATCGAGACCCGCGTAATGCCTCCATTATTTGTTTATCAAATAGCCATTAGAACCCGGAATATTCATGATTACAATTACAACATTTGAGAATGAAGATGTCGTGTGAAAGACCAGTTGTTAGATACAAATGATATTAATTTAGGTGAGCTTGCTGGGGTAACAAAACGCCTTCAAATTGTCCGCTTTAATGACAACAAGTTTTGATGTTTCGGACTCGTGTTACAAAGTTACAATGACTGTCTATCGTTGGATCTCAGCTACGATAATGGTTACTTAAACGCTCGTAAATATGAGAGGTTTAGGTATCAAATTGCGGAGCGTCATCACTATTATGGTTGATTTTGAACAAGTTGTATTTGTGTGCAGGTCGGACGCTGAGCGGCGGCAGCGGGCAGGTGTGCCGGCCGCACTTCCACACGCCGCTGCACCCCTGGCTCGAGTCCAAGGCGCTGAGCGGCGGTGCGTGGGGCAGCGGCTTCCAGCAGGATGCGGCGCAGGCAGACAAGCCCCTGTCGCCCGCGCAGCACCACCACCCGCACCCCCTGTTTTCGTTCCCCCCGACGCCGCCGAAGGACTCGACGCCGGACTCCGTGGCGGCGGCCGCGCTCGGCCAGCAGGACTACCAGGCGGCCGTCGCGCATGCTACCGCCATGAGCGTCGCCTTCATGCAGCAGCAGCAGGAGCTGCCGCTGTGTGGCGACGTCAAGCCCATGATGGGTGCGCCGCCGTCCAAGCAGCGCGAAGGTGCGCAGCCGGACTCGTGCCCCCAGGAGTCGAGCCAGCCCTCCGGGGAATACAACGCGCAGTACAACGCCGCCGGCGGCGACTACTACAACTACCAGGGCAAGGGGTATAGTGGGCAGCAGCAGAGCAAGCCGCGACCGAACAAGACGCGGACGAGCGCCGGTGAGTCCGCGGTCCGCACCGCACCGCACCGCTCCCGCTGCGTGCACTCACCACACACACCACGCGCGCTTATCCGATCACTAATAACTGCATCACTGACTCAAGATATCACAGTAAGCGTTCAGATGATCCACATCTCTCGCTCACGATACCCACTCGCATTACGCCTAGAAAAGCTTTCATTTAAAATGGTCTCAAATCAGTTAATAAATCAAATACGCGACCATCCAAGGCCTAATAGAAGTCTTTACAGAATGGCAGCGGGGATATGCCGCGTAATTAGAATCTCTACAGATTGTCTCATCAACACTTGAGATATATTAATTCGATAAAAGTAACAAGATTAATATTTCATTTGGTTTCGAAATGGCATTGTCGAGTGATATCGCGATATGTTCGGATAAGCGCGGCTCTTGCACCGGGGGTTGTGGCGCCTCACGAGTTTCCAACACGGTACTAGGGCTTGGGATCATGTCGGTATTAACGCTTCTCTTACTAACTGCTCAATGGTGGAGGTGTTGTACTAATAATTTATCATATTGGCTCTTTGCAGTTACTGAACGTGATAAATTCTCAGAGTTGCAGGAATCGTGGTTAGTTTTTCGTTGGAAAGCGTATAGTTTCAAAGCGAATTTAATCAATCTTCAGTCGGTACATGAGAGCAGGAATTCCCCAATTAACTTGTCTAATATATTTACGGTGTAAGTCGGCGGACGGGCGGTGCACACTTCATTGTTACGCGGTACATGAGAACTGACGCGGCCTCGACTGATGTTGACCAAACAAACCAGACGTTTCTCATTATTTAATTGCGACCTGCCATTGTTTTCTAACTAGATAATTAAATAAATTCTCTTAAGTAGATTTCTATTAGGTGAAGTGACAGTCCTCTAAATTAGGAGAGACGGCTCTGGTTTACTTTCACAATTAAATGCGACGCTTCTTCTCTTACCTTATTTTCTGAGGAAAAGGTCTAAGTACAGTCCGCGTCGTTGAGAGAATGCGGTTCTGACACCTGTCAGTTGGATAATTTCTAAACTAATAAGGATCAAATTCGCAAAACACATATTCGTTAAGTGTGACACTGACAAGTCTCAAGAATGCATTATCTCGACGGCCGGACTGTACCTATCTAGTCTCGCATAGGACCTACATAATTATTCCTAATGAAGTCAAAGATGACCTTTAATTTGTTAGATGCGTTTTCGTAACGAGAGCACTCTAATCCATCAGCCACGTCATTGCCAACATAACACAATGAATTACACAACACTAATTGTATTAACACCACATAATGCAGCTTTATTTTATATTTGAAAATGTAATTATATCTCCCGTACTTGTTAAACTTTGACAATGGCCGGGAACCAAAATGGCGGCTTATTGTCTCATATTAGAATAATGAATGTGCAGAATTATGTACAATGACTGTTAATATAGACAGACAATTAAATAGTTCCCGTTACAATTATGTTTGTTCAATATTTTGTGAAATTTAAAATGGATTAGCATGCTGGCTCACGAACGCGGTCGCAGCTAGATTGTTATAATGGATTTCTCATGATATAATTAGAATCGTATTGAAAAAAAGTAGGCGCTGCGTTAATTGCGCCGGATAAAGCCATTAACTAAGTAGTCACTTACTTATTCTTTTACACTTCCGTGTATTATGAAAATGTAAATCTCTCCAAAGAATTCGTTTCGCAAATTCTTTCAAGTGTTATACAACAAAGGTAATTTGTTGTGATTTAAGATGTCGACAGTAATTAGGTCTATTGTCTGTTCTAACAATTCATTTTTAATTAAATATTCATAGTAGATTGAATACAATCATTGGCATTGCAACGAGAGAGAGCGGATTAAAAATGTCATTTGACATTTAGCCCTCGCCCACAGACTAAAAAGTCTCCCACAGACAATTAGCATTCCATTTTCAAATAATGCAGATGAAGCAAAAGTATGTCATTTTTAAAAAAAGACTTTCAAGGGTGGGTTGCACCATCTTACTTTAACAATAACAAGCATCGCACCTTCTGTTAAAGTACCTGTTACATAAAAGATGGCTTGCTCCATTTGAGAATTTGTTAGCTGACGTCATAACTTTAACTGAAACCTTAACCGCCCTCGCTTCGCTGGTTAAAGTTAGTGTTAATGTTAAATATCAGATCAGGGTAGCTACCTACCTACCCTGATAACTTTACCGGTGCAACACATTTGGCAGTAACCGTTAAAGTCAGCGTTAAAGTTATTGTCAAATTTGACATAAACACTATTATGGTGCAACCCAGCCTTAGTTATTGTAAATAAAGATTCTTCAGGTTTTAATCCAATTTACACAATGTCACGCGTCGTTAAGTTTTTGTTAAACCAACGTGTTCTTGATAATTGTCGTAAAAAACTCAATACACGCCCGCTATGTAATGTGTGTTTGTAATTGGAAATAGTTTACTAGCTCACTTATTTAATTGATAGTCCGTCGTACACGTTCCCCGAATAATTTCTTTTTAATATTATTTTTTCATAATTAATCATCACGAAACAACGGCTTATGATGCTTTTATAATTGGTATTAACAATAACTAATTAATTTTTATTGCGTAGGTTTGTGAGGATATAAATACAAGATGAAGTATGATTTCCATTTTGAACAAGGGGAAATCTTGCTGTGTTATATTAGTTATCCTGTTAGCCAATTCGACAATAGAGTCTCGAAACACACGGGAGGTGACATTAAGACGCAGATAAACGCCAGCGTCCTTGAGTGGCTAGCTTGCGTATTCTGTGCTGAGTTCATGCAACGCGTCGTACGTCCAGTCAGTAATGGGACTCGCCCATCAAGGACCGCTGCGCTGTCCTAAATTAGACGCATTATTAGTTTATCACATAAGACAAAAGGTATTATATTAAAACAGGTATACTAAAAGACAAATAATTAAATTATCTTTAAAATGGTGAAGGTTTCATAAAAATATGCTTGATAGTTTTTGCGTGATTCTCAGTTTTTTATCAGCGTTAGACATACCTTTACAAATTATTTAAACTATTTAATATAAACATAATTTGAAATATTCACATATAAAGATAATAAGAAAAAGCTCTTATTTAACATATATTTTTTCCAAATTATTAACACTACTCGTTTATACGTGATCTATTATTATCTATTTATCGTTTATTTATTTTATTTATTTATTTATACGTGATCTTTAGTTTAAAATAATTAAAAATCCCTTATCGTTGCGTGTTGACTATTAGGTGCTTGACGGGCCATCAAATGTGTTGGAGCCGCTGAAGTATATACTACGTTGTATATATATCGGCTAGTAGGTGGCAGTTCCTTGGTGGAAGCGGTATTATGATAATGCGCGGCGGCCGGATGTGGACCATTCCATTGTGCTAGCGATCGCTTGACCTCGAGCCTCCTGCCTATTACAATATACGCGGACTTTAGGACAAATTAATGCAGCATTTGATAGCAATGTTTGAGGACTATAAGTATTGCTGTTTTTAGCATAAAGATAGAAGCTACTGCGATTGATAGCTGGATCCGTTCTGTTTAAATCGCTGTTTTTCTTCTGTTTAAATCGCCGTTCTGTTTAAATTTAAATCGCTGTTTAAATTTAAGTCGCTGTTTTAGCGTATTTGTTAATGTTACTCACTTTAATCGTTGGTGGAAGCTTGTAATTGGCCATCTGTTACACATTGTACTTATTAGGGAAATATATTAGCTGTAAGCTTTCCTAAAATCAATAAAATAAAATAAAAATAAAAATATACTTAGTCACTGGTTCAAAGGGTGAATGCAAAAGGTTATCAAAGTCAATTGTTAGGTAAACCAAAGTACCTACTCGTACCTACTCAAGTAGTTCGGCCTTCGGTCCTGAACATCGGATAATGTTATAGTATCAATTCTTTGTACATTACGAATTAATGATACAAGATTAAGTACAACGTAGCATTTAGATCGAACAATCGAAAAATCGTGACCTAAAACGTAGTTTGTATTTGAAGAATGTCATGGAAAGGGCAATTCGAATAATAAACGGTCAGTTCCAATGGTAACCTGTTATTATACAGGCTATTTCTTAAACAGTACCATTCAACACTTTCTAAAACAATATTGCGTTCACTTAGACTGTATTCAAATTATTCAATGATTTTGTGTTCAATAACAATTCAAATGCAGCCGCTTTGTTTCGCTGATAGAGAACCTTGCGATCATTTTCTGACTGCCTTTGGTAAAGCCGAGAATTGAGCGTTGAGTAAGACATTCAAAGCAAGCCTTATAATATATAGTTTTCTTCGTAAATTTGACATAATGCGGCAGAAAACCTGCAACAAGAGTTCGTTCGCTTGAATATCTTGAGTAATCCGTGTGAAAATCAATAATTAATTGGATGATGGTTGACAGTGGTAGAGAAAATTTCGCGTGTAACATTCGGATGCGAGTCACGCGCCGTGTTGCAGCAACGCGCGCGCGCATCGGTTGCGCAACCAATTAGCGGTGACGTGCGCCCGCGCCACGGACCGCCACACAACAGGAATGAGGCTCCGGCAAACTCTTAATATGTTATTATTTTTGCCCGACGACGACGCAATACTTTTTATTATGTCCAGTATAATACCAACAGACAACACTAAATACAATTAATAAATCTTTCTCTCACGTTTTCAGTGGTACTTAAACTTACTTAGTTACTTAGCAACAATTAATTTAATCCGAACGTATTTTAAATGAACGTTTCCAAGTTTATTGTACAAAGTTAGTGTTGGTAGGTATAGTACATTCGTCACGGTCTGCCGACGCGTATTGTTGCTCACAGTGTTGCATCAACATGAAATTTGCATTTTACGTTGGACATCCGCGGAGCTATTAATTCAATTATAAAATTAGAGGACAGAGATGTTACATTAACTTGTTTAGCTTGTAATACATGCTGCATCCGAACGGTTCATGGTTTCATGCAAATCGAACAGTTAAGTCTGGTTATAGCAAAAAATCGTATTGCGGACCGGTCGTAAGTATATGGAGTCGGACATTACATGACCGGTATATAATAATTACATCGAGTTCAGTGCAAGTTGCTACTGAGCGGCATCGCATCGCTCGTCACACGTAATTATCTCGCAGTATGCTAATGACGAATGCAAATACGAGCGTCCGACCGCCGACCGACGCAGCATCGGTTCGAGTGCAAGCGCCGTGAAAAATGGCTTCATTCCTGATTACTACACATTATACCTACCAACCTACCAACTATCAACCGATAGTAAATGACTAAACAAAAGTGAAATAGAATTAGCCAGTCAATGACTTGTAACATCCCTTTTTTTGCTCTTAACATATTTCCTGGCAACACAATGCTCAATAAAAATAAACCTCGAGCGAGACCATCAGCTTCCATTAAATTTTTCTATTTGCATACAGGCATATAATTAAAGCGTAATAACAGCCTCTGTGGCGCAACAAAGAATAAGTTTTGAGCAATAATTTAATGGTTTGTATGCAAAATAGCCTCACCGTTACGTGTTGATGGGCCGATGCGCCGCGAGAGCGCGTCACGGTACACGAGAGCGAATTAGTCCTTCATTTAAATTACATTACCCTGATGCACATTAACGTTCTACGTGACTATGTACGAGTTTTTACTTTGTGGTTTCATCGAGCAGTAACGGGTTTCGTTTGTTTCGAACGCATCGATAGCTCTGAGGTCAACATCGCTCGAGTCGCGCGCGAGTTGCACTCTCAGCGAAACGCGCCGTATGCAGTGTTTTCCCTACGCGGCGGGAGCGTGTGAAAACTTTGCGAGTTCTCGACGGCCCCGAGTGCCTGGAGACTCTCGAAAAATAAAAACCGCCCACTCGCCTACGTAAATATGGCAGATGAAAATCTTTTATCGCGGTCACGTAGCGCCGCCGCGTCACGAGCGCACGTCACTCCGGGGTATAAAGAGCGCGCCGCATTCTAATTTTGAATAAACACTGGAATTTTTCGCTGAGCCTCATACGTTTTGCAGTAGATCAGGATAGGCAGTCTCTGTGGCCTCGTACCGTTACGGATGAAATAAAATGATATCTTTATGTCGAGTCTAAATCACGTGCCGGGCGGAGCTGCTCGGGCAGCCGAGATCGTCCGTCAGTGGAAATTAAGAAATAACTCTTCGATGTGAATGTATTAAAACGTTACCATTGAACCGGATCGAACAATTAAATCGGATAGTAATTAATCAGAACAGTGTTCTCTTTAATAATACGTGTAATGTCGATGTATGAGGGGCAAGCCGCTGTAAATCTTATGATACGTCGCCGCCCGCGGCTCCACGGGCTTTCACAAACGTTTTTACCAATAGAGACGTTACTAATGAACTGAATCCGTCTCTAAAGCTAGAAACACTATCATAAAACATCGCGGCTCATGTAATATCCTGTTATTTTTTCCTAATAATCGTTATTGGTGTTTATTTATTACAAACTTCGATACAAATTACAGGTTTTATCGATGTAACAAAAAAATATAAAGGGTTAGTCAAAAAAGTGAGTCGTTGGCCCGATCGCAATAAGTTTTCGATAAGGTCCGGGCGATTTAATTGCCGGTTTTGATCTGGTTTTACATAAAAAAGATGAATGGCTGCACTGCCTAAAGCTCGTAAAACATTTTCGGTTCGTTTAACGTATTTTTTCTATCAGATATTCGAGCACTTTCACCTTCGTAGACGTTCCCGCGTGTTATTATTTATTCAGCACACCGTTCTGTGTCTGGGGATTTGGATAATCAGATCTAGATACATAATTATTACGATACCTATTGATACGCTTCCGATCGATATGCTCGGCTCAAACCAGTTCTATACAAACACTGACAGATAAGTACGGGGCGGGTGTTTGTCACGCGTCCTCTGATTTCCCACACTGATAGTACTTAGTTTGTTATCGAACGCCTCTGAGGAGGATGCGAAGGTGTAACGAGCTTTTAAATTCGATCTCGGTAAATCATCGATCGTGTAATCGAGTTTAGAGAAAGATTGTGGGCGGCGCGCGCGCATCCCATATGTGAACACATCCTCTCACTAACCATGTAAGCACTTTGGTAAAATTGCTTATTGTGATCTTTAAAAATCGTATTAACAAGTTCCCCGGAGGACGGCTCATCCTGGGGTCAGATTTGCATGAATTTATAAACTTAACGCATGAGTAAATTATCGACTTAGCGTTTTATTTAGTTCTGTATTTCATCGCTTGGCTAGTTTGATGAATTAGGTGTCAAATGTAGAATTTATAAGACCGTTTTTTGTTTCGATTCGTTTACGAAGATTTGCAATTCAAGTCGGTTCATGGATGAGGGGCCATGGCTTGCGTTTGCAATTGTTTTAGACGTAGGCACAATATAATAAGGAAACTGCGAACAAACGTACGAAACGGCACACACACAGACGCGCGCATCGACGAAACCCCTAAGCCACAGTAAATATACTGATGCTGGGCTACATTAACCGATGACATTCGCCAAATTGAATGAGCATTGACATTGACCGCTCAAGTGTGGCCATTCAATTTATCGTGATAATTATCGGAACAATTACAGCGTTGTTTATGGCGATGACGGGCATTGACGTTGACGTTAGTGTGGCCCCAGCATGAGAGCACCGCGATTATCGCTTGGGGCCTCGTCGGTGCGCACTCAGTGTGTGTGTGCTGTTTCGACCGTTTGTACGTAGTTCCCTTACTGTCCATATATTTGTTGTGGCGTAGGTGTACAATTACACACAGCGAAAATTAGCATGTGGGTAATAGTTTATAGCTCTGGTGCCGCTCTGTTTAGCGCTAGACGCTCACCAATGTTTTTGCAACAACTATTTATTTTTGTAGCAACTTGCTTTTGTTGTTGCAGTCCAAATTATTATGCGCTATTGATCTATGATAGTTAATGATGATTTTTTTAATGTTTCCTTTTATATGTGAATGAGGATGAGGATTTTTATTAGCTTATTTAAAGTCTAAAACTATATTATTTGTTGAAAAGTTTTTCTAATTTTAATAGAATGCAAATGGTGATGTGCCTAAGGGCGTTTCTTGGTTGTACGTCAAACTTAACTACCGATGCAAGCGTTACTTTCTCTTAATTTTCCTTCGCGTGTAAAAAATCTTGATATTTTTTCTTCAAAGTGAAACTCGTTGCGCTTTCCCTAGTTAATTGAATATCTTACTATTTTTTTCGTAGTAATTGCAATTATGTTGATGTTAAGATAAAAGTGTTGTGAAGGATGATGTAGAACATTTCTGTAAGTGCTTGGTGTTAGCATGCTTTGTTAGTTAGTGAAATTCTATTTGTAATGTTTCTGAATGTGATTTTCTCTCATCTTTCCCAGCCTGCCAGGAGACAGGTAATTTCCACCCTTCCATACAATGCTATATTTTCTATGGTTTGGTACATTGTATTCGTTTTATTTGGCAGTTTTTTCGACTTTGGTTTTGGTGTTACCGTTCTGCTTTACCTTTATTTTTGCCTTGCATAAACTCATTTTGTTTTTAACTGTGAAATAATATTCAGTACAAAAGCTATTTTTATTCATTTTAACGACATTCAGACTTACGTTAAATAATAACTTCTTTCAAAACCTCATTGTAAAAACAAAATAAAAAAAAAAACTCTATTTTTGAACTTCCTAATTCAAATTCTGTATCTACTAAAGGCCTGAACACATTTATCTCACCCTATTTTCGTACCCCATCTGACTATCTTGTCTGCAACACAGAGGGGCGAGAATGCGTCAACTGCGGGGCGACCAGCACACCTCTCTGGCGACGTGATGGCACTGGACACTACCTCTGCAACGCCTGCGGTCTCTACTACAAGATGAACGGACAGAATCGACCCCTGATCAAGCCCAAGCGAAGATTGGTGAGTGTAAGAATCCGACCAATTTTGTTGTTTTTGATTGTCTGGGTAAACCGATGAAAAAAATGAAAAGAGGTGCAACGTAAGTACCTACTTACTGCAGAAATTCACAAACGTTCCTCGTACTATTTTCAAGACTTCCAAACGTTTAGTCGGCCGCCGATTGTGAGCGTCGAATTCAAAATGTATGAAAAAATAACATCAGCCGCGACTGACTATCCATTGTTTTTCATAGATTCTCACTGTTGAAGTCGGCGGCCGACTATACGTTTGGTGTGAACACGTCCTTAGGCACCTTAATAAATCTTCTATTACTTTAAAGGAATATTTAAAATAATTTATCGAATATAATACAGAGCTGACTAAAAAAATGAAGTCAATGTGCGCTAAACCACAAACGCCGCTATAATAAATAATATGAATTCTGACATTCAGCTTGTCATGTTTATGTATGTTAGATCGGTTTATCTAGACAAGTTCTTAGACACTTTTTGGAATTCTAACAAATTAATAATTTCACTACTACAACACTGAAATATCCGCTACCGTTCGTATATCAAGTTTTAATTAAGTTCCAGACATCTGTTACGTTATTCGATTCGACTCGTTAATCCCAATCAATCCCGTTTAGAACTAATGTAGTGCATTAATTAACAAACTATTATAATAATTAGATTAACGTGCAACTATGATGTATTGGCTCGCTACACTACTTTTTACCACGATGCTTCGTTTCCAAGTACACAGTCGTCGTAATAAAAGCGATTCATTTTACGATTGTAGATCAAATCAAACACCCGTTTTATTAACATTTGGGCGCAATGTTACCCACAGTGCTCCTTTTCCAAGTCGCGTGTATTCGAGATAAAATTCCTTCATTTACAAATAGCATAGCGAGACAATCTCGGAGAGAATGGGTGTTGTGTACAGTTAAGGGGCAGCAATAAAAAGGCGGAGCATGCACGCCCGAGCACGACACCGCATTAAGCGCTCCCACAAATTGGGCTCTTATGAAAGTTGAACGTTTCGACGAAAGACCTCAGCGTCCACTAAACTGGCCTCTACATGACCGCCATAAATCTTGGAGTTAACATTTAATCTAAGGTCGGGTACGCATAAAACTGAAACAATGCGACATACGGCCCGCTCGGTGTCACGTCAGTCCATGTCGGCTAACGAGTGGCCCGTGCGCACAATTGTACGTACAATTTACCTTAATACCCGTCTCGCAGACATAAACTAGCGGAATGGCTCGGAGTATTTGCCTTTTGTTGGCCAAATTACGTAATGCCAGCGTTATGATTTCATTGCAACGTACAACGTTATGGCTGCGGGCCACATGCGTATAATAGCGTTCCTGTTTAACGATTAGCCAAATTGATAAAGTAAGTTAAAGTAACTTTTTTTGTTTCTACAATAGTATAATAGGAGCGATTTTGTAAAACAACTTATACGAGAGCGAAGTCATGGTTTTTAAACCCGGATGTTCGTAACGCGGTTTTAATATTTAGATTCACTGTAGTGTGGAGAGATACCGTTAATGTGCTGCGGGGAAAGATTGAATTCTCACTTTTATTTTCGTTGTGAGAAATTATGAGACAATGCGCGCCTCTTGCTGCTGTCCGTGCTCTTGGCTAATCCTGAGGAGCGTCTGCCAGTTAGAAGTCATTGGCACAATGACTCTAATAAAGTTATTTAGAAACCAAGATAACTTTTATTTTTATGGCGATACAATAGTGCTAACTGCCGCTAAGTAGGTTCGTTTCCTTTACCTACGTAAATACAAGAGCAGCTGTTATTGTCTCTCTGTGCTCACTCTTGAAGTACGATATCGCAATATGAATGTATCAGGTCGAGTACCTCATTGGCAACACAAACTTATCGATTGCAAAACAAAGGCCCAGCCTAGTCCTTTAAGTTCGTGTCCTAGACAATAATATTCCGAGTTCACTAACTAACCACTTTAAACATCAATCTGCAAACAATCTTATTAGAATTAATTAAAACTAAATTGTTACACGGCAAAATGGCGGCAATTAAGGCATTAAGAAACAACGGCCTTGTTCTAACTAATTGGACAATACGTTGAATATTTAATGCAAGCACAACAATGAATTAAAACAATAATTTCTATTCATAATAATTGGACTAGCCCAATTATAAACTGCACTTGACACGAATTAGAATTAAGTGGGAAACTTGGGACAATACGCAGTCTAATGTGTGGACTAAATACAATTATTTTTCTTAATAAAGTAATGGCGGTAACCTTGTATTAAGACAATAGTGTTACAGAAACTTTGCGTAATCTCTGTGGAATATTGCACACATTAATTAGTGAAATAGGATTATTCGTTGAACTTTAATGATGATTTATGAGCATTAAAAATCCAGTTGATTAATAAAAAAAACACTTAAGTAGGTACTAAAAATAGCACCTTTCTCTCTTCCCCTAAAATGTGGAAAGTTAGAGGCTCTTCTTCGTGAAAAGGTAACGACAATTTTTCCTCAAGCCCTCAAGCGATTTGTGAAGTATGGTTTGGACGACAATGTCTCAAAGATGAAAAAAATCTGCGTTAAATATATTTTTCGTAGATAAAAAAATCTGCGTTAAATATGTTTCTCTTAGATAAAAAAAATCTGCAATAGTTAAGATAAAAGCAACTGAACTAAATTAATAAAGACACGGTTTCTTTTAAGACACACTTTCTCTATGTTTTTTTAGTAAAGCCAAAAAGTTTAATATTTTAATCCAGTAAATGCAGTCCAGTAAATTAAACTAAATTACGAGAACCACAGACAAAGATTAATTTCCTTACACAACTTCTGTCACTTTGCTAAATTAAAAATGCAAATAGAGATACACCTATTTGCGGCTGTGGTGAATACATAGCATTAATATGTTAAAACCTAAGATTTTCTACGATAAAGATTTTATTACGAAAATATAGCAATTTTAGTGAAATTTATTTATAAATATATTTTTTAATTAACAACTCGAAAGTTTAAATTTTTTACTAAGAAGAAGTAATTTTGTAGCTATGCAAACTGAGGTCTAAAAATATTTAAAGAGAGTAAATAGCTTGTCTTATTTTGTATTAATTACTGCACTATATTTTTATATCTTTTTAATTGTTTCTGAAATAGAATTACAGCATTTTATCATGGTCCATAAGTTTAATTTGCTTTGTTATGTATGCATTTCGTCATAACAGGACTAAATACACTTTGCTTATTAGCATTTATGCAAAGTTTATTTTAAAACACTTGACTTTTAAGTAGGTATACTGAATTTCATATTCTTTAAAAGTCTCATGAGTAATTCACTCCTATAAGAATAAATTAAATTAAAAACAATTTTTCACATTTACATTTAAAATCCAAGCATTTAAAAGACACAAAACTTCTTGATATGTCTTTGCGCAGTATAATTCATAAAAATATTTACTTTGCGCAAACTCGTAACGTCGGCAAGCTTTGTTTGTCAGTACTGACAACGTGAACAATAAATTGTATAAGTATAAAATAGAATTATGGAAAATAAAAGAGTATGCGTGTGCACCTGTATTTCTGAACACTTAAGGGACCATACCCACTAGACACAAACACGTGTTTGGACCTCAACTTTGACGTTTGACAAGTGTGTTTTTGAAACATGTTTAATATTTGTCTACAAATGTATGACATGGGTTTTTTTGTCACATTATGCTTATTTTCTTTTTCTCCTCAAATGGTAATCAATGACATTATGTCATGTCCTAAGATAAAGTTAGTCTGGAAATAACTTTCCTGATCTATGGAAAAAATTACTACATGTTGTGTAGTATATTGGTTTATTATTCAATGTCAATAAATTACAGGGACAGTTGTACAGTACATGTCCATCTACCACGTTATAATTATACATGAAGAGACATGTAGGTAATGAAGTTCTTATTGATGGTAAAATTAGTATAATTTCCTGTAATTCTTAGTTTTTGTGTCACGTAGGCCATTCATTTAGTTGTACTTATTCCATCCTATTACAAGAAGTATTGAACATCGTTTAAACTACAGTCGTGTTGTTTGATTATTCTTATCATCACTCTAATGATGCATTCCCCAGTGTAATACAAACATTTTCATGTATTTTATGTTGTTTTTTGGTAACATTGCCAAAAAATAAGACTTTTAATTTCCACTGTGGATGATTAATCTAATTATCAGTATTTTTTTTTTTTTGTTAAAAACCAAACTACAAAAACTGTGTCAAAATCCCAGTCAGTGTGCCGCCACCTTAAGTTCAAAAGCAATAAAACTGCGCAGGCGACTATAAAGAGCTTCATACTTTACGAGGGGTATCTCGCAATATATCGCCGGTCACCAAGCGGGAGCCGACAGAAATATAAGTGGACACTAGTGTCAACGTTATGCGTTTTTATTTGCATGTGCTATATGGTTGTAACTGCGAATAGGATAGTGTTTTTGGAATGAATGCGAATTTAACTTAAAGTAATAAAAAATCTAAAAAGGTGCAAATAGATAGGCTGCAATCAGTCTATATTGCATTTGGGCGCCTCAAAACTTAATGATGACCGTAATCCGGCTGCCAGAAACATCATCATGCATCACACTGAATCTAACTGAACGGTTGATGTCATCGATCACCGTCAGCTGAGTTTCTGGATTTAGAACCTATGGAAGTAGGGACCGATAACTTTTATTCTGATAGAATAATTATCTATTTTCATTTGAATGTGTCAATGGCCTTCAAAATGGCTAGAAAAAAAGTAGAAAATAGTTTATTGTGTAGTTGAAAAGCAGGTACAAAGGTTAGACACAAATTGAAATGTCATTAACGTAAACGAAGCAAAAGGAGTATGTAAGGATCGTAGCAGGTGGTGTTCTGTAGTTCCTGCCTACCCCCATGGGAAGAAGACGTGAGTTTATATTAGGTTGGGGAAAAAGTCTTTTCGCATTATAGTATGTATGAACTTAAAATAAAATCTCTTTGGCTATACTATTTGTATCTGGCTGGTTTTGGTATCATTGAAAGTTTAAACTTTAAAGAACATAATTCCAAATTCAAATTAGGAAAATGTGTGATTTTCATTTGTTTTTCGTACTGTCAAGATGAGTGAATCTAATGAAGAAATTCGATACATTTTAAAATTTTACTACAAAAAAGGTAAAAATGCAACGAAAGCCGCGAAAAAAATTTGCGATGTTTATAGACCCAGTGCAGTGTCTGTGAAAGTAGCACAAATTTGGTTTAAGCGTTTTCAATCCGAAAATTTTGATGTCAAAGATGCACGTCACTCTGGTCGCCCTATTAAGGATAAAATGGATGCCATTTTTGAAAAAGTGGAGCAAGATCGGCATATCAGTAGTTACGACGTAGCTGAATAACTGGGAATTGACCACAAAACAGTTTTGGCGCATTTGAAAAAAACTGGGTACACAAAAAAGCTCGATATTTGTTTACCTCACGAGCTCACTGAAAGAAACCTAATGAATCGTGTACTCATTTGTGATTCTTTATTACGACGTAATGAAACCGAACCATTTTTGAAGAAGCTGATAACTGGTGATGAAAAGTGGATCACGTACGACAAGAACGTGCGAAAAAGGTCGTGGTCAAAGGCCGGTCAGGCTTCACAGACTGTGGCGAAACCCGGGTTAACTCGCAACAAGGTGATGCTGGGTGTGTGGTGGGATTGGAAGGGCAATATTCATTATGAGCTGTTACCACCAGGCAGGACCATCGATTCTGAACTCTACTGCGAACAACTGATGAGATTAAAGCCAGAAGTTGAGAGAAAGCGGCCGGAATTAGTCAACAGAAGGGGTGTGGTTTTTCATCATGATAACGCTAGACCTCACACATCTTTAGCCACTCAGCAAAAATTAAGAGAGTTTGGTTGGGAGGTGTTAATGCATCCGCCGTATAGTCCTGACCTTGCACCTTCAGATTTCCACCTGTTCGGTCTCTTCAGAATAATTTAGGCAGTGTCAGGGTCATCACGAGAGGACTGCCAAAACTCCTTGTCGCGGTATTTTGATCAGAAGTCCCAAAATTTCTATAGCAATGGGATCATGTCCCTACCTACAAGATGGCAAAAAGTTATCGAACAAAATGGTACCTACATACTTTAGATAAATGTAAATAATGTATATTAAAAAATGTTTTGAATTTTCTTAAAAAATGCGAAGAAACTTTTTCCCCAACCTATTATATGTATGTATGTTGTAATGTCATAGGTGACTTAAAATATTATCGACAGCTGGGTTACATAGGAAGTGTTAGTTGCCAGTGTACCCCAAACTCAGTCAGTCTGTATCTTGGAGCTCGGTGTTGCAGCCCAGAACATAGCTTCGAATACCTTTTCTATTCATGTTACAAGGAATAGGGCTGATTAAAAAAAAAAATAAAAAAAAAATATATACAACGTGTCGTTTTGCATCCTCGTCAAATTTAAGGGTGTGGTATAAACTATCAAACCGAATAACTTTTTCCATGGCACCAACATCGTAATCGCGAAAAAATAATCAGCCGTCCCATTGATTTGCGTCGAGTAGGTATTGAAGTTTTCTATGGGACAGTTGAAATTTTTTTCGCGATTACGATGTTGGTCCCATGGAGAAAGTTATTCAGTTTGATATCACATCCTGAAATTTGAAGAGGATGCAAAACGACACATTGTACACTATAATATAAACAAGGAGCTCGTGGCTAGGTAATAACAGCCGTATGGGTTGATCCATCAGGTTAAGCTTCGCTTGCCGGGGTTGGTCAGTAGATGGGTGATCATTTTTACATACCGAGACTCCTCCGTGCCTCAGAAAGCACGTTAAGCCATTGGTCCCGGCTGTCTTTCGTGGATCTTTGACAGTCGTTACGGATCGTCAGAAGCCCGAAAGTCTGACAATTAGTCTTACCAAGGGGTATCGTATTACCCAGTTACTGGGTTGTGGAGTTAAGATAGACAATCGGTCCATGCAAAATGCTGGTATTCAGCTGCATCCGATTAGACTGGAAGCCGACCCCAACAAAGCTGGGAAAAGGCTAGCCAGATCGATATAATATACTATAATAAATATTAGGGCTGTAGAGTTGATCTTTGCATGTTTTCATGATATGAAATGAAATAGACAGGAAAATAGTTGATTTTCCTATAAGGAAAAATTTAATAAAATCCAGTTGTGGTATTTAGGTATGATCAAATTGATACTGGCAATCAATCATCATCTAGAGGCCTACAATGATGATTGATTGACATCCTGATAAAGGAAGACGCGTTTTTCCTTCCTTCTTGTTTGTTACTCACATTTTGTTTGAAGATTTCCTTTTAGACTATTTCCTCAACCATCTATTTATCGGTGGCGAAAGAGGTGGCGGGATTACCTGGACTCGTACCGGGAGGGTTGGTTCGAGGTGGCGCGGGAAAAGAGTTCCTGGAAAGACTTTGGGAAGGCGTTTGCCCATAATTTCACATCGTCATCATCAGCCTTTAGCAACTGCTGGACATAGGCCTCTCCAATAGGGTGGAGGGAAATGTATGGAGATTTATTTTTTTGTTTTTTTTTTTTTTGTAATAGCATAGTGGTAAAAAGCTGTGTATGAACGAGTAAATGAAGTATGTATGTGAAATATCATTTATGTATTATAATGGTTTGAGGTGCTCCAGCAACTAATTTCGTTCATTTTTGACAACCTCATTTTTATGTTGTTTGAAACCTATATTTTTATGTAAGTAATAATAAAAAAATATATAAAAATTTGGAGTTTATGGTGCCCCAAAATCTCAAACAACAATAAATCGAGAATTTTGCAATAATACATGCGATACATATTTATGAAAAAAATAGCCAATCAAGTAGAAAATTCAAGTATTATAAAAAAGCATCATCTGACCCTGATAAAACCATCACGTTTTTCCTCTCCTCTTCAAATGAAGTGTGGCAACCTCTCTCATCCAGTTTTTACCAGCTTAATCCTCATCTTAAAACTAAGATTATTTATTTGTTAAGGAAACAAATAAAATACTTACCACAATTATTTCTCTCGCAATGCGCAAGAGTGGATTAAAGAGCGCTTCTACGAATGGCGATATATCGCACGGCGCGGGAGCACAAATATAAGTGTACAGTAGTGTGGACACGTATCCTACGCGATTATGTTACATGTGTAACTTAGCTATTTATTTACTTACAGCAATATAAAGCTTAAGAGGATATATCGAAGCGTGGTTTAAGCTCGGTGTGCAAGTGCAATAGTTTGATGCACGAGAAAGATTCACGCGCACCAGAATTTAAACGCGCTTCGTTTAAATGTAGATTTATCACAAAATGCTGTACTTAAATCAATTTTTAGCTTAGTAAGTTCTTAAGATATTTAAATACCTTTTTACCAAATTTTACTGCACAATAAGGAACTGTTTACGTATAATCGTATAAGTCAGGAAGTAGAAGGAACTACTTGGGAAATTTTTTCGACTGAAAAAATTTCAAGTAATCGTTTTTCGGTTTTAGTACAGCAATAGACAATATAGTCAAATAACATATATGGAAAATCCAAATGATTTTACCATATTATACATTTGGTTTTATAGGAATTTTAAAAACACAAAATTATCGATGTATCCCCTTAACAAGCCGCGTAATTTATTTATTACTTGTGACCGTTTTGTGTAAACTTATACGCGAAAACATAAAAATAGAGTTAAAAGTTAAAGGTTTTATTTCCATAGTGTAGACTGGGCCTACGAAGTGCTACGAACAATTCTAAATTGTTAAGCCGTTGGTCCCGGCTGTCATTCGAAAATCTTTGACAGTCGCAACGGGTCGGTCGCAACGGTATATATTATATTTCACGTTCAGAAAGTGCTGATTCTCAGCCTAATTTGAATAAATGATTTGATTTTGATTTTTTTGGTAGTCAGAAGCCCGAAAGTCTAACAACCGTCTTACCAAGGGGTATCGTATTACTCAGTAACTGGGTTGTGGAGGTCAGATAGGCAGTCGTTCGTTGCGGTTAGATAGGAAGCTGACCCGAGCCCGAGCATAGTTGGAAAAAGGCTAGGCAGATGATGAAGTATGTAAATAATTTTGACTAGAGTATTTTATATCTCATTATTGTTATATTTTAGTAACAAAATGTATGGAAGTAACGCCATCTATGTTGTAAAAAATTGATATTGTTTATAGCTGTCATTCTGTCAATAAAGTCAGTCGTTATCCGAGAGTGCACGTTTTAATAGGTTATGGGCGTATGTCCTTTTTTTTTCTTAAGTAATTTTGGGTTACAGTTTAAGAAAAGTGCTGAACTATCGCGTAAATAATGGCTGTGAACTATATACAAAGTGTTCCCAAACTCAAGGGAAGGGAAAATTATGAAGAGTGGAGTTTTGCGGCAGAGAACCTGTTAGTGCTCGAAGGTATGGTTCATTACATCAAGCCAGTGCCTGGCACAGAAACAAAGTCTGCAGAGGACGCAAGGACTAAGGCAAAGCTAATTTTGACTATCGATCCTGTATTGTATGTTCATATTAAAGAAACAACAACCTCCATTGTTGCATATATAATCTGTGCTCTAGACTAGAATGATTGTCTGTGTATATTTTATTCTGAGTCTATGGTTTTCTGGAGTATAAAGTCTCACGTGCAATTGAACACCGAGTTTTATTTATGGAATTAACCCAGCAGCCTTGCACATATTTAGTGAATATGTGACAGTGGCGACGAGGATAAAAAGAAAACAGGTTTACGTGTTACGTCCGCAAACTACAAAGAAAGTTAGTAGAATAATTTCGTCTTGTTACGTCGGACGAAATTTCACAAAATGGCGGCTGCTGGGCTCTCACTGCCTGAGTTTTCAGCTGCAAAATGCACATTTAAGGTGTACAAACAGGTGTTTGAAAATAAAATGAAGATCCACGAGGTGGATGAAACGAAATGGCCGCAATATTTAATCTCGTTTATAGGTTTTGACATGGTCACGTTGCTATCAGAACTCTGTTTCCCGAAAACAGTACAAGATAAAACTTATACTGAATTAGTGGAACTTGTTGAAAAACACTTGGAGCCACAGCAATCAGAAATTGCGGAAACATATAAGTTTATGAAACGTGAACAGTTGGCAGACGAGTCAATCTGTGAGTTTGTGGCGGCGTTAAAGAAATTGGCACAGACGTGCAACTTTACCACACATTTAGAAAGATGTTTAAGAGATAAATTCGTTCATGGATTAAAGAGTGCAAGCATAGTTAAAAGATTATTTGGTGAAGAAAATTTAACGTTTGCAAAAGCAGTGGAGATAGCAATGAGCATGGAGCTGGCGGAGAAGGGTGCAAAATTAATAACTGCTGGAAGTTCTGGGCAAGAAAGCTCAGACATACACAAAATAAGTGAAAAACAGATGAACATTAAATGCCATTGCTGCGGGAAGATGGGGCACGTAAAACCCCAATGCAAATTTAGAGAAGAAGAATGTTTTAAATGCCACAAGAAAGGGCATATGGCAAGTGTTTGCAAAGCAAACAGTAACAAAACCAAGAAGGTCCATGAAATTACAAACGATGAAGAATTTTCTGTTATGCAAGTTAGTGAAGTACAATTGAATAGTGAATCTGTGTGTGATAGTTATGATTTGTCCAGTTTATTACAGGAAACGGAGCGTCAATTAAATATTAACAAAGTGGTATCAATAGATGAGAAGCGTCCAAGCCCTTGGTATATAACTTTAAAAATTAATAATATAAATATATCATTTGAAATTGATTGTGGATCAGATGTCACGTTAATGCCTGAATCAATGTTCATAGCATCTTTTCCTAATTTAAAATTATTTCCATGTAACCTAAAACTATCAGCTTATGGT
Organism: Cosmia pyralina; assembly: GCA_946251885.1. Classification (NCBI taxonomy): domain Eukaryota; kingdom Metazoa; phylum Arthropoda; class Insecta; order Lepidoptera; family Noctuidae; genus Cosmia; species Cosmia pyralina. The sequence goes on from OX276344.1 coordinate 21,474,118, forward strand.
GGTAACAATATCACCGTATTGGGTAAGACAAATGTAAATATTAAAATTAGAAATGAAGAATACTTAGCAACATTGATTATTGTCAAAGAAGGTAAAAAGCCCTTGTTAGGTAGGGATTGGCTGAGTGCTATGAAAATTGATTGGCAAACTTGTATAAAACGGTGCAATTTAATTATTCACCAAGATTCACAAATTAAACTTAACAATTTAGTAGAAAAATATAGTGATATATTTTCAGGGTTTCCAGGCGAAATTAAAGGTACTGTAGGCTCTTTAAAATTAAAAGAAGCTAATATTAAACCCATTGCATTTAAACCAAGAAGAATAGCTTATGCTGTAGAAAATTTAGTTAAAAAAGAGCTTGACAAGTTATGTACCGAAGGTAAAATGTATAAAGTGACAAATAAAGAAACAGGCACATGGGCTACACCCATAGTGACCATCATTAAAGGACCTCATAATATAAGAATTTGTGGGGATTACAAGGTAACAATAAATCCATTTTTGGAGGTACCAAATCATCCAATCCCTGTCATTGAAGACATTTTTGCAAAATTAAATAAAGATGATCAAAATGTTAAAACAGTATTTAGTAAAATTGATTTAAGAAAGGCATATATGAACAGGCGAATGGATGAGGAGGCACAAAAGCTTATGACAATTACCACACAATGGGGGTTGTATAGACCAACATTCATGATGTTCGGTATGTCACCTGCTCCACAGGAATGGCAAGATTTTATGGATGAACATTTTAATATGCCAAATGTATATTGTTTCATTGACGATATTTTAGTTGCAAGTAGTGATGTGGATTGCCATTTAAAAACTTTAGAGTGTATATTTCAAAAACTTAAAAATTTAAATATTAAAGTAAATAAAGAGAAAACTGTTTTGATGTCCCCACAATTAGAGTATTGCGGGCATGTGATTGATAAGGAAGGCATTCACAAGACACCAGGGCACATTAAGGCCATATTGGAAGCACCACAACCTAAAAATATTAAAGAATTACGTAGTTTCCTTGGCACTATTAATTTTTATCATAAATTTCTGAAGAATGCCGCAGAAAATTTAAAACCTTTATATACATTACTAAAGGATTCAGAAAAATGGGTATGGTCTAAGCAACAAGAACAAGCGTATGAATGGGCCAAGAAAGCTATTGTATCAGATCAAGTATTAATTCATTATAATCCAAAGCTGCCAATTGTATTGAGCTGTGACGCTTCCAAGTATGGGTTAGGAGCTTGTTTAGCTCATGAAATTAAGTTAGGTAATAATATTGTTGAACGCCCTATTGCTTTTGCAAGTAGAACACTCAATGAAGCAGAAGTAAAATATTCACAGATAGATAAAGAAGCCTTAGCCATTATTTGGGCAGTTAAGAAATTTGATTTGTATTTAAAAGGCAGAATATTTACATTAGTTACTGACCATAAACCACTGATATCTATATTTAATCCAAATAAAACAGCTGGTAGTATATATGCAGATAGAATGACTAGGTGGGCATTAATTTTATGTAATTATAATTATGATATAAAGTACAGGACTTCGCAACATAATGCGGCAGCAGATTTTCCGTCTAGGTTGCCAATTAAAAATAGTAATGAGGACGATAAAATTAATTTGGAAGGCAACATTAACAGCATTGTATTGGATAATCCACCTGTAACTTTAACTGAAATTGCCAAACATACTCAGAAAGACCCTAATTTAAGCAAGGTTTGTTCTTACTTAAGAGAGGGCTGGCCAAAGTTGATTAATAGAGAGTTGTGTAATTTTAAAGGCAAAGAGACTGAGTTATATATAATTAAAGATTGCATTTTATGGAGGGATAGAGTAGTTATACCTGACAGTTTAAAGGATAAAGTTTTAACTGAACTGCATTCTGGTCATTTGGGTATTAATAAAATGTTATCTTTAGCTAATAGTTGTTTTTGGTGGCCAAACATCACAAATGATATAAAAACATTAACTAATAATTGTGCAGGTTGTATCCAAAATAGGAACTTACCACCTATCAAACCTATACATAGATGGGAGTGGCCAGAGGAGCCATGGAAACGTATTCATGCTGATTTTGCTGGTCCATTTTTAGGGCATATGTGGTTAATAATTGTAGATGCACACTCAAAATGGCCAGAAGTAGTTAAAATGAACAATATTACCTCCAGCAGTACAATTAAATGTCTACGTAGTATTTTTGCTAGATTTGGTCTACCGGAACAAATGGTGACTGATAATGGTCCACAATGGACATCTGAAGAGTTTAATACTTTTTGTAAGAATAATAATATTCGACACATATGTACTGCACCTTATCACCCAGCCAGCAATGGCTTAGCAGAAAGGGGTGTTCAAACTTTCAAAAAGGCCATGTTAGCATATAAGTTTGATAAAAATTGTTTAGATCATAGTATACAACAATGGCTATTAGCTTATCGTACAGCACCACATGCCACAACAGGCAAGGCACCGTGTGAGTTAATGTTTGGTAGAAAACTCCGTACACGTTTATCTTTAATAAAAAAAGATGTAATCATCCCTCGCCAGTTGATTTGTAAGAAACCTGTGAAGCAATATTTACCTGGTGATAAAGTACTGATTGCATCATATGATAACTCTCGAAAATGGTTAGATGGCGTTATTGAAAACCCAGTAGGAAATGTTATGTATGATGTGCACACTGACAAAGGTATACTCACCAGGAATGTTACTCAGTGTTTGCCTAACTATAATAGTGTAACTAATGAAAGTGTATTGGAGCAAGAAAAAGAATCGGAGAAATTAGATGTAAATAAGCCGTTAATTAACAAAGAAATACCAAATAACATTGCTAATTCTCCTATTCTAGTTCAGCCAGAAGTGCGTAAAAGTGCACGAACTCATAAGCCTGTTCAGAGACTGGATTTGTAGTAATTTAAAAATTTAATAAAAATTAGAAGAGAGGAGTGTTGCATATATAATCTGTGCTCTAGACTAGAATGATTGTCTGTGTATATTTTATTCTGAGTCTATGGTTTTCTGGAGTATAAAGTCTCACGTGCAATTGAACACCGAGTTTTATTTATGGAATTAACCCAGCAGCCTTGCACATATTTAGTGAATATGTTGAATAAAAATTGATATTGTTTATAGCTGTCATTCTGTCAATAAAGTCAGTCGTTATCCGAGAGTGCACGTTTTAATAGGTTATGGGCGTATGTCCTTTTTTTTTCTTAAGTAATTTTGGGTTACAGTTTAAGAAAAGTGCTGAACTATCGCGTAAATAATGGCTGTGAACTATATACAAAGTGTTCCCAAACTCAAGGGAAGGGAAAATTATGAAGAGTGGAGTTTTGCGGCAGAGAACCTGTTAGTGCTCGAAGGTATGGTTCATTACATCAAGCCAGTGCCTGGCACAGAAACAAAGTCTGCAGAGGACGCAAGGACTAAGGCAAAGCTAATTTTGACTATCGATCCTGTATTGTATGTTCATATTAAAGAAACAACAACCTCCATGGAGTTGTGGACAAAGCTAAAAAACATGTTCGATGATTCCGGCTTTTCAAGAAAAATAACTTTGCTGCGACATTTAATCTCAATAAAACAAGAAAGTTGTGATACAATGACTGATTATGTAACGCAAATTGTCGAGACAGCACAGAGATTGAAAGGAACGGGATTTACAATTACAGACGAATGGATAGGATCATTGTTATTAGCTGGTTTACCAGAAAAGTATTCACCAATGATCATGGCGATAGAACATTCAGGAATACAGATTACCACAGATACAATAAAATCGAAATTAATTGATATGGACGTTTCCTCAAAATACACTAGTTCGGATACCAGTGGCGCTGCATTAGCTGCGAATAAATCATATTTGAAGACACGGAACAATAATAAAAAACAAAATGGCAACACTGATACGTCACGCACACAACAAGCGTCAAAGATGTCGCCTAAAAAAGAAATTACGTGTTATAAGTGTAAGGAAACAGGGCATTTCAGAAATCAATGTCCGTTATTGCAGAAAACTAAGCAGTCAAATGCGTTCAGTGTGGTATTCCTAAATGGACAATATAATAAAAGCGAGTGGTACATCGACTCCGGTGCAAGCGCACATATGACGTCAAATGAAGGATGGATAAACAACGCAAATTATAAGCCAAGTTTATCAGAAATTATGGTTGCCGACAATACAAAAGTACCAGTATTGTGCTCCGGAGATGTGCAGATTACTACAGATCGCAACTATGACATCACAGTCAAGAATGTTGTGTGTATTCCAAAGTTATCAACAAACCTATTATCAGTAAGCGAACTTATAAAAAACGGAAACATAGTTGTGTTTGAAACAAATATTTGCTACATTAGAAATGTGAGAAATGAGCTCGTAGCGACGGCACATTTGACCAACGGTGTTTACAAGTTGTGTATAAAAACAATAGATTGTATGTTAGCAGCACCAGCATTGGCAAGTGCGGAGTTGTGGCACAGGCGTTTGGCACACATTAATAGCAATGACTTGAATAAAATGAGAAATGGCATCGTAGAAGGAGTGACATTTTCAGCACCAAGCGAAACAAAGAAAGAGAATTGTGTAACCTGTTGTGAGGGAAAACAAATGAGACTGCCATTTACACACAGCAAACATAACAGCATAGAGGTACTACAAATAGTCCATGCTGATGTATGTGGACCTATGGAGATCAAGTCCATTGGCGGTTCACAATTTTTTCTCCTATTTGTGGATGATTACAGTAAGATGACATTCATTTACTTCCTTAAACACAAAAATGAAGTTTACCAGAAATTTAAAGAATTTAAAGTTATGGCTGAGAACCAACAGAACAAGAAAATAAAGATTCTACGAACCGATAATGGTGGAGAATTTTGTAATGGTGTAATGGATACCTATTTAACCAAAGAAGGTATTGTTCACCAAAAAACAACCCCATATGCACCAGAACAGAACGGTGTCTGTGAGCGAGCAAATAGAACTGTAATAGAAAAGGCTAGATGTCTACTGTTTGATGCGAAACTACACAAAAAATATTGGGCAGAAGCAGCAAACACAGCAGTGTACTTAAAAAATAGGTCTGTAACTGCAAGTTTGATAAACAAAACACCGTACGAAATATGGTATCAAAGGAAACCAGATTTGAGCCACTTACGTCTATTTGGAAGCCCGGTGATGGTGCACATCCCCAAAGAACGTCGATTAAAATGGGATAAAAAAGCAGAACAGTACATATTAGTAGGATATTCGGACAATGTGAAGGGATATCGTGTTTACGATCCAAAGAAGAATGTTATTACAGTAAAAAGAGATATAATAGTGATGGAAGGAAAACAAGGAATAGAAAGTACAGAAGAAAATGCTATATGGGTTCAGAATGAAGAAAAGAACTTATTCCAAAGAGAGGAGACACACACAACAAATGATGTGCAGGAGACTAGTGTAGAGAGCAGAGATTCAGTGGGGGACACTACTAATGAATCTCTGGCTAGTCAAAGTTCTGATTCAACAGTTTATACGGATCCAGATGAGACTACTGTCGATACTTCAATTGACTCCATTATATCAACAGATATTTCAACAAGTGAACTCCAAACACTAGGAGGTACTGAAGTAGTTGAAAATAAGAGAGTGCGAAGACCACCAACTCGCTTTGGTTACACAAACATGTGTATTTCAAATAACTTGCCAGGAGAGGAGATAGACTTCTCTGAAGCGCTGAATGGACCTGAAGCAGAACAATGGAAGCTGGCCATGCGTGAGGAGTTGCAGGCATTTGAGTACAATGATGCATGGGAGCTCATTGATGTACCAAGTGATACTTCAATAGTGCAAAGCAAGTGGGTTTTGAATAAAAAGTTAGATGTTGACAACAAAGTGAGATATCGTGCTAGGCTGGTGGCAAAAGGTTTTTCACAACTGAGTGGAATTGATTATGTGGACACTTTTTCTCCAGTAGTAAAACATTCAACCCTGAGAATGTTATTTGCTCTTAGTGTACAATGGTGTATGGACATAACACACCTAGATGTGACCACTGCTTTTTTAAATGGACATTTAAAGGAGAATATTTGCATGTCTATACCTATAGGTTTTGAATGTAGGGATAAGGGGAAGATTTTAAAACTTAAGAAAGCTATTTATGGGCTTAAACAATCATCTTTAATGTGGTATGAAAGAGTGAAAGATTGTTTATGTAAATTGGGTTTTAAAATGAGTTGTCATGAACAGTGTTTATTTACAAAATTTTATGGAAAGGTTAAGATAATAGTAGCAGTGTATGTTGATGATTTTTTAATATTTTCTACATGTAAAGATGAGACTGAAAAGTTGAAAACTGTATTAAGTACTGAATTTAAGATAAAGGATCTAGGTTGTGTAAAACGCTATTTAGGCATGAGAGTGAATGTGGATAAAAGGTCTAATACTATAACAATAGATCAACAACAGTACATAGAACAATTGTTATCTATATTTAGTATGTTTAATTGTGGTTCCATAGATACTCCTATAGAATGTAAACTGAACCTTGAAAGGGCTGAAAAATGTGTAACAGATGTACCTTATCAAAGACTTATAGGAGGTTTAATGTACTTAGCTGTCATGTCTCGACCTGACATTGCATATTCTATAAGTTATCTAAGTCAATTTAATAATTGTCATAATGAAACTCATTATAATCATGCTAAAAGAGTTTTGAAGTATTTACAAAAAACCAAACATTACTGTTTAAAATATTGTAAAGATAATGTTGAGTTAAAGGGTTTTGTTGATGCTGATTGGGCCAGCGACACACTAGACAGAAAGTCTTATACTGGTTTCTGTTTTACCATGTGTGGTTCTGTGATATCATGGCAGAGCAGGAAGCAGAAGACAGTTTCTCTGTCAAGTACTGAAGCTGAGTATGTAGCGTTATCAGAAGCAACTAGAGAAGCTATATATTTAAGGAATTTGATGCATGAGATTACAGGTAAAACATGTGCTGTCATGTTACACTGTGATAACCAAAGTGCTTTGAAATTGGCAACAAGTCACCAGTCACTCAATAGAACTAAACATATAGATGTGCGTCATCATTATGTCAAAGATGCTATAAAAAACAATTTAGTTGAAGTTATGTATATTTCAACCCAGGACATGCCTGCTGATTTGTTAACAAAAGGCTTAATGTCAAATAAACATTATACATTCTTAGAATTGATAGGTCTTGTTCCCATTTAGAATTTAAGCTTAAGAACTGTTTCCATGTTTAAAATTTTTATTGTCTTTAAATATTTTGTTATGTAGGGGTGTTATATTTTAGTAACAAAATGTATGGAAGTAACGCCATCTATGTTGTAAAAAATTGATATTGTTTATAGCTGTCATTCTGTCAATAAAGTCAGTCGTTATCCGAGAGTGCACGTTTTAATAATTATCATTTAATTTCGAAGCTACCGAATTTATGATAGGTATTGCTTTAAAATTAATTTTACACTGGTGATTATGCGCGGGCAATAAACTAAATATCAGGGATTATGTAAATTATAATAATAATAATATAATACACTAGCGCGATTCCCGTCGGTGGTAGCTTCGTACTGTTTTATATCATACCTAATGTTACATTTACGGGCCGTGACGAAAACTTTCTTTTTTATTCTTTCCTATAATACATACACGGAGTTTTTTTGCTGAGTGTACGTAGGTACTCGTACAATGAGCTGCAGCTATTGGGTAACCCAGTTGTATTAAAATTTAATGCCCAATTGATGCAGCCCACTGTACTACTATTCAATTATTGTTAAAAATTTCCAAATTATTCAAATATTATGGCTTTGTTGCTACGGAGAATCACTGACTCCTATAAACTCACAGCTACTTACACCTAGTTTAGGAGTTAAAGTATTTAAATTTTTTATGTTTTAGTCATCAGGATATTGTTAGAGGCTTTTGGTGAAATAAAGAAGTATTTATTTATATTTAAGAGCATCTCCAAGTAGAACGCTGAATTTTCAAGCATCATTAGTTCCCTTGTTAATAAAAGCTCCACACGGATCCAATTACTTGTACACAATTTCAATTAATTTTTATTGCTCAACATCTGTACTTTGAATACATAATGTACCACAATACATTACATACATATTTAAATATAAACCAAACTGATGGTCATAGAACTTTCCTATTTGGCATTCAGGACTGGAGCCTGTGCCAAATAAACGATTACAATGAGAATTCTGTGCCATAAAAGTTGAGGCTAGAATCGATCCCACACTGTCTGCTTGTGCCTGATCTATTAATTGGCGTGATGTCATAATTATGAATAATTTATTGTTAAAGGTGCCAAGTTTTCCGATTGTTTCAATGATTCCGATTGATGAATGAGGAGGTACTAATATAATCACGTGATGCCTCTGGTTTTGCAGGTGACCATATGTAGCGTTGACTACTTATAATCAGGTATAGTACGACAATGCTCAAAGTTTCCATCCATTTTGTCTTTGGAAAAACCGAAATATAGCGAATGAAATCTGATTATCGACAATTATTATAGACTAGCTGCGCCCCGCGGTTTCACCCACGTAGACCGGGATAAAAAGTAGCCTATATGTTAATCCAGGGTGTCTGCTAACACCGTACCAATTTTTTTTAAAATTGGTCCAGCCGTTTGAGTGTGAAGAAGTAACAAACATACAAACACACACACTCACAAACAATCGCCTTTAACCCTTAAGTGCATAGTTTATCAAAATTGATAACAGAAATTCACTTGACCGTAACTTCTGTACGAAATAATATTTGATACGGAATACAGTTTCTAAACGTATCATAACCTGTCATCTTTCAATACGCAAAGAAAAAAAAAAGCTAGCTTGCACGTTATTGGTTGAAATCTGACATTTCTTATAATGAGCCACAGAGTTCGTAAAGTGACCGTTTTCAAAAGTTTCATCTCTCTAAATCGTTATAAAATTGTGTGTTTTTCCTGCGAAAAAAAGTATATTCAGTAAGGTAAGGATACTTAGTATAATAAAAATAACTAATTTTTTGACTAATCCTTGATAGTGGATACTAATTCTGGTTTGAACTTTGTTATCAAAAATGATAATGCATGCATTCCCGCTAAAAAAAAGTTGTGTTTATAATATTTACGTTTCTTTTTGCTGTTTTGGTTCGAAAGCAAATAGCACCGCGTTTGTATGCTTTGGTTGTGGTTTTGCATGTTTTTTTTTGCTTTTAGATTAGCAAGCCTGGTCATGGATGAAAATCGCATTGAACAACTTCTATGGCAGTTGGAAAATGGGGATGTATCAGAGGATGAAGGCGATGTTGACGAGGACTCAATTGATTATTACGATAATGTGGGTGAGCTGGTTGCAGATCTTGAGGATATTGAGGAAATAGAGGAACCAGAGGAAGCGCCAGAGTCAAATGTAATTAATTTAAATTCTGAGGCTCCAGTTTTGCCTGACTCTGTGCCTGAAAATCCGTCCATCAACTATACGACGGCTCGTCATTTGCTCTGGAAAAAAAAGGATATGGCCATCGTTGAAAGAGCTTTCGATTTTCAAGGTGTGACAGACTACCCTGAAAGTATTATGAATTTGACTACACCTTACCAGTTTTTTACATATTTTTTCGAGCAAAGCCTACTAGAACTCATTGTTGAGGAGAGCAATAAATATGCCATACAGAACAATCCAAATTTTTCCGACCCCGTTACCCTCCTAGAGCTTCGAAAATACATTGGAATTTTAATTTATACTTCTGTATATCACTACCCAAGTATTCGGTCTTATTGGGCAGGGAATGTACGATTTCACCCAATAGCAGACACAATGACTGTCAATAGGTTTGAGAAAATAAGACAAATTCTTCATTTCAATGATAACAGTTTACACCTTCCTCCTGAGCACAATAACCATGACAGATTACATAAGATACGACCAGTAGTAGACCACCTCAATCTAAGATTCAAATCTGTTCCTTTTGATCACCGTCTGTCACTAGATGAACAGATGTGTTCCACTAAGCTGTCCCATTTTATGAAGCAATATCTCCCTAACAAGCCCCACAAATGGGGATTCAAGTTTTACGTGCTTTGTTGTCTCATGGGCTATGCCTATTCTTTCGAAATATACTCTGGGACACACAATTTTGAAAGGAGACCCAATGAACCAGAGTTGGGAGCTGTTTCTAATACTGTAGTACGCTTGCTTCGACCTGTACCAAGGCAAGTAAACCATATAGTAATCTTTGACAACTTTTACACAAACTTGTCACTGTTTCATTATTTATATAATGAAGGTATTTATTGTTTGGGGACAGTACAGAGAAACAGATTAGGAAAAGCATGCAAATTGCCAGACAAGAAAGAGGTCCTCAAAACGTCAGTACCAAGAGGGTCTTACGAAGAAAATGTCACCACTTTCGAAGGGGTTGATTTTTCAGCTATAAGCTGGAAAGACAATAAACAGGTCTTGCTGTTGTCTACGTATGTTGGAGCAGAACCTGTAGGCACTATCACCCGTTATGATAAGAAGCAGAAAACGAACGTGATTATATCTTGTCCTAAAGCAATACGAGAGTATAATAGCGGCATGGGCGGTGTTGATACCATGGACAGCTACTTAGGCAGATACAGAATACGCATGAAATCAAAAAAATGGACTAATAGACTGTTCCATCACATGCTGGATATGGCCGTCATAAACAGTTGGGTTATTTATAAAAAAGTTAATATGAAGAAAAACACCAATCCCAAAAATATATTGAAGTTAGTCGACTTTAGAACCGAATTGGCGAACACAATGTGTCGATATGGAGTCGTGTCCGAGACTAAAAGAGGCCGCCCAAGTCTCAACAGACCACCAAATGCTACCCTGAAGAAGCAGAGAGTTGGCGCCCAAATATTACCCCCTCAGGATGTACGCAAAGATGGTGTGGGTCATGATAAAACATATCACGAAAAAAGAAACCAGTGCAAATATGGAAATTGTAAGAAATTAACTTCAGTTATGTGTGCAAAGTGCAATATTTCTCTTTGCGACAATAGAAAGAACAATTGTTTCCATCTTTTTCATTTTATGTAAGCCATTTCTATGTTTGTTTATTTTATATTTACTTACATAATAAATTGATATTTCACTAGAGAACTATATTCTTATTTCATACTAAAATGCAATGCTTAATGCATAGATTATCAAAAATGATAATAACTTTTTTTAATTAATAATAATACCAATAAAATATATAGGATTTTTTTTATTATTTTTCCTTGAAAATTTGGCTTACTTTCTGTCACATATATTTTTTTCAATCCAAAATAAAAAATCATGCACCTAAGGGTTATAATATTAGTGTGATTGACACACTATTTCCGACACTCCCTTATTGGTCCAGTCCAGTCACATTTAATTCGGCAAAGTTCGGTTTTTCCGAAGATAAATGATATGTCGTCGTACTGTACTAGGCCACCTGCTTGTTTTCCATAAAATAAATGTCTGATTATGACTAGAAAAATGTCTGAAAGCTGAGCAAAATTTTAAGATTACTACTTATCTTATTCACCAATTTTTAGAATACCTACTCTATTTTTTTTTAAATCAAATTGTTAAAGCTCTTCTATTATTCTTCAAAAAAGATCAATACACTTATGGAAAAAAATATTGGGCCACTCTTAATACCAACGAAAGTATTACTCCCACCAAAATGCTAACTGGCAGTGTAAATAAAATAAAGAAATAATTAAATTTTCGTATTTGGATCGTGGTAAAATATTTTTTGTAACATTAGGAACGGTAGTGGCCGTTGTCCGTGTCTCGGTGGCCGGACAAGTCTCACCGGTCATCGATCACCGCGCGCCGTCGAATAAATTGTGGCCTTAAGCGTGGTCCAAGTTAGGGGTTACAAGCGAATTTACTGCATTAAATAAATACCTAATATATTTTTAAGTATTTTTTTTTTGTTTGTTTCTGTAATGTAAAAAAGTTTTTTATATTTCGTAGTATAGAATGTAATATTTTTATTTGCTTTAAGCCATGGCACATTCAGGCCTAATGAATACAAATATGTTCTTACACGATTCGCATGCAAATATTTAAAGAATATTTAGGTTTAGGAATATTTAGGTGTTATTTCCAAATTTGACTCTGTATTGTTGTTTTGCTTTTTATTACTTGTTTTGTTGAAATAATTGAGAAACAACAACCAACATAACCTTTAAAACCAAAAAACCTTGTTGTGGCCACAATATGTTACTTGAAAACTACATAAATTTTACATATATAAAAAACGTTAGGGTGTCTCCACATCTCCAAAAAAAGTAGACAAATACAACAAAATTGACCAACACTTATCTTAGTTCCAAAATAAATTTTCCTAAAACAGCACACGAGACCCATATGAACAATGTCAGTTTATTAGACAACTGACTGACTCATATCATGTCACCGGCAACTGATTGTGTAGGTACACTAGCTCACGTTTGCGGTCACCCGCTATTACGGATTACTCTATGATATGTTGATTTGTATTATTGTTTATGATTGAAATTATAACGGGCTGTTGAATTAATATTGCAGTTTAAGATCAGTATCGTAATCCTTGCAGACGTGTATGCATGTTTGTTTGTAAGTACTTTCAAACCATAATTGAAATGATTTGACACTTTACATTAATTGCTTTAGGGTTGATTGTTCAATAGTCAGGTGAATTTTATCTGAAGAATAAATGTGACAGTTTGACATATTTTCTATACAAAAGCTGTCAAACACTCATTTTTATTCCATAAATAAAAGTTATCTGACGATTGAAAAATTAGCCCTTAGAAAAGTAGAAGGAATGTTCATGCAAATTTTTATTTGAACAGTAAATATTACGTAAGTTTCGTGTAACCTAATTACTATGTATATATGTATGTACTTGCATGCTAATACTGATATTTGATCTAGAAAGTAATGCTCAATTTAAAAGAGTAGCCGTTGGAAAGTTGCAGTATGCTAAAATAAAATGATAGCTTATTGCTTACCTAGGCCGTTTTGGTGCGGCGCATTGTATAAGCTTATAGCGTTTTTTGAAATTGCCGGATTTTTATTAGTTTAGTTTCTGACTGCCTAATTTTATTAGGCACTTTATTATTTTAATATTTGGTTTTGTTGAGTGACTTTAAAAAAGTTGTTCTTTTTTAAACGCTGGTAGGTTTAATTTAATATTGCCGTTTTTTGTTACCGCAAGTGTAAAAATGTCATATTAAATTTCTTACGTTTCAATATGATACTTTTAAATAAATTAAAGGTACAAAACTCCAACAAAATACCTTAATAATGACACGATAAACGCCAAAACATTGAGTGAGTCCGGCAAAAAATGCCCGGTCGAAGGCAACGTATACCTATCGTTTCGTGAGACCGTGAGTGACACACGGGACTATCCTCGCAGCGGGGGTCGCGTCGCACTAACATTTTTACTGTTCTCGCACTCCATCCAACCTACCTGACCGTGTGTCAGTGTGGTCGAATTGTTAGGAGATCGGAAGAATGAGGTTCGATTCTTGGGTTGAGTTTAGAAAATTAGATAAAAGTTTGATACCTATGCTACATTGTTACAATTTGATTTTATTGTTTCATGTGTATGTGCTATAAATGCCTTGCTTGTTTCACTAATAGAATACAAAATGTATAATCTATCGAACGATGAAAACATATTAGTTTTTTCATTGCATAACCGCTGGCTACGGTCAATCTAAAACTTACTGAAAAACCCTCACAAAAACACTAGAAAAATTAAAAATATGTCCAAATGAAACATTAAAGCAAGTGACGCTACGGAGGGGTAGAGCCGGGCAGCGCCCGCGCAACGCTCGCTTCTCTTTTATTGCATTTCCATAAACACGGACCCTTTTTTCATCCCACGGCCTGTACGAGGAAAAAAATACACTTTTGTCAACGCCTTGATTGATATGGTAACCCTCCCTTGTTTTAGCAATAACCCAAAGTCTTTAGTTTTGTTTTTTTCTACATCGCTTCGTACATTTTTATTTGCTACGTCGAACAGGTTTGACATATCACTAAATTTTGTACGAAAAATTACTATTCTCAGGATTTTTATACCGGTGGCCCGGGTGTTATAAATTTTGGTGTTTTTTTTTTCACCTGACTCACCGTTCATTGTGTCGGGAATTGAATGTTTTTGTACGTACTTTTATAGTTTTTTTTTTTTTGTACCTGCGCTAGGCGCCAGTGGCCATGACATTTATGGTCAGGATATTGGGACACAATTAATGTCGATATTAATAACGAGGAAACAGACATTGTGGGGGCCATAAATTCTGATGATGGAGTGCAACGGAGAAACTTGCCCATTTCTTGTCAAAATATCGTTTGACATTTTTTTGTTGCCTATTATTTTGTTTGTTTTATCTTTATTCAGGCTAACTTGGGGTTTAACCAAAACCTACTGAAAAAAAAAGTTATTTATTGTCACCCTCCATGAGCATTTCATCTTTAGTACCCTTAAAAGCTACTCACATCACCTCCACTCCTTACCTCCAACAAAAGACAACGATACAGTTTCATTAGCGTAACCAATATCATGTTTAGTCGGTATCGATTTATCGAATAAGGGTTTGTGTAATCGAATCAGGCGGTCGAGTAAATGGCGATCGATTGTAAATGAGAGCGCGCGCCCGATTTCACGCGGCGAAGCGGGGAGAATCGATTCTTCGGTTTGAACGTGCCTCCATTCACGAGCATGGGAGCCCAGTAACTAGGCCTGCACATGTCAAGCTAATAGAATACACACTAATACCTATTGCCTTTTTAATTAGACGATAGAATTTATAAACAGAACTTGTATTAGAATCGTAATTAACGTCTATTGAGAAGAGAATTCATTGCAGTTTTTTTTGTTGGTTGCCTGTGCTTCACTCTAATAAAAATGGTTGAGTGGAATGTACATCTGTTAATAAAATGATAATGTTAGTAAGCCATTAAAGCTTTTAGCAAAAGCAATCTAAAAAAGCTCAAAGAACACAGCATCTTTTCTTAAATGTTCTCGAACTTGACATTCGGCATTATTAATGTTCAGTGGCATAATAGCTTAATAAAAGCTGTATTGCAGTTTAAAATGAATGATTCTCTTGTTACACTAATCGTCTCGCGGCTTCGCCTGTTATTTATCAGTAGCTGCTGGCAGAAGCGAAGCGTCCCCAATGATTTAGAGCCTCAAATTGCACGGCGCGGGATTACCGGAGCAATCATCTCGATTTAACATCATGTGCAATCAACACTTCTATATCTTTTATATACGAAGCAGGTATAGGTAACTTGTTTGCATGATGCAGAACTTTAATTAAAAATATTATTTGGTATTTAATATTATTTATTATAAAGATTACATTCCAATGAAAAAAAAAATTAAACAAATCAATCCGCTTAGAACATTAAAATCTAACATGTATCTAGATGTTATCATACACTCTAATAATAAAAAACACGCCCGTGAACAAGTGCCTAATCGTTTGCGAATAATCGTCAAAAAAAATCTTATCCGTGAGTGTCAAAAATTCGTCACTAACTTTTTGTTAGTCGTCCAGCAATTAAATGCATTAAGCAATCGTTTGAATGGCACCACAGACAAGCAAACTACCGTATTACGTTATAATCTGGACTAAGCCTCGGGTAGACTGACAGACGGGTAAGTGCTGCTACCGAACGTGACGCAAGAAAACAAAACCAAAACTCGATGTAATAAATAATGCGATGCGCCCGCGCCTATTGACTTCCTCTACACAATTAACATAGCAGGAAGCTCGGGCTGTCATTAACCCGTCAGCGCGCGGTACCACCAACTGTTCCAAAAAGCAATACTCGAATCACAGTTTACGTTCACCGCCAATATAATTAGGATCCGAATGCTTTATAAATATAAATAAATAAAAGTAGCGGTGCGAGGTGGCAACCCGCAATTTACTGGTGCGTTCGGCGAGTGCGCGCCGCGCTCAAATTGTCGGGTTGCGCGCCGTGTCTCCCTGACTAATGACGCGACTCCTGAACAATGCCAACACCGTGTTATAAGCATATTTAATAAGTCCGCTTTTCAATTATTGATATCTGCAACATATGCCTCGGGACATGAAAACCTCTGTTTTGATTTTATTCATTCACTTTAATTGTATGTTTTATAATGTTATTTATCAATGTGAAAAATCGGTACAAATTAATCTTGGTGTGCATGCGAGTTTGCGTTGTATCTCGAAGCGCGTATAATTCCATTTAACTGTATTCTGGGTAAAGGCGAGTGTTTTGTCAACGTTGTAATGTCGTCCCACGCAGGCTGTGTACAAGCCACTGGGACCTACTTGGGGTCTCCGGTCACTTCCGTGTCTCGCTACTGCTCCGCTAAATGGAACAAACGACACTCCCGCCGCCCGGTCAAATTAGAATCTGATAGTTCGCTCCCGCTCTCTTATTGGTGACAGTTATAGGTCGATTATAAGGTCCCTACCATTTTCAGACATAACAATGAACTATTCTGAATCCAAAATGTAACTCTAGAAACATTCTAATGGAGCAAGTCTCATCAATCAGGATGATATGAAAAGTTAACGCTATCTTACTATTCTAACGGTTATTCTTATAAAATGAGAGCAGCTCGGTAGTTGCAGGGTTAATACTGGCATTTATTATGGAGAACACTGCGCGCCTAGATGGTTTTATTATGTAAGAAAACCTAACGGAATAGCTGTAGGCCACTGTAGATGAGTCATGCAGTACATAAGTATACAATAAATCTATAATTGACCACAAAACAGGCTTATAGCAACGATTCATGTTTCTGTAAACACTAAATCCTCGGTTACTATTAGTGGGATTGTTCTGCCTTTTATTTTATGATTCGTATTGTAAAGCGGTTGTACACAGGCTTCCATTCGTCTGCTAAATAAAGGTCGTTGCATACAATACATTTGTATGTATCGCGCGATCGAGGCGGATCGCGTAATTGACGCAATCCGATATTATCCGCGATGTAAGATCACGCATCGCGATGCGATAGCCTTATCGACTGTGACAGTATTTACCCCTGAATTGTTTAATGAGCTTCGGATTAGCATAATTGTTTTTATTACTAGCTCTACTGTATTTCGGGTAACATTTAGCATAGATATGTCATATTAAAATGATAATTTTTCGCACTTTAGAACGAACGAACTTTTTGACGCCGACGCCGTTTATAATTAGTGGAAAAATTAATACAACGAATTAACTATTTATATTAAACATAAAGCCGTCAAAGCGGCAAAATACACCAATCAACATTAAAACTAACTCCATTTCAAACCCCGCCCCAAAACACATTTAAATAGACGCAAAGAAATTGGCTCCATAATTAGAACAGGTCGGTGAGCTAATATCTCTAATACGAGCTATGTTTCACCGTGTGGAAGATGAACGGCTACTATGTATAGAGTGATCATTGTCCGAGCGTGTTAAAGACCGGTTAGACGGCGTCGTAACGAGCGTTTCGTATACAATAGACCTTTTAGCGTCATGTGCTCGGACGTCAATCGCGCCAAGACGCGGCGTGTCGCCTCTGAACGCGAGCCTGTATTGTCTTACCGATATTCTATCTCAGCTACAGTTACTTTTAATCAGTCTCGTGAAATTTCTTATGATCTGATACAAAATGACGAATAGCCGACCTATACCATGAACATAAAACTTCTAGACCAGTGGTTCTCAAACTTTTTTGGTGACGGAACCCTTTTGGGAAGCAAAATACTTGATGGAACCCTACAATAAAACAGAAAATAGTTTTAAAAGTGTATTCTTTATTAAGAAGCATAATAAAAGTACAATGTAACAGTACTAATTATTACTTACTTTACCACATGGCAAGTACAACAATAGAAGACATTAAATAAGAAAAAATCTAACTAATGGGAGGTATGAAACTGTTTTTTATTTTTCATCAATTGGTTGATATCAGGTTTGATAGAAGACAGTTGAAGTCTCATATCAGGTTCGGCGTCCAGTCTATTGCGATATTTTGTTTTCGTGGCTGCATAGGTTGAGAATCCTGTTTCGCACAAATATGTTGTTGGGAACGGGAGAAGAATATTCAGAGCCATTTTGCCAAGCATTGGATATTCGTCACGGATTCTGCACCAAAAATCGTTGAGAGGCGTCGTTTTGAACAGTGACTCCATACTTGTGTCTGATGACATTTCTAAAAGAGATTCATATATCTCGTTTGACATACTTTCGGGCTTTTCCAAGTTGGATAATAAAGGATTATGAATCCATGAATTCAGTTTCATTTTTGTGTTCTGTTCTGTTCTGTTTTAAAAATTCTTTTCAAAAGATGCGCGCATCGAACTGAGATATTGGGCCAATTCTTCGAACACATCATCTTGAAACATTTCTGAGTCGTTATCGCTAACAAACTCACTGAGTGACGTAAAGCTTTCTATTTCTTTCTTACCAACGCAAATAATCCAAAAATCTAATTATCTTTTGAAGGCAGTTATTTTGTTATAGGCCTGAAACACTGTTGTCTGTTTACCTTGCGATGATAAATTCAATTCGTTCAGTTTTTGAAAGATATCCGCCATAAAAGACAATCGGAACAACCAAGTTTTATCATACAAACGGTCCTTCAAATTAAAAGAAGTATCTGCTGAAAGAAACATTTGTAACTCGGCTCTAAGTTCAAATAGCCTTGTTAAAGTTTTACCCCGAGACAGCCATCGCACTTCTGTATGGAGCAGCAGTGTTTTATGTTTGCTGCCATAATCTTCACACAATAATGATTTCACACTTTTATCAAAGGTACTGCGCGCTCACAAGTATACAAGTATACATGTTGATACCAAACTTATGAGATATTATTCCAGCTATTGTAACATATGTTTATGCAAATACAAATAAATAAATAAATATACCTACGCGTGGCCGCGGAGTCAAAACGTTTGACCAGAGAAAGGTGTTTTGATTTTTTTTCTAAATTCTTGAGGAACCCCTACAGAGGTATCGCGGAACCCTAGGGTTCCGCGGAACACACTTAGAGTATAGCTGTTCTAGACGTTTCTAAACTTGTTTCGTTGCGCATTTCTTGCGTTTCATAATCTAGGCTGCGCTGGATAGAAATAACTTATGAATATTAATTTTGCCATCTGTAAAATATTTCTTGAAATTATCTATCGGTTATAGGAATAAGCAAAGCTTAAGACGTGATTCCAAAAACATTGTTTTGAAATGTTATTGGAATGTTAGCGACGACTAAACGAATAAATTTAAAATCAAAAGCTCACAATAAAATTAAAAGTCCAACAAAGGATCACACGATAAACAATTATAAAAATAGCCGTATTAGGTACGAGACTCGGTTACAACAACTATGATAACAAAAAACAAGTCGAGTCAGTCCGATTCGTATGAAAATAAAACACATCCAGGGACTGACGTGCGTCCGGCGTCACTTAGCAGCGCTGGAATGATGTGACAGCCCTTGCCGAACCGAATACCTTTTTTATATTTAAAATTAAAAATAAAACGAGAAAATCAACAAACTTTCTGAATCTGTTCCATTGTGTTCACGTTTTGGAAAAATTTAAATGACCGAGCGCTGGCCGCTTTTTTGAGAATCGGAATCTCGAATTCGGCGTTTAAATACATACGGATTCGCGGTTTAGCGCCATGTTTTTTCCATTTTCTGCACATTTTGGCGCGCTGAATGCGACGCGATGCGGTAGATTTTGCGCGATTAAACGCGGGAGGTCGATAGAATAAGTTGTTAGTGTTAACGATCTAAATCGGTCGCAAACACCTCAGCTGATGTGATTTTATAAGGATAATAGTGGTTACAGGCTAGCACTCCTGTCGCAGGGATGAATCAGACAGTTTTTATGAGCGTTGTCGTAGAAGGGTCAATGCTGATGCTGAAAATGAAAGAGCTGAGCCATAATGAATTATGTAACAAATAAAACGTAATAATGTGTTGTTTAATGGATGATCGTTTTTTTGTGGTGCGTCGGCATTTGAGAGGCGTACGGAGCATCGATCGCAGATATTTAGAGTGGCAATATGAATGTATTTATTCAGGGCTGAGGGCGGCCTCCGCCTAACAATGCTACGCTTGTCGCTGCCGCCACGCCGCTCGCACAGGGCTGGCTCCACAAGTTCACAATATGTGCGGTTGTTGTTGCGAATAATGGGGCTCGAGTAGGTACTAACCAAACTTCCTGAAAAAGGCTTACAACATACCACTTTTGCAGTCAACTCGTTCTCTACTAGCAAAACTGCTCATCCAATTAGTGAGCAAACATGCTAGGTACTTACTTACTGCAGAAATTCTTACAAATTGTTACTTACTTACCTATTATTTACATAAAGCTACCAATCCCAATCATCATCAATATGACCATACAACAGACGGTCTAATTACTGCAATTTTTCTATAATATGTATATAATCGCCAACCCTAAGTTATACGTCAGTGAATCAAGGGCTGACACCGCAGCCTGGTGGTCCGCGCGTCAGAGCACGCGCGTGCTTCGCGGCGTTCGCATGTATGTCAACCCTAAACATTTACATACAGAGCTCCACATGTAGGCAGCATGAACAATTGTTTTCATACAAGTAGTCATTAGCTCAAAGTATCTAAGTATGGAAAAAAGATGTCGCAGAAACTTTCCTTTAAAGTTGAAGTTCAAGTTCAAATTAATGGAAAATTTGTAAGCTGTGTTTGGAGTAACAAGAGTCTATTAAAGTAATTAATCGTTTCGTACATTTCTGCCACAGTCTGCATGTGTACGAGCATATCTCGCGGCGCGGGCGCTCCACTTTTGCTCATTTTGCACCCGTTTCCCATTGTGTTTACCGCTTTTACCATTGTTCGGGGGCCCGGGGCCCATATAAATTGGACCGCGACGTTCTACACTCGTGACAGGTATATTTGAGTCGTCGATTTCGGCCGATAATTAATCCGTATTGTTAACTGAAACGGGCCACCCTTGTTTACCAATCGAACATCCCGACCCTTTGTCCTGTTACCATACTTTTAATTTGTGCATCCTTTTTGTTCTTCCTTCTGAAATCATGATGCATTCTCTTTCTCTCTCTGCATATAAATCTAAGGAATTTAATACGCCAATAAAACGTCACTAGGCAAACGTGAAATAAAGAATACGATTGCAATTAAGTAGACTTTAATTAAAACTGATATATTCCTCTATTCGCACAGTATTAAATTTTATGAATAGAATGCGCATGCAATGGTATAAATTACAACATAAATTGAATAACACCCCATCTTTTAAAGTTCTTTGCGAAAAAATGTTGGATTAAACGAAGTCTAATGTTTCGCTCATTAATTGGATAGTGAGGTATGTGCTGCGCGGGCTCACGTGTTGTTGCCACAAAAACTGAAAATATGTTCGTTTTTATGAAACAAATAAACATTATGTTATTCGAATGTCATTTCACGGTCATTGGGAGCACGCGGAGGTTGATTTAATTAATTATTATTGTATTAGTGAACGAACACTGACACGAGTATCCTTTTTTAATTGAGTTTAAAGGGTTTAAATTAATTGCAATTCAGTAATAAGTAGTTGAGTAATTGTTGCGCGGACGCATTAATTTGCTCTATTTGTCTTCACATTGTTGTCTCAGTTAGTGTAATATTTATTGGGTAATTTACAGTGACCTTTGTAATAAGTCTGCTGTTACATTTGTTATACAAATAAATACCATTAGGTATGTTAATCAGGAGTTAACTAACTCACGGGAGCACGTTTGGCCTCGGGGAAGTAAATATAATAGTAAACTACATACATATAACACACTAATCACACTAATATTATAAAGGCAAAAGTTTGTGTGTGTGTGTGTGTGTTTGTTACTTCTTCACGCTCAAACGGCAGGACCGATTTGGATGAAATTTTGTATGTAGATAGCTTATACCCTGGATTAACACATAGGCTACTTTTTATTTCGGTTTACGCGGATGAAACCGCGGGGCGCTGCTAGTAATATATATTGGGTATCTTCAAACATTTTATAAAAAGTCTTCCGTAGATAAATTTTGCCTTGCCTATTATGACTCTATTACGGGTGTATGAATGGACACTTTTATAACTAGAAAACTGATAGAAAGTACTTTAGCGTACTACTCGTAATTTACACAATTATATTTTACGATATTTCTGTTATTATGATATCTTTATAGAGTCATTTACAAGTTTTCTTCGTCTGTTTAATTCAATTCATATCTTTTAAAAAAGGTCAACCATGTAGGTCACTTAGCAATTATTATAGTAATTAAATATTATAGGTCAGTTAATCAATCTGCCTAGCCTTTTCCCAACTATGTTGGGGTTGGCTTCCAGTCTAACCGGATGCAGCTGAATACCAGTATTTTACATGGAGCGACTGCCTATCTGACCTCCACAAACTGGGTAACACTTGCCCTTTGGTAAGACTGGATGTCAGACTTATGGGCTTCTGACGACCCGTAACGACTGACAAAGATCCAAGAATGGGACCAACGGCTTAACGTGCTTTCCGAGACGCCTCGGCAAGCTTAGCTTAACCTGATCGATCGACCCGTGCGGCTTTCATTACTTAGCCACAAGCCCCCTTAAATATTATAGATAAGTACGTTAATTAGTGTTTTTTTTTTAATTATGTCGTACCTAACGTAATGAATGTTATTTGCGTGTATTTATTTATTTATTTTAAGGAGAACCAACAGCTATAACAGATAGATAACAATTGAATATAAAACATAAAGCCAATTACAGGTTCTCACGGGTAAAAACAGAAAAAGTAGTAGAAATCTTAAGATCACTAACAAGCACGATAGAGAAAAAAAAAACACAAAAACAATATTATATACCTACACACATAATATTTAAAAGGTACAAAAACACTATGTAGTTTTGAAGATGTCAGCGTTCAGCCGACTGCGTGCAGTAAGTATAGGTTTTGGTGGCAAATGGATCAAATGAGAACTCTTTACAAAGAACATTAAAATCCTTATGTTTGCTAAAGAAAAAGGCATTGGTTTTGCTAGATCAAGTTAACAAGATAATTAAATAATTTACTTTAACGCCTATGTATTTTTATACGAGCGGTGTTTTGCGCACATGATAACTATTTGTGAGTTTTTTTAGTTTATAAACAATAAAATGATTTGTTTTTATCCCTTGCACTACCTTCTTAAGGCGAGTATAGCTGCTAACAGCGCCACCATTAAGAATTAGTACATTTTGATACAAGTGGAGAATGTTTGTTATTGCATTCGAGGCGGAATTAACACCCGAGCCGTAGGCGAGGTTGTTTTTGAGGCGAGAACTGCAATAACAACTGTCCACGTGTATCAATCGACGTTTTTCACAACATCAACACTTTTGAAGAAATAAAATTCTTCAACACTTTTGAAGAAATAAAATAAAATAACAAAAAATATTTTTGTCATGAATGAATAAGAAACTATCAAAAAATTATTTAAATTTTCTGTTTTTTTCCACGCTTTGCTTTCGCCAGGTCAATGAGAAGCAAAGGAATAAAGCCAATAAACAGGCTAATATGAAAAATAGAAAATTAAAATAGTTTAAACTTAGTTTACAATAAAAAAAAAAAACAAAAAAAAAAAAAAAAAAAAAAAAAATGATGATGATGATGTAAATGTTAATTTGTTCATAAACGTTTTTTTTATTTTAATATTCATGGTTTTAGGATGATATTCTATTTATAAACATTATTTAAGTATTCAAAAAATAATAACGCCATAAAGACGCATATGTCTGTGCCGAGATTTAATAAAAACTTTCACCTCCGAATAGAGAGGACCGTCTCACGCCAGTTTCATTTTAGCACTTGGCACCGGCGACCAGTGCCAAAACGAAACTGGCGCGAGACGGTATAAATAGAGACATTGAACCAATTTGGACTAAGTATAGGTATAAGTTATCTGTGACAATTTTTATTCCCGCACACGTGTTGGTAAAGGAAAAACTGCACGCGTATGAAATACATTGCATTGTGAACCTAATCGTAGTGCGATATGAACCATTTTTCTAGGAAGTGTATTGAAAAAAATTAATAAGTCTTCTGACTTAAAGTCTTCTGTCTTCTTCTTGAAAAATGTGTGCATAGGAAACAAAATGTTCCATATCTTCTGATATGGAACATTTTTGTTCATTGTTGTTTCATTTTTGTTTTGCATTTTTAGTCAGATGTTGTAGAATTTTTTGTATCAAAAAAATCAACACTAAACCGAAGTCGAACTTATAGCAATTAACGCCAAAAACGGCAATTTCAAAATGTTCCATATCTCCAAACTTTTTAATTTTTCAATGGTGGCGCTGCCGGTTAGCAGATCTACTCCGCTTAAAGATTGTGACTACTATAAAGAACACGTGTATATTTTCCAGAGCATACAATTCCCACAGTTGAAATTTATTTATAGGTCTTTTCCTTGAGGCCATGAGTTGGTCAATAACTACGCGACTTATTCAAAGTAGTTTATTATTATGCTACTGCTGGGTTGAACACAAATAAGAAACTTGTTAGGAGTCTTAGGATCTGTTGCATAGAAAAAAATACCTTTGGAATAAGCAATATTCAGGCAAAAAAATTATTTATGCACTCTACATAATTGTATGAATAAAACAGAGCAATTTACACCAAATTCCTAAAATTACCAAAGAAATGCGAGTACTAATATTAAACTACAGATTAATTCAGAGGCACCTGTTTAAAACAAATACGTGTGCTGATCGTCACCGCTATTCAACATTATTGGATGTAAGCCGCACTAAATGGGAGCGATAAACCAAAATGCCATCCACCTTGAGCGACCTACGGCACCCACCTGCCCTTGTACCTTTCTACAATATACGACGGTACTAAATCAGCCGGTCTGCCTATGTACTATTGTGACGACATTTAAAAAACAAATGAATATCGAACGAATTGGAATATTTTTGAAATAAATTATCTCTTTGGCCAGTAAGTATGTAATCGGTGGAAGTTGGAATTTCTTTGGTCCAAAACTCTGTCCAATAAGGTTATTCACTTTTTGACATCTGTCAGTTGGACAAAACACATTCTTTAGTATGAAACTGGGGTTTCAAAAAGTGAATAATCTAGTGGACAGAGTATATGTGGCAGGGTTAAGCAAACAGCTTTTGACATTGTGGAAAATGATGATTCTAGAAAACACACAACATAACATCACCCTATATTCCCGAATACGCCTGTGTTGTTCTGTGTTTATGAGTAATTTACTTAATAAGAGACAACCTAGACATTTCTCCCATGGCCCAGTGGTAATGGCCGCGACTTACGAGTGTAAATTATTTCATCATCTCTGCTCTCAAAACGGTGAACGAAAACATCGTGAGGAAACTAGCATTTCCTAGAACCAAAAATTCGAAGACATCTGACATCTACCAGCCCGCACTGGGCACGCGTGGTGGATATGTCCCAGCAGTGGGAACTAGGCTGATTATGATATGATGATGTGATATAATTATATCGTATCATATACAGGGTTACTGGTAATATGTCGGCAATCCATAAAGGGGATGTTGGAGAGGTCATTTGCAACCAAATGACCCCTTATGACCAGTATGCAAATGTCAACCATTTTTTTTGCTGGTAAATCGACCATTTTAATCAAAAAACCTGCTCAAAAGTATGTAAATTGTAACGATTTGTAGGATAATATTCATTTTATGGTTGATTATTATTATGTGTTAGCAAGCAGATAATTATAATTAAAAAAAAAATTACATACCTATATTGTTTTTTTTTTTTTATAAATTTTCAAAGTTGTGTAAGTACCTACCGCTGATATCTTTAAAAAAATATAATAAATGTTAAATTACTCGAAAATGATTGACATGTGTCATTTTTGAGTCATTTGGTTGGAAATAACCTCCTATATCGCCTTAATGGATTGCCGATATACCTAATTATTACCAATAACCCTGTATAAACACACACACGCACACCCACACACTTGCGAATTGCAGTTGGTGTACATCCAGAAACTGCATAATAAGGCGGATGCGACTGGAAGTCAGGATGCAGTTCAAGTGAATTATACAACGTGTCGTTTTTCATCCTCGTCAAATTTAAGGATGTTGTATAGACCATCAAACCGAGCAACTTTTCCAAGGCACCAACATCGTAATCGCGAAAAAATAATCAGCCGTCCCATACATTTGTGTCGAGTAGGTATTGAAGTTTTTTAAGGGAAAGTTGAAATTTTTTTCGCGATTACGATGATGGTCCCATAGAGAAAGTTGTTCGGTTTGATGTTCTGTATCAAATCCTGAAATTTGACGAGGATGCAAAACGACACGTTGTATTGACACTCACCGCTAATTTCGATATTCTTTATTATACTTACACCCATCCAACATCACTAGATTTTAGTTTTTGTAGTAGTTTAGTAGTAGTAGGGGCTCGTGGCTAAGTAACAACAACCACACGGGTCGGTCGATCAGGTTAAGCTACACTTGCCGCGGTCAGTCCGTGGATGAGTGACCATCTTAACATAACGAGACCCCTCCGTGCCTCGGAAAGCACGTTAAGCGTTGGTCCCGGCTGTCATTCTTGGATCTTTGACACGGGTCGTCAGAAGCCCGAATGTCTGACAACCAGTACACCAAGGGATATAATTTTACCCAGTAACTAGGTTGGAGGTCAGATAGGTAGTCGCTTCTTGTAAAATACTGGTATTCAGCTGCATCTGGTTAGACTGGAAGCCGACCCCAACATAGTTAGGAAAAGGCTGGGCAGATTGATTGACACCCATCCAAAATCCGCCAGGACTACCAAAGGTTTTTTTTGGAAAGTTTGGTAAAGGTTAGCTAACCTTATAGATAAATAAAACCTCTCACATCCTTTGTAGGTACTACAGAAATACTAGGACATCAAAATCCTGTTCATTCATCATATTTAACAAAACATGCAGTAGCTTTTAACATTAACATAAAGTCGGGTCGGATCAATAAATTCACTACAAATGTGTTTATTATGTACTATATTTTATCTTTATTATACCAACGTTTTGTTGCACTCGCGAAATAAAGCGGTTTTATTGAATTATTTATCAATTAATACCACCACAGTTTTGATACTTAATCGATTAATAGATAAATGCCTATCGTGTTGATAAGAATGCTAAATTACATGTGTGTACTTCGCTTAGTAAGATTTATGTTGTAGATTTGAATAGAAATATGGCAATCTTTATTATACCTATACTTATTGTTCATAAAGGCGAACATACAAGATTATCTATGTAAGCCTTAGAGAGCTTGTCAACGTTTTAATATGTTTTATGTCCATGGGACTAGATAAGCCCCTTCTTCAATAATATAGTAAATCACCGATTTTATTGTTGCATTGATTCATTATGTGATTAAGTCCTATCACCATTGGAATTAAAATGGCCGTAACAAGCATTCAAAATTCAAATTAGTATTTAAAAAATCATATCTTAATAAAACACACTGGCCAGCAACGCAAACCCAACGAAATTCAAACAGAGAACAAAAAATAAAAAAAGAGCCCCACACTTACGCAGTACACCGTCGGCAAAGAGAATGATTAAAAAAGTACACTCATCAACATTATGTCTACCCGATGAGCTGTCAGGAGTGAAGGCTACCAACCGACGGCAGCTCACGTGGAAACCATGACCTTCGGGTTAAGT
Organism: Cosmia pyralina; assembly: GCA_946251885.1. Taxonomy (NCBI): domain Eukaryota; kingdom Metazoa; phylum Arthropoda; class Insecta; order Lepidoptera; family Noctuidae; genus Cosmia; species Cosmia pyralina. Next base: position 21,501,848 of record OX276344.1, read on the forward strand.
CAGGCAATGATGGGGTACTGTTGATACGGGTAAATTCATGGTGATGATTTTGAGACGAAATTTTTGATATTTGGTGAGTAGGAGAACAACTTTTTAGCAAAATTTTATGGCTACGTGAGCTTTACTTTATCCCACCTACCAACCCACTTTTGATCTTTCGCTTTAATGACAGCAATAAATTGACATAACTTTGTTTATTCTCTGGCGACTCTTACTTTGATGCGGTGCAAGAAAACCCAACCATGAGAAAACAGATTATGATGAGTTTAGGCTAGGCAGCCTAACTAAATATGCTAGCTGGCTAGGCATGCCTAGCCTTTTCTCAACTACATACATCGGGGTCAGCTTCCAGTCTAATAAAATGCAGCTAAAATGTTATTTCTCATCAGGTGTCTTCTAATTTTTGAAGGTTGGAAGTTAGGTATGCTCTTGAATTAATGCTAGTTACGAGTACTCTCTCTCTCTCCAAAACAGTTTTACGGACTACGCGGTCAACACGTTTCATCCTTGACACTTTTCTTTATTTTCAACGCACCCGATCCCCGACAACCGACCTCAATTATGTTAATAAAAACATTAAATTATTACCATTCTTACTAAATTACAATAAGTTTATTAGAAAACATCAGTGGAACTAAAATTTGACACGACGTAACAGTGTGGGACCGAGTTTAATGCTTGTCTATTTCGATCGTCTCACATGTTATACGCGTGACGTTTGTGTTCACATTCCAGCTGTGAGAACCGATTATAAAGAGTCAAAAGACCTCCCGTAGACTCTGGAAGCCTTCACCGTAAACCCCTGAGAAACCTTTCGTATCAAAAATACAGGCTCAACAACATTCTGCAATAAATTTAGCGAGATCGATTGAACCGCGTAATGATCTCGTCTTACCCGTGATCGAATGTTATCATTTCTCGTTAAAAAATGATCCAATTAAAAGGTCTCGCAGCTTCAATAAGTTACCGAAAGCGAGTTTAAAATCTCTCGCACACCCATTGTAATAACGCATGCGCCCTCAATATTAAATTTTAACAAGGTATTAATTAAAAAAACTAAAGCGAAATATCTTTAAATTTTCTCAGGACGCGCTCGCCCCCTCGCGTTATTTTATTTTTAATTCATTTTATTCGGCGCTGGTCGAGCGGTTCGGTACGCCCACCGGTGATTTAAAATTTTGATTTATCGGCGCGGGCGCTGCGCGGCAGAGCGCTTAGCGCGCATGCGCCCGCCTGCCGTAATTATAAATATGACGCGGTGCTAAACTGTGCGAACTGACCCGCCGACCCTGCGGGACCAGCGTTCGCACTCCTGCGCAATGCGTACTCACATCTAGCGTGTGTTTTATCAAAACGACCCTTACCATAAAGTGTTAAATCAGATAACCCGACGATTCAATCTAAGAACGCCTTGTAACAAAAGCTTGTATTTTGTTTTAAGCATTGCAGTTTAGTTTTATTTTTATTAGTTTTTATTTGTGATACAGCATGTTAAGGAACTTAGTTGTTGTTCAAATTGGATGTTCATGTGCACATTTTCAAATACTGCGAACAATTTCTATACAAATGTCAAATCATCAAGAAGGTAGAACTGTATATTAAGGGGATTGGCGAGGGGCAGCTGCCATCGTATTTACGACTTCCACAGGCGCGGGCGCAGCTTTACAACACAACCCGGGGCATTTGCTCACTTGCACTGTTTTATGCACCTGTTTCACTTGATTAATTGCTACAACCAATCGGCCTGTCATATAATTGTATCATTATCTACACGTTATGAAAGAACACTTTGATGTGAAACGGTTTTTTGAAGAACCATCGCTGCTGTATTTTTTTTTTGCGATGACAGGTTGAATTTATTCTTGGTATAATTCAAAAGCCTAATGAAAGATACGAGTACATATTTAGGTATTGCAAATCCTAGACAACAGCTGACCTTAAACTCATTTTTATAATAAAAAAATAGAAGCCATTTAAAAGTTTTATTATCACTGTCTCGTAAATTGTTCTAATGGCTAGTTATATCAACGACTTTGACTGCAGCCACTCTTATCCTAACAATGGGCTATTACTGACAACTGTTTTTCTATTGTAATATCACGTCTAAGCCATATTACTTCGTTAAAATATTCATCTCATTTCATATTCAACAAATATGAATTACGTCATTTCGAATAAAGTGTTTGCTAAGCTAAATCAAAGCTCGAACGGCAGTCGTGAAGCCTACATTCGGGTAATACATTCCCAAACAGTTTTCCAGCTATGTGCATAAGAAACACGGTGTTCGAGGATGAGATGTGAGATACACGGTACGGCGGTACACGGAATTCTGTGTGTGTCAGTTTTGAAAACGCCCGCAGTGTCCTTTGCCATTCAATGCAAATTCATACGTTATAAGAAGCGTTTCGAGGTAGAATTACTAGCGTTTAGTCGCCTCCAGGACATAATTCCCGAGTTACTTTGTAATTTCGCAGGACTGACGCCTTGTTTGTGTAATTTAGAAGTTACTTGTATTTCTTTTTAAGTGTTACACCTGTCTTTTATTATGAGGTAACGTTTAACTTGTGGCTTGCTAACTGAATTATTAGATTATGTAAATGTGGTGTGTTTTCTGCGGTTTTTAAATGAGTACGAGTATTTTATGATGAATGGGAAGTGTGATCGTGTATGAAAGAATTGTTAGTTAGTTAGCTTCTGAACGTGCTGATAAACAGGGTAAACAAATTGCTGCCTTATGTGGTACTATTTAAAGATCCTTATTACGTGAAATGAGTAATTTATCACTTTGAGTACTGCCTACTAATTTATGAAACAAGGCTGCAAGTGGGCTCATCACAATAGTTTACTGTGAACGGATCTAAGCTCACGACCTATCGATTAGAAGTTCAAAACCTTGCCGCTGGGCTTCTAACGTCACGTAATAGGTTGCTTTAAATATATAGGTAAGTATATAAATACAACGGTACCCACCTACATATGTTTAAAAATATTATGTTAATATCATGTAACTAATTTAAATACTAAAATTAACAACATCAGAGACTAAATCTTGGTTGATTTCCTAGAAAAACTCATTAAGAGTTAAACTCTTGTTTTTTTTTTAAATTATCATAGCTATGTGCTAAAAATGTGCTATAATGTTTAACCAAATATGCGGATTGTTAGTGATATACGATTATATCTCTGGCATTCTGTTTCAATTTATGAACTCTGTTTCAGACACACTCACATAACAATAGTTGTGTGTATGTGTGTGCATAGCTGCCCACTAAATTCAAACACACACACTACCTACTTATAATTATATGTGCGGCAAGTAGGTAGGTAAAACAATTTGTAATAGAACACAACTAAAATTACTTATGTAAGATCCTTATCAGAATTGTTTTGTTAAGTTCAGGCAATAAATTTTAACGGCTATTATCATGTATCTATCAAGTATCAAGATTGGTCCTTCACCTGGTGACACCGTAGGTATAATGCACTGACGCCTGCGCAACTGTCATCCATCTTGGATGCGCCTGAGCACATCCTTCATTCATGTTCTGTGGAAGATAGCGAATAGGTTATTTTGTTTGACGTTTGTCATTATCGCGGTATGGAATGGATGGGTTGGTGGATGAGGGATAGATAGGCTTTATTAATAATGTTTTAGTACCTACTGAAGTGGCTTTTACTTTTACTAAGCGATAATGAGGTAGGCAGTGCACTTGCAGGTGAATAGGTACCTGTGCTCAAGAATAAATCTACTTGGGTAATACGGGCTGGTATCCGCAACTCGACGACAATGCGAGTATTTTGCGTATAATCTTCTTCTTCTGTCCCTGGTCCCTTTATTTGGGGTCGGGTCTCCTCACTTTCCTGCGCCAAGTGCAGTATAGTAGTAGTAGTAGTTTAGTATTTTGCATATAATAAATTTACTTAATTTAAATTCAGTAGTTAAGAATTACTGCTGTATGAGATTCCAAGCAAAAAGTGTACAAAAAACGTTAAAAAAGATGGAAGGAAAACTTCTTGATTTAGGCCCTCTAGTAAGGCTTGAAGAAATTGCGAGTTTCTGTTGCTTGTGTCAATTTGGACTAGCAAGTTTACTGGCACCCTAGTCTTGATCTAACGACTTAACGCTATTTCCTCGCCGGTTAGAAATGAAGTAAATAGAGTAGGTGAAATTATACTGGAGCCGCTGTTCCTTTTAGATACTAAGCTCATCTCTAATTTATTCCTCATGTTGAAGTGATTTTAAATTGTTTACCCGCTGTGCTAATGAGATAGTAGTGTGATTCAATAGCGGTAGCAAAATGTAAAGTATCAATCAACGTCGGAACAAGATAATTATTGCGTTTTATACTGCCCATCTAATTGTAAATGACATAATCTTCGCATTGCGACTTTACGCCATCATTATATTCACGAAGCCGTCCGTTCGGTGTCAGAGATATAAAATAGCTATTTATCTTGAAATCTTAACTAGGATGTTTCTATTATTGAGCTCGAATAAGGATGCACGGAGAGATATTTGGCAGCATCAATGAGGCGGAGCGTGACGTCGGCGTGTCGATTACGAGGCGAATGTATTTCGATGGTAATCTCAACAAGCGACTGGCGGTTTGATGTGTCAATCCGAGCGAGTGTCGATCGCTATCGGTCGATAGCTTCTATTGGGCAACCGCCACGCTTTGTTATCCTAACGGACTTATAAAATTCGACGGCCCATGAACAGATACCGAGCGGACAATACCAGCCGCCTTTCCAATAAATATTTCTGTGAAGCCTCAATTTACATAGACAACCGACCGCGACAATTAAAGGTCTCGAATGAGTTTCACGCGTCCTATTTCTGCTTGTAACACGGCAATCGAGTACGCGGCCGGCCGGCGCTCCGATCCGCACACAAATAAATCGTTAAGCGAATTTCCCAACATGGCTTCCGCGGATACGGCCAATGGGAGGCAGGGGGCGGTGCGGGGCGGGGGCGGCGCGGCACTGCATCTTCGTGTGAAAATTTAAAAAATTACGAGCAGCGCTTTTATTTTTACGACCGCTTCGGCGATGCTCGCAAGCGCCCGTCGACCGACGTGATAAACTTCCACCGAGACACGATCGACATCTTGTAAATTACTGTATAGATGTACACACAATATTCGTACACTGAAATTACTTGTCATCCCAGTACAATCAACGTTGACTTTCAACTGTTTCAGCTGAAGACTGTACATAAATCATTCACTAACAACGAACGATGTCACAGTCTACAGTCGGTCTAGCCTTTTTATGGATATTAGATACTTCAAGAGATATTTAATCACCCAACGCTACCAAGAATGTATGTACTTTATGGATAAATAGCTACGATAGCAGCCTCAAAAGAACCTACACACAACATCAAAGTTTTGTCGACCCCCGCTCTATTCGGAGAGCCCTTCCGTCTATACATCCCCGTTCCTATGTGAACGACGCACACAGCGACACCGCTATTACATTTACATTAATACACGGCTGAAACTATCGTGGTGTGAGTGAACACGATGAAAATCTTTATTTTCACGCTCTATCTCTCTTTATCTAATCGCCCCGGTCAGATAAGGACGGAGCGCCGGAAAAACTGGCGCGGGGCGAGGGGTAAAGGCTACATCGATTCCGCGCTTTCACTGCTAGGGGCCGTGTAAACCTTTAAAAACATTGCTTTTGCCGCGCGATTGTCATCTCTAACTTTATATGGGTAAGAGGAAATTTTCAGTGCGGTGTCGGGCCTGGTAAATGGATTGCCTCCCCCTTGGGGGTTCTCATAGTGGGATCTAGATGGTGTAGATATGCTGATAGGCGGTGGAGTGTGCGCGCGATGTGACTGCGTCGTGTCTGTGTGTGTGTAGCGTATAGCTTTGTGTTTTCCGGCTACAAAATTGTGTAGGTATGTGTTGTAAGAGGGCTTCTTCCGGGCTGGATAAATTTTGCTTGTGTTAGCAAATATATGAGGGGACGTAGTATCCCTTTTTGCAATATAATTTTACGTTGTAGCGTAGATGGGTAGATAGATTAGACAAGACGGAGGCTGTGATTTGATTTGATTAGGAGGTGTTTGCAGTGGGGACGGGGGAGATAACGCTGATTGGATCGCTCGGGGGGCATGGCTTTATGGAAATATGTTTTTAATGTGGGTGGTTTATTGAATTAGCGGGAGTTAGTGTGAAGCGACGCGGGAGTAATCCGTTTGATGTGTCGATGTTGATAATTAATTTGATGTTCAATGGTTCGGTAATATAATTTAGATATTTAATACGTGCCCTAATCACTTTCTAACCACAGGAATTTTGTTTGGTATGTTGTTTTAATAGTGTTGCCCAAATGCAAGAACAAGACGAGACTTAGCCAGTCTTGGTCTTGGTCTTGCGCCAATACACCTGGTCTTGGTCTTGGTCTTGGTCTTGCGCTCCCAGTCTTGGTCTTGGTCTTGGTCTTGCAGCAAGAGTCTTGCAAGTCTTGCAATTACCTATTAGTCTATTACTATTTATTAAAGTTTACTTTAAATCTTAGAAAAACGTATTAGAATTGGAACATTGTGAGCTTGAATTAACATAGCCATAGTAAAGATCAAGCAGATTAATAAATAACTGAAGATTTGATAAGAAATTCGAAAAATCAACTGACCTATATGTCGTTTTCCATGGAAGTAACTGTTTCTTAATAAACATTTATGATTTATAAGCTTACATTTGCTAAAACATGTAAAAAAACAAATTAATTACAATAACTTGACTGTATTTTAAAGAACAATACTTATCTGTCTAGAAAGAGATTGAACCCTCAACTTATAAGAAATTTAATAAAAGAGTTTTACGATTTATCATTTATTTGAATAAAAAATAAAATACAACACAAATCAACAGCTTTATCATTAGGTTATGATACTTTATATAATTTTTTTTGACCAAGAATTAATACAAAGTAACTATCTGGCTGACTCATCACTTAACCTATTTCTATGTTTTCTAATTACTAATGATGCTTTAGAAAATAACCTCTCAGCAGGTACTGAAGTTGCAGGTATTGAGAGAAAATCACGGGCCATTTTCGATAAAATCGGATACTCTGTCTCATGCGTCCTCCACCAATCTAAAATGTCTTCCGAGCTGGCAGTTCTTGGTTTTCTCAGGTACTCCTCCAACTCGTCTATCACTAAGCCTTGAAGACAAGATCCAGATGACGTCGAGGGACATTCATAGAGTTTATCAAAGTCTATTACGTCTTCATCTTCATCACATACTTTATTTTCTTTTTCTGGTAATTCCAGAGATTTGTTCAGTGAGTGTAGACTTTTATATTCTTCATAAAGTTCATTGAACTTGCGCAGACTTTCTGTTTTAAGTTGCTTCCCCCACATTGTCAGGTCAAAAGTCTGAGCCTTATGCCTTGGGTCTAAAATTAAAGAAGTACAATAAATCCAGTTGCTCTTCTTGTAATGTTTAAGCATTTTGTCTCGAGCTGCTTGGAAAGCTAGAATGAGCCTTTCATCCACTTCAGATCGATTAGGTTTCTCATCTAACTGTTTTACCATGGATTCAATTTTATCTAGCAAGAGATTGAATGATACAATGACTAGCGGTAATGTAACATATTTGTCTCCACCAAGTTTTGTACTTAAAAGTTTAAAGTTTATTAGAAATTTATGTAATTTTTCGAGTACCTGCCATTCATTAGCTGTGATTTGAAAATCATTTAATTCGGTGACAGAACTGCACACTATGTCAATGCCCGCTCTCACTTTTAAACCAAATCCAATCATATCATGTGTGGAATTCCATCTCGTTGGACAGTCAAGAATGGCATTTAGATTTGATGGCACGCCAGCTGCTTCACAAGCAGACTGAAACTTCTTCTTCACTATCTCACTTCTTTTTATTTTACTGGAAATACTGCGTAACTTTGTTACAGATGTACGCGAGTCAGCAATATTTGGTGCAGATTCTTCATCTTCCTCATCCTCAGTTTCGTCTGCATAGTCTTCGTACTGCTGATCTTGCGCGTTAGTGTCAGACTCACAGTGTAATGCTAAGGTCTTTAATAAATCTTGTACACCAAGGTTTAAAATGTGAGCAAAGCACCGGAAATGTTGATTGTCTGAATCAAAGTGTGGCGGCAGCTGTTTGCCCAGTTCATACATAAATTTGGTATTTGCAGTTGCGTTGTCGACCGTGATACCTTGTATTTTATCAATTATGCCATATTCCAATAAACATTCATGGAAAATCGTTGCAATATCTTCCCCAGTATGTCGACCGCGTGATGGTATAAAATCAAGAACTACAGATTGATACTTCCATTCGTTGTCTATATAATGAATAGTAACCCCGTAGTAACTCCTACCAGCAATTGACGTCCACCAATCAATGGTAAAAGACATTTTAGATGATAATTGTTGAAGTCGTTCCTTGAGATTCAATTGGAGCTCTTCAAATCGCTCTTTGACTTTCCTTCTAAGTGTAGACCTTTTAGGAAACACCATATTAGGGCAAATACGTCGAAAATATACTTGTGTAGCTTCGTCATCGAAAAATGAGAAGGGAAGATATTTTTTCACCACCCAATCAACTGTAGCTGTCGTGATGTTGTCACTGCTGTTTTCCGACTGAAACAAAACAATAAATCTTGTGTTATTATTTAAAACATACTAGGTTTGAGCGTATAAGAGGAGGAGGTTTGTTGTTGTTAAATCGAGAAAATCGTTAAATTGATATTTGTTATATTAAGGTTGCACTGTACTGTAATTTACCAAAATAAAGTACTTAGTTGTTACTGGCCGATTAAATGAAAATATGGGTGTTTATAAAAAATATTTAAGACGATAATTACATACTTATAATATGTCGCACCCCTAGATGAAAACTGTGAAAACACCACTAACTCAAAAATACTTACGTAAGTTAATGGCGTTTTTGAAAGTATCGCATGAATAGCTACGCGGAGTTAAAATTCTTTTAACTGTTAAAAAAATATTCTTACCTGTCCACTTCTTCCAGCGGTTACTAAAAAGCTTGTGATATCTCCACTTAATTTTGGTTTAACAGGAAGAAATATTTCTGATTCCTTTTTGTGGAAAGATATTAGATGTTTCCTTAAGCCTGAAGTGTTTCTGTTTTTCATTTTTATTTCAATCTTTTTATGTTGGCACAATTTACAGAAGGCAATTTGGGATGCATGAATTATTTCGAAAAACTCCTCAAATTTGCTTTTGGGTCTTTTAGATCTGTGACTCAAACTCTCGTTACTCGGACTAGAATAATTTGAATCTTCGTCACTCATATTAAATTGTACACGTGATACGTTTTTAGAAAACAACGAGAATTAGTAAAAACAATTATTAAGTTAGACTCGAAGCACAGCTCAATTGGAAATGACTGGAATTAAAATAATTCCTTTATTTATAGTACGTTTCCTTGCTTTCTACCGCGCCGCCTCGCCACGTGCCGGCTCTATGAAAAGGATGCCGCCGCAAATCAAACAATGCCGCGTGCGGCGTACAAACACACACTAAATATTACCTACTTGTACAGACACGACGCGTGAATAAAATAGAATTAGTGCCAATCACTATTCTTTACATATAAGTGAATGTTTTGGCGTACATCTATACTAATATTATAAAGCTGAAGAGTTCGTTTGTATGTTTGATGACAGAAGTTTTAAAATAAATAAATAAGTCCTGAACGTCACTATACCTCCAAAGTTACTATTCCTCGTGGACGAAGTCGCGGGCACAGCTAGTAAATACTTACTCTCATCATCTCTCTCAGAGATATTCAGGCTGGTAAGTAATACAAAACTCTTATCGCAGGCTTTTTATTTTATTAGTAGGTAAGTACCTACGCTTTTTATATTATTTTATTAGTTTTGTAGAATTTTTTTACACGTTTCAAGTATATTTAAAAGTGGCTACAATATTTATTAAACGGGTGATATTTGAACACTTTTTTGCTATTTTTTCTTGTAAAAACTTAAGAAATATAATGACTAAATGTACAATAATAGTACCTAAGTAATTAGTTTAAAACCATATAAGTAATCAATATTATAATATATACTTACTAGAATGAATTAATATGACATCTACTACCTATCCTTACCATTTTATCCTAATCATAATACTACTTGCGTGATCAGTATAATGTATTCATTTTCATTCTAAGCACTCTGAAACTTATTTATTCTTTGGAACACCTGTAGGTACTCTACTAGGAAATTATTTTGCATGAGTATACCTACGCCCTATGGCGGCACTCAAATGTTATGATTTCGGCGTGGCGGCAACGATTGTTTTAGATTTCAAAAGAAGCCGATGTACTTCCGAAAAGCGGCAAATTTCTTTGAGAAGTAAGTACAAAACCTTTGATGCCGCATTATCAAAGTGCCGATGGTTAAAACATAACTATGCATGCACTCAGTTTGATTTTAATAGATATTTTTTTATTCGCTATGTTTATGGTATTAGTCGTAATGCGCATAGGTCCAGTTTTTCATATTCTTTGATACAGTTTTTTGCGTCTCATAGAATTCCTAAGCGTACCTACCTATACACCGAATTGTTACACCCAACTACTCAGTGAAATAGCGCTAAGTCCTAGCTGCAAGACGCAAGAGTCTTGCAGGCTATGTCTTGTTCTTGCTCAAGTCTTGCACGGTCAGTCTTGGTCTTGGTCTTGCTAAAAATACGCGGTCTTGTTCTTGGTCTTGGTCTTGCAAAAACGCAAGAACAAGACCAAGACTGCAAGACCAAGACTGAATTTGGGCAACACTATGTTTTAACAACGAGGAGCTCGTGGCTTAGTAATAACAGCCGCACGGGTCGATTCATCAGGTTATCCTACGCTTGTCGGGGTTGGTCCGTGGATGGGAGACCATCTTTACATACCGAGACTCCTCCGTGCCTCGGAAAGCACGAGGCTGCATCTTTTGACTGCAACAGGTAGCTGGTTGAGGAGCTCGTGGCTAAGTAATAACAGCCGCACGGGTCGATCCATCAGGTTATGCTACACTTGTCGGGGTTGGTCCATGGATGGGAGACCATCTTTACATACCGAAACTCCTCCGTGCCTCGGAAAGCACGAGGCTGTATCTTTTACACTGCAATAGGTAGCTAGTTGAGGAGCTCGTGGCTAAGTATTAAAAGCCGCACGGGTTGACCCATCAGGTTAATCTATGCTTGCCGGGGTCAGTCCGTGGATGGGAGACCATCTTTACATTCCGAGACTCCTCCGTGCCTCGGAAAGCACGTTAAGCCGTTGGTCCCGGCTGTCATTCGTGGATCTTTGACAGTCGTTACGGGTCGTCAGAAGCCCGAAAGCCTGACAACCAGTCTTACCAAGGGGTATCGTATTACCCAGTTTCTGGGTTGTGGAGGTCAGATAGGCAGTCGCTCCATGTAAAATACTGGTATTCAGCTGCATCTGGTTACACTGGAATCCGACCCCAACATAGTAGGGAAAAGGCTAGGCAGATTGAAGTTGTTTTAACAACGCAGCTGCTTTGAAATTTAGAAGCACTACGAATTTTTCAAAATAGGTAGATACTATTGTGTAGTGTCCACTTGATACGGTCAGCTTATACTATAATTCAGCTTGTAAAAGCACAAAAGCGATGTTTTTGTTCGCATCACATTCACAATAGAGTCCTCTGTGTCACAGCTCTCAAGTTTACACTACAGTGGAAATTAAAGTGGCCAACAATATGTACTGTCTGTTCGTGATGCTTTTTATCTTTGTCGGCGTTTGTTTGGTATTTTTTTGGCGTGTATGTAAGATATCGATCCAAGAGGAATGTCGTTGACAGTGAAATGGGTTTAACAATTAATAAACCTCTCTGATATAGAGGACAAGTGTTCGAATACTCGGGATTCTTTGTATTTTATTTTACCGTATCGTTTTTTAACTGGCTATGTAATCAGGGAGGTAGCTATGATTAATCACTGTAGTGCAGGCATTCAGATTTAGATAAAGATTTTCTATCACAAAAACAATACATTTTATCGACGATAATAAACAAACCTTTATTTTATTCTGGGTCATCCAAATACAACGTTTTCACTGGCAAGGTCCGCGCAATAAAAAATGACCCAAATAAAAAATAATCCGACTCGTAAAATTTACGACGTTTTCCAGCCATTTCAGCGTTTGAGGAGAGAAAGTAATTCGTCCATAAAATTACGAGTAAACAGCCGTTTTTCCACTGAAATAAAACCGGGGGGTGACTGGTGGGGCCGGTTATGGGTTGACTCCTGTAATCGGCTTACCATTGAACCCCTCTGATTTGACCCCCTGTCCCCCTGGGATCATGCGTGATGCACCAACAGTTATAACTTGATGGGAACTCTTATCTCGCTTAATATAATCGGATTCTGGTAATTGAGTTGTAAACTAGTGCAGTTAATTTTGATATTAAACTGATATGAGTTACCAAGTTATATTAGCAATATTTGCGTAGGTATAGTCAGCAACAAAAGTCGATTAACATTTGTGTTTTCTAAATCTAATCTAATTTTATAATCTTAATTATTGAGAAAAATACTTCATTAAAATTGGAGCTGATGTAAATTTTAATGAAAATTAACACTTATCTAATAAATGAAATGCTAAAATGCAAATTATCGTATCATTTTGTGTTAATTTAGATAATGTCAAGAAAAGAGGCAGTGTTAATCGACTGCTGTTGCTGACCGTACTTTGGATTGGATACTTATACCAAAGGATTATTCTGTAGTTAGTTAAAGTTAGAGAAGGTCATAATAGTCCCAAAAGTAAAGTACCAATGAAAATCTATGGATGACTCAGTTGAGTTATCGAATTTCTTTGTTGTAAAGTTTTATCTTGGTCATCGTATGTCACATAAATGTCGATATAAAAATTTATAAAACTAGGTCTTATTTTCGTCTTCTCTCTGTTTTTATTAACACCAACATCCATCTTTAGACAGCACATCTGTCACATCGCAATATATTTATATTTATTTAAACCATCTCTCAATAAGACACAAATATACCACAAAAACGACACAAAAAAGTCCGCAGCTCGTATGTCACAAATGGAACTTCATTCGAGTTTACAGTGAGAAGAAAAAGTGTGTGTTATAGGCTCGGCTAATATGGCCAACTCTAATCTTATACTGGCACAAAGGAGCTGCCATGACGCGGCAGATATTGACGCAAACCATTTAATATTTAGGTATTCCAATATGCAAGTACTGACGAGTGGAGCGGTGGTTACTGTAAATATTTTTTGTTGCTCTTAAGTTTTTTGATCATAAAATAAACAAGGAAAACACCCTTTGGTCTTTAATCGAGGGAATGTTGATCGAAACCTCATCATAACACCTTTTCACTACGACGGTTATCAGGCCTAAATGCCTAAAATGTCTTAAAAATTAAATTACTCATATCACTGCAATAAAAGTGCCAAGGGCATTTAGATTAGGGGAAAATTTTCACTAAAATTCTCAGAAAACTGTTAAATGAAAACGTATGTTTTATATTAATGGATACCTATATTCAAAGATAACAATTTTAATCAATTACATTACATTGGTTGCATGTAGGTAGGTACATGGTTTACAAATCAGTTCTTTTATTTTAAAAGATTAAATATTATTAACGGTACAGCGAAGGCCAGGACAAAGATAATGTTATCATAAAATCAAAATTGTGTTGGGAAATGATAAAATGATCGAATGTCACATTATCTAAAAGATAATGCTTACAGTGGATTAAATTTGAACTGTAAACCAGCACTGATTTGGTATTGCGCAGTACTTACAATAACTACGATGCCTACGTGTTTGTTCTATAATAATATGCTGTCTGTGAAGCCTTCTGTGCTCGAATGTACAGGCTAAGGCCGACACAGTCACTTACGATATTAAATCAGACAATACGGCCGCGGTGCGGTCACGATAATCTTTGGTAGTATTCGATTCTAGTTACCGAGAACCTCCGCCGCTGTCCCGAATAGTTCCTCTCGTAATGTTTTACGACCTCAATGCTTTTTATTCGATAAATGACATGACAAATTAATGGATTTATTATGAGTCGGATTGCCCGCGCCGGCTCTTTTTATTTTGGTGTCGGTTTAGGACGAATGCATTTTTAATTGAGTGAGGCACTTTTATGGACTGTATAAAACAGCCACCGCATGCCGTGGATATTTTTTGTCTGATTGACGGGTAGTAATGGGCAGGTGCGCAAGAGACCCATCGATAGCTACCTCGCTTTTTCGTTTCGATATTCGAATATTCACTTTTTGTCGGTCGCGTCGTTTTGCGACTCAACGGCGAGTATTTTATGTTTAACGTACATTAATAGGGTACTAAATTTTGGCTCTATAATGTTTTCGGTAATAATATTTGGACGCACATTTTGTTTTAATAGCTTTTGTCTTCGAAAATTATTGTTGAATACTTTGTAGGGTTAATTAATTAATTTGTATGTGGACCTACATTCACGTTTTAGTATCGTCATTCAGTTGTCATTTCGCATATCCTTTTATGAAATCAACATAATCATAAATTGTCTACATCTGTGCAACTTTTACGCTCCGTATTAAACAATAAAATTTCAGTCGCGTATTCTTATACCTTTATTATGCGATTGCCCTTTCAAAAAATTGTACTTAAAATAATAAACGCATTACTGTCACTTTACTGCATAATAACTTCTTCAACGGGTACAATTAATAATAAAAGTGTTGTAATACAATAAAATTAAAATACAATTTCGTTTCCATGTCGGTACGTGCTCGAATTGATCAGCTGTTTTATATGCAGCACACGTAAAGGTACACAGTAGGAAATTCATCATTATTTTTCTCAAAAGTTATGGTCTCATAAAACCCATAAATATGATATTTACCATGACCTTTTCAGCTATCTACCAAACCTATATGGCCACCAAAACTGTAGCTCAAGACTTTTCTTTGATTCTCTTGCAACTAACCAATTGATGCGCTGTGGTAGCCCGCGAAAATCAAATTTTCTTGCGTTTTTTGCAATTTGCAGGTGTCAGGATGTATCTTGATCAAAATTTGATACCTAAGCTGTAATCAAAAATATGTATTTACATAATTTTAACCATTAAAATCATCAATACATCTTTCTAAGTTAGATTTCGTCCGGATTGGTCGGGTTTTGGAAATCAGCCCTTATCAACAATAGTTCTCTTTAGCGTCACTTAATCTCGAAGTTTCTCTAAGAATCCTTGCTATTAGTGATCAGAAAATGCAAGCACTACCATTTTTCTTTCTTTCTTTACCCCTTGTACTCTCTGTCTAGGTATCATTTCACCATTGTACCTATACTCCTAAGCACAGTCCTTTAAATTATTTTATAAATATCTCCTTGCACGTCGACTGTACACATGGGTGTACATAAGGAAAAATCATTTATATAATAGGTATATAAGCTTATATCATATATATATAAACGTAAAAGATACATCCAAAAAATAAAATTTACATCCAAAGGGATATGTTGACAATGATGTGAGATATGTATATGTTTGTTATTTTGGTTTAAGGATTCTTTAGCATATGTAGCTGTAACTGCTTTTTGTGCCTAATCTATATACTAATAATAAAACTGAAGAGTTTGTTATTTTTTTTTTTTGTATTTTTGAATGCGCTAAACTCTGGAACTATCAATCGGAATAAAAAAAAAATACTTTTGCATTTGATAGCCCAATTCTTGAGGAAGTTTATAGGCTATCACGCTGCGACCTAAACAAGAAAAAAAAAGTCAGAAAGAAAGATAAGAAAAAAACTTAGTAAGTAATAGCGCGAGCAAGCGATGCGATGCGACGGGATGGGTTGGGGGAACAAGAAATATCACGGGAACGAAGTCGCGGGCAGAACCTAGGAAATAAAGTAAAATAAAATAAATAATAATTCGGTTTTACTCTCTTACAGCAGAAACTATTTCCAACTGTCCATTGGCTTATTCCTATACTATTAAATAAGCAATATTTTTATGTATGTACTTATGTACTACCTTCAGCCCGCGACTTCGTTCGCGTGATGTTTCTTGTTTTAGCATAAAATATATCCTATATATCCTCGTGTCACTTTACTTCGTTTTCGCTTAGCATTCTTTTTGTCCTTTTTTATTTTATTTTTGCTCGGCTCCTAAGGTTTTTTTGAAAATGATGATAGCCTATGTTACTTCCTCATAATTTAGCTTTGTAAAAAAATGGTTAAAATAGGTCCAGCAGTTTTGGAGCTTATTCGGTACAAACAAACAAACACTTTACTTTTTATAATATTAGTTTAAATATATCGATTAAAGTTGCAATATAGGGGTTTACGGGGGCGAAAAATCGATCTAACTAGGTCTCATTTCTGGGAAAATTCATTTTCTCTATTATCACCCGAGCAGAGCTCGGTCGCCCAGGTACTAGTAATAAAGCTAACCTATAGCAATCTTTGTTACAGTCGCTACAAAGCGCAGCTCGGCGGGCAGGCACCTCGTGTGCCAACTGCAAGACGACGACGACGACGCTATGGCGACGCAACCAGAACGGCGAGCCGGTCTGCAATGCGTGCGGCCTTTATTACAAACTACATAATGTGAGTACACCTTTATTTAACACTGGAAAATGTACAGAACAAATTCATCAATATGGCTTAGAGAGAATTTAGAAAGATACTGTTAGGCCTTTTTACACGGCGTGTAGACCACGCCGTCGAAAAAACGTGTCCGTCAACAAGTTTTCATAGGGATCCATAAAACACGTGCGACTGTGTCTACGGTGAATAAAGCATGGTTTTTCACGGCAAGAAAAAAAAGGGTCAAAGGTACAAAGGGTCTTAAACTGGTATGAGCAATCTTACTTCTTACTACTATTATAAATGCATAAGTGTGGATTGATGGATGTTTGTTACTCAATCACGCCAGAACGGCTGAATGGATCTGGATGTTTGGTACAGAGATAGATTATAGTCTGGAATAGCACATAGGCTACGTTTTATCGCGGCAAAATGTACGGTTCCCGTGGGATAATTTCCGACATCCACGCGGGCGAAGCCGCTGGCAAAAGCTACTGGGTGTGGCACGTAAAAATCTGGCTAATTAGTCACATTTTCGTCGTTTTGTCTCCTTTACGCGCCCGATAATTACGACATGCCATCCTACTTCCACGTGTCATCTAAAAGTTCGACATTGTGCTGTTTTTGAGCATCGAGTGTTGGGTAGGTATCCTATCTGCGTCTTTTTACTTATAGTATCATTGTGTGTGAGTGATAAAGAAGACGCTCTAAAAAGACGAACTATTCTTATTCTTGGTATGGCATAATATTACATAGATAATTTTTTTTCCCATAAATGGTAAATGTAAAAGTCCTCTAACTGCCATAATAACAACGATTCCTTTCGTCATTATAAACGTGGCAATATCTTTAACTTAGTATCTCTATATTTCTGCACACATATACTTGAAGCGGTTTTTCTTTTATAAATCATTCGGTAATAGGACCAACTTTTCAGTCATTCCTGTACAAAAAAAAAACCGAAAAACTTGTAACTTTCTGAGCTTCTGAATTATGAAATAAGCTATAGATTTAGATATTATTTAATAAAGAAAATATCATGGTGGCCAAGCACTAGATAGATAATAGGTCTTTACCTATGAAATTGCCTTTTTGTATGAAAAAATTTAAACGAATTTTTTTCATGCATTTTTTATTTGTATTAATCGATGTAATCACCCATGCAATCAATGCATCTTTGCCAACGCAGTGGCAGTTTATTGATGCCCTTCTTAAAGAAATCAGCTGGACGGGAGGCAACAAATTCTTCAAAGGCATTTTGTACTACCTCTCGGGTATTGAATTTTTTTCCCGCCAAGAAGTTATCCAAATTCTGGAAAAAGTTTGTAGGCGCAAGGTCTGGTGAGTAGGGCGGATGACGGAGAGCTTCCAACCCCAGTTCTTGCAACTTGGAGACCGTCTGCTGTGCAGTATGAGGTCGCGCGTTGTCGTGCAGGAGCAGCGGAGACGAGCGATTGACCAATGCTGGTTGGAGATGTGCCAGCTTCTCCATCATTGTGTTCAGTTCTTCACAGTACACATCTGAAGTAATGCTCACCCCGTTTGGTAAGAAGCTGTGATGAATCACACCGGCGCTAGACAACCAAACAGTGACCATCACTTTTCTAGGGGTAAGTTTTCGTTTAGGGCATTGTTTAGGTGCTGAACCAGGATCCAACCAACTTGCTGAGCGCTTGCGGTTATCAAACAGAATCCATTTTTCATCGCAGGTAACAATGCGGTTCAAAATTCCTTCATTTGTGTGTCTGTTGAGCAGTGCAAGGCATGTCTCGACGCGTACTTCGCGCTGGCGATCATTGAGTTCGTGGGGCACCCATTTGTCAAGCTTTTTTACCTTGCCAATTTGACGCAAATGGACCAATATTGTTTATATTTATTTAATTATGCCGTAGATTGTGTATCATCAGCTTCCACAATCGCCTTTAATTCGTCATTGTCGACCAAAGTCTTCGGACGACCGCGAGGTTCATTTTTCAGGTCGAAATTTCCAGAACGGAAGCGAGCAAACCAATAACAAGTGGTGCGTTGGTTTGTAGTGTTAGCTCCGTAAACGTCGTTGATGTTGCATGCCGCTTGTGCCGCGTTGCTGCCACGACGGTACTCATATTCCATAATTACTCGAATTTTTAACGTATCCATGATGACGAAAAAGATTGAAATGCGATGAAAATGTAACACTAATCAATAAACAAATGACTACTTTTGGAAAAAAAAATCCATGTTTTTAAAATAAAATTAATTTGAAATTAGAATTCTTAGCCAAACAAAAATTATTTTGATTTAAAATGGCCAGTACTGCAGAACGGCAATTTCATAGGTAAAGACCTAATATAAATGATGCGCTATAAAAAACTTTGTAGCAATGGTCTAATCAATCAATCAAACTACCTAGCCTTTTCCCAACTATGTTGCGTTCGGCTTCCAGTCTAGCCGGATGCAGCTGAATACCAGTATTTTACATGGAGCGACTGCCTATCTGACCTCCACAACCCAGTAACTGGGTATTATGAAACCCCTTGGTAAGACTGGTTGTCAGACTTTCGGGCTTCTGACGACCCGTAACGACTGTCAAAGATCCACGAATGACAGCCAGAACCAACGGCTTAATGTGCTTTCCGAGGGACGGAGGAGTCTCGGTATGTAAAGATGATCACCAACCCCGGCAAGTGTAGCTTAACCTGATCGATTGACCCGTGCGGCTGTTGTTACCTAGCCACAAGCTCCTCAATAGTAGCAATGGTAAAATGTCAGTTTATGTATAAAGAAAAGCGTAGCTCTTTTCGTAGCACTTTTCGTAGCAAAGGAATAATAAAACTTTGATCTTCATTGCTTCTTTAGAATCCTCTTTTTTATTGTATGCACACGGTATCTTATTTAAGTTGTCATACGCACTTAGATTTGTTAAACTTAGACACAAATAGGTACTATATGGTTTTAACAACGTTTACCAATGAAAAAAAGCGTAGCACATTTCGTAGCAAACAAAAATGACAACATAGACGTAGATTAACTTTAAAATGCAAGATGTAACATTTGATATAGATGTATTTGTATGCACGCGGTAATTATAATTCGGTCGCACGAGTCTAGAATTCACTTCCAGATCTAAAATTATATCTGACTAAGCTTGAATGATCGACTGGTTCTGAAATGGCAGAAATATCATATTTCTTAAAATGAAAGTGATTAAATTCAAGTATTCAAATGAATGACCAGAATTGCTGTGTGTGTTTATGTGCAGTTAACGTACTGACTCATAAGTTTTAGGGTTCCGTACTTCAAAAGGAAAAAACTGAACCCTAAGGGCCTGTTTCACCACCTACGATTAAGTTCCTATTAGCTTACTTGGCAGATCATTTCATACAAATTCTGTTCCATTTTTGAATTTATTCGGAGAGTAGTGGCTATTCGGACATCGTGAAATAGGCCCTTATAGGATCACGTCGTTGTCTGTCTGTCTGTCTGTCATCTGTCAAGATCCTTTTTCTCAGGAACACATGGAGCTATCAAGTTGAAATTAATATAAAATACGTAAGTCTATGGTACCTTGGAGGTCTAAAAAAATCAAGCTCCTAATAAATAAAAAATTACGGTCATTTATGCGACATTATGATACTCGCAAGTAAATCAAAACTTGTAGGGTACCTACTTACCGTTGACGTAGAATAATGAAATTTGGCAACAAGCAAGGTCTCATAGCACATGTAAAGAAAAATGGCCGAAAATCTTTAATTTGTCACATAAATTTTTTTTTCTTTGGATTAGCAGTAGGAGCATTGACCGTAACGTATATCAATTTATTTATTTATATCAATGTTTTTCAACTACAATGTTAAGTTTGTTTATGGCATAAATTCTTTTCAACTACAGAACCCTTCATTGTGCGTGGTCCGACACGCACTTGGCCAGTTTTTTTGGGATAGGCAGAAACGATAGACCAGTCCTAACTTTGATTTTAACAGGTACGTGGGCCACTACGTTTGCTTCTCTTGATCAGATCCACTTACAGATAATGTGAAAATATTTGCACCCTAGCTAGTGAAAACACCCTTTTATAACCCTAAATATCTAACCCTACTTCTTCAAGTTTAAATAACACCCCAACCCCAGAATTCAAATTAAAAATCAAATCGTCTATAACCAGAATAAAATAACTCTAATAACGTCCTAAATCTAAATCGGTCTCTCGCCGGTTAATCCCGGGGTGTCCCGGGGCGTCCCGCGATCCCCCCGGGACAGTTGACGGTATCTTGGTGACAGATAACTGGGGGTAAGCTGGGCTTGTAATACATCATAAAAGGCAATAAGATTGTTTCAGATGAATTACGATTGCGATACCGTCTCTAAACGGTTAAATAACGTTATGTTAGTGTTTGGGGATGATTTATTTATTAATTACAGGTAGTTTGTTAGTTTTTAAGACCTAATGAGGTCCTATAGCAACATGTAGGGAGGTCTATTCAGTGACTGGGATCATTTCTGTCTGGATTTTAGTACAAAATTAATTCGTAGCTTTTAAGTAAGTGAAGCAGTTTCTCACAATATATAAAACACATAGAATTGTAGTCGGTCCAAATTATAGGAGTCTAGTTTGTTCTTATATGTTTTCACAATAATATAATTACTGTTTCAGTTACTTACAGTTTTGTCATTTAATTTCTTTGTAATACGTAATAGGTAAGTTTATTTTTCAAGTCTTGTAATTGAGCCATTAATAAACTTATCTGATCTGATGATCCACTGATCGAACCTAAGTACGTGAATGAATGAATGAATACTTTATTTGCCAGAATATAGGTAAGTACATTGATCATGGTAAAGTTACATATGGTTTCACTATATTCGACTTTCTAGTCGTGCAAATTTTAAGTGACATTGTAAGTTACAATGTCAATACAATCAGTAACAATAATCAAATCAAAATAACAGTCTTCTTTCATTATTAGAATACAAATATTAATTATTTATTAATTAATTTTCAGCCAAAATTTTTATTATACTGTTATACATAATTATGTTTATACAATATCCCTACGCAAGACGTGCATATTATATGTACCTACGCGCAAGTGCTACTCACCGCCTGAGGTATGTGAACAGTGAAACGGGGGAGGTAGACAAAGGTGAAACTAACTCAGTCTGCCAATCTTGTCAATCACCCTCTCAACCGTCTCACCGCTCCCATACCTCAGGCGGTAACCAGCACTTACGCGCGCACTATGATAAAAATTAGCACCGAATATGGTGACATCTACCAATCCGCATTGGACCCGCGTGGTGGATTAGGTATAGCCCGCTCTCTATCACAAACAGGAGTGTGTCCCTGCAATGAGAACCTTATTAGGCTGACAGGTGTGTTATGTGATGGTGAGAGGGTACCTGTATTTTATAAATTTAAAGACATGTAAAACTCCATAAAGAAATCTTACGCATCGCACGAGACACAAAGGCACCGCGAGTCGCGCGCGATTCGCATCGCGTATCGCGCCTGTCTGTAGGAGCCTTCCTAATGTATTTTTATTAAGTGAATTAAGAGAGCAGAGGGAAAGGTATTAGATAAAATTACAAATGACTAGTTACATTGTAAGGTTATTCAATTAGCCGTATTACATAAGACGAGGTAGACAGTGGCACAAAAATTAAATGAACCGAGATTTCTTCTCAAGATAGTCAATAGATAAAGTGTTACCGAACACTTTGAACAATGGTAGCGTTTCCAATATCCGGCTGCGCCCGCAAAAATAGAACCCGTTTTATCGTAGATTTAACAAGATGTTAAGTTTAAATGTCAAGTAGTACTAAGTAACAATTCTCACGACTCTCACTACCCGTCGAAACAATAAATATAAAGCCTCACGCGATCCCGGCCGCTGTACTATACATTCGTACGGGAAATTGTACAAACACCACGCGGGTGCAACAATGACAAAAATTAACTGTCAAAGCGACCCTTCACTAAGGACTCTCCAGATTTTTTACATTGAAATGTATACTTTATTGCCGACTGCAAGTATCAGAGCAACAATGTTGTTTGCTCTAATTATTCGGAAGGAGCGACAAAGGAGCAAATGGGAGTGCCTGCTACTTCAGATGTTGAAGGCATAATGACGGGGGCACAATACGGGAATGGCAGTAGCGTTGTCAGGGGCCTGTGCCCGCCTCTTCATACATATTTATACACAGCTCACTTACACATTCGCTACAGATTCCATGCCCTTTAAGACACAAATTTGAAATGCAATATATAATTAATCTAATACACTCGCCAAAACTGTGTTTTTAGAGAATACATGAATAGTAATGAAGACATATATTCAAATTTTGGCATTAGTTGTTGACACATTTATAAAATTGATACCCAGATTGTAAACTCGGCACTGCTTAAATAATACAGTTTATTCAACAAACTAGAATAATTTAGCAATTATATGCATATGCATAAATATATGTATCTCACGTGTGTATAACATAATTTAATGGCATAATAAATTTAGTATTATGTTGTGTGAACGAGGCTTAGAAAATATCTTGTTCTTAATTTGAGATGATCTGCATTCGAGGATATTTATTACGATAACAAGATCTAATAAACCTGCTTCAAATATATCTTAAAACTACAATTTTTTGCTTTATAATGATCAATTTATGTGAGAAAATTACATCGGGGCCAAACACAACACATAAATTCATTTTTTTTATACGCAACGGCATTTTTTTTATATAAAGCGGTTTCGGAAGCCGATTGAGCATATAGAGAGATTTTAAAAGAAATTTTAAAGTAACAATGTGTAAATAAATACAGTATAATATTAGCCAGCCCCCGAGGCGGACACGTCGTGATCGATTTCACTCAAAAAACGCAATTCATATAACAAAGCACGAGCGCATTGTGATTTCGAGCCAACGTCACCCTCCCACATGGGACTTAATCGTCTTGACACTGTATGAATAAATCAAATACTATATTTTGTTAGCTTAGGGAAATTATTGGAAAAAGTTCTTGTTTACATTACATATAAAAAAAAAATATGTTTGAGTTCGTAGGATTGGCTATTGGTAGTCAACTTATGACTAGTATATCGTTTCCAATTTTATATCACTTTCCAAACAATTTAAATATATTTTTGATATAATTAAGCATAATAATCGGATGACGTCGAGACTATTTTGAACAACGGCGCTATCTGTGCGGATTATCCAAAGTGTGATATTTTATTTTTAATTTGTTATCTACCTATAACATTTTAGTATTTTCTCACGGTTCTGGAAATTTGATATGTGTGATATTTATCAGAATTAAAACCGGTGCTTCGGTGTTTTTACCTAAGAAAAAAAATGTAAAAAAATAATTTCAATAAAATATAGCTTCAATCAATTGCTAAGTTATTCTTTCAACATGATTAGACCTAAGAAATTATGAGCAACAAGATTTAAAACACATATGATATGCTTTTAAATTAGCCGATTATGCAAAACTGTAAAATGAAACTTATTTTATATTTATCATGCCATATAGTTGTTCTACATCTCTTACCATATAAAGATATTATTCTTACATGCTAAAATTACGAAAAAGGTCAAATATCAACATCGTTCGGGCGGCGTATTGTTCAAACAATGCTCAAGTATGTTTACTCAAAATATATCCTTTAGTGGCCCTATTTGGTTGTGTAACTTAACTATAAATGCCCATAAGCGCTCAAATTGCCCTCATACAGGCCATATAGACCCGAGAAGCCGACAAGGGTCTTGTTATTTTGGCCTGAGAGGCCATAACGCTTTGTGTTATTGTTTTTAATAAGAACATTTATTGGATTGTGATACTGTATTGTTTGATTGATGTGGGAAACTAATTGAATGGTTTTGAAAATGTTTAATTTTTATGTGCATAAACTTTTAGGATTTTTTTTTTATTGGGGTTAAATTCGTTATATTTTATTTTAATAGAGCAAACGGTGTAGTAACACTGAAATGAACTAAGGATTAAAGTAGTTATTTACCCCAAAAAATATGACAATGAATTGCAATATTTGCCAACACGGATGAGTTGACAAACTGTTATAGTCCCAAGGGCTCGAACTTAACTCAGTAGGTACCAATAAATACGTGATTGAAAATAAATTATTTATTTGGCCATCCACAATGGCCGGTTAATAGGATTACTGTAAGTACAGAGCGTGGGTTCGAGTCCCGTACCTGCCCACCGCAACAAAACGATCCATCCGTATGTTCGACTCACTTTTTATAAATTTGTTTATTTAATTTATCACGCTCGTTTATACGTTACTTCCTTCGTGTTATAGCCGATTAGCTTTTTGTGGTTTGTATTCAATTTTTTTCAACCAACCTTTTGCTCCCAATGAATTGGTATTAAGTTTTTGCGGTACCATTCGATTGTTTTCGATTTCTTGCTTGGTTAGCCGACGGCATGGTAAAGGAAATTTAAGTTTCATTTCAAGCTTCCTATAGGCAATAATCAACCATATTTTTTCTGTATAAATTGCTTGTCATACTTCGTCGAGCTAATAAAGAAGACGAGCCTTGTAATATCGCTAATAACTATCATCCTGTACACTCTAAAACATTTGTAAGCACGTGTAGTACACTCTTAATACAATAAGTTTCTTAAGCACAAGCCAATAAAACACTAAACAAATTAATATCTTATTACACTTCAGACGTTTCGTTCCTAGAGCGGTGCGTTAAGTGCCTGCCATACAAAAGTATTGGATTACCAGTTTGTATGGAGCTAGAGAGAGAGGGACCATAATAACAGCTCAAATGATACATTTGGAATACAATGGGGCGATCAATTCAATTTTTGAATCGAGAACGCTCTTCTAGTTTTCTTTTTATTATCGTCTAAAGTGCTGTTTTGTTCAGCCAACATCCGAGGGAATTTGACAGTCACTGTTTTTTCACCCGTTTTTCTCTGACATTAGATTTAATGCTAGGCTATGGATACATTGTGTTTGAGATAAGGATATCTTCACGAATTTGTCCGCTACTCTTTTTGTTAGCGAGATGTTTATTTGTCTAGACTCAATACTGTAAAACTGAGTAACAAAACTTCACGAAAGCACAGTCCTTGTCTGTTCGTATAGAAATCTTAATAAGCAGTTTGCATTTGAGACGCGTAATCTATGATTTAGTTCCTTGCTGCGCTACAAGTCTCGCAAAATGAAGTTTGCATTTCCAAGCTGACTTAAGTTAATCGCAGCGAGCATGCGAAAGTTAGGCTTGTTAAAATTCTCTTCGCAACCGCCAAACATTGTGGAACATGGCCACCGGTGGTAGAAAGTCAGGCAGCTAGGCTTTAACTCGCGTGTGAGATAAAAAAAACGAGGTACGTTTAATTTACTCATTACGGTACATTACATATTCGTCGGTGCGGCTGGCTGCCGGCCAAACGGCCGACGCGTTTGGCCGAATGTTATAATGACATCAATTTGAATATTCAACATTGAACAGCTATCCCATTTACATAAGTTCGACCGTTGAATTTTGTGGCGATGCAAATGCTATTCGCTACACTAATTGTGATGTTCATTGTTCCAGTTAACATTTTCAATGTTAGTTCATTATGCTTACTGTTTTAAACTTGTTAAAGGCGTTCTTCATTGGCTTAATAGGTATTGGGTAATTTTCAAATCTGGTGATTTGACTGATTATATTGGACAGCTGTATGGCTTCTGTATACCTTGGCTTTCATGTCAAATAAGTCACTGCTAACATTGAAGAACGTATCTCTCACCTGAATAATCAAGTTGAAGAATGTAACTTAAAGCGCTCTTTCAAAAGGCTGCATACCTACTGTTAAACGATTGTTAAACTTCAGCTGTGGAAATAGAAATAATTGATACCAACTTCGCTATTTTTTTTCAATAAAACAAAACGTTTCTTTTTTTAACAAATGTGTATAATTTTGCCAAAAAGTGATCACATAAAATAAAGGGAATAAAAGCGGGCGTTCGCGCAGTAGGCCGGAAAGATTTTATCTGTTGGCAATACAGAAAAAATGGCGCCCACCGGAAGTGTCCGAGCGGCGCGCGGCGCGTTACTATTTTTTCTTTTTTTGTTTTAAATGGCTTTTTCCCGGCAGCGTTCGGCCGGAAATGCGTTTGCGTAGAACTACTATACATTGCCGAAAAGCGTTATGTCCAATAAAGTTTATAAGCAATTTTGATCCTTGCGACTGATATGTTTAGGGTAACATATCGAGTATCAAGCTTCTGGTCAGATGTTTCGGTACACTTGAGGACGTGGTGAGTGTAGCGCTAAATAGGATGTTTTTATTCATGAGCCTTAAGCTCCCATTTTGTTTAGTGAGCGGGCCCCAGCTGATTTACTGTCTTGGATATAAATTTTGTGAAAATGTGAGAATTATTCACGAAACTGCGCAAAAGCAATTAAATTCTATTTTAAGTACCTACACAATAAAGGAATATGTTTTGGAAACTAGCTGGAGTTCCCAGGCTTGTAATTTAATCTTAGTTAAAAGTGTTATTGTATAAAAATCAAGAATAGCCGATTAAATGAAATTACCTATAATTAGCATTTACGAGTAAGTATCCCTATGTATAGTTCTGGGTCAAACATAAATAATTATTGTCCTGAATCATTCCAGCTCATTAATCTCTAATATAAATGATGTGAAAACACCAACCCCTATTTTGTAAAAAAAAAAAAAAAACATACAACAGCTGTAAATAAAACTATCGAAAGATATCAAAATCATATTTAATTTTTGGCAAGTTTAATGGGCTGGCCGGTTTTAAAACAAAAATCACAAGTACCAACGTAACGGTCAAACCAATTTCCATTTCCACTAGTTCCATGGGGATATTTAAAAAAGGAACCGAAATAGCAGCTGCACGTCACTCGGCGATCGTTGGCGCGATAACTCGGTGTGTCCTTCTACAAAACAATTACTTGGGCTTGCTCCGAGAGTTTCGCAATACTCATTGTACGCAAGCTTTTGTCGCGATATTTGTTACTATCGATATTTCGAGTGCTATTCTCGTTCGTTCGGCATTTTTTATTTGATCCTGTATATCGATTACGTTGTTCTTCTTTTAAATATTTTTGGCCAGTAAGAAATCTATCTTCAATTTTGAATATGCATTTCAGGAGCTAGACCACCACCTCTTAAAGCAGTATTATTTTAATCTTACATGAGTGTGGGAAAGAGATGGAGCTAGACGTCCTGTATAGCTCCATCTCTTTCTCACACTGAAGTAACATTAAAATAATACTGCTTTAAGAGGTGGTGGTTGGCCCCCAGTTAGGTCAAAGTCATTTGTGTCATTTAGTTCTATTGCATTTAAATGACTATGGAAATAGTCAAAAGCATTGAACAAAACCTTGACTTGATTTGTAATTCAAGTCTCATTTTGAAAAATAAAAATAATATTAATATTGTACGTCATTCTTTATGTGAAATGACAGTCACAGCGACCTACATGACATTTAACAAAACAGTCACTTGCTAAACTCCATAAAAATAGAAAAACTATTAGAGGAAAGATGTATTCTCTGATAACTGTGGTTGGTAACGTGAACGTCTGGTAATTAGGCGATGAAACGCCGGGAATGAGATGATCACAGATCTGGCGCTGCGCCACACTATCAGCGCCATCTAGCGTGATCTACGAGCACAGGAATAATCCGCACGTTCCTTTACATTAGAATTTTATTTTTGAAGCGATAATTTCACTGGTACTCTAAAAAAAGAGTGGTTTAGGACAGCGATAGGTAAAACAAAGCACATAATTAACGGACAGTCTATCAAGCGTATTAGTGTTGTACGGTTGATTGCTTCCATGAGATGTTCGGTCCGTTACCCCTCCAGTACATCTGTAAACATCTTCCCGATAAGCATCTGACGTTTGACACAAAGCGCGGTTGCGGGAGATAGTATCTCAAAACTATCGTACCCACCCCCCCACACCGCGCCCCCGACTTCCTCTCCTCCGTCTAATTATTTATTTATGTCCTCCTATCACACCATCGATGCGCTCGAGTGCAAAACTGTGCGGGCATTACACGAATTCATATTTAGAACGCCGTTTCGTTATCAAGTAGGTAATCTCGGTGACAGTTTAAACTGAAATTAGTGCAATGTCTTAGTTTTTTTGGGTCGTTTTGTAAATCCTCTCTTGCTCTCGCGATTTGCTCTCGACTCGAGTGCTACTGTTTGTGACAAACGTTGTGTTAATCTGTTTCTATTGTTCCGTATGTAAATACAAAGAAATGTCTTTGTTGGTATTCAGTATTTGACAATACGTTATCTTAATCCTTAAGTAGGTATTTTTGTTCGAAAATACTTTTTTTATACGTTTCTACGATGCCGAAGAGTTTTGACAAAAAATGCTAGAATGCATTAAGAACTTCTGAGGAGCACTCATTTCAGTTGACCCCAAATACTTCAAAATTAATAATAATAATAATTGATAATACTTCGTTTTACATCGGCACGCAACCGTCGCTATATAATTGGACTTTAAAAAAAAACTTTTATGACATCTCACTCGTACAAAGTGGCCAGGCCAAGGTGTAATTTGATTGAAAGCACCAAAAAAGTCTCGTAATCATATAATAAGTGGTGGAATAATTAGTGGGGGTTTAGGAGCAGGTGCCTTGCGCACGCGCCGATACGAGCCGCTTTTACTGCTGACCGAACGAAAGACAAATGACGATAGAGGTTTTCGTTCTTTAGTCTGTTATATGACGGTTTATTATATGGCTGTATAAAATGTGGTGGATTATGTATTGTTAAGTTGTAAAACTACAGGCAGCTTTCGTAGTTTAAAAATGTAGGTGTTTTATTAATGTTAGAATTTATAACCCATAATCTATTATTAAAAAGTAATTAAAACGCAAATAAGTTCAAAATAACTGTACTCAAAACTTCCGTGTTCAATACCAACTTATTCAACTGTACGCAACATTAGTGTTGGGAAGCAGAAGTTATCGATAATCGAGAAGCTGTTAAAGTTTGTGTCGACGTGGACAGTTACGAGGTCTCGTTGGCGGGCTGCGGGCTCGTATGAATTAGTGTAGCGTGGTAGCATCGTGAGATTTAGTGCGGACGCCGCCAGACTCTAATTGGACCGGGTTCACTGCCACAGGCGCGAAACATTTAAATTTATTGGTTTCCATAATTGTTTTTGAGATGTGAAGTTGGTGCTCCTGCCACATATACTATCTTCATTGCAAATATGGTTTTTAGTCATACCGTTAATTCAATGCCTCAATCGAATAGCAACTTGTACTAGACTATTGTTAAATCAAATTGCGTTATTAAAATAATGCCGTTCTCATTTGAAAGGGACCGTGACAATTCAATGCGGTACTTAACGTCTTGCACAACTGTCAGATTTTGTATTTCTTAATCCTTATCTAGAGTGTTCATTAAACGACAAACATAACTTCATTATCAACTCACTAAATTGGAAATGTCGATATTTTTATCGATACCTGATAATTTACTTAATAATAATTTGTTAAATCCGTGCCACAAAATGTACTAGTAGGTACCTACTTAATAAGATAAGAATAAATCATAATGATACTTTTGTAAAGAAACGATTTAACTTCACTAGATATCAAGAACAACTAATCTACCACAATAATTGCATTTCACTGATTGTCTTGTTAAAATGATAATTACTAAGTGACATTTTAATTGCGTTGTTTAATTACGTAAGGTTATTGAGAAACCGTATACTTCACGAATTTATCTTTATTTGAATCGCGTTATACGTGAAATGATCGAGAGCAAAAATGAAACGTTACAATAATAACCGATGCATAAGGCCTCGCTCACACTATAAATCGTGGATGTCGATAAATTTGGCGGGTGTATAAATCGTCGTTTCAATTATCCCCCGGAGTAGCAGCTGTCGGCGCACTCCCGACTACTGCCCGGAGTATTTATTTTAATCACGTGCACATATCAAACACGGCCGTGTTTTATCGACATGTCTTGCAACACATCCTTAATTATGAAATTTACTTGTTTTAGTTCTTCAGTTTCTGTTTCACTTAAAGTGCATACACGTAAAATGCATGTTGTGTGATTAGCTATAAAAGATGAAATTGCGTAAATTGCTATAGAGTAACGTTACGATGATTATTTTTCCTAATTAAATTAGTTGCGTGATCCAGGCGTTAGGTGGTGTTAAAAGTTAAGGCGCCACTTGATTAGAGGCAGTCTCCATAGTTGATTCATCGCCGCACGCGCATGTAAAGTATCAGAACCTACTCTGTCCTTTACGAGGAATACTTAAAAGGCGTTTAGTTAACTAAGAACGTTTAGTGCACCATGTATGTGAATCCGAGTTAAAAAGTGGAATTCAAATAGAAAAAGGCTGGTATTTTCTAATGCAGCTATACTCTAAGTGTGTTCCGCGGAACCCTAGGGTTCCGCGATACCTCTGTAGGGGTTCCTCAAGAATTTAGAAAAAAAATCAAAACACCTCTCTCTGGTCGAACGTTTTGACTCCGCGGCCACGCGTAGGTATATTTATTTATTTATTTGTATTTGTTTATACATATATGTTACAATAGCTGGTATAATCTCATAAGTTTGGTATCAACATGTATACTTGTATACTTGTGAGCGCGCAGTACCTTTGATAAAAGTGTGAAATCATTATTGTGTGAAGATCATGGCAGCAAACATAAAACACTGCTGCTCCATACAAAAGTGCGATGGCTGTCTCGGGTTAAAACTTTAACAAGGCTATTTGAACTTAGAGCCGAGTTACAAATGTTTCTTTCAGCAGATACTTCTTTTAATTTGAAGGACCGTTTGTATGATAAAACTTGGTTGTTCCGATTGTCTTTTATGGCGGATATCTTTCAAAAACTGAACGAATTGAATTTATCATTGCAAGGTAAACAGACAACAGTGTTTCAGGCCTATAACAAAATAACTGCCTTCAAAAGATAATTAGATTTTTGGATTATTTGCGTTGGTAAGAAAGAAATAGAAAGCTTTACGTCACTCAGTGAGTTTGTTAGCGATAACGACAGAAATGTTTCAAGATGATGTGTTCGAAGAATTGGTCCAATATCTCAGTTCGATGCGCGCATCTTTTGAAAAGAATTTTCAAAACAGAACAGAACAGTGGCCTTAGTGCGAGTTTTTATACTTACTCGATCACGTCAACGTAAACTTCAATTTGTACTGAAACTGAATAAGCGCCGTCTGGTGACTATAATGGGAAACACAATTATTCCATACAAATTGACGTAAGGTAACGTTTACGTAAACGCGATCGAGCAAGTATAAAAACTCACACTAAGGCCTCAGAACACAACAGAACACAACAGAACACAAAAATGAAACTGAATTCATGGATTCATAATCCTTTTTTCCCCAACTTGGAAAAACCCGACAGTATGTCAAACGAGATATAGGAATCTCTTTTAGAAATGTCATCAGACACAAGTATGGAGTCACTGTTCAAAACGACGCCTCTCAACGATTTTTGGTGCAGAATCCGTGATGAAATATCCATATAAAATATCAATATCCAATGCTTGGCAAAATGGCTCTGAATATTCTTCTCCCGTTCCCAACAACATATTTGTGCGAAACAGTATTCTCAACCTATGCAGCCACGAAAACAAAATATCGCAACAGACTGGACGCCGAACCTGATATGAGACTTCAACTGTTTTCTATCAAACCTGACATCAACCAATTGATGAAAAATAAAAAACAGTTCCATACCTCCCATTAGTTAGATTTTTTCTTATTTAATATCTTCTATTGTTGTACTTGCCATGTGGTAAAGTAAGTAATAATTAGTACTGTTACATTGTACTTTTATTATGCTTCTTAATAAAGAATACACTTTTAAAAACTATTGTTTTATTGTAGGGTTCCATCAAGTATTTTGCTTCCCAAAAGGGTTCCGTCACCAAAAAAGTTTGAGAACTACTGTTCTAATGACTTACTCTTGCGTTGAAAGGGAGTAAAAAATTATGGATATCGTGGTTATTTTGTAAAGAATGTGGATGAAAGGAGATGATCTGGATTACTTTTGTTACATATTTCAAAGATTTTTTTGAGTTTTACGAATTAAAAAGAAAAATGAGATGTTTTAGCACACATTCTTACAGAATTACAAGTTCTTATTCTATGTATACAGTGACACGCGCTAGCTCCGTACAAGGGGTTTTCAGTAGCTTGCGCAGGCGCCGGGCACGGTTGATTGCGGCGCGGACTAACTATGCGGAACTAATTCACCAGAGACATTACCGCAGCCGCTTTTTGTCATTAGTTCATTGCACACGTCAACGAAAATATACTTTTTTGAGTTATGTTTTCTAAGAAAAAAAGATCTATTTCTAGCGCCGTTCCCAAACCCTTTAGGTCACACTAGGTTGGTTTTTGCTGAAGCGTTTAGCTAAAAGGAACCGATACCTTTTTTACCTGGGTTTGAACTAATAATAACTTTACAAAGCACCTAATTATGGTGCATTTTTAGGGTTAGGTTAGGTTATAGGATCACTTCGTTGTCCGTCTGTCTGTCTGTCTGTCAAGACCCTTTTTTCTCAGAAACGCGTGGAGGTCTCAAGTTGAAATTAATAAAAAATACGTAGGTCTATCGTCCCTTGGAGTACTAATAAAATCAAGCTTCTAAGTCAACGCATTAAAATATAAGGCCATATATAAGTCTGACAACCAGTCTTTCCAAGGGGTATCGTATTACCCAGTAATTGGGTTGTGGAGGTCAGATAGGCAGTCGCTCTATATAAAATACTGGTATTCGGCTGCATCCGGTTAGACTGGAAGCCGACCCCAACATAGTTGGGAAAAGGCTAGGCAGATTGATTTTGATATAAGCGACATATTTTGATACTCTCAAGTAAATCAAAACCTATAGGTTACTTCCCGTTCACCTAGAATCATGAAATTTGGCAAGAATTCTTTTCAACTACGGAAGGAACCCTTCATTGTGCGTGGTCCGACACACACTTGGCCGGTTTTTTGGAAATAAGAATGCACCATGTTCCCATGCAACAGGTGCAATCCTGAAAATTATAGTATTTTGCTACCATTACC
The DNA here is from genome assembly GCA_946251885.1 of Cosmia pyralina. Taxonomy (NCBI): domain Eukaryota; kingdom Metazoa; phylum Arthropoda; class Insecta; order Lepidoptera; family Noctuidae; genus Cosmia; species Cosmia pyralina. The sequence continues at coordinate 21,535,502 of OX276344.1, forward strand.
TTACACCTTGCTGGCTACTCGGTAAACATGTAGCGAAATGATGTACACTGTAGGTACCTACAGTGTTGGTCCAAAAAACAGACCCACGATTATTTTTAATAACATTTCACCAGTCCACATAATTCCCAGTAGTATATGTGTGGCCTCCGCTGGCGTCCGCCGCGCCCAATTGACAACGGCTTGTTTGTTTGTGCTCCACGCTACATCTCCTACACTGCTCTTAATTGCAACTTTCGACACGATTGTCGGGACCACGTTTTTTTGGTCGATCGTGTATTTTCTTGTTATTGTTTTGAAACCTAAGCAAATGTTAGCACAAATTGTACCTACCAAAAGAATAGTTCAATAACCAGTTCGTACATACCTTTAAAGGAAACTCAATGTTTTCTGGAATCATTTACCTGGCCGCTGGTATCTATTCGTTTTGAATAAGTTTAGGTACTCTTAAGTTTTGTGTTTTAGATAAATTGTTTCTGGCTTGATATAATCAAGTAGATACATTCTGTGCCACAAACCATGTTGTCTTTTTCATATCCTGGTCTAATCGATCGTGCAAGCTTTCCAATTTGAGGAATTTTAGCACTGTTTTCAAAATGTCCATTCTGAAAATTAAACTGCTTTCCATTTTCAAAGCTAAAAGCGATTACACAAACATTATCAAGATTTGAGCAACGAGTTATGGCCAACTAGTTAATATCCTATTGCGAGATAGAAGCTTCCTAGAAATTATCAGTTTAGCGAGAAGTTACTGAATATGTTGGTGTTTAGGTTGATGACATCGGTGAGATTTGTTCGTTACGATTGGAGATTTGAGTCAATTGGTAGAGAAATGGGCTGATTTCATCTGTTTTGTTGTGGCTGCACCACTGATGAAGAACTGAGTTGAGAGCTGCACTGACAAAGTTTAAGAATCTGAGGGTCTGGCAAATTTCCAACTTGTTCACTTAAAATTATTGATGCTTCAATTGACAAACCACCTGGGGAAGGTTATATTTACGAGAAGGTATTGCTATACCATAAAAAAAGTGGAAGTCGGTTGTATTTTTTTGTAAAAAAGTTTTTATTTCTCACTTTTTAGTGGTTCACATGTGCTTACCCCTTCACAGCGTACTGGTGTGATGTTATGTTATGAACTGGTGTAAAAAATAGACAGACATGAGATTTCAGCAATCCCAGTCCATTTGCTACCATTTATTGAGGAGTTCCGTTGCCTATCTCGGAAGTTCTTCATCAGATCTTCACCAAATTGAAATGGAACCACTCCGAGAAAGTACTCTTCCAAAAACTATCCAAATCGCTTCAAGTGTGCCTATAAAATTGGAACAGTTCTCTCTATTTCTCCAGGATCCCATCATCAGATCCTGACGTGATGATCATGGGACCACTTGGGAAGTATATCCTTTCAAACAAAAAAAATAAAAACCAAATCGGTCCAGCCATCTTCGAGTAATCGGGGAACATACATAAAAAAAAATGGTTCCGACGAATTGAGAACCTCCTCCTTTTTGAAGTCGGTTAGAAATAGGAGTCTTAGAGACACCAAACCATCTTTTGATGATAGCGTTATCAACGTAAAAATAGTACGTGTTTCAGGAACATAGGTCGATTAAAAATAGATTCGTTTAAAGCAGCTGCTAAAATTTTATTTGGATCAAAATAATCCAGTATCCCAGCTCTAAATTCACAGAAGCCACTGGACCTCGTAGAACTATGTGCGCAAACGCAATATTTATTTCGTTTCCAGCCAGTTTTAAGCGCAAGAAATGAGCAAAAACTTTTTTACAAAAAAATACAACCGACTTCCAAAAACAACACTACAAAGTGAAAAATAACTTTACTTTCGGAAGTCGGTGTCTTTGGTTTCTTTTTAGTTTCATTTTTTGCCACCGACTTCCGAAATTAAAGTTATTTTTCACTTTGTAGTGTTGTTTTTGGAAGTCGGTTGTATTTTTTTGTAAAAAAGTTTTTATTTTTCACTTTTTAGTGGTTCACATGTGCTTACCCCTTCACAGCGTACTGGCGTGATGTTATGTTATGAACTGGTGTAAACAACAAACAGACATAAGATTTCAGTAATCCCAGTCCATTTGCTATCATTTATTGAGGAGTTCCGTTGCCTATCTCGGAAGTTCTTCATCAGATCTTCACCAAATTGAAATGGGACCACTCCGAGAAAGTACTCTTCCAAAAACTATCCAAATCGCTTCAAGTGTGCCTATGAAATTGGAACAGTTCACTCTATTTCTCCAGGATCCTATCATCAGATCCTGACGTGATGATCATGGGACCACCTGGGAAGTATACCCTTATTATATATATTTATACCCTTATACCCTTTCAAACAAAAAAAAAAAAAAAATCCAAATCGGTCCAGCCATCTTCGAGTAATCGGGGAACATATTATACATAAAAAAAAGGTTCCGACGAATTGAGAACCTCCTCCTTTTTGAAGTCGGTTAGAAATAGGAGTCTTAGAGACACCAAACCATCTTTTGATGATAGCGTTATCAACGTAAAAATAATACGTATTTCAGGAACATAGGTCGATTAAAAATAGATTCGTTTAAAGCAGCTGCTAAAATTTTACGTGGATCAAAATAATCCAGTATCCCAGCTCTAAATTCACAGAAGCCACTGGACCTCGTAGAACTATGTGCGCAAACGCAATATTTATTTCGTTTCCAGCCAGTTTTAAGCGTAAGAAATGAGCAAAAATCAAACGCGAGCCACGCGACACGTAATGTAAGATGCCAATTAAATTATCCCTGACCGCAGGTTAACGATAATAAATTCTTGCCACTTATGCTGTACCCTACCTATATTAAATGAATTCTTTCTTACATTTTTTCATTAGGGAGATATCGTATGGTGAATTTAATTATGGAGGAAAATATTGAAAAAAAAAACTAATATTTTTAAGTACTATTTTCTGTATCGTTATCTTCAGCTGAACTGAGTGTACGGTTAAAATTAATTGACCCTTCGAAAATAGTTTTAATCTTCCCCCATAATCTATGAAAGCAAATAAAATCCAATCACATTACTTTTGATTGGCGAAAACATATTTATACTATCTCCTTTCATCGTTACCCCCTCACTATAACACGTCCATATTCCTCGCAATTTATTTAAAGCTACCGGTACATTGCTGATTGTAAAGTATTTAAGACTTTCTCTCCTACTTTGGAACTGTCAAACGTTGCTCTCACAATTCACACGTCTCGCGAAAATGCACACCGAACTGTATTTATTTATTTATTTATTTATTTATTTATTTTATTTCTTACTATAATGAGTTGAAATATAAAACGCGCTTGAAAAACTAGCACGCGATTCTTAAGGTGTCGCCAGCTCGCGGCAAATTAATAAGACAATGCATCGGATTGACATACAATTATTTATAGTTTCACATAAGTACACTTAATGACGTTACAATAGCTTTTATAACATCATAAAAACTTTTTGCTGAACTTATCACAATCACGCGCTAAATACCTGACGTTTTGAAAGATCGATTCAAATTAAGAATGCTTTTTAAATTTCGAAGTTGAAAGCCCTATTTTAGCTGAAAGAGTGAGTGGTGTGATTTAAAAGGAAAAAAATAAAGCGCTTTATTCCAGCGCTGTAGACGTTGTCGCCTTAACGATCTTAAGTGAAGTGTCACTAATAACTCCACTAAATGGTACGGACAGACAGTGCGCATAACTACTGAAAACTGTTTTTTAGGGTTCCGTACCCGAAGAGTACCAAACGGAACCCTATTACTAAGCCTCCGCTGTCCGTCCGTCAATCCGTCTGTCTGTTGTAGGGCTGTATCGCATGAACCGTAATAGGTAGACAGTTGAAATTTTTAAAGATTCTGTATTTATATTACGGCTATAATGACAAATAATAAAAATAAAATAAAGTTAAAAATTAAAGGGGACCCCCATACAATAAATTTTACATTTAAAAAAAAAAATGTCCTAGCATGTGGGGTGTCATTGTCTAGAACTAACTCATCGAGTAGAGTACAAATATATTTTTATTTTAATTTTAATCTTCAAAAATGAAGAAATAGGGGACCGTAAAGTTGACCATTTTTGTACGAGCTCTATCGCAACAATTAAACAAATTAGGAATTTGAAACTTCTGTTTATCATGTACCTACTGAATTTAATCAATAAATACTAAAAGCAAACTACAAAAAATAACCTTGTAATTCACAGTATCAATCAAAGTTATCTTTGCAATTGTTAAACATACGGAACGGTACGAGACCCTTCGCGTGCGAGTCCGACTGCACTTGGCCGGTTTTTTTATCACTGATATTGGAATGACAGCTGTCTTGCTTTTAAACATTGCAAACTTTCTTGCTGAGCGAACGTCTGATATGCACGTTATAAATCTTTGTTACTTTGTTTAGGTACTCGTAGTAGGTACTTACAATTACTTTTACATTTGTTTGAAAACAAAGTTGATAAATAAAATGCCTTTACCAGAAGTGGTTATCGTATTAGTGGTTCATCAGCTTCAATATCATCAGGATTATGCCAGAATTTAGCAGTTCGTCGTGGACGTGGTACGACAGCGGCCGCCACGCAATTGTCGCATCGATGCGATGCTCTGCTAGAGTGGCCGTCACCAACCAGTGTCACTACTATCCGACCTTTTCGGTGATTTCAGTAACTTCGTAACAAAACTAGACTTACTGCGCCTTCAAGTACATACTTACAGCTTTGTTGCTACAATATCTTTAGGAACAGTGGCTAATCAATATGATTCCCGTACTTTTTCAAGTACAGCAATCCAATTGCAGAGTTTCTCAACCCTTCATAAACACAATAACTCGTGCATGTGCAAGAAAAACTACTAATAAAGTTGTACCGCTGTCAAAACCCATAACATTTACGTTTTTTTAACACCAATTTATCACTAGATACACTCTTTAAACTATAAATCACTCGTCAAGTAACTAATAGGTGCATTACAGACGAAAAAACAGGCAACTTATCATCAGAAGATGAAAAAAGTTAATAGTGTAACAATTACTAACTGCTAACTGTAGGTTGCTTTTACTACCAGTCGTTATTTAGGTAAACATTGACAAAGCGTATTTGAGATAAAAACTAAAGTCCCACAGGGTAATGGCGACATCGGTTTCAATACAGCAATTTACTAGTTTTTGCCCGTTAATAGGTGTATAGTGTTTTTGCTGTATAATTAGTGATAATTCTTAAAGTATGTGTTGTTACTTGCTTTAATTTTTATTGGATCTTTACGCGAACTTGACACTCTCAGCTTTTCATAGCCTTAGTGTTTGCACAATGAAAATACAGTATTGAAGAGCAAAATATATAATGTAGAGCAGGGAAATAATGCGCAAGCAATGTTAAAAGGTAGCTGATTTCATATTCAGTTTTAGTCAAACTAAATTAAGATTGTAATCCTAAAAGGGATTAGAAAAGAAGTCGTTTAAAGATGCATTTGTTTAAGTGCTACCTGCGTTTGTATTACATTCATGATTGATATCAACATAATCGCTATCTCCATCCCATCTAGATATCGGGTTAAGGTGGCTACATCTCGTTTACAGCACTTTATTTCGCAACAATAACGTGTCACTTTTGTTTTATTGAACATTACAGCACAATTTTACTGCTCTGCGATTGGTTCGTACGTCCCTGTTCCGTTTCATTACAATATTTATGCCCAATAAAAGGCATGTTCGCCGTTTTCCAACAATTAACGACATAATAAAGCTTTCTAGCGGTTGGAAAAAATTACAGCGAGGGGCCGTGAGCAACATTTTCCATGGCATTGTGCTATGAGCCTGTTATTTTCCCATTTGAGCGGTTTTATGGCAGTGTTTGTGCAGATGAGCGCAGATAGCGTAATAAGCGCACTCTCCGTCCTAGAAACATAACGCAATTATTCGCACGCACAACGAGACGCAATACGCGTTTGTTCTTTGCGAATATTTCGCTTTGTCACGCCACCATTGCACTGTTTTTTCTGATGTTATACACCCTATCCGATGTTAGCAGTCAATGTAATGCGTGCAATTCAACAAAAACGGTATGGTCTCACAGTTTGATTGCGTAAATTGGTCCATGTTTGCGTTAAATGCACGGTAGCAGTCGCAATATAGTTTTACGTTAGTTATATTTTACTAGCACGGCTATAATGCGTACCTGGGGTTGTATAACATAATGAGTGCTTTTCTAAACAGTTTTCTAATTAGTGCAGTACAGTTTAAACGCCGCTAATAACATAGAAAGAAATCAATAATTAAAAAGAAAACATTTACGAACTCAGTCTAAATTGGTACTCATGCTACTTTATACTGGCTGTAGTTAAGTGCAGGTAGGTTCAGTTCATAGTTTATTCAGCATAGCGTGTTCAGGCGATATTACATTGACAACTAGATGCATGTTGTGCACGCCGACTGTACCTACCCGCTGTTTTACTAACCCTGAACTGTATTGCACGAAACTCTGTCGAATGACAAAAGTGGAATTTTAAATCGAAATTACTAGTTACCTACGTTTTTATTTTTGTTTTTAGTTTTAGGTAGTGGTATTCCGTTTATTTTTATGACTGTAAATGGAAGCCTATTTGTCTCATGAAATTATTTTGCAATTTACTCCAAGGTATAATATACCCTGATTGATCGCCAAGACGAGCCAAAAAAAAAAACTTATTAAATAAATATCTTTGTATTAGGTAGTAGTAAAAATCAATAATGATATGATAAATTATAAACATTTATACTATCTAAAGTTTTTGCCCATAAGTAGAAGATAGCGGCGAAAAACTTCAGAAAAACTCACTCTTTTCAAGATAACAAACACGTCATTATAGTTTTGTTGTTACCATAATTTAATAAGGAGCTCGTGGCTAAGTAATAACAGCCGCACGGGTCGATACATCAGGTTATGCTACGCTTGCCGGGGTCGGTCCGTGGATGGGTGACCATCTTTAGATACCGAGCCTCCTCCATGCCGTTGGTCCCGGCTGTCATTCGTGGATTTTTGACAGTCGTTACGGGTCGTAAAAAGCCCGAAAGTCTGACAACCAGCCTTACCAAGGGGTATCGTATTACCCAGTTAATGGGTTGTGGAGGTCAGATAGGCAGTGACTCCATGTGAAATAATGGTATTCAGCTGCATCTGGTTAGAAAAAGGCTAGGCAGATTGATTATTACCATAATTTAATACATAATGTCCTCCACAATTCAACCTACTACACAATATTTTGATGTCTACAAATCAAATTCATGTTAGCTACTACTGCTTGTAAGTATGTATGTTTGGTACAATTTACAAGAATGGGCGCATACAGTAATGAGTTTGGCGCACGCTACGGTTCACTTGAAGATTGCTTCCATTTGTTCACTATTCTGAATGTTCCGAAACTAGGTTTCTCGTATTTTCTATATTGATATGAGTTTTAGAAAGGCCTTCGTTGATATTTATTGAAAGAGGTGGGAGAAAATTAAACAAACTTCTACGTAGCTACACACCTACGAATATATTAAATTCAATATTGAGCTAAACTTGTTTTTACACATTCTCTCAATTAAACTGCTGGAATTTAATTTATTTTGTGTAAAATAAAGTAATTTTTAAAGAATTTAAAAGTAACACTCTTGTATACCTCAACCTGCCTAGCCTTTTCCCAACTATGTTGGGGTCGGCTTCCAGTCTAACCGGATGCAGCTGAATACCATTATTTCACATGGAGCGACTGCCTATCTGACCTCCACAACCCATCAACTGGGTAATACGATACCCCTTGGTAAGACTGATTGTCAGACTTTCGGGCTTCTGACGACCCGTAACGACTGTCAAAGATCCACGAATGACAGCCGGGACCAACGGCTTAACGTGCTTTCCGAGGCACGGAGGAGTCTCGGTGTGTAAAGATGGTCACCCATCCACGGACCAACCCCGGCAAGCGTAGCTTAACCTGATGGATCGACCGGTGCGGCTGTTATTACTTAGCCACGAGCCCCTCACACTCTTGTATACCTATTTAAACAAGGTATTTTTTTTTTTTTTAAACACTTGTATCCCTATTTACCGAAAACGAAGCGTAGCTCCATCTATGGCATACAGTACTCTATATGGCGTAGCAGAACTACTTTATTCGTAGAAGAAATCAATGCACTCCAGCAGGTAAGTATAGTACCTACCTTTTCGCGCAGAAAAAATATCTTGCAAAGTTCTTAATTGACACATTTTCATATTACCAAACAATAATCATTTTTACCCAAAGGATCCTTTTTACAACCGACCCACATTCGTTCTGATTACGTCTCTTGCTCGAATCGTTGCATGCAATGACCATGTTTGGTCAGATTCATTGCCATATGACCGTTGTATTTCTGACCGTAATTATGAGTCCGTGGAAACTTTGCGCTGATAACGTTAAGCGCATACTAAGTAGCTACGAGGAATATGGAACGCAAAAATTGGATGAGGAAGTTGCTGATGTTAAAGGGTTTACGTAACGATTGAAACATGACCGCTATTGTTAAGTAGTACTATGTACTAGCTATTAAGTAGTACTACTAGTACTAACAGCCGTACGGGTTGATCCATCAGGTTAAGCTACGCTTGCCGGGGTTGGTCCGTGGATGGGTGACCATCTTCACATACCGAGACTCCTCCGTGCCTCGGAAAGCACGTTAAGCCGTTGGTCCCGGCTGTCATTCGTGGATCTTTGACAGTCGTTACGGGTCGTCAGAAGCCCGAAAGTCTGACAACCAGTCTTACCAAGGGGTATCGTATTATCCAGTTACTGGGTTGTGGAGGTCAGATAGGCAGTCGCTCCATGTAAAATACTGGTATTCAGCTGCATCCGGTTAGACTGGAAGCCGACCCCAATATAGTTGGGAAAAGGCTAGGCAGATTGACTATGTACTAGTATTAGTAAGTAACTCGTATGTACCTATTATACAATCATGTACTCTACTTATCTTGTTACGCCTGTGATCCTGTATCCTAAACAGGATTAACAGATGATGGTGATGACTCAGAGAGTCTGGGGCTAGCACTGAGTCTAGTACCGGCTTGCCAGGATCACGTCTCCTGCCAAAGTCGCGGGTTGTTCGAAAGAGTTACCGTGGCCCTGGCACAGGCAACTGAAGCAACAAGGGTGGGCTTTAGTCAGAAAAAAAAGGTCAAGTACTGGAAGCGGCTCTATCCCAATTTGACAAGATTCGAGAAAAGCATTGGCCCACATAATTTTTAATTTTCCTAATTTATATTTTGTGCCTACATATTTGTGTGTTCGTTATTAATTTTATTTTAAGTACCTATGTCATAGTGTCACTTTTATTTGCATATGTATGTTTTTCTTTTTTTTTTTATATTCATTTGATTGTACTTTTGTGTTGTGCTATGTCTTTTGTGAGCACCAAATAAATGTTTTATCTACCTTTCTACAGTTTTAGTGTTCCTAAAATAAACTTGCTGTCTCTAATTATCGATAGTACACATTATTCGCAGACAGATAGAACCAACACACTACCTAATACCTGTTTCCTTATACGATCCACTGGGCACATTAGGTACAGCATAACACACATTCACCCATCTAACCACTGCACGGACAGTGGGAAGAGGCAGACGTAATTACCTGGCATAAAGGCTGCGCGAACGAGGCGGATGTCTTGTCAGCTACCATACCCCACTACTTCTGCCCTCGTCCGCTACCCACCCACCTATGGACAACGTAATCCATAGATGCTATTGTCTCGCATACTAACTAACCCATGCCTGCTAAATACTCCACTACGTTTATAGACATGTGAATTACTTCAACATTCAAAGCTGATTCATTAAAATTTTATTAATTTATTCCTGAATTGGAATTCATTAGCGGATCGTATTACAAATTGCTTGGCATTCAATATTTATTCGTCTTTATAATACGAACAAACGTTAAAAAAAAGTTAAAAGCGCATAATCAGAAATTCAGAACTATGAGATGATCTTTATCTCAAAGTCATCTTGTTTACGCAACTATTCGCGTTTTCATCTCAGTCGTATAATATTACTTCTACACATATTTTTATTACTGGCAATAAAAAGCAGGTACGTACTTTCTAATAAGGAACTAATTTGCAATAATTGATACGGAAAAATAAAAGCTACCAGACCGTTTTACGTGCGCGCGCTCGAGTGGGCAATTAAGAAAAAATATAGCTAGCAAAGGCTTCACAATGACCTAATTTGGGTGCAGTCTAAATCTGCCGGCATGCAGTGATGTTAATGCATTTTATATTGGTTCAATTGGGAGGAGAGACGTGCGCCGGCGCGGTATGCGCGCTGTGTGGGCGATTCGCGGGAACGCATTAGGGACGCCGCCGCCGCCGAGCCGGGATCTGACACGCACTGAACTACGCAGTACTTTAGCAACAGATTAATAAAGCTTTATCACTGTTCGTCTGCAGAAATTGCACTTTGTACCTACTACGTTTGAGGAATTATTTATCCTATCGAGTCTAGATTTAGTCACAATACGTGTCTAGACTAGATTAGATAAGACTAATGCCAAATGTTCGAGAAGAACATCGCGGTAATTCTTCAGCATCCTTCATTTTGCAAATTTGAAAACATTCAAACTGCCACTAACCATTAATTCAGCCACAAAAGCCGACGACACAAGTAAACTCAATTGTACATCGCCAAAAACAAACACAAACAAGGGCAGGTCATGCGCATGGGCTGCGTTCGCGCAGGCGCAATGCAATCGTGCGTTTAGGGCCCACATGCCGCCGCCAAGTTCCCTGGAAGGCGATGAATAACTCATTGTCCGTCCGTCCGTCCGTCGTGACGCACGGTTCTAAGAACAACACGATGCAAAGCAGAAGTGACCGACATAGTTGACCCGAGAATTTGGCAGAGAAATTGTACAATTATGGAAATGTATATGAGTTTATCTGATGGGGAAAGCACGTTGCGGACTTTATCTTTACGTAATCATGCAAAAGACTGAGATGGCGTCCCTTATATTCATTACATGTAAATAAATGAACAGCCTCCTCTGGCCTATCCCTTCATTTTATACAAGACTAGCACTTCCCGCGCGGCTTCGTCCGCGTGGATGTCGGATAATATCCCACGGGAACGTACTACCAAGAATTTCTTCCTTATTCCTTGTCTACATTATAAAGGGTTCAAAATTTCAGCTTTCTAGGTCCAAGGGTTTGGGCTGGGCGTTGATGAGTCAGTCAGTCAGTCAGGACTTTTCTTTTTATTTATATAGATAGATAATCTTTTCGCATCACGTATTTTGTTTACCCGGTCATGTGAAATGACGTTTCCACCCATTTTCATACAGGAAATTGGCGATCCATATAGTGTGAGGACCTTAACCTCAAATCGCGCGTCACCGCAGTTTCCCACCAAACGCGTACGAGACCAGGCACAGTGCATCGCTGCACTAATTAGGATGCACAGTGTGACGCCGGCGGCGGCGGCATCGGACACCAAACAGCTGAATATTCGCACACAACTATTGTGATACCATTTTATGGTTTCGGCCTGCCTTTATACTCCGTAGTTAGCATTCTAAATTGGTACCGCAGACGTTTTTTCATACCGCTAAATGTCGTGTCAGAGCAATAAAATGGAATACTGACGGCTAACAAAATTGTGTGATTCAACAAGGGACAATTACGACTTATTAGCCTCGTACAGAATATTGTGATGGTTCAATTAAGCGAAATATTATATTCATAGTGAATAATTTGGTCGATACGTGATTTGCTTATTTAAGTAAATCCTAGTTGCTTTGTTTTATTTATGCAAATGGGGGCTGCACGTCATAATGTCATTCTCATTCAGGACAATGATAGTTGGCGTGCGTCTTTTGTTTTGCTATTATGATAATAGTTTTCCCTGTTGTGGTACTTTCTAACATTATTCACTCCGGTCGAAATCTTTTAGATTTCCATGGAAAATTTGCCGTTTTCTTCATCAAATCTTTCTCCTCTAAATTTGACGGTACAAACCATTGACTTAAGTATACCATAACTCAAAAAACCCCCCTTTATTACCATAACACTAATCCCCAAAATTCCTTGTCAACAGGTGAACCGACCCCTTACAATGAAGAAAGAAGGTATTCAAACAAGAAACCGCAAGTTAAGTAGTAAGAGTAAGAAGAAGAAGGGTGGAATGGGCATGGGAGGGGGTGGCGCTTGCGCATTGGCTCTTGGAGGAGTCATGGGAGACATGATCAAGCCCCTAGGAGATGGCAGCAAGGGTTTCGGTGGCTCCGCCTTCCCCTCTGCCATGGACTTCGGTAAGTACTGTAAGTTATAAAGTGAGGTTATGTAAGTTAGTTCATGTAAGGTAGTGGCATGTTGTATATGTAAGGAAGTGAGTAACTAAGTATACCCGAACGGATTCGCAAAGTTGAAAAACCAATACGCCCACATTTTGTTAGTAGGTACTAGGTATGTATGTTTCCAAGTTCTATGTAATAGGAGGCGAGCCTATTAGGTGCCATTAACCAGATCCATACTCTTCGCTGTTACTGAGAAGTTTCTTCTTGATAAACCCAATAACACTGTCCAACCCAGGCAGGGCTTGCGGACGACGAGTAATGGGCAGCTCGCCGTCCGGTAAGGACCAGGCCCGGGTCGACGGCGCGTTGTGTTCCACGCGCGCCGCAAAGAGATGTCAGCAGTGACGGAGTCCAATAGGGCCGATGCCGCCGGGGTCGCGGGTAGTTTGAAAGAGATACCGTGGCCCTGGAACGGGCAACTGAAGGAACACGGGTGGGTTTTAGTCAGTAAAAGCAGACTTTTATTGACTAAAACCCACCCGTGCAGAGCAGAGCGGGAGAAGTCATTTGATGATTTCCCATCCACAACAAAAAAAAGCCATCGAATCAGGATCTTAAGCTCACCAGAGCTTGCGACTACTAGGATGTCAATCTGTGAGACATAATCGTCACTGAATCACACACAAAACACATTAGTAATATGACTCTATCTTATAAGGACCAATGTTGTTTTTTTTATTATTTTATTGATAAGGTCACAGGTGTAAAAAAATATTTTTACCCCTAAATTGCCTACTAATACTTAGATATTGTCTCTAAAAAAATATTTAGTCTTAGTTAATGGTTCGTTAAAGGTATCAATATTTATTATATGTAAAATTTTAGTTTTTTCTTTTTAGATGTCGGAACAAAAACATAATCACGCTGTTTTATGACATTTTTGCATTAAACATGGTCATTATTTAAATTTATATCAATTTTCAAAGTCTACAGACAATTTAGAGTTTACGACTGGGTCTATTATTTATGTGTTTATTAAAATATTGATGATAATCTGTCTTTATATTTGTCTTTGCATAAATTAACGGATTTAAAATGTTATAATTTGCATGAGCCGTTGGATTGGCAGCCCAATTAATTTTAACTGAATATCTCACCTCATTTAAGTCTTATTATGTTCAGAACTATGCATAATAAGATGCAAAGCAGTTAGAAGTGTATACCTAGTTATCTTTGACTCAAGAATAATAATAAGAAAATGCAGTAGGTATCTACAGGATGTTCCGTAAGTAATAGATCAGTAACGGTAGACTTGACCTTATTCCAACAACTAATTTGAATAGTTTTTAAAATTTTGGTCTTTTGAACGTAGAAAGAAACTTTTTAATTCAAGATTTTTTTCTAAGGCAAATAAAACGTAATTTACAAAAATGGTATCTTATTACATTATTCAGACATCAATCAATCTGCCTAGCCTTTTCCCAACTATGTTGGGGTCGGCTTCCAGTCTAACCGGATGCAGCTGTATATCATTATTTTACATGGAGCGACTGCCTATCTGACCTCCACAGCCCATTAACTGGGTAATACGATACCCCTTGGTAAGACTGATTGTCAGACTTTCGGGCTTCTGACGACCCGTAACGACTGTCAAAGATCCACGAATGACAGCCGGGACCAACGGCTTAACGTGCTTTCCGAGGCACGGAGGAGTCTCGGTATGTAAAGATGGTCACCCATCCACGGACTAACCCCGGCAAGCGTAGCTTAACCTGATGGATCGACCCGTGCGGCTGTTATTACTTAGCCACGAGCTCCTACATTATTCAGACATATATAACAAAAATCATTCCTAAATGTTGTAATTTGCAGCAACAGCTTTAAAAATAACTGAATACTGGTAGAAAAAAAGGTAAAATTCGAAAGAAAAATATCTTGAATAAATAAAATATAAGCACCGTAGCGGTTTTTTTTAAACTAATCAAATTAGTTGTTGGAAATCAGGTGAGCTACTTAGCCGTTACGTTTGATCCATTATTTCAGGGACAACCTGTATAATACAATGCAACGTTCTCACCAATTTTAGTATATACGAGAGAGGATAGTCTTTGAGTAATTCAGCATCATCAGCATTTATAGCCCGACTTCACCCACTGCTGGGCATCCATGGGCCTCTCTGTTTTTATGCCAATCTCCACACTCAGTGTCGAGAAAACACAAAACTTAAAAAAAAAATTGGCAGTCATGGGACTGCCAACAGAAGTAAAAAATTAAACGTAAAACTATGCATAGCATGTCGTAGTGTCGAGGTGACGCGGAGACGCGAAGCCGTAAGATTTCCCCCTACTAAAGTCACTCAACGCGCCTAAAGAAGTTTTCATTAACCAATCTGCCTAGCCTTTTCCCATCAGTGTTGGGGCCGGCTTCCAGTCTAACTGGATGCAGCTGAATACCAGTATTTTACATGGAGCGACTGCCTATCTGACCTCTACCAGCCATTAACTGGGTAATATGATACCCCTTGGTAAGACTAGTTGTCAGACTTTCGGGCTTCTGACGACCCGTAACGACTGTCACAGAGCCACGAATGACAGCCGGGACCAACGGCTTAACGTGCTTTCCGAGGCACGGAGGAGTCTCGATATGTAAAGATGGTCACCCATCCACGTACCGACCCCGGCAAACGTAGCTTAACCTGATGGATTGAACCGTGCGGCTGTTATTACTTAGCCACGAGCTCCTCTTCAATAACCAAACATTTTCAAATAAAAAAAAATGGCCTAATTACTTTTATAATCCTCCCATTCGTTACAAGCTAAAGTCAAAGAGTCCTCCAATCTTTAAGTAGCAACAGTTGCAAGTAAAAAAACTTTACAGTATTAACTTAATTAAGACTTAACTAAGTAATGAGTTAATGAAGGAAAAATATTGAGCGTATCAGCCAGTTATCTGGGAGAGCGTAGAGATGAATAGGTTCTAAGTTGCAGACTGGTTTGCAGATCATTATTTGTAATCTGTAAATAAATTCTACCGAGTCTTTATATTTAATGCAAGTTAAATACCGCAGGGAAATCAGGAGCATTAACTTAAGTAATATTGATTATAAACTGAAGGGGAGAGCATGGTTGTATATAGGTACACGGTCATATCCGTATTCTGCTAGTTTGAATCGATTTGAAGGATTAGGTTATAAAATCTTATATTGTTTTTCTTTCTTGATTGTCTTCTTAATTATGATTGACATCCGGATACATAAATCAAAAGATGATTCCATACAAATATATGAAACCAACCTTAAGTTATATTATTGAAAACCGTAAGTGCGGACGTTATAGTTCCATTCGCAGGTGTATTTAATTAGGTTCTTATGTCACAGAATTGACACTCATTAAAAAAAAAAATAACTTTCGATAGATGATTAATTTCAAGTAAAATATTAATAGCACACTACCACTTAAACACCGTAAAGGGAAACATGCAAAGCGAATTATTTCCTAGTGCATGCGCACGCGCTTGAACGCATTTAGGTCAAGTACGAGATGTGAATCATGTCACAGAATTGACACTCAGTAGCAGCATGGACATTGGCAATTCCACCCTTGAAACTCGTGCTATTATATTTGTAATTATATATTAGTTACTATATATTAGTAATTAGTAAAAAGATCGTTAATTAATCAATGTATCTTTGTCCACCAGGTCAACACCAAGTGGGTCTGGTGCACCCGGCGGCGGCGCACATGTCGCACTGGTATGGGGCGCCGCACCAGGGCTTCGCCCCTCCGCCTGCCTCGCACAACCCCTACCATCATCACCACCTCGCGCAGCTCAATTCTATGGTAAGTTTCATTAGCAATATACTGAGTGGTTCTAAAAGTGACGTCCAAAAGAAAATTCTGAATTATTCATACCCCAGGGGTATTCGAAAATACCCCATGTACTCGTATGTTCCGAAATTATTTGTAATTTTCGAGTTATTTTTGTTTTTGTAATTATTTAGTTTTCTGCCGCTGCCGTGGAGTTTCCAAAATTTTTATATTTTTTTGTAGTTGTATAATATGTTTCAGATTTTTTTTGTGACATGATCATGTTGCTAAAAAATTCAGATATTTCTTTGGACGTCACTATTTGAACCACCCTGCAAATTCAGTATAGTTATATGGATAAAGAAATGTATTTCTCAATAAGAAATTACAAAGATTACACTTACTTGAGAACATTATTAGGACTTAAAATAAGATATGTATTATAAAAACTTTGACATACAATCTATGTAGGTATTGTTTTTCTTATCAGGTATTGACTGAACTAACTTTTCGATAATAAAATTGATTAGAAATTGTCAGGTGCAATATTAATGTTATATCGTCTAGCGTGAAGTCTATTGTGATTTATCATCAAGACACACGATTCATACAATTTTGAATCTGAAAACTTAGTTTTCGTGAGGTTCTGAATCGGGGGACACTTATCTAGTTTCCAATTAAACAAAACTCAATCTGATTTGATCATAGCCTAAAATATGTTCAGATATAGTAGAGTTCCTTGACAAAGAACTATGTAGGTACGAGTATAATATCGCACCTACCTTAAAAATGTATGACGTGTAGGTAGACAGTCGTATCGTATGTTATACAGGATTTACGAAATATTACCTACTTACATAAATTTTTTATGATATCTCGAATCTAGTTTTCTGTGATCATTAAACTAATATTACTAGAATTAAATACTATTGCACAAGAATTAAAACGTGGGAAGTGCCACAAAAATCGTTTTTATTTCGTCCAATAAAAATGGAGCAGGTATTTATTATGCATATTATGCAGATTAATAAAATATGTTTTGACATATTTAATTAATCTACTTAATCTGCCATTTCGGCCACTTACTTTTTGAATTTTCTCACCAAGGTTTTGCAAAATATTAATTTAGGTATGCATGCAAAAAACTTCATCAATGCGGACTCTACATTTATCTCCATTGGTTAATTTAATTCGTTTTCAACATTCGAAATTTCAAACTTATGCTGTTAAGATCATATCAAAGTTAAAATTAGCGAGACATTTTATGCAAAAATTTTCAGGCAATTATTAACACTATTAAAAAAATGTCACTAAATTCTGATTTAATGTTTTACTAATTAAGTATATTGTCAGATATAAATATTAATGTAACTGAACCTCGTAAATAATGTAATGCGTATATTATACAGTTTTGTAAGTATTAATGTAAAATGATCCGGTATAATGTTTTGCCGACAAACGGTTATTGGCTGAAACTAATACTGTCGTATCATCGCCAATATCGAAGCGTAGATTACAAAGTTTAGTATAGAAGATCTGAATACTATAATTTTCGAGTGCTTTATTAGACAACAACCATTTTTATTTAGGAGTTTTTGTAAAAAAAAAACAATAGTTAAACACATACATAATATCATAATATCATGCCTGTAATCCCCGAAGGGTTAGGCACAGGTGCACATTTTATTTATTTATTTTTATTTATTTATTTTTCGGAAAGCTTACAGTCTAATATCTATAAAGGTAAATTATGTACAAACAATCTGCCTAGCCTTTTCCCAACTATATTGGAGTCGGCTTCCAGTCTAACCGGATGCAGCTGAATACCAGTATTTTACATGGAGCGACTGCCTATCTGACCTCCACAACCCATTAGCTGGGTAATAAGATACCTCTTGGTAAGACTGGTTGTCAGACTTTCGGGCTTCTGACGACCCGTAACGACTGTCAAAGATCCACGAATGACAGCCGGGACCAACGGCTTAATATGCTTTCCGAGGCACGGAGGAGTCTCGATATGTAAAGATGGTCACCCATCCACGGACAACCCCGGCAAGCGTAGCTTAACCTGATGGATCGACCCGTGCGGCTGTTATTACTTAGTCACGAGCTCCTCGTAAATTATGTACAATATCGCTTACAATTGCCATTTAAACGCTTCCACAGATTAAAAACTATGTACAGTCAACAAAAGAGATATCTAGGCAGGGTATACTAACATATTTGTATGTGAATTGCTTCATGTTCAATTTCGCGACAGTATACAATTTTGTGTTGGTGTGTTACAATGTAGGAGTACCTATTGCAAAAACAAAGTAATATCTTAAAAATTGAACATGAAGCAATTCACATACAAATATGTTACTCTACCCTGCCTATATATCTCTTTTGTTAACTGTACCTAAAATAAAATAAAAAATGAAATTGAACATACAAAAATTAAAAATAAAATCTCCTTAATTATAAGTATAACTCAACAATTTTTTCTAAACAAAACAAAACATATTCTTCTTTTAAATAAAACATAAAAAGATCTTTATTAGTACTAGTAGTAATGCTACTCATTGCGGTCTTTATCAAAATATCCTGTGTTTATAGCTCGTCTTAATGTGCTAGGGCTGGTTCTAAATAGATCAACATCTAAAAGAGAGGGTTATTGAAGCTTTCTGCGCTACGTAAGAAGAAGGCATTCCGTCGGTAGTTGGTGGATGCGAATGGATGCCAGTTATATTTAAGTCCATAGGGGGCGAGCCTATTGCCATCAACCGGGCACAATACCAGACTCCGGGCTGCTACTGAGGAATACCAGATGGAATGACTCAATAACACTTTGCCCGAGCCGGGAATCGAACCCAGGACCTCATGCTCAGCAGTAACGCTTGCGACCACTAGATCAATACACACACAACACAGCTAAACTAATAATACTAGCCTACTACACTACGACTGCTATACTAGGCTAGCTTTAATTTATTTTCTGCTGCAGACCAAATTCAGAAGGGCTTATACAGGGTGAAATTGAATTCATGGGCATCTTCTTAAGGCAATGTACTCATCATTATGAACAACTTTTTCTACGGGACCAAACTTGAAATCGGGAAAAAAAATCAGCTGTTCCCTACATTTTGACGAGTTATGCGAAAATAAATGTACGGGAATAGATGATATTTTTTCAATTTACATGAATCATGAAAATATAACATAATAGGCATCTATTTATTTTGGGTACCTGTACTTTATTATCACAATTATTATTAACAATATTTTCTTCTTTACAGACTGGCTGGAGGAGTGAATACACGTGATAAGTCAACCAAACACAGGAGAATGCAGTTATTAACATAATGTCTTTCGTAAACAAGTGTCTCGTCCCCAGTGGACAGACATAATGACCTTACAAAGAAATCAGAGGCAACAAAACACGCTGTGATTTCGTAATTATGAGTATTCACTCATAGGTAATAAACTCGACACATCACATTAATAAATAAGACTGTTGAACAGAATTGACGTTTACATCTCTACAAACAAGGCTGAGGTGGCAATGAGGGCGGAAAGCGACGGCGAACACACTGTGATTGATGAGGCTTGTAAACGCAAGAAAATAGCAGCGAATGAATCGATCCTTGAGGCTCCCCTGTTAAGGCAAGGCCGTCGCACGCTACCTCGCATACTGTCGCACCTCGCCTTACAGTTTGATTGAACTGAACATATCCTGATTTTGAACACAATGAAACTTTGTCCCAGTTTATCGTTCCCAAATGAAAGACTTTGATACCGCAATCAGTTTCCTACAAGTATTAAATTAAGAGTGTTTTACATGAATTAACTAGAGAAATTGTACAGTATTATAATATTAGGTAAGGTCTACGAAGTCTTAATCGTATATAGTTCAAAAAAAGAAGAAATAATTTTGTGTATTTGTACATATCTCTATAAGTTATATTCCGTTCCTGTGTACATTATTTTATTTTTTTAAAATATTTAATTAGAACGTTTCGTTTCGCTATAGGAATTGTGATGTGTTCAGAAAGATAAAGCGAAGATGTTTTTTTGTACATTTTATTATTTGTGTAGATGTTATTATATGAATGAAATGCAATAGTAATTTATGTAATAGTTATACATGCAATTTGTAAATAAATAGCAGTTTTAAATAGTGACATTTTGCAGAACTGATTTTGTTAGCGCATTAACCATGATTTCGTTAAATAAATTATTCAAGTGGTCACAAAATCGAATTAGCTATTGAATATTTATGTATAAAAATAAATTTGTTTGTCACAAGGTGTATTATAAAGTTTTGTATCACATTACCGTTGTAAAATTAAGAATATTGAGTGGCCATAAATTAAAAAAAAATACGGGGTTGTGTATGTGGTTGTAACATAAAGCATAAACAAAAGAAAGTTATTTTGCGCAAGGTGGTAGTACCACAATGTTTCAATATTACCATGCACCTTGTATAAACATGGTGTGTTGGTTCATTATATTTAGGGTTCCGTACCTCAAAAGGAAAAACGGAACCTTTATAGGATCACTTCGTTGTCCGTCTGTTTGTCTATCAGTCTGTCATGACCCTTTTTCTCAGAAACGCATGGAGGTATCAAGCTCAAATTAATTTCGAGTACGTAAGTATAGTCTCTTGAAGCTCTAAAAATATCAAGCTTCTAAGTCAACGGAGTAAAAAAAAAACAGTCGTTTATCCGTCATAATTATGTTGGTACTCACAAGTAAATCAAAACCAACTACTACTACGAGTACTTTCCGTTATCCTAGAATCATGAAATTTGGCAAGAAGCAAAGTCTCACAGCACAAGTAAAGGAAAAAGTCCGAAAATCGTTAGTTTGTAGTTGTAAGCATAAAAAAAAATTTGGGAAAACAAATTTCTATTTGCCGTTGGAGACATGACGTATATGAGAACGTGTAGGAGAACATGTTTTTCAACTAAAATGTTAAGTCTGTTTTTGAGATAAATTCTTTTCAAATACGGAACCCTTCATTGTGCGTGGTCCGACACGCACTTGGCTGGTTTTTTTTTTAATCCATGGGTTATTGCGCTCCAATCAAATATACCTGCAATACGATTAGCTGAGTCACGACCATTGAATATAAATACTCGTTACAGCCACAAACATATTCCTGTACCCCAAAATATGTAAATATAAAATGTAAATGAAACATGTAGAAAATAAATGAAATCATTATAAGACTATCAGATTAAAAAGATGTAAATTAGAGAACACTGCAGAACAGCCTATAACGATATCCCGTACCTAAAGTTTTTAGTTTTTAAAACAAAACATTGTGAAGTTGTGTATTTTAAATGAAATTGTGAATAAATTATCAATATTGATATTAAACGTTTATTTCATTCCTGCAAACAACGCGAAGTTAAGCTCATTGAATTAATAAACATGCACGTAATTCCCGCTGTCCCTATGAAAGGAGCGAAGGTCCCTTTAAATTGGAAAGCAGATCAATTGACCATCCAATTACGTCGTCTTATACGTCGCCTGCCATAAGTCACAGGATCAATTCCGCTGTTCTGCAGAAAAAGTCGTCCGAAAGTCGCGCTTATCTCGCGGCAAATTGAAAATGCAGCCAGCCGTGTGATTGTGACGCAACGGGCCCGATGTCGGCGACATATGGACCTATTCAATTTTAATCGCATTTCAGAAGAATGGACAGTGGATAAAAGTACGTATAAAATGGTTCCCGGGCCTCGATAGGCCTTACTTAATAACTTGGTTTTATTTGCGGTTCATTCCGACGGATTTTAAGGGTGCCATTGTTGGTACACAATTATTGTTTGCTTTTGATCTTTTTAAGTTGTACGGTTATTTTGCGGACGCTTAGCTTTCATGCATCGGTGGAGCTGTAATCGTACGACTTGACATTTGTAAAGATTTCTGTTGCAGACTTCCTTATGAATTTTGATACATTCTTTGTTCATGTTTATTGCGGTACCTCGTTGAGGTTAGGTACCTGATGTCACAAGATAAACAAAATTGTTTAACTTTGGTAGGAAGGGACACATTCTGGTTTAATGGAGAACAGGACAGGATACCGCAGGACTCTGTTCTTCCATATAAGTTTATAAAGGCTGGTCCTAAAGAAAAATCTGAATTGTTCATACCCAGGGATATTTGAAAATACCGCATGTCTATGTGCCACGATTTTTGTACTTTTCGAGTTATTTTTGTTTTTGTAATTATTTTGAGTTTTCTGCCGGTGGAGCTTCAAAAATTCATATCTTTTTTTGTATTGTGTATCTTTCAAACATTTTTTGTGAGATGAAAGAAACATTCAAGATGATCAAAAGCGAAAATAATTCGAAAACTACAAAAAATTGCAGAACATACATGGGGTATGTTTGAATACTCCTGGGTATGAAGGTTTTTCTTTTGGTCGTCGCAGTCATATTTGGATCAACCTGTATAGTGATAGTGGTTTGGTGACCAAAGCGAGGTAAGCATAAGGAAAAAGACAATTCCTTAATAATAAGCTTACAAAAACATTTGTGTAAAATCCGATATAGACCAACAGACAAGAGATATTCAAACAAGATCAAGACAAAGATCTTTCTCCACTCCTATAGATACTTATATCCTTCCCCAAAACAAAACGAGAATTGGCTTGTTTGTAGTTTTTAAAATGAAACGGCATTTTGCTCGGGAGTGGAGCGGGCATAAGTCACCGGCCGGCGTGGCGGCGGCGTGGCCAGTCCACCGTGGTGATAAATGCACCGCTAGCGCGGGAAAAAATGTCGCCAGGCAAAAACCGCGGCATCACTCCCTGCGATTTATTGCACACGGCAACACCGTGGAATATTCGAGAGCCGACATTTGGACGAATATTCTTACACCTAAAGCGGTATGCGACGTACCCCCCGATGTGACGGAACTTCGCACTTGGTAAAATTACGAGCGTTAACGTACGCTGGTATGTTCGCAGCGTACGATTTATTTGTTTAATTTTATTGAATGACGCGTTATATATCGTGTAATTGTCGAATAGGCACGCGTAGCGGTTGATGTCAATAAAGTTGAAAAATCATTCAGCAAAATAAATGTTACAATCAGATTGACTTCGATTGATTCTGACACTGACAATCACAAATGCAGTGACTAAGAAGTTCTGAACAATGTTTCACATCGGTTACAGCTTCATAGAGACGCTCACGTTCTCTTTTTAACTCGTAACAATGAAAGCAACAAAACATGCGTAAGTCTATAAACTAGATAATTATTGCAATTAAATAGTAGACTCACATTCACACGGCTAAGGAGCAACATTAACTAAATAGTGTACAAACGTGAACACAATTCATTTTAAACAAATTGCAAGAGCCTATGAGAGATAAAATTGAAATGGCCCATTGTATCATTTCTGGTTTCCACAGCACTAGGAAGACGGCAGGCTTGTGGGGTAACTGTCTGAAAAACCTTTTGACAATAGCTATGCAGCTCCCAAACTATCGAGATGGAAATAATTGGTTGTTTATTAAATGTGTACCTACATTAGCCCCCTTATAAAAAAAAAAACTAAAACGTTCTATGAACCTATTTTAGTTATATAAGTGTTTTGTCAATTTCTTTCGAATTATGAATTAAGTTTAAAAGAAGAAGACAAAACACTTCTATAACTGAAATAGGTTTACAGAGCGTTTTAGTTTTTTATGAATAAGGGGGCTAATGTACACATTTAATAAACAACCAATTATTTCCATCTCGATAGTTTGGGAGCTGCATAGCTACTGTCAAAAGCTCATCTTTACTTTGTTTCAATTTATAGATTAGAAAGGTTGAGTTCCTACTTGTTTAGTTTTAAATTAGAGAATATTATTAGAAAGAGGTAATATTTCTCGGAGCGTTGTGAAAGTCTGTTCTGAAAATAAATACTGCAACTTTCGCTTTTAAAAAGTTAGCATCTCCTGATTATAGATCATAAAAACTTAGCACGAGGCGTGACTATGAAATCAGTGTACATTCTATATATAGGGTGTGTCAGAAAGGCGTGGTCAATTTTAGGGGTGTGGTGCAACAGACCGTCAAACTGAACAACTTCCTCCATGGGAACAACATCGTAATCGAGAAAAAATTATTAGCTGTCCCGTACAAAAGTTCAATAACTACTATGTATGGGACGGCTGATATTTTTTTTTCGATGATGTTGGTCCCATGGAGAAAGTTGTTCAGTTTGACGGTCTGTACCACTCCTTTCTTTTATACCTCGTATGAAATAAAACTAGCACTGTACTATTGATAAACAGAAACTAAAATAAAATTGAAAGCTATCTACACTTTGATTGGTAGACATCGGATTACCTCAATCAACCTGCCTAGCCTTTTTCCCAACTATGTTGGGGCCGGCTTCCAGTCTAACCGGATGCAGCTGAATACCAGTATTTTACATAGAGCGAATGCTTATCTGACCTCCACAACCCAGTTACTGGATAACACGATACCCAATTGGTAAAGGCTTGATGTCAGACTTTTGGGCTTCTGACTACCCCGAAAATAACGACTGTCATAGATCTAGAAATGACAGCCGAGGCAATGGATTAACGTATTTTTCGAGGCACGGAGGGGCCTCAATATGTAATAGACGGTCACCCATCCACAAACAGACCGCGGCAAGCGCAGGTTAACCTTCAATCGACCCGAACGATCGGATTACCTACTTATAGCAAGAGAAACAATGACATAGGAAGAGTTGATGGACTATCTTTTACTTCATGTTACAAAATATTAGGTATTAGGTTTAGCTATACAGGGTCAAATAAAATTAGCTAACGAAACTCTGTAGACGTGATGGGTATCGATATCTAAACAGAACAAAATAAAAATAAAAAAGATTTGATGATTTTTTAAAGTGTGAGTTGACCTCATCACGTCTGTGAAATTTACACAATTGTGTGACTGATGACTACACTAACACTATCGGCGATTGATGACAAAAAAAAACATTATCCAATTAATTATTTTTCTGTTTTATCATATTTAAGGTCTTTACCTATGAAATTGCCGCTCTGCAGTACTGGCCATTTCAAATCAAAATAATTTTTGTTTGGCTAAGAATTCTAATTTCAAATTAATTTTATTTTAAAAACATGGATTTTTTTTTCCAAAAGTAGTCATTTGTTTATTGATTAGTGTTACATTTTCATCGCATTTCAATCTTTTTCGTCATCATGGATACGTTAAAAATTCGGGTAATTATGGAATATGAGTACCGTCGTGGCAGCAACGCGGCACAAGCGGCACGCAACATCAACGACGTTTACGGAGCTAACACTACAAACCAACGCACCACTTGTTATTGGTTTGCTTGCTTCAGTTCTGGAAATTTCGACCTGAAAAATGAACCTCGCGGTCATCCGAAGACTTTGGTCGACAATGACGAATTAAAGGCGATTGTGGAAGCTGATGATACACAATCTACGGCTGAATTAGCAGCAGCTTTCGACGTTAGCGTCAAAACAATATTGGTCCATTTGCGATAAATTGGCAAGGTAAAAAAGCTTGACAAATGGGTGCCCCACGAACTCAATGATCGCCAGCGCGAAGTACGCGTCGAGACGTGCCTTGCACTGCTCAACAGACACACAAATGAAGGAATTTTGAACCACATTGTTACCTGCGATGAAAAATGGATTCTGTTTGATAACCGCAAGCGCTCAGCAAGTTGGTTGGATCCTGGTTCAGCACATAAACAATGCCCTAAACGAAAACCCCTAGAAAAGTGATGGTCACTGTTTGGTGGTCTACCAAACGGGGTGAGCATTACTTCAGATGTGTACTGTGAAGAACTGAACACAATGATGGAGAAGCTGGCACATCTCCAACCAGCATTGGTCAATCGCTCGTCTCCGCTGCTCCTGCACGACAACGCGCGACCTCATACTGCACAGCAGACGGTCTCCAAGTTGTAAGAACTGGGGTTGGAAGCTCTCCGTCATCCGCCCTACTCACCAGACCTTGCGCCTACAGACTACTACTTTTTCCAGAATTTGGATAACTTCTTGGCGGGAAAAAAATTCAATACCCGAGAGGCAGTACAAAATGCCTTTGAAGAATTTGTTGTCTCCCGTCCAGCTGATTTCTTTAAGAAGGGCATCAATAAACTGCCACTGCGTTGGCAAAGATGCATTGATTGCATGGGTGATTATTTCGATTAATACAAATAAAAAATGCATGAAAAAAATTCGTTTAAATTTTTTCATACAAAACGGCAATTTCATAGGTAAATACCTATTATAACCACCCACGATCCATCACGTCTCCGGAGTTTCACTAGCTAATTTAATTTGACCCTGTTTAATTCGTCTGCCATAATGTAGCTTGCAGCAGTTGTATCATCGCATGCGTATTAACATCCAACAAGACAAAACATTGTAACTAACAAAATCACAACATAAGCTAAAGCCTCTGAATTTAAAGAAGTAAATGTAACTCCACAAATCCTTAGGGACGCCTCATAGTCACCGAGTCGTGAGTAAGGGATCGTACACACTCGAGCGCCCGCGACTATCCGGCTGATCCGGGAATCAATCCGGGACTTAGACGGCGTTATCTCGCTGACCCCGCGCCGTGTCACGACGCGTTTGATTTGCTTTTCAATTTTGTACTGGCTATTCTTTCTGTCGGTTCATTGAGTCTGAATTAGAGGTACGCAAAGTGATTTTTATTATCGGGGTGACCAGAGTGAAGGGTTTGTGTTGACCGTCTGTGGTTGTTTTGTTTGGGTGTAGAAATGTCACAAGTTTTGCAAAAGGATTATATTCGTTATATAAACTATTAAGAAATATCTACTGAAATTTACCTGCTGAAAATAATAAATATTAACTTGACTTGATGACTGAAATTCTTACGATACCTCCATCTCCATTATTTAAAACAGTCTTATGAAGGTAACTTAAATAATTATCCAAAAACATTAACTTTATTCGAATACTCCAGTAAAATAAAGTTAGGTACCTAAGTATTATCAGTAAGTATCTCAAACAGTTTGCAATGTACCCAGTAGCTAAATGAGCTATTAATCTTTATAGCCGAGCCATAACTACCGTTTCTATTTTCTGCATCTAATTATTAAAGCAACTATACGAATCTAATAAGCATTTTTACCTACCCTTTGGTATACTCTATATACTATGCAAACATTAATTTGACAACACAAAATAGGAAGAATATTATTTATCCACTCAAGCGTGCACACTTCTTTATGACGAAGCAAAAGTTTTCAACAGCTTTATAAACTTATTTTCACGACTGATACTAGAAATTTGAGATGTTACTTTTGATATCGTTATAAAGTTACCTAGAAACACTAAACATAAAAATGTATAATATTGTAAACTCGATCATTAAACTGTGTAACAAATGATGAAGGAACCAGTTCCACGACGCGCTGGAATCAGAACATTCAATTCCTGGAATTACTCCTATTAGATAACAGATCAAAGGTCATTTAAATTAAACAGAAACCATTAACTCCCAGACGGTATTCAACTGTGAGGTGGAGGCGACATTAGGAATAAAATACCTATTTGAAATGACGCTGTGGCGAAGAGTCGTCGACAACTAAACGCAGCGTAGAGCATACGTAAGTTATTATTCTTATAATATGTTATTTACGTACGCGGCTCATAATAATAAACAAAGTGTGTGGGTATTGAGTATCTGTAACTTAATAACGTTGGATGCACCTGCCCGCGCCCTCCTCGCGCATTAATATTATAATTTATACAAGGAAAACGACCCTTTAATGCATTCGGCAGACGAACTGCTGTAATTATTATTTGGTGTAAACGTATTGAATATTAACTCCAGTATTGGGGGCGAGTAATAATCTTTTTTTGAGGCCAAAGTATGCTAATCGCAGCGGTAGGAACGGACGATGTACAGGGGGTTTGAAGGCAGGTGACACGGACGACAACAACTGACGGAATTTTGATGAAATGGTGCAGTCATATTTTTGAATTGTTTATTGCGATATGAAAGAACAAAAACGGTTGGTACCGAATTTTGTAACAATGTCAACTGTAAGATTGAAAGCTCTGCTTTGAATTGTACAGTAGGAATTAGGAAAGTAGTGGAATTCAATTTTTGTGCAGTTTGACTCATTTTTGTGGCAACATATGACTACTATTTATTTTATAATCAGATTTTTTAATAGCAATTTGTATGCACTGTTTGGAATTTATGATATTTATTTATTAAAGAACACCAATAGCATACACATACTCGTATATATACATTCAATATTGGTTCACAAGAGTATTTACGAAAGTTATTACTGCTAATGTATACACAAAATATAGGTGTACATAACATTTAAAGAAAAAAAGCGGCCAAGTGCGAGTCGGACTCGCCCATGAAGGGTTCCGAAGCAGCAAGTAACATAATATAAAAGTTCTTGTAGTTCGTTGTAACTTTGATCGATGTTTTAATAATAGACCGATTAAAAAAAAACTACTTACTAGAACTCGTTCAAACCAATTTTCGGTGGAAGTTTACATGGTAATGTACCTACATCATATATTTTTTTAGTATTATCATTCTCTTATTTTAGAAGTTACAGGGGGGATACACATTTTACCACTTTGGAAGTGTCTCTCGCGCAAACTATGCAGTTTAGAAAAAAATGATATTAGAAACCTCAATATCATTTTTGAAGACCTATCCATAGATACCCCTACCCCACACGTATGGGTTTGATGAAAAAAATTTTTCGAGTTTCACTTCTAAGTAGGTATACTTAACCCCCAAAATTTATTGTTTTTTTTTTCTATTTTTGTGTGAAAATCTTAATGCGGTTCACAGAATACATCTACGTACCAAGTTTCAACAGTATAGTTCTTATAGTTTAGGAAAAAAGTGGCTGTGACATACGGACGGACAGACAGTTAGACATGACGAATCCATAAGGGTTCCGTTTTTTGCCATTTGGCTACGGAACCCTAAAAAGACATCACAGAAACTAAAATTTAAATTTAAACAAAGTTCAAAAAAATAAATTACAACAGAATAAGTACAATTAATTAATGAAGGGCATGAACATAACACATTACAGATACATAATTCTACTGTAACAGAAATTATAAACTAAGGGCCTATTTCACGATGTCCGAATAGACACTACTCACAGAATAAATTCAAAAATGGAACAGAATTCGTATAAAATTATCTGCCAAGTAAGTTAATAAGAACTTAATCGTAGGTGGTGAAGCAGACTCTTAATGATAATTGTCAAGTTTTTTTTTAAATCATGCTTCTTTTGCAAACCAGAGAACCCAGACAGAGACAGAAAAAGAAGAAGAAGAGTATTAGACTGTAAACTATGTTAAGTAAAAAAAAATCTGGCGTAACACTGTAAACTGCTTTTTTTGTAAGACTTTTAATGCGCATGGGAGTTTTCTAATAAGAGATAACTGAAAGATGCCATAAAAGACTGAAAACGTAATATCAATTATTTGTTGTTAATTGTTTGTTGGTGTTTGTTTGTTGTTTGTTCGGTGTGGAGCAGAGAAAGCAAGTTTATTTATTTATTTATTTATTTATTTATCCAATCTTACATTATCTTAACAGGTCCACACCCAATGCGATAATGTGATTACAGATTATCACTTATTACTTAATAAATCGAGAGTCACCCTCACGAATTCCGCCAATGTACAGTTAAAGATATCAGTCCTTTGTGAGACGCTGTTTATAACAGATAACTGATTATATGTCCTTACTAGTTTCACTTACTTACTTTCACTTTTTAAAAAGAAATTGACAAATCTATTAATTAAGAAATGTTATTACCTACTCAATTGGCGATTTTTTGACCGATAAAAATTTAAATTGATATTATGACATCTCTGTTTTCCTGACATGTACTAATTCATTTATATTTTTAATTTAACTGTATTGACCTCGAACTTGACAAATTTATAATACCATTTTATTAAACTTGACATTATGTATTGCCTATTTCAAATTATTTGCTTAATTTCATCTTGATCATCATCATGATTTGATTGAATGTATTAATAATATATTTTGAAGGAGTCTTTATTATTATAGCCTATGCTGTTTGCATGCCTTAGTTAAGGTAGTTAGATTAAGGATCTTTTTAAACTAAACATCTGTAACTTGTACCTACTTTCTGTGCAAATAAAGAACTATTCTATTCTATTCTAGACTGCACATGTCCGGGCTTATTGGGAACTTTCACACTTTCATTAATCTGACCGTTCCTTAATTTAGGAACGACTATTAAACAACAACTTTTATCTGAGGAATAAATATGGCGGTTTGACATATTTTGTATACAAAAGCGAAAAACGTTAAACATATTCCCCAGATAAAAGTTATCTGACGATTAAAAATCGGCCCTTAGAGGAAAGTATTATGCCAAATGAAAATCTAATAGAAATTGGAATAACTACACCAAAACCCCATTATGTCAATCGTCTCAACCATCAACTCTCTACAAAAACTAAACAACCTTTCAAAATTATTTGAACTGTAAATCGAGGTACCTATTAAATTGTAAAGTACCTACATTTGAGTACGTTCAGCTTATTTTCGGGAACGTCACGTACTCGTACGTATTTGCTATTCTAATTAGGTATGTTGTCAGAATTTCATTAAGCCATGCCATGCGGGTTTGCTTACAGGAATGTCACAATGTTTGAACAATCGGGGCTCTGAAAGGTGAACTGAGCTTTTGTAAGTATATGAGACCTCGTTTTAATATTAAGCTTTAATTTAATTATAATTTTACCTACATAAAGCAAATTTTCTATATAATAAATTCAGACGATTCTAAAATTGTAAATAAGTACTCGGTTCGCACATCACTATCACTACCTACGTATTATTAAACATAGTCCCCCCGCCACGTCTATCTCTCGCGATCGCTCAAAAAATACCTTTTTATTATTAAAATGTCGTTGACACATCTCGGGACCCTGGGGTCCCGGATTTTTGGATGCGTACGAGGAGCCGAAGCCAACTCGCAGAGGCGCCTTAGACAATTTTAAAAGATGAGGAGGCACCAATGTCACCCACGGACAACCTCCGGTTGGTGCAGGACTATTGCAGAACATGGAAACAAAATATATTGGGCTGTGGGTTTGGGTGGCTATAGTGGATTGGGTACCTTGAACTATGGAAGAACTATGTTCCCGGCTTGACTTATTTTATTTTACATAATATACACGGATAAAATGGCAGGGGGTGACTTGTCACTCAATAATGGGCCCCTGGAAACGGTTGCTAGCAGTGACGTAGCGACAAGGGGCCAACATGTCCTGAGGTGCTTGAGGAATGGAGAGATATTCCACGGCTATCAGGACAATCACGGAAGTACGGTCAAGACCCCTACCAGTATCTTACTGGAATACTTCCTTCCCCCGAGCACGTTTGCTCATAAGAATCTCCACTCAAGCCGGCCAATAAATGCAAGAAAGAGATGGGAGCTCTCTTCCTCATCATTGTTCACTCAGGCCGGCCAATAAAGCAAGCCAGAGGTGAGGAACCAGACTTCCCCCGGGAGATAGGGTCTGTGGGGTTGCAACTGCCCAACAGCTCGCCATATGCTGCCCTGCGGGTTCATGTATGTCTCTTGCTCTGGCTCCTCACCCTAAACTTGTTTCGGCAAAGTAAACTCTACCGGCATAGACCCAGAGTTAAGGAGCGCGCAAGCCCCACCACGACGTCAACATAGAGATACGCCGCCCGGTGTGGTTATTATTATTATTAGTTTCTTACCCGTTATTCTCCATAGAGATCTCCATAGAGTTTTGGAATGGGCAACAAGCTTCAACTTTCTGACAAACTGTTCAAAAGTGTCTGTAAATGGTTTAATTGAAATAAATGCTTTGAGTTTGAGTTTGAAAGTTTAGGTGTATAATTCATTAAGGTTTTGTGTAAATTGGCTGAAATATGACGATGATTATTGAAGATATCTGAAAAACTCATGCCGAGTGGGAGCTTTACTTGCGTGCATGTTACGGTAGTATACCTTTCCGTGGGATAATTGCCGACCTTCACGCGGGCGAAGCCGCGGGCAAAAACTAGTAGTAAATAACTTAGTTTTGAGACTTTATTCTCATCTATGGGTGATACTAAATGTGCCTGTTGAAAATATGTACCTAAACCATACCGTACTTTGATTTAGGTTAGCCACTTGCGCGCCCACGGGAAGTTTGTTCCCCAACAGTAGATTCCAAGACAAAGTTCCCAAGACAATCTTTTTTTACTTTTAACCTTGTTCCACCACTATTAAGTAGTAATATCCAATTCCATGCATTTACTGTGATAGATTATCTGTGTCCGAACCTTTTGAGATACGACAACACACACTGAACTAGTCTATGACATTTAAAAAATATTATTTTCACTATCATAAAATCTAAAGTAAACAATAACAAGTTTTTGTCTCAACTTCGGAAGCTTGTAAATAATGAATATTGTACTGTGGGAAGTGGTTTTATTTATGTTTCACGTTAAGAGTTAACACAACATGCATTTTATACCATAAAAAATATAGGTCATCGCTTGTTTTTTCTTTGTAGAAAATCTAGAAATCTAGAATCTAGAAATCTGAAATTAAGTGTGTTTGCTCTTTACATACCTATTTTTGTGAATTTTATACGATCATACATTCAAACGAAACATACACTACAATACAGTCCAGTTCTTTGGCATCCATTAAAACATTCGAGCGTTACAAGATTCCAAGAATCTTCATCGCTTCGGCTTTGTTTGTAAACACGTGCGAAGTGCGGGCTGACGTCACGGTGCGCGTACGCATGACTGTACTACCGACTGTTTTTTGTGTAGAGCCGTTTTCGTACGAGTGGATAGTAAGTTGTATTTTCGATTAAAAAATCGTTTGAATTTCCATCCCGCCTTCGTGCTAGTGCCTCAAATATAGCTTGGCGAGTCTCTTGATTGATTCGCATAGTTACTTACCTATTGGTTTTATTGTACTTTAATTTTTCACAGTTAACCAAACCTCTGTTTATTGATTTCTAGAGTTGTAGATTCCATTTTGGTAAATTCACTCCAAACTAAAGTAGATATAATTCTCCCTCAATTTTTATGACTAACAAATGCCAAGCAGCTGAAACTTAAAACATTCCAATTTACTTTTGTTTCGAAATCAAATTAAAATAAAAGAAATACGAGTTCAACTGTTGACATAAACTTTTTTTGAAATTGAAATAAAGGCCCCTTGTCTTTACTTTTACTTACAAAGTCTGTATGCTTCCAAGCTTTTAAAACTGGCATTTTTTTATTTGCCTAAAATCCTGGTTAATTTTATGGACAGGTACACTTAGCATCGAAAGTAAACATCGACAAGAATTCATTTGATGATAAAGATTGTAGACAAATGAATTCTTGTCGATGTTATACATCTTTTTGAAGCTGACTGTACCTAATGCTAAGATTATTAGCAAAGGTACAACATCAAACTGCCTCTTCACTTCCTTTTTTAAATAATTTCTATTCTGTTTTTAAATACCAAAAAAAGTAAAAATCCTTGTTAAAAATGAGGCACAGGTAATCTTAGCACCTGTGCCAGGTATATTAGTGGCCGCTTTATGTGCCGATCGAAAGCACCCTCACTTCCGACCCCTCTAGCGGAAGTACTACGCACCTTTCAGTGCCTCTATACAGTTTTGACCTGGTTACATTACAGCGGTTGCGTTTTGATCGTAAGGTGTTTTAAAGCCTTTTGTTTTCGTTTCTTGTTGTGGTTTGAGGCGGTTTGTAAATGTAAAACAAAATTTGAAGTGGATTAATAGAAATCAATCTGCCTAGCCTTTTCCCAACTATGTTTAGGTCAGCTTCCAGTCTAACCGGATGCAGCTGAATACCAGTATTTTACATGGAGCGACTGCCTATCGGACCTCCACAACCCAAAAACCCCAATACGATACCCCTTGGTAAGACTGGTTGTCAGACTCGGGCTTCTGACGACCCGTAACGACTGTCAAAGCTCCAAGAATGACAGCTGGGACCAACGGCTTAACGTGCTTTCCGAGGCACGGAGGAGTCTCGGTATGTAAAGATGGTCACCCATTCACGGAACAACCCCGGCAAGGGTAGCTTAACCTGATGGATCGATCTGTGCGGCTGTTATTACTTAGCCACGAGCCCCTCTCAAGTGAAGTAATAGAAGCAGGTAGTTTATTTTTAATTTTATATGACTAGTGAAATGATACACCTTTTTCATTGCATTAATTCTGTATTTTATCTTCTTGCACACATACAAACTTGGCATAAGATAGCCATATTTAACAAACTGTTTAACTAGGCACTCAATAAATATCAGTATAGACTAGATTTCTAGACAACCTTTAGGATCTGAGGCTCGAAGCGAACTAACTTGGAAAAACTAGGCGACGCTCCAAATATCATGTTTTCATTACGTAGGTAATGGTAATTCTCTAGAAAAAAACCAGTACTTTTTGGCGGCAACTGTCAAATGAGATACTTTTTAACTTCACGAATACTCAGATACAAAATCATTTGAGTCAAATCACATACTTTCAACTTTATGTTTAGTATTTTAAATCCACAAAACTTATTATTATTTGGAAATCATGACATTCGGCCATCCGACACTGTGTTGCCTCCT
Organism: Cosmia pyralina; assembly: GCA_946251885.1. Taxonomy (NCBI): domain Eukaryota; kingdom Metazoa; phylum Arthropoda; class Insecta; order Lepidoptera; family Noctuidae; genus Cosmia; species Cosmia pyralina. The sequence goes on from OX276344.1 coordinate 21,570,239, forward strand.
GGCACACACACAACAATTATATTTTTAAACAAATCATGACACTAGCCTCAGATTTAATGAAAAACCTTTTGTGACTAGCAATGTTATTCTGTTTACAAAACTTCATGCCTGTGATCCCCGGAGGGATGGGCAGAGGTGTACCTAAAGAACACCCACATTTCGCCAGTTATAATAAATCTCACGTAATAGGAGGCAAGCCTATTGCCATCAACCGGGCATGAATACAGACACCGGACTCTGCTACTGAGAAATTCCTGTTAGAAAAACCTAATAATCCTTTGACTGACCTGGGAATCGGACCCAAGACTTCTCATCAGTAGCGCTTGTGACCAATAGACCAACGGGCAACGAGGCAAATTATATTTATTCGTAACTAGACCGACTTAGATGGAATTATAGAATCTGTTACATAATCAGCCTATATTTATTTATTTATTAAAACTTTATGCACAAGTAAAAAAAATACCGAACAAAGGCGGACTTAATGCCTGAGGCATTTTCTACCAGTCAACCTTAGGGTGCTGCAGATAGAAGACATGGCAGGTGCAACATGTGTACCGCAAATAAACGTATTTTCTTTCTTTCTTTCTTTTTTAACATAAAGGATAGATAACAAGAAAATAACTATAAAATATAAGAATAAATACATAGATATTATATAATTACATAAATACATACATATAATATATATATATATATATAAACGGAATAAACTTTGTAAGGAGAAATAACGATCGGTAGAGGAGAAACAACGATCAGTAGAGGAGAAAATGAAACCAGCAAATCAGCGCAGGGATGCTTCTGCCAACTTCTTACGTATATACTCACGTGTCATCACTTTAAAAGACAACCGATTGGTTGCCATCCTGATGTTCAGAGGGAGCGCGTTCTATACCCAATGTTCCCACTGCTGGGACTCAGGCCTCCTCTCTGTGAGAGGGAGTGGGCCGTAATTCACCACGCGGGCCCAGTGCGGGTTGGTAGATGTCACATGTCTACAATTTTTTGTTTTTTTTGGTTTTTTTGGTTGTTTGGTTTTTTGGTTTTTTGGTTGGACATGCCGGTTTCATCACGATGTTTTTTTTCACCGTTTTGTATTAGCAAAGTTTAATAAGTTATTTTTATTGATAGTTTTGGTTTGGATACTCTCATCATTATTTTATCCTAATACTTTTAGCTAGATAGGCAGGTTTTACTATTAACTAATAGGTCTTTACCTATGAAATTGCCGTTTTGTATGAAAAAATTTAAACGAATTTTTTTCATGCATTTTTTATTTGTATTAATCGAAGTAATCACCCATGCAATCAATGCATCTTTACCAACGCAGTGGCAGTTTATTGATGCCCTTCTTAAAGAAATCAGCTGGACGGGAGGCAACAAATTCTTCAAAGGCATTTTGTACTGCCTCTCGGGTATTGAATTTTTTTCCCGCCAAGAAGTTATCCAAATTCTGGAAAAAGTAGTAGTCTGTAGGCGCAAGGTCTGGTGAGTAGGGCGGATGACGGAGAGCTTCCAACCCCAGTTCTTGCAACTTGGAGACCGTCTGCTGTGCAGTATGAGGTCGCGCGTTGTCGTGCAGGAGCAGCGGAGACGAGCGATTGACCAATGCTGGTTGGAGATGTGCCAGCTTCTCCATCATTGTGTTCAGTTCTTCACAGTAGGTACACATCTGAAGTAATGCTCACCCCGTTTGGTAAGAAGCTGTGATGAATCACACCGGCGCTAGACCACCAAACAGTGACCATCACTTTTCTAGGGGTAAGTTTTCGTTTAGGGCATTGTTTAGGTGCTGAACCAGGATCCAACCAACTTGCTGAGCGCTTGCGGTTATCAAACAGAATCCATTTTTCATCGCAGGTAACAATGCGGTTCAAAATTCCTTCATTTGTGTGTCTGTTGAGCAGTGCAAGGCACGTCTCGACGCGTACTTCGCGCTGGCGATCATTGAGTTCGTGGGGCACCCATTTGTCAAGCTTTTTTACCTTGCCAATTTGACGCAAATGGACCAATATTGTTTTGACGCTAACGTCGAAAGCTGCTGCTAATTCAGCCGTAGATTGTGTATCATCAGCTTCCACAATCGCCTTTAATTCGTCATTGTCGACCAAAGTCTTCGGACAACCGCGAGGTTCAATTTTTCAGGTCGAAATTTCTAGAACGGAAGCGAGCAAACCAATAACAAGTGGTGCGTTGGTTTGTAGTGTTAGCTCCGTAAACGTCGTTGATGTTGCGTGCCGCTTGTGCCGCGTTGCTGCCACGACGGTACTCATATTCCATAATTACTCGAATTTTTAACGTATCCTCATAGATACGTTAAAAATTCGAGTAATTATGGTTTCGTCATCATTGACGAAAAAGATTGAAATGCGATGAAAATGTAACACTAATCAATAAACAAATGACTACTTTTGGAAAAAAAAATCCATGTTTTTAAAATAAAATTAATTTGAAATTAGAATTCTTAGCTAAACCAAAATTATTTTGATTTGAAATGGCCAGTATTGCAGAACGGCAATTTCATAGGTAAAGACCTAATATTTAATTTCCCATTGCACATTTTACCACATAGTCCAGTTTCATTCACAAGATTGTGTAAAGTTATCCTATACTATTAAATGAGCAATATTTCTATACTAGCTCTGCCCCGCGGTTTAACCCGCGTAGAGCGGTATAAACCGGGCCGGGGCCTACACAGACTCACACACACTACAAAATTTCGCCTTTATAATATTATGTGATTATTAATCACGTTCTCGAAAACGGTTCTTACGATTTTGATGAAAATTGCAATAAAGGGGTTTACGGGGGCGAAAAATAGATCTAGCTAGGTTTCATAACTGGCAAAATTTGTTTTCTGTATTTTCATCCGAGTAGAGCTTTCGCCCAGGTACTTTATGTATAACTAGCTTCTTCCCGCGGCTTCGCCCGCGTGGATGTCGGAAATTATCCCACGGGAACAAAAACCCGTCTACATTATAAAAGGCAACCTCTGTGCAAAATTTCAGCTTTCTAGTTCCAAGGGTTTGAGCTGGGCGTTGATGAGTCAGTCAATCAGTCAGTCAGGACTTCTCTTTTTATTTATATGGATAGATTTGCTGTATGAAACCGCATATTTTCATACTTTTTTTTTATACAAAAAATAAGATTCCATTCTAAAAATAATTTAGCATAAAAACAAACAAGACCTCTACTTACCGCTGTTAGCCTAGTATTTTAATTGCGTGTTCATACAAGTAATGCCATTACAATCTTTAGTAATTAATAACTGTGGTGTAATCTTCATCGTTAGCTCAGTGACAACGTGTGCACCTGCCCTTTACACCTTCATATCTATGGTGAATCTCTTAGTTATAATTAGGTACCAAAATGTAGCACTGAAGCTTTCTCCAGCTAGCTTAATAATCAGCCTATAAAGTTCCCACTGCTGGGGCACAGGCCTGCTCTCTTCGAGGGGAGTGGGCTGTAACCTGCCACACGGGCCCAGTGCGGGTTGGCAGATGTCACATGTCTTCGAATTGTTGGTTCTAGGACAAGCCGGTTTCCTCACGATGTTTTTCTTCACCGTTTTCGAGATGGTTTATGGGCAATTGTACAAAAAATGTCTGGTTTTTGATTTATGAATGGCATTAGGCCCCTCCTATTCTAATAACAGTTATAACATACCTAATTGGCAAATTGTACACACATAAGTAAACCACCTAAGTACTGTAGAGGTTTCATGCTTTGGTCAAACCTTAGTATGATGCTGGCTGACATTCTATTATTCAAACATCGAATTACTGTTGAAGAAAAAGTGAAGCACGTTTTTCTTCAAGGGTGAGGCAGATTCATTTAGGGCTTCGCCTAGGAAGTATGTTTTTTCCTTAAGTTTGATACTGAGCAATAAATAGAGGCCTACGGCTCTTAGCCCATCGGCTTAAATCTTTCATTTCAGTAGCTAGCCTCCCACTGTGAGGTTCGAGCCCTCACAGTACCTATATATGAATATAGTTTTATCACCTCTACCTATTAAGTTTCAGACTGTGAAACCACGCATGATTATGTGTCCGAAACCACATTAAACAGCTTGAATTTTATTTATCAACTAGCTTAGTCAATTAATCTGTCTAGCCTTTACCCAACTATGTTGGGGTCAGCTTACAGTCTAACCAGATGCAGCTGAATGATGAGCGACTGCCTATCTGACCTCCACAACCCAGTAACTGGGTAATACGATACCCCTCGGTAAGACTGGTTGTCAGACTTTCAGGCTTCTGACTACCCGTAACGATTGTCAAAGACCCACGAATGACAGCCGGGACCAACGGCTTAACGTGCTTACCGAGGCACGGAGGAGTCTCGGTGTGTAAAGATGGTCACTCATCCAATGACCAACCCCAGCAAGACTAGCTGAACCTGATGGATTGACCCGTGCGGCTGTTATAGCGACGAGCTCTTCTTCGGCATCGCTCGCGTGGTATGTCGATAAAAAGTCTTTCCACAGGGCTATCAAAATCGGTCTAGCCGTTTAGCCATGAAAGCGTAAGAAACAAACTAACTCACATTCGCATTTATAATATTAGTTACTTTCTGGTCATTAATGACAGTAATTTATTTTCAATTCTATTTTATCCTTTCCTATTCTGAATCATTGTAATCCTGAATAAATTCTTCAAACCTACTATAATAGAGTTGGAATTACAAGACACGTAAACTCAGTGTGTAAACTGAACTAAAATAATATTGATAATATAAAACTATCGTCCTTTCACCACAAATTAGTGAGTATAATGTAATGTAACGCGATACAAGCTGCGCCCGCGCCGTCAACCGGTGAGATTACACGCGGATCAACGCACCCGGGACGCGTGCGACGCACCTGCTCGAATTACGATAGGAATTCGGCTATGGTCTTATGATTTCAACCACCAAATAAACTAAACTCTACCTAAAGTGTTGTTTTCTTTCGAAAAACCACGAATGAAAAGATGTGAACTTCTGATAGAAGTTTTGTAAACTGATGATGTGATGTTTCACTGTATTTGTCATCACTAAGAAAGTCAAAAAGAAAAGAAAAATGGGTAAACCTTATTAGAAGGACTTTTTTGTTAAAATCTGCTCCTAAGCAAGCCAGCTAAGCTAAGCTAGCTAAGCTTTTTCAGCGCGCAAATTTTCTCTGTGCCTCGTTCTTTCATTAGGTATCAATTCTTTAGAATTTATCAAGCTCTGTTACTAGAAGAACATTATTTACGTACTTAAATGATAACACTAATAATACCAGTACCTATTTGTACTTTCCGATCCCGTATTCATACTTTTAGGGTTCCGTACTCCAAAAGGAAAAAACGGAACCCCTATAGGATCACTTCGTTGTTCGTCTTTCTATCTGTCTTTCAAGACCCTTCAAGTTGAAATTAATATCAAATACGTAGATTTAGGTAAATCGCACCGGCACCCTAGAGTTCTAAAAAAATCAAGCTTCAAGTCAAGGCAATAAAAAAAAGGGTCATTTATGCGATTATTTTGATACTCGCAAGGAAATCAAAACCTATACGGTACTTTCCGTTGTCCTAGAATCATGAAATTAAGCAAGAAGCAAGACGTTGCTTCTTGCCTAATTTTATGATTCTGTGAGACGTGTGTGCTGTGAGACGTCACAGCACAGCTAAAGGAAAAAGTCCGAAAATTGTTAATTTGTAATTTTATCACATGAAAAAATTTTTTTTTGGGATTACAATGTTGTGTTTGTTTTTGGGATAAATTCTTTTCAACTACGGAACCCTTCACTGTGCGTGGTCCGACACGCATTTGGCCGGTTTTTTTAGAAGATTATTAGAAATCAATCAATCAATCTGATAACCTTTTCCCAACTATTTTGGGCTCGGCTTCCAGTCTAACGTGATGCAACTAATACCAGTATTTTACACGGTGCGGCTGCCTATCTGACTTCCACAACCCAGTAACTGGGTAATACGATACCCCTTGGGGCTCTTTGTAAGACTGGTCGTCAGACTTTCGGGCTTCTGACGACCCGTAATGACTGTCAAAGATCTACGAATGACAGCCGGGGCCTCGGTATGTAAAGATGGTCACTCATCCACGGACCAACCCCGGCAAGCGTAGCTTTTAATCTGATGGATCGACCCGTGCGACTGTTATTACTTAGCCATGAGCTCCTCTTATTGGAAATCACGAAGCTAATTCGCATTTCTGTTACCTACATAGGTAGTAAAATAACAGTTTTGAAACAAGACTTTTTATTTAGATTTGTTGTCAGTTGTCATTTGTTGTTGATTTCCTGATACAATAGCAATAAATGTATTTCACAATTAATAGTAAATTCCAAAAAAACTCGAAATTCACAATTTAATGAATTAACTTCATTCGGTTTGGCTGCACCTTGTTTAAAACAAATACACCTGATCGATGATGTTCGGTGCACCTTGCTCCAAATTTAACCGTTGCCGTAACAAAGTTGTATAGCAGAAGGATAAATTGGATCATATTTGCAAAATGTGTGGTGTTACCACGTAGGTAAACGGGTGAGTTAAGCCCTATGTTTTTTAATAAGTACTTACCCAAAGTAGAAAAAAAGTATTTAGAAACAAAAGAGATTTCTTGGGTGCTCGTCTATACTTATTGCTAAATCCAAATAGAAAATACTTATAGGTATCGAAAAAGCTTTCCTCGGCGCTCACACTTCAGAACGATACTTCTGACGTCTGCGCGCATTGTGAAAGATACGTCTATTTCACTCATTTACGTGATTATTACAGCTTACTATCTCCTTCTAACTTCGATTCTACTGGTTCATGATAAACATGAAAAAATGGTTGCAACCTTACAAAACCTCTAGCTAGCAACTTAGTAGAATCATTTTATTTATTTTTTAGTTGTGTCTACGGATTGTATATACCTACTGGAGATTTTCGTTTTTCCAATAATTTAAATAACGATCTTATAAGATCAGGAATTTTAAATATAAAAGAATTTCTGGGTGTGTCCAAGACCCACTTACCACAACTAAACCCCGTGTTACATCGCCTATTTGCAAGAAAAACGTGTCATTTCGGAAAAAGGTGTTTTTTTGTTATTATTCGATAATTTAATATTCGATTGTAGAATCTTTTTGTGTGTATTTTTTAAAAGTTTATTAGATAATTCATTAAAAGTAAAAACATTTAATTTACTTACTTGTCATAACTTTTTAAAATTTACACATCGGTTCCTGTAAAATGATATTTTTTAAGATAGCCTTTTTCTCACAAAGATGCGACATTATGGTGTGTCTATATTTCAGAATAGATCTTGAGGTATCTATGATTAGTTAGCTAACTGCGATAATCTGATAAAGTGTTAAAAGCAAATGCATTTGCAGTTAGTAATACAAAAGAAACATATTTAATAAGGTGTTGGTGTCGATAAAACTCTACATACCACAAGCCAACTTTTTCTAATACACTGAAACCTACCCACTTATTGGAATATTTTAAGAAAAGAAATTGAAAAAGTTACACTGTAACAAGCTTCGGGAATGTAGCGAATTTAATTTCATTTATTTAAAAATAAAAACTCCATAAGTCTTTGTCCATTCGTACTTTGAATTGTTTCACCTCATTACGTGCACGAATATCACCAACATTTCTTGGATTTTATGCTTATTTATCAATCAAAAATCAACTATACGCCCCTGGATATAGAGTCTAATTTTCAAACACTAATCATGCATAGTGGCTTCCGTCGAAGACGGTAACTATACAAAATTCGACTCAAAAGTTCGGGCTAGAAATTTCTGAATTGCCTGATTTTATATCTGCCCTGATTATGAGGAATATCGCGATCGAATTTGTACTTTAAAACTGATGTCATAAAGACTAAAATTCTTTGGATACCGTAGAATTTCTTAGGTGTGAAAACACAAGCTGGCCGTTTGTTCGGACGTCGTAGGGTGAATGCGACAATTTTGCTCATTCGAAAACAGAACGGGGACTAATGGTTCGCTATTTTTATGTTACCAATTAAATCGTTTCCAGTTATCGGACTATACCGGTTTTGGAAATTTTTAATGATAAGAAATATGATACCAGTACATGACGCATTCAGCAACTTTTTTCGTTTTTATGTTTAACCCCCGACGTAAAAAGATGGGTGTTTTAAGTATATAAAATAACTTGATATCTTACCTACCTATAACTTCTAACAGGTTATCATTATTTCGTGCCCGAGACAAATTATCACTCAGACACAAACTCTATAACTTAATTAACGTTGACTTAACATTATGACAAAAACTAAAACTGTCACAATTTAATTAATTGAGAAGTTTCAGTAGATGCGTGTAAAATTTGCATATACACAGCGTTCGCTATCGCAAAACAAAAACACGATTTTGAACTCGAGGCTCACATGAAATAAATCGAATAAAAAAATCGATTTTAAACGTTCGATGTGCGTCGGAGTGGGTGCAATTAAAGGGTTCTGAGAATCGATGCTCGGGAGTGCACGGAGCCCGCACGAATATAGTTACGCCATTCGTATGAACAGGGGATAAAAATAATTGTATCTATATGTAACGTAATACACATTATATGCTTGAGTCGTGATGGTTACTGAACTAATATTTTTTTCTGAGTCAATGCTCATGTTGCTTCTAAAAATATTATACCCAGACCTGTAATGGTGGATCAAAAGTGTTTTATAAGAAAATACTAGAGAACCAAATTATAACTAACAAGGTTCCGCCCACACGGCTTCGCTCACATGGTACGTCGATAAAAAGTAGCCTATGTCCTTTCCCAGGGTTCAAAGTATCCCCATGCTAAATTTCATCAAAATCCGTTAGCCATTTTGCCGTGAAAGCAAAACAAACAAACATACAGAGTTTGGATAAAGTTGATAAACTTTCATGTGCCAGGAATGCTCATTGGAAGCCCAAGTACCTCAAAAGTGGACGATTTTAATCAATATTGCATACTTATCAGTAAAGAGTCTAATCCGATTAAAAAAAGGTTCAATAATGTCAATTATAATGAACAAACGATATTTATCCACATGGTAATTGCATTATAATATACCAGATAACAAACCCAATAAAAATACAAAAAAAGATCACATCTAATTTCCAACATTTATCTCAAACATCATCATAACCGAAACCTAATGAAATCCAATATCGATTACAATCGATATAGCATTACAAAACTTTATCGATAACAAAGGAGCTAAACAAGGTGTTTACGATTCCGATTTTGATCTCGAAAAACGTGCCACAAGACAAAATCCTTAGCGAATAAATTATATAGAGAGTCGGTTGGTCGTTGTCGGTCCCTTAATTGGGCCATGTACAGACCAACGGAAAAAACGTAACATTTGTTAGGTATTCCAGGAATTATACACTTGTTGGACTCTGGACGGGGCCGGTTTATTTTCAGTGTCCCGTAATGAATGGTATAACGAGATAGATAGATGATATCGTATTGCTTCTCCGTATTTTGTTGGAGTTTAGTTTCAATAAATAGTCATGAAAAATGTAGGCCTAGCCTTATTAGTTGTATGTAGGTAGAGCTACTTGTTTGTGAATTATATTATCATGTAGCACATATAGTAATACTAGCTTCTGCCCGCGGCTTCGTACGCGTGAAATTTCTTCTCCCCCCGACCCACCCCGTCGCATCGCCTGCCCGCGCTATTTCTTCGTTTTCACTTAGCGTCCTTGAAATGACTTATTTTGTTTTTCCTCGGCTCCTAAGCTAGGCTCGTAAGCTCTTAGAGTGTTCTTAAACAGCCTTCCTCAAGAATTTGGCTATAAAATACGAAAATAATTGTTCAATCAAATCCGACCGGTAGTTCCAGAGATTTGCGAGTTCAAACAAACTCTTCAGCTTTATTATTACTAATTGCAGTGTGTGACAACAAACTATTGTGTAGTATGTGATGACTATTACCAATTAATATAATTAAACAAGAAATTAACTCGTTTAATTTATACTTAAGTTGTGTAAAAACGGTAAAACCGTTCATAGATTTTGGCTAGTAAATACCTATCGATTGTTTAAAAATCTTTCCTATTCAAGTACGAGTAATATGAATTAATTCGCTATCAAAACACTTTTAACTTCAAACTTAATAACTGTATATATAATAGGTTGGGGAAAAAGTTTCTTCGCATTTTTTAAGAAAATTCAAAACATTTTTTAATATATATTATTTACATTTATCTAAAGTATGTAGATACCATTTTGTTCGATAACTTTTTGCCATCTTGTAGGTAGGGACATGATCCCATTGATATGGAAATTTTGGGACTTCTGATCAAAATACCGCGACAAGTGGTTTTGGCAGTCCTCTCGTGATGTTAACCTGACACTGCCTAAAGAATTCTCAAGAGACCGAAACAGGTGGAAATCTGAAGGTGCAAGGTCAGGACTATACGGCGGATGCATTAACACCTCCCAGCCAAACTCTCTTAATTTTTGCTGAGTGGCTAAAGATGTGAGTTCTAGCGTTATCATGATGAAAAACCACTCCCCTTCTCTTGATTAATTCCGGCCGCTTTCTCTCAACTTCTTGCTTTAATCTCATCAGTTGTTCGCAGTAGAGTTCAGAATCGATGGTCTTGCCTGGTGGTAACAGCTCATAATGAATAATGCCCTTCCAATCCCACCACACACACAGCATCACCTTGTTGCGAATTAACCCGGGTTTCGCCACAGTCTGTGAAGCCTGACCGGCCTTTGACCACGACCTTTTCACACGTTCTTGTCGTACGTGATCCACTTTTCATCACCAGTTATCAGCTTCTTCAAAAATGGTTCGGTTTCATTACGTCGTAATAAAAAATCACAAATGAGTACACGGTTCATTAGGTTTCTTTCAGTGAGCTCGTGAGGTACCCAAATATCGAGCTTTTTTGTGTACCCAGTTTTTTTCAAATGCGCCAAAACTGTTTTGTGGTCAATTCCCAGTTCTTCAGCTACGTCGTAACTACTGATATGCCAATCTTGCTCCACTTTTTCGAAAATGGCATCCATTTTATCCGTAATAGGGCGACCAGAGCAACGTGCATCTTTGTCATCAAAATTTCCGAATTGAAAACCCTTAAACCAAATTTGTGCTACTCTCACAGACACTGCACTGGGTCCATAAACATCGCAAATTTTTTTCGTGGCTTGCTTTGCATTTTTACCTTTTTGTAGTAAAATTTTAAAATGTATCGAATTTCGTCATTAGATTCACTCATCTTGACAGTACGAAAAATAAATGAAAATCACACATTTTCCTAATTTGAATTTGGAATTATGTTCTTTAAAATTTAAACTTTCAATGATACCAAAACCAGCCAGATACAAATAGTATAGCCAAAGATATTTTATTTTTAGTTCATACATACTATAATGCGAAAAGACTTTTTCCCCAACCTAATATAATTACAAAAAAACCTGATAATACAAACATGACCACTGGACATCATACATGGCACAGTCCACCTGCATTACTAATGACTGCCGCTGGCGACTGTCCCATAATCCCGGGATTACACGCGGGATTGGGCCAATCGAGCGACGCTCAATGTGCCGGGCAAATTAATTTGTAAAAACTAGTGGCCTAGATGTTTGAGAAAGAATATACATATGTGAGAAAAGAACTGTGGACAAGATATTTTTGATTTTTAAAAAGAAAGAAAAGTAAGTATTGCTAGTATTGAGACTTGCACAGGAAGATAAATACACTAACTTAATATTAAGTACGACACAAACAGAAAAATCAGTGGCCTAGATGTTGGAGAAAGAATATATGTGAGAAAAGAACTGTGAAACACATACTTTATTCGAAAAAAGCTTGTAGGATATTTTGGATGTTTTAGAAACAAATAAAGAAAAAGTCATTATTGGTAGTATTGGGACTCGCACAGGAAGATAATTAGAAATACACTAACTTAATTATTATGACACAAACAGAAAAATCAAAACAACTGTAGGTGTAAAAAAGAGACTAGATAGAGACAGGTAGCTTACAGGCCAAAACATGGCCCAACACTACAACAACTATGAAATATGCTTAAGTGGAAGTTGCCATAAGAATCATCACGCATATTAAGACGGACAGGTGACTGCAGTGCGATGTTATTATGTGTCACTTGAAATATAAACTCTGTACTTACCTCGGAGGACCTCGTGGCTGAGTAATAACAGCCGCACGGGTCGATCCATCAGGTTAAGCTACGCTTGCCGCGGTTGGTCCATGGATGGGTGACCATATTTACATACCGAGACTCCTCCGTGCCTCGGAAAGCACGTTAACCCGTTGGTCCCGGCTGTCATTCGTGGATCTTTGACAGTCGTTACGGGTCCCCGAAGAAACCCGAAAGTCTGACAACCAGTCTTACCAAGGGGTATCGTATTACCCAGTTACTGCGTTGTGGAGTCGCTCTTCCATATATATAAAAGTACTCTGTGAGTCGCTCCATGTAAAATACTGGTATTCAGCTGCATCCGGTTAGACTGGAAACCGACCCCAACATGGTTTGGAAAATGCTAGGCAGATTCACACTGATATATTTTAGTCGTCATCAAACAGGAGAAGCGGTTGTTACCGGCTCTCAGTCGAAGAAGAATTCTATGATTTCATACTGATGTGATGATCATCAATGATAGTGATGCTGATGACCTAACTTAAGGTATTGGATGTATTGAGGCAGTAGAGCTAACAATCTATCACTAGACAACACTATTATCATATTCTACCCAAAGAAATGATCTCCTCGTACACGGCTATAGCACACTCTTTTCCCATAAATTTTCACCATGAGCCTCGTTTTCTTCATCAACTTTCTTCTCATCCATCGCAATTATTTTTTTATATCCCACCCGCATTATCTAGAAGGGGAAGCAGATTTCTTTAAAAAAAATAGCGTTGTAAAGTTCTCAGCTAATACGAAAGGTGAAGCGGCAGAGTCGGAGCGTGTCGGTGAACGTAAATTGTTTATTATTTTTTATGGGATTTTCATGAGGACGATCGTCCCAGACTCGTTAAAGGTGGTTATGGAGGAAAGAAGATGGAGTGAATGGAGTGTTACTACTATTCTTGACAGTAGTTGAGTTTAGCTTCATGTAGGAAGTTTAAGTCTATAACAAAAAGTTATAATAAACATTTTTTATTAACAGAAATATGCTCGACCAGACTAAAGCCTGGCCTTAATAATAAGGTCCACCCGCGGCTGTAAAGCCTCAGATGATGATGATGAAATGTCTATCTCATGGCAAGTAAGGTAGGTAGGTAGGTATCCTCTTCGAAATAATTTTCAAAACGAAGAAGTCCTCGAAGAAGATGTATTGTGGAAGCTACACTCTCTATTGCTGGTTACATTTAATTGAAGGTCAAGGGTCCACAGAGGACAAGATAGCTTTGGCCCGCATTAGCAGAGTAGGTACAGGTGGGAAAAAGCGGGAGGGCCTTTGCCCATATATGGAACAAAACAAGCTAGATAGAATCTCTGGATTTAAAAATTGTTAAAACAAATGGAAATGAAAAATTACTAGATTTTTATTAATCAATTAATAAAAATCTGGTAATTTTACATTTCCATTTAAATTCTTCTTCGTAAATGGTCAACCATTTACGAAGTATACCATCATCTTGATCACAGTAGAATTAAAATGCTTCAAACTTTCGTGAAAGTTTTATTTTAACACTCCATTTCACCATACTCCATGGTAGCTACAAAGGTTATTGCATGTCGCTGGAATTGTTGGTCTTTGTTTAAGATTTTTTGGCATTTTTGAAGTAATACAGTTCAAACTATTTTACTTGGCAAGGTGCAAGTACGTTAGTATTTTATTACTTATATTTTTGAAGCGTGACTAATCGTCGAAATCCTGAAAATGTTTGGGGTGCATCTTTCATTATGAAGTCAAGACACTAATATTCTTGTTTTATGGTAAAAAGTAATATTGCGAAAAATATTGTAAAATTATACGAGGCATCATAAAATATGTTTGAACAACTACTTTTCCTTTTGACTTCCTTCACACGCATCATTCAAAGACTCAGCAGAACTTCATTTGTCAGTGAAAAATCAATTAATTTGCTAGCAGACAAGAAAACGAGGCATAACAACAGAAGCAGCAGTTGACAACAATCCATCCACAACCACTTCTTCAGGACCATCCAACGAACAACAGCAACACTTCTACCATTAAACGCACAACAATCCAACCTACCTGTAGGTACGTACTCAATTCAACACCCAACTTAGCCAGCTCGTTGGAACACAAAAGCGAACCCGAACACGACGTACATTTAGCTATCAGAGCGCCTCTCATAACATCGCATTTTCCACTTTTCCCCAGATTTCCCGAGGTGAAATCGCTAAGCGTTGCCCTGATGTTTGAGGATGAGAAATGAACGGAAGGGGGATGGAAGCCAAGGGGGGATGTATTGTAAACACAATTACCACCCTGCGTCGCTCCCAGGGCAACAAATGGTGGCTAAACGACCCATTCGCCTGTGATTTGTTAGCAATATGCTTGAGATTTGGAACAGAAATGACTTTAAAATTCGTTTTGCGTAGTTGTGTTACATGCTTTTGCTGGCTCTTGTGTCGTGAGTGTACATTTAGATTGTTATATTGTATGAATTATTTGTGTTGTTAATATTGGTAATGATTGTAGCCTAGATAAAGTCTAGTAGGTACTTCACCTTACGCAAGTTACGTTCCAATAAGGGAAGCTGTAACTACAGTCCTTAAAAGTTTCAGTTGTATCTGAACTGTTGATCTACGTTCTTTTTCTTCTTTTAGTGTCGATAGTATTCTTCTTCGGTGTTTTAAAATTGATTGAGGCCAGTAGGTGGCCACATTGATCGTGGCATCAGTGGCATTCTTTAGGTCTTCTGAGGTGCAGGAGAACGGGCACTTAGGACACTCCAGCAAGTGGGGCATGGTCTGATCAGAAGCACCGTACTCGCAGCACCCAGTTGGGTGGGTCAGTAATCCCCCACTTCGACAAATTGTGTCTGCAGCGGCCTATTTGGGTACGCAATCGATTGAGAGCTTTCCATATGGGAACTGCAGATCACGCCCGGGAGGCAAATGTTCTCGGGGTTTAACGAACACGGGAGGTAGTGGATGCTTCTCTTCCCACAATTTGCTTCTGTTATTGACTGGTTTGTCCAGGATGGCCTGCGTAGAGCGTAAGAAACTCTTGCGACTTTTAAGCCTGGCCGCGACCGTTGTGTAATCGTAGAGGGGATGTCGGGAATCGGATTCTAGGTTCTTTTTTTCAAGTGATACGGTCATGTATTGGTTCATAATTTTAACATGCAACATAACAATAGTGAACATAAAATTATATATCAATTTAATAATCAGTAGCTTAGTAAGGCTTTTACAAATCGGAAATGAATGAATTTATGTTTAAGAATACCTGTCCCTGATACGAAGGCAAACGGTTTTGTACTGCTTGTGGGTGATGATATCAATGAGATATTGTGAAAAAGTTTTTTAGTTTACTTTGATAATAATGTACAGCCCACTGTACCTAGGTATTTAGACAAATATGAGCATAGAACAGAAAGCCAGAACCATAGACAGCGCAAAGGAATCAGGATTTTTCTAGAAGTTAGCGGTGTTACACTACCAACACCTAAATAAAAATTAAAAAGAAGAACAACTTGTACAGAAACTCCCATCAAAATCGAATACAACAAAACCCTTTGAAAGTGTAACATACAACAATATAAGATCCTCGTTAATCCCTTACGGTCATAACGAGGCGGGCGCTAGAGGGCGGAGCCCCGGCCTCCACCGGCGTCCCGAAGCATGCGGCATAAACAACTCAAGTTACAACATTTAATTATCGCTGTTTATTAAACCAGGCTCACCTCGCGAGATATGAATCATTGTTAAATGATAACACTGGTGAGGATGAAAGAAATTATCATTCACACCTACTGGAGATTGGATGGTGGGTACCTACACCTTGGACAAGATTTGGGCTTGTAAGGTTTGAAGAATGGGGTGCCAAAAGCGCGACACGTTTGTTGTATACCTTTGCCGTGCTACATGGGTCAAAGTGCTGAGGAGAAGGAATATGGTAGGTAAACTGAAAATTCGTCAAAAATGTTACCAGTCAGTTGAATTTGGTTAGCCAAGAAGCCTTGTTAGTTGAGCAACGTTCCACCATAACTATGCGGATCAGGAATAAAGTGAACAGTAGGGTCGAACGTTTTCTTTATTTTTGTAAAATTGTACAACCGATAATAAACTAAAATGATAGCAGAGAACAGTAGTTATGTTGCATAGCATAGCATAAACAGCCTCACTGAACTGACCAAACCTGCTCCCACTGCTGGGATGCAGGCCTCCTTCATAATCCACCACGCGGGCCCAGTGCTAGTTCGTAGATGTCACATGTCTTGGATAAGTATGCCGGTTTCCTCACGACGTTTTCCTTCTCCGTTTTGAGAGCAGTGGTGATGAAATAGTTTACACAAAGTAAAACGCCTGTCTGGGTTCGAACCTCTGACCTACTACGTTATGTTTGTATGGTTGGTACCATCTTAAATCTCGTCAAAAATCATAAATAATATTAGCGCGTTGTTTCGCGTGCCACGAAAGATGAGACATGACGATCGCAGTATTGCACCCCGTACGCGCTCTTTCCGCCGCTCTGATGACGCCAGGTCCCTTCCCGTCTCAGACCACATACCGCTAAAGAGACCTATAAATTGGAATAATCAGATCCAGAGAATTATAATCTACTGCGCAAGTCAAACTACGTAGTGTATCAAGTCTCATATTTCGTGGCACGCATTGTACGCTATTTGCTTTAGACATAAAGAAGTTTGGGGATTACAGGCGTGACATTATGTGCTAAGTTATAAAACACTTGCTATACTACGACAACAGAAAAGAATACGAGCTGAGATGAAAATAATTACCTACTATAGTTTTGTTAGAGCGGTCAAACAGAAATACAAGTACTATGTAACCATAGATCTTGTGTAGCAATTGACACGATTTGGTGTTCCATAAAATTTACTTTAAAAAAAGTATAAACCGACTTCAAAACCAAAAATGAATAAAATAACTTTCATAAAAGACATAACAGCTTCTGAAGTCGGTGTCAAGCTAAAGTGCATTGAAGAATTGAAGACACCGACTTCAGAAGCTGTTTAGTGTTTTATGAAAGTTATTTTATTTGTTTTTGGTTTTGAAGTCGGTTTTTACTTTTTTGAAAGTAAATTTATTTTTCCATGTGTAGTTGAATGTACAATTACATAAGTAGGTAAGCCCAAGTCGAACGAAAAGAAGAATCATCACAAAATCCGCTTAGAAATACCGGAGATACAGTGCATTTATGCATATAACTTTGTACGTAAGAATAATTACATAATGTATTATATACTAAAACCTACCTCAAAGTATGTAAATTACGGTAGTGAAAGAATCATCAAAACTGCTTCAATTGCGGACAAACAAACATACATACAAACGGGTCGAATACAGAACCTCCTTTTTTGAAGTCGGTTAAAAATCGATGGTATTACATCATGCATGTATGTACAATTTCTACTTCCACCCACTGTACTATAACATGAAAGATAATCCAATCGCAGCCGCATACGGATATTGTACTCCTCGCAAATATATTAGAAGTGCAAAGTTTATGCTGATTTACGATCTTCCAACAGCCTTGTAAGTTGTAGATGTAATTTAACAAGCTTTCTATTATTACTATTATCCACACGCCCCTTATATTTATGACCAAGGTTATATATGTATATAAAACTTTGATATTTATGCTGTAGTCCGTAATAAGCATGTATCCATATCTAGCTATTTCAAGACAAATATCCACCATTGCTCAAACGCTTGTGATAAAAAGCAAATCGGGTATCGACTGTTAGTTAAGGGTGGATTTTACTAAACGAGCATAAGGTTCGTAGAACCGAGCAATAATATATAATAGAGTTGTTACAACTAAAATAGTATTCTTTCTTCCTTGTGTACACGACTTAGAAACTAATGATAGCACTACGAATAATAATACTTTCATTATACGTAGTGATAGCATAATACTATCACTGAATTAGATACTTAATTATTATGTTACTAAATGTTTTTAAAGGTTTTCATGTTTTCGAAGCTTATTCCTTATATATGAAACTGTATCAAATAATTTAGTCATTCAATAAACCAGCTAGTTTAGATAGGCTTACGTGATAGCATTTTAAATGAAACAATTCCTGCTAAAGATACTGCAGTTGTTCGAAAAAACGGTTTCAAATAAGCATATTTGAAATCGTTTTCTAAAGAACAACAATGTGGGCTCGGTGATATCATGGCAGATCCAGGAGAAGATGGTGGGACGAGCTAGGTGTCAGCATACATACGTTTACACTAACTCAAGACAGAGAGGAGTGGAAAGGAAAAAGGTAGGCCTTTGCCCTGCAGTGGGAAAACACAGGCTAAAAAAAAATTTTTCAAAGAAAACTCATCGCCAAAAAAGAAAACCGCTCAGCCAGTAGAACGCTCGGCGCACTCGTAACAAAAGTGCGCAAAGCAGAGCATGCGCCGGCGGCGGCGCTCGGACGGGCCATTTATCGCACGCGCTCGCCCCGCGCCCGCCCCCCGCCCGCGGCGCCTGCACGACCACCACGCCCTATGCAGGAACGGAGCTGGAGTGCGTGGTGGTGCACAAGATTTGTTTGGGGCAAAGGCTGCACCGAGTGTCTGAAGGCTAGCTTAGGTTACAGAAGCACTGAGAGAGAAATATTGAAGGGGTCGTCCAAAGCTGCCATTCCTTCTTATCTTTTGGGCAAAAGATGTGATCTTGTATAGAACATTGCATGTCTAAGAGCCATATAGGGAAAACTAACCTGGCTGATTTTCTTGACATTGGGACCATGACAATATTTGGAGGGCAATACAAATAATGTAAAAACTAGCTGTTACAGATGAAAAGTTAAATTAAATATTTAAGTTCAGGCGTTGGATTTAATACAAGGCTACGTCGAACTTATTATAAATCATCTTGCTGCTGAAATATACACTACTATTTTTTAATTAGTACAAAAAAAATGGGGCTCTATCCGTACCCGTTACTGATCATATTTGTGTAGTCAAAAGTCAAAAAAATTAAATCCCAAAATTGTCCATGAAAATTTGTATTAATTGATAAATTCATAATTGAATTAACATAACAATTGCTACTAGAAAATACTACGCGCCGTGCTTTTCCACGATTAATGAATACTACTATGTAGCCTGTACAATATTTCCATAAACTGAGTGACATTTTGGGATATAAACAAACGCTAATAACTTTACTGTTTATGAATATTATTTATTGAGACTTTACATATATAATAACAAGACCTTCTCTAATAAGCCCTGTAAGTATTTGTACTAATTAAAAATTAGTGGTGTATATACATTTTATAAATTTTTTACTTCATATAAATATTACAGTACATGATCTAACTACGGCCCTGCGCGCGCGCCCCAAAGTGCGAGGGCGCGCGAAATACCGACCGATCTGTTGTGGAGCCGCCATTATAATGAGACGTTATTTATTGGACAATCCCACTACTAATCACCTCGGACAAGCTGTATTCATATTATAGGTATTATATTATGAAATGTGTGATGGTAATGGCTGGAAATACCTAAGGTAGTTTTGTTAAAACAAAGTCGCATGTTGAATAACATATAACGTAGGCGCAGTTTCAGTTTGTTTTCCCACTACTGGGCAAAGCGTATATACAAGAGATTAAGTATCTATTGATCACAATATTCTCTTGGAAGAAAAGGAGGGGAAGGGGCTCGTGGCTAAGTAATAACAGCCGCACGGGTCAATCGAAGGTTGGATGGATGACCATCCATTATACTCCATGCCTCGAAGAGCACGTTAAGCCGTTGGTCCCGATTGCCATTCGTAGATCTTTTACAGTTCTTATAGCCGGGTAGCGCAGAAGCCCAAAAGTGTGACAACTAACCAAGGGGCATCGTTTTACCCAGTTAATGGGTTGTGGAGGTCAGATAGGCAGTCGCTCCATGTAAAATACTGGTTTTCAGCTGCATCGAAGCCGACTCCACATAGTTGGAAAAAGGCTAGGCAGATTGATTGATCACAAATATCACAATGATTGCACATTTTTCAACTTAAGTATATAAATAAAGATTTTCTCATTTTCTTTTATGAGACAAGCTTTTTCCGTTGAGTTCTGCAAGCATTAATTCGTTTTTATAAAATTATATTAAGAGTATAAACGATAGTTTGTGTTTTTAAAATTCCTATAATACCAAATGTATATGGTTAAATCATTTGGATTTTCCATATGTGTTATTTGACTACTTATATTGTCTACTGTTGTATTAAAACTTGAAATATTTTCGACAGAAAAAAAAATCCAAAATAGCACCGTCTATTTTCTGTTTTATACGATTATACGTAAACAGTTTCTTATTGTGCATTAAAATTTGCTTTAAATAATAGAACTTACTAAGCTGAAAATTTATTTAAGTACAGGCTTTTGACATAAATCTACATTTAAACGAAGCGCGTTTAGTTCCGGTGCGTGTGAGAGCCTTCTATCTCTCTTGCGTCAAACTAGACAGCCTTAACGCCATTTCACTTACACACCGACCAAGCTTCGATATATTCTCTTAACCAAAGGTTAATCGGTATGTATGATATAAGAAAACTGCGCATCCCAAGTCAAAACGATCATAATTATGACACTAAAAACATAATGATTAAAGCTTAAATTTTATACTCCTTACATTTTTATCGTAACATTAGCCTACATATAAACAGGAGTTTAATTTTAACGCCCATAAAATATTAAATCGATAAACAATCGTTTTCAAGTACGTAACCAGTGTAAAGGCTCTCATGCACATTATTGTAAAGGATCGGCGTTCATACCATTAGACAAAGATCTACTACCATAGACGAAAAAAAATTTTTTTTTTCTTTTGAGAAGAAAATCGTTACACTAATTTTCATTATAAAAGATGTAAAAAACTATTGACTTCTATATTGATTTGCTACTTACAACATCAAATGCATTAAGTATGTAAATAATGTGTGTGTGTGTGTGAGTGTGTGTGTGTGTAATGTGTGTGTGTGTGTGTTGGACTATATCAATCTGCCTAGCCTTTTCTAAACTATGTTGGAGTCGGCTTCCAGTCTAATTGGATGCAGCTGAATACCAGTATTTTACATGGAGCGACTGTGTATCTGACCTCTACAACCCAGTGACTGGGTAATACGATACCCCTTGGTAAGACTGGTTGTCAGACTTTCGGGCTTCTGACGACCCGTAACGACTGTCAAAGATCCACGAATGACAGCCGGGACCAACGGCTTAACGTGCTTTCCGAGGCATGGAGGAGTCTCGGTATGTAAAGATGCTCACACATCCACGGACCAACCCCGGCAAGCGTAGTACGGCTGTTATTACTAAGCCACGAGCTTCTCCTGTTATGTTTGGACTATGAGTAAATATGATCCTACCAATATCTGCGAAAAGTACTTAGTATTGCAAAATTGTCGAGGCGTTGAAAAATCATCGCGTTTTAGAAACAAACAGGTGATTTTAAATATATTTGACATAAAAAGGGTTGGCGATATCAGACACCTATACAGGGTGTAATTTTAATCGTCTTTATCCTCTTAAGGGGTCATTGTACTCATCATTATGAACAACTTTTACTATGGCACCAAACCTGAAATCGCGAAAAAAAACAGCTTTATCTACTTACATCAAACTCGTCAAAATCTAGGGAGCAGCTGATTTTTTTTTCGCAATTTCAGGTTTGGTCATAAACTACTAGCTGACCCATCAGACGTTGTCCTGTTAAAATTTCAATTTCTCTTTTTTCCTATTGTTTTTTTATTTTAAACCACTCCAGTAAAGAGCAGAATAATTCAAATAAAATATTCAAATCGGTCAAGCCGTTTTTGAGTTTTAGCGAGACTAACGGACAGGGATTGATTTTTAATATACCTAAGATAATAAGATAAGATAGGTAGACAGATACACAAGTCCAGGTTCCCTCATGTTTGACATGATCTTTTAGATTCCTTATCGAAATCTGAAGGTGAGGAAAGGTGTTTTATTTTTCGTCGACAACTACGCTGTACAATACCTGTCAGCGTTTTTCATCCAATTTTCTCAGAAAAAAAAAGCACTTAATAACAGTTTTAAACAGTAGTAAAAGTCGCTTTGCTCTTACAAATGTATACAGCCCCTAACCCCATACAGATAGTAGTAACGAGCCCCACTATCGATGATCATACTCGACCATTAACTATGAACCATTACGAGTTTATGACTTATTAACATCACAGCTTCGTCTGACAGCTGCTTAAGAAAATTAATCTTGGAATGAAAAATGATAAAATTGCTGGTCTGACCTACCTTACATGGATGTCCATTATTTTCGTGTCGCTCACGTTTCCTTTTGGTAATAACTTTAAGTTTATGGAATGTAGGTGGTATCTAATTAATGGGATATATAAAAATGTATGTAATTTAAAAGCTTTATGTAATTTAATAAATTAGCTTCTGCCCGCGACTTCTGCTCAAGTACAGATGATTCACTCCGCAAAATCATTTAATTATTTAGCGACTCTTGCTACGACACAATAAAGTGCAATTCAGGTCGCACAGCGTTAATTACCTACAGATATATTCACCTAGAATTTGCCTCTTTTTCTATCGCGTAGCTCTTATATCTTCCGACTCGTTCTGGTCGTCTTCTTTTACGACGCGGAGCGTGAGTGATGTTGAGACGCTTAACATAAAATTTTCTCAGTGCTTAAAAAAAAAATCCTATAATACAATCCAAAATCTACGCAAGCTGTTCATCAAATATATTGTGTGAAAATAATTTATAATGATTTCTGATCCATTTGATTGGCTTACAGTAAAAAGTTCGCGGAACACCTCTTTTTAACTTGCTGGCCTTTTCTCACAGTTGTTGGCAGTAAGGAGCTCGTGGCTAAGTAATAACAGCCGCACGGGTCGATCCATCAGGTTAAGCTACGCTTGCCGGGGTTAGTCCGTGGATGTGTGACCATCTTTACAGACCGAGACTCCTCCGTGCCTCGGAAATCACGTTAAGCGTCTTGGCTGTCATTTGTGGATCTTTGATAGTCGTTACAGGTCGTCAGAACCCCGAAAGTCTAACAACCAGTCTTACCAAGGGGTATGGTATTACCCAGTTACTGAGTTGTGGAGGACAGATAGGCAGTCACTCCATGTAAAATATTGATATTCAGCTGCATCCTGATAGACTGGAAGCCGACCCCAACACAGTTGGGATAAGGCTAGGCAGATTGATTTGGAGGCAGTAACTAAGCTACGGTACCCAGACCAAATGGGTTAGGTTAGGTTAAAACGTATCGAACATCCAAATTGATCGGAGTTACTTGGCTTTTTAGTATTTTGAATAAGACCCCAAAGTATAAATTATGAAAAAACACAAAATATATATAGATTGATAGATATAACATTTATTCAATGCACACAAAAGACATAGCACAACTACAAAAGCACAATTAAATGAAAGCAATTTACATGAATATATAATACACAAAAAAAAAAAACAAAAAAAATACTTAAAACCATAAAAAACAAAACAATGCTTAAAATGCCAAATGGGCCTCAGCCCAGCATATTGTCAGATGACAACACAAGGTGCATCACCTGCCGCTGGTTTTCAGCTGCAGCCCACGAGTGCCAGACAAAACTCAGCTAGAATGTATTTTTCTTCTAGATGTTTTGACAGCTGCTGGCATACAGCCTTTTCAGCATTTTCGGAAAGGCAAGGCAGAGTACCAATGGGCCTAAGGCTTTTAAGTCAGTTGGAATTTTTTTTAGGTAATGATCTAACGATTGCGATTTTCCACATATCAGGAAAAATTGCTGAAACAATTGAGGTGTACACAATGTCAATCATGGCTTTTAGTGTATGTGGGAGTGTAAAGTAAAAGCATATTCAGGGTAACCTTGTCACAGCCTTTAGCTGGCGGAAGTATCCCAGAATTTGATCAGCAGTTACTGGTTATAACGCATAAGCGAAGCCGTTATCGCCTTAACTAACGATTATACTCAAAGAAAGTGCGATGTGATGAATAACACACACAGGAACAGTTAAAAAGTGATTATTTATTTGGCTTGGATCTCTGAAATGAGTAGGAAGGTCATCAATTTGTTTCTCAGGTATTTTAAAATTTTTCCATAATGCTTTAGGACATTTGATTTTGTTATTAATGTTGAAAATGGAAGTTATCCAGTTGTTAGTTATGTTATGTACCTAATATAAACTATGTACCTGCATTGTGACAAATAAAATGATTTGATTTGATTTGATTAGAGACTTCAGAGGGCTTAGTGCGAGTATTTATTCTTACTCGATCGTGTTAACGTAAACTTCAATTTGTACTGAAACTGAATAAGCGCCGTCTGGTGACTATAATGGGAAACACAATTATTCCATACAAATTGACATAAGGTAACGTTAACGTAAACGCGATCGAGTACGTATAAAAACTCGCACTAAGCCCTCTGCTGCTTGTAGTATGCCTTTTTGGACTCGGATTTCATTTTTTTTACGATACATGGTCAGTGCGTCATCTCGTTAGTGTATCATTAATGTAATTAATGATGATCCCGTCCTATCCCTGGGGACAGGACGGTTCCTTATTTAAACATTTCTTTACCGGAGCGTACGCATCGCAAATTGTTAAAATGTTAATATTTTATTCCTCTACCATGTCATTAGGCAAGTCACAAATGTTGTCCATATGTATATGCGATAAGTCACTATTTACATATTTCTCTGTTTATTTCCTTAATGGGTCTGTGTGTACGTGACTGTATGGGATTTATATTTGCTTCGCCTAATATTAAATTCGCATAGTCAAGTGAGTTACCATTTATTGATAATTGGCACAAATACTCTAAGCCTAAGTAAGTAATAAAGTTTGTCATTATTAGTTTTTCAAAACAACCCCTCAAAGGGGGTAGGGATGTTAGAATTTATATGGAATAATTTTAAAGTACGGTCCGATTTACTCGAAACTCAGTGTTTATACTTTGGACAGAAAATAAACAATAATACGTTTTTGGGTTTTGCGGAAGTCGATCCCTGAAGGGACAAAAAGGTGTATTTAATCAAATTTTTAAGGGGAGATTTTTATTGTGGGGCTTGAATAACTCAAAAAATTATTTATAAAATCTTTGAGTCAAGTTATGGAAACTTCTCAAATTAATTTTCAAAATTCCACCCCTGGGGGTTAATAATTTTATTGTGAAAAATCTTATTCCTTTGGTTATTAAACATGAAACTTGGCAATATTTGCCTCAGTAAAAATAATAAAGATTGACACTTGAAGTTTTTAAAACGACCCCTCACAGAGGATTTAGGGGGTGTCAAAATTAGTAAGGAAAAATTCCGTCATGAAACGTCATGAACTTTTGTGACGAAAGTTCATGACGTGTCATGACGGAATTTTTATCTTTCTTTATTTTGAAGAAGAAAAAAATGTTGTTTTTATATTCTAATATTTAAAAATATAACTTATATGTATAAAAGGAAATAATAATAATGACATGGCTGTCATTTTCATAGTTTTTGAGTCCTAGATGGCGGATGCAAAAATTTTTCAATTTTTCGTCATGCCATGGAACGACTCCATGGCAGCAAATATGACATATGCATATAGCATATTTGCTGGAAATCGAATTTGTGAGCTCCCTAGGAAACCATGGAAACGACACCATAATAATTATTATTTTTGACCATATTATTAATAGGAACTTCGTTCCAACTGAGTGTTCCACGACACACTCCTTTTTTTATTTCAGTAGTACGTTCCCCTGTGATAATTTGGGATTCACACGCGGGCGAAGCTGGGGGCATAAGCTAGTATTGATATAAGTATGTAATTATATGTAGGTAATTACGACAATACTATAGTTTTCCCTAATCGAATACAAAAAAACTGTAGGTAGGTACTTGCTTTAGTATAATTAAATACTTCCTGCGCCATTTGCAGCCAGTATTCATTTATGCAAGGAGAAGCACTTACGGCTATTGCTTTAATCTACTTACGGGAGACCATGGCCATGAGAAAAGAAGATGACATCCCAAGATCGGAATCAGGCTCTGGACAGTTGGCTCGGAAAACATTTAAAAGTAAGTTGTAAAAATATACTTATTTTCTGGTTTAAATTTTGTTATCTTTTGTCATTCGTATGTAGGTACAGATATTTGTACCGAGTCTGAGTACATTTAATCTACGGCCTGCTGAATGTATATCCTTCTACTGATGATCACACATGTTTGCCGTCTCCTTGAGAACAGATACGAATGAATTTATATAAACAAATCAGATAATATTGGCGATCTGCTCATATGTAGTAATACTAATAATTTTAAAGTATAGTATAGTGAGCTGCATCAATTGGGTACCCCAGTTGTATTCAAATTTTAATACAACTGGGGTACCCAATTGATGCAGCCCACTTGTACACATAGCCGTGTGCAAGGCTTTTCTTTAACAGTTGATAGGAAATTATTGAGTTATACTTAAACGTGATATTTTCACTTTTAAAAAGCTTCTAGGATGTAGAATAATTTACAGTATTACAAAAGTTAGGTAAAATGACGTTTTATTGAGATATTTTACAACGAAGTACTTAATGTAAAAATTTATGAAAAATTACTTGATTTTTCATAAATTGAGGGCGGTTATTTTATTTTATGAGTCATGTCATTTACAATAATTACTGAGTTTGTTTCATCGTAATAGATCGTTTAGTTTAAAAGTTATACCGTTTTATTTACTGCAGCGAACGAGAATTTAAAAAATTCTATATTCAAAAAAATGATTTTTAAAACTATTTTTTCCCGTCGATAAAATTAAGCATAGTTTCCCTCATTTCAATATGTGGACATGGTAAAGACTCTCATTGTATATTTATAGTCATAATTGTAATCATGACTAATTGTTCGAATTAACATATTGTTGGCAACCGAAGTTTGTTTTAATGCCGTTTCGGGCTATTTTCCTTGTAGTAAATTTAAACCATTAAACCATTATTATAAGTACCACCACCACCACCATACCCACCATAGTACCATTATTATTAGTTATTTATTATTATTTAAACCATTTTGTAGTGTATTTAGTGAGTTTTTAAAGTTGAACGACTCAAATTATTACAAAACTGTTGAATGTGTTGGCTACTGACTGGCCCGTAAAAAACTAAGCTCCTTGACCCACGGGCGATGTTTTCCCGCAATGATTTTTTATCGCGTACTCGATTTTGAACTCTTGGTCCCCGCCGAAACAAAAATCGCCCTTGCGTACGCACGGCTAAAGATCAAGCTGTACATTTCCAGTGTAAGCTAATCTCGCATTGTATAGGATTTCCTTACAATGAGAGGTCAGTGTAGACTGGAAATGTATAGTTTGATGTGTAGCCGTGTGTATGAGGGCTAACAGCTCGAAATCGAAAACTAAAGAAAAGTAGCACTTTGTGATGGATCTCGTCGGAGGATACCAGTAACATAATCTATATCCATACTAATATTATAAATTCGAAAGTAACTCTGTCTGTCTGTCTGTTACCTTTTCACGCCTACACCACTGAATGAATTTCGATAAAATTTGGCAAGGCTGTAGATAGCACCCTGGGGAATATCTAGCACATAGGCTACTTTTTGTCTTAAAAAATAATCCTATAGGGGGTGATATAGGAGATGAAAGTTTGTATGGGAAACCCAGCATATCTTAAGTTAGGGATATGAATATGTAATACAGCGCAACTCATCCCCTAAACAATAGGGGTTGATTTTAAAATTCACAAATAATATTAAAATGGCCATCTCTTTTTAAGAGATTTAACGGATTGGAAATGTAGTCATAACATAACATTTAGTCACAACATTAAGTCATTAGGTAACATTTAGTCTTTATTTAATTCTACTTTTTAAGACGAAATTATTACAACAATTAACTTTTGAACGAGTGGACACTCGGTCAAAAGTTATTTAATAATAGAGCGTAACTGACATAATAAATTTTAACTAAACAAAGTCCCCCCGCGTCTGTCTGTCTGTTTGAACCAGAGACCATTTTGGGTACCCATTGAAAGGGTTTTCGATAGGGTTTTTCTAAGCAGTTAATCAAAAACCCATACAATGTAGGTAACACTATTGAATGGCTTTAAAGGCCATTTTAGTTATCCATTGAAAGGTAATTCGATAGGGTTTTTCTAAGCAATGAAACAAAAACCAATACGATATGGGTAAGCCTTTCAAAAGGGTTAAGCTTCAACTCTCTTTAAAACGATAACAGCGTAACATTCCGACTCGGGGCAACGTAATATGATCTCTCGATGATAGGCATACGTTGCAAATTGCTGATATGGTTACTCGTACAAAACCCTAATATTATATAGGTTATTTTAATGAAGGGGACCCTTTCACTGGGTTTCAAGGCTAAAACCCATTCAAGGAGTTACACATGATAAAGGTAACCTCATAAACGGCTTACCCCTTCGAAAGACTTAACTCTTAACCGGGGTTGTACGGTCCCTGGTTTGAGCTCGATAAACCGAACGGATTTTCATATAGTTTTCACCAATGGACGGAGTGATTTAGGGTACAATATATTAAGGTTCTGTGTAAATTGGCTGAAATATGACGATGATTGTTGAAAATGTCGGAAAAAATCATGGACAGCAACGATATATCATAGCAATTTGTCACACACACAGCACAACACACACACAGCACACAGCACAACACAGTAGTAGTAGTAGCACAGTTTTATCGGGCGGACCTATGTTCTCCACATGAACGTTCCCATGGGATATTTTATATTATGACATCCACGCGGGCGAAGCCGCGGCTAAAGCTAGTGTTATATAAAAGCAAAAGGTCATACATTCATACATTCATTTACTCACTCACTGATTAATCACTAAATCTTAAAAACTGCTGGACCTACGAAGATAAAATTTGGCACAGAGGTAAGATTATAAGATCTAGGGGTGTACTAAGAAAGGATTTTTCAGAATTCAACCCCTAAGGAGCTGAAAGGGGCGTCCAAGGTTTGTATGAAAAATCTTATTCCTTTAGTTAATAGACTTGAAACTTGGCATGAATATTTATCTAAGTATATTATAAAGTTTGTCATTTTTATTTTTCCTAAACTACTCCCTAAGAAGGGATTGGGGGGTGTCAAAGTTTGTATGGAGGAATTTTAATACGCGGTCCGATTAACTTGAATTTCAGTATTTATATTTGAGACCAAATAGAACAATAACGTACCTATCAGGGTTTTTCGAAAATCTACCCCTAAGGGAGTGAAAAGGAGTAGGTAGTCAATTGCACAGGGCAGGGCTGCGGGGCTTGATTAACTCGAAAATTGGTGTAAATAATCGTTCAGTCAAGTTAAGGAAATATACCAAACGATTTTTTTAAATTATACCCCTGTGGGGGTGCAAAACAGGGAATATAGTTTATACGAAAAATCTTATTAATTTGGTTAAATAACTTGAAACTTGGCACAAATACTTGCCTAAGCAAGTAATAAAGTTTGTCATGTCAGAGCCCATAGGTACTAACTCAGTTTTTTATTTCCCTTGCACGATATTGCTCGCGGACTGAGCGAGAGCGAGATCAGAGGGGCAATTCCCGTATTTTTATAACAACGTTCGCAATCTCATCTCAGTCTCAATCTGTCAAAATTGTATAGAGTTTGCCTACATTTTTGACATTTGATTGTCGCTGGCTGACATTGCGACTTGGAATTTGAACGTTTTTAATTACGAGAATTGGCCCTCAGGAGTGCGGTGCTTGGCGCCGATAGTTGGTTGTTGGTTGTTAGTTGTTGTTGTTGTTAATTTATTTCTTTTTACGGTGAAAATAATGGTAAATTGTAAAAAATAAAAAAAAAACATGAGACCTGCTTATAGTTATTTCAGTTATTATGTAAAGTTTCATGATCTAATTTGAAGTATTTTTTGAATACCAGCGGTTTATTGTTCGAGGTTTATTGTTGTTGAGGTAACTATGGAATTGTTTTGTATCGAGAAAATTTTATGGAACCATATTTTCGTCAAACATAGTACTTAACATTAATCCTCAACTTAACCCTAAATTTATTTCAAAATGAATGCTGCAATATTATCGACATACTCGTAACGGAGGATCATGCTAAGCCATTTGAGTTAGTATATTAGGCTCTTAATCGTTTTTCCCCCAGAGGGAAGAGTAGAGTAGTAGTATCAGAGTAGAGTAGTAGTAGCTAGTATAGTCTATTTACAAAAATTTTGCCTACCCAAAATGTGGGCCGCATGCTTATTTGCCAACCAATCAATCTGCCTAGCCTTTTCCCAACTATGTTAGGGTCGGCTTCCAGTCTAACCGGATGCAGCTGAATACTAATATATTATGTTATATGGAGCGACTGCCTATCTGGCCTCCACAACTCAATTACTGGGTAATACGATACCCCTTGGTAAGACTGGTTGTCAGACTTTCGGGCTTCTGACGACCCGTAACGACTGTCAAAGATCCACGAATGACAGCCGAGACCAATGGCTTAACGTACTTTCCGAGGTACGGAACAACACCGGCAAGCGTAGCATAACCTGTTGGATCGATACGTACGGCTGAAGTTATTACACCAATGTAAAAAAAAAACATTTTCTTTTTCAGGCTTGACGATGGAAGCGATTGTGTACCAACAGGCAACAAACCTGCAGCCTCCTCTAGATCCGCCCCCGTCTCCGCCCGATAGCTCGTACGCTTCTTACAGCGACCCCCACAGCGACCGCTTTGTAAATTTCGACGCCATTTACGAGAATACATCGATAGGTCAGCCTGTCTTCCCCCCCTATGCCGACCGAAAAAAAATTGCGGATACTTCAAAAAAGGCTTCGCAACAAAACGATCCAAAAGAGAAAGCACCTAAAGACTCCAAACCAAAATGAAGTTTATTCAAGAAGTTCTGAATTCTGATCACTTGTCGCGTGCCGTGATCGAAAAATGCCTCTACGAAAAGTATGTGTTAAACTATGTAGCAAATATAACAAGGTTTTTGATGACACAGTCGTTTTTAATAAAATTGCGTTTCCACTAAAGCGGAGACGAGCGGAGTGGAGAGGAGATGTGCAGCAGAAATCAACCAATCACAGACCACACGAGACTAGAGACGCGATGTGGATTTCAGCCTGTTATTGGTCGATTCCTGTACGTCCCCGCTGCACTTCAATTGCAACACACTATCTGTATAGTGTGTTGCACCCTGTGGTGTAATTTTAATCATCTTTATCCTCTTAAGGGGTCATTGTAATCATCGTTATGACTTTTACTAAGGGACCAAACCTGAAATCGCGAGAAATAAAATCAGCTGCTCCCTACATTTTGACGAGTTTGAACGAGTTGAAGTTATACTTGCATTAAGTTTGGTAGCAACCGGGACCCATTAAGTTTCTTTCGGTTTATAATTTGCAAATGGGTTCCGCCTGCTATCAATCTTAGGCTTTCAGCTCGTAATATAGTGCCGCCGGGGTCGCGGGTAGTTCGAAAGAGATACCGTGGCCCTTTTTTTTTTTTTTTTTTTTGTGGATGGGAAATCATCAAATGACTTCTCCCGCTCTGGGCAGAGGCGGGAGGGCGTGTCAGACTTTTACTGACTAAAACCCACCCATGTTCCTTCAGCTGCCCGTGCCTGGGCCACGGTATCTCTTTCGAACTACCCGCGACCCCGGCGGCATCGGCCCAATTGACCCCGTCACTGCTGACATCTCTTTGAGGCGCGCGTGGAACACAACGCGCCGTCGACCCGGGCCTGGTCCTTACCGGATGGCGAGCTGCCCATTACTCGTCGTCCGCAAGCCCGCGCCTACGGTGGCCGGGAATCGGCAATCGATTCCCGCCGCCCAGGGCGTCTCCTACGGCGGCTAGGGGCGCGAGGGCGCGGCTGTTGCCTCTCCCTCACGCGTTCCGCTTCCTCCTTCGCGAGCATTACTGCTTCGCAGAAGGAGGTGACGGCCTCCCATGCACTCTCGCTCCGCACCATGGCCTGGACCAGGTTTGGACGCGAGAGATCGCCGCCGCCGATCGCCTCCGTGAGAACACGGCGGTGCTCCGCCCAAGCCGGGCAGACCTCCACTGTATGCTCCACCGTGTCCTCCGGGCGATCCACACAATGGTGACACCCGGGCGTTTCCTCCCGCCTTATCCGAAACAGGAACCTCCCGAAACAACCGTGTCCGGTGAGGACCTGCGTCAGGCGGAAGGTGAGGACGCCGTGGCGCCTCTCCAACCACTCCTCAAAGAGGGGACTTATCGCCGCAATTGTGGCGTGCCCAAGATACCGTGGCCCTGGCACGGGCAGTTGAAGGAGCATGGGTGGGTTTTAGTCAATAAAAGTCTGACGCCCTCCCGCTCTGCCCGGAGCGGGAGAAGTCATTTGCTGTTAAGCTAAAGTGCATTGAAGAATTGAAGACACCGACTTCAGAAGCTGTTAAGTGTTTTATGAAAGTTATTTTATTTATTTTTAGTTTTGAAGTCGGTTTTTACTTTTTTTAAAGTAAATTTATTTTTCCATTTTTAGTTGAATATACAATTACATATAAGTATATGTAAGCCCAAGATGAACGGAAAGAAGAGTCATCAAAATCGGCTTAGAAATGCCGGAGATACAGTACATTTATGCATATAACTTCGTAAATAAGAATAATTACATAATATATTATGTATTAAAACCATCCTAAGAGTATGTAGTTTACGGTATTGAAAGAACCATCAAAATTGGTTCATACATTTTTGAGAAAATTGCGGATAAACAAACATACGGGTCGAATACAGAACCTCCTTTTTTGAAGACGGTTAAAAAATCGACTTTGACTGTCTACAATTTGTGTTCCATATTACTGTATCAATGAAACGAAAAAATTAAAGGGGATGACTACCGAGACGACTACTAGAGAAGTATGGAAGAAAAAGACATGTTGCGCCATTGATATAATATTATATAAGTCAATGTGTTGCACCAACACCAAATAAATTGGAATAAGGACAGGAGAATGATGATGGTTATGATGATTACTTTATCAATGTCTAGCCAAATACCTTAGTACTCAGCGTGCAATATGTTTTACACATTGATACTGTCCGATCGTTTAGCATTATTCAGTTGCCTCACTGCAGATCTAGCAAACAGTCACGTTAATTTATTTATTAAAATATCTTAAAAGTTCTACAACGCATAATCAACCTAACGTCGTCACCAGATACAATATTATGGAACAAAAATTGTAGACAATTAAACGAACTCTTGTCTTATCTTTTTGAGGCTGACTGTACTATAATTGGAGCAGTGCAGTGGTGGCCCAGTGGTGACGGCCCCGACTTACGAGTGGTTTAGTAGTGGTGGGTAACACCCAAGCAGGCACTTTACTTTGTGTAAATAATTTCATCACCACTGCTCTCAAAACGGTGAAGGAAAACATCGTGATGTAACCGGCATGTCCTAGCACTAAAATTTCGAAGACATGTGACATCTACCAACACGCACTAGGCCCGCGTGGTAGATTACAGCCCACTCCCTCTTACAGAGAGGAGGCCTGTGACCCAGCAGTGGGAACACTACTTTTCCATCTAAAATCATAACAATAACAAATTCTGTTAAGTAACTGTGTTCAGCTTCATCATATTTACGACAATCACTTCCCGTCATTCCGCGGCTCCTTATAAGGTCACGACGCGGATGTAGAGGTTTCCTAGAAGAGATACCTTTCATTGTTATTAGATCTAGGCCTTAGATCTATTGAATAGGAGATAAGATGCTTTTTTTTTTGGATTATTGAATTACTTAGGCTGATTAATATTATTATTAATTAATTTGTTATTACGATTGGCCGCCTAAAATATACTTGCTGGCCTGGCTGAGCCAATGAAATGACCTCGAGTGCCTGTAAGTTTGAAGAATAATTTTCCCACTGCTAGATCTCTCCGGTTAAAGAGAAGGAAAATATTCATAACTAATTCTTAGCTTTTGCCCGCGGCTTCGCCCGCGTAGTTGTCGGAAAATATCCCACGGGAATGTACTACTGGGAAATCCTTCCTTATTCCTTGTCTACATTATAAAGGGAACCTCTATCTATGCAAAATTTAAGCTTTCTATGTCCAAGGGTTTGGGCTGGGCGTTGATAAGGCAGTTATTCAGTCAATCAGACAGGACTTCTCTTTTTAGATTTTAAATGTTATTCTGAAAGTTAATTCCTTAACCGTAGCCTCAAATAAACATTATAATGGATATTCCGACATCACGCGGCAAAACCACGGGCAAAATCTAGTGCAATAAATGCACTAGAAACTATTCATTTCAACTAACACGGAGATCATGCAGCCAAACCACAACTGATAGTCACAGGTATCAGCCCCCCCCCCCCCCCGTGGCTATTCCAAGATTCGGTACGTAGCTTACCTCTTCCACAAACTCTATGACCACGACCCAACAATTTGGCTACATCACTACAACCAACAAAAAGTAACAGGGATTACAGGGGAAATAAATGAGGCTAATTAAAACTGATCCGAAGAACTGTTTAACAAGTTGCATTGTTTTGTTACCGTACAGGATGTAAGGAAAAAATATATCGAGAATCCGGAAATTATGATAAATTAAAGGTGATTTGATTACATGAGAACTCTTTGGGATTTTGTTTCGAGAGCACGTTACATTTTGTGGTAAAGAAACAGAAACATGACATTTGTAGTTTTTGTACGTAAGTATTAATGGTTGTGTTTCCCCAATGAACCATTTTCACCAAGTCACCCTCCGTCCCTCTCTCCCTCCTCTGTCCCTTATGGGACAGAGGAGTCTGGTTTCTTAATTTATGACAGGTAGGACCTATGTGTATCATCAACATGTCAAAAAAAAGACGTAAAATCTATCTTTTTGCATTTCACGATTTAGGCCAACTAACAAAAGTAACTCCAGAAGATCCTGCCAACCAAATAACCGCTGATTTACAACCTCCAAAGTACTCAAATATATTCAAGAGCTTTATCAAATCCCCAAAAGTTCACAGCACAGAATGTTCCTGAGATGATAGGCCATCCAATGAGTCAGCAGCATGCGTTTCTCATGTTCGCCGCTAGACGGGGTTCCATACATACTAATTCGATGTTTCGTTGTACCACGCGGCC
This sequence comes from Cosmia pyralina, assembly GCA_946251885.1. Classification (NCBI taxonomy): domain Eukaryota; kingdom Metazoa; phylum Arthropoda; class Insecta; order Lepidoptera; family Noctuidae; genus Cosmia; species Cosmia pyralina. The sequence continues at coordinate 21,605,472 of OX276344.1, forward strand.
ATTGAACTCTTTGTTTTTTTGCCGATGACACATTACAATCAGAAACGTGTAAGTAGGCTATATGTGGGTACAAAGACGCAGAAAACGGATGTACTACACCGCATTAGGTCTGTTGCGACGCTTTGAATTTTTGCGGTGCATTATGTGTAGTTAAATAGGCCTACTGCGTCATATTTTTGGCAAGAATACAACTTACTCATGTGCCTAGGAACCTACTTACTTACCTTCAGTGTCTATCCAATCTGAGTAGCCTGTACTGTCCCACTGCTGGACAAATGCCTCCCTCTCCCTTTTCCACACAATTCGGTCTTTTGCTAGTGTCGGCCAGTACTTTCGGTAGGAGTCAAGCTCGTCCCGCCATCTTCGTTTCGGACTGCCGCGATATCGTCGTGCGTTTAGTTGGACCCAATCGGTGGCTCTCTTAGCCCATTTGTCATCTGACATGCGCCAGACATGTCCAGGCTTTCTGGATAACGTCCGTGATCTTGGTTTTGGCGCGCAGTGTTGTGTATACCTACCTTCAGTATAGTTTTATTTATACAGTGTAAGTGTAAACAGAGGCAATCTTTTAAGGGGTCATTGTACATGAACAACTTTTATTATGGGACCAAATTTGAAATCGCAAAAAAAAATCAGCTGTTCCGTACATTTATGTTCGCATAATTCGTCAAAATGTAGGCAATAGCTGAATTTTTTTTCGCGATTTCAGGTTTGGTTCCATAGTAAAAGTTGTTCATAATAATGAGTACAATGACCCCTTAAAAGATTGCCCCTGTTTACACTTACACCCTGTATGTTTTTGATTATTCCATATACCTATGTGGATGTGCCCTTTTTCCTGCAGCAATTTTCAGCATGCTATATGAATCGCAATGCTTTGTCAACAATTTGAAAATCATTTACTCGTAAAAATCATCCGTTGCGATGAAAAAAAAATACTAGGATACTATTTTAAAGGTAGTCTTTTTTTTACTGCTTTTAAATATTGATGTTGTGTAGCATGTACTTAATATGCACTGGAACAGACTGGGTACTGTAGAGACTGTAATCTGACATGGTATTTGCATGTAACCTCCACGAGTCTATTCATCATCATCTTCCTGCCCTTATCCCATGTTACTTGGGGTCGGCGCAACACGTTTTCTTCTTCCATTCTCCCGTCAACCATCACCCTATTATTCACTCCTTTCTCTTTCATATCATTCCTCACACAATCTATCCATCTTTTCTTTGGCCTTCCTCTGCCTCTCCATTCATCAACGTGTATATTCATCACTTATTACTTAATCTAAATAAAAACCATTTAATTTATATTAAGAATAGGAAAAGATTTGGCAGTCAGCTTAGCGGGCTGACAAGCGTATGTCATAGAAATAAAATATAGAATGCACTTATGAATTTTCAAGAGCCAAATAATTACGCAATATTAATATATTGCGTAATTATTTGGCTCTTGAAAATTAAAAAAACGCCTGTTTGTAATCAAACAGGCGTTTTGTTCATTCTGGTACTGTTAGCATCGGAGGAATGCTACTCATGCTCTTATTGAACCTCTATCAAACCTTTAAATACACATCGTGATAGATGAAAATGATAAGTCTAGTCTGTTATCTTATTAGGAGTTAACACTTTCATCTACAGAATGTGGGTGTACAAACGTAACCTCCGCCTACTCCATACCTCAGTTTACACCTAACGTTCATGTTAGTATACTGCCAGGGGCATTTGATTGTAAATATCAAGTACTAAAATATAACTGACCGTTTATAATATTTTACAATGAATCATGGGTTTAGTTCTGCTCTTTACTGATTGTTATAGTACGTATTTTTCCATCAGCATACTTTTTACTGGTAGTAAATGTTATTTGTTTGGATCTATAGGTACCATTCCTGCCAATAAGTTTGACTTCTACAAAGTTCAATTAATTATTTTTAATAACTTCTACCATGCAGGGTTTGTGGAAAATATCTTGAGTTATTTGTGTAAACAAGGATCAAACTGTTACTTGGTACAAAAAAGTAAAGAATGTTCTTTTTTTGTAAAGAATTTACGGAGAGTACCTACTGCAGTTGATGCAGTTCAGCTTAGCTTACCAAAAGAGATTCAAACAAAACAAGAGAACATCTGCCAAACGAAACTTAACTAACCCCTAAACGTTCCCATAGGCCTACAGTCACAACAAACATAAACGCAATATCCATTCACAAAACCTATTATGTTAATTTAAAACACATCAGAGTGTCGATAAGATCGGCTCGTTCACACCACACCTCCCAAAACAATAGTTAATAAGATGATTTATATCGATCTGAGATAGGCGTTCGACACGTCTCGACATCGCCTTAGCATAATCTGTGGTTCGATCGAGTGCTATATCGATCGGTACAGATGTTTGCGGCGCCCGGTTATGAGTTCCCGTGTATTGGTGTGAACTAGGGATGGGATCTAGTGGGTTGTGGCTGATATCCTTGCTTTGGTGTTCATGTAGTGATATTCCTTTTTTGGTGGGGATGTGGCGTAGGGTTAGTTTCGTTATAATAACAAAATGTAACTGTAGTAGGTTTGTGAGTCTTCACTTCTTGTTTAACCGCTGTTCATAAGTTTATATAACGTTCTGTGTGTGTATATACAATATAGGTATAGTAAATTCATGTCGTTAAGTCCCATTTTCTTTTTTGTCACCATATTAAATGACATTGCAAAAACATCTGCTAAATTTATTAAAATATGTCGTTCGTTGTGTTTGATACACTTTCATAAAAGTAAAACAGGAAAAAGTCATGTATTTATTTTGTTAGCATGCAATTGAAATCGAATTTAAATAAAAATGCGTCATGTTGATGGAAATCCCCGAGTACTTTCTGTATGACATGAACTATAGGATTTCTGTGAAAAGTATTGTTCATTGTCACCGCAGATCCTGACAAACCCTAAAAAAAGGATCTAAGAATTATAATATTAAGTCAGGACGATCAAGAATAACAGTCAAGAACTTCTAAAATTTAATATTTTGTTTAAGACCCAATTTTTGAATCTATTAAAACTTTGCTCTGTATCAGATTAAGTCCAGCGTTCGTAGAGGATCTAGCATTTCTGCGAAGCGACAATAAGCCGATTGACTCGCTCCAGATTGACGTTACCGCCCAGAATGGGGCAATTAATTCGGTAAGAGTTACTTATTTGCCGTGGGCCGGCAGCATGACACGGTGGTTTCGCTCGCCCTCTATTCGAGTTATTATAAAATAATGAAAGGCGAACCGCCCGCTGGGTTCTACAATTGCCCTGCTTAGCCGCCTCACCACCGGCCGTTTAGCTATTTTAATTTTTAGTTTGTCTACTAACGGTGTATTTCGTAAGACGGTATCGGAAAGCAATCATCGGATTCTGCGCTTCAAATCCGCCTACATACGGCCTGACCGTTTGTTACAATATTAATTTAATTTGAGAGCTGCTAAGCCTCGTATGTAATACTCCTCGATGTTTGATTGCCCTCTTGTTCTCAGATTCATTATGTGATGTAAAACAGCACCTCCCATCATTGTTACGGCGAACGGGTGATATGGCCGTGTTGTTGGAAATTATTAAGTTTGAGAATCATGTAGCGAAATGATGAGAAGGAAGATTTGAGCACTGATGGACAGATTTATCGCGAAAGTTCAAGTCTTATAGACTGTCGACTTAGAAAACAAGTACACTAGAGTAGGCTGTGGAAAAAGTTTAACTTTAACGTATAATTTGAGTTCTGCAAGAACTCAGTCGTGTGTCTTCAACGTTAGCTTACATTGTAGGATATCTAATAAGAATTAACATCACGTAGAAATCACAGTTTCAAGCAACGCAACGACTAGTCAGACTAAATATTATGCTAATTCTGTTTCGTAAGTACCTTCGTGATTTGTTTCCAGAATACGTAATATGAAGAAACTCTAAAATATGTTTGAAATCTGCCTTCAGTGAGATAGAACTTTGATGAGGAAGGAACGCCCTTCATTTATTTCTAACTTTATGAACTCTGAAAACTTAGCGCACTAGATTATGAATGAATGAAATGCACCGACCCCAGCGTGTTTTGACCAGACTCGATTTCTCGAATGAACCCAAAGAGTCACACTAGCTCCTGTTCCTCATGTTACATGGTGCAACAGAAACCATTGCATATCAAGTAGTAGACCGAGGGCTGCGATAATGGTAGGGAAGAAGTGCCCTTAGGATATGGATAAGGAATAATCCTTATAGGGATATAATCCTAGGGATAGATATAATCCTTAGAGAGCCTACCGAGTGTGCACCTATAGTAAGCAATGGAATTGTGGAGAGACGGGTGATATGGATGTGCTCTTTTAACGACGTTGTCACCAGTGTTCCAAAGTCTTCGTATGAGGTCTCGTTACTATCCGTTTCAGGTTTCTTGTAAATGTCGCTAACAGTCTTCTTAATCTTATCTCGTTCTTCAGCGTTGTCCATCCAAAAATTGATTTCCCTATGGAAGTAAGCCATGTCCTAGCAGTTTTTTATAAACGTTTTGCTAATGTAATCAGGAGTAATAAACCTGCAATGCCGGGTGAGAGAACTCGCTACCACTGCTGACATGAAATCAAAAGGCATGTCTATCACTGTAAATAAATACCTTAGGTAGGTAGTTACTGAATTTCAAAACGTAAATTCTATTAAAATAACCAAATATTTTTATGAAGTACTAAAAGCAAATTATAACAGCAGAAAACGAAATAAAAGGAAAATAAATATAGTTCCCCAGAAAGTTTCGAGTAATTTCGCAAGTGTGACACGCAAGCGCGGCGAGGTGCGACCGCGCGGCGCAGGCGCACCGTCATGTGGCCGGCGGTTGTTACCAGCTGAATATGGAAATACAGAAGGGTAACTGAGTATAGAGCATGGTAGAAAGCTCGCGTTATATGAAGGAAAGAGAAATGCATGATACGTATGTCAACTTTCTTCAAAATATGGTATATCCTAAAGTTCATTCGGCTTCGTAAACTAATAAAAATTACGAAGTTAGACGCAAATGCTCTCTATGAGCAGTGTCACAAGGGTAAGAAGCCTGGATCTATCATTTCCAAACCTCCTCAGAGTGGTAAGGCATTCCGTTTAAAGGGCAGTTAGGTACATAATGTTCATAAACTCATCAGGATTGAAAAATATATTGATGCAACAGTATACTTCTTGGAAGTGAAGACATTGTTGCTAAACAGAGCGAGAAACGGAGCGGAATGCGGGAATATTGTCATTTTCTGTATATTTTATCTATACCTATAGAATTAACATTATATTTTATTTATTTTTTAATTGCATATTATTTATCACATGCTGCACCGGTCGACGTCATCGCGTCAACGCCGGCTATCGCTGAAAACCAGCGCTGGGGCTCCGTTTCGCATGGGGTCGCGGCATTATGCTGAGCGGTAGCCGTTTTGCGTAGATGTGACGCATATTTTCCCCAAAACTTGCTTTTTACTTTGTTTATTTTATTTTGTTGTCCTTTGCGTCATGTTTACCGCAAATAAACGTATTTTCTTTCTTCTTTCTTTCTAGAAAGCTAAAGGCTATCTACCAAAATTAATAAAGAAATTTACAAACATACATACAAGGCGCGAAAAACATAACCCTTCCTTGGCAGTCGGGTAAAAAGCTTCGGTTTTAAGCTTAATTAATAGCACACATATCAACTCGGAGAGGGATCGTCACCGTATCACCTTTCGCCTCCACCGTGTCCCGAGGCGAGGCGATTACGTTACGATTCCGATTAGTGTGCGTTGTAGTAGAGAGTCAATCAGCCTAGCCTTTTCTCAACTATGTTGGGGTCAGCTTTCAGTCTGACCGGATGCAGCTGAATACCAGTATTTTACATGGAGCGACTGCCTATCTGACCTCCACAACCCAGTAACTGGGTAATACGATATCCCTTGATAAGACTGGTTGTCAGACTTTCGGGCTTCTGACGACCCGTAACGACTGTCAAAGATCCACGAATGACAGCCGGGACCAACGGCTTAACGTGCTTTCCGAGGCACGGAGGAGTCTCGGTATGTAAAGACGGTCACCCATCCACTGACCAACCCCGGCAAGCGTAGCTTAACCTGATGGATCGACCCGTGCGGCTATTATTACTTAGCCACGAGCTACTCCTCCGAGCTCACGAGCGTTGTAGTAGAGAGTGTCATATAAAAAATACTGCACGGCTCGAGCTGATACGGTGACGATCCCTTTCCGAGTTGATATATGTGTGCTATGACCTTTAAACATCGTGTGTGATGCTGCTGTACACCACTGCTTCTTGGGTGTTGAGGTTTGTCAGTATTTTTATGTGTATTCCTAAGGAAAACACGCCACGTGTGACCCTTTTGTTCGTTACTATGTCATGTCCACGGCCGGCGCGGCGGTTGCTATCGCGGCATCTTCACGCCGCGTGCGCCGTGCGTGCGGACCGCGGACCCCTTCCACAGCTAAGTTGATTAGTTAGGACGCTGCTTAATAACCAATTGGGAAGGGGTAAGGGTTTTGGCCAGTGGTGAAATTAATTAAAAAGTAATTTTTAGAAATCAATTTGATGGGGAAGTTATTATTTTTAAATGAATTTCTTTTTTTTTTTTTCTTATATGGATAACACAAAATTCAGCAGTGTGGACCTTTGTAGCAACAGACCAGTAAATATTTCTGCAACGATAAATTAATTACAACATGCTTTATGAAACATAATCAACATCTTTATATACCAAGACCCCTCCGTGCCTCGGAAAGCACGTTAAGCCGTTGGTCCCGGCTGTCATTCGTGTATCTTTGACAGTCGTTACGGGTCGTCAGTAGCCTGAAAGTCTGACAACCAGTCTTACCAAGAGGTATCGTATTACCCAGTAACTGGGTTGTGGAGGTCAGATAGGCAGTCGCATCATGTAAAATACTAGTATTCAGCTGCATCCGGTAAGACTGGAACCCGACCCCAAAATAGTTGGGAAAAGGCTAGGCAGATGATGACGCTTTTTGAAACACGAACCTTTTCCATGTTTTAGCTTGAAAGTAATAGATTCAGGACTTTCAGACATAAGTACTCCGTTTTAGGGTGTCAAATAGATCTAGGAATAAGATTTATCAACAGAACACTCCAAGATTTTAGAACAAACTCAATTCCAATAACAATAGTTACAACACAACACACGAAGTTCCACACAAACTAACAAACGAGCCGAGTTTCTTCCTCAGAAACAAATTCACAAATCACAGAACGTGCGGTTAACATGAACTTTAATCAATGAAGTTATGTCGGCGTCTTTACGGTTTAACTAAGCGAACACACTGAGAGGTACCCACTGAGATGGATGTGGTATGAACCGGTGGGTTGCTGTTTGAGAATTAGTTGTGCAAGTTTAAATTGTTAGTGGTACCTACTCTTAAGATTTGTGGGGTAATGTCTTTTATGGAAATTGTTTGTGTTGAATTATTAGTACCTATATTCTGAGAAAATCTTGATGGTTATTCTGCAATAACCATCAAGATTTTCTTTCCTTTTTGGATAACCATTAAGTACTCATAATTCTGCAATTATGAGTACTTAATGGTTATCCAAAAAGGTAAAGCAAACTGCAAGGTATTAAACTGCATGCGGAAGGCGGAGGACAGGGTCACAAGTTCCCATGATCCCCGGTCCAGGTGTGGGAAGGGAACACCGGGGTGGTTTTTAGTCAGCAAAAGACTGACAGACCCATCCGCCCACCCCAAGTCGGGGGACATCCATGAGGATTTTCCACCTCGGAACAAAAAAAAAGGCATAGGACAGGGTGTTATGGACCAGCCTGGGAGAGGCCTATGTCCACAGTGGACTGCGATAGGCTGAGTTGATTGATTGATTGGCTATCCTAAATAATCCACTTTCCATTTACAACGCGTTTTGCGACATTTTCCGAGGTCTCAATAACATTAACAATGTTATGTTTAACATAACATTCTACGTGAAAATAACTCTGGAAACACTCTGGGGTTTCTTTACTGCAGTTATACATAGTAGGAGGGGACCAATATATTACAGTACGACAACTTTCATAGGTTCAATCGTTTATCTTCGCAAAAGCCGAAATATAGCGAATGAAATATTCTCACCTAAATTATTATAGATTGACGCACTAATTCCGTCACTTTCTTATTGGACTAGTCACATTGAATTCGGCAAAGTTCGGTTTTTTCGAAGATGATGATGATGGAACCTTTGAACATTGTCGTACCTACTGTACTTATGTAGTTAAAGGCGCCATACATAGTCTCTACCACGCGATACTTCTAGAAAGCGCGACGTCGAGGTATATTGCAAGTCTCAACATAGACTTAGGCAATATAATTATGTAAGTATCCGAGATAGTAATAAATAATAATAAATAGCGAGTCAATTATGTGGCACTCTTATATGACACTCCTGTCTATAAAATGCTGTCTTGATTTAACAGTTCCCATGGCTGAAGACTGATCCCCAAAATACAGGCCTAGGCCTAGTTTGGGTCTGTCATATTGTTCTTTTAATGTATTTTTCTATAGTGGCAAATAAAGGTTTTTATATATTTTTTTATTTATAGGGTTTATTTTTTTATAGGAATCAAAGTCACCTTGCTGTAAAAAGCAGAGGTTAGAAACATGGTAAGTAAAGTTTTCCTAAAAAAGTAACATTTAAATAAAATTACGGCTGCAAGTTAGGCACTTAAATGTTTTAGTCCTTCCTAGTAGTTCCCGTAAATGTATATTCTCTTATCTTTGTTTTATAAGAGACTGTACTGAACTTAGCTAATATAAAAACTTTTTTTTCAAGTTTGCTCCTGAACTAATTTAAAACTTTTGGTCTGGATGGAACTGAAAAAATAATTGGGGGAATTTTAGTAACGATAAATTAATTTCAATGAAGATTAAAAGAAATATGGTAAAGAACTTTCGTCATTTTGGAAAATCCTTCTCTATGTAATTACACTTACCTAGGTATAGCTGACATATGTTAAATATTTAATTTAATCTAATGTTTTGTGTTGCGTAATGTAAATTATTTTGCATACTATTGTACGGAATCAATTCGTTTTTCTAACTGTACAGACAGTTGTGCTGCTGGGGAGTTTGTTGCGCCACTTTTTTTTTCCAGATATAGCACTGGGAAGTGGTGAAGGGCGAGCGTTTTGGGGGACTGTCTTATGTAATGTTGACGTTTGAAAAGTGCTGATTCACAGCCTGTGTAGTTTGAATTTAATTCAATTCTCAATTTTTTTGCTTTGGTGGTAAACATTATCTAAAGAACAATACCCTGAATAAATAACTTTATATTTGATTGATATATAAAAGTTAAATAATTAACTAAGTAAATTGCACAGTTTTGTAATAAAGATGTATATAAAGCAAAAGAACACTCAAACTAACTTTTACTAGAGCTAAAAAACTTTTGAACTTTTTTTTATTTTTCTACAAACAATTGAACCTCTACGAAATTCGTGGTTAAGATATTTCAGTCATTTTCCTGCTCCTCATCTCTAAGAAACGTCACGGTACACAAGCTAATGTATCTAGACCTATCTATACTTATCTTAAAATAAAGTCTGTGTAGCCGCGTTGTTCTTCTAAACTATGCAACGGATTTTGATGCAGTTTTCACAATCATTTAGAGAATTTATTCTGGAAGGTTTATATGTATAATACATTAATATTTAACTTAGACATAATATAGAAACCTTCGTGTTTTGTCAAGTCGTAAAAAGCGTACGAAGCAGGGCCGGGTCGCTAGTATATTATACATTAAAGTCGCTTTTAGTGTCAGTCTGCGTGACCACGTTGTTCTTCTAAACTATACAACGGATTTTGGTGTGGTTTTCACCATCATTTAGAGAATTTAATCCGGAAATTAAAAATCTAGTCTTTAGTCTATCACATTAATATTACACATATACTTAATAAAGACATCTCGATGTTTCGTCGAGTCGCACGGGCACTTCGCTTCTATACACTAGCTTCTATATAAAAGTAACTTCTTAGTTCGCCGGCGCACGCGTCTTGTTACGGGCTTCGATACTTGCTGACTCAGCATCTACTCTTTAACTCTTCCCACTGATTATTCCATTCGGCATTGTCTGTCAATATACCTCCCCCCTCCTCCCCGCACTATGGTAGACAGTTAATTACTTTTCATTAGACAATAAGCTTTTAATGTTTGGTTGATGGCGTTGTGAAATCTTCTTGAAAATGTGTGAAACAATGTGTGTTGAATGTGGGTGACTTGGAAGATGTTTGTATTTACTTAAATAAAAACGTTTTAACAAAAAAAAAATAACCGACTTCCGAAAAAGAAAACGCATCAAGGTAAAAATAACTTTCATTTCGGAAGTACACTTCGGATCTGTTTTTTAGTTTTTTGCTACAGGCTTCCGAAATTAAAGTAAACAACAGAGACAGGAAATATAACATCATCAAGATACACAAAGTGGATTTAATACGTATTATCGAAATTATCTCAAAAACTACCCAATCAAATTAATAAAATTTTGGGATCATCGCGCTAGCTTCCTCTAGCAAATGAGAAAATATTTTTTTAAATCGGTCCACAATTGATGAAAATTGAACGGACATAAAAAAAAATATACAGACGAACATATAAACTCCTCCGTTTCTAAAGACGGTTAAAAAACAAACTACATACAAAGTATTTCTTTACAAGTTTGGAACCTAATTAAAGCACATGATCGACTAATTTTCAATTGTTCCTTGCTCTCTTCTAAAATATTGGCACCTAAAGGCCGTCGGCCATTGGCGGCTCAAAAAGGACAAATAAATACATGGCTGAATTTTTATTTGCACTTATTAAATGCAAATAAAAATTCAGTAATACCCTATAATTCCAACTGACTTTGTTGCCTGAGAAAAAATTACAAAAAGAGTTTATGAATAATGGGTTATTAATTTTTACTACCATTCACAAAGATTGGTCCTCCATAATTACAAAACTATCCTTATCACTTTCATAATTGCTTTTGCAATAAAATCATCTTTGTAATACAAATTATTTACAAACTAACAATAGAAATTACTTTTCCTAATCAGGCCTCTTTTAATGACCAATCACCGGTCAGCCAGGTCAGCAGTACCCCTGCTGATTTGTTATTCACCTCGCTGTTCATCACCTTGGAGTCATAGGTTGAAGGTAATCATTAGTGAAAGGGAAACATCATTGTATTACAAAGTCATCAATGACTGTGATTGTGAAGTAGTGTTGCAGAAGGTGAATTTCAGATATCATTTCTGTTTTTTTAATAGATAGGTGGTAGATAGCTAAAGCGTTTAATCGGTGCACACAAAAGACACAGCACAACACACAAAAAATTAAAATATTTCAATTTACATGAGTTTAAATAAAAATTTAAAAACAAGGTGCCAACATACAAAAAATAAAGAAAAACATAAATATAACATGGAAATAAAAGTGCATTGTGCATGATCGGCTCATAGTTTGTTTGGTCTGAGTTTTAAATATTGGGTTCATTTTGCAGCATGCGTTACTAAAGAATCATCAAGTTTCGTTTAAATCCAGAGGCCTGTTAAGGAAAACCAAAATGGATGTTGGAAGGTGTTCATGCCGTAAGTCACTTAGCAGTCAGTATTTTGCTAAGAGTCAAAGTTATCTACATAAAGTACAACTTGGGAAGTGGTGCAATAAATCAGTGCAGTGCCTTTAACCAAACCAAATATTGTTATAATAAAAAACTCTTCCAGTGTTCAAAAACTAATAAAATCCACGTTTTATGTACTTAAATTATTATATTTCTGTTCTTTATCTGCCTGGTGTAACTGATAATGTTAATGTTACATTCGCACATAACATCGCTATGGGCGAAATGTTTAATTGCTCTATCCATTTTTGATTTCATCAACACATAGGGACGTTAACGTTACACGATGATTTACACGGTAAGCTCCGAGTTTGCAGTGTTTCACATAATCAAATGCATCAAAATGCAGTTTCCATTTAAATTTAATCTGCGGCCATCAATCATTGCTCTCTCTCTCTCTCTCTAGTTCATATTCAATAATATGAAAAAAGGTAGTTTGTCTTTCTTCAATAATTATTGCAGCTCTCTTCATCAACCTGTAGCAATCCTGGTCATAGACACTTTCCATCTTACAACCCAATAACATAAAACGAAACTGCCTCTCATTCCATCTATTAAAAACAAAACAGATGAAGTCGAAAGCAAACACCGTCGATCACCAAAACCTTATCTTATACATCGTGTAGACACACATAACTATCACGACCACTAAACTCGGTGGTACAGCAGTCGTGTTGCTACGACATTACCTTCTTGTATTTGCATAGTAATAGTTCGGCCAGCTTTTAATTATGCCGGGGTAGAAGACAGTTACATGTTGAGAGAAAATATAAAAAGGTTCACTTGTAACGAACTCTGATCAAGAGCTATGTGGATACTTTGTTGCTAACCAGAATTCAGAATAATTTTGTAGACTGAAGATTTAGTGTGAGAAGATGACAAGTTTAAATCCAAGTTAATAGGGATTGAAGTTACTGATATTTTCTGGACAAATTCCGAATCAGAATGCGGCGTTCAAAAATCGAAATTTAAGAGAAAAAACCTATTACAATGATTCCAAAATCCTAAAGTTATGCCCTTTTTTTTTTTTTTTTTGTTTTTTTTTTTTGTGGATGGGAAATCATCAAATGACTTCTCCCGCTCTGGGCAGAGCGGGAGGGCGTGTCAGACTTTTACTGACTAAAACCCACCCATGCTCCTTCAACTGCCCGTGCCAGGGCCACGGTATCTCTTTCGAACTACCCGCGACCCCGGCGGCATCGGCCCAATTGACCCCGTCACTGCTGACATCTCTTTGAGGCGCGCGTGGAGCACAACGCGCCGTCGACCCGGGCCTGTTCCTTACCGGACGGCGAGCTGCCCATTACTCGTCGTCCGCAAGCCCGCGCCTACGGTGGCCGGGAATCAGCAATCGATTCCCGCCGCCCAGGGCGTCTCCTACGGCGGCTAGGGAGGCGAGGGCGCGGCTGTTGCCTCTCCCTCACGCGTTCCGCTTCCTCCTTCGCGAGCATTACTGCTTCGCAGAAGGAGGTGACGGCTTCCCATACACTCTCGCTCCGCACCATGGCCTGGACCAGGTTTGGACGCGAGAGATCGCCGCCGCCGATCGCCTCCGTGAGAACACGGCGGTGCTCCGCCCAAGCCGGGCAGACCTCCACTGTATGCTCCACCGTGTCCTCCGGGTAATCCACACAATGGTGACACCCGGGCGTTTCCTCCCGCCTTATCCGAAACAGGAACCTCCCGAAACAACCGTGTCCGGTGAGGACCTGCGTCAGGCGGAAGGTGAGGACGCCGTGGCGCCTCTCCAACCACTCCTCAAAGAGGGGACTTATCGCCGCAATTGTGGCGTGCCCAAAAGTTATGCCCTGATTTTGACATAACTGTTGCAAATTAGATAGGTTAAAGCAGTTATTTAATTTTTAAGGTATAAGAAGGAAATGCATGACTCGAAACTGTTTGCCAGATGTACTGAGATGAATAGTGTAGTGGAACTTTTGTTTTTCGACCTGTCTGGTTTGTGAGTTACCGTTCGGACCCGATACAAGTCGGGCTTCGTTTTTGGTCGTATAAGTAGTTTTATTGTTTTCCTAGACATAAAATAAACTTTTAATACGCTGCTGTAATTGGTAGATAATTATTTCGGTTGCGTGTATTTTTTTATTTATTGGTGGGAAGGGTTTGAGGAGTAATTAGGTAGATTTGTAGTCTAGTGTGTCGGTAATAACTTTAGAGGGAATAAGTAAACTTTTTCACGTAACATGTGCTACGAAATGCACATCATACGAAACCAAATCTGACAAAAAAACTTTGCTCGTTAAACATAACTAATATTTTGGATTTAAATCATTGAAATGCACCTACCTCAGCGTGGTTTGACCAGCACCCTAATTGCGTAACACATTATCAATCGGAATTGGTTTCATTTTGACAGTTCAACAACATTCATTGCGCTATTTACGTTGTCGAGCAGATAAATTTTTCGACCATATGAAGCAATGGATTAGCAATTTGTTACAAAATGATTCAAATTCCGATCGATAGTGTGTTACGCAATTATGGTGCAGACTCGATTTATTGAATGAACCCAAAGATTCACACTAGCCGCTGTTGTCTCAGTTACATGGTGCAACAGAAACTATTGCATATCACGAACGACGACGACGACGGAGACGTGCCCTTAGCATATGTAAGCAATAAGCAATGGAATTGTGGAGAGATGGGTGACATTTATCAATCGATGGGCATCTTATAACAACGTCGCTGCCGCCAGGATTTGTGTAAAAATGATAAGTTAAGGTTGGCTTTCAGTCAAAACTGACTTTTATATCACAAGCAAAGCAAGCAAGCTAGAGGAACACTACATTTGAAAACAAACTCGCGTAAAAGTTTTGAATGCTATGAAAGTGATGTCTTATTTCAGGTAAAAATTAAGGCAATCTCTTGTACCTATGTACATGTCCGAATATAAAGCAATAAAATTCACAATAGGTATGTTGACTAAAATTTTTTTGTCCGTCATGTCTTTATAAAAAAAATATTCGACACGTATTTTTTTCTTTTTTATCAAAAGATTATACGGCGATACATTGAGTTACAAATGTGGCATGACGTCACTCATTGCTAGATTTTATACGTAGTTTGTTATAGTTGTGACGTAGCTAGTGCCCACTCCCCAACTTTAATGCGTTTTATCTAAGTATTTTTTTATTAATATGATAAAGCAAAAAATAAGTGTATAATATTTTTTTATTATCTGACTGACGAACTGAATCGAATTTCTTTTTTTTTACCCAGGAAACATCCCTATTACAAAATACCTAACACTACGATCCAATCCAAACCATCCCCTATCCAAAATCTGAAACAAATAAAAATCCTTCAACCTCACAAGAAATAAAAAGCCTTTTCTAGCGTCAGCTTTAAAGTGATTAAACCGAAAATTTATCTTCAGTTCCTTCGTGACAATGCCTACTGTAAGTAGGTGACTCTAAGGCTGTATTCATGTAGAACACTGGTAACTGGCGCCGATATTCCAGCGCTTCTCGGCGCTGACAAGCGCTGGTTGTCAACGCTGGTCGGCGCAGGCAGTTTTCATACTTTTTGCCAAATCAGTGCGACCGGTGCCGACTAAATCCGATAGGAACAGCGTAGACAATCAGCGCATATCGGCGCCGAGAAGCGCTGGTATATCGACATCGGTTACTAGCGTTCTACATGAATTCACCCTAAGGCTTTCATGCCAGTTGGCCATTGAAGTACATGGTGGAGGCAATAACAATTAATTAGAACAATGTATGGTCGCCTTATGGGCACTTGGAGCAAACCGACTCAATGTCAAAAGGTGGTATAATACTAGTTCTTAGAATTTTCCAGTGACGTATGTAAAGTGATGTGGATTTTGTGGTTTAATGTTTTTGGTTTATTGAATTTTGTTACTTACCTAGTTGTTTTTATTAGGTATGTCGCATGTTCATGTGTAATGCGTGTTGAACTACGCTAAACTAATGCCTACACATACATACCCACATCTTCCTACGGGGGTAGGCAGACTCCTTTTGCTTCTTGTACGTTCATACGAGTACATCTGGTCATACACGTACGCCCGTTACGAGTACCTACTACGCACCTGATGTTTTTGAAGAACATCACCAATAAGGTCACTATTTTCCTAATGAAGCTATAACTAATCCAATGGGCATCGGTTCCCCTCTTTTGAGGACTATGTCTCATCAAGGTTTCGTTATTTCGTGCGATAAGGTCTTACATAATTAGACACAGTTCGAAACGTTTGTAACGATCTTTTTGAATCTTCTTATAATATATAAAAATCAATTGCTGTCCGTTAGTCTCGCTTAAACTCAAAAACGGCTTGACCGATTTGATTTTTTTTTTTTTTGTTTTATTCTCCTTTTGACTAGAGTAATTTAAAAGAAAGAAAAAAAGGAAAAAAAAAAGAAATTGAAATTTTGACAGGATGACGTCTTGCGGGTCAGCTAGTTTTATCATAAAACTTAAAAAAAGCTTTTCTGAACAATCCGGGAAAATGAGTTTAAGTAAATAAACGGAACGAATTGTCTGCCTTGAAATAATCCAGCAAAAACTGCCGTATAATATTGATACAGGTAGGTATAGTCTATATCTTCTATTCTATACATGCCTATAGGTATAGTCAAAACTGTACACTGAATATTAAAAAAAAAAACATTAATAGGGAATATGCATGTACTTACTTAATTCAAAACTTTCATTATTTAAATATGCATTGTACAGAAGTCAAGAAACAAATTGCATTTTTTTTTTAATTTTTAACGCATTACTTTTTTTACAATTCATTATTTTTATGTTACGTTTTTTTGGTGGAACGGAACGCAAACTCGAAACGCGTCGTGTTCGGAAGTGACCTCAAAAGCCATGTGAATATGTCTGTAAATAATCTTTTCTTAGCAAACTGTTTGAATTCTCACTGAGGTAAGTTAGTAAGTGCGATTTCTGTTTGAATAAATTACAAAATTAATTTAATTTTTTTTTATTTGTGGCTAAAAAAGAGATGGAAACAAAGCCCTTTCGTGAATTATGACGTCACAATATAGTTGCGACAATAACGGCTGTTTGAACTGTAGTAGAAAATAGTTTAATTATTGCTTTGAGCAACAAACAGTAGTAACATTTGATTTTTAATACTTTTCTTGGGTTGAAATTTCTATGCTTTATAAATTAAGAAAAATAAAAAAATCATCCATAATCCCTATTGCTATGAAAACGATTCTGATACCGAAAATATAGTTTTTAGAATTTTTGTTTTTTTGGCTGGATGTAGGTACGTTCCGGATTGACGCAAACACACAGAATAGATTCTGTTCCAATGTTGCACAAATATTCTTTAAAGGTCTAGTCATCAAATAGGCTATATATTATCACGCTATTTGCTATGTGGGATTAGCAATATTGCATTATGTCTGTATTCCTCAACGGTTTACCGCCGGATTTAATAAAACGGATGGACGGACGGATTTTTTAATTAGACGAGAAAAAATGCCAATAGAATCCAGTCACATGAGCGAAACCACAGGCACAACTAGTCATCAATAAAGCTTTTTATAGTACTTAATCGATTTAAAATAATGATACTTAATTAAATTAATAAGTACTTAAGTAATAAGTATATCAGTCGCAAACATGACGCAACCCTTTCGACACTGGACGCCGATTTACAATGCCGGTGGCCATCACGGTGTGAACTGACGATAACTGGACCACTGTGAAACGCACCTACCAATGGACTTCAAAAAGGAGGAGGTTCTCAATTCGTCGGAACCTTTTTACTCGAAGATGGCTGGACCGATTTGGATTTTTTTTGTTTTATTCGAGAGGGTATACATCACAGTTGGTCCCATATAAAATTGATTAACTTTGCTTGGGTAGTTCTTGAGTTAGCTTCAATAATACGTATTTTTTCCCCACTGATGATGGACACATGGATGATGTTCTAGTTTGTTTTGCAGATAGTGGTATTAGAATTTGTGTGGGGTAGGTACAAAACTAAAAAGTGAAAAATAAAAAGTTTTTTACAAAAAAATACAACCGACTTCCAAAAACAACACTACAAAGTGAAAAATAACTTTAATTTCGGAAGTCGGTGGCAAAAAACGAAAATACATTTAACTAGACACCGACTTCCGAAATTAAAGTTATTTTTCACTTTGTAGTGTTGTTTTTGGAAGTCGGTTGTATTTTTTTGTAAAAAAGTTTTTATATATCGATTTTGATCATATTTTATATTAGGTACATACCTACAAAAAAACCTTTTACAGACAGATAAATTTTGACAGTTAATTATGATTGGAACCATAGAAATACTCGTATTGCAAGTCTTTCGATTTTCATAGTATAAACAATTTTCCTAGCTTGGTGCTGATCATATCAAAAGGCTGTAGACCTGCATATTTTGCATATTTTTTAAAATAATTTAAATACAGTAAATTATATCAAAAATATATTAAAATCTAGACTCCATCCAGTCCATTACCGATTCGGTAGAGCTCGAATGAATGCTTAAAAAATATTCATAAAAAAATTACACTTCAGCACAAAAAGCACAAAATTCAAATACCCGCCTCCACAAATCACAATCACGGACAGCCATACATCACCGATACACAGCTCTACATAAGTATGGTATACGTAAGTACGGTACGGGTCGGTCCCGCCTCTCTACGTGAAAAATGCGAATTACTTTTGAAGATGGCCAGCGAGTCAGAAACTCATTGTTGTTCCGATAACGAAATTCAACGATGCGATGCGATGCCAGTTGCCACTCGTGTCGGCGGCTCGTGAAATTATTATGGCTGGAAAAGTGGCTTGTGTACGCAAATATCGGTTGTTATGTACTTTTGTGATATGATGGGAAGGTTTTATTGTTATCTTGGTATGGATACAAGGTGGGGCCTGTATGGTTGTACTATTAATTACCATGGAATTAGTATGTACAAATTTTAATGTACTGTTTACGCACGCCGCAGACTTTAATGAAGTAGGTTCATACTGAATTATACTTCAAGTTGAATTTCAATTGAAATTTTCAATGAATTGTGCAATTTCGTAAAAGACACCTCAAAGTAAATAATAAAACCCAGACATACTTAGCGCTGCGAACAATACAGTGAAGCATGCATTATTTTGTAGAGAACTGTATACAATGAACACTTTTAATGAAAATATTAATAAAAGTAAAATATATAAAAATATATATATATTTTTTTTTAAAATATATTTTTATATGTATAAAATATTCATTTGGATGGGGTTTTTTTTTATTTAGTTCTATAAACTAAAATGGATTTCAGAACAAGTGAAATGAGTTCTTATGTAGGTATTGTAGATTAATGTGTATTTTTTCCTAGCAAAAATGTACTGTATAAGATGGATATTAAGTAGTAACTTAAGGCTTGTCCTCTGTCCGGCGAAACTGAGTACAGTTTCGCCGTATTTTACAGAGGACAAGCCTTAAGTAAGCAGGACATGAACATTGCATATATAAATAATTATTTATTAATATGATAATATTGCAAAAAATCCGTGTCGAATATTTTTTTATTATGTGAGTGACAGACTAAATAGTATTTTTTTTTTACCCAGGAAACATCCCTATCAACACGTTTACATCTCAAATTTAATGTATCCTAAAACAAATCGTTTTTTTAATATTTGATCAAATTCAGCATGGACTGGGCGCGTGCGCTCTAAACAGAATTGCAGAATTTCGGATGAACGGTATCGGGCAGCGGACACGAGCCCGCCAACTGGGACCTCGAATACACTACAAAATTCTACGCAGTGTACGCAAAACTTTCAGATTAACTTGAAATACTTACAGCTTGTATTAAAGTGTTATTTTAAAAGTAATTCGATTTTGATATATTTTTGGGATAGGTAAGGTATTTGTTCCGGTTAGACTGGAAGCCGTCCCCAAACATAGTTGGGAAAAGGCTATGGCAGATAATGAGGATAATAATTTTCGATAAAAATATGTTTTATGTTATTTTGAAATAGCTACAATCCGAGCTGTTCTTTGTATAAATAATAAAATTATAATAAAAATCCAGCATTTTAAATAATCTAGTTCGTTAAAAAGCGTTAGATTCCTCATACAAATAGACAATTTTGAAAGTAATAACATTTCTTCTTCTTTTAGACAAAATTATTTGAAGAGAAAAGAATTTTGGGTAGGAATTACCTACCTAGATTAATCGGTTCGCGGATGGTAAACGAGACACAATATAAGCTATTATTATTATTGTTATGACGTCTATAGACGTCAAGCGCTCGCGAAAGCGTTAAGTAGATAACAACCACACACAAATAAATTATTGTTTCAGTTTCCATTATTCTATTTTAAAAATAAGCCCCTTCATTTAATGAATCAACCAACTTATTTAGTGAAAAATCCAAAGCATTTTTCTGTGTAATCACTTTTTCGGCAGACTGCTCTGAATATTTCCCATATACTGCGTTATCAGTCGGTTCTGTTCCACGTGCGCCGGCCGATCGTTAATTGACTTTCGGCTCCAAGTGTTTCGGCCAGTCATCGCTCTAGTTTTGTATTTTTGGCGCCTATTCCATTCCTAACAGCCCTCTATATTTTTTTACATGGCAGATCAATTATGATTTCGAATTGGTTTGATGAATCTGAATAAAATCCCATTGCTGTTGTTTAATTGCCTTGTTGGTTGTTTGAAAAATGGTTTAATCAATATAAACGTTTTGTATAGGCTACAAATAGAGGTGGGCTCTGCCTCACAAACAATAGTGGTCGTTTTTGCTCCTTTTGTGTTCTAGAATTAACATGTACGTATTAGATTTTTAGAGCGAAAATTAAATGGAAATGAATTAAGGTTAAATGGAGGTTTCAAGTGAAACGAATGACATTGGTAACTTTTGTTTTGAATTCTACTTGTACTCTAGAAAAAAAAAAAACAAATTAAGCATTTTTGTTTACCCAAAATGGTTTATCGTAGAGATGTTTATCGTCACGCACTTTCTTTAATGCTCGTCAAAGTAACGACTAACAAGTTCAGTGCCGAAGGTTACGACTCTTTAAAATGTAAGTATCGAAAATAAAACATTTTTTTATATTCTCACACGAAACTATCGAACATATCGAGAACCGTATAAAAATATTTTAACATAATGAAGTACTATTGCGCATTTTAATTGGACATGCGCTTTGAACATGCGTGTACGCACCAACCGAACGGACGCGGCGCAGCCGTAAAAAAAATTCAATTTCAATGCAAATAACTACGAAAATTACTTTAAAATGAGCATTTTCGCTTTCGAATTTGCGATTCCATCGGTTAATTGTCGCGTATCTCTGTATCGGTGTTTGTAAAAACGTAACGGTGCATCCCTACGTGCGGGCTCTTTGATATTACTTGCGATAAATTATAACAGACTTCCTTCTTAGAACTAACAAGCTTTGAAGAGTGGGGGGGAGAACTAACTGTAACCTGGGAATATCGAATGTTTTGGTTGAAACTTTTAGGTTCAAAAGTTCGGATAACCACAAAATATCATGACGCGCGAAAATAACGATAGCAACTTCTTCATTCGCAAATAAAGAATAAGCACCAATCTTCAATTTTCTTGATAGCGTCTAAGATATCCTTTGAGAAGGTGCGTTGAAATTGAACCGCACCCTAATTGAGTAACTCACTATTAATCATAACCTGTATGATTTTGAAGCATATTGCTAATCCATTGCTTCATATGTTCGAAAAATTTCTCTGCTCTACAACGTTAATAACGCAATGAATGTTGTTGAACAACCGATTCCTACATGTGTTACGTAAGATTAATTTCAACGGGGGATTGTGGCAAGTGGCAATAATCTTTCAGTTGTTGTTTTTGTTCTTGGCTTTGGAAGTAGTTATATTTATGTCCAAGCAGTAGACGATTATGTTAGGTATGAAGTAAATTCCAAGTCTTCAACACAGTGTATCTGAAACTAAATATTATACGATGAAGGTGACTCCAAAAACCTTTACCTACATAAAGAACATCAAAACTTAAATGCCCATGACGTCACCTTTAAGGTCTCAAATTTAAACAATACAAATAGACAATCAAGATTTAGAAGTTTCGTTGTCTAATTAGTCAAAGGTTAGGCTTTGATACCCCACACATGGTGTGATAGAGATCCTGGCGAGCCAATAGATAAAGGTAAAGAAAGGCAGGCAAAGAAGGCAAAGAAAGTAAAGGAAAATCTAGATATATATCTAGGAAAGATATTAATGTTAAGTCTTTAAAAGGGGATGAAAGACGTTGAGTATATTTTATGAGTAAATAGTATCTTAGAATCGGTCTCTTTTGATGGAAGACAGAGAATAATGAGGATACGTGTATTGAACGCCTCATAACAACGTTTCAGCGTGCGAGAGTGCTCTACTCTCAAAAGTCGCCTTCACATAATTTTCCTACATAAAATCATTACTATAATCTCAATTATACATGGAATTAATTATATTTTTTTATTATTTATTAGCAGGGAAGTTTTAAAAACTAGAGACTTGAAATTATAAGATTAACATATTTTTAGATAGATGTAGGTACCTACCTTGATACCCTGTAATAAAAAATTTAATTAAAAAATGACGTGCAATGCTTTCCGTCGGGAAGTATGTCTGCCGTCACGATTCACGTCGTCACACACAATGGATTAATCTAAATCTTCTATAAGTTTCTTTCATCCTTCGGATGAGCCCTATTGATTTTCGTCATCAAGCTCATAAGCTCATAACCGTTCAAAAGATACTAACAAAACTCGATGAATTTTCTTAGATTTTTTTTTTCGCAAAATTTATTGTCTACATGTTTCTGTATGTAAGGCGTGCACTTTTGTATTTTCAAAACTTTTCAAGTTTTTGTCATTTGTACGAGTAATTGGAAGTTTTTCTATATGAGAAAACTGCGAATGAAACATGGAAATAGAAACTACGTTGTGATCTTTGCTGACTTTGTCGATTGATAATATGCCCTGTGCATAAATGAACATGAATTACTGAAGTACCAATCTGCTGCAGTAAAATTACCATTTCATACATACGACAGAAACAAAGCCAAATAAAATGACTGATTGAAAATTGGAATATTATGTACCTACATACATAGTAATGTGTGGAATGCAAATTAATTTCTCCTGTTAAAATGCGTGTGCGTGTCTTCTAAAAATAAAATAGATATACGAAGACTTCGCACATAGGTACTAGTATCGATAAAAACCAATAAGAACGTGTCTACACTTTAATTGTTACTCAATTACGGAGCATTAGTTATTAATATCATAATTATTGCATTACATACACCAGTGTATGTGTGTATTGTTAACGTATGTATTGTTAATGTGTGTATTGTATACTATGTATGTTGCGTGTGAATTGTGCGAGCGTAGCAGTTGAGTTGGAACGTCGCTTGGCGTCGCGCAGGGGCGCAAGGCAGACGATGCAATCGCTCAACTCGTACCGACAGCAACCGCAATGAAAGGTTACGAAATATTTTAATGAAAGATTAAAAATTCTATTTTTTAAGAAAATAACAGAATATAGAAATACCTCTAGGATAACAAAAAGGCTGCCCAAATTATATAGGACTGGGCCGGACATGTCTGCCGCATGCTGGACAAAATGTGGGCCCAAATATTAGGTCTTTACCTATGAAATTGCCGTACGGCAGTACTGGCCATTTCAAATCAAAATAATTTTTGTTTGATAATAAACCAATTCAAATTCAAATCATTCATTTTTTTCTAATTTCAAATTAATTTTATTTTAAAAACATGGATTTTTTTTTCCAAAAGTAGTAATTTGTTTATTGATTAGTGTTACATTTTCATCGCATTTCAATCTTTTTCGTCATCATGGATACGTTAAAAATTCGAGTAATTATGGAATATCCTACCGTCGTGGCAGCAACGCGGCACAAGCGGCACGCAACATCAACGACGTTTACGGAGCTAACACTACAAACCAACGCACCACTTGTTATTGGTTTGCTCGCTTCCGTTCTGGAAATTTCGACCTGAAAAATGAACCTCGCGGTCGTCCGAAGACTGGTCGACAATGACGAATTAAAGGCAATTGTGGAAGCTGATGATACACAATCTACGGCTGAATTAGCAGCAGCTTTCGACGTTAGCGTCAAAACAATATTGGTCCATTTGCGTCAAATTGGCAAGGTAAAAAAGCTTGACAAATGGGTGCCCCACGAACTCAATGATCGCCAGCGCGAAGTACGCGTCGAGACGTGCCTTGCACTGCTCAACAGACACACAAATAAAGGATTTTTGAACCGCATTGTTACCTGCGATGAAAAATGGATTCTGTTTGATAACCGCAAGCGCTCAGCAAGTTGGTTGGATCCTGGTTCAGCACCTAAACAATGCCCTAAACGAAAACTTACCCCTAGAAAAGTGATGGTCACTGTTTGGTGGTCTAGCGCCGGTGTGATTCATCACAGCTTCTTACCAAACGGGGTGAGCATTACTTCAGATGTGTACTGTGAAGAACTGAACACAATGATGGAGAAGCTGGCACATCTCCAACCAGCATTGGTCAATCGCTCGTCTCCGCTGCTCCTGCACGACAACGCGCGACCTCATACTGCACAGCAGACTGGTCTCCAAGTTGCAAGAACTGGGGTTGGAAGCTCTCCGTCATCCGCCCTACTCACCAGACCTTGCGCCTACAGACTACTATTTTTTCCAGAATTTGGATAACTTCTTGGCGGGAAAAAAATTCAATACCCGAGAGGCAGTACAAAATGCCTTTGAAGAATTTGTTGCCTCCCGTCCAGCTGATTTCTTTAAGAAGGGCATCAATAAACTGCCACTGCGTTGGCAAAGATGCATTGATTGCATGGGTGATTACTTCGATTAATACAAATAAAAAATGCATGAAAAAAATTCGTTTAAATTTTTTCATACAAAACGGCAATTTCATAGGTAAAGACCTATTACTTAGCACAGAACTGGTGCCCTGAGACAGAGAGGCGAGGTCATATAGGAGATGTTGGGACGAGCTGGATAGGTTCCGTCAAAACTGGGAAGAGGACGCGCGGGCTCGCGAAAGATGGAAGGAGTGGAGGGAGGCCTTTGCGCAGTGGGACAGAGCAAATTAATAAAAAAAAAAGTTGCCTGGTGGACCTCAGTTATGTTATGAAGCTTAAAATTTTACTTAGAAGCCGACACAAACAATTCCACTGTAAATATCTTAAACACCAGCAGATAACCGCTATTACTAAATAATATGGTCTCCAACCAATTTTTGTACATTTTGAGAGCTTTGCAACGACAACATCAGACCTAGGTGAAAAGGGAAGGGCCTATAAACTTTTCAACGCTCAAGTTTTAGCTAAGGGCCTAGAAATGTTTTGTGACCTATACTCCATTTACAATAACATTAGACATTTAAAGAAACCTTTTTTACAGCCCATTCAACCGATTTTGACTTGTATTGCGTTGGTGGCATGACAAATGACAGCTGCAGTAAACAGTTGGTATTGTAACTACTTTTTTGCCTATAATGGCATCCTGCCTACGGAATAGAAGTTAAAATTGGTTGAACGAACTGTGAAAAAGGTTTGTTTAAATGTCTAATCTTTTGTAAATGGAGTATAGGTGTTGTGAATTATGAATTTCAAATTATTTAAGGCCTTAACACACCTCCACAGCAGCGAAACCGCAGTAGTTAAATTCAACTGACTTGTATGCTGTTGCGCTACTCGAGTAGCGTTACATCAGCGAAATATCATCTGTTTTTCGTTTCGCGGTTTCGGCGTTTCGCGGCGGAGGTGTGATAAAGTCCTAAAGCTTAGAACTTTTCGAGAAGCTACTAGTAATTTCAATGGCGTGTGTTTGTCTGCTCATTCTGAAATTATCAGTGCTGTACTGTGGTCTTACAGAAATGTAATAGGTTGGTTTAATACAACATATGCAATGAAAAATCGTCTTCTTACAAATATTTAATTGTTTTTTAAAGCAATAAATTCCACAGAATTTCCGTACATTAAATTGCTTGCCATACAAAAAAAAAATCAAATAAAAAAAACTAAATCTAATGACCCTTCAGGTATAATCTTTTTTACCACACAAACACACACATTCCTCACTTACTTCACCACTACATCATTTACACACATTCCTCTATTTCACCATTCGTATTAACACACATACACATCCACACCTCAAATCTTCAATCTCACGAACTCTGTGTTCTTGCACTCTTATAAGTACTAAGTCGAAATATTTGTTATAGTAGTGACACACATATGTCCTAAGCTTTAATATTGTATAACAATAGCTGAACACTATCCCCTGAGATACAGGTTCCCGCCTAGTTCAGGGGCTAGGGTCAATATTCTGAGCACCTTTTTTAACCACCACAAAACAAAATGTTTTAGTACTTGTCACGTTACCTGTTCTCAAATTGTACTTTAATGGTGAGAATAAACAATTTTATTATTTATTTATTAATTTTATTTTATTATACTTTGCTATCCCTACTCGCGCAAAAAGCTTGGCAAGTTCCGATGCTATCAACAGCACACGTAACTACGTATGATTAATTAACCTCTGATGCGTCGGGCCTCCTGTATGCGCAAGTGCCACAAACGTCAGTACATTTGGAAGTACTTGTTGATTTTTGGGCAAGCCTTCGAAAAAACGCAGATTTCGTTAATACATAGCCAGTTAAACGTTACATGTTATACCTTCCTGGCTTCGTTATTAGATTACCTAACTACTTATACCATTCATTATGCAAATACAACTGACCTTATCTAGCAACGATGCGTTAAGTTTTTGTTTTGATAATTTTCACTCACATAACCTTCAAACTTTCTCACATCACATCTAATCTACACAAACATTCACCAAAAAAACACTTTATTACGATAACACAATATCTGTAGAAACGATAAAACACCACACATTAACAACAATCCACTCATAAACAATAACTAAACCATAAAAACTATTTGTTTACGCAACGAAAAAATTTCGGCGCGAACTCCGCGCGGTGCCGACGGTAAAACTGACGGCGAAATATCGTTCGCGCAAAAACACTACGAACGAAATATTTAGCTATTAGCCAAAATATGTTTGTGGAACAATAATCTAACTACATAAGTGTATTTCAAACACTAAACAAAAATATTTATCATATAACATTACGTAATACGGCCATAACTAGCAAATTATGAACATTACAAAAGTTTCGTAACTTTTTCTCGGCATATTTATAACTTTTCTATAAACTATCACTTCATACGAAATCTATACTTATTTCTCAGTAATTCTGTATAAACATCTCATAAGATTACTCATCGTTTCCTTCTTGAAAACATTTTTTCAAAACATAAACACCCGCACGAATCACTCGTAAAACAACAAATATGGCCGCCACAGAAGCACTAATTTCTTTCTTTTTTTTTTCTTCCGTTTTGTTGGCGCTCCTGTTAAAATGTTACCAAAATAGGTCAAGCATGAATCGACTAATCGAATGATACAGCTAGATCGTGTTGCAAGTGCCAATAAATAGAAAATATTACCGTCCATTGACAACCATGCATGTTGACAGTTGTTATTATCCAATGGTGTAACGCCGACGTTTATAGGCATTAAATTTTATTATCCAATGGTGTTACGGCGACGCGCCAGAGGTTAAAAACAATAATAATTTTAATCAGCCAGCGACGACCACTCCACGTTGCTCTATATCTCTTAATAGAGCCTATTCAGGTGTGAAAAATGTACTGCCAACATACATTTACTACCCAACCAACTGGATTTCCACCTTAAAATTGGGACGGTAAGATACAAAATCAATTGGAATGAACTTTGGGAGTAGAATGTGCAATTTTGTAAATAGATAATTAGCGGCTACGTCATAGGTAGACAAGCAGGTGTCGATCTTCCATTCCTGAAGGATATTATCACAATAATTGTAGGTACAATATAATTGCATATCCGACTGTCATTTTAAGATTAATTGATAAACAACGAGCAACGTTTATGACATAATCTACGTGTTATTTGCACTCGACTGTATCGAATATGAGTTAATTTATTGGGTTATCGACGGTAATTCTTTTTTTATATTAACTTTTTGCGGTTCATTAGGCCGTGATGTCAATGAATGAACATTGGAGTGTTTAACTCGTAACTTAATTAATCAACATTGGAGTATTTAACTCGTAAATAATTTTTCCACAATTGCTATAATTAAATTACTAAAATTATTATAAATATTATTTTTATATTATTATTGCTTTAATTTTTTAATTGCATATGCCAAATACCAAAATTATGTCAGATGTGTTTGATACAGAGGTTCTTAACTGACTGACACAAAATGTAGGTAGGTAACTATCTCTTTCAAGAATTTGATTCTTCTGGCTCCAACACAAGGAGCCAGAAGAATCAAATTCTTAAAAGATTATTTACTTAAATTCAATTATTTTAAGTGAAGGTACGGCTGGTTTCATCTTCGTCATAGTAAATGATAAATACTTTTCAAACTTAGCTTTTCCATTGAAAGAAAAAAGAAAGAAAATACATTTATTTAGCACAATAAAGTAATAACATATAGCAGATAAAAAAATCTAATAAAAAGTGTAAAGCACACTTTACACTTTTTATTTGATTTTTTGAGGCACACCTCACGGCTGCGCCAAAAAGGCACAGTTCAGCAAAAATGCCAGACAAGACTGCCTGATGCTGGTTTTCAACTGAACCTGACAGACAAGCAAGCAGCAAGTGCTTTCGGAAACAGCCCATCTTATATTCTATTTAGGTACCTATCTATATGCTCTACTCTCTTTCTGACATTTTCGCTTTAACTTTTCTAGTGTTCAAAAATAAATTAACAAATTGAACAGTTTTGGAAACTGAACAATTGGAACAGAATTGGTTAATGTCATTTCAAAAACCATGTCATTAAAGTAGGAACACAGATAGGAAATGATCGATCAGCAGTAGATTAGCCAGTATATTGAACACCGGTTGTTTCAACCGCAGTGACGACTTGATGACGGCTTGCGTGATCAACATGATCAGCACGATCAGAACGATCAACACGAGCCCTAACCGCAATCGTTCAGATCAGACCTGTTGGTGAATCAATTACGTTGAATTTATTAAAAAATGGCTGGATTTTTGTGGTATGTTGTGTAATATTGTTGACTATGTTTTGCCCGCGGCTTCGCTTGAGTTAATTTAGAATTTGACAATCGATTCGGGTTGTACTCTGCTTGTAATAATAGAATTCAATCATGATTCGATAGATACGTGGCGCCATCTATTATCATAAGAACGTTATTGTAGTTTTCCTCGGGAACAGTACTTTTTTCAGGATGAAAGGTAGCCTATGTCTGTTTCTGTACCAACGTAGGTATATGCAAAATTTGAGGATGATCGGTTCAGTGGTTTAGGCTTGAAAAGGTATAAAATTTACCTTCGCATTTATAAGATTAGTTAGCATAGGCTGTGGTTGTTTTGTGTGAATTTGGTAGAAAACTAAGTAAAGATGCATAAAGGTATTGAAGTGAAGAAAACTATGAAGATGTGAATCAAGTAGTTTCTACAGAAAATATGGTTTTTACGAAGCTGTTTCGAATGCTAGATGAAGCAGATGATAAATCGGACACTTTTACGTGATGTAACTACTCTTAAAGAGCTGCTGTGTCGCAATGTAACTACCTCTACCTTACCTTTGATTGTGTGTTTTGGAGCACAGAGCCCTATTAATTCATTTTCGTGTGGTTAGCGACTAGTGTCAGTTTTTATGCCACCCATGGGCCTCTAACTTGGCTCGATATGCCGTCGAGAAATATCAATCAGGCGTTTTTTTCCTCATGATGTTTTCCTTCACCTTCTTTTCGTACTGTTTAAGTTCGTGTTGTTTAAGCAAGCAATAATTATACAATACGCACATGAATCCGCAAAGTCAGAGGTGCGTGCGTGCCTTGGGTTCGAACTCGAGACCATAATGAGTTAGCAGTCCGACGCTCACACCACTATGGTCGAACTTTTAATTAGCTGCAGTAAAATGACACTTCGTATCTGTCATTTTGTTAAAATATGTTCCCATTTTACAACGAAATGACATTAGAAGTGTAATTTTACTGCAGCTAATTTTAAAAGTTCGACCATAGGGTATCACTGCTGTCAGAGCCCCAAAACATGCAATCAAAATAAACTTTGCGCTGCTATAGACGACGCCGTGGAAGTAGCGAAGTTTTGGGACAACAAAACCTAAAATACTATCGTGCCAGTGACACGGAGAAGAAGACCTATTCAACGAACAACTTTCAACTAAACTACCTTGACTGACAGTGCGAGTCAAAAAACGAACGAAACAAACGCATAGCTACCATAATCACACAGAGCCATGCATTACCTTTCTAACCAAAAATACGTCACATCAAATCCAGGAATACAAAAGCACAATGCTAATACTATCAAGGAATGCAATTAGACATAACATGCGTGTATCCAACCAAACATTACAACAAGCGATCGCATAATTCATTCAGTTCCACGTCGTTCATAAATTACCCAACTATTTCGATAACACTGCAAATTTAAATTTATGCCGAGTATGCATTTTATACGTGTAAAGGCGGGCATCGACTAAAAACAAGGCAAGACGAATAATCTCACGTGATCTTGGTCTCGTTTGGTCTTCCTTAGACATCCACTTTTTACCGCTGATTGGATTGTGCGAGTTTTATTCTGTATGAGCTTTTGCCCGCGGCTTCGCCTGCTTGGAGGTCGGATATTATCCCACGGGAACGTCTACCGGGATGAAAAGTATCTTATGTCCAACACCAAGTCATGGTCTACGCATGTAGAGCAAATTTCATCCATATCCGTTCAGCCGTTTTAGCGTGAAAGCGAAACAAACAAACTCACTTTCGCATTTATAATTTTAGTTAGGTTTGATCGCGTTTGTGTAAAGTGTGTGATAGTGGGAATTAATGGGAGGAATTTAGTTGATTTTGTCTTTCATTCGTTTCAACTATTATTATTTTTTTCGTTTGCATTGCCTGTGCATGTTTAGCGGGCTCTGCACAAACACAAGGCGACTTTAAAACTCACGAGATTTTGGTCCGAGTTTCTTCTGATTTCCTAAGATATCTGTAGTGCTGCCATTTTTTTGCAGATGGAAAGTCAGTCAGTCACCAGTTGTATCTAGATGAAAAACTGGAATATGGCTATAAATAATGTGGGTTTTACGGAATAGAATAAAATAAATATATAATATAATAAATAAAACGGAATAGATACTTGATAATATTGTAAACTGAAAATAGATTTGGGTAAGTGCTCTATAACGCGGTATTTATTTTTAACATTTCTTTGATCAAACTAATAATAATAATAAAGCCTCTTTATTCCTTAATTTAAAAAAGGTTAACAAAAAAATGATTTAAAAAGTAATTAAATTAAAATTAATTAAAAACCTCTCTTTGGGTAAAGGCCTCCTCCCTTTCTTGACACTCTTTCTTGTCCTGTGCTGCTGCAGGCCAATTCTGGCCCGCCACTTTTTCGATCTCGTCGACCCATCTAACATCTGACCTAACTACTATGGAAAAATTATTTAATTCCCATTTTAAATTTGATCCCATTGTTAAAATGTAACTCTTTGGTTTAAATGGTTTTCAAGAAGAGTATAAATATACTCGATCCATGCAACAGTGTAAGCCGTGTAGCTCTGACCTTCTCTCTTCACTACCCACAAATTAATCAATTTCTACAATTCAAATGAGAATTCTAACCAGACATACAAAGCAAATAACATAAATAAACAATATTTTGATAGAAACTGATGCATCGTTTTCCAAAGAGAAATTAATTGAACCCTATCTATGTAGGTGCCTATAATTTATTCCTACAATGACGAATATAGTCCCAGTTCAGTTTGCAGCTAATATTTTTAATGTAGTCGCTTCATTATCGATATGATGGCGATCTGTGTGACGAAACACGAAACAAATATGATGCATTGACACGATCAACGATAACAGTCGAACCGTTTAAAGTATATCAGTAGTAGGCACTGAAACTAATAAACAAGCGAATATAAACCTTATTGCATCTAAAATAAGGAGGTGAAGAGTGCCAAGGGAGATTCGTACACTGCATGTGTAAAGTGGTCGTTGTTTCGCTATCGCAATTAGTAATGTAGGAAAATCAATGAGGGCTCATTTTGTAGATTACTCGGCTGAGCGAAATGAATGATGGGACCTTTGTGTTGATGTACGACTATCTTTTTCAAAAGTTTTTACGTGAAACTTATCTAGCAATGCGGTTATAATGTTACTTGCAATCATGTAGGTAGTTTTATGAAGCAATAAATCATAAAGTATCAATTGGATATTGTTTATGGGACATAGTTCCTCTTCTAAATATGGATTAACAATACCATAACTCACAAATCGGAGACATAATGTACTCAAATTAAATAATATAATAACATTAAGATCTTAATCAGATTTCATCACAGCCATTTTCAAAGCGACCACAAAAACATCCACAAAACAAATTTGTCACACGACCTCCCAACTAGAATTTAAATGCGTAATTAAAAACAGAATGAGTTAGGCCTAGACAGACTGATGAAATATTCTAATCAGTCACTAGTCATTGTAAAAAGTGTGGTGGTTTGCCGTGCGATGGGCGATAAGGCCGTGTCACACGGGCGCGGGGCACAAACGAGCGATTGTGCGCCCGCACACGGCGCCTCCGCGCTTTGCATAACAAAGGGCGCAATTTGGAGGAAAAATGGCCACGATCTCGGGACATCTCGGACGTATTCGGGTTAGTTCGGAAGGTGTGCTCGTGTCTATGGATTAGAGTAAAAGTTATTGAGAGGAGTTCTCACGATGTTTGTAAGTCGAAATGAAGTGCTTTTATAATGTCACAACGAGAAGTGATGAAAAATTTCCGTCATCTTATTCGTGGCTAACCTGACTTATGATACTAGGTACAGACAGACCTTACACTTCAGAGATTACAGAGATTTTTAATCATTAAGCTGTTGTTTTCTTTGTTAGGCCTCAGAACCCAGGCCTTAGATACCTACCTATAGATGTAGTTTAGACATTAAAATACTCTACTTTGCCTACATAAATATTATTTGTCCATAACATTTTGTTGGAAAAGCTCTATAATGTAGTATAGGTATTCCTCTAGAAGAAATGTGACATCTACCAACGCGCACTGGGCCCGCGTGGTGGATTATGGCCTACTTCTCACAGAGAGGAGGCCTGTGTCCCAGCAGTGGGAACATTATAGGCTGATTATGCTATTCCTCTAAGCTTTCAAAATAATGTTGACTAGTGATCCCCATGTTTAACTTATGCAGTCTCAAATTAAATTTGGAAGTGACGCGACCGTGACGTGACGCCCAGGTCAGATTTCAGAGCCTATTTTCGGTATAATTCCAAGCACGTTTGAACTGATATAGATTAAATATGACGATATCAATCTAGATATTTATTATTCAACTCTTGCGCTGCACGACTTGAATTTCACCTAATGAATATTTTACAGAGTTTCTGTATAAATATGAAACACGACTTTTGTATTATCTATGGTTGAGATTGAAAAGTCCTTGCATGGGTCTAATGGTTACAAACATGGTGAAAGATCTAGGGTCGTTAGCCCGCATTCGGGTAACCGAATGACTTTACTTTTTTGCCAGAATTCTGGCAATTTGTTAAGTCTGCAAGTGAAATTAAGGTGTAAGGAGTACGTTGCCGCCGGGGTCGCGGGTTGTTCGAAAGAGATACCGTGGCCCTGGCACGGGCAACTGAAGGAACACGAGTGGGTTTTAGTCAGTAAAAGTCTGACACGCCCTCCCGCTCCGCCCAGAGCAGGAGAAGTCATTTGACGATTTCCCATCCATAAAAAAAAAGGTATTGACACGTTATTATGACTTGCAGACATGACAAAATTCGAGTGTCTACGGAATTGGAGAGTGACCATGAAGTTGGTTGGTGGTAGATATCAAAATAAGAGGAATAAGTATATCAGAAATTAAGGGGTTAGGAAGAATGGATAAAAGATCATCAACCTCTTTCAAATTAATTTCTCCCTAATTAGGCTAATTGCATGTTACACTGAAACGAAAGAACGAACTGCAAAGGCACACCTAAGTATTTCGTTTATTTTATCTATGGTACTAACTAACTATACTCGGACTTTTAATTAGCTGTAGTAAAATGACACTTCTTTTCTTTCATTTCGTTATTAATGTTCTCATTTTTTAACGAAATGACAGTAGAAGGTGTCATTTTACTGCAGCTCTTAATCAAATTTCTCAACCGTGCACAGTCTACAAAGCAACACTTCTGACAAAGCAACTATTATAAGTAATGTGTAGATCGATCTATGACGCTAGCCACGTTTGACATTGTCATGTCTTGGACGAATGATCATTCATTACTGACCGAGCCCTTCGAGATTTGGAGTTAGCTCCTCAATCTGTGTCAAACGAATGAGATTGAGAGAGCTATGGATATCTTCAAATAATAGACCTACGAATATTTTACAGTTACAGGCTGACTAGTTAAATATCCGTAGTATAAATAAGTAGGTATAATGTGATAGATTCAGCAGAGTGATTGTCTTTGCCAAAACTCTTAAAATGAGTCTTTCTTAGGTCCCTTCAGAGCCCTAATTCACATGACCACTTAACAATTCCTTACTTCAAAATCACGTCAATTCCTTGAGCCAATCACGACATCTCATTGTGTCATACAGAATAATGTTATTAGTTAACGTATTCTTTATGACACAATGAACGATACCGCCTAAGTATACAGGGTGTTTGGTGCATCGTTTGCCAAATTGAATTGGCCGAAAGAAGAGGTCATTTGCTATCGCTTCAGGCTCAAGTACTCATTTTTGGCCACACCGGTTTTTTTATTACAACTTTCTAATTTTTATTTTGAAAAAATCCAAAACTCAGCATTAAAGCTTAAATTAAAAAAAAGTTTTAAGTGTAGTCGTCAAATTTCATTTTTATTTACATATGTACTGTTGTATGGCTCTATCAAATTTAAAATTACTTGCCAGTTACATCTAGTTTTTTTTTTAATAAATCACAAAGTTTTTGGAAAAATAAAAAATGAACTTAAAACTCAACTTTAAATAGCTATAAAAAAAAAACTAAAAGCGATCGGGATCTTCGAATTATTTTAAAAAGTTCTCTAGTCTATCCCCTTTCCAACGGTATGCAATGTGTTAAAAAACTCTTTTAATATCTTTAATAATTAGCTAAATGTGTAGTCGAGACACATCAGGCTGATATTGGATATTACGTTTAAAACACTAGTTTTCGCATAAATTACATGCTATTAGTAGATAGATACTGTTATCTCACGTCTTACGTAGTCTCTTATCTCGTTCTTACATAGGGAACTTTCCTCGAAATTGAAAAAAAAATACATTATTACAAAAATAATCATTTATTAATAAGTAATTTAATTACATACTAATCTTACAAGTCTTGTTCAAACTGTCTACCACTATTGCGTATGCACGCGCGACATCTTCGTCTTATCTCAACTGTAGTGGTGCGTAAACGCATTTCTGCTTTGATCGTCATGAAAGCCGCCTCAATGCGTTGGACTAAATCATCTCTTGTCTCAACTTCCGTGGCGTAGACGAGTTCTTTGGCCCGTCCCCAGACGTAAAAATCCAACGGAGTTAAGTCTGGAGAACGTGGAGGCCAAGGAATAGGGCCATCCCTCCCAATCCATGAGTCCGGGAATGCATCATTCAAGTACTCCCTGACGGTTATTCTCCAATGAGCGGGACAACCGTCATGTTGGAAAACAAAAGACCTGTCTTCACTGAAAATTGGCAAATCAGCTAATAATAAGGGCAACTCTGTTTGCAGAAATTCTAATTCTTGTAAGATTAGTATGTAATTAAATTACTTATTAATAAATGATTATTTTTGTAATAATGTATTTTTTTTTCAATTTCGAGGAAAGTTCCCTATGTAAGAACGAGATAAGAGACTACGTAAGACGTGAGATAACAGTATCTATCTACTAATAGCATGTAATTTATGCGAAAACTAGTGTTTTAAACGTAATATCCAATATCAGCCTGATGTGTCTCGACTACACATTTAGCTAATTATTAAAGATATTAAAAGAGTTTTTTAACACATTACATACCGTTGGAAAGGGGATAGACTAGAGAACTTTTTAAAATAATTCGAAGATCCCGATCGCTTTTAGTTTTTTTTTTATAGCTATTTAAAGTTGAGTTTTAAGTTCATTTTTTATTTTTCCAAAAACTTTGTGATTTATTAAAAAAAAACTAGATGTAACTGGCAAGTAATTTTAAATTTGATAGAGCCATACAACAGTACATATGTAAATAAAAATGAAATTTGACGACTACACTTAAAACTTTTTTTTAATTTAAGCTTTAATGCTGAGTTTTGGATTTTTTCAAAATAAAAATTAGAAAGTTGTAATAAAAAAACCGGTGTGGCCAAAAATGAGTACTTGAGCCTGAAGCGATAGCAAATGACCTCTTCTTTCGGCCAATTCAATTTGGCAAACGATGCACCAAACACCCTGTATATAAAAAGTGGGTTACCTATGTTTCATCAAAAAGAAATTAACAAATTATCACTTCCAAACAATTTTCCGCATAATTTCATTTGCCAAATTATTACTTAGCAAAAAATCTCTTCACAAATAATTGTAACGCAAACCTAATGCTTGGCAAGTGGACGTTTAAACATTAGCTTGTTTACCAACTAGTACTTTTACCAATTTATATGTAATCAAATATCAGTTGGAATAACACAATTTACGCAAAATAAAATAAGGTTAATATTTGGTATCGTCAGTTTTTAATTTACCATTTTTTTTTTCTATATAATCTTGTCGTTTCTGGCACTCACCGGCCGCTGCCGCGGCACCGCTCGCTTCGCTCGCTCAGCTCGTGCGTAGGAGGTCACAGTTCTAACCTATCCTAACCTAAACATATTTTTAAAAAAATAACCTCGTCTAACTATTTCGGTTCTCGATAGCCTGCTAAAAAATTAATCTCTTTTTTTCCATATTTTTTTTTCTATATAATCTAGTCGTTTCTGGCACTCGCCGGCCGCTGCCGCGTCCGCTCGCTTTGCTCGCTCGGCTCGTAGGTGGTCACAGTTCTAACCTAACTAGTTCCATAAATAACCTAATATCTAGTAACCATAAATGGCTTAATTAAAGAATAAATAAATTAAGTTTCATCAAATTTAGCTGACATTGAGATTATACTATCAGGTGAACCGCCACAAAAAAAGAAAAAAAAATATGGATAAAGACGACAGAATTAATCGAATTCTGTAACACAAGTCTTAATACTCTGAAATAAAATTGCTAATGTCCATTGCAAAAAAATTCAAATTGTTAGTTACAAATCTTTTGTATTAAATAAATGATTATATTAAAATAAAATTGCATTTTTTAATTATATAATTCCCAAAAAATCTTATTTTTGTCTTTATATTTTTTGTCATAGCAAATCATTTGATCAAACGTTTATTGTCTAAAGATTGTTTGCTGTAATAAATCATTTGACTAAAGACCAAATGCCATAATGACATTATCCTTGGTAACATTCTGCCAAGTAAAAATTTGACCAAATGAAAAAGTGCGTACTAAAATCATTCCAAATATTGCATTGGTATAAAAAAAGGTTGCTTAAATTTGTTTGGGTAGTGAAATTTTGTCAAAATCTTTTCGGCAAAACGGCAGGCTCCCATAAAAAGTACTCTGTGATGGGTTTCAACAAGACACAATATTGACGTGGTTTGCAAGTAGTACCTAAGATATAAGCGGGCAATCGTACAGAATTGGGGCCCTGATTAATTTGCACGTCTTTCAGTAGCAACATCATACGAAGACAAGAAAAGTACAGACAGAACAGCTTATTAGATAGGGCATTGATTTGATGTAAGATCATGTCTTTTTACAGTCTCTTCTTCTCGGTAAAGAAAAATGAAGTTATGTAGGTACTTAGTGACTTTCCCAGAAATGTTATTTTGCTCCTTATTTGTTGAGGAAAATTTACCTGAAGCAATTAGATTGGACATTTCAAAAGTAGGTAACGTCGAACCACAAGATATAATTTAAGCGATGCTTAGTTTGTGGCTCACCAATGAATACACTTTATCATCCTATACTATTAAATGAGCAATATTTTGATATGTAAGTACAGTCAACAAAAGAGATATCTAGGCAGGGTATACTATTTGTATGTGAATTGCTTCATGTTCAATTTTGTGACAATATACAATTTGTGTTGGTGTGTTACAATGTAGGAGTATTGCAAAAACAAAGTAATATGTATAAAATTGAACATGAAGCAATTCACTTATGTAAGTATACCCTGCCTAGATATCTCTTTTGTTGACTGTACTACTGTATATATATTTGTAATCACGCGCGCTCTCGAAAACAGCTCTAATGATTTAGATTAAAGTTGCACTATAGGGGATTATGGGGGCGAAAAATCGATCTAGCTAGGTCTCATTTCAAGGAAAATTGGTTTTCTCTATTTTCACCCGAGCAGAGCTCGGTCGCCCAGGTACTTACCTATTATTATTAACATCTACCTATCTACTTGAGCTGGTTTTGTAATGGAAGTAGGTCCACTTCTGTAAAGGTGTAAAAATATATTCCCACGGTACTTAAATTAAAAGAAAATGTGGAAATGTTTGTCACGGGATTGTTTCGTTGTTTCGTCATCTGCGGACAATTAGCATAAAGTTTTATTGAATATAGATAAGTATAATAATGAGGACTTAGTTAATGTAAATGTTATCTCGAACAGGCAAGAAATGTTCAGTTGTATTGTGAGTGGTGACGCCTATTGTCAGCGCACAATGCGTCCGTATCTCGTTAATTACATTCACACTGCGAGCCGAGCCTTCCTCTTGCCGAGTAGTTTCAACAACCTGCGTGCTTGTTTTTCATAACAATCGCTTGTTTTTACAAAATTTGCATGCGCCAGCAGAAACAATACGCGGAGGAGTCGACTTGTTAATATCACTGAGAATTAACCGGCAGCGGATTGTCGCGCACTCGACCACGCTTAACAATACAAAACGTCGCCGAGCAAAAACAAACTATAGAAACGGAGCCACAACAAGAAGAATAGGAAAATTGCTTTTGTTTAAAAAAATCTATTTGTTCGTGTCTCGAGATGAACGCGCCTACGGTGCGTCGGCGGGCGACCAATCGCGCGCAGGCGGCTTCCCGCCCCCGCCGGCCGGGCCAATGGCGGCGCGCGCGAACGCCGCAAGAGCAGTTTCCTTTTTTAAAAGCTTCGCCCTCGACTTCCATCCGATTTCCCGCCTCGGCTCCTTAAGTTATGGACGGCGAAAAAATACGTTGATTTATTTATTAAGACGCGAGTTTTTGCGATGTTAAATTATGATGTTGGCTGAAGCAGCTTCCAGCACTGCTGAATGGTTCATAGTTTTTACGGAGAGCTCGGGTGCGCCCGCGACTCTCATATATGTTTTAATTTCATTGGATTTTTATTGTATGAAACGTGCTCGCAATGAGCAAAGTGTCAAGATACATCTAAGTTATTCGCCACTTACTTCGTTTCATTCTCACATTAACTCAACGATAGGCTAAACACATTGATTCAGCTTGCACTCATTACAAACAGTTGATTTATTTCTTAACTACACCTTTATATTTCTCTGCATAAAATACTTGAACACGCACTGGCTAATTGATAAAGAAGCCAGTTTGTTAAGTTAATTAAATAATAGTTGGAAAAGAGTTTAGATTACGTAATCTAAACTCATTTCCAATAATTCTTTCTTTTAAATTCACGAATTGTGGAAATTAAGGTAAACAATTCTTGAATTTAATTGAAGCCTTTCAAAATTTTAAGCACGGCACCACTATAGAAATATAATTAAAACGGAAAGACTGACAATCTTAACCAGTAAAATATTTATGTCTGAAGATAGACGAAGGAATGTCAACACTCAAGCAAAAACTCAGAGTTAAAAGTAAAGAAGACAGCATTTTTCAGGCCAT
The DNA here is from genome assembly GCA_946251885.1 of Cosmia pyralina. NCBI lineage: Eukaryota > Metazoa > Arthropoda > Insecta > Lepidoptera > Noctuidae > Cosmia > Cosmia pyralina. Next base: position 21,645,188 of record OX276344.1, read on the forward strand.
AACTATACTGGGTATTAGGTTAAACGAGGGACATACTTTAACGGAGTGTAGTACTCATGAAAATGAACAACTTTTACCATGGAACTAACCCTGAAATATGAAAAAGAAAATCAGCTATTCTCAACAAATTGCAAAACCTACGCGATCAAAATGTACAAGACCGCCGACTTTTCCTGTTGACAATGATGTGGACGAATTTTTTGATGTCCGGTATATTAGTTTTTAAATGATATAAATATTATAAAATATATATGTCTAAGTCTTTCCCCAGTTCAGTCTGGGAAGAGGCTCTTTCATAATTTACGGTAAGTATATTGCTTTTGATAAAACCAATGGTGGGGGTCAAGAGCAGACCCATCCCTTATAATTTTTTTAAATATGTTTTTTTTTTCACTGCTCAGATCTCCTCAATAATTCTGAGTGTGTAACTAACTACAAAACTACAATTAATTAGGTATTGTATTTTCCTAGGTAGGTACTGGGTACTGTCAGAAGACCACAAAGATCACAAATAAAGGTAATCTATTATATTATTAAATAATAAATCAATCTGCCTAGCCTTTTCCCAACTATGTTGGGGTCGGCTTCCAGTCTAACCGGATGCAGCTGAATACCAGTATTTTACATGGAGCGACTGCCTATCTGACCTCCACAACCCTTACTGGGTAATACGATACCCCTTGGTAAGACTGGTTGTCAGACTTTCGGGCTTCTAACGACCCGTAACGACTGTCAAAGATCCACGAATGACAGCCGGGACCAACGGCTTAACGTGCTTTCCGAGGCACGGAGGAGTCTCGGTATGTAAAGATGGTCACCCATCCACGGACCAACCCCGGCAAGCGTAGCTTAACCTGATGGATCGACCCGTGCGGCTGTTATTACTTAGCCACGAGCTCAGCTCCTCCTCCTATATTATTAAATAATAGAGACCTAATAATAAGACAAAGGGCAGTATAGCTTGCATTTAGCACAAACTTTAAAACAATCTATCCGTTAGGCTGACAGTGGTGATGTGGCATTTTACCCAAAGGGGAAGCCACTCATTACAGAGCAAAAGTTTTAATCACACTAATGCGAAAGTTTTATTGATGGATGTTTGTTACTAAATCACGCCAGAACGGCTGAACAGATCTGGGTGAAATTTGGCAAAGATATAGATTATAGGCTAATTTTTATCCCGGTAATATGTTTCCGTGGGCTAATTTCCGAACTCCACGCGGGTGAAGCCGCTGGCAAAATCTAGTATAAGTTCACGATCAATAATATTATACATTCACGATCAACAGTGGACGTTTAGGGTCAAAAATGAGGCTTAAAGTTTTTGAGAAATGAAGAGAGAATATTTACTGATCTAATATCTGCGATATTTATTTGTAAAATACATCGGGACAGGTGAAACTAAATAAAAGCTTGTAAAAACGACATAAATATGACTTTGCTTTTCTTAACATGTATTGTGCTGTTTAATAATGCAGAAAATGTATGAAAGAAACTTGTTAAATTCTCGCATTGACAGTCTGTCGCCTGTCTGTTTTATTAAATATGCCTCTGGCTACCCAGCCAAACTACTTAACTACTAATCGGTCAACGTAGGTACCCACCTACGTTCACCGATTATTAGTTAAGTAGTTTTTCTCAGTTAGTTCTAATCATAGTCTGGCAGTTTGAGTAATTTATGCGGCCTACCTGGGTAGGCCGCATAAATGGTGGTGTGAGTGATGGCCGAAAGGACATCTGGATGTCCTTTCTTTGGTATTGTAAGTCAAATCGTTGAGCGCCTTAAGTTCTGAGTTGAGCTGCACAATTACTGACAAATGAGTGCAGTGACTGGACAGGTCCACTCAATCTGTCTAGTTATTTCCTCAAAAGACCATTTCAGACACCAATCCACATGCTCTCTACATGATCTGATCAAGATAATGTCTGGACTTTAAAAGAGACTGTGACCTCTGAGTTTATTTCAGCTTTTCTTCTCAGAGTAATCAGATAGGAAACGCCGATCTCATTTAGTTTTTAAAATATGATTGTCGTGTAAAAGTGTTTGTACGTCAATCATAATTTAATCATAGTGTTCTCCTGAAAAAGAAGCACTCCACAGAAAGCAATGTAAATTCCACTGCATTTGAGTCTCCTAAAAGCCCTAAGCTTCGAGAACATTAATCTAGTAGTACATGGTACGACCTACGGCTGTAAAAAAATCAAGTCAAAAAAAGTGCTTTCGGTTTAAAAATGTGATTGAAGGAAAAGCAAAAAAATATATTGGAAAGTAGAGGCATTACTATAATCATCTAAACGCTTTCAAGGACACTGAACGAGTCACAATAGAAGTTTTATTATTATGACTGCTATAGCCGTATCGTGTTCTTTAAAGTGTTAACGTAAAGTTACGCTAAGTGGCATTAAATAGCATAACATTTAAAGAGAAAACTGACTGTGAATGTGAGTACCATGCAGGCTAGATTAAATATATGACTTTATAACTGTCTGGCAGTTTTGAGTATTTTGTATATGGCCTACGCAAATGTCCTACAGATCTGGTAGCGTCGTGTCACGGGTCGTTGAGCTCTCTAAATTAGGGTTGAGCACGCATGCATCAGTCATCGTGTAGATGACTGATGCATGCATGTCGTCTTTTGGGAGAGGTAACACTCAAAACTGCAATGACTCTTTCTTCAAAAAGACCTTCCAGACATGACCCTGCATTGTTGGACTCACATAAAATCCTAATAATATAATGTTTGGACTTTAAAAGAGACCATGACCTCTGAGTTTGTATCGGATTTTCTTCTCAGGGATCGGACAGCTAGCAAATGCCGGCGCCATCTATGTAGTTTTAAAATATTGACGTGTAAAAGTGTCTTAAAAGATATTTCAAAATTCGTACATAGATGAGGCAGGCCCTTACTCATTTTATTGGAGTTTGTGTCATTAAGTATTAAGTATCCATTTATTCTTATTTTAGTGCCAAACACTCTCTCACGCAAATATTCAGTAACACATAATAAAACTTATGTCGCAGTAAGATGATTGTAGACGTGATATATACCTGGTTATAGGTATACCTAGGGATAAAGCTATCTACCGGGATATAGTTATATGAAAGCGGTTCATAACTATCAGGAATATAACTATCTTACTAGGAACATAGTATTAGGGCACTTCGATTAAATAGGTTAGGTGAGGACTGTGACCAAATACGCGCGAGCCGAGCGAGCAAAACGCGCGGTGTCGCGGCAGCGGCCGAGCGCTACGTCAAATTTGTTTTCATATAACTATATCCCGGTAAGATAGCTAAATCCCTAGGGATATAACTATATCACCGCTACAACCATCTTACTGTGACATATACACATACATAATTATCTTATTTTCTGTTTCCCTCGTCTTGTATTCCTTTTTTCTTCTCAGATCTATGCAAGGAAAGCTCATTTGGTAAAATAGTGATTCAGTAAGATTTACAGCAAAGCTTGCCTAGTTCTTGTAAGCTTGCCTTGTAAGTTAGGTCATTAATTTGTAAAGCTTGTCACGTATGCCAACTTATAAAAATATTAATAGGTACTCGACACCCATAACTAACCATTCCGTAAAGAAATAAATCTATCGCAACAAGCCTCAATGACGTCAGAAAAGTTATGCACAAACATCATTATTTATAATAATGCGCTATAAAATAAAGCCAAACTATAATTACAAAACAATCTAAAACAAAATAATCTATGTTATCAGCGTAACTGAAAGTTATCAGTCGATATCAATCACAACACGAATATAAATCAATCAACAATAGTGCTGGCTATCACGCGTCGATCTTTACCAGAAAACACATATCATTTGCCTAATTAGATTGGGCGTTAAATCGCCAAACAACCATTTATAATCTGTTCATTTAAAAATAATGCCGCATAAAAAACTCGTCAAAGATATTGTCAGGAGATACCGGCCAAACTCTGTTCGCAGGCATCGCTTAAAAAACTCGAAAAAAACTTACTCGGGGCGATCCGTGACTCCTATTTTTTTGTTTTATTATTTTTAATTCATATTATCGTACGGCTATCCCCTTTAATTTTGTTTTTAAGTATGGCCCTCGGTATGCTGGCAGCTACGTTTATGGATATTCAGAATTCCGTGGCGTATCGTCCACGGGGCGATTTCATTTTATGTAAATGTGATGTTCGAGTGCGCCTGCGCTGCGCCGGCGCAGGTGCGGCTTGTAATTGTGACAGATGTAACGAACTCGCCTAACCGATAATTTATTTACAATAACCAATGTTTAGGCACGAAGTAGCACTAAACTGCGCCAGTAATTAGACTTGGAACCCCCACAATTATCCGCTGTAAAACGGTAAAAGTAATTTTCAGGAATAAAAATAAATTCAAAACTACTATAATTTGAACAGAGCTGAATCTGTTGCCGTAAATATATCGCAACAGCAACATAAAAAACAGTTGTTAAAAATAATAAAAAAAAACACCTTTAATTAAGCGTCAATATTCAACCCTTTGAGTGTCGCATGATACACCATTAATATGTATATAAACGTATATCATATTTAAATAAACGTAAAATACCATAATCCAATGGTGACCGTGGGCTTACCGTAGATTATGAATATTTTATAAGCGTCAACATTTAATTAACAAGACTATTCGAACGAAAAAGTCACACATCCAATTGGATGTGTGTGTGACTTTTCGTTCGAATAGTCAATCCAACAAGACATCCAATTGGATGTGTGACTGGCTGTGTGTGTGACTGTGTGAACGGCTTTTAAATTTAAAAGCCGTTAGATTAAACACTATTTTCGTAAATAAGATACGACTGGGACAGTAATATCACCTAGATCTTACATATCTTTTCAAACCAAACGTACATCCAATCACGACCAAATCACTACAAAATATGACAATAAGCTTCAACTTCCTTGACAGTATTACACAAATGTATTCAGTAGTTTTTTCTTCAGATTACAAAGATAGAACCGCACCTGGCCGATTAGGCACCTCACTATTAAGTAGGTATACACTGTCTATTCACCTTATCCCAGTAATGTAAAGAAGAGATATTTCCTGGACTTAAAATTAGGTTTGAGAGATATGACTTAATTGTAATTTTAATGTTGAAATGATCACCGGAAAAACTTTAATTTTTTTTATGTTTCCTAACTGTTCTAGTTAGATAAACTTTGGTACTTTTTCTGTGTTTTATTCTTCCCACATTCATTACATTAATTGACTAAGTAAACAAATAATTAATTGGTTTTATTTAAGTGTTTCAATTGGATTTTAGAACATCATGATTCAAATGATAATAAATAAATAAATTTTTCATTTAGCTTTTCTGAAAAATCAACCGATTAAGTTACAGATTAGAATTATTTTTCTGTAGGTATATACAGGGTGTGGCGTAAACAGTTGTCCAACGTTAAGGGGTTTATACACCGTATATTCAGCTATCACATACCAAAACATGTTCCATTTTTTTTCCTAGGTCTCGTAATACAATTTTTTTTAAATTGTTAACTTGCTTCAGTACATTTTTTCATACATTTTCATGTGATAGCACATACATTTCACAGTTATAAACAAAAAAAAAAAATTAAAAATAATGTCATTTATAGAAAATAGAGTCAAATCAGTAAAGCAAGGTGAGAATTTTTCAAATAATAATATAAAAATATTATATTCTGACACTGGAAAAAAATTGTTTAAATTGTCGTTTGTGATAGCTGAATATACTGTGTATCGACCCCTTAACGTTGGACCACTATTTACGCCACACCCTGTATGTTCGAAGTGCGTAGTTTTGATCCTTAAATATTTGTTTACAATATCGGCAAGCAAAAAAGGAACAGTGTATAGGAGCTTATGAGGCATGAGTCACTAATTAGAATTCAAAACTAACAAGCAACCGCTACTAACCGGTGTCGTGTATATCAACTTCTGTAATTATTTTTTTATAAGATTAAAATATTTTAAATAGACTTGACTGACAATCTAGTGATGCTTAATTTATTCTTAAGCTGTGATTAAGCTGCGTTTAGTTGCGTGGCTTTAACTTGATACGAGTTTAGATTGATATTATTATTGTATTAATATTTTTATGTCTCGCGGCGTGGCTGCTATTTGGCCACCCAAGTTATTTCATCAAGAGTAGGTAGTTATGTGCTTTTTCATATAAAATAGCAAATGCTAATTATTTATCGGTAGGTATTTATTTATTAAAGAACCAATACCAGTATTTTACATGAAGCAACTGCCTGTCTGACCTCCACAACCCATTAACTGGGTAATACGATACCCATTGGTAAGACTGGTTGTCAGACTTTCAGGCTTCTGACGACCCGTAACGACTGTCAAAGATCTATGAATGATAGCCGGGACCTACGGCACGGAGAGGTCTTGGTATGTAAAGATGGTCACCCACCCACGGACCAACCGTGGCAAGCGCAGCTTCACCTGATCGAGTGACCCGTGCGGCTGTTATTGCTCAGCCACGAGCTCCTCCAATTAAAATTCCTCTTTAAACACTATTATTATAAGTATAGTAAAACCTATTTATTATAATGATAAGCCCACTATTTTAGCAACAAGCGTGAACCGTGTAATTGTATAGTTTGTGTAAATAGTATTTCCTTCTGACTGGGTATAAGTAGCTGTTTTAATTAGCTAATAATTATCAGATAACGGAGTATGTGCATGCGTGGCTTCTAGTTATGTTAGGTATCTTAGTTTAATCTGAAAAGTATGAGTACGTTTGTGAAATGTTTTTTTTTTAATAATAAATTTTGTATGGTTGGTAGAAAAAGTTCATTAAAATTTTATCAGACCGTTGATTTCCGATGTAAAACATGGGTCTCTTCATAGACCCTTTCATTGCAAACAGCATTGTTGCAATGTACCTACACAGTTACTTATTCAACTTACATTAGGTACAGTCAGCGTCAATAAGTATTATCGGGACGAACAGACTGTTCAAAATGATCTAAACAACTATGAAAATGAAATATTAACTCAGTGACACAAGGAATGTTTCAGAATGAAGACAGTACACGATAATTGTGTAAATAAATAAAATAAAATAAACTGTCATTCTGACAAGAACTTTATCCAATTGAGACAAAGTTTAATTTTCATAGTTGTTCAGATCATTTTGAACAGTGTGCTCGTCCCGAAGTAAAGAATGTAGCTGTTTATAATTTCCATGAAACCTCTTGGCTGCTTTATGAAACACAATAAAAATATAGAAATGGAAAATAACCTAATACAACGATTATAGATTATGCAGAACAAGTAAGTATTACCTAAATTTAAAAAGAAGTGTCCCAATGATTGGAAGGAGAATTTTGATAAGTGTTCACTGGAAAAAGGGACCTGGTATAATACCATACCTACAGGGTTAGCTTTTTCATGTGCCCTGGTTCAATCAATCTGCCTAGCCTTTTCCCAATTATGTTGGGGTCGGCTTCCAGTCTAACCAGGTGCAGCTGAATACCAGTATTTTACATGGAGCGACTGCCTATCTGACCTCCACAACCATTAACTGGGTAATACGATACCCCTTGGTAAGGCTGGTTGTCAGACTTTCGGGCTTCTGACGACCCGTAACGACTGTCAAAGATCCACGATTGACAGCCGGGACCAACGGCTTAACGGCTTAACGTGCTTTCCGAGGCACGGAAGAGTCTCGGTATGTAAAGATAGTCACCCATCCACGGAACAACCCCGGCAGGGGTAGCTTAACCAGATGGATCGACCCGTGCGGCTGTTATTACTTAGCCCGAGCCCTGGTTCACCAATAGTAATTTACATAAATAGAATAGTTGTTACAGCTCATAGACTCAGATCTGGACACAATCAATCAATCAATCTGACTAGCCTTTTCCCAACTATGTTGGGATCGGCTTCCAGTCTAACCGGATGCAGCTGAATACCATTATTTTACATGGAGCGACTGCCTATCTGACCTCCACAACCCATTAACTGGGTAATCCGATACCCCTTGGTAAGACTGATTGTCAGACTTTCGGGCTAAGATAATGTGTCCAGACTCAGATCTGGACACCTTCCATGTATTAAGTTTGAGTTCATGCAAAAAGAAACTAACTCGCCTAATTGTGTGGAGTGTGGAAGACTAGACTGCGTTCGATATGAGTCTGAGAAAACGATGTGTTTGGGGTATTGAGGTAGAACCGACTTGATATGGGCACACTCCATAAAATTCATCTCAACCAAATGTTGATGATGCGAATAGTCTGTTCAGGTTCATGACCAAAATGTAATCTGTAGCAGCGTGTATTTAGGGTATGATGGGACTGTCATACGCATTGCGATCATAGAAGTCAATAATTAAAAAAAGAAAAATATTAATTCCTGAAAACACCATAGTTGATTAAATTCCCACTAAACACGTATGAATAATCCTGCAGTAGGTATGAAGTCACCTGAAAGATAAACCTATTATATCCCAAAATAATGATATGAGAACAAGAACTTTTCTGATAAATAATTAATTAATAATATATAAATTAAATCTATGTTTGTGAAAGTTCCTAAACTTTATATAATTATGTGATATTAGGTACCTACTAGATAATAATAGATTATAAATTATAATGATACTATAAAAGTAATAATAACAGAATATAATGATAATATAATACAATTTAATATCAATATTTAATAATATAATAAAATTCTAGACTTAATGTAAAAATTTAACATTAAGTCAAGAATTACAACATTATTTAATAATGTTCTAAATGATAATGTTACAGACACAATATTCTAGTTTTAAGTTATCTTGCCGCGCCCCATCGGGGTTATGTACCTACTCATTAGTTGTAAGCAAAGACTGTAACTCTGTGTATTTACATTGTGTAATAAATAAATAAAATTAACACTAATATTTGGTTAAACCTGGCAATTAAATACAAAAGCATAACACTTTTTTCCTGATAGATTCATTTCTGATTTGACACATTGTTGCTCGGCAAACAACTTTGATTCAACTGTGGATACAGCGCTTTTTAATAAGCTCGACTTTCCAACCAACAATGTCACCTGTATACATAATAATACAACTAGTAAACTAGTTACATTACTGCTACAGAGGAAGTAACTGATGTTCGTTGTTCCACAGATACTGTTACAGATAAGGCTGCCTTGCATTCGGGAAATCAACATTTTTTGAATACCTGCCCGATATGCATCTACATAGATTTCTACATTTTCGTTGCCTAACAAACTTGGTAAATACTTAATATTTCACAAGTTTAATTTTTGGAATATCTTGATAAAATTGCATTTGAATACTTTGGTGGACATCTTTCGGCTGAAATGATGACGTTAAAGAAAAAGCTAGTCACCGATGACCGGTTGTGTTTATTGTCTGGCAGCTAACGTTAAAATAACAAAATCATGGACGTACTATGCCATAGCGAATGACAAATCATCGAACAGGACACAGTAGTGCTATTCTGTAAACATCTCACCGTGATAACTCAGGTGAAGTGAGCGTGCAGTGAGCCGTCATTCCAGCTGATGCTAGGGGTTGACACTATTGACAGCTCACTTTAAGATCACTTCACTCATGTTTTCACGGTGAGATATTTACAGAATAGCACTACAGGTAAGTACCTCTAATTGCCCAAAAATCCACCAGTTGACTTTATACTCTTGTCGCTCTGGTTTTAGGTACGAATTGGTAAATCTTTCTTGGTTATAAATAAAAAATCTTTTAATATCAGACACAAAGACCCATAGCATGTTAGTAACAAAAAATGACGTAAAAACCTATGATAATAGATGTAAATTTAATTTAGTTTAGAAAATATTTAACACAAACATCACTAAATGGAAATTTATTGCACACGTTGCAAACATCGTTATTCCATGACTTATTCATATATTATCCTACATTGTAAGAATAAAACTATATGATAGGAAATATGACGAAGACCGTATGTGCTTTCACATATATTGCCTTTGTAAAATACAATAACAAGTTAGGTTTTAGCAAAGACAAAGCTTGAGCCCAAGAACCAAAGCACATCGAACAAAACGAATGCAAAATCATTGAACCCGCATGTTCTACACATCGTTACTAACATATCACGTACTCGTACAAAGCCGAGGCGAAAACATGGCGTCTTATAAAATATTGTTAATGCAATATTAACGAGATCTCGGTTATGTAAAGCTGCAATATTTTGCATTTAATAAGGGCCGTACATAGCAGGCCGCGTGGCCGTCGGCGAGAGATGGATCCTCAGATACTGAAGCTCTTCGATCGAGGCTCGTTCACTATGAAATTATTGGGAAACTCGATTCGTGCGCGATGCATCTGCCGACGACGCGCCAGCCTCGCTAATGTTCCTTGCAAACGATCCGAGAAAGCCGAGTAGGTTTTAGAGATAAATCTGAGAGATAGGGAAAAGACTTTCTTACTTCTACGTCCGTCGCATATACTTAGGAAGTTTGCACTGATATTTATTTGAATTTTAAAATCTCAACTGTTTTATTATATTTCTAGAATAGAATATCTTTATTTGGATAAAATATGGTACATAAAAGGTCTTAAATTTAAAATAGTTCCACATATTTTGCTTACTTTTTTCAGCATGAAAAAAAAAAACACATTAAAAATAAAAATATAAACAAAAACACTTATTACTAGGTACTGAGATCATGTGAATTAAAAAAAATGTTAAATAAATCTTATAAATTAGTGAGATCACATTATGTATTGATGAATTTAAATACCTACCTTATATAAGATAGCTTAATTATTTCTTATTTATCTTATAATTTAAGAATTCACCTATAGTGTAGAACACATTATTATAGAGTCATTTCTTAAGTTTTATTTTAAAATAATTGAATGGTAGCTCTCTGATCTGTTTAGGTATTTGGTTATAGATTTTGACAGACATATTATAACAGTTGTTCTAGAATAGTGTGCTTCTACATCTTTTGGCAGCCAGTCGGGTTGGATCTCTTGAAAGGATTTTTTTATTTTCAATGGCTTTAGTAAATCTATGCGAAATTATTTTTCGTTTGGTGATAATAATAAGAGTATTGAAGGTATCTTTGTGCCCGACACGTAAGTGTGTGGGCCTGAGGGGGGGGCGTGACGCGGCACCTGTACCGACCGTTTGAATATTCCTCCCAAATCGATATTTCATGTGATCGCCGCTCATCTGTAATTAAGTTTGGATTAAAGTTCTCGAGTCGCAGGCGCTATAATCGTCACTTTTGTTGTTCGTGCGTGTTATTTGTTTTGGGGCAATGACAATGGTGTTACTTTTGGGTGGCAGTGTCCATCTACTCGTATAATCTTTGGTAATGTGCATTTTGATTACCGTTCAGAGTTCAGACGGTGTAATGAACAGTAATGTTATATACTTAAGTTATATATACAATATAATTATATGTCTAGATAGAGTGTCGCGCTGTAAAATAACTAAAACAAACAGGCCAACTTTGATAGCCTAATGTGCGTGACAGTTGACGTCACACTCGTGCTTGCATTATGCTGTTCTAGTGTGCGTGGAAATTGCGGCGAACAGTTAGACGCTATTTAGTTCACAGCTTTGACTGTCTGTCTACACATATTTATATCATTGGCTATCGGTAAACTTCATCTTTGTCAATATTAACTGAAGCTCTCTGAAAGCAGCTTTTATTCTAGACCATGTATCCTCTTTGAGTGCATTCATGTAGGTCCCTTCTTTTATATGCATCTATAAATACTTACATAATTGAAACTAGGTATAGTTGTTTATACTGAAAGCATAAACAATACCACCTGTAAGCTTTCGTGGTATGGTATCCCATTCCCCAGAAAATAAATTTTCACCAACCTCCAATGAGAGTCACTACCCAGGAATGGTGGGCCACGTCGCTTACAATAAACATGCTCATAAATAAATAAATAAGGCCGAATTTAATAACAAGCCCGGGCCTAAGTAATGGCCGCCAGAAGGCACCGGTACATATATTATGGCCCACCATTTTATAAACTTTTACGCACATTTCTTAGTTGTATTAAAATGTTTGAACACTATAATTTGGCAACGAGAGCTTAACAACTTTTTTTAGAGGAGTCAAATATTTGGGGAGTTTAGAGACGGTTGTGATCGATAACAGTCGACAGAGTTGTAGGACTGAGCTAAGTAAATATGTAGGTACTGTGCCGTAAGATATAGAGCCGTGGTGGCTCAGTAGAAATCGCCGTGACTTACGAGTTGTAGGTCGTAGGTTCGAATCCAGGCAGGCACTTTGTGTAAATTATTTCATCACCACTGCTCTCAAAATGGTGAAGGACAACATCGTGAGGAAACCGGCATGTCCTTGAACCAAAAATTCGAAGCCATGTGACATCTACCAACCCACACTGGGCCCGCGTGGTGGATTACGGCCCACTCCCCCTCACCAAGAGGAGGCCTGTGTCTCAGTAGTGGGAACATTATAGGCTGATTATGATGTATTGTAAGATCATATACCTATCCGTTTATTGATTGTCATGAACTAAAAACATAACATACTCCAACAAACTACCTACTATAATATAAACGAGTAAATGAAGTAAACAAAAAAACTTTTGCACGTAAAGATCTATGAGCGAAAGCTCTAGGAGTCAGGATATGAAAATTACAAATCATGTTTTTCACCAAGTTTTCATTTTCATAATGATGAAATGAACAATAAGGTACACCTACACCTACAGTAACTGTAACAAAAAAAAACAACAAAAAAAAAATTATAAAAAATGATATTTTGTAGTAAATAGTGCTGCCATCTAGTGGTTCGTTTTTGCAAAAGTGTAGCTAATGACACATTTAACTTAATAAGTACTAAAAATATAACATAGAACCTTGTAATAGTGAGCCAACGAGTTGTCAGACGAAAGTGAACAATACTAACTTCGATGACAAAAGTAGCATATTTTAAAATACTTTGATTCAGAACAACTTCATAACGAGGACACCAAAATGTGAACCAAAAACATTAATATCGAAGCGATTCGACAAATTACCTATCAACGAATACGTGCAGCGATAAAATTACAATGCACACCTCGGTTATGTGTGGCAGCCCATAACGGCCACTCGACTTAATATTGTAGAAAAAGCAGGAATGCGCCAACATGGGCCATGATGTGCCATATTCGACACGGCTGGTGACGAATCCTGGGCCAAAAGAAACGATGTCATAGCATTCCGGCGAAAACAATTGGACTTCTTACGCCTGTCGTGCCATTTGTGAATAATTTTAGGAGAAGAGAAAGGTTTGAATGCTGTCGTTACACAGATAAAATGTTGTAGACCGAACGTGAGACGATGGTATGAATTAGTGATGCCAACGTGTGAGAAAAACTTTATAGTGGTGTCGATGCTATGCCGATAATCTGTTTATTGGTTATTAATATTTGGGAGCGAAAAAATTGGTGATGCGGTCATCTTTGTGCGGTTGATTGTTTGAATCTGACTAGGTTGGTGTTCGTATTCAATAAAGCGACAGATTATAAAAACTTTTTTACAAAAAAATACAGCTGACTTCCAAAAACAACACTATAAAGTAAAAAATAACTTTAATTTCGAAAGCCGCTGTCTGGTTAAATGTATTTTCGATTTTTGCCACCGACTTCCAAAATTAAAGTTATTTTTCGTTTTATAGTAGGTATTGTTTTTGGAAGTCGGTTTATTTTTTTGTAAAAAAGTTTTTTTTTTTTCACTTTTTAGTTGTGGTACCTACCCCACACAAATTCTAATACCACTACCTGCAAAAGAAACTAGAACATCATCCATATAAAAGTGGGAAATAATTACGTATTATCAATAATACGTAATTTTTACGTAACTTTGCGTGGGTAGTTTTTGAGTTAACTTCAAAGTTAACTCAAAAACTACCCAAGCAAAGTTAATCAATTTTATATGGGACCAACTTTGAGGATAAAACAAAAAAAAATAAAATCGGACGACTGCAACCTGTGACCTGTGAAGTTTTAATAGTATTTTAATACTGCATTATTGACAAAAGCCGTGGAGAGCTCGTGGCTAAGAATAACAGCCGTACTAATCGATCCATCAGGATAAGCTACGCTTGCCGGGGTTGGTCTGTGGATGGGTGACCATCTTTATATACCGAGACTCCTCCGTGCCTCAGAAAGCACTTAAGCCGTTGCTCCCGGCTATCATTCGTGGATATTTGACAGTCATTACGGGTCGTCAGAAGCCCGAAAGTCTGACAACTAGTCTTACCAAGGCGTATCGTATTACCCAGTAATTGGGTTGTGGAGGTCAGATAGGCAGTCGCTTCTTATAAAATACTGGTATTCAGATGCACCCGGTTAGACTGGAAGCCGACCCCAACATAGTTGGGAAAAGGCTAGGCAGATTGATTTTTTATTGACAAAAGCCATACTGCTACCACGGTGTAGCTCCACGCCCCATGCCTATGAGAAGTGCTTGCGTAATTATGCGTACCTACCTATAACTAATGAAAGATTAGACAAATGCCGATGTCTGCTGTCGTTTATCTAAAGCTTCTTGTATACATAAATATCTATAATATTTTTAATAATATTAGAACTCAGTATTTTCACTCAACGATTATCTTTTTCCCTTAGTAGGAGATAGGATGGCACCTGCTTTCGCTCCAAAACGCTATACCAGATAGCACACGTCTATTGAAGCGCAATGTTCAAACACGCTCTCACAGACACTGCCAGTGATTATAAATCTAACATACTATACAGCTCTCAAAGCTTAAAACAAATGCGGTACGCAGTAAATTAAGCCATCGACAGTGTTGCTAGGATGCCATCACGAGCGCACGCTGAATAGTTTGCGATTGCGCTGCGTTTTTCAAAGGCATACCTGGCGCGGGTGCGAACGTCGTGTGTGACGACTTTATCCGTCGAGTGCACGTCTTTGGTGAGCGGACGCCGCGATCTAGATCAGCGGCGCCGACTCGCGGCGGCGCGATGCTATCGTAAAACAACCGCGCGACAATTGCTAACACCGGCGCCGAACAACAACGCGAATTATTCAAAGAGAGGCATCCAGCGTGTGTCTTTGCCGCCGACTGACCGCCCCGCGCCCTGCGCCCTGCTGCCATTGTTGACATACCGATTTCTAAGAACGTGTAATTTTTTTTAACGCTCATTTCTCCTATGCACTCGACTCGTTGCACGCAGTTTGAGCTTTCAACCCGCAAGACCTATGTTCATGACAAACAAAATGTCGTCTTTGTTTATCTTTGTGGGTAGACTATATACTTGAAATGCTTAACCCTACATGGTCAGACATGTAACCCAACAGGTACATTTGATATCCTTATTAGCTTATTCACGGAACGGGTCGTAAAAATGCCAGAGCACAGTCATCTAGGCGAGATAAAGCTGGACTCGAAACGACTCACGCACGCCCCATTCCGGAGTCGCGTTAGACTTGTACTTAGACGTGGGGACACGTCGGCTGCTCTCGAGTGCTTTCAGATGCTCTGTTTCTGGGAAGACGAGGAGGGGGAGGGGTTGAGGGGAGCGGGATTCCGTCACGTGCGCCCGCACATCTGATAGCGGCCGCCGCGGGGAATGTTGCACGTTCGGGCAAGCCCAGCACGCAAATGCTGTGCCGACTTGCGATCTGTGAGTTGCGAAATTGTAGCCACTTCTAGATCTATGCAACATGAAGTCAGTTTAGGTACCAGTTCATGTCACCTGAGATAGTTAGCAAGAACAGCATTTTCCGTAAATGTGGTTTCATTGGGTGGAGACATGCAATAACCTTCAGCGATATTATCGCTACCATTCCTGAAAAAGTTGTAAACTGGAAGATATTTTACAATCGATTGATTTATCTTCTCAACGTTGATGCTATGAGGCTCACAGAAATACCTTATTTCACTGGAACAACTGGGGCTTAGTCAGAAAATAAGTTTTTAATTAATTACACAAAAGCTCTAGGTGGATGTTGCATTATGTTATCGAAATCATTAAATTTTACAAAAAAAACAGAAATCACAGTTATATTGCCAACACAATGGCACTAAAACGATTTGTTAATACACAAAATAGAAACAAAACTCGTGCTTCTAAATATGAATTTGGCCAAAAAGCGTCACGGCATACGCATGCGCGGAGACCGCCGGGCGCGCTTGCCGCCCGCGCATTCCCGCCTTTTTGCCTGTCACCGCCAGACGTATTTATTGCAACACTGATGGCTGTTAGTGTTGCCAGTTGCCACAGTTGATATTGTTAATAATAGGAACATAATTTTTGGGGATCCAATTTCGGGTATCTATGAGGACTTTTTTCTTCCAGAAAAACTTGTGAAAATCGTAGCCAGAGAACAAATCGCAAAAAAATAATATTTAACCAGATATTAAACTCGACGCTCTGATGATAACCTCTACAGGCTACGGGGCTGGGGCAGGATAACCATCTAAATCAAAGAAGAACCCTTAGTGACGGGGAAATACTTTTTCCGGACGAAAATCTACAAGTTTTCAGTAGTCGGCGATAGAAATACTAACAGCTCTAGCTATATCTGATGAAATTGAGGCAGAAACTACAGAACGCCACCTGATACGATCCTTACAAACTCCTTTTGCCTCGTTTACGTTCACACATCTGGTCATACACGCACGCCGGTTGCGACTACTACGCACCTGACCTTTGTGAAGAGCATCACCAATAAGGTCGCTATATGTCTTCCTAGGGCGTCCCCTCCCGGCCGTCTCCACTAACATCTGTAATTTTTTGGCTTGTAAATACCTTTTGTTAGTCGTCTTTCATTCATCCTCTACATGACCAAACCATTTAGGTAAGCATACTCTTTTCAATTTTTGTCACTACATCTTCTTTCAAACCGCACCGTTGCCTTATCACATCATTTCTCATGGTCACTATTTGTAGTCTACCAAAACTAAAGCTGCTATTAAAAAAATCAGTTAGAAATCTACATCATCATCAAATTCCATTTCTCTAACACGGCAACCCTGATTTCGAAGGATGTTAAAATTTGACAACGATCCTCTCAGCTTTTCAGCAAAACCTGATACAATAGGCTTTAGTATCAACTAAAGCCTATTGTATCAGGTTTTGCTTTCTTATATCCCTTTTTTCATATTCGTTCTCGCTACAATTCATACACGGGAGCTTCTCTGTTGAAACAATAGAATATCATAAGATTCTTACAAAAAGCCGTGGTTATGATACACGTTGTTAAGTCGGCAGAAAATCTATCATTAATATTACTTAGATACAGACTACTATGGCTACTGTACAGGCTAAGCAATAAGGCTTACCTAGACATAGGTTTGTTAGTTTTTCGTGGCGCACCAAATCATCACTAAGTACTAACCTCTACCTCTAAGGCCGCAAATTCGGAGCAGCGTTTCTTGCAGCGTGTAGTCGATAATATTGTGTTTTTAAAATTCCTATAAAACCAAATTAATATTGTTAAATCAATTTGGCTTTAAAGGAATTTTAAAAACACAAAACTTATCGATGTATCCCGCTGCACGCTGCAAGAAATGCTGCTCCAAATTTGCGGTCTAAGTGGTGAGATAAAAACCAGGGGCAATAATTATTCGAAGTAGGTATGTACACTTAGGCCAGCTTGACCACTAATCACTAAATGCATGTTGGCCGCGGCTTCGCCCGCGTGGATGTCAATACTTCCATATTTGAATCGGATTTTTTTTCACAATTTCATTAAATAATAAATAATGTTTATTACCAGTAAAATGAACAAGGTTACAAGTACAACATATTAGTATTATGATACAACATAAAGTGCATTCAGTATTATCTCCTGGCACCCAAACTAGGTTTATAGCCTGTGACTTGGGCACCAGAAATTTTTTTCATTGGTTTTAATTTTTTTTTTTAACTTATTTGTACTAAACACTTATTGTAAGCACTACTAAGATTCACATTAGAATGTATTAACGTTTATAAAAAGGTGTATGACAGTACTTCCGTTTAGGTAGAATGGGGTTAGGTACTTTGATACTACGGGGTTACTTTGATATCAACTTTCGTCTTATGAAAAAATCTAAAGGTACCTATCGATTTTTGGAGGCATCAAATGTTTTTCTTACCGTAAAAATGCCCATTATCCGGTAAACCAACAAAACCTTGTTCACACACCGAATAAAATTAGTTTTCCGGGTATCCGGATGGTTTAGATTCACAACTGGTGTTGCAATCGAGTTCTAAGAAACCGGACCAAGTTTGTCCGCTCAGCTGGTTTTTTTTTGTAATCATTTAAAAAACTATAGGTAGGTAAAACTGTAAATGGTTGGCTATAAATTTTCGGTAGGCAAAAAATAATTATAGGTATCTACACTGAAAAAATGCTCAAAAATACAGCTAAGTTCACAATTTGAAAGGCACAAAGAAAGTAAGAAAAATATTTAATTTAGGACAAAACTATTTCATTTTAATTTCTATCAAATAAGCCTATGCTAGCCTAAAAACCAGTCCACAAGACGACGATATGAATAAATTGCATAAATATTTGGACGCGGGTTATGCCACGCGGACCGCTCCTCCGGGACACACACAACACAAAACGATGTATATGACATAATTGTTTTTGTGGATTGTACGGAATGTTATCAGATTTGCGAACACCGTTAGTGTCATTTTTGAGACATTTTTAGGTCCATATCTTGTAAATCACATTTCGTTTTGAATCGAATTTTTGTTTGCTCCCGAAACTTTTGATGAGATATGATTTTAACTAGCTTCTGCCCATGACTTTGTCCGCGTGAAATTTCTAGTTAATACCCACCACGTTGATTCGCATCACCTGATGTCTGCGCTACGAGTATTACTTCGTTTTCACTTAGCGTTTTTTTCTGACTTTTTTTCTTATTACTCGGCCCCTATTAGGGGTTTTAACGTGATGTTAAATAACCTTTAACCTTTTTCAAGAATTAGGCTATCAAAAACAAAAATAATTTTCCAAATCCAACTGTATGTAAACGTTCCAGAGAGAACATACAAACAAACAAAAAACAAACTCTTTAGCTTTCTTATTAGCATACTTATATAGATAAATAAGTACGTACTTAGGATATAGATCATTTTGTATGTACCTATGTGAGAACAGGGACCTGGTTAAAAGCTACCTAAGGGCGAAGATCATCAACAGGTTCAGTTGTTGTGTTTCTCCTATTAGCTGAAGAATACTCATCGACAGAAGACCCACATAGGACAATTATGCATAGAATTTTTCCAAGGATGTTAAATTTTTTACCATAGACCTTAGTTACCAATTAGAGATCCTAGTTGTTTTTTTTTTTTGCTTAGCTCCTACTGCTGAGCAAAGGCCTCCCCCAAGTCCTTCCGGGAACTCCGCGTCACTTCAAACCAGCAATCGCGGTACGGGCCTAGGTCATCTCGCCACCTCTTTCTGGGCAGGCCATGTATTAGTTGTACAAATTTTTGTATGCCGATGGAACGAAACATTATGCTGTAACAAGTCACCTTTATGGCTGTATTTCAGTCCATGCAAATAAACACAAGCGTTTACAAGCGGTTGATTCGTCTCAAGTTCCTAACATGGCGAAACCATCGTGCTCCATCTTACCTCACTCCTGGATACGAAGTTCTTACACCATTATTACCAAAATCAACAAACTTTTTGTATCATGCGCATCGAATTCATGATATTATTTGAATTTGCTTGAATCTTCAATCGGGCTAAAAAGTGTAGAGAAAACGTTTTGGGTAAAATTGTAAAAAGGCATACAACGCAAGACGATATTTTACAATTTGTCTGGTCCTTTCATAGTCCATTACACACATTTTAAAATTGTACTTGAAAATAATCTGATAGAACATTACGAGCCTTTACTAAACGCTACGAGCACTAATATTGATAAACCAAGCCCAACTTGCAAATGCAAATAACAACATTTCAATTTCCAATATCTGCAGCGCTTTCATAAGTCATAAAGAACAATATACTATCGTCATTGTCATGTGTCGACGTTCGAACAAATACATCAGGTGCGTCATGCTTGCCCAGTGCCTGGTGCTTATAAATCATTGCTCTATGCTTCGTCCTTCAGCCTCAATACGGCGTCCTGCTGTTTAACCTCACAAATTTACGATGCCTCTCGCAGACCAGATGCCAATCGTATTCCCAGCGTTATTTCAACAAAATGCATGTGATTTATACAAAACTCATCGTACGCAATGCTAATATATCTTTTATAACGTAATATTGGGATTGGAAGTGTTGAAAGTGCAGTTTGTGGTGTTGCGAGGAATTACGAAATATGGCATGTAAGTATATTTTGTGCTCTATTATTTTTTGATGATAAAGACCAGAGCAGTCAATGTAGCAGTAGATATGCAACGCATTACTGGATGTATATACCTCTTCAATAGAACACTATGCCGAATAGCGGACGGAGTGTACCTATGAATGTTGTTATTATTAAACAGGTGGATACTACATTCCTTTGTCCTAGCATCCTTAAGTTTACTATAATATAAGCTAATGAGAAGAAATTCAGTAAGAATGATAGTGCAAAAGTAAGCAAACTAGATTTGAAATTTTATGTAGTATTTGCAACTTTTATGACAGCTGCATGTAAACTTCCATAATATGTCAGTGTAATATATGTTAAATTGTATTACGGTGAACATCTTATAAGAGGTCAGTGTCGTGTCTGCAGAATACGTGAATATATCAAAGAATCGCAAGCTCTCCACGTCAAGGCCCCACGATTTCCAACACGAATAAATATTCCTTTTATTCCAATTTGTCAGCTAAGCCACTCTCAGCGGCGACTTATCTCCGTATTCAACGGTAAGCTCCCGCCAAAACAATACGGCAGTATCGTTAAAAAACGTGCTTGAATACAGCATTTATCATCGTTGATTAAATACCATTGTTTTGTATCGGCAGGCTCGGGGTCCCCGGCGTCGTGCTCGTTTTGCGTCTCCCTTCGTGTCTCGCATTGTACCCGCACGGAGACAATAAGTCTGTTAAATTGGCCTCCTATACTCGTTATATTATGTGGCCGAGGAGATCGTATATATGTTCGCTTCGGACGCGTGCTCGCCGCTTGCGAGCCCGACTCTTGTAAATTCTTGCGAGCCAACAAAATTTGTTTTCGCTGCACTTTTATTATGATTTGTTCTAATATCGCGAGCTTCGAGCATTTTTTACGATGGCACACAAGCTGTATCTTTGTCGGTCGTAACGAGAATACATGGAGGTATTGTTAACTTTTCTTTGTACAATTTGCTTATCATATTAGATTCAAACTAAAATTCCGAGAAGACAAAGACGGTATCAAAATAGTGGTACGCCCACGCGCCGTCGGCACTCGCGCTCGCTGAATCACGTACTGCAATTTCCAAATCTAGATTTAGGAAGGAATGGGCTGTGTCGTGTTCTTGAAACTGAATGCATTTCGAAGAAGAAATCTCAGTCAAGTGTCCTATACGTGACAACATACTCAGCCGCGGCGAGACTTCAATGGAGCCACGCGCGTGCCACTATGTTTTTCCAGTTTTTCCACCGGCCGCTGTAAGTACCTGCCATATTATATGATATTATACCTTCACATCCACGCGTACGACAAATAAAAAAACTTGAAACGCTATTAAGACACGTAATGATATTTTTCCGGACGTAGGACTCGCAACAAGAAGACGTTCTGCAGATCATTTTTGCTTATCTTAACGTCGCTAACTCGCAGGAACTTGATACAAAACATCGCACGAATCGGGATCTCCTTTAATTACTGCGAAAACAAATGAGAAAATATGACATAAATTATGATCAAATGCCGCCCCGATTCAATCATTATTATATGAATGATTGTCATAACATAGTCCTAATTAGGAGCGTGGTTCATCTCGAAGCTCATAATTGATTTCAATAAATTAATATCGAAATATGAACATGGTCACATAACGAGATCATGCCGTATCGAGAACGTTTAACAAAAAGGTAGAATGTTGTGGTTGGCAATACAAATGCAGCTCGGACAAATACGAACGTGGCACATGAAAAACTGGAATCTCTCAAGCGTAGTATTAACATGGTTAATTAATTTATTAATTAGCATCAATTAATCGTAATACGGCGGCACGGCGAACCCCTGGATACGGGCGGATAGCTTTTCCGGCGAAGCTTAGTTTTTAGAAGACAATTAGAATGATGTCTACATAATAATAGACGCGATTCCCGCAGCTGCCGACAAGTTTGTTATGAAATGTTAATGCTATCGGCTGCTCCTCGAGGAAAAACTGACTGCGACCGATACGAGCAAATAAACCAGCGGGATTCTGTTTGATTTTCTTATTGTACACTTCTATGAACAATAATAAGTCGCTACGCTGCTCCAGGTCGAAGTTGTGAAAGCGAAGCGAGTGCTCATTGAATACTAATTCAAATATTTGCAACGGATGATGCCTCGGCCCGAGTCAAGTAGACATTGATAAATAAACAGCTGTCAATAGTCTGTCCGGGCGGCGACGAAATTCGAAAATGGTTCGGGTTCATTAATAACCGGAATGGATCGTAAGTCGCGAGCGAGATGATGCTGATACGCTACCTGTGTTCGTGATTAGCCGCCGATGGCCGCGACAGCGCCCGCGCCCTCATGCAACAAATGCATCATACATTACAATATTAATTTAAAGAACGCTTGTTACCAAATCTCCTCTGGAGGCAGACATCTAAACGTTTAATAAATTCTATTCGCGTGTCATGTTTCATGTTTAAGGAAAGCGATAAATCAATAGGGCTCGCTCATGCGGTGTCAAATTCTCCACGATTTATATGTCGTTTAACTCATGATGACAGATTTTAGGAGTTGTGTAGGCATACATTATTTGGTTAAGAACAGCACCTCGGGTTAATAACGGCACGCCGGGAACGCGCCGCGTCCACAAGGTCACAGTTTTATTATATTTTTAGTGGCGATTAGCATAAAGTTTTGCGCGTCGACGCATTTCGTTTTATTGTGGTATTTTATGTTTAGTATTATAAATATTGGCAGTTTCTTCCTCGTGGGTATCAGTACGCGCGATTAGGGTTTGAGCGGCACTTGTCGACTCATTTATGGATCGTATACTTGGTTTACAGGCGCCGTTCTAGATAACGGTGTATTGATGGCTTTCGGATTAGCCCTTCAGCGGAACGTCTGAAGGCTCGACGCGTAATAAAATTAGCGTGTAGTGTTAGTATTGTCGCGGACGGTCGTATACTTTTTATATGTGTTAAATATCGAGTTGGGCCGAGATGTAGATCGGTCATTAGAATGGAATTCAATAAACTAAATGGCGTATGGTATGAGTGAGTGTTCGGCTCGCTACCGTGTCGTATCAGATTCGGTAGCGGCCGACTATCTCGGCCATTACTTTATCATCTCTTATCGAGCAGCGGCTGTGTTCCGAGCCGAACGGCTCAGATGTATCTGTCGATACTTAAATATCATAGAGGGTTATGTTAGTTTTATGTGACCAAAAAAAGTTAAACAACGCTTATCTCATGATCTGCTTGAGTCAGTAACTAGAGGTTAGAATTCGAAGATTCCGTATAAAAAATAAGAGATCGTTAAAGAAATACTTTGCATGTTTTGTTTGAGATATGAACACCAACTCTTGTGGACGAGTTACGTTTTTCAATGTCTTCTCAATGGCTTTGCAATAGAGTTCATTTTGCGATAGTTAAGAAACGGTCTAAGTTTTCAATGATATTTTATTACAATCTCTAACATTGACCTGTTAAACATTGTTTATCCAAATGATTTATTTTCTGTCGTATCATTAATGTTTTTTGGATATGATACATATTGGTGTCCTCGGCAAATGTCATCCTTATTGTTTTTTTTACCATTATTGTAATAGCATCCTAACTATGCTTCCAGTTATCTTTGACAGAGCCTTTTATTATATGTAGGTATGTGTAGATATTCTGTTTATATACAAAAAACAGTATAGGTAGGTATATGTACCCAAGTTCGAAACTTATTTATTGTAAGTGTTGACTTATTGGCTTTTTAATGATTTGCCTAGCCGGTCCTAACCCTTTTGATCTACTTTCAGATTCTCTTTCAGAAATCTGAAAGATGTCAGATTTAACAAGGTGTAATTTAAATAACGCACAACCTTTTAAGGGGTCATTGTACTCATCATTATGAACAACTTTTACTATGGGGCCAAACCTGAAATCGCGAAAAAAAATAAGTAAGTCATTAGAAAGTCATTACCTATTTAAATACTTACAATAAAAAAGTTTTGAACTTGTTCGTAAGTTCTACGTAATTTCTTTCTTTTTCAAATTTTTTTTCTTTAATCTTATTTTTTATTACTGAAAAGTGCTCTAATGTTATTCCAAGCAATGAGATGACGACTTATAATATAATTATAATCAAGTACTTAGCTATCATTCTCTAGAGGAGAGAGGAGAGAGAGGAGCTCGTGGCTAAGTAATAACAGCCGCACGGGTCGATCCATCAGGTTAAGCTACGCTTGCCGGGGTTAGTCAGTGGATGGGTGACCATGTTTACATACCGAGACTCCTCCGTGCCTCGGAAAGCACGTTAAGCCGTTGGTCCCGGCTGTCATTCGTGGATCTTTGACAGTCGTTACAGGTCGTCAGAAGCCCGAAAGTCTGACAACCAGTCTTACCAAAGGGTATCGTATTACCCAGTTACTGGATTGTGGAGGTCAGATAGGCAGTCGCTCCATGTAAAATACTGGTATTCAGCTGCATCCGGTTAGACTGGAAGCCGACCCCAACATAGTTGGGAAAAGGCTAGGCAGATTGATTGACTTAGCTATCATTCTAGCCACCCACCATTCGTTTTACTCAAGAAGGAAATTTTGTTTGTCTTCTTGTCTTCGTACCTACTACTTACCTACTTAGTTAAATAAAATAAAATATTCTATAAATGTAAAACTTACAAACTTACCGTCTAAATTTGGCTCTTAATGGTACCTATATTAGATATATAATTCCGAACTCACTAGCCATATATAAGCCATCAAAGGCTTCTGTGTTTTTTAGCATATAATGATTTAAACTCTGCGATATACATTTTGAACATTAATAAAAAAAAATAAAAAAAAGTTATGAGAAAGCTAAAATAGTGTAGTAGTGGAAAGATAAGTGCACAAAGTTGGCAGCAAGGCTGACTGCCCACAGTGCCCACGATGTCTTGAAGGATCCTCAATCGTAAGAGGCTTTTTTTAATTTTTCTAGACTTTTCAAGGTTAAAACTTTGTACGTAATACATCCCTCCCTTCTAGTGACAGGCAGATTGACTAGTCCCACGAGTAGGTACTTATCTACGTACCTATATCTCCCTATAGCTTCAGCACTTCAGCAGGTATCAAACCCCTTCTCTCATTCTGACATTAACGACTACCCTATAAATTTAACCCACTAAAAAGCGTGAACACACATTATGTTTAATGAATCCATAATCCTAACCAGCCCAGCCTCCTAAAATTAATTTATAATCATTATAACTTATCATAATTAAATATTGGTTTTGTAAGTGGTGAAGCGGCGGGGTGCTCCGGTGGCGCTACCGAAGTCCCCGGCCCCCAGGGGAGCACCCAGATAATCCCACGGTACCAAAATATTCAAGAATGTCAGTTTTAAAAAAAGTAATTTTTTGCTTCGAATTCCGAGCGGAAGTGAGGTAAAGATTTTTATCATAGTTTTATGGTAAAGTTTGATTGTTGGATGTTGTTTTATTACATTTGTTGAGAACAAAAGCTTTTGATGCGAACGGTAGGAGAGAACAGCAGCTTGACAGCATAAGAGCCTGTTGGCTTAGGTCAAAATAACAATCATAACAGCTGTAGGTAGGTAGGTAACTCTGTAGGTAAGAAATCAAAATTAAGTCATATATTCAAACTAGGCTGAGACTCAGCACTTTTCGAACGTCAAAAGTACATAAGACAGTCCTCAAAAACGCCCGCTCTTCACCATTTTCTGGTGTTGGGACGAAGTGGCGCGAAGAATTTTCCAAACCCCGGTTGAGGGCAAATGATTATGACTATCTGACAGGAAAACTTCTAACAAAAAATATAGATAGAGAGGAAATTACAAAGAGTGATTGATGCTTAAAATAACATTTTCAGGGTATGAAGTACTAACCCTTTTTGTTACCTAAGAAAAAATAGAATAGAAAATAAAATTAATATAGGCAATATGTTTTAAACATTAGCATTTAGGGCTCTATCAAAACTATTTATCAAGTGCACATAACTTCTCACACAAAGAATAGTTAAAACAAACTTCCTAGAAGACCAGTCGATCAGAAACAAGCGCACAGCGATCATCACTCACAGCTTTTCACTTATCGCTACTTCGGGGAAGAAAGGGCGTAAAAGCCACTTTTGGCCAAAATGAGTTAATAATGCAACTTTGTTTAGTTTTCGACGCTCTATCGATCTGTATATTTAAAATTTCAATATTCCCAAAAAAATGGCTTTTACCCCCATGATTTTTTTCTCACCAAAACCATTTTTATTAAAAAAAATTGACGTATATGACATTATTTAATTATTTCAAATTAATAAGGGCGTATCACCATAGTATGAAAGAATATTTGGTCGTAAATACAATATTTATTACGTAATGACTTTTACGACATTTTTACTTGGCAATTTAAATATGATTTGGCTTTTACGCCCTTGCACAAAAATAAAAACTTGGAGTTACAGCATTCAAATCGTAACAATAACAATTTCTTTAGTCTA
The DNA here is from genome assembly GCA_946251885.1 of Cosmia pyralina. NCBI lineage: Eukaryota > Metazoa > Arthropoda > Insecta > Lepidoptera > Noctuidae > Cosmia > Cosmia pyralina. Next base: position 21,671,949 of record OX276344.1, read on the forward strand.
AAAATTGGAGAGATAATCATGTCATTTATCGTTGTCTCTTATGCGTACGTTAAACAGTCTTACAATGGAGTGAGATAGAAACATAATTTATTTAGCCAATAAAGCGCGCGCGCTGCCGACGACACACGCACAAACACAATCGCAACCTGCATGTACACGACTTACCACAAGTGAAGTCCACGTGTCCAATCTTGTCAGTCTGTCAATCGCAGTTTCTTTACCGGATTGTTATTGTTTACGTTCCGTTTGAATATTAATACAGTGCGAATAAGTTACTTGTTTAATTAAAAAAATGGATAATACGAAGCCGAAAGCCTTGGATTCCTTGCTAAAAAGAAGGAATATCGTTAATGCATTATTACAAAGCCGTCGTCGTTCATTTCTTGATTTTTTGAGATTTTTTGTCGCTGCCTCATTTTAAAACAGTAGTAGACCAATTACTAGATACCGACGAAGAAGACGATGTAGTAGAGGAATTAGAATGAATGGGTACTTATCTACATTTTAATTTCATTAGAATAATGCATGAATGATTAATAAGTAGAAGAAAGATTTATTTTACAAATTATAATTAAAAAAAAAGGTTAAACAAATAAGAAAAAGAAAAAAATATATAAGAAGAGAAAGAAGATGAATAAAAAGAAAGTAAAAGATAAAAAAAATAAAGAAGAATACGATTACAAGCAATAAAATTAAAAAAGTAAGAAAACGAAACAAAAAACAGAAAAGGAAATAGAAAAAAAAGAAGATTACTAATTATTGTCAATTTGATTTGATTTATGAATGAATAAAACTGATTTGCATCTTAACTAAATTTATTTATTTAATACACCAATACCTACCTAGTAGAATAAATTACAAACATACCATTATTTTATACTATTTTATCAATTTTAGTTAATTTATTTCTTAATTAATTAATATTAGATGATAGTAATTATTTATCACAGTTAACTTAAAATTTAAATTAATGAAAATAATCAAAGTTCAATTCAATTAAATCTTTTCTTTTGTTTCACTATTCATGAATCGTGTGCATTTAACTTAACAGGTAGGTAACCTAATTCGTTATAATAAATTTTGTAATATAGAACTATGATAAATCAGATAATAATAATTATTATGCTATTATTTTGAGCTTCTATGCACCTTAATTTCAATATTCACCACATTAAATCTTACAAAATTATAATAATTGTAGGTTTACTCACGATAATTGTTATAAGTGGTGCAGTCATTACGACCTTTTCACTGTCTAAAGATGGTTTATACGACACGATGTATGTTAGCATTATAGATATTTGTGGATTTACGTCCTATAGTACGTATTTATAGACGGTATAAAAGCCATTTTTATTAAAATTTTGGGTCGTAAATCCATCCTATCTTCTAAACCATAAGGTCTACTTAAAATTAAGCTTCTTGATATTAAAGAGCACTTAAATGCAAGTAAATATCACCAATTCATTCGAATTTAACTCTATTGCACAAAAAGTTATTTTCCAAAATTTAAAAAAAAAAACGTTTTTTCGCTGCCCTGTAAAGTTGCTATTTTGGCTTTTACGCCCTTTCTTCCCCGAAGTAGCGTAATATAATGATGTTAAAAATGTTACCTAACAGACCATCTTGTCCACCCATTGTACTCAATAACAAACAAGAAGAAAAAAAAACGTAAAAAATGACTTCCAATTTATTTAGAGTATAAAAAAGTCACATCTCTCCTGACACCGACTTGGGCGTCCTCCTTTGCTGCCATCCCTCTTGCACCATTCTTTTTTTTAAACGCTTTGACATTTGGGAGTCGGGTCACTTATTAAATTAGTCTTTGTATTTAAATTAACGATTAATTTGTACGTATGAGTGCTTCTGAATGATTTTTGGACGTTTTTATATGATGCAACAAAGTTAGGAGACAATAATTACCTTGTACAATTAACGGTTTTTTAAAAGTTTTCAGGATATCGGTTGAAAGATTTGTTATGGTTGAAGGTGAAAATGATACTTCTCAAGTGCAGTAGCAATATCGGTATCATTTAAAGTATTTTTTTGTTTTTATATATGCGCTGTCCACAATACAAAACGTGAAGATATATTTTCTTATAAAGAAATATGGCTACTAATCACGCAACTTTGGCACAAGTGTTTTGTTTCGTGCTATAATTTTTAAAATTACTGTTGCGGGTTGTGTGCTAATTGTTTACCGACTGCCCAGTACATAAAGTTTACAAACGATATAGTTTTTGAGGAAAAGAAATAACTACAATGTGCAAAAATGTGCTCCTATGATATATTGCATGTATTTTCCATTCACATTTCATGTTCTAACTTTTTTATGAGCTTTAGGTTTTCAAATCGTAAACTTTTTCAATTGACATTATGGTGATCCCGTTAACTAAGTCAATCTTGCCTATCCTTTTCTCAACTATGTTGGGGTTGGCTTCCAGTCTAACATGATGCAGCAGAATACCAGTATTTTACATGGAGCGACTGCCTATCTGACCTCCACAATCCAGTAACTGGGTAATACGATACCCCTTGGTAAGACTGGTTGTCAGACTTTCGGGCTTCTGACTACCCGTAACGACTGTCCAAGATCCACGAATGACAGCCGGGACCAACGGCTTAACGTGCTTTCCGAGTCATGGAGGAGTCTAGGTATGTAAAGATAGTCACCAATCCACGGACTAACCCCAGCAAGCGTAGCTTATCCTGATGGATCGACCCGTGTGGCTGTTATTACTTAGCCACGAGCTCCGCAACTAAATATCTACAGCTAAGTAAACAAATAACAAATGACGTTCCAAATGTAGCAGAACTTTTCTCCCACGGGGTGATGGGACATGGGACCCGTTTTAAAATAACTAACATTCCCGAAGCCGTATTAAATTTACTAACCAACAATACCTCAACACAATGGACATTCTATCTAAAAATCGTCCGAGAACAATCCTACATACAGCTAACATCCGATTTCAAGTTCTTGGTAACAAGTACCTACACTCGAGAGTAACTGATGTCCAACATTAATCCTAATGTACGTATCTAAACGTCGTTTGATCTTCACAAAAATATTTCAATGCGTCCGATAAAAGGTGGAAAGAAAAAAGCCCGGTCGAATGTGGCACGGCGGTCGTAAGGTACCCAGTACTTCTCGGAAACCACGCGGTCACCGTCATATCACGACCGTAAGGCAGGCCGCACTACCTTACGAATACCATTATCGATATTATTAACCAATAATGTTTCATTTAATTTTATCGTAAATAGCGAAATTGTTATTTTATGCCGCAAGGACTAGCTGACTGGTTTGCAGTATTTTAATTGTTATGTTTGGCTGTGTTGCGTTTTGTATCGCTAGCTTTAACTTGGCAGAAAATAAAGTTTAACTTTTAAGAAACAAAAGCATATTTGGATATCCTTAAATAAAATGAAAATGATCGATAGAAAAAGTCAAGAGGCAAGGCTTTGTCCATCACTAAACCCATAGAGGCGCAGGGGCACGACAGATGATCAGTCATGCGCGAGATGCTGCCCGATAAGCAAGCGGTAGCCGCTCATTAATCTACCCACTCCCCACTCTAACCCACCACTTTACCAATTAACCGGACACGACTGTACATAGGTATCTACGGTTCCAAGAAACAGATACAGTTATCCTAAAATATCTGACAGAACAACAAATATCTAATAGGAGCCACAGACGATGTGACAATATTACAAGATTTATGACACCTATTACGTGAGTCATATTTCATTTGTCATATTCAAAAGAGCCTGACAAAAAAACTGTGCTACTTGAATTATCATTTAGGACTTAGAAAAAAGTTAGCAAATTGATGTAGAGTCCGAAGAATGGGTGATATAGAAGCGATTTAAATGTTAAAGTATGAGTATAAATCAGAATCCGAAATTAAAATATTTTCAATAATTTATTTACACAGTCAGTGTCGAATATTTTATGGAGTCATAAACGTATTTCATTCTCCTTCGTCACTTTCATTGTCCGAGTCAATAAAATTAAAATTATTGCCCATATTACGTAAAAAATGTTCTTATAGTGTTATTAATCTCACACGTACTTCAAGTGGTCAACGAGGTTTTGACACCTAACGGACAGCGAACGTCTTTACGAATAACAGTAAGGTAATGAATATAAGTGAACGTAATACTTATTCCGTCGGAAACCATAAGGGTTCATAACGTTTGTAACTTACTGATATTGCCAAGTTTAAGTGGCCTACTTCATATTATAACTATGTTGGTACATTACACGCGGACGCAGCGATTTTAATGTCGTTCGGTAGCAATCATAACGCGGGCGACGCTCCGGCAGTTACTGAAGAGAATTTATCAATCAAGTGGCGAGTTTACGAGTACCGTCGCCTTAATGTTGTAGCAGTAAAACGCTGCGTTTGTTTAATGGAATTCATTCGGGTAATCATTGTAAGCTCGCCGCGGGCGGCCGCTGCCGAATTTGAACCTACAACTGTCTTATACCCTTTGTTGACCACCGAATATAAAATCCATATTCGCAAAGATAATTAAATGCAAAATTATGATTTGCTGAAATCGGAACAGTGTTAAAACTCTTTTCCTTGTTATTCAAAAGGTTGTTCAAAATAAACAAAGCGAGAAACGGGTTGTCTCATGGTCGATACAAGACTGCGTAAGGGCTGAGCTCAATGTAAAAATAAATGAAATTTCTAGGCATTCTTGCTGTTTAACGCACAGATATATCGTAGTCAGTAGCCCTATCCATCATCCTTCTCAGATTAACAACGGTGGAATGGAACCTTATTAACTGTGTACTTACCTGACGAGCAATGCAGGCTCTTGCGCAGAAATAATGTGCATGGAGGACATGTCAAGCACGTTACTCTTAGATAAAAAAATATTTGTTAAAACGATGAAGCTTCAAGAATTTCTTCTTTACAGTGGTGCTTTTACAGGTACAAATCTTCCGTGCACACACCCGGACCCGGAAAATCTATCTGTAGGTACCTACTTACGCCCTACCGTATGAATATTTTCTTTGGTGTTGGAATAAAACTCACGACCCGTAAGCTTAAGTCACATTTTCAGCCACTGTGCTAACCATACTTCGTACTCATACTTGTGAATGTAGGTACCTAAGTAAATAGTTTACAAGACTTTTCCCAAAATTTTTAAAGCAGTAGGTACTCTGTCTTTGACCTTAAAATGAAAATAAAACATGATACTTTTAATGTTTTGGCCAGTTTTAGCAGTTTTCCTTTTTATCCTCCGTGGACTGGGACCATCATAGCAGTCGATTAGATTACCTTCTATTGGTGAACTGTAGGTACATAATAGGTTGGGGAAAAAGTTTCTTCGCATTTTTTAAGAAAATTCAAAACATTTTTTAATATACATTATTTACATTTATCTAAAGTATGTAGGTACCATTTTGTTCGATAACTTTTTGCCATCTTGTAGGTAGGGACATGATCTCAATGCTATAGAAATTTTGGGACTTCTGATCAAAATACCGCGACAAGTGGTTTTGGCAGTCCTCTCGTGATGTTAACCTAACACTGCCTAAAGAATTCTGAAGAGACCGAAACAAATGGAAATCTGAAGGTGCAAGGTCAGGACTATACGGCGGATGCATTAACACGTCCCAGCCAAACTATCTTAATTTTTGCTGAGTGGCTAAAGATCTGTGAGGTCTAGCGTTGTCATGATGAAAAACCACACCCTTTCTGTTGATTAATTCCGGCCGCTTTCTCTAAACTTATTGCTTTAATCTCATCAGTTGTTCGCAGTAGAGTTCAGAATCGATGGTCGTGCCTGGTGGTGACAGCTCATAATGAATAATGCCCTTCAAATCCCACCACACACAGCATCACCTTGTTGCGAGTTAACCCGGGTTTCGCCACAGTTTGTGAAGCCTGGCCGGCCTTTGACCACGACCTTTTTCGCACGTTCTTGTCGTATGTGATCCACTTTTCATCACTAGTTATCAGCTTCTTCAAAAATGGTTCGCTTTCATTACGTCGTAATAAAGAATCACAAATGAGTACACGGTTAATTAGGTTTCTTTCAGTGAGCTCGTGAGGTACCCAAATATTGAGCTTTTTTAAGTAGCCAGTTTTTTTCAAATGCGCCAAAACTATTTTGTGGTCAATTCCCAGTTCTTCAGCTACGTCGTAACTGCTGATATGCCGATCTTGCTCCACTTTTTCAAAAATGGCATCCATTTTATCCGTAATAGGGCGACCAGAGCGACGTGCATCTTTGACATCAAAATTTCCGGATTGAAAACGCTTAAACCAAATTTGTGCTACTCTCACAGACACTGCACTGGGTCCATAAACATCGCAAATTTTTTTCGCGGCTTGCGTTGCATTTTTACCTTTTTTGTAGTAAAATTTTAAAATGTATCGAATTTCTTCATTAGATTCACTCATCTTGACAGTACGAAAAACAAATGAAAATCACACATTTTCCTAATTTGAATTTGGAATTATGTTCTTTAAAATTTAAACTTTCAATGATACCAAAACCAGCCAGATACAAATAGTATAGCCAAAGAGATTTTATTTTAAGTTCATACATACTATAATGCGAAAAGACTTTTTCCCCAACCTAATATATATATATATATATAAAATATACAATATATTTTCAAGTAAACAACTGAAAATCTTTCACCTCAATACCCAAAGTTCACCCAAAGCTCAGAGACAAACAGAAGCCATTACAAAAACATAATATTTGGATTTTATCTCCTAATGTGCGATATCCTTATCAATCAACTACCGAGGATCACCAATTAACACACGATACTTTTTAATTTACATCATGATAATTAAAAATAAAGACCGCTGCAACAAAACTAATATCCAAATTAATACATACCTCATATAATATTAATAAATACGGGTCGGAGTGGTCACATCTACTTAATTTAGACGATTTACCGTATTTCGGATAGCGACGGGTACCTTCGGTCGATTCTCGGAAGTCGTAAACGCTCGGCATGGTTGCGCGGGCGCATTTGTAGGTACATATCATCCAGCTTTCTACGTATATGTCGCTGGATGCTGGCGTTTCGGTCGTTTACCCGAAAATCCGGATGAAAAAATATAAATAATGGTTTGATTTGGTAAATAAGTGGTTGGATGTGGGTGTCTCGATTCCAAGAAGTCGGGAATGGCGCAATGAAGAATAACTCCTGGTGGCCAGCACAGGTGTCAGCTAAAAAGATAAATTTGGACAACATGATCTTATTTTACTTTAGATTAGGTACCTAATCTCTTCCGGTTTTTATAAAGATTTCCACTTTTCCCTGTAGATGGAAAATTCTCCGCATTTTCCGAAATTTAAAAAATCCGCATTTCCAAACCTCTAAATGAAAAATTAATGTCTTGAATGTCGTGGAAATTCATCTAGTAGGTACTTTTGGACAGCAGTGGCGGCCCAGTGGTAACGGCCCCGACTTACGAGTTGTAGGTTGTAAGTTCGAACCCAGACAGGCGATTTAATTTGTGTAAATTATTTCATCATCATTGCTCTCAAAACGGTGAAGGAAAACATCGTGAGGAAACCCGGATGTCCTAGAACCAAAAATTCGAAGACATGGTGACATTACCAACCCGCAACTGGGCCCGCGTGGTGGATTATGCCCCACTCCCTCTCACAGACAGGAGGCCTTTGTCCCAGCAGTGGGAACATTATATGCTGATTTATACTTATGCTTATTATGCTTAGGTACTTTTCAATTTTGCCCTGCACATAGACAAGGTCGGAAACTTTGTTATGTAGATGATCAATTTCCCTCACATGATTCTTAACTCTGCTGCATCATAAATAGCGACAGCCCACGTTTTTAATTCTGCCATTACCATGAAAATATGGAAAATGTATTAGCGGAAAGTCTGATCTTTAAACGTCATAATTTATTGGCTATTAATAATGGAGATGTAGTTTTTGCATAGTAAGATGGACATGAAGGCATGCCGCAGGTATTCAGCTGATCTAAATAATAACTGGACTTGTACGTGCGCAGTGTCTTCGAGCATCCGCTTAGCATTACAATGCGGGTGAAGAACATAATTGTTTTTCTTCGTACTTAGTTATTGTAACCTAGAAGTGAATATTGATTAGCTGTTCTTAGATCTGTGTTTCTATTAGCTTAAGCTGTCTGCTGTTCGATATGTAGCTGCTTCTTATTGTGAGAAAAGCTCTCTTTTGAAATTTCTAAAGTAGGTATATGCTGTGGAATTTAGGGACAAACACCCATCCCAAAAAAACCGGTGCGTGTCGGGCCAAGCACAATGAAGGGTTCCGTAGTTGAAAAGAATTTATCCCAAAAACAAACGTAAGAGGCCGTACACGAAATTTTTTCAATTTCGCTGATTTACGTAATTTTACAGGTATAATACTATATTTCTATAAGTTTTAATGCACTAAGTATATGAATGAGCATTTCAATTATGATCTAATGTATGAGCTACTTTTTTATTTTTATTATTTAATTTTGATTAATCGACCTAAACCGGCGACTGTTTTGTGAATTTTTGCTGTAAGAGGTTTAGAATGTAAGGAAGAATTTTTACTACTTTCATATAAAATTTTTGAGTAAACAAATATTTAACTGAGTCAAACTATAAAGAAAATGGGCAAAGAATTGATTTTGATTTTGGCTACTTAGAACTCTCGTTCACAAAATTAAAACAACAAAAATAAACTTCAGCTCAAAATCAATCCATTTCTTAAAAAAAAAAGCAAAATATTAAAAACATTTCAAAATTATGTGTCGGTCTTATTAAATACCATCTTCACTAGTTATGTAGATGTAGAATCCTATTTCTACAGGAGCTGCAGCTAATATTCTACACTAAGGTGAATGGGGTGGCGTTTACAACAATCAATAATAGTCAGGCAGTAAATCCAGTCGTTATTTACCAAAATGTCGAAATCAAGCAATGGTTTGTCGCATTCCTGCGTTTTGTAAAGTATACGAGAATTATGTTTTATTCATAAGCCACTATAATGTACGTCGCAAATGTTTCTGCAATGTCCTACAACTAGGTATACCTAAGTACTTACTTAATAATAAATAAATATTCTGATGGGAAAACAATAACTTGTTTGTTTGTACTTTCGGTATAGGTAGGTACCTAACTATCTACCTACTCGTGAATGCTTGCCAAGACCAGACATCTTTTTTTTCTTAACCTCTGAAAATAATGTTTAGTAAGTTTTACAAGTAGGTACCTAAAACACATTCAAAGTGAAAAGTGGGTACCTAAACAATCCAAGAACAATTTAATTTTTTATTTTATAGAAGATTTTTATTTAGTTGCTGAATTTTAAATCGACTTTTCTCTGGCTAACCTCAGTCCAAATCTATCAACCAAAAACATTCCTACTAGCCCAAAAGCTTCCCATACAACACGATCCATTCAAATAAACGACGTCAGAAATCAGAGTGAACGCACAGCTTATGGCGCACTCCATTTCCATGTCATTAAGCGGAGCGAGTGTCGAACCAACAGCTTATTAATATCGTGTAGCGGTCAAAAGTTAATCGGCTTCAAGTCTCTCGTATCACCCACGAAGATTCATCACATTCGTCATTATTCACATACAAATTATGTAATTTCAATAAATGGAGCTTATTGAATAGTGATGAGCGTCGGTAGGCCTCGACGGGACCCCTGGAGAGAACCTGCACTCAACAAACTATCTCTTACCTTATCGTTCACCAACCCATCTAAACTTCACGCTCCATTACCGCTTTAATCCGACCTTTTATAAAAATCTCAGCATAAACTCCGCAATGTATGATAATCATGCATGTTTAGTGAAGTGAGGATAAGTTCCATGGTAGATTGTTCTCCCAATATGCACTTAGATCCTCATTGTCTAAAATAAATGTATTTTGTTTGGATAAATCGTGCGAGAGGCGCGGAGGTCGCGACGAGTGTTAATGAATCTGAACTTTATAATAAGTAGAATGGGAACAACAAATATACATAGAACAAGTGCATCTATTGCCCGGTTTCTGATGAGTTCTTAAACGGAGCTTAAACTCTCAGTAGCAGTTGCAGTAAATTATCTACTTAAACTCTCAGTAGCAGTTGCAGTAAATTATCTACTTAAACGAATTCCTTCCTTACGCTTGGTTTTTGAGGTCCTCATAATTCACTCGACTTTTAAGCTAAATACATTCTTCCTTAGCGTTTAATTCAGAAACACGATATCGAACCAATATCACTATTGAATGGATAAACTCCGTAATCAGAAACCGGGCAGCAAAGCATCAGATCCTACATATTGCAAACATTCAAAACTTTGATAGAATAACATTGAACTTTTAATTGCCTAACTGGACATCAAAGGTTAACTATTTTACCTGAGAATGTTTCTCATTCATGAGAAAATTTACTTACCTTAAAATTACCTACCGATCTTAGTCATGCCTAAATGCTTCATTTTTAGAAAGCATCCACCAGGATTCTCCTAAAAGCTCTTTGGCGACTAGATCAGAGAGCTTTCAAAAGTAGAGTTGTTCTGATCCTTACTTACTTGCTACATAGGCTCACATTCAACCTTAGATGCACAAAACTAATTCGAAAGAGAACACACATATGTAATTTATCATAGCTGTTTAAGAAAGCAGTACAATAATAAAGCGTTAAGTGCTTAGCGACTCCACACGTCCATAATTGATTTATAGGCAAATATTAAATCTGTTCTCGCCAGGCCCCCTCATGACTAATGACCGTAACCGTGACGTAACTGTTTAAGCTTTTGTTTTTCACCCATTAATTCAACTCATGCGCACTTGTCAGTTGATTGACGCACTATTTTGTGCACAATGGGACATGTGAACTTGTTATAAGGCAGCATAGAAATACATATTAAAATGAGCGAGGAGCGAGTTTATGTTTCAAAATTGAAATCAGTCTTTGAGAGAATGTAAGGAGCATGTTGTATATGACCTTACATAACACCACCAGCAAAGGAATGCAGCTTAAAACTCAGCATAATTAATTTAGATGCGAGCATATCAATCACATGTGTATGGTGAATATAAAATGTCAACATTTTGTCGGAGCGCAAGAGCATCACACTTATCAAAACAATACAAAACGCGGGATGTAGTCGATAATGATCGCGGCCACGACAACCCTCTAACTCCATTTTTTGTGGGTTGACATCGCGCTAATAATACTCATGAGAAAAATGCGCGCCGGACCGCCATCATCTTCCTTTTGTTTTTAATTTCTACCTCAGTGGCACCGATTTAATTGGGCTCAACTCGAGCGAGCGCACCTTCGTATTTCACCTCGGCTCGCTTCATTTGAATATTTAAAGCATTTCGGGTCCCCGCCGTATTATTTTGTTTATTTACACAATATTTATATATTTATTTCAGTGCCGGCGTCATTTATTCGGTGACGTGACTTACCGATGTCGCGTCCTTCCCAGTATCGACATAGTTAACGCGGTGAATTCTCTCGCGTTCCATTTAAAAGTTTGGAGTTCTTTCTTTGGTTTGTCTTTTTGTCCAGCCGCGTCGCTGCCGCGTGTGGCGAGCGCTGCTCTTCGTTGTTTTCTCGCCAGCCCTTATCTTCGACAAGATTGCTCGTTTTTAAATGAAGTTATATCGTCCCGATTGAACACCGAACCACGGAGGCGAGGCGAATTTTTAATTAGTTTCCGAAGATAGAGAATTTTAAGGAGGAATGCGGGAGCCGTGTTGGCAGTGCGCGCGGATATCTTAATTGAGACGAACGCACCGTTTCGAACACCGAGTGGCGATTTGTTAAATACTGCAAGATTAATTATGAGTTAAAGACTTAAATCGACGTCCGTGCAGCGGTGTGCGCTAACTGAATGTGCTGGTATTCGCTAATGAAGAGAATTAATGAACGCCATTTTTCGTAGTGCCATATTGAAGGATCGCGTGTAGCCGCTGCGCAGCCCCGTCACGTTACTGCTACGCGATTATTTCATTAGCGATGATACTTGTAGAAAAAGAATATGACTCACATTAACTCTACGTGTTCGTAAATGACCGTCTGACAATGTAATTAATATTTATTTATTTAAGTAAATGAATTGAAATGCAAAAACAAATAAATGGGAAATATTACTTCGTAGGCACAAGAGCTACGACATTGAAGCCAATGTTATCCGGGTCCCTGGCGATAAATTGACGGCAGACCTTCACCGCATCTTCCAGAAGACTATCCGGAGTGGTAGCGCCGTGGTTTATAGGATAAGACTTGCGACCATCCAATTCAAACAACTGGCCGTCCTTGTGGATGAAAGTAACGAAGTGATTGTTGACAGTTTCCTCAGCCTCGCCGCCTGGTTCGTTTCCCGTGCGCACTATCTCTCTATAGGCGTTCAGAATAGCGACAGAGTTCTCAAGAAGCACTCCTTTAGCAGACGCATCGAGGTTCTTGGCTTCGTCCAGGTAGCTCTTCAATAAGCCGTCGTTGAGTTCAATGCGCTGCGAGTTGTTCGCGATGCTGTGCACCAAGGCTATGGTTCCACAGACGTTGCTAAGGACTTGCTTCAGATGGAACACATCTTTCGGAGGCTGTAGGCCTTTGGTTTGCAGGTCTTTCTCCTGGTCGCAGCGATGTTGTTCATAGGCGTCGGAAAGCGGGAAGAGCAGGACTACGGCTAGCACAGGCCGCGGGACCCAGTTCAAAGCGTCTTCTTCTAAACCGATCACGTCAACCATGCGCCATTTTTCAGACACACCCAACTTCTGCAAATACTTATTCATGGTTTCCGGGTTGGATTCCATAGGTAATGCGACTGCCATGGTGCGTTATTATTCTAATGGATTATTAATTAAAATCTAAGAATTTTATCGAAGAAAATGTTGCAAATGTCATTCACGCACTAGATGTCAATTTTTCTTCTTTTTCTTTGGCTTAAAATATTCGTAGTTTGTTATTGGATCTTAGAGGTTTTTCTTAAATAGATTTTAATACGTTTTAAGTAGTTTAATAGCCTCAAAAAAAAAAAATACTAGATACTTACCTAATAAAAATCCCATTATGGTTTGTTCTGATTGACCTCTGAATCAACTAAGGTATACCTACCTTTTTTTTTTTTTTTTTTTTTGTGGATGGGAAGTCATCAAATGACTTCTCCCGCTCTGGGCAGAGGCGGGAGGGCGTGTCAGACTTTTACTGACTAAAACCCACCCATGTTCCTTCAGCTGCCCGTGCCAGGGCCACGGTATCTCTTTCGAACTACCCGCGACCCCGGCGGCATCGGCCCAATTGACCCCGTCACTGCTGACATCTCTTTGAGGCGCGCGTGGAACACAACGCGCCGTCGACCCGGGCCTGGTCCTTACCGGACGGCGAGCTGCCCATTACTCGTCGTCCGCAAGCCCGCGCCTACGGTGGCCGGGAATCGGCAATCGATTCCCGCCGCCCAGGGCGTCTCCTACGGCGGCTAGGGGCGCGAGGGCGCGGCTGTTGCCTCTCCCTCACGCGTTCCGCTTCCTCCTTCGCGAGCATTACTGCTTCGCAGAAGGAGGTGACGGCTTCCCATGCACTCTCGCTCCGCACCATGGCCTGGACCAGGTTTGGACGCGAGAGATCGCCGCCGCCGATCGCCTCCGTGAGAACACGGCGGTGCTCCGCCCAAGCCGGGCAGACCTCCACTGTATGCTCCACCGTGTCCTCCGGGCGATCCACACAATGGTGACACCCGGGCGTTTCCTCCCGCCTTATCCGAAACAGGAACCTCCCGAAACAACCGTGTCCGGTGAGGACCTGCGTCAGGCGGAAGGTGAGGACGCCGTGGCGCCTCTCCAACCACTCCTCAAAGAGGGGACTTATCGCCGCAATTGTGGCGTGCCCAGCGCTGGGTTGCGACAATCGCACTCTCCATGCCGCCATGAGATCCCGCCGGAGCTCTGTCCGCTGTACCGTGATTTCTCGCGGCAGCGGAGTTACGCCCCGGCGTTTCACCTCCTCGCGCCACTCCCACACGTGCGCGAGGACTTTTGCCTCCAGATCCCATGGCGGTAATCCGGCAAGGAGGCACGCCGCCTCACAGGAGACCGTGCGGTATCCCCGGACTAGCCGGATGGCCATGACCCTCTGGGACGCGTTCAACCGGCGGGCTGGTCGCAGCCTCAGGGAACGCGCCCACACCGGTGCCCCGTAAAGGGCCATGGACCGCACGACCCCCGCGTAAAGCCTCCGGCAGGAGGCGTTTGGACCCCCCAGATTGGGCAGGAGCCGCTTCAAGGCAGCCCCGGCCCGCTCCAGTCTGGGAGCCAAACGTCGGAAGTGCTCCACGAAGTTCCACCGGCTGTCGAGGACGAGTCCCAGGTACTTCATCGTCGACTCAACCCCGATGTGAACCCCTCCTACCGTTATTTGGGAACCCGACGGTGGCGCGTTCCGAGGACCATGAAAACACATGACCTCGGACTTGTGCAGGGCCACCTCGAGTCCCAACTGCCGGATCCTCTCTACGATTGTCGCAACCCCGCGTGTCGCTAGTTCAGCCGCCGCCTGGTGCGACCTCCCCTGCGCTAGGACCAGCGTGTCGTCAGCGTAACATACAACGCTGACGCCGCTAGGGAGGTCGGCGCGCAGCACCCAGTCGTACCCGATGTCCCACAGATGTGGCCCCAGGACCGATCCCTGTGGGACACCGCACGACATCTCTCGCCGGTTCCACTCTCCCTGATGACCGGGGTAGCTGACGGCCCTGTCCGTCAAATAGGCCTCGACCACTCGACGGAGGTGGGTTGGCACCCGGTGATACCGGAGTGCCTCCCTGATGCAACTCCAGGGCAGGGTATTGAAGGCGTTGGCGATGTCTAGAGACACCGCCAAGACGACCCCACCCCGGGCCACAGCATCCCCCGTCGTGAGGGCTCGCACGCGCATGATGGCGTCCACCGTAGAGCGCCCCCTGCGGAAGCCAAACTGGCTCTCCGCCAAATCCGGCCCCTCCTGCACCAGCCACCCGGCGAGGCGGTCTGCAATGACTCTTTCAAAGAGCTTGCCCACCTCGTCGAGCAGCACGATGGGCCGGTAAGCGGACGGAGAGTCCGCAGGGCGCCCCGGCTTCTTAATGAGGACCAGTTTCCCTGTCTTCCAACGAAGTGGGAACTGGCCCCTCTCCAAGCATGCGCTTAGGAGCCCCCCTAGTCGAGGCCCGAGAGCCCCAAAGGCCAGAACCCAAGCTCTTCCTGGCAAGCCGTCGGGTCCTGGGGCGGTATTTTTGGCACTCAGCCTACGTACCGCCGCTCTCAGCTCTACCTCGGTCACTTCCGGGGCATCGTCGTCGTCGTCGGTGATGTAGTCCGCATCGGGCACCGCAGGAGGCGGAGCCATGGGCGGGGGAGTATGTTCCCCTCGCGAAGGGAACAGAGCGCTCACCACGTCCTCCACGAGCTGCGGCCGGAGACTCTGCGTCAGCGGGGGAGCCCATGGGCGGAGTTTATCCCGCACCATTTTGTAGGGGCGTCCCCACGGGTCTCTGTTCAGAGTCCCCAGCGACTCCTCGCGAGCCAGACCCCTGGCCCGCGAGATCTCCGCTCGGAGGGCGGTCTTCGCCGCTCTGTACCCCTCGTACAGCTCCGCCTGAATGGCTTCCGTATCCGGTGGGCGGATACGGAGCCTGCGGTGCCTGGTGTACCGGTGCCGCGCAGCAACGCACGCCTCGCGCAGAGCCGTCAGCTCCGGCGACCACCAGTACACCTGGCGCCAAGCGCGTCCGGGCTGGACCCGGGGCATTGCCACGTCACATATTTCGGACATGGCCTCCCGGAACCACTCCGCCTCGTCGTTGATGTCAGCAGGCCTGTCCGGTGGTGACACCCAGGCCTGCACGATCGAGGCTTCCAGGAGGAGCTCCCGGTCCAGCTGCTTCAGCGCCCACCGCGGACCACTCGGGGCCTGTCGGACCGGCGCGCTCGAGGTCTGGGCGGAGACATCAAACCGAATGTACCGGTGATCGGAATAGGTCTCCACCCCCTCCATGACGCGCCAGTCAACAACATGCGGCAACAGAGCGGGGCTGGCAAACGAGATGTCCACCACTGATTCGCCCCGCATCCGCACACATGTGGGGACAGAACCCCGGTTTAGGACGACCAGGCCTGTCTCCAGAGCCCAGTCCTCCACCATCCTGCCCCGTGTGTCCGTATACCGGGAACCCCAAGCCATATTCTTGGCGTTGAAGTCCCCGAGGACGAGCACGGGAAGGGAACGGAACCCGACAACGACGGTTTTCAACTCCGCAAGGGAGTTGTGGAACTCGGCGAGAGTTCGGTTCGGGGAGAAGTATACCCCTACCACGACAATCTCCCCGAACCGTGCTGCAACGCAACCCTGTCCTCTCTTAACAGCTTCAAGGTATACCTACCTACGACACAGATATTATTAACATCCCTATTAACCCGTCGCGCGCTAATTAGCAGACACAATTGAAATTCTATTGTTATCTGTACACATGGTGTACAATCGACATTTTAAGAGTTAATACAATAATAGACCGCATTATAATGCAATTTATGCAGCATTAAAGGCCCACTTTGCCACAGCCTATAAGACAAAAACCTTCCCAACGTTTCTTATCAAGTGCAGCTATAATTAACTGACCATTGTACTTAATAAGACTAATAGTTGGCAGGTCTGGTTGTTAATACAGCACTTTACACCTTATTATTATATATAGATACCTACCCAACTATAAAAGGTAAGTATATTGGACCTCGTAATTGCTTTACCCACCCTAAGGGTGAATGTCACTTGCTCATCATAAAACGCCAAGGTCTTTTGTGTGTGACAGATACATAAATAGGTAGATATACTGCATCAAGGATAATTTGGCCCTCAAATGATGTTGATAGTCGCTGCTGGGAAATATTTTTGCAATTGTTTTGTGAAATGTATTGAAAAACCAAGATTAGTTCTGATTTTCGCCACGCCAAAAAGATCCTTAAGAATACGAGTACAATAAGTTGACGTCATATTCTACCAGGTACCTGGTGTGCAAACCTTAATAAAACACAAAAATTTACAAATACAACATTAAAAAAAAATATATAAAAACAAAAACATAATTAGGTAATCCTTGTAGTACCTACAGCTAAAGCTTCAACCTTAGTTATGTTTCAATTTACTACGAATTGATGTCAAAAGTTGACATGACAAGACATGTTGCGCCGACCCAAATAAATTGGGACAAGGGCAGGAGAATGATGATGATGATGTCTAAAGAGGTAATGCAATTACGAGATCGACGGTACCTCAAGTCTGATTCAACTATCGCGTTCGTATCAGCTTGCAGATATTATTGGCATAAATGTGTAATCATTATTAATTGGTACAAAAAAGCAGGTGTCTCTATAACTCCGTTTATTCACTTATCTGTCCATCCATAAATAATTTTTAATACATTTAAGCAATTTATGTCGCAATTAATGTAATGGACAATTGACATGAGCATTAAAATTCTAATATTCCCTTTTTATTTAACTAGGTATGTACATAAGCATATAATGGTTAATTGGATTTCAGTTTTTAAGTTTTAATTTTAATCATAATATGTTATGACAATTTTATTGATGTAGGTACCTATTCAGTGAGGGTTCTTTTCTAAGAATAGATTCCTTTTTGTTTTTGAGGGATGAGGAATGATATTCAGCAGATGAATGATCAGTAGCTAGGTACTGGTAGATCTAAGATGGAACCTGCTGGTAGTTTCATTGATAACACAACAGCAACTTATACACCACTAATTTTTAATTAGTACAAATACTTAAAGGGCTTATTATAGAAGGTCATGTTATTATATATGTAAAGTCTCAACAAATAATATTCATATACAGCAAAGTTATTAGCGTTTGTTTATATCCCAAAATGTCACTCAGTTTATGGAAATATTGTACAGGCTACATAGTAGTATTCATTAATCATGGAATAGCACTGCGCGTAGTATTTTCTAGTAGCAATTGTTATGAATGATTGATTCAATTATGAATTTACCAATTATGACAAATTTTCGTGGACAATTTTGGGATTTTTTTTTTACTTTTGACTACACAAATATGATCAGTAACGGGTACGGATAGAGCCCCATTTTTTTGTACTAATTAAAAATAGTAGTGTTTATGTATGTTATAATAATAATAGGCACACAGAAAAATGTAGGGGATAGAATCTGCGCTTGCTCACCTAACCTGGGAAGAGCACCAACATTTTACTGTTCCGTTTAAATGGCACGGTTATACAGGGTCAAATTAAATTATCTAGCGAAACTCCGCAGACGTGATGGGTATCAATATCTAAACATGATAAAACAATAAATAAATTACCTAATTTGATGACGTTTTTTGGGGTCATTAATCGCCGGTACTTTATTCACTTAAAATATCAGTTTAAAAATCAGTCTTTTTGTGCAATCTTCACAGACGTGACGAGTATTGATCGATATCCCAACACGATAAAACAGATTTTATCAACTCACACTTCAAGTAACAAAAAAATTATCATATCCTTTATTTTTTGTCACGTCTGCGGAGTTTCGCTATCTAATTTAATTTGACCCTGTATATTAAAACTATGGCTACCATGAGAAGACGATCATAAGTCTAAGGGTACGTTCCGACCCAGGGATGACCGCCGGGAGACCAGGAGGCCGTATGTGTGAATAGAGCTTAAAGCGAGGATAGCTGTTAACGGACAGCGCCACCATTGAAAAATTAATAAGCCTGGAGATATGGAACATTTTGAAGTTTCTTAAGCACACAGCAGTTAACTGCTATAACTTCGAACCTAGGAGGTTTACTGTTGATTTTTTTAATAGGTACAAAAAATTCTACCTCATCTGTCTAAAAATGTGTGCATCACCACCTCCAGACTTACTTATTATTTTTTTTCTCAATGGCGGCGCTGCTAGCTGCTATACTCGCCTTAAGTGTCTTCTATACTAAGTTTAAATAAATACAGATTTACACGCCTGGCAATTAAAACTATATCTTTCTGGCTTACAACACGTTTCATCTCATACTCAGACAACAAGAACCAGCTTGCATAAAATTACCTCCAAGTTACAATAAGAATTTATAGGCATAGGTACTCGTATGCGTAACTGCACAATTTATTACCTTTATGACCGGCATCGTAGTACAATGGGCTCATTTCACAAGAGGCTTGCATCAACGTATATCTAGGTACGTATTCGCAACGTGCCGTGAGCTCTCAATGGGTGTCTTAAGACGTCTTCCCCCTCATTAATGTGTCGAATATTGTCAAATATAGCGCGCGTCCATTAAGGGCAAGAGTGGGCGGTGATATTGAGAAGTTATCGGGTCGGTTGTGTGTGGTATTATTGTGGTGGTGATGTGTCTTAAGATAGTAGGATTTACTTTTGCGAGTAGGTATAAATATTAGTAGGTAATATACTTAAATAATTGTGTTAGTGAACTTATCTAAATAGAAATCAAACAGTAGTGTCACTCGGATTTTGATTTAAGGACGCTGTTACAAATGGGTAGTCAAATCATTACTTTTTTACACAAAAGTATGTTTATTAAATAAAATGCTTTGCATTCTTAAAATGTTTTTTGGCCGAATTGTTGATAGATGTGCATGGTACTATTCTAAACTATAAATATAATTTTAGATAGGTAAGTACAGATTCTCAGTAAATGTACCGGAGTGAAAATTTTTACTTCGGTACATTTATCGAGAAAATATACTTACCTATATAAAATTATATTTATAGTTCACAATCGTACCATGCACATCTATCAACAATTCGACCAAAAAACATTTTAAGAATGCAAAGCATTTTATTTAATAAACATACTTTTGTGTAAAAAAGTAATGATTTGACTACCCATTTGTAACAGCGTCCTTAACGGGGGGTTATCCGAATTTTCCTGTTTTCAGAATCAATTTTAAATGGTCAAATTAGTGTATTAAGGTCCTGAAAAAAATATATGGCATAGATACGTCCTTGCTTTAGGGAAATTAACGGTTCAAAACACGATAAATTGTACTTTCCTCGATGAAAAATAAATCCGAAACATGGTCGATTTCAAAACCATTTTCCGTTTCATTTCCTAATTACAGCATAAAATTTTATGAAAATTGCATGTATCATGAGGTAATCGTATTTCGGAGGGAATTTAACGGTTGGATTTTTCAGTTTAATAGATTTTTTTTTAATAAACTCAAAATTAGTAAATTTGGCTAAATCCGCTCGCGATCAGAGTCCTGCGGGACGTCATGGAGGTTGGACCTGTGTCAAAATTTTTAAAAATTCGCTCTCTCTGCAGTTGTTCAAAAAATTCAAATAAAAGAAGAACACATTAGATATGAAATTGCGACAGCTCAGAAAAAATATCTCGTAATTATATTATAGTTTTAATTCAAAATATCGTTTTCGAAAATGTGATTATTTATATGTGGTATGATGACGTTTAATTGTCATCTTACGATAGTGTTAAGACACATTGCAAATTATTATCGATAAAATTATAGTCAAGCGTGAGTAGTTTATAATTTTTTATCGTGGTCCTTTATGAAGAAGTTATAAAACACATTTTTCTAAGATTTTTTCATCAGATTCATATTACTATTTCACTCTCCATCGAACTGTCTTCGCTACTACCATATCCTACATTAATTACACATAATATGTATAAATACAATGTATCCGGTTGTCGGTTGGATACTAATATAATCAACTTTCACTCTGGCAACAACAATGAAAATTAGAAAAAAATAAAAATGTGCGGTCGGGGACCACCGTCAGGAATGAAGTTCCTTCTAACGTATGATTTAAAACACAAACACAAAATTTTCACAGCCGCCATCTTGAATTTTCAATTTAACTTCACTACCGGCTTTGGCTCCCTCGAAAACCATGAAAACGACACCCATGAAGTAAAATTCGAAAATTTTCCCCCTCTCCGTTCTCGTCTGTCGTCGTTTTGTCCTCTGTCTCTTTGTCTCTTTCAAGATATAATAGAAAGAGACAAAGTCGCATGTAGGGGGCATTTAAACGTTTTTTCTTTACGTGACGATTTTCTGCCAGATAATTTCGTCGAGCTGTTTCAAACAAAAGTGCTATACTAACATGACCTAATGCATGAACACGATTAAAATTGTTGATCGAAAAGATTATTTTCTTGTATCGTTTTAGCTGTGTGAACAAACTTTCAGTTTTGAGTACAAAAAGTCACTGTATACGATAAAATATCGTATTCTATACACTTGAAAAATAGCGCCGTATGAACGTAGCCTGGTTAGGCGCTAGGCGGCAACCGTACCTATCACTCGGTGCCCATGTTCCAAAGCAAGTTAGTCGATGACGTACCTATCGTATGTTTGTTGATTTGTAACTTTTAACATATTGATACTTGCAATTTTTTTTTAGGCTAATAGTACTAAGGGATGGCAATCCGACATGAGCGGGGCCGGTTAAAAAATACTCTAAATTAATTTTGATGTCTTAGAATAGTAGATTCGATAAATTATAGCTGTAGCAGTAGGTACGTCCCTTGACAATAAAGTACGGCAATTGTTCCTTCATATGTAGTTGTCAATATTTATTTATCTTTATGAGCAGTGGTCAACATCAAAAACAAAAGAATATGGTTACAGCAGAAGCAAAGCAGTACGACCATTTTTAGCCCGTACTTAATAAAAATCTTATTGTTTTTTTCATTCAGTCACTAAAGGGGTTAAATAGGGGATGAAAATTCACCATTTATGTCGATGGGAAATACCATCGGACACACAGCTTGTCTACTTGATAAAATTCTTATATCACTGACAGACAATCCACAGCCTAAATCGCTGGGCTAGACGCATGAAATTTTGCAAAAGAGATCTTTTTTTAACGAAAAAATTAAATTTCTATTAACATTATCTTTTGCGTGACTTTTTGATACCCAGTAGAACCATTGCAATTTGAAACTTTCACCTTACTACCTCAAAATCATGTTTATCTCTAACTAGCTTCCGCCCGCGACTTCGTTCACAATATACTAAAACAACAGCCATATTTTATAAAACTTTTCTGCACAGTACGTTTGTAGTTGTGGTCTCAGCAGCCAAAATATACAGAGAGTCGTCCGTTTGAGAAGCAGCTCGTCCTAAGGTCGAAACCCGCAGCCTTCAGTAGCAATTTCCCATTGCTTGCAAAATTTTTCGTTTTTAGTGAATAAATAAAAAAAAAAATAAAAAAAAAACTCGTAAACGCCTGTTCGTGCCGTTCCTGCATTTAATACATAATGGCACAAACTCAAACTCAAACTCAAAGCATTTATTTCAAATAAACCAATTACAGGCACTTTTGAATTGTCAATGGGTCGGTCAGTCAGAAAGATGAAGCTAGTTGCCCATTCCAAAGCGTAGTAGATCCCTATGGAGAAGAACGGGCAAGAAACTCCACAGACACTCTTTTAAATCATAATATTTTTACAAAATATTGGTTACATCGTTCATGTTGAAAATATACATGTGAGAACAATGTAGAAAGACGTGCACGTTAAAAAGCGTCCGTAATAAAAAGATAAAAAAACTAAAACAACTAAATTAAATATTAAAATTAAACATAAGCCATGGCAGCTAAGAGACGACCAGTCCCAACTGACGGCGCCCGTTCACGAACATGACGCATGGATCAGCACCAATTAGCTCAACCATTTGAAGGGAACTTAATGATCCAACGCACACGCCACCACCAGCGAGACATTTGAGTGAGCATGACATACTCTCAACCGCCAGAGCACACTCAAGTCAGTGAAAGACGTACCCAGTAAAAGGTAGCTTAATAGTAGCTACATAGTGATCACACATGTGCTATAACACTGCACAACACTGATACACTGAGTGATTCTTACAGATTATTCCTGACGAACCCGGCTATCGCTAAAAAATATAACAGTAGATTGTACACACGGGATTTCTCATTAATACTGTCAGCTAACCATTGATATTTATTTTTATTATAACCGTAGATGATATAAAAGGAATAAACTTCATGGATTCTGTGTACGTTCTACGAACTATCAAATAACAGTATAAGAAAATGTAAAAAAAGAATCGAAAAAAATATCAACAGCGAACCACTAAGCTATTTGCTTGGATGAATGTTGACTAAAATAGCCGTAAGGTATCCTCGGATACGTCTGCGGTCGCTACCCATTTAGCTCCGTGCTTCCTAGGCGGGGCGACGTACGAGCTGACTACCTGCAATTACTGGCTTAAGAGCGCTTATTATTTAGAAATTCAATCGGTAAATACAATAATCGTTTCGCATGACAACGCGTTGGCCGGCGGCGTGCCGCGGTCCACTTTCGGTTTTGTTAGGACTTAATTTGGTATCGAATCAGGATTGTCAGCTTATCATTTATGATATTACGGCTAATTCTTGTCTTTGATTAATCGATGTTTAATTTTGTGTGCTGGTATGACTGTGAATTTTTAAGTTCGTGTGGTTTGGAATGTCGGACAAATAATTAGTCCTTTGCAAAAACCTGATAGGTCTATGTCATGACTAGCTTTTTGAGAATGAAAGGGCAACAGTAAAAATAAAACAATATATTCATGCATCCAACTAAATATTTATTTCGCCCATTTACAATATAAATTGATGATAAATGGCTACGTTTCATCACTAGTGAGCGCGCCTCAAACTCAACTACGCTTTGTACTGAATAATTTCATTTGGCGAGCTATCCACCTAACACTATTCCATGTATTCGATATATTTACCAATTCACAAACAGTACAATCATTAAATACAATATTAAAACATAATAAATACCAATGCGTATGCAATATTAAATTATTTATAAAAATAGCTGAAGAAATTTTTGGTACGATTATAATTAATTACGCTAAAATTAGTTTTTAAATACGAATGGACTAAACTACTGAGAAATATGTAACATTAACATAAAGGAATACAATAATCACGTGTAACCATACAGTAACTAGTAGAATATCAGTCGAAAATCATTCAGCTTAGGTAACTCGATACTTGTAATACAATAATTAATTAATAGAAACATCAAAATGTTTAAAAACTTCTATTAGGGTATGTTTCACCAACCCGAACATTATAAATGGAATAATAATAATTTGATATAAAATTGACGAATAAGTGAGAAATCAAATGTTTCGGGGTGGTGAAACGTACCGTTACGAGTGTATAATATCAAAATGTAGAAAATTAACTGGAGACGTTACTTATTTTATTTGTAAGAACAAACACTGCTCATATTCGTATGTATTTTGTGCTGCTGATATATTTTTCAATTGCCAACAACATGACAAACCCATTCTGGCGATGCCATTATTGACAATCAGTCTAATATGGTCGGCCTTTTAATTAGGTACTTAATTGCAGTAAAATGGCAGTACCACTTTTTAACGAAATTTAAATATTGATGTGACAAAAAAATCGATTCATTCAATTAACATTCAGTTCAAAACCGATCCATGTTAAATTGAGTTTTTATAAGAGGATAGTATATTTATAAATCTTTATTTATCTCAACATCATTATTACAAACACTGGTTAACAAAATGCAAAATCTTAAATAGAGAAAGGTTATAATGAAATTAAAGTTTCTCACCGCGCATTCCGGCGCGGTACAGCGGTCACGGTCAAACTATAAAACAGTTGTTCGTAACTAATAAGATGATCATACACAGTCGATAGTAGACTGGATGCGGAAGGTGGAGGATGTTGTGGCGCAGCCTGGGAGAGCCTATGTCCACCACTGGACTGCGACAGGCTGAGTTGATTGATTTATTGATTAAGTCGATAGTAAATAGCCCAGTGCTATAATAAAATGGTAATTGCTATTGTTATAATAGGGGCTTGTGGCTAAGCAACAACGCTTGCCGCGCTTGGTCCGTGGATTGGTGACCACCTTTACATACCAAGACCGCCGTTGGTCTGAATGTCATTCGTGGATCTTTGACAGTCGTTACGGGTCGTCAGAAGCCCGAAAGCTTGACAACCAGTCTTACCAAGGCGATCGTATAACCCAGTTGCTGGGTTGTGGAGGTCAGATAGGCAGTCGCTCCATATAAAACACTGGTATTCAGCTGCCAACCCCAACATAGTTGGAAAAAGCAAGGCAGATGAAGCAGATGACGATGCTATGTTATAATAAGTTGCTTGTTTCCGTAACTATGAGATATAATTTCTAAAGATTCTTAATTTTTGATTTCTTAATTTTTGTTCAGACTGCATCCAAGATGGGGTAATGTTGATGGCTATCGAAAACTTATCAAGTTTACAACAGTTATACAGTCATAAAAAACTAGATAATACATATAATAGTAAAATATAAAATGTGGAACAATACAAGTTACGATTACACACGAGTAAACACAATAACAGATGTAAAGATTTTATGAAATTGTTCGTTGGAAATGTAAACCTTAACAACTAGAACTTAAGAGCTATAGTTAAAAAATCTAACGCGTAAACGTTTGAAAAATATCACTTGATTATATGAGACTTGTATGAAAGACTTGTTAGTTTGGAGTAAAAATTGGAATTACTTAGTAGTTTTAAATTGTGTACTTATATTATTTGGTATTAATATTGCATTACTTTTGTCATAAAAATATTACATTTGCTAGATATACTGTAGAAGGTACAGTCACTTGCAAAATGAATGGGACAAATGAACAATGTATATGTTAATGTAATCACAGAGATTACTTTTATCTTCTGATGGAAATGATTTACGCTACTGCAAACTGCTTTCTGTAAACAGCTGACATTGTAAAAGGAGCAAGTGACCACACGTATGCATTGGTCATGCAAAAAATTACAAAGTCTAACTATTATAATCGCGTGATGAATTTGAAATGTTGCCATTTTTCTTTTCCAATTTAGAAATCAAGAGATCAAAATATTTAAAGCGTTATATTTTATACAAAGTCTATTATGTAAAAGTGTAAAAAGATTTAATGATTTTATAATTCATAAGAAGCAAAATAGATAATATAAAGTCTTTAGTATGTAAAAATAGCTTACGAAAATTGTATTAAAATTCATCAAAATATGATATAAAAAGACTAAATCAAAATTGCACCATTAGATTAGGGAGAGTTGGAGCTACATTTCAATTTTACGAAGGGCCGTACAGAATCTTTGGGTATTTAAAATATAATAAATTCAATCAATCTGCGTATACATACAATTAACATTACGAATTTTTATTTTGTGAACGATGACACTGTAGAAAATACTCTTCTCTAAATTTTATAATATTATTCCCCATAAAAGACGGACTAAAATTATTAATATATTGAGCAAAGGAATAAGGACTAAAATGATAGATATATTTTAACTACGTTGTCGGCTACAAAAGCTTTAAAACATGTTTACGTAAATATAGTCTCTAAAACATGGTTATAAAGCCCAAAATTACGTGTCAAATATTTGTTGATGATACATTATTATATTATGCAAAAGCAATACTGTTTATAATGACGTTACTGACTACAGTAATTGAAGCTGTAGAAATAGCTCAAATAAAATTCATACAAAAATAATACAAATAAAATTATAATGTTTTAACTTACGATTAATCTGCTAACCGTCAATTTATAAAAACGTTGCCAAACTAATACTTTTTATAGGAATCATGTCGAATAAAATCACATATAAAAAAATATAAGACACAAAAATGCATAAGATATTTGAAAACTTTTAGACCAAAGAACAAGTTTGGTAAAAAAATAATTATTTCCTTAATTTAAAACTCTTTGATTGCAAAAAAGTTGCAATAGAAAAAATAAAGGTACGATTTTTTCAATATTTTTTTACTTTCATTTTTTTACTTTGTAAAGAAAATAACACACAACATACAAAGATTAAAAAACTGATTTATCTATTGCTAAGTTTATCAAGTTTTAGATGTAGATAAATTAATATTATATCACTGTTATATGGCCCCGACATATAAAAAACTAAATGTTTCTTGTGCCAAAACAAAAAATACAATTTTATTCATCACATAAAATTAAATCTAATAATTTTATTCCATTCGAGGAATGATATGCATACCTAATATATATTTTTATTAAAATAATGAATAGTACTTCGCTATGTTACGCCTTTTGAATAAGAATAAGCAATAGAATTTCGTGCAACTCCTTGCCACGAATATTTTAACAGGCGTCATTATATTATTAAGACAGCAATTCGAGTTGAATGACGCACATACATTATATATTTAATTCAATCAATTAATTTTTAAATTAGTTTTTTATTGTTATGACGGAAAAGTTATAATTCATTTACACTATTTGCCCACCGCACCAGGAATGGGACGTCAACGAGAAAACAGAGGACGGCGGCGGAGTAGCGACATTACATTTACTATGGCCGAATAATCTCGTTTCTCGTTGAGGGTCCATTCTCCGTGCGGTGGACAAACAGCCTTACTCACTGTTCAAAAATATAGAAACGACATTTTCTTTCGCACCATTGCAATGGCCTGCGTTACCAGTCTTATTTCTTTTCCAACCTAAATCTTATATTCGCTTGTCTTTCTTACTAAACATTACTTGTCACTATTTCCTTTGAGTCCATAAAGAAACAATGGTGCTAAAAAAAACCTGTTTCAGCCATTTTGACCTACAAGGTTTACTGGTATCTACCGCATCTCATTTTAGCTAATAAATGTAG
Organism: Cosmia pyralina; assembly: GCA_946251885.1. Classification (NCBI taxonomy): domain Eukaryota; kingdom Metazoa; phylum Arthropoda; class Insecta; order Lepidoptera; family Noctuidae; genus Cosmia; species Cosmia pyralina. The sequence goes on from OX276344.1 coordinate 21,699,657, forward strand.
ATACAGTAAATACATAAATATTCTTCAAATCTAAAGTACGGACTTTGCATTTTTAAACGCATTTACAACAACTACATTTCATACTTTTGATAATCTTGCGCAGGTATGTTGCTGATTTTTATATTTAGCACTGTCGGAGCAAAACTGGCGTAACCCATATTGAATATCTAACACTTTCTTGTTTATAGTCATTGCTTGTAACGTGACTTTTGTCAGTGATAGAGGGTTCAAATTTAAATGACTCATGCAACTTTGTAAATAGTATTATTATCTACTTCAGGATGATGGATAAGAAGCCACCTTTGCGCTAACATGCTAACTCTAAACACTTATATTATAGCAATCGAACCAGCAGTCTTCTGAATGTCTCATCAAGCAAAAGTGCTGTCAAATCTTAAGCTAAAGCCCGGTCGCGAAGCAGAAAGAATTTCGTACATTGACCCTTCATTACTTATCTGTGTATTGCCGTCGCGCTCCCACATTAGAAGGACCTTCTAATGTGGAAGCACGACGGGAAACACATACGAGAATACTTTTGTGCGCGAGCGATAGAGATAAGTAATGGGGGTCATTGTACGAAATTCTTTCTGCTTCGCGACCGGGTTTCAGCTGTTCTGATTGGATCAACCAATCCAATCAATTCTCATGCCATTAATAAGCCAACAAATAAAATTGAATAGCCTATCAGAAACCAGGTTTTAAATCTCTCTCTTACTTCTTTAACAGTGTGACTCTCCGTTCTCATGGTGTCCTGAATCGAAGGAGCTGAGATGTCCGAGTCCTTTCGGTGGGATGGGGGGAGGTTTCTCTCCTTCGTCCACTCGCAGTGGTTCTGACATCATTGAGATTATTTCCTCGTAGCGCAGCGAGTCTACTGTTAGGTCGAGATCTGAAAGAGTTACGGGTGTTGTAGTATCTACTCATCTCTACTCTATTGGAGTCCTGCATAGGATTATCGGGTGTTGCCAGTGTGTAATGTCTATGTCTTGGTTATGACTAGTGATCGGATAATCGGATGCATATTTACCTAAAGTTAATATTTGGCTAACAAACTATGGAAGCGGCTTCTTAATATTTTTTTTCATAATATAAATACCGGGATTCCAGAAAATGTGGGAATGTACAACTAATCGGATACATGGTATGGAAACGACTTCTTATAAAATGTAGTTTTATTTATTTAAAAATACCAGGAAATCGGGATCACATAAATATTCCGTTTGTTACACGTGGTCCCCGCGAGAAATACAAAGCTGCCGAATTAAAATGGATGTCCTTGGAAGGTCCGTCAATATATCGGTGGGGTTGTTTTCATGGGTTTCGAGGGTGTTAAAGCCGATAGTGACATTAAAATGTAAATCCAAGATGGCGGCTGCGAACATTTTCAAATTTTCGACATGGGTGTCTTTTTCATGGTTGTCGAGAGTGTTAAAGCCGATAGTGACGTTAAAATGTAAATCCAAGATGGCGGCTGCGATTTTTTTTAAATTTTTCGTCATGGGTGTCGTTTCCATGGTTTTCGAGGGTTTTAAAGCCGATAGTGGCGTTAAAATGTAAATCCAAGATGGCGGCTGCAAAATTTTCAAACTTTTCGTCATGGGTGTCGTTTTTATGGTTTTCGAAGGTGTTAAAACCGAAAGTAATGTTAAAATGTAAATCCAAGATGGCGGCTGCGAACATTTTCAAATTTTCGACATGGGTGTCTTTTTCATGGTTTTCGAGAGTTTTAAAGCCGATAGTGACGTTAAAATGTAAATCCAAGATGGCGGCTGCGATTTTTTTTTAATTTTTCGTCATGGGTGTCGTTTCCATGGTTTTCGAGGGTTTTAAAGCCGATAGTGGCGTTAAAATGTAAATCCAAGATGGCGGCTGCAAAATTTTCAAACTTTTCGTCATGGGTGTCGTTTTTATGGTTTTCGAAGGTGTTAAAACCGAAAGTAATGTTAAAATGTAAATCCAAGATGGCGGCTGCGATTTTTTTTCAATTTTTCGTCATGGGTGTCGTTTCCATGGTTTTCGAGGGTTTTAAAGCCGATAGTGGCGTTAAAATGTAAATCCAAGATGGCGGCTGCAAAATTTTCAAACTTTTCGTCATGGGTGTCGTTTTTATGGTTTTCGAAGGTGTTGAAACCGATAGTAATGTTAAAATGTAAATCCAAGATGGCGGCAGCAAACATTTTCAAATTTTTCGTCATGGGTGTCGTTTTGGTGGTTTTCGAGAGTGTTAAAGCCGATAGTGTCGTTAAAATGTAAATCCAAGATGGCGGCTGCGATTTTTTTTTAATTTTTCGTCATGGGTGTCGTTTCCATGGTTTTCGAGGGTTTTGAAGTTGATATCGGCGTTAAAATGTAAATGCAAGATGGCGGCTGCAAAAATTTCAAACTTTTCATCATGGGTGTCGTTTTCATGGTTTTCGAGGGTTTTAAAGCCGATAGTGGCGTTAAAATGTAAATCAAAGATGGCGGCTGCAAAATTTTCAAACTTTTCGTCATGGGTGTCGTTTTTATGGTTTTCGAAGGTGTTAAAACCGAAAGTAATGTTAAAATGTAAATCCAAGATGGCGGCTGCAAACATTTTCAAATTTTTCGTCATGGGTGTCGTTTTCGTGGTTTTCGAGAGTGTTAAAGCCGATATTGACGTTAAAATGTAAATCCAAGATGGCGGCTGCGATTTTTTTTCAATTTTTCGTCATGGGTGTCGTTTCCATGGTTTTCGAGGGTTTTAAAGCCGATAGTGGCGTTAAAATGTAAATCCAAGATGGCGACTGCAAAATTTTCAAACTTTTCGTCATGGGTGTCGTTTTTATGGTTTTCGAAGGTGTTAAAACCGATAGTAATGTTAAAATGTAAATCCAAGATGGCGGCAGCAAACATTTTCAAATTTTTCGTCATGGGTGTCGTTTTCGTAGTTTTCGAGAGTGTTAAAGCCGATAGTGGCGTTAAAATGTAAATCCAAGATGGCGGCTGCGATTTTTTTTTAATTTTTCGTCATGGGTGTCGTTTCCATGGTTTTCGAGGGTTTTGAAGCTGATATCGGCGTTAAAATGTAAATGCAAGATGGCGGCTGCAAAAATTTCAAACTTTTCATCATGGGTGCCGTTTTCATGGTTTTTGAGGGTGTTAAAACCGATAGTGGCGTTAAAATGTAAATCCAAGATGGCGGCTGTAAAATTTTCTAACTTATCGTCATGTGTGTCGTTTCCATGGGTTTGGAGTGTGCTAATGCCGATAGTGAAGTCAAAATGCGTGACGCTTGGCTGATGCCTAGTTAACTAACCCTGCGTCAGCGCAGCGTATCGCGTTTCAACCCGAAAACACGTGTGATAGTAATTAAAAAACCATCAACATTTTTAAAGAAGGCGCTATCTTGCATTTACATTTTAATGTCACTATCGGCTTTAACACACTCGTAAAGCATGAAAACGACACCCATGACGAAAACTTTGAAAACTTTCGCAGCAGCCATCTTGGGTTTATATTTTAATGTCACTATCAGCTTTAACACCCTCGAAAAGCATAAAAACGACACCCATGCCGAAAAATTGGAAATTATTTGCAGCCGCCATCTTGGATTTACATTTAAAGTCACTATCAGCTTTAACACCCCTGAAAACCATAAAAACGACACCCATCACGAAAAATTTGAAAATATTCGCAGCCGCCCTCTTGGATTTACATTTTAGTGTTACTATCGGCTTTAACGCCCTCGAAAGCCATAAAAACGACACCTATGACGAAAAATTTGAAAATGTTCGCAGCCGCCATCTCGGATTTACATTTTCATGTCACTATCAGCTTTAACACCCTTGAAAACTATGAACACGACACCCATGACGAAAAATTTGAAAATATTCGCAGCCGCCATCTTGGATTTTCATTTTCAGCAGCTTTCACCATGGGACCAACTCTGAAATCACGAAAAATTTACGATGTTTGATACAAAAGTTTAATACCTACTCGACCAAAATGTATGAAACAGCTGATTTAGGGTTGATCCCATAGTGAAAGTTGTTCATGAGAAAAACACCCTGTGAAAATTTAGTGATAAAAAAGTTACCCTCTAATAGTCAAAAAATACTTAATTTATCAATTCCGGAATCGCGACATTTTGACGATCGATACAAAAGTGCATTCCGTATTAGCCAAAACCTAAACGTAAGTAATATACATTCCATTCTATCAGCACTCTAAATTTGTGAATCCCGGAATTCCGGGATTTTTTTGATACAATAGTGCAATCCATATTAGCCACACCTGAACGCAAGTACCTAACTAAAACATTCGATTCCAAAATCAGAACTTAAAAATTGTCGTTCCGGAATCCCGGAATTTTTTCGATACATAAGTGCAATCCATATTAACTAACATCTGAACTTAAGCATATTATACGTTCGATTCTATAATCAGAAGTCAAAATTGGCCGATACCGGATTTTTGGGATTTTACAATCCAAAAGCCCACTCCATACTTAGCCAACACCTCAACTTTAGGTTAATATGCATCCGATTATCCGATCACTAGTTATGACGTTATGACGCGAAAAACGCCAGGTAATTAATGTTAAATAATTAACTCATCCGCCTAGCCTTTTCCCAACTTTGTTGGGGTCGGCTTCCAGTCGAGTCGAGCGACTTTTAAGTATTTAATGACTAAAGATGAAATAAAACCGGTCAAGAGCGAGTCGGACTCGCGCACCGAGGGTTCCGTATCATCCTTATATGTAATTTTTGTTGATGATTTCTGAAAAACTGTGCTATTTAGAGACATCGTTTTATTTTTCCTGTAATCTATATAAACTTCTATCACAGAATTATTTCAGATGTTTCTCTATGCAAACTTCGGCGATATGGGGGGGGGGGGGAGGGTATTTTTTTTTACATTTTTCCTCAAAGTCTAAAACTATGCTTTTCGTGGGGAAATCCTCATGGATACCCTCCGTCTGGGAACAACGGAGGGTTATGTCGCACTTCTACCGACTAAAACCCCACTATTCCTTCTAGCACCATGAGTCGGGGGCCCGGGAGATACTTGTTCATTCACCGCATCCCCGACTAAAAAAAATGTTTGAGAATGTGCAAACAGCGCTCTTTCATATGATATGCCCTAGTAGCCCCACTTCGAATTTTTAAGACCCCCTTTCAGTCTCTGTTGCAAAAAAAACATAAGTATATAAGTATTTTAATTTCTTTCTTATTTGCAAAATAGTTGGGCAAACGTCATCTAAAACTCTTCCAAATTTCAAATAGTTTTTTGAGATATCCAGCTGTGACAGACAGATTGAGTCACACAATAAGGGTTCCTTTTTACCATTTTGGTACGGAACCCTAAACCTACTCCTTTGAGAAAACTAAAGCATTTATTGTCATTAGACCATTATGAGTACTGTTGAGGCCATTCGTTGCTCTCCAGCAGATTAGTATAAAGTGTTTCCATGTCTCTAAGCTGTGTTTCATACAGTTAGGGACAGTTTCCACCAACTTCTTAAATTTCACTGAATAAGTAACTGAGTATTGACTTTAAGTATAAAATTCGACGCAGACATCACACAGACAACAAGCGTTTATCAAGCGTAATGTCTGCGTGGAAATTTATACTTAAAGTCAATATTCAAACAATTACTTATTCAGTGAAATTTAAAAAAGTACTCGAGCTTCCGCGAGGATTTTGCCGTTTGGTGGAAACTGACCCGTAAGCAAAATAAAATTGCGTACGCGCATCTGTTCTAACACCTTCAAATATTATCAGATTATATTTACCTTTGTGCAGATGAGCGTGGTCATCAGCATTGCCATACGCATGGTCGACACTAACACCGGAATCTCGTGCGTCATCAGGTGTATCTATAGAACGAGTACCGCGACGTGGAATCGCGGGCGGAGCTTCTATCCACGAGCGTTTGTCTCCTGTGAAAGAGAAATAACATTGTTTCATGAAATTTTTAGGTGAATATCTTGGTCAGCCAGCATATTTGGAGCTACAAGTAAGTGTCAATGTCATTATTGTTCCAGTGCAAGAAAGAGATGGAGCCACAAGATGAATAGCGTCATTCCATTTTTGCAACGATGACTTCGAAACTTCCATAAACAGCCCCAGGAGTGACTGTCGGAAGGAACACTTAAAAATATTTCACACTGGCTGACCCGACAGACGTTTTTCCAGTCCATTCGAACAAACCGGTCCAGCCGTTTTCAAGTGATGCGCTTACCAATTAACAGAATTTAATTTTTATTTATATACATTTGATAAAAAAGTAAGTGAAACTATCATAATTACAATAGTAAGTCCATAATTACTTTTTGTGTATATTTTAAGGATATCTTACCAGAAACCCTGGGCGGCAGTGGTGGTGCGTCACCGGGCTCGCTCCACGAAGCGCGACTGTGTCGGCACTGTTCCGCTAATTCACTGTCCATTGAGTCCCTGTAAGTAAAAAGAGTTTTATAGTCTATACCATAATGCCTTGATCACACGTACCGAGTAGATGGGCGAGACAGTGCCGAGTTAAAGGGCGAGATGTCCACATACGCGAAAGAGATAGAGAAATTATATTTTTGTCTCGTTTACTACTCCTGGACCTAATTATAAAGTGTGTCTTGATCTTATTATTATTTAGTGACTTGTTGATTGGTATACTCCGTCTACGGTATTACATGACAAGGTTTTAAGAGGACCCTTTCTTGTCCGTCTATTGTCTACGCGAGCATGGTCGAAAAGCAAGGTTTCATCAAGTGCAAGTGAGAACTACTAACAAGTAAGTGAGAACGCGATAACATTGAGCGAAAAATAGCGTGCGAAAATTTCATACAACTTTTTCCAAGAAATACGTGTTTTTGAGTAAGCCTTACAAGTTTGTGAAATAAATGTTTGTCATTTAGAATCTCCATTACATATGCAAGGTTTTTTTTAACCATGTTTTCTTTACTTTTACAATTTATGAGTGTGTATAGTTGCCTGCACGTAACTTGGCAAGGTTTTGGCGAAGTGGGAGTAAATTCGTGCCTGTACACTTAGTGCTACAATTTTTTTTAACTTTTATTGCTTGCCATTATTCTATGATTATTGATATAATTTATTGAAAAACATCATCATCAGTTTAGAAGAAAGTTAAAGATCTCAAATGCGCATCTAACGATTCTTGCCAAGTTACGTGCAAGGACTATACTCATATTAAATTGTTAAAGTAAAGAAAATTTTGAGAAAGAAACCTTGCACATGGAATCGAGATTCTACGCTCTTGCTGTCGGAAATTAGCCCACGGGAAAATACTATCAGAATAAAAAAGTAGCCTATGTGCTCTTCCAGACTATAATCTATCTCTGTGCCAAATTTCATCCAGATCCGTTCAGCCATTCTGGCATGATGAGTAACAAACATCCATTCATCCAAACTTTCGCATTTATGATATTATATTATATAATTAAGTAGGTAATATTATGTTTATATACTTATAGTTATTATATAATAGGATTATGATCGGCATAAGTTCAGGTAAAATTCGAGCAGCAGATTTTTGGAGGCTTATACTGAATATGTTTCTGCAAAATTTTTATATTTTGCTTTCATATAAACCTAGATATAGTGAACAAGATACTTATTACCTCGTTCAAAAATTTCAAAAAAGATGTGTTACACTATAATCACGTACGAGCATTTGTATGAAAAGTATAACGGATTGGCCACTCTTAAGAATCAACAAGGTTTTCATAGAATGTTACTTACCGATACTTCTCTAGTGGCAATCTTGTAGGACTCCTAGGGTCTCCAGACTTGGGTCTAATAGGTAGCGGCGGCGCAGATTTGATCATAGAGTTATCTTCTATGCAGTCACGGTTGTCGCTGACCGGTAGACTGCTTGACATTATGCTTTGCTGCTCCATTGCGTCCTCCATTGATAGCTGTTGGTACGTTTTTGGGTTAATAGATGGCGCTACTAATACTCCAAAAAGACATTGAGTTTAGGTACAGACCGTTCACAATTATTATGCCTCTGATTTTGCATCATTGTCAAAATCACAGTGATCTTTATTTTTCGTTGCAATAAAGTTGCTATTTAAGAGCTGTCTGAGCTAAAATAACTGTGAACAATCTGTAAATGTGGTGAAGAGTGGTAAATTATAATAGCTTATGGAGTAATGATGATGGCGACATAAAACCAAGAAAAGAGGGAAACAGAGCGCCAAGATAAATATGTCAAATACACCGGTTAATAATACAAAGCGAAAGAAGATTACTGTAAACAGTTTGAAAATGATACTTTTACGAAAACCAGAGCTACCGAAACAGTCGCGATTATAAGTCTGACCGAGGAAACCGGCATGTCCTAGAACCAACAATTTGAAGTAATGTGACATCTACCAACCCGCACTGGGCCTGCGTGGTAGATTACAGCCCAGAGAGGAAGCCTGTGTCTCGGCAGTGGGAACATTATAGGCTGATTATGCTTATGCTGTCCTAACATTATACGACTTTAATCAATTTCTCCAAAGATTCATTATGTTTGTATGTTTCGTATAGTAGCTAACAGATGGCGCGACTTACCGGCTTATCATAGAGATGGCCGTCATCGTAGTAGTTATCACTCTGTTGGATACTTTGAGATCGTTTGTCTAGTGCTGGGACTGGCGGTAATGGAGTGCTGAAAATGTGAATAAAAACGTTAAAATTTATTTTTTTTATTATCTTGTGGATCATTTTGTTAGATTTCGAGATAAATTATAAGACAAACTTACTTTACAATACTTTCTGATAGTTGTCTTCTTGCACGGGCCAATCCCGGTCCTAGGTTTTGTCGTAGTTGATTGAATCTTTCTACAAGTCGCCTAAAAACAAGAAAAAAAAACTCATTAAATGTCTGTCTTTGGATTTATTGCTCAAAACTGCGTTTCTGCTTCACCCTTGAAAGCCTAATTAATAGAAGTAACAAGTAAAGGTTGTAACTAACCTATGCAACGGTTTTACATCCTCCGGTGCTAATCGTCCATGCAATGATAATCCGGCATCCACCACAGCAAGTTGCGAAGACACTAGCCTCCTTAACTAAGAAGAAAGAAATGTTTATTGAGCAAAAAAGTAAGACAACACATCAATAACAGGGCGAAATTAAATTAGCTAGCGAAACTCCGCAGACGTGATTAAAATATATTAATTTGATGCGTTTTTTGGGATCTTCGATATCAGTAGTTATTTAACAAACGTGATGGGTATCGATATATACCACTATGAAACGAAAAAAAAAACAGATTTCTCAACTCACACAACAAGTAACAGTAATATCAGCAGTCGATGACCCAAAAAACCATTAAATCTTTTTAATTTTGTCGTGTTTAATTATCGCGCATTACGTCTGCGGAGTTTGGTTAGCTAATTTAATTTGACCCTGTAGGTACGACATAGTTTCATTATGGTGTGAACTGATAAGAATTTTTTCAGGTTATTGACCGGCAAACAAGCAAGCGCTCATCTGATGATAACTGGTGACAGCTGCCTATAAACATCTGCAATACCAGGAGTCCTACCTCAACCATCGATGATGTACCCTACGTCATCATATTCCTGTCCTTATCCCATATTACTTGGGGTCGGCGCAACACGTTTTTTTCATCCATTCTCCCCTGTCCACCGTGACGGTATCATTCACTCCCTTCTCTTTCACATCATTCCTCACACAATCCATCCATCTTTTCTTTGGCCTTCCTCTGCCTCTCCATCCATCAACATGTATATTCATCACTCTTTTAGTCACATGCGTTTCGTCTCTCCTCATCACATGCCCATACCAAGACCAACGATTTCCTTTCAACTTTTCTGTCACTGGCGCCACTTTCAAACTTCCTTTTTAACCGACTTCAAAAAGGAGGAGGTTATCAATTCGTCGGAACCTTTTTTTTTTTTTTTCTTTATTTTTTTTTATGTATGTTCCCCGATTACTCGAAGATGGCTGGACCGATTTGGATTGTTTTTGTTTTATTCGAGAGGGTATACATCACAGTTGGTCCCATATAAAATTGATTAACTTTGCTTTGGTAGTTTTTGAGTTAGCTTCAATAATACGTATTTTTTCCCCACTTTTATATGGATGATGTTCTAGGTTGTTTTGCAGGTAGTGGTATTAGAATTTGTGTGGGGTAGGTTCCACAACTAAAAAGTGAAAAATAAAAACTTTTTTACAAAAAAATACAACCGACTTCCAAAAACAACACTACAAAGTGAAAAATAACTTTAATTTCGGAAGTCGGTGGCAAAAAACGAAAATACATTTAACTAGACACCGACTTCCGAAATTAAAGTTATTTTTCACTTTGTAGTGTTGTTTTTGGAAGTCGGTTGTATTTTTTTGTAAAAAAGTTTTTATATATAATAATTTCTTACTTTACCCATTCTCGTCAATCCACACATCCATCTCAACATTCTCATCACCGCTGCATGCAAGTTTTTTTCATCCGTCTTCGTCACTGCCCAGCATTCCGATCCATAAAGTACGACAGTCCTTATCACGGACTTGTAAATTTTCCCTTTGATGATGCACGCTACGTACAGGAAGTAATTAATAAAAATGTGATAGACCAAAAACCACGTTCAACGTATCTAACCCAGGTCGCACACGGACGTGGAACGTCAGTTCAATTCCATTAAAACATTAAGATAAACTATGATTTCTAGCTCGTGGCTAAGTAATAACAGCCGCACGGGTCGATCCATCAGGTTAAGCTACGCTTGCCGGGGTTGGTCAGTGGATGGGTGACCATCTTTACATATCAAGACTCCTCCGTGCCTCGGAAAGCACGTTAAGCCGTTGGTCCCGGCTGTCATTTGTGGATCTTTGACAGTCGTTACGGGTCGTCAGAAGCCCGAAAGTCTATCAAACAGTCTTACCAAGGGGTATCGTATTACCCAGTTACTGGGTTGTGGAGGTCAGATAGGCAGTCGCTCCATGTAAAATACTGGTATTCAGCTGCATCCGGTTAGACTGGAAGCCGACCCCAACATAGTTGGGAAAAGGCTAGGCAGATTGATAAATACAAACCTTGGCCGCAGCAGCCGCTTCCCTAGGACTAGCATTCCTCGCGAACTCAGCCGTCATGAAAGCCTGCTCATACTTCGTGATGCCCCCCTGGACGTTGGCGTCGATAGTTCCCTGCAGCCGCATGGAAAATGGGTTGATGTTCAGCGTCGGGTCGGCCGTGTACTGGGAGATGAGGCTGCGGAGTTCACGTTCTGTCGCTTCCATTGTTTCGCAGGCGTACTGGAAGGGAAGTTGTGAGAGTGAATTAGATTCATTTATATTATTGGAACGAAGTTCTTTACCGCGGCTTGCGGTAGGAGTTAACTGATAGAAATCATCACAAGCGTTCTAATTTAAAAGCGTTCATACATCAATCTCGATAACTCGAACCTCGTTAAGTTGAAATCCTCAGTAAGACGAAAAAAATTGTCCAAATAGGCGGTATCTTGAATTATTTGGACTTTGTAACTCAAACAAATCTATAACTCAAACTTGAAACATTTGATTCCGTAAGTCGAAATAAGTAAAATATAATGACGTCTTGAAATTCCCCGAACCTATAGCAATCAAAACTAAAAGGAATGTTTGGGTGCCCCAGGGGTGTCCTGACTTTTTTTTGAAGAAACATATAATTGGTGGTGGGTGCTAAAAATATAATAGAAAAGCGAAGTAGAACCAGCTAAAAGATTTATGACGTTAGTAATAAGAAAATAATTTATTGTTCTTGTGCGAAAAAAACAGACGGCGCTAAACGTTCTGTATAGGTCCACCTTTACATTCCTCACACCTCTCTATTTGTAACTAGCTGAACTGAGGCCATATTACGACATACGGTCCCAGCTTGTAGGTTATAAGTTTACAACAAATAAAAGAATTTTAAATTCTTTGTCCTATGGCGCATTCAAATGCATTAAAAAAAAAAAATTGCAATTTAAAAAAATCCTATGTTTAATAATATAATACTCACTTCAACCGGTGGTATTTCTTCTACAGATCTTGAAATAACTTCAGACCACCTCAAAATGCCTGGCAATGTGACTTCCGTTACGAGTGTAGTCCTTTCAATCCAGAGACTCTGAAAATTTAACACAATTTCAACAAAAGAAATCAGATATAGTTTGCGTCACTTAAAAATAACGCAGGCCAACCGCACAACTGTAACGTTGTTCACGTCACGTAAAAATGGTATGGTACGGTTGTCCAGCGCTCTTATTACGTGAAACGATCTATACAAACTTACAGTTGTCCGCTGGCCAGCGTACTTTTTACGTGACGCAAACTATAAACCAAGTCTCATAGATGCGTAACCAGCACAATTTGAACAAAACTCGACTATAGGTTAAAATGACAACAAATAAAATATCCCCGCTACCAACTTGCTACTTCATCATCTGCCTACTCTTTTATTTATTTATTTATTTAACCTTTTCGCACTTAAAACGTACAAAGGCGGACTTAATGCCTTAGGCATTCTCTACCAGTCAACCAAGGGTGGTGAAGAGATTAGATGGCTGGTGCTCAGTATGAGAGGAATACTTATAAAAAGAACACTAAAAATATATCTTAATTAATTATAAATAGACTTTATACAAGCACATAAATAGGTTATAAACCAATAATACTCATACATACACTTACTATAAGATATATAAATATATATTACAATACATATTATATACAAATTCAAGAGAGAGAGAGGTGTTGAAATAACTCTACACTATTTGTTTAGAAAATAACTCTGCAATTTTTTTTTTTTTTTTTCTCTTTTGTATCCGAGTACCATATTTTACACGGAGCGACTGCCTATCTGACCTCCACAACCGTTTACTGGGTAATATTATACCCATTGGTAAAACTTGTTGTCAGATTTTCAGACTTTTGATGACCCGTAACGGTTTCCAAAGATCCACGAATAACAGCCCGGAACCAACGGCTTAACGTGCTTTCCGAGGCACGGCGGGGTTAGTATGTAAAGATGGTCATCCATCCATGGAGCAACCGCGGCAACGTAGCTTAACCTGATAGATCGACCCGTATAGCTGTTATTACTTAGCCACGAGCCCCTCCACCTTATCAACTTGCTACTTAGCTAAAATATACCAGGGCATGAGCAACAGGGATGATGACTGGGTAAAAAAAATAAATTCTATTTAGTCTGTCAGTCAGATAATAAAAAAAATATTAGACACGTATTTTTTGCTATAGCATATTAATAAAAAAATTACTTAGATAAAACGCATTAAAGTTGGGGAGCCGAGACTGGCTACGTCACAACTATAACAAACTACGCATATAGCAAGGAGTGGCGTCATGCCACATTTAACTCAATGTATCGCCATAACCTTTTGATTGCGTAAAAAAAGAAAAAAAATACGTGTACAATATTTTTTACTTATCTACATGACGGACAACAAAAAATCTAGCCATCATCCCTATTATTCTCATCTATCTGAAGATTCGTTTAGACCACATGCGCACGGACGTAAAAGTATCGCGACGGGATTATATCGCGCACTGGATATTCAACTCTCGGTGTTGAGCCGAGCATTGAGAATCCAACAGAGTACGTCCTAGCGCGTCATAAAAATCCACTGTTGAATTTTCAACTTTCGGCGCTACGCAGTGCGTTTAAAATCGTCCGTGCTAACTTGGGCTTACCTTGAACTCGTTATCCTTATCAATAGGCGGCTTCTGCAGCGGCCGGTCACAGAGGAACGTATCAACGTCATTGCACGCGTAGAAACGCTTCACTTGGTCAGGAGTTCCTGACGGCCATTGACGCCGGGAAGCGACTGGCTTGACGTTGCAGATTTGTATATCTGTAAATACAACACAACATAGCGTCACTCCTTGTTTCCCCGAAGGGTTGGGCAGAGGTGTACCTATCTCTCACATTTCACCAGATTAAGTCCCATGTAATAGGGGGCGAGCCTATTGCCATCAACTGAGAAACTCCAGATGGAAAAATCCAATAACAAGCTGTTAGGGTTATTCTTTTACGAATTCATTAAATGAACAGAAAAAAAAGTAAATCTTTTTGGTGACTTCTTTGAGTGTACAATATGCCAATGAGTGGACTCACTCCACAGTGTGAACGTGTTAGACCACTGTGTACACTCACATTGCCCATCGTTGGCGATGATGGAGTCGTCTGGCGGCGTGTTACGCATCAGTATGTGCGCGGCGACGTACTCTGACTGTAGTCTTTGAGTGAATGCACCGATTCGTTCGTAGTCATGGCCGCGATATACGAATTGTTTGTTCTGTGAACATTATAAAATAGGTTTTAAATTAAAAAATTAAAATCAATAAAGATGTTATTCAGGGCTCATAAAAAATGCATGAGAAATTATGCACAATTTGTCGGCTAACCTTAGCACCAACTTGTCATTTAGGACAAAGAAAATGTGCCTCGCAAAAACGACGAACTCGTGCGAGTGTGCATCAAGAAACCCGAGGAGCAGTTTAGTTTGATGTTTGTGATAATAATCGTACAACTTTGAACTTTGTGAAATTGACGATAAAGTATATTTTATGTCATCAAAAAATTCTCTACTCTACGGTCCTTTTTATTTTTATGAAGAGCCTAAGCTGCACCCGAGGGGATCCTACCTCAGTCCTCAAGATTAATTTTTCCGAAGTACTGCACCAAAATGACAATGCGTTTCTTACTCTCACAAACAGCGGGCATCCTTTCCCATAGAATCCAACCCTGAAGTACTCGGGCTCTGGTCTCAGTTGCTCCATCACAGAATCCAGGAACGTGGCGTGTGTTCGCAAACAATTCGACAGACGAGGGTAGTCGCATAACTTGACTTCATACAGAGTTGCCAGCTCGCGAAGAAGTGGCAGGCCTTTTTCCCAGCACTGGAATAATATCATGATTTTTCCGTTTATTCATTTTCTAACTACATATGAAATACGTTTGTAAATATTATAAAAATAGTAGTCTACCGGTATTGAGAGCAAGGTCAAATAATTATTTTTATTACTTTTAAATATTAGACACACTCAAGGCCAGCTTGTACCAAAAATCGCTTCACTACTAAAGCTTTGGTTTCCTAGAAAAGCGGTTCCGTCACATTAAAGCAGCCGTCATGAAAATTAGTCATTTTTACCAGTATCTGGGGGCTTACTACGAGCTCTTATATCGTCATTGTGTCAGAGCCTCAGAGGTGTCAAAACGAAACAGAAATGCGACTATCTTTTGACGCGGTAGGCGAATCTAACGATTAAAATCTTTGTCGCTGTCATTATTTTCATGACAGCCGTCACTGCGACCATTAAGTGCATCCACCGCTTTTTTTTAAGAAACCGTAACTTTAGTAAGTTTAGCACTACACGAATTTAGTGATTTGTGGTGGAAGCAGGCCTCCATAATACACCGGCATGATTTCATTATTACATAACTATAGGACATGCAGTGTACTGTAACATAACGGTTAAACTACTTTAGAAATTGACAGGTCTGTGACTATTTATAGAAACCCAGGTACGAACCCAGATAGGCGCTTTATTTTGTGTAAATTATTTCAGCACCACTGCTCTCAAAACGGTGAAAGAAAGTATCGTGTGGAAACCGGCATGTTCTAGAACCAAAAATTCGAAGACATGTGACATCTACCAACCGGTACTGGGCCCGCGTGGTGGATTACAGCCCACTCCCTCTCACAGACAGGAGGCCTGTGTCCCAGCAGTGGGAACATTATAGGCTGATTATGCTATCCAATCATAATATACTCACTCACTTAAAACTAGACCTTGGCAGTTCAAGTGTCTCTCGAGTTTTACTATGATAGATTTAAGCCATCATGGATGATTGCATAGATGCTATATAGACCACTATAGAGGCATGAGGAACAGGGTGTAAAGTTCACTCATCCTCCATAGAAAAGGGAGGATCCTCCGACCAGACGGGTGTTATGTCTGGTGGGCAACTGCCCGACGGTTGACGTCGGGACTTTGTATATAGTCGCGCGGTAAACTCTGATTGCGCGATGCAGGATTGCGTGACGTCAGTGTGACGCGTAGTTCGTATGTGGCGATGTAGATTCCGCTACACCACCATTTAAGAAAGACATAATGGCATTTAACAAAGGCAGTGCTTTGTAAACCCTGTCTGTATGTAAACTGTTTGAAGTAGATACCTTTCCGCGGTTAAAGTATTGCAGCACTTGGTTGTACAGCGCTTCCTTTCGTTTCCACTCGGGCATCTCCGGGTGTTCTGAATCCACACCTATTTGATCACTTTCCCAACTCAAAGTTTCTGCATACAACTAAAAACATAAATAAAATGAGAGAGGATTACTTAGGTTATATTCTTTACTATTATCTATTTAATGTTATGACAATAACAATAACGGACAATGTGCATTTATGTAGCGTTTATTACTTTTAAGGTTTTATTTCTACAACATTGGGAGGTTTTCAGGGAGAGTCACTTAAACATGCAGTCAAGCCGTCGACAGAATGCGTATATATTGATTTCGTGAATTTGATCTTTAAT
Source organism: Cosmia pyralina (assembly GCA_946251885.1). Taxonomy (NCBI): domain Eukaryota; kingdom Metazoa; phylum Arthropoda; class Insecta; order Lepidoptera; family Noctuidae; genus Cosmia; species Cosmia pyralina. Next base: position 21,716,165 of record OX276344.1, read on the forward strand.
ACTACTAGAAATTGTCCAACTGACAGGTGTCAGAACCGCATTCTCTCAACGGCCGGACTGTAGTCCTACAAAACGCAGGCGTGATGGTGAATACTTTACATGGTAGAAAGAACACCACAGTGAGGATGGTGTGGAAAATTATGGGGGAGACCTTTGTCCTGTAATGGGACAGCAGAAGTTAAAATAAGCTTTTAGTTAAGTCACTCCTATGAATTCAAGAACCATCACTTACCAACAAAGTGCAACCAGCTTCAATAAAGTTATCAGACGCGATGTGAAGATCATGCAGCTTGTACACGTAGCGCAAGTACATCTCCTTACGATCTATCTCATTCTTGTAGAAATTCTGAAATATGAACGATAAAAATAATATAACTACTTATAAATATTTAAAACAAATTAAAATTGACAATGTGGCGACTCTTTGGGGAGGCCCAACAGTCGACGTCTTTTGGCTGAAATGATGATGATGTAAATTATTCCCTACTTTGGAAATGCAGTAGTTTGTGTTTCGACTATGACGATCTCATCTGATGGTTAGTAGGAATGTGGTATAGAGTGGATCACGGACACGAAAGTTTTTACAAGCTTTTCTTAACTTGCAATGTTTGTTTGTTTGTTTGTTAGTTTGTTTAGGTCTTCCTCTTATCCTACGGAGTCGACATGTTACATGTTGGTTCTATTCCGAAGATAATGCAGTTTTATGATAACCCTTACCTGATTCTACACCCAGGATTGGCTCCAGACGAAGGAACTCCTCAACGGTCAACAGCACAGACGCGAAATTTTAAATTATTGTAAAAGCCAATTATTTTTAAAAGAGTAACCGTGTAGTTTCTAGCCGACTCTTCTCTATAGGAAACGACTAGTTGGAACCGTGCACCTAGCTTCTGACGTTTCATAAGTGTTATGTGAAATTAAATATTTTGATTTTGAGACATGAAGTTTTATTAAGTACTTTTTAGTACGGTCAGCAACAGAAGTCGGTTAACACTGCTACTTTTTGACATCATCTAAATTAACGCAAAATGATTCTATAAACTGCTTTTTTTTCGTTTAACTGTTAAGAGTTAATGTTCTTAAAATTTTAAGTACTTCTGTTCCGATTTGAATTAGATATTTCGCTTAATAATTAAGATTAAAAAACTGCAAGTGTTAATCGACTTTTGTTGCTGACTGTACAATAAACTTGTTTTTAAAAACATTTTCTTGAGATTGATACAAACCCTAGTTAGGGCAACTCGAGAGTAACATTCCACGCACGAGAGAATTGCGGCGATATGCTGTCAAATTATCGCTGCGATGATATCTCCGTGTGGCGATGATTCATAGTTTTTATTGAATTTGATTGCACGGCGAGACTAATGTCGCAATTCTCTCGTACGTGGAGATGGCGCCTAAAATTATGAATGAAGTCAACTCACCAATAAATTAACAGTAGCAGCCATTCTCTTGTCCCTGTGCTCAGCCCCCTGCATCACAGCGCGATAGTCCAGCAGTCGTTCTAACAAGCGGGTCACACACGCTACGAATGCCGCACCGGCTTCCCTCCATCCTTCCGTTGATACTCGTTCCATCAACCTGAAGTAATTACAAGATAAATGTGAACAACTGAAGGTAGTACGGATTGAAGGAATTTAGACTATTTTATACTACCAAGTTGTATTACACAAGTTGACTTTCTCAGTTTTATATGAATCCATATCTTTAACTAGGTATACATATAATAAAATAGTAGCGATGAATTTTTGTCTGTTTGTCTGGATGTAGGTTCTATCCTTAAGGACTATTCTTGCTTGCAGCGCTCGGCCGCTATTAGTAACATTTGCTAACAGATGTCGTCATCATGTGCATGTGATTTTGTTTTCTTCCTCGATAGTATGTTCCGGATTGGAGCAAAAACGGCTGAACGTATTTGGCTAAGATTTGGCTCAAAGATAGTTTATAACCTGGATTTACACTTAGGGTACTTTTAATCCCGGTAGTACGTTTCCGTGAGATATTTTCCAACATCAACGCGGGCGCGACCGGGCAAAAGTTAGTTGTCAATAAACCAACTTAACGGCCGAATTTAACGTGATATGTAAAAGGCGAACTGGGCGGGAATAAGAAAGTGACGGATTCAATTACTTCCACATGCGAAAAAAGAGTGCAACAATGCGCTGGAACCAAAATAAAAGCACCAAACTACATAAAAACTGTTTAAAAATAAATTGAGATCTTATCAAAATTCAATTACCATTAATACGCACATTTTAAATGCAATTTTGCAATGAAATTACTTAGGATTACAGAAAAAAATATAAAAAAGTAGAAGTCTTTTCGGAATTAAATTCTATAGAGGAAATTTAACCCAATTGCGTATTCCTTCAGTCAGAAAACAAATAGTCAATAAACATAAATCTATACATGCTGTAATAGAATAAATGGTTACGAAAAAGCCCCAGCCAGATAAACAGGGATGTGCAGGTGACAGAAAAGAAGATAGGAAACACTCGCAGTAAGTCATCTTGCTGAAACTTTTTAGTGACAATAACCATCTTAAACTGTCATGAAATCAACTTGCGCAATAAATCGTGCACTGTACTATAATTGTCAGATACTTAATTATAACATTCAATAAGAATATTCTTCACAAAATACGTAGAGAAACAAGCTAACATTTTGTTTGTGTGTTATCAAACAAGTTCACTGAACAACTGACAGTGAATAATTCGGGTAGTCGTGTCAAAGTAATTAAAGAGTAATTAATATAAATAAAAACGTGTTTAGCTAGATTGTATTGTAGTTGGACTAAAATTCTGTTTTTGTTTCATAGTGACGTCATAATTATATGTTGGCGTTTTTGTTTTTTTTTTTTGTTCTTTTTATTTTTATGTTTTGATTGAGATGGACGATTTGTATTTGGCTTTTAGATAAAATAAAGATTATTATTTATTAAATAATTAATGGTTGTGGTACTTACACTGAGCTCAAATGTTCCCTGAGTAGCGTGGACAATAGGAGTATGATTAGAAGAAATTTATGTAAATTACGTGGTTAAAACTTTAGATTGAAGTGATAAAAGAATGTAACAGGTGGTGGTAAGTATACAAATTAGACGAAAGGAGAAGAGTTGAAAGAGAATTTTGTAGACATGTAGACCACAAAGCTTAATTAAAAAAAAAAAAAAAAAAACATAGGCAGTCAATGGGGACTGCCGACAGAAGTGATGCATAGCATGTCGCATGTCGATCACGCGAACCCATAAGATCGCTCAAAAATCGCTCAACGCGCCTAAAGAAGTTTTCACATATAAATTAACTTGAATAATAAGAAAGCGCTGTATATTTTTAAGAACAAAACAGGTTGGGCGCTGTAGGGCACTGATACGCAGCAAAACAAAAGCACGACGCCAGCATTGCACCGCATCGTAAACAAAGCTTCTGATGTCACCTTCCTTCTTCATACGTTTTGTCAGGTCTTTATATAAGGGTGATATTGCAGTGCGGTTTCCTAGATAGGAGAGGAGGGCAATCTAAGCTTATATTACTTATTAATTAGTTACACAGTATCAAACATTCTTCTATAATGATCGTCTGCCTTATTATCAGCGACGAGCGAGTCAAGTTTCTCCACTAATACCGCCTACGTTCGTCTCGCCTCGCCTGTATGTGCTGTTTCTGCCGCCATTAAAGCCACTAAAGCGCCTAAAGCGGCCCGACATAACTCACTGACGAAATTATTCCTACTGCAGTGGTTACTTCGCCATAAACTAGGTGAATTTGATTTAAAGTTACTTACACAGTATCAAACAGTCTTCTATAATGATCGTCTGCCTTATTATCAGCGACGAGCGAGTCAAGTTTGTCCACTAATGCTGCCTCCGTTCGCCTCGCTTCGCCCGTGTGGGCTCTTTCAGCGGCCATTAAAGCTACTAAAGCGCCTAAAGCGGCCCGGCGCAACTCGCTAACAAGAGTTATCTCTAGAAGAGCGCCTACTGCTCCTGGCACCAAGTGTAGTTGAGCGGGACCTGTATATAAGTTAAATCGTTATTATCGATATTATTTCACGCTCACAGGTTTATTGGCGAGCATGACCCATTCTTTGAAACTTTATCTTTTCGCTTAGTCTGTTATTAGTAAAAGATGTTCGAAAGATAGTCAGTGACGAAGTAGCCAATAGTTTTAGTTCAAGTAATCCAGTAATTGGTAATAAATTACTCGTAGTTATGCGACGGACGATACGCCTGATTAAATCTCCCGATATCTAGGTCTAAAATCTCACGAGATTGCATTGGCTATTGCCGACCTATCGGACAATGTGAGTTTATAGAGCTGTGTTTGTGCATATGCACTTGTACACTATAATATCTCTTGCGTGGTTGGCTCGTCTCCGTTAAGATTGGCAAATATGTTAGGAGGATATTATTATAATTTAGGTAAGTAATAGCTCACCCAACATGTTCCATGTAGCGAGTACCCGCATCCCAGCGGCAGCCCGCATGCGCGGGCGGTCGGGCCCGCGCCCCGACCAGCGCTCCGGCTGCAGGGCTGTTGATGTCACTAGAGCTACGCCCAGCTCCATGTAACCTGACCATAGCTGAGGAGAAATATTTCAAATATTATTGTTTTGACAGGGTTAATTTTCAAAACCGAGCCAATTACCACCCATGGTAGACCCATGAATATAAACAACTTTCACTATAGGACCAACTCGGAAATCACAAAAAAAAAAACAGCTGTTTCATACAAAAGCTCAATCACCAAAAGCAAAATGTATGAAACAGCAGATTAATTTCCGTGATTTCAGTTGGTCCCATAGTGAAAGTTGTTCAAATTCATGAGTAGAATACCCTGTGAAAATTTTGCAAGTCATTTCCCATCGACAAAAATGTCGAGTTTTCAGACAAACATTCATCATACACTTACAATTGACATATTTAAACCCTTTATTAGGAGGTGAATTTTCAAAAATCCTTCTTTAGTTCTCACTTTGGCTATGCTATGTATAGAACTTTTGTGCAAAATTTCATGCTTCTAGAACCAGCGATTTAGTCTGTGCGCCGCTGTCAGTGAAATAATGCTTCTTGCCAAATATTTTTTTTATTGATTTATTTGCGAGTATATAAACATGTCGCATAAATGCCCGTATTTTTTATTGCGTCAACTTCGCAGCTTGATTTTTTTAGAGCTCCAAGAGACCATAGACCTACGTATTTGATGTTAATTTCAACTTTATACCTCCACGCGTTCCTGAGAAAAAAGGGTCTTGACAAAAAGACAGACGGACAACGAAGTGATCCTATATAACCCTAAAAATTAATTAACAACACTATTGACATAGATAAACATACCTGTGAGTCAAATTGGGGCGGTTCATCTCCCAAGAACCTTTCAAGTAACGGTTGAGCGAGATCTTGTAGCGCGGACAGCAGTACTTTACAGCTTTGTACTCGAAGCACCATCCAGTCAGCCGGGAAAACCTGACAAAATACTCAAAACTGTTAGTAAATTGTCCATGATAGACGAGAAAACTGTTTTATTTTAAAGAAGTCAATCAATCTGCCTAGCCTTTTCCTAACTACGTTGCGGTCGGCCTCCAGTCTAACCGGATGTAACTGAATACCAGTATTTTACATGGAGCTACTTCCTATCTATTTTCCACAACCCAGTAACTGGGTAATACGATACTCCTTGGTAAGTCTGGTTTTTATTTTAAAGCAGTATTAATCAACAATGGTGGTTACCATTGTTGACTAATACGTCTTTGAAATAGCGCAGCATGTTTGAGTATATTATTTATATTAGGAGGGGCTTGTGGCTAAGTAATAAGTAAAAGCCGCACGGGTCGATCGATCAGGTTAAGCTAGCTTGCCGCGGTTGGTCTGTGGATGGATGACCATCTTTATATACCAAAACCCCTCCGTGCCTCGGAAAACACGTAAAGGGGTTGTTCCCGGCTGTCATATATCTTTATCTTTGATAGTTGTTACGGGTTATCAAAAGCCCGAAAGTCTGACAAAAAGTCTTACCAAGGGATATCGTGTTACCCAGTAACTGGGTTGTGGAGGTAAGATAGGCAGTCGTTCCATGTAAATACTGGTATTCAGCTGCATCCGGTTAAACTGCAAGCCGACCCCAACATAGTTGGGAAAAGGCTAGGCAGATGATATTTGAGTATAGGTCTTTACCTATGAAATTGCCGTTCTGCAGTACTGGCCATTTCAAATCAAAATAATTTTTGTTTGGCTAAGAATTCTAATTTCAAATTAATTTTATTTTAAAAACATGGATTTTTTTTTTCAAAAGTAGTCATTTGTTAGTGATTAGTGTTACATTTTCATCGCATTTCAATCTTTTTCGTCCTGGTTCAGCACCTAAACAATGCCCTAAACGAAAACTTACCCCTAGAAAAGTGATGGTCACTGTTTGGTGGTCTAGCGCCGGTGTGATTCATCACAGCTTCTTACCAAACGGGGTTAGCATTACTTCAGATGTGTACTGTGAAGAACTGAACACAATGATGGAGAAGCTGGCACATCTCCAACCAGCATTGGTCAATCGCTCGTCTCCGCTGCTCCTGCACGACAACGCGCGACCTCATACTGCACAGCAGACGGTCTCCAAGTTGCAAGAACTGGGGTTGGAAGCTCTCCGTCATCCGCCCTACTCACCAGACCTTGCGCCTACAGACTACTACTTTTTCCAGAATTTGGATAACTTCTTGGCGGGAAAAAAATTCAATACCCGAGAGGCAGTACAAAATGCCTTTGAAGAATTTGTTGCCTCCCGTCCAGCTGATTTCTTTAAGAAGGGCATCAATAAACTGCCACTGCGTTGGCAAAGAAGCATTGATTGCATGGGTGATTACTTCGATTAATACAAATAAAAAATGCATGAAAAAAATTCGTTTAAATTTTTCCATACAAAACGGCAATTTCATAGGTAAAGACCTATTATTATGCCGGTTGCAGCCTGCATCCCCAATTTTTATTAAAAGGATGAAGGTACTCCTCAGATGCATTGGTAACAAAAAACAGTCCTTTGGCGTTGGACAAACAGTCAAAACTGAGATGCTTGTTAGAAAAACAAAACAATATACACAGTTGGCTACTGATATCGACGATCAGAAAAGTTGCATTTAATCGTTTTCGGTCTATACACGAAGCTTCAAAACAAGGTACACACGGCTACACATCAAGCTATACACTTCCAGTTTACACTGACCTCTCATTGTAACGAAATCCTATACAATGGGAGATCAGCTTATACTGTAATGGTATAACTTGATATGTAGCCGTGCGTACCACATACATTCTAGACAAGCATTAGCAATTATACTTACGTCCTGTTCAATAAGATGTCTGAACACTAAGAAGGCTCGCATCAGGAAGTCCTTCAGAGGCTTGCGATCATGTGGGTGCGGCGCGAGATGACTCCACAGTCGCTGGTAGTGGACAGGCTTTAGTAGTTCCATCACGCCCAGGAGACCGGCTACCATTGAACCCTGAGGAGGGAAAAGACAGCATTATTATTACAGCTAGGTTAGAAAACAAAGGAGAATTTTTCGGCACTTAACCCATTTAATGTTGGGCTCTAAAAAAGTCCTCATCGCATTGGCAAATCTAGTTGTATATTGGAGACGAGTAATAACTTTCTCTCAACTGTAATACAGTTATTTTAATATTAATTTAATTTTAAAAAATGAGGAGCTCGAAGTAATAACAGCCGCATGGCTTGATTTATCAGGTTATGCTACGCTTGCCGAGGTTAGCTCGTGGATGGGTGACCATCTTTACATACTGAGACTCCTCCGTGCCTCGGAAAGTACGTTAAGCCGTTGATCCCGGCTGTCTTTCGTGGATCTTTGACAGTCGTAACGGATCGTCAGAAGCCCGAAAGTCTGAAGTCTTACTAAGTGGTATTGTATTACCCAATTACTGGGTTGTGGAGGTCAGATAGGCATTCGCTCCATGTGAAATACTGGTATTCAGCTGCATCCGGTTAGAAAAGGCTAGGCAGATTGATTATTTTTTTTTAAAAGCAACACATGCCTTGCCTTTGCGTTGATCACGATTAGAAGGTGTAGAAGGTGTATCGAAAACAAAATAATTACGAAACTTACAAGCAAAGGCGAGTTCCCTCCCATCAGAATCAGATGCACCAGTACATGCAAGGTGTCCAAACACAGTTACACAGCACATCTACATTTGGGTCCATTCATCTCTTCTATAGGCCCGTTGGGCTCGTATTTCATCCCCATAAGAGCAAACTATCTTTATAAAAAGAACAAGTACTTACAAGCACCGGTGAATTTCCTCCAATCAGATGCAGTACAGTCTCGACCAGTACATCCAAGGTGTTCAAACACAGCACATCTACATCTGGGTCCAGTTCATCGTCTTCTATAGGCCGGTCGGGGTCGTATTTCTTCCACAGTAGAGCAACTAACTCTCCGATCATTTCGGCGCATTGCGATAGTTCGTCGCGACGCGCGAGGTGGACTCGTAAGTGGTGGCAGGCGGTGGTTAGGATTATGTTTCTGGCCTCTGAATGGAGGATAATACAATTAGTCTTGACAACCGAACTTGACAGAGGAATAAAAGTAAAAGTCCTAAGATCTTCCTCATACACACACACAGATCACAACACATTCAAGAACACGCTTTGTGTGGTTTACAAACTACAACTGGAGATGTCTTAAAAAGCCACATCCCCTACGGCCATAGCTCAGTTCAATCGCAATACTTTAAGGGGGATGCACTGTGATAGCCCGCGAAATTCAAATTTTCTTGCGTTTTTTGCAATTTGCAGGTCAATATGATATGCGGCAATAAAACATATGTATTTACATAGTTTTAACCATAAAAATCATCAATACATCTCCCTAAGTTAGATTTCGTGCAGCTTCGTTAGATTTCGTTCGTTCGACGAATCTGCACGAAATCTAACTTAGCGAGATGTATTGATGATTTTTATGGTTAAAACTATGTAAATACATTTTTTATCGCCGCGTATCATATTTTGATCAAGATACAACCTGACACTGACCTGCAAATTGCATAAAACACAAGAAAATTTGAATTTCGTGCATCCTCCTTAAGTATTTCTGCATGTGGATAATTTAAGTATAAATTAGTTTAGGTTAGGTAACATTTTAAGAATATATGAGATGATAAGAATATTTTTATTTCACTAAAATTACATTCAGGTGAATTGAAATTCCTGGACCTCACACTAGGATTCCCTATGTTGCGAGATCCAGGCTCCTTCGTTCCGTTAATATTTTTTTTTAATTTATATTTTGTAGCTACTCATAACAACAAACTGATATTATCAAACCGTTGGCCAAGCTTGGTCATTTTATTTGCACATGTATAGCCCTAGTAATCTTAGTAAAAATGCGTTATATTTACTAATGACCGCACAATATCTTCAAGGGTACCACAAGGCAAGCTCGCCGGTCACCAAGTTGTCACACAAAATACTAACTTTGCTTTTAGACCTTAACTTGTAATAATCTTCAATTTTACCAGGATCCTCTCCTAACGGTCCCTTCAGTATATCCTGAGCGGCATGTAGCCTGGCCCTGGCAAGCTGCGGTGGCGGCGGCGGGTGGTGGTGCGGCGCGTCTAGCACTAGCGCGGCCGCACGCGCCGCTTCGCTCGCGCCTAAAGCGCCGCATACTTCGCGGGTGACTTCCGCCCATGAAGACATTAGGGCCACCTGAATTTGGATAGAAAAACATTGATTAGTCATAAACAGGTGTACGAGAAAGGTGTGGTCTAATTTAAGGGTCTGGTACAGACCATCAAACTGAACAACTTTCTCCATGGGACCAACATCGTAATCGCGAAACTCGACTCAAATGTATGGGACGGCTGATTATTTTTTCGCGATTACGATGTTGATCGCATGGAGAAAGTTGTTCAGTTTGATGGTCTGTACCACAATCTTAAATTAACCACACCTTTTTGGTACACCCAGTATAGATGTAGATTTACTTTGCAGGAGAGGCTAAATTAATACACTACAACTACCCAGTGCAATAGATATTTTGGCAACAATCACATCATGAAAGAACAGGAGTAACAGCGAAACCACGTAACAAAAAGTTGTAAAAGAGGCAATGACTAATAGGGATGATGCCTGGGTAAAAAAAAAAAAATATTTAGTCCGTCAGTCAGATAATAAAAAAAATATTAGACACGTATTTTTTGCTTTATCATATTAATAGAAAATGACTTATATAACACGCATTAAAATTGGGGAGTGGGGCTCGCTACGTCACTTGTACGTATAAAGTCTAGCTGCACGTGACGTCACGCGATATTTTAACTCGTATTGCCGTAATCTTTTGATTTTGTAAAAAAAGAAAAAATAAGTGTCCATTATTTTCTAATAAGTAATCTACATGACGGACAAAACAAAAAAATTTAGTCATCATCCCTATTATATGGTGATATTCAATATATTTTAACTAAAAAGTTGCCATATCTATCTAGCGAGATACACTACGGGCGAAATATCTTAGCGAGTCTGAACATAGGCACTATGAACTTTCGCGCATGTTTTCTCACTCACACTCGCCTCATGTCACCATTTCGTTCCTAAAAAAATTTACTGTTCAACCTTCTGTGCGAAGTTAGGACTCGCCAAGATATTTCGGCCGTCGTATTCAAGTGTGAACATGACAGATTAACGAATCTACTTTTTCATTTAATTGATAAAGAGATTTAATTTAATGCGTTTCACAATGTCCAGACAGGCATAATCCACCAGGTAGAAACAAAAATAGAACAATATTTACACGAAGTTATCTCCTAGGTTATTTTAATGGAACATATCTGGAGATGGTAAGACTGCACCATGTAATGGTAATTTCAACTAAACAAGTATCAAAGTAGGAGTGGAGTAGTGGCAGCCCAATGGAAACGACCGCGCTCTACTTTGTGTAAATTATTTCATCACCACTGCTCTCAAAACAGTGAAAGAAAACGTCGTGAGGAAACCGGCATTTCCTAGAACCAAAAATTCGTAGACATGTGACATTTACCAATCAGCACTGGGCCAGCGTGGTGTATTCCACTCTTCACAGAGAGGAGGCCTGTGTCCCAGCAGTGGGAACATTATAGGCTGATTATGCTTACGCTAAGTATCACAAACCTGAGCCGGCGCCAGATGTTCCTTATAAGGGTGTTGCGCAAACGCTTTCAACGCGTGCAGTGCCGCCCTAACGTCTCTTCTAAAGCTGTCTTCATACTGTCCGCCGGTGGCGCGAGCGAACAACCGACGCGATCGCACCGCTAGTCTGAAAACGGCGCCTAAGGAACGGAGGCACTTGCGAATTGGTTCTTGTCCTTCGGCACTCGCTGCCCATTCGGCGCAGTGTTGTACTGATGAGAGGAGGCCCCTGGAGTTAAATGGAAGTGCATTTAGATTACGTTGAAGAAAAGCTTCTTGTATTTGACTGGGGATCGGTTTCCAGTGTAAAAATAACAGGAAACTGGTTGTTCAAGTCATAATATCTCATATTCGCTTTGGTAAAAACAGAGTAAAAAAAATTGGACATAAGTACTATGTGGTGCTAGGTAAATGAATCGATATTTAAAAACTTGTTGGAATGCATTGGATGCGGAATTTTGCGGAAGGCAGATTTTCGGATGATGATGATTACGGAACTTTGTTTGCAAGTGGACCGATATAAAATGACATGATATATCAATATAACTTATGTTATGAGATAAGGGGGGACATGACTAAAATTACTTACTTGTACACAAGTGCCGCTGAGAAATGTTCTTCAATATAAACATCAAGTACTGGCCTAAAATGTTGAAACCGAGTCTCATCAAGCAAGCTGCATATCGATATCAGCACAAGGAATACTGTGCCGGAATGAGGAGTGCTAGAAAAAAAATTAAAATTACCTATTAATCTCATAAATTAACGAGAGCATTTATGCTGGTTTTATAGGTCCTAATATGGCCTAGAACCAAAGTTAACAAAACTCTGACTTTGATTAGTAGCAGGAGCAAGACTGTCAAAAGGGATATTCCAAATTGATAAAATTGAAGACTAAATAATAATAATAGACTCAAGACTAAATAAAAAACCAAGACATAGCGCTATCAACAGTGACGTGAGACCTCACGTTTCGGGTTTCGTAAACATGTGTGCACGTAATGAGGTGTAGTTTAATTGTAGTTGGGTGTAAATGTGCGAGTGTAAGCGTGTATGCACAAAGTAAGGTGTAGTTTTTGACATGCTTCACTGTCAGCGCTATGTCTGGGTTTTTTATTTAGTCTGAGCTACTAGAGTGCTACAAGGATCTTTTGGCGCTTGAATGACATTGGCAGGGGGGCGTTGTTGGTAAGTGACATATGTCTTTATTGGGAATAAAGTTTCTTCTTTAAACTGAATTGTCACAGACATTGTACTTAAAAAACAAGATGGCGGCGTCAGATTCGATTTAGGTCACGCGCCTAAAGATCCGTATAGCGTTGTATGTGTTAAGTTTGTTGTCAAATCACATGATAACTGACTTAGAGTGCGTTTCCACTAACGCGGAGCTGGGCGGAGTGGTGAGGAGCGGACCGTGAATTGACCAATCACTGTGCTCGAAATCTCCACTCCACGTCAGTGGAAATAGTGTAAATGGAGCGGAGCAGACTCTCAAATAAAATATATGAACAGGCGGCCCCAAGCACTCCGCTCCGCTCCGCATCAGTGAAAACACTTGCCACTTTTCATTGCTCTTCTCCGCTCCGCTCCACCCAGCTCCGCGTCAGTGGAAACGCATTCTAATAGCTAATATGATTAGTTGGATAAAATAAAATAGGCTTTCGATAACCGGGAGTTAGACAAAAATAAAGTTTCGTGCAATACTTGCCTATTCCCATCTTCAGTGGAGAACAAAGCAAACAATGCATCTAGCACATCTCTGAGGAACTTGATGAGTTCTTCACAACTGAGTCCGTCGCCGAGCCTCAATACTCGTAGTAGGGTTTCTTGTACCTTCTCCGGTCGCGCGCGCCATTGAAGTAATGCTAGGAGATCCTCTGCGAAGAATATGACAATGTTATGAGACGTTAATTACTGGACGATGTTTGGCAATGCTTTAAAATCTAATTAGTTTTCCTGGTTAGATCCGGCTGCTTCAGCAGCTCATCATCATCATTCTCTTGCCCTTATCCCAATTTATTTGGGGTCGGTGCAACATGTCCCTTTTTCCCATACTTTTCTATTAGTCGGTAGTCACCCCCTTTCTAGCCATATCATCTTTTACACAGTCCAACCATCGTTTCTTTGGTCATTATTACAGAAAATGGAAAAGGTGTTACTCTGTTTGTCCACCGCATTATGTCAACAGGACGTCAACGGCAAACGAGGTTATTCGAACCGAACGTGACGTCCCAGTGACGGCGTGCGGTAGACACGCGACCATAGTAAATGTATATCGCTTTCCATCAGGCGTGATCGAGGTCAAAAGCAGGCATAATCAGCAAGTAAAAAAAATGTATCGCTACTTCGGCGTACTCATCTCGATCTCGTTGACATCCCGTTGATGTGGCGGTGGTCAAACGGCCTTACGAATGGAGTTGCCCCGAACCTATGCCAAAAATGTGATGTGATTGGTTGCATTAGCAACATATAAATAGCGATTATAATCCAAGCTGATCAGACCTCCTGGTGGATATCTTTAAGGTCCTTGACCATAAGTTGGTGATAAGTTCAATTCAAGTGACTCGCATGATGTTCCCCGCTACTCGAATCGCGGGAGAAGCGGTTTCGAAGTTTCGCGGTCCTAAATGCTGACCATAGTAAATAGCGTTGCATATTAGCATTATGATATGTTAATTGCTTAGATTTTACATAAGAATAATTTTATGAGGTTTTCCTTTTTGTATCACATTATTAAGAAATGCGTAACAAGACTAAAATTAACCTTGGTTTCATAGCAAATAGCAGCGAGTACTCCAATGGCCCATATATTGAAGAAGATACTTAAATTAAAAGCGTTTGAACTCACGACCTCTTGATTGGCAATCAGAGGGGCAATTCCCGTATTTTTATAACAACGTTCGCAATCTCATCTCAGTCTCAATCTGTCAAAATTGTATAGAGTTTGCCTACATTTTTGACATTTGATTGTCGCTGGCTGACATTGCGACTTGGAATTTGAACGTTTTTAATTACGAGAATTGGCCCTCAGTTGTTAGCCATAAGGATTTTGTCACTAAGTGGGGCGTTGAGCAGTGAGTCAATCACAATTTGCGTAGGTCCGCCGTGATTAGTTATTTATTATTTGTTATTAGTTGCTGCACAAGCCAGGAATCGGGTTTGAAAACTGGCAAGAACTAATAAGGCTTTGTCAAAGGAATGTCCATTCAACCAATACATATGTCAAAGGAATGTCCATTCACCCATGTGCCAATACATATAAAAATGGTGTTTTGGGTGAATTCCTTAGCCAACTTTAATTTACGTTTTCAATTTAATTTTCGATACTGATCGGCGACATATCGGCGATATTTCGGGTTTGCCGATTTATCAGCATCGGCGATATTTTTATTGCCGGTACAACGATACTTTTCAAATTACGCGCTTCTTAAAAAAGTAATGTAAACGCGCGTGCTGTTTCGTCTATTTCGTTACATATGAGGCACGAACAATGACGTCTTATTACTGAACTTGAAAAAAATTGCGCAGAAATACTTTAGTTTCCAAATGAGTTCTGTCGCATCTGAGAGACTATTTTCCACCGCTGCACGCTTAGCATGACTGCCATAGAAACGGGTTTTGTCGACGGAAGAATAGACAAAATGGCAGATAGTAGAAATATTTGTATGCATTCTACGCGTCTAAGCATGGCGATGTGTAATTTTGTCTATTCTTCCGTCGACAAAACGTCGTCATGCTACGCGTGCAGGTCTCATTCAAACAGACTTGCGAAATCGCTTATCTCCGCAAAAATTGATAATACTTTGTTATTTAAACAAAAATCTTATTAATGTTAATTTGAATTAATAACCTTAATTATTTTTTTTTATATTAATTCTAAAAAATAACCCAACTTGTGTTTTATTTATTTTACCTTCTTTTAAATTCAATAAGAGTATCGGCATCGGTATCGGATCGCCGATATTTTTATAAGAGTATCCTTATCGTATCGGCAAAAAGGCGTATCGATGCATCCCTATTAACTTTCGTCTTAATTTCTTGTTTGAAGAGAGAGAGGTTCCGACTCAGTCGTTATGATGAACAAATTAACTTGCTTCTCACCATTCTGCGTCAACTTTGTGGAGCACAATAACGTGCTGATGGTGCAGTTTTCTTTGGAGCTTCTTTGGAATGTTGGCACCACGCCGTTGACGGAACCGGACCGGGCCGAGTCGGCTGCGCATGTTGGCAATGATAGATAGCTTGCTGATGTTAACCTGGGAAATATTATTGATTTATTATAACGAAAATCTTTAACGCAGCTTGTGATAGAGTTAAACTGGTAAATATCGTCACGTAATGAAAAAGCGTTTAAATGTCAGCAAATGTCAGTTTCAAGTGTCAAAAGTTTTTGTTTTATAATACAGATCCATCTAGCTTGCTAAAAATAAAAACTTATACCTATAGTATACTTATACTGAGTTATGAAACATGAGGTCATAATAAATGGCTCTATATTAATACATAATATACAGCGAAAGGAACTTCGTTCCAACCGGGTGGCCCACGATACCTCCCGACTTTTTATTTTATTTATCCATCTTTCATCTACCATTACAGAGTTTTTACTAAGGGCTAATTGTTCAATAGGTTGATAACTTTTACCTGAAGAATAAATGTGACAGTTTGACATATTTTCCATACAAAAGCTGTCAAACCGCCATATTTATTCCTCTGATAAAAATTATCTGACTATTGAACAATCAGCCCTAAATGTGAGCTTAGTGTACTTATTGACCTTATCACATTTTATAATCGTCTATGACAAGATGTATGAGTGTGGAAATAAAAGTGTATTTTGTAAAGATTGTTTGTGTGAGACTGTAGTTTCTGGAAAATGCATAGTTTTCGGTGATAATTCGACGAAAATAGTTCGCCAATTACAACAACCGTAACCGTTTGTGACAAGAAAAAGCAAATATTTATGAATAAGGCATTTTTTCACGGCTTTTTTTCGAGGATCCACTTCTTAAGCCCATTACACGTAATACCCTAATTTCTTTTGTAGGTAATGGGTATTCGAATTTGTGTGGGGTAGTACCACAACTAAACAGTGAAAAAAAAAATAATAATAACCGACGTCCAAAAAAAACACTACAAAGTAAAAAATAACGTTAATTTCGGAAGTTGATGGCAAAAAACGAAAATACAAAACCAAAGATACCAACTTCCGAAATTAAAGTAATTTTTTTAACTTTGTAGTGTTTTTATGGAAGCCGGTTGTCATTGCTTGTAAAAAAGTTTTTATTAAATATTGCGTACTTACTTGGTGGGATCATCGCACTTATACACGTAAAGTTCATGTGCTCCGTCCCTCAGCGTAGCGCCGCTCGCTTCCATCAGTCGTGCGAACGCGAAACCGTATAGTTTTCTCTCCGTTTTGTCTCTCGCTGGAAATTCAATTAACATACATAACATCACGCCTGTATTCCCCGAAAGGTTGGGCAGAGGCGTATCTATAGTACACCAACATATCGCCAGTTATGTTTGAGTCACATGTATATAGGGGGCGAGCCTGTTGCCATAAACCGGGCACAAATCCTATCTCCGGGCTGCTACTGAGAAATTCCAGGATGAAAAACCCAATAACACTTTTCCTGACCTGGAAATCGAACCCAGGACCTCATGCTCAGCAGTAGCGCTTGCGACCACTAGACCAACGAGGCAGTCAAATTCAATTAAATACTAACAATATGGGCTAATTTTTCAATCGTCAGATAACTTTTATTTATAGAATAAATATGGCGGATTGACCGTTTTTGTATAGAAAATATGTCAAACTGTATTCTTGAGATAAAAGTTATCTGACTATTGAAAAATTAGCCCTAAATAAGTCATTAATAAATTGCTGCCATAAAACAAGAGCCTTATATGATCAAAAACATGGGTGGTAAAGTACGCTTGGAAAGTTAGTCGTAAAACATTTGTCTGAAAGCAAACTGCTAGAAACTTGTTACCTACGACCAGCAAGTTCAAAATTCGACTTTATAACATTTCACAGACAGCTTAATTTGGTATTAAAATCACGTGGATCAGGGAATCATTCATTGTTTAATGATGTTGATGAATACATAATAATAATAAGACACAATTAATTAATTATAACAAGTAAGTAACAACTTGTTTTAATTAATCAAATGTGTTATTATCTACGTATAATGTGGCGCATACACTTAAGTTTGCAATGTGCAAATAGTCAAGTTATGTGTTGAAGAGACTAATAATAAACAAATAAATGAATGGTACTATATGGCCGACGTATTTTGGCGTCTCCGAAATTTGCGCTGAAAGCTGCGCAGTAACATTTTTAGGAACTGAATGCGATGTTTATTAGCGAGTGTGCGTGAGAGAACATGCGCGAAATTTCGTAGAGCCTATGATCAAAGGGCCTAGACAAATGGCATTCGCTTCGGAGCGATTCTAATACGATTATTATTTATTTATTTATATATACTTTATTGTACACCACAAAAATACATAACAAAAAAAGACATAATAAAACACTACAAAATATATGCTATTTCTACAATCGCTATAGCTTCAAAGTGACATTGACATGATCACGTGACATTTCGATAGCTTATGTCAACCCAATACATTTTTTGGCCTTCTTGGCTTTTCGACTCGCGTCATCGCTAATCGAATGTTACTATGTCTAGGCCCTCACGAGTCGCTAACATACGTCGGCCGTAGTGCACCTAATTAAAAGCAAATGAGACGGGTCTCCCTTGCTTGACCAAAAGGAATTTGACAATCTTTCACTTCCCAAAAAATTTTTCGCATAATTTCATTTGCCAAATTATTACTTAGCAAAAAATCTATTCACAAAAAGTTGTAACGCAAACCTAATGTTTGGCAAATGAACGTTTAAACTATAACTTGTTTACCAACTAGTACTTCTAACATTTTTTATTTAGTCAAATATTTCATTTGGAATAACAGTTTTTATGCAAAATCAAATAAGCCAAATACTTATTTAGTATCGTCAGTTTTCAATTCACCCTTTCCTATTCAGTCAAACTTCAATGACAAAAATGTGAAATACTAAGTGGGCAGGAGGTAAATCATAAATGGCGCTCAATGTGTGCTCTTCTTTTTCTATATAATGTAGTCGTTCCTGGCACAGTAGGTAGTAGGTCACAGTTTTAACCTAACCTAACCTATCCATTTTTTAAAAATAAGTAATTAACCTAATCTAAATAATTCAGTTCCGGGTAACCTACTAAAAACAATCTCTTTTTTCTATTAATGCAAGTCGTTTCTGGCACTCGCCGGCCGCTACCGCGGCACCGCTCGCTTCGCTCGCTCGGCTCGTGCGTAGGAGGTCACAGTTTTAACCTAACCTACCCATTTTTTTAAAGAAGAAATTAACCTAATCTAAATTGTTGAGTTCCGGATAACCTACTAAAAACAATATATTTTTTTCTATTAATGCAAGTCGTGTCTGGAACTCGCCGGCCGCTGCCGCGGCACCGCTCGCTTCGCTCGCTCGGCTCGTGCGTAGGAGGTCACAGTTTTAACCTAACCTAACCTAACCATTTTTTTTTAAATAATTAACCTACTCTAACTACTTCCATAAATAAACTAATATCAAGTAACCATAAATTTGACTTGTTTCAGACAAATTCAAGCACTAAAACTTACAAAGAAGTACGCAAAAGACATCAAATTTAACCAGCAAGTCAAATGTCTAAAAATCTTATTTTTGCCTTAATATTTTTTGTCTTAACAAATCATTTCACCAAACATTTATTGTCTGAAGATTGTTTGCTGTAATAAATCATTTGATTAAAGACCAAATTCCATAATGACATTATACTTAGTAATATTTTGCCAAGTAAACATTTGACCAAATGAAAATATGCGTACTAAAATCATTCGAAATATTGCAATGGTATAAAAAAGGTTGCTAAAATTTGTTTGGGTAATGAAATTTTGTCAAAATCTTTTTGGCAAAACGGCAGGCACCCAAATGAGACATTTTAAATTTGTTTGGTTGGCAACACTTGACAACAGGCGGCGGAGACATGTTTTCTTTCTTTACTTACCTAGCATCAAGAGCCTACTTGATTACCAATAAGAAGTTTTTACATCGTACATCAATGGGTGATTCCCGGCTGAAATGTTGATGAAGTGGATTAAAATTAATTACTTACTAGAGCAATGCCTAAACTCGATCCGCACATGCGCGTTTGTAAACGTTTCCAATGGCACGGTGAGTCGTAGATGCTCGCCCCAAGCTGGACTGTTGTTATGGTATAATACTACTGACTCGTATGACGTTGAGCCAGTGCCGCTCGCGCCCCATACACACTCCTGTGTAAAGAAGACAGATATTTGAGCATGTACCTTGTATAATGGTGTCATTATACTTGGGTGTATTTGCCAAATATTTACGTAACTGGGCAATATAAAATATATCCTATCTTTATGCACATAAAGTTCATTTTGTATTTGAGAATTAATGCGAGTATTTGTATAAATACGCTAAGTGTAATTTGAGCATCAGAAAGCCCAACATCTAGCTTAAGTATTCAAATTCCACTAGGTGCTTAAAAGACTAGTGATTCCCCGCTCCAGTTAGTTACCGCTTCGAATATGATACTATTCGATGTCCAGTATAGAATTTGACTGGACGACCAATAGATGGCACTGGCAGTCATAACCTACAGTGGCCTCACCAGTGAGAAAAAAATTGCCTTGTGGTTACGAATATGGATAACCAGTGCAGTGACTTCTGTGGCAGTGACAACGATGTCACTGCCACAGAAGTCAATGCACTGGTTATCTGGTAGTGGTAACGATGGGAAAACACATTTCGCATTTTCCTATGAAGCTGCAATCGCTTTGTTATATTGTTTACTAGAAACTAAAACGTTAAGCTACGCTTGCCGCGGTCGGTTCGTGGATGCGTGACCATCTTTACATACTGAGACCCTTCCATGCCTCAAAAAGTACGCTAATCCGTTGATCCGAGCCCATTCGTGGATCTTTGACAGTCGTTACGGGTCGTCAGAAGCCCGCAAGTCAGACAAGCAATCTTAACAAGAGATATCGTATCGTATTTGTGGAGGTCAGACAGGCAGTCGCTGCATGTAAAATACTGGGATTTAGCTGCATCCGGTTAGACTGGAAACAGACCCCAACATAGTTGGGAAAAAGGCTAGGCAGATAATCCTACTGAAAATAGCAAAAGTTTAATAATAACAACTTACATTAATAACTTGTCCCGTACTATCATGCACGGTAACCGTAGCTAGGACGTTCTTCGCCGTACTTTTCCCTCCCCTTTCAAACTCTGCTTTCTCTAACGTCAGATAGAGGTCGTTGCGAACGTCTCCTGGCATTATGACGTCTGGGAAGCCTCGTTTAGCTGTCACTGTGGCCCCAGAACTGACGGCTTCTGATATACTGCCTGCATTTGCTAGTAGTCGGAGTGCTACTACAATACCTGGAACAAAAATTAATTTGGTGTTGGCATTATTGGGATAAGGTTTTTAATGAAAGTTTATTGACCTTTTCACAACGTATGCCTATTATTTCTGATAATTTATTAATGTTATTAATCGGTTGCAGTGGCACTGAGAAGTCCGTCCTTTATTTACTACAGGGGAAAGGTTTTTTGGTGATTTAAGCAAGTTGGTGACATTCAAAAGGAAACATCGGAAGCCTTATAAGATCACTTCGTTGTCTGTCTGTCAGTCTGTCAAGATCCTTTTTTTCAAGAACACGTTGAGGTATCAATTTGAAATTAATATGAAATACGTAGGCATATAGTCTCTCGGAGCTCAAAAAAAATCAAGATTCCAAGTCAACGCAGTAAAAAAATACGGCTATTTATGCGACATATTTTGATACTCGCAAGTAAATCAAAACTACATAGGGTACTTATAGTTGACCTAGAATCATGAAATTTGGCAAGCAAGGTCTTACAGCACAAGTAAAGAAAAGAGTCCGAAAATCGTCATTTTGGAATTTTATCACATTTTTTTTTTTGGGATTACAAACCTTAATTTGCAGTTGGAGAATTGGCCGTGACAATGTATGGGAGAACATGTTTTTCAACTACATGTTAAGTTTATTTTTGGGATAAATTCTTTTCAACTGCGGAACCCTTTATTGTGCGTGGTCCGACACGCACTTGGCTTGTTTTATTTTTTAAATTTATTAAAAGACTTGCACAAGTGACAAACAAACAGCGTTCTCTTACGGCGAAGCTTCTGGTAAACAACCATAATCCATCCTTCCCTCCTTATTTCCCTCCACATTCAAATTTAATTCGGCATAGATCGGCTTTTCCGAAAACAAACGATGGAACCTTTGACCGTTGTGGTACTATACACACTTGTTCAGAGGGCTTACTATGAGCTCTTTTATCAGGGCAGAAGTTGAACGGTTCCAGTGTGAGAGAGAGACGGAGATTTATACGACCTATAGCACCATCCTTTTTTCTCAACGAATCCATGATGGATCCATGATGTTTTTCACGTCATAGTACGGCCCCACGTCAGTGCGCCAATCGCACAGAATCACCACACTTAATCAGTGTGAGTTGGCGATTATTATTGTTTATAGCACTAATTAAAAGAAAACTCTTTCAGAATAAAACACGCGAGAAACATCGTGTTTCTCGGAAATCATAACAAGTTTCCATAACACCGCGAATGATAATTTTACACAATTTCATTGTTATCGAAACAAACTCTAAATTGAATTGAGGTTGATTGTTTTGTAATTAATAATTTCGACACAATTATATCATTTAATTACATAACATTTGTTATCAAATGACGTGCATCCCTTAAATGCGTCCTGTTGCCAATTGTATAATAGGTTGGGGAAAAAGTTTCTTCGCATTTTTTAAGAAAATTCAAAATATTTTTTAATATACATTATTTATACTTATCTAAAGTATGTAGGTACCATTTTTTCGATAACTTTTTGCCATCTTGTAGGTAGGGACATGATCCCATTGTTATAGAAATTTTGGGACTTCTGATCAAAATACCGCGACAAGTGGTTTTGGCAGTCCTCTCGTGATGAACCTGACACTGCCTAAAGAATTCTGAAGAGACCGAAACAGGTGGAAATCTGAAGGTGCAAGGTCAGGACTGTACGGCGGATCCATTATAACCTCCCAGACAAACTCTCTTAATTTTTGCTGAGCGGCTAAAGATCTGTGAGGTCTAGCGTTATCATGATGAAAAACCACACCCCTTCTGTTGATTAATTCCGGCCGCTTTCTCTCAACTTCTTGCTTTAATCTCATCAGTTGTTCGCAGTAGAGTTCAGAATCGATGGTCCTGCCTGGTGGTAACAGCTCATAATGAATAATGCCCTTCCAATCCCACCACACACACAGCATCACCTTGTTGCGAGTTAACCCGGGTTTCGCCACAGTCTTAGAAGCCTGACCGGCCTTTGACCACGACCTTTTTCGCGCGTTCTTGTCGTACGTGATCCACTTTTCATCACTAGTTATCAGCTTCTTCAAAAATGGTTCGGTTTCATTACGTCATAATAAAGAATCACAAATGAGTACACGGTTCATTAGGTTTCTTTCAGTGAGCTCGTGAGGTACCCAAATATCGAGCTTTTTTGTGTATCCAGTTTTTTTCAAATGCGCCAAAACTGTTTCGTGGCCAATTCCCAGTTCTTCAGCTACGTCGTAACTACTGATATGCCGATCTTGCTCCATTTTTCAAAAATGGCATCCATTTTATCCGTAATAGGGCGACCAGAGCGACGTGCATCTTTGACACCAAAATTTCCGGATTGAAAACACATGTACCAAATTTATGCTACTCTCACAGACACTGCACTGGGTCCATAAACATCGCAAATTTTTTTCACGGCTTGCGTTGCATTTTTACCTTTTATGTAGAAAAATTTTTAAATGTATCGAATTTCTTCATTAGATTCACTCATCTTGACAGTAAGAAAAACAAATGAAAATCACACATTTTCCTAATTTGAATTTGGAATTATGTTCTTTAAAATTTAAACTTTCAATGATACCAAAACCAGCCAGATACAAATAGTATAGCCAAAGAGATTTTATTTTATGTTCATACATACTAAAATGCGAAAAGACTTTTTCCCCAACCTAATACATTCCACATTTCACCTTATTGGATTATATCCATCAGGTGTGTGTTTCCGAACGCAGTTTGACGACCTTAGACAATAAATAGCGTCAAAAAAAAAAAAATAAATAAAAAGATGGGATCGTAAAACTGTATGTTGCCAAATGTATACATTATGCGTTTGTTGCATATTATGTGAAAACTTCCCGCTTGTACAAGTTTTTCGAGGAATAAGTCTCCTAAATGTATGGTTGCATTATGTTATACTAAAGCTCGAATTTGTTTTGCTGCATTTCACTCAAAATAGTCTGTTTATTGTTTACATATTTGTTTATTTAAATATCTTTTTAACTACATATTTTTTATACCAGATTTTTTTATTATTTTTTACGTAATCAGTGCCTAAATACCGACTAGCAAACATTTTTCCAACCCGAAATACAAATCTATGCATTTAAATGTTATTGCAGTTTACCCACATCGCTAAATATTAGATTCATAATACCGTATGTACAAATTATGCTAATGAAGACTTATTAAGTGTATAAATGGCACTGTGAAGCTCAATTACCAATGCAAAATAAATTATCCTGTTCCTGTAATCTTTTGATGATACCATCTTTACATCAACTTGTTCATCCTTTGAAGGAGGAAGTTATTAATCAGTATTTGAGAGGCTGATGATAAATTATAATTAAACAAGGCGATATTTAATTGTAGTTTTATTGGAATGAAGTTCTTTAACGCGGCTTGTGGTAGGAGTAAACTGGCAGAAAAAAGCTGCTGTCAGTTTCAAGTGTCAAAGTTTTTGTTTATGTTTTTAAAAAAAAATAAAAACTTTTGACACTTGAATCTTGAGACCATACTAGACGGTTCTGTGTAATGAACTGTACAGCGAAAGAAACTTCGTTCTTACCGAGTGTCCCACGACACCTCCCACCTTCTTAATTTATGGTTCGAAGCAATATTTCAATTAGGACTCGAAGTTAAATTAGTTGAATTATAAAGCTTCTTTATAGTAAAAGAAGTGGTAAGCCTAGGTGATTTTGTAATCCAGCTCGCAGCAAGATTGACGTTTTTTTCGAACTTCCGACTATACATACCCACCTACATCCTACATCAATAAACAACATAACCAACATCTATCCACACTCCATCAATTTAGGTAATTAAGTATAAAAGCTCGCACTAAGGCCACAGTAGACTACAGACATACCTACTCAACATGCGTGAGCATTGAATACTTAAATAAAGGTAAACAAAAAAAAAACCACGTGTCTGGTTAACCGACTAAACGTAATACCTGTCACTTCAGTCGTCATGCTACGCCACAGTCTCAGATCAAATAAAAAAGGTAGATAGCGCACATATAATAAGAAAATGTCGCCACATTTTTAACTATGTGTGAGTCAATGAAGTGTTGCCACTTTTTTTTTTTAAATCCCTTAGAATAGCGTAAAAATAGATAATACGTGAATACGAAAATAAATGCTTTTATAAATTTCAATAACATTATAAATAATTATGTAGGAGGCGAGATAGTCCCGTCGTGGGTGTGTGAATTGCAATAAAAAAACAACAAAGGTTATGTAAAGGGTGTTTATTTAAAAAAAATAACATAAAACAAAAAAAAACTGAATTAATGAGTAAAGAATAAAATCTTTCTATGGAATGAAAAATATTCTTATCCAGATGAAATAGAAAAGCATATTTAAAAGTACAACAAGCATTGACTTGTAACATAATATTATAGAGGTACATCCGTCTCTGATCCCACAAGCTCATGCAGTCGTAGGCATCAGAAAAGTATACGTAAACCTGCAATGTCTAGTAGGTACTTACGAGAACGGCCGCAGAAGATATACTTGGTAATACTAAGCAGTTGCTGTCGATGACCACACTAGGCGAGACTGGTGAGTTCTACAATAAATACAATATTCGTTATAGATAAATAGATTGGTAGTTAAGTCTGACAAAAACCTAATAACCACATACTCACAAGAACAAATGGAAGCGATATATTTGGTGATAATATATTACTGTCGACCGCATTGGAAGGCGGAAACAAATTCTGTAATAGAAACAAAACTGTATCTTAATACATAAATATGAACGATTAGGTATAGTAATATAAATGGTATATATTATTTTTCATAACATAATTATGCAGGAAGAATAGAGAACTGCTTTTATTTGAAGTCGGTTAAATTACCTTTTTTGGATATCCGGTTCTATGAATTCGGCGAAGTCCACGTTGTGTATCGTACATGTCAGTCTTATCAAAATGCTCTGAACAAACCACACTACGTGAGGATGGCTGCCATTGTGAGTCATTTCGACTGTGTCTTATAGCAGCTACCCATTCATCTCTTGTTAAAATATTTGTGGGCAACCTAAAACCAATGATATTTGATAGTAAGCAATAGAAGGTAAGTACCCGAGAATGTAAAAATAAACGAGTACAAAAATTATTATTTACATAAAATTACGTGATTAAAAAAATAAAACAATAATAATTATGTCCAGTCTGCGCTTAATTATTTTGCTATGAATTTGCCTACAATTTACTTACCCACATATTGGGCTAATATAAAAACGAACTCCTGGCAACACTCTCCCGATACGCCATTTCGGGACATTGACATTATTTATGTCGAATAACCTCAAAATTGTGTTTGAATAATTTAAAAAAATATAAGTTTTGTGTGTACTTACGTGTGAAATGATATTCCTTGAGACTTTTTGTTCACTTTTGTATTATTTTTACACCATTTAATTACACAGGACGGCATTTTTTAGTAAAACTTACTGCACGACGACTCGTAAGATACTAACGAAAATGAGCGTAGTTTGATGCATGTGTGTGAGTGAGCGCGTGTGTTTACTTGAAGGAGCGTAGTTTTGTGGCTTCAGTGTTAGCAAAGGCCGTGCGGTATCTACCTTTTTTTATTTGATCTGAGGCCACAGTTGTACTCTTCAATTTAGCAACATTTTACAACGAATTATAAAGTTGCTAAATTGAAGAGTACAACTGTGTCGTAGCATGACAACTGAAGTGACAGGTATTACGTTTAGTCGGTCAACCAGACACGTGGTTTTTTTTTTTTTTGTTTACCTTTATTTAATTACCTTAACCGATGGAGTATAATAGATATGCAATCGACATTCTCTTGTTTCACACAACCGGTGTGCGAGACTGGTTCTAGACGCAATAAGTAACGTTATCTAATGTTCGCAATTTATACACTGATTTAATAATGTGCCTTGATTAGCTGTATCTTTGTGGTATTGCGGCAGCATTGCGATCCTTATAATTGATCTGTCCATGGCGAAAGATAATTTATTATATGTTTTTTATCGAATCTAATTATCAGAGAGCCTTATGTTCAACAGGAATATACATAAGTCAGACATTTTTTTGTTATTTTCAGTTCCTTGAACTTTCAAAACATAACATAACCAGCCATGTTCACACTGCTGGGACACAGGCCTCCTCTCTTCTAGAGGGACTGGGCTTCGAATTTTTGGTTCTAGGACATGCCGGTTTCCTCACAATGTTTTTCTTCACCGTTTGTTCGTTCACCATTCGTTCCATCTAGGGTTCCAGATCATGGTCTACCCATGTGCCAAATTTCATCCAAATCCGTTCGGCCGTTTTAGCGTGAAACAAACAAACAAACTCACTTTCGCATTTATAATACTACTAGCTCTTGCGGCTTCCCTCGTGGATGTCGGAAATTATCCCACGGGAAAGTAGTACCGAGATAAAAAAAAGTAGCCTATGTCCTATTCCAGACTATAATCTATCTGTGTGCCAAATTTCATCCAGATACGTTCAGCCGTTCTTGCGTGATTGAGTAACAAACATCCATCCACCCAAACTTTCGCATTTGTAATATTAGTAGGAACTAGGATTAATTAGGATGTGCCGTATTTGAAGAAGTAATGAACTTACCATAATTAGGTTGTCCAGGTAAGATATTACACTTGTTCGTTTGTTTTCTTATTAACATGTCATGTAACTGATGGAAGTCTTTCTCTTCACATTGATAGACCTAGAAAGAAAAAAGTTATATTGATAATTAAATGCAGATTAAACATTGACACTAAAGAAAGTTAAAGGAAACGTGCTACTGGCTGCAAATTATTCAATAAGTTATTAAATAAAGAAAAACAGTACACATATTATATTGTCTTACTTTCGACGGTAATACTACCAAGCAAATTATCAGGTCAATGTCAGGTTGTATATTGATTAAAATATGATTTGCGGCAGTAGCTAATATGGCTTTACAGAATTATAATCATTACAATCAGCAATACAACTCCATAAGTTAGAATTGACCTCAAATCTAGCGATTTCATGAAATCATGAGGTTTGAGGTCAATTCTAACTTATGGAGTTGTATTGCTGATTCTAATGATTATAATTCTGTAAAGCCATATTAGTTACGGCCGCGAATCATATTTTAATCAACATACAACCTGACACTGACCCGCAAATTGCAAAAAACATAAGACAATTAGAATTTGCGCGGGCTACCTTAGCGCATCCCCTTAAGAACTTTAGAGGTAATACACCGGCCCCCAAAAGCCTCCTACTCACTGGGCCCCTTCGTTTACTGCCAACCTAACAAACTACACAAAGAAGGTATTACTTTCTACATTAACACTCACTTTAAACGTATACTCCTTCTCTCCAGGATGTTGTCCCGGCTGTCTTAGGAACTCAGCTAGAGGTAAGACTCCGGCCCCCAAAGGCCTCCTAGCCACTGGGCCTCTTCGTTCACCAGTTCCACTGCCACTGCTGCCGGCGCCTGCCCATCGACCGACTCGTATCACCCACGCGACCAGCCATAACTCGCGAGTGAGATCTGTTGTTGATAAGTCCTGGAATAGGAAATGTTATTTTGTACAACATCTAAAAATTACAGTGTCAAATATTTATTTATAAGGTACTAGCGACCCGTCCCTGCTTCGCATGGTTTTTTTTGACTTGACAAAACATCGTGATTTCTTTATTAACGTAAATAAATAAAAAGAGAAGTCCTGAATGACTGATTGACTGACTTATCAACGCCCAGCCCAAACCCTTGGACCTAGAAAGCTGAAATTTTGCACAGAGGTTCCCTTTATAATGTAGACAAGGAATAAGGAAGAAATTCCCGGTAGTACGTTCCCATGGGATATTTTCCGACATCCACGCGGGCGAAGCCGCGCGGGAAGTGCTAGTATATAATATGTAAGTTTCTTGAGCTCTTTAAGTTCTCAGTTGAGCTGCACGATTACTGACAAATGCGTGCACTGACTGGACAGGTCCACTCAATCTGTTTGATTATTTCCTCAAAAGACCATCTCAGACACCAATCTACATGGTCTTCACATGATTTGACTAAGATTATGTCAGGACTTTAAAAGAGACTGTGACCTCTGAGTTTGTTTCTGCTTTTCTTCTCAGAGTAGTCAAATAGTTACAGTGGTAGTCTTCCGACCTAATTAGGAATCGTGATATTGTCATAATGCAATAATTTATAAATCATACTGCATGCCTACTGCAATGTTGACTCTTCAACGAAGTGGACTTTCGCTGAAGTAATGAGTCTTTCATTGATTACAATTGACGAACGAACAAAGAATGCTTAGGTATCATAATAGCGTTACTCATAATGCATCATCAGCTACCTAGCGTTTTCCCGGGTGATTTATGATATTATGAGCATATTTCTATTATTTTTTAACCAGTTCCGGACCCGACTGTAGGTCTTATTCATGCGCTCTTCATGCAGTTAAGTCGCGTTTTGAGTCGCGTTTTGGCTCGCCCTTATCTAGCCGGGCATACAGGAAGTACATCTGACAGTAAAGTCACCTGCATCACAGATTAATACAGATGGGTCACTCCGCGAAATCATTTAAATAAAAAGCGACTCTTGCAATAAAGTGCAGTGACACAATAAAGTACAATTCAGGTCGCACAACGCTTCATTACCTACCGTTGTATTCACCTATAGGTTGCCTCTCTTTCTATCACGTAATTCTTAGACCTTCTGACTTGTTAGGGTTGTCTTCTTTTACGACGCGGTGAGTGAATGAGTATCGAACTAACGTGCGTGCCGGCCGGTGCGCGGCAGTCCACACTGAATTGACCCAGTGAGATGAGCCTGCCGCGTACTTGTAGTTTCATACCTAAACAGCAGTGTCCCATCTGTATTAATCTGTGCCTGCATCCACAAATATAACTGTCATGTCATGCAACTAACTGACAAAATGAATAAAAATGTTATGGAATCGCAATAAACAATATACGATCGATCCTGCACTTCTGCAGTTTAGTATTTGTAAACTAGAATATATACTAATAATAAAGCTGAAGAGTTTGTTTTTTCTCTTTGTATGTTTGACCCAGGGACCGTACAACCCCGGTTAAGAGTTAAGTCTCTCGAAGGGGTAAGCCGTTTATGAGGTTACCTTTATCATGTGTAACTCCTTGAATGGGTTTTAGGCTTGAAACCGAGTAAAAGGGTTACCCCTTCATTAACCGCTCACACGGGCAGGAGCGCCCGCTTAAAAAAACTAGTCGATTGTACCACCCGCTGACGTCATTCGGCCCGCTGCGCGCGTTTGTTTACAAACTGCGATAGCGGCACAGTTTCTTATAATATAAGGGTTTTGTTCGGGTTACCATACTCGTATTAGCTATTTGCAACGTATGCCCCTCATCGAGAGATCATATTACATTGCATTTATTATTATTTTTTGAACGGCTTAATTTAAGCCGTTCAAAAGGGTTACCCACATCGTATGGGTTTTTGTTTAACTGCTTAGAAAAACCGTATCGAAAACCCTTTCAATGGATAACCAAAATGTTCCCTTAAAGCCATTCAAAAGGGTTACCTACATCGTATGGGTTTTTGATTAACTGCTTAGAATAACACTATCGAAAACCCTTTCAATGGGTAACCAGAATAGTCTCTGTTTTGAACGCGCTAATCTCTGGAACTACCAGTCGGATTTGAAAAATTATGTTTGTATTTGATAGCCCAATTCTTGAGGAAGACTGTAGGCTATTTAATATCACGCTACGACGCTTAGTAGCCGAGCAAAAAGAAAAAAGTCAGAAAGAACGCTAAGCAAAAACGAAGTAATAGCGCGAACAGGTGATGCGATGCGACGCTAGTATATAAATAAAGGGCTAATCAAAAGCCCTTCACCTACTTACAAGATAATCTTGGCCTTTAAAAGACCTGCATGAAGCTTCGTGTCTTCGAGTTATTGCATCGAAAGTGACCCTACCACTTCGGCGCGTTTGACTAATAAGCACGCTCATGCACTCGAACTGGCACAGTTTTGCGTTAAATGGGAATCCATACTATTAATATTATAAATGCGAAAGTAACTCCGTCTGTCAGTCTGCGCACTTCTAAACTACTGAACCGATAGTTATGAAAGACAGATAGGTATTCTAGGATCATGAGAAAGACTGCTGCTTTTCATCCTGGATATTTGTATTTAAAAACTACTAAAAACAAAATACACGTAGACGAAGTCGCGAACAGCAGCTAGTAATTATTACGAATAGCTAACAATGAGCCGACCAACGAGTCGAACGATCAGGTTAAGCTAAGCTTGCCGCGGTTGGTCCGTGGGTGACCATCTTTACAAACCAAGACCCCTGGGTGCCTCGGAAAGCACGTTAAGCCGTTGGTCCCGGCTGTCATTCGTGGATCTTTGACAGTCGTTACGGGTCGTAAGAAGCCCGAAAGTCTTACCAAGGGGTATCGTATTACCCGGTAACTGGGTAGTAGAGGTCATTGATAGCCAGTCGCTCCATGTAAAATACTGGTATTCAGCTGCATCCGGTTAGACTGGAAGAAGGCCCGAACATAGTTGGGAAAATGCTAGGCAGATAATGATGATGATGACAAAAGCTAACAAACATGATAACAACAGTAACCCAATAACAAAAAAATATTGTTTTCAGTTTCAGCCAACTCTAAATTCATAACTTCTTTACAATATTACAAGTCCGCCATGACATTAATATATCCGTAAACAACCCTTTTTATCATTCTTCTTATATTTATTTAAGTTACATATATGTGTATTTATTTAAATTTTATATGGATTTTGATATCTGGAAATAAAAAGATTTCATTTCATTATCGCAACAACCATTATACTTCGTAAAAGATAGCTTGATCTCTGCGACAGCTGCCAGTAAAATCACGCCTATGAAGTTCTGAATTTCATAATAGTACAGACAGTACCTGTAAATGTCATACTTTATGGGCATGCCGACCTACTTAGTGATGGGCGATGAATCACGCTCATCATCAATGCTCTATTCACGGCAAATAAAATGTTGCAGCTATTAAAGAGTGCGGTCGACAATGTATCTGCAGAAGACTGGAAGAAGGTGGTAACCAAATGCAGAAAACTAATGGAAGAAGATTGGGAGCGGGACGTGCGATTTGATAATATTTGCGAACAAGAGTTTATAATAAATTTACAAGATTGTTCTAGAGATTCAGAAACTGATTCAGATATGGATTTGGGGTGTACTCCTTTACGAGAATAAATGTATTTTATATTCAAATATTCGTTTAATTTAGTAACGTTTGTAATTAAATTAAACCCAATTAAATGTTACATTAGCATCGACATCGATAATAGTAAGAAACGTCGATAATTTCTATCGACAATTTTTTATATCATGACAACCCTAGGATTGTCAGTTTGACTTATGTCGCAGAGATCAAGCTATCTTTTACGTAGTATAGTCCTTTAGCCAAAGCGGCTAAAAAGAGTTGCACCTTCTGTTATCGACACCTCGCATTATACTGCACTGAACCAGTTCTCTTGCCTTAACCTCAATGACGTGTTGCAAAACGATCAAATTACAATTAAAAAAATGTTGGGACGTTGTTTACGTTGAGGAATAAACATTTGTATATACTTAATTTACGAATAACGGCCTGCCTTAAACATGGGAATATATACTATCTACAGTATCAATAAATATTTGCAGTAAACACAGCAAGATTACCAGAACATAGAGCATAATCATTCTAAAACGGAAATGCAAATATCGATAAGATCACGTTCGGAATAGGAATTGACTTGTATCGATATCTAAATGTTATATCGATAGTGTTAAAGCTTGTATTGTTTCTACTTGAATAATATTTTATCGAAGCGAGGCATATCGGCAGTAGACCGTTAAACGATTTCAGATTACTGTGTGCTAAATAAATATGCATTACAATAATATTCATAATAAAACAAATGTAAATTTACTTTTTAAGAGCGTAATCGACGGTTCACAACACAGGACCGCGATAACGATTAACGCGGTTTTATTCGCAGTTTGCCGTTTTAACCGACGACAAGCCAGCACAACAATGTTGTACTTTTATAACACAACTGCATTTTAAACAACTCGAAACTCCCAAAGAGTGTGACTCGTCTGTTTTCAATATCTACCATGGTTTGCGCTCGTCAATGACTACGGCTTTTAAGAATGAAGTTTATTACTGACTACTTACCGCAAACAAGGTTG
The DNA here is from genome assembly GCA_946251885.1 of Cosmia pyralina. Classification (NCBI taxonomy): domain Eukaryota; kingdom Metazoa; phylum Arthropoda; class Insecta; order Lepidoptera; family Noctuidae; genus Cosmia; species Cosmia pyralina. The sequence goes on from OX276344.1 coordinate 21,749,011, forward strand.
TGTTAGCCTGCAGTCGATCCACATAATTCGAGAATCCGTCCCTGGCTATCCTGATTCGAAATCTTTCAGACAAAGGTTGACCTCTCCTGGCGTCATGAAGCCATAGCAACAGTTCTGCTTCGTCTCCTCCCGCTGTGTGCCCGAAGTCTCTCATACTGCACATGAGGTGGTGTGATTGGACGGTGGTCGTAGTGCTGATGTTTGAACTGTTTGAAGTGAGGGTTCCTGAGTTGAAGCTGCTGCCAGAACCGCCTGCACGCCGGAGTGTGCCTCGCCACTGGAGAAAAGGAAAAATATAAGTTTAAAAGGAATGCTATGGAATGGATGGGCAATAAGATACTTTACTTAAACCGATATCAGACGCTATAATATGATTCGTCATCTTTCAAACGAAGTGAAACGTCGGAACACAATGTGCAAAATTAATTCATTAGTGAATCGATCCAATGATGTAGAGTTTCGGCACTCGACATCTTTCACTCGCCTACCAAATGATTGAAAAATGAAATGAAAATAGCAGATGAACGTTCATTCCTATACAATTTTGCCGGTGACGTGTGAACGTGGAATGAAACAAAAACCGATAAAGTGCGTGTCGGACCACGCACAATGAAAGCTTCCGTAGTTGTAATTAATTCCGTAGTTGGATATCCCAAAAATAAACTTAGTAATTATTGTAGTAAAAAACCAGAAATTCCAAAAAAAAAAAAATCATGCGATAAAATTACAAATGAATGATTATCGAACTTTTTACTTTATTTGTGCTGTGAGACCTTGCTTCATGCCAAATTTCATGATTCTAGGACAAAGGAAAGTACCCAGTAGTAGTGCTTTGATTTACTTCCGAGTATCAAATGTCGCATACCTAAATGTCCGTATTTTTTTACTGCGTTGACTTAGAGCTTAACTTTTTTAGACCTCCAAGGGACCATAGACCTACGTATTTGATGTTAATTTCAACTTGATACCTCCACGCGTTCCTGAGAAAAAGGGTCTTGACAGACTGACTGAAGTGATCGTATAAGGGTTCCGTATTTTTTCCTTTTGAGGTACGGAACCCTAAAAATAAACTTTCACTCGAGTGAAGCTTCTTACGCTTTATTTTTGTAACGACTTTATCAACAACGCATATCTTTCCTTCAATTAAAAGGATCTCTATGCGGGAATATGATCCGCATCTAACTCTTGAACAGGGATGAGAAGCATTTAGTCAAAAGACCAATAAGATTCGGCAATGAACATGATAAAGTAAATAACCCATTGTCAATACAATATTGTATTCAAAATAGCTAAGTTAGTTAGATACGTTGATTTAAGAGGACATCGACTTTGTATTATAAAGCTGACCAAAGCTTTTTTCTAGCTTAGATCCAATGGCCACTTCACTCAAAGATACATTGTCGTGAGTACTTTACTCGTATGACTAGTTCCTTCATCCATAAAACACAAGTTAGTACGAGTATCACCACGAGACATGAGACAAGTTTTATGTGGAGCGGCTACCGTCTGCCATCCGCATTTATCAGGGAAACCGGGTTTGTGAAGTACAGTAGTATAAATGTGTGTAAAAGTTTATATGTACTGGAAGTCTGCAAATCGCGAAAAGATTTTGTTAAACGAGGCAAAAGGAGTATGTAAGAATCGTAGCAGGTGGCGTTCTGTAGTTTCTGCCTACCCCCATCGGAAGAAAGCATGAGTTTATGTATGCGACAGTAAAATGCAGCCAAATAGGCACTAACGCACGTCACAAGAAACATGCCAGTTCTGGCATGTTTCTTGTGGAGAAAACAAAACTTGTGGAGTTCTCCACAAGTTTTATTAGGTACTTAAAGCACAGAATACATAATAGTACACACGGCTACACATCAAGCTACAGATTTCCAGTTTACACAGACCTCTCATTGTAAAGAAATCCTATACAATGAGAGATCAGACTAAACTGGAAATGTATAGGTTAATCTGTAGCCGTGCGTACAAGTGAAATGTAAGCTTTTATAATGTATTTAACATTATAAAAGCTAACACTAAAATATGTAATGTATGTTATATAGGTCAAAAGCAAAGGCACCTAAAAGTTTCATTCAATTTTGTATAAGAATTTGACCAGACACATATGTGTAACACGTGTCCTTGAACTTGTAACACGGAAGGAAGATAATAAATTGATGTCACTGTTTATTGGTCTACAAGTCCCACTGGTGGCTATGATATAATCACGTCATGGTCATTCAACATTTCCATGACAATTATTAAAAACAATTTTGACAGAGCATAAAACATAAAACGCGACATAGCAACTAAGTTATGAAACTCAACTTGCTAAATCATTCACTTAGATACATACTTACCATAGAAGGCAAGAGTTATTTAAGGTATAAGTGCGCAAGCACAGATTTGCTGACTTCATATAAAAAGATACCATGCCATGTTTGTAAAGCGACTGAAGTACCTATGAAATTAATTGTGGTTTTATAAAGAACTAGCTGCGCCTCGCAGTTTCAAATTTCATCCAAATCGGTCCAGCCGTATGAGCGTGAAGAAGTAACAAACATACAAACACATCCTCACAAACCTTCGCCTCTATAATATTACTAGCTTTTGCCAGCGTCTTCGCCCGCGTGTATGTCGGTAATTATCCCACGGGAACCTTCTACCGGGATGAAAAGTATCCCATGTCTTAATCCAGGTTATAAACTATCTGTATACCAAATTTCATCCAAATCCGTTCAGCCGTTTTTGCGTGATTGAGTAACAAACAAACATCCAAACATACAAACTTGCACATTTATAATATTACTAGGATTGTGATTAGATAGGGGTAATGGAAATCTAGTCTGTATCCAGATAAGACTTCCTTTGAATAAAAACAGGAACACTATGGGTACGCATGACCTCTGTTGGCAAAATGAACTAAAATGACCAAGCTAAATCGAATGTATGGTACTCGAGGAATATTGTTGGAACTTTGATTTTTTTCACAAAATGTTCTGGTCATTGAGGTAAGTACATTATATCTCAATGGTTCTGGTAAATAAATAAACCACTTTTAGGATTGTCATGCCAAGAACAATGCTGAGCAACATGTTTTGAGACATATTGGTTTAACTTGTGGTAGCTGTTTCTCAGAAAACCGGAAAACAAATCACCAAACTCGTCAACAGCTTTTTAGCTTTTTATCTCGCTCGCACGATACTGCTCGCGGACTTAGCGAGAGCGAGTGCGGTGCTGGGCGCCGATAGTTTAGGTATTTGCTTTTTAAGGTGAAAATAATGGTAAGAATTAAAAAAAAAAAAAAAAACAAGACCTGCTTTATAGCTCCAATTTGAAGTATTTTTTGAATACCAGCGGTTTATTTTTCGGTTTAGCTTTGGAATTTTTTCTATCGAGAAAATTTTATGGCATCGTGTTTTCGTCAAACAGCTGATGAGCTCGTGGCTAAGTAATAACAACAGCACGGGTCGATCCATCAGGTTAAGCTACGCTTGCCAGGGTTGGTCCGCGGATGGGTGACCATGTTTACATACCGAGACTTCTCCGTGCCTCGGTAAGCACGTTAAGCCGTTGGTCCCGGCTGTCATTCGTGGATCTTTGACAGTCGTTACGGGTCGTCAGAAGCCCGAAAATCTGACAACCAGTCTTACCCAAGGGGTATCGTATTACCCTGTTGCTGGGTTGTGGAGGTCAGATAGACAGTCGCTCCATATAAAATACTGGTATTCAGCTGCATCCGGTTAGACTGGAAGCCGAACCCAACATAGTTGGGAAAAGGCTAGGCAGATTGATTGTGTTTTCGTCAAACATAGTACTTAAGATTAATCGTCAACTTTACCACATAATTATTTCAAAATTAATGCTGCAATATTTTCGACATAACGGAGGATCATGTTAAGCCCTTTGAGGTAGTATAGGCTCTTTATGATTTACACTTTGGGAATTCGGCGGACAAATATTGAAATAAGGATAAAAGATCATTAATTGCGCAGTAAAATGTAATTATTCACCTCTAGGAACAATACAAAAACAAATATAGGTAAGTACTAAACCAGCAGGCATAAAAACAAGCCTGAGATGACTGTATCCCACAGAAGTTTCCTCAATTAAGCATTTGTATTTTACACCATAATTAAAAATAAAATCCCAAACATAGCAATAAAGTTACATTTACAACAGTTGGGATATTAAATATTAGTTACGGTGTAAATGAATACTAAGGTTTCCGGTGGAAAAGCATCCAAGATACTGATATAAAATATAATTTATGTTCCCATAGAGATCGTTTACAACCGTACGCAGATGTATTGCAAGTAGATTAAGGGAGCTCATAAAGTTATATAGACTTTGCATCCTACCTGATGGTGTAGGCAGTTTATATTATTTTGACGGAGACAAGTACACGCCGACAAATCGGACGTCCTGTACAAACTTAAGGTTGCTTTTTGTATACACTGAGTCATTGAAGAAACCCTGCCCCAATGGTCATTTTGATCTCATAAAATAATAGAAAGTCGGAATGGCACAAAACATCTGCAAGCAAAATTGTTTTAAAATTGGAAGCCTGACCTTTGTCGATGGTACTTTTGTGCCACGATTCTGTTGCGTATGAATGAACCATGATTTGGATGCTTTTCTATGAGATTGGCTGGATGATATAATAGACCGAGCAATGAGTAGGAAAAAAAAAACTTGCTCATAAAAACAGAAAAAGTGAAGGACAAAAAAGGCGCATATTACTTACATTAGGTAAGCTAACTAGAGCTTCAATATGAGTTTAGGCGACACAGCAAAACTTGTAGCTTTTCATTTGTAGCTGAGCTTTAACATTTACATGTAAGCTCAGTCAGCCACAGTCAGCCACAAGTGAGACTAGTTGTAGTTACCTACAACTATTCTGACTTGTGGCTAAGTCGTAACAGCCGCACGGGTCGATCGATCAGATAAACTTCGCTTGCCGCGGTTGGTCCGTGGATGGTTGATCATTAAAGATGATCACCCACACCAAGACCCGAAAGCACGTTAAGCCGTTGGTCCCGGCTGTCATTCGTGGATCTTTGACAGTCGTTACGGGTCATCAGAAGCCCCAACGTCTGACCACCGTCTTACCAATTAATTACGATATGGAGGTCTGATATGCAGTCGCTCCGTGTAAAATACTGGTATTCAGCTGCATCCGGTTAGACTGGAAGAACGAACGACTGAAAGACCCCAACATAGTTGAGAAAAGGCTAGGCAGATGATGATAGTTTGACAACTCAACTTAAAAAATAGCAATGCTCTTGGTTTTGTATGATGATGCAAATTTAGTGTGAAATATGAACGCTGCGCATAGATATATACGCTGCGCGTATAACATAAGGTCTAAACTCTTAAATATAGAAAAAATACCACTTACAGGATCATAAACTTCATTTATTTTAATATAACTCAGAAATCGCCACATTTTCTGCTACTGGTCATTGTTATTTTACGTATATTATATCATTGTTTTGCGAACTTTTGGTATCACAATATTAACGAATAAGGAAGCCAAGTCAAGTACAAGTTAATGGCCGTAACTCCCACTTAAGTTTAGATCATGTTTGAAGAAGCATTACGGGTAGGTTTTATCACAAATTCCTATAATTAAACGGGTAAGTATACAAGTTGGACTAGAATAACCTGATTTAGCTGAGGGGATATTCTTAGGTTTACTGGTTTTGATGTACAGTTAGGCAACTATTAGTGTTGAGGAGATAATAACTCGAATTAGCAATATCGAAGTCATTTATGTAGGTTGCTCGACATACTTACTTATTTATTTCAGTTATAATGCCACTAGATTTTTTTTTTCTATGTATTTTTAATAGTCTAACCGGTCTTCTCCGGCGGGATCTCATGGCGACATGGAGAATTGTCGCAACCCAGCGCTGGGCACGCCACAATTGCGGCGATAAGTCCCCTCTTTGAGGAGTGGTTGGAGAGGCGCCACGGCGTCCTCACCTTCCGCCTGACGCAGGTCCTCACCGGACACGGTTGTTTCAGGAGGTTCCTGTTTCGGATAAGGCGGGAGGAAACGCCCGGGTGTCACCATTGTGTGGATCGCCCGGAGGACACGGTGGAGCATACAGTGGAGGTCTGCCCAGCTTGGGCGGAGCACCGCCGTGTTCTCACGGAGGCGATCGGCGGCGGCGATCTCTCGCGTCCAAACCTGGTCCAGGCCATGGTGCGGAGCGAGAGTGCATGGGAGGCCGTCACCTCCTTCTGCGAAGCAGTAATGCTCGCGAAGGAGGAAGCGGAACGCGTGAGGGAGAGGCAACAGACGCGCCCTCGCGCCCCGCCGCCGTAGGAGACGCCCTGGGCGGCGGGAATCGATTGCCGATTCCCGGCCACCGTAGGCGCGGGCTTGCGGACGACGAGTAATGGGCAGCTCGCCGTCCGGTAAGGACCAGGCCCGGGTCGACGGCGCGTTGTGTTCCACGCGCGCCTCAAAGAGATGTCAGCAGTGACGGGGTCAATCGGGCGGATGCCGCCGGGGTCGCGGGTAGTTCGAAAGAGATACCGTGGCCCTGGCACGGGCAACTGAAGGAACATGGGTGGGTTTTAGTCAGTAAAAGTCTGACACACCCTTTCTTCTTTAAAAAAAAAAAAAAAAAAAAAAAAAAAAAACGGTCTTTTTAGGAATCCCTAAACAATATCGGAATTTCGGAGGTCTGAAGGTATTGTGAAGACATAGAGCGCGCGAAGTGCAGTTCGCTTTATAGCGATAATGTAGCCAAAACATGAGATTGGGAGCCGATCCAAAGTGGGATGCGAAATTTTAAGTGACGAGGTGGGTTTGTGTGAGTGATGTTCAGTGTGTTAAGACGCAGATAAGTGCCAGTGGCCTTGAGTGGTTAGCTTGCATGTTCTGTACTGAGCTCACGCAACGCGCCGTGCCTCCACCCAGTAATAGGACTCGCCCATCAAGGAGCACTGTCCCAAATTGGACGCATTATTAATTTATTGCACATAAAACAAAAGGTACATATTATATTAAAACACGTTTATGTACTAAAAGATAAATAATTAAATTATCTAAAAATGGTGAAGGTTTCATAAAATACGCTTGAGAGGTTTTGCGTGATTCTCAGTTCTTTATCCGCGTTAGACATAACTTTCTTTACAAATTAATTACACTATGTAAGATAAACATAATCTAAAATATTCACGTTATGTTATTAAGAAAATTCCCTTTGATATAATTGATATAATTTAATTTGACATAAGTACATTTTTTTCCAAATCACTACTCGTTTAGACGTGATCTTAAGCTTAAAATCATTAAAAATGGCTTATCTTCGCCTTAACTCTTTACCAGAAACCACCCCATTGTCTTAAAAAACATTTGTGAATGTATTCATTCTATACTAAGTTGTAACGATAATAGCCAAATAGCTATCAGTTGCAAAAACAACCGACTCCAAAAAGGACACTACAACGTGAAAAAAAAACTTTAATTTCGGTAGTCGGAGTCTTTGATTTTGTATTTTCGTTTATTGCCATGCAAAAATACATACGTAGGTATAACAATCAGTTTCACTTAACTACAGTTCCTGAATAAGTATACGAGGGCTGCCTTTTAAGTCGTGTCGTTTGCAAACCTCCCGCAATTATTTAGAAAAAAAAAAAATATGGCTTTTTCATCTTTTTGAATTTAGAATTCGAAAACAAAAGAATGTTTTTTGATCGGTCGAATAGTTTTATTGTAGCGTCTATTCAAAGGTGACAAGTCAGTTGTAAAAATGGAAATATCAAAGGAAAATACGCGTGCGATAATTTTCTACAACTTTCAAAGGGGATTAACGCGACTTCAATGGTTTGAGGAGATCACGTCTGTGTTTAGTGATGCAGCACCATGTCTTAGGACTGTAGAACGCTGATATTTAGAATTTCAACGTGGGCACTCTAGCTTCAGTGACAAGCCACGTGGGTCGTCCAAAAACCGCCATGACGCAAGAGAATATGCACGCCGTGCGGCAGCTAATCGTCGAAGATCGACATACCGTGAAATAGAGGCAGCCGTGGGCATTTCAGGGACTACTATCCAAAAAATCCTGCACGAAGAACTCGACGTAAGAAAGTTTATCTCTCGTTGGATACCACATTCGCTTAGCGACGACCAAAAAGCAGCCCGTGTTAGATGATGTCGCAAAACTCTGCAGCGATTCAACCGAGGAGAGTCAAAACACGTTTATGATATGGTTAGTGGTGACGAGTCTTGGATATATGCTTACGATCCAGATTCCAAGCAGCAGTCAACTGTCTGGTTCTTCCAAGATGAGCCAAAACCGACCAAATTCATATGCTCACGGAGCACTTCAAAAAAAATGGTTGCCTCGTTAGTGGCAAAGGGTGGTCACGTCGCCTATATTGTACTAGAAGATCGCAAGACGGTTAACGCTGACTGGTATACCACTGTTTGTTTGCCACAAGTCATCACAGAGTTTCGAAAAAACAACTCAAGACGTCGTATGATACTGCACCATGACAATGCAAGTTCTCACACTGCCCGCGATACAAAGATGTTTTTGAGCACCCAAAATGTCGAAATTTTAGATCACCCGCCTTACAGCCCTGACTTGAGCCCTAACGATTTTTTTACGTTCCCCAAAATTAAGCAAAGTCTTCGTGGTCAACGTTTCAGCTCACTCGAAGAAGCTGTTGACGCAAACAAATCGGCCATTTGGCTACCCCCACTTCGGAGTGGAATAAATGTTTTAAAAACTGGTTGAAACGCATGTAAAAGTGTATTAAATATCGCGGAGAATTCTTTGAAAAATAATCAATGGTAATAATCTATTTCTATACTTATTTCAAACGACACAACTCAAAAAGCAGCCCTCGTAACAGTGTTTTACGTAGGTACTCGTATTTTCCCACCTAACTAATAGTTTTTACGGTAACGTAGGACAAACAGGAAAGCTATCATCAATGAACAGATAAGTCAGAAAAATGCAGCATGGGGTAAATCCTTTGAAGCCACTTGCTTAACTAATAGCAGGTGATTTCATCTTTTTACATTTTAACCTACATTTTAATACAATTTTCCTTATAGTTGTTTGACGTTGTTATGTTCGTGTTGTCTTGGACTGCTTAGGGCCAGTTTCTTGATCCATAAGTAGTTGCCTCAACCAACGTTTAAACATAACTAATGGTTAAATTTTGGCTAAATGCGAAGGCTAGGCATGGATGAGTTAACATGAATGTATGCATGTTAACTCATTCATGTTAAAAAATAGTAACTTATGGCATTTTGGCAAACATAATCAGACAAAACTCAACCATGGGCTGGTTTCTTGATCCGTAGTTAACTCATCCAATGGTTAAACATAGTAACCAATGGTTGAATTTTTGCTAAATGTGAAGGCTAAACATGAATACATGCATGTTAACTCATTCATGTTAAAAAATAGTAACTAATAGCATTTTGGCAGACACATTCAGCCAAAACTCAACCATTAGTTACTTTGTTTAACCATAGGTTGAGTTAATTACGGATCAAGAAATCGGCCCTTAGGTGTGTTTGGCACATTGCGAGTCCAGCGACCATTAGTTTAATAAATCAAACAACCACCTTATGATCAATGTCATTCTCCTAGCACGATCCTTTATGGACATAAAGGCATCGTGCTACGCCAACCCAAATTATTTGGAGTCTGAGTAGAACAACGAAAAAATAAATCAAAGCCAAAATATATTATTTCACATAAACCTACATGGGCACTTATGAAACGTCATAAGCTAGAGGCGTTGATGTTGATGGTCAAAAAACCACCGTACCAAGTTGAGAAATTAAATAAGTAATAATAGTTATAGATGAAAGAGTAGGATCTGAGGTCTCAGAATAAGCCAGGAAACAAAATGAACTCGTTCAGTATCAAGCGAGTTATTCCACTTTTGGGACAAGCCACATCCACAAGTGGTCCTAAACATGTTGTATTAATGGGTTAGACAGGTCACTTTAGCTCACGTCAGCTCATTCACGAAGTACTAGATAATCTTCTGTTTAATTAGGGCTATAATCCTCGCGATGATGCAGAAAACTGGTGTACATTTTTGTCCTACTTTCAACTTATGCTGAATAAAATGTCAAGCTCGTCTCGTCGAAGCTCAACGATTTTTTTTTTTGCTGACTGAGCCTGCTCTTGACTTCAATCACGCCTGATAGAAAGCGATGGATGAGGTCTGTGATGGAACGAGCGTGCCCAGAAGATGCCTGTTCACTCAAACTCAAACTCAAAGCATTTATTTCAATTAAACCAATTACAGGCACTTTTGAATTGAGGAGAGGAGTTGAGGAGCTCGTGGCTAAGTAATAACAGCCGCACGGGTCGATCCATCAGGTTAAGCTACGCTTGCCGGGGTCGGTCCGTGGATGGGTGACCATATTTACATACTGAGACTCCTCCGTGCCTCGGAAAGCATGTTAAGCCGTTGGTCCCGGCTGTCTTGGATCTTTGACAGTCGTTACGGGTCGTCAGTAGCCCGAAAGTCAGACAACCAGTCTTACCAAGGGGTATCGTATTACCCAGTTACTGGGTTGTGGAGGTCAGATGGGCAGTCGCTCCATGTAAAATACTGGTATTCAGCTGCATCCGGTTAGACTGGAAGCCGACCTCAACATAGTTGGGAAAAGGCTAGGCAGATTGATACGTGAAAATAAAACGAAATACGATACGATTGAAATGTATAGCTTGATGTGTAGCCGTGTGTACCTATACCTAATTATGTATCAACATATCTGTTAGTAATATCCATTATCCGGCTTTCAGTATGGATAGGTAACAGTTTCCAAAGGAGTATTAAAGTTACTGGTTTCCACAAGACCGGTTACCAGTCTCGTAAAATTTACGACAGCTAAAATCATCCAATCAATATATAACTGACCTAATTTCACTAGGTATTAGACTTGCAAAGACCCGATATAGCATTTATCCAGCTTCTTGCACCGAACACCGTTGGCGCTTCTCAGTCGCAAGTTCGATTCCCACACTAAATAAATACAGGCTGTAAGTGTAAACAGTGGCAACCTTTTAAGGGGTCATTGTACTCATCATTTTGAACAACTTTTACGACCCCAACATAGTTGGGAAAAGGCTAGGCAGATTGACCGGCACTTTTGAATTGTCAAAGAGTCGGTCAGTTAGTCAGAAAGTTGAAGCTAGATGTTTTGAATGCTGCACTCTTGCTTTGAAGGCAGACGAGTTATATGGGGAAAGGAACACAGACGCCAGCAGAGAGTTCGACACTTTGGCTGTGCGCACAATAAATGTGGAGGAAAAGCGCTAAGTACGACTGGTCGGGATATCAACCAAGTGCGGCGGATAGTACCCTGCATAACGTCGTTTTGTTACTGCGATAAGTATTCAATATCATAAAAAGATTCTTAGTGAACTCACCGCTGCTGCCCTTTCTGCGCTTTCCACGTGCACTCTGTATAGTTCCACGAGGCTCATATCCTCAGGGTCAACCGCTTCTGCGCCACGACGCGGCACCAGCTCCAGGCCAAGTTTTCTGGAAAGAAAGAGAAATAGATCTGTAGAGTTTAGGAAATGGCACAGTAATAATACTGGTTTCCGTTGTATTAGTGTCTGTGTCGCAGATGGATTGTAGAATCCGCTGTTTTACATAACCGCTAGTCGTTTTACAAAACAGCTCCGTTATGTAAAACAGCTGAACGACGTTTATGCTCGGTTCTTATAAACAAAAGCGAATCGTTTTGCTTACCAATGGTAGCATTTTTTATTGCCGATCTGGGCACTTATATAGATTCGTAAGCAAATTTTAGCTGTGCAAAGCTATGAGGTATTTGCTTCATTATTGGTAAAGATACAAGAGTCTTAATTTTAACCGATAACGGTACATAAATTATACGAATCGGCCATTAGCGATTTTCCAAAATTACTGAACGTTGACACGCAGAATTACATGAACATTTTGCATTTATCTATGAAGCGGGTCAGCGATTAAATTTTAAGTAAAACAGCGTGAAATGAAACGTCAGATTGTAGATTTTACTTCTAAGTTTTGTCGCTCGTGGCTTTGTGTCAAAACACAAGAAAAATAGCATTTGAAACAAAAATAAATAAAACGAGTAACGTGAGTGAAAACAGTAATTTTATGGAATATTATTCCATAAAAAAAAGCAGCTGAATCGATTGCAGTTCAATACCGAACATAGTCATCCTTAAGTTGCGCCACATATTTTAATATCGTAACTTCAAAGCTAATTGTTTTGTCTAAATCAAATACATGCTTTAGGTTTACTGTTTTGTACTTTTTAACCGACTGCAAAAAGGAGGAGGTTCTCAATACATCGGAACCTTTTTTTTTTGTTTTATTCGAGAGGGTATATATCACAGTTGGTCCCATATAAAATTGATTAACTTTGCTTGGGTAGTTTTTGAGTTAGCTTCAATAATACGTATTTCTTCCCTACTTTTATATAGATGATTTACTAGGTTGTTTTGCAGGTATTGGTATTAGAATTTGTGAGGGGTAGGTACACAACTAAAAAGTGAAAAATAAAAACTTTTTTACAAAAAAATACAACCGACTTCCAAAAACAACAAACACTACAAAGTGAAAAATAACATTAATTTCGGAAGTCGGTGGCAGAAACGAAAATACATTTAATCAGACACCGACTTCCGAAATTAAAGTTATTTTTCACTTTGTAGTGTTGTTTTTGGAAGTCGGTTGTATTTTTTTGTAAAAAAGTTTTTTGTGTGCACAGGTCTTATCGTCGTAAATATGTTTGTCAATTACCAATTTGTTGCAGAAAATCTCTAAACGAAACCGTAAGAGAATTCTTGGGATACATGCACAAACATCTATGTAGGACGATATGAGATCTTCCTTATGTGGAGTCTTCTTGATGGAGTAATTAATTTTCAAGTTTTCGTCAACCAAATGTAGTTTCAAGTTATTCGATATGAGCAAATTTAAGTTAAGCTTTGCTAGCAAGTTTATTATACAACCAGAGATGTTTAAATGTTCTGTTTATATCAGGCGTTAGCGCCAGGGTAGCTCGCGAAACTGTTACGTACCCGTAACAAATTATAATCTACTATACGCCGCTTGCGCTGCCGCTTGTCTCTTCACACACTTAGGCCTCTGCCTCGAATTTCGCGGGCAGCGGGGCGGCGGCGGCGGCGGACCGGGAGCGGCAGGATTTTATGCGTAAAAACAAATGGACCGGACCTCCAAAACAGCGGCGCGGTAGCGGGGCGGGACAATGCGAGACGCGCCGCCGCCGCCGCCGCCCCGCTGCCCGCGAAATTCGAGGCCTTATGTCGGGGCCACCCCAACGTCAACGTCAATGACCATCTTCGCCATAAAAAACGCGGCAATTATTCCGATAATTATCGTGATAAATTGAGTGGCCACACTTGAACGCCGCCACCGAGTTATCGCCACGTCAATCGTCAATTGAACGCCGCCGCCGTTGTTAAATTATCGCCATAAGTTGAGGCTTCACCTAGGGCCTAGCTAGGTCCATCATCGCGATAATCAATGGCGTTTCCCATTGGATATTTATCAAGTTTTTTGCAATATATTTGCAGGTCAGTATTAGGTTGTATGTTTGCCAAAATATGATTCGCGATCGCAACAAATATGTATTTAAAATAATTATAATGATCATTAAAATTATCGATACAACTCTCTAAGTTCAAATTATCCTATCAAATGACTATTTTAATGAAGTCATGACATTTTGATTGAAATCACGATTTACGAGTGTAGAGCAGTGGTGGACCAGTGGTAACGGCCCTGACTTACGAGTTGTAGGTCGTGGGTTCGATCGCAGACTGGCGCTTTACTTTTTATAAATAATTTCATCACCACTGCTCTCAAAACGGTGAAGGAAAATATTGTGACGAAATGTCCTTGAACCAAAAATTCGCACACATCATCATCACCCACCATCGTCTACCAACCCTCGCTGGGCCCGCGTGGTTGATTACAGCTCACTCCAGAGAAGGCCTGTGTCTCAGCAGTGGGAACGTAATAGGCTGATTATGATGACATTTGAGACCAATTCTAACTTAGAGAGTTGTATTGATGATTCTACTTTCTGCTACCTTAGCGCATCTTCTTCTTGCGATCTTGTTTTAGCTTTAGGCAAAACAATGAACTAGTGTTATTGACACAAATAAGGTATTCTCAGTATTGACGTTTACAAATGCAAAATGTATGATGTTTGATGACACAGATCAGAAAAACTGTTTATTGTAACCAATTTCCTTGTATAGGATAAAACCCCTTCTACGTGCTAACGTGCATACCTGACCGTGCGAATAATATGATTCATCGAAAAAAGGTTTCGTGGAATAACAAAACCTATAGGTTGAACGTAATATTGCGTTAAATGTCAGAGCCTTTTAATTTCTTATTGAAAGGGGACAGACCGCAGATCATTTTTTTTTTTCAACAGTGTATTAAGTTGAGTTTACCTAAACAGACAGGTACTGTGCAAAGGTCTACCATAGTAATCCTTCCGACGTCGTCTTAGTACTCGTAGTCCATCGGTCTGCCTGCAATCCGTACTGAATGTAGCAGTTAAGCTTGGGTTTTCTAAGAAAGCGGTTCCGTCATATTATAACCGCTGAGAAGTCTGTAATTTTCACCAGTAGGTATATGACATTAAGATGGAGCTCGTGGCTAAGTAATAACAGCCGCACGGGTCGATCCATCAGGTTATGCTACGCTTGCCGGGGTTGGTCCGTGGGTGGGTGACCATCTTTACACACCGAGACTCCTGCGTGCCTCGGAAAGCACGTTAAGCCTTGGTCCCGGCTGTCATTCGTGTGGATCTTTGACAGTCCTTACGGGTCGTCAGGAGCCCGAAACTCTGACAACCAGTCTTACTAAGGGGTATCGTATTACCCAGTATTTGGGAAGTAGAGGTTAGATAGGCAGTCGCTCCATATAAAATACTAGTATTCAGCTGCATCCGGTTAGACTGGAAGCTGACTTCGAAATATTTGGGAGAAGGCCAGGCAGATAGATTGATATGACATTAAGGTGTCAATCCGCTCTGTATTGTGCTCTGGACAGCCGTTATTGTGTGACCATTCACCACTTCCTTAAGAAACCACAGCTTTGCTGCTAAATACAGTACGGATTTTGGATAGATTGGATCTGAAGGTAGATTAGGTAGTCTGACTGAGCCTGCACTTGACTTCAATCACGCCTGATGGAAAGCGATGGATGAGGTCTATGATGGAACGAGCGTGCCCAGAAGATCCCTGTTCCCTCTTGCTTTGAAGGGTTATACTCGTATGTGGAAGGGAACACAGAGGCTGCGAGTTCCACACTTTGGCTGTGCGCATAATAAATGTAGAGGAAAAGCGCTAAGTATGACTGGTCGGGATATCGGCCAAGTGCGGCGGATGGTACCCTGCAGTACGTCTGGTAGTCCAGTAGCGAAGGGCGATGACGGGATCTTTTGGATTCCAGAACAAAACGACTCTGTATTAGTTGGCCGTATTACCAGTGAAGGGTTTTGAAGCTCTCTAGGCTTTAAAGAGTCATCATACGAGGACTGCAAGTAGATAATTATGGAAACTTAATAAAAGGTACTGTGACAATATCATAAAATGTTTCATTAATTGTCGAAGTTGCAATATAGATCAGTATGTACTTAAAATGTGTCGGAGCAGACACATTGATCCACTTTAAAAGATTTAAAAACCAATTTCCTGTAAACGGTTCTAATTCTATATGGTCGTGCAGTTAATTGAAACGGCGGAGATTGCAAATAAATAATAATTATATGTTTCAGAAAAACTATTTTAAAAGCCAAATTAGATGAACGCGTAAATGGTCACGTAACCGCCGTTTTAGTCTGAGCTTTCAATCAACTCACGCGCATGTTGTTATTCAGCTTCAAACGGAGATGAATAAAATAAACTTTATTGACACAGAATAAGGTATTATTTCCATTAAATATTCCTATGTAAGAAGGCTGTATTGTTAATAGGTATGCATTTATGAGATTTTCTGGACGCAAAATGTACTTATATGGACTTTTCGAATATTAAGCATCTTATAAATATATGATAGTAGGTAACGAAGTCAAAACTATGTAATTTCATAGTTTTAACTTCGTTACCTACTATACTATACTTAAAAAAAAATGCTATGACGTGTGGAAACGAGTCTGATGCCGAAAAAATAGTTTTTTAGAATTTTTGTCCGTTTGTCTGGATGTATGTTCCGGATTGCCGTAGGAACGGCTGAACGGATTCGTACACAGATAGTTTATAACCTGGATTAACACATAAGGTAGGTACTATGTTCCCGTGGGATATTTTCAGACATCCACGCGTATGAAGCCGCGGGCAAAAGCTAGTCTTAAATATATAATTATTGTGAAATTATAAGTTAAGTACTAGCTTTTGCCCGCGGCTTTACCCGCGTCTTCACCCGCGCGGAGGTTGGAAATTATCCCACGGAAACGTATTACCGGGATAAAAGGTAGGTATCCTATGCCCTAATCCAGGCCATGGTCTATCCATGTGCCAAACATCCAAATCAGTTCAGCCGTTTTAGAGTGAAAGCGTAACAAACTCGCTTTCACATTTATTAATTAGTTAAGATTTAATTTCAGTTGTCTGGAAACTTGCATTTATTGTAATGAATAACGACACAATTAGAACAATTAGGTACAAAGGATGAACAATAGCACCCATAAATAAACCCATTCGCAATTAACGCTGTTTGATATAATTTTCCTAAGGTACTCTGGTTCCTCTGGTTCAGGTAGGTAGCTAATTGCTTCCACTACATGACCTACGTTTTGTAGTGGAAGCTATTGGAGCTATTTCTCTTGAAGGCAAGGCAAGGTAAGATATTACCTTAGTTGTACGCACGGCTATAGATCAAGCTATACATTTCCGGTATAAGCTGATCTCGCATTGTATAGGATTTCCTTACAATGAGAGGTCAGTGTAAACTGGAATGTTTTGCTTGTTGTGTAGCCGTGTGTACAATGAATTTGTTGCATTGATTATTAAATTGGTCAATTTTATCATTATGATATGACTAGCAGCATCCCGCGGTTTCACCCGCGTAAGTCTCGAACCCGTAGGAATATCGGAATAAAAAGTATCTTATGTGTTAATCCAGGTTATAAACTATCTGTGCACCTAATTTCATCAAAATCCGTTTAGTAGTTTTTGCGTGAAAGAGTATCAAATATCCATCCATCCTCACAATCTTTCGCGTTTGTAAAATATTAGTAGGGGTAACCCTTTTGACGAATTTGTCATGATTATTAATTATACCTACCGAGGATTCCCAGATCTCAAAACCTAATAAGTACATCGTTTTTACCTTAACATATTTAGGTATCGATGATTGATAGGCAGGTTCTACAGGGTTAGCTTTCAATGTCCAGCCAAATTTTCACAGGGCGTTCTATCCGTGAATATGAACAACTTTTACTATGGGACCAACTTTAAAATTTCGAAAAAAAAACAGCTGTTTCATACAAAAGTACAATATACCTATATTCGACCAAAATGTATGAAACAGCTGATTTTTTTTTCGTGATTTCAAAGTTGGTCCCATAGTGAAAGTTCTTCATAATCATGGGTAGAACACCCTGTGAAAATTTGGCTGGTCATTGAAAACTAACCCTGTATAACACTGTTGGTTTATGATTAGGTAAGCACTTATTTATATAGTTATGACTCAGACCATGTCAAAGTTCTCCCAATCTTTAAAAGATATTTCACACATTTTGTAATTGTAATGACAAATGTTGCGTCATTATGACACATGATTTTTAAGTCCATGCAAATGATTGTTTTATGAATTATTATGCACAATATGACAGTTGTAATTCCCCCTAAACAAAATGATGACTGAAGGGGATAAATAAAATTGAGAGAAATAAAATGAATCAATGAAGATGTCATAAACAAATTAAACAAAGGGCATTGTTTCAGAATTGGAAATATCCAAAGGATAGATTGAAAACCTGTAAACCTACAATTATAATTTGGAAAAAATATATGCTAAATTAGGGCATTTTCTTATTATCTTAATATTTGAATATTTTAGATTATGTTTACTTATATTACATAGTGTAATTAATTTGTAAAGTTATTTATAACTCGGATAAAAAAACTGAGAATCACGCAAAAACTCAAGCAATCAATCTGCCTAGCCTTTTCCCAACTATGTTGGGGTCGGCTTCCAGTCTAACCGGATGCAGCTGAATACCATTATTTTACATGGAGCGACTGCCTATCTGACCTCCACAACCCATTAACTGGGTAATACGCCCCTTGGTAAGACTGATTGTCAGACTTTCGGGCTTCTGACGACCCGTAACGACTGTCAAAGATCCACGAATGACAGCCGGGACCAACGGCTTAACGTGCTTTCCGAGGCACGGAGGCGTCTCGGTATGTAAAGATGGTCACCCATCCACGGACCAACCCCGGCAAGCGTAGCTTAACCTGATGGACCGACCTGTGCGGCTATTATTACTTAGTCACGAGCTCCTCTAATCACGCAAAAACTATCCAGCGTATCTTTATGAAACCTTCACCATTTTAAAGATAATATGTAATTTAATTACTTATTTTTTAGAATACGTGTTTTAGGGATGATTGTTCAATAGTCAGATAATTTTTATCAGATGAATAAATATGGCGGTTTGACAGCTTTTGGAAAATATGTCAAACTGACACATTTATTCTTCAGATAAAAGTTATCAACCTATTGAACAATCAGCCCTTAATATAATACCTTTTGTTTTATTTATAATAAACGTACTAGCTTTTGCCCGCGGCTTCGCTCGCGTTAATTTAGAATTTGACAATCAATTCGGGTTGTACTATTATAGGTAAGTACTTAATTCAATCATGATTCGAAAGACACGTGGCACCATATAATATTATCATAAGAACGTTATTGTTGTTTCCTCGGGAACAGTACTTTTTTTCGGGATGAAAGGTAGGTACCCTATGTCCGTTTCTGTACACCTGACAACGTATATGCAAAATTTCAGTATGATCGGTTCAGTGGTTTAGGCGTGAAAGAAGTTAGGATGAATAATGCGTTTAATTTGGGACAGCGCTCCTTGATGAGCGAGTCCTATTACTGTAGTGCTATTCTGTAAATATCTCACCGTGAAAACATGAGTGAAGTGATCTTAAAGTGAGCTGTCAATACTGTCAACCCCTAGCATCAGGTGGAATGACGGCTCAATTCACGCTCAATTCACTTGGGTTATCACGGTGAGATGTTTACAGAATAGCACTACTGGGTGGACGTACGATGCGTTGCGTGAGCTCAGCACAGAAGACGCAAGCGCAAGCTATGCCACCCTAACCACTCAAGGCTGTTTGCAAATATCTGCGTCTTAAAGGTCTTTGGACCAACCAACAGCAGAATGTGGTGTGCCATACCTATTATAGTGATCAACAATTAGGATTATTCAGGATCTGGATTATCAGGACAAGACACAAATGCGTTACTAAAAACTTAAACCAGTCGAAATATTTGAAACAGAACGATTTTATGTTTTGGTAGTTCACACAACCCCAATTTAATTTGCTATGAAAGTTTATACTAAAAGAGGAGCTCGTGGCTAAGTAGTAACGGCCGCACGGGTCGATCCATCAAGTTAAGCTACGCTTGCCGGGGTTGGTCCGTGGATGGGTGACCATCTTTACATACCGAGGCTCCTCCGTGCCTCGGAAAGCACGTTAAGCCGTTGGTCCCGGCTGTCATTCGTGGATCTTTGACAGTCATTACGGGTCGTCAAAAGCCCGAAAGTCTGACAACCAGTCTTACCAAGGGGTATCGTATTATCCAGTTACTGGGTTGTGGAGGTCAGCTAGGCAGTCGCTCCATGTAAAATACTGGTATTCAGCTGCATCCGGTTAGACTGGAAGCCGACCCCAACATAGTTGGAAAAGGCTAGGCAGATTGATTGAGTTTCTAAGTACTAAATGATGGATTCAGCGTTACAGGCTCGGTGTGAAGATTTTCGCATGCATTTACCTTTAGAAGTTTACTGGAAGTGTAAATTAGCAAGATCTAGAACCGAAATAATGGCTTTAATATACAAATGTCCTTCTTATGCTATGTTCAGATTCCTATCTTCAATCAGGCAAATCCTATTAGAATTCTACACTAATAATATTACCTAATGCATGCAAGCCATTTATATTG
This sequence comes from Cosmia pyralina, assembly GCA_946251885.1. NCBI lineage: Eukaryota > Metazoa > Arthropoda > Insecta > Lepidoptera > Noctuidae > Cosmia > Cosmia pyralina. The sequence continues at coordinate 21,769,222 of OX276344.1, forward strand.
GTTTTCCTTGAAGCACTTTGTATATAAAAACGATTGTATTGTGACAAGAATAACACGATATGAATACCTACCTATTTATTAATTGCACTAGCTGTTGCCCGCGGCTTCGCCCGCGTGTATGTCATTGTCAATACTTACTTTCCTATTTTAATCGAATTTCGTTCGCAGAACCCTAATTCATTTTCTAAAATAAAAGTTGCCTCAGTTACTCCTTATAACATCAGCTATCCTGCCAGTGAAAGTCCCGTCAAAATCGGTCCAGCCGTTTCGCAGATTGGCCAGAACAAACAGCCAGACAGACAAAAAAAATTTTTTTTTGTTTTATGTAGCGTATGTACTTTCATATGCATTTAGTAAAAAAAACGGGCGAAGTGCGTGTCGGGACACGCGCAGTAATAGGGTTCCGTAATGCACGCCGCCGCCCGTCGTTATTCGAGCGTAAATATTATTAATTTAGAAATCATTATTAATAAGAATGTTATGATTTTATTTTTGTATATTTTGACATGGTTCATAAACTACCTGTTTTACATAAGTAACAACGTCGTATAAGTAATTTTTAATGTAATTTGTACGAAATTTTTACTGTTCCAAGTACATTTTACAAGTTGGTTGACTATTATTCGTAAACTTGTAAAGCCTACTAGCTGTGATAGTTTTCCTTTTAATATCGTTATATATACTACTACCGTGCATTTTTCACCCATCCAAAACAAACCGTTTAGCTGGCTTGACTCACTACACTTGACTCTAACAAAAATTAGCACTTTAAAGCTTAATATTTCAGAAACGCATCCCTAATTCCCTAAATCGAAAAATTGTTTTCACAAACCTACAATATTGTTGAAAGATCTATCCAACAACACCCCACACTATGGGGTAGACGAGAAAAAAAAAACATCCTAACTTTACGTGTACCGAAGGTACCCTAAAAAAAATTTTTTTTTCATGATTTTATTTTACCACTTTGTCGGCGTGATGAATATGTATATCCATGCCAAATTATAGCTTTCTAGTACTAAGTTTCTGAGCTAAGCTGCGGTCGGACGGACAGACGGACGGTCATAGCGAAGCTATAAGGGTTCCTTGTTGACTACGGAAACATAAAAAGCTGTTATTTTGACATGACAAACAGACACTTCAATTTTATTTATTTGTATTTACGTATGTATGTTTAGAGTAGATGATAAATAAAACATACTTGCATAGCTTAGACCATTTAATGGTCTATGCAACTAATGTTTTATAACCTACTAGCTTTTGCCAGCGGCATCGCCCGCGTGTATGTCGGAAATTATCCCACGGGAATCTTCTACCGGAATGAAAAGTATCCTATGTCTTAATCCAGGTTATAAACTATCTGTATACCAAATTTCATCCAAATCCGTTAAGCCGTTTTTGCGTGATTGAGTAACAAACATCCAAACATACAAACTTTCACATTTATATTATTAGTAGGACTATGGATGACATCAAAAACTATACGGTTCCGCTTTTATGACTTCGACCGGTGATGTGTATTAAGTTTTTACCAGACAGTAAAGCCAAAAGGAAGAATTACGAATGTTTCAGACTATGTTTGCAGGAACCTATGTGCGAGATTTTCTCCGTAATAGCCCCATCTACCGACCCTATTGTAACATCTTTTTAATGTATATTCACTCAGATTATGTCCTGGTTCAAATTATTTTAATTTTAATTTTATTCAAAAGGTACATCAATCCATCAATCAATCAATCTGCCTAGCCTTTTCTCAACTATGTTGGGGTCGGCTTCCAGTCTAACCGGATGCAGCTGAATACCAGTGTTTTACATAGAGCGACTGCCTATCTGAACTCCACAACCCAATTACTGGGTAATACGATACCCCTTGGTAAGACTGGTTGTCAGACTTTCGGGCTCCTGACGACCCGTAACGACTGTCAAAGATCCACGATTGACAGCCGGGACCAACGGCTTAACGTGCTTTCCGAGGCATAGAGGAGTCTCGGTATGTCAAAAAAAAACTCAAAACTCAAAGTATTTATTTCAATTAAAAGTGCCTGTACCTACAGGCACTTTTGAATTGTCAAAGTCGGTCAGTTAGTCAAAGTTGAAGCTAGTTGCCCATTCCAAAACGTAGACCTCTATGGAGAAGAACGGGCAAGAAACTCCATGGACACTCTTTTAAACCAAGATAAATAATACAACTGGGTACTTACATTATTTTTGTTGCTTCTACATTTGTGAGAACAATGTAAAAATAAAAAAATACTTAAAAACAACTCAAAATATAAGATTAAAAATAAAGATGTAAAGATGGTCACCCATCCTCGGACCAATCGTGGCAAGCGTAGCTTAACCTGATGGATTGACTCGTGCGGCTGTTATTAGTTAGCCACGAGCTCCAACAAACAAGAAATACACAAAACTTATAAACAATATTGCATCCCACAATGATATCTATACCGAGGCTGGCCAATCGATTTTTCAGGTGAGCAAAATTTGGCGGTGTGACTGGCGGCGCCAGTGTATTGTTTTGTGTTGTAAAGACAAAATATGCTTTTATTTACTTTATTTGTAAATGAAATGAAATAACATTAAGTATATTGTTTTTAGGTGTAGGTAAATGCTATAAATTTTTTGACAGATTCAGACTGAGACTGAGATGAGATTGCGAACGTTGTTAAAAATACGGGAATATCCCCTCAGGTGGAAGCGGTGACACCGCGCGCCAGCTAGCCGGCCGACCGAAGTGCTGGCGGGCAAATCCAAATGCCTTGGCGGGCCACGACGGCTCAAGTGCCTGGGTTTCGCCGGCCTTGGTCTATACAGTGAAAATAATCGCTAGGGTTACAAACAAAAGTTTTTTTTTTTTTTATATACAGGAAATTCTATTCACCTACTACGCTAGACGTCATATTAACAATTGTTTCTCTTGTAGGCTTGTTCTTACACAGTACAAAAAAACCGGCCAAGTGCATGTCAGACCACGCACAATGAAGGGTTCCGTAGTTGGGATGAATTTATCCCACGAACAAACTTAACATTGTAGTTGAAAAACATGTTCTCCCATACATTCCAACTGTAAATGTAAATTTGTACTCACAATATTGATAGATTTACCATGTTATTTTAAGACCACAGACTTCTTATAGGTTTTCCTGTAATCTACAGATAAAGATCTATTTTCTGTATTTTTTTTTAAATTTTAGGCAGTAGTTTCGGAGATAAGGGGGGGGGGGATGGCCAATTTTCGTCTATTTTCTTAAATAACTTTAAAAAAGAATATTTTAAAATTATAAAAAATATATATTTGAGACCCTCATAGTAAGCCTTTTCATTTGATATGCCACATGGTGAAACCAGCAAAACTTTTTTTTTTTTAAATTTTCTTATTTGCCCCCCAAAAGTGACCTCTATATTCAAAATTAATTTATTTACTTTACCCGTCCGTGTTTGGGTCACAGAAATTCATATATGTACCAAATTTCAACTTAATCGGTCCATTAGATTCGGAGCAAATGGCTGTGACAGACAGACAGACAGACAGACACACGAGTGATCCTATATGGGTTCCGTTTTTTCCTTTTGAGGTACGGAACCCTAAAAATGACAATGTTACGTGGTATGCGCCTATCCCAAAGAGCTCCAAGCAATATGCAAAAATGTTGAGAAATTCCCAGACTAACAAAGGCATGGCATAGCGTAGCCACGTGGTTATATTGGATGCCTTCGATGCGCGCGAAATAACCGGCTTGCTTGTATTTGCAAACTCTCTCCCACACAAGATACATTCCAGGACATTTCAGTTTGTTTAAGGCCAATATATGCAAGATTGTAACTGATATCCAGTATCAGAAAGCCTAACCATGTGGGCAACTATATCGGTCCTTATAAACTTCATATAGTGAAAATAAGTCCCTCCATCCCATAGAACTATTGTACTTTATCTCGGTGCTCCATCCATACATATCGTTATATTATTCACCATTTGAAGGTTACTCCTTTGCATAATACATGCAAAAGTATACTTTTTATTCTGGGACAGACACGAAGTAGTTTGAAAGTTGACAGTTCAGTGGAATTCAAGACAAGATTGTGTAATTATTATGTGAGTAACCAAAAAGTTTGATCTAGGATAAAAAAAAACGGTCTGGACATATTAAAGACCTGCGATATTAATAAGAACAAAATATGAATACAGTGTTCTTATTGGCTGATGTTTGCCTAAATAAATCCATGGTATGGGTCCGTTCAATGTGCAACACAGAAAGGTCACCAAACCAGTTATTCAAGCGACACTGGCTGATGTCTGGAGGTGGTTACCGCACGCCACCCAATGCGCAAGCGACTAAGAAGTTAAGAACTCGAAAAATTTAGAATCGATTTTCAAAGAAACTTCACCTAGGAATTCACGGTACAAATGATGATTCATTTTTTAAATTCTTCAATAACTTTTTGCCCAATAAGATCCTGATATATATTTTCGGTTGCTGCACCTAACTGTATTTTCACATAATTGTATGGACAGAATTCGTGTGTTTGTTGAGGTTTTTCTTCGAATTCAACGTTAGTGATACTTCCGAAGAACTGTTAATTTCTTTTTACATAACTGGTATATTGAATGTAACTTGTGAACGTTGCCGATGAGGTATGTTAGTTATTCGTATGGACGGCGTGCTTTAAAGTGTGCTTGTGACGTTTTTGCACGTGGTTTGGAAACCTACCTTGGATGTATTAAGACTTGGACATGTTAATAAATGTTATCCATTATATGAGGAAGCTTCAAGCCACTCAAGTGCCTTACATCACAAAAAAAAAAAACCGGCCAAGTGCGTGTCGGACCACGCACAATGTAGGGTTCCGTAGTTGGGATGAATTTACCCCACGAACAAACTTAACATTGTAGTTAAAAAACATGTCCTCCTATACATTCCAACTGTAAATGTAAGTTTGTATTTACAATATTGAGAGATTTACCATATTATTTTAAGACCACATACTTCTTATAGGTTTTCCTGTAATCTACAGGTAAAGAACTAAGTTCTGTATTTTTTTCAAAATTTTAGGCTCAGTAGTTTCGGAGATAAGGGGAGAATGGTCAATTTTCGTCTATTTTCTTAAATAACTTTAAAACAATTTATTCTAAACTTATAAAAGAATATATTTGAAACCCTCATTATAACACCTTTCATTTGATATGTCACACGGTACAGTTTGCAAAACTTTTTTTTTAAATTTTCTTATTGGCCCCCCAAAAGTGACCCCATATTCAAAATTAATTTATTTACCCTTCCGTGTTTGGGTCACAGAAATTCATGTGTACCAAATTTCAACTTAATCGGTCCATTAGATTCGGAGCAAATTGGCTGTGACAGACAGACGGACAGACAGACAGACACACACACGAGTGATCCTATAAGGGTTCCGTTTTTTCCTTTTGAGGTACGGAACCCTAAAAAGCGCGCGTAAAGTGCCACAAAAACTGTCATTTCCAATCAATTCATCTTAATTGAAGGTACCAGAAAAGTACCAGCTATACATAGATAGTGTGAATATTCTTTCCTCATCCTCATGGTCAACGACCAATTGACACAACGTAGCCACCTACTTAAATATTCAGAGTTGAATGACCTGTCTAATCGACGGTTGATATAAGATCATAAAATTATCTGAATATTATTTACAAATGATGACGTCGGCAATATTTCCAATATTCCAGGATGTGACGTCATACATACTATATTTAATAGAATCAGTAAGTACCTATAATGCAATATAGGTAGGCTGTTGTTATTTCTATAAGTCACCGATCTATAACGGATGTCCCTGGATGTGGTTTTATGACATAAATTGCCAACTATGGTTTACTACATCAGCGTAGTATTCAAACAGCGATACTTACGTCATTAATCCTAACTGTATTATAGTTATTTCTTAGTATATGATATAAATACATAGTTGATTTACGTTGTTTTTATAATTAACCGACTTCAAAAAGGAACAGGTTCTCAATTCGTCGGAACCTTTTTTTTTTTTATGTATGTTCCCCGATTACTCGAAGATGGCTGGACCGATTTGGATTATTTATTTTTTGTTTGAAAGGGTATACTTCCCAGGTGGTCCCATGATCATCAAATCAGGATCTGATGATGGGATCCTGGAGAAATAGAGAGAACTCTTCGAATTTTATAGGCACACTTGAAGCGATATGGATAGTTTTTGGAAGAGTACTTTCTTGGAGTGGTCTCATTTAAATTTGGTGAAGATCTGATGAAGAACTTCTGAGATAGGCAACGGAACTCCTCAATAAATGATAGCAAATGGACTGGGATTGCTGAAATCTCATGTCTGTTTGTTGTTCACACCAGTTCATAACATAACATCACGCCAGTACGCTGTGAACGGGTAAGCACATGTGAACCACTAAAAAGTGAAAAATAAAAACTTTTTTACAAAAAAATACAACCGACTTCCAAAAACAACACTACAAAGTGAAAAATAACTTTAATTTCGGAAGTCGGCAAAAACGAAAATACATTTAATCAGACACCGACTTTCGAAATTAAAGTTATTTTTCACTTTGTAGTGTTGTTTTTGGAAGTCGGTTGTATTTTTTTGTAAAAAAGTTTTTATACATAAGTAGCTTATTTTATGCAAGGCTTTTTCAGCGTTCTACTTATAACCAAGTTCGGCAAAAAAAAAAAAAATGTTCACCATCACTTTTAAAGCATTATGCATATGAGTTGTATGGTCTTCGTAAGTACATATCCATACAATATATATATGTTATATTCGTGGTTATATATGCAATCTGCTTCACTGGCATGACTGCTCATAGTTTATGACATATTATGTCGTTCGATCTTTCTTGATGTTGTTTAATTTGGAGCAACAATTAGCATAACCATATGGATATAGAAAGTATAAGGAATATGCCAGTCGAGACGAGATGACGAATAATAGAGAAGTAAGGAAAAAAAGGACATGTTGCGCCGACCCCAAATAGATTGGGATAAGGGCAGGAGAATGATGAAGGAATATGCCAGTCACATGAGCTGTGAGCACATGAAAGAGCAACACATCAAAGCTCCCAACCACCATGACCGGTCATAGGCATAGTCTGTTCCAACAGTTATTCAATGAAAGTGTTAGCCGATGTCGGCCACAGCGACTGCATTCTAGCAGTCGCTGTGGCCGACATCAGCTACGTTAAGTGGTATCATCATCATCATAGCATTTCTATTTAACATGTTTTTAACCGACGAAAAAAAAAGGAGGAGGTTCTCAATTCGACACTTATGTTTTTTTTTTTTTTTTATGTATGTCCACGCTTAACTTTTTACAAGAGTCGTCCGATTTGGAAAATTCTTGTTTTATTCGAGAGGCAGTACCTCAAAGTTGGTCCCATATAAAATTAATTAACTTTGCTTGGGTACTTTTTGAGTTAACTTCAATAATACGTATTTTTTTCCCACTTTTATATGGATGATGTTCTAGTTTATTTTGCAGCTAGTGGTATTAGAATTTGTGTGGGGTAGGTAGGTACCACAACTAAAAAGTGAAAAATAAAAACTTTTTACAAAAAAATACAACCTACTTCCAAAAACAACACCATAAAGTGAAAAATAACTTTAATTTCGGAAGTCGGTGGCAAAAACCGAAAATACATTTAACCAGACACCGAATTCCGAAATTAAAGTTATTTTTGATTTTTTCACTTTATAGTGTTGTTGTTTTTGGAAGTCGGTTGTATTTTTTTGTAAAACATTTTTTCTTTCACAAGAAAGAATAGGTAGGAATACTTAAGGAAGATTTTTATTTCTGAGGCTTAACGTGTCTTTTAAAGCAGGGTGATGCAATACACCTCTGGCTTGCGTAGGGATCATAGTCCGTATCTCAGGGAAAAAGGCTCTCATACTCAGAGAAAATGGCTAGCTGGATAGCTGAGAATGCAGTTTCCTGTTGTATTTAATAACGTTCTAAAGTTGGGCAATTTTAAAATTCTACATAATTAAATTCGAATAATTTTTAAAGTCAATTATTGATGGACTAACCGAATTTCTTAGTACTACTACTAACACATAGGATTTGGACCTAAAGTTGTCTGTTATTTATTATACTTATATTATCATCATACATGAGTTTATCTTATTATACATGTTTGCAGGCAGGTAGGTACATTATAGTAGGTAGATACATAAATTTAGGTATGTCGGTAGGTATATAAATTATAAAAATGCGCAAAAGGAATATCTTTGTGGTCACGAGCACCTTTTCAAATAAATTCCTAGCATAGACTAAAGATATCAATGTCTCTCAGAACCAGCCGAAAATAAACGAGAAATGAAGCTAGATTTCATCGTGACAGACCAAACAGGTAAATCAAGTTTTGCAGAACTCCGGCGCATCGAACTTCATCACGTTACGACGTTTCATTAGACAAATTATTTCGTAATCCTTTATATAAAATGCTGTTTTGTCCGTTGTGGAATTTAAACAACATTTGGTTTGGTGAAATGTGCCACTACAATAGTTATTTTTTTTTTTTCAAAAGAAATATACAGGGTGTTTGGTGCATCGTTTGCCAAATTGAATTGGCCGAAAGAAGAGGTCATTTGCTATCGCTTCAGGCTCAAGTACTCATTTTTGGCCACACCGGTTTTTTTATTACAACTTTCTAATTTTTATTTTGAAAAAATCCAAAACTCAGCATTAAAGCTTAAATTAAAAAAAAGTTTTAAGTGTAGTCGTCAAATTTCATTTTTATTTACATATGTACTGTTGTATGGCTCTATCAAATTTAAAATTACTTGCCAGTTACATCTAGTTTTTTTTTAATAAATCACAAAGTTTTTGGAAAAATAAAAAATGAACTTAAAACTCAACTTTAAATAGCTATAAAAAAAAAACTAAAAGCGATCGGGATCTTCGAATTATTTTAAAAAGTTCTCTAGTCTATCCCCTTTCCAACGGTATGCAATGTGTTAAAAAACTCTTTTAATATCTTTAATAATTAGCTAAATGTGTAGTCGAGACACATCAGGCTGATATTGGATATTACGTTTAAAACACTAGTTTTCGCATAAATTACATGCTATTAGTAGATAGATACTGTTATCTCACGTCTTACGTAGTCTCTTATCTCGTTCTTACATAGGGAACTTTCCTCGAAATTGAAAAAAAAATACATTATTACAAAAATAATCATTTATTAATAAGTAATTTAATTACATACTAATCTTACAAGTCTTGTTCAAACTGTCTACCACTATTGCGTATGCACGCGCGACATCTTCGTCTTATCTCAACTGTAGTGGTGCGTAAACGCATTTCTGCTTTGATCGTCATGAAAGCCGCCTCAATGCGTTGGACTAAATCATCTCTTGTCTCAACTTCCGTGGCGTAGACGAGTTCTTTGGCCCGTCCCCAGACGTAAAAATCCAACGGAGTTAAGTCTGGAGAACGTGGAGGCCAAGGAATAGGGCCATCCCTCCCAATCCATGAGTCCGGGAATGCATCATTCAAGTACTCCCTGACGGTTATTCTCCAATGAGCGGGACAACCGTCATGTTGGAAAACAAAAGACCTGTCTTCACTGAAAATTGGCAAATCAGCTAATAATAAGGGCAACTCTGTTTGCAGAAATTCTAATTCTTGTAAGATTAGTATGTAATTAAATTACTTATTAATAAATGATTATTTTTGTAATAATGTATTTTTTTTTCAATTTCGAGGAAAGTTCCCTATGTAAGAACGAGATAAGAGACTACGTAAGACGTGAGATAACAGTATCTATCTACTAATAGCATGTAATTTATGCGAAAACTAGTGTTTTAAACGTAATATCCAATATCAGCCTGATGTGTCTCGACTACACATTTAGCTAATTATTAAAGATATTAAAAGAGTTTTTTAACACATTACATACCGTTGGAAAGGGGATAGACTAGAGAACTTTTTAAAATAATTCGAAGATCCCGATCGCTTTTAGTTTTTTTTTTATAGCTATTTAAAGTTGAGTTTTAAGTTCATTTTTTATTTTTCCAAAAACTTTGTGATTTATTAAAAAAAAACTAGATGTAACTGGCAAGTAATTTTAAATTTGATAGAGCCATACAACAGTACATATGTAAATAAAAATGAAATTTGACGACTACACTTAAAACTTTTTTTTAATTTAAGCTTTAATGCTGAGTTTTGGATTTTTTCAAAATAAAAATTAGAAAGTTGTAATAAAAAAACCGGTGTGGCCAAAAATGAGTACTTGAGCCTGAAGCGATAGCAAATGACCTCTTCTTTCGGCCAATTCAATTTGGCAAACGATGCACCAAACACCCTGTATATCCAGTTCATCCAAATATTCAGCGTATCCCAGGGACCTTTTGAATTGTCTTGAAGTTCAAAAGATAAGGCTTATAAAAAGCAACTTCTAATCTTAATTTAATTAATTTCAATTATAGTGAAACGACATACATACCTACAGAAAAATTATAATTACCTATATGTTATCTAGAGAAAAAGAATCCATGGATAATTAATTACCTAAGTAAGTATGACTTAGTTTTAGCGAAATAAGCCCAAGTTACAAGAATAACTGAATAAAATATGTAAGTAGGAGTACCACTTCCAATTAGTTATGAGAGTGTCAGTTAAATAGTGAAACTGTTTTCTTCAGATAAGCTCTAAAAGTTCACACTGGAATACCTATTCTAAACGCTCGCGCCAGCAGAATACCACGTGGAACCCTAACAGACTCCCATTATGTCAAATCAAATGCTGTTTTATCAACAGTCTAAACAAGTCGGTTTAATGCAGATACCGGCTAAGCCAAATTCTATTCGATTTTTTTTTGTCAAAAAATCACCAGAAGTAGCGCAACTGGGAGAATGAGCAAACAAAATCGAGCCCTAATGGGTAAAGTACCATATTTCCTTTTACACGGACGTCACTCAAAATAATAAATGGATTTCAAATGAAGCTTTAAAAATCTGAAGCCCGAAAAGATTATAAATCACCGCCATACGTTCAAAGGAATGAGAAGCGAATATTTTCGCAAGCTACACCGAAGTCAGCAAAAACTAGTGAGCTAACTTGAAAATTATGAGACGATAAAACGTTTAGAAATGTCCGCAGATAAATAAAAATAATGAACGCACCGAGCTTGCTGATAGGCTGTTGAAATTACGTAATCATGTGCTAAAGTACTGAATATGGGCAATCGGGTAAAACCACATCTCAGCTGTATCTGGCTTTTTATACTGGCTTGAGGAACAGGTAGACGGTCGCATGCCAGTCCAATGAGGCTACAGCGGCCGACAGCGCTTTGCAGCGACCGGACCCGTAATTACTGAGACATTTAATTGACTCTTTATCAACTGATATGAAGGAGGTATTAATATGTACTGAAGGCATAATCTTATTATAATATGTATGCTATGGTCAGATGCAAAAAAGAGAGCGCAAAACATTTGCATTGTACTTGCCGTGGCAATGTTCAATCTGTAATTTTATTGGATTGTCGACAAAATGTTTAATTGGCATTTTGGTCTAAAAAGTTGAACTTAAAGTGAGAGGTTTTTCTCTCTAGGTATATGCCTTTTCATAATAACAACTCGTTCCTTATCAGAGCATCCATCTTTAGCTGGCCAGCTGATTACTCTTTTTAAGAGCCATTCTCAAGATCAGCCCGAAACTACCCAAAACAACAAGTGAAGCTAATGCTCTTTAAAAAAATGCTCTAATGTAACTAAAGCACTAACAAAATAATGCAACTTTTTAAGTAAATTACTATGGCCCGAAAATGTGTTAATTAAAAGCCGCGAGCGGTCCTCACTCGTCGAAACCAGTCATCAAAATCTCGCCAAAAAAATCGACACGAAGATCAAAGTATGGCTCACGGTGCAACCTCACACTGGAGTCAAAATCCTCTCGAGCCGCAACCCGTTCAGTACCCGTGGCTAGTGGCTACTGTGCATTAAGAGGGAGACGGCAAATGTGCGCGCCATACGAACTTGGCCTGCAGAAGAGAGAGATAGCTATAGAAGCGCGTGCGCAACACAGACGTTCAACATCGGTAGAAAATCCCGCGCGAGTCACCGTGTGCGAGGCCGATCGAATCGGACGCTCTTTCGTTCAGTTAAGTTTTCGACACACGAGCAGCTGGTGCGTCGTGGTGCGGGCCCCCAGTTGCAACTCGCTTTACTCCGCCTTCATTATATTGTATGACATATCCCTTGTAATACAATGACGTTGAACTATTGTAGCAAAGTATTTTTAGACATAATATAAGTGAGACTGTGATCATCAGTGTTGTGTACAAAGAACGAGCAACTTGCGATCATTAAATTTTAAAGACCCAGAGTGGCTGGAAAAGTTACAGTTAGGTTTAAAAGGTAAGTGAGTTGTGTCACAAAAGCTTACTGGAATGGATTGAGTTGAGCTTAACTCATATCGACGACGCGAGGAATGTTGTTTGACAGCATACATGTGCGGGAACAAAAGCCTTGTGCATAGTCATCACATTTCTTTTTTATTCCGCCCGCTGTCTTGCGAGGTAGGAACGGCGGGTAAGTAATGAACGAACGATTAATGGGTTCATATAAAAGTAATGATGTTATGAATTAAAGACGCCTCGATGTGCCAGTGTAGTTTCTCATGGTCACAGGTAGCGGCTGTGTCCCCGTTTACCTGAGCGACGACTGAGGGGGAAAGGGACGCCGTTCTATTTACCGGGAACTCCATTTGAATAGAATGGACAAAGCAAGTATAGCCAAAGGGATGAATATAATTAACCACCACCTTGTTTAGATAAATAATTTCCACGTTTTGATTCATAAAATCTGGAATTTATGAAGTACACAAATTACGATGTATCATTACTAGATTCTCAATAAGAAACTGTACAATATACCTATGTGCCTAAACACGCGAAATTCACGGTCCAAGAAGCTTCATTGAAGATGTGCCGACCAAGGACATAGTTAATAAAGAAATAAAAACAATCAAACCACTGCCCGCTTAATTTCATTACAACCCGGACATGTACACGTACAAAACAAAATAACAATCACATTGTCAGTGACTGTAGAAAATAATTTCCTACTGTACGAGTGACCGCGTACTAATAATAACTTGCACAGGTAGGTATATAAATTAGCTATCTAGTTAATTTAGGCGACATAATTAATAATAATTTATCGCATTAGGATCACTTAATAAGTTTTTAACAGGAATTTCCGATGTAATGATGTTAACATAATCACGCAGTAGTGTCACTATCTAAGGCGATCGTGTAAAAAGGTCAACACTTCAAGTAGTTTAAATGCGATTTCATCATTTACCGTACAGCGCATTTAAATTTTAAATACTGAACGCGTGAAAGAGTGTAGGAAATTATCGGGTTCCCATTAGGTACCGTGTGAGAGTTTCTTTGGTATGATGCCACAAAAGGGGGCATCTTTAACCGGTCTCACATTTATTCTTGTCACGGCGCGCGGCCACGGCACCTGCATCCATGATGATGCCGAAGCGCCTGGCGATAACCTCTAAAACACGCCTTGAACTTGCAAACTTGTTTAAGTATTCGTGTTTCTCATATAAAAATAATAGTAACACTAATTGGCAGTAAAGTCACGGTTATTCTTGTCTTTCTAAGGCTCCAAAGTTTTTTTTACATATTCAAATGATCCTGAGAATTCAAGGAATGGAATTTGAGTAAATTATTCCAGGATTCTTATGCTTGGAATTTGAAGAGATAGGAGAGAAATGCAGATAAATACTAAGCACGTTCGAAAGTCTATTATATTGGTCATTGCGTATGCTACACACGCGCTATCAATTAGCCCGTATAAGTTTTACAAAGCGTGGTTTTGTTTACCAACTCATCGAGAATTTCAAAGTGCATGTTTGACCCCATTGCATCTTTGACCCCAGAATGATAAATTATCATTATCTGCCGTAGGATATCGATTCTTTGCAATTGCAATATTCTCCGTAAATAATGTCGAGAGCTTTATCAGAGCGTGAAGTTTAAAGGACTATGAAATATAAGCTGGACCGCATTAACGCAACCGCAGGTCCACATTAGAAGCGCATTTCCGTATGAATGGACACAAAACGTGACGAAAGGGCAAAGGCAGGCAGGCATAGTCACCGCGGATGTTATGACCCACACACTGGCTTATCTGGTCACCGCCTATGATTTCAACGGGTTTTTTTTTACTTGCGTTAATGAGTACCACGTGTTTTCACATTGTTTTTCTACAATGTAAACAATGCGCGAAGAATGCTACTAACAATCAACGAGTCAATGAGAGTTAATTATATCAGACACGAGACGACAGCAGCCGACCGAACTGAATCAGTACGTTCCTTCGCCGCGAGGCTGAGACGTAAATTACAACAGAAGCGACTAACTGGGCCGTTCACTTGCACTGCAAATCTCAACGTTACCTAATATTCCGACCAATCGTTTCACGTTATTAGTCACGCTTTCTGATGAAATGCTTATTGTCCGACTGAGCCATCGATACGAGAGGTTTGAGATTCTTTCCCACGAAAGTCGTCGGTATTGTAATAAGTTTGAACGTGTGCTGTGCAGGTTGAAGCGGCTCGCATTTACCGCAATTAGTGTCCATTCAGTTGAGAGTCGACGCGTGCCGTTTGAGTCAAATAAGTACGGCAGCTGCATGTAGCTCATTATCACGAAAGGAGTGAAATCTGACTTCTAAAGACATGGAGAAGAATTTCCATACGCTTCACAGCGCTTAATTATTTTGATTTACAAGAGGAACCTATAAACGCCAAAGTAATTTATAACGAAAGATAATAAAACCGAGTTAGCAACACGAAGTGCCGCCTGTGCCGGTGATAAATGGTCTGCGGTAACAAGCGAGTGGAACAAGGATATGCAGTTAAGAGCGGCACAAAGGTTCAGGGACGGAGCCCACCCGCCACTGCTTGTGCGCCTGCGCATATCATAAACAGCGGAATGTACGCCTCACCTCTCCCCCTCCGCTGCCCATTTAGCAAACAACGGTTCCTCAAAATATTTATCATTCAGGGATATGACGACGTATCGATATCCAACCGAATACACAAATGAAATGAGCAAATATTTGATTTCATCGAACAGACTGGTAAATGTGAGAATCGCAAAACTGGTTCCAAAAATAATGTTGCAGTCGAGCAATTAAGTTGGTAGTTAAGATATCAAATATTAACAGCTATAACGAACTAACTATCCTCCGAAACTAATCGATTGTCGAGATCGCGACATGCAAAGCTCGCAACGATTGTCGCCGTTCAAACTGGTCTCCGCGTAAAATTCGCGTTGCCAAGCGATGCATCAGCCAGGGTCGGTTGAGGTAAAGCAGCGAGGGGGCACGGGGGAGGAGGGAGGTTAAAAACGCAGGAGGCGCACGAACAGCGGCCGGTCGACGACCCGCCACATGCCCTGCGCCGGCGCACCATTCGCCTTCACCGCACTCCATCCTAACACGATTACGATTATGTTAGCAAAATAGTTAAAAATGAGTTCCATGTAACATCACAACATGATACAGAATTTATTGTGTGAGCTACACGCAATAGCTGCGTAAACTGACATAACGGTAACTTTATGATGACTATCACATTTATTATATTAATTCTATCATTAACAGTTATAATAAGAGCTCGTCTCCGAGCTGATTTCATAACACATATCAATGATCAAATTAATATTGCCCCCTGCGAGCGACCTAAATAGCACATGCTAGATGCGACACCGCGTAGGAACGAGATCAAGAAGTCGTCAAGGTTAGATACATTTATCAAGAGTTGTCTACTGGACGTTACCTATTCATTCATTTATACTACACATCCTACGGCAATAGACCAGAATGAACACAAGCCTAGTTAGTAAAGTACATAAGAAACGACGACTCCACATTATTGACACGTGGTGTTAGCGGCGTAGAAAAAATATTGGTTTATAAAAAACCGCTGGACCCGACTGGACAAGGCGTGGGCGAGAGGTAGCGTGTCGTTAAATTATGTCTGAGGTCACTGATTGAGAAGACCAGCCCTAGCAAATGGATTCATGTTCTCTTCACATAACTGTTTATCGATTTGGGATATAAACTTATAAAGCAAATGTTTATACGAAAATGAAGACATGAGAACGACGATCGACACAGCTGTTACGCACATTGGTGGAATCAAAACACTAATAAAGTTTACCGTTTAAGTTCTAATTTCGTATGGGTGGCGTATGGCACTTGTCACGAAGTTAGTTAAGACGCGTCGATGTATTTATAGTTGTCTTTTGTGACTGGTGTTCTAATGTAGACAAAGGGTTGCTTGACTGTCTGCCGTTTGTTTTGGTTGTAATTGTAAAGTAAAACATTAATTTGCAATTCATTTACAATTGCATGATGGTAAACAGAATACAAATCACAATATATCTGCAAGTGCACTTACTTACGACTTTTGACTACATAATGTTGCCTTACTAAAAGTTCAATGCTTTGGTACTCCATATTTATTGTTACTTTTTTTGTTTCAGACAACGAAGTAATTAAACACATTTAAGATGGCGGTATTTGGCTTGGTGTCATCAGTAGCGGGCTTCGTGAAAGTCCGCTACCTCATCGACAAGGCTGTCATCGACAACATGGTATTCAGAATGCATTATCGCATCACATCAGCCATATTGTTCCTGTGCTGTATACTTGTCACCGCTAATAATCTTATTGGTAAGTTTAAAATTTTGTAAATTTCTCACTAATTCATGTTAGGGCCTAAGACAGTTCCCTGCAGCACGCCAAGTATTTTTTACGATATTTTATATGCTTGAGACTGTTATCGATTTATTTTTTTGCAGAAATTGCCGTAGGTAAATAAACTAAATCCCGTACAAATACAATATATGTAAGGCAATCTCATAATTATTGATGACAATGTTAGAAAATGTCTTGTATCAGCTAGTGATTTGCTCACGGAAGTCGTAAACGGGATATGGGTCATTGTCGCATTGCTAGACAGGCAGACGATGGGACAGCAACCTGTTACAACTATACGTATTGTCTTTAAATTATATACTTTATTATGCGGAACAGTGCCGAGCAATATGTCCCAGTATACGATGAGAAATGTCAATGAATATAAACTAGCGATAATTTTAATGTTACAAGGTATTGGAAGTCATATCAATACTATAAACTGTTTTGAGTGCGTGTCAAAGCCAAACATCGGTATATTCCGTTTATTTATACGTATGCGAATATTATAGGTAGGCGTTTATACAGACAATCAAACATTACCAAGTGACAAACCCCGGAAATGAACAATAGAACTAATTAGATAAACGCAGCCTCTTCCGAACGTTTTTTCTTTGTGAATTTAATATAGTACATAATCTATTGAATTCAAGGGAATTTTGTTCCCATGAACACAAGTGACTAACTTAACTAAATTAATCCCCCTATTCACGCTCAGTGGAGTATCAACCTGTTCCTTAACAAGGTGTATTATAAATTAAGTTGAATATGGAGCTATTTAATGATTGCTAACCTCATTACTTGAAATAGACTTTTCGAGAAATCACCTATTTAAGTATTGT
The DNA here is from genome assembly GCA_946251885.1 of Cosmia pyralina. NCBI lineage: Eukaryota > Metazoa > Arthropoda > Insecta > Lepidoptera > Noctuidae > Cosmia > Cosmia pyralina. Next base: position 21,786,809 of record OX276344.1, read on the forward strand.
TTTTATAATTGACATTTCTTGTAACTTCACCACACAATTGGCTATTAAATTTTATGTCTTTCATTTTAATCTACTCTACAACTTATTTCTTATATAAGTAAGTTACGTTAGCAGGTAATTTATTTTTATATTGGCACCATTGATAAAATCTGCAAACTCGTTAATTATTTCATAACAATCCAGACTTGATTATTGTCCATAGTCCAAAGGGTCTAACGAGGCAATCGAGTTTCCAGAGCCATGGTCAACCAACCAGACTCTCATTTCGAACGTATCATTGCAATTTCTGAACCACAATCATTTAAAGCTGCGAGCATGAGAACGTACAAAGCAACTATAAATTAAATTAAGTGTGTAATAAACTACATAACTATCTTGAGCATATCACCAACGAGAAAGTACAAAACCAAGAAATTATAACATTCAAGTGAAAGCTTATTAAAACTGAATCCCTAATTGCAAACGTTTGCGTTTTGAAAGATGCAAAGTCTGACCTAGACACTAACCTAAAGACCGAATAACACAAAGAGTCTAACCAGAAATAACAGTCCGTCTCGTCTGATCTCGTAACTACCGTAAAAGTGTGAATCATTTTCAGGTCATTGTTCAGAACAGGAACACCGTGTGTGTAACAGTTACCCAAATTGAGACGTCATGACAAATTGATTGTACAAACATACACAGAGTCGTAAACGTACGTGATAACTGTGATAAGATTCAATTCAGTAGAGCGAAACGGGTCAGTCAACTTACAATACTTACAAGATTATGTATTAGGCAACAAGTGTATTTGATTGAACCGATTGTGGAAGTGGAAAGTTTGTGCATAGATTTGCGTAGGCGGCTGAGAGATATCATGCGCATCGGCTGCATAATGCAATGTCTTGACCATTCTTCTCAAACCCAAAGTTTTCTTATTGTTATAATGTATATGATATGACTATATTGTTTTAATATTGAGCATCTTGGATGCCTATATCGCAACTCATCACACATTGGTCATTGTTTACAGATCTAGCCGTCTTTCTCAGACGGTTCTTTACATTTCAGTGCAACCATTTCTTATCAGGTAATGCACTGATGAACAGTTCTTTTTTCCTGTTGAACACCGCAGAATCGGATTTATCCGACAGGAAACTCTTGAGTTGTTTATACCTACTTTGAATCCCGATAAATGATGACAGGACCACCCCACTCACTCGTCGTCGAAATTGATATCTTTTGCAAACTTTCTCTTTCTTCCGCCATTATTTTTATTTGCCTCCCAGAACAATTCAAATAATTATATCCAAGTTTATGCACTTGAAATTAGAAACTCCAATATAGTTCATCCAACTTATAAAAAGCCTACACGATCTAATTGTGTCAACTGATCACCTAAACATAGAAAACAAAAGGCCATGGAAATCTGTTTACGGTCGACTGATGACTTTGAACTGTAGAATAGGTGTAACTATTCTACAGTTCAAAGTCATGTACAATGTAAAACGTGTTAATGCTCCCGTTTACATGTTGAACTTATTTTATAAATAGCCTTTATTGCGGATGTTTACGTTATGTTACTAGTGAAATCCTGAGGAAATCCTTCCCATCACCGTGTCCTATTTGTACTTCACCATTAGCTTATCTTTAGTATTCAACTTTCACCATCTTATGAGTGTTTACAGCTTGTAACTGAACGATAGCTCCTCTATTATAGACGGTTAGCTTAACCATTACAGATTCTGTATTACCTTATCTGTTAGACTTAGTGTAGCTTCAAAGATTCTATCTATCTAATCTAACCAGCCTGTACTGTCCCACTGCAGGACAAAGGCCTCCCCTTTACCACATAATTCTGTCTTTTGCTAGTGTCGGCCAATCCTTTCGGTAGGAGTCAAGCTCGTCCCGCCATCTTCGTCTCGGCCTGCCGCGATGTAGTCGTGCGTTTAGTGGGACCCAATCGGTGGTTCTCTTAGCCCATTTGTTATCTGACATACAGCAGACATGTCCTGATTGAATAATTATCCCTGACTTCTTTAGTTTCTCTTACATACCGCACATCTGTGCTCACGTCAGAGGCTTATTAGAACCATAACAGCTATCATTATCATATAGGTACATGATAGATAGATCATAAACAATCGTTTAATGTCTCATAAACACATTAGGTACATTATCCCCAATTACCTAACGATATACTGTGTTAATGAAGCGTTTGACATCCAGTGTTATTGCATGCCTGATTCTTATATGTAACTGATAATTATTTATTTAACTGAAGTCTTGTGCATTAACCAAAATATATTCCATATACCTACTTAGTATCATTCGACCAAGCTTTTATACCTAGTACCTAAGCCTTGTCCTCCGTATATATTTTGTATTTTTGACAGTTTCTTCATATGAAAACTGTCAGATGTCAATTTTATTCCACGGATAAAAGAAATCTGAATTTGATAAAATCAGCCCTTTACTATCTGTGCTAAAACAGGATACCTATGTAATTTTTATTGTTGTCAAAATAAACGCCTCGTTTTCAGGTCAAGGAACCGTGCAATAAACTAGTTCTCAGCAAATCGAAGATACTCATTATCCATTATTATGTAAAGAACCTGATGATAGGAAGTGTTCCAATGGGCCGGTGGAACAAACGATGTTTACACTCAACGTTATCGCACGCTCCCCATTCGATGAGCAACAAACACAAACAAACTACTGCTTAATAGCCGCTTGAAACTTATACTTATTAACCTTCTGACGATTAATGCTGTGTGAGCGAACGATAAAAATAGAATTAAAGCTATTCGAATTCAGTAAATAAGGTCGTGATTCGTGAGATACGGAATTTACATGTGAAATGTTCAAGGTTTGTATTGATTCCAATAGATCTTATTATCTTCTGCGATTGCACGATTTGTATTTTGAATGTTAGGATTATTGTTTAGTGAACTTACGGCATTGTTTTAGCCATCTTCCTCATCAGAACTTGACAAAAGCAAATATTCAGCTGTGCTGCAACTAATTCTATTATTAGTTTTCCTTATTTGACAGGCTGTTGACTAGTTGGTGACAGACAATTTAACTTCAGACAGATTAGGTAAACCTGCGTTTACCTTAACAAAACTATTTAGTTGCCATTAGCCAACAGAGAAATCAGGTCCAACAGTTTGAATTCTAAAATAAACAATTACGTAGAAGTATGTTAGTAATTTACACGACTCGAGACACTTAATGGGTCATTAGGCCGTAGCTCATTGTCTGTAACTTTCCAACAGTATGTACCTACCATCCAACAATAGTAATATCGAATAAACCTGCATACTAAAGCGTCCAGGTTCCTTACGCTAGGTCACGTACTCGGTGCACATTGTCTCATAGGTAGTTATTAGTCAGCAATCCATATGGAGTTTATTGCAGCGTTGCAGTCGGTGATATTTTGCCCTACATGCAGCCTGAACAATCACATTTGTGCTTCAGGTGTTGGCAATCAAAACACAGTCGTTAGCAACGATAACAGTTACAGACTGGCTGTTACTACCTATACATCTCGCTGTGAGAACTATAGCTAACAAACTTTTATATTACTTGCTAATAAGGACACTGATCTAGAAATCCATTTTCTCAATCGAAAAACTATTTCCTTGTATTACTACTACGGATATTGTTTGCATATAGTTTGATGAATAATCATCAAAATCTCAACTTCAAAAAACTAATTTAACTTCATCACAGTTGAGATGAGTCACATCGAAAACTTTACTAGAATTCGGATTGTAAAAGGGATGTGTTGGTAGATAAAACCTTGTACCTACTTCATAACAAACAATAGGTTCATAATTTTGGTCGTACACAAAACAGTGAGCATTTTGCTGCAATCGTCAACATCACGATGAACGTCACGACTCACGACCTAAATTCTTCATTTATTATATTAAGTATTTTTGTACCCATATGAGGACATGTATGCGAGTATATATTTATGTATTATTTATATGACAGTTTAGTTCATGCAGACCAGCTCACCATGACCCAGTAATAACCAGGCAATCGCAGCAAAACGAGTCTTTCAGGGTACAATTGATAGAACCGTTTAAAATCCTTATCGTGTACTTTTACCAGTACAATGCTATGTAACTTTGAATTAGCATAACTTGAATAGCTTGGCGATAACATTAACAGCATTGGAAAGGTAATTTGCTTGGTTTGTTGATGGGTACAACTTGTTGCGTTTATAATGCAGTTACTCGTATATGTCGCTTGCGTTTTCTCCCGATTGTTAGAATTTATGAAGGCAATGCACTTTGTTGCGATAAAAAAGACTGCACTGCTAACTTACATTCGTCGTAAATGGTATCTTTCCTTTTAGGGTTCCGTACCTCAAAAGGAAAAAATGGAAACCTTATAGGATCACTTCGCTGTCCGTCTGTCTGTCTGTCAGTCTGTCAAGACCCTTTATCTCAGCAACGCGTGAAGGTATCAAGTTGAAATTAATATCAAATACGTAGTCTGTGGTCCCTTGGAGTTCTAAAAAAATCAAGCTTCTAATTCAACGCAATAAAAAAATACGGCTATTTATGAGACATATTTTGATACTCGCAAGTAAAGCAAAACCTATGGGTACTTCCCGTTGACTAGAATAATGAAATTTGGCAAGAAGCAAGGTCTAATTTTGTTTTTGGGATAAATTCTTTTCAACCACGGAACCCTGCATTGTGCGTGGTCCGACACGCACTTGGCAGGTTTTTTTTTGTCTGATAGTGAGCACACTTTTTGAATCAAAGCTTCTGTGTATAGGTAGGTAGTCTAACCGCTGAAATAGTGACGGTGTACACAAAAGTAATGTAATAATTAAACTTTCACAGTGTGCACAAAGCGCTGCACTATTTAGGTAAGCGGATGGACATGAATGCCCGGTTTCGGAGATCCTCATTCAGATAAACTGTTTATCTGAGGATCTCAGAAACAGCATTAATGTCCATCCGCATAAATAGAGCAGCGCTTTGCTTAAATAGATTCTCTTCTAGTCTCTTAATAGCTATTGATTCCACAAAATTATCTATTTAAAAGCGAATCCTTTCCACAAGTGTGATAGATTTTTATGTCCCTGCGCTAACTAAAACGACATCTACAATTGCAGATACAGCACCTTCTCTCGACCCTTCGAGCTATAAAAATGTCATCACGCTATTTGTTAATTCATTCTTATTTGTATGTCCGTTCGAGATTCTCAAGACGATGATAAATGCACTAACAATTGTAAGTGCTCGTTATGAAGCAATTAGCAAGCATGTGACTTCAGTCAATTCGACACCTCGGCTGTTGAGTCAGGAGTTAACGGTATTCATAATATATGATACAATATTTCGCAATGTGAAATGACCTTAATACATGAAGATTCTTAGATTTTTGAATATGATAGCGGAGTTCACTTTTCTTTATAAATGTGAAAATTTTTACTAAGTATGTATTTGTTATGCAATCGTAAACAATGCCAAGGACTATTAATAACACAAATTACTAGGTATCAAGGACATTTTTACTTCGTTTTGTTGCCATCGATAACAATCAATAATATGGGTAATTACAGTCAATCAGAGCAATTAATGAAACATCAATATTTTCCTATAAGGAAACTGGAAAATTCAGGGTCCTAAACGCTAGAAGAGTCGCGTTATATGCAATATCTGGTTAAAACATGATATTCCCAGGATTGTGCCTACAGCATCCGCTATGTAGCAACCTGGTCACTCCCACTCCCAGCATTGTCACGTGTACTTAGGTACCGATATACCTACCACTTCTGTGGTATTGACAAGGTATTGTGTAGTTCATTCAATGCTATACGAGACAGACCAAGTTTAAATTAAATGAGATCATATGACTAACATGACAAATTAAATTCTCGTTCGTCTATATTTACATCTACATTACATACATAGAGGTAATATTATACGAGGTATTTTGAATACATTATTGCAAGATCATGATGGAGAAAACCAATTAAATGGTACATACATTACCTATTTTAAATGCAATCATTTTATTAACGACGGTCTCGGACTGTTTTTTAAAACAAGGCCCGTTCTTGAGACAAATTCAACAACTTGATTGAGTCGTTTATTTTTAATCCGATATCAGGAACATAAAATATCGGTCCACAGCCCTCGACACGACCAAGGTGATTTGAATCACGGTCGACAAATTGCTACAGGTTGTGGGGCAGATGCACTATTACTGACGATATTAGCGCATCCGCAATGGCTGTTGCAATGTCAGGGCCATAGAACGAATAATATGAATCTACATATCTATATCCCGAAGCGTTTCAATGGCCCTTCAAGGCCTGACATTAATAATTGCGATCATGTTAATGCCGACTTTAAAACATAACCGTAATCACATAGGTAAGTAGCCGTAAAATGACGCAGGGGTCATAGTCTAAGAAAGCTTTTGATACTTGCATCAAAAGCTTTTGACAAGGGAAATGAATACAAGAACTACCCTAAATCGCGTAACAATGAATCATCACGACTTCCATTTAATCCACGTCAGGTAAAAACCACAGAACACGATTTGCCTACGTGCCCGGTTAGAGTTCGAATGACTTTCGCAATGCAACTTGCGGTTTTTGGTTTCACACTTCATTTAAATATTATTTCATTGAAAAACTGTGAGGTTCTATGAAAATTTTATCTTTTATTTCTCACTAAGCGTGTGTGATGTTCCAGGGAATAAGAATAATTTATTGTTTAAGAAATTACATTCGATCTGTTGTTTCCTGGAACTCACACTAAGATTCCCTGTGTCGTGGGAATTCCGAGTTATTATTTGCATATATCTGTTGAAGGTCTTAAAAGGAGTTTTATTGTAATTATTTCCATTAGTCAGAAAAGTGTAGGTGTATACTTAATCCCTATCGTCTATTTCCTTTCAGGCGACCCGATCTCATGTATCAACGACGGAGCGGTCCCTGCCCACGTCCTCAACACCTACTGCTGGATCACCTACACGTTCACACTTCCCAATGCCCAAACCAGAGGCATCTCCCATCCTGGCCTTGGCAATGACTATGGCGAAGAGAAACGTATCCATGCCTACTACCAGTGGGTACCATTCATGCTGTTCTTCCAAGTAAGCACTTTCATTTATTTTATTATCATTAAACTCCGATCATTAAAAATTGCGATTACTTTGTTTTCAATCGAGAGGTCTCTCTCTCTTTATTGCGTTACGTAAAGTATGATGTAATTTACCAACGAGTGAGTAAACCTGTGATGACTTGCTGCCTTATGTAATATTTTTTTTTTTTTTTTTTTTTTTTTATTATGTTTTTGTTGCTAGAAACAAACAGGTTTAAAGTTCAATCATGTATTTTCTATTCGAATACATAATAGCTTGTGTGGACTTTAGCATTTTTCGTAATTGATATAATTGACAATTAACCTCATTTTTCAGGGTCTGCTGTTCTACGTGCCCCATTGGGTATGGAAGAATTGGGAAGAAGGCAAGGTCCGTATGATCTCAGATGGCATGCGTGGAACTGCTGCCAGCATATCTGACGACAAGAACAACCGTTTGGTAAGCTTTATATAATTCCCTACACTCCTTGAATATTCCCGTAGCCGTGGGAGTAGAATAACAAACAGATAATGCCAGTACATTAATAAGGCCAATGTACATAGGTATCTTGTTTCTTAATAAAGTGGTACAATTGCGATAAGTCCCGATACTAATGAAACTTGATGAACGTCCCTAATAAGACAAATTAACTGAGCCTGGAACGTCTGTTATGTAATACTCTGTTCTGTTCAGATGGGTTATGTTCCTAGGCTAATATTCGTCATTGTGTGTTACAGACTCGCCTTGTCCAGTATTTGGTGGATACCAGACACATGCACAATACTTATTCCTTCGGTTACTTCTTCTGTGAGATGCTGAACTTCATCAATGTGGTAAGTACTTTTGAAGATAACTACTTGGCATAAAATTACACCTGTATTCAGAGGCAAATAAGTATAGTACCTTTAGGTACTAATACTACCTTTAGGTAATCATAACTGACGAAGTGTGGGTGTATTTATACACCCACACTTCGTCAGTTATGATTATGAGCAAGTTGAAGGCACTAGAGAACGTGTATCGTAACGCTATGCTATCAAGGGTGCATTGTCCTGCAGCATCAGATCGCCTACAAAGATTAGATCCCATATAATAGGAGGCGTGTCTTACCATAGGCTAATCTCCTATTAATGAAATGATCTTAAGACATTCCTTTTATAAGTATTCATCATCTAGAGGGGCTCGTGGCTAAGTAATAATAGCCGCACGGGTAGATCGATCAGGTTAAGCTACGCTTGCCGCGGTCGGCCCGTGGATGGGTGACCATCTTTGCGTACCGAGACCTCTCCGTACCTCGGAAAGTACGTTAAACCGTTGGTCCCGGCTGTCATTCGTAGATCTTTGACAGTCGTTACGAGTCGTCAGAAGCCCGGAAGTCTGACAATCAGTGTTACCAAGGGGTATCATATTACCCGGTAACTGGGTTGTAGAGGTCAGATAGGCAGTCGCTCCATGTATAATACTGGTATCAAGCTGCATACGGTAAGATTGGAAGCCGACCCCAACAAAGTTGGGAAAAGGCTAAGCAGATGATATTCATCATCTAGCCTAGCCTTCTACCAACATTCTAACCATGTTGGGGTCAGCATTCAGTCTAACCGCATGCAGCTGAATACTAGGTAGTATTTAACATTGGAGCGACTGCCTATCTGACCCCCACAACCCAGACACTGGCTAACACGATACCTATTTATCATTAATTACAATCGTTTACATAAACCTATTTGCTTGTTTCAGGTCGGCAACATATTTTTCTTGGACACATTCCTCGGTGGCGCATTCTTGACTTATGGTACTGATGTTGTCAAGTTTTCGAATATGAACCAGGAGCAACGTACTGACCCTATGGTAAGTAAAAAAATATATCATCCTTCAACTGTGTCATACCATAGTAATAAGTAACAAGACACTATTTTGTGTACTAAATCTTATCACTAGATGATGCATAGCAACATTTAACTAGATAACTGTCATACTAGACTTACAGTTTACTTTATTCTATTGTCTTTACAAATATATAGATTATATATGAATGAGTAAAACAAATGCAGTTGTAGGTAACCACACCTATCTGTTATTAGGTCACCAATCTTAAGTTATAACGCCTTATTACATTAAAATATATCATTAATAGGAACTCTCGACTTATGCTAGTTAACGACATAGATAGGTGTTGCAACCAGCACCGTTACTAAATTATAAAATAACTATTTTAAGTATTAAGGGCAGTGGTGCAAGCCCATATATACTTCAATTTCACATAAGAATAAATTGCAGGCAGAACAAGTGCTCTAGACTAAAGTTAACAAAGACCATAATTACAGAATTCGTAAATTGGATTGGATTATTCGTGTTTGTTTGTGTGTGAAGGTGTGTTATTATTTCACAATTGCAGAATAACCTTAGTTATTATAGGAAATTACACGATTGTTACTCTTGGTCCCTGCCCTCGTCCCTGGGAGGGACCACGGGGATTTTTTGTGCCAGTGGTCCCTCCGAGAAATACAATGCTGCCGAACTAAAATGGTATTCTCGACAGTATGATTCGCGACAAATATTATATATTTACAAAACTATAACCATAAAAATCATCAATACACCTCTCCAAGTTAGATTTGCCATGAGTTGGTCTGATTTCGGAAATCAGACCAAACCACGGCAATTCTACATAAGTATATGTTATTGTCGGTACATACGAGTAGCCTATATTTGAGGTTTGAGATAACTTTATTTTTCATAAGTAAAAACATTTAGTTAAACATTAAACATTTTTGCTGTACAACTCCTTAGATTTATTTAAATCTGTTATGTTGTATACGTATATCTTAAATAAAAAAATAAATTAAATTATTCAAGGTTTGTTTTGTACCCAAATCTGACAGATTTCATACTCATTTTGTCAGATGTGTTTAAGAAAGACTATCTTTTATAGGGTGACTGGTAATTAGTGACCGATACTTAAACACATGAAAAAAAAATCAGCGGCCTCATACATTCATGTTCGCATAACTCGTCAAAATGTAGGGAGCAGCTGATTTTTTTTTCGCGATTTCAGGTTTGGTCCCATAATAAAAGTTGTTTGTTATCATGAGCACAATCATGTGTTTAGGTGTCGGTCACTAATTACCAGTCACCGTATATATTGTTACTTTCATGATACCAAACAATTAATTCACTTTTTTCTTTTCCAGATTGAAGTCTTCCCAAGAATAACAAAGTGTACATTCCACAAATTCGGAGCTTCTGGAACGATCCAGAAACACGATGCGCTATGTGTGTTAGCCTTGAATATCCTCAATGAGAAGATTTTCATCTTCCTGTGGTTCTGGTACGTTGACCTCCATTTACTTTACTTGCATGATTTCATGCTTTGCTAAGTACAGTGTGAATTTAAAATTTGTTTGCAAGTAGATGCTTATCATTTTAGTCTGTTTTACTTCCTTGCTTAATCTTAGTTTTGTTAGGTATGAAAAATTTTGCGAATACTTTTTCTCATCTACTTTTTCACAAATCAACTTCATCATCATTATAAGCCTAGGTTTTCCCAACTATGTTGTGGTCGGATTCCAGTCGAACAGATGCAGCTGAGTACCAGTAATATGAAGAGACTGCAAATCTCACCTCCAAAACCCATTTACTGGGTAACACGATACCCTTTGTTGGTAACGCGGTAGCATAATATATAGGTACCCAGTGTCGTCACTCATTTGTTTATTTATTTTCAGGTTCATCATCTTATCGGTAGTAACTGGATTGGCCCTAGTATACTCAGCAGCAGTAATCTTATTGCCAAGGACTCGCGAAACGATCCTCAAGAGACGATTCCGTTTCGGAACACCGGCTGGTGTCGAGTCTCTCGTTAGGAAAACTCAGGTTTGTGTTAAAAGATATTTAGAAAGTTAGTAGCTATACAGGGTGGTCAAAAAGTCGTGGATCAAACGAAATGGAGAGATAAAGGAGGTAATTTCCAACAAATTTTTTTTTTACAACATGGCCATAATTCAATTTCCCTAAAAACTAATCGCTCTTAAAATTTGGTACCCAGAGCCGCAATTAAGACTAATTTAAAAAAAATGTGATATAAAACAAAAGGTGTTGTAGTATTACTAGATAATGTATTAGCACTAAAATCGTTCTATTGCGGCACTGGTTACCAAATTTCAAGAACAATTAATTTTTAGGGCAATTGAATTATGGCCATGCTGTAAAAAGATTTTTTGTTGGAAATGACCTCCTTTATCTCCCTATTTCGTCTGATCCACGACTTTTTGATCACCCTGTATAAATAGATCTAGTGAAGAAATAACCTTAATTTTCATACAATGCCTTTGGAAACTCTTTAAGATTTTGATGTAGTATGCAGATGTTTATTAAACAAATCCATTGTATTTCCAGGTGGGTGACTTCCTACTTCTGCACCTGCTAGGTCAGAACATGTCACTGCGAGTATTCGGCGAGGTACTAGACGAGTTGTCTCGAAGGCTGCACATGAACTCGAACGCGCCTTCCGCCCCCTCGACCCTCGAGATGGCCCCCATCTACCCCAACATTGACAAGTACGCAAAGGAAACAGAGACGTAAGTTTCCAGACTGAGTTTAGACAATACATGCAACACTCCCAGAATAGTCCTAGAAAATGTATGCAATTTTGTCTCGAGTACGACTTTTGAGAAATGAGAATGAATGAGATTCCTATACAATCCATTTGGATCCATCTCGATTCTTGTATCCGAGACTACTTTCTGTGAAGAAAGTATAGGGCGCGCAGTGTATTGTTCTTTTAGTAATTGTAACGCTCATTCGCAGTAATGTAAGAAATTCAGTTCCAACGATATGAATGACCATGACATTCCTTATTTTACCTGTTTGTATAAGACAACATTTGCCTTTTTGCCTTGAGCTTTAAATTAAGTGAATCTATACGATTTATAATTAGAATAAAATTGTTGAAACTTTTCTTATTTAACATACTAATCAATTTGTTTGTTATTATGATGGAATTTGCTGTGGTACTACGACTTTGCGAATTAGCAACATTTTACTTTTTACTGAATAACGATATTTGAATTACATGTTTAGTTAGTTTTGTAAGTTCGAAGCAACTCGCAGATAAATGCAATTGATATTTAAAAGTACATACATAGTATACATAACTACATTCTTTTTTATTTTAAGTATAGCATATCTTTCGTATTAGGATATTATGAAAATGATCGAGGTTGCAGCAAGTGGGATCTGAGCAAGTGACATCTAAGTATTTTTATTTTCCACCATTAAGTGTTATAATAATGTATCATTAAATGACTTGCCCATATCGTGCTGTTAGTAACCTCATACGTGAGATATAGAAGACATTTTTAATTTTAACATTTTCATTATATTTTTTCTTTTTTTTTGTATCGATAAGGATGATAAAATATTAAGACCATAGCAATGCATTTTTAATTAAATTAAATAAGTGATTTATAATCCAATGAAATCTTCTATAGGCTGGTCTTTTGATATTAATAATCTAATTGATATGAAATATTCAATGAGTTATTTGTAGTAGAATTAATACTATAACAATGCTTCAGAATACACATATCGACTTTAACTTAAGTCTTTCAATTACAATTAAGTAGATATTATATTATTAGAGTACATTATACGTGCTTCTCTTTTGTTCCATTGGTTAAGTAAACCACGTGTTTATACATGTAACTAAGTTTTATAATTATGTATATGAATAGCTACGTCTGGGAGTATCTGCTGATAGTCAAATTTTATATAATGTTACTTCAATCTCGTGATTGATATCAAAAGTATATTTGGTACTAAGAAAAAGGGAAATCATAAAATATGTAAGAAGTGTGAATGGATTATAATCAAGGAACGTTTGTCTATAAGTTCGAAGTGAATACATTATACTCATAAATTGTTCCAAATGTGCCATTAAATAAGATGTCCAGAGGGAAAAGCCACGATTCTCAACGTATCTCAAATATTATTGTAGAATAAGATTTTGAGTCATGCATTATTTTAATTGATATGTGTGTATGAATTGATAAACTTTCTTGGAATCTCGAATAATGTCTTCCATACGTTTGAGCAGTGTTGCAATGGAACTCAACTTCTGCAGTTTGCCTTGTATTTACTAGTTTTTAATATAAACTTTGCCATTCCTATATAAAATGTTTTGTAGTGGCTAAATGCTGCCTTACTTCCTACGTAATATCTCTGAGACTGCAACAATCATTATTTCAATGTGTTACATTGTCTACATTATATTTGGTAATAAATGACTTCAAATAATTTCATTTTAGTTTTATTTGTCAACTAAAAATACTTTTCGAGTTTATAAAATATTAAAACAATAAATAAAACATAACACCACGCCTGCATTCCCCAAAGGGTTAGGCAGAGGTGTACCTATAGTACACCCACATTGCGCCAGATATATTTAAGTCCCATGTAATAGGAGGCGAGCCTATTGCCATCAACCGGGCAGAAATCCAGAGTCCGGGGGCTGCTACACAGAAATTCCAGATGGAAAAACCGATAACACTTTACTCGACCCGGGAATCGAACCCAGGACCTCATAGTCAGCAGTTGCGCTTGCGACCACTAGACGAGGCAGTAAAATAATAAAGAATCAAAATAATTATTATATCCAGAATGAAAATACATAAAATATTGAGTAAACATTGGCCCCAAACTAGACCTTTATTTTGGGCGCCAAAAAGGAGGAAAAACAACACACAATCGAAATTCAATAGACATCATTATTCAATGAGGGTATAATGAAAATTCACGCCACAGTTGGCACCACTTTGACAAGAGGTGTTCCGTTTCAAAAACCAATATAAAATAAATATATATTATGATCATTCTTTTCATTCATTCAGTTACGACTAAAGAAAATATAGGCGCTTTGACACTTTGACAGACGGGACCTGACGTCTCAGTGCTGCCAAAAAACCTTCATTCAGATCACAAAAAGCCTCATAAAGCTAAAAAAATTAGTATCCTGAAAACTTTGGAGATTGTTATACAAGAAACCTAATACTTACTTACCTACAGTCAAACAGAAAAATACCGACAAACATGGATAGGTACTTTAGTTAGTATTACAGAATGGGAATGTTATTCACAGATTCCACAAATGAAAGAACCATGAGAACCAGAGGTTTTATATTAATATAATTTTAATACGGAAAACAAACGCCAAACATTTATAGAACACATATTTATAGCACCTGAATCCAGTCTCATAACAAAAATTCTTGAAAGTTGTAAATACAGGGTCAAATTAAATTAGCTAGCGAAACTCCGCAGACGTGATGGGTCTAAACACGACAAAATAAAAAGATTTAATGATTTTTTTGGGGGGGTCAACGACCGCTGTTAGTGTTGTTACCTTCTAGAAGTATGAATTGAGAAATCATTTTTTTTTTATCGTGTTTAGATATTTATGATACTCATCACGTCTATGAAGTTTACACAAAAATATATTTGTTAAACTGATATTTCAACTACACTGCGGTTGATAATCCAAAAAAAATCATCAATTATTTTTTTGCCATTTCATGTTTAGATATCGATAAGTACCCATCGCGTCTGCCAGAGTTTTGCTAGCTAATATAATTTGACCCTGTATAGTATCAATTATGAGAAATGAAGAAAGAACTAATGATGAAAATGATTAGGTACTATTTTTTGGTAATTTGTGTATCATGCGACATGCGTGTGACCGTGTTACATTTCGTTACCTAGCATACTACATGTTAAATTTATTTGTATTTTGTTTAATTAAATTACTTCCGAGTTATCTTCATTTTCGACTTAAGCACTCCCCAAAACCGAAATCCACGACCATTACTCTTATTTAAATCACCGCCACCTTGTATTTGTAAATGTTCTTCAGTTTCACCACCAGGATCACCCTCGAAACCCCTAAAAACCATGGAAATGATGCCATGACGATTAATTAGTTTTTTTAGTGTCCGCCATCTTGGATTTGTATCCTCCTTTTTCGCATCAGCGACCTTGAAATCGATGGAAATTATACCCATGACGAATATTCCGCAGCCATCGTGGATTCATTACTATTCTTTATGAAAACTTCTGGTTACATCCAAGTACCCCAGAGCGTGTCACTTCATTTGCACAAAAACTCACTAGAGCCTCGCGGGCGATTTTTTAACGCGACGATTGTTAATCGCGCACTTGATTTTCAACTCTAGGTATTGAGCCGAGCATTGAGAATCTAATAGAGCTCATCCCGTAAAAAAATAGCTGTGTCCGTAATTTTGCAGTCAACAGACCAACCAGTGCATTTCATTCACAAAACCATGCTGACAAGACTCACCTGTTCCCCCAGTCCAGTTTGGCGACGAGCTTGAGCCTCAACGCTCGTGTTTGATCCTGGGTCAAAGTGCCGGCCAAAAGAGCTCGTCTGCCGCTTAGGAGCTCCCGCATCACCTTGGCGACTGCGCTGAACCTGTAGGTCTCTCGCTCCTGGAAAAGGGGTTGAATGATAAACAAACATTTTTACATTCTGTTTTATTTTTGACTAGCGATTTGTGTTGCTTAGCACGATTTCTACGACTCGACAAACCATCGAGATTTATTTATTATATCAGATAAGTATAATAAAAATGAAATTATAGTAAGCGCATCACTTGAGAACGGCTGGACAAATTTGGATATAAAATATTCGTAATAGTTCGAATTAGATTTTTCCGTAAAGAAAAATTGAAAGACTCCTGGAAAATTTTCAAACTCGGGAAAAATTGAGTGCTTTTTTCTATGGGAATTGAAATTCTGACAGAGCAACGACTATAGGGTCAGCTAATGTAAGTTAAATATATAATATATATTCATGTATTATAATTAACTTTCCGGAATATTGCCTCGTTGGTCTAGTGGTCGCAAGCGCTACTGCTGAGCATGAGGTCCTGGGTTCGATTCCCGGGTCGGGCAAAGTGTTATTGGGTTTTGCCATCAGGAATTTCTCAGTAACAGCCCGGAAGTCTGGATTTGTGCCCGGTTGATGGCAATAGGCTCGCTCACTATAACTTCTGTTATGTTATTTCATATATTCTAAATATAAGATCTGAATGAAAAAGAAATCTATTGGGTGAAGAATTCTGACTCCAGCGATTTTTTTCACTAGGTGTAGGTAACGACCGGTACAGTTGGGATGGCAAAATTATAGTCAAGTTGTCTTACAAGTAGCTAAAAAGTACTCATAAACTCAAGGAAACTATTACAGAAAGAAACTACTAACTTCTTTAAAAAAAAACGCATTTTATCAAAACTGTGTTATTATCGAGCATTGCAAGGGATATCGTTAATGTTTAGGTTCAAATACTAATCAGTATGGGGAGTTTTATGCCTGTCCGTGGAACATTTTTAGTTATCATGTGCAGAACAACCTACCTATTCGCTTGAGAGGTATTTCTGCACACAATGGCATCAAATTGGTAGGCTTCCGAATAAAGTACAATGGTGTTATTTTAAGTAACAAGCAAAATAAGAGATTGGAGTTGGTACATATTTGGTTAAGGGGATACGTTGATAATTTTGTGTTTTTAAAATTCCTATAAAACAAAATGTATATGGTTAAATCATTTAGATTTTTCATAATTATGTGTTATTTGACTATATTGTCTACTTCTGTACTAAAACCGAACCATGATTCCTTGAAATTTTTTCGATGGAAAAAAATCCAAAGTAGCACCGTCCGTTTTCTGTATTATACGATTATACGTAAACAGTTATTTATTGTGCCATAAAATTTGCTTTAAATCGAAGGTATTTAAATATATTAAGAACCTACTAAGCTAAAAATTGATTTAAGCATAGCATTTTGTCATAAATCTACATTTAAGAGTCCCTATCAATTTCGCGATGCAAAAACAGAAAATTCCAATTGTTTCAGCGCAAATTACTCAATAACCTTAAGATATCAGGTTGTTTTTTTAATGCTCTGTTATTCATCATCTATTTATCTAGTAAGTGTACGAATTTAAATTTTGATAAATACTAAATATAAATTAGGAAAAATAAAAATCTAACACACGTTTTTACGTAAGCACGAAACACCAGGTATTTGAATTGCTTTTCTAGCTTACTGGTATGGAAATAATAATCTGAAAAAAATCCTAAATACTGGGCATATAGCATATTAGTAAGTCTACAATTTATTTTTTTTAAAGTTTAGTGAATTAGTACTTTAAAAAAAATGTGATCCACGCCGAAAAAACCCAATAAAATCATGTGCAAAACCGTCGTCTATGCGTAAAAATTTATTGAAAATAACAATAAGTGTTAAACATTTTGAAATTTGAGGTGTTTATCTACCAAACTCTATTTTTATTTTTGACTACTTATATAATTGTAATAATGATCTAAATAATGCCTTATAAACCGATCCGCACGCGCGAGGCATTCCCTTGATCGGTTTAATCGAGCCAGCTGGTGGCGTAGCCGAGCCTGTAGCTTTAAACTCCCCTGATAATAATAATTCCCCCAACTTGATCCAGCCTATTGCTTTGCCTTGTTTATCTATTGTTAATGACAACGACTCCCTAAGCCGAGGTCCGTACCCCACAGGGGGTGCCCTTAGTGCGCAGTCGTTTAGTTTATAAGTTTAGTTAGTATATTATGCCCCTGGCTGGAGGCTTTTGAGCTCGCTTAAAGGCACCCACAGGAAAGTACGGTTAAGTAATCGAGACCTCTCATGGTCACACTACGAGATGCCATACAAAAAAAAAAAGAAAAAAAAAGCGACGCATTAAGTCGCGCCCAAGGGCTTCTCGACGACGGACCTGTGTGGCCCGTGACGTTCGCCGCTTCTGACGTAATCCAAGAATCGCACGTGATTTTGTACTAATTATAACTAGTTTTGAGACTGTGAGTATATTATTATTTTTTTTTATTTATTTAGTGTAAAACTTTGTGATTTGTTAATGTTATTCATGCTTAATAATGTTTTGTATTGTACTATTAGTAAAATGTTTAATTTTAACCGACTTCAAAAAAAAAGAGGTTCTGTATTCGACCCGTATGTATGTATGTATGTATGTTGTTTGCCCACGATTTTCTCAAAAACTAATGAACCAATTTTGATGATTCTTTCACTAACGTGATCTACATGCTTTCAGGAAGGTTATAGTATATAATACATTATGTAATTATTCTTATTTACGAAGTTATATACATAAATGTACTGTATCTCCGGCATTTGTAAGCCGATTTTTGATGATTCTTCGTTTCGTTCATCTTGGGCTTACTTATGTACCTAATTATATATTCAACTAAAAATGGAAAAATAAATTTACTTTAAATAAAAAAACCGCCTTCAAAAACCAATAACGAATAAAATAACTTTCATAAAAACTTAATAGCTTCTGAAGTCGGTGTCTTCAATTCTTCAATGCACCTTACCTTGGCACCGACTTCAGAAGCTATTAAGTTTTTTATGAATGTTATTTTGTTCGTTTTTGGTTTTTGAAGTCGGTTTTTTATTTAAATTTATTTTTTAGAAAATAGGTCGAACAAGTGACCGTAAAATTACCTAACGTCCTTAGAGTAAGAATGTTGTAAGCTAACATAACAACTTTAAACGTTAATACTTTGTTTTTGTTGCAGGTTATTTTTATTTTTCGGCATTTTTAGGGCAAGTCTATGTAACGAGATTATAAGTATTGTTGTGAAAGACGTAGAAAATCACGACGGTGTAATAACTGACCAACGACCAATCTGGACCATCGACCTCCCGTCATAGCATTGAAACACAGAATCACACTGAAGAAACTACTTATAACAAATCTTCAACGTTATTAGAATTATCCCAAACCAACATAATCCCCGGAAAGTCCACCTTGTATCCAAAAATTTTATATTCAACAACTTTATTTTCAAACTAGCTGCGCCCCGCGGTTTCACCCGCGTGGACCGGGATAAAAAGTAGCCTATGTGTTAATCCAGGGTATAAGCTATCTACATACCAAATTTCATCCAAATCGGTCCAGCCGTTTGAGCGTGAAGAAGTAACAAACATACACAAACACGCACACACACACTCACAAACTTTCGCCTTTATAATATTAGTGTGAAGTGTGATAAATTATTCTACACAGGTACTACTTAGTTTGAATTTCTGCGTATTACGTATTTGAGAAAAGTACTGTAGAGGAATGCTGACGCACATGTTTTGTAGTAGTAAAGTCCACCTTGTATACAAATAAATTTATTTGTTTTAATACAAGTTGGCTCGCTATACTACAACAGGTATCAGAAAGATGTGGTCAAAAAGGGTGTGGATCATCAAACTGAACGACTTTCTCCATGGAACCAACATCAAAATCGCGAAAAAATTATCAACTACCTATCCCATTCCTACAAAACTTCAATACATATACTCGATCAAAATGTATGGAACGGCTGATTATTTTTTTACGATTACGATGTTGGTCGCATGGAGATTGTTCAGTTCGATAGTCTGTACCGCACCCTTAATTTTGACCACATTTTTCAGGTACTCTCATGGTCTTATAGCAAGGGAAATAAAGGTACATATAGGAGTCTCAAAGCGCACCGTTATCTACAGACCTCCCTGGTGTTACCTATTTTAGTAGGTAAATAATGCAGGACTAGGTACAATTAACACGTGTAATTAGTTTCAGACTTGCCCTATCTTGGTTGCTGGTCATACAGTATGGCCAGCAACCTATAGTAAGTAAGTCGAATCAAATCAAATCATTTATTTATTTGTCAGAATTTGGTACATTAAATGGTCTTAAGATTGTAAGTATGGCATACTTCATAGTTTGCTTTTACTATAGGTAGTGAATGCCGTACTAGGTACCTAACTATATTTTTATAGGGTACATAAACATAACACGTCATAATCACAATAAGGCCTCTGCCTCGAATTTTGCGGGCAGCGGGGCGGCAGCAGCGGCGGAGCGGGAGCGGCAGGATTTTATGCGTAAAAACAAATGGACCGGACCTCCAAAACAGCGGCGCGGTAGCGGGGCGGAACAATGCGAGACGCGCCGCCGCCCCGCTGCCCGCGAAATTCGAGGCAGAGGCCTAAAATACATCCACGGAACCTAGTAACTCGAAACTATGGAGTGATAGCGGTTACGGACTAAGATTATTTGTTCGCGCTGCACCGTACGACAACGCACACTACGATTGTCAGTGATAGTTCGAAGCCAAACAGACACACTGCGCTCCGATAGTTAGTGCGCCGAAATTGATAGGGGCTCTTAAACGAAGCCCGTTTAAATTCCGGTGCGCGGTGGACAGCCATAACGCTATTTCACTTACACACCGAGCTAAACCACGCTAAGATCTAGGGCCTTAACTACAGATTCGAGGCTTATTTCAATTAATAATGAATGCCTGTATTTTAATACTGGTATTCAGCTGCATCCGGTTAGACTGGAAGCCGATGCCAACATTCTAAAAACTTGATGAAGAGATCATCATTTCATCACCAAGATCATCATCATTTTCCTGCCCTTATCCCAAGTTACTTGGGGTCAGCGTAACACGTTTTCGTCTTCCTTTCACCCCTGTCAACCGGCACGCTATCATTCACGCTTGATGCCAAGATGATGATGACTTCATGCCTGTATGTATCCAAAGAGAGGGCAGCTTTTTATAGCACACCTACATTTGACCCGTTATTTACTTTGCCCGACCTAGGGATCAATCCCAGGCCCACACGCCCAGAATTTGCGCTGGGAAGGGAACCACAAGGCAGTCAAAAATGACAAAAAGATACCGGATATTAAAATACACACACACACACACACACACACACACATTTCAAGTGCCTTATTCTGCACACATTGTTAATGTGAACTGACCGAAAAGTTACTATTGTTAGTTGTTATGTGTATGACGTAATAAAATTACCCATAACAATAAGACGGATTCTTTGGTACTTTAAAATTGCCCAATGATATCAGCTGACAAATGTTTTGATGATGAGTGACAGATCGACCACTTACATGGCTTGGATTGATTCCCATTGCGGCAAACTTGGTTGTAAGTAGTTTACATTTAATCGTACTGAGTACTTAGAATTTCCCTATACACAAGCACATGCATGCACAGCAGCAACAACAGCAGCAGCATGGGCCTTACCACAGAATAACAAAGCTACAGTAGTTTATCTGGGCAGTGACCTTGAATTAATTACCTACGGCCGCTCGGTAGATGAATACGTGTCCGTCCGTGCGTAACTGCCGCGCACTCAAACTGTTGTGTACTGGTATATACTGAGATTTCGAAGAGCGTGGAGACGGCCGGTTTCTATGAAGATGTAAAACTGCTTACTTTATTATATTGTGGCTCATGATTCATATTCTACTTCGTAAGAAAAGGCTACCCACGGAACAGGACAAACAATGATTCATAAATAACTAAGAGAAACAAAAGAAACTGTGAATAGGCTGTTTAAAATGTCAAATATGTACGTCTTTTAAACATAATATATTACGCTGAATAGCTACCTTAATATCTCCAATTTCTGTTTAAATATGGGGAGATAAAGATTTTGTTAATTTTGTTGCTATGTTGTGCAGGAATGGTACCTACTCGTATGACTGGAATATGACATTTTGAATTGATTGCATGTAGTCGACGACGAAATGCAGAACTATTTTTTTTATTTCTTAGTTTTATTTCCTCCAACTGATAATCAGCCCATTACAATAAAATGCATTTCCGCTTTTTACCCGACTGCCAAGTTTTTTTTTTTTTCAATTAAGTAAGTATGTGAAATCCAATAAGGACTAAGTAATTAATAATAGTAGCACTTAGGAGTAAGTAGTAACTACCTAAATTGATATATCTACTTACATTGTTTGCATTTTATTAATCAGTGATTCATTTTCATACAATATTAATATTCAATAAAACATTTCATTGTTATTGTGACACTATCTGTACCGGAAAACGGAAAAGTTTCTTTATGTCCCATACAATATGAACGTATATTTATATAGGTAGCAAATGTAGCAATTAAAGTTCAATCCATGCGCCCATAGAAATTCTATCCGCGTGATGCGTTTCCTGTCTCGCCAGCGTATGCCGTCGCTATATAAGTCGACAATTAACTTTGTTTGTAGCAAAATGATATAATTATGTTGGTTGCAATAAATCATATTCTTTGCACCTGAGGAGCTCATGGCAAAGTAATAACAGCTGGACGGGTCGACCCATCAGGTTTAGCTACGCTTGCCGGGGTTGGTCCGTGGATGGGTGACCATCTATACATACCGAGACTCCTCCGTGCCTCGGAAAGCACGTTAAGCCATTGGTCCCGGCTGTCATTCGTGGATCTTTGACAGTCGTTACGGGTCGTCAGAAGCCCGAAAGTCTGGCAACCAGTCTTATCAAGGGGTATCGTATTACCTAGTCACTGGGTTGTGGAGGTCAGATAGCCAGTCGCTCCATGTAAAAACTGGTATTCAGCTGCATCCGGTTAGACTGGAAGCCGACCCCGACACAGTTGGGAAAAGGCTAGGCAGGCAGATTGACATGATACAATAATTTATTGTAAAGTAGTTAATTGTATATATTTGTTTGCTTTATTAAATTAATGAAAGAAAAAGTCAGTAATTTATTTCTTACGAAATTAACTGCCGAATTAGAAACGTTCATATTATTAATAGGTGTTTGCAGAAAATAACTGAAATGCAATAAGCACTAAAAAGAAAGCCTGTTTATGGCTAATAAATTTGTACTTATTACAAATGTGGTTTTATGTTTTTTTTTTCAACCCAGAGATGTGCTGAAATAACTTTACAACAAAACAAAAACGATGCATCTACTGTGCAGTATGATTCATTAGTAAGTAACTACTTGATACGTATTGAGTGAACCAGTGATCCGTACTTTAATTACAGCTTTACTGGCGTAGAGATAAACACAGCTGCTACGATGAGAAGCGTTTGATCAGAGGTCAGAGATGTTCAGTATATAGTATAAGCCGACGTTCGCACGGATGTAAAAATATTGCGGCGATTTTTTTTTTTGCGCACTGGATTTTCAACACTCTGCTTAGCGTCGAGAGTTGAAAATCCAATAGTGTGTTTTTTCGCCGCGCTGGGATGCACTCTATTGTTGTTAGGTTGGATTCTAAATGCTCGGCTCAACACCGTGAGTGGAAAATCCAGTGCGCGATAATCGCGCCACGATATTTTTACGTCCGTGCGAACGTCGGCTTAGAGCTTGTCCACCCTGAAATGACGCGCCCTACCACATTTACCATAGTGTACGTATACAATTTAAGGCGCGTAGTGCTGCCAACTAGCGCCACCATTGAGAAAAAAAATCATAAAATATGGAACATTTTGAAATCAGACTTATGATTTTGTTCTCAATGGTGGCCGCTAGTTGGCAGCACTACTCGCCTTAACTCTTAAAATGTCGATTGTACACCATGTGTACAGATAACAATAGAATTTCAATTGTGTCTGCTAATTGGCGCGCGACGGGTTAAGTAGTGGGGCGCGTCATTTCAGAGTGGACAAGTTCTACTACGCATCTAATGCTAAAGTTTTAGCTATCACTCAATAACTGAACCATACTGCCTCGTAGGTTTAGCAAAGTGTTATTGGGTTTTTCTATCAGGATATTTTCAGTAGCAGCCCGGAGTCTGGACTTATGCCCATACTCAGGCGATAATGTTCCCACAGCTAGGTCACTGGCCTCGTCTCTTCCAGAGGGAGAGGGATCCACCACACAGGTCCAGTGCGGGTTGGTAGATTACACATGGCTTCGAATTTTTGGTTCTATACTCCATTTGCAATAAGATTAGACATTTAAACAAACCTTTTTTACAGTCCGTTCAACCGATTTTGACTTCTATTCCGTAGGCTTAAGGATGGCATTAAAGGCAAAAAAGTGGTTACAATACCAACTGTTTACTGCAGCTGCCATTTGTCATGCCACCAAAGTAATATAAGTCAAAATCGGTTGAACGGACTGTAAAAAAGGATTATTTAAATGTCTAATCTTAAGTATAGGTTTCCTCACGATTTTTTCCTTCACCATTTTGAGAGCAGTGGTGATGAAACTATTTAAGTACACACAGTAAAGCGTCTGCCTGGGTTCGCACCCACATTTGAGCCCCGTTGATGGCAATAGGCTCGTCCCCTATTACATGTAACTTAAACATATCTGGCGAAATGTGGGATTGCGGAACTGAATCTTAAATTATGGTCGGTACTTCATCATCTCAATACAAAGTCGTCGATTGCTGGACATAGCTCTCCCTCAAGAATCGCCACAACTACCACCACACTGGCTACGTATATCACCGTATAATTGTGAACTTCGTTGATTTATAAACGAACTCGTGAGATTGTAAACTGTCGATAAATTGTGACTGTACCATACTGCTTGCAATATAACATAACAATTTTCGATAGATTATAATCTATCCATGTCAAAGTTCAAACCGTCAAATTGTGAACTGGCATCATACAAATAAACGCGACGGAACGCACCATGCGCTCTGATTAGTTGAACGGCATGTGCCCTGCGCCGCAATCTTTGATTGTCATCTGTCATTCGCTGACATATTCGTTCGTTTATCGCCGATATTTTGCGAAACAGATGTTTTTGTGGTTTTTAATAGTGTTCGTGATGAAAATAACTAATAGAGTTACATTTAGTATTATGAGTTAGTGAGTTATTTTAAGTTTTTTAGTCCCAACTATTTTTAATAACCTTCCAGTCGATATAAACAGTTTTATCACAAAAACTGCCTGTAAAAATAAAATTCATAATTACCTCCTTAATATTTTTTGTCAAAGTCTCACTGAATAGTAGTTTATGTGAAAAAGTGTCACTATTATAAAAAATATTAAATATACAAAGAAAAAGGGGGCTACGTCTGCCAACAAACTGCTTTGCAGTTTGGCAGAAGTAATATGTATTTGTATAATAATAATATTTCTGTGAATAAACACTTTTTCATTTTTTTTTTTTTTTTTAATAGTAAAATTAAACTAAGATTAAACAAACAAGTGAAGTTTCAGTGATAAATAAATGTTAGTCACTGAACATAACCTAAGTTATAGTATAATATAAGTAATATAATTAATACGTAACGTACCTAGTTATTTATTTATTATTAATATTGTTTATTAAAAAAATATATTGATTGACATATTTGATCTCAAACAATTAAATGTTCATTTCCTTTATTTGACTCCTGTTTGTTTTTACTCTATAGACACAGAGCACCTTTAAGACCGACTAATCAGGGACGGTCTACAATTTTTCGAGTGATAAAATCAGACAGATTTGAACCCTGTCGGTAAGTGCAGGATTCGTTTACAATTTGACGGTTTGATATGCTTAGATTATAAACTATCGAAAATTAATACATTGTATTTTAAGCAGTATGGTAAAGTCACAATTTACCGACAGTTTATTATCTCACGAGATATAGATTATAAACTAACGAAATTCTGTAAGGGCGGGTTACTTTGACTCTATGGCCCAAATCGCGACAACTGTATAAACTGCCCGAAGTGTCACGACCACACAACCGAACGTCGTATGTCCTTCGGTAACTATTAGATGGTGATATAGACGCGTACTTGCGGAACCTTGTGTGGATTTAATGACAGTAAACATCTGTCTCGATTTGGGCCAAAGTTATGCCCTAGAGTCATAGTAACCCGCACTTACTGTTCATAATTATACGCTGACTTAAATAACTAAAACAAACGATTATTCACAAAGTGTGTGCTGTATACCATAATAAATGAGCACCTCATTTTTTCCCACATGAATGAGAGACAGCAGACTAAACAAGGCTTTGGACATTGTAAATATTGATGATAGTATAATAATTGCAATACTCAATATAGACAATTTAATTTCATCATCATCCTCTTCAGCTGACAGCCTAACTGATTATAAAAATCAGCAATTGCATCAGTTTCCGTTCCTTGTGTCACTCCAAATGTTTTCTGAGAATGCTTTATCGCAGTTGTGTATGTTATTCAGACTCTTTACTTCCCCCTGCCCCTTCATGTCATCATCATTATTTTATCCGAAAAACTGCTGGACATAGGTATCCCCCAAGCGACACCACACCAACCGGCGGTCCTATGCTTCTCGAATCCAGTCGATTCCAGCGACATCACTTCACCAGGACATCGGTCCACCTTGAAGGAGGCCTACCAACTCTGGCGCCTTCCGGTCCGTGGTCGCTACTCCAAAACCCTTCAGGGCCCATCGGCCATCCACTCTGTGATCGATATGGCCTGCCCACTGCGACGTAAGTTTTGGCAAGTGGCTACTTCATGTGTCATACTAAACTTAAAAATGCAAAATACATTTTCACGGCTGAAAGGATTTCGATGAAATACGGATAACTTAACACAGGTAGGCCATAACCTGGGTTAGAACATAAGATATTTTTTTATTCTATTTATATGAGCAGTTTAGTGAGTTCACGTGGGGTAATTTTCAACCTACTAGTATACGCAGGCGAAGCCGAGAGAAAAAACTAGTACTGAATAAATTTCACTTACCACATAAAGCTTCTTCCATAATCTTGCCCATTCTCTCAAAACGCATGCTATCTCCCGGACCAGTGGGTCATCCTTTAGTTCAGCTATTGCAGTAGCTCCTGATCCTTTCACAATGCATGGCCGAATTGTCACCACGCATGAGGGGAATATTCCCCACGATGACCTGTTCTTTGAGCTGAAGCCTCGGTACCAGACTAGAAAAAATAAATTCCTGATTAATATATATCTTACATATAAATAAAAACCGGCCAAGTGCGAGTCGGACTCGCGCACGAAGGGTTTCGTGCCATTATCTATAAAAACGGCAAAAAAAAAAAACACGTTTGTTGTATGGGAGCTCCCTTAAATATTTATTTTATTCTGTTTTTTAGTATTTGTTGTTATAGCGGCAACAGAAATACATCATCTGTGAAAATTTCAACTGTCTAACTATCACGGTCCATGACGGCTAACTGCCTGGTGACAGACAGACAGTCAGACGGACAGCAGAGTCTTAGTAATAGGGTAACCCTAAAAATGAAATGCTGTTCGTTTTAAGCGCATCATTTGAGAATGGCTGCCCTATTAGGCTATTTTTTGTCTTAAAATGCTCGTAATAGTCCGAATAAGGTTTTTATGGAAAGAAAAATTGGAAAGTTTCCTGGATTTTTTTTAAATTTGGGAATTACTGAACGGCCTTTTTCTATGGACTTTTTGTACGAATTCACAGTTTAATGAGGACAGGACAATGTCTGTCGGGTCAACTAGTCTACTTAATAAAATCTTAAATTCATTCATTGATAGACAAGGCGCTGCCTTAACCGCTGGGTATAAAAACTTGAAATTTTGCAAGAGGTTTACTTTTATATAGTAGGTAAGTTAACAAATGATTTTTGAAAATTCATCTCCTAAAGTAAATAGGAGATGAATTTGTATGGAAGATCAATATTTTGGTGGATGAAAAACCCATCGGGCACACGGCTTGCCTACCAGATTTATTATAGACTTTATTGCTAACATATTTTTTTCTGTAATTCATAATTAATCTTACAATATAGTTTTTTTTCAGGCTAGGCAGATTGATTGTCAATCTGCCTAGCCTTTTCCCAACTCTAATCGGATGCAGCTGAATACCAGTATTTTACATGGAGCGACTGCCTATCTGACCTCCACAACCCAATTTCTGGGTAATACGATACCCCTTGCTAAGACTGATTGTCAGACTTTCGGGCTACTGACGATCCGTAACGACCGTCAAAGATCCACGAATGACAGCCGGGACCAACGGCTTAGCGTGCTTTCCGAGGCTTTTTTTTTCCAATAATACATATAAATATTTTTGTACCATGTAATTAATTATTTAACAATCTACGTAGCATAATTATATTGTTATTGGGCATTAGCGTGGCTTTGCGACACGAAGGCCTTATCCAGCTTTTTTCAGTCCACCCTTGTGAGTTCTTCTGTGCCACAGTGGACCCGCAATCTTTTTGATTTCCTCAGACCAACGTTTCCTTTGTTTGTTTTTTTTTTCTTTCCTTTTTCGTTATCTTTGAAATCTAGGAGTCTATTTGAGTTTTTGGTGTTAACTACATCTTCAATTTTCATAATGTGTCTTATATCTACGGCTCTTTTCCACTCTTTTTGTGTAACCCAGAATACTCCTCTCCATGGCTCTTTGACATGTAATTAATTTTTGGTTTCGTTTTTGTCTACCAGATAATTTTATACAAATTGTGTGTTGTATGTAGTGCCTATCTCTGAGACTAAAAAGAAACATTATTTTCATGTTGTTCACAAATTCACAAGTAAACGGTTCATGAACTCAAATAAAGTCTAATCAGTTAATCTGGTTCCAAACAACTTGTCAACAGTTGTAATATTGTTGTTTGACAAAAATAACATTGACTTATCATACCACTCCACATGAGATTAGCTTTACTGAACCTGGGGATTACCCATATAATAATAATCGGCCTTACTTATTTTAATTTTGGTATTTTTACTATAATTCATGACACTAATTACACAATTAGTGTTCTAGGATTTTAATTAAAAGAGCTAGGACTCTTCCTATGGGTCAATTGCCAGTACTGTGTGGGAAGATAATAAACAGTTACAGTAGTACATAATTATGTTCTATTTCATTACAGATAAGCATTTTAAAAAAGAGAAATAGAATTTGTAACTCACAATTAACATTTCAGATTGTGTTTTTGTGTCAATGTCTGCCTGCATTTTAATGAATATTAATACAGAATGATGTAATGTAGTGAGCCAGTCATATTATGTTCTGTAACTCAGGTTTTATAAATAATATAATAAATAAGAAATAAGTATTTAGAGTACTAAGTCTTTCAGTAGGTATTAGAAACTGTAATACCTAAAGTTTAAGAGTTAAATCTATAAAATAAAAATAAAATGCAGTTTGTTGGTAAGCACATTGCTTGAGAACAGCTACTGGACCGATTTGGCAATTTTTTGTTTTATAATATTTGTAATAGTCCGAATTAGGTTTTTATCACAAAAGAAATTTGGAAAAGTTGCCTACAAAATTGGATAACTCGGGAAAAAGTCTAAGTAATTTAAATAAAATAAAATATAATAACCGTCTTTTAGCTTGATTCACCCATCTTTCGATCTGCTTTGGCCAATCCTAACTATTGTATTATAAATGCCAAAGTGAGTTAGTTTGTTTGTTTATTTGTTTGTTACACTTTCACGCTAAAACGGCTGAATCAATTTTGATGACATTTAGCACATTGGTAGACCATGACCTGGATTAGGACATAGGATACACTTTTTATCCCGGTTGTACATTCCCGTGGGATAATTTCTGAATACAAAAAGCTAGTGCATGATAAAGGAGTAACTATTCTATCATTTACCTCCATTTTCTTCCAATATCTGGACGGTCTCTCCAATTTCCAATGGCAGTCCTGATCTGACATCTCCCTTCCAGTTATAAACAGCTGAAATATAAATAGTTTAATGTTACTCAAACATAACTTTTTTTTTAGTTGTTATGAGGATAGCTCATACAATTTAAATTGTCTTAGAACTTCCCAGGCTACATTAGCACATTCCCAATAAACATTTTTAACACAATATTTATTCACTATCTGAAGAGGTCTTTGTCCTACACTTGGACAATGACGTATATTATTATGTTAAACACAAGCTATAATTTTATGTACAGTAAATTTTCCTGCAAGCGCCTTGGACATGCATAAATATATGTTTCAATCATTAATGGTGGCTATGAATGAATCAGAATGATTTGCCAATGTTTTATTTATGTGTTGCAAACAACATCACTCAATGATAAGCGAATTACACCTTGAACAAAGCAAATAAGATAAGTTTGCACAAGCTCAGATCTGTAGATATTTGTTTTAATCAAAAAAGTTGTTTTTTTTTTCTTACTCTTGTAATATTTATTTTATCGGCTATCACTATTTTTTTTTTAACATGTTTCAGTATTATTATTTATTAACAACATATTTTACTTAGTCAAAAGAAAAATAATATTAATTACTTTCATACAATTTATTAGTGTTTCAGTACTCTACAATCTCTTAGGTAATCAATCTAGAAGTTGTAGTTGAAAAGTTTTTCTTATTCTATAAATAGGCATAATAAAAAACACCTTGATTTCAAAAACAAGGCCGTAAAGTAAAGAAAACACAGACATGGTTGACAAACAATGGGTATAATCAGTGTTCAAGCAAGTTTCTTATGAGATGTTATCAACAGATCATGGGCCTATCTAGTATGCCTTTCCATAACTTGTTAAAATAGTTAAAATTCATAACATGTTATTACGTTTCCGCTGTAATTGGCAGGATGTATCCGGACCGCGTAATGCCGATTGATTAAAAAAATTACAACTTACCAACAGCTAGCTTTGGTGATTTCGTAGGATTCCACATTTTCACACCAAACGCTGCCAGGTTCTACGAATTTCGTACACAACATTCACTGAATCATTATTGAAGAATTGTTAGTTTCATCCGAAAATAGATAATCAATTCCGAACAAAACCTGCGTTCGATCAAATTTTTTGACAGGACACAGGAGTGGAGTGCCGTGAAAAAACTAAACAATAAACAACAGATAAATAATGTTTGTCCGTTAGTCGAGTACACATTTTATAGACTTTCTATTTCACTTCTCATTCTCATTTTGCTGGAGGCGCTCGTGGCTCTACGTAATAACAGTCTTACGGGTTGATCCATCAGGATAAGCTGCGCTTGCCAGGGTTAGTCAGTGGATGGATGACCATCTTTACATGCCGAGACTACTCCGTACCTCGGAAAGCACGATAAGCCGTTGGTCCCGGCTGTCATTCGTGGATCTTTGACAGTCGTTACGGGTCGTCGTCTGGCAACCAATCTTACCAAGGGGTATCGTATTTATTACCCAGTTAGGGTTGTGGAGGTCAGATAGGCAGTCACTCCATGTAAAATACAGGTATTCAGCTGCATCCGGTTAGACTGGAAGCTGACCCCAACATAGTTGGGAAAAGGCTAGGCAGGTTGACTCTCAGATTGCTTGATGGGGATCTGCAGTGATAGCCCGCGAAATGCAAATTTTCTTGCATTTTTTGCAATTTAAAGGTTAGTGTCAGGGCGAAATGCAAATTTTCTTGCGTTTTTTGCAATTTAAAGGTTAGTGTCAGGTTGTATCTTGATGAAAATATGATTCGCGTCTTAATCAAATAATTATTCACATAATTGTAACCATAAGAATCGTCAATACATCTCTGTAAGTTAGATTTGTTTTCTTTTGATCTGGTTTCGAAATCAGTTTTTATTATAATCCTTAAAATGAAAAATAGTGGCCACTAAGCTCCGTTTTAAGTGAAATGTGTAAACATTACGGCTTTTGTTGTTTTATTGTGATCCTTGTTCGTGGCAGAAGTATGGCACGTCTAATATCGCCGTCGTCGTCGCTGGGATTTGGAAACTTTTATAAAATTTCACCCGCTGTATGTGTGTAATCAAATCTTGAAAGTTAAATTTGACCCCCTTCCGGTTTTCGATTGAGCTCTAATTTAGCATGCTTACGGTTGACAATGCAATATTATTATTACATGGAGCTGATATGTTGATGGAGCCGGAAGGTGGCCATGGGAACTCTGTAATAAAACGACGCAATCCCATAAAGTTTGGGATCGTTTGATTCATCTTGACAAGGACTCTGGTCTTAGATGATATTATCCAGGGTCTGACGATGGAGCCAGAAGATGGCACCCTGGAAGGCGGCTATGGGAACTCTAATAAAACGACGCAACCCCATCGAATTTGAGCTCGTTTGATTCGTCTTGACAAGTTTAATACTATGGTTCTAGAGGGTCTGATGAAGAATTAAGTTGGGTTGGTTGGTTGGTGGTAAAACTTTAGATGGCATCTGACAAAAAATGCTGCGTTTGCGCGCAATTTGTTGTAATAACAATGGAAATCATTAATTTCCTAATGACTTACAGTTAAAAAAATATGGGAAAGGGCGACTAATTTTACAGCTTCCGAAAATTCGAGGATATGTTCATATCCATTTAATTATCAGCAGTTTCATGCTGCTGAGGTATCCCACAGTTCAAATTACGATCAAATGATTCGATTCTGTGACAGATTTAATTAAAATTCAGATTTAATTTCTAGGTTAAGTTCGTTGCTTATGTAACATCGAATATGTTAAAAAAACTACTGTGTTAGTACGTAAGTTTTTAATTACTACGATAATTAATGAACGACATGTTGCTATATATAAAAATGGGTTATTTTCTTCAATTATTAACAAGAAAATAGGCTGTAAATACCTGCTGACCAGATCCGCTCTTCTGCCTCTTAGTGAAACTCCTCAGCTCTTCAGTTCAGCTTTTAATTGAGGTACTGTCCACGTTGAATATATTGTTCGTTGTATTATCAAAAAACACACGCTAGTTTATGTTATAATTATTTAAAATCCGAAAAACATTGAGATAAACCTGTTCATAGCTTTGCGATTTCTTCCCCATTACCGTATACTAACTATAGTGTGTACGCACGGCTACAGATCAAGCTATAAATTTCCAGTATAAGCTGATCTCGCATTGTATAGGATTTCCTTACAATGAGAGGTCAGTGTAAACTGGAAATGTATGCGTTTCCAGTTTCCAGTTTTTTTTTTTGCTTGATGTGTAGCCGTGTGTACCGATAACACTCAAACATTGGCGGAAGCTTGCACATATATACTATAAACGGTTAGGAGGAACAGTGAGGCGCGTTTTCGTGGATTACACTATTTAAATCTACAATTTAAAAAAATAACAAAAGTAAATGTAAACATACACATTATTTAACAGAAAACTTTATAAATAATATTATTGATATAAAAATGGCCCAGTGGTTAAAGCCTCGTCTCTCATGCATGAGGTTGTGGGTTCAAATCCGAGAAAAGTACCAATGTGACCTTTTCAGTTCATATTATGTTTTATACGAGTTTATCTTGGACTGACATCGACGAAGGAAAAACATCGCGAAGAAACTAAGGACTTCTATTTATCATGAGTCGGAAATCACCAACCCTTCTTGAGCTAGTGTGGTGATCAATGCTCGTGCCTTCTCTGAATGGGAAGAGGCCTTTGCCTTGCAGTGGGACAATTTATAGGTTTTTTTTTTTTTTTTCTCTCTCTTTATTTAATTAGGAACTTTTGTACATAAATACATGGCAGTCCCATTGTACCTTATATCTTAAATTTATACAAACAAAATAATCTTAATATCTATTTAACAAAACGAAGACCTGCAAAGCTATACAACTTTTTGGCCGCATCAGATAAAGGAACAGATAAAATTTCATTGAATAATCAATTTATAGGTTATAATTTATTATTCTAAAGCTTATTGTCGTTCATTGTTTATAATAGCTTTTACAAACGATAGTTTTACGTATAGAGGCCAGCACATCAAGCTACCCCAATCTGTCAAATTTTCCCAATTGAATCATCATCTGCTTAGCCTTTTCCCAACTATGTTGGGGTCGGCTTCCAGTCTAACCGGATGCAGCTGAATACCAGTTTTTTACATGGAGCGACTGCCTATCTGACCTCCACAACCCAGTTACTGGGTAATACGATACCCCTTGGTAAGACTGGTTGTCAGACTTTCGGGCTTCTGACGACCCGTAACGACTGTCAAAGATCCACGAATGACAGCCGGGACCAACGGCTTAACGTGCTTTCCGAGGCACGGAGGAGTCTCGGTATGTAAAGAATGGTCACCCATCCACTGACCAACCCCGGCAAGCGTAGCTTAACCTGATGGATCGACCCGAGCGGCTGTTATTACTTAGCCTCGAGCTCGTCATTTTTTTTTCCCAATTGAATATGAACCTTATCCCTTTGTGGTAAAGTTGAAAATCTATCAAAGAAATTTGACAGATTGGGGTAGCTTGATCTTTACTTAAACAGTACCAAATTTTATTGTGTCGTATTCTATGTTCATGAGCTATTACCTAGAAAAAACCATAAAATTGAACCCAGAATCAAATCATTTGTTTGTAAATTAAGCTTTGGTCTAACTCAGCAGCATGAACCTAATGATCAATGTGGCATCTTTTTGTCAGATGCCGTCCAAAGGTTTTTGTATACAAGTTTTGTATGCTTTAATTTTCCGTGAGTCAAGCGATACTACATCCGTGGCAAAAGTTGTTAGTTTTCATCCCAATTCGTTCGATATCACTTCAGTGTTTATATTTATAATCACTTACTCAAAGGATTGATAACCTTTCACTCTTTCTGTGGATTTTTCGTTGGTACTGAATAATGTCACCAATAGATTTAGAAAAGAAGTAGACTCGACTATCCAATTGACGGTATTTTTTTTTGTATGTAGTTTACAAAAATACAACTCTATTAATGTCAGTTTTATTTTTGACAGTTTGACTTGACTTTTGAGCAGATTGTTTTTATCTTATAACTGTCAGTCTACCAATTTACTAGCAAAAGGCAAAAAAAACAACAAAAATAATTCCTGAAAAGTAGAAGGAACCTAAAAGCAATCCAAATGTCAGACAATTTCATACCTTTGAACCAGAGCACGCCTGTTCAAAACAGATGGCAACAGGACAAAGGTCAGCACCAGCAAAGATACAACAATCGACAACATAGTGGCAAATGGCGAGGTGGTGGTCACAATAACTGGAATAACTCGCAGAATAGTAGCTATGGAGTGAGTATAATCTAAGAATATTCTAGACTCTGGCTCTCACAAACCAAGAGTATGCATCAGGATTACCCCAAATGAAAACAAAAACCATTTTAGAGCATCATTTACTTGATGCAAGTTTCTTGCTTGTGGCAAACAATAAAACTGAACCAAGAGATGATTTGCCTTGTCTAAACACTTTAGATGGTGCAAATGTTATTGTTGCCTCAACTTACGGTATGCCAAATGTAATTAAATTGCACTAAGTGGTCAATGGGTCGTCTTGGGGAGTAATTCAGGCTCAAAACTCAACTTTACTGGTTAAAAAGTATATAAATATAATACAGAATTATTATCTTCATTACTTATGTCTCCTATTCATTTAATAATGATATCTTCTTTATTCAATTACAGAGCAATTCAAGTAACAATAGCTATAGTCAAGAAAGGCACAACATTGATGCTTACTTACACCCCTCAATGCTGCAAGACCCATGGGCCAGTTTACGGCAGTACAATGCTAGCAGACACAGTAGTAGCACATCATAAATATATCATGGTGCTTATAAATTGTGTGTAAAATAGACCAAGACAACTATGCAATTGGGTTAAAGTGAATGCACAATGGTAGCCCTGGAAATTCAAATTTTCTTACGTTTTTTACAATTTGCGGGTCAGTGTCAGGTTGTATGTTGATCAAAATATGTTTCACGACTATAACAAATATGTATTTACATAATTATAACCATAAGAATCATCGATACATCTCGCTAACTTAGATTTATTGTAAACTTGTGACTTCCGAAATCATGAGACATTAGAGAGATGTATTGATGATTCTTATGATTATAATTATGTAAATACACATTTGATAAAGACACAAATCGTATTTTGATTAACCTACAATGTGACACTGACCTGCATATTGCAAAAACCTTGAGAAATTTTGATTTTTGCAGGCTACCATTGCGCATTTACCTTAAGGGGGATGCGCCAGGACAGCCTTGGAAATTCAAATTTTCTTACGTTTTTTGCAATGTGTAAGTCAGTCTTAGGTTGTATGTTGATTAATGTATGATTCCCTACTGTAACAAATATGTATTTACAGAATTATAATCATTAGAATCAGTAATATTAGGTCTTTACCTATGAAATTGCCGTTCTGCAGTACTGGCCATTTCAAATCAAACTAATTTTTGTTTGGCTAAGAATTCTAATTTCAAATTAATTTTATTTTAAAAACATGGATTTTTTTTTCCGGAAGTAGTCATTTGTTTATTGATTAGTGTTACATTTTCATCGCATTTTAATCTTTTTCGTCATCATGGATACGTTCAAAATTCGAGTAATTATGGAATATGAGTACCGTCGTGGCAGCAACGCGGCACAAGCGGCACGCAACATCAATGACGTTTACGGAGCTAACACTACAAACCAACGCACCACTTCTTATTGGTTTGCTCGCTTCCGTTCTGGAAATTTCGACCTAAAAAATGAACCTCGCGGTCGTCCGAAAACTTTGGTCGACAATGACGAATTAAAGGCGATTGTGGAAGCTGATGATACACAATCTATGGCTGAATTAGCAGCAGCTTTCGACGTTAGCGTCAAAACAATATTGGTCCATTTGCGTCAAATTGGCAAGGTAAAAAAGCTTGACAAATGGGTGCCCCACGAACTCAATGATCGCCAGCGCGAAGTTCGCGTCGAGACGTGCCTTGCACTGCTCAACAGACACACAAATGAAGGAATTTTGAACCGCATTGTTACCTGCGATGAAAAATGGATTCTGTTTGATAACCGCAAGCGCTCAGCAAGTTGGTTGGATCCTGGTTCATCACCTAAACAATGCCCTAAACGAAAACTTACCCGTAGAAAAGTGATGGTCACTGTTTGGTGGTCTAGCGCCGGTGTGATTCATCACAGCTTCTTACCAAACGGGGTGAGCATTACTTCAGATGTGTACTGTGAAGAACTGAACACAATGATGGAGAAGCTGGCACATCTCCAACCAGCATTGGCCAATCGCTCGTCTCCGCTGCTCCTGCACGACAACGCGCGACCTCATACTGCACAGCAGACGGTCTCCAAGTTGCAAGAACTGGGGTTGGAAGCTCTCCGTCATCCGCCCTACTCACCAGACCTTGCGCCTACAGACTACTACTTTTTCCAGAATTTGGATAACTTCTTGGCGGGAAAAAAATTCAATACCCAAGAGGCAGTACAAAATGCCTTTGAAGAATTTGTTGCCTCCCGTCCAGCTGATTTCTTTAAGAAGGGCATCAATATAAACTGCCACTGCGTTGGCAAAGATGCATTGATTGCATGGGTGATTACTTCGATTAATACGAATAAAAAAGGCATGAAAAAAATTCGTTTAAATTTTTTCATACAAAACGGCAATTTCATAGGTAAAGGACCTATTACAACTCCTTAAGTTAGTACAATCCTCAAATGTCAAGATTTCATGAAATAGTCATTCAACAGGATTACCTGGTCTTAAAGAGTTGTATTGATGACTTTAATGATTATAATTCTGTAAATACATACTTGTTACGGTCGCGAATTAAATTTTGATCAACATAAAACCTAATACTGACTTGCAAATTGCAAAAAACGTAAGAAATTTTGAATTTCGCGGGCTACCCTGGCGGTTTCGCCTTAAATGTGTACCTTTTGCTAATTGCCTCCGATGCTGATGTTTGTCTTTGCCAAATCAAATAATTTCTTTGAATTGTTTGAAAGATAAGATCAATGGTAGTAATCATTACCCTGTTCTCCTCACTTACTGATGTAATGCTCGGAGCTGAACTGTTACATTACAAGCAAATGCTCCCGGTGAGGGAGCACTTTGGCTTCTGTGAGCCTGTTGCATTGTATTTTAATCTGTTGTGTTAATGTCAAGTTATCTTATCAATATTTAATTATTATATAAATGAATAATTGCAACTTTTTTGTGTCATTAATTTTAAGAATAAATTTTTTTAAACCGACTTTTTAACGTAGGTATTGCGTTTATTATATAATCCATTATCATGACAAATTATCACTCAATTCAAATAAAACAATGTAAAATTAAACAATTTTTTTTTTATTTCTCTATTAATGAAGGTTCCAATTGTTAGAATTGTGTACTAAAGTTTAAAACATAACATCATGCCTCTTTTCCCCGAAGTGTTAGGCAAAGGTGCAAGTTTCATTGACACTACAAAGAGTGTACCTACTTCTGACAATGTCAAATGATGATTTTATTCATATAAGTAGGCAAGGCAGTGGTAAAAAATAACCAGGTATTGATTTGATACTTTTATTTGGGCAGAGCTTTCCCTTACAATTATCAAATGAATACATAATAACGAGTGAGATGTCGCGACGCCCCGTAAGGGGCGTGGTGTGCGGCTCCAGGGCATTGCCCCCCGTCCGCGGAAGCTGTACTGCGGCCCGTAACAACGAGCCTCTCCTTCTAATTGCCACTGGCGATGGCGTGTTTGGCCGTGCTGCATTAACACGCCCATGAATACACAAAAGTTAGTTAGTTAGTTATTTATAAATGGCATCTCGCAGTTGACCACTAAGGGTCGAGACTGCTCAACCGGGCGTTTCCTGTGGGTTCTTTAAGCGAACTTAAAGCCCCCGGCCAGGCCTAAAACTAAGGTAAATTATTAGTCGACTGAGCGTCGCTAATAATAGGACAGCCAGACGGGGCAGGCTGGATCATATCGGGGGGGACAAGTGCTACAGGCTCAGCTGTGCCCCCAGCTGGCACAGCTTCACCGAGTAGGGGATAGGGGGGGGGGGGCGGTTACGATTGCGACCTCGGCGGCGAGGTCGGAATGTATTCCTGGGTGGTCTACGTTTGTAAACCGTACTGGTGGCCTTGCTACTCTCCTGAAGGAGGGTTATGGGGTCATCAGGGTCGGTGAGAATATGTCGCGGACGGCGAGTCTTGCTAATTTTAGAGGGGGCATAGCGCGCGGCCTCGACAACCAAAGGGTTACGATGCTTCGCGGCGGCATCAAAGAAAGAAAGAAAGAAAAAAGAAAGAAAAGCAAAGAAGCGCTTCGAGCCGCGCTTCAAAAATTGATGGATCGTGGGGATCCTGAGGTCAAGGTGGAGGTCCGCGTTCCGAACGAACCAAGGGGCGCCCGTTAACCTTCGGAGGAAACGGTTTTGTAATGTCTGCATCCGATGCAGATAGCGGGGTTTGGCGTGTGCAAATACCGAACCCGCATACGTCATGATAGGACGAATGCACGCAGTGTAAATGCGCAATTTGCACTTAAGAGATAGTTTGCTGCGTGCATTTAAAACGTAATGTAATCTACCGAGGGCAAAAGCGGCCCGTGAACGTACCAGCTTAATGTGCTCCGCAAAGGAGAGGCGTTGATCGAGAGTCACCCCCAGATATTTGGCTCGCTTCTCCCAAGGGATCGGCTTACCAAACATGGTGATTGGTCGGGGAATGGAACGTGAGAAATACGGTTTCAAAAAGAGAACCGCTTGACTCTTGTCAGGATTGACCTCGATTCTCCACCGACGGAACCAGCAGCCGAGGGTGTCGACTGCTGTTTGGAGGTTACGAGCTATCGCGTTTTGGTCACGTCCCGAACAGTATATGGCCGTATCGTCTGCAAACAGAGCCAACTGAGCCTTTTTACTTTTCGGGATGTCGCTAGTAAATAATGTAAAAATAAGGGGAGAAATTACGGAGCCCTGTGGGACCCCCGCGCGAATCGGGTGGGGGGCAGAAAGTGCCCCTTCAATACGGTAACGAAAAGTACGGTTCGACAAAAAGTCTCGTAGGATGAGCACGAGACGGTCAGGCACTCCGAGTTTGTACAGCTTATAAATTAAGCCGTTGTGCCAGACTTTGTCAAACGCTTTCGCTATATCGAAAAAGACCGCGCCCGTCATCAAACTGCGCTGAAAATTAGCGCTTATGTGTTCGACGATACGGTGAACCTGTTGCACACAGGAGTGCTGGGTTCGGAACCCATACTGTTCGTTCGGGATGAGGCGCTTTGCCTCGGCATAGTCTCTGAGTCGCTTATAAATAAGTCTCTCATAGATCTTGCCGAGAACATTGAGCAAGCTAATGGGGCGGTAACTAGTGGGCTCGCTCTTGGGCTTGCCGGGCTTAGGTATACCGATAACGGTGGCCTGTTTCCAGGCTTGGGGGAAAATATTATTGCTCATGGCACCATTGAAGATGATGGTCATTAGCATGATTAAATTTGCTGGGAACAGTTGGAACACCCTATTGGTGAGTTCATCTGAACCAGGGGCTTTGCGGGGTTTTAGACCCTTGATTATCTCCTGCACCTCGTCCGGCGTGACGGGGGGCAGGGGACAATCAGGGTCCTCAACGGGAGGAAGGGAAGCTCTACGTTCGACTTCCGCGTCGACCTCGGAGAGGTGAGCTTGGTCAACCGGTAGAGCGCTCGGTGTGCATTGCGCCTCGAGACTGTCTGCAAGGCATTCCGCCTTGTCGACATCGTCAAACGCGATGGTGTTATCGGGGCGGGAATACACAAAAACATTACTCCGGGCTTTTATATCTAACTGGCTAGCTGACGGCTACTTCACCCCCCCCCCCCTGGCTAATCTATTGGTGTAGCGGCTAGGCGTGGCGGGCTTAACAGCCGGCTTAACGGCTGGCAGGCGACATCTAGCGTTACATAAGATAACTTGCATCCCGATCAGGTTTCCAATATCAAATAATTTTCCTATTTATAGATATTAATGTAGATAACAAAATAACATTCCATTGCACTAACATAGCTTGACCTTTAAGATCATTGGATGCGGGTAATAAAGGTCTATTACTGAGGTAGGTACTTGTTTTTTTTATTATTATCATTAAAGGTGTGCCATGTGGGTAAATCCTAGTGATAAGATATTTTATTATACAGTATTAAATGTTGCATAAATACTCTTAAACCAGTAGGTAGAGCGATAGGTACTGTATTTACTTGCAGTAATAGGTATAAAAAAATATATAGATACAAGATGTAACTTAAATGACGCATAATCTCTTAGGGGGTCATTGTACTCATCATTATGAACAACTTTTACTATGGAACCAAACCTGAAATTCATTTATGTTTTATATAACTCGTCAAAATGTAGGGAACAGCTTGCTTTTTTCGCGATTTCAGGTTTGACCTCATAGTAAAAGTTGTTCATAATAATGAACACAATAACCCCTTAAGAGGTTGTGCGTTATTTAAATTACACCCTGTATTGGACTGCCTCGTTGGTCTAGCGGCCCCAATCGCTACTACTGGTACCACAGAACAGATGAAGAGGTACCTTCTAGGTGCGGTTCCCGGGTTGGGCAGTGTTATTGGGTTTCGTTTTTCCATCTGGAATTTCTTAGTTGCTACCGAGACTACTAATTCGCAGAAGCTGGAGTTGTGCCCGGCTGATGGCAATAGGCTCGCCCCCAATTACATGGGACTTACACATAACCGGTGAAATGTAGGTGTACTAGGTACCTAAATACCTACCTACACCTGTCAGGCGTGATGTTATGTTATTTTGAAGTTGTACACGTGAACCTACTAGCGCGATAAAAAGTACCCTATGTGTTAATCCAGGTTATAAACTATCTGTGTGCAAAATTTCATCCAAATCCGTTCAGCCGATCTTGCATGATTCAGTAACAAACATCTTCACAAACTTCCACATTTATTATAATACTAGCTGCGCCCCGCGGTTTCACCCGTGTAGACTGGGATAAAATGTAGCCTATGTGTTAATCCACGGAATAAGCTGTCTACATACCAAATTTCATCCAAATCGGTCCAGCCGTTTGAGCGTGAAGAAGTAACAAACACAAACACAACTTTCGCATTTATAATATTAGTGAAGTGTGATTAGTAGGATTCATGTCAGTTGTAAGAAGATCGTATGGGTCTATAGCTATAACTATAGTGACAAAACACGTCTATGTTGAGTAGGAGTGACGTGGCTTAGGTACTATTCATATCGGTAAGTATCAACCTATAAGAAAGATCTACGTTATCATGTCTGAAAAACATCAGTTATTTGTCTGCTACCTACTTCACACCTATAAAGCTTGGACCACTAAATTTACCTCAATGCTAATTTGCCGGAAATCGTTATTTCTTTATCTGTTCTGGAAGGTAGAGAATTATGTAGAATCATAGAATGCACCATTCAATCACAAGAACCTACCTACCTACTTGTTTCCTTGTGTATGTACAGACAACAAAAGAGATATCTAGGCAGGGTATACTAAACCCTAAGTCATCAATTCAGATAATTTTAGTAAACAAAGAAATGTCACTGTCAAAATGACAGGACAGTGCTGCAAAACAATTTATCAAAAACAAGGAAATACAAAAACAAGGAAATATAACAACTATCAACAAAATGAAACACTTAACACGATGATAACAAAGCACAATTAACAAACACGCAGCGAATAATATGATCGGAGAAAAGAACACGAACGTATTGAAAAGACGCGAGTTTGCAAATTATGTCAAATGAAATTTGAGAATGTTGGGAACTCCTGTAGTGTTACCAGTATCATAATATTTTTTATACCACAAAATTTTCTTTTTTTAATAACTTTGTTTAAAACCGAAAACTTATAAAAATTAACACGGTATGATAATTGTTTAATTATTATTTCTAAAATAAGTACATAAAAGCCAATATAGCCTTGTTTTCCGCCATTTTATGTGAATTACCATTATGACGATATTTTTTTGATCTGTTATCACCTTTGTTTACATAAATTATCTGAATTGATGACTTAGGGTATAACATATTTGTATGTGTATTGCTTCATGTTCAATTTCGTGACAATGGTGCCGATTCTGTTGTACACCGAACTAAACTAACTAAACTATCACTAAAATTCCTTACTTTTTGCTATGAGAATCTTAGAGCTATTCTGCAAAAAAAACCCTCTAAATTTAATAACAATTTTGACACAACTAAAATCGAGTTTGACAATCGTGGAAAGCGTGGTATAGTGCCTGTAGTATATTTGACCCGGTGGCTTTAATTGGAACTAACGAAATCACTATGAAGTGACAGGCTTGTCATATTTTGTTCACCGATATCGCTGTCGTTACCGGGTCAAATATCTTTTAGAGCTGAAGGGGCGCAGGGAGGGGGCAGCTTCAACGTGTATTATATGGAATGTAGGTACCTTTGTTTTGGTATCTTTTTTTTTTTTTGGTAAGTACCTTTTTTTGGTAGGTATCTTTTTTTTTTGGTTAGTACCTTTTTTTGGTATCTTTTTTTTGATACCTTTTTTTTGGTACTTACATGTTGAGTCATAGGGATTTGTGTACCTTTTTTTTGGTACCTACATGTTGAGTCATAGGGATTTGTGTACCTTTTTTTTGGTACCTACATGTTGAGTCATAGGGGTTTACGGGCTTTATAAAGGGGGGCCAAATTTTCATTATTTTTGCGATAGGA
This sequence comes from Cosmia pyralina, assembly GCA_946251885.1. Lineage (NCBI taxonomy): Eukaryota > Metazoa > Arthropoda > Insecta > Lepidoptera > Noctuidae > Cosmia > Cosmia pyralina. Next base: position 21,830,103 of record OX276344.1, read on the forward strand.
CTCACCATTTTCGAGATATATGCAAAAGAAAAGAAAAAAATACACTACTGTTTTTGCATCTGAAGTCAAGGTCTCGGTGTGAATTCATGTCAAAAATGTTCATGCCAACTAATTTTATTCCACACCTTTTTAATCGCGATTAAACATAGTCTGATTTAGTTTGACAATTAAAATTTTAGGTGAAAACAGTCAAATTCAGAATAGCAAAATTGCCATTTTCACTAAACTAATAACTCCGTACAATCTTAGTCCTGTCAAACTAAAATATAGTTAAGTTGTGTCACTTTAGTCAATTTCAAAATGGGAAATCGTCGTTTGACAGGAATAAACTAAATTTTAGTGATTTTTAGTCTAGTTTAGAGGCATTTGTGACAAGAGAATCGGCACCAATATACAATTTTGTGTTAGTGTGTTACAATGTAGGAGTATTGCAAACACAAAGTAATTATATATATAACATTGAACATGAAGGAATACACATACGAGTAGTGTGTCCTGCCTAGATATCTCTTTTGTTGTCTGTACCTTCTTGCTCTGTCTGTAAATGAATTTGATAAGAACTTATTGAGTTTCTATTTACTTAATTACCATTGTAACCTACTAATCAAAGTGTAAACATGTGGTAAGTACACAGTAGGTATAATATACCTATAAGTATAAATGGGTGCATAATAATATCAAAAGTAAGTAGGTACAGATAGCATTGTAAGTGCCTTTGCGCGCGTGGAGGTCGGAAATAATCCCACAGGAACGTACCTACTACCAGGATAAAAAGTATCCTATGATGTCCTATCCCACGTCATGGTCTACCTGTGTGCCAAATTGCATCGAAATCCGTTCAGCCGTTTTTGCGTGATTTAGTATCAAACTTTATGGTTGTAATTTTTTTTTTAGGAGGAACTGCATTAACGACTTTTTACCTATTAGGTATGAATTTCTTTGTCACCAAAGCTGTAAAAGTATCTAGATACAGTTAGCAACAAAAGCCATTTAACAATTGAGTTTTTAAACCGTAACATATTGAACAAAAAATATTAAAAATAAGTCTGAACAGGTGTTAAATTAAGATAAGTAACACAAACTTATGTCGTTATGTACTTACCTACTCATATAATATAAAAAATCTTACAAAAAAAAAAAAAACAACCGACTTCCAAAAAAATACTAGAAAGTGAAAAATAACTTTAATTTCGGAAGTCGGTGTCTTTGAATCTGTTTTTTAGTTTTTGCCACCGACTTCCGAAATTAAAGTTATTTTTCACTTTCTAGTACCTATTTTTTTGGAAGTCGGTTGTTTTTTTTTGTAAAAAAGTTTTTTATCTTCCACTTTTTAGTGGGTCAGTCCGTAATTTATCTAAGTTACAAATGCCTAATGTCAACTGCTCATCACCTTTTACAAAATATTGCTTTTCCCGATACAAGGACGTTAATTGTTGAGGAGTTCTCCCAGTAAGGAACCAGGAGAACTGGAACTGATGGTGAGTTACCATCAGCTCCTCTTCAACATAATAGGTTGGGGAAAAAGTTTCTTCGCATTTTTTAAGAAAATTCAAAACATTTTTTAATATACATTATTTACATTTATCTAAAGTATGTAGGTACCCTTTTGTTCGATAACTTTTTGCCATCTTGCAGGTAGGGACATGATCCCATTGCTATAGAAATTTTGGGACTTCTGATCAAAATACTGCGACAAGTGGTTTTGGCAGTCCTGTCGTGGTGTTAACCGGACACTGCCTAAAGAATTCTGAAGAGACAGAAACAGGTGGAAATCTGAAGGTGCAAGGTCAGGACTATACGGCGGATGCATTAACACCTCCCAGTCAAACTCTCTTAATTTTTGCTGAGTGGCTAAAGATGTGTGAGGTCTAGCGTTATCATGATGAAAAACCACACCCCTTCTGTTGATTAATTCCGGCCGCTTTCTCTCAACTTCTTGCTTTAATCTCATCAGTTGTTCGCAATAGAGTTCAGAATCGATGGTCCTGCCTGGTGGTAACAGCTCATAATGAATAATGCCCTTCCAATCCCACCACACACACAGCATCACCTTGTTGGGAGTTAACCCGGGTTTCGCCACAGTCTGTGAAGCCTGACCGGCCTTTGACCACGACCTTTTTCGCACGTTCTTGTCGTACGTGATTCACTTTTCATCACCAGTTATCAGCTTCTTCAAAAATGGTTCGGTTTCATTACGTCGTAATAAAGAATCACAAATGAGTACACGGTTCATTAGGTTTCTTTCAGTGAGCTCGTGAGGTACCCAAATATCGAGCTTTTTTGTGTCCCAGTTTTTTTAAATGCGCCAAAACTATTTTGTGGTCAATTCCCAGTTCTTCAGCTACATCGTAACTACTGATATGCCGACCTTGCTCCACTTTTTCAAAAATGGCATCCATTTTGTCCGTAATAGGGCGACCAGAGCGACGTGCAACTTTGACATCAAAATTTCCGGATTGAAAACGCTTAAACCAAATTTGTGCTACTCTTACAGACACTGCACTGGGTCCAAAAAAAAATAAACATCGCAAATTTTTTTCGCGGCTTGCGTTGCATTTTTAACTTTTTTTTTTGTATCGAATTTCTTCATTAGATTCACTCATCTTGACAGTACGAAAAACAAATGAAAATCACACATTTTCCTAATTTGAATTTATGTTCTGTAAAATTTAAACTTTCAATGATACCAAAACCAGCCAGATACAAATAGTATAGCCAAAGAGATTTTATTTTAAGTTCATACATACTATAATGCGAAAAGACTTTTTCCCCAACCTAATATGTATTGGGACGAGTATAAATTGCTTAGCAATAATCAAATCGCAACCCGTGAAATACGTATTACCTATTGAGTAGTTCCGATGGCCATCTGTGGTCTTCCTCATCAGTTCCACTTCACCAAATGGTGCTTTCCGGGAGCAAATGCAGGAGTTAGTGTAAAAAATACCCAAATCGCTATAGGTGTGCCTATAAAATTTGAAGGTTCCCCTCGATTTCTCTGAGATGCCATCATCAGATCCTGGTTTCGTTATCATGCTATCACCTTGGGAATATCTCCTTTCCAATAAAAAAAGAATCATCAAAATCGGTTCATAAACGAGGAAGTTATCCGCGAAAACACATGAAAAAAATAAATATACCTATACGGTCCAATTGAGAAACCTCCTTTTTTGAAGTCGGTTAATTAAGAATGGTGAAAAACAATGTATGGCATAATTTTCGGTCTGTGTTAAAATAGCAGTTTTCGTTGTTGACCGACCCAATTCATGTATTTAGTAGGGTATCAGGACAACTCGACCCCGAGACAAATAGGTTAAATTATTTTTCAGGATTTCATTCAAAACCGGTGTTGGTTAGATTCCATTCAAATCTCATATTTTCAATTCTAGTAGAACCAATATGGACCGTAGCCCACTTTTGCTGCTACCAGTACAAAACTCAATAAACACAAATGTCCTTTACCCCTTTATCTGCTACGCATTAAAATAAAACAATCCAGAGTCCCCAAGGAGAGTGACCGGACCGGTCGTCTTGGTCTTTTTTCTACCGATAGTGCAGTATAAAGGTGCATCGCTCGTTGTATTTACATACGGCTGTCTGACTCAAAGACAAGATGAAGTTCTGGGCGTTAGTGTTGTGTGTTGTGCTCGTCAATCTGGCGTTAGCTTTGGGTAAGTAACAAATTACTATTATTTTGCTAGAGAGGTAGTTTTTTGAGTATATATCTTGAAGTATCTCCCTTAACGTCCGCGAAGTTGCACTGAGCCAGGATTTGTAAACAATAAAGCAATAATTGGTTGCCCTTTATTAGATGGCTCGTAAACATATAGTTTGCAAAATGTAGAGGTTAACACTTCAGCCTACTCCATCGGGGAATACAGTCGTGATGTTATAATAATTTCACTCTCAATGGATGGGTTTCATTTCCTTCATGACTAAACCATGGGACTATTAAATTGCCGTCTCATCATTATCATTGGCTGCCTTGTGCCGCCCACTGCTGATGCTGAGTAGGTAAGGCCTCCTCCCTTTTGTGCATGCTTCCCTGGTCCGTGCGAGTCTCATCCTGCGGGGCAATTGCGTAATACACTATCAATGGGAATCGGTTTCATTTTGACAGTTCAACAACATTCATTGCGTTATTTACCTACGTTGTTGAACAGACAAAATTTTCGAACATAATTTATGAAGCAATGGATTAGCAATTGGCTTTAACATTATTCAGATTCCGATTGATAGTGTGTTACGCAATTAGGGTGCAGCAGTGCGATTCTGTATAACCATCTCACCGTGAATACTTAGGTGAAGTGAGCGTGGAGTGAGCTGTCAATAGTGTCAATTCCTAGCAAAAACAAACTCACTTCACCTAAGTTTTCACGGTGAGATTTTTACAGAATCGACCGGCAGGTCTTTCCCGCGTTCTTCTGTAGGTCGTCCACCCACTTGGCTATTGGTCTGCCAACACTTAGGTGGCTCCGCTAGGAGTATGTACCTATACCTATGTGTTCTGTGCTAGGTAGGTATAACTCGATTTTTCTATCTGTGCGCTTGGAGCTGTCAAAGTCGTTAGATGATTGAATTCGGCGCCCTGTTTAACTCCTCAGAACCCTGCCGACGCGACGTCTCTTTAAATACGCACTTGTATTGTCTGCACAGTTAAGTATGTCTTATTATTCGTTAAGTTGGTATGTTATTTTAAATTGTAATATTTTGACGCTGACAGGCGCATGGTTAGAAAATTCGGGTTGTCTGTATAAACATTCTATAACGCATTACACTTCAGGAGGTGCATACTATCTGGTAGTACTTGCTACAGAACTATTGTTCTTGCGTGCAGCTGCCCGCTTTAACCAAGAACTTGCTCAGAAACTTAGTACCTTGTACTGTAACTACTGGAAGGCACAGAAGTTTCATTATAAACTGTGGTTTGTCTTACTATTTACCCTAGGACTAGGTTCTTACCTGGCTTTAGTTTTCTCAGCAAAATTAGCTCGGTGTGTAATTGAAATGGCGTTACAGCTGTCTAAATGTAGATTTATGACAAAATGCTATTGTTAAATCAATTTTTAGCTTAGCATTGATTGATTGATTTGATTTTTAGCTTTCTTAACATATTTAAATATTCGATTCGATTTAATAAAGCAAATTTTAGTGCACAATAAGGAACTGCAGTGCTATTCTGTATATTAGGTCTTTACCTATGAAATTGCCGTTCTGCAGTACTGGCCATTTCAAATCAAAATAATTTTTGTTTGGCTAAGAATTCTAATTTCAAATTAATTTTATTTTAAAAACATGGATTTTTTTTTCCAAAAGTAGTCATTTGTTTATTGATTAGTGTTACATTTTCATCGCATTTCAATCTTTTTCGTCATCATGGATACGTTAAAAATTCGAGTAATTATGGAATATGAGTACCGTCGTGGCAGCAACGCGGCACAAGCGGCACGCAACATCAACGACGTTTACGGAGCTAACACTACAAACCAACGCACCACTTGTTATTGGTTTGCTCGCTTCCGTTCTGGAAATTTCGACCTGAAAAATGAACCTCGCGGTCGTCCGAAGACTTTGGTCGACAATGACAAATTAAAGGCGATTGTGGAAGCTGATGATACACAATCTACGGCTGAATTAGCAGCAGCTTTCGAAGTTAGCGTCAAAACAATATTGGTCCATTTGCGTCAAATTGGCAAGGTAAAAAAGCTTGACAAATGTGTGCCCCACGAACTCAATGATCGCCAGCGCGAAGTACCTACGCGTCGAGACGTGCCTTGCACTGCTCAACAGACACACAAATGAAGGAATTTTGAACCGCATTGTTACCTGCGATGAAAAATGGATTCTGTTTGATAACCGCAAGCGCTCAGCAAGTTGGTTGGATCCTGGTTCAGCACCTAAACAATGCCCTAAACGAAAACTTACCCCTAGAAAAGTGATGGTCACTGTTTGGTGGTCTAGCGCCGGTGTGATTCATCACAGCTTCTTACCAAACGGGGTGAGCATTACTTCAGATGTGTACTGTGAAGAACTGAACACAATGATGGAGAAGCTGGCACATCTCCAACCAGCATTGGTCAATCGCTCGTCTCCGCTGCTCCTGCACGACAACGCGCGACCTCATACTGCACAGTTGACGGTCTCCAAGTTGCAAGAACTGGGGTTGGAAGCTCTCCGTCATCCGCCCTACTTACCAGACCTTGCGCCTACAGACTACTACTTTTTCCAGAATTTGGATAACTTCTTGGCGGGAAAAAAATTCAATACCCGAGAGGCAGTACAAAATGCCTTTGAAGAATTTGTTGCCTCCCGTCCAGCTGATTTCTTTAAGAAGGGCATAAATAAACTGCCACTGCGTTGGCAAAGATGCATTGATTGCATGGGTGATTACTTCGATTAATACAAATAAAAAATGCATGAAAAAAATTCGTTTCAATTTTTTCATACAAAACGGCAATTTCATAGGTAAAGACCTATTATATCTCACCGTGAAAACTTAGGTGAAGTGAGCGTGGAGTGAGCTGTCAATACTGTCAATCCCTAGCATCAGTAGTGCTATTCTGTAAACATCTCACCGTGATAACTCAGGTGAAGTGAGCGTGCAGTGAGCCGTCATCCCACCTGATGCTAGGGGTTGACACTATTGACAGCTCACTTTAAGATCACTTCACTCATGTTTTCACGGTGAGATATTTACAGAATAGCACTACAGGTAGAATGACAACTCACTTCACTTAGGTTTTCACGGTGAGATTTGCACAGAATAGAATAATAGGTAACAGCCGCACGGGTCGATCCATCAGGTTAAGCTACGCTTGCCGGGGTTGTCCGTGGATGGGTGACCATCTTTACATATCGAGACTCCTCCGTGCCTCGGAAAGCACGTTAAGCCGTTGGTCCCGGCTGTCATTCGTGGATCTTTGACAGTCGTTACGGGTCGTCAGAAGCCCGAAAGTCTGACAACCAGTCTTACCAAGGGGTATCGTATTACCCAGTAACTGGGTTGTGGAGGTCAGATAGGCAGTCGCTCCACGGGAGGCGGCCAACTTGGCCTCGGCGGGCGGATCCTTGGTGGCAGGGAGGATCCGCCGCCTGGGTTTGACGGTCGCGCTGCACAAGACCGAGGCCGTGTTTTTCCGCGGACCTCGGCAGCGCCCCCCACCTGACGCCCACATCTTCGTGGAGGGCGTCAGGATCGAGGTCAAGGCCCAGATGAAATATCTGGGCCTCGTACTCGACAGCAGGTGGCGCTTCGGCCCGCATTTCAGCGGGCTGTCGTCGCGCCTGCTGAAGACTGCAGGGGCGCTCTCGTGGCTGCTGCCCAACTCGGGCGGGCCCAGCGCGCGATGCCGGCAGCTCTACGCCGGCATTTTGAGGAGCATGGCCCTCTACGGTGCCCCCATCTGGGAAGACTCCCTCCGAAGGAGGGAGAACACAGCCGCATTGCGGGCGCCTCAGAGGGCCATAGCCCAGCGGGTCGCGCGGGCCTACCGGACGGTGGGTTTTGCGGCGGCCTGTGCTCTGGCCGGCACCCCCCCTTGGGAACTCGAGGCGTGGGTGCTCGCCAGAGTATATGAGTGGACGGCGGGGCGGAGGGCGAGAGGAGAACGCCCGGCCCCGGAAGAGCGCGAGGCCCTCCAACGGGAGTCGCGAGACGCCATCGTCGTCCACTGGACGGGAGAACTCGCCACTGCAGTCTTTGGCCGCCGGACCCTCGATGCGCTCGGGCCAGTGCTGCGAGACTGGCTCGAGCGGTCGCACGGGTTCCTCTCCTTCCGTCTGACGCAGGTGCTGTCCGGACACGGCTGTTTCGGGTCGTACCTGCACCGAATCGGACGGGAGGAGACGCCGTCGTGCCACGGTTGCGGCGCGGCGGAGGACACGGCGCAGCACACCCTCGGGTCGTGCCCGTCGTGGTCCGAGACGCGCCGCGATCTGGTCGCGGTGATAGGACCGGACCTCTCGCTCCCCGGCGTGGTTAACGCCATGCTGGTGGATGAGAGGTCCTGGGCGGCGGTCGCCTCCTTCTGCGAACACGTCATGTCCCAGAAGGAGGCGGCGGAGAGGGCGCGGGAGGATGATCCTCACGCGGCGCCGCTCCGAAGGCGGAGGAGGGGTCGAAGAAGACGTGAGTTTGATACTCATCTCCGACTCCTCCCAGGTGGAGGCCAGCAGGCAACGGGTGCGGGGGCACCCTTGCCTGTATCGCACGGACCTCCACCAGTGCCGGACGGGAATGGTCAGGTGCTCCCGGCCATTCCCGTAGCCCCTCAACCTGCTGGGGGGCAAGCGGGGCCCGTCAGTTAGGCGGGCATGCGCCGGGAGGGTTGTGGATGTAAAGGCTGAGCCAGTTTCCCATGACCCTCCCGTCACGGCGATGCGGGAGCGCCGCTGGGTCGTTTAGTGGGTATACCGGATTTACCGGGGAGTCCCACATACCCCACCCGTCCCCCGACGGGTGGGCATGCGTAATGCATTTTTCCCAGCGTCAACAAAAAAAAAAAAAGGCAGTCGCTCCATGTAAAATACTGGTATTCAGCTGCATCCGGTTAGACTGGAAGCCGACCTCAACATAGTTGGGAAAAGGCTAGGCAGATTGATACGTGAAAATAAAACGAAATACGATACGATTGAAATGTATAGCTTGATGTGTAGCCGTGTGTACCTATACCTAATTATGTATCAACATATCTGTTAGTAATATCCATTATCCGGCTTTCAGTATGGATAGGTAACAGTTTCCAAAGGAGTATTAAAGTTACTGGTTTCCACAAGACCGGTTACCAGTCTCGTAAAATTTACGACAGCTAAAATCATCCAATCAATATATAACTGACCTAATTTCAGTAGGTATTAGACTTGCAAAGACCCGATATAGCATTTATCCAGCTTCTTGCACCGAACACCGTTGGCGCTTCTCAGTCGCAAGTTCGATTCCCACACTAAATAAATACAGGCTGTAAGTGTAAACAGTGGCAACCTTTTAAGGGGTCATTGTACTCATCATTTTGAACAACTTTTACTATGGGACCAAACCTGAAATCGCCAAAAAAATCAGCTGTTCAGTACATTTATGTTTGGATAATTCGTCAAAATGTAAGGAACAGCTGATTTTTATTTCACGATTTCAGGTTTGGTCCCATAGTAAAAGAAGTTCCTAATGATGAGCACAATGACCCCTTAAAAGATTGCCACTGTTTACACTTACACCCTGTATTTGTATGGACTAGGTACCATAGTAATTTGTTCTAGGTTCGACTGATTTTGTATGTTAGTTTCTGCCATAACTGAAATTAATTGGTTTAGCAATCTGACTGAGACTGATTCTGCAACCCTAGTAACGATTGCTCACCAGCTTTAGTGGCTTGATCAAAGTGTACTTACTATACTCCATTTACAATAAGATTACAGTCCGTTCAACCGATTTTGACTTCTATTCCGTAGGTTTAAGGATGGCATTAAAGGCAAAAAAGTGGTTACAATACCAACTGTTTACTGCAGCTGCCATTTATCATGCCACCAACGCAATAAAAGTCAAAATCGGTTGGACGGACTGTAAAAAGGTTTGTTTATATGTCTAATGTTATTGTAAATGGAGTGTAGAATATGTGCAACCGATTTTGACTTCTATTCCGTAGGTTTAAGGATGCCATTAAAGGCAAAAAAGTGATCACAATACCAACTGTTTACTGCAGCTGCCATTTATCATGCCACCAACGCAATAAAAATCAAAATCGGTTGGACGGACTGTAAAAAGGTTTGTTTATATGTCTAATGTTATTGTAAATGGAGTGTAGAATATGTGCAACCGATTTTGACTTCTATTCCGTAGGTTTAAGGATGCCATTAAAGGCAAAAAAGTGATCACAATACCAACTGTTTACTGCAGCTGCCATTTATCATGCCACCAACGCAATAAAAGTCAAAATTGGTTGGACGGACTGTAAAAAAGGTTTTTTTATATGTCTAATTTTATTGTAAATGGAGTGTAGAATATTTGAAGTTCATAACATCGCTCCCGTTCCTTTAACAAAAAAAAAAAAATGTCTTTCCAGCGGCCTGCTTAGATGATAAATTCATAGGTATCTTTTAACCAGAAAATTTCTTTTCAGCGGCCTGTCCCGATGGTGAATATAATCCGGGCCCCAACTGCGGTCTGGAGCCTTCCTGTTCAACGAAGAGCTCCCATGCATATCCGAAGCATACCTGCGATTGTTGGTGCATACCTGGCACTTATAGGAGACTGGATACCGACGCCTGTGTGGAGATAAGCAATTGTTATGATTAAATAATATTTTTAAATGAAACTTGTATGAGTTTGATTATTATTGTCATCACTGTGAGTATATTTTGGAAGATCTGAAGATCTGAGTGGCTCTCTGCAGTTGTTGTGACTACTGGGCATAGATAATAAAGTAGGAAGATATTTTTAGAGCCTGCACCCTAATTGCGTAACACATTATCAAACCGAGTTGGTTTCATTTTGACAGTTCAATAACATTCATTGCGTTATTTACGTTGTCGAGCAGACAAATTTTTCGAACATATGAAGCAATGGATTAGCAATTAGTTTCAAAATGATTCAAACTCCGATTGATAATGTGTTACGCAATTAGGGTGCTGTTTCACCACCTACGATTAAGTTCCTATTAACTTAGGTACTTGGCAGATAATCAATCTGCCTAGCCTTTTCCCAACTATGTTGGGGTCGGCTTCCAGTCTAACCGGATGCAGCTGAATACCAGTATTTTACATGGAGCGACTGCCTATCTGACCTCCACAACCCATTAACTGGGTAATACGATACCTCTTGGTAAGACTGGTTGTCAGACTTTCGGGCTTCTGACGACCCGTAACGACTGTCAAAGATCCACGAATGACAGCGGGGACCAACGGCTTAACGTGCTTTCCGAGGCACGGAGGAGCTCGATATGTAAAGATGGTCACCCATCCACGGACAACCCCGGCAAGCGTAGCTTAACCTGATGGATCGACCCGTGCGGCTGTCATTACTTAGCCACGAGCTCTTGCACTTAGCACGAGAGACTTAGCACGAGTAGGTACTTGGCAGATAATTTCAGACAAATTCTGTTCCATTTTTGAATTTAATTCGGTGAGTATTAGTGGCTATTCGGGCATCGTGAAATAAGCCCTTAGTGTTGAAACAAAAGGAATGTCTCGCTGGTGGTGGCGTGTGTGTTGGATCATTAAGTTCCCTTCAAAATGGTTGAGCTAATTGGTGCTGATCCATTTGTTCTCACATGTATATTTTCAACATGAACGATGTAACCAATATTTTATGAAAATATTTTTTTTGATTTAAAAGAGTGTCCGTGGAGTTTTTTGCCCGTTCTTCTCCATAGGGATCTACTACGCTTTGGAATGGGCAACTAGTTTCATCTTTCTGACTGACAGACCCATTGACAATTCATAAGTGCCTGTAATTGGTTTATTTGAAATAAATGCTTTATGTTTGAGTTGAATAACTGCGGTACGGTGAGACTTAATCATTCGAGAGTTGAAAACTAAGAAGTCTTACTTCAGTTCTAAAAGTTTCAGGCAGTAGCTTTATGTAAGTAGATACAGCTCTTTCAATTACTAGGTGGGTATCAGGTTTCATTTCCTTTGAGCTAAATGTAACATCAATTACTTAGGCAAATTAAAAGAAACATTTTCCTTTTAGAATCTATACAGGGTATATCAGAAAGGTGTTGTCAAACTTAAGGGTATGCTACCATCAAACTGAACAACTTTCTCCTTGGGACCAACATCGTAATCGAGAAAAAATTATCAGCCGTCCTATACATTTGGGTCGAGTAGTGGATTGAAGTTTTGTACGGGACAGCTGATAATTTTTTCTCGATTACGATGTTGGTCCCATGGAAGAAGTGGTTGACCACACTTTTCTGATAGGTACACCCTGTATAAGTATGCACCAATATATAGGTATGTAGGTGCTTACACTATGTAAGTAAGTACGACAAGAGCGTGTCCGGCAAAATAAGTTTAAAAAAACTTAGGCGTTTGAAAATGATAATAATACTGGTTCAGAATTTATACTAGCATGCTTTATTATTATCAATACTGTGTCCTCCATTGTCTCTAAACGCCTGCCATCTTTGAGGCATTTTACGACCTAGGTACATACATTCGCCGGGTTAGTGCAAATAACAACTAACCCAGGGAATTGTAGTTTTAAGTTTTTGCGTTTTGAAAGTTAGTGTTTCCTAATTATGTATTTAACAGAAGATTTGTTCTAGTCATTAAAATGTTGATTACCTGTTTAATTAGGTTTATAATAATGTATATAGCAGGCATAAAAACCAATTGTAATTTACAAAAAAGGCAAGTTTTTCTTAAAGATCCCCTCATTTAGTTGGTTTTAGCTGTGTATTGACAGAATTGCCATAACTCATGAAATAAAGAATAACGGTAGGTACCTACCTACCGGTAAGCTCAAAATTATTTATTTAATTGTGAATTGGTGTCATTCAGTCATTGGTATTTGTAGGCCTTCCAGTTTTTGAGAAAAAAGGGAAAAACCATAAAACTAGTTGCTTTTACCGCTCAAGTTATATGAAAAATAATACAAAAGTAGCATTTAGTAGTTTAACATCAATTAAAAACACATAATTACAGCTATTTTAGAGGAAAATAATGGTTAGATAGGTTACGATCAATGTTACGATAATGAAACAACGATTACGGTAGGAGAGCATGCCATTAATATTTTTATTAGACAGTGTACACATTTTTAAAAATAACTATGAAAAAAGCAATCAAGAGCCTCTAAATATTTCATCCTAATCTTCATCCGAAGAGTCAGATATTGAAGGCTCTGGTATGCGATCGATTTGTGAACTATCTGTCTTTATACTAATAATTTTTTTTCTTTAAATTTAAATTATTTGTGCGTCCAGTGATTTTTTCAACATTGAAATGAATTTTTCTACTAAAGAACCGCCTCCCGTATGAAACAACAATTCTATAAACCCTACAAGTAAGTATTATGAGTCATAATGCTTACATGTAGGGTTTATAGAATTCTTACTTTAAAATAAAACCTAAAGCAAATTTAACCTAGCTTTTGCCCAGTTTTTAGACTAAGCAATTGGAATGTAGGTACCTACATAATGTTCTTAACGCCAACCTATAACCTATAAAAAAGCAGCGAAAGTGCCTAATTGTTTGTTTGTAGGAACCAATTTTTTTTAGGTAGAACCGATTTTCGTAGGCACAGAAATATATAGCGTAAATGCTGGAGATGGATATAGGCTACCGCAGAAAATGTAAAGCCGAAATTCGGTACAGAATTAATTTCAATTCCACGCGAACGAAATCATAGAAGGCTAGTTACGGATAAATTAAAGATTTTAGGTACCTACTTTTCCTGTAATCTTGTGTTTTCTATGTCATTATTTTTTATTAATTTTAGTGGTTTCGATTATAGGGAAATTGAAACAAATGGGTAGGTACCTAATTTACTTACTGACGGTACATACTTACTAGATAGTAAGTACGTACTCAACATTCAACATTCCTCTCTTAACTTGGCAAATGAATTATGCTCATCCATTCTGAACATTTATTGGTACTTGAGTACTTTTAATTAATATTTTACCACAAAATTAGTTATACTAATCATCATCATTTAGGTACCTATATTCCCTAATACATTCAAATAAAAATTAATGTGCAGTAGTCGATAGGTAAAACAAGTTATCTTCGTAAACTTTTTTTTAGCAGTAGATATCTATATATTTATATTTTTGGATTTTTCTAGTACCTATAATTTTCCATTTTGTAGGGTAAGTTTGTTTCAATCCTCATTGTATAATGTAGGCGAGTCATGTCACTGATAAAATGTATTACACCCAGACATTATATTTTGGTCCTCAAAATATGTATTTTTTGGGTACTTTCTTATAATAGTCGTCTTTTTGCCTAAAAGTTGAAGAAAAGTGTTTAAGTTAGATGGTTTTTCATCTCATTTACTCCGAAACTAGCAGGCATATCGTTTAGTTTGTTTTACCAGTAGAAAGAGAATTATTTTTCGAGTATAATAGCATTTTTAACGTATTTTACAAAAAATCATGGGTTTGTTGGTATTTGCACTAACCCGGCGCATTGATGTATAAATTAGGAAGATAAGGTTAGCGCTCCTCGACGTAGACCGCATAAATTGTGTTAACACACACAATTGACCTTAGTCACAATCGAACGCGGCGCCGGCGTTTGTGTAAGTTAAGTAAAATTACCGTAATCGTCTAAATAAGCAGCAGCAATGCCTTCCTGTGTTTTCAAAATGTGCACAAATAGTTCAAAAACCAAAAACAAATTCCACGGGATTACTTTTCACTCTTGGCCGGTTTTTTCAAATAGTGATATTTTAGGTCGTTTTGGATGCAAGGACAGGAACACCTGCTCGTGGCGCGCCGCGAACACGGTACTCATGGCGACAGAAGTGCAGTGCTTTTTTCTGAAAACCTACTATGCGAAAGAACTCTACCTCCTTCTTACTACAATAAGTTATGCTTCGTTATATTAGTAAAAATTAAAATTACGCCGGTCACGCTATTGCCTTACAATATCAATCGATCAATTCAGCCCATTGCAGACCACTTCTGGACATAGGCCTCTCCCGGGCTGAGCCACAACACCCTGTTCTTCGCCTTCTGCATTCAGTCTGTCCCAGCCACTTTATAAGGTCGTCCGTTCATCTAGCTGGGGGGCGTCCCACACTATGCTTGCCGATACGCCGTCTTCACTCCAAGTCTTGTCTGCTCCACCCATACACACTCTTTGTACACACTGTGGGTACCTATTTATAGATTACTTACCTTTACTCCTTATAACACAATGACGTATTGCAAGCTGTGAAAAAGGTAAAAAAATTATAACATGAGAAACCAACTATTTCTTTATTTCACTGACCTACGCAATTATCTCATATTTTTTAACACAAACCAGAACATGCACTAGATTCATCACAAAAAATATTACTTCAAAATCCTTTGTGGTTTCTATACTGCCAGATATAATTAGCAACCAAACAAAAAAAAAAAGCGTGTTAAAAAAGAAACAATTGCCTCCTACTAAACAATGTCTATGACCGATTCGCAAAATAAAATTAAGTTAATGTTACATACCGTGACGGTTATAATCGTTAACGAGCTCATTTGAATGATTTATACTACAATGGCAAGATTTCCAATACGTACTGTATATTGTTTTTATTATCTGTTTCCTTAAGAACGTACGTTGCCAGTGTTTTTATGTAAAAACTAGCTGTTGGCTACGAATTCTTCTGCATGAACCTACGTGTACTTTGTATTACGGGATCAAAAGCAATCTGTCCTTCTCTGGGTATCCGTCAAACAAAACGATTAGTGGGGTAATTTCGTAACACACTTGCAGTATTAATGGCCGTTGCTAAGTAATAAGAGCCACACGGGTCGGATCAGGGCACACGGATCAGGTTAAGCTACGCTTGCCGCGGTTGGTCGGTGGACGGGTGACAATATTTACATATCGAGACTCGCTGGTCCCGGCTGCCATTCGTGGATCTTTGACAGTCATTACGGCTCGTCAGAAGCCCGAAAGTCTGACAACCAGACCTACCAGGAGTATCGTATTACCCAGTAACTCGATTGTGGAGGTCAGATAGGCAGTCGCTCCATGTAAAATACTGATACCTACTTATTCAGCTGCATCCGGTTAGACTGGAAGCAGACCCCAACATGGCAAAAGGCTAGGCAGATGATGATGACTTACCATATCAATGGCTTTCATTTTGACAGTTCAACAACATTCATTGTGTTATTTACGTTGTTGAGCAGACAAATTTTTCGAACTTATGAAGCAATGGATTAGCAATATGCTTCAAAATCATTCTGATTGTGATAGAAAGTCTGAAACACCCCTTGAGTGTCGCATGATACCGCAAAGGTTCATGTCAATGAGTGCTTGAATGCCAACCGAACCCGATAGGTTCACAACTACCTACTGTAAGCCCGCGGTCGCCATTGGATGATGGTATTTTACGTCGAGTCGTTTTTACTTTTTCCATGACACCAACATCGTAATCGCGAAAAAATAATCAGCCGTCCCATACATTTACGTCGAGTAGTAGTCGAGTAGTCTATGGGACAGTTGAAAATTTTTTCGCGATTACGATGTTGGTCCCATGGAGAAAGTTGTTCGGTTTGATGTTCTGTATCACACCCTGAAATTTGACGAGGATGCAAAACGACACGTTGTATATTAAATATTTTTTATCTGTGTATTTCAAACGCTTTTGAACTTATGCGGTATCATCGATACTCAAGGGGTGAAGCGTGAAAAGGTTACAGACAGATATACAGGGTCAAATTAAATTAGCTAGCAAAACTCCGCAGAAGTGATGGGAATCAATATTTAAACATGATAAAGCAATAAGTAAATTAATTTGATGTTTTTTTTGGGCCAGGAGCCGCAGTGTAGTTGAAATATCAGTTTAAAAAAACAATTTTTTTTTGTGTAATCTTCACAGACGTGATGGGTGGTATATCTAAACATAAACCATAAAACAAAAAAAAAAACAGATTTCTTAACTCATAGTCAAGTAACAAAAGTAACAGCGGTCGTTGACCCTAAAAAAAATCATCAAAGGTTTTTATTTTTATTTGTCGTGTTTAGATATCGATAGTAATAACAGCCGCACGGGTCGGTCCATCAGGTTAAGCTACGCTTGCCGGAGTTGGTCAGTGGATGGGTGACCATTCTTTACATACCGAGACTCCTCCGTGCCTCGGAAAGCCGTTGGTCCCGGCTGTCATTTGTGGATCTTTGACTTTGACAGTCGTTACGAGTCGTCAGAAGCCCGAAAGTCTGACGACCAGCCTTACCAACGGGTATCGTATTACGCCAGTTACTGGGTTGTGGACGTCAGATAGGCAGTCGCTCCATGTAAAATACTGGTATTCAGCTGCATCCGGTTAGACTGGAAGCCGACCCCAACATAGTTGGGAAAAGGCTAGGCAGATTGATACGTGTGCGGAGTTTCCCTAGCTAATTTAATTTGACCCTGTATAGAGTTAATTTCATATTTTTATTAGTATGAATTATAACGCGCTGTATATGGCCTGGCCTGAGACTGTATAGGTAGGTAAACGTGCGCGTTAATAACATACTAAAAGTATAAGTACCTAATATACGCGTGTATACTTCTATTGTGAAGTTACGTTCGCATACATCACGTGCGAATCCTGTTTGCGTCAATCAGTATCATTTAATCGCTCGGAGTTAAATCGTTTTAAAATTAGTTTTCTGTCTATGACGGCAAGTTTTGTCTCCATGCGGTTGTCTCTTGCCAGTAGTTTTGCTTTATCAATATATGAATAGTTTGACAATTTATTTGATGATAGTCTTATTAAATGGTCCCAATTTGGTGACATTTTAACGTGTGCGTCATTTGTTTACTAGATAATAATCAAAGTTAATAAATCGACCAATGAATGTGACCTAAGCCAATAATAACAAATTGTTCAGCAGCTCTAAAATGCTGCTAGTATCAGAGATATGTAATTTGTATGAGCTAGTTGTACAAATTAGTGGCACAGATAATTAAGGTGAAGAAGTTATTTAAACAGTGATGTGTTGTGATAAACTGCATTCGTGTTTGTGTGAGTGTACCGTCAACATGAAACTCTGGACGATTGTATTGTTTGTGTCTGTTATTAGTTTCCATCTTTCGATCGGTGAGTAGGTTTTAATAATTATTATGTCTGTGTAATTTATGCAAAGGTTTTACTCGAGTAGCTAGGTATTCTAAAGTTATCTAAGTAGCTTTATTATATAGTTTTGATTATTGATAGCATTTGTTTTATTAATTAAAGTTTTTTTAATTATTCAGTGGTAACGGCCCCGACAGTTTCGCTACAATCGGTTAAAAAGTTTCCCCCGACAAGGGGTCCCTTTTTAATTTTTGATACTAGGCCCCTTTATGATTAACTACGCCACTTTTTGTGTCCCAGCTGTGGGAACGCTATAGACTGCTAATAATAATAAAAAAAAAACATAAACATTATCGATCTCTGTTTTGTTGTAACCTGTGTCTGTAAAAGGTAGAGCAGAGTCAGACAATGATGTTATGTTGAATAATTAGATAGGTATTAACATTATTTTTAACCGACTTCAAAAAGGAGGAGGTTCTCAATTCGTCGGATTTTTTTTTTTTATGTATGTTCCCCGATTACTCGAAGATGGCTGGACCGATTTGGATTTTTTTTTGTTTTGCTCGAGACTGTATACATCACAGTTGGTCCCATATAAAATTGATTAACTTTGCTTAGGTAGTTTTTGAGTTAGCTTCAATAATACGTATTTTTTCCCCAACTTTTTTACAAAAAAATACAACTTACTTCCAAAAACAACACTACAAAGTGAAAAATAACTTTAATTTCGGAAGTCGGTGACAAAAAACGAAAATACATTTAACTAGACACTGACTTCCGAAATTAAAGTTATTTTTCACTTTGTAGTGTTGTTTTTGGAAGTCGGTTGTATTTTTTTGTAAAAAAGTTTTTTATAGGTACACTTCACAAGTAACTCTTTTCTGACAACAAATTTTATCTATAATTATTAAGAGCTTGAAGACCCTCACTTTCGGGCAACGGTACCTACACTACAAATTACTCTCATTACTACTCTGACTCTCACTATTAATTTGATTCAATTTTATTTTGTAAATATAAGAACGTTGGAGGCCTTTCAGACTCATATATGTTTTGATTTGCTATTTTGACTTATTGACAGGCCTAACACATATTTGAAAACATTGTTTAAGCCAATTATAGAAGTGTGCCTAACCGTGGTTTTTTGCCAGCTCTTCTCCATTGGAAACTATCAATTGGAACTGTGCACCTAGGTTCTGACGTTTTATAATTTAAAAGTTATAAGCTGTTGAGTTTCCTAATAAATAAATAAATAAAAGAGTGTCCATGGAGTTTCTTGCCCGTTCTTCTCCTTAAGTACCTACTAATTTGCTTTGGAATGGGCAACTGCTTCATATTTCTGACCGACCGAACGGTTTAATTTAAGTAAATAAATGCTTTGAGTTTGAGTTCTAAATAAGTGCCCATGTAGGTTTATGTGAAATAAAATATTTTGATTTAATTTGACACCTCTTGCATATCGAACACTTATGGTGTTAACCAACTGCCTGACCAAATATTGTATTCGTTCACAAGAGATATTTCTTCAACATTTTTCAACCTGGACTGCTTCGTAAGATTAGTGGTCGCAAGCGCTGCTGCTGAGCAAGAGGTTCTGGGTTCGAATCCCGGGTCGGGCAAAGTGTTATTGGATTTTTCCATCTGGAATCTCTCAGTAGCAGGTGGTAGCAGCCCGGAGCCTGGATCCGAGCCCGGTTGATGGTAATAGGCTGGCCCCCTACTAAGTACATGGGACTTAACCATAATGGGGGAAATGTGGGTGTACAGCCCTGCCCAACCTTACCTTACCAAATTTACCTTTTTCAGCGGAGTGTCCACCTGGGCAATACAACCCGGGTCCCGACTGCGCCTTCGAGGTCATCTGCGGTCTACCCAGCGCCCATAGCGGCAGGAAACACTACTGCGACTGCTGGTGTAACCCAGGCACTGTGAGGAATTCCATCACCAACGAATGTGTGGAAAAATGTCCAGACATAGTGGTGGGTCCGCTAGGACCTGAGTTGAGTGATGAGCGATGATTGTTAAGTTTATAAGTTATTTAAATATGTGAAGTAAGTGTTGTGTTTTAATTATGGTTACCTGCATCTACAATTCTACATTATACCTAGTTGTTTTCTAAGGTATGATACTATAAGGTTGACTGGTAGAAAATGAGGCCTTAAGCTCGCCTTTGTACGGTATTTTTTTTTCTTGTGCATAAAGTTTTAATAAATAAATAAATTTAAGGCGCGACACAAAACCATCGCGTGTCGCGCGACAAGCGGTGCCTCGGTGTCGCGTCCGATTCGCGTCGTCTATCGCGCCTGTTTGAAGGAGCCTTTAGCTGTGCATTAGCATACATGTTGGTAAAAACTGGGGAATTCCTAAGTGGTGATGTTTGTTGAAGAAAATAGAAGTTACGATTATGTAGGTATTAGTTAGGCGTGTTACACACTTATTAACCGACGAAAAAAAAAGGAGGAGGTTCTCAATTCGACACGTATGTTTTTTTTTTTTTATGTATGACCACGCATAGCTTTTTACAGAGTCGTCCGATTTGAAAAAAAATTGTTTTATTCGAGAGGGTATACATCAAAGTTGGTCCCATATAAAATTGATTACCTTTGCTTGGGTAGTTTTTCAGTTAGCTTCAATAATACGTATTTTTTCCCCACTTTTATATGGAAGATGTTCTAGTTTGTTTTGCAGGTAGTGGTATTAGAATTTGTGTGGGGTAGGTACCACAACTAAAAAGTGAAAAATAAAAACTTTTTTACAAAAAAATACAACCGACTTCCAAAAACAACACTACAAAGTGAAAAATAACTTTAATTTCGGAAGTCGGTGGCAAAAAACGAAAATACATTTAACCAGACACCGACTTCCGAAATTAAAGTTATTTTTCAGTTTGTAGTGTTGTTTTTGGAAGTCGGTTGTATTTTTTTGTAAAAAAGTTTTGATTATTCGGTCGAAACATTCTATTCGGCAGTATTTGTTGATCATAAAAGCCAACTTGAAGCAATTAGGTACCTCCAACATTATTATATTCAACTAGCTTCTGCCTGCGACTTCGTTAGCATGAAATTTCTTGCCCCCCGACCCACTCCGTCGCATCGCATCACCTGATCACGCTATTACTTCGTTTTCGCTTAGCGTTGTTTCTGACTATTTTCTTTTTGCTCGGCTCCTAAAGGTCCTAGCGTGATGTTAAATAGGCTATAGGCTTCCTTAATATTTGGGCTATAAAATGCAAAAAGATTTTTTTAAATCCGACCAGTAGTTCCAGAGAATAAAGGCGCGTTCAAACATACAAGCTCTTCAGCTTTATTATAAGGCCGCCCTGAGAACAAGTGTGTATTACGCCTTACATGCGATGGAAAACTGGGCGTTAAAGTAGAGCCTAAGATAGACTACAGACCCAGCTATTGTTGTGCTCCAAAAAGGCTAATCACAGTGACCAAAGGAGCTGCTACTGCTACCTACTGCCAATTATACTAACTAAGAGGAAGAAAACAATGTTTGAAAAATAACCTGCAGTCCTATATTGACAGCAGTGGTGGCCCAGTGGTGGTTTATTACAAGTTCAGGTCGCAGGTTTGAATCCAGACAGGCGCTTTACTTTGTGTAAATTATTTCAGCACCACTGCTCTGAAAACGGTGAAGGATAACATCGTGAGGAAACCGGCATGTCCTAGAACCAAAAATTCGAAGACTTGTGACATATACCAACCCGTACTGGGCCCGCGTGGTGGATAACGGTCTGTTCCCTCTCACCGAGAGGAGGCCTGTGTCACTGTGTCCCAGTAGTGGGAGCATTATAGTTTGATATGCCTTTAATTGACGTCTTCGAAGAACATGATTTGTAGAAATGAGGTCAATTCGATTTATATTCTTATCTTTGACCTAAATATGTAGGTATAAATTTATTGTCAGAAATTATTATTTATTTTTACGGACTGATATCTACTAATGTCACGTCAATAAATAACTCGTGTCAGTATATTGCTGCGTAATTAATTCTTATTTAGTGCACGTAAATATACCCAAACAGGTCACCCTACTATGAAGGAGGGAAACGCCTGCGCATCTATCTTTCCAAACGTCAACTTGGCAGATTCTATAGCAACTATCAGTTGGCGATCAAACTATAGCAGAGCTATTAGCTGCTTGCATCCTTTTTCCTCGAGTGGAAATTATTATCTATGGGTACTATGTAATCTATCTACAAGCTGTAACATAAATAACGTACAACCTCTTTAGGGGTCACTACTCATCATTATGAACAACTTTTACTATGGGACCAAACCTGAAATCGCGAAAAAAAAATCAGCTGTTCAGTACATTTTTATCAACAACAAGCTCGTCAAAATGTAGGGAGCAGCTGATTTTTTTTTCGCGATTTCAGGTTTGGTCCCATAGTAAAAGTTGTTCATAATGATGAGTACAGTGAGGAAAATGTCGTGAGGAAAGTTTTGAGTATGAATGTCGATGGCTATAAGAGTAGAGGAAGACCAAAGAAACGATGGATGGATTGTGTGAAAGATGACATGGCTAGAAAGGGGGTGACTACCGAGATGACGAGTAATAGAGAAGTATGGAAAAAAAGGACATGTTGCGCCGACCCCAAATAGATTGGGATAAGGGCAGCAGAAAATGATGAGTACAGTGACCCCAGGTACAGGTTGTGCGTTATCTAAGTTACACCGTGTAGGTATACTAATTATAAAGCTGAAGAGTTTGTTTTTTTGTTTGTTTGTATGTCTGAACGCGCTAATCTCTGGAACTACCCGTCGGAATTGAAAAAATACTTTTGCAATTGATGGCCCAATTCTTAAAGAAGGCTAATTAATATTACGCTAGGACACTAGGACACTTGACACCGAGCAAAAAGAAAAAGAGTCAGACAGAACTCTAAGCGAAAACGAATGTATAGCGCGGGCAGATAATGCGATGCGAGACGCCGGGGTGGGTCGAGGGAACAAGAAATTTCACGTAGTATTATTATAAAGTGGTAGAATTTGTGAGTTTGTACGCAGGGGGTAACCTTCTATCTGGAACTATACTAATACGATTACGAAAATTCTTTCACTAATGGGAAGATACATTATCATAGAATATGTAAAAAAAAACTGTCAAGAGCAAGTTGGACTTGCGCACTGAGGGTTCCGTTCCGATTTCTGAAAAAGTGTGCTATTTAGAAGACATCGTTTTATTTTTCCTGTAATCTTTATTATAAACTTCTATCACATAAAATAATATCAGATTTTTCTCTATGCAAATTCGGAGATAAGGGGGAACGGTATATTTTTTTTTACATTTTTCATCAAAAGTCGAAAACTATGCGGCTTAAATAATAGAAAAAAAAAATATTTGCGAATTGTGCAAACAAGCGCTCTTTCATTATGATACCTCACATGCCCTAGTAGCCCCACTCCGAATTTTAAAGGCCCCCTTCAGTCCCTGTCGCAAATAAAAAAAAGTTTTATTACTTCTTTCTTATTTTCAAAATAGTTGGGTAGACGTCATCTAAAACTGTTCCTAATTTCAAATTGATAGCATTAGTATTTCTTGAGATATTCAGATGTGACAGATGGACAGACAGAGAGATAGACGTTTTTACCATTTTGATACGGAACCCTAAAAGTAAGTATTTTATGTCATGCGAACGAGGTCGCGGACAGAAGCTAGTGTTATCTACGTAGTGTAGCTGCTGCTGCTGGCGCTAGGTATTCATTAGTTAGGTTGTCTTGAAGTAAATAACTCGTTAGTTTGAGTACTTTACAAAGCAGAGGGTAAGCTCAAACTCAAAACATTTATCTATATAAATAAAAAGAGAAGTCCTGACTGACTGATTGACTGACTCATCAACG
Organism: Cosmia pyralina; assembly: GCA_946251885.1. NCBI lineage: Eukaryota > Metazoa > Arthropoda > Insecta > Lepidoptera > Noctuidae > Cosmia > Cosmia pyralina. The sequence goes on from OX276344.1 coordinate 21,853,666, forward strand.
CCCAGCCCAAACCCTTGGACCTAGAAAGCTGAAATTTCTGCTGAACAAGGAACGAATTCCTGGTAGTACGTTACCGTGGGTTACTTTCTGACATCCACGCGGGCGAAGCCGCTGGCAAAAGCTAGTTTCAAATAAACCAATTAAAGGCACTTTTGAATTTTATTGTCAAGCGTTACCGACCCCTTGACAATAAAATTGAAAAGTGTCAGAAAGATGAAGTTTTCTCATTCCAAAGCGTAAGTAGGTTCCTATGGAGAACGGGCAAGAAACTCCACGGACACTCTTTTAACCGACAAAAAAAAAGGAGGAGGTTCTCAATTCGACACGTATGTTTTTAAATCAAAATATTGGTTACATCATTCGTGTTGAAAATATACATGTGGGAACAATGTAGAAGGACGTGCACGTTAAAAGGGTCCGTAATAAAAAGATAATAACTAAAAACACTAAATTAAAATTAAAATAAGCCGTGGCAGCCAAGAGATGACCGAAGTAAGGTCAGATAAACATCTTTCTCATAAAATTGATAGTTTTTTTTTTATGCATAACCTAAGTACCTACTTACCTAGTAGTTACACAGCCAACGTAATCATTCAAGTTAAGGACGCTGTTACAAATGGGTAGTCAAATCATTACTTTTTTCACAAAAGTATGTTTAATAAATAAAATCCTTTGCATTCTTAAAATGTTTTTTGGCCGAATTGTTGACAGATGTGCATGGTACGATTCTGAACTATAAATATAATTTTAGATAAGTATAGTTTCTCAATAAATGTACCGAAGTAAAGATTTTCATTCCGGTACATTTATTGAGAAAATGTACCTATCTAAAATTATATTTATAGTTCAGAATCATACCATGCACATCTATCAACAATTTGGGCAAAAAACATTTTAAGAATGCAAAGCATTTTATTTAATAAACATACTTTTGTGTAAAAAAGTAATGATTTGGCTACCCATTTGTAACAGCGTCCTTAAACAATATTCCTACTAAGTATACGTCAAAGTCATCAATAACAATTTAGTTTCTATTCTATAATAGTTCTTGCAACTCCATTCAAAAGTCGATCAACTCCTATCAAGATAGATCAAACGAAATTGGTTTGGAATTGACCAATTATTGAGACACACCTATACGTAATTGCTCTATCACAAGGGTGCAAAATGTTTCATTATGAAAATGTTAGGCTTTTTATTAGCAGTTTTTATTACAAGCTGAAGAGGCTCATGGCTAAGTAATAAAAGCCGTACTAGCCGATCGAAGGTTAAGTCACGCTTGCCGCGGTCGTTTCGTGGATGGGTGACCATCTCATCATCATCTTACACGGGCCATTTTTTGAGCAATTATTGTTCGCAACACGTATGGACAAAGGATCATGGGCAAAAATATATGAAGCCTGGTACTCGGTCCAATAGCCATAATATATATATCATTGGAAAGGTCTTTTTACAAGGATTAATGATAACCGAGTCGCTTGTCTCCATTTGCTGTCGGAACGGAGTTATTTTGTGTTAAGTATTTTTTTTTTGTTTTTGTTTCATTTTGTTAAGATAATGGTGATATTATATAATTTTCTTCTATAGAATCCTGTGTTTGTTGATTAATAGATACTAAAATGAATAAACACTCAGGAATAAAAAAAAAATTGAAAAAGTAAGAAACGTTATTTATTTTTTTAAACATTATTATCAACAATAATGACATCGTTGAGGAACGCTGCAGGAGCAGTGAAACCTACATGTCTGGCATATCCTAGATACCAAACGATTGAAACTATATGAGCACAAGTGCCGATTGTTTGTCGTCCGGTCAAACACGTGCAGTAATAATTGCATAAAATGTTATGGATATTGGTTTCGTTTTCATTAACATTGTTTTTTACTAATACATAACAATAATAAGTTCTTGACCGTACGTGACGCGACTGTATGCGTCCGCGTAAAAGCCAGGCATCTTCGTTTATACCATATTCATTTAAATCTTGGAGTGCGCTTTCTCTATATACTTGTAGAATGTATAGTCCATTTGATAAATGCTCGCTGCAGTAGGATCGGGCTAGCTTCAGTTGATAGGTGCCCAATGAAAGTAAAATAATCTGTTCTTCCGTCAGTAGTGGGAAGTTCTGTATTTCGTGACTTTCTATTCTTTGAAAATCCGCTCTTCGGTTATTCAAATGTTTTCTTTCAACATAATCATAAAGTAGATTCGGGGAATCTATTTTCTCCCTGATTATGTTTAGGAAGGCCTCTGCGTGAATGTTGTCATCGATGGGTATGTGGAAGTTATTAAACATAGCTGCGGCGATTTTAAAATCAATGAACATTTTTGGTAGTGTTTTATTAAAATATTTTTGCCGCAAAAGCTTGAAATCTCGTTTGAACCTCCCGTTCACCACTTCCACTACCCACCGGCATAGTGTAACTGATCGAGCTTCATTACCTTGCTCAGTAGTTAGCTGTGTCTCCCATCTGTCTTTAGATGGTGGAACGTAGGATTCATATCCCCATGCTTCGATAGCATCTTAGCTGCCCCGGAAGCCGCGATCTAATATGAAGACATCGTTCGGTTGAAGAAAGCAATGCAATGGGTTTTCTCCATCATTCATTATATCGCTCATGATGTTCGCATCAGTCTTAGTGGCAGCGTATGGTCCCAAAACATCGATTATATAGCCATTGGAACACACAATTAAAAACGGCTTCAGCAAGTTCTGGAACTTATGCAGGCTATAAGATAGACGCTGGAACAAAAAGTTCGAGCTTTTATTGATATATATATAAGTCCCATCGCATATAACGATAGCTTTATTGTTTTCTTCATTGCCAAATAACCCTCTTGGTATAGTGAGGTTCTTTTCTAAAACGTCGTTTCTATTCATATGGTCCACTCCCAAGTGTAATATTACATATTCATTCATGAGGCATTCGCGCACAATAGTTAGTAAACGTTCCAGCTTTCTTCGTGACATATTAAATAACGTCGCTAGTCTTTCATCTGAGTCTCCGGTACGTAGTTTCGTCAGATATATGCCTAACGCAGTTCGAGGCTCCTTGCATCTCCCACTTAGTGAGGGTGTTTGTTCTAATATGGAATCAAACTGTTCGCATTTGCGTCCTGTCCAAAAGTACATATCCTCGTTGCTTAAAGCACCTCTTGTGTTGAAATCTAGCCTAGGTCCACGATTTAAAGCCATTCTCAACATGTCACAAACGTCGCTAAACTGTTGCGCATTGAAGTTATGTGTGACATTGCAGAATTGAGGCAGCTCTTCCCAAGCATTGCTCTCAAGGTGTTGTCCACATACTCTAGCACCGTCAGGAATATATAACTTATATTCACAGAAAATGTGAATCTTGATCGTCTCTGGTATTCGATGGCGGGTTGCGTTTTGGCAAGTGTTAAAGATACAATGCCCTGGAGTGTTTGGAGCTCGAGTGTAGTCTGGAACCTGAAGCTCTCGTACATTCTGTTCTACTTCTGGTATGACAGGTGGTCTTCCTACAACGTTGTCAATTCTCTGCCAACATCGGTGACACACACGTCGTGTGTTGTCGAACTCTACCTGAAAATGGTAGAATACGATCTTGCTGATGTTATGTTGTATTTTTATGAAAACATTTAAAACAATGCGGTATGTAGGTGTTCAGGTCTAAAGTCATGGCATACTTGTATTGTTTTCATATTTTAAGTAATGCAAGTAAAAATATATCTTATGTATAGCCGATGTGACGGCTTAGTGAATAGATAACAATAGCAAACACACAATAGGTGGTCAGAGAAGTGTTTTAATAAGAAGAACTATAAACGTGCGAACTGAGTCATAAAAGGATTAAAGGATTGTGAGAAAGCTGCACAAGTCATTACTGATATAAAGGGATGCCGCTCGGAAGCAGGTAGCTAGTACTGCACGTGTTTTTTTTTTCTATGAAGCGAACACCCTTAGCTACGGACCATACAGCCGCACTACATAGAAAATAAACACGTGCAGTTGGTAGTTTGCAGCTCGGTTCGGAAACGCACTTTTACACACAACACTAGAGTAGTTCAATAAGACCTGTAAGTGCGAGCAAGAGGTCCGATTAAAATGATTTAGGGCTCAATTCGCACGTTTGTAATAGCTCAGGTATAAAAATATAACAGACAATAATAATATAAACAAACCGCTTCTAAAAAGAAAAACTGAAGCTGGTGAAGTTCGAAATAGTTTAATGAAGTATGTACTAACCTCCAAAATGGCATGTTCTCGTATGTAAGCCACAAACTCGGGGTGCATTCTTGGAAGATCATCAGTTAAAACATGTTGTTGGTATCTAGCATGATGTAGGCCTCGCCGACACATCACACAGTTGCGATTTTCTTCCATAACGATGTTCCAAATCGATAAGCACTACAATAGTCCACAACACTAGCCAAGATAAACGTTTGTAGCGGGTAACAATGTCCAAAAGGGGCGCCGGGGTCAGTGATGAAAACGGTATAACAAAGTACTAGGTAGAATAAACAGCTGCGGAACGTCGTTTCACGCACAGAACGATACAACGACTAGTGAATGTCGCGGCACAAAAGGCTGTCCACTGGCACAGCGCACCACCTACCCCACCCCGCGGCTGGTTCCCTATCCCCGAGGTCTATAGTCACCGTTGTAACAAAAAACAGAAATGTTAAAAATAATACTACTTTTTTATGTAAAAAAACATATTTTCAAAAGTGTTCACCATTATCATATCATATCACGATATAATGCATGAATAGTAACACAATAGACGTATAAAAAAAAGAAGGACTCCGCGCCACGCATATCGAAAGTGAAGCACCGTACCGATCTATGTGTGCGTGATATGAGTACCTGCAAAGACGCCGTCGCTTGTGTCACGTAATGGCGTCCGGTTGGCATACTATGATGTAAATGTGTGCGTGAGGCGTGTTTGTACAAACGGTCCTGGCATACTTACTGTGCTTCACTTTCGATATGCGTGGCGCGGAGTCCTCCTTTTTTTATGAGTCTATGAGTAACACAATACATTTCTCGTTTTAAATAATGTTGTTTTACATTGTTTTTTTCGTATTTCAACCATGATAGGTATGTAATATTATCGTACTTGCAATTATGATATTAACTAAAACTGGAACTTTGGGGGCTTGCCGTGGTTTTCAGACAAGGATTTGGGACATGTCGCCATAGTAAATATTTTTCCTGATTAAAAGACCTATCCAATGACACCACAATGATTGCTATTGGAGCGAGTACCAAAATGCCCATTCTCCTTTGGAGAAATTTCTGGAGCAATCTGCAGCAATTTCAATAAAATGCGGCAATTGTTTTGGCAATATTTTAATGGCTCCATATTATTCCATATTGCTCAATGTCACCGACACGAATTGCCGAATATCCAGTGGGTATGGAAATTTAAGTCAATTTATTTTCCTATCTCGCTCGCTTTCGTGGGGAGAGCCGGAAATGTGACTGCACGTGGAGTGCATTTTCTTTACGTGCAATTTTCGTAATTAATTGGGCCAACTTTATTCAAAAGTAATTCAGAATGACTTGGGGACATTCGAGTAAAGTTTTTGAATATAATATCATCTAATTCACAACACAATGGAGATTGCTTCCGCCTTGCATTCGCACCCAAATACGTCTTTTCCTTTTCTTTTTTTTTTGCTTTTGACTCATGATAATAATATAAAAGCCGCCGCTGCAAGAGAAACGTCGTCCGTAGCGACGAGTTGCTCCATATTGCTCAATATTGTCGTTGCAAAACATTTTGTTGCCGTCAATTGCTTGATATTTTGTCACGTCACAATCGATCAGTATTGCTCATACTTGAGCAATTTTCATTGCCCGTGTAAGCGCACTTTGACATCATCGAGACCCCTCCGTGCCTCTTAAGGCACGTTAAGCTGTTGGTTCCGGCTGTCATTTCGTAGATCTTTGATAGCCATTACGGGTAGTCAGAAGCCGAAAAGACTGACAACCAGTCTTACCAACGGTCTTACCAGTAACTGGGTTGTGATGGTCAGATAGGCAGTCACTCCATGTAAAATACAATTATTCAGCTGCATCCCGTTAGATTGGAAGCCGACCCCAACACAGTTGGGAAAAGGCTAGGCAGATTTTTTTAAAATTACAAGCTGCCCAATTGTGTTACTAGGAACAGCTTAGTTGCATCATGTTGTTTGCAGGCGCTACGCAAATAGATCATAGAGGAAATCCACTATCACTGGGGTTGGCAAACGAATTGGTGACTGAAGTTTAATTTCTTAAAAGTATTAAAAGGATGCCTCCCAACATTTTATGAAAAAAAAAAAACAAAAAAAAATTGAGCCGAATTTATATAGGGTGTTTGGAAGCTGGATTCAAAGCCTTAATAATGGTGTGGTTGACACCTTTTAAAGCATTTTGTGCTATACTTACAGGTTATTTTTACAGTTAATTGCCAACAGTGATCCAGTTAAAGTTGGTATGGTATTTTATTTTTATTTTTGGTGGTTTGTATGATGTGTACCTAACATAATTCACCAAGTTCCAAATATCTGTGTTATTGAAAAAAGAATCAAGAAAAAAACTAAAAGAATGCAGTTAAAAATGAAAATTATCCTCACTCGCACATAGTTTAGCGCCATAGGAAAGAAAGAGATAGCACTATCTCCATAGGCACCTTGATCACCCCACCATAACATTCCTCATTCGTTTCCGTGCGCACGCGGCTACCGCACATAGTGAAAGAAGTTTTTTCGTTTTTCGGATTTTATTAGTTTCAAATAGTTCTAAAAACTTAAAAAATGCCAAAAAGGAAGTATGAAGAAACTAAAGAAAATAAATGGCGAAGGAAATTAAAGAAATATGAACAAAGAAGGTCCAAGAAAAGACGTCGTCATAGACGTGTGTCAATGGAAGGTATGTACATCATTTTAGTGGTGCAAAATACAAGGCCTAATAATTCTTTGTAAAATGGTACCTTAGATCTAACACGAGATGTTAGACGGTAGGTACATGAAACTTAGTCAGTACGAGATATTGACCTATTGTATTTTATTAGAGTTAATACGAGATATTAACCAAAAAATATCGTTCCAGAATATCTGGAATCGGACAGCGGTGCGTCTAAGGCTTCGTCTCCTCACCACTAACCTACGCCGACGGCTGCGGCGGCGGATGGCATACCCGCTGACTCAGCTAGGCCACTGGATGAGCCAGGCACCTATGCGCGCTCTACATCACCCGTGCCACCCGAACTTTCTACAACGGGGGGAAGTGTATCACAGCCAGCTGACCCCCAGGGTATGACAGCCCCGGTCGATGACGCTAATACGAATGGCGATAATGTTCCTCCTATCGCAGATCCCGAGCTCTTAAGGGCTTTAGGGGATTTCAAACCTGACTGCTTGCATGACTATCCGAAAGATCCTTAAGACCAACATACACACAAATATTTCATTTACACAACAGACTCATAGATATAATACCCGTAATCAAGACGACCTAGAAGTACCAAGAGTGAGAACCCTGTACGGCAGGAAAACTATACAGTATGAAGGGGTTCGGCTATACAATAAATTACCTAAAAAAGTAAGAGAGTGTACAAGCATACCAACATTTAAAAAAGCCTTAAGGAATTATATATTAGACACATGAAAACGTATGTGTCTAATATACACTTCTGGACACATCTTTTGGCCCACCTTGTATTTTCAGTTTCGTTTGGTCCTAGCTAAAATTTTATATTAGGTCGAGCAAAAAGTTTTTATGCAGTTTTGAACCTGGCACATTCACAATTTCATTCAATAGTCTTTTTTTGAATTTCGAACACAGAATTTAAAGAAACAAAAGACAATTTGGAGCCTGTTTGTTGATATCAAACAATCGAATACTAAGAAAACTTGGTTTTATTGGTTTACTTGGATTTAATTCTTGAAAAAGTGATTGATATCTTTGGTTTTGCAACAAACATTACTTATTCTTAACATTAAGGTGAGGTTCTATCAATAATCTATGGATACTTCACCTGAAGTCGCCGCCCAAGCTGTGGCACTTATTCAGGCCGGACACAGCCAAAGAAACGTGAGTGCTCAACTTAATTTAAGTCGATCTGCGGTCCGAAATGTTTATCGGAGGTACCTAGAGACTGGCGGCTTTGTTCGTCGCCAAGGAAGGCCACGATCTCGGGTCACAACTGAAAAGCAGGATCGATTCATCGTGACGACCAGCTTGAGAAATCGTCACCTTACCTCCATTGAGATACAAAACCAACTTCGCGACTTCCACAGAGTATCTGTGAGCGCTCGAACTGTTCGGAGAAGGTTAAAAGAACGCGATATGGTACCACACAAGCCAGCTAATGGCCCCAAACTAACGCGAGCCCACCGAACAGCGCGCCTTCATTTCGCACGCAGTCATTTAAATTGGACACAGCAAGATTGGAGCCGTGTACTCTTTTCTGATGAGTCTAAAATTGTGTTACATGGCAATGATGGAAGGAAGAAGGTCTACCGACGTAAGGGAGAGCGTTTCGCACAATGCTGCTTTGAAGAGAGGGTTGCTTATGGCGGTGGCTCATGGACTGTCTGGGGCGGTATATCCGCGAGCGGCAAAACTCAACTTGAGGTTGTTACAGGACCACGGCTGCCAACATTAAATGCTGAAAGGTACATTCGTGAGTGCTTAGAACCTCACGTGATACCATACGCGGACTATGTGGGCCCAAATTTCCTTTTTATGCATGATAATGCAAGAGCCCATGCGGCCGGCATCGTCAGGGAATATCTTCGGGATGTGAACATCACAGTTATGGACTGGCCAGCCAGAAGCCCAGACATGAACCCCATTGAGCACATGTGGGACGAGCTAAAAAGACGTGTTAGGGCTCGTCAGCCAGTTGCCCAGATGATGCAGGAGTTGAAAACTGCCATAGAAGAGGAATGGGAGATGATCCCTCAAAATTTCATAGAGCGGTTGATAAACTCTATGCCTAATCGTATGAGAGCTGTGGTAGATGCCCATGGAGGCAACACGCGTTATTAAATTAAACCTTTATTTAATAAAACATGTTTTTTATTCAAAAATCAATTGCCTTTAACAAGGCGCATATCCGACTTGTTAGGCGTAGCTCCATGTCGTATGGTATTCTGAATTCAAATTTAAAACAATACGATCGAAAAAGATGGTAAAATGTATCAGGTTTAAAACTGCATCAACAGTTTTTGTTCAATCTAGCAATCATATTTCGGTAGGGGCCATCGAAACCTAAACTCTAAGGTGGGCCAATAGATGTGTCCAGAAGTGTATAATTCCTGGAACTAGCTTGAACTGTTTTGTATTTTATTTTATTTAGATTTAAGTACAGTATTAGTACAATATTTTGTAAAACGAATCTAAGGTGTTCAGTTTCTTGGATGGCTTGAACGTCGTAATGTAAACTACAACCTATTGTTAATTTAGTTAAGTTTCTCTTTAAGTGAACTGTTATTTGTTCTTTGAGAAATAAATGTCTTTAAACCGAAACCGCCGATTGGGGTCCAGACATTGTAGCTGATATATCAAAACAATGGGATCCTATACTTAAAGATGGCCTTAAAAAAGAAACACGAGAGGAACTGATAAAAAAATACATATTTCCAAAAAACTGTCCCTTAATTAAATCACCAGTGCTAAATCCTGAAATTGCTGCAATGCTAAATGAGTCCGCAAAAAGTCGTGACGTAAAGATTCAGAAGAAGCAATCGCAAATGGGATGCGTCCTGGCTCTCTTAGGAAGAACGATGTCAGGTATATTGACCAAATCCAGTGACACTGCCGACATCCTTCGTCTTCTTACAAACGCGACAAAGCTTTTATCGGATTCTCATTACTTGGAGACTGAGACTAGAAGATCTCTTGTCACTCCAATGGTCGAAAAGACCTTCTTAGAGCCTTTTAAGGATAGAAAGAGAGACAGTCATCTTTTTGGTGAGAAATTAGGAGAATTTATTAAATCTTCACGTGGAATACAGAAGACAGGCAAGCTGATCCAGCCTGCAGCTCAAACGAGCACTTTAAACTACAAAGGCCCGCCGTCACGCCAGCCTTATCACCGCTTCGTTCGTGGGCAGCCGAGACGCGGCGGCGGGACCAAACCAGGATCGAACTACCGCCGCCGCGGAACAATGCAGGCGCCGGCGATGACCCGTGCTCCACGAGCGTCGTCCCCTCACCAGTACCCTGCATCACGCCACAAGCCAGCGGGAGCGGCCCCCACAACGAACGCGAAACAGTAACTTCTCAGGTATACTCTCATGCTGGTCGCTTAAGGTATTATATTGAAGCTTGGAAGAAGGTTACTGGTTACAAAACGATCCTTGAGACCATTTCTGGTTATAGAATTCCCTTTCTTAAGTATCCTGTACAACATACGGGTATGATTCCAAAATCATCTTTCTCGAAAGACGACAGGTTTTATATTAAACAAGAATTGAATCGTTTGTTGCAAGCAAATGTCATACGTAAATGTAATCCTACCCGCGATCATTTTGTATCTAGTATTTTTATCATTTCTAAAAGTAATGGTGAAAAACGTTTAATTCTAAATTTGAAAAAATTAAATTTTTTAAGATGGAAGATGTTAGGACAGCTGTCAAATTAATGACACTTAACTGCTTTATGGTTAACTTGGACTTGAAAGAAGCATACTTTTTGATGCCTATCCATGATGATCATGTAAAGTTTTTGAGATTTTATTTTGATAATTTTCTGTACGAATTTTTGGTTTTACGTTTTGGATTGAGCTCAGCTCCCTATACAAAACTTATGAAACCAGTTTCTACTTTTTTGCGATCTGTAGGTTTTAAATCAGTATTCTACTTAGATGACAGTTGTTATTTCGGATACAGTTATGAAGAATGCTTAAATAACATTAATGAAAGCATTTAGTGCCTAGTGAACTTAGGATTTGTAATAAACTATGCGAAGAGTTCACTGGTACCAAGTCAATGTTGTCAATTTTTAGGCTTAATTTTAAACTCTAAAAACATGACTAGAGTCATGTTTATCGCGTCTTTTCTTTAAAAGCTCCCTTTAAAGAAAAGACGCGACATCTTGTCACGTACCGAAATTATGCTAGTTACGATGAGAATCACTATTCGTGCTTTTGCTCGCTACCTAGGTACCCTGACAGGGACAGCTGCTTGCCCGGCCGTTGCGTACGGGTGGTTGTATACAAAATCTTTAGAGCGGACCAAATATCTAGCATTATTGGATAATGACGATTATGACAAGATGTTGACTGTTCCAAATAGTTTACGTGTTGATTTGACTTGGTGGAAGTCTTCAATTTTAAACACGAGTAACCCCATCAGACCAATGTTTGCATTAGAGATCTTTAGTGACGCATCTAGTATCGGCTGGGGTGCAGCCTCTGGGGGAGAAAGTATAGGCGGTTCGTGGACGGAAGACGAGCGCTCTCGTCATATTAACTATTTGGAACTCCTTGCAGCCTATTTTGGACTTAAATCAATCGCGAACAAGGTCACTAATTGTCACATACTCCTACGCATTGACAATACTACGGCGATCGCTTACATAAATAGAATGGGTGGAGTGCAATACCCACATCTCAATGAAATTGCTCGTAGAATATGGACGTGGTGTGAAGAACGGCAGATATTCCTTTTTGCTTCCTACATAGCGTCATCCTAGAACATTGAAGCAGACACAGAGTCAAGAAACATTGATATTGAGTGGGAATTGCACTCTACAGCTTTTGATACCATTGTTTCAAAATTTGGTAAACCTGAGATGGACATTTTTGCATCGAGAACGAATGCTAAATGTAAAAAATATATATCATGGAAGCGCGATCCCCATGCATACAACGTGGACGCTTTTACTATTAAATGGAATATGTTCTTTTATGCGTTTCCACCATTTTCACTCATTTTAAAGATTCTGCAAAAGATTGTTACTGATGAAGCAACCGGTATAATTGTAGCGCCTCATTGGCCATCTCAAGCATGGTTCCCAGTATTCAGATCTCTTGCTGTAAGTGAAATATTGATATTTCCTCCGGATAAATTTCTGTTATCATCTAATTTCAGGGAAACTCATCCTCTGCATCGCCACCTTTCCCTGGCGGCTACTATATTATCCGGGAAGCCTTCGCGCGATTGCAGATCCCTCAATCAGCACTGACTGTAATGACGTCATCTATTTCTGGGAGCACTAAGACTCAATATACTTCTAGCTTTAAACAGTGGTGGTTATACTTTCATGATAAGGGTTTAGATCTGTTCCAGATCAGAGTACATGATTTGCTAGACTTTTTGTCTCAACGTTTCAGAAATGGTTCCACGTATGGGACATTAAACAATCACCGTTCGACTTTATCACTTATTTCCGGAAATAATGTTGGACAAAACGAACGTGTCAAAAGATTCTTTAGGGGAGTATTTAAGCTGGAGCCTTCCTTCCCTAAGTATAATTGTACATGGAACCCCAATATCGTCCTTAATTATTTTGGTGATTTATGCTCCAACGATAATTTAAGTCTGGAGCAGTTGAGCAAAAAATTCGTTGTATTATTGGCTTTGTCAACAGACCAAAGATGTCAGACGCTCTCATTGATGAGGATGCCCAATATTATGATCAATCAAGACAAAGTTTTGATCACTATTACTGATTAGATTAAGACATCTGAGGGCCAATTCTCGTAATTAAAAACGTGTCGCAATGTCAGCCAGCGACAATCAAATGTCAAAAATGTAGGCAAACTCTATACAATTTTGACAGATTGAGACTGAGATGAGATTGCGAACGTTGTTATAAAAATACGGGAATTGCCCCTCTGGTATAGGTAAATCGCAACCGATTCTTGACCTTTCCTTTTTCCGCCAGGCAGCGTCCTGCAATATGTTCTACAGAGACTTTAATAACTTATATGAATGTTACATCCACCAAAAGAAGTACTGTAGATAATAAATTGATTATAACTTTTAAGAAACCTCATCACGCCGCCTCTTCGCAAACTATAGAGCGATGGATAAAGCAGGGTTTGGCTGCTAGTGGCATCGACACTGAAATATTCAGTGCACTCGGCATGCATCATCTTCTGCTGCATATCAAGCAGGAATCTGTGTCGATGTTATTAGGAGAATCGCTGGGTGGTCAGATCAATCTGCCACGTTTGCTAATTTTTATAATCGGCCAGTCGCTCAAACAAATTGTGAATTTGCAAACGCTGTTCTCAGTAATTAGTAAGGAAGTTTTGTTTATTCTTTTGGTTATAATTATAATCATTTAAGTTATTTTGTTTTTGTGTATATTCATTGAAATAAGAATACATGTATTATTTACTTATGGAATTAACTTTTCAATTTAGTCCTACCATTAACATTGCAAATGTCTATCTCTAAATATCTACAGGTGAACATTTAAATCTCGAAAGACGGAAGACAGGATAATTTAATAATCAAACGAACTTACCTGAAGTGAGGGTCGATTTTAATAATCCTGTCTTCGTCGAAGAGATTTAAGGTCCCTCCCGACCCTGACATTCAGGTGGACCTTTCATTTCCCTAAACAATGTTATAGTTCGTCCAGTAGACTGGTACTCTGACTGAATGAGGAATGTTGTGGTGGGGTGATCAAGGTGCCTATGGAGATAGTGCTATCTCTTTCTTTCCTACGGCGCTAAACTATGTACGAGTGAGTCGAGGCGTAGCGGGGCTACTACAGGTGACCATTTAAATCTCTTCGACGAAGACAGGATAATTAAAATCGATCTTCACTTCAGGTAAGTTTGTTAGATTATTAAATAATACTTCGTCTAAGATATGGCTCAAATGCACTAAATGGTGTCAACTATAACCCCCTTAACCCCCTAGAGGCTTTGCACCCAGCTTTCAAACACTCAGCTTTCAAATACTTCCCAAATAAAATTATGGTTTTTCAAATCTGTCAACTAGTTTTTTCCTCAAGTTAAAAACAATTTTTCTCTTATTATTTCTTACTATCAAAGTTAACATTCGATACGGAGATTTTCGCCACATCGCATCGCTCCGATGAAACGGTGAAACTAAAATAAATATAATTTACGAAATTGCCGTAATCAATTTTGTTGACGACCACCACGCCATTCCGAAATTATGGAGCCGTGACCTTGTTATGCAGATTTTGATATTTTTCCACTGATGTATTAAGCGGTTTTTCTGATAAGTCTCGGTCGATAATCTTTACATTTTGGTTAAAAAGTTTGCGAAAATCAGACAGGACAACCACTTCATTATTATAACAGAAGTAACGAACCATAGCAACGTATCTATAGTACAAGTTTCGCTCGTGTAATTCCGGTATAGAGTAGAAAACCCCTTCTACAGTCGTATGGGTTCCGTAAAAGGTGACTAGAAGGTAGTGTCAAGAGGTTGAACATCAGAGGACAGCACAGTATTAAAGTTAGGAGAGAGAAGGACACTATTCCAACAACATGCAACAACAAGAAAAGGTCTGCACGTGTTACATAAATGCTAACTTGTGGTCACTGCGAGGGTGTTTGCTTCGATGAAACGGAATTAAACTATAATAAGTACCTAGACATTCTGCTGTGTAGGAAAGGGCATGAGATTATTTTTGTGAGTGCATAAATGAAGTCACTATTCTTGCAACTTGAAAGGCAACATCTTCATAAAAATACTCGGTATGATCGATCATAGACCATTTGTATGAACCTTGTGCACTGAATTAGAGCTGGCGAAAATTAAGCAATGAGTTTTCTCGGACCGTTTCGCATTCCATCACGGACAGCATTGGACAATGGACATTTCTAACGATCAATCTTTCACGGGTAATAGTGGACATACCCTCCTCGTGTCGTTGGTATGAAGCGTGTCTACATCTAAGTGGGTGTAAGCACTTAATCCAATAGTCGTTATTCGGGTGAATGCTTAGCTCTTAGAGACACTGTTCTTACGGCTTGCTGACACCTACCTTACTATTGTATAGTATTGTGAGTACTATGATTAAGAGTCCATGTTCATCATCATCACCTGCGTCGCCTTTTCACAACTATGTTGCGGTCGGGATCCAGATGCAGCTGAATACCAGCATTTTACTCGGAGGGACTGCCTATGTGACCTACACAACCCAGTTACTGGGTAATACGACACCCCTTGGTAAAACTTGTTGTCAGACTTTTGGGCTTCTTATGACCCGTAACGACTGTCTCAAAGATCCAAGAATGACGTCAATCAAGAGTCCTTGCTATCCTTAGAAAATCATAAAACTGGTACACTTCTATTGGGGACCGTAGACAGAATCCTCCTGAACTGAATGAGATCATCATGTAGTCATTGGAGAGTTTGCAATCTTGAAACCAGAGATCTTAATCATAATCAAAGAGGTAAGGGATGGGTTGCTTGTTTAGGCGCTAGAGAAAAAATTATATGATAAAATTATTTAAAGTTGCTTTATCACACCCTCATTCTAGAAAGCGAAATGCTTAGATCCTGAGTGGACTCAGGTCGTCAAATTTTTATTTTTGAGTTTCTAAAAATGACCAGTTTTTGCCCACGTGGAGGTCGTAAATTATCCCACGGGAACATATTTCTGGGATAAAAAGTCTCCTATGTCCTAACCTAAGTCATGATCTATCTGTGTGCCAAATTTCATCGAAATCCGTTCAGCCATGTTAACCTGAAAGAGTAACAAACAAACTTACTTTCGCATTTATAATAATTATTAGTTAAGATACACTTCTGGACACATCTATTGGCCCACCTTAGAGTTTAGGTTTCGATGGCCCCTACCGAAATATGATTGCTAGATTGAACAAAAACTGTTGATGCAGTTTTAAACCTCATACATTTTACCATCTTTTTCGATCGTATTGTTTTAAATTTGAATTCAGAATACCATACGACATGGAGCTACGCCTAACAAGTCGGATATGCGCCTTGTTAAAGGCAATTGATTTTTGAATAAAAAACATGTTTTATCAAATAAAGGTTTAATTTAATAACGCGTGTTGCCTCCATGGGCATCTACCACAGCTCTCATACGATTAGGCATAGAGTTTATCAACCGCTCTATGAAATTTTGAGGGATCATCTCCCATTCCTCTTCTATGGCAGTTTTCAACTCCTGCATCGTCTGGGCAACTGGCTGACGAGCCCTAACACGTCTTTTTAGCTCGTCCCACATGTGCTCAATGGGGTTCATGTCTGGGCTTCTGGCTGGCCAGTCCATAACTGTGATGTTCACATCCCGAAGATATTCCCTGACGATGCCGGCCGCATGGGCTCTTGCATTATCATGCATAAAAAGGAAATTTCGGCCCACATAGTCCGCGTATGGTATCACGTGAGGTTCTAAGCACTCACGAATGTACCTTTCAGCATTTAATGTTGGCAGCCGTGGTCCTGTAACAACCTCAAGTTGAGTTTTGCCGCTCGCGGATATACCGCCCCAGACAGTCCATGAGCCACCGCCATAAGCAACCCTCTCTTCAAAGCAGCATTGTGCGAAACGCTCTCCCTTACGTCGGTAGACCTTCTTCCTTCCATCATTGCCATGTAACACAATTTTAGACTCATCAGAAAAGAGTACACGGCTCCAATCTTGCTGTGTCCAATTTAAATGACTGCGTGCGAAATGAAGGCGCGCTGTTCGGTGGGCTCGCGTTAGTTTGGGGCCATTAGCTGGCTTGTGTGGTACCATATCGCGTTCTTTTAACCTTCTCCGAACAGTTCGAGCGCTCACAGATACTCCATGGAAGTCGCGAAGTTGGTTTTGTATCTCAATGGAGGTAAGGTGACGATTTCTCAAGCTGGTCGTCACGATGAATCGGTCCTGCCTTTCAGTTGTGACCCGAGATCGTGGCCTTCCTTGGCGACGAACAAAGCCGCCAGTCTCTAGGTACCTCCGATAAACATTTCGGACCGCAGATCGACTTAAATTAAGTTGAGCACTCACGTTTCTTTGGCTGTGTCCGGCCTGAATAAGTGCCACAGCTTGGGCGGCGACTTCAGGTGAAGTATCCATAGATTATTGATAGAACCTCACCTTAATGTTAAGAATAAGTAATGTTTGTTGCAAAACCAAAGATATCAATCACTTTTTCAAGAATTAAATCCAAGTAAACCAATAAAACCAAGTTTTCTTAGTATTCGATTGTTTGATATCAACAAACAGGCTCCAAATTGTCTTGTGTTTCTTTAAATTCTGTGTTCGAAATTCAAAAAAAGACTATTGAATGAAATTGTGAATGTGCCAGGTTCAAAACTGCATAAAAACTTTTTGCTCGACCTAATATAAAATTTTAGCTAGGACCAAACGAAACTGAAAATACAAGGTGGGCCAAAAGATGTGTCCAGAAGTGTATATTACTGCCTACTGTATCCTATTTCGTAGCTATGAATACACCAACAAGCCTTCAACAATATCCACTTCAAAGTGCGCACAATATCTCACAAAACGGATAACACACAAAGCTATCAAGTCATTTCCTCAAGTTTTCCGAAAAGAGATTTCCCAGTGCACGATAACGGATCCCGTACAAGGAAAACAACGTACGGGAAAACGTTAGTAAAATTTCATTAATTTGCTCCTAAGTACGAAAGTGATCCGTCCGGGCGTTTCAAAGCCCAGTTTTAGGATTCCGTACCCAGGGGGTGAAAACGGGATCCTATGACTAAGGCCGCGGGCACGAAACCAGTGGTAGCCGAGCAGGGCGGGAGCGGAGCGGTGGCAGCTGAATAATTTTTGTACCGTCGACATCCCCCGCTCGGGCCAAGGCTCCATCACGCTGGTTTAGTGCCCACAGCCTAAGAGTCAGACCAAGCGGAAAAATCCTCGTGGAATTTACTGGCTCCATTGAAAATAGGACCATATTAGGCTATGGTAATAGCCTAAGTATCAATTTTATACTTTAGGCTCCTATTTTCAACGGAGCCAGTAAATTCCTCGAGGATTTTTCCGCTTGGTCTGAACTGACCCCGAGTCTACACCGTCTTTCTGTCACGAGGCTGCATCTTTGAACTGCAATAGGTAGCTAGTTGAGGAGCTAGTGGCTAAGTAATAACAGCCGCACGGGTCGACCCATCAGGTTAAGCTACGCTGGCCGGGGTCGGTCCATGGATGGGTGGCCATCTTTACATACCGAGACTCCTCCGTGCCTCAGAAAGCACGTTAAGCTGTTGGTCCCGGCTGTCATTCGTGGATTTTTGACAGTCTTTACGGGTCGTCAGAAGCCCGAAAGTCTGACAACCAGTCTTGCCATGGGTTATCGTAATACCCAGTTAATGGGTTGTGGAGTTCAGATACGCAGTCGCTCCATGTAAAATACTGGTATTCAGCTGCATCTGGTTAAACTGGAAGCCGACCCCAACATAATTGGGAAAAGGCTAGGCAGATTGAGGTAGCTAGTTGAAATTTTCATACAATACGTGATACTGTGACCTCTATCAATCAAATCAATCAATCTGCCTAGCCTTTTCCCAACTATGTTGTGGTCGGCTTCCAGTCTAACACCTTTGTAAGACTGGCTGTCAGATTTTCGGGCTTCTACTATGACCTCTATCATGGCAAAAAATAAAAATAAGATAAACTATGATAAATTTTGGTAGTACGGACCCTTAGCGCGCGAGTCCGGTTCGCATTTGGTCCATTTTCTGGCCTTGGATCCCTCTCGGAGGGCTGAGGAGAGCCTTGTGTGGTTTGGTCCGGTCTTTGTGCGGTCGGATGTGACCCACGCCGTTGTATTGTAGCTTAATATCAGTCCAAACACGTTTGACTTTTAGCCCTCCTACGTAATTATTATACCCTTAATTTATTATTGGCGCTTAAGAACGTTTTGCGATGAAGTGGGATGTGATGGGTTTATTTACAGTTTTAGGTTTTGTGGGCCTTTCGTTGGGTTGTTACTTGTTTTACTTTTATGGTATAATAAGTAGAGGTGTGATGTTATTATTAGTACCTGTTGCAGTAACTTTGATGTAGGACCTTACATCGTTAAGTTATATAGGCAGCTGCTCTACTAGGTTCGGTGTCTAATTCATTAATGATTAATCTCCCTTATCTACTTTAAAATCAATCAAGCCTTCGTGAGCTTCTTAAATATTCAGTCCATTACAATGAAAGCTACCAATGTAGCTCAGTAGGGCACATAATCTTTCCTTGCATATGAAGTTATTTTCTGCTACTTATGTGTCTGACCTATATTCTCGATTATGGACACCTATAGCGTCAACGCGACACTTAAAAGGGTGATGTCAGAAACCGATTAATAGGTCGTCTGGCGTCTCGGGGTGCACCGCGATGTTCTGGCGACCGGAAGCGGCTCGCACCGAATAATCGCATCGATCGCCAAAAAACTAACCCACATACGCACTGGCAGCGTAGCCGGAATTATTAATCGCGAGGAGTAAGGGGCGCGAGGGGGGCGGAGGGTGGTTCAGGGTGGCGGAGTGGCCGCGTCGCGCAGGCGCGGGCGTGCGGCGGGCACTTCGCGATTAAGGCTCGCGCGCTCCGGCCGCGTCCAGCCCGCGGCGTCGCGATGCGCGAGCAGCCGGCCCCGCGGCCGCTCCCGCAAGCGCCGCGCTAACCTGTACCCATGCAGTGGCGAAAACTTACCAGGTTGAAATCTTCGCCGGGCGGACAGTCGCGCGCTCGGAGGATGCTCTGCTGCGGCCGCAGGAAGGTATGCGATCCGATCGATAGCGCGCGCCGAAACCGTCGCCCCTCCCGGCCCGGACGCCGCCGCCGCCGCGCCGTTTCGTTCCACCGTTCGACGACCCCGCTCACTAATGCCTCACCAAATCATGCTTCTTCTTGATTCTCATCTTTCCTTAGCCTAAGTTCGTGTTATGAAATTCCATCATAAAGTTCAGTTATTCAATTAATTCATTGCAACTCTCCAGTAGCTAATTTCATCTGACCCTTACCTTATGTTTCAGGGTGCTAACTGCTTACCGCTTTGCATATCGCTAATTACTTAACTATCTATGGTTGTGGACATTTATAAAGTATCGTGACAGTTTTAATTAATCTTAGAAGCTGAATGTTTGAAAAGTTCACGATTTATAAGCAATTAGTGAAGTTTCGTTGAAGGGCGGGTAATCAATCTGTAGGTTATATGAATGTGGGTCGTCGAATCGATCATTATTTGAACCATCAATTATTGTGGTGCGATGGTTAAAGAAAATAGATTGTGGTGTTACTCTATTTTAAACTTGGTGCGGTCCCGCCGTACCTCCCTACTCCTGAACTATCAACATTTCAATATTCTAACTGGTTCAAATATAAAATACCCTCATTTTCAGTGAAACTAATGTAATTTAAATACTCAATCGTTAGTAGTTACTATAATGGTTGTCGGCGCCGTAACGCCTTAGGTACTTGCAGCATCTCGCCATCTTGT
This sequence comes from Cosmia pyralina, assembly GCA_946251885.1. Taxonomy (NCBI): domain Eukaryota; kingdom Metazoa; phylum Arthropoda; class Insecta; order Lepidoptera; family Noctuidae; genus Cosmia; species Cosmia pyralina. Next base: position 21,874,051 of record OX276344.1, read on the forward strand.
GCAAAGTCGTTGGTACTAACCTACACTTGCTTAAAATAGTGAATCTGCGGGTAGTATTTTAGTCGTTCCAAGTGTTGGGGTTTTACCGTTATTTTAAATCGAATAAAGGATAATTACTATGTACCTACAAGCTACATAATATATATTATAATTATGAATGTCTCATAGTATTTTAGGCAATCATATTTTACCTATATTATAGTACCGAAATATATACCTTTGGTATTTTCCATGTTAAAAATAACATTACAACATTTATACTAATTTTGATTAGATACTTACAATAATTAATAGTTATATTCTTGTACCAACAATAGTAAAAGAGTATACCTACAAATTATTGACAAAGAGTTATTAGCTACTGAAAGTTTGAACCCTAATTACGCGTTGACGTGTGATCGTTGTCACTTTAAGTACCGTTTAAGTTCAAGTGGTACCAACCTACTATTACATTATTTATGATATTAGTTGTTATCATTGACTTTTCCCCTCGTGGCTAGGTAAAAACAGCCACAAGTCAATCAAAAGTTAAGCTACGCTTGCCGTGGTTAGTTCGTGGTTGGCTGACCAGCCAATTCATGCCTCAGAAAGGACGTCAAGCCATTGGTCCCTAGATCTTTGGCAGTCGCTACGGGTAGTCAGAAACCCGAAAGTCTGACAAGCAGTCTTACTTAGGGGTATCGTTTTACCCAATAACTCGGATATGGAGGTCAGATGGGCAGTCGCTCCGTGTACTGGTATTCAGCTGTAAGTATCTGGTTAGACTAGAAGCCGACCCTAACATAGATACTGTCTACTCTACTTCTTCAGAAATGGGCTCATAATTCTTTTGCTCCTGGTAATACGGGTTATATAGGTTATACGGGTGCAATGGGCTGGTGCCGGGTAGACGAGACATACAAACTATCAGGTCATTGCTCATTTTAGTATAATGCTGATTATAGGCTTCTTTCTATCAGAAGGTATTGCCCAGCAAGCATCACTTTATCAGTTTTTAGGGTTCCGTACCAAAATGGTAAAAAGGAACCCTTATGGTGCAACTCAGTCTGTCTGTCTGTCCGTGTGTCACAGCTGGATATCTCAAGAACTACTAATGCTATCAACTTGAAATTTGGAACACTTTTAGATGATGTTTGCCCAACTATTTTGCAAATTGAAAGATTTTTTTTTTGCAACTGTGTTGAAAGCGCTTCTTAAAAATTCGAAGTGGGGCTACTAGGGTATGTAGGGGATCATATGAAAGAGCGTTTGCACATTCTAAAACATTTTTCTTCTTTTATATAGAAGTTTATGTAAAGATTACAGGAAAAATAAAACGATGTCTCTAAATAGCACACTTTTTCAGAAATCGGAACGGAGCCTTTGGTTCGCGAGTCCGACTCGCTCTTGCCCGGTTTTTTTTTTTTTTGAGCACACTTGCCGGGAAAGTCAACCGCCTATCAAGGTAGGGTCGTGTACAACCGACAGAAAGGCCAGTGGTTAAACCGACTATTGGATATTACAATTTTCACGATGGCTTATTTGAACTCTATCACTCGTTCTTAAAGTTCCTCCCTTTTCGTTTTCTGAAAGGACATGAGGGTAGGCTAAAACTGTCCGCAACTAAATGATAACGTTATCACTGAGGCCGAAAGCTATAAACGTTACTTCGCTCGTGCTTTCACTTACACTGTTTGCGGTGTACCATGGTGCGGGTGACAGGTGACAGAAAGTGTAAATTTACTTAATTTACTACAGTTATTACTGATTCCGTGTTATGTACACAATCTCGTATGTATGGATCATAGTCGTAAAATACGGAATCAGTAATAACTTTAGTCAGTTAAATAAATTTTCCCTCTCTGTCACCCGCACCATGCTACACCGTAGACAGTATAGGCATGTTCTCGTCTCTATCTTGTACTTGTAGTTTGACAGTGACAGGAATAACGCTTAGCCAAAGTACTTAGGTACGTGCTATAATCTTTCCAACCATTTATTTTACTTTAGCGTCCATGGAGTATTGCATTTTTTCGTCTATGGTTGCCTGTCAATAAATAAGGAATTTCATAGCGTCCATGAAGTATTGCATTCTTTTGTCTATGGTTGCCTGCCAGTAAATAAGGAACTTCATAGGTGTGCTTATGTCAAAAGTAAAATAAATGGTTGGAAAGAGTTTAAGTAACGTTTATAGATCTCGGACTTAGATACCTATGCTCTAAGGCAGCAGCATCCTAGTTCCTATTGCTATCAAGTGTCTCCTCCTGTGACATTCTTCCTGTTTGCTATGGGCACAAACTCGTGCCTACAACATTTTTTACCTTTACCTGAAGAAGAACGATTTTATATTCAAAAAGTAATGTCAGAAATATGAACAATAATTCGTGCCACCCAGACATGATGTTCGACTTTTATTCGTCGCGTTTTATTGTGACATGCTTGTAATGATTCATGTCACGATTCGGAGTTGGTGCTGTTTTTTAACCGAGTTCAAAAAAAGGAGGTTTCTCAATTCGACCGTATTTTTTTTTTTTATGTGTGTTTGCGGATAACTTCGTCGTTTATGAACCGACTTTGATGGTTCTTCTTTTGTTGGAAAGAAGATATTCCAAGGATGGTATCGTGATAAGGAAACCAGGATCAGATGATGGCATCCCAGAGAAATCGAGGGGAACCTTAAATTTTTATAGGCAAACCTGTAGCGATTTGGGTAATTTTTATAGTAACTCGTGCATTTGCTCCCGGAAAGCACCATTTGGTGAAGCGGAACTGATGAGGAAGACCACAGATGGCCATCGGAACTACTCAATAATACGTATTTCACGGGTTGCGATTCGATTATTGCTAAGCAATTGATGCTCATACAATACATACGTTGAAGTGGAGCTGATGGTGACTTCACCATCAGTTCCAGTTCTCCTGGTTCCTTACTGGGAGAACACCTCAACAATTAACGTCCTGGTATCGGGAAAAGCAATATTTTGTAAAAGGTGATGAGCAGTTGACATTAGGCTATTGTAACTTAGATAAATTACAGACTGCCCCACTAAAAAGTGAAAAATAAAAAACTTTTTTACAAAAAAAAAAAATAAGCGATGTCCAAAAAAATACTACAAAGTGAAAAATAACTTTAATTTCGGAAGTCGGTGGCAAAAAGCTAAGATACAGATCCAAAGACACCGACTTCCGAAATTAAAGTTATTTTTCACTTTTTTTTACAATTTTTTTGGAAGTCGGTTGTTTATTTTTGTAAAAAAGTTTTTAAAAAGATACTTCTGCTGTAGGTAGGTTTGTGTACTTATCTAGATTTTGGTTTGTTTGAGGAAAAAATTAAAAATAAGTAGCTTAAATTGTCACACTAATGGGAATCCGAGATTAAGTTTCACCTAGATTAATAAGGGCCGATTTCACCAAATTCTTCATAATCGGACATTAGTAAATCAGCCATTAACATAAATATCGATGTTAATGGTATTTACTCTCCCCCAGAATTAAGACATTGAATTATGGGTTAGCACATGGTAAAACACTCGCTGCTTTTAATGTCATAATAACAGAAGATTAAACTAACTAACACGGATGGTCATATGGTGAAACTACGACATTTTATTAAAATAAACCAATTTTCAATTTGGTCTTGTATATCTACTCCACTACAGATAATTTCAAATAATAACCTGAAATCTACTTGATAAGTATTTTGGACACCAGCGGGACTCAAACTAGCTACCGCCACTACTTCTTCATTACTTCTACTTTATTATTTGTTTACCAAAATCTCAGCATTCATAATTCTTCTCATGTAATCAAGTCTTATCTAGTGATTTGTTCATTGACCAAGTTCCAACATAGTCGAAGTTATAGAACTTATAGGGAACAAAATTATGGTTGACATAGGATGACATACCTGTCGGAGTTAACCATGAGGATTAAGATAAGTCAATTCATCTCAATTGGTGAAAAAAACTTATAGGATCAGGGTATGGAAAACAAATATGAACGTAATAGCTGCGCCCCGCGGTTTCACCCACGTAGGCCGTAATAAAAAGTAGCCCATGTGTTATTCCAGGGTGTCAGCTACCCGCCGGGGTCGCGGGTTGTTCGAAAGAGATACCGTGGCCCTGGCACAGGCAACTGAAGGAACACGGGTGGGTTTTAGTCAGTAAAAGTCTAACACGCCCTCCCGCTCCGCCTAGAGCGGGAGAAAGTCATTTGATGATTTCCCATCCACAAAAAAAAGGGTGTCAGCTACCACCATACCGAATTTTATCAAAATTGGTTTGGCAAGTTTTGATATTCAATTAGTTAATTAGTAGTGCAATCATTGATTTCGTGTACATGTAGATTATTAGATGCCGATGATGATGATTTTTTGATGTGATTGTATTTGATGTAAGAATATTTTTCTGTTGTGCAATTAATAATTTTCCGTTTACAAAAAGCTAAAATTACAAAGCATGCTTATTATTTAAAAAGAAAACTTGTGCTGTCTTTTATCCAGATTCCAGGACCAAACAACAATAACAAACAAAAAAAACTAAGCAAGCAAACAAGCAAGCAAGGTGGTATAGTTACATAAGCTTTCAATATCATATTTGTCTATAAAAATTTCGTCACTTGAATAAAAATACCCTGAAATTCAGAGATAATTCCGGGGTATTTTTTATTAAAGTGAAGAAATTTTGACAGCTATAAAAAAGTATACAGTCCAAAATAAATGCCGCATGCCCCAAAATAATTACCTATCGTTCTGAAATTTCAACCCCCTCATTTGGATTTGGATAAACAGAATAGCTACCGATTAAACTCGTTCCTACGGTTAATAATTAACGTAACATCAAACCACATTTGGTCATGGCTTATGCAGGTCAAACATACCCCATAATATGTACCTATAGTATGGGGTTGAATGGGGCAAAGGCAAACCTCACAAAATAAACAATTTTTGAACCCTTATTTTCAGCTTTAATTTTTTTACATTTACGATTGGGTACCGATATTGCAAAAAATACTTTGATTGAGATTAAATTGTGCTTAATTTTTACTGGTAATTCAGATTTTAGTTAATGTAAACAATAATAAACAGTGTTCTTAACAATTTGAAGAATAAACCATGGGCATTTATTACAAATGTATCATATAAACATAATGTAAGCATTAATAATGTATTAAACATAAAATTTTACAAAGAAAAGGATAGAAAAGAAGTCTTTTCGATATGTAACTTCGTAAAGTCGCTATACTGACTACCAACTGAAATTGTCCGTGTAATCAATTCACAACTGTCATCCTTTGACACTTGTATGAAATAGCTATAATAAGACGGTAAATTGACGTAGAGTATCAGTTTGCGTAACAATTAATATCCCTGAATACTTCATAGTCGTTTTCAAAAATCCTCTGCGTTCTTTTTTCTTCTTTCATTTACCGCTAAATAGAAGGGTCAGTTCATCTGTAGACTTGACCAGTTAAATTGCTAAAACCACTGTATCTTAAAACCCGTGTTGCTGATGTTTTGTTATCTAAATGATGACTTCGTTAGAAAAAGCATCACAATAATGTACCAATCTTTTGAAATATGACTTGATATCTACCTAAAATATGTTCCTAACTTGAACATTGACGTTCAAATTTCGAATCGTTTTCCTTTGTATCACACTTTTTCACATTCAACTGAACGGTCGCATCAACATTTGACATTCGTTCCCTTTTTTATGCTGATGACGTAATATATTTAGGGTCCTCATATTGGATATAACCTTGCAATGACGGGCAGCATATTATTTCGTCTATCTAAATTTGGATAACACCAATTTTGTATTTTTAGGGAATTCTTTCTGAATGAACGAGATATTCTGAACGTATGTAGATCTGGTTATAGCTGTGCACAATTTATTCTTGTCATGAAATAAAAACATCTACCTTGCTTTTTATCTGGAATGATTTACTATTGTATGATCTCAAACAGTTTTGGTTATTTTAAAGTTTGTAAAATTACATTATGAAAGACTAGCTCAACGCCTATCCACCGAATAGCAACATGCAAAGCTTAACTTTTAAAGAAATTTCACCACACCACATTTCTCCATCCTTTTCACACACGACAATTCCATTCGCGTTCACATTCTAAGCAACTCGAGAACGTCAGAGATAATCAACGCCCACAGTACAATATTGTGATGTGAAGTGACTCCACTCCATTCAACCTTTACCGAGGGTTGAGTACCCCGAGACGGGCGTGGCTTACGTCAAATTACAATAATCAAAGCGCGCTTTGAATAAATAATAAGTTTCCATGGGGCTTGTTGGACCACTTGACAACTATTTGTTGACGCAACTTGATGGTGAAGTATCTTAGGCAGTTTAGGGTTAATTTGCATAGTTACGGTAATTATGTTAAGTAGTTGAAATACCGCTAAGTTAACACTTTCGTGGAAGTTAAGTAGGGCCGTTTAGCCACTTGTTGTAACTGGTAATATTACTTAGTAGTTTAAATTCTGCGTTCTTTTGCAAATGGTTTTTTTTCGGACTGACGTAAAAATATTAGCATATTCCAAATAAAAAATGTTATCACAGCAGTGACTACAATATTGGAAATTGCAATTTGTGACCGTTGTATTTTATCGCCACACTTTGTTTGTTTCAAAAACTGATAAGAGTTGCCTGCAAAAATATATAACCAAAGCGTGTCAGCCCTGACACATTTGCTAAAAAGTTTGATAGTCTGTCCAACGCATATTGAAGGGTTCCGTAGTTCATTCACTGGGCACAATGAAAACTTTTTTGCTTAGTCGCATATGCAATGGAAAGTTTATAATTACATGTTTCTGAATGTAATTACTACTCTGGTGTAAGCCGTTACGGGTCGTCAGAAGCCCGAAAATCTGACAACCAGTCTTATCAAGAGTATCGCATTACCCAGTTACTGGGTTGTGGAGGTTAGATAGGCAGTCGCTCCATATAAAATACTGGTATTCAGCTGCATCCGGTTAGACTGGAAACCGACCCCAACATAGTTGGGAAAAGGCTAGGCAGATTGACTCTGGCGCAAGTCGGTAAAATCAATAATTTCTTATTACTAAAAATGCTTCCATTTAATGGCAAAAATAACAATGAATCGCATTCTTGCGTAGTTCGAAGAAGACTGAAACAAACAGACTGACGTAACACATGTCTTTAAAAGCTCCATTTTCCGAGTTTTCCTCTACATAACCCTGAAAAGCTCATGAAGCGATAACAGTAAAGTGAAGCGCGCTAATAAGCTTAGTGCGTTCTCTTTATCTGTCCAAAGTGTTCCACTATCTATTGTCACGGCAAACAATATTGCAGCCAATGACGTCACACAGTGGGCGGGCAACTGAAGGCAACATGTTTCATGAATGGGAACAAAGCCTGGTTATCGATAGGACAGGTAAAGTTCAAGGACTTTTCTGCATCAATAATTTTGTTTGGAAGACCGATGGTTTATGCATTGGTGACTTTCCACGCGAGTGGGATCAATGTTTTGTTGTCTTTGCACTACAGTAAGCCAGACCACGTTTACGGCCTTTGTAAAATACACAATATGAATCTGTTCTCTCTGAAGAGACAGAGATTTTAGATTTTCGACTACCACCACCACCACCACCACACACCACCATCACCACCGCCACCATCATCATCACCATCACCATCATTCACCAGTTAAATTTAGGTCCCATGTAATAGGGGCGATCTAATTGCCATGATCATAATCAACCTATAGGTAATGTTCCCACTGCTGGGACAGATCTCCTCTCTGTGAAAGGGAGTGGGCCACAATCCACCACGCGGGTCCAGTGCAGGTTGCTAGATGTCACAATGTCTTCGAAATTTTGGTTCTAGGATATGCCGGTTTCCTCACAATGTTTTCCTTCACCGTTTTGAGAGCAGTGGTGCTGAAATAATTTACACAAAGTAAAGCGCCTGTCTAGGTTTAAACTTACGGCCTACAACCTAATCTAAAACTAATAACGGGAAGCTGTAATAAGGTATTCTTATTATAAGCCTGTTGTACCACTGCAGGGCAAAGCCTCTTTCTATTTTTTAACCGACTTCAAAAAGGAGGAGGTTAACAATTCGTCGGAACCTTTTTTTTTTTATGTATGTTCCCCGATTACTCGAAGATGGCTGGACCGATTTGGATTTTTTTTTTGTTTGAAAGGTGGTGGTGGTGGTGGTAGTGATGGTTTTTTTGGTTTCCCAGGTGGTCCTATGATCATCAAGTCAGGATCTGATGATGGGATCCTGGAGAAATAGAGCGAACTCTTCCAATTTTATAGGCACACTTGAAGCGATTTGGATAGTTTTTGTGAAGAATACTTTCTCGGAGTGGTCCCATTTCAATTTCGTGAAGATCTGATGAAGAACTTCTGAGATAGGCAACGGAACTCCTCAATAAATGATAGCAAATGGACTGGGATTGCTGAAATCTCATGTCTGTTTATTGTTTACACCAGTTCATAACATAACATCACGCCGGTACGCTGTGAGGGGGTAAGCACATGTGAACCACTAAAAAGTGAAAAATAAAAACTTTTTTACAAAAAAATACAACCGACTTCCACAAACAACACTACAAAGTGAAAAATAACTTTAATTTCGGAAGTCGGTGGCAAAAACGAAAATACATTTAATCAGACACCGACTTCCGAAATTAAAGTTATTTTTCACTTTGTAGTGTTGTTTGTGGAAGTCGGTTGTATTTTTTTTGTAAAAAAGTAGTTTTTATCCTGGTCTAATACAATTGTGGAAATGAGTCTAGTACATCCCGCCAGCATCTCCTTCTGGACCTTCCAACAATTAGTAATGTTTAATTGGTAAAATTCATGGACTTTTATGCATCGTCATTCTTATTCGGAATCGTATCGATATTTCACACGATTATTGTAATGGTGCATTAACTGTTATTTACTGAGCCATCAATTTACTGTCTGGTTCGAATATTGTTTTGTTTTGTTTATTGATGGTTATTGTTATTGCTTCGATTTAATATTGAAGTTCAATGTACTTGATGGAGTTTCGATGAAATATTACGAAGCAATTTTAAATAAACATAAAATACAACCGTAACCGGCGTGCGTGTATCACCAGATTTAAGAACGTAAACAAAGCAAAAGAAGGAGAGAGAAGTATGTAAGGATCGTAGCAGGAGGCGTTCTGTAGTTTCTGCCTACCCCCATGGGAAGAAGGCGCGAGTTTATGTATGTATGTGTTAAAACTACAATTGTCACGTCTTGGCTCTGCTAAGGGTGTTTTTAAAGTTCCGTATCCAAAGGGTAAAACGGGACCCTATTACTAAGACTCCGCTGTCCGTCCGTCTGTCTCCAGGCTGTATCTCATGAACCGTGGTGGTTAGACAGTTGAAATTTTCACAGATGATGTATTTCTGTTGCCGCTTTAACAACAAATACTAAAAAACAGAATAAAACAAATATTTAAGGGGGCTCTCATACAACAATCGTGATTTTTGATAACGGCAACAGGTAGACGCTTGAAATATTCACAGAATATTTAATTATGTATTATTTTAAAAATAAATAATTAAATTAAAATAAAACAAATATTTAAGGGTCCCATACAACAAACGTGATTTTTTTTTTGCTGTTTTTATAGATAATAGTACGGAACCCTTCGTGCGCAAGTCCGACTCGCATGGCCGGTTTGTTTAATTCCACCACGCAAATAAAATACAGTTACCTACTTGAAACCTGGTTCTGCACTAACGATTATAATTGTAGATCTTTGTTTTCCAAAAGATTTGCAAACATTTTTGAATATCTATGGAAACATGTTTCCATAGATGTCCATGTTGTTATAGAAGAAAATAATCACAAAACAATCAATATTGCATATTCTCTAACATTAATAGATTACGACGACATATTGGGGCGTAACTCCCAACAGTGAAAATGTTATGTACTTGTTATGTTATGTTGAATTTTATGTAAATGAGTACACGAACGAGTCCCTTGATGAATTTATTGCTCTGAGTATAATTACACAAATATTACACTTAAATGCTATGTTACAGAGATGCACAGCTAAACAATATTGATGTGCATAAATGAGTGTGACGTACAGTCAACAAAAGAGATATCTGGGCAGGGTATACTAACATTTTGTATGTGAATTACTTCATGTTCAATTTCGTGAAAATATACAATTTTGTGTTGGTGTGTTACAATGTAGGAGTATTGCAAAAGCAAAGTAATATATATATATATATATAATATATATATATATATATATATATATATATATATATATATATATATATATATATATATATATATATATATATATATATATATATATATATATTGAACATAAAGCAATTCACATACAAATATGTTAGTATACTCTGCCTAGATATCTCTTTTGTTGACAAACTACTACAAAGTTCAATGTACTCGTACAGCGTAGCTCGTACACGACATGCAAGTTACTTACCATACCATAACCAAACTTAAAAACAATCTATTCTAAAAACAAATTGAAAGTATCATTGCTCGTAGCTACCAACTGTATCCATTTAGCCAGCTCAATTTAAATAAATCAAGCGACTCAATTCACAATAGCTTAGGATAATAAATTCAATCGTCCGTCGACTTTCTCGTCATTGTCTGCCGTTTAACCAATTTTGTAACTTTGTATAAGTTGCTGCTGAAGAAAAATTGTTTCGTTCTTTGTTTTAGCCTTTTGATAAATGGCTTTTAATTCATTTTGAGGGAAATTGGACGTGTTCTTATCAGAGATTAAGTAATCAAACCAAACTGTTTTTAACTGCAATAGGGATGATGCCTGGGTAAAAAAAGAAATTCTATTTAGTCAGTCAGGCAGATAATAAAAAAATACTAGACACTTATTTTTTGCTCTATCATATTATTAAAAAAAAATACTTAGATAAGGATTGAGGGCTCACTACGTCACAACTATAACAAACTACGTATAAAATCTACCAAGAAGTGCCGTCATGCCACATTTTAAAACAATGTATCGCCGTAATCTTTTGATTTTGTAATAAAAGAAAAAATACGTGTCCAATATTTTTCAATAATGTACAACACTGATGAAAAAAAATTAACGCAGTTTAATTTACTGTCGTATTGTGGTTTCCATCTTGTATAACATACCAATGTAGTCGCATGTGATGACCAATATTTTAGTTAGATAAATTAAAAGCTAACACTCTTCAACAACAATCAACCCTTAAAATAATAATATGTAGGTATATGTATAAATAAAAAAAAGGGGGAAGGAATAATGGGAATCATGGAAAATCAAGGAATCCAAAATTGAGTCAGGGGTTGACTTCACATAATTCAAAAGTCAGTGACCTAAGCTAAAGTTCAGTGAACACAGCATACATGTTAGTATCTGGTTCATCTCTGACATATAATATACACAGTGCCAAATAGGTTATATTTGTAGTATTGACAATAAAATATTCGCATAGACCTTCGAACCTAGTTTTTAAAACTGCTATCTTTTTCATAGACCTTCTTTGGATGTTTGCCATAGTCTGGTAATGTATTTGGGGCATAATAACATGTACCTAGGTATATCACTTAGATTTATTATGTTTATCGAGACTTCACGAGATGCTCAAGTGATCTAGAAAGATAAGGTAATCTTTTTTGATAGATAATAGAGAGTTAGAGTAAAGTTTATCCTAGAGTATATACAATTATTTAAATCCACACTTTGGTAATATCAGGTAAAAATAACAAATAAAGGAGTATACACACATGGAGTAACTCTTCAAAATGGTAGAATAGAATAGAATAGAATAGAATACTCTTTATTATGCACACCATTTAAAATACAGGTATCACCAGGTCAAAACCACCACTGGTGGTACCAGTTGTCAAAAGTCCAAAACTCTGACAGCTAGTCTAATCTTAGATTATAAGTTGCTCCACGCACCGAGAGCGCCTGGAGGAACTATTGATCAATGAAAGATCTTTTAAAAGGAGATCTACCACTATTATCCCCATTCTCACATATGATGCTCACACCTGATCTTTGACACTTCAGCAGAGATCCAAGCTCGAGGTTTGCTAGCGAGCCATGGAGCGCAGTATCCTGGGGGTTCGAATATCGGACCGTATAAGGAACACAACACTGCGCGGCAAAACCAAGATCACGGATGTTACCCAAAAAGCCGCTATGCTCAAGCATCAGCAGACATGTCCGGTCCAGTCCCACTTGAGCCACAGTCTCTACATCATACAGTAGTCCGACGAGAGCCCGAGCTGCTTACGTAGTTCGCCGAACTTCGTATGCAGCTCGGGCTTTGTCGGACGACTGTATGGTGTTTATAAACTGTGGCTCAAGTGGGACTGGGCCGGACATGTCTGCCATATGTCAGATAACATATGCGCTAAGAGAGCCACCGATTGGGTCCAACTAAACACACGATTATATCGCGGCAGGCCGAGACGAAGATGGCGGGACGAGCTTGACTCCTACCGAAAGGACTGGCCGACACTAGCAAAACACAGAATTGTGTGGAAAAGGGAGAGAGAGGCCTTTGCCCTGTAGTGGGTCAGGTGGCTGTCTCTCCCATGATAAATATTGATAAACAGTTGCATCTGGTTAGCTGATGCTCCACGCTGTTAGAAATCCTACCCTAGATTGGAAAAGTTTAGGTTGATTCTGGCATACCATATTAAACTCGGAGCAGTGGTGGCCCAGTGGTAACGGTCGCGACTCACGAGTTGTAGGTTCGAACCCAGACAGGCGCTTCACTTTGTGTAAATTATTTCATCACCACTGCTCTCAAAACGGTGAAGGAAAACATCGTGAGGAAACCGGCATGTGCTAGAACCAAAAATTCGAAGACTTGTGACATCTGCCAACCCGCACTGGGCTCGCGTGGTGGATTACGGCCCATTCCCTTTCACAGAGAGGAGGCCTGTGTCCTAGAAGTGGGAACGTTATAGGCTGATTATGTATGATGTATGTATATTAAACTAGAAAATCGTACCATATTCTTCACAGTCGTACGGGTCTATCCACCAGGTACGCTTGCCGGGCTTGGTCAGTGCATGGGTGACTATCTTTACATACCGAGACTCCTCCATGCCTCGAAAAGCAGGTTAAGCCGTTGGTCCCGGCAGTCATTCGTGGATCTTTGACAGTCGTCAGAAGCCCGAAAGTCTGACAACCAGTCTTACCAAGGGGTATCGTATTACCCAGTTACTGGGTTGTGGAGGTCAGATAGGCAGTCGCTCCATGCACCCGGTTAGACTGGAAGCTGACCCTAACATAGTTAGGAAAACGCTAGGCAGAGTGATTTGGTATTAACAAAATAATACAGGTTTAAAAAACATTGAAGTGAGTGGTGACAGCAATACTATACCGAATGTTAATCCATTTGATTCTTATCTGTTAGAGGAATTACTGCCGGTCGATAGATACGGAGCCCAATGCAATTATTAACCCATTAGTTATTGTTTTTTTCGTTCATGTAGCATAAATAAATTATGACGGGTAATTTTTGTAAGTATACACCTGAGTGAAAGTCTTGTATTTTTTACTTATGAAATAGGAAACTTAGAGTGAACCGTAGGTAAATCATATTGATTACCTAATAGCTAACCAGTACTTATTTTAAAATTTGAGTCGATTTCGTAATAAGTAATAGGTGGTATGGTCAGCAAAAGAAGTCGGTGAACACTTTTTGACATCATCTAAATTAACACAAAATTATTCGAGAAACTGTTTTTTTATCGTTTAACTGTTAGAGTTAATATTCTTAAAATTTTAAGTACTTCTGTTCCGATTTGATTAAATATTTCGCTTAGTAATTAAGATTAAAAAACTAGAAGTGTTAATCGACTTTTGTTGCTGACTGTACTATGTACTTGCAAAAAAATATATTCGAAAATGGAACAGCCCATAGATATCCGTGCAACACCCTAAGTCAATTTGCTGTTTTATTTTCATTTCAAACACCTGTCAAAGAATGACAGCTGTGATTTTAATATACGGACAATTTAAGTTGGTAGTCAATTTACTTAACAATTAATTTCCCTGACTTAACATGTACGTATACTTAGAGAATATAGGGTAGCAACAAAAAAAAAATCAAGGAAAATTAAATTTATTATTGTATATCCTTTGGATGGCTCCAGCCATACTTCTAAGCAAGTGGTCCCCACTAGGTAATAATATTAACTTAAACAGCTTCATAGCTATAACGACTTATCCTGAATCGAGACTAAGCAACGTAACAAAGTATATATACGAGTACCTGCTGCTGTTATAAACAGTTCATTAGTGTTCGCTACGAAAGTTCGTAGCTCCGTAGCACTCTCGTAGCTTTCTCGTAGCGGGCTAAGCTGAAAAACTATTCTTCATATCAACTTAGAAAATGTTAATAAGCTGTAAAGGCTCTAAATGTTTTCCTTTGCTAAAAATTATTTTGACAAAAACTTATTAATTTGCTTCTACATAATAACTTACTTTGATTTTTAATAATTTTTTTTTTTTCACTGGAAAGTAGTAGCGTTTAAAATACTTATTTTGCGGCTACATAAGCACGGCACGGTATTGAGAAATTTCCTGCAAAAGCTTTTGTTAACAAGACAAAGTATTTGTTATTTAATGAATCTCATCGTTTGCCCCAAAAGGAGTTCTTTTATGTTCAACATGTTTTTCAATAGTTTTATTCTATGTAACTAATAATAAAGCTCAAGAGTTTTTTTTTATTTTGTTTGTTTGAACGCGCTAATCTCTGGAACCACTTGTCAGATTTGAAAAAACATTTTTGCATTTGGTAGACCAAATCTTGAGAAGGCTGTAAGCTATTTAAAATCACGCTATGACCTTCAGGAGCCGAGCAAAAAGAAAAAAGTCAGAAAGAACGCAAAGTGAAAACGAAGTAATAGAGCGGGCAGGCGATGCGATGCGACAAGGTGGGTCGGAGGAACAAGACATTTCACGCGGACGATATCGCGGGCAGAAGCTAGTCTTTAATATTATCTATGTGATGATTTATTGTTTTGTTTTAGACACAAATTACTGTTTGTAGGTATGTCGTAATTATATGTTGTGTCTTTGAACTTAATTATACATCAATGTATCGATTGGTAGGTCGGACGATTGGTAAGGGTTGTTGAGTAATCATTTTGACCCTGTTTTCGTATCGATTTTGTGTTAATGGCTGTACAAAATACCCCAGTCAAGATAAACAATCGAAAATACATTAAAAATAAAGAAGACATTTTTGTTAGTAAATGTTTAATACATCAAAATAAAGAGCCTTGGAATTTCACAAAAATGCAGGCCCAAAGAACATGTAAAAGCAATCGTATTTTCTAAGTGAAAAATCAGGTTACAACTGACATAAAAGCTCTTAAAAATAGAACGGTAAAAATTCTATCAATACCGCCATTTGCTACTTGAGACTGACAAATTTATTTACTGCATCCACTTCTGTCCTTAACGCGATGAGATAGGGGCTATTTTTATTTGTCACTGATGGGGAAGCTTCGCTCCAGTTGTCGACGTTTCAGGTCTCGACCGTCTAGAGCACTTCAGAGTTCGAGTTGGCACCAAATTTTAGGTTTCAACGCTTCTCATTAAGGCGCCGCTCACAGAGACAGACTAGTGAGGGGTGTGATGCGCGAGGGGTGGGGGGATGGGGGAGAGTAGGCATGGCGTCAGACCGGAGGATCATTGTACGTTAAGACGAAGCGTTTTGTTCTGCAGCTCTTTATATATCTACTATACAAACATACTCTTAAACACAGTCTCACTTACTAATATTAGCGCACTTTGATGCGTGGGGTTCCCTTGAAAAAACAACGCAAAAATTTATTAAAGATTGTTCAAGCTCGTCGCGAGACAAAACTAATAAATAACCGTGATTATAAGTTGTTTCATTACTTCGTAACTTTTAATTTACGGTGAACATAAAAACGTTAGGCGTTAAGTACTGCGAACATGAAATTAAAGCAATAATTTACAACATTATTTACGATTAGTAAATCTAATTTAACGTCAAAAATGTGAACGTAAAAATGTTGTTTGATAAACTTCTTTGCTTAGCATGGAATATTTTTAGGGTCAATTTAAAAATTGAAGGGCGAGTTGCACAATGCCTTACAAAATTAAGTTATAAGAATTCAGTTTCTACTAGTTCTATTTTGTAGTGCTGAGCTCTCGCAACGCGACGCACGTCCACCTAGCAACACGAGGCGACCCGCACTGAATTCGTGGACGAGTGCGGGGATGATATAGACATGGACTTTAAACGATCGCATTTTTAATTTATTATAATTAAAAATAGACATGTTTTTAAAAAGTAACAAAACCAAATCATTTTCGTTTGTATTGCAAAGTAGTAGATATTTTTTTTATATTCTTTTGATAAAAAATGAAGGAGTAAAATGGTTTCATCTCAACGATTTGGAGGTGACTTGGGTTTTTTTTTCTTATTATGTGATACCGATAGAAGAATTATGGCTAAACCAAATTACGATTCATATCATGTAGATTACTAATAATTTTTTTCAGATGTAATTTCTCTGTAGGTTCCGGCGAAAAACTGCTTCATCTGTACGCTGTTTTTAAGCTTTTTTCGAAAGAGTAGCCTTAATAAACCAACTTCATTTCTTCAATCGGTAAGAAAACATAATCATATTTAGTTGATACAGTCAACTAAATACGATTAATTTATGTCTTACCAACCGCACCTAGTTGATGTGCGCATTCAACTTGCAGGGGGGCCTTGACAAAATTCTTTTTCTGTAAGCGTTAACGCGAAATAAAACTAATAAAAAAAACGCAGATACGCAAAATAGAGCGCAGTAAAACTTGGTACCTCCATTAAAAAAAAATATTTTCCTTGATTTTTTTTTGTGCCTGTAGTGCACATACCACTATGTGCATGTAGTTAGTAATTACAGAATATACTATTTCTGTAATTACTAACTACATGCACATACCACCTATTAGTTATTAGTAATAACTAGCTGCGTCCCGCGGTTTCACCCGCGTAGACCGGGATAAAAAGTAGCCTATGTGTTAATCGAGGGCTATCTACATATAAAATTTCATCTAAATCGGTCCAGCCGTTTGACCGTGAAGAAGTAATAAACATACAAACACACACACACACACACACACACACACACACTCACTTACTCACAAACTTTCGCCTTTATATTATTAGTGTGATTACGAAATTGACTCAGTGGGCCTAGCACGAACGCCTGGAGTGAACATACTTAATGTAAATTAGATACTGTCATGGCGGGTTATTTTGACTCTAGTGCATAACTTTGGCCCAAATCGAGACAAATGTTTAGTGTCCACACAACAGTTCCACAAGACTATATCGACAACTATTAGTTACCGCAGGTAATACGACGTTCGGTTGTGTGGTCGCGACACGGCAGGCAGTTCAAACATTTGTTTCTATATGCGCCAAAGTTATGCCCTTGAGTCAAAGTAAGCCGCCATGACGGTATCTGACTTTGGTAAAATTGCGCTTAGTCATCAGTTAAAAGATTTTTAATGTGTACTTGTGTTGTTGCATTAGAGTTGATTTTTACAATGTCAGCAAACTTATCCGTGAAATTACGTTGAAATTTTACCGATTTTCCTTATAAAAACTGTCAAAAATTCAAAATTATTCCTAGGATATCTAAAGTTATCTGGTGCTGGAAATGCACTACAGATTTTCACACTGTCCAGGGCAAAATACGTTGTCCATAAATCGTCAACACATAGGTAGGCATACAAAATAAATAGTGTTCCCCTATGGTCACTTACATATGTGGCGGGAAGCGCTTAAAAGCTTCGGTCGCCATTTCACTTATCAAACAATTATAGCAGTAATTAAATGTGTGCTACAGTAATTAATAGCTTTAAAACAGCGCTGTATCGTCCGTGTTAGCGTCCGTGATTAATTTTCCAGCTATTACGTGCGTTGACTATGTAGTTGCAAATTGGTTTGTTACTGACTCGGGTTCTATTTTGTAGGACGTTGTGATTGCATTACACTGTCAACCAATCTACCTAGCCTTTTCCCAACTATGTTGGGGTCGGCTTTCTGTCTAACCGGATGCAGCTGAAAACCGGTATTTTTACATGGAGCGACTGACCTCCACAACCCAGTTACTGGGTGACACTAGCCCATGGTATAAAAGGTGGAAAGCATGTTAAGCCGTTGGTCCCGGCTGTCATTCGTGGATCTTTGATAGTCGTTACGGGTCGTCAGAACCCCGAAAGTCTGACACCTAGTCTTACTAAGGGGTATTGTATTAACCAGTAACGGGGTTGTGGAGGTCAGATAGGCAGTCGCTCCATGTAAAACACTGGTATTCAGCTGCATCCGGTTAGACTGGAAGCAGACCTTAACATCGTTGGGAAAAGGCTAGGCAGACGATGATGATCAAGAATGTTTTAGTATCTCGCTAGTCGCAAACAGCAAACAAATCTACATTTTATTTATTTATTTTACCATTTATGTACACACAGAAAAATATATAGAGTACAAAGGTACTGCTTATTTCTCAAGAAATTTCTTCCAGCAGACCTGCGAAAGGAGAAATTAAAAAGAAATGTTGACAATAGTGTGTGAGAACAAGAAAAGATAAATATGCAATGTGAAGTCTTATATAATACTAAAATATTAAATATACCTACACGTATAATGCAAAACATAACATATACTTTAATAAATACTCACATTTGAGAGGAAAGGTAACGATCTTTTACTCGATATTTGAATAGAGACACAGTTTTTAAATCGCGAATGTTAGGCGGAAGCACTTTCATTTGTTTGTTTGTAAACACAACACGCATCTTCAAAACTGTAATGATTTCAAAATTTTCGTGAAGTTCTTGAACTCTCATGCGCAAATCGTCTCGATTCTCATACCATTAAATCTGTCTTGAGTGCGTGTAGACCTCAAGTGGGCGTGGCCGTCTGGAGAGAAACGTGTAGGCGTCCTTAATGAGCTGTGACATCCCACAATCTAATTTGACCTTTATTTTTTAAGCGGTGGTGATTATTTTCCATTATCAAAATGCGAAAACGGAAAACAAATTAAGCGAAATTAATAGGCATGGTTTCTGTTACGTTTTATTAGAAATTTTGATGTTGGAAGCGAAAGTGAACCTCAAAAATTTACCACAAAATATGAAATATCTATAATATGATAGAATACAGACGCGGTGAAGAATATATAGCATAATCAGCCTTTAATATTCCCACTACTGCGACACAGGCTTCTTCTCGGTGAGAAGTAGTGGGCCGTAATCCATCACACGAGCCCAGTGCGGGTTGGTAGATGTCACATGTCTTCGAATTTTTGGTTATAGGACATGCTGGCTTCCTCACAATATTTTCCTTCACCGTGTTGAGAGCCGAATTTACAAAAAGTAAAGTGCCTGTCTGGGTTTGAACCTACGACCTACAACTCGTAAGTCACGGCTGTTACCACTGGTCCACCACTGCTCTCGAAGAGTAGTTAACTACAAATAAATTGCGAAATGGTTGTCAGAAGAAAATGTACATTCTTTACTAAAGATAGATTTGCTATGACTGTGACATATCAGGCAGTGTTTGCCATTAACATAGAGAACTGATGCAATCAGTTTATAATTTTCTTAAAAATAAACCTCTACTAAAGTTCGAAACACAAAAAAAATCAATCCTTTTAAAGTAACCTCAATTTTCGGCCCAAGACGTAGAGGGTAATATGGTACAAAGTTTATAATGGGCCGTACGTGGGGCCAGGACGAAGTGCCTTTAATAGCACCGCGGGACATTAGGCGACTTGCGAATATGTCCCGCTTAAAAATTTCGGTAGGGACGTGAAGCTTTTAGTACGAAAGTTGGGGAATGTTGTGTCGTAAATATTTACATAGGGCTTTGAGATTATGTAATTTTTAGGTGGTACTTAATAGTGACAACAGAGCAAATTAGTTGGTAGGTAGTTTCATTTAAAAAAAACCGGCCAAGTGCGTGTCGGAACACGCACATTCAAACAATGAAGGGTTCCGTAGTTGAAAAGAATTTATCCCAAAAACAAACTTAACAATGGATCCCAAAAAACACATTTTTTTATGTCATAAAACTACAAATTAACAATTTTTGGACTTTTTCCTTTACTTGTGCTGGGAGACCTTGCTGCTTGCCAAATTTAATTATTCTAGGTCAACGGAAAGTACCCTATCCTATAGGTTTTGATTTACTTGCGACAATTGCGAGTATCAAAATGTGTATTTGGTATTAATTTCAACTTGATACCTTCACGCGTTGCTAAGAAAAAGGGTCTTGACAGACTGACAGACAGACAGACGGACAACGAAGTGATCCTATAAGGGTTCTGTTTTTTCCTTTTGAGGTACGAAACCCTAAAAATACCGTCGTATTTTTTACTATAATAACAGATTATTGTGTTTTCCTACATGTTTTACATAGTGGAACGAAGCTACAGAACGCTAGTGCTACGTTCTAATATAATTATACTGTTACTGCATCGCCCACGTTCGTTCGTTCACTCATTCCATAATAGATTATCTCACTGCTCTTGTAATTTAATAAGTTAATGAACTTAATGTTTTCCAGAGTTTGATGGACAGCAAATCATGTAATACACAATTAGTTTGTACTAGCTGTTGCTCACGACTTCGTCTGTGTGTAAGGTCCCATGCTACGTATCTGTCAAATTTTATAACGATCAGTTCAGTGCCTTAGGTGTGAAAAGGTAACAGACAGACAGATAGAGTTAGTTTCGTATTTATACCTAATACTAGCTTTTTCCCGCGGCTTCGCCCGCGTGGAAGTCGGAAATTATCCCACGGGGTCGTACTACCAGGATAAAAATATTCTATGTCCTAATACAGTTCATCATCTACCCATGTGCCAAATTTCATCCAAATCCGTTCAGCCGTTTTAGCGTGAAAGCGTAGCAAACAAACAAACTCATTTTCTCATTCATTAAGTTAGGATGAGTATAGATTATAAGATGCAATACATCATAGACAAACATGACTAACCCATCATACACCACCCACCATTGTTTTAACTCATAATACTCTGAATCACCCATAGAGTACATACAAACTGTAAAAAGAAAGGAATTAATTTAGCCGGTGACTCACAAAGCCTTAGGGCGATGTGGGCGTCTCCTGGTAATCCCACAATATCTAAGGTTTCATTATTCCTTAGTACTAGTTCTAGTCAGTATAGGAGGGAACTCTTAAAAGTAAAGGCAAAGAGAATTAATTGAAATTATAAGAAACCAATTGTAAGAAGTAAATTTATTTTCCCTGAATGTTTGGGTTAGTTTGGGTGAGGGTCGCGAAAAGATTGAGGCGCTTTCTAGAACAATGGTAGGCTAAAAATCTTGATTTAAATCTAATAGATTTAATAATAATCTTATTTTCGTGATTTCATGTTTGGCCCCATAATAAATGTTGTTCATATTGATGAGTGCAATGACCCCTTAAGAATAGTGCGTTATTTAAGTTACACATTTATATTTATTATTTTTTCGATTTAAAACTTTACAATATTACACATCTTAGGAACGCGCGTAGCTCGTATTTTACTTTGATGTCTCAGTAAACAAACTTCAAGAGATAAAATTAAGATGTATTGGTTCGCTTGAAGTAACTTACCTCGTTAATGTATTGGCTTTAAATATTGAAGCAGCACAAACATCGATTGATTTAATGCTACTCATTTCGAAGTAAAAGTCTGGGCCTAGTTCTGATAAATCTATTAGATATAGTCAACCTGGTACTCTCAGACCGTTCACAGCTCTGACAGCAGAAACCCAATAGGAACTTTATTGCAACGGAAATAAAGATCACTATGATTTTGACAGACTTGTCAATGGTAGCAACCCAAAAGCAACCTTATTTCATCGACAATAAAGTTCAATGTAATTTTGACAATGATGCAAAATCAGAGGTAACATAACTGTGCACGGTCATTTTATCACCCTTAGCTTGAACGTCATATGCATATCATACTACGATATTTTTTGTCAGTCTCCGTCAAGCGGAAATTCTGCATCAACGTTGACTTTAAGTATAAAATTCGACGCATATGTCAAGCGTTTCTCAAGCGTGATGTCCAAGTCGAATTTTAAACTTAGGGCCTATTTCACGATGTTCGAATAGCCACTACTGACCGAATAAATTCAAAAATGGAACAGAATTTGAATCTGCTAAGTTAAAAGGAACTTTTTTTATTATTTTGGCTTTAAGGACGCTGTTACAAATGGGTGGTCAAATCATTACTTTTTTAGACAAAAGTATGTTTATTAAATAAAATGGTTTGCATTCTTAAAATGTTTTAAGGCCCAATTGTTGATAGATGTTTCAGTTTCTCAATAAAGGTACCGAAGTAAAAATTTTCACTTCGGCAGCTTTTTTGAGAAACTGTACCTATCTAAAATTATATTTATAGCTCAGAATCGTACCATGCACATTCTATCAACAATTCAAGTCCATAGGGTTAGTAACAATTTTACTTAATATCTAGTGTTAGTAGGTACAGGCACAGATTAACAAAAAATAAATTAAAATTCAGCGTGAAGCTGCATCCACCTTCGCGAAATCGGGGAATCCCACCGATGTGTGAACACACTGAGAAGACAGTTAGTGCCGCCGCGTAAACGCGACATCAAGGGATGCATATCTTTTTCTAATAATTTATTTTTTAAATTAATTACATTAATTCGCTTGAATGCAACCATTTCAATGCATTATTTTTCTGTCAGCCTGTTGGTAAGGTCACCTTTTGCTTGTAAACTTTGCAGTAGGTACACACACTTGGAACGTTAACTTAAAGAATATTAGCCCTAGAAGGACTTTCATGAGAAGGTCTCTGAAGAACACAGTCACTGACTTTTCAGTTTGCAGATGAAAGAAAATTGAGATACCTATTTTTTTTTTTATAAATGTCAACTTAAGAGAATCTAATTGTTCTAAAATAATAGAGATCATAGTTATTACTAAACATTTTCATATTGAAACATGGACTCGACGTATATCGAAAGACAATATTGTTATCTTTTGGTTTTAATATAACTACTTAAATCTTGTTGATTGGGTGCAAATTATTTTGTAAATGTTTTATTGAATTATTTGAGACTTTCTGGAACTGACTTCCGGTGCTGTAACTATTGCCTCCGGTTAGTGAACGGAAGTCGATGGCAAACTTGATTAAAATAATATGAATTTAATATTTTATTTCCGGAAGTTGCTTGGCACGCCACCTATTTGCAGTTTTAGGATGTACGAGTAGAATGTTAAAAGCAAATGTCAGTGCATTTTAAAGTTAGTTCCGTGTAGAATAAGGAGCTGTAACGGTGCACTGCTCATTTTTTTGTCCCAATTCATTCTGGTTTCCTATAATATTATTATTATTATACAATTTATGTATACTACTCAATATGTATATTTTATTTATAACTAGCCGTTGCCCGCCCGCGTGGATGTCGGAAATTATCCCACGGGAACCTATTATCGGGATAAAAAGTATTCTATATGTTAATCCAGGTTATAACCTATCTGTAAGCCAAATTTCATCAAATTCCGGTAAGCCGTTTTTGCGTGATTGAGTAACAAACATCCAAACATCTTCACAAACTTTCACATTAGTAGGAGTAGCTTCCGCCCGTGGCTTCGCCCGCGTAAAAAAAAAGTAGCCTATGTCCTTTTCCAGGTCATGGTCTACCCGTATGCCAAATTTCATCCAAATCAGTTCAGTCGTTTTAGCGTGAAAGCGTTACAAACTCACTGTCGCATGATACTTTTTTTTAAATTTAATTTTCAATCGCAAATGATGCCTGCCTTGTTATATTTCCACCACCCTTGGTTGACTGGTAGAGAATGCCTAAGGCATTAAGTCTAAGCCTTTGTACCTTATTGTGCACAAAGTTGAATAATTATTGAGAATAATAACGGCAACATACGTGACAAAATATGTCTTGCTTCGTCTGTGGATTACATTATCTAGACTTCAAACAATAGAGTGAATGAGTTTTCATTTTATATGCATGAAAACTTTACATAGACTGATGGAAAAACCAACAATGTTGAGTTTAATCATAAAACAGATAAAGGTATGTACAGAAGGTTCGATTCAATCAGCTTTGATAATAGAACAGTAAACTACAAATAGGCTTTGCATAAAACCTATAAACTATGTTTGTCAAACACTATAAGGCTTTCTCCTATGTTTGACTCTAACCTTATCATACTAAATCAATTCGCCTAGCCTTTTACCAACAAATTGGAGACAGCTTCCAGTCTAACCAGATGCAGCTAAACACCAATATTTTATCTGACCTCCACAACCCAGTTACTGGGTAACATGAAACCCCTTGGTAAGACTGGCTTCTAACTTCCCGTAACGACTGTCAAAGATCTACGAATGACAGCAAGGATCAACAATTTAACGTGCTATCCGAGGCACGAAGGAATATGTAATGGATGGTCACCCATCCACGAATCGACCGCGGCAAGCGTAGTTTAACCTTCAATCGATCGTGTGGCTGTTCATTTCATCATTTAGCAACGATTCTCTTAACCTTAGCATACATGATACTTAATTAGATAAGCATAAATATTAGAAGTCTCGCTAAAAACAAAGAAACATTTTTCCTACAAATCTTCAGAAGGTAGATTGGATGTGTAGTCGGTCATTAAACTGCTTTATTTAGAATCTGTGGAAGGGCTTGTGGCTAAGTAATAACAGTCGCACGGGTCGATAGACCAGGTTAAGCTATGCTTGCCACGGTTGGTCCGTGGATGGGTGACCCCTCCGTAGCTCGGAAGCACGTATAGCCGTTGGTCCCGGCTGTCATTCGTGGATCATTGACAGTTGTTACGGGTCGTAAGAAACCCGAAAGTCTGACAACCAGTCTTACTAAGGGTATCGTATTACCCAGTAACTGGGTTGTGGAGGTCAGATAGGCAGACGCTCCATGTAAAATACTGGTAAGACTGGAAGCCGAACCCAAAATAGTTGAGAAAAGGCTAGGCAGATTGACTTACAACGAGCGATAGATAGATAGACACACACACATCATCACACATGTATGAACTGGATTTACGCTACAAAAAAGTAAGTAAATAAGCAAGTAAGCAAGCAAGTAAGTAAGTGGGTAAGTGGTGCAAACTGTCCACAAATCCACAGTACAAGCAATTTGTTTGAAATGCCCGCATGCTTGGCTAGTTCTGTGTTCTGTGGTTAGCTTGAATCAACAACTTGGACACTGAACTATTGACTTATCTCCCTGCCTGTGTTGACTTATTCTCCCTGCCTGCCTGGCTCTCCCTGCCTGCGTAGACTGCCCTTTTCACTGGTATGTTGACACGTTGTATATCAAATAAATGCGTTTGAATCTGTTTTTTTATATTTGTAAGGTTGGAATAGAGAAAACCTAAAATGAAATACAACTTTTATTTTTTATAGAAATGTTGCAAGCAATCACTTTGCTCTGATTTTCAATTTTCAAATTTCTTTTCTCTGTTAAAGATTCCAAAAGATTTCTCTGTTAAAGGTATTTTCTTGTACTTTTAACCAAATACTTTTGTTTATCAAAGTACTAGCTTCCACCAGCGGCTTCGCCCGCGTGGTATGTCAATAAAAATTAACTTATGACCTTTTCCAGATCATGGTCAACCCGTGTGCCAAATTTCATCCAAATCCGTTTAGCCGTTTTAGCGTGAAAGGGTTAGAAACAAATAAACTCACTTTTGCATTTATAATATTATTGTTAGGATTAGGATTATGTATAAATGACATCTACCCGCGGCATCGCCCACGTGAAATTTTAAAATTATCCTAAGGGAACGTAATGCCGGCAAAAAACTATCCTATACCCAGATTATAATAGTCCTGTGTGTCAAATTTCATCCAAATCCGTTTAGCCGTTTTAGCGTGAAAGGGTTAGAAACAAATAAACTCACTTTTGCATTTATAATATTATTGTTAGGATTAGGATTATGTATAAATGAAATTTGCCCGCGGCATCACCCACGTGAAATTTTAAAATTATCCTAAGGGAACGTAATGCCGGCATAAAAACTATCCTATACCCAGATTATAGTCCTGTGTGTCAAATTTCATCGAAAATCGTTTAGCCGTATAAATGTGGGAAAATAAAACAGACAGACAGAGCTACTTTCACATTAATTTTAAATATTAGTATGGATTAATCCATCCAATCCAATGATAAATAAGTATGACCTATCCACTTAGTACGATTATTTTTAATAACTAAAGGCCTATTTCACGGTGTCCGAATAGCCACTACTCGCTGAATAAATTCAAAAATGGAACAGAATTTGTTTAAAACCATCTGCCAAGTAAGTTAATAGGAACTTAATCGTAGGTGGTGAAACAGGCCCGAAGCCTACCTACTTATCATTCAAGACTTTCAGGAACGCTCAACACACGCTTAATATCACATATTACTTGCTTTTCAAACACTAAACTTAACACAAACGATAACTCAACTTATCTCCAACTTATCCTGTAATACTTGAGATTACATCAAGTTAAGGGATGTATCATAACGGTTTAATTCGTAAAAGGAATTCCTCTGACGGCATTGTTTAGGTTATCCTTTTGAGATCTATATATTTACATTATGTATATACGTTAGAAATAAATTAACCATTTCAAAGGGAACTTTCTAACGTTGTCGTGTGAAACAATTATGTGAAACGTTTTGGTGCTCCGAGTTTTCGTTTGATCAAATCCTTGGAATCGGTTAAACGGTTTGTTGGTGAAACTCTGTGTTTGATTGTTTTATAATTTTATTTTATGCTAATGAAATGTAATTGTCATCAGTATGGTATCTGTGTGTGTGAATGTTCAGCTGCTAAATATGGCCCTCCTCAAATATCGGGTCTGAAATGAAATGAAATTATTTATTCTGTAAATAGTATAACGGAACCACTTTTACACGTCATGTTTACGAGTATACAAGTACAATGAGTGGAGTCGACATTTCCTATTTGACTACCCCTGTGAAGAATTGTGCAAAGAACTCGGGGGTCCAGCACCCTAATTGTGTAACACATTATCAATTGGAGTTGGATTCATTTTGACAGTTCAACAACATTCATTGCGTTATTTACGTTGTCGAGCAGACAAATTTTTCGAACAGTATGAAGCAACGGATTAGCAATTTGTTTCAAAATGATTCAAACTCCGATTGATAGTGTGTTACGCAATTAGGGTGCAGGTGTCTTTTAAAGTCCATACAAAAAATATAAAACCAGCAACCCGCACTGGCTTCGTATGGGTAGCATAGCACTAAATAACTACAGCCAGATGACTTGTGGTGGATGATTGAAATACTATCTTGAGCTCATGCAAGCCTAGTACTTTTTGTTATTACTGCCCAGAAAAAAATATGACACAAATTACAAAAAGCCAAAACAAATAATCAGTTGATCTCATGACTATCAAACTTCACAGAACCCGCTGATATATTCTGAAGATTGCCTGAAAATTTTATCAAAATCGTTCCAGCCGTTTTGGAGTCCATAGGCACACATACATACATACATCAAACATCGATTTTTATAGATATATAGAAGATATCCTGTAACAAAATGTAGGGTAGCATCTAGAATGCTCTAAAGTTAGTATAGGTAAGCCTATAACCACGATGGTTGGCCAACATATTGATTTAAGAAGTTTTCAGCACCTAAAGAAGCTGTTAGAGAACTGTTTCCATCAGTATTTTGCATCAATTTCTTAAGCACCTCATACAACACACGCGAAAAGGATTGGTTCAAATGTGAAGTAGATACCTAGTGAATCTTTAGCTATCTTCACAATAAGTCCTCCATGTACTAAAATAAATAAAATAAACAAAGGGCATTGCTCTGCACCCATACATTGTTCGCCCTTTTTTTTTTTTTTTTGTGGATGGGACATCATCAAGTGACTTCTCCCGCTCTGGGCAGAGCGGGAGGGCGTGTCAGACTTTTACTGACTAAAACCCACCCATGATCCTTCAGTTGCCCGTGCCAGGGCCACGGTATCTCTTTCGAACTACCCGCGACCCCGGCGGCATCGGCCCAATTGAAAAATAAGAAAATTAAAATATAAGACGCGGCCGAAACTAATATGGCTTTACATAATTATAATCATTAAAATCAGCAATACAGCTCCATAAGTTAGAATTGACCTCAAATCTAGCGATTTCAGAAATCATGAGGTTTGAGGTCAATTCTAACTTATGGAGTTGTATTGCTGATTCTAATGATTATAATTATGTAAAACCATATTAGCTACGGCCACGTCTCATATTTTAATCAACATACAACCTGACACTGACCTGCAAATTGCAAAAAACGTAAGAAAATTTGAATTTCGCGGGCTACCTTAGCGCATCCTCCTTAATGATATTAGTTGCGTAAAATACTTTAAAATTTTCATTTTTGCATGCAGCTAGTCCGTGAAAAAAAAGTAATTGCAACTAATATAATAAAATATACAAATAATTATCGTGTATGTCCGATATTTTTTGTGCACAGGGCGATTTCGGACGTCTTTTATTTTTGATTTTTATCAAATCAACGTTTTCGATTCAATAGGTAGGTATTTATTTTATACAGTGTTCCGAGACAGTTTTAATTGGCTTAGTTTCAAGTCAGTGGGCAACATCAAACTTTATCACTTAGTAAAGTTAAAAAAAAAATGTTTGTTGATGCAATTACTTGAGCTAACACAACTTAGAGCTGGTCTAGTTTTTAACCAATACTATTTTCATACAATGTAATATTCTACACTTAACAAACATTAATCAGTTATCTTACAGTAATAGGGAAGATGACCAAAAAAAGAAAAATTTGTCCGTCATGTAGATTATTAAAAAATATTGGACACGTGTTTTTTCTTTTTTTACGCAATCGAAAGATTACGGGGATAAATTGTAACATAACGTCACTCCCTGCTAGATTATAAAGGTAGCCAAGTATAGTTGTGACGTAGTGAGCCCCCCACTCCCCAACTTTAATGCGTTTCATCTAAGTATTTTTTATTAAAATGATAAAGCAAAAAAAAAAGTACGTGTCTAATATATTATTTTTTTATTATCTGACAGATAATAAAAAAAATTACTAAATAGACTTAATAGAATTTCTTTTTTTTACCCAGACATCATCCCTATTCTGATGATTCAGTATAAATGTGCGTGTTTAAAAAATTTAAGTTGTAAGTGAGATTTATAGGCATACTAATAGGATGCACACAGTACTTTTCCCAGACTAGTAATTACCAAGATTAATCCGAACATTTGGTCCGACGTGTCATCTTTATTTGCTCACATTTGCATACTAGTTATATGGTAAAATAATTGCTCATGCTAGCAGTTTGCTCAAAATAATGTTCATGTTGTAATTTGAAATAGAAAAGGTTGACGAAACTCAGTGGACTAAAAAATGATAAGCGGCTCAGACATGACCTAGACTAATAAATGAGAATTACTGAATATTATCATCAAATGTACCAATTATTATACCTGTGATTTAATTATGTGAGCACAAAAGAAATTGTGAGAAGAATAAAATATTGCTTGCAGTAATTAAATGACACGACTTAATTGAGAGTAATTGCAGTAAATCTATTAAACCTTATCATACTAACATGCTAAAATTCAGAATATTTGGTAAAGTCAAGTTTAATAAAACAAAAAAATTGACACTACTTAGCAAGATGAATTTTTGAACAGTGATCACTACGGCAGCTATGCTTGCTACCAGTAAGAAAATAAACATATTCTTTCTTGTAAATAAAGTGAATCATTGAGAGATTGGTATTGGTACCTAAATCACTACTAACCTTAAAAATGGATCAATATGCTCCATATGATCTATTAGTAGAGGTTGTTTTGCACTGAGTTATAGACTGGATCTACACATCCTACCCTCTCAGAACAGTTTCATTTATAGCTTCTTTTTTGTCCTCCTAATAGACATCAACTGAGAAATAATTTGTTTTCTTTATTTTCTACCATACGAGTATAATAGGGTTATTTATAGAAAGAAAAAAACAAGTCTAAGTACTTACTTACTATTTTCTGGAACAAATAATAAAAGTCCCACTAAATAACTTCCTTCACAACATCCTAGCCACAAAACAACCCATTAATTCATCTGTAAAATGGGTCAATTCTCTTGGAAAGGTCATGGGATGTCCTCATAAGCGTCAATTATCGATGGTGATGACGTCACGGTGTCACCAGCCTTGTAATGGGGTTTAGTTGAAGCTGGCGCCTGTCTCGACGTTGTCTGGGATGTTACAGTGGAACATTTTAGTAGGGTAAACTTTTTTTAATTTAAGGGATGTGTTAGTTAGTTGTTTGAGCAAAAAAGAAAAGCACTAATGCATGTGCGGGGATGATCTTATGTTTTACAAAAATCTGCAAAAAAATGCATTTGCATCTATATTAGGTTAGTTTACATACATTATGAAATTGAATATGACTATTGCTTTAGTACCTATCTCGTAACATTTTTGAGATGACGATAACATGACTCCTTCATAAAATACATTAGCTTTACAAACAGTGAAAAGATCGGTACCGTTACCACTCTTGCGCTCACAGAGTGCCAAAACCCTCTAGAACGACAATTCCCGTATTTTTAAAAACGTTCGCATACCAATGTCAGTCTCAACATGTGAAATGTCTAATTTATCTACATTTTTGACAAGTTGTTGTTATTGGTTGTCGCTGACATGAGATTGCAACTTGAGTTTGAACGTTTTTTAAGTAGTAGGTACGAGAATTGGCCTTCGAATAATTTAATTACTACTTCTCCTTTATTCAATACAACAAGTTCATAAAATTCTCCCAGTCTGACATTGACGTAATTCCATTGCCATCCAAGTAGAAGAGCAATAGAACATATTTTAGGAGACATTATTAATAATGGTGGTTGCCTCCTGTCTAGACGATATCCTTGGGCTGTTACCCTACTAGATTTATGCTGAAGGGTAGCATATATTAAGTGAGGGAATTTTGATAAATTTTCTATTGCCGTGGAGACATTGAGATGAAATTACGTCACTTTTTGTGCCCCCCGTTGTCAGTTACGGTCGTTGGTTTCGGAAAAACTTATGATGCTTTCTTGCTTTGGATATCTTTGAAGGGAGGTGGCTTGTTGCATGGAATCACGAACAAAAACCAAATACCTAGTAGAGCAGAGCATTCATAATAATCTGTTCCGTATAACGCAATGGAGCATAGATTTGATAAAAAATCAGAGAAGAGTTGAATCTGTCTCTAGTTTATAGACTATCTGTAAATAGAGCATGCAATTGACTTAATTGAAAAAAAAAAATTGCCTGGTCTTTCCGAAGCACCTACACTTCTCTCAAAATAACGTCACATTCATCCAACAATACTAATACACAGACGAAAGTTTATCCACTGCGCAATTTGTGCCATCTTGTGCATTCCGTGTTCAAAAGCAATAGTACATAGCTCAGATGACATTATCAAAACCGTCAGTTTGTCCGTGTCCTGTCTAGACGATAGCCTTGACGATCCCATAGCCCCGGGCTGCAGATATTACATGCAGCTGTTTTGATTGAAAAACTTGATTGCTTTTTTATGAAAGCGCTTTTTCCGCTGCTTTTTACTAAGCGGAGCTTGGAAATTGATTTTGTAGTTACGCTGTAAGGTTTAAAGCAGCTTTTAGTATTAGTTTAGTTTTGTTTTATACATTAAAGTTGCGAATATCTTAGAAAATAATACCTAAATATAAATTGATCAAAGATCGAAGACTACTTTGGTATTCAAATATTCAATGTGTGCTTTCAAGTCCATTGAACAGGATTGCTTTTTGAAGTGAAATTCTTAGTAACTAGGTGCCATTTGAGAATTTTGTGGAAATAATTGCTTAACAGTTTTCCATGATTTTTAGGGTTGCGTACCCAAAGGATAAAACGGGACCCTATTACTAAGACTCCACTATCTGTCTGTCTGTCTGTCCATCTGTCACCAGGCTGTATCTCAAAAACCGTGATAGTTAGACCGTTGAAATTTTCACAGATGATGTATTTCTGTTGCTGCTACAACAGCAAATACAAAAAAAAACAGAATAAAATAAATATTTAAGGGGTTTCCCATACAACAAACGTGATTTTTTTGCCGTTTTTATAGATAATGGTACGGAACTCTTCGTGCGTGAGTCCGACTCGCACGTGGCCGGTTTTTTTTATTGGATATTTCTATCTCATAAGTTTTCACTTAGAAAAGGTTTAATTCGTGAAACCTAAGTAGTTCCATAAATAAATCCATTTCTAAGTAGTTATATGGCAGAGATAACGCTAAATAATGTCGGTTACGATAACCTACTATTTGTATTTAGTGTTCCCTCTAACAAAATAATTTAGACAACAACCATAAACCATTCCTATTTTAGCATGTGCATCAAGGCATCGGTTCAAACCGTAGTTCCTCATTCTCAAGCAAGACGTCAAAATGGTGTGAAAAGTTTATCACATTCCGAAGTGCCTATCTCACGAAACCCCATTCTACGGTCTGAGGAAACTCTGCACCATTTCATGTGGCTATAGGTATGTTTTATGACGGTAGCGTGTGTTTTTCGCAATTTCACTTTTTTCCAACCTTAGGGTACACTAAAATTATTTGAAGTGGAAATTCCATCAAAATTTTTCTGACGAACCTCCATATTCTTGTTCTATTGTTCTAATCATAAAATATTATATACATCCACGTTCTAAAGTTTTTGCTTCTCATGCGAGTGAATCTGAGTAAGAACTTGAAGACACAAATGTAACCGAAGGCGAATCTATACAATCAATCAACATTTAATGTTGGACACAGCCCATTCTGAAGTTTCACCACAACATCTATTCTGATCTACCTATTCTATTCTTTTTAACCAACTTCAAAAAAAGTAGGAGTTTCTCAATTCGGTTGTATTTTTTTTTTAATGTTTGTTACCTCAGAACTCCGTCATTTATAAACTGATTTGGAAAATTATTTTTTTATTTGAAAGGATATACTTCCAGATTGGTCCCATTTTTATCAAAATCTAGTTCTGATGATGGGATCCATGAGGAATTGAGGGAACTCCTCAAAAATTATAGGCATACATATAGTTATTTTGGTATTCTCATCAACAAATCAAGCGTTTGCATTCAGAAAGTATTAACTAGGGAAGTGGAACTGATGAAGAAGATCACAGATGGCCACGGGAACTGCTCAACGATAATAAGTATTTCAAGGGTGGCGATGAGATATCTCGATTAAGATGCTTAAGCGACTATGACAAAACATTAAATAAATGGTTCTGATGAAAATGGTACCATCGAACCGATCTGATGAAGAAGCCGGAAGGTGGGCACCGGAACTCAGTGATAAAACAATGTATTCTAGCCGTGTTTGGGCTTATTGGAATTGTCATGAAGTTCACTTTGGCTATAAATGATTTTAATGGTAATTTTGAGCCGCTTCAAGTTGCGCTACTTGAGTTGTATGTTATGTGAGGCCTTGATTGTCAGAAGTCAGATTTCGTAGTCTCGTTATCTCCGTCAACATAAAACTACGCCTTCCAAACTTCTGACACGGCTTAGCGCGACGTAGGTATATTTGCCTTTTTACAAAGTTTTTGAAATGTTATACTCCTAAGATGGTCGTATATAAATATATTCAAGTTCTGATGAGTGGCTTTTGAGTTAGCTTCAATAATTTAATACCTATTTTTCCCACATAATCTATGTGAATGATGCTCTAATTTATTTTGCAGACTGGTATTCGAATTTGTGTGGGTTAGGCACCACTAAAAAGTGAAAAATAAAAACTTTTTACAAAAAAAAAAAAAAACAACCGACTCCCAAAAAAAAAAAACACTACAAAGCGAAAAATAACTTTAATTTCGGAAGTCGGTGGCAAAAACCGAAACTAAAAAACCAAAGACACCAAATTCCGAAATTAAAGTTATTTTTCGCTTTGTAGCGTTTTTTGTGGGAGTCGGTTGTTTTTTTTTTGTAAAAAGTTTTTATTACTATCTTCATCAATTACGAATCAGAACACATTCTCTTTAAAATAAGCGATCTAATTCTCAAAATCTAATCTAATTCTCGATTTCTATATTTTGGCATCCCCTTATCATCTCTTCCACCACTAATAGATAACACACCAATAACAAAAACACCATCAACAGATAGGTAGATAGAATACTCTTTATTATGAACAACATTACAGATATAATAAAAAATTAAATAAAATTATAAATAAATAAATAAAATTATTTAATAATAAAATGTTTACAAAAAAGTGTACATTTAGCCAAACAGTAATCAAATTTTCCTATACAAATAAAGTTCCTAATAATGAACTAATGTAGAAATTTTACATAGGGTGACACAATGGGCGGTCTTATCGCTAAAAGAGATATTTTAAAGACAACCTTTGGACCAATCGCAATTTCATAGTCAATGGTCTAAAACGTCATAACCATAAATAATTTGCATCATCCAATTCTGCCGACTTCCATGGCAATCTGATGGTATCCCCTGGAATGGGATAATTAAACTGAATGGACTTATCTTTTCGCTCTAATTCTCTTATGGGGTGAGGGCAGATCTAAGTGGTATTAATGTTTGAAGCACGGCTAGCCGAATTAAGTTACGGAAGTTAAGACGAACGTTTACTTAATTCAAGGGGAGAGATTAAGTGCCTATTTTGAGTTAGATTGAGTAGCAACATAAGTCGTGATTGAGGTTAGTAAAGTGCCGTTTATGAAAAAAAAATATTATACTTTACTAGGATCCATGTAACTTAGTAAAATAAAAAGCGGTCAGTCCCGCAACCATTGTTGTGACTGACTAATATTTTACTACAACACAAGTATTTTTGTGTCGACAGAAGGAGAAAAATTACTTGTCTGTTTAGGTGTTGCTATAAATTATTAGAAACTGCATTGTTTGTAAAAACGAATCAACACTTAGGTATTTCAAAAATGTTCAGCAGTTAAGAGAACCGCAATTCGTGCCCAATATGAGAATTTGTTAATAGTATGAATGTCGATGGCTATAAGAGTAGGGGAAGACCAAAGAAACGATGGATGGATTGTGTGAAAGATGACATGGCTAGAAAGGGGGTGAATACCGAGATGACGAATAATAGAGAAGTATGGAAAAAAAGGACATGTTGCGCCGACCCCAAATAGATTGGGATAAGGGCAGGAGAATGATGATGATGAGAATTTGTTAATATGCCTAATCAAATGCAAAACTGCTATATTAAAAAAGCGGCCAAGTGCGAGTCGGACTCGCCCATGAAGGGTTCCGTAGCAGCAAGTAACATAATATAAAAGTTCTTGTAGTTCGTTGTAACTTTGATCGATGTTTTATAATAGACCGATTTATGACGTATTAAAAAAACTACTTACTAGATCTCGTTCAAACCAATTTTCGGTGGAAGTTTACATGGAAGTGTACAGTGGTCGTATATTTTTTTTAGTTTTCGCATTCTCTTATTTTAGAAGTTACAGGGGCGGGGACACACATTTTACCATTTTGGAAGTGTCTCTCGCGCAAACTATTCAGTTTAGAAAAAAAATATATTAGAAACCTCAATATATTTTTTGAAGACCTATCCATAAATACCCCACACGTATGGGTTTGATGAACAAACATTTTTGAGTTTCAGTTCTAAGTATGGGGAACTCCCAATTTTTTTTTTCTATTTTTGTGTAAAAGTCTTAATGCGGTTCACAGAATACATCTACTTGCAAAGTTTCAACAGTATAGTTCTTATAGTTTCGGAAAAAAGTGGCTGTGACATACGGACGGACAGACAGACAGACATGACGAATCCATAAGGGTTCCGTTTTTGCCATTTGGCTACGGAACCCTAAAAAGGGTTTCTTTGGTATTGCTCCAAATATTTATAATAAAATACCTGATGCTACCCTCTAAACAAATTTAAAAAGTCCCTTCAGGGGTTATTACTAGAAAAGTGCTATTACAGCGTAGATGAATTCATAAATGATATTTTGCTTGTGTAGTATTCTGAAATGAAATTTTAATTTTGACATTTTAATTTTGAATTTTTGACTTTGTAATAATAAATTAAATTTTAACATTGTAAATAAAATTTCAACATTGTAATCTTTTTCTTTGCTTTTTTTTGTATTTGTTTGTAGGCGTACGTTGTTTGTACGCCACTAATTTTGTACGCCATAAATGGCAAAACATCTGTACCTATAATTTTACCCATGTTTTACAAAATAAATATACCTTGTATCTTGTATCTTGGGATCTAACTCACGATTTCTCATTTACCAGCCTGACGCTTACTTTACTGTCGGTTGCTTACTAAATAAAATAAATCTAAGTTACAAAATTCCACCTTACTCAAGTAATATTGTAATTCAATTAGGCACGGGTTACTTGTTTTATTAATGTCAACGATTAAAAAAGGGTTGGGAACTTATAAACCTGATATTTTTTGTAGTGTGGGCGAAAAACAGTTGTTTCGTGGGCAGTAGGTTACGTACTCTTTGGTATAATTTTAAATACCAACTAGCTACGCCCCGCAGATTCACCCAATTAAGTCTCAATCCTGTGGGTTTATCGGGATAAAACATATCCTATGTCCTAAAGCAGGTCATGGTTTACCCATGTGCCAAATTTCATCTAAATCTGTTCAGCTGTTTTAGCGTGATAGCGTAACAAACAAACAAAATCACTTTCGCATTTATAATATTAGTGAGGATTATGTATTTAATAAATGTTATAATGAGTGTAAGTAAATAATGTAATATGTCAGTAATGTTAGCAATTTCTTTTAGTGATATTTATGGTTGAATGAATTATCTGCTTGTTAGTCATTATATCTTTTGTGACAATATTTTTTTTTTTTTTTTTTTTTTAATATTTTTGTAACGAATATTGTTATGCTAAAGTTATTTGCATCTTTACTAACAAATTAAGCTTCACAAATTATGATTCAGATACTACGTTACTTTTCAACTATATTTCTTTAGATTATTGAAATATTGAATACTTATATAATGAATATTTTATTTCCCTATATCAAATTAGTTTTATTTTAGTTTAGTAGGTACATCCGAGTATGACTTAAATAGTTATTTAAGCCATTAACCCAGCATATAGCAGTCTGATGCTCAGCAAACTCTTTTTCAAAACAGGAAAAAATATCGAAAACAAAAAACAATCGAATCAAGTTTAGTCAATTGTTTTTGGTTTGCGATCTTTTTTTTTTTAGTTTTTAGTAACAAATGCAACAATGCAATGCATTAGTTACTAATCAAAAGGTTGATTTATATTTGCATCAGCTAAATAGCGGTTTCCTAAGAAAGCGGTGAACACAATAACGGCTTTGCAAATACAGTGCGTTATTTGACACCTTAATGTCAAATACTGGTGAAAATGACAGATTTTCATGACAGCCGTTTTATTTTGACGGAACAGCTTTCCTATATTCATAACAAAGCTTTGTCGTACATTCGTGACACTTCACAATAAAAATCTGTCACTTTTGGACTGACGTTTGGACCTTTGGACTCAACTCGTGATACTTGAACTGAACTCGCTACATAGGTAATGCAAATATTAATCAACCATAATAGCCTTTGCCTTATATAGTAATCACACTTCACACTAATATTATAAAGGCGAAAATTTGTGAGTGTGTGTATGTTTGTTCCTTCTTCACGCTCAAACGGCTGGACCGATTTGTATGAAATCTAGCATGTAGATAGCTTATACCCTGGTTTAACACATAGGCTACTTTTTATCCCGGTCCATGCGGCTGAAACCAGGGAACACCGCTAATTTAAAGATAAAAAACTATACCTACATATAACCCCCCCCCCCCCCAGCTAACCAGTAAATACCAATTACCATTTAATCATCATGCCTATCTAGTCACCCGTCACAAATAAGGATAACATTCCACTGCGGCGCCGTAGGCGGTAGTTATAATATAAAGCTGTCAATGCTTCAGTGATTCTGATCTTTAAACCCACGCCTGTAAGTGAAACGTGCTATTCTATCCGTTTGAAAACCTACGCAGTATATGCGTGGGCTTCATTTAGCGTTTACTTTTAAAGTAAATGAATTGAAAAATCGTAGGCTTCATGTCGCCGTCATAGATAAGTGGGTTGGAAATTCAGGCGAAGTGTTATGTACTTTCCTGGTCTACTTGTATGTTAAGAAATGGGATGGACTAAAACAAAAGAATAGACATTTGAAAATGGAACACATTATTTTTTTTTATAATCAGCCAGCCATATTGTAACTGTGAACACAAAGAGTCTTAGTACTACGTACTACAATTTATGATCCTATCACATTATTATTTTATCATACACTTATAACAGAGAAATTATAATTTCTCAAGTGTGTAGGTACTCATTATTTAGTAATATTTTGAAATTATAATAAAATAGAAAGTATCACATAAAGTCAGTATAAGCACAACATAGTCTGAGAAAAGGCTATTTATTCATTATTCCGAACAAAATTTTAAATTAAATGTTTAACATGGTCTTGGTTATTTAGAAGAAATAAATGTGTATGATTCAGCCTTTCGATCAGTACAATAAAATTACAGGTTTTTTTCACATTTAGCGGGTTCGATTCCCGGTTCAGACAGGCAAAAAAATTAAAATTCTTTAAATGCAGTTCGTATTGTTTTTAAAATAAAAATGAAGTCTTCATTCAGTCATTTTTTTTCTACAGAATTTAAGGTACTTTCCCTCTAGTGGCAAAGTCGTGGGACGCCCTGTATATTTAATACCGTTACCAACATCGGATGAAAAGTACTGCAAAAAATTTTCCTCATCCTACCCTGTCGGGCAAAATAGCACGCTTAGCATGGCCACCACAGAAACGGGTTTTGTCGACGGAAGAATAGACAAAATGGTAGATTGTAGAAATATTTCTACGCATTCTACGATGGCAATGTGTCATTTTGTCTTTTCTTTCGTCGACGAAACGTCATGCTACGCGTGCTGGCGTAAAAATTAAATGATTGTATTTTTTTTCCCGAGTACTTCCCGCCTCATTGCGGAGCTCCGTATTTTAAACAAGTGGACACATACGACCGATCCGTTTATCCGTGTCGTGCAGTTTCCGGTTCTGTGCGTACCGCCGTCTGATCTCTGCGACCATCCGGAAAACCGGCTTCTGCACGATTTTATCGGTTATTTACGGATGAACGCTAATTCTCTTCTACTCGAAAAATAAATAGGAAAATAGTGTACACTTCTGATGGTTTAGCTAAGATAACTGTTTATCCAATAAAAGGAGAATGACCATCCAAATGTACGTGGAAAAATACTCAAATAACTGTATTATGCAGTCACCCAATCCCCATTTAGAGCTCACAACAACATTCCGTACTCAAGCTTAAAAATCTGCAAGTACAAATGTGTTTTGTTAGGACACCATTTTTTACCGCGAAGTATCAAGCAACTTTATGCACTACCATGCCCTTTCCAGCGTAAACTCTTCATTACGCCTTCCAATAACGGTAACGAAGATCATTATCATACCTACACACCGCTACCCTACTATGCACCCTTGAGTGCAGCGCCGAAGGTTGCCCAAGTGCATTGACTCCGGCTACCCGCCCGAATTTGATAGTACACGAGAATCGACTCTACGTGGAGGTGAGACGGCTTTTCCAACGTGGTCGGGTTATAAATGGGTGGTAGTAATAAGCAACAGGTGGTGTTCTGCGCGTTATGTAAGTCGGGCGGCGCGCGCACCCCATTGAGTTAGTAGTACGGCGCTATCGATTAGGAGTAGGACGAACCATCGATCCGAGGCCCCTTGTGTGCTTCACAACGTCTTTTTAATGTACGTCTTGGATTTGTCTAGGGTACTCTAGAGTATTTTTTTTACTAATTAAACATTGGACATCGTTTGCTTTGACCAAACGAAAGTTTATTTTTTGACGATTTTTAAATTTCATCTTGAATTTCCTTAGTACAAAAGTCCACACTTTCTTTCTTAGTTCACAGAAAAGAATGTCCACACGAAATGCGTATATTCGATTTATCATTGGATAGAGACCGGAACACGTGGGGCATTCAGGGCGTAGCCGTTACTTTGATTTGTACGAGTGTGAGTGTGAGAACGTTGGGAGTGGTCGCTCTAAAACTTTTCGACTTCCATCCAATTGATATTCACAACATTAAACATTGAAGACTGCAAGCCGTTATTCTACTCCATTCATGTATTACTTAATGATACAAATTGCTGTTCATTCATTCCGTGAACTTGTAGTTTGTATGGCGAGCAAAAATAAGCGGTTTTTTATTTTATATGAGTTTTAATTTATTACAGTTCATTTGACCTCATTCTTGCTCGGCTTTATTCATTCATTCATTTCATCTTGATAATGAGTATCATTACTTCAGACAGATATAAGTAATTGATTGCAATATTATATGAAATTAAATGTTTCTTTGTACTTTAAGTTAATGAAGTTCTCATTTAATTTAATTAAAATTAATAATTAGATAAACTTTTCATTAGAACGTACATTATCAAGTTTGTTTTTAGGGTTTGCTTATTAGAGCGTCGATACCGTTAATATGTTTACTAGTCGATAGGTTTCTTATAAACAACTAGCTACCGCCCGTGACTTCGCCCGCATAATATGTCGATAAAAAGTAGCCTATGTCCTTCCACAGGGTACAAAGTATCCAACAAAGTATCCAGGGTACAAAATACCAAAGTTTATCGAAATCGATTCAGCCGTTTAGCCGTAAATGCGTAACAAACAAACACACAAAATCTCTTTATTTATAATAATATATTATACAGGGTGTAGTGTAAACACCGTTATCTTTTTAACCCGTCGCGCGCCAATTAGCAGACACAATTGAAATTCTATTGTTATCTGTACACATGGTGTACAATCGACATTTTAAGAGTTAAGGGGTCATTGGCACCAAACGATAAATCGGGAAAAAAAAAATAGCTGATCACTACATTTTGACGAGTTACTGCGAACATAAATGTAGGGAACAGCAGATTTTTTTTCGCGATTTCAGGTTTAGTCCCAAAGTAAAAGTTGTTCATAATGATGAGTACAGTGACCCTTTAAAAGGATAACGGTGTTTACACTTACTCCCTGTATAATAAATATAGCTAATAGCATTTTTTATCTGAAGACGTTAAGGTAACTTTTTATCCAAAGGGCTAGTCAGAAAGATAACAAGCCTCTACACACGTTAGGTAACTACACGATTTTCATGAGGGGTGAGTTTGTCGATAATAACTCACGTTGAAAACGACAATAACACTGATTTTAGGAGTATGTTTAAACTGCTTGAATGTCACAGTTATAGACATTTAAATGTCTGAGAAGTCTCGCGAAGCTCAAAGTTACAGCAAACGAGGACGCAACTCAAATATGCTCCAGGTTATTTGAACGTCAAACCCAAAATCTTAATAATTGCAGTCGCGCTTGTTTCGTACTAAAGTTTAGCAATTATGAGACAGTCTACCCTCGCTTCACTCACGATATTGTTATTTTATTTTACGAGTATACTTCTCCATTTTTATGATTATATAATTTATTTACATAGTTCCATATATTATTATACATTTTTAAATATTTCTTAAAATATAAACAATAGTGGTCTGACGGTGTCGGGAGCAGGGTCCAAGCTAGCGATGGTTAGGAGTCTAGAGACAGGAACCTCCTCACGATGCGAGCCGTATCGAGGCGTACTGAATCAGGCCCTTGATCCAACCGTTTAACGAGAGACTCGAGGGATATTGATCGAGACATAATGACAGCCGTATTAAGAGATTATTATTGTTGTGACTGCCTCGTTCTCCAAGTGGTCACAAGTGCGACGTATTTTCATTTTGGGTTAGATTCCCTGATCGGGCAAAATGTTTCCATTAGGTTTTTTTAGGGTTCCGTATGTCCGATTGAAAAAACGGAACTCTTATAGGATCTCTCGTGTGTCTGCCTGTCTGTCATAGCTAATTTGCTCCGAATCAATAAATTTTTGTGACCCAAATACGGGACGTGTTACGTAAATAAATTAATTTTGAATATGGGGATCACTTTTGGGAGACAAATAAGAAAACTAAAAAAAAGGTTTGGCCGGGTGATATAGCAAATGAAATGGCTTACTGTGAGGGTCTCCAATATATTTTTTTTATATTTTCAAAATAAACAGTTCTAAAATTTAAGTAAATCTAAGAAAATTTATCATTCCTCCCTTATTTTCGATTCTACTGAGCCTACAATTTTGAAATAATTGGAATGTAGGTATGGGAGAGAATAATATTAATGTATGTATCTTTCAACTACAACGTTATGTTTGTTCTTGGGATAAATTCATCGCAACTACGGAACCCTTCTTTGTGTGTTGTCCGATACGCTCGTGACTGGTTTTTAGGGTTCAGTACCAAAATGGTAAAAAGGAACCCTTATGGTGCCACTAAGTCTGTCTGTCACAGCTGGATATCTCAAGAACTACTAATGCTATCAACTTGAAATTTGGAACAGTTTTAGATGACGTTTACCCAACTATTTTGCAAATAAGAAAACATAAAATTTTTTTTTGGAACAGGGACTGAAAGAGTGTCTTAAAAATTCTTTTTTTCAGGCCGCATAGTTTTGGACATTTGAAAAAAAAAAAAACATTTATTTGGATCAAACACCAAAACCACCACCCGCCATGTTTTTTTTGATGAAAAATGTAAAAATAATATCGTTCCCTCCCCTCCCTTATCTAAAAAGTTTGCATAGAGAACAATCTGAAATTATTCTTTGTTATAGAAGTTTACGTAAAAATTACAGGAAAAACAAAACGATATCTCTAAATAGCACATTTTTACAGAAATCGGAACGGAACCCTCAGTGCGTGAGTCCGATTCGCTCTTGACCGGTATTTTTTTTTAATAGCAGTCGAATGCTGGATATATGCACGGTTGA
This sequence comes from Cosmia pyralina, assembly GCA_946251885.1. NCBI lineage: Eukaryota > Metazoa > Arthropoda > Insecta > Lepidoptera > Noctuidae > Cosmia > Cosmia pyralina. The sequence continues at coordinate 21,917,028 of OX276344.1, forward strand.
TGGCAATAGGTTCGCTATCTATTACAGTAACTGGCGAAATATGGACGATACGCCACTGCCTAACACTTCAGGGGATTATGTTATTTTACGAAAAAATATTTACCTAACATAACATACTAGATACAAATACAATTCTCTTACATATAATACATTAAATGCAAAACAGCTCCATTTGAAAACAAGCCTTGTTATCGCTATCAAATTACTACGATTCGCCGCAGCATTGTAAATTCCTATGAACGTAGTGCCATTACTGCGAGCTGTAGCCTGTAATTAATACCACCCGTTTGTCATGTTACATTACACAGTACTGGTGGCTCATATTTATTGATACAATTATATAAGTTAAGTTATGATTGATATTATTACATTTATTCAGAATTAAAATGAAATGTACATTAACTTTTACCTAATAAATTAATAAAGTAAGAAAATCATATTTAGGATATATTAACAAACTAAAATATGACGTCGAAAAAGTCCTCCGCAGTAATGTACCCAAGAGATTGGCGGCGTTGTCACGTTGTATGGCAATACTTAGCCTCTGGGTCACGGGAAGTGTCAACCAGCCGTTAGGATATTACATTGAACAGACCATGATGTTATTTTATTTTCGTCTACTTAATTCCCTACGAATTAAGTAGGAATATTTTATGGACTACCTAATTAATAACTATCCATAAGACTAAAAAAAAGTGTGAGTGTGTCAGCTCCTACGCACGGCGGTAGTTTGCTCTTGTTTTTTGTGCCGTTCCGACTTTCTATTGTTGGACGAAAACAAAGGACCATAGGAGGCAGGGTTTCTTCAATGAATCAGTGCTATACAAAGATCAATTTTATGGAATAACGACGTTTGTTTTGTTTACGTTGCGCAGAAAAACGTAACAACGCTTTTGAGTTCACGCTTGTATTTCACTACTCATAAAATTTCCATACCGGGGGCCTTATATTAAAATCTATTCTTAAGGAGTAAACTCCAAAAATTAAGACACATTGTGATTGTCATTACATAAAAACTTGAAAAAACTATTATGAATGGAATGAAATGATCAAATATTTATGACTAATATTGAGAGGGGCTTGTGGCTATATAACAACCGTGGATGGGTGACCATCTTTACATACCAAGACCCCTCCGTGTCTCGGACAGCACATTAAGCCGTTGGTCCCGGCTGTCATCCGTGGATCTTTGACAGTCGTTACGGGTCGTCAGAAGCCCGAAAGTCTGACAACCAGTCTTACCAAGGGGTATCGTATTACCCAGAAACTGAGTTGTGGAGGTCAGATAGATAGTCGCTTCATGTAAAAAACTGATATTCAGCTGCATCAGGTTAGACTGGAAGCCGACCCCAATATAGTTGGGAAAAGGCTAGGCAGATGATAACTGTGGACTAATATGATCAATTATTACTTATACATTATTATTACACATAAACATACTGCCCTTACAAAGGCTTACAATATGTTATTATTTAAACCAACCGTTGGTTTTGGTAGCAATATGGTTCATATATATTTATTGACAGTGTCATTGCTAGATTAACTTCAGTAATTATTACGAGTACAATTTTGTTTGATGTTATAAAATGATTAAATATAAAACCAATCAGTATTACTGATGGCTTTTATTTCTGTCAATAGATTTATGGATGGTAATTTATTATTGGGTTTTTCCATAGCAAATTTCTCAGTAGCAGCCCGGAGTCTAGATTTGGGCCCCTTTGATGGCAATAGGCTCGCCCCCTATTACATGGGACTTACACATAACTAGTGACATGTGGATGTATAGAGGTGCACCTGTGCCTAACCCGATGTGGTGTTATGATAATATGTAATGGAGTAAAGGGCTTTTTTTTTCGAAATAACGCGGGAATCTAATACTTCTATCTGATTTGATTAGCTGGTGAGTGAAACTTTACGAGCCAATCAGAAAGATGATTGCTTGACCATATTTTGTTAACTGCGACTACTTTTACACTATGTAACACAAGAGCGTGCCCGGAATAATTTATAAAAAATGCAAGTCAAAAAAAAAATAAAAAAAATAAAACGCGTAGTTATTTATTTATATGTACTTAGATGCTTTATTTTTAACAATGTGTCAGTCTTTCCGTTGTCTATAATGGCCTCCAATCTTTGAGGCATATTTTCAGCTAATTTTACAGCGTATTCACGGGATTTTGATCTCCATGTGGCCTTTAAATTGCGAGTAAGCTCGGCGGCAGTTAATGTTTTTTTTCCACGAAGTTTAAGCTTCATTAACGCCCAAACGTTTTCAATTGGGTTTGCATCAGGAGATTGTGAGGGCCAGTCCAAGACCTCGATGTGATTTTCTTGTTTCCAGGCGGTACACAGTAGACTTCGGTGTTTAGGGTCGTCGTAAATATTCAATTAACTAAATCTCTAAATAATTCTCTTTAAAAGGTATTACCACTGATAGACGCATCGACACCCCTACCATAAATTCATTGAATTATGTATCGAATACTCAGCCTTTACAAGTCAGGTGTGCACAAAATAGCGAGTAATGGATATAAAATTGCCTCGTAGCACCACTCACGCGTAGCACTTTGGCTACACAGCGTTCGTCTCGGCGGCTATGAGAACGCTACGCATTGCCTACGGCGTAGTAGTTTATTGAATCAGTCGTCATTATTTAGATTATATTCGTGTGTGTCACTTTTTACGTTTTGTGGTAACAATTTGGAAAGGGAATTTGATTTTTTTTGTTAAAACAATAATACAAGGAAGCGTGCGGATTTAAATTAATTTAGCTCATTGTCATTACGGCGATATGAACTTAAGTTGTCTAGTATTACCGCGATTTGTATCTAAAACTGCTCAGCAAAGGAACATACGTATTTGAATGGCTAGTCATTGTAAATTAGACTGTATTTATCCTTGATTCGAATGCATTACTAATACGCAGACCCCGTCTTCTGAAACGAAAAATGAGAGACCACATTCAGAGACCACACCATGTTTTATTTTAAGCTAGGATTCATCAATCAGGTCTTCAAATAAATAATAACATTACGTATATCGATGTGGGCAGAGAACACATCATATAATAAATCCGCGAGAGAAACGTGCGATAGTTTTACTACTATACCCGAGTCACTTTAGCGTTGCACTAGCAGTTATTAACCCAACTACATTTTCTAGCATTTCAAAAACTGAAATAAAGTCCGTTAACGTCCTAAATCAATATCTAACGATAAACCATACATAGTTTATTGATTCGGTTCATACGGAGATATATCAAGAAAAGGGTAATGACCGCTACTGTCATGCTAAAGTGACTTGAGTATAGGGCAGGATGGTTGCTGCCTCGTTGGTCGTAAGCGCGACAGCCGAGCATGGGTCCTCAGGCAAAGTATTTTCGATTTATGTAATTAGAAACTAAGTAACAGGCCGGAATCCAGCTTAAGTCAGTCTTCGTACCTTTTTTTTACGAAAAGTTTTGTTAAATAAAAAACATACATACATATACACACATAAATTCATGCCTTCTTCCCATGGGGGTAGACAGAAGCTACAGAACGCTACCTGCTACGGTCCTTACATACTCCATTTGCCTAGTTTACGTTCATATGTTTGGTCAATAAATAAATAAATCCAAATTTGTGTTCAGTTGATGGCAAAAGATACGGGGCTAGCCCTACGAGTATAACATGGGACATGACGAACTTGTGAGTGTACTATGCACAATACCCCTCGGGGAATAAAGGCTGGTGCTATGTTAATAAAACACATTATTGATGAGAAACACTAGAAAACACTACATGATAAATCTGCTCCAGAAACACGTGACAGTTTTATTACGAGAACCGGTGATTACAACTAGTGGCGCTTCCGCAGCGAGACAGCCAGTGAAAATTACTTTATGTTGGAGATGAGTGGAAACTGTGCTTGTTTATGTTATGCTTATGTTGATGGCCTGATAGATGTGATGTGTGTAGTAATATATTAAGTTAGAATAAAGATAAATAGTTACGTACATAATTTTCAACATTTTTTATTGTTTTATTATTATTTGATGTTTATATTCTTTTTTGTAATGTTCTAGTACGCTAATTGATAGTGCCATTACAATGTGTCTGTTTACGGTGTGACGAAAATTAAGGGTGTGGTATAAACCATCAAACTGAACAACTTTCTCCCGGGGACCAACATCGTAATTGCGAAAAAATTATCAGTTATCCCATACATTTGGTCGACTAGGTATTGAAGTTTTGTATGGGATGACAGATTTTTTTTTCACGATTACGATGTTGATCCCCGGGAGAAAGTTATTCAGTTTGATAGTCTGTATCACACCCTTAATTTTCGCCATACCGTATACAGACACAATGTATATATTCCTATAATTTAGATACATACGAAATCTATATTATGTCAAAGACTGGGTTAATGATGTAATGCCTATGTGTGTAGTTCGAAAGCCTTTATCTATATAAATAAAAGATCATACAAGTCGACATGATATTAAGCAATAGTTTTAGAGGGTAAACTTTTAGAAACTAGGGGCAAATGTGTCACGCACGTTACGTTCAGCAAATAGTGTAAAATATACGAAAGTTTTGTAACTTAATTACTATCTTTCAAATTTTGCACAAAATTTCGGCAAGGGTTGTACCCACTGCATTTACTAAGAGTGTCAAGACAGTAAAGTACTTAACCCGTCGCGCGCCAATTAGCAGACACAATTGAAATTCTATTGTTATCTGTACACATGGTGTACAATCGACATTTTAAGAGTTAAACGATATCACACTTAATCACACTAATATTATTATAAAGGCGAAAGTTTGTAAAGTGTGTCACGCGAAAACATCTGAACCGATTTAGATGAAATTTAGTATGTAGATAGCTTATACCCCTTTTTTTTTGTGGATGGGAAATCATCAAATGACTTCTCCGCTCTGGGCGGAGTGGGAGGGCGTGTCAGACTTTTACTGACTAAAACCCACCTATGTTCCTTCAGTTGCCCGTGCCAGGGCTACGGTATCTCTTTCGAACTACCCGCGACCCCGGCGGCATCGGCCCAATTGACCCCGTCACTGCTGACATCTCTTTGAGGCGCGCGTGGAACACAACGCGCCGTCGACCCGGGCCTGGTCCTTACCGGACGACGAGCTAGATAGAGATAAAAAGTAATGAGATAGCTTATACCCTGGATTAACATATAGGCTACTTTTTATCTCCGCCTACGCGGGTGAAACCGCGGGGCGCAGCTATTAATAATAATAAACGCGATTGTGAACTTTGTTTGTTTGTTACGCTTTCATGGCTAAACGGCTAGACCGATTTTGATAAAATTTGGTATGGTGGTACGTTGATCCCTGGAAAAGGACATAGGTTACCTTTTATCAACATACCTTGGGGGCGAAGCCACGGGCGGAAGCTAGTATGGAATAAACAAATTAAGCAATCACTTCAAATATTATAAAGTAGAGAGCTACTACACGTAGATCATTCCAAAACCTTACTGCGGTTAGTTTATGACTTTATTTATGCTAATAAAGTTTACGTAAATCACATAATTTATAAAGTACCAGCTTCTGCCCGCAGCTTCGCCCGCGTGGATATCGGATTTCATGGGTTTTTTTTTTTTTTGCGCGGAACTCTACGTCTTTTTTCTAAAATAAAAGTATGTTACTCCTTATAATATCAGCTATCTGCCATTGAAAGTCCCGTAAAAATCGGTCCAGCTGTTTTGGAGATTAGCCGGAACAAAGACAGACAAAAATTATAAAAATTAATTTTTGTTATAAATACTGTCATATGCATTTAGTAAAAAGTTGTTGTTTTGACATTACAATCAGAAATATGTATATAGATTTAGGTACTATCTAATATAGTATACACCCTTTAGAATCCGTCAAAAGTTTGTTTCTTAAGTAACATGACAGCTCTGGCCTCATTTGGAGCTCCTCGTAGTTCGGTCAAAATTATTTATGCAGATACCTTAGTGAGTAATCTATTTGTGGGCTTTCCAAGAAAATACATACGTTGATGTGAGGTTCTACAACTTGTTACGTCAAATGCGCAAAACCTCTTAAGGGGTCATTATACTCATCATTATGAACAACTTTTACTATGGGACCAAACCTATTTTTTTTTTTTTTTTTTTGTGGATGGGAAATCATCAAATGACTTCTCCCGCTCTGGGCAGAGCGGGAGGGCGTGTCAGACTTTTACTGACTAAAACCCACCCATGTTCCTTCAGCTGCCCGTGCCAGGGCCACGGTATCTCTTTCGAACTACACGCGACCCCGGCGGCATCGGCCCAATTGACCCCGTCACTGCTGACATCTCTTTGAGGCGCGCGTGGAACACAACGCGCCGTCGACCCGGGCCTGGTCCTTACCGGACGGCGAGCTGCCCATTACTCGTCGTCCGCAAGCCCGCGCCTACGGTGGCCGGGAATCGGCAATCGATTCCCGCCGCCCAGGGCGTCTCCTACGGCGGCTAGGGGCGCGAGGGCGCGGCTGTTGCCTCTATGGGACCAAACCTGAAATCGCGAAAAAAAAAATCAGCTGCTCAGTACATTATTTATGTTCTCATAATTCGTCAAAATATACGGAACAGCTTTCGCGATTTCAGGTTTGGTCTCATTGTAAAAGTTGTTCACTTTTTGTAAAAACGAATCTAGGTTTACAATACTGTATTAAATACATAGGACTTAGATAAATACACTTCTGGACACATCTATTGGCCCACCTTAGAGTTTAGGTTTCGATGGGCCCTACCGAAATATGATTGCTAGATTGAACAAAAACTGTTGATGCAGTTTTAAACCTGATACATTTTACCATCTTTTTCGATCGTATTGTTTTAAATTTGAATTCAGAATACCATACGACATGGAGCTACGCCTAACAAGTCGGATATGCGCCTTGTTAAAGGCCATTGATTTTTGAATAAAAAACATGTTTTATCAAATAAAGGTTTAATTTAATAACGCGTGTTGCCTCCATGGGCATCTACCACAGCTCTCATATGATTAGGCATAGAGTTTATCAACCGCTCTATGAAATTTTGAGGGATCATCTCCCATTCCTCTTCTATGGCAGTTTTCAACTCCTGCATCGTCTGGGCAACTGGCTGACGAGCCCTAACACGTCTTTTTAGCTCGTCCCACATGTGCTCAATGGGGTTCATGTCTGGGCTTCTGGCTGGCCAGTCCATAACTGTGATGTTCACATCCCGAAAATATTCCCTGACGATGCCGGCCGCATGGGCTCTTGCATTATCATGCATAAAAAGGAAATTTGGGCCCACATAGTCCGCGTATGGTATCACGTGAGGTTCTAAGCACTCACGAATGTACCTTTCAGCATTTAATGTTGGCAGCCGTGGTCCTGTAACAACCTCAAGTTGAGTTTTGCCGCTCGCGGATATACCGCCCCAGACAGTCCATGAGCCACCGCCATAAGCAACCCTCTCTTCAAAGTAGCATTGTGCGAAACGCTCTCCCTTACGTCGGTAGACCTTCTTCCTTCCATCATTGCCATGTAACACAATTTTAGACTCATCAGAAAAGAGTACACGGCTTCAATCTTGCTGTGTCCAATTTAAATGACTGCGTGCGAAATGAAGGCGCGCTGTTCGGTGGGCTCGCGTTAGTTTGGGGCCATTAGCTGGCTTGTGTGGTACCATATCGCGTTCTTTTAACCTTCTCCGAACAGTTCGAGCGCTCACAGATACTCCGTGGAAGTCGCGAAGTTGGTTTTGTATCTCAATGGAGGTAAGGTGACGATTTCTCAAGCTGGTCGTCACGATGAATCGATCCTGCCTTTCAGTTGTGACCCGAGATCGTGGCCTTCCTTGGCGACGAACAAAGCCGCCAGTCTCTAGGTACCTCCGATAAACATTTCGGACCGCAGATCGACTTAAATTAAGTTGAGCACTCACGTTTCTTTGGCTGTGTCCGGCCTGAACAAGTGCCACAGCTTGGGCGGCGACTTCAGGTGAAGTATCCATAGATTATTGATAGAACCTCACCTTAATGTTAAGAATAAGTAATGTTTGTTGCAAAACCAAAGATATCAATCACTTTTTCAAGAATTAAATCCAAGTAAACCAATAAAACCAAGTTTTCTTAGTATTCGATTGTTTGATATCAACAAACAGGCTCCAAATTGTCTTTTGTTTCTTTAAATTCTGTGTTCGAAATTCGAAAAAATCACGCTATCCTTGCCAAATTATTTTCAAATTCAATTACGTTTGTTATACCCTCTTATTTACGTTAGTCTGTTTTAATTTATTTTAGTTTTAGTTTAGTATATTTAATTTCAAGGCATCAAGGTATTGTTATCAATGCTATGTTCGCCGTAATTGTTATGTACAGTGGGAATCAATTGGGTACCCCAGTTGTATTAAAATTTTAATACAACTGGGGTACCCAATTGATGCAGCCCACTACATTAGTCCTTTAAATCCATATATCAATCTACCTAGCCTTTTCCCAACTATGTTGGGGTCGGCTTCCAGTCTAACCGGATGCAGCTGAATACCAGGATTTTACATGGAGCGACTGCCTAAGTCTAACCGGATGCAGCTGAATACCAGTATTTTACATGGAGGAGCGACTGCCTATCTGACCTCCACAACCCATTACCTGGCTAATACGATACCCCTTGGTAAGACTGGTTGTCAGACTTCCAGGCTTCTGACGACCCGTAAAGACTGTCAAAGATCCACGAATAACAGCCTGGACCAACGGTTTAACGTGCTTGCCGAGGCACGGAGGAATCTCGGTATGTAAAGATGGTCACCCATCCAAAGACCGACCCCGGCAAGCGCAGCTTAACCTAATGGAGCGACCCGTGCGGCTGTTATTACTTAGCCACGAGCTCCTCGTACATTTAGTCCTTTAGTTATTAAGATTATTTCTAGCCTATGTTTAATGTACATAAATGTGATGTGGCTGTGTTTTTTCTTTAGGTACATTTTTCTTTTAAAATAAAACATCAATGTGTTAAATCGGTTACAACGTCTTCTTAAATAATGTCGATTGTTATAAGAAATCGAATCGGTAACGGTATTAGAACATCACTAATTGATTAGTACTTGAGCTGTCCAAAGTAAAATCAATGGTTGGATTGATTTTGATCAATGGTTGGTGCCATGACAGGGGGTAGTTTTAGCCTAGTTAAGTCTAGGCTATCTTTCATAAATTTAGAGCGTCATATATTCGCTCGTCACAAAAACTCCGACATTATAAAGTCTAAGAATTTGTTTAATTTCAAATATAACTACAGTTTGTTGAACTTATGTTGTTAAGGAGCTAATAATAATAAATGTTAAGGGTCGACCCATCAAGTTAAGCTACGCTTGCCAGGGTTGGTCCGTGGATGGGTGACCATCTTTACATGCCTCGTAAAGTTAGTTTACGTGCCTTGGGAAGTACGTTATAAGCCTTTGGTCCCGGCTGTCATTCGTGGATCTTTAACAGTAGTTACGGGTGTTCAGAAGCTCGAAAGTCTGACAACAGTAAGTAGTCTTACCAAAAGGGTATCATATTACCCACAGTTACTGGGTTGTGGAGGTCAAATAGGTAGTCGCTCCATGTAAAATACTGGTATACAGTTGCATCAGGTTAGACTGGAAGCCGACCCTAACATAGTTGTGAAAAGGCTAGGCAGATTGATTGATTGATTGTCAATTTGCCGAGTCATAGCCAATTCATAAGACGAATTACTGCTGTGATTTGAATATACGTACAATTAAGGAAGGTAGTCAATTTGCTTAACAATTAATTTCCCTTACTTTAACCTACCAGCAGCTTTCCTTGAGCAGTGGTGGTCCAGTGGTAACGGCCTCGACTTACGAGTTGTAGGTCGTGGGTTCGAACCCAGGCAGGCGCTTTACTTTGTGGAAATAATTTTATCACCACTGCTCTCAAAACGGTGAAGGAAAACATCGTGAGGAAACCGGCATGTCCTAGAACCAAAAAATTCAAAGACATGTGACATCTACCAACATAGAGGAGGCCTGTATCCCAGGAGTGAGAACATTATAGGCTGATTATGTATTATATAACCTTCCAAGTTAAAATAATTATGTTTACAAGCAAAAACATATATATTTATGATAAGACATGTTACAAGCATTAAAAGCTCCAACTCGTGTTGGTGTTTTTGTTTACAATAATAAAAAAAAAAAAAACATTTTCTGCGCTTCATTTCGGGTTACCAGTTAGGTAAAAAAATATGACGTATAATTATGACGGTTACATTTAAAAATAAATTGACAATTAAAAAAAACCAGTGCTGAATACGTCTAGTATACTTACTTATACGTATACTTTTATTATGAAAATTTTGTTAAAACGATCGATTTATGACACCTTAATTAAACGGTTCACAGTCAACCAAATCAGTCAACAAGTTTAACGAACAAACGTTATACTCTAATCCTTATCATAGTTTACGAGCAAAAGTACCCTGAATCTAGTGTTCTAATAAAACCTAAGATTAGATCCAGCTGCCATATTGGCCTGAATATTGCATGACAGCCAACAAAAGTCTATTATCCCTCGAACAGAATATTAAAATATCTGTCAAATGAATATGAAACTTATGTCAGAGAGTTAAGATTTAATATCGAATGGCAGGTTGTAATGTAGTTATGTCGTTGTTGCAACGAGTGCGTCGCCGCGTCGGTTTCTTGTAAATACATTGGGCCGTGTAATTGCGTATGCAAACAGAAAGGTTAGTCGGCCTGTATGCTGAATTACGAGGTCTAATCGGATCTTTTTTTACTTCTTTTGCTTTTTTTGGCGGAGGCCATTAAGGTGGGTACAGAATGAATCAACGGCACAATTGTTGAAGTGAAATATTGGGTTGCATGATGGGTGATATGCAATTTTTTGTTTTAGTTTTTAATGTGATTTATTCCTACACTTACATAAGAGCGGGAATACACATGCCTGTAATTTTTACAAAACTATGCAAGTAGCTGGGATGCCATTGTGACATTCACCAATCAGAAGTTGTTATGGCTCACGGCATGCAAGCTACTTGCATACTGTTGTGCAAGTCACAGGCATGTGTATTCTCGCTCTTTTGCAAATCTGTTGAAGGTTTTACGTAAGTTTTTTTTAACGGTAGCTTTATGTCCATGAAAAAGTTTTTATACGAATATTTTATCGTCGTCTTCAAAAAGTACAAAAATTGCATACGCGAACCAAAAAAAAAATAGACACAATTCTGTTTTTTTTTTTGTTTTTTTCTAGGGTTTACTTTGGACCAGTTTGATTTGGCTCATAATATCTGGTAAGAATACCTTCATTTATACCAAAATGGAAGTCTTTAGAATAACTCAAACACAAAACGTTAAATATTTCGTGTAACTGCCAACGTTTCAGTACAAATGTTTATTACTTTATTCCATACAATTTGTTCCATTGTGCACCGTTATTCAGAAACTTGAACAAATTGAGCTCATACAAATACATTGTCGTGTAAACACATAAAAACACAAAGGAATATTTTAAAAAATAGACACCGCGCACCGCTACGAAACTCGTAGACATTCGTAGCAGCGTAGCAGCGTCTACGAGGCGTAGGCATGTAGCGCGGGAATAAAGCTAACCACAATGTACCGGTATACGGATGCAGTGACATCCTATGTGCCGCGTCGAGAATGTACTATTTCCTACCATTTATTATTTCCCTATGTCATTCAGGAAACATGAAATGGGATTTTGTGTTTTTTTGTATCAATATTACTTTTCTGTCATAAAACGTACTACACTGACCTACATACAATAGATTAATTTCATGATAAGAACCAAAACGATTCCGAGCGGTATCAAAAATCGACTTTTAATTTTGATGCACATCCAATTTTTCCGTACAATTTTTCCACTTTTTGGCACACAATGCTGCGTGTCTACTACAGTCGTTGGACCGTATTGTGGGATGAGTCCAGTCACCCTGCGGTATTTGGGCGCTTGCAACTGCAGTACAGTGACCTCATGCGTACGCGAGAGGGGCGCGGGGGTGTGAACACGGAACTAGGTCAGGGACCCGCCCCCTTACAACACCCCTCCCCCAGTACCCCGCACTCGATCGACCGCCAAAATTTTTAACGCTCACACAAACGAAAATCTGAGGAAGGACACAATGATAGGCCGACAAATCATTGTTTGATTTGTACAGACGAGCACAGTTTGGAAAGTTTTGAGTTGTACGCAACTGTACTTTACACAAGACTGTGGATGAGTATTTTACTCGATGTGATTTGACTGTGCTCACCTAATTGTAAAAAAAAACACAAATGCAGAACCCTACGTAATAATTTTTTTTTTTTTTTTTTTAATTAATAAATAGTTTGATAATGTCTGCAGCTAGGATGTATTTAATAAAAGAAAACAATTAAAAGTTTTTTTTTACAAAATCTAAAACAATATTCGTCTTCAGCAAAACTGAATATTTTCAAACATATTTTTTCAAAATTACGCCTTCAATGAATGATTGCAGTTGCATTTAATTCTACTCAAACTTCATTCAGCATTCATATGACGTAGGTACCTACTCTACGAAGTGACGTCACTCGTCATGTTTTTTCATTCAGCATTCTATTTAGAAAGATTTATTCATGAATCTGACTGGTATACTTAAGTTATTTTTTCTTAAATTTATTTAAAGAGGGTTTTAATCTAGGCAGATAATACCACCTCCATAGTTACAAATCGACTTTACATTCACCTGTCTTACACACTATTAACAGCAATTTTCTCAAAACCTAATGAACCAATTTTGATGATTCTTTCACTAACGTGATCTACATACTTTCAGGAAGGTTTTAGTATATAATACATTATATAATTATTCTTATGTACGAAGTTATATGCATAAATGTAGGTACTACATCTCCGGCATTTCTTCATTTCATGGTCTTGGTGATGGTGTGAATCAGTGTTTAACATGAATGCTGACATCATCATACAGTGCGATCATACAACACATACAATAACATAATATTACGCCTGTATTCCACGGCGAGTTAGGCCGAGGTGCACCTTTAATACCCCCACATTACGTCAATTTTTTTAAAGTCCCATGTAAGCTATGTGTCATACAAATCTGTAAAAAAATAATATCATCTAAAAATAATATGTATTAAGCATTCAAATGAAGAATGAAATATACTTCCCATAAACGGACACCTATAGACCTTATAGTTGCTTTTTGTATACGCGCTGATTCATTGAAAAAGCCCTGCCCCTATGGTGCTTTGTTTTCTTTGTCATATGTACAATTGCAGCTTGCAAGCAAAATTGTTTCAAACTTAGAAAGGCCTAGTGTTTGTCGATGGTAAATTCCAAACGAAAGCCAACAAGCTCCTTAATCTCTATTTATCTTTAAAATGACTTTTCCTTATCGTCTTCGCACCACATTCGCATTCAAATAGGAAGTGACAATATTACTCGCGACGGAAGAACGAAGGAAATAAGAATACCGGCCATATTTGTTTGTGACGTCACAATATTTGAATGAGAAAGGGTTCGATACATTATGTTCGGTCTTTGGCGGTCGCTTTGAAATTCTAATAAGTAGAAGTTTGGTTCGCAGTGGTTAGATTATTATATTTAGTTTTGAGTTATTATTTTGGAAAGTATTTCAGTTATTAAAATGGAATGGGTTTTTGAATTTAATAGCTTTTGAAAGTAAAGCCTTTGAACTTAAAGCAATGTAATAATGTATTGTAACAAATTGGTGGCCATCGTGCGTTAGCTTTGCTTCACTGACAAAACAGGTCAATATTATGTCATTAATTTTTGACAGAGTAAATAATTGACGTGAAATTTTTAATATTGTTTCGTCTTTAATTAATTACTTATTTATTTAATAGTAAGAATGATTTGAAGATCTTTAATAATTATTGTTTAGAAAGGTGGCCCTTCATTGTAAGATAATCATGCATTATCGTCAATTACCTAACGGCGGTTAGTGGGGGGCAAAGAGTATTTAATATCTTTGGTGGGGGGCAAGCAGACAACGAAGAAAAAAAATTGTACAGCTATGTTATTTATCTCAATATCCCTTATCATTATAAGTTTCCCTCTTTCTTTCACAATACATAATAATATCTTCGTTGTTCAAAACCGACGGAGCACGTATTTAATTTCATATTAGGTCGTTCAAAAGGCTTTTTCCTTGTTCTTGTAACAAGAAAATTGAACATACAAGATATGCTAATTAGTTTCTTATCTCATCATCACGTGCCTGGAGTTTGATAGATATAGTACCTACGAGTATTTTCAGCCTTTCCGAATTCTGTATATAAAACAATTGAATATCTACATAATGTAGGTAATGGATGTAGATTCACCCGGTTCTGGGTATTAAGAAATAGCTGAATACCGACATAGTATATACTTGTAGGTACAGATGTGAGCGTTTAGCTCTTGCGATAAGATAGTTGCAGTTTTGGTCTTCACAAAGAAATAAAGCTGTTGTACACACAAGTTTTTCTTGCCGTGAATAACTACAATTTATTCACCGTGTGTAGGCACGGTCGTCAGTGTTGTATGGATCACTATGGAAGCTTGTTGACAGACACGTTTTTTGTATGCCGCGGTATAAGAGGGCTTTAAAATATACTACAATGTAGAGTCACATTCTTCGTATGTTATTATCTTAATAAAAAAAAGTCCTGACTGACTAACTGACTGACTCATCAATGCCTAGCTGAAAACATTGGACCTAGAAAGCTGAAAATTTTGCATAGAGGTTCTCTTTATAATATAGAAAAGGAATAAGGAAGTTATTCTTCAAAATCAACGGTTCCGCTTCCTGGCTAAAAATATTGATTTTTAAAAAATCTAATGATACAGTTTTAGTTTTCATCAAAACCTAGCCCAAGACTCCTTTGAGTACTTTTCGCTATTCCTCATAGTTTCGGATTTGGTCATCCATGCCCACTTGAAAAATTCATTGCCATAAATTCATCAATACAATTTGTCACGCTGATAAAAAATAAAACTAAAGCCACTTATTTTCCTTCACCAAGTTAATAGTTCGAGAAAAATGAGGTAATGTGTTAGAAAGCGGCTCGCAATATGCTTCAAGTTGGTAGACTGTTTACGTTGTAATATAATAAGTAATAGTGTCACTTACAGGCCTTACTGAGTAAAGACATTAACTTATAGGAAGGTAACTACGAGGGATTTATAGGTCTATTTGCTGGGGTTTATTTCTGGCACCTGTGCGGTGCGCCTTCGGAAAATTCCAAAGTAGTTACGAACCATAACATCATAACGGTTGGGCAGAGTTGTACCTTTAGTACAACCCTGTTGTGGGCATCGGCAGATGTGGTGCTGGCGTAGTAGACTGCTCAACAGTGTACCTGCATGACGCTCCGCGTACTGGCTATGATAATGGACCGTAGTTTTGGGTTTTTAGGTTCGAATGAAGGGAAGCTTGATTAAAATAAACATATCACATGTTACTAGCATTGAGTTTATAGAACAAGTCATTATTTACGTTTGTGACATGACAAACAAACAATACTTGACACCTGATTATGAACTGTCAGCTGTCAAGTGTCAATAGGACAGTAAAAACTGTGTTACAATGTAAAAATATTAAATTAAAGGTTGAAAGCTTGCAACAACACCACATTTCGCCCGATAAGTTTAAATCCCGTGTAATAGGGGGCGAGCCTATTGCCATCAACCGGGCACAAATGCAGACTCTGGGCTGCTACTGAGAAATTCCAGATAGAAATACCGAATAACACCTTGCCGGACCTAAATCGAACCCAGGACCTGATGATCAGCAGTTACGCTTGCGACCACTAATGTATATAGTGTATGTGTAGTGTGTGTGTGTGTATGTAATGTATGTGTATGTGTGTGTGTGTGTGTGTGTGTGTGTGTGTGTGTGTGTGTGTGTGTGTGTGTTGTATGTATTTGTGAACGTTTTGTTACAATTTGAAAGAGTACACTTCAAGAGCCCATGTTTCTTTTTCACACTTCTTTCTGTTTTTTGATATTTCTCCCAATATTTTAAATCTAGAGATTATAATAAGCGACATCCTCGCGATTATATCTCTCTTTCTTAATAATTTTGATACGACTTGTTTTTAGATTTCCTTTGATTACCTACGTTTTCAATTTTCACCAATATTTTTGAGTATAAAATATTGGTGAATATTGATAATTTTCACGAATATTTTATACTAGCTTGCGCCCGCGGATTCACCCGTGTGGTATGTCGATAAAAAGTTCTCTATTCGTGTGCTAAACTTCATCTAAATCCGTACAGCCATTTTAGTGTGAAAGCGTAAGAAAAACAAATAAACTAACTGTCGTATTTATAATATTTTTTAGGAAGTTAGGATAGGTTAGACAATCTACATGTCACTTACCAGTATCTCTTTCTGTTTCAACAGGAGAACGGGCGCGCGGCGCCGGACCTGACGGCGTCGCCGGGCCGGGCCCCGCCCGGGCCGCCGCAGCCGCCGCGCGCCAACCACGCACCACCCTGCGTGCTGCAGCCAGACTTCCGAAAGGTAAACAACATATTAAAAGCTTTCATCTCCTGCGGGCTGACATCGTCGCATTTCTATAGGTTTTTCGAGATTATTTTATTAAATTTAAACCAAAGTAAGTCTTACTATTTCTTTTCGGCCAAACATTAGATCGTTGTATTTTATGATTATTTTTAACATTTATTCTATAGTAAATAAGAATATCGTAATATTACAAATAGAAAATAATTGACAATATGTAAATTTTTATGAGTAAATACCAAAACAACTGTAAAAAAAAAGCATACTAACACGAACGAACTAGTGCTTGGCCGAAAAAAAAAATTTGATTTAAATTTATTAAAAAAATAAACGATAAACCTCTAGAAATGCGACGTTGCCAGCCCGTGCGTGATGAACTCTTAACACCAAAATAAAACTCTTTTAAGCTAGGTTGTCTAACATCGCACGTTCGAACTCTTATTTCTTTAAAATACTTCGATTTTTGAGGCCAAAAAAGAAATACCTTATTATTAAAACTTGCATTAGCAGACGAGATAAGATGCGCTAAGTAACCAAGATGAACCAGTTTCAAAGCAATGATGGACATTAAATTTGAGAGCTCAGCGAAAAATTATATTTAATTATAAATTTTGGGAAATCAGAAACACAAACCATTCTTTGATTTCTTCTTGGATTCTCGATCCCATTCATTTTTGCCTAGGCTGAATAAGGTGCCTAGATATTGCAAAGAGGTCGCAGTATCACGTCCTGAAAGGAATACAAATTACAAGTCACCCTGTATAAGAAAACCGAAGCTTTACTTACCTACAGTCTTCCAATTTTGAAATTGTTCTTTCCACTTTCGAAATGTAAGGCTGGAAGAAGCGCCACACACGTCTTTTTGAAATACTCGTACCACAACTTCAACAAACCACTGATATGCTCTACAAGTGTCTTTACCGCACTTTCTAATGAATTGTTCAAGAACTATAGAAACTACCACGCACTGATGTTGCACTTTATAAATGTTACAAGTATTACAATGTTATAGTATTTTAATTATTGAGAACGTGAGCACTGTGCGGATCATTTTTTTTTTTGTTTTAGTTTTAATAATATTTTGAGTACTTTATGCGAACTACCCAAATGTCCTTTCTTTGGTATAGTTCGCCGAGTTGTTGATCTCCTTAAATCCTGAGTTGAGCTACACGATTGTTGACAAATGCTTGCACTGACTGGACAGGTCCACTCAAATTTGTATGGTTCGTTCCTCAAAAGACCATTTCAGATATGGATCTACATGGTCCTCACATGATCTGAGCAAGATTATGTCTGGACTTTAAAAAGACTGACCCCTGAGTTTGTTTCGCCATTTCTTCTCAGGGTAGTCAGATAGGAATGTCGACTTCATCTAGCTTATTTTTCATTTTTTTTTTTAATATGACGTGTAAAAGTGATTCCGACAACCTATTTACAGAATAAACAATTTCATTTCATTACAAGAAATGCACTTTTAAAATAGACTGCAAAAGGTTCGAAGTAAATATTTTTAAATCAAGTCAAAAATACCTTAGTTATCTATTGTAACGTGCAGTTTTAGGAAAACAAAATAAAAAAACCGGCCAAATGCGTGTCGGAACACGCACAATGAAGGGTTCCGTAGTTGAAAAGAACTTATCCAAAAACAAACTTAACAATGGATCCAAAAAAAAAATTATGTCATAAAACTACAAATTAACAATTTTCGGACTGTTTTCTGTACTTGTGCTGGGAGTGCTTGAGAGGTGCTTGTTTCATTATTCTAGGTCAACGGGAAGTACCCTAGAGGTTTTGATTTACTTGTGACATTTGCGAGTATCAAAATGTGTCGCAAAATGGCCGTATTTTTTTTTGCGTTGACTAGAAGCTTGATTTTTTTAGAACTCTAAGGGACCAAAGACACGTATTTGATATTAATTTCAACTTGATATCTCCACGCGTCCTTGAGAAAAAGCGTCTTGACCGACTTGAATTTTTTTTATGTGATGGAATTACAAATTGTTATTTTTCAGACTTTTCCCTTTATTTGTGCTGTGAGACTTTGCTTCTTGCCAATTTTCATGATTCTAGGACAACGGGAAGTATCCTGTAGGTTTTGATTTACTTGCGAGAATCAAAATACTCGTATGTCGCATATATGGCCGTATGTTTTTATTGCGTTGACTGAAAGCTTGAGTTTTTAGAACTCCAAGAGACCATAGGTTTACGTATTTGATATTAATTTCAACTTGATACCTTCACGCGTTTCTGAGAAAAAGGGTCTTGACAGACTGACAGATAGAAAGACAGACAGACAAACGGACAACGAAGTGATCCTATATGGGTTCCGTTTTTTCCTTTTGAGGTACCGAACCCTAAAAATAACTTGTTTTTTTGGCAACAATACTGAAATAACCGGATGTTTTTAGAATATCGGAAACAAGCCATATCAATTTGTCTAAACTTTTTATTTTGTTTGACGTGTGATCTCGAAATAGGAGTATGAGATTAGAATCCTGCTAAAGTTCATCATCTGCCTAACCTTTTCCCAACTATTTTGGGGTCGGCTTCCAGTCTAACCGGATGCAGCTGAATACCAGTATTTTACATGGAGCGACTGCCTATCTAACCTAGACAACCCAGTTACTGAGTAATACGATACCCCTTGGTAAGACTGGTTGTCAGACTTTCGGGCTTCTGACGACCCGTAACGATTGTCAAATATTCACAAATGCTAGCCGGGATCAACGGCTTAACGTGCTTTCCGAGGCACGGCGGGGTTTCGGTATGTAAAGATGGTCACCTATCCACGGACCAACCGCGGCAAGTATAACAAAGCCACGAGCCCCTGCCATAGTTACGATTAAAATTTAATTTTATTTTATTCTGAAACATTTAAGTAAATAGAGCCTGTAACTCTTAAAATGTCGATTGCACACCATGTGTACGGATAACAATAAAATTTCTATTGTGTCTGCTAATTGACGCGAGTTTTTGCCGCTAAATATAGGTATGCATTTTAAGCACACTTAACATTGATCTGCACCTGCAATATGCCAATTGAATGCCACTGCATACAATTTACATTGCCTCTAGAATAGAATAGAATAGAATATTTATTTGCCAGAAACATGGTATGTTCACAAAGGTGTTCTTAACATTGGTTGGTTGGTTCTCTTTGGTCTAGAAGTGCTCGCAAGTGCTACTGCTGAGCATGAGGTCCTGGGTTCGATTCCCGGGTCGGGCAAAGTGATATTGGATTTTTCCATCAGGAATTACTCAGTAGCAGCCTGGAGTCAGGATTTGTGCAAAATTGATGGCAATAGGCTCGCCCCCTATTACATGGGACTTACACATAGCTGGCGAAATGTGGGTGTAGGAACTGTACGTAGGTACGGTCAGCAACAGAAGTCGGTTAACACTGCTACTTTTTGACATCATTTAAATTAACACAAAATAATTCGATAAACTGCTTTTTTTCCGTTTGACTGTTAAGAGTTAATGTTCTCAAAATTTTAAGCACTTCTGTTCCGATTTGAATTAAGCATTTCACTTAATAATTAAGATTAAAAAACTGCAAGTGTTAATCGACTTTTGCTGCTAACTGTACATCTCTGCCTAACTCTTACGTGTTGATGTTATATTACATACCATTTCTACATAAAATGTTACTTAATACTAATATTTCTAATAACCAGGTATCAGGAGTGAGCAATGAAATATTCAGGCAGATTGAAATGGTTGAGAATGACCACGATTCAACAACTGCCGCGGCGCTCGAGGTCAGTAACAAACTATTTAATTTATTCTCATAAGTATTGAAATACTTAGCGCTGTTAGCATAATTATTTGAGAAAAAAAAATGTTGGTGTTTTGATGTTGTGACTAATTAGGAGAGGCGACTTATTTCTGAAATGATTTACGTTTATGCCTTATATTTGTATTAATGCTTTTTACCCGACTACGGCAAAGCCTCGAGTAAACTGCCTTGTTGGTCTAGTGGTCGCAAGCGCTACTGCTGAATATGAGGTCCTGGGTTCGATTCCCGGGTCGGGCAAAGTGTTATTGGGTTTTTCCATCTTGAATTCCTCAGTAGCAGCCCGGATTCTGGGTTTGATCCCGGTTGATGGCAATAGGCTCGCCCCCTATTGCGTGGGACTTACACATAACTGGCAAAATGTGAATGTACTATAGGTACACCTCTGCCCAATCCTTCAGGGAAACAAGGCGTGATGTTATGTTTATGTTATGTTACGACAAAGCCATAGAATTTTGCAAAATAAAAAAAAAAATGGCAAAAAATTTCAGAGATTTAAACAGGATATTTTTATTGATCATTATCGTAAGAATCTTATCAGACGAAAAGCTAATTCTTACTTAGTAGGTAGCCATAACACCTCTGATTTGAAAAGCTTGCATAATACCACAGTTTTCCAATAAGTATTGCAAAACTGTGATAATAACCACTTTTGCCACTTAAGTACCTACAAAGTTAACTTCAGAATATCGTGGGTCAGACGTCAAAGATTCCACCTGCAGAATAGTAGCAAGCTAACAATGGTGGCACTAGACAATTGAAGTTGAAATGTTTGTAAAATAAAACTAGTGAATAAGGCAACATATTCCGTTTTGAATAATATACCCTACAGAGCCCACGATAAAAAGAAAGTACCCTTTTCTTCGAATCCAGTTTATCGAGCGTGTTCAATATATTGTGTTACAATGTTTCCAGGCGGTGGAGCGCCGCGGCGAGATGATCGTACGGATCCTTGAGATCAGACAAGTGGGCCGTAACAATATTGAAGCCGCCAAGAAATTCTTCTCATTACAGGTAAGAAATAAATAGCTATAAAATACATTTTTATCCTTAATTAAAAGTAGGTAAGCAAGATGATTTTATTTTTACCATATTATTTTTATTGTCCTTTTTTTTAAATGCACTAAAATTAGGTACATAAATTTGAAACTGTGAGTAAGCTTGCATGCATATTGTTATTGAAATTGAAATTGTAGTATACATAGTGAAATTTTAATCGTTTTAATCCACTTAAGGGGTCATTGTACTCATCATTATGAACAACTTTTACTATGGGACCAAACCTGAAATCGCAAAAAAAAAATCAGCTGTTCCCTACATATTGAAGAGTTAAATGTAGATAAATGTACTGAACAGCTGATTTTTTTTTTCGATTTCAGGTTTGGTCCCATAGTAAAAGTTGTTCATAATGATGAGTACAATGACCCCTTAAGAGGATTAAAACGATTAAAATTTCACCCTGTATAAGCAAGAAATAAAAGGCTTTTTATTTTATTTATTTATGCAAGATGATAGAGGAGTGATGGTGGCCCAGTGGCAACAGCCGCGACATACGAGTTGTAGGTCGTGGGTTCGAGCCCAGGCAGGCACTTTACTTTGTGTCAATTCATCAGTAAATCATCACCACTGCTCTCAAAACGGTAAAAGAAAACATAGTAGAAACAAAATTCAAAGACATGTGACATCTGTCAACCCGCACTGGGCCCGCGTGGTGGATTATGGCCCACTCCCTCTCACTGAGGCCTGTGTCCCAGCAATGGGAATATTATAGCCTGATTATTTAGGGAAGATGGTTTCATTTAAATATTGGTCATGAGTAGCGATAGGTAGGTACGTACATAATAATAAATGGAGACTGACATTGGGCATTCCGCTCTTCTGACACTTAGCAGTCTTGCTAATATTTCTACGGCTGCAAGGTGCAAGGTGAATTCCCGTATTTAAAAGGTTAAAAATACTACATTTTTAATCTCATCTTAGCGACAATCAATGTCAATAAAAATTTGTAATTAAATTAGAGAATAGAATACAATAAGATTAATTAGTCAAGATAAAAATTAATAATACACTGGTTAGACTTCCGCGGCAGCAACCCAACAGCAACCGTATGACAAGGGAATAAAGATCACTGTGATTTTGACAGACATGCAAAATCAGAGGTGAAATAAGTGTGAAAGGACTGTAGCAGGTAGGCAGAGGTACA
The DNA here is from genome assembly GCA_946251885.1 of Cosmia pyralina. Taxonomy (NCBI): domain Eukaryota; kingdom Metazoa; phylum Arthropoda; class Insecta; order Lepidoptera; family Noctuidae; genus Cosmia; species Cosmia pyralina. The sequence continues at coordinate 21,939,560 of OX276344.1, forward strand.
TGAGATGACGCAGCTTGGTATCTGACTGAGGTTGAGAAAGGCAGGCAGTGGTGATCGACAGTGATGCGGAGGAATTTTTCGACGCCTTTAGTTTGTGAATAGTTTTAGTTTTATGTTAGGATATATTTTTGTTATTTTTAGGTTTTGTTTTTACAATCAAATAAAAATACAGTTTAATAGATTTAACTTCTTATTCTAAATTAAATAACATATTATTAAAATAACAATATCCCAACCCAACTAAAACTATTAACAAACTAAAATATGGCGTCGAATTAGATTAGTATTTTTATTGGGTTTTACTTAAGAATTTTGAGACAGATTAGAAAGCGAGCGTTCCTAAAAATAATAATATGAGCTATTTTCACAACGATGAACTTTGACTGAGCAAACAACACAAAAAAAAAACACGAAAATAAAGGGTTGTGTAAGAATTCAGTTTTTGCGTGTCTTATTAACCCCGGTTCAGACACAATAGCTTTTTAAAAACTAGCTACACTTATTCAGCTCAATTTAGCTTTTGTCCATAGAAAAAAAAAACAGTTTCGTAAGGAACGACGCGGAAAGCAGAACGCATTCGTGTTCTGAACGGAACGGAAAACTGTTTTTTTTTATGTGGGCAAAAGCTGAATTGAGCTGAATAAGCGTAGTTAGTCCCTGTTTCTGTAATCACGGCATGCGAAAGGTAAGCTGTCCCCTCCGATGCCGATGAAATTATCTTCTCTCTGTTTATGTAGGCTTTGCTTTTTTTTCAATAATTTTATGTAAATTACTGTACAGAGATAAACGCTGAACGTACTTTTTTAAATTTAATATTATAAACGTTAGGAATTTAATAAACTCCTGTTATTAAAGACCGCGGAAAACTTTTGAAAAAAAAAGGAACATTGAATAACCTTTCTTATGTCTCTATTAAATCTCTTTACGCCATAAAGCTGCATTATATAAAGACGAGTTTGCTATTAGTTTTCGCTTTATGCAACAGTCTTAACTCGTAACAATGCAGTTTCCTGAATTCAGTGTAACTTTGCTGAAACTCTTGGCGTCTTTTGTTATTTACAATAGCAATACGAACAACAATAAATTGAAAACAAATTGTAAGCCGCAATGAATACTGATCATTGCACGAAAATAAAGTAAAAACCTTCTCAGTATCGTGATTGGCAAATATAAAAGAAAACACAGTGAACTCACAAATAATTCAAGAACTACTCTAATCATTTCACTGTTCTTTGAAAAGACAACGAATCATAAATATTTAAAATAGTTCAGTACAGTGATTGGACCCGGCGTTAATACTTCTTTTTTTGAAAACACCAGTCCTCTTAGGTAATTTTCCCGCTCCATTGACCCGAATAGTCTGCCTAGTACGTACGGGGTAGCCTAGTACGGGACCCACCGTGAAAGAACGCTAGTCTAGTGAACTCTTTTGTTCGAGCCGGGATGGCCTAGATCGTCGGGAATGTGAACGCAATTTAGCCCAGCATTGTTGGGATGTACAGTACGGTACATACCATAGCTATGTAATATTGTTCACTATAGATTCTGTGGTTTATACCATTTGTGGTTTCCTTGAATTGCGTTGTGCTTTGTGCAATACAATACTATTGTCGTAAGGCGTCAGATTGGTTGGGAATTGAAAGCTTCTATGTGTATCTTCGTTTTTTGTTGAAAGAGATATTTTATTTCTATGTTTGTTCTGCTGTTTTTAAAATTATTTTCGCTTTCACGTTTAGTATAAGCTTGTAATCGTCCCGATGCAGGATATAGGTTTTTTAAGACGTTTTACGGTTAAAGATATTTATTTATTTATTTCAACATGGAAGGCTTATCGGGAAACAATAGCTAACTGAAAGCCAATAAAGTGATCGCGTTTAGACTTATAATAGAATTTGTGTTGTGAGAATACAAACAGTAACATATTACATACTAAAATAGTTAAAATTATATATATAAACATTTGGTTTGTAATTAATAAAAGGAAAAAAAGCATGAAAAGAAAACCTAACTAATTTGCAGTTATTTGAAAAATTTGAGGCTTTCAAGCACCTTCTGAAGGCTGAGGTTTGATTTCTGATCTCTCAAAAGAATTACAAATACAAGGTTTAACCAACACGGTACAAGGTTTAAGGTTTAAGGTTTAATACAAGGTTTAATACAAGGTTTAGGGTTTAAGGTTTTTTTTTATTTAAACAATAAAATTACTAATCCTAGTAGGTACGTATTTTAAAACTAACATACTTTTACTTTTACTGAGTACTTAATAGTTTTTCCATAACAAACAAAACAAATCAGAATTCGGTAGTTTTACACAAGGAACAGGGGAATTTTAAATGATGCGGGCAGGGCGCGTTTCAACGTTTGTAGCGTGTTTACTAAGGTTTTAAGATTAACTATATACGTACTAGCTGCGTCCCGCGGTTTCACCCGCATATACCGGGATAAAAAGATGTGTTAATCCAGGATATAAACTGTATACATACCAAATTGGCCTTTATAATATTAGTGTGAATAAATTATGAGTGATGATTCGTGTGTCTGTAAAATAATGAGTTCACATAAAATCATCCGACTTAGTTATAAATATGGTACCTACCTATTTAAACCACCTTTTTTACAAAATCTGCCATATCTTTCACAGGACTCCCGTCACATAGTCCAACTAGTGGAAATAGTGAAGCGACCCGGCCAAACCCTGGGGCTGTACATCAGGGAAGGCGACGGAGGAGCGCGGACGGATGGCGTGTTCATCTCGCGGATAGCGTTGGAGTCTGCTGTCTACAACAGCGGATGTCTCAAAGTGGGGGATGAGATTCTGGCTGTGAACCTTGTGGATGTTAGAAGGATGTCCCTGGATGATGTCGTCATTATTATGTCGATACCCAGGAGGCTGTTGTTGTGTACGAGGCAGAGGAAAGGTTAGTTTAAAGAAGGTTAGGTTAAATTAAGATAAGATAAGATAATTTATTCATTTCTCATAACAAATGTTATTGTGGACAGGAAGTGCTTAATCTAAAAAATATAACGTTAAACATTTGTGAGAGACTGGTACCCAAAAAAGGCATAAAATACCTGTGTCACCAGGCCCCCCAATACTTAAATGTGTTCATCTTAAATTAGATTAGTTATAAAAGGATGTGATGAATAAAATGATAAATCAATAAATATGATTTTGAAATATTCTATTTACAAATTGAGTGATGTGGTAGCGTACTCGAATCACTGAGTTGTAGTTAAGATTAGAATTAGTCTATTCAGTTGACTAGTCAGTTCTAATTCCGACTTAATTCAATCTGCCTAGCCTTTTCCCAACCATGTTGGGGTCGGCTTCCAGTCTAACCGGATGCAGCTGAGTACCATTATTTTACATGGAGCGACTGCCTATCTGACCTCCACAACCCATTAACTGGGTAATACGATACCCCTTGGTAAGACTGGTTGTCAGACTTTCGGGCTTCTGACGACCCGTAACGACTGTCAAAGATTCACGAATGACAGCCGGGGCCAACGGCTTAACGTGCTTTCCGAGGCACGGAGGTCTCGGTTTGTAAAGATGGTCACCCATCCACTGACCAACCCCGGCAAGCGTAGCTTAATCTGTTGGATCGACCCGTGCGGCTGTTTTTACTTAGCCACGAGCTCCTCATATTCCAACTTAATTATACAGGGTTATTAGTAATATGTCGGTAATCCATTAAGGGGATGTAGGAGAGGTCATTTTCAACCAAATGACCCCTTATGACCCCTATGCAAATGACAACTATTTTCGAGTAATTTGACGTTTTATATTTTTTTGAAGTTTTCTGCGATAACTTTGATTACAAAAAAAAAACCAATGCCTTAAAAACTTTTTAAATTATTATCTGCTTGCTAAAACTTCAATACATAATCCCTAACTACTATGCTGTGCCCGACAGGGCCCATAATTGTGTCAATAATTTTAAGCTTACCGACTGTTTTACAATAAAGAATGCAATAAAGAATTGAGAATTGAATTGAGAATAACATGACAATAATCTTTAATAGTTTTTAAATCAGAGCTACGGTAGGTATTTTTTACTGAAATGGTCGTTTTCGGCAAAAAAAAATGTCTTAAGGGGTCACTTGGTTGCAAATGACCTCTCGTACATCCCTTTAAATAATTAATTGCTATTATATTACCAATAACCTTGTGTAGATCGACACAATTTTGCCAACCTCATCCACCACCCGAACTGCCGCTTGTTATTTCTTTGAGGTTCTGTTTAAACACAGCATAAGATTCTATTCAATTCAATTCAATTTATTCATTAACAATTTATATTGTGTTTGAAATAATTCTACATAATAAAAATAAAATACTCCTAAAAACACGTAACACATTAGGCATTTAAAATCAACATCATAACACATCAAAAACAATATTATTCAATGTCAACTTAAGTAAATAAAATTAATAATGATAATAATACAGTTCCAAGGAATCTCATTATTCGGCCTCTCGCTCTCTCTCTGAGAAATTCTCATTAAAACGCAGTAAAAACAAACGGCTTTTTTAATTTCGGAAAAATAGTTCATTGTGGCTTAATAATTTCTTAAAAAAACATTATTTTAATCATTCTGTTTCTCTCATCAGGTAAATCAGGACCAGGCTCGCCATCCATGCCGCGGTCGGAGCACAAACCACCGCCAGTCGTTGTGCTCAAGAGGGACTGTCGTGATGATGACGAGAGGGAACGGGATCGCGTTGATGGACTTTATTCACAGTGAGTACAAATTTTTTTGTTACTCAAGATTATTTATTTACATACGTGTACAATTTGAATATGTAGTAGGTACATAAAGGAGTTCAGGCAGGCCAGGCGAACTCCGCATTTTAGGTATGAAGCTACAAGTACGTGGCGAGGTCGACTTGTCGCGCTAATTCAGTGTGGGTTGCCACGCTCCGGCCGGGGTGCACATTAGTTTGATACTCTCTCTCACGCCCCGCGTCGTCAAAGAAGACAACCCTAACGAGTCACATGGTTTAGGAGTTACGCGATAGAAAGAGAGGCATCTTCTACGTGAATATAACTGTAGGTTATTAACGCTGTGCGACCTGATTTGCACTTTATTGTGTCGTTGCAAGAGTCGCTATTTATTTAATTTTTGCGAAGTGAATCTTCTGTAGTTGTACTATTATGTATTCTGTAGTTCAGGAGCTCGTGGCTAAATTATAAGAGTCACACGGGTCGATTGAAGGTTAAATAATAAAAAAAAATAAAAAAAAACATTTATTTTCAGGTAACAAACACCCATAGATACATACCTTAACCTCAGTATACATAATAATATAATAACAATTTTGTTAGTAAATAAAACTAATAACTATGTTAGTATCACTTAGTAGCACTAAGTCTTTGTGCGTTCCGGTGGCACTTGTCCGCGAAAGCGGCGGAATACCACATCCTGCGGCCAATAGCTTTCTTCCATCTCCAGGTGTAGGTAGCATGTTGGTATGCGCACCACAAATACCTTAAAGTTGACGTTGCGATACGACTCCAGCAGCTGTACTCTCGGCGCGTACTTCAAGTTTTCGCGCGTACTTTAACTTCAACTTTTTTAGCGCACGTACGTCACGATGTCTTCCGCGTCAGTGGTGTAGTGGAGGCGGGAAATATACACCGGAGTATTCGGCTTCGCAGCACGCAGCTTTGCGTAGGTTGGGTTGGGTTAAGCTTCGCTTGCCGCGGTCATACATACATATCGAGATTCTTCCGTGCCTCGGAAAGCATGTTAAGCCGTTGGCCCTGGCTATCATTTGTAGATCTTTGACAGTCGTTACGGGTAGTTAGAAGCTCGAAGTCTTACCAAGGGGTATCGTATTGCCCAGTAAATGGGTTGTGGAGGATAGGAGATAGGCAGTCGCTCCATGTAAAATACTGGTATTCAGCTGCATCTGGTTAGACTGGAACTCGACCCCAACACAGTTGGGAATAGGCTAGGCAGATTGAGTACATACATACTGTGACACAACCTTCGGTTTTTGCCTTCTTCTTTCACCGTAAATCTGCTTGGTCATCTTCTAACTTCATCTACATATTTTCCGATGGTGGCCCCAGTGAAAGATGGTTTCATACATACATAATCAATGAAAATAATATTTACGTGATGCTAATTGCGGACGTATGGATAAATCGGAACGAGTGGGTACTTTAAAGAAAGACCATCACCTCATCAAGGCACTAAATTGAAAAGCTTTTTCAAAAACTCCAACAGACATGGCACGCTTCGATCAGTGGGTCCTGGTGGAGGCGTTCGTCCAGTCGGTGACGGAAGAGAAGAAAGAAGTCGGCTGCAACTGGGTGCTCTGTCGCCAGATTCTACGGCTCTGGATTTATATTATAACCCAAGACCGCCGTCTGATCATTCTACATGGAGGTAATGTACCTATCATATAACTATTTTGCTCTTTTAAAAATAATACAGCATATTTGTGATGTAGTCAACATCAAAGTCAAAGTTAAATCATTTATTTCAAATAGACACATACAAAAAAATAGAATTGTTTCTAGTTGCCTCAAAGGTAGTTTCGTATGGAGAAGAATGGGCAAGGAATTCCACCGTTACTCTTTTAAAATGTTTAACAATGTCTTGTCTAAGTAAATTATTTATATAATTATATGTGAAGATTTATACAACATCAATTTTAGTATATGCGAAACCCGAAACACGTGTGTAGTATTTTTATGTAAAGAATCTATGTACAAAATTTAAAAAGTGTATCATGAAAAGTCACAAAGTTATAAGCTTGTTGTGTTACCTAGTTGTCCGTACAAAAACATGATCATCACGCGGCACCCGCTGTGCGCCCATGCCTAGTCCCGCTATGACTTGCCGTGACTTGTGTTCGTCGCTCGGTGTCCATATTGTAACCTTTTTAAAGATTTTTTGGGCAAAATATTACACGGTATAAAAATTGTTGGAATCGATTCAATTATTTATTCTGAACAAATTATATTCAGGTTTCGCTTAAACCTACTAAAAATAATGTTGTATATGTGTCTAGCAACATTACGTTTTAATTGAAACGTTGTGATTGTTATTTTAAATGAAGAAAAAAAGGACTAATATGTTTCGCTAGTTTATAACAAAATACCGATAGTAGCTGGTAGCTGATTTCAAACTCGAACGAAGTCAGCACTGACCTTACTGTCTTCATGTGAATTGGTTTGAAGTAAGTAGTATGACTACTGACGTGCTACTAACTGCATGTAAACTGAGAGTCAGTTCTCGGCGCCAGCTCTGACTTCATTTGGAGTCAGCTACTGACCCTAAATCAGCCTTTATTCTAAGTACTGCATTCTTCCATTCACAGCTACCGTCCACCACCACCGGTGATAACAGAGCAGCCAAAGTCTCAAGCGACTCATTTTGTACCATACGAGCGATCCTATCCCAACACACTAGATAGTTTAGCGGAGAAAGTGCATTCTTTCTACCCGGCTGACAGCGGAAGGTATGACAGGTAAGTTAACGGTTTCTTTTCATATCCTTATTATGGTCTGTTTTACCACCAATCGAATAAATCACAGTTTATCTATCTGATAAATAATTTCTTACAAATTCTGCCGATCTATTCTGTAAAAATCTCACCGAGAACACTAACTATAGTTTGATCGATACCGCTGTACCGCGCCTTAGGTATGTGCGCGGCGAGACGGGGGAGCAATGCAGGCCGCTTATTCGTCAACGCTCGGCGTCCTGCCGCTCATTCCTCAACTCTCACGGCATCCCGCCGCTCACTCGTCAACGCTCACGGCCCGCCGTCCCCCGCGGTACAGTGGTATCAGTCAAACCATAACTAGAACAGCCGGTCTATTCTGTAAAAATCTCACCGTGAAAACTTACATGAAGTGAGCTTGAAGTGAGCTGTCATTCCATCTGAGCTAGGGATTGACACTAATGACAGCTAACTTCAATGAGCTTGAAGTTATTCAAGTTTTCACAGTGAGATTTTTACAGAATAGGCCTGTTGTTCTATTTTTTAAACTGTTAGATGGTGGGCTCATCCAGACGCTGTGAAACAGGCCCATATGTTTGTCTTATATGTTAGTTCTTATTTCAGTGGGACGCGTTTTGGTGGTCGTGTGCCGCGATCGGGATCGGAACAGCAGTTGCCCAGAGCAGAAACTCATTCTGATTTCGGTAGACATTCCTTGCTCAGATCTAGCTTGAAGGCTTCAGCTGCAACTGGAGGTAAGACTTCTAATATTAGAATGACATACTGACATACTTTATATTGCATTAGAGTGTTTCTAATAGATCATATTTATTTTGCAGCGTCAAGTCTACAGTCAAGATACAATCAACGATATGGCGGCGTAGGCATGCCCGGATCTGGCCTATCAGGCACAGGATTGACAGACTCCGCCTTAGCAGGGACTAGTTTAGGCACTGGGCTTCCTTCTGGACTCTCAAGCACAGGACTCAGTGGCCTGACAGGTTCAAGCCTCGTCGGATCTGGCCTGACGAGCTCTGGCCTAGGATCAGGTTTAGGAGGAACTGGCCTGGGCTCCGCACTTTCAGGAGCATATGGAACAACTGGGTTGGGACTACCATCATATAGTAGTAAATTTGGAACAGCTAGGAGGAACCGAAGTCTGGACTATTCGTCAGATACAGAGGCTACGGCTCCTACTAGAACTCCTTATTATTCGGGACTCAGTGGTTACAGGAGTAGCACTTTGGGAAGGGATATTGGATCGAAGTTTAATTCGTTGCCAAGGGATGTGAGAGGAACTGGACAGAGGTAAGCATCAGTTTCACTCACTATTTAGTATCTGAAAACAGTTCAATCTACTAAATTTGTTATTCCAAATAGGTTGGGACTAAGCAGGCGAGCAGGAAGTGTTCTTCAAGATGAGCCGGAGCCTTTGTCTTCACGTTTGGATCTTCGTTCTTCCAGAGGTGAGCCAATCTACTGCCTTTTGCAAAACTGACTTCTAATAAGTTATACCAAAAGCCAACCTTTCTAAGGCATCATTTGATTATCAGGTCGTTTACCGTCCTCTCCTTCAGTATTCACTTCGGACGAGTACAGAGCGTGGCTGTCGCGGGCGCCCTCTACCAGCGCTCTCTATGAGACGCTGCGTCCACGACTTCCTACGCACTATTCAGCTGAAAATATTCACGATGCGCTCAAAAACGTAAGAAATTTTACAGTAATCGATCAGCTTTTTATCAATTGATATTTTTCCTTTAGATTAATACGTTTTCTTTCCAGATGGAAAGTGCCAGTCGCTTCGGATCATCATTAGGTCTGGCAGGCCGTCGGGTGGAAAGACCACGGCATTTGCCTGCTCGCTCAGTTTCTTCACAGCAACTGGGAGCCACGCAACAACTTGGAGCAGGGGCTGGTGGATCACCTTCAGCCCGTCGGGTTCGACAGTTGCTTGAGCTGGGGTCTCGGTTTAACTGTCCCAACCCAAGCCCGGTTCCAACGCCGGGCTCTCGGCATCAAAGACACCTTGATATTAATCCTAATGGTAAAATATTAACACAAATTGCCTGTTTAATGTATACGCCTTATTGCGTAAGTACGTACTGTACATAATGGTTGTGAGAGCGTTGAAAGAAATTAAGCACAAGTTTTATAACCTTAAAAAAAAAACGATGTTCATAACAATGATACAATTTCTTGCAGAGTTCCTAAAGTATAAAGCAGAGAAACCAACTACGGGTGGTCTTTCTGCATCCATGACTGGTCTATCACGGTTGTCGGGCGGTGTATCGGGCATGCTATGGGTACATCTGTTGGCGGGGCGTGGCTTACGGCCCACCGCAACAGGTGCATCGCCAGGGTCCCCGCCATCGGGCCCGCTGGCACCCCCGCAGCCAGCAGTAGCACCCAGGGACCTGTATTGCGTGCTGGAATGTGATCGTGTGCATAAAGCTCGTACTGTGGTGAGTCTAACATTACACTACTACGTATTGTTTTCTGTGCCTCGTTGGTCTAGTCGTCGCAAGCGCTACTGCGGAGCATGAGGTCCTGGATCAAATTTCAGAGTGTTATTGGGTTTTTCCATCTGGAATTTGTCAGTAGCAGCCCGGAGTCTGAATTTGCTCCGGTTGATGAAAATAGACTCAGTTTTATAAAGGACTTACTTACCTACTTACTTATTTGGGAAAATGTGGGTGTACCTACCATAATACAACTCTGTATACCGTTTTGGGGAAACAAGCATGATGCATGCAGGGATGATGGTATGTCATGTTATTTTTTTTTTGCCTACGACTAAAAATACCCCTTTATAATCGTAGGTCCGTACCGGCGAGCTGGGTTTTGACTGGGATGAATCGTTCGAACTGGATCTAGTCGACAACAGACAATTGGACATCCTGGTCTACTCCTGGGATCCACAGCATAGGCACAAACTCTGCTACCGTAGTGCTGTGACCCTGCCTGACCTGCTGTCACGCTCACCTGCTCATCAACTGGCTGTCAAGGTAATCCTTATTGTAACTAAGTACCAAAGTAGACAATACTGAACCTTCCCCTGTTACGTTGCATGCACCCGTACGCGAAATATTTTACTACATTGCGTACTACCGTGAAAAGCGTATTTTCACACCAAAAATAAGTTTGTTGTTAGTCCTTTCCCATCAATTATTTTTGTACAAAGTTATTTAGTTTGAGGTACAGAATTCGTAGATGATGACTTCGTAATAGTTTTTTTAACACCCTGCGTACCACCCTTTGTACCATTGAAAAGAAAAAGGAACTATTTACTTTAAGTAATTTATCAAAATTATAATAAAATAAAAAAATAACTATTCTCCCTCGCAGATGGAACCTCGTGGCACTCTATACATCCGCGTGCGACATACGGAACCGCACGATCTCTTCCGACGACGACCGGCGCCTCCACGAAGTTCAGCCCTATTCGGTGCTGAGCTGGACACAGTGGTGTCAAGGGAACCGCGTCCACCACACGCTCCCCCCGTGCCCATGATAGTGAGGAGATGTGTTGAAGAAATTGAGAGACGCGGTTTGGACATCATTGGTAAGTGAGAAAAGCCTGCCATTGGTCTGCCGTAATCGTATTTTGTAAAGAAACACATAAAACGATCAAATGAATAATGCCCATAACGTTATACACATTATATGCTACTTGACGTTGTTCGGACAAACTTCTTGATTTGGGAAGATTTTAACTAAATCACATTTTATTATTTGTGTAATAGTGTTCGAAAATAGCTACATTATAAACGCGGAAGAGTTCAGACTTAAGTGGAGCATTTGAGTCAAACTAGTAGTTAAAACACGGAAAAAAATCGTGTACCTATAGTTTACATAATATCTTCAAAAAAATACTGACGATTAAATTATTATTTTCAAATCAATTTTATTTGACACAGGTCTCTACCGTTTATGTGGCTCGGCAAGTAAAAAGCGCATCCTACGGGAAGCGTTCGACAAAAATGCTCGAGGAGTGGAACTAGCTCCAGACTCCGTGCCAGACATCAACGTCATCACCGGTCTGCTGAAGGACTACCTGAGGGAGCTGCCGCAGCCGCTGTTCAGTCGCTGCATGTATCAGATGACTCTTGATGCACTAGGTAAGTATCCTAACGTACAGAATAGTATATACAGTTTCCAACAGCACTATTAACATAGGATTTGGCCGTGGCATACAATCATTCAAAATTACGTAATTATATAAGTTGGGTAGGCCTTTGGTGTGAAATGCAACCTGTGTTGACGCCCTCGCGCCATCCCATCTTCCTAGCCCGGCGTGCTGTGTTGGAGCGGCTGCTGCAGGTGCAGAAAACTTCAAACGGCGCAAATATAACAACCTTATTGGGAGCTATATGTTTGAGCCGTTTGGGGTTGAAACACTAGGGCCTTGGAGTCCGAGTGCTCAAGGGACATCGCCAAGCGGTGGTCGACTCCACACAGGACCAGAGCCTGCTGCTGCTGGGGCTGGCCTATTTTTAGCTCAAAGAATTAGCATTGCTATCCAACGTGGCAATGCTGCCAGCCTTTTGGTCACTTTTCCCACTAGCAGCGATGCGGACAAATTTTTTGATGCCCTATGAGCTATTCCCCATTTTTTTAAAATTATTCTATACTTGTACATAGTTAAATAATTTAGTATTAACTTGTATATTTTAATTAAATAAATTATCTATTTATAAAATAACTCTGTAAATCCTATAAATGAGATACGTTTTTTTGTATATTTATACATTTCTGGACAATCTGTATAACTATTTGAAGTCTTATTTCATATTTGTATGAATTTTGATAGGACTAGATAAAGTTATGCATATTAAACATGCTAAACAGAATGTTTTCTGTCTCCGGGAATTGGTTAGCATACATTTACTCATCACACCTCTACATTAGACTAGCTATAGACCATAATGGGTTGAAACAAAGGCCTCTTCATCATACTAATGTTCCCCTTTTGTTTCAGGAATATGTCTCCCAGATGACAGGGAAGGCAACGCTCGATTAATGGCCTCAGTAGTCGAGTTACTCCCTCGAGCATCAAGAGCTACTCTGATCTTCTTACTCGACCACTTAGCGCTGGTCGTGGCTGCTCAAGACCGTAACAAAATGTCTCCACAACACCTAGCAGTGGCTCTGGCACCGCCATTGATGCTCCATTCGCAACCACCAACAGAAATGGACTACCAGAGGTCCATAAATGTACTGCAGTGTCTTCTGCAGATCTGGCCAGCTCCTAAACGTTCAGGTAATGTCACCTCTTGTGTCAATCTTTACACTACATTGAGAGATTGAAATGTAAAAAACAACATGACTAAACACTCTCAATTTATTATTGCCGTTGATGTACTGGCTAGGTTTCTATTTGTAAAAGTCTGGGAAACCCAATATCATGTCTGGCAATACTGACGAAATATTCACCATAACACTCTCAATTTATTATTGCCGTTGATGTACTGGCTAGGTTTCTATTTGTAAAAGTCTGGGAAACCCAATATCATGTCTGGCAATACTGACGAAATATTCACCATACCAATGTTGTTTTTTACATTACCATGCTAACTAGTAGCAGAAGCACGCACATAGTCACCCACTAGCATACTCCAGAATTTAGACCCAAAAACACTACTAGACAAAATTCCACTCCTCAAGCTACTTTCACCTATTGCTGTACTCATCTCATATGATCTCTTACTCCTCGCGCACAAGGGCAGATTTGTGAAAAAATTAGACCTTAATTATTAGGAAGAGGCTCTTGATAATTGAAAAGCAGATTATTGAGGATTTTTCTTTCCTTCCGGGATACAGTGTACACTTTTGTACTCGGTTCTACATACTTCATCAAGCCCTCAATAAATGAAAAAAAAATCTACACCTCAATCGAATAAGTTTATTGTGAGAGTTTTAAATCGTATATAAATTACATGATCAGTGTCTTTCCTTGAAGCCTGGTCATTTACGAGTGAGACTTGACATTAGCCCAAAGCGCGCTAGAACACCCTATTAGTTCTCCAACTCCTTCTGCATGCCCTAGCTGATCTATACTATACTTATACACTAGACAAGAACACTGAATGTCTAAAGGCTAAGCGGTCCCTTAACGCATGTATGTTTGTAGACAGTTCGGCGCGGCGAGTCAGTAACCGGGCCGCGTGGAAACAGAGTCAGTGCGTCGCCAGCGGCCTCACTCACACTCCCCCAAGGTATATAAGACCTCCTTACATAGACTTGTATGTAAGATGGGAATAGCTGGCTGTAGAAAATACGAATATAAAAGAAGCCACTAAAATGCCACTATAAGACTATTACCAAACAATTTCAAATAAAACACAATCGTAGTTGTTCCATGAAACTTGCATTTACTTCTAATTTCTGATCCTAAAACTGAGAATGTTGCCTGTTTTTTTACTATCTCACTATTTCCATCATCATCATAATATTCTCAACAGGCTTATCACTACTTTTTGTACACACAGTTTAAACCTCTTTCTCTTGTATAATTTTACCTTGTTCAATTGCAATATCGCGGAAATTGATTGAACGTGGATTAGATGTGAATGTCGCGGTCAGTTTAATTAGTGAAATTGGCTCTAAGAAACGTGTACTTTTTCTGTACAGGCCGAGTTCCGCCCTCAGTCAGTCCATATCGGCCTCAAGTGGCAGCATCAGCAGCATCTCCGCCGCCAGCTCTCTCGGGTCGGCCCGCGCCAGACCGCTCGCCGCCCGCACATGTAATTAATTTTATTAATATTATTTACCAAAGACTCACATCCAAGAAACATTCCTTCAGAGTTCTTCATGTTGTGTTCCAGGTTCTCTCATCAGTCAGGGCCGGCCAATATCGTCCGCAGTCGCCGCTCAGAGGCCCTCTGCCCGCGCCACCTCGGTCCCGTCAGGTGACAGTTTCCTCTCCCGGTTCGCCCAGCAGTAGCTCCGGGAGTCACAGCCCTGCGGATACAATTAAACATGGAGGATCTGTGTCCTCCATACTGAGGCAACCGGAGCGCGCCGCATCCCCGCGGTCTTCGCCGAGGTCCTCACCGCGCGCGTCACCAAGAGCCTCCCCGCGCGACTCCCCGCGGACTAGCACGCCGCGGGATAGGGAGCACCAGTCCCGGGACTCGTCGCGGGAGCACACCCCGCGGGAGCACTCGCGCGAGCACACGCCGCGTGAGCCTGGGTCCCGCGAGTCCCCGCGCTCCGTGATCCCGGGCACGTCGGCGGGCCTGGCCGTGACGTTGAACTCGCCGGGGCGCGGCGGCCTGTCCCCGCGCTACAGCTCCACCAATCCCTTCCTGCAGCAGTACGACGCGGAGGAGGAGGCCGAGGCGTGGCGCGCCGCCGACATATTCTCCTCGTCCTCCACGCACGCATAGTGCTCGTAGCGAATTGAGATTTTCTAGTCAATTTTTTTAATCGAATCGAAAGAGTGCTACGATTCCGCTGTATATTATGTTATTTATTCGACGAGCGTGGTGCGCGTTCGTGTAATGTTTGTTATATATAGAGCGAGTTACGATGTATATTACTGTGAGAATGTATCATGCTGAGGCGCGAGGTGACACGCCTCGCCGGCCGCCGGCGTCCCGCCCCGTAGCCATTATAGTGTTTATCGTATTGTATTGTACATTGTATATAATAAACGTATATGTAGGTACGCTCCAATTTTGTACCCTTCGGGTGGGACTGCGGCGGGCGGCCCGCGGCGCTACACACATCATCCCACATATCAGAGACTTGTGTACGGAATCGACACGAATGGAAGGAAAATGTCCAACTTATTGACTTACAGCCACCAAAAACAATGCAGCTTCCAAATATAAGACTAACTATTATCAAAAATTAATTACAATATCACAATACTTTAGTATCGACGACGCACACAAGTCAGTAGCTCGAGTAGGGAGAGTGTATCATAGATCAGAGGGCCAATTCTCGTAATTAAAAACGTTCAAATTCCAAGTCGCAATGTCAGCCAGCGACAATCAAATGTCAAAAATGTAGGCAAACTCTATACAATTTTGACAGATTGAGACTGAGATGAGATTGCGAACGTTGTTATAAAAATACGGGAATTGCCCCTCAGACGTACGGACTGTCTTGAGACTGAGACCATATCAGAGTAGCTCGTAGAATCGAAGGCTATCCGTCGTAGAACGAGCGATTACGTGGCATATTGGTAACGTCTAGCAAACGCGAAGCTGTTGTGAATGTTAAAGTACTCTTCAAATAATCCCCGTTCTTTATAAAGTAATAAATATATAATATATATTAATTAAATATAGTGTTAGTAAAGCATTTTTACGAGTCGCTAATTCTATGAAGGAATGGAATTTATCCGTTTGGATCGGTCGCATTCTCAAGATCAGGGGCGGTGTGTTCGAAGTTCGGATGATCCAAACGATCGAATTGAATCTATTAAAGAATAATATAAACTCAAAAATGTATGTTAGCATTCGAAATTCGAAAACATAACCTCAGTACTTATAACTAGCGTCTGCTAGACATATAAGAGTGGGAGAAATCGACCAATGACAGCACTGATCCTACTTTCACTGCCATGATTGGTCCATTTATAATAGAAAGCATAATAATTATACACTTGTTTATATGTCTGTCGGAGGCTACACGGTTACTTATTACTTTTGAGCGACACTTCAAGACGAAATTTTGTTATTAAATATTAAACTGTTTATAAAAATAGCATTGCACAAATAACACGACTGATATGGGACACAAAATGTTTTTGATACTTTTTACTTTTTGTACCTGTTCCTCGTTTGTAATAATGGATACTAGGGCTTCGTTGGAGAACCTCGCCTTTGCTGTACCTCTATAAATTTTAAAATAATATCAATCTTTGTGCACGAGTTCCCTTTATCCTCATTCATTTGTTCATCTTTCGCAGGGGTCAATGACACGTTCGATCATAAACTTTTACCATAAAGGAATTCGTGTACGAATAATAGTTACACTATCTTGTATGAAGGCTGAAAATCGATGACAATAGTAGCGATAATTTTAACAATCGTACGGATTGTATTAGTCGAGCGGTCGCCTTCATGAAGATTTTGGTCGTCGGTTTGTATTGCCGGACACTCAATGTTTTAGATGTTATTTATATATACGTGTGGAATACTAATTTATATTGCAAAATATATAAATATTAGAGAATAGATGGGTTTTAAACACTCAATTTAGATAAATGGGGAATGATCACAGTGGATCATATTGATCAGATATGTGTTTAGTGTAGTACAATCATAAGTTCTTTGCTCGATGGAAGATACTATATGAATATTTTGAAGATATTTGAATCTTTTCTGATGTCCTTTTGGTCTGAAGGACGAAAATCTAGTTGTGACTGTTATCACGATGTTGTCCGGTAATGGGAACCGATAGTTTCCACTCGCTGCGCCTTACTCGTCCTAGTAAAATTATGAGCTTAAAAAAATTCGTTTAAAATATACACATGTAATCATAAGACATTATAATCGACAGTAGGTCTGTCGCCTATTATTACGTAATACCTTAGACTTTGATACGATTGATCATGACTTATATTGTTCACATTTAATCATGACTAAGGCGTGGTGTTTGGATGCATATAGCTGTATGGGTGTTTGCATGGCCGATGTTTTGTCGAACGAGTTATTTACTGTCACTTTTATGTGACAAAGTTGTGAGATCAGAGTGAAAGGGTCAGACTCCACCAAACGGTAAAAACCTCGCGGATGATCGAGCACTTTTTAAATTTCACTGAATTATTAACTGTATCAATATCGCCCCAGACATGACGCTTGGTAAACGCATGATGTCTGCGTCGAATTTTAAACTTAATGTCATTATTGATACAGTTACTTATTAAGTGAAATTTGAAAAGTGCTCGAGCATCCGCTAGTATTATTCCGTTTGGTGAAAACTAACCCTAAGAAAACAAATGAGCGACTAACAAGGATTTATGTTATTGAAAGTTAAAGGAATTATTGGAAAGCCTAAAAGAATAAATAAGTATAACAATTGTGTAATGTTTGAAAAGTTAAGTTGGTATCAAATTAAAGTGACAGTAGTAAGTCTAAAACAAAACGTCAGTGATGTGAGCACGCTCTAAATGTTGTGAATGGCTTGAAGTGTCGCTCGACAGTCCTGTAGCCAGCCGCGATGCGGCGGTAGTGTGTAGTGACTACGGCGCACAGCTTAAGTTGGCTTCAATGGGGCAATAATTCTGAGAGATTACACTTAGGTTCCGGAATGTTACACCTAGGTTTTGAAAAGTTTCACCTAGGTTTTGAAAAGTTACGCCTAGGTTTTGAAAAGTTACACCTAGGTTCTGAAAAGTTATGCCTACGTTATGAAATGTTACAACTAGGTTCCGAAAAGTTACACCTAGGTCCGAAAAGTTACACCTAGGTACCGATAAATTACATTGTAATACAGTTATTACATGTCTTTGTAATTTTAGCACTTGTTAGAATCCATCTATATATAAATTAATTTATTGAAAATAAAACTTATTATACACGATTAGAGTTACATATTCATTGACTTGGTATCTGCCCGCCCATATATCTTGTATATTATAACAATTAAAAGTTTAACTAGATATATTCCAAATTAAATGAATATAACGATTTAATTGATAAATGCTATATAGTTTAATGTAGATAAACAATTTCATTATTGATTTGACGTTTGTTTGTTGAGATATACACATTGATAGAGTTTTTATATGCAAACTGATAGTTATATAACGTCAAAGTATAAAATAATTTCTGTTACGAGACAGAGAGATATAATTTGGCCTACGTACAAACTCGATACGACTACCTATAACTTTAAAATTGATATTATCGTCGTTTTTCTATATCTATTCTAAAGGTCTTCTCTATTGTTAGATTTTATGATGTTACAGACATAGTGAAAGAGATGGCCAAGTGTTATTCTCTCAAAGTTGATGCCGCTGTACGTTTGTGTTGCGGGACTGTGGTCCCTCTGATAATATCAGTATTTCGACAATTTGGTAAAAAGTAGCGTAACATACGTGAACTTAACGTAAAGAGTAAACGCTGCCCGTATCTGTACCGGGCAGCTGGAACACACGAAAATAAATAATACGACGTTATATTCGTTTCATTTATTCATCCTCGTCATATAGGTAGATGGTATTACTGGTAATTCATAGAAGAAAGTAGCAGGTGGCGTTCTGTGGTTTCTGCGTACCTCCATTGCAAGAAGGCATGAGTTTAAGTATGTGATAAAAGCCTGATAAGTGAACACAATAACAAGAACAGTTGCAACGAGCCTGCAAACCGCCTGAAAACTTTGACATCTTACTCGTATTACTAAAATCAACGGCCAACGTAGATATTACAGTCTTCACGTTTGGCAGAGCAGTGGTGGCTCAGTGGTAACGGCCGCGACTTAAGAGTTTGTAGGTCGTAGGTTTGAATATAATTTCTGTATAAATTATTTAATCACCACTGCTTTTATTACAACCAAAAATTCGAAGACATGTGACATCTACCAACCCGCACTGGGCCCGCCTGGTGGATTACGGTACGGCCCACTCCCTCTCATAATGCGGAGGCCTGTGTCCCAGCAGTGGGAACATAATAGGCTGATTATGACGTTTGGCAGACAAATTGGTGATCGCAGTATAATATCAAATGCATTGCTGTTCAGTACCTAAATGATGGAGCATATTTTATATAATTATGACATGAATCCGCAACGAGGTGATCCGACAGAGAACCAAAGTAAAGATGTCGACATAGCTCACAGAATAAGTAAGTTGAAGTGGCAATGGGCCGGCCATATTAGCCGTAGAACTGATGACCGTTGGGGTAGACGTGTTCTTGAGTGGACCGCGAATCGGCAAACGTATGGTAGGACGCCCGCAGGCTAGGTGGAGCGACGATGTTCGAAGGGCGGCTGGTATCAGGTGGATGAGAGTTGCCGAAAATCCAGTTGAATGGCGTACAAAAGGATAGGCCTATGTCCAGCGGTGGACTGCTATAAGCTGATGATGATGATGATGATGACACGGGGCGTGCACCTGCACGCTGGAGGATATTAGATACCTACTTGTACACGTATAAAATGATTATTATTACTCTTAGCTAAAACCGTGACATGAATAACGAATTTTGAAGTGACGTTGACATACAGAATAAATGCGTTTGAACACCGCAGCCGTCAGCGAGACGTCACCGAGAATGAGATGACGGCGCCAGAGTAGCGATACATACATTTACTAAGGCTCCGTGTCCACCGCACGTCAGTCATCCCGGTCGCCGAAGTTTTGACTAGTTCAGCGCAACCCTTAGAACTCGGTCCGAGATTGTGACGGGCCAATGTGCCGGCAATTGCCGATTGATCTTGTCCACATCGAGTTCGATTGCGGTGGACACACGATCGCCGTCACCGGGACTTCACTCTCGGTTTGATTAATCTCATTTCTCGGTGACGTCCCGGCGAAGGCTGCGGTGGACAAACGCCCTTATCTTGTACGTCAACGCCTGATCACAGGCAACCATCTTCTGTAGTTAATTAATGCTTTCAAAGACCCACAGATAAAGGAAAACTTAAAATGACACAACAATCTTTTGTTTGAGTTGACATCATGCGGGCAGGTGAGTAGGTACCTACCTAAACCGAAGTTGATGTTGGAGGTTAAACAGCCACTATGTATATTAACTTATTACATTGAAGTCTTGTCACTAGATGGCGTTAGGAAACACGAACTTTAGAATAGCTGAGATTATAGTAGGTATAGTCAATTAATCAATCTGCCTAGCCTTATCCCAACTATGTTGGGATCGGCTTTCAGTCTAACCAGATGCAGCTAAATACTAGTATTTTACATGGAGTGACTGCCTATCTGACCTCTACAACCCAATCACTGGGTGGATGGGAAATCATCAAATGATTTCTCCCGCTCCAGGCAGAGCGGGAGGGCGTGTCAGACTTTTACTGACTAAAACCCACCCATGTTCCTTCAGTTGCCCGTGCCAGGGCCACGGTATCTCTTTCGAACTACTCGCGACCCCAGCGGCCTACCCGCGACCCCGGCGGCAACACAATACCCCTTGGTAAGACTGGTTGTCAGACATTCGGGCTTCTGACGACCCGTAACGACTGTGAAAGATCCACGAATGACAGCCGGGACCAACGACTTAACGTGCTTTCCGAGGCACGGAAGAGTCTCCGTATGTCATGAAAGTCACCCGACTGCGTCGGAGGGTTATGTGTTTGACCTGTATGTATGTCCGTTCCTATGTCCCCTCATAACTACTCAACGGCCCAACCAATTTTGATCAATTATATGTCGTTAGATTCGTCTTTATTGGGCGAGTGTCACTGCATTAAAATAATAAAAAAATCAAAATGGCGGTTTTTTGGCACCGAAATGTTTTTTCCATAGTCTGTAACCCGACTATGGAAAAAACATTTCGGTGCCAAAAAAACCGCCATTTTGATTTTTTGTGTGTGTCGTTTGACGTGTGACGTGTGACGAGTGACGTTTTTTTAAACTTAATTGTATTCGTGTTCTTGTTTTATTCATCTAGCTACCCCTATTCGATATACCTAAATATATTTCAGGTCAGAAAATTAAAATTTTAAATTCATGTTTATTTATTTGATTATCAAACATAAAGCTCTTCTTAATAAAACCACTGGAACCTATAAGATAAATTGAAAAATGCAAAGCGAGCCTGAATAAATTTATTTCTGTAAATAGAATATTTATTCAAGTGATTTTCATATTTTTGCTAAAATCTGGGTGTTTTTACTTAACAACTTGTTTCATTCTTTTGTAATGTCAAAGGATAACAACAAAGTCCGAAAGATGGTTGTAAAATGTCTGTGATACATCGAAGCAATTCTTTGTACACATGTATATTTTGAGAATGTGAACCTGTCTGTATGATAGCTTTTGATGGTTTTTATCATGAAAAACTATCATATAGTTGAACGAAAGACTGACTTTTGATGTTGGAATTTTGATGCAAATGCATAACAGGCTACTAAGTAACCTAGCTAGGACATCAGATCGTAAACTTATATTGTTACTTACTTATCTCAGATGTATACTAATCCTAAGTTGTCAACCTTTATAACAGACTGTACCTCTTGTTTATGAAATAAAAAATGTTTACTATGCTGTTCTACATGTTTTTTCTCGTATATAACACAATTCATATGCATGAGAAAGCGAGGCTAGTTCGAAAAAAAAATCGGCTAAATGCTTATCGGACCACACACAAAGAAGGGTTCCGTAGTTGAAAATAATTTATCCCAAAAACAAACTTAACATTGTAGCTGAAAAACTAGACATCCTAAAAAAAAAAAAATACGTGGGATAAAATTACAAACTAACAATTTTCGCACTTTTTCCTGACCTTGCTTCCTGCCAAACATGATTCTAAGTCAATGCTAAGTACCCTATAGGTTATGATTTACTTGCGAGTATCAAAATATGTCGCATAATTTTTTTTACTACAATGAGTTGAGTACAGGCTTGAGTTTTGTAGAGCTCCAAGAGATCATAGACCTACGTATTTGATATTAGTTTCAACTTGATACCTGGACGCGCTCCTAAGAAAAAGGGTCTTGATAGACTGACAGACAGACACATGGACAACGAAGTGATTCTATTAGGATTACATTTTTTCCTTTTGAGGTACTAAACCCTAAAAACATGTACATAAGGATGTAAGTCTTGGGCACACCACAATTGCGGCGATAAGTCCCCTCTTTGAGGAGTGGTTGGAGAGGTGTCACGGCGTCCTCACCTTCCGCCTGACGCAGGTCCTCACCGGATACGGTTGTTTCAAGAGGTTCCTGTTTCGGATAAGGCGGGAGGAAACGCCCGGGTGTCACCGTTGTGTGGATCGCCCGGAGGACACGGTGGAGCATACAGTGGAGGTCTGCCCGGCTTGGGCGGAGCACCGCCGTGTTCTCACGGAGGCGATCGGCGGCGGCGATCTCTCGCGTCCAAACCATGCCATGGTCCAGGCCATGGTGCGGAGTTAGAGTGCATGGGAGGCCGTCACCTCCTTCTGCGAAGCACTAATGCTCGCCAAGGAGGAGGCGGAACGCGTGAGGGAGAGGCAACAGTCGCGCCCTCGCGCCCCTAACCGCCGCAGGAGACACCCTGGGCGGCGGGAATCTATTGCCGATTCCCGGCCACCGTAGGCGCGGGCTTGCGGACGGCAAGCAATGGGTAGCTCGCCGTCCAGTAAGGACCAGGCCCGGGTCGACGGTGCGTTATGTTCCACTCGCGCCTCAAAGAGATGTCAGCAGTGATGGGGTCCAATAGGGTCGATGCCGCTGTGGTCGCGGGTTGTTCGAAAGAGATACCGTGGCCCTGGCACGGGCAACTGAAGGAACACGGGTGGGTTTTAGTGAGTAAAAGTCTGACACGCCGTCCCGCTCCGCCCAGAGCAGGAGAAGTCATTTGATGATTTCCCATCCACAAAAAAAAAAAGGATGTAAGGTCTACAATAAAATTTGTTGATTTCGAAACTATTTGGGCGATCTCGATAAATTGCGCGCAAGTACAATTAGGTAATACCAAGGTAGGTATCCCCATAGACGTATGAAATAGGCGGACAGATTCTCGCTAACAAAAAACTGTGTCTAACGGAGTCAGTCAGCTCGCTGTACTTACACGCACACATTCACACATCAGTCAACCATTCGTAATATAGTAAGGTATACATATATCTAAGGTAAAAATACAGCATGTCCTGTGAAATGTGTGCGTAGGTACAGCGAGCTGGCTAACTCTGACAGGCACAGTTTTTTGTTAGCGAAAATCTCTGCCATTTTTTTTATACTTCTATAGGTATCCCCTAAAAATCTTTCCAGAATTCAATGCGATTTCCCGTAATTCAGCCATCCATTCTTTTGACCAAACTCGATAAACAAGATAACAAACCAGTAATTTACAGCATACTCCATGCCAATATCCACAGAGTAGGGATACAGTATTAAATATACCAGTTTACCAATACCGAGGCGGGTTGGGTTTCGTTTCGATATTCGAAATATCTACATAGCGATACCGAATTCATTTCCGTTTCCGATCGAGCCTCGGCGGTTGAGACTTGTCCGACACAACGCTATGTTAAGGCGAAGTACCAATGCTTTGAATATTTTTACTATTAATTATATTGTTAGGTAGGTACTATTATTTTTATTTACTTAGATATTTAAGGTTTTACTCTAGAGTAGACGGCACTGGATAACGATGAGTAGGAG
Source organism: Cosmia pyralina (assembly GCA_946251885.1). Lineage (NCBI taxonomy): Eukaryota > Metazoa > Arthropoda > Insecta > Lepidoptera > Noctuidae > Cosmia > Cosmia pyralina. The sequence goes on from OX276344.1 coordinate 21,963,300, forward strand.
GAGACGCATTTCTTTTGTAGAGCCACAATAGATACATTATTTTTGTTGTTATTTGGTTTTTTACATCAAATGGTTACTACTACAGTCAGCAACGAAAGTCGATTAACACTCGCAGTTTTTTAATCTTAATTATTAAGCGAAATATTTAATTCAAATCGGAACAAAAGTACTTAAAATTTTAAGAATACTAACTCTTAACAGTTAAACGAAAAAAAAGCAGTTTATCGAATTATTTTGTGTTAATTTAGATGATGTCAAAAAGTAGCAGTGTTAAGTGACTTCTGTTGCTGACCGTACCTACCTACTAGGCTTTGTTTTCGTGGGTGTAATGAAACATAGCTGTTTAGGATAAAAGTTAAATATTAAGACATTTGGTGGCGTGAGGGGGGTAAGGTACACTTAAACAATACCCACTCGGGGGTCGCTATAGTACGCACAAGTACGCACGCGCATACGTCATTATTATTAATCAATCAATCAAAAAATCATTATTCAATCATTATTTTAAATACACCGTCATTTCGTATAATTTTTAGAAGTGTTATAGTAAACAAGGTTTAAAACGACACGTTTTAAAGTGACCATGACTTAAAGGCTGCTCTAGTCGCCCTGACGTTTACGTTTTGGCAGCTCTAGTCGCCTGGACGCGCTAGTGGATACAGGATGTTTGGTAGAAGTTGTAAAAAAAATTAAAATTGAAACTATATCCATTACCATGACTCTTGGGACAGGGGTCACAAGCCAATGACCCCAAAAACCCCTCAAAAGATTGTGTCGGTCCTTCTACCAATCAGCTTGTACACCAACTGCGGTCAGCAATATTTTTTTGTCAAGCGTGCTAATTAAGGCAGTATCGTCTCACGACTTTTCAAGGAGGTTCATGTTGTTAGGATTATACTTAAGTCCAATCAATCTGCCTAGCCTTTTCCCAACTATGTTGGGGTCGGCTTCCAGTCTTACCGGATGCAGCTGAATACCAGTATTTTACATGGAGCGACTGCCTATCTGACCTCCACAACCCAGTTACTGGATAATACGATACCCCTTAGTAAGACTGATTATCAGACTTTCGGGCTTCTGACGACCTGTAACGACTGTCAAAGATGCACGAAAGACAGCCGGGACCAACGGCTTAACGTGCTGTCCGAGGCACGGAGGAGTCTTGTTATGTAAAGATGGTCACCCATCCACGGACGACCCCGGCAAGCATAGCTTAACCTGATGGATCGACTTGTGCGGCTGCAAAATAGGTTTTCGAACTAGGTACCTGTAATTACAAAAAACTGATAAGATGCTTAAGGTACAATTCTGAGCGTGACGGAAGACTGCTGCCACCAGCAGCGTTGCAGTTGACAATTAACGCGGGCGACAGTGCTGCAACAGTGATTCCGAACGTGACGTCACATCTGCGACGGCAGCTGGACGATATATAGCTGGTATTCAGATTCGCGAAGTTCATTTGTCAAACAAAAAATACATCTTGTCGCTCTGTTAGTGACAGCCACTGAAAGCACTACGGGTATTCCGTCTGCACTCGACTCTAGCAGCTGACGGCATTGTCAACATCTACGAAAGAGTTTTCATAGAAATACATAGAAACCAGTAGTGGCGCTGCGGGACGTCATTGCGGTTGGGCGGCACTGCCGCTGCAGTCTGCAGTCTGCCGTCGTCTTCGGAATTGTACAGTCAAAAAAAGAGATATCTGGGCAGGGTATACTAACATATTTGTATGTGAATTGCATCGTGACTCATTATTGTTAATACCCACAGTTCCCCCTGACATTATAAAATTATTAAATTCATTAAATAAAAAAAAATAAAAAAATATTTTATTTTATAACTATATAAGAAAGGTAGCAAGCACGATTCTAATATGTAATTATATAAATAAAATGGCATATGCTGGAGAAGAATGATTGTGCGAAGAAATTTAAAGAGCGAGTGGTGGATAAAATGATAGATATGGGGGACATGAACGATCGAAGTGTAAATGAATGTTGGAATGAAATGGCGGGGTATATTAGGAGTACAGCGAAATATATTTTGGGAGAGACGAAAGGAAAGGGTACTATAGATAGGGATACATGGTGGTGGTCGACAGAAATACAGAATATGTTACGGGATAAGAAGAGAAAGTTCAAGGAATGGCAGAGTGTAGAAAATGAGAACGTTAGTTTGAAAGCAGAAAAAAAGAGTGAGTATGATGCTCTAAAGAAAAAAGCCAAGAAAGCTGTAGCCATAGCGAGAGCAAAGGCCCAGGACAAGCTTTATGACACACTGGATAATCCAGCAGGCCAAAAACATCTATACCGGCTTGCTAGAGCTAGAGAGAGGAAGACGAGGGATGTCTGTCAGATAAAGTGTATAAGGGATGAAACTGGAACAGTTCTTTCGGATGATGAGAAAATTAAGGATAGGTGGAAGGGCTATTTTGAAAGACTGATGAATGAGGAGAATGACTGGAGTGGTGTGCTTGAGAATAAACCAGTAAATGAGGGGTTAGTGAGAATTATTAGTATGGATGACGTGAGAATAGCAGTTAATGGGATGAAGAATGGTAAAGCAATAGGTCCGGATGGAATACCAGTCGAAGTATGGAAGTTATTACGGGTAGATGGATGGACGTGGTTAGCTTTATTCTTCAATAAGTTGTTGCTGGAAGAAGCCATACCTGACGAATGGTGCAACAGTTCGCTGGTGCCCATCTTTAAAAACAAAGGTGATGTGCTGGAGTGCAACAACTATAGAGGAATAAAGCTAATGTCACATAGTATGAAGGCTTGGGAGAAAGTTATTGAAAGGCAACTAAGAGAAGAGAGTGAAATTTCGCAAAACCAATTCGGTTTTATGCCTGGTCGAGGAACAGCAGATGCCATCTTTGCTATCCGCCAGCTGTGCGAGAAATACAGAGGTGCGCATAAAAACTTGCACATGGTATTTGTTGACCTCGAAAAGGCATACGACCGAGTGCCTCGTGAAGTTTTGTGGTGGGCACTTAAGGAAAAATGTGTACCAGGGAAGTATGTGCAGTTGATTCGCGCGATGTACAGTCGATGCAGTACCCAAGTCCGGTCTACAGTGGGCACTACTGACAGCTTCGATGTGGCTGTCGGCTTGCACCAGGGGTCTTCACTCAGCCCTTACCTCTTTGTGCTGATAATGGATGCTCTTTCTTCGGATATCCAGGAAGAGGCTCCCTGGTGTATGCTGTTCGCCGATGACATTGTGCTGGTTGCCGAGAGTGGCTTAGAGGTCCAGAGCAGATTGGAGGTGTGGTGGAAAAGACTGGAGACCGTTGGCCTGAGAGTAAGTCGGACCAAAACAGAGTATTTGTTTTGTGATTTTGGCGGACTCTCCGGTCCTGTGCCCATATCTCTTGCCGGAACGCCCTTACCGATCTGCTCCGACTTTCGGTACCTCGGGTCGCTTGTCCAAGGGGATGGCGAAGTAGACCGAGACATAACGCACCGGATCAACGCAGGATGGATGAAATGGCGACAGGTTACAGGAACAACTTGCGACCCACGGATGCCCCTCAAGTTGAAGGGGAAAATTTACAAGTCCGTGATAAGGCCTGTCGTACTTTATGGATCGGAATGCTGGACAGTGAAGAAGACGGATGAAAAAAAAATTGCATGCAGCGGAGATGAGAATGTTGAGATGGATGTGTGGAGTGACAAGAATGGATAAAGTGAGAAATGAGTATATAAGAGGAAGTTTGAAAGTGGCGCCAGTGACAGAAAAGTTGAAAGGAAATCGTTTGTCTTGGTATGGGCATGTAATGAGGAGAGACGAAACGCATGTGACTAAAAGAGTGATGAATATAGATGTTGATGGATGGAGAGGCAGAGGAAGGCCAAAGAAAAGATGGATGGATTGTGTGAGGAATGATATGAAAGAGAAGGGAGTGAATGATAGCGTGACGGTTGACAGGGGAGAATGGAAGAAGAAAACGTGTTGCGCCGACCCCAAGTAATATGGGATAAGGGCAGGAAGATGATGAGCAAGCACGATTCTGCCAACTACCGGCCTATTGCCTTACTACCCATATTCTCTAAAATTATTGAAAAAGTGATATACATTACATTATACACATTTTTTGAACGTAACAATCTTTTTGCTGATGAACAATACGGTTTTAGACGAAAAAAGAATATAAATATGGCAATTTTCAACCTATTTGAAAAAATTGTAACTGGAATTGATAACAGAAGTCCGGTAGCTGCTTTATTCATGGACATGAGCAAGGCAATTGATTTTGTGGATAGAACAGTATTATTAAAGAAATTGGAAAGGTTTGGAGTTAGAGGCAATGCTTTGAGCCTTTTGAAGTCATACTTGTCCAACAGAAAACAAGTTACTAGAATATATAAGGTCTGCATTACGTCAAAAACCGAGAGTACGTATGTATCGAGTCAGAGAGCTAATAACTACGGTGCACCCCAAGGAAGTATTATAGGAACTTTATTATTTAAAAAAATAATAATGTTCCATTAAAAAAAAATCAATAAAAAAAATAGAAATAATAATAATATAATTTTTAAATAATAAAGTTCAATTGTTGGCTAGCGTATTTTTTTTTTTTTAAATAAATAAATAAATTTATTATTTACATTAATGACATGCCCAGAGTAATACATCATCCGATGGTTTTGTTTGCTGATGATAGCACGGTCGTTTTTAGTGGTAAGAATGAAGAGACGACACTTGAAGGAGAGATAAACTGCTGTCTCCAAGTATTAGTAGAATGGATGGGCGCGAATAATTTAAAAATTAATTTTGACAAAACTAAAGTAATGACCTTTGAGCAAAGGACAAATCATAAAAAACTCGACATAAAATATGGAGACAACACAATTTTACAAACGACAATTACAAAAATTTTAGGCCTTGATCTGGATAGAGATATGTCATGGAAAACTCATACTGACAGTGTATGTAAACGCCTGAGTCAACATTCCTATGCTTTACGTAATCTCGCAAAGGAAGTAAATTCAAAAGTTTTGGTTACGGCGTATCATGCATATGTTACGTCTGCATTACGATACGGGATCATATATTGGGGAAACTCCACCAACATGGAGACGGTATTCAGAGCGCAAAAAAGGTGTGTTAGAGTGATATGTGGTATTCAAAGCACGGAAAGCTGTAAACCGTTCTTTGTGAATTTCCGTATATTAACAGTACCCTGCCTATACATATGTGAGGTGGCAGTATTTGTCAAAACAAACTTCCACCTATTTGAAAAACTACACAGTTCGCGACATAGAAATAAAATAAGCAGTAGGCAACACAAAAAAGCAGTATTTCGTAAAAATTTCCTGGGAATGGCACCACATATTTATAATAAATTACCTAATACTTTGTTAAATAAGAAAGATATCGATGTATTTAAGAAGCAACTAACTAATCTACTGATAAGTAAGACATACTCTACACAATTAATGAATAACTGTCCGATATAAATTTGTGTGTATAATAATAATACAAAAAATTATGGTGAATACTTGATTGAGTCCGATTTTTATTAAAATTATTTTGTTTGTATTGTTAATTAAGTGTTGACTGTATTAGACATTACTTATTTATAATGACATTATTATAATCTGACATTACGTACTTATTAATTTGAATTTATGACATTGCATAACTTATTGATTTGAATTTATGACATTATAGAGAGAGAGTATTATTGATGAATTTTATGAATTTTTGGAATTAATTGGAATTTAGGACAGTGTTTATTTTTGTTTGTTTTTGTTTTATGATAATTTTGTATGCCTGTATTGGTGCAACACAGTGGACTGCGCATTCACTTGACATCTAGAAATGTATGATTATGTAATGTGTTGACCAATAAAAATTTGAATTTGAATTTGAAATTGCTTCATGTTCAATTTCGTGACAATATACAATTTTGTGTTGGTGTGTACAATGCAGGAGTATTGCAAAATCAAAGAAATATATATAAAATTGAACATGAAGCAATTCACATACAAATACGTTACTTTACCCTGCCTAGATATCTCTTTTGTTGACTGTACCTTCATTCAACAATATTCAAAAAAGCAAAGTCTGACTTCATTTCATCTGTATTCCCTTAACGGCGGTGAACTAATTTTAAAGTTTTTTACTTACAAGCTGAACTAGTTGTTGTACTTGTAGTTCAGTCGTGGCGAAACTTCTGCACTGTTTAAGACTGCTTTAATTAAATCTTTGTGCCGACATGCCGACACTATTGTTGGATAACAATTGTAGGACAGAAGCTCGCTATTATTGTTTTGTTTGTCCGAAAAATGTTGTAGACATTTGGTAAGTATTCGTGGACAAAAGGGATCAGAATGCAGGTGAAGAATGACATTGTAGTGTTATAATCAAGGCTCAGTGGGCCACGATACTACATTTACCTAACACTCTTGTAAATACTCTAAAAAAACTCTTTATAACGAAACTCAAGGGACCATCACTGACAGGACTATTGTCTGATATAGTGGTGGTGGATCGAATAGAGCGGCGCGCAATGATTATTGACATAACAGTCCCGCATGACGGGAACCTCGTGAAAGCCGAGAAAGATAAACAAATCAAGTATCTTGACTTGGCTCGCGAGGTTGTCGACATGTGGAATGTGGACTCAGCAATCATTGTGCCGATAGTTGTATCAGCCAATGGTTTAGTTGCCAAGAGCCTCAACGAATACCTAAGGAGGCTATCGTTGGGCAGCTGGATCAAGGACTTGATTCAGAAAGCAGTACTTCTGGACACGGCCCGCATTGTTAGGAGGTTCCTCTCTCTGGAGTCCTGACCACCGCGCCGGTAGCTTGGACCCTGTTCCCGATACCGGTGGGCTACTATTTTTTATATTTTTAAATGTTTTTTAATATATTTTTTAAGAAATAATTAAAAATGTATTTTATAAGAAGAAAAATGAATAAACGAAATAATAATATTTCCTTTATTGTCAAGCCACTAATATCCATAAATAAAATACACAAATTATTATTTTCCTTTATTTCATTTACAAACATATTAATTACATTTTTGAATATTTTTATAAAAACATAAAATAAAAAAACATTTAAAAATATAAAAAATAGTAGTCCACCGGTATCGGGAACAAGGTCCAAGCTACCGGTGGTCAGGCCTCTAGAGAGAGGAACCTCCTCACTATGCGTACCGTGTCCTCCTGGACAACAGACAGAAAGCAGTACTCCTGTACTGCTTTCTGAATCAAGTCCTTGACCCAGCCGCGCAATGAGAGCCTCCTGAGGTGTTGGTCGAGACTCTCCGCTATTAGGCCATTAACCGTAACGATTATTGGTACAATGATTGCAGAGTCCACGTCCCACATGTCGACAACCTGGTGTGCTAAATCAAGATACTTGATTTTTTTATCTTTCTCAGCTTTCACGAGATTCTCGTCATGAAGGACAGCGATATCAACAATCATTGCACGGCGCTCTCGTCGTTCTATCACCAGCTTATTGGCTACAATAGTCCTGTCAGTGATGATAGATCGATCCCAGTACAATGTGGCGTGACCATTCTCGAGAACTGGGTCGGGCACATACCTGTAATATGGTACTTCGGACTCCACAAGGTTGTACTGCAAGGCAAGTTGCTGGTGGATAATCCTAGATTGTGTCTGTGCAAGTACTCGCCGTTAGCAAGACGAGAATAACCGGAAACAATATGTCGGATTGATTTACCGGGACGGTGGCATGCCCGATAGATGTCAACCGTACCATCCTTGACAATGTATTTCCGATAATTAGTCGTCATGATAACTTCATCCATAATTGCACAGACAAAACCTTCGGTTTCCCCGAAGAGGTCACCAAAACGTAACCAGGATACAGACGCCAAAAAGTCTGTCTACATCAGGCCCATGGAGGGCCCGGAAAAAGCGTCCGTGAAGCACTTTGCCTTGCCATACTTCCTTACGATCGTTAGTATCAAGTACTGCAGTTTTGCGCCAGTTCTCTTTCGCCAATGAGAGTGGGGTGAGGCTCTTGTCCACCGCGACCACATCTCGATGCATCCCCACGTCGGCTTCTAGGAAATATTCCCTGAGACTGCATATCTCGCGATTGTGGAGGGTCTTAGCATTTAAAAAGCCTCGGCTTCCACACTTTCGCGGGATATACAGTCTCATTACCGATGACCGTGGGTGATGCATTCGATACGCAGTCAGTAGCGTACCGACTCTCCTATCCAGGGCGTCGAGTTCGGTCTGAGTCCATTTGTGTATACCGAAAGAGTACATCAAGACCGGCATGACCCAACCGTTGAAGGCGCGCACCTTGTTTCCGCCTGATAGAAGACTATTAAATACTTTCTTCAGGCGGCCAAATACCCCTCCCCCCCGTCCTTCAACGAATGCTTCATGTCAGTAACGCCCCACGCTTCCGACATACCCAAATATTTGTAGGTTTCGGTTGAGGAGAGGGATCTAAGATGTATGGAATCCGAGAGTTGGGTTCCCACGGATTCCATAATCTCCCCTTGCTTTACATGCATGACTGCACATTTGTCCACACCGAATTCCATCCTAATGGCGCTACTGAAGGTTTCTGCTACCTTCAGTAACTCCATCAGTCGCAAATTGTTGGGGGCAAAAAGTTTCAAGTCATCCATGTAAAGGAGGTGAGATATGACTTGACCACCTCTTCTCAATCGATAGCCTAGACCTGAGTCCTCCAGCAGTGTGCTTAGATGATTCAAGGCTAAGCAAAACCAAAGCGGACTCAAACTATCGCCCTGAAATATACCCCGCTCAATCCTGATCGGTTCATCGATCCCTCGGATCTGCTAACATCCTGGATAGATAAAGACCGTCCTCCATTGCCCAAATTATTGTTACAAAATAATAAACTAATACATAGAGAGTTTTGTTAGAGAGTTTTAGTTATGTGGAGTAAAGAAAGATATAGGCAGTCGCTCCATGTGAAATAAAACGCTATTTATGGGTTTTAATGTAAACCAACCAGATTTAATTAATTTCTACGTTATAGGAAGCTTTACGTTGTATAGAAAGACGTTATTAAGAATTTACACTGTATTATAATTTTTGTGTACCTATTCAATTGCGTTGTAAAGAGAGCCTTGTGGAAAAAGGGTAGTGTGTTACAAAAGCTATGATTTTTTTTTGCATTTTTCTACCGTCAAAAAAAAGTATAAAACGTAGACTACGTACTTCGTTGTGCAGTGTAGTGTCTTCAGTATAAAAGTTTATTTAGATTACCAAATAGCTTAAACTCTATTACTTAATTAAAGATGTACCTGTATAGTGTATACGTATAATTTGAAAACCAACTCTAATCACATAAAACTAAAAATGCATTTCCCTATACTCGCTCATTGTAGGTATGCCAAATTACATGAACTAATTAGTTCCTAAAATAGATCTATTATTGTTACTTATCTCGTGCTATGACTTAGACATGTTCCCGTCTCTGTCTTGCACTTGTAGTTTGATAGTTGTGCGACAGTGGCAGGAATAACGCTTAGCCAAGGTACCGTACTAAGTAGGTAAGGTTTATAAATCTCGGCCTTAGTACCGGGACTCGGTACCGGTTACTAATCAAGTTTCCACCAGAGGGATCAGCTAAATCTACTCTGACGCTAATCTTCAATATGTTTGTAGAGACTCAGGTCGGGAAACTGCAAACGGAGTCTTAAAGAGTCATTTTGAAAGTTGAAATGACGTTCGGGGTTTGCCGAGATACTGTCCTTTCTAAAGGGGGTTTTATAAAGGTTCATATTATCCGGTACGATCAATAGACAATATATATATGTATGGGTCGACCTTTTATACAGAAAACAGGTAAATCTGACAGTTGTATAAATAAAGTACCTCTATCTCCGGAGGATTGAACTACACACATCAAAAGTGTCTAGGGATCAACATATATTTTTGCAATAACTTTTCTCCTGATTGATATTAATTAAAATTTTCTTTAAGGATTCATCAAATAAAGTGTTTTCGTTTGTCACAGTAACGATAAACCAAGTCACCTTTGCATTAATAAAGAAATTTGCCATTTTCCTAATAAAGGGATTTTTGACATTTGAACCACTAACATTAAAGTTCGAAAAAAAGACTGAAATAACAGTTTTCTTTAAAATTTTATTGGGTAACTTAAACAATTAATAATCCGTGTTTCTACCGCGAACACTAACAACACAAGAACATCGGTTTGGCATACTCAAAATGAGTTCATCCAAATCACGCTGTGGAATGGCCGCCCATGTTCGTTGCAACAACAAAAAAAGGTCTTCTTGCGACTGGATACCCTCCATATTCGGCAGAGCTCTTCTCTGTAGCATATCCCATGCATGCTCAATCGGGTTCAAGTCTGGCGACTGAGCAGGCCAGGGCAGGACATTGATGTTAGCTGCGGCGAGAGTCTGTCTTACAACTCTTGCGGTGTGCGGTCGTGCATTATCATGCATTAACTGAAATAAGGGACCGATTTGCACTTGTAGAGGAACGATGACGTCTGATACAATCGTCTCAGCATAAATTTGAGCGTTGAGGTTGCCTCTGATCCAAATCAACTCAGTTCTTCCGCCGATCCAAATACCCGCCCATACCATGATGGTTCCACCACTATAAGGATGGACTTCCTGGCAGGATTTTAATCGCTGTTGGCGTCCAGGGGTTCTCCAGTGTCGTATACGTCTTGTATCCGGTCTCATACCAAAACGAGACTCATCAGAAAAGCACACGAAACGCCATTGTTCTTCTGCCCAATTTCTGTGTTCAAGAGCCCATTGATATCGAATCCTACGATTGTGCATTGCTATAGGTGGTACCCGTAGCGGTCTTCGGGAATGAAGGTTCACTACATGCAAGCGGTTTCTGACTGTTTGGTCGCTAATTAAGTTCCCTGAAGAGTGATGAAGCCTCACGGCTAACATCATGGCGGTTATAGTTGGAGCTCTTCGAGTTAAGATTTGAATGTATCGGTCTTGTCTCCGTGTGGTGCAGCGATACCGTCCTCCATGGCGCTCAGCCACGGTACCAGTGCTTCGGTAACGTGTCCAAAGTCGACTGATAACACTCTGACTTGTATTCAGAGCTAAAGCCACAGTACGTTGCCGGGAACCAGCTTCTATCATTCCCACGGCTCTGAGCATTTCTTCCCTGCTTAAATGACGTCGCCGCTCCATAATAACGTTGGTTTTAATCAGTAGTAGGGAAACAGTAGCACTAATAATGTCTTCAATGCGTTGTATGTTTTTATAGGGAAAATATTGACAGCTGATTTTCATCTTTTACTCGAATTTGATTCACAGTTCCTGATTCAAATTATGAAATGCACCAAAAAGGATCCATATAAATTTATAAAATCATAAATTTATTACAAAGCCACATCTCAATCTCAAGAAATCCGCATAAAAATGCTTGATCCCTAGACACTTTTGATGTGTGTAGATTGAAATGTCAAAAGATCGGATCGATTAACGTCATTGTGTCTATTTCCCAGTGAATTTTAAACTTTTTGGATCGAAATTCTGTAACGCACGTTTTACTCTGGCGAATGTACTGTACAGTACGACAACGTTCAAAAGATCCATCGTTTAACTTCGGAAAAACCGAACTTTGCCGAATTAAATGTGACAAGAGATTGTCGGAATTATTGCCTCAACACAACGGAACAAAGCTTTTTTTTTTGTTGCATGGAATTTTATGGCTGTTGGCTGTTGTATACTAAATCGGGGTCGCTGATTTCAAATTCAACCTCAATTTATCTCTAACAGCTCTAGTTTTTGAGATACAAGAGCATCAAGGTACACTTCCTCCACAGCCATTTGGACAGTTTTCCTAAAAATCTTCGTGATCGGAGTGAAGAACAAGGGGAACGGTTCCATCAAGATATTCAAACTATGGAAGAGCGCGAGTGGTACCAGGGTCACTGGAATGCCCACATGATGATGGGCTACTGTTAGAGCAATAAAAACAGAAAGCTGATACAAAAAAATCTGACTTCAGATCTAAAATCAGCACCACGAAAATCTATATAAAGAGAAGTCCTGACTGACTGACTCATCAACGCCCAGCCCAAACCCTTGGACCTAGAAAGCTGAAATTTTGCACAGAGGTTCCCTTTACAATGTAGTAGTATGTTCCCTTGGGATATTTTCCGACATCCACGCGGGCGAAGCCGCTGGCAAAAGCTAGTGCAAAAGCTATATTAGACATAATATTTCATGCAACAAAAATGCATTCCCTTGCGTAATAATTTTAGGTGGTTTCATGCCCTTGTGTAATAATTTAGGTGGAAATGTAAATCAATTTCTATTAGTCGATATTCATATTTTATCCAATATATTTCGGTTTTCCCGAAGATAAACGATGAAACCTACAAAAAAAAAAAAAAGCGGCCAAGTGCGAGTCGGACTCGCCCATGAAGGGCTCCGTAGCAGCAAGTAACATAACATAAAAGTTCTTGTAGTTCGTTGTAACTTTGATCGATGTTTTAATAATTGAGTTGATTGAATGATTTACCACTTTGGAAGTGTCTCTCGCGCAAACTATTCAGTTTGGAAAAAAATGATATTAGAAACCTCAATATCATTTTTGAAGACCTATCCATAGATACTCGACACGTATGGGTTTGATGAAAAAAAAAAATGTTAAGTTTCAGTTCTAAGTATGGGGAACCCCAATTTTTTTTTTCTATTTTTGTGTGAAAATCTTCATGCGGGTCACAGAATACATCTACTTACCAAGTTTCAACAGTATAGTTCTTATAGTTTCGGAAAAAAAGTGGCTGTGACATACGGACGGACAGACAGACAGACATGACGAATCCATAAGGGTTCCGTTTTTTGCCATTTGGCTACGGAACTCTAAAAAATAACACATCGAAAAATGTTTAACATTTTGACCGGCACGACACTTTTTTTATACACGTGTTGATTTATTTTCGATTTATATTTATTTTCGATTGTCCCGTGAATCTAGTGGTCGTGACTGCTGAGCCTGAGAAACCACAGGTTGGGCCAAGGTTTTATTGGGGTTTTACAGTATGTGTATGTTTCAGATCATAGATTTGTGTGTTATGCCATCAATAAGAGTCTACTCCCTACTCCCTATTACATGGGACTTTTCTGCCTACTTGTTCGAAAAATATAGGCGAGATAATAACATACATTTTTCGAAAGGTTCGGTTGGGCAGAAAAGTCCTAATATTTTAGTTTAGCGCATAATATTATTGTTGGTAAGTATCTCCTTTCATTATGAAATCACCCTTATCCCATTGTGTCGCTAAAACTAATGGGAGCCGAGAGTTGCTCGGAGTTACCTAAAGGCACCTATGTTGGTGAAAGTCGGTTAAATAATGTCAGTTTTACTTTGGTTATAAACTGAGATATGCATTGAAGTTTAGCTGTAAAACGATGGACCCATAACTCCTTTCAGGATTAATTTCTAAAGAGGTAGATATTTGGATCTGCTTGGATTAAAATACAAATAACGCCATTCAAATCAGAATTTATGGATATAATTTAAACTAGAGAGAGAAAATAATAAGACTGGAACTAACTAATGCACATAAATTACCGACAACACCAAAAAGTTCACGACGCCTGATCAATATAACAGTACAGTTTAGTGAGGGATGAAAATGGCTGACTGCTTAACTAATTCCTCCCTTCAAGCACCATTAAAATTCAAGGGACAAATGGCAAAATGAACGCTGCGACCTAAATCGAAGAATTCAAATCAAAAGTTCGGGAGAAAATGTATTAAAAAGAATGAAAGAATAAAATTATGCAGGGAGTAATAATAGATAGACTCTGGGAGAACATAAATTACTTTTTGATTTTTAGAAAATGTTGGCGGCCTCATTCGTTCGTTTTTCAAATGCTTGTCTCAAGTATTTGAATGGTAATAAATGAATGCTGCTGGCAGGCAATTGTTTTTTCAGAAGCTAAGTATGCGAATATTTTTAGGTGTCTAAAAACAATGGAACCGAACTACTCAGACTAATTTAATTTGCTAGACTAAAATGACATTTATCATGACTAAAATGTCAAAATGACAAAAGAAGCAGCTGTCATTTTGGTCAAGCAAATTAAAAATCAGAGTTTCGTGACTTTATGCAACGAAAAAATTCTGCACTTAAATTTTTTGCTCCACAGGTTGCGTTTTACCCCTGGTACGGAGCGAGAGTGTATGGGAAGCCGTCACTTCCTTCTGTGAAGCAGTAATGCTCGCAAAGGAGGAGGCGGAACGCGTGACGGAGAGGCAACTTTTGCGCCCTCACGCTCCTAGCCGCCGCAGGAGACGCCCTGAGCGTCGGGAATTAGCCAATTTCTGGCCACCGTAGGCGCGGGCTTGCGGATAGCGAGCAATGGGTAGCTCGCCGTCAGGAAAGGACCAGGTCCAGGTGGACGGTGCGTTGTGTTTCACGCGCGCCTCAAAGAGATGTCAGCAGTGATGGGGTCTGATAGGGCCGATGCCTGCCAGGGTCGCGGGTCGTTTGAAAGTGTTACCGTGGCCCTGGCACAGGCAACTGAAGGAATACGGGTGGATTTTAGTCAGTAAAAGTCTGACACGAAAGAGCGGGAGAAGTCATTAGATGATTTCCCACACAAAAAAGGCTGGGTTTTACCTATACTCTTTGAGCACCGTAACTACGAAAATTCAAGTTCATGCCTAACTAAAATATAACTCGGTAAAATTGTAAGATCCGCTCTGACAGGTGAGCTTACTCCATCATCAATCAAACGAGAATTATTACACTGCCAGCGGTATTTTAATAACGAGGTATAGTCAATTAATCATTTCAAGTGTAGCAACCATGTTTGTCCCTTCGTGTGGTAGTGGGAAACTATTTGAATGTGGTGTAAAACGGCTAGTCATCGTAAAATTAATAATTGTACGAAAATTCATAAACTTTATGTATGTACAACGATATTATACATAAACATACATACATACCGGTCAAAATCATAACCCTCCTTTTTCTTCGCTGCATTCGGGTAAAAAAGAGGCAGAGACGCGTCGTGAGGACTCGAAAACGTCCTAATTGGACGTTAATTGGGATGTTTTGTCCTTAGCCCGCGTGTCAAGGGCAGTCACGTGTCACGACCAGATTTTAAACGTCGTCGGTTACTAACTATGAACGTAACATATATAACATTGGGTATGTATCAATGTTTTTGACAGGGTGAATAAAAATTTATAACGCAACTGTGAAATGTTAAGGTTGATTACTATTATTGGCTGACTGAAAAATAACTATTCAACTTATTAATTCGATACATTCGATTCATTCATTCATTCAATTCGATTTATTCAAAGTATCAAATAAAAAGCATCTATTTTACGAATGAGAGTGAATAGCGATGTGAGATGCGAGTTGTTGTTTGAATTTTACAGAATCGACGTACAGTTAAATAAAAATAAATAAATAAATATGTTTGGACATATCACACAACGCCATCTAGCCCCAAGCTAAGCAACCTAATGCTTGTGTTATGGTAACGAGATGGCTGATAAACTACTTATATACATTTTTTTTTTTTTTTTGTAAATACATACATATTATAGATAGAAAAACACCCAGACTCGGAACAAATACTTGTAGGTCGTACAAATATTTGTTCCGTGCGGGAATCGAACCCGCGACATGCTGCGCAGCAGTCAATCGCTCAACCACTGCGCCAATCGTGTCGTGTCGTATTGTTGTATAAGAATTAATTTGCTAGTAGGTTTTCGCAATATTAATTAGATGGTGCTAATAGGCTAACATAGAGTTCAACGAATAATTAGAGCGTAATCTGCTGTAAATGTGCGCCAAATTGAAAAAAAAAAAACGGAAAATTAATAGTGCGGTCAATTTAGATATCTGAGAGTATAAAAATTTGCACCCAGCTCAAAGTTGGTAGGATTGTTCAAAACACCATGATAAATTAAATCTAACAAGTCCTCATTTTCGCGATTTTCAGCAAAACGGTAAGTTTTATCATAAAATTTGTCGATCAGATAATTATCTTAAAAAATGTCTTAATGCATATATGTGAGTTCCATACCGTATAACGATCAAAAAGTTGCGAGAGTTGTACTCGTCAAAATATGCACACGTTTCCACGCTACCTTTGAGGTAGTGTAACTTAGCGCGCTTTTTTTAACGTTGTTTCCCCGGTAGGCCTATTCCACGGATCTGTTGTGATTCTGTTTAATTTGAAACTATTGAATAATAAAAGATATTCGCAAGGGTTGAAAGAGATAAAAACAGTGTAAATAAAAATAAAAAATAGGGAAATTTATTCGTCTGATTCATAATTCTCTAATACTTCTGCTTCCTCTTCTTCTTGTTCTTCTTCTTCATCCTGGGTGCAAGTAAATTGCCTCAAGGGTGATACATCGCATGTCTCGTTGGTATCAAACGAATCCTCAACTGTTGGTGATTCAACATTGGAGGCCTTGACAATTTATGCACGCTAGAGAACAAAACAGTCCAACTTTTTTTCAACTACATTTAGCACAACATCCCTTTTTACAGTTGTAAAAAATTGTGTCTAGTTAATATTATTTTTGCAAATATTTCATTTTTTTTTTTAAATAGATTTATTTAAATTAAATTAAAATATTTTTACAATCTTTCATAACGCAAATTCGGTCACTACCCCAACACTGTTAGTTGTAGCATGGTGACATTATTTTACTTTGAACTATTAAGTTACTGAATACGATAAAAAGTCCCAAGTATACACAAAGTACAAGTACACAAACAAAAATATATAAGCCCTAGTCAAAGAAAAATAACATGTTTCATTCAGTTTAGGATTTATTAAACCAAAGGTATACCTACACACAATATTTTCTGACAAGGGATGACAGCGTAGAAATTGGATTTTTAGTACAACAGGGGTAAAGCTGCAGTTTTCGAACTTGATAAGAATTTGATGAATTATTAAAAACTACCTGCGCCCCGCGGTTTCACCCGCGTAGTCCGGGATGTTGGATATAAGCTATCTACATACCAAATTTCATCCAAATCGGTCTAGCCGTTTGAGCGTGAAGAAGTAACAAACATACAAACACACTCAACACTCACAAACTTTCGCCTGTATAATATTAGTGTGATTAAAAATATTTTGATGTAGGTAGACTTTCTTAACTTTTTCAACACAGATACTTCAACTCTTCATTTATGGCTTTTGTGGAAGGATTGGAAGGTTCACCACAATTTTGCCAATATCTCGTATAATGATAAACACAGATTCTCGATAGTGCTTTGATACTTAGGGGCCGCCCAACTGAATGTGGTACAAATACCTTTTGTCAATTTCCAACTGAAACAATTGTAAAGTTTTACATAAGTTCCTGTTTTACACAAACTATTTGAGCTTCTGCAACGTATGACGTACGCTTTTCAAACGGGCTTTTTATTGAACCTACCTATTTGAAAGAAAAGCTCAGGATCGCAAGTTTAACCAAAATATAATTAAAACTAGTTTAGTGTAGATAAGTAGTAATAGCCAGTCAACTGTTGAATAACCTTTTTGTGTCGAAGACTTCTCCAGTCCGCGCGGCTCTAACTACTTTTTAATTACGTTATTGTGTTAATAATCTGTATCTTTATTGCTCTAACTTGCACAAAGTGTAGGGAAAAGAACAAGGATGGCATACCGTCATATGTCAAGTCTCTAAAACATACCAACAACGCTATCAGATCGCGCGAGACCACTCAGAATTACCGACACAGACGCGTATATTGGACAAAATGGCCGACCGCACGGGAAGGGATAGTAGTAATAGATAGTAGTGTACCACAGACTATACATCATACAGTCGTCCGACGAAGCCCGAGCTGCATACGAAGTTCGGCGAACTTCGTAAACAGCTCGGGCTCTACCTAGTAGTAGTAAGAAGGTAAGTATAGGTGGGTTACTATCCACTATTACTATAGTGGATAGTATTAATAGTTAAAGTTAAATACTATTAAAGTTAAATTATTCTTAAAAAAAAACTAAAACGCTTAATAGATTTTAGATAAAAATTGTTTTGTCTTCTTTCAAACTCAAATATCATAATTCAAATGAAATTGACAAAACAGTTTCTAACTAAAATATGTTTATTAAGCGTTAGAGTTTTTTTTATTTTTATTGAATAATACGATATACGAGTAACATCTACCTACTACAGTTATAGTATTTTAGCAAAATTGCGATCGGACAAATAGGTTTCATGTCAAACAAGACAGATACGCCCCTATTTACCATACACTTTAATATATTCGGCCGAAGCAATAAGCAATACATTCAATATAATAAATTGCCCTGTCTTCGTATTCTCTATACAAATAACAGCCCTCGAAAGGGACCTAAGGTACCTCTTCGTACCTTCATCTTGTATTATGGCTGCCCCTAAGGCCGCTCAATTTTATTCCCTGTTGGACCCTTTCGGTCCTACACCTATGTCCGGGACGTGTCCTTTATCTCGTCTTTATTATTCCTGTACTGAACTATTTTTCGATTTATTTTATACTACTAAGACTTGCGAATGAATGCGATGGATTTTCATTGAAATGAGAGAGAGTTATTTGATGTTCTTATCAGTGGACTGCAAATAATTCAAGATTGACAAAATGGCGACGCGACATGCTACATGATGAGAAGTCCGCTGCTGGACATGGGCCTCTCCAATTGCACGCTCTTTAACTCAATCCTCGGTCACTTTCATCCAGTTGCACCAGATTATTCTCTTATGTAGATACTTATTTCAGTAGCATCATACATTCGAACTGTCCTAATGATAAAATAAGAAGGTCCTACCTAATGTTTTTAATGTTCAAACAAAAAGCTGCTCATTTAAAACTATGCGTCAGCTTTCATACAAGTGATCGCTAATGGATTCCACAAGCCCCTCCATTGTTTGAATGGGCGAACCGTGGACGAATACAGTATGGTCGAATATAAATAGCATGACAACCAAAAGGGAATTAAATCTGATGTCCAGTGTTTTTAGGAATTGCTGATAACATATATGATGCTATAAAAATATCTGCCACGGCTGCAATGGGGGACAGTCTTGTGTATATAGATTACAATAGTGAAGATAAATTATTGATCTTATGTTATACATTTTTTCATGCAAAAAATGTGCATATTTGATTTATTTGTATGAAACCGTCCCGTAGTAATTAGTATTTATTCACAGAACAGTTAGAAATAGGTAGAAATTGTTTTCATTGACGTACCGACACATTGCGCGTAGTTCGTGAACCACGTTATGCAGAATAAAATAAATGTTTATTGAATTACTTTATTTTCTCAAATTGATTTAACTATTCCGGGGTACGAAATTTCTTCAATATTGTATTTTATAAACACAATACTATCTCCCATTGAAGCCGTGGCAGATATTTGTATAGCACCTTATATATATGGACACTTTGACTGTTTAATATTTCTGCAAATTCATGTTTTGTTACTATGTTATAATGTGGTGGTGTTTAATTAATACTTTATTACTGATGGATAATGATTAAATGATTTAAAGCGTTCATAATAATAAGTACCGTATTATTTAATTATGATAAATGAGCGGTTTTGACGCTGTATTTAATTTTAATGAGTATTCTTGGAATAATCAACGTGATGTTCTATTACTCTAATGAAATATATTTTAACAAAATATGACCAACTAGTTTTGCCAGCGTCTTCGCCCGCATGGAGTCCAAAATTATCCCACGGGACCCATACATTTTTCCGGAATAAAAAGTAGCCTAGATCCATTCCGGCTGAACGGATCTTAATGAAATTTGGCACGGAGATAGATTATAATTCTGGCGTGATTGAGTAACAAACATCCATCCATCCATCCATCCAAACTTTCGCATTTATAATAGTAGTAAGATAGTAAGATGGTTTCCCATCAAAATATACGAGAAGTGCTCATCATTCAAGAGACATACCAATGACAATACATACCATTACATACCTACATTTCTCTATATCTTAAGGTCGTCTTGCATAATCCTCGAAGGTTATTGTACCTACTTTGTATTTCGCAGTAAAGTCAGGTGGGGTAATCGCAATAGCGGGGTATAAGTAATAGGGTGTGTCGGCACGTATATGCTGGCCATTCTGGGCGTATAATCGCTACTGCAGCCGCCGCCACCGCGCCCGGACGGTCAAGTGGTTAAAGTTTAACTCCCTACTAAATAAAACTATCTACCGTCGTAAGCAATTGACCAACATCATAACATTTGCTCCTGAACACCGGGTAAAATGTAATAAGTGTGCCAGTTTTTTTTTACTTTGACTACCTTAATTATTAAAGAAGGAGCTCGTGGCTAAGTAATAACAGCCGCACGGGTCGATCCATTAGGTTAAGGTACGCTTGCCGGGGTTGGTCCGTGGATGGGTCTCGGTATGTATCTTTACATACCGAGACTCCTCCGTGCCTCGGAAAGCACGTTTAGCCGTTGGTCCCGGCTGACATTCGTGGATCTCGTTACGGGTCGTTAGAAGCCTGAAAGTCTGACAACCAGTCTTATCAAGGGGTATCATATTACCCAGTAATTGGGTTGTGGAGGAAATCGCTCCATGTAAAATACTGGTAGTTAGCTGCATCCGGTTAGACTGGAAGCCGACTCCAACATAGTTGGGAAAAGGCTAGGCAGATTGATTGACATGAACCTATGGGGTATCACACGACACTCAACGGGGCCTACTAAATGCACATGGTAATAATAAATTTTCTATTGTTATAAAGTAAAATGATATCTATGGTTGAATGTCATTCTAGTTTGGTACTCGCAATTATCCCACCTGACCCTACTTACTTTTGGCCTCTATCTAGATGGTGCATTATGAAAAATCTTTGAGGTTTTTATCAGAAAACTGTTTAAAATTGATGCTTTTTTCTTGTGGAATTTTAAACCCAGAGCACATATCAAAAAGTTAAATTTCTAACCCTATACTTCGATCTACTTGATATTCATAACGGCTTCTGGATAATTTCACGAATATTTGACATCGCCTACCGATATTGGCACGATGTTGAATTCGAAAAAGACAGGTATCTTGTTGTTTTAATGAGAAAAAAGGGTACCTAGAACCTTTTTCTTGTTGGTCTTGATATACCTACTCACGTGAGGTATTTTATTTAACAGAATTAAGCAATACAATTTATTGTACGAGTAAGTGCCCATTTAGTTTTTCGAGACATCGCCAAGCGGTTGGTAGAATCTTCACGTGAACAGAGGGCTGGTCTATTTTTCGGCCAAAAAATCAGCATTGCCATACAACGTGGCAATGCTGCCAGCCTTTTAGGCACTTTTTCTTTTGACAGCAATGCTTATGATTTTTTTGATGGCCTATGATTCTTTCCCCTCCTTTTGTACATACTTGTATTTAATTTAATTTTATTTTAAGACTGTTAGCTTTTAAATTAAGTAAATATTATCTTTAAAATTAAAATAAAATTGATTGTAAGTAATGATAATAATAAATTTTAACAGATGTGGGTACAACTCTTCTGTCATAAACAAAAACACAATGTACAAAGTATTTTAAAGTACTGAGTATTTTAAAGTATTTTAAATTACTATGTCTGTACTAGTAATAACTGTGTTACAGACACCGGCCTTCTTTTTACAAAAGTAACAACTTATACTGTGACATAATGATTTTCTGTAGTAATAATAATATAATGATACAAATAGTTCTGGTACAATTTAACTTACGCTTATGTACGTTTTGTTATAAGAATAAAAATATAATTTAATTGAATAAGTAATATAATGAGATTGAAAATTATTTATTTATTTTAATTTAAAGGCATGTACGAGTAGAACATACGTGAGTGAGTGAGGGTGTGTGTGATCTAGGTTAGAATAATTTCATCCGCGGATTTATTAAGTGGTATTTTTTTTTGGTCTTCCATCATCTACTACGACTTGGCTGTCTTTAACGATAGTTTTTGCGAATGTAATACTAACAGAATAATGTGCTTTTAAGGCATCTGCGCCTGATTTCTGTGTCTCGATGTGAAGAAATGTCATCAATCCACGAACTGAGCACGTCAAGAGGAGTATAACTACAAACCAATCGATACGCGAAGCTGTTATTAACCCCTACTTCCCACTAATACTCACAAAGGTAACACCACTTAGCAACACTAATACAACTATCTTCTTAAGGCCCTTTTTATGGAAAAGGGTACATTATCAACACTTTATATCTAAAAGGTCGGCGAGTAAATATTTTGGGATCAGCTTTAAGGGTGGTGTATGTGGACGCGAGGTCAAAGTCGCGGTCAACACTGTTATGTATGTAATAGAGTGTGTTGTTGTCAAATATTTGTGTTCAATGGGAAGAAAGATAGTTTTCGTGCTTGTGTCAGTATTTTTGGGTATTAACATGTGACTACAGCGAGTTTGTTTTATATTTATTTGTTAACTTTGGTAAAGAAATACTGATCTTATGTTTGATGAACAGAGCGTTATGTTATGCCAGGAGGCGTACAAATATGGTTTGCAAATCTACCTGAGGATTACAAATTAAAATCTACTAAAATATTTGAAAGTTATGCATAATTATGGAATTAAATTTAGAAAATAAATTGAACAATTACAGTATTATTTAATACTCCAATTAATTCTAAATGAGGAATTATTGAAATGTCAAAATTATTTGATGTCAATATTGCAATTCTAAATTAATTCGTCATTTAATTATTCTTCAAAAGTATAATAACATTGATCAATTAAGAACAATTTATTTTTTTTCTTAAATTGTGTAAAATTTAATTCTTTTATGGCGTTTGGAATTTTATTATAAATACGTGGAGCCATTTATAAAGGCTTACCAACTAAACACGTAAGTACACAGCATTAACCCAGAGTCTTTTTCATAATATAGATCTCGCATGTATCTAAATTATAGGATAGCACGGCACTATCAATTAGCGTACTAAAACATTTTAAACAGAAAATAAAAAATTAAACACTAATACAAATTAAAACAATTAAAAAAGAATTTGAATACTATGAATTTGAATTTGTTTACAAATGCTGGGTTTTTTTATAATACTTAAAAATTTACATTTTATCAAAGATACTTTTCTTAAATATACATAATTTACCATTGAAAACATCAAGATCGCAACTGCGAAAGAAGTCATTGTTATTCTGAGGAAAAAAAAACGTTCCGAAAAATTTCCGTTTTAAATGCTCATAAGTATAAACATTTCCCAAGGGATTGGTAGGAAAAACTACACAGAACACCTGTAGTTTCAGCGGATTCCCATGGGAACAAGGCGTGAGTTTTATGTAATCCTATGTTATAATCAAGCTCTCGCTATATTGATTTATGTGATGGTTTTGCTACATTGTCCAACAAAGTAGCAAAATGTACTTACGTACTCAAGGACACGGTGGAGGTCTGCCCAGTTTGGGCAGAGCACCGTCGTGTCCTCGCGGAGGCGATCAGTGGCGGTGATCTCTCGCATCCGATCCTGGTCGATGCCATGTTACGGAGAGAGAGTGCATGGGAAGCCCACTTCCTTCTGCGAAGCAGTAATGCTCGCGAAGGAGGAGGCGGAAGGGAGAGGCAACTTTTGCGCCCTCACGCCCCGAGCCGCCGCAGGAGACGCCCTGGGCGTCGGAAATTGATAGCCGTATCCCGGCCACCGTAGGCGCAGGCTCGTGGACGGCGAGCAATGGGTAGCTCGCCGTCCGGTAAGGACCAGGCCCGGGTCGACGGCTCGTTATGTTCTACGCGCTTCCTCAAAGATGTGTCAGCTGTGACGGTGTCCGATAGGGTCGACGCCTGCCAGGGTCGTTGTTGTAGGGTTCCGTAACTCAAAAGAAAAAAACGGAACCCTTATAGGATTACTTCCTTGTCCGTTTGTCTGTCTGTCAATCTGTCAAGACCCTTTTTCTCAGCAATGCGTGAAAGTATCAAGTTGAAATTAATATGACAAATGTAGGTCTATAGTCCCTTCGAGTTCTAAAAAAATCGAGCTTTTAATTGAACGCAATAAAATAATATGATCATTTATGCGACATATTTTGATACTCGCAAGTAAACCAAGACCTGTAGGGTACTTCCCGTTGACCTGGAATCATGAAATTTGGCGAGAAGCAAGGTGTCACAGCACAAGTAAAGGAAAAAGTCCGAAAATTGTTAATTTGTAATTTTTTCACATAAAAAATATTTTGAAGTCTATTAGTCTGTCAAGACCCTTTTTCTCAGGAACGCGTAAAGGTATCAAGTTGAAATTAATATCAAATAAGTAAGTCTACGGTCCCTTAGAGTTCTAAAAAAATCAAGTTTCTAAGTCAATGCAATAAAAAAATACGGCCATTTATGCGACATATTTTGATACTCGCAAGTAAATCAAAACCCGTACTTCCCGTACTTCCCGTTGACCTGGAATCATGAAATTTGGCAAGAAGCAAGGTCTCACCGCACAAGTAAAGGAAAAGTCGGAAAATTGTTAATTTGTAATTTTATCACATAAAAAATATTTTTTCTTTGATAATGTTAAGTTTGTTTTTGGGATAAATTCGTGCCAACTACGGAACCCTTCATTGTGCGTGTTCCGACACGCACTTGGCCGGTTTTTTAATATTATTGTGTTTTAATCTTTTCTTTTGTACCATAAAGATTAGCTATCATTTATTTACAAAGTCGTTTCTACCTGGTTGGTGGTTGCCTACTTAGTATGTACAACACAATCGACTGCATGGTTCGTTACTTCGCATTGTGTGCGTCAATGAAATATGTTTATTTAACTTTGACGATGATTTGAGAGGAGCTCTTCTTGTTGCTGCTTTTTGTGAAAATCTTGGAAATAGAAAACATGGAATTTGTAAGGATAGATTTTCATCCATGACCATTAATTGGAAAGCTTTTCAGCTGTGGATGTCAATGAGGTTATCCAATTATTGAGCCTACTTAGTAACATAACACAAAAACAGTAGGTTATTGACCGTGGATCATTGTAGATCGTTAATTCTTTCTTTTCTGACCATTAAAAACTATCATACTTTCTACTCCATCACCGTCAGCACCTATTCGTGAGATACTAGTGGCATAGTAACGTAACGTAAGACATGAATATTATCACGATCCTAGATTCTTTTTTTTCTGACCATTACCACAGAATAATAAATCTACAGTAGTTTATCTGGGCAGTGACCTAGAATTAATTACCTACGGCCGCTCGGTAGATAAATACGCGTCAGTCCGTGCGTAACTACCGCGTACTAGAACTGTTCCGTACTGGTACTGATATTTCGAAGCGCATCGTTTCGGCAGTTTTCTATTAAGATGTAATACTGCTCACTTTATTATACTGTGACATTACTAAACTCCCACTTTCTACGTTCTTTCAATATATAAAGTAGACGTAACTACTGACCGATTTTTTAACCATTACAAAACGCCTCCGTAAGTTCGTCCGTTCTTTTGTTATGGAAAAACCGTACATTATCCGTGAACGTAAAATGAATTGGACTGTAAAAATAGGGGTGGTTTCTAACCGATAGTCAAGAAAAATCGATAATGAAGAGAGTCGACCTCATTTTGCAGGTAGCGACGGAAAGGGTCCGTGAATACTTTAAAAGACGGATCATTTGCGGGCCCGTTATACTGATGTCACATTTATAAAGATTGTGGCAAAGGTATTTTGAAAAGGGTTAGGTGTTAAAATGAGGAAAGGTCGGGATAGGTATGTTATTATTTTTGGTATAAAACTGAGTAATATTTTTAAAAGTTTGTAGTTACCTTCGTTTGCCATAGACCATAGACAGACATTGACAGTCTGCAGCATGGACAAGCGACGTTGGAGCGTCGGGTGTGGTGCGATCGTATTATTTAATGTAAATTATTATCGTAAGAAATACGGTTTTTCATTTACTTTTGTATTTCATACATTTTGAACGCGTAATTAATGCACTTTTTTAGGAAACGCAGTTGTTTTTTTTTTAATAACCGACGAAAAATTTCAACGCATGGGCGTCCAGATTCATGTACTGAATCCATGATAACAGTTTGTGCGTTGATATCCCTGCCATCCTGTATAAAGGGTGACTGGTAATTAGTGACCGATACTAAAACGCATGATATGTACTCATGATAACAAACAAATTTTACTATGGGACAAACCTGAAATCGCGAAAAAAAAAATCAGCTGCTCCCTACCTACGAGTATATTTTGACGAGTAATGTCAAAATGTAGGGAAATAAATGGGGTTAAAAGAGCCATTGTTATTTATTATTAGCCTTATTTTCAGTAATACGCATTCGAAGAATGAACCAGAATTGATAGTTATTATTTACATGTTGTATTGTAGAATGACAAAATCTCTTTTTGTTATTTGATACATATTTGTCGGTTGATTTATTAATTAAATTCAAATTCAAGAAAAAATTGGTATTTTTGAAAATATTTGCTACTTAAGCCTTTTTAGCACTAACAAGAATCCTATGTTAATGACAAATGGTAACTTTGGCCTTTTTAGTATTAGAAGAGGATAGTAAAAATATTATTGTCTTTAGTGCAAATGTAAAATGGGCCAATGTATATATATATTGGTCAATTTTGCTTTATTATACGTAATACGGGCTGGTATCCACAACTCCACGACAATGCGCGTATTTTGCGTATGGATATACACATATACTATATATTAAATTATGCAGCCAAAGCAAAGATTGTATCACAAAAACAGAAGTTAACTTTGGCTGTTTTACTTCCGACTATATGACTAGCGTAGTGTTTATTTTTAAATTCCCTTGGCTTAAGTACACTGCAGCCCTTTTAACACTTCATAATTTTTGTGTAACCACATTGGTCTTTTTAACATAGTATCTTTTGAGAGATTGTTGTTACACTTACGCCCTTTTAGTACACTAAATATACATTTTTAATAATTTGGCTCTAAAATCTAATTTCTCACAAAAACGTACTTTGGCCCTTTTAGCACCATGCCACAGAAATGTAGGGAACAGCTGATTTTTTTTTCGCGATTTCAGGTTTGATCCCATAGTAAAAGTTGTTCATAATGATGAGTACAATGACTCCTTAAAATATTGCCACTGCTTACACTTACACCCTGTATATGTTTATAATAGGGATGATGACTAAAAATTTGTCTATTATCCGTCAAGTGGATTATTAAAAAATATTGGACACGTATTTTTTCTTTTTTTACTTAATCAAAAGATTACGGAGATACATTGAGTTTAAATGTGGCTTGACGTCACGCCAATGTAGATTTTATACGTAGTTGTGACGTACCAAGCCCCCACTCCCCAACTTTAATGCGTTTTTTTTATATGACTGAGACGGGCTAAACTGAATTATTTTTTTTAATTCATCCCTATTGACATGTCCTTGCCAGCCTGAATAATTACGTAAACTGTTATTGGTGCCGATTCTCTTGTGAACGCACTAAACTAAAATTAGAGAATCGCTATCTTTTACTAACAGGCAGCGCGAGAAAAGGACGGCTGTAGCTATGAACTAAGTTGGAGATGTCAAACTAGTTCACGCCTTGCGCTTCACCGTGTTTTTAGTCGACATGTTTTTACGTGTCGTCTAAATGTCTATGGAAAAATTAGTTCCAACTAATTTGACAGCTCTAATTTACTTCCGTCCCTTTTTTGTCATAATAGAGAGAAAAAGTTAGCAATAGCCTAAATTAAGTTTAGTTTGTGCACAACAGAATCGGCACCATTGTTACCCATCTCATCTTAACTAAAACCTTAGTTAACTGTCAGAATAGTAATGGGCATTAAAAGCCTCGAAATAGCACACATTGTGAGATCGTTAGTGACATCCGTTCATAGCTTGTTAGTGTCGTTCTTCCGTTGCCTGTAGATCTTGACCTACGTGTTTTCTAGCTTTATATTATGGAAACATTTATAGGGTGACTGGTAATTAGTGACCGATACTTAAACACGTGATTGTACTCATGATAACAAACAACTTAATTACTATGGGACCGATACTGAAATCACGAAAAACAAATCAGGTGCTCTCTACATTTTGACGAGTTATGTGAACAAAAGTTTTTTACAAAAAAATACAACCGACTTCCAAAAACAACACTACAAAGTGAAAAATAACTTTAATTTCGGAAGTCGGTGTCTGGTTAAATGTATTTTCGTTTTTTGCCACCGACTTCCGAAATTAAAGTTATTTTCCACTTTGTAGTGTTGTTTTTGGAAGTCGGTTGTATTTTTTTGTAAAAAAGTTTTTATTTTTCACTTTTTAGTTGTGGTACCTACCCTACACAAATTCTAATACCACTACCTGCAAAACTAACTAGAACATCATCCATATAAAAGTGGGGAAAAAATACGTATTACTGAAGCTACCTCAAAAACTACCCAAGCAAAGTTAATCATTTTTATATGGGACCAACTTTGATGTATACACTCTCGAATAAAACAAAAAAAATCCAAATTTGTTCCAGCCATCTTCGAGTAATCGGGGAACATACATAAAAAAAAAGGTTCCGACGAATTGAGAACCTCCTCCTTTTTAAAGTCGGTTAACAAATGAACGAAACAGCCGATTTTTTTTCGCGATTTCAGGTTTGGTCCCATAGTAAAAGTTGTTTGTTATCATGAATAAAATCATGTGTTTTAAGTATCGGTCACTAATAACCAGTCACCCAATCTATAAGGTCTATCTATTCATACACGAAATATTTTAAAGGGGAATTGTACTCATCATTATGAACAACTTTTACTAAGGGACCAAACATGAAATCGCGATAATAAAATCAGCTGTTTCCTATATTTTGCCAAGTTATGCGAACATAAGTTAATGTATAGAGCACCTGATTTTTTTTTCGCAATTTCAGGTTTGTTCCCATAGGCACTAAAAGTTGTTCATAATGATGAGTACAATGACCCCTTAAGAGATTTAGTGTATGAATAGTACCTTATATTGTAATAGTACTTTAGTTATTATTTTCTTAACTTATTTATCCGGTTATCTTTCTGTGTACCGTTTAGATAAGGATTTGGTAGTTAGTTGTGGTCACCTGTTCTTAAATGAGGGTACCATAAATTACTTTCAGATTAATTGGTTATTTCTCTTGAAATCCAATTTATCTGAAACTTTCCTACTGTTACTGTTGGAAAAAGCTTCATGACTTCCAGACGTCTTGAAACTTATTCTGAATTAAGGCTCTCCCCCATAGGTGCGTTATTATCGGTCGATAATATCGGATGCGTTATGTTTTCAGTACTTACCTACATTTTGTATTAGGACGGTCAAGAAGTTGCACACTGCTGCAATAATAACGACACAGTAGAAGTAGACCGCTTGCAATCCTCCGTCCTGCGATATTCTGATATGAGTAAGTACTTAGAACATTTTGTATTAGGACGCTTGCGATCATAGACACACCCGCGTTAATACCTACTAGTAGTACCTGAATACCAAATGGTTTTTATCGACTGGTATGCTAATTACATATCTGTACGTATCTGTACTTATCTGTACGAGAGTGTTGATTTTTTTTTTCTATAATATGAATATTGATTTATCATCAAACGAAGAATTGTAGTGTAGGTTACACGCACACGTTAGAACTATCGGACGATAAAAACGCAGCTGTGTGGCATAGAATCGGGACGCATTATCGTAATAGCGCATCCGATATTATCGACCGATAATAACGCGCCTGTGGGGGCAAGCGTTTAATTTCCTTTAAAAATTGATTTTCCACTCCGCGGTCGTGGAGGGGATTTTCAATAATATGCTTTGATAATAAACTTTGTAACAAATAAAGTGCAAGTTTATTCATAAAAAAAAAATACTTTGCTTTAACGCGGAAAATCCAGTAAATCCATACCTTTCCATGAATTCTTTTAACAACCACTAAAAAATATTACCCAATAAACGCCAGCGAAAATTCTAGCAGTAATTTAATACTCATTCGACCCCAAAAGGTATTTCAGCAATGACCAATAAAAGAGTAACGATGGAATGTCGATAAGTACCTAATTACTTTCAGGAGCTGTCAGGTTCAGTGCAGTTTGAAAGGATACCATCGAGAATTTTCACAACTATTTTCTAGTTCTACCTTACTCCAGCATTTTCGCTGTGTTTGGGTCAGGGTTTAGATTAACTAGATGTGTCTGGATTTTAGTATTTTGCACGTGTCATCTGGCTTATTTGACCCAATTAGTTACAAAGCCTTACCAAGGTAGGTGAGTATATTCTAAGATTAGATCGATTGACGAAATTTTCTGGCCGACTTATAGTGTCTTAGCCGAGCGGCGTCTCTGGTGCCTTTCAAAATTGTTTTTAGGGTTCAGTACCCGAAGGGTGCCAAACGGAACCCTATTACTAAGCATCCGCTGTTCTTCTGACAGCAGACACCTGTTGAAATTTGAAATTGAAATTTTCACAGATTATGAATTTCTATTGCCGCTATAACAACAGCGAAAATAAAATACAGTTAAAAATTAAAGGGGGTGGGTCCCTAGACAAAAAACGTGTTTTTCTAAACGGAAGTATTTTTAAAAAATATGCAGTGTTAAATATTGATGTACGGTGTTACGGAACCTTTCGTGTGTGAGTCCGTCTCGCAATTGGCCGGTTTTTAGCAATATTATTAATTTTTATTTAAAAGACAAATACGTAAAGATGCTAAGAAGATTATTTAGTATGAATGTGGTTGGCTGTAAGTGTCAGTCTAGAGAAAAGATTACTGGATGATGTGAAAGATCAATCAACTCAGCCTTTTGGATTCCACTGCTGGACATAGGCCTCTCCCAAGCTGTGCCACAACACCTCCGCCTTCCGCATCCAGTTTGTCCCAGCCGCCTTTATGAAAGATGGTATTGGTAAAAGAAAGATGATGACTGATAGAAATGTTTGGCAGAAAAGACGTACTGCGTCGAGCCCTAATAGATCGGAATCGGTAAGTTTTCTTTCTTGCTTCTATAAAGGGTGTACAAGAAAGGTGTGGTCAAATTTAAGGGTATGGTACAGATCATCAAACTGAACAACTTTCTCCATGGGACCAACATCAAAATTGCGAAAAAATAATCAACCGTCCCATACATTTGCGTCGAGTAGGTTTTGAAGTTTTCTATGAGACAGTTGATAATTTTTTCGCGATTACGATGTTGGTCCCATGGAGAAAGTTGTTCAGTTTGATGGCCTGTATCACAGCCTTAAAGTTGACCACACCTTTCTATTACATCCTGTGTTCAGAGTCAAATTAAATTAGCTTTTTGACGTGACGTGGAATAAGTAAATACGATAAAACGAGAAAAAAATTGATTTTCAAAACTCATAGTTTGAATGACTAGAGCTGATTACGGGGTCAATGGCCGCGGGTAGTGTAATTACTTGAAATTTTGAATTTAGAAAATCAGTTTTCATTTGTTTTTTTATTGTTTAGATAACAATACCTATCACGTCTCTCTTTCGAAGTTTCACCAGCTAATTTAATTTGACCCTGTATAACTAGCATAGCCACTCCAACGCAATGCTGTGCTAGCTTAAAAGCTAGGAACTGTACGTTCTTCCATAAAAAATATTTATGGCTCAGCAATAATAATGTAATTGCGAGCACATATTTCTCGAGTGTTGCCTGAAAATTAATAACACAATATTTATATTATACCCGACTTATGCTATACGCTATTAAAAATGGTACTTATATTAAAGTCAGCTGTTAAAAGTACGTGGTCGGAATTATCGCTTGAGTTAATTAAAACAATTCTTTTGCTGGGTTATTCGTGTCACATAAATTACCTCGATTAGCAGTACCTTTTTTAATTCTTCTGTCCACTTAACATGAAATATATCTGGTTTTGGACAGGCGCGTATATCATGGCATACCTCATGGTGGCGTTCCTCGCGAAAAAAACACAGAAAAAAAAATATAGTAATTGCATATTATTCTGTATCTTTTTATATAATTAGTGTCGCCGTCAGCCGCAAGGGTCGATCCATCAGGTTAAGCTACGCTTGCCGAGGTTGGTCCGTGGATGGGTGATCATCTTTACATACCTACCGAGACTCCTAGATGCCTCGGAAAGCACTTTAAGCCGTTGGTCCCGGCTGTCATTTGTGGATCTTTGACAGTCGTTATGGGTCGTCAGAAGCCCGAAAGTCTGATAACCAGTCTTACCAAGAGGTATTAGGTATTATTACCCAGTTAATGGGTTGTGGAGCTCAGATAGGCAGTCGCTCCATGTAAAATACTGGTATTTAGCTGCATCCGGTTAGACTGAAAGCCGACCCCAACATAGTTGGGAAAAGGCAGATTGATTGCTTAGTGGTGACTGTCAGTCAGTCATAGGTAGTTTTTTATGTATGGTCTAGAAAATCTCAATTTAGTTCTGCTTGTCTGTCTAGATATAGGTAGGTACTGGTTGCGCAACAAGAGATTACCTACGATCTTAATTTAATAAGACTTTCAAGACTCTTAGTTGATCCCCGACCGAATTTGTTTCCAATTCGTTAAAATTGTAGTTCTTATTACAATAATCGCTATTTCACTATTAAAGTATCTGATGTAATCCGGATTTATATTCTAAAATAGAAATCCGGATTATATCAGATACTTTTTAAGATAGGGATTAAGGAAGAAAGGGAAGGGTTTTGAAGTTATCGATTTTCCACTATAATTTCGAAGAAGTCCTGAAAGCGGTTATAGAGTTTGTTGTTGAGAAAAGATAGGTATTTCTGTATTTTATGTTAGTGAAGTGGATTGCATATATTATAAATTAAAATCGCTTTTTTTGTCTGCGAGACTGCGGTGTTCTTCTAAAATAGGTACCTACTTATGGGTACGTTTATGTAGGTATAATACTTTAACATTAAACTACACATAATAGATACATCTTAATGTTTTGTGAAGTCGTAAAAACCGTGCGAAGCAGCGGCTGGTCGCTAGTTTTCGTATCAAGAGATGGACGTGACAGTACTTAAGTGTTGGAGCACTTATGTACTATATATAGAGGTATAAGGTGTAACTTAAATAACGCACAACCTCCTAAGGGGTCATTGTTCTCATCATTATGAACGACATTTAATAAGGAACCAAACCTGAAATCGCGAAAAAAAAATCAGTATTTTGACGAGTTATGCGAACATAAATGTAGGGAACAGCTGATTTGTTTTTCGCGATTTTTGGTTTGGTCCCATAGTAAAAGTTATTCATATTGATGAGTATTATAATGACTCCTTAAGAGGTTGTGCGTTATTTAAGGTACACCTTGTATATGATAGACGAGAAAATAAAACAACTTTCTCTACCTGCACGCGTATCATGACGACGTTTTGTAGAATAGATAAAACTACACATTGCCATGCTTAGACGCGCTGAATGCGTACAAATATTTCTACTATCTGCCATTTTGTCTAGATTCTTCCGTCGACCAGACCCGTTTCTATGGCGGTCATGCTAAGCGTACAGAAGTTGCGGAGATTTTATCTTAAGACGCAGATATATGCCAACGGCCTTGAGTGCATAGCTTGCGTGTTCTGTGCTGAGCTCACACGACGCATCGTACGTCCAGCCAGTAATCGGACTCGCCCATCAAGGAGCGCTGTCCCAATTTTGACGCATTATTAATTTATCTTATATAATTATATAAAAGTCGATTGCTGTTCATTAACTAGTCTCCATTTTTTTAACTAAAACTCAAAAACGGTTAGACCAATTTTAATATATTTTTTTGTTTTGTTTGCTCTAATACAGGGGCGGTTAAGAAGAAAAAAAAATAGGAAAATAAAAGAAATTTTAAATTTTGACAGGACAACGTCTGGCGAGTCAGCTAGTTTTCTTCTTATAAATAAAAATCAAGTGCTGTCTGTTAGTCTCGTTAAAACTCAAAAACGGCTTGTCCGATTTAAATATATTTTTTTTGTTTTACTCTCCTCTTTACTGGTGGTTTAAAATAAAGAAAAATTGGAAAAAAAGGAAATTCAAATTTTGACAGGACAGCGTCTGGCCAGCTAGTACAAAAAAAAAAACAAAACAAAAGGTATTATATTAAAACACGTATACTTAAAGATAAATAATTAAATTATCTTTAAAATGGTGACGGCTTCATATTGTACGCTTGATAGTTTTTGCGCGATTCTCAGTTTTTTATCCGCGTTAGACACAACTTTACAAATTACAATTTTTTTTACATGATTTAATAAAAACATAATCTAAAATATTCACATATTAAGTTATTAAAAAAATGCTCTAATTTAACATATATTTTTTCCCAATCATTAACGCTACTAGACGTGATCTTTTGTTTAAAATCATTCAAAGTCGTTTATCGTCGCCTTAAAACAAGCATTTTACCACAAAACGCCTTTGGAAATAAAGTAGATAGTCTAGTGCATTTGTATTACAATGTAAACGCCAAGAAAAGCGTAGTGGCTAACCGCTAGATAATGTGGTACGTGACCAAAGTACTGTGTACCATCGGCAAACTTTGTGGTGAACCACTTTTCATCCTTATTGCGTTAGTAATAAGGTCGAAAAGTGGTTCACCGGAAAGTTTGCCGATGGTACCTAGTGAATGTAATACAGTACATCTTTACATTAACCAAATGGATCTACGTAATTCTTGTCAATTTAAAATAAATCTGTATACTGAGTTATTTTAAATTGGCTAGCTAAACACCACAGACGCGGTGAGTATCGGTATCAAAACACGATAAAGAATAACTTTAATTTCGGAAGTCGGTGTCTGGTTAAATGTATTTTCGTTTTTTGCCACCGACTTCCGAAATTAAAGTTATTTTTCACTTTGTAGTGTTATTTTTGGAAGTCGGTTGTATTTTTTTTTTGTAAAAAAGTATTTATTTTTCACTTTTCAGTTGTGGTACCTACCCCACACAAATACTAATTACCACTACCTGCAAAACAAACTAGAACATCATCCATATAAAAGTGGGGAAAAATACGTATTATTGAAGCTAACTGAAAAACTATCCAAGCAAAGGTAATCAATTTTATATGGGACCAACTTTGATGTATACCCTCTCGAATAAAACAATTTTTTTCAAATCGAACGACTCTGTAAAGTTATGCGTGGTGGTAAAAAAAAAAAAAAAAAAAAAACGTGTCGAATTGAGAACCTCCTCCTTTTTTTTCGTCGGTTAAAAAAAAAAAAGATTATTTTGATTTTTATGTTTGGGTGGTCAACGATCGCTGTTAGTGTTGTTACTTGACACTTAACTGTGCTATGAGTTGAGAAAAACTGTTTTCCTATGTTTTACAGTATTTAAATACCCATCACGTCTGTGAAGTTTACACATAAAACAATTTTTTTGAACAGATTTTTCTACTGATTACAATAACTGCGGTCGACGACCCCATAAAAAATCATAAATTTATTTATTTTTATATTAACACCGATCGCGTCTGCGGAGTTTAGCTAGCCAATTAAAAATAACCCTATAGAAACGTTTTTCTCACTAGCCAGGGATTCGTACTTAAAACATCTTAAAGTTCATGCTACACATTCCTAGAATTTGTAAAGTTTTCATACTTAACTTTTACGTCAAAACTTGTTTATTTAGTTCCAATCCATTTATGAAATCGATTCAAATGAAATCAGTTAATTAATTATTCATTAATTATAAATTACTAGCGAGCCGCGTCGGCTTCGCACGGGCTCGATCTACTATATGACCAAAAAATAATAATTAAAGGCCTTTTTGTTTTAAGGTAAGAATTATTTTTATGCTCACTTGGTAAATTCTTCTAAACTAATTCCATAAAGAGAAAAGATTTGATTTTTTTCATGTTTGTTTGCTACGTTTCACGGCTAAACGACTGGACCAATTTTGATGAAATTTGATATGTGGATAGTTTGAACCCTGGGAGAGGACATAGACTCCTTTTTACAAACATAGCACATGGGTGAAGCCACGGGAGGAATTTAATAATCAATAAACATAGACTCATTTTACTCTTTGGTAGTGACGTAGCGTAAACAAGTGTCCTTTACCTTAACACTCTAGGAAATATTTCCTGCGACGAAATGTCGGTTATTTACTTTCATTCATTAAACTACATAAAATATGATTGCACCGTCATATTATAGCTTTATATACTCTTCAGGTGTAATTGAAATTCGGAGGGTGGCGTATAGAAACTTTTCAGAATAGCCTCAATGGCTGGTCCCCGGTACGGCAAGGGGTTGCCACTTGAATAAGGTATTCAAATATCATTAGAAATATTCATGTTTTCACCCACTCAAGGGCTTCCGATGGTGGTAAGGGTGTTTTTATTATCACTAGAAATTGGGTAGGACAAAAATTGTATGCTATTTGTATCTCCATATTTGGCTGGTATATTTTGTTTTAACAGTTTTACTAAAATAATAATATACTAGCACCTGCCCGCGACTTTGTCCGCGTGAAATTATGTCCTATGACACTCGACAATATACCTACTGTAGCTTCCTATAAGTGAAAGAATCAGCAGTTCCGAAGATTAACCCCCTCTATACAAACTTGAAAAAAAAACAAATTTTAACTCTTTACAATATTAGTATAGATTATATCTCAAAATGGTGAAGGAAAACATCGTGAGGAAACCGGCATGTCCTAGAACCAAAAATTCGAAGACATGTTGTCATCTACCAACCCGCACTGGGCCAGCGTGGTGGATTAGGTTCAGCCCACTCCCTCTCACAAAGAGGAGGCCTGTGTCCCAGCAGTGGGAACATTATAGGCTGATTATGCTAGGAATGTGTAGCATAAACTTTAAGATGTTTTAAGTCCGAATCCCTGGCTAGTGAGAAAAACGTTTCTATAGGGTTATTTTTAATTGGCTAGCTAAACTCCGCAGACGCGATCGGTGTTAATATAAAAATAAAAAATTGATGATTTTTTATGGGGTCGTCGACCGCAGTTATTGTAATCAGTAGAAAAATCAGTTCAAAAAAATTGTTTTATATGTAAACTTCACAGACGTGATGGGTATTTAAATACTGTAAAACATAGGAAAACAGTTTTTCTCAACTCATAGCCAAGTTAAGTGTCAAGTAACAACACTTACAGCGATCGTTGACCACCCAAACATAAACATCAAAATAATCTTTTTATGTTTTTAACCGACGAAAAAAAAGGAGGAGGTTCTCAATTCGACACGTATGTTTTTTTTTAATTTTTTTTTTATGTATGACCACGCATAACTTTTTATAGAGTCGTCCGATTTGAAAAATGTTTGTTTTATTCGAGAGGGTATACATAAAAGTTGGTCCCATATAAAATTGATTACCTTTGCTTGGGTAGTTTTTCAGTTAGCTTCAATAATACGTATTTTTTCCCCACTTTTATATGGATGATGTTATAGTTTGTTTTGCAGGTAGTGGTATTAGAATTTGTGTGGGGTAGGTACCACAACTGAAAAGTGAAAAATAAATACTTTTTTACAAAAAAAATACAACCGACTTCCAAAAATAACACTACAAAGTGAAAAATAACTTTAATTTCGGAAGTCGGTGGCAAAAAACGAAAATACATTTAACCAGACACCGACTTCCGAAATTAAAGGTATTGTATGTGTATTGTAATTAACGTTTTAATTTTTAACCTACATAAATGTCATGATAACATCTGGCCAAACATACCTATTAGTCTGCAAAAACCGGTGTAGAGTTGTACAGGAATCTTTTGGCGCGTGACCGAAATCAGAATTAACGCCGCTACCTTGTTTTTCAATAGGTACAATTTAGCAAAACAATTTCACAAATATTTACCAACAACGCCCCCCTGACTATGTCATTCAAGTGCCATAAGATGCATGTAGCATTTAATGTGAAGATGATGGGAAGATGTGACCTCTTCAACACATCAAAAACAAAAGAATAACTTCATACCAGTATTCCAAAAAGTTTCATATTTCGAACCTTGAAAATATTTATTTATCAAATTCTTCTCGATATTTCAACATCGACTGCCGATTTGCTACTTCCAAATATTTTAATATTCGAATAGAATTTTATTTGAAAACTGTGAAGCGAATGTAGGAATCAGATTCCGTACAATATGCACGTAGAGCTTCATACTTCATAATATACATGCTTTAAAATGCTGTAACTTTCAATTGTGGTTTTATTGTTCGTTTGAAATTGTATTGAAGCGGTTTATGGTGCGATGATTTTAAGCTAGAGGCGTGTTTAAATGAGATTCTAAATTCAATGTTGTTATAATCGAAGAATTTTGTGCTCAGTTATTTAATGTATTTACATTTGTATGAAAATACTTAACTAATTAGAACGAAACATAGATCTAGGATGATTAAGGATCAATCAATCAACTCATGGCGACAGAAGTGCAGTGCTTTTTCTGAAAACCTACTATGCGAAAGAACTCTTTTATGTCTTAAAGCATTCAAGACAAACAGTCCCTCCTACTTACTACAATAACTTATTCTTGGATATATTAATAAAAAATTCAAATTACGCCGGTCACGCTATTGCCTTACAATATCAATCAATCAATTCAGCCCATTGCAGACCACTTTTGGACATAGGCCTCTCCCAGGCTGCGCCACAACACCCTGTCCTCCGCCTTCCGCGCTCAGTCTGTCCCAGCCACCTTTTTAAGTTTGTCGGTCTATCTAGCTGGGGTGCGTCCCACACTATGCTTGCCGATACACGGTCTCTACTCCAGGACGCGTGTGCTCCACCATCGGTCGCGGTCCTTCGAAAAACATCGCCAGAGCACTGCCACTTCAGCTTGCTTACTCTGCAAGCTATGTCGGTAACTTCGGTTTTTTTTTTTCAGATAACTTCATTTATTAAGGACTACGTTCTGCTGCGACTTTTTTCGCGTGGAAGTCGTAAGACACCACACTAAATTAAAATAACAGCTTTTATTAAATACGCTTGTAGTTTTGGTCTCAGCACCTAAAATATGAAGAGAGTTAGGACTGGTGACACGGGAGCAAGCAACGTACAGTTGTACAGAAAAAATATCAGCTGTCCCGTACAAAACTTCAATACCTACTCGACCCAAATGAATGCGACGGCTGATTATTTTTCTCGATTACGATGTTGGTCCCATGGAGAAAGTTGTTCAATTTAATGGTTTGTACCACACGCACCCTTAAATTTGACCACACCTTTCTGATACAGCCTGTACCTACTGTTAACAAGTAAAATCTATGTGTATTTAAATAGCTACTTATTCGATGTCGTCAAACCTAAAATGGAAAAATAAAATTTAGTAAAAAAAGTTCTCCATTGCGTTTAATTTACCAATCGGGGTTTCACCTACAAAATTCCTGTGATTCTGAATAATAAAATGTAAGATTTAATAAGAATACAAGATACATTTCATCCGAAAGGTCGAAAATCGAAATAATAATCGCACGCATTTGGAACCATTTGGAACACGATTATATACCGTGTAAATGGATTACAGATACGTCCCCGAAACCCGCGGAGTGCGAAGTAATTTATTATTAAATTTACATGTGCGTAGTAACGAGCCAAGATATATTATTATGTTGTTCTCGCGTCTTAGGCTTTTGTTGGGCTTTGAAATCAGCTTAAAAAAAAAGTTTTACGATAAAACCATCTAGCGTAACATCATGACTGTATACCTCAAAGGGTTAGGCAGAGGTGTTTCGACAGTTATGTTTAAGTCTGTAATAGGGGGCGAGCCTATTGCCATCAACCGGGCACAAATCCAGATTCCGGGCTGCTACTGAGAAATTCCAGACAGAAAAACCCAATAACACTTTGCCCGACCCGAGAATCGAACCCAGAACCTCATGCTCAGCAGACTCACAAGACAAAGCAACGAGGTAAAGTAATCTAGGAAATAGTGATACGGGGTTTCTCTCTCGTCTGTCAGAACCAGTTAAGCTTAGCGGCAGAATTGTCTTTGTATATTGATTATTACCTACGTAAACCGCTTTATTTAACATTTGGTGAAACTGCACCTGTTCGAGTTTTAATCGAACACTCAATGAAAATGCATAATTGCATCAAACACAAGAATGCACATGCGCTCGTTCACCAAAATGTGGGTCAGTTTGCTTTCAGATCTTATTAGAGACACCACGTCAAAATCAATCTGCCTAGCCTTTTCCCAACTATGTTGGAGTCGGTTTCCAGTCTATATTTTACATAGGGTGACTGCCTATCTGACCTCCACAACTCAGTAAGTGGGAAATACGATACCCCTTGCTAAGACTGGTTGTCAGACTTTCAAGCTTCTGACGAACCGT
The DNA here is from genome assembly GCA_946251885.1 of Cosmia pyralina. Classification (NCBI taxonomy): domain Eukaryota; kingdom Metazoa; phylum Arthropoda; class Insecta; order Lepidoptera; family Noctuidae; genus Cosmia; species Cosmia pyralina. The sequence goes on from OX276344.1 coordinate 22,003,514, forward strand.
AACGACTGTCAAAGATCCACGAATGACAGCCGGGACCAACGGCTTAACGTGCTTTCCGAGGCACGGAGGAGTCTCAGTATGTAAAGATGGTCACCCATCCACGGACCAACCGCGGCAAGCGTAGCTTAACCTGATGGAACGACCCGTGCGGCTGGTATTACTAAGCCACGAGGTCCTAGAGATACCACGTACTCAAAACAATAAAATGGTAATGCCATTACTATTACCAATTAGTAACTAAGGGTGGGTTGCACCATCTTACTTTAACTGTAACAAACATCGCACCTTCAGTTCGATGTTTCAATGTTCGAACTGAAGGTGCGATGTTTGTTATAGTTAAAGTAAGATGGTGCAACCCACCCTTGTTAAAGTTCCTGTTAGACAAAAATGGGTTGTTCCATTTGACAATTTGTTAGCTGACGTCATAACCTTAACCGCCCACTCTTCGCTGGTTAAAGTTATTGTTAAATATCTGTCACTTCTGTCAGACGCGTCGAATGTTATGTCCCTGCTCCGAACTTTATCTCTTACATTTGACATGACGTTGCAACAGCAAGCAGTCATTCTATGGCCATTTTAACTTTAACGGAAACTGTAACCTAGCCCTTGGTGCAACCCACCCTAAGTCATCTCATCTGCTTAGCCTTTTCCCAACTATGTTGGGGTCGGCTTCCAGTCCAACCGGATGCAGCTGAATACCAGTATTTTACATGGAGCGACTGCCTATCTGACCTCCACAACCCAGTTACTGGGTAATACGATACCCCTTGGTAAGACTGGTTGTCAGACTTTCGGGCTTCTGACGACCCGTAACGACTGTCAAAGATCCACGAATGACAGCCGGGACCAACGGCTTAACGTGCTTTCCGAGGCACGGAGGAGTCTCGGTATGTAAAGAATGGTCACCCATCCACGGACCAACCCCGGCAAGCGTAGCTTAACCTGATGGATCGACCCGTGTGGCTGTTATTACTTAGCCACGAGCTCCTCCAACCCACCCTAAGTGTTATAGTGATTCAATACAGCTATTTCTCTAATAATCCAAGACTTTAACTTTTTTCACATATACCATAATTATCCATCAATGTGAGAAAGGTGTGTTAGGTCACCATGGCGCCGAGCATTTATTTTATTTTTTACTAAAGCAGAAGCTACACTTTTTTTTCATATGTCTTTCACTCGGCATCTAATTTTGTCATTGTCGTGATTGTGCTCTGATTTTGAAATACAACGATGTTACCTTTTTGTTTTACAAAACCGCTGCAATAACCGCTTGTTTTCTAGCTCCATAAAACCAGGCTAGCGTCGTGTAGCCGCATAACGACATCCTCTTTACCTGAAACGCAAATACCACATACATAATTCATTAGAAACCGCATTCAGAACGAAATTTTGTGCTGTTTTAATTTTATTGTCCGTTTAAACCTGACTTTACTTTGTTCTTCTGAATGAGAACCAGTCGACGCGGGATTTTCATGGCAAAATAAAATCTTTAGAGATTGGAAGATGACTGAAGTTTACCAACATTGCTCGGAATTTTTAAAGTCTCTACGAATGGCTATTCTTAAGAGCGTTGGCTCCGTACGGCATTTCATACATAGTTTCAAGTCCTTTTTTATCGAAATGAATGAATCGAATTTAATGAAACTTCATACGCATAAGCAGGACCTATTTCAGACCTCTGGGTCTAGTTAAGAACATTTTAGATAAATAGTGTTGCAGCTAAATTCGACAAATTTTAAATATTCCATAGAAACAGAGATTTCCAATTATCTTTATTAAATAAGACCTCGAAAATGTTCTTCACTAACTTTTTACACCTATGTATCTTGCTTATGCGTATGAAGTTTCAATGAAATCGGTTCATTCATTTCGATAATAAATTTACTTTAAAAAAAGTAAAAACTGACTGCAAAACCTAAAACGAATAAAATAACTTTAGAAAAAAACTTAATAGCTTCTGAAGTCGGTGTCAAGCTAAGGTGCATAGAAGAATAGAAGACACCGACTTCAGAGGCTGTTAAGTTTTTTTATAAAGTTATTTTATTCGTTTTAGGTTTTGCAGTCGGTTTTTACTTTTTTTAAAGTAAATTTATTTTTCCATTTCTAATTGAATATATACAATTAGGGCAATTATATGAGCCCAAGACGAACGAAAAGAAGAATCATCACAAAATCCGCTTAGAAATGTCGGAGATACAGTACATTTATGCATATAACTTCGTACATAAGAATCATTACCTTATGTATTATATACTAAAACCTTCCTGAAAGTATGTAGATTACGGTAATGAAAGAATCATCAAAATTAGTTCATCAGTTTTTGAGAAAATCGCGGACAAACAAACATACATACATACATACGGGTCGAATCAGAACATCCTTTTTTGAAGTCGGTTAAAAAGGTCTTGAAAGTTTGTATGAAATGCTATGTGGAGCCAACGCTCTTAACAGTACCTACGGTTAGCCAGTCAGACCCGCCACCGCTTTGTTGACTGGTAAACCATAGCAAGATATGAGTACTATAATTTAATTTGTCTTATAGTGAGCGATGAGACGGGGGAGGTTACAATGGTAAAGCTAACTCAGTCTGCCAATCTTATCAATCGTGCCCTCCCCCGTCTCACCACTCACATACCTCAAGCGATGACTAGCACTAGCGCGCGCACTACAATGCTATGTTGCAATAAAAATAACATACGAGTACGTAACCGATTGGTATTTTTCATGAACTTCATAAGCCTGTTTCGATAGTTTCCCCCTGTGTGGAGAAGTTGAAGTGATTTCATCAATGAGCTAGAATTTGATAGCGAAGAGAAGAAGCTAACAATCTACATAAGTAACTTGCAATTGCAATGGACAAAATTGACAAACTTTTATTGGTTGAATACGAGGCTTTTGGCTACTTTGTGTGTATTTTATGCCTTTTTTTTTGTAATGTGCATTTGTTTTGTGCAGATTACACAATTTTTCTTTCCTTTTTTTTTAACTTTACTTTCTTATTCTTCAGCCATATCACTGATCTACATTTGATTGTGCCGTCAAATTTTAAAATCGCATCGTTCACGTAACGACGCGGCTTCCACGTCAACGTCGCAGATGAAGTGATTTATGCTCCGCCGTTGAATTATTCATGACGTTAACGTCACGTCACCGTCACGTCGAACAATCAGCTGGAAGTATTCACTTTGTTCCGAGGCTTAATGGTGCCTTCATGAATTAACTATTCATTAGTGAATTGGAGGATAGTGAGTCGTCCAATAAACCAACCACCAATAAACTAAAAAAAAAAACACTTTTTTGTGGATTTATTGAAAACCACATAACATCACGCTTGTTTTTTCAGAGTCAAGGCTCCCGCAAACTGATGCGAAGTGACAGCACGTCGCGACTGCACAAGAACTTTATTCAGCTGCATCTGGTTAGACTGGTTGCTGACCTTAACATAGTTGGGAAAAGGCTAGGCAGAATTTGTCAAGCAAAACCGATGTCCGATTCTGCTAATGTCAAAAGTGAGTTGGAAGAACAAACACAATAACGGCTGCCATACTATCCGGATGCAACTAAATACTAGGATTTTAGACGGAGCGACTGCCTATCTGACCTCCACAACCCAGTAACTGGTTAACACGACACCCCTTGGTAAGACTAGTTGTCAGACTTTCGGGTTTCTGACGACCCGTAACAACTGTCAAAGATCCACGAATGACAGCCGGGTTCAACGGCTTAGTGTGCTTTCCGAGTCACGGAGGGGGTTTGGTCCGTGGATGGGTGACCATCTTTACTGGTATGTAAAGATGGTCACCCATCCACGGACCAACCGCGGCAAGTGTAGCTTAACCTGAGCTATCGTACCCGTAGAGACGTGATGTTATGATAAATAGAGGAAAAGGAAAAAAAAGATTATAATTCATTAAAACATCATTTTAGATCCGCAAAATATCAAAGCATAAACGAGTTTGGAACAAAGCTCTGCCGAAACTATAATGAAAATTGACAGTGTTTAAACTCCCGTTAAACCTTTTACGTAATCGAATTCTGTTCACCCCTTAACGCATTAAGGTAAGATCACAGTGTTCACTTCAATTAAGAACAACTTAATAGTGACTGACAAAGTATGTAGATTTAAGTTTATAGATAAAGACATTCCAATTATTTATTTATTTATTTTAAGGAGAACCAATAGCTATAACAGATATATAACAATTAAATTACATTTACAGGCTTTAAAAACAGAAAAAGTAGTGGAAATCTAAGGATCACTAACAAGCACGATAGAGAAAAAAAGAAAAAAAAACTATTGTATATTATACATACATAATAAATAAAAGGTACAAAAACACTATGCACTTTTGAAAAATTCAGCGTTCAGCCGACTGCGTGCAGTATAGGTTTTGGTGGCAAATGGGTCAAATGAGAACTCTTTACAAAGAACATTAAAATCCTTACTCGCTCTTAAAAACGCTATTAAACGCTGGTGCCCTGAGACAGCGAGGCGGGGTCATGGCAGGCCAAATAGGAGATGGCGGGATAAACTGGACGGATTCCGCTAAAACTGGAAGGAGGACGCGCGGGCTCGCGGACGATGGAAAGAGGGACGTCTTTGCCCAGGAGAGGGACAGCGAAGGCTAACAAAAAAAAAAAAAAGTCGGGAGCTGTCGTGGTCATCCGGTTGGAACAATGTTCCTTTCGCTGTGTTTTGTTTTAATACAGAGCCATCTTACGGAGTCTGCTTCTTATTGAAATTCGATTTATAGATTTGATAAAGTTACAAAGTGTAAATAATTCGATATACCGCGTATTAGGCAATTTTTTCGTCTTACTGAGCATTGCAACAATAAAAAAAAAAACTACATTTATATACATTTATTTTGGATGAAAATATTTTGAAGTGTTATTTGCATTGCTATTTTTATTTCCAATCTATGTTTAATTCCAGGAGTTCGTGGCTAAGTAATAACAGCCGCACGGGTCGATCCATCAGGTTAAGCTACTCTTACCGGGGTTGGTCCGTCGATGGGTGACCATCTTTACATACCGAGGCTCCTCCGTACCTAAACCGTTGGTCCTAGCTGTCATTCGTGGATTTTTGACAGTCGTTACGGGTCGTCAGAAGCCCGAAAGTCTGCCAACCAGTCTTATACCAAGGGGACTGAGTGGTTGGTCTAGTGGCCGTAAGTGCGAGAGGGAGATCGAGACGACTCTCCCGACCCGCAGAAGGCGGCCCGGGCGTCGGCGGAGGGCGGACAAGTGGCCGTAAGTGCTACTGCTGACCATGAGGTCCTGGGTACGATTCTCAGGTCGGGCAAAGTGTTATTGGATTTTTCCACCTGGAATTTCTAATAGCAGCCCGGGGTCTGAATTAGTGTGCGGTTGATGGCAATAGGCTCGCCTCCTATTACATGGGACTTAAACTAAGCTAGCGAAATGTGGGTGTACTATATATCTATGCACCTCTGCCTTACCTTTCCGGGATTACAGGGGTGATGTTATGTTTATTATGTAAATCTGCGCATGTCGTGATACATTCGCCTACGCATCTTCAAAGTGTCTGTTTGAGTAGCTATGACGTTGGATAAATCTAGTTCTGTTGTTATAAAATGTTTAGTTTTGGGTATAGTGACGTCATGAATTTTGTGTGCTAGATTTTCTGCGTGAGAAAACACGTGGTATGTTTTTTTGTTGCTATTTTGTGTAACTACTATACAACTCTGCTCACCCCTTCGTTTAAAACAGTTATGATGTGATGTCATTATCATTATCAACATCATCTGCCTAGCCTTTTCCCAACTATGTTGGAGTTGGCTGCCAGTCTAACCGAATGCAGCTGAATACCAGTATTTTACATGGAGCGACTACCTATCTGACTTTCACAACCCAATTATTGGGTAATACGATACCCCTTGGTAAGACTGATTGTCAGACTTTCGGGCTTCTGACGACCCGTAACAACTGTCAAAGTACCACGATTGACAGCCGGGATCAACGGCTTAGCGTGCTTTCTAAAGAACGGAGGGGTCTAGTAAAGATGGTCTCTCATCAATGGCCAAAAATTTAAAAAATAAAATAATAATGTTAAATCATGTTAAAAACATATTTAAAAACACAACCCATATTCGCAAGAAAAATATAATTCCCGCTCTGAAACATACAAAAACATAAAATTACAACGTAACGACGTCACATCTTCCACACCTGAACACTGAAAAATTACAGTAAAGTGCTTCAACGTAGATTTTTTCTGTATTTTTATTATGTGGGAAAGCTCTCTGTGTAATGCGGGCTGGCTCACACCTTTTAGTACAACGTTATTACATTAGCCGAGCTCGGTGCAATACTGACGCTATTTTAATTCTATAAAAGCACTTTCGCTAAATTCTCTTGAGGCATTCAATAATGAAAGTGTGTAGAAGCAAAACTCATGTACTTTCCTTTGTTTGTTCAGTGATGCTGCCGAAATAATCACCTACCGAGCGGTAGATGACCCCACCAGCACGTCATGACCTGCGTTCTTCTTCATCATCATAATTGTCCCCTAAGCATCGCTAGAAATAATGAACTCGTGCATTTTGGAGACCTTCATCAGGTCGAAGGTCCCCTCACAAACCACACGCCCTTGTGGTTACATTGCTTACGGAACGGATGGCGAACGACGAAAGTTCTGTGGTCGTAAGCGACAGCGATACAAACCAGACTCTGGCGTACATGCCTAAGACCAGCAATCTTCCGAAATGCGATCAAAAGAGAACAAATCTAACTTAGAGAGATGTATTGATTGATGATTCTTATGGTTATAATTATGTAAATACATATTTGTTGTAGTCGCGAATCATATTTTGATCATGATATAACCTGACACTGACCTGCAAATTACAAAAAAACTCAAGAAAATTTGAATTTCGCGGGATCCACCAAGTTACTAGAGTAGAGTAGAGTTTCACTTCTATACATTTATATTCTTTGCCTGAGGTTAGCTCGTGAAGTACACTCGTTCTGACTCAGAGGGATAATAAGGATGATGTAATGAGGTTGCTTGAGGAGTAACACGGAGAAATTGAGCTCTTAGGGCTAAATTGCCGCTGTAGTAAATCTGATGTAATGCGGATAATATTTAGGTTCATTTTGACCTATAAATACGAGACTTTTTTGAAACTTGGATATAAAAATAATATAAAAATGTAAGTTGTAACTTTTGGTAAAAAGTAATCAAGTAATCGGTGCCTCGGAAAGCACGTTGAACCGTTAGTCCCGTCTGTCATTTTTAGATCTTTGACAGTCATTACGGGTCGTCAGAAGCCCGAAAGTCTGACAACCAGTCTTACTAAAGGGTATCGTATTACCCAGTAACTGGCGGTTATGGAGCTCAGGTAGGCAGTCGCTCCATATAAAATACTGGTATTCAGTTTCATCTGATTAGACTGGAAGCCAATTCCAAAATAATTGGAAAAAGGCTAGGCAAACGACGATCAAAAAGTAATCTCTTCAAGTTTGCTGAGTTTGAGTTTGCTACATACAAGTTTTCATGGTAATCTTACAAACTAACACGCTCTGAAAAAGATACCATACATATTTCAAATCACTTAGAAATTCTCTTGTACATTTCTCTCGAACATCTTGTAGCCCTATCTCGTAGCACGTCTACGGTCGTCGCACATCTACGAGCGTAGCAGCTACGCAAACATTGACGTAGCCTAAAAAGGCGCAGTTTTAACTCCCGTAGAAGCCTTCACCTGAGCGTGAATACTTTGTTCTAGATACATTATTCATGTTGTACATTTACATGCCGAGCTGGTATGACGTACATACTATTTAGCAAATTACTTTTGTTAAGGGGGAGCACTCATGTCAGTGATAATCATATGTACCAGTGATATGTAACTATTTTTTGTGTTTAAGAATTTAATGGATTATCTAATCGTAATTTTGCATGGGGTTCTGTTTGATCCCCTCGTCGGGTAAGGTTATTGAGATTGTCCATTAGAAATTTCTCAGTGGCAGCCTAGTTTTATAATTTTATGAGACTTACGCGGGAGAGCAGTGGTGGCCCAGTGGTAACGGCCGCGACTTACGTGTTGTAAGTCGTAGGTTCGAACCCTGACAGGCGCTTTACTTTATGTAAATTATTTCATCACCACTGCTCTCAAAACGGTGAAAGAAAACGTCGTGAGGAAACCGGCATGTCCTAGAACCAAAAATTCGACGACATGTGACATCCACCAACCCTCACTGGGTCCGCGTGTTGGATTACGGCCCACTCCCTCTCACGGAGAGAAGGCCTGTGTGCCAGCAGTGGGAACATTATAGGCTGATTAAGTAAGCAAGTATATCACACCTCCATCGCGAAACATTGCAGTGAAACCGCAGAAGTCCAAATCAACTGACTCGTCTGAAATCGCAATTCGAGTAACGGAACATCATGCGAGTCAGTTGAATTGAACTACTTCGGTTTTGCGGCGGAGGTGTGCTAATGCCCTTAACCATTACTGGCAAAATGTTATAGGTGTATTACATACTCTTGCCTTCTCCACTTTTATAAAGGCATAATTTTATATTATGATGTGTCAACTAAATTAAAATAATAACAATTTCAATTAACTATTCTATTTTAACTACTAAAAACTCCTTAAGATATATTATTTTATTGTTTCGCTTAATGAGATGAAAGAACTCGGTACGTGACCTATTCTTATACCATCATGTATTATTATATATTTTTTTTAAACTTGTTTTATTTTCGATAAAAATTTCAAATCAAATTAAACGTATTTTATTGAAGTGTAGTACCATATGTACTGAGAAATAAATAAATAGTCATAAAATTGGCTGCCTTTATCACTGCTCCCCTCTGAAAAATTAACTACTTCATGGAGCAATTTTAAGCGGCTTGCATTGAAAGCTTCGCAGTTCGCGTACACCGGCTCCCAAATTGATATTATGTTTCGTAGAAATTTCTATATTAGCGAGACAAAACTACGTGAATTCCAGCTGTTGCCAAGATTCAATAACTGTGAGATACGACCTTACAACGGCTGTTGTACCAATAACATTGGTGGATGACTTACAATCGGGATACAATGTTGGGGATGGCTACCTAGATATAATATGAAGTTAGTTACATTTATTGACACTTAAATAGTCTCATTATTAGAGACCTTCCTAAATCATCTGCCTGTTCCTAACTATTCTGGGGTTGTGTTTGTGTGTCATTGTAAGGAAATCCTATACAATGCGTACTGTCATTACTGTCAGTCAATATTTGATTTTTGATGATGATAGGATGAGGCCTCATCAGGCCTGCCGCCTGTCAGTCAACACTTTATGTCATATTTGACATATGAATAGAATCAATCATCTGTCAATGTGTGGGAGGTTTTGTTTGGGTTGCCATCAATAAATAAATAATTTAAATAGTTAATCATGTTTCTCCTACATGGCCTCCTATCATGGCCCCCCCATTTAAAGAAAACATGATAAACTATTCAAAGTAAGTAAGTTAATCTACAAATATTATTTCAGTGGTTCTAAGTTCCATATTTTTGTCGTTTTTATTTAAGTGTAGTTTGATTTTGTTAGATTTTTCTCAGAAAAAAAAACTAACGTCCATACAAAAAGCGGACATCTCCTTTATGACCTCTGCTCACACAGAGAAAACCTCGTGTTTTCTCTGTGTGAGCAGTATTGATCATCACGTTACCTCATGGTGCATATGCATCAGACTAGCATTAGTCTAGGTTTCTTTATGATGTTAACGGTAAAGTCAAGACAAGACTATGCCTAAAGCGCAGGCCACACTGAGAACGAAGCGAAACGAAGCTAAGTTCGTTTAGCTTCGCTCATGTAGCTAATTTGCAAGCTCAAAATTTGCAAGTTAAAGTAGACCCACTTCCCGGTGTTCGATTGAGCTGAATTTTGGCATAATTATGTAAAATCAGTGACAATGCAATGTTTTGATACCATCGAGGTGATCTGATGAGGGAGCCGGAAGGTGGCCACAGGAACTCAGTAATAAAACGACGCAACCTTATCGAGTTTGGGCTCGTTTGATTTGTCTTGACAAGGACCCTGGTGGAGGATATAAGACTAATAAAAGCTTGTTTCAAAATAAAAAATAATACACTTCTTATACTTCGGTTTACACTGCCTATGAATCAAAATATGAAAAGACGCGGTAGCTACATGAGCGAAGCTGAACGAACTTAGTTTCGTTTAGCTTCGTTCTCAGTGTGGCCTGGGCTTTAGGGCTTTGATAAACTTAGACCGTCTTATTACAAAACAAGGTTCATCTTCAAACCCAGGTTTAAACCATGGACCCTTTTTTGAATTTCGAGCTTTATTCTGACACGTTAAGATGTCATTTTTACAAAACTGACAACTTAGTACCGGACTAAGTTGTCAGTTTTGTATAAAGAACGGTATTTCTATCACAGCTAGGTTCATATTACAAAAACTGGCTCGATGGTTTAAACCATGACGAAGAAAAACCTCGTTTTGTAATAAGACCGAGAAAGTTTTTTTTTACTATTCTTATTTTATGGGTATCTCCTGTATCGTGAATGTGTTTACAAACAAACAACTCGTTGGTAAAATCCAATTATAGGAGAAACGGGTTCACTAACCTTTGATCTTCAACGATTTAAACAATATTTTAGCTTTTTTATATAGGTCTTCGTAATCGAATTACCGCCAAGTAATACTTTCCTTACTTTGTAAGAAGCTCATGAAATTCACAGAATATTATATACTCATAATATTCTTCATGAACTGTTTTCAAGTTAAAACTTCAGTTCTTAGTAAAGCTAACATGGACCTTAACAATGTTATTATGCAAAAGATCATTTGCAAGCTTATTGCTAATGAGCACTCATGTACTGAAATTAAGTTTGTAGTTCTGAGCAATAATAAAGTAACAGCATAGAATACTTTTATTTTCAGATACAGTCCATAAGTAATAATTATTATTTTACTTAGGGCTTATTTCACGAAGTCCGAATAGCCACCACTCATCGAATAAATTCAAAAATGGAACAGAATTTGTATAAAATTATCTTGCCAAGTAAGTTAATAGGAACTTAATCGTAGGTGGTGAATCAGGCCCTTAGGGAAATAAACTGACACACTACTACAAGTCAAAACACGGCAACTATGACAAATAAATTGTCATTCTTTATCGATTTGTTTGTTGCGATCGATGTATTTTAATCTGTGCAATACCACCTGGCATTGCACAGATTAAAATACAATTCAAATTCAAATTCAGCGTGGAGCTGTATCCACCTTCGCTTCATCGGGGAATCCCACCGATCTGCGAACATACTGAGAAAACTGTTGTTGCCGCCACGAACACGCGTTTTCTGGGATGCTCATCTTTTGGAAAAAAATGACGGTAAAACCATCAATGTCATTATCCACAATAAAAATCCCTGACGCACTACAACGCCACGGTAATATTACTTAACTTTGAAATATTTTAAGATATTCGTAAATCTTTATTCACAAGAGGTAAAATTTTAATGTTTTCACGTCATTTGAAAAGGGCTTCTATTCTTTCGTCCGGAAAAACAGCTGAACAAAATGAGCTGTACCTACTTCTACTTCACTTTTCTGTATTTACGTTTTATATTTATGTGTAGGTTTATCGAATCATTTTGTGTTAATTTTGATGATGTCAAAAAGTAGCAGTGTTAACCGACTTCTGTTGCTGAAAGTACGTAGTCCAATACATTAACAACAGGTATTTTCTTAAATTACCGATATCGAATTAGATAATCTATATTCTGAAAACAACTCCAAAAACTCAAAATTTAATCAAGAATCGTCGCACACAAAACTGATAACTTATTAAGACTTCGACCTCCGTCAATATAGTAAAAACTCCAAGGCCTCCACGTTTTATATCAATCCACAGAAATGATTAAGGCCACGCTGACGGTAACATAAAATATTTAAAAGACAATATACCGAAATTGGTTTCGTGAACTTCTAATAAAATCCCTTACATAAGCCTATGAAATCACTGCTGTGTAACGTTTGATGGGCCGCACGACTCAGACCTGAATTATTTATATTCAATCTCGTATCACACCGGAGGCTTCGAGGCCTGGCTCTATGCAATTTGTGAATATCTATGTTCTTGTGAGATGGGTGTCGTTCCGAGGGATTGAGAATAAACGTTCTTTCTGATTTTGATTCGCTTTAGTACTTTTGTCATAAATTAAAGAAATAGACACTAATATTGTTAAAAGAATGCAGAAAGCATAGCTTATTTTCATAGTCAGATTGTTAATTTGATACTGAATGAAAAACAATGATTCAGTCATAATCCCGAAATTCACTTAGATTTCAACGTCAATTACCTTATTAGCTATTTTAGAAGTATTTATGCACAGTGCTTGTGACATGATCCTTTGAACAAGACTTATTGAAAAGAAATAAACTTTCATTTAACATACAAAAATATTGCTATTAATTACATGACGTCACACCTGTAATTTATGAATGGTTAGGCAGAGGTGTACCTATAGTACACCCACATATTGCCAGTTATGTTTTATTTTATTTTTTTATTTTATTTAAAAGGATCAACTAACAGCTACATTATAAAACATTGAAAAAGAAATACACAAAACATATAGACAATATTGCAGCCCACAACGCTGTTCACAGATTAACTACAGGATACAAACAATGAGAATAATCGCTAGGGTTACAAATAAAAGTTTTTTTTTTTTTTCCTAAAGTATAATACGTATCTTGTTTTAAATATTAATAATAATGTGTACATGTGTAATGTGTGAGGGGGTGTGTGGGGGTGTGTGTGTGTGTAGGCGTGTGTTTATGTGTGTGTATTGGGTGTGTAATAATAATGTAGGTATATGACACTCAAAAGATGGCATAAAAAGAAAAATATAGAATAAAAATTCAAGAAAGCTCCTTAAGTATAAGACTTTTGAACTTATGTTAGAGTCCCATGTAATATAGGGGGCGAGCCTATTGCCATCAACTGGGCTCAAATCCAGAATCCGATCTGTTACTGCGAAATTCCTAATGGAAAAATACAATATCACTTTGCCCGACCTGGGAATCGAACTCAGGACCTCATGCTCAGCAGTAGCGCTTGCAACAAACGACTACGATGTATTAATTTAACAACAGAATGCAGTCACGCACGCTTATGCATACTAACTCACAGGTCAAATGCAGCTTTTATAATTAATTTTATAAAACTACGTGACCATAAAATATGCTAACCATTTAATAGACTCGTCAGGCCGTTGATAAAATTGTCATGTCTGGCAATAAAAGTTGTGGTATGAACTAATTAAAATGTTGACCTGAATAGACGGTGACGGGTCAAGTGTCTGAAGACTGACAGCCTGCGCTCGGAGGAGTCGTAACACGTACCGGTATGAAGGTTATTGAAATATGGAGTTCGATGGGTGGATAATTTAATATCTAGACGTATGGTTAAACTTATACTTAATATCTGTTTGGAGTCTTGATGTTGAACTGACTTGATTTAGGCACATTCCATAAAATTCTGTCTTAACCAAATGCTGATGATACGAGATCTGGTTCAAGTCACAAATTAATGTAATCCGCAGCTGTGATTATTTAGGATATCATGATGGGACTGTCTTATTAAAGCGATTAAAGAAGTCTCTATTTAAATAAAGCATAAAAAAGTGAAAGTGTGCTGTCAACAGAACGTCATAGGTTCGCAACTACTATCAGCCCGCGGTCGCTATTGGACGATGGTATTACGTTTATTTGCACTTGCAACACCATATCTGTTGACTTCGAGCGCTTTCTCTTATTTGTCAGCCCGCGGTCACTATTGGACGGTGGTATTACGTTTATTTGCACTTGCAACACCATACGAGTATCTGTTGACTTCGAGCGCTTTCTCTTATTTGTCAGCCCGAGGTCGCCATTGGACGATGGTATTACGTTTATTTGCACTTGCAACACCACAACTGTTGACTTCGAGCGCTTTCTCTTATTTGTCAGCCCGCGGTCGCCATTGGACGATGGTATTACGTTTATTTGCACTTGCAACACCATATCTGTTGACTTCGAGCGCTTTCTCTTATTTGTCAGCCCGAGGTCGCCATTGGACGATGGTATTACGTTTATTTGCACTTGCAACACCATATCTGTTGACTTCGAGCGCTTTCTCTTATTTGTCAGCCCGCGGTCGCTATTGGACGATGGTATTACGTTTATTTGTACTTGCAACACCATATCTGTTGACTTCGAGCGCTTTCTCTTATGAACCTATGCGGTATCATGAGACACCCAAGGGATTAATGTTAATGTATGTTATAAAACTGAATATCAATACTTCTTTATTTTTCTTTACTTTTTAATTCTTTTCTTTTTTAGTGGGACATTTTAGGGTAATACAAATTCTAATCGCAACAAACAAATCGATAAAGAATGACAATTTATTTGTCATAGTTGCCGTGTTTTGACTTGTAGTAGTGTGTCAGTTTATTTCCCTAAGGGCCTGATTCACCACCTACGATTAAGTTCCTATTAAACTTACTTGGCAGATAATTTCATATAAATTCTGTTCCATTTTTGAATTTATTCGGTAAGTAGTGGTTATTCCAATATCGTGAAATAGGCACTTGTATTAAAGTTTAGCAAATAAAATATTGCAATGTTTTTTTTATCATATTCCTTCACTAGGACTTACGCATTCGTTGGTCCGGCTGTCGTTTGTGAACCTTGGATAGTCGTTAAAGGTCGTCTAAAACCTGAAAGTATGACAACCAGCCTTACTAAGGGGTATCGTATTACTCACTAACTGGGTTGTAAGGTCAGATAGGCAGTCGCTCCATATAAAATACTGGTATTCAGCTGCATCCGGTTAGACTGGAAGGCGGCCCCAACAGAATTGGGAAAAGGCTAGGCAGAGTAAAAATATCACTGATTCAGGGGAAAATATGTATACCAATTTAAAATACGAGGATTAAGAGAAAAGTACCTTGCCACTGAATCATGAAAATATTTATAGGTACCATTTAGTGCACGAGTTGGTGTTGTTATGACCCATTAATAGTGCTCGTAAATGCATGCGAATAAGCTGTAAAGGAAGATAAAAGATAAGCAAGGGGTAAGTTTACTACAAGTGTGCATTGAATGTCTGAATAAAATCACTGTATCGGACAACTTACGAAGCAAAATAGAAAAATCAAACTGTATTTCTGAAGGCTATATTCATTACTAGCTTTTGCCAGCGGTTTCGCCCGCGTGGATGTCGGAAATTATCCCACGGGAACCAAACATTTTTCCGGGATAAAAAGTAGCCTATGTGCTGTTCCAGACTATAATCTATCTCTGTGCCAAATGTCATCCAGATCCGTTCAGCCGTTCTGGCATGATTGAGTAACAAACATCCATCCATCCAAACTTGCTCACCCGCGTAGACCGGGATAAAAAGGAACCTATGTGTTAATCCAGGGTATAATCTATCTACATAACAAATTTCATCCAAATCAGTTCAGCCGTTTGAGCGTGCAGAAGTAACAAATACATACACACACATAACTCACAAACTTTTGCCTTTATAATATTAGTGTGATAAATATATTAAATTATATGTATATACATGTTATTTAATTTTACATAATAACGAACATCTACGAGTATATGATAGGTCGGGGAAAAAGTTTTTTTCGTATTTTACAGGTTTAAAGTTATAGCGAAATGTCTTTGGCTGTACTGTTTGTATTTGGCTGGTTTATAAATCATTGAATGGATGACATTTTAAAAAGGAAAACTAAAAAGTAAAAACGATTTCCCACAATTTTTCAATTGTTTTTCCGTCTTTTAATTTTTAAATTTTATCACAAAAAAGGAAAAAATGCGACAAAAGCCAAAATACATAACGCAGTGTCTGTAGCACAAACTTAGTTCAAGCGTTTTGAGTCCGGGAGTTTTAATGTTAAAGATGAAGCTCGCTCTGGTCGCCTCTAGTCGCCCTGTTACGGATTTAATGTCGATGCCATTTTTGAAAAAGTGGAGTAAGATAGATGATACTAGTAATTACGACAAAGCTGAAGAGTTAGGGGTTGACCACAAAATAATTTTGATAATTTGGGAAATGACACATAATAACATGTATATTATAATCAAATGTAAATAAACTATGAAAATATGTCTTGAATTTGTATATGAAATACGAAAAAACTTTTTTACTCGATCTAATATAAGCATGATGCTGTTCGTTGGTAAGCACATCACTACAGAACGACTATACTGATTTGGCTAGTTTTCACTTTAAAATGTTCGTAATAGTCCGAAGAAGGTTTATAGGAAAAAAAAGGAAAATTTGCCCGGAAAATTCGAGAAAACTGAAAGTCTTTTTTCTATGGGAATTTGGTCAGGTCAGTGCCTGTCGGGTCAGCTAGTACAAAATAAAATCATTTTTAATTACCAGCTGAACGTCTGCTACATGCAACACGTGACAAAAAAATGCAATTGGAACATTTACTTTATTTCAAAGTAAATGTTCCAATTGCATTTTTTAGCCCACGTGATTCCCTTTGTGCTTCAATGTAACTCAATTTTACGCTACACCGATATTCGCAACTCATTTAAGTTTCAATCAATTTTATTGCATATAATTTTATTCGTTTAACAGTTAATTCTGTCGTGAAAATTACTCTTTGATTGTTAGTTATAAAATTAAAATATTTATTATCAAACTGAAAGTTTACTACAGGTCTCAGATATTAGTACATAAAAGGAACTAGCATTAATCAATGTATTTTCAAATCATCTAATTAATGTCCAATAATATTTCAGAAAGCTTTAGTACTAAATTGAAGTTCGTACTTAATTGGTACTTGCCAAGAGGTTTTAAACTTGCACCCTGTAGCTTAAGAAGCGGGTTTTAAAACTACAGGCCCTCACGACGGAAGAATAACGTCAAACCTTTAAGTATATACAGGGTTATTGATAAAAAACCAACAACCTCTTAAGGGGTCATTGTATTCATCATTATGAACAATTTTTACTACGGGACTAAACCTGAAATCGACAAAAAAAAAGCAGCTGCTCACTACATTTTGAAGAGTTTGATGTAGATAAATGTACTGTACAGCTGATTATTTTTTCGCGATTTCAGGTTCATAATGATGAGTACAATGACCCCTTAAGAGGTTGTTGGTGTTTTACCAATAACCTTGTATATGTCGCAGTAAGATGGTTGTGGTCCTGATATGGTTATATCCCTAGCGATATAGCTATCTACCGGGTCTAGTTATATGAAAGCGGTTCATAACTATCTTACTAGGAATATATAAATAGAAATACATACATACTAGGAATATATGATCTAGTAATATGTAAGTTAATGGCACTCCGACCGATTTGGTTAGGTTAGGTTAAAACTGTGACCAACTACGCGCGAGCCGAGCGAGCGAAGCGAACGGTGCCACGGCAGCGGGCGGCGAGTGATGCGTCAATATTGATCGCAGTAACAAAATTAGAGCACTCCGAAAATGTTCTTAAAGGTATATTACGGTATCTAACTTATATCCTTGGGAATATAACTACATCATGGCTACAACCACCTTACTGCGACATATACATAATTGTAAGTATGTAGTAAAAATATTATATAACGTGTGTTCCTCTTCCGTGCTCATTCTGCTCGCGTATGCAGGTTTGTGTTTATATAAATATGCAGTCAATACTCGTGACTCATCTGGGTGCATCCGAGTGTACTCGGCCGTACCACGGCTGATGCTTATGTCGGTATCCGTTTTCAGTAGCTCCTTCTTATACGGCTACCGTAATTTATGATACCTACATACAATACGAGGAATTAAATTAAATGGATGGGCTGATGAGTATGTCTCAAATGCAACTGACGAGTGAGTAGTCAAATGATTACTTTTTAAAACAAAAGTATGTTTATTAAATAAAATGCGTTATATTCTTAAAAGAGTTTTTTTTTAACGAATTGTAGGTAGATGTGCAAGGTACGATTCTGAACTACAAATATTTTTTATATATTTCCAGGTTCTTCAGTTCATATAATGAGAAACTGGATCAATCTAAAATTATAATAATAGTTCTGAATCGTACCTTGCAATTCTACCTATAATTCGTTAAAAAAGACATTTTAAGAATATAACGCCTTTTATTTAATAAACATATTTTTGTTATAAAAAGTTTTTTTTTTTTTTGTTTTTGATATTTATTTGACAGTATTTACATATTAAATAAACTAACAGATTTAAAATAATAATATGTACATGGTATATAAAAAAGGAGGGGAAAGGATCATAGGGCATCAAAAAATTCGTCCGCATCGCTGTCAACAGGATAAGTGCCCAAAAGGCTGGCAGCATTGCCACGTTGTATGGCATGCTAATTCTTTGGCCAAAAAATAGGCCAGCCCTCTGGTCACGTGAGGAGTCGACCAACCGTTTAGCGATATCTTGAAAAACCAAGTGTGCACTCGGACCCCATGGCCCTAGTGTTTCAACCCCAAACGGCTCGAAAATATAACTCCCAAAAATATTTGAATATTTTCGCCGTTTGAGGTTTTCCGCACCTGCAGCAGCCGCACCAGCACAGCCCACTGTACTAGGAAGGTGGGATGGCGCAAGGGTATCGACACATGTTGCATCCCATACCAAAGGCCGATCTAACTTCCAAGGCATTATGGTCATATAAAAAGTAATTATTTTACTACCCACACGTAAATGCACTCTTAATGAGAATCTTTATACCTACTAATAAAATAAAGCTGAAGAGTTTGTTTGCTTTTTTGTTTGAACGTGTTAATCTCCTGGAACTACCAGTCGGATTTTAGAAATTATTTTTGCATTTGATAGCCTAATTCTCGAAGAAGTTTAGGTTAGAACGCTTTTTAACATCACGCTACGGCCCTTAGAAGCCGAGCAAAAATAACAAAAAGCCAGAAAGAACGCTACTCTAAAACGAAATAAGAGTGCGGGCGGGCGATGCGACGCGGTGGGCAAAAATAATCAATTATAGAAAAATTCGATTTAACAACAAGTTTTTCTATAATTTTATTACTAAGCAAAACAATCGATTAATTATTAATCGATTTTTTGTGTAAAAAGTCACATGCCTTCACGGGGATCAAGGGAGTTTTATAAAAGTGTGGCTGTATTTTAGTAGGTATATTGTGTATGTTACGACTTCCACACGAACGAAGTCTTGGGCAGAAGCTAGTAATAATTGATAATTGCAGTTGAAATGATTATGAATTGTACGTTAAATTGTTATTTACTACTGTGAAAATCTAATCAAAGATTGAAGATTTTGCTTTAGGCCCGCTCTTAAAAATTCGAAGTGGGGCGACTAGGGCATGTGGGGCGTCATACGATAGAGCGCTGTTTGCACATTCTCAAACATTGTTTTCTTTAGGCCGCATAGTGATAGAAGTTAATTAGATTACATGAAAAATAAAACTAAGTCTTTAAATAGCACACTTTTCAGAAATCGTAACGGAACCCTCGGTGCACGAGTCTGACTCGCTCTTGACCGTTTTTTTTTTGTCGATGAGAATGCCTTCGGGCACACGGTTTGTCCTTTAAAAACTGTCACTGACTAACTAGCTTTTTCAAATGACTGACAAAAAAGCTGGCTGGCCTACGTTTCACTCTAGGCTATCAGCAACATCAGAATTAAGTGGTTACTTATTACTAGCTTTTATTTGATACCAATGTTGTCATAATTTATTTAAAAACAAAACCTTCCCCTCCTTTTTTGGACTTTATGTCACTCTTTGTCACTAAGACGACCCCATCATATGTTAAAAACCATCAAGCCGTTTAGGCTACGTGCCAAAGAAATAGTCATACAAGAAATATTCTGTGGCAGTCGGGTAAAAACACAGTGATCAGTGCTAGTTTCATCTCTGTACTAATTATAGACCTGAGATCTATCAAACTTACAGGTTGATAAAAAAATGTTTGTACATTTAAATTTTATAACTAACGATCAAAGAGGACTTTCCACGACAGAATTAACTATACGCAATGACATTGATTGAAACTTAATGAGTTGTGAATATCAGCGTTGCTGATCTTAGACACTCCGTCAATCTGCCTAGCCTTTTCCCAACTATGTTGGGGTTGGCTTCCAGTCTAACCGGATGCAGCTGAATACCAGTATTTTACATGGGGCGACTGCCGATTTGACCTCCACAACCCAGTTACCTACTGGGTAATACTTATAATACCCCTTGGTAAAACTGGTTGTCAGAATTTCAGGCTTCTGACGACCCGGAACGACTGTTCACGAATAACAGCCGGGACCTACGGCTTAGCGTGCTTTCTGAAGCACGGAGTCGGTATGTAAAGATGGTCACCCATTGACGGACAAACCCCGCAAGCGTAGCTTAACCTGATGGATCGACCCGTGCGGCTGTTATTACTTCGCCACGAGCTCCTCTCTATGAGATCTTAGAGACTACGTAGAGTTTATAATTTCACCAGCTCTCAATCCCTTTGAACAGAAATACAGCAATACTGCTTTGATGTAGAAATAGTTCATATTTACTGGAATACCCTTTTCACAGCGCATTCATGAACTTTCGTAAAATCGCTAATACATTCCATAAACTATAATGTATTATGAATCTTCAATCTTTACTTTGAGACTTTACTTCAATCTTTACTTTACTTTTTATACTTGAGAGATCGCCAGATGGCGCTGACAAGTAAACATTAGAAGTGATTGTGCTCGTAATTAAATAATTACTAAAAATAGTAAACCCAGTATTTAAACAGTGTAGTATACATAAAAGTGAAGCTGGATTTGGAAACTAACAGTGACAGTGTTATCATTCATCAAAAACATCGGGTTACTTTAGAAACATTGATTCTCAAATATGTAAACATTATCTAAAAAACTCAATAAACTCAGTGCTTTATGTTATACCACTGTAAACATCCAAATTTTAAGACAACAGTCTACAAAACAATCATAATTATTAACAATTTCTAGACAGTGTTGATAAATAAGTGATATAAACAAAAACTGTTACCGGCAAAAAATCGTTTTTTATTCAAATACTGCAGCTACGTGACTTGAAATTAAAACGCCAACGCCATC
This sequence comes from Cosmia pyralina, assembly GCA_946251885.1. Taxonomy (NCBI): domain Eukaryota; kingdom Metazoa; phylum Arthropoda; class Insecta; order Lepidoptera; family Noctuidae; genus Cosmia; species Cosmia pyralina. The sequence goes on from OX276344.1 coordinate 22,024,619, forward strand.
TAGCCAAAACCTCATAAACTAACCACTAATATTGTTGCCACAGTGTTAACGGACTAATTTAGATAACAAATCGGCAATCAATACTGTAAATAGCGACATCTATTACAAAGACAAGGACTTACGTAGTTAAACCGCCATTGGATCGCAAAATTGGATATAGATTCTGATTGTACAAGTGGCTTAGAGGTGTAACACCTTACATAGTTGTCTTCATACCGCTTGATTGCACGTTCAAATCCGACGATTGCAGGGAGACTTTTTGTGATAATTTAAATTTGTAATTTAAATTTATAAAATCATCATGGACTTCCTACTAGAAAATATAACATTCCGTCGCACACGTACTAAATCGGAACCCAATAATGACACCAGTGAAATTATTTCTCGAACATTGGATGAGACTACAAATAGTATGCCGGAAATGTCAGAAGACGAGGAGGATAAGCAGATTTACATTCTTAAAACTGAGATTGAGAACCTTAGGTCTCAATTAAAAAGTGCTCATGAAGAAGTAGAAATACTATCTTTGGAAAATAGCTCCCTGAAGCAAACAAACGCCGATCTAATAAAGAAAAATGAGATGTATAAAATAGTTACCAGTAGTCCTCTACAGAAGAAAATACAAACACCGAAGAGAAATAAAATTAGTTCTGCGGAAAAGAAGTCCAGTAAACCACAGAATTTAGAAATTCCTGATAGCTGCACATCCACTGCTGACTCTATTGAAAACTCGCAAAACAAAACATCATCAAACAGAAATATTAATAAAAATAACCCATCGTTACCGGTTGTAAAGAATAATTTATGTATTTTAAGTAGTGAAACGTCTAATAGATTATACACAATCAGTCAAAGAACTAATTTAAGTAATTTTAACATATGTCACTACCGCATGCCTAATTGTGGATTAAAGCAAGTACTAGACAATCTTGATAAGAAAATACAAAACTTCACTTACTCCGACTTCTGTGTTATTTATGTTGGGGAAGAAGATTTCAAAAGGACGCATAATTATATAGAATTAGTTACTTTCATTCGTGAAAAATTACAAACCTTAACCCACACGAACTTTATAATATGTCTGCCGACTTTTAAATATATGGTTAACAAAAATTTAATGTTCAATAGTAGAATCGACACCTTTAATAATTTAATCTACATGGATGTTGGAACATATAAATATGCGTATATTTTGGATTCCAATTTAAATCTTCCGTACACCTATGAAACTTATAACCAAAGGTATGGAAGCTTAAATAATAAAGGCTTGAATATTATAGTAAACGATTTAGAAGACCTAATCCTAGATTTAAACACAATTAATGTAGACGATGCACGTAAAGAACTAACTGAATCTGATAATACATTGAATTTAATGGTAAAGGATAAATGCAATGATAACAATTTTTTTCGTATATGACAGAATACATGTACTTCATCAAAATATTAATGGTTTACTACACAAAGCTGATGAATTAACCGTAAATTTAAATAATATTAACAATAACATAATTGATGTGGTGTGTGTTACCGAGCATACTATGATAACAGACGATACTAAATTTCTCCAAATTCCCTTTTATACTATGGCGGCAAATTTCTCAAGAGCAAATAGAAATGGTGGTTCATGTATCCTAGTACGAAAAAACCATAAATTTAAGATTTTACACGAAGCAAAGCTTGTAAGCGTATCCAACCTCATTGAGTGTTCGGCTATTGAATTGTTAGAACATAAGTTAATTATCATATGTATTTATAGGCCTCCAAAAACTAAAAGGGATTGTATAGAAATATTTTTTGACCGTCTAACGGCTATGCTTGCAAAATTATGTACTAAATGTAAGAAAATTGTTATTTGTGGTGATTATAATATTGATCGACTAAAAGATACTCCTGTTTCGAGAGAGTTTGAAGACTTATTACGGAGCTTTAACTTAAAACTTGCAATCAATGAACCAACTCGTCTGCAAAGCAAAACGTGCATTGATAACATTGCTCATAATATAAGAGGCTGTAAACAAAGTGTCTTAGAACTAGCACTGTCTGATCATACAGCACAAATACTTTCATGTCCTGTTAGGAAAACGTACTCAATAAGCCACTGGTACAAATTTAGAAGAGACTATAGCAACGAAAACGTTGAAAAGTTTATTAAATGTTTAAAAGCCCTGACTTTTAGTGATTGCTATGGAAAAAGTGATCCAAATGCTGCTTTTGAAGAATTCCATAAACTATTTAAACTTTTTTATGACCTCTGCTTTCCAAACATAAAAATTAAGGTTCCAATCATACGAAATACTAAATGGCTCAGTAAAGGATTAAAGCTATGTTCCCTCCGTAAAAGAATGCTACTTAAAACATATCGAGAATCAGGTAATAATAGAGATAAAAGTGATTTTAAGAAATATGCAAAAAGGTATAAAAAAATTATAAAACTCACGCAAAGGTCGCAAAACAACTATCATATACAAACAGCCACAAATAAATCTAAAGCAGTGTGGCAAATAATCAATAAATACAAAAACAACAACCCCCCTGAAAAAATTAATAGAATAAAATATAATAACCAACTTATAACTGCTCCTGATGCTATAGCACAAACATTCAACAACTTTTTTATTGATGACACTTCAAAACTAACAAATAATACAATAAACTACGCTAATATTCTAACCTATAACAAATCAAACTCCTGTTTCTTAGCACCAGTTACCCCTAACGATGTTGTCAAAATAATCATGACATTAAAAAACACAAACAGTACAGGTTGTGATGGAATTTCCACTAAAATAATAAAACGTGTAGTGTACGAAATTGCTCCAATCATCACCTACATAATAAATCAGTGTCTTGAAGATGGAATTTTCCCGACATATTTGAAAACTACTGTAGTTACACCAATATTCAAAAAAGAAAACACGGAAGATATACGATGTTATAGACCAATCGCTCTCATTCCAATAATGGCTAAAATATTTGAAAGAGTACTATATAATAATCTTAGTGAATATTTCGAAAAAAATAAAATAATAATAGATAATCAAGTTGGATTCAGAAAAGGGAAATCAGTTAACACAGCAATGCATCAGTTTTTACAAAAAGTTATAACGGAACTAGATAAAAAAAATCAGGTCACAGCCCTATACATGGACATGTCAAAAGCTTTTGATTATGTTGACCATGGACTACTACTACATAAACTAGAAATATACGGAGTTCGAGGTAAAGCACTAGAAATAATCAAATCCTATCTCAGTAATAGAATACAGTTCACTGAAATAACACAATTATGTCCATTCACAAAAACAGAAATTAAATATACATCGAGCCCAAGAACTATAAAATATGGTGTACCTCAAGGGTCGATACTAGGACCACTACTATTTCTCATTTATATAAATGATTTACCTAACGCTATTCAGCACCCTATGGTTTTATTTGCAGATGACAGTACGGCTCTTTTCACAAATAACAAAAATAAAAATCATGAACTCGAAATAAACGATTCCCTATCTAAATTAATAAATTGGCTTACAATAAATAATCTTAAAATAAATCTTACAAAAACCCATTACATGAATTTTAAGAATAAAAACGCAAAATCAACTCCACTATCTATCGAGTACAATAATGCAACTGTGTCTGAGGTTACTAGTACAAAATTTCTAGGTATCTATATAGATTCTAATATGACATGGAAGACACATGTAAATAGTGTATGTAACAAATTAAATCAATTCTCTTATGCCCTCTACATGCTCAAAAAAGTATCTAACCAAACCACACTGCTTAGTGCTTATCATGCCTATGTGGGATCCACTCTATCTTATGGGATACTATATTGGGGATACTCAACTGATAAGGAAATTGCGTTCAAGGCACAAAAAAAGTGTATTAGATCAATATGTGGGATACACCAAACAAATTCATGTAAACCTCATTTTGTAAATCTCAAGATATTAACCCTCCCTGCTCTGTATATCTACGCGGCCTCAATTTTAGTTAAATCAAACATCAGTAGCTATGACACATTAACAAGCAGTAGACTCAAAAATACATTACGCAATAAAACATCCCACACTGCAGTATATAGCAATAGCATTTTTTGTATGGGCATAAAGATATATAATAAGTTACCTATAGACATTAAGAACCTACATTCAATTGGTATTTTTAAAAGGAAACTAAAAGACTTCCTGATTAAAAAGGCATATTACTCTGTAAAAGAATTCCTTGAAGAAATTAATTATTAAATATTAAAAGATTGTCGAATAATGTAATGTAAATTGTAAGAATAGTCTATTAAAATAAAAATAAAAAATTTTGAATAATGATAACTAATATAATATAATGTAAATTGTATAACTATAATACTGAGTATCTACGTATACCTATGTTTTTAAATATTTATAACAATTTAAATTGCAATGCCTTAACAGGCAACTAAGTTCTAAGAACCTACTATTGTTAACATCTTCAAAGTTATACACTTAGTTCGCAATAAAGAATTTGAATTTGAATTTGAATTTGAATTTGAACTTTATCTAGGAAGTTTCAATAAAAAATTCTACAAAATATTCAAACACACGAGCAATATTTTTCTTTTTCATTACGATTTTCGTATGAAACTTTAATAGTATTTATTTTCTGCAAACTCGTTGAATGTAATAAATGAGGTTTTCAATAGTTATTTGTGAAACAAAAACAACCGCTGCAAAGGGTGTGTAATATTGAACGTCGTAGTCCAGCAAATTTCAGTCAGTTCCGATATATTACATTTTTATGCGTGTTCGAACATAGAAATGAATTATTCGAGTGCTGTCCGTATTGCGTCGTAGTTTTGAAGCTTTCAGCTTTTAAATTGCTTTTATGGTACATTCTGTCATTTCATCGAAAATAATTTTGCAAAACGATTGGCAAAAACACGATTTGTCATTTCATCAGTATACAGCAACAAGTTTGGCAAATAAATCATTTAACAAACTAATTACCTGATAAACTTTTTTGAAAAAGTATTATGTGAGAAACAATTTATTTGACAAACAATTCATTTTTCAATCATGATATATGATATATGAGATATATGATAAGGGAACACTCAAATACTCCGAAATATTCAAGGGCACCCCAAGGTTCGGTTTGGTTAGGTAGGTTCCTTTAAACCATGGAGACAGAAATAGGAGCCCCGCGCGGAGCTCCGTCGACCTGCTGACGAAAACCCTAACCCTAGACGGTTCATCACCAAAAACACACTAATAAATACCTTGACTTTCACTTGACTTTATAATATTACTAGGATAGTAGGATAACACAGCAGGCGTTGTTTGTCAGCGAATGAACACTGCAAATATCCAACGTAAATCATCAATCAGCAGAAGCTCTTATGAAAATGCACAATTTCATGAAAATTCTTAATCGTTCCCATCTGTTATACTGAGTTTAATATGCGACAGCAGTTGACGCGTACTCTTCAAGTTAAAACAACAGAAACCACTTAACGTAGAGCTATTCAATTAATATAATTAAAACGGTGGAAGCCTTTTGAGACATTATAGTCTGAATTGGAAATGAGACAATCACACGCCTCCTCTTGTACACAAATTCGAAGTATCCTCATTGAAATTCTGATAAGACGGAAGACTTTCTAAGGATTAAGTAGCTAAGTACCTACCTACTTGTGGATTTAAAGCTGGTGTTGCAACCTAGGGGCTCATACTTAAAACATTTTATTTATGAATCTATACGTAAGTACAGACAGCCTCATAAGAATTCTACTTACCACTAATTATATCTAAAATTTGTGCACCATAATATTGTATCAATGTGGAGTTAGAATTAAGTACCCAATGTGTAATTATGTTTTGTGGCTACACATTATGAAACAAAAAGTGTAGACAGTTATGTTATTCTGCCGTCCACAAGCTATAATGCCGTTATCCAACAAAATCACATTTCGAGTTATGAACAAAAAAGCGCGGAAAAATAAGAAATGGATGCCGTTTCCTAATTATAACTCATAGGCAAGAGTTACCGGTGTCAAAAAATAGATCTAGTTTTGCACGTTCTAATAGTCATACTTTTCACTTCTTAACAATGGCTTAATCTTAACAAAAATAGGTTTTTTGCGTTTTAGTTTAGTGTTTTTACGATTTACAGCATAAGCAACCACGACTATAATGCCGCTAAGCACACCTTAACGGCATTTTAGTGTTTGATTTTCATGTAATTTTATTGACAATTAAAAGGCTTAAAAAAATCTCTATAATACTAAACTATAATGCCGCAAAATACTTTAACGTTGTTATAGCTAAGCATTACGACTCCGAGAACAAACACTATGCTAAACATTAATGCAGCTATAGCTACTTAGTCACTCTTAAGACTAGTTTACCATAAGGATATTTTTCCAGCATTTTTTTTTAGGTCGACTACATTGCTAAAATGCCGCTAAGTATAAAACGTTAAAATGTAACGGCGTTTAGCTTTGAAACTGGTATATCTGTTCTATGTTAAAGGATTTGGTTTCCGCACTTAGTCCTTCATGTGGACCATTGTGCGTGGGCCATGGCGGCCGTCGGGGATTTATTCCAACCAGCCCACCTCCCTCCAGAATCTAATCAAATCTCCGGGTTTGTTAAGAACGTCTGTGAAAGTTCGGGATATTCCGAGAGTTTCTGTTCTAATCTGGGTGACGCCTGTGCATTCAAAAAGCACATGCGCAACGGTTTCCTCAGCCTCCATGCAGGCCCTGCACAGAGGACTGTCCGTTATTCCTATTGTGTGGAAGTGTTTGTTTAATGAGCAGTGTCCAGTGATGGTCCCCGTCACCATGCGCAGCCCGTTCCTGTCCAGACGTAATAATCGCCTGGTAAGCGTACCATCCAGGGCGGGATGGCCTCCCTGGACTGCCTGCAACCTGATGTCGAGGACCACCAACTCTCCGCTTGTGTATGGGTGAACTCCTGTAGCCACCTGCGTAACTGGTTGAAGGGAATGGGTACGATTGGTTCAGATCCACAGACAGACGTGCTGGATGCTCTCATAGCAAGTTCATTTGCTGCGTCGTTACCAAGCGATCCGCTATGTCCTTTTATCCATTGCAGTGTCACTGTGTTGCGGTTAGTTACCGCTACTCGTTCGAGTGCATCGTGACATTCTAGTATTAATCTCGAGGTAAAGTATTTTTTCTGTAGGGATTGAAGCACTGAGGCACTGTCTGAGAGTATTCGTATATAGGTATCCGTAACTCTCCTGGCTTCTATGGCATAACACGCTTGTATGATGCCCACACACTCCGCCTGGTAGACAGTGTTGAATACTCCAAGCGGACTGGATATGTTAATGTTAAGGTCGTATGAGAAGACTCCGACCCCGGTTCCAGAGTCGGTCTTTGATCCATCGGTGTATACTCTCAACTCTTGCGGGCCTGAGTAATCACACCGTTCTTCCGTGAGTATTATGTTATAATGCTTCTGAAAGCAGTGTTGTTTCGGGGCTTTATCGCATGGTGATGCCATCATTGGCTGTCGCCTGATCGCATCCTCTTGTATGCGTATGTGCTTAACTCTAGAGTCCTTGCTCAGTGTTCCCGCTAAACTGAGTCTAAAGGCGGCTAGGGCCGCCTCTTCACGCACAATGAGGTGTAGTGGCGGCAGTCCAAGCATTGCCTGTAGAGCAGCAGTGGGTGTAGTTCTCATGCAGCCAGTTATTGCTACACAAGCGAACCGTTGCATTTTCTCAAGATCCTTTCGGGCTGTACTCAGGTCTGTCCTGGGCCACCAGACCAGTGATCTGTATGTGATAATTGGCCGGATTACTATGGTGTATAGCCAGTAGGTGACCTTGGGGCTAATCCCCCAATTCCTGCCGAGCAGTCGCTTGCACTGCCACAGGGATATACTGGCTTTTGTGATGATGTAGTTGGTATGTTTCGTCCAATTCAGCTGTTTGTCCAAAAAGATGCCCAGGTATTTGGTTTCAGTTGATAGGCTTAGGGTAGGTCCAAAGAAACGCGGTAGTTGTAATGTAGTCAGCTTCCTCTTTTTTGTAAAGAGAATCAGCTCGGTTTTTGTAGGGTTCACCGATAGTTGGTGTTTGTTGCACCAGTCTTCTACTATTTTCAAAGCTTGGCGCATGAGATTATATAGGGTATTTTCATGGGTACCATTTATTACTATGGTTATGTCGTCAGCATAGCCCACAGTAAAGTATCCTTTGTCATTGAGGGTTTTGATGAGGCTGTCTACGACCAGGTTCCATAGTAGCGGAGAGAGGACGCCACCTTGCGGGCAGCCCTTTGCCACGATGGCCCTTGTAGTATCGTTCACCGTCACTTGCACAGCTCTCATTTTGAGCATGTTGGTGATCCAGCCTCTCAGTGTTGAATCTATCCCATGTCTGTCGAGTGCCATTTTGATGCTGTTGAACATGGTTTTGTCAAAGGCGCCTTCTATATCAATGAAGGCGGCCAGTGATGAGCACTTGTGGTCCACCGCGCATTCAATTTTGGAAACTACACTGTGTAGTGCAGATTCCGTTGATCTGCCAGTGGAGTATTCCTACGGTTTCGAGAAAGTAGCAACGCCGGCGTATCTTTAACAGCACAAAGAAAATTTAATGAGTTTCTGCGTTTATTCCGCAAGGTACTGCTTTCTTGAATAAAAGGAACAGTGACAAGAACGTCAGAAGTAAAGCTTTTCGTGACCACAGGTGGTGTAATGTGTTGTAAACCCTTTTTCTTAGATCTTCTGTTTGCTTGTAACACTTGGGACTTCTGGCTACTCGGTTTAACTGATTGAAAATCGACACTTGAATCACTACTTGGATCAGATGGGCAATAATCTTTATCACGCACAGAGTCGTCGGAATCAAAATCACATTGCAAGTTTAACTGCGAAATTGTAGATGTATTTTCCGTTGTAATACTAATATCATTCGGTTCAGTTACAACATTAAATGAGAGATCTTGTAACGGCATCACTACGTTGCAGGTTAAATCAATTTGATCTGACGGCATCACTTCGTTACAGGTTAAATCGATTTGAACTTGATCTGGACTTGGTAAAGCATCATGGCTCTGAGCAGGAGAAGAAGTAGTTTTAAAATCTTTACTCAAATTATTTAGGATCGATGAATGCACGTGTGAATTATAAGTAATTTGCGTATCACAAAACTTTAAAAAAATATTTAATGTCATCGAATAGGGCCTGTTATAGTAATTCGCATCAAAACGCTCTAGTTCGGGATTAGGACTTTTATTTCTTCTGCTAAAAGTCTCAAAGTCAACTTGCTCAATTTTGGTGTTTGTACTATGTTTCTTCTTAATCATGTTTAAAATGTTTTTGGATCTTTGTGAATTAGCGGCGCGCCTGTAACAAGTTAAATAAAGTATCTTATACAATCTCTACAGTCTATCTTCAATAAATAGTACCTACCTATAAAACAAAAAGAAAGTCCGCGGTATCACGAGCCTATCTCCTCAGGTTAACTCAATGTAACAATTTTTATCTTTTAATTTTAATAAAAAAATATTGGTTGTTTGCGAAGCTATTTTGACTAATATGTATAGCATTGATCCTTATACAGTAAAATATGTTAGTTACCTTCGGCATTTAATGTAGATTAATATTGTAACATACTTCATATCATTTAAATGAAAACTTTAGAAATAATTATAACATTTAAAATGATGCGAAACCAAAAAAAAATAGTTGTTCGCGTGACGAGACCAAAACCTTTTGGACCGACAGAATTACTTAATCTCCATCCCATATGTATTGTTTACTAAACAGGCAAAAATAATTAGAGTAAATTAATAATGTTTTTACCTGGAGTTGTTGTTAGCCATCGTAACAATTGGAGGGAACGCGCGGAGCGTGACACGTCCTTCCCCTTCCAACTTTTGTGACGCACTGCTTCATCAATCAAAGGACGCGGGGGGGCCGCAGGGCAAGTGATCGAAGGTAGATAAACCGCGTTTTAGTGTAGTAATGTGGGATAACTGCATTTTTGTGATTTACGTCGTAGGCAAAATATTTATATTTCAAATTGAAAATGCCGTTATTAGGGTATTTACAACAAAATCTCTTAATAAAAACACATCTGAGTACTACACATAAATGCCGTTAAGTGACATTAACGACATTTTTGTCTAGTACTTACATTTAACGGCTTTTTAGCATTGTATTTAGAATACTGTAATTTGAAACAAAGCAGAACTACAAAACCGTTAAAGTACCTTAACCTCATAATAGAGTAGGAAATTCTGTTAACGGCATTTTAGTTATGCAACTGATGGACAAAATTCTAGTTAAAATGTAAGTTAGAAGCCTTTAGTCACATTTTAGTTTAGTAATGTTGCTTACCTGCGTTTTAGCGTAGTAAACATATCAAACAAGGCAACTTAACGGCGTTTTTATTTTTTTTATTTCTGGATCCTTAAATAGTAGAAAAATACTGCTTAAACAGAAAGATAGAGATTTTTTTTCTGATTATGGTGGCATCGAAAAACGAAAATCGACCAGATGCGAGATAACGGCATTATAGCTTACGGACGGCAGTATTAAGGAGGATACGCTAAGGTTAAATTAAAATTTTCTTACGTTTTTTTGCAATTTGCAGGTCAGTGTCAGGTCAGATCTAGCAATTTCATGAAATCATGAGGTTTGAGGTCAATTCTAACTTATGGAGTTGTATTGCTGATTCTAATGATTATAATTCTGTAAAGCCATATTACCTACGTCCGCGTCTCATATTTTAATCAACATACAACCTGACACTGACATGTAAATTGCAAAAAACGTAAGAAAATTTGATTTTCGCGGGCTACCACAGCGCATCGCCCTTAAACAGGGTAAGTCCGGTAATGACTGGTTATTAACCTTCAAATAGCATATAGAAGACCTTATGGCCGTTTAAAAAAAAATATCCTAAGTAGTACCTAAGATACGATTTTTTAGAAAAAAAATACTGTGCTATTTCTAGCCACACAATTTATTGCTTTTCTGTCGGCACAGTCAACGTAAAATATTATAACAACAAATACCTGATGGAATTCATTAATTTGTCGTCGTGGTGAAGAAGAATGTAAAAATAAGGTAAAAAGAGGTTTTTTTAATCCTAAGTAGGTACAACTTGGGGTAATTTTTTTGTATTTTTTTTTGAGCGGCCGTAAGGTGTAATATGCAATATACTTTTTTGACTACAACACAAAACAACCAACCTAGTTAGCTTACATAATCCCATCCTCTTCCTAACCCACTTTCAAACAAGAAACAACAATCAGCATTTAAATAAAAAGCCTTCACTTATTCAGGCCCCACTTTTTCCGAGTTCTCACTCCACTTTCTGTTTTTCTCTTATTTTCTATACAAATAAAACGGGGAGTGCTGTGAAGAGCGATGCTTCGTTCGCCGCATCTAGAATATTCTATTGAGCTCGCCGTGTAATGAGTCGCCGTGCACGAATTAAGTATCACGAGGATGCTTCTACCATTTTATAAGTGAAGTTGAAAACTGAAAATACATATTTATTTTAATATTTTTGTGGAGAAGCGTATGACGTAAATAGTAATAGTTCATTAGCGAAATGAGAGTTGTAAATGGATGGTGAGGGAAAATATTACTAGAATTAAACAGGTTTGCCAGTAATGTACGCTCATAAGAATATTAAAGTATTTCATTAGAGTAGGTGTTAATCCAATTCTTAATATCAAGGAATAATCAAACTTAGAGTCTACACGTACCTACCTACTTGTTGTTAGTTAGACTATGAGGTCACAAACTCAATTGAACTTCAATTACTTACCGCGTAGCCGATGGTTAAATAATTCGTTAGTTAAATAAAACAAGTTTTACCAGAATTTTAAAAAATATCACAAAGAACAATCACTTTGTGCAGTGGGAATCGATCAAATTAGCAGCAAAATCATTAAGAGATACGCAAATTACCTCTCTGCTCCCATAACACATATCTGCAATTTATCTATCTCAACGGGGGTTTTCCCCCAAGCTTTTAAAATAGCTGTTATTAAACCCATCCATAAGGCTGGAAAAAAAGACTGTGTCAATAACTACCGGCCCATCTCCATCCTACCTGCTCTGTCCAAGATATTGGAACGCCTTATAAATCAACGTTTAGTTAAGTTCTTGGAAGCAAATAATCTCTTTTCGTCTTCACAATTTGGCTTTAGAACTGGCAAAAGTACCAATGATGCAGTTCACGAGTTGCTAAACTCTATTGTGGTCAGCATGGATGACAGAAGGAGATGCCTTACGGTGTTCCTCGACCTTGCAAAAGCGTTTGACACAGTCTCTATTCCACACCTTCTAAATAACCTTGAACGGCTCGGTATCAGAGGAATCTCCCTGAAACTGATGGAGGACTATCTTACTGGTAGGAAACAACGTGTAAGAATAAATGACTCGCTCAGTGACGAGCTCACAGTGAATTTCGGTGTACCACAGGGTAGTATAATTGGCCCAACACTATTCCTGGTGTACATTAATGACCTCTGCCAACTTTCTCTTCTTAAGGGAAAGATCATTACCTTTGCCGATGACACTGCACTGTTCTTTAGTGGTGATAGATGGGAGGAGGTTTTCGATGTTGCACAACTGGGTCTCAATCGTGTTAGTAACTGGCTTCAAGACAATGTTTTGACTCTTAACGTCTCTAAAACAAAGTACATAGCATTTGCTCAAAGATCTAACTTGCTCCCACCCTCAACTCTCACGATTATTGCTCACACATGTGGCATTGAAAATGCCCAGTGCTCTTGTTCTTCCCTTGAAATGACTGACAACATTAAATACCTTGGAGTCACTATTGACAAATGTCTCACCTTTAAACCACACATAGAAACCCTCGTGACCAGGTTACGAAAAGTTATATACGTTTTCAAAACCCTACGACACTTGGCTGACCGAAACACTATTAAGATGGTCTACTATGCATTATGTCAATCACTTATTGACTACTGCATCACATCATGGGGAGGTGCCGCTAAAACACACCTCATCGAAGTTGAAAGGGCACAGCGTGCCATACTCAAGGTTGGAGCCGGTCTCCCCTTTCGTTTTCCAACTACTGACCTATACAAAGAATGGGACACTCTCACTGTCAGGCAAACGTTCATACTGCGTACATTACTTAAAAAACATTCGGAATTGCAGTTTGACGTTAAGCTACTCAAAGACAACCGACGAAAGGGTAGGGTATGTCCCACGGTTCAATTCAAATCTACACTCCCTAAAAGGTTCTATTGCTTCCTTGGGCATTATCTTTACAATAAGTTGAATAAATTCCTAAATCTATATCCAAAAACTCGATCAAGCTGTATGAAAGAATTAACAAAATACTTAAAAGCTCTAGATTATGATAAAACTGAGAATATTTTGACTGTTCTGAAATGAAACTAATTTTGACCAACCCCACACTGTTATCTGTTCCTCACTTCCTTGAAAAACAACTCTCGCTGCACTCACTCCACAAAAGTCACCTTCACTCACACACTTCTCATCTGAATTATTTACATACATCCTTATTAGTCTTACACTCCACAACAATAAACACTCACTCACACATCGTCTCTCATCATGACTCAATAACTTCTGCATAATTATAATTAGGTTTTTCTTATTGTTATTACTTCTTATTTTATTTCTTTAACACAGATAAAGTAACAAGTATACTGTTTGACTCTTGTTTAGCTTTTATTTTTTATTTTTTTTTTTGTTATGCATATTGTTAAACTTCGTCTCTTGCACGGTATCTCTGTGAAAGCTAATTCTAGCAGTGTAAGGGGGCCTGGTGACCTGTAACACAGGTTTTTCCCAAAAACCTATATCAGGCACCAGTCTCTCACAAAGGTGGAATACAGCTGAAACATTTTTTTTTGTACACACTAACTTTAAGTCTGCTTTGTGAAGAGAGAATAAATGATATATACTATACTACTACTATACTTTAAAATAATAAGCATCGAAATTCAAAGCATATTTAAGAAACAAAATATTCTCATACTTAATTGAAAATGCTGTTCGTTGTTGATCTCAAATCGAAAAACTTTTCACGAAACCAAAATTGAATTCAATTTGAAAACACTTGGCGTTAATCGTAAGCGCTGCAAAACTATGTTTTATTAAAAAAAAAAAAACTAAAACTTTAATGGAACGACTAGACACTATAAATAAGTTTGATGTTATTTTCCAAGAATAGGGGAAAGCTTTATTTTTGTCAGCCATATTGGAAGTTTAGGTGGCGTTATAAATTTTAATGTGCATTGCTTAGCACATAAATTGTAGACGACTGAGATTCTGTCTGGATTGGGTAGTATGTCGTATTGGATAGTAAATAAAATACACAGAAATATCGCTGTTTAATCTCACGGTTTTAACGACTTGACAAAACATGGAGATTTCTTAATTATGGGTAAGTTTAATGTGGCTGTATTATATAAATAATATAATGTATACATAAACCTACCGGAATAAATTCTCTAAATGATAGTGAAAACCGTATCAAACCCCATTGCGTAGTTTATAAGAACAACGTGGTCAAACAGCCAGACACAAACTGCGACTGTAATTTATTATATGTATAGATTTATAATATGATGTATAATAGGTACCTATACATATTATAAATTACAGTTGCATTACCTATTGTGTATATGAACACAGGTCGTTATGCCAGCTACAGATTAAATTAATTAATGCTCTTATTATATTTTTCTGCGAAATCATAAAAGGTGAGTTTCACAAGAGTTACGGATTTATTTCATCGCACTTCATATTTCCGGTTACACTTACTCTGATTTTGAGAATTAAAAATGTACAGGTATTATGAATTACTGAAGTCAATTAGTGAATTGTAATTAGTGTATTTGATTTCAGCAAGGAACAATAAACCGTATAGCTCATATAATATGTAGTTTATTGTTCCGTGCAGGGCTGATACGTGTATGTAATGCTATCCTTATCACCGTAGAAACCTTCGTTTCTTCGTGACAAAATTACAGATTTCTTCGGCACGATGTCAAAGCTGAACAAAAAAAAAAAACCGGCCAAAAGCGAAGGGTTCCGTACCACCGTACAATATTTAACACTACAAAGGTATTAAAAAAAAATACTTCAGTTAAAAACACGTTTCTTGTATTGGGACCCCCTTTAATTTTTTAATTTATTTTATTTTTATTATTTGTTGTTTTAGCGGCAATAGAAATACACAATCAGTGAAAATGCCAACTGTCTACTTATTACGGTTCATGAGATACAGCCCGGTGGCAGACAGACGGAAGGCTGCTGAACGAAACGCTCACTTTGTACATTTTGATAGAAAGATAAAATATGGCTATTCTTCGTAGAGAGGAGATATTATTAGTTGTGCAAGGTTTGGACGCTAGTGCTTGGTAAGATTAGTGTTTGTCATAGCCTCCACGATATAGGAGAAATTCTAGTGCCTCTGTGTTTTGCCATAAAAGGCTTTATTCGTTAGTGTATCCAGTGCTTTCTAGTGTAAACGTCTTCCTACCCTTATCCCATGTTACTTGGGGTCGGCGCAACACGTTTTCTTCTTCCATTCTCCCCTGTCAAACGTCACGCTATCATTCAATCCCTTCTCTTTCATATCATTTCTCACACAAACCATCCATCTTTTCTTTGGACTTCCTCCCCCTCTCCATCCATCAACATGTTTATTCATCACTCTTTTAGTCACATGCATTTCGTCCCTCCTCATCACATGCCCATACCAATACAAACGATTTCCTTTCAATTTTTCTGTCACTGGCACAACTTTCAAACTTCCTCTTATATACTCATTTCTCACTTTATCCATTCTCGTCACTCCACACATCCATCTCAATATTCTCATCTCCGCTGCATGCAATCTGTTTTCATCCGTTTTCTTCACTGCCCAGTATTTCGACCCCATAAAGTACGACAGGGCTTATCACGTATCCAGAGGTAATGGATGGGTGTTGTTCCATGCAGAATTCCTGCCAGAGCTAAGTGCTTGTTGAATATTGTACACGTGGGAGTGAGCACTTACGACTGCAAACTACGACGTATCACTTCTATGGAGATTGTAATTTGTCTTCTGAATCTCAAAATATTGTAGTTTCTGTGTATTTGTGTGCTGAATATTTCCAAACACATAAAAATAAAAGTTGTTGCATATTGAGAACGTTTTATTCAGTTTTAGTTTTTAAAGAGTGTGTCTGATAAATAAAAACTGATATAATATTTGACTACTCGTTGGTCTAAATGGTCCCAAGCACTAGACCACTAGAACCTGCTTATGCTCGTAGGTTCGATTCCCAGGCCGGGAAATGTGCTAGTGGGTATTTCCATATTTATTTACTTAGTAGCATGCCCGGTTGATGGCAATAGGCTCGCCCCCTATTACATGGGACTTAACTGACTGACTAACTGAATGGTGAAAATTGTGGGTGTACTATAGGTACACTTCTGCCTAACTCTTCGGAAATTACTGGCGTGATGTTTTGTTAATTTATGTGACATAATATGGATACTTTTTTTGGTTTTATTGACAAAAAATTAAAGCATGTATATTTTTGCTACTATGAGAAAGAACAATGGTAATTGCTCTTCTAATTTTCGGCAGGTGAATTTATTTCCATTTCGCAGAAAGGCTAAGTGAACCAATTGCTTTAATAATCTTAAAAGAGCAATTACTTTATCGCCGTAATGTAATGCGTCTATCAATCATGTTGCTACTTGAACATCAACAATTAATTATGTAATTAATTAATTTACCTAATCCATCAATTCCGAGTAGATAACTGTTTCATCCATTTATTACAAATGTTGCTTATTATTATATTTAGCAACAATAGGTATATCATCCTCGTGGCAAAGTAATAACAACCATAGGGGCCAATCGCAGGTTAAGCTACGCTTGCCGTGGTCGGGTCGTGGATGGGTAACTACCCATTACATATCGAGAGCCCTCCTTGCCTCAGAAAGCACGTTAAGCCATTGGTCCCGGCGGTCAGTCGTAGATCTTTGACACTCGTTACGGTTAATCAGAAGCCCAAAAGTCTGATAACCAGTCTTACCAAGGGTAAGAACAGATCTTACCCAGTAAGTGGGTTGTGGAGGTCAGATTGGCAGACGCTCCATTTATAATACTGGTATTCAGCTGCATCTGGTTAGACTCGAAGCCGAACCCAACATAGTATTTTATTCATAGATTACTTTTTTTTGTGTGCCAATATTATTTTATTGGTATTTGTTAGTTTTACTTGATTTTAACCGAAGAAAAAAAAGGAGGAGGTTCTCAATTCGACTCGTATATATTTTTTTTTTATGTATGACCTCGCCTAACTTTTTTTACAGAGTCGTCAGATTTGTAAAAATTTGGTTTCGTTCGAGAGGGTATACCTCAATCAATCTGCCTAGCCTTTTCCCAACTATGTTGGGGTCGGCTTCCAGTCTAACCGGATGCAGCTGAATACCAGTATTTTACATGGAGCGACTGCCTCTCTGACCTCCACAACCCGGTAACTGGGTAATACGATACCCCTTGGTAAGCCTGGTGGTCAGACTTTCGGGCTTCTGACGACCCGTAACGACTGTCAAAGATCCACGAATGATAGCCGGGACCAACGGCTTAACGTGCTTTCCGAGGCACGGAGGAGTACCGGTATGTAAAGATGGTCACTCATCCACGGACCAACCACGGCAAGCGTAGCTTAACCTGATAGATCGACCCGTGCGGCTGTTATTACTTAGCCACGAGCTCCTCCTCCGAGTATACCTCAATGTTGGTCCCATATAAAATTTATTAACTTTACTTATACTCCTTTTACAACAAGATTAGATATTTAAACAAACCATATTTACAGTCCGTTCATCCGATTTTTACTTCTATTCCATAGGCTTAAGGATGGCAATATAGGCAAAAAAACTGGTTACAATACCAACTTTTTACTGCAGCTGCCGTTTGTCATACCACCAACTCAATAGAAGTCAAAATCAGTCGAACGGACTGCAAAAAAGGTGTGTTTATTTTATATGTCTAATCTTTAGTCTCTCTCTAGTCTGTCTGTGTGTGTCTGTCTTTAGTTTTTGAGTTAGCTTCAATAATATGAAAATATTTTTGATACGAGTAGATAGCTTAATTTATTCTAAAAATATTTTTGATAGATAGTTTTATTTATTTTTAAACAATTTTAATTTGATTTGGCGCTTTTATTTTGGTTCCAGCGTATTGTTGCTCTCTTTTTTCGCATGTGCAAGTAATTGACTCTGTCACTTTCTTATTCCTGCCCAGTTTGCTTTTACATATCACCTTAATTACTAAACGTGCTAACAGAAGTCATTACCCGATGAATGCCAGCGGTCATAATCACTGGTGTACGAAACCACGTTGATTACAGTCATTTATCTGTCCTGACCGCCAGCTGACGACGACGTTTACCTATAATTAGGCGATTAACATCATCTGGTACTACCAGGTATGATATACATATGAATATGTGTAGGTATAATGTTAATGTTAAAAAACATTAGAAAATCACATTCAAAGCACTACCGATATTTATTAAAAAAAATTTTTTTTCATGATATAATTTTTTCGGCTAATCAAAAAACCAAGAATACATACAGTAAACTTCTTTTTCTATAAAAAATATCGACTATCGATAAAAACCCATAATAGCAATACATCTCATCACTAAACAAGTCTATGGCGTTACGTTACACGCCTATCACTTTGCTTCATGTTTCTATAAATTTGATTTTATTTGTAGATAATAAGATTTTGGCAGGATAATTTATTTAATTTACTACAGTTATTATTGAATCCGTATTTTACGATTATGATATTTAAGTGTGCAGTTAAAATATTAAATCATGATTGTAAATCGCGATAACGTTCAAGAGTGAAAAGGAACAGTTCGTCAAATGTCACCCGCACCATGCTAGAGCGCAAAAACTATAATTATGTAGTGGACGGAGGATTTATAGGTCAATAAGGAACTTAGAAATGGTATTAGGCAAAGTCAGCAAAGCACTTTATAGGGTCTTAGGGTTTTAGGGGGTAGGGTCTTTTTAGGGGTAGGGTAAAGTCTTTGTAGGGTCTATCAAAAAAGGAAAGACAATCTCAAATTATTCAGAAACTGTAGCGGATTGATGTATGTATATATATGACGTCACTAATACCACAGAATAATAAAGCTACAGTAGTTCATCTGGGCAGTGACCTTGAATTAATTACCGACGGCCGCTCGGTAGATGAATACTTGTCCGTCCGTGCGTAACTGCCGCGCTCTCGAACTGTTGCGTACTGGTTTAATATATGTACTGAGATTTCGAAGCGCGTCGTTTCGGCCGTTTTTTATGAAGATGTACTACTGTAATATTATTATTATGTGCCAAAGTTTGATTTAATTGGTTTTATGAATATAATTTAAATGTCGCTATGATTTATGCGAAGTAATATTTCATAACTTTCGTAGGTATAAATTATTCCTTCGAATGTAATTATGTACCAACCTACTTACCAATTGACGCGGTATACGTTTGTACGTGTTTACGTTACGTTTTATTAAATTGCTGGATATATTGCAAATGCGAAAGTCGAAATCATGTAATGTTACGAAATGACAGGAAATAAATTCAAGGTGATAAACCGGTTTGTAAACATTATTAGAAGGTAAATGAGAAAACGTCACTTTTAATAAACAAACGGAGAAAAAGCGAGAACCATCACAAATATTATTTTATCCATTGTTAGTGTAATGAACCCAGCACTGCTGTATAAAAATAAAAAAGCGGCCAAGTGCGTGTCGGGCCACGCGCAGTAATAGGGTTCCGTAGTTGCACAATAATGCGGACTAAGAGGGCTTTTTGGTGTTTCACTATTACTCGTAAACTTGGAAAGCCTACTTAGCTGTGATAGTATTCCTTTTAACTTCATTATATTGAATTTTTTCACCCATCCTAAACTAACCATTTAGCTGGCAGGGGGGGAGGCTCTTGACTCTAACAAAAATTAGCATTTTAAAGCCTTAAAACTGTCAGAAACGTATCCCTAAATCGAAAAATTGTTTTCACAAACCCGCAATAATTTTGAAAGGCTTATCCAACAACACCCCACACTATGGGGTAGACGAGAAAAAAAACATCCCCACTTTAAGTGTAAAGAAAGAACCCTAAAAAAAAAACAAAATGATTTTATTATACCACTTTGTCGGCGCGGCGTGATGAATATGTATATCCATGCCAAATTATAGCTTTCTAGTACTCGTACTAAGAGTCTCTAAGCTAAGGTGCGGACGGACAGACTGACGGACATAGCGAAACTATAAAGTTTTTTAGGGTTCCATAGTCAACAAAGAATTGTTGACTACGGAACCCTAAAAAACTTTCAACTGTATTTCAGCAAACAGTTTTAATAACAGAAAACTTTTGTATCATAAATACACTGCTTACAACACTTTAGAAAACATCTTATCTGCAAAAAAATCTTCAATCTATTTTGAACCTTGCCCTTTCAAAAAAGAGGTTTATAATCCAGTTTGTGAAAGACACATTATGTTGCACCGGAGACTGCCATAAATTATTTAAAACATTCAAGCCTTGTTTGAACATTAATGTCTGTACCGTACTTTATTAAAGATTAATAAATCATGCACACGCAGTTTCCAAACTCATCTCGTGTAGAATATTGCTGAACACCTAAAGTTATTAACTTATATAAAGTTCTTTATCTTATTAGAATTGAATATTCATCGCTGTGTAATAATTCACATCAATTTGCCCTGAATTAACTAAATGTAAACTGTGGTTAAAGTCTTGAAATCTCTTGATCATTTTAGCATTTACTCGTAAACTTAGTGTTACCTGTCACATGTAGCCATGTCAATGTGTGCTCGAATGTCAAATCAAAATCAAATCAAATCATTTATTCGCATAGAATGTAGGTATTGTCCAATAAGTTGTTATAAAAACATAAAGTGAGCCGGGTACATTCTGCCTGAGTTTTCAACCGAACCCCATGGGTTCACTACTACTGTAAGCCTGCGGTCGCCATCGAATGATGGTATTTTACGTTTATATATATGTGATATACGTTTATATACCTATTATATAAAAGGGTTCTTTTTGGTTTTTCCTTACGCACACATGGGGTGCGTCTGACATTACACCGCACCGTTAATTTCATATTGAAATGTTGATTTTGATCTGCTTGTTACCAATTTTTCTGTATTTATTAACGGCCAGTATTGATTGTAAATCACAAAAGGTTGACTGGTAGAAAATGCCTCAGGCATTATAAGTCTGCCCTTTTTACAGTATTTTTTTACTTGAGAAAAAGTTGTTAAGTTGTTGTTGTTTGTTGTTGTTCTTGTTTAGTTTAAATAAAGAAATAAATCAATAAACAAAAAATTTGATTGTCACCTTATCTAACTGTACCATTATTTATTATTTGTGTGTAAACACACACACATCTACCCACACAAAACATCATGACTGATTCTTGTATTTCCTGAAGGATTGGAGTGGGGTTGGGGTGTTAACAATAATGTAAAGAAAATCGATTTTATTAGATGAATGGCAAACAAGAAATAATAATCCTTTATTTTCAGTCAGCCACATAACTTTAAAGACAAAGAAGTATTCCTGACAATGCCATCAAGATTAATGTCAGTTGAAATAAGTACAGACTGTTAGATTATTCACAGTACGTTTCATTAAATAGGAGCAGTTTCCATAATCGTCCACCTGAGTCCAGTACCCTGAAGAACTTTCTATTATTAGGAACATGGAGTATTTAATTAAATGGAGAGATAATGTGTAATGAGGAGCTCGTGGCTAAGTAATAACAGCCGCACGGGTCAATCCATCAGGTTAAGCTACGCTTGCCGGGGTTGGTCCGTGGATGGGTGACCATCTTTACATACCGAGACTCTCCGTCCCTCGGAAAGCACGTTAAGCCGTTGGTCCCGGCTGTCATTCGTGGATCTTTGACAGTCGTTACGGGTCGTCAGAAGCCCGAAAGTCTGACAACCAGTCTTACCAAGGGGTATCGTATTACCCCGTACCTGGGTTGTGGAGGTCAGATAGGCAGTCGCTATATATAAAATGCTGGTATTCAGCTGCATCCGGTTAGACTGGAAGCCAACCCCAACATAGTTGGGAAAAGGCGATGATGATGGAGAGATAATGTGTAGCTGAATACCGCTACCAAAACAATTCTACACAAGCACTGCTACCTCGCCCACATTCACCAATGGTAACCAAGCATGATGTTATAAGCAACCCTGCAACTGATTAAAGATCGGGGTGTCTTTCCTGCCCCTCGTTTTCCTACTTAATAAATTAGCCTGAACAATTAGCAGCTTTATTTTCTTAATCATCAAACATAGAAGCCGGAATGGTGATTGCCTGTCTGTCCGTAAATTATTTGCCAAGTTTTTTTTTACTACAGCTTAAGGCCTAGTTTTCGTTGCTTAGAAGTATAAACGCTATAAAACAAAAGTTCGAAGACTGGCACTAAAATTATGGCACTATGAAACAGCACTAATACTCCATTACTTACTTCTCCGTGGTAGTAAACTACAGTTTATAATTCATGTAGAAGGCAAAGGAAAGTCGCTGCCACAGTACCTACTTATCGTTTCATCAAAAACTTACTTTGTGAAGACCCTACTGTGGTATTTTATTAATGGTGAAGCGGGTTTTTGGTTGTATGAATAGCTTTTTATTTACAGCTAATGATAGGGTCTTTGACACGGCCGCGGCGAGGACATTTTAAATTCTGATTGTACTGTGTGTTGGTAGAAGTATTTATTGTATGTTTGATCAAACATTATAGCCTTGATTTCTTTGTAATGTCACCTGAAATTAAATATCAAAGTAGAATAGAAACTCTACTTTACTTTGATCGTATAGATGTATGAAGCATATTAAAAACGCCTGTATAATCAACCTATAATGTTCCCACTGCTGGGACACAGGCCTCCTCTTTCTGTGAGAGGGACCGTGCCTTCTGTGAGAGGGACTGGGCCTTCTTGAGAGGGACTGGGTCTTCTGTGAGAAGGACTGAGCCTTCTGTGAGAGAGTCTGGGCTTTCTGTGAGAGGGACTGAGCCTTCTGTGAGAGGGACTGAGCCTTCTGTCAGAGGGACTGGGCCTTCTGTGAGAGGGACCGTGCCTTCTGTAAGAGGGACTGGGCCTACTTGAAAGGGACTGGGTCTTCTGTGAGAAGGACTGGGCCTTCTGTGAGAGAGTCTGGGCTTTCTGTGAGAGGGACTGAGCCTTCTGTGAGAGAGACTGAGCCTTCTGTCAGAGGGACTGGGCTGGACCTTCTGTGAGAGGGAGTGAACCTTCTGTGAGAGGGACTGGGCCTTCTGTGAGAGGGACTGGACCTTCTGTGACAGGAACTGGGCATTCTGTGAGAGGTACTGGACTTTCTGTGAGAGGGACTGGGCATTCTGAGAGAGGGACTGGGCCTTTTGTGAGAGGGACTGGGCCTTTTGTGAGAGGGACTGGCGCTTCTGTGAGAGGGACTGGGCATTCTGCGAGAGGGACTGGACCTTCTGTGAGAGGGACTGGGTATTCTGTGAGAGGGACTGGCCAAAACAGCAGATATATTCTGTAAAAATCTCACCGTGGAAACTTCTATGAGGTCAGCTTGAAATGTGTTGTCGTTGTCGTAGTAAATTCAAGCGGATTTAGTAAGATTTTATTATAAGTAACTTTTAGTCACATAGCTCTTCTATTGTCTCATAAATATTGATAAAATGAAATAAGTAAGTAGTTTTGCACGAAATCCTGGAAAACAATTCACCCGTTCACTATCTTCCAAGAAATCTGGATTTCTTGGAAGATAGGGAATGGGCGCTGTTCAAATCTTCAGAATACTGCTGCAGTTCTCACAACGCAAAACAGATTGCTTATACTTATTAAATTTCTTTCAAGATGATTGTGTGCGTTTAAATTGGAAATTTCTCAGAAATGGTGCTCTTAAATTTCACCCAAAGGAACTCATAATAGTGTTCACTGCTGTTTGCCAAGAAGATTGGAGTGGCTAAGAATTTTATGTTCTTTGATAGTGTATTATTCCGTGTGTCACAAGAGAATAATGCTATTATAAATTTACCTGCCATACCTACCAAAGATTTCAGACTACGTACTATCACGAGCATAAATACGTACTATCGACAAAACGGACGCCTGCACCATAAAGTTGCTTTTTGTATACACTGATACATTGAAAAAACCCTACCCCTATGGCCCTTTGTTTTACTTTGTCATAAGTACAATTGCAGCTTGCAAGCAAAATTGTTTCAAAATTGGAACGGCCTAGCAAAATTCGTTAAATGTTTTGATAGAAATTTTACACGAACAAAGTATTATTATCGACTATATAATAATATAAGACTTATTTCATCAGAAAATTGCTCTTGAATTTTGAAAGTTTGTACATATTACATACTCATGAGTGTACCTACAAAGTGTTGCTAACTTGAGAGTGGTTAAGTTCAGTTTCTGTATTTCATGATAACGAGTAGTTCATCCTCGAGCGATCATCGAGTTCTTTGGCCGCGCGAACACGCGATCATCTCGTTCATTTTGTTCGGCAAACCCGAACGCGTGGTTGCACCAACAGCTTAGAGAACGCCTTCCAGTTTTCCAAACAAAAAGTGACGATCGCGTATTTGCGCCAACGATCATTTTGGTAAAGACTCGGGATAAGATTAATCGTATGTCGTCGTAATCGTTAAACTTATGTGATGTAGTCAAATCAAAGATCTGGTCAATCTGAGGTGAATCCCGCACAGGATGCGGGACAGCGCGGCTCGATTATGTTAATGATATATAGGAAGTCATTCGTTAGTTAACCACACAATCAGCGCGAGTGAATTTCATTCTATATCCCGCGCGGGATACACTAAGTTTGACTAGAGGTTTATGCTGTCAAGATGTTCTCTGTTTTAGATAATGCATTACCTATTGGTTCAGGTAGGTACAACATAAATATAACGCTAAGTTAACATGAATTAAGAATAATGGTCCTCTCTTGGCATAACCTTTTTAATTTTACGAAGAACAAAGTAAGAGAGGAGTATCATTAAACAGACAGACGGTCGATTATACACCTTTTTTCTTGCATTTAATGACCTCAAAATAAACAGCTTAAAAGAAAAAACATTAGCAAACAAATAATAAATTAAAACTGTCCCTAAATTGCTAATTAAACGATAAAAAATAATGTTGGAAAGAAAGAGAGTGCAATCAAGGAAAAATGTCCTGTCCTGCCCGTTGAGATAGTGAAGCAACGATTTGTCACTGTTTTGTAACAGACGAGTCCCGTATCTTGTATATTTTTTTTATTTTTCCGATCTTAATGGCTGCCGTCGACCTTGCTATCATTTATCAGAATTTATAAGGGTAGGGGTAGGTATGTAGGTTGAGGGTCTCTCGCTTTTGTTTTTTTTTTGTTTTTATTTTAGTACAAAAAGTTTGTGCCTAAGGCCAGGGCCGCACTACTAAGGCCTCGTTTACAAACACGCGGGGCGTCAGGCGGCGCGGGCTGCGGGGCGTCAAGCGTTTTCTCGTTTATGCCACGCACGCGGCGGCGCAAGCGGTGGCGCACGTGGTGGCACTCGCGGTGTGGCACGCGGCGGCGCACGCAGTGTCATTAAGTATGTTTTATAAAAGTTAACCCGAAGAAACCCGCCGCGTCCGCCGCGGCATCGCCCGTCGCTTCAACGCGTGTAAAATCGCTTCTCCGTAAACGCTCTCATAGAACGCCCTATGTTTGAATTTGGTGCGGGCCGCGCCCCTCAACGCGCCGTGCGACGCCCCGCGTGTCCGTAAACGAAGCCTAAGGCCTCGTTTACGGATACGCGGGTTCTCAGGCGGCCCGGTGCGCGGGGCGGGCTGCGGGGCGTCAAACGTTTTCTCCGTATATGGCACGCACGCGGCGGCGCAAGCGGTGGCGCACGCGGTGGCACTCACGGTGGCGCACGCGGTGTCATTAAGTATGTTATAAAGAAGTTAAACCGAAGAAACCCACCGCGTCCACCGCTACACACACACACACACATGCGCACATGCGACGCTACAATTTAAACAAACGCGTGTAAAATCGCTTCTCCGTAAACGCTCTCATAGAACGCCCTATGTTTGAATATAGTGCGGGCCGCGCTGCGCACCGCGCCGCCTGACGCCCCGCGTGTCCGTAAACGAGGCCTAAGGCCACTGCGACGCGACGGCGATTTCGTGAAAACAAACTCATAAAACATATGTCGGTGGCCGCACCGCAGAAACGACAAGCATATTTGTTCATATTTCGCCGCCGCGTCGCTGTCGCCGTAGCAGTGCGGCCCCGGCCTAAGAGTCTTTGTGAACGGTAGTCTGCTAAGTAAATTGTAGTGTCTATTTCAAGCAGGGAATCTTGACTTAGTTATTTTGTTCGCATTTTTTAAATTTATTTATTCAGCAGTACACATACATTTCAACATCAGAGTTTTACGGTAAAACTTACATCGTGCACAAAATCGTCGACTTACATTTAGAGAATTTAAACAAGTTAGTTAATAAAAACTTTCAAAAAAAAAAAAAAAAACAACCGACTCCCAAAAAAAACACTACAAAGTGAAAAATAATTTTAATTTCGGAAGTCGGTGTCTTTGGTTTTTTTCAGTTTAATTTTTTGCCACCGACTTCCGAAATTAAAGTTATTTTTCACTTTGTAGTGTTTTTTTTTGGGAGTCTGTTGTTTTACTTTTGTAAAAAGTTTTTATTTTCCACTTTTTAGTGGTGCCTACCCCACATATCGACTACCACTCTGCATAACTTTAATTTCGAAAGTCGGTGGAAAAAAACCAAAGACACCGGCTTCCGAAATTAAAGTTATTTTTCACTTTGTAGTGTTGTTTTTGGAAGTCGGTTGTATTTTTTTTGGAATAAAGTTTTTCGATCGATAAATTTTCTTACATTACAATGTAAGAGATTGCTTTTTAAAAGCTTTCATTATTCAATTGAAAGCATTCAATAGAGTGGCCCATAATCAGCCTATAACGTTCCCACTGCTGGGACACACGCCTCCTCTCTGATAGTGGGTGTGGGCCGTAATCCAGCACGCGGGCCCAGTCCGGGTTAGTAAATGTCAAATGTCTTCGAATTTTTGGTTCTAGGACATGCTGGTTTCCTCACGATGTTTTCCTTCACCATTTTGAGAGCAGGATAGGGTGGCCAATTCACATGTTTACCACTTTTCATTTGGCACCGAATTTTACGATTCTTTTATATCCACTATTTGGGTAAAATGTGACAAATTCGTTATGCACCATTTGCAAGGTCATGACTACCGCATTAATTTAGTCATTTTTATCAAAAAGTTCCTAAACGGATTGAAAACAACGCAATATTTTTCAACAAATCAGTACGAGTGACTAATCCCATTTTGAACACAGAGGATTTGTAAATAAACAAAATTTTTACTATTGTGAAGAAGAGCAACCATTGTTGACCCGTTAAAACCATCCCTAAATTATTTTTGTTGGACTGGTGAGGTAGAGTAATTGCACAATTCCTATTTGATGAAGCTATAGGACAGGTGCTGCTGTTACTGCGACTGGCAATCGCAATAGTGTTATTTTTTTTATTTAATAAAACCTTCGCTCATATTTAGATAACCTGTGATTCCAATAAGATGGAGCCAGAAGCTATGCAGCACGAAACATAATCGAAATTAGGAGAGTAATTTAGGAAAACCACGAAATAAAATCTCTTTTCGAATTCTTATTTCTATATCGTAACCGGGTAGCTTTCATTCATGTATTCAAAAACCCCTTCTAATATTACGTTACATTTTATTCATTCTTTTAATTTTTTAGGTACATTTTCTTCTCATTATTTACCTACACTAGACAGCCGGTTAGTAGGTAAAGATTCATATCAGAGGATTTTTTTTAAGAATTAAGCTTTTATCATGCAAAATGTTATTAATACCTACATTAAATATAATTTAAATACCCGAAATTTCAGCAATTGATTACAATCTGTCTCTAGGTATGCAAGTAGTTGGACCGTACTAAAAAAACAGTTTACACTGAATTTTACCTCGATGTTTTCTTTTTCGACTCTCTACTGAAGCTGTATTAATCTTATTCAGGACTTTGACAGCTACAGCTGCACAGCTAGTTCCAAAGGAAAAATAATCCGATAGTATAGTCATTTTGTTTTTACCACTTTTGGCAAAAACGCCCAGTAAATTAAACTCAAAACTCAAACTCAAACTCAAAGCATTTATTTCAATTAAACCAATTACAGGCACTTTTGAATTGTCAAGGGGTCGGTCAGTCAGAAAGATGAAGCTAGGCGCCCATTCCAAAGCATAGTAGGTACCTATGGAGAAGAACGGACAAGAAACTCCACGGACACTCTTTTAAATCAAGATATGGTTACAAAATAATGGTTACATCATTCATGTTGAAATTTCACATGTGAGAACGATGCAGAACGTTAAAAGCGTCATTAAAAAAAAAACAATTGAAATATTTAAATTAAATTATAATAAGCCGTGGCCGCTAAGGTATGCTCAGCCTTCACTGACAGCGCTTATTCACGAACCTGACGCATGGATTGGCTTCACAAAAGCTGAAAAACTGTTACTTTTGTCTTAAAATAAAAATATACCTTGACTTTTATGACGTGAAAGTGACATACAACCTTAGGGTGATAAAGCCGAGGTCGACTTTACCACTATTGGTCGGTATCATACAAAAGAATTGGACTGAGCGTTAGAAAACGACCACTCTCTAGAAAGAGACAAAGCGTATTTGCGGCCAATACCTGTACTAAAGAGATAATTAGATAATGGGAGAAAAACTCCTAACTTTACCGTCTATATACAAATATATACATGACCTTTGCATATTTGTATTTAAAAATAGCAACATTTTTCCAAAAACAAAAGATATTTATAACGTAAACACACGCCATAAAAATAGATTACATCTTCCACTCTCTCGGATCAAAATGCTTTACCATAGCCCATTTTACATGGCAATAATTTTTTTTAACAAATTACCGGAACAGTTAAAGAAGAAACCAATTTTAAATAAATTTAACAGTAAATTAAAAGAATATCTAACACAAAAATGCTTTTACTCGGTCACAGAATACCTAGAACAAAATAATTAACTAGTAAATATGTGATAGCGAGATAAATAAAACTTATAATTTTATTTAAATTTAATGTAAACATTACCTAGAAATAACAAAATTATATCCTAACTTAACTAAAACTATTCACAAACTAAAACATGGCGTCGAAAAACTTCATCCGCATCGCAGGCGACTGGTAATGTACCCAAGAGACTGGCGACATTGCCACGTTTTTACGATATGATATTTAATTAAATTAAATAATATAAATAAAATTAAATACATAATTACTCGTAAATTATATAAATAAATAATTACTCACCTACTCAATAGTATAGTCATGAAATAAAACAGAAAAAAAAATGCATGCATACATACTCCATATATTTCGTTTATTAATTTTTGTTCTTATAAAATACATTTTTAAATATTTCTTAAAAATTATATAAAAAACATTTAAAAATATAATATCTCCATAGCAACCTGTGTCGACACCCTCGCGCCATCCCATCTTCCTAGTACGGCGGGCTGTGCCGGGGCAGCTGCTGCAGGAGCAGAACACCTCAAACGGCGCAAATATAACAACCTTTTTGGGAACTATATGTTTGAGCCGTTTGGGGTTGAAACACTAGGGCCTTGGGGTCCGAGTGCTCATCGAGTTTTTCGGGACATCGCCAAGCGGTTGGTCGACTCTACACGGGACCAGAGGGCTGGCCTATTTTTAGCCCAAAGAATTAGCATTGCCATCCAACGTGGCAATGCTGCCAGCCTTTTGGGCACTTTTCCCATTGACAGCGATGTGGACGAATTTTTTGATGCCCTATGAGCTCTTCCCCTTTTTATTTTTTATTATATACTTGTACATAATATATATATTTTAGTGTTAGCTTGTACATTGTAATTAAGATAATTAAGTAACTTGTAATAAAAATAAAAGTACACTTTTAAAAAAAAAAAAAAAATTAAGTTCTCTCCATATAATTATCATTATGTTATTATTAGTACATAATAAGTTAATTGTTGTTATGTTGCCGTGCCCTAACCGGGTTTTATGTTCGAACTTACCTCAATTGTAACAACTTAATGTATACCTACACATGAATGCAATAAAGAGATTTGAATTTGAATTTAGATTATCCGCAAACTCGCTTTTTCTCTTTTATACTTTTCGGTATTCATCAAACAACTGAATACGGAACGCTCAGTCCATTCTCTATGTCTATGATCGCGACAGACTGTCAGGGACATCGCGAGCAGGGTTTTCATTTAGCTAGTTCCTGTTACAATTAGCTACGCTTTTAGGGAAATAGAACAAGAACTTTTCTTCTTGTTTTTTATTCTTTCGATTCTTGGCTTGAATAACTCAGTAAATTGCTAACAATATCACTTCGTTATTGAAAGAAAAAATATGTTACAAATTGCTTCAAACGTTTAAAATAATTAGTTTGTAATATCAGACTGGGATAGCAGAAGGTTGGCTTTATTAAAAAGACACACAGTTAAGTCCCGGTTTTTATCAAGCAATTTCACGACACCAATTTTAATTAAATCTTTTAAAACTTTCTTGCAATTATTAGCAGCTGTTACATTTAAAAGTTGCCAGAACTAATTATTATTCGACAGTAGAAGTCATTAAAAATACAGAAAAAGTGGAAAAAGTACCTACTTCTAATTTTTAAACAGATTTATTTAAATAAAAACTCTGCTAATTTTATCATTCCATAAAATCCACTCAAATATCAAATCCAAAACGGGGCATGTCAATACTAATTTTCCTAACTGACAGCCCTACTTACACAGGGTGTGGTGAAAAATGATGATTTATTATGAAGTTCGCTGAGCCCCCGATGGCCTAATGGTGTTGCCCAAATTATTAATGGTTGTACACAATACTGGGGGATGGCCTATAACAAGGCCGTGCCATCAATTACCAATAGCAGTAATTTGTGTAATTGTTAGGTTGGTACCGTTTACTTAGAATAAAATTGTCGTGCATTAGTTTGTGGTAAATTTTTGATTGTGGATAGGTACCTACTATTGTTTGGTGTCAGGTAATGTCATTATGGGTTTCCACTTTCAGTTCAAGGACGCGGTGCGTCATGGATTATCGATTATATTTATTTGCTCACAAATTACTTACCTTTCCGTCTTTGTATATACTTTTTTTTTTGTGGATGGGAAATCATCAAATGACTTCTGCCGCTCTGGGCGGAGTGGGAGTATCAGACTTTTACTGACTAAAACCCACCCGTGTTCCTTCAGCTGCCTGTGCCAGGGCCACGGTACCTTTTTCGAACAACCCGCGACCCTGGCCGCATCGGTCCTATCGGACCCCATAACTGCTGACATCTCTGTCTTTGTATATACTTGAAGTTGCAATATTTGTTAGAACAAAGATACACCTTTTTACCATAATGGACGATATTAGAACACGTCCAGGAACTGTTAGATCGCAATACAAAAATCTAGTGTTTACAGGTAGGAACAAAACAACATTATTAAGAAAAAGCTTACTATCTATGGGGCCCGTCATCTATAATATACATATACCTTGTATATTATGTAAAGTCGTAAGTAAAATAATCGATTTAATCAATCATTTGTAAAATATAGAATTGAGATTGTTGTTTTTGATGTTTAGTTTCAGCAGGAAGGCTGTAGAACCACTTACCTGACATTCTTTTTATTTATTTGGTTGTATTATTTAAGTAGACATAAATATTTTTTTTACTTTTTGCATGCCGCAAGGTAGAGTGTGTTGGAACTGCTTAATTTACAATGTTTACATCTTATTTTGTACCCACATTCATTACAAAATATCTAATTTCTGATTTTCTCATAAATGCAGACGCAAGAGACGCACACCTACTTCTTTTATAGAAGTTTTTTACTTTCAACTCTCTGGTTATGTATCTAAGTAGTCGAGCATTCTCTCATTTTAAATTTAGAAAGAATTATCTTACTTAGGTACAAAACCGTAGCTATTGATCGAGTGAGCGTAGCAAGCGAAGCGTCTCTGCTTCAAGTCTGGCAAAATATGCTTTCGTCTGTCTGTTTGTTGCTACTCCTCTACAGGTCGTATTTTACAACCGATCTGGATGAAACTTAGTATACAGGTTTTACGACTTTATATAAATTTTTTGTCGTCGGAGATTTTTGATTAGAGAGCTACTTCCTCCAAAAAGGGGGCTACTGGATATCTCCACCTTAAGAGATCCGATTTCGATGGTTCTTTTTTTATTTGAAAGGTGCTTTATGTTGGTCTCATAACAATTTGGTGAAGATCTGATGAAAAAAAAAAACGTGGTAAATATCCCGTTAAAATAAGTTTAGTGATGTCACTCCTACAATTAAGACAAATCTAACAACACCTCATATGTTAAAATCCATCAAGCCAAAGAAATAGACATATACTACATACATACTCTCGACAAACAGTACCCTCCTTTTGGGGCAGTCGGGTAAAAATACACAATATTGCGACGTTCTACCACAAATGTAAATCTCAACAACCGCTACTTTAGCCAATTTTCTTTGATAAAGATGATGGATGAAACGTGATCCGGGAAGGTAAATAAAACAGTAATATTATTATCCCCGAGTTTGTTAATATTTTACTCACAAAACTGACAATATTAACGAAATAGTGACGTAACGAAATCATTAATATTCATTGAACAGTCTGGGAATATTTTTAATGAACAGACTTCATGTTTGGGAAACAAAATGTATGATTGATTATCATCTGTTTTGTGTTGACTTGCCACTAGTTCTTTGTGAAAAGATTCGCCGTGTAAAGATAAAAAACTGAGCGTAGGGCGCAGTGATACCACACTTAGCATGACCGCCATAGACACGGGTTTTGTCGACGGAAGTATAGACAAAATGGCAGATAGTAGAAATATTTGTACGCATTCTACGCATCTAAGCAAAGCAATGTGTAGTTTTGTCTATTCTTTCGTCGACAAAACATAGTCATGTCAATTACGCGAATCAATTTTGCCCTGAAAGTAGGTATCTAGGTTTAAAAAGCATTATAATTATGCCAAATAAGGACGCTGAATATCCGTCACCGTAAATATTGCTACGCTAAGGAGGAGCTCGCGGCTAAGTAATAACAGCCGCACGGGTCGATCCATCAGGTTAAGCTACGCTTGCCGGAGTTGGTCCGTGGATGGGTGACCATCTTTACATACCGAGACTCCTCCGTGCCTCGGAAAGCACGTTAAGCCATTGGTCCCGGCTGTCATTCGTGGATCTTTGACAGTCGTTACGGGTCGTCAGAAGCCCGAAAGTCTGACAACCAGTCATACCAGGCGGGGGGGGGGGGGGGGGGGGGTACTGGGTTGTGGAGGTCAGATAGGCAGTCGCTCTATGTAAAATACTGGTATTCAGATGCATCCAGTTAGACTAGAAGTCGACCGCAACATAGTTGGGAAATGGCTAGACAGATGATGATGTGTTGCTACGCTAAGCTACACGATATCTTTTTTCACCAATGTTAAGCAGTTAAACAACAAAGATTTCGTAATTTAAAAGAAAATCGGATAGTAAATAAGTTGCTTGTTTTTCTGATCTCCTGGTATCAACGTCGGCAGAAAAGGGTTGAAGAGAAATACTAATGAGAATCTGTTAAGTTCTTGCTCGTTAATTTATATGAAGGCTGTATTGTAATAAATGATTCTACATGGATTTAGTAGGTACACATAACTTTCTTTTTAGGGTTCCGTACCAAAATGGTAAAAAGGTTTATGGTGCGACTCAGTCTGTCTGTCTATCCGTCTGTCACAGCTGGATATCTCAAAAACTACTAATGCTATCAACTTGAAATTTGGAACAGTTTTTGATGACGTTTGCCCAACTATTTTGCAAATAGGAAAGAAATAATAATAAAAAAAAATTCTGAAGCAATGCGATTTTTTAAGAACCCTTGGTCTTAAAAAATCGCAGTGGGCTACTAGGGTATGTCGGTTATCATATGAAAGAAAGCTGTTTGCACATTCTCAAACATTGTTTTCTTTTTTCAGGCCGCATAGTTCCCGACATTTGATCAAAAATTTAAAAAAATACCGTTCCCCCCTTATCTCCGAAGCTTGCATAGAGAAAAATCTGAAATTATTCTATGCGATAGAAGTTTATGTAAAGATTATAGGAAAAATAAAATAAACTTGCTCTTGACCGGTTTTTTTTTCTAACACGAGTAGGTAGGTACGTAGTAGCACTAACCTGTTTATAACAAAAACCGCCCAAGTGCGTGTCGGACCACGCACAATAAAGGGTTCCGTAGTTGGTTGACTTATTAATCGTAAACTTGAAAAGCTTCCATAGCTGTGATAGTTTTCCTTTTTAACCGACGAAAAAAAAGGAGGAGGTTCTTAATTCGACACGTATGTTTTTTTTTTTATTTTTTTTTTATGTATGACCACGCATAACTTTTTACAGTGGTCCGATTTGAAAAATTTTTGTTTTATTCGAGAGGGTCATCAAAGTTGGTCCCATATAAAATTGATTAACTTTGCTTGGGCAGTTTTTGAGTTAGCTTCAATAATACGTATTTTTCCCCCACTTTTATATGGATGATGTTCTAGTTTGTTTTGCAGGTAGTGGTATTAGAATTTGTGTGGGGTAGGTACCACAACTCAAAAGTGAAAAATAAAAACTTTTTTATAAAATAAATATAACCGACTTCCAAAACCAAGACTACAAAGTGAAAAATAACTGTAATTTCGGAAGTCGGTGTCAAGAACGAAAATACATTTAACCAGACACCGACTTCCAAAATTAAAGTTAATTTTCACTTTGTAGTGTTGGTTTTGGAAGTCGGTTGTATTTTTTTGTAAAAAAGTTTTTATAACTTCGTTATATATACTACTACCGTGAATTTTTTCACTCATCCAAACCTAATCGTTTAGCTGGCAGGGGGGGGGGGGGACAAAAAATAGCACTTTAAAGCTTAATATTTCAGAAACATATCCCTAAATCGAAAAATTGTTCCCACAAACCCGCAGTATTTTTGAAAAACCCATCCAACAACAACCCACACCTAGGGGTAGACGAGAAAAAAAAAAACCCCCAATTTACGTGCACAGAAGGTACCCTAAAAAAAATTTTTTTTCATGATTTTATTTTACCACTTTGTCGGCGTGATGAATATGTATATCCATGCCAAATTATAGCTTTCTAGTACTAAGAGTCTCTGAGCTAAGCTGCGGACGGACAGACGGGCATAGTGAAACTATAAGGGTTCCTTGTGACTACGAAACCCTAAAAACTCTTGCCCCTTTTATATAGTCCCCAATACATCTAAAACAAACACAAAACAAGATAACAATGTCCCTATTCCTATTTATTTTCCATCAAATCCGCCACATTGATGGAAACATAGTAACAACAACGCGAATCCCTTAGGCTGCATTTTCCGACCAAATCCGTTATTATCTTGGTAAGGCGACCCAGGATGCGTATACTACGAGTATCAGGAAAATACTCAGTATAAGTCGGTTATTTTTTGTCACGATTCTGAAGTGTCTTTATAACGTGGAGTTTCTTGCCGGCTCTTCTCCATAGGAGATGACCATTGGAACCGTGCACCTGACATTTCATAAGTGCCGATGTAGGTTTTTGTGAAATATAATATTTTTTCATTTGAATTTATTAGGATTTATATACTTGCCGGGGTCGATCTGTGGATGGGTGATCATCTTTACATACCGAGACTCCTCCGTGCCTCGGACAGCACGTTAAACCGTTGGTCCCGGCTGTCATTCGTGGATCTTTGACAGTCGTTTCGGGTCGTCAGAAGCCCGTAAGTCTGACAACCAGTCTTACCAAGGGGTATCGTATTACCCAGTAACTGGGTTGTGGAGGTCAGATAGGCAGTCGCTCCATGTAAAAACCTGGTATTCAGCTGCATCCGGTTAGACTGGATGCCGACCCCAACATAGTTGAGAAAAGGCTAGACAGATTGATTGAATTTATTAGGATTTAATGCTGTTTTTATTATTCGCAGTCTTGTCATTTCACTTCTTACAACATTAATCGAAGGTATGAATATTTTGATAGCAGTTTGAAATAGTATAAACAATTTTCATTGAAAAGAAAGACAAGAGGCTTTCACGCTTATCTTAGCCTTTTCAACATCGAGGACGAAACTTACTTTCTTTCTTAGGTGTGTAGATAGGTACTCTGACAGGGAAACTCGACTTATTCCTTGAAAGGGGTTATACTTATACATAATCAGCCTATAACGTTCCCACTGCTGGGACACAGGCGTCCTCTCGGTGAGAGGCCGTAATCCACCACGCGGGCCCAGTGCGGGTTGGTAGCTGTCACATGTTATCGAATTTTTGATTCTAGGACATGCCGGATTCCTCACGACGACGACGAAAGGGGTTATATTAGAGGTCATTAGCAACAAATTAAGTCCAGTTAACTGGAGGTTAAAGCTGAATGGCTGTGAAGGTTTTTCGATGTTTTTGAAACTTTCTGACTTGTTTCTAAAACAAATAAATAAGTAATTATGAAAATAACCGGCGAAGTGCTTGTTGGACCACGCACAATGAAGGGTTCCATAGTTGAAAATGACTTAGAAGCTTGATTTTTTTAGAACTTCAAGGGACTATAGACCTACGTATTTGATATTAATTTCAACTTGACACCTCTACGTTTTCCTGAGAAAAAGGGTCTTGACATACTGACATACAGACAGACAAACGGAAAACGAAGTGATCCTATAAGGGTTCCATTTTTTCCTTTTGAGGTATGGAACCCTAAAAAATATAATAATGTAGAGGTAATAAACCCTGCATTATGATCCAATTAACCGAAGTGATTTCTGATACATATTTTAGTTCGAAGTCAAATCACTTATTTCAGATGGCACTTATACGTCACTTTTGAACGTCAAAATTTCCAGAAAAAAAAATATATAATTGAATTGTTTCCAGTCGCCCCTTCCAAATGGTAGTTTCGTATGAAGAATAATGGGCAAGAAACTCCACTGTTACTCTTTTAAAGATTGTCCTATAATATTTTGTATGTTGTACACGAAGGGCCATTATACGTTTGTTTACCTATTATAAATAGTTTGTTCAACCGTTCAGAAGGTAGGTAAGCCTATGTATGTTTATGTGAGCTATTGCGAGGGACAGCGCGTCCGTAATGAGGGGCATTGAGGTCCACCCCTCCGGCACAGCTTACGTGCGTACAAGTAATCAGCCTGGAAAGGGAGCAAATCTGAATTATGAGAACACATGGAGTATGAAATATTGTATGTGGAATTGTGTATAAATTTCTAGGATTCTACCAACGGCGATTGCTAAGTTAGTGGATGATATTTTGCCTCGACTTTTATATTTATTTATACATGCATCTAAAAATCAATTGCCGAATGTATTTACGCCATTCACTTCAGAACGGTTGCACCTATTTGGCAAATTCATTTTTTTTTTGTGTTTGTAATTGTCAGGACAAGGTTTCTGTGAAAGAAAATGATTGAAAAGTTACCGTTTTATATTTGAATTTTGTATGAATTCTTCTAAACTACGCAACGGATTTTGATGCGGTTTTCATTGTCAATTAGAGAGTTTATTCCGGTTGGTATATGTGTATAAAACATTAATATTAAACTATAGAGTGATTAAGAAATCGCAAAAAATAAAAAATATGTTTTGTCAAGTCGACAAAATAAGAAGTTATAAATAAGAACTATTCATCATATTCCACTTTTATATTACGGACTATACTTAAAGCGAATATGAACGCAGTTAAAAATCTATCTAATATAATATAAACTTAATAATATAATACATAAACTCACGCTTTCTTCCCAAGGGGGTAGGCAGAAACTATAGAACGCCACTTGCCGCTATTTTTATAGTTAGTTAATGTGATGAATTCAATTGAATTGAGTCATTTAATTTAGTACCTAGTAAGAAAAATTGTGTTGTGCTAAATATTGTAAAAGAAATAAATAATATTAAATTGGGATATTTCAGTTTTTTTTATCGAATTTCGTTGCTGACTGTACCATTTACATCTTTTTGCGGCCTGAGCGTACAAGTCTGATAATACTTTATATCATTTTTGGCCTAAAATGCCTTCCTCTATTCCAATTTGCTCTCAAAGCGAAGAGTTTGTACTGCAAATAAAGGAGATAAAAAATCATACGCTCCCTCAATCACTGTGTATTTTGCATTCAGCTCCGATGTTTGCTTTCATGAATCAAAGCGGCGCTAAGGGCAAACTGGGGTAGGTATATTCGTAAATTAGAGATAGAATTTTCTCTATGAAATGTATTTTTTCTAAATAATTTTCTTTTGAGCGAAATGAGCGTGGTTCATGCCGTGACTTCACTTCACTTTACAGTGAGTACTATGCCTATGTATTGTGTCACTTCGACGCTCACTTAAGCACGCAATGCGAAAGCGAACTCATTTGTTTTTAAAAAGTAAAACATCGCGGATAATGTTTGGAGAATAGATAATTACCTACTGCTGAAGATTAGTGTGAAATTCAGTTATTAATAGTTAGTACATCATAATAATGGTCGACATAGCTTTAAAAACTATAACTTAAAGACGAACTTCAAGATTCTTAAAAGAATATTTCTGTAAACAGTAATTAAAGTCTTCAAAACTTTTATTTGACTACAGCTAATTAGTTACAAAATGACTAAAAAGCAAAGTTCAAAAACATTAAAATCGCGTTAAAATTCAATTTTAAAATTACTTTTTCAGCAAAAATACTTAAAAGTACTAAGCTAACTGATGTTTGTAAGTCAACTTATTCAGTGTATAAAAACTTTAAATGGCAAATACTTGTAGCAGGTACCTACAGTGTCATATTTCAATGAGAAAGTGCTGTGGTACGTCCCGTTTTACCGGGACGCAGGAAATGGGACACTATGTTTTCACGGGACGGTTTCATTTATGTGACATTAGGGACTTTAATATTACAATCCTTTAAATGAACACGGAATATTATCACCGTAAACATATTTTGTTATCTAAATACTCTTTCTATAGTACGATTTTGTTGAGTTTTAAATTTTTAACGTTTCTTTAAGGATTGCTTCCATTTTGCTTAACGTGTTGTTAAATCTCGACTTGCATGTAATGTAATAGCTACTGGCATGCAAGCAACGGTACCATTAAGGCGTGTACGCATGAGCGAACAAAACATGGTGAACACGCCATCGAACACGAATCATCTGAAGAAACTCAGGACCCTGTTGAACATTTCGGTGTTCGTGTTAACACCATGTTTTCGCTCGTGCGTACACGCCTTTGTGCAAACTACTTATGGCCTACAGTATGCGTTCTACGGTACTTGAATAATTTAACCGTTGCTATACCTAACTAAAATATTCATGCTAAAAATCAATCTGCCTAGCCTTTTCCCAACTATGTTGGGGTTGGCTTCCATTCTAACCGGATGCAGCTGAATACCATTATTTTACATGGATCGACTGCCTATCTGACCTCCACAACCCATTAACTGGGTAATACGATACCCCTTGGTAAGACTGATTGTCAGACTTTCGGGCTTCTGACGACCCGTAACGACTGTCAAAGATCCACGAATGACAGCCGGGACCAACGGCTTAACGTGCTTTCCGAGGCACGGAGGAGCCTCGGTATGTAAAGATGGTCACCCATCCACGGACCAACCCCGGCAAGCGTAGCTTAACCTGATGGATCGACCCGTGCGGCTGTTATTACTTAGCCACGAGCTCCTCAGCAAGCAAGCAAGCAAAATATTCATGCTAATCTTACCAAAAATAACAAGATTATGAAATATTCTAAATCAAAAATCAACAGTTACGAGTATTTATTCAAACTAGGCTGAGAATCAGCACATTTTGAACGTCAAAATTACATAAGACAGTCCAACAAAACACCTGCCCTTGGAAAATAAAACACTTAAGGCATTATTTATGTCCATCTCTAGCCATTTCCTCACAATAAACTGATTTGAACAATTAATTAAAAGTAAATTCCTAACACATATTCTAATTAAAAGAAATATCTTACCTCATTCAAACCACTTTTCTAATATGGAATATTTACGTTGCCGATCGCCACGCTATTGCTGCTACATTTTTAACCTCGACTATCCCGGCTTTTTAATCTTAATCCCGGCTTTCTATATCAGAATAAACAACACTAGACCCGCACTTTATGCACTTGTGTGCACAAGCATCGAAGGCCAGTAATCATGAGATCTTTTGTGACTTAAAAATGCTTTTAAAGTAACCCAACGCTTGAGGCGTTATATTGGATTTCTTTTTGTGAAAATTGTGGCTTTGAAATCGAAAAGTGGTAGGATTTTGCTGCAGTGTGCTGTAAAATTTATTGAGAAAATATTATTAGGTCTTTACCTATGAAATTGCCGTTCTGCAGTACTGACCATTTCAAATCAAAATAATTTTTGTTTGGCTAAGAATTCTAATTTCAAATTAATTTTATTTTAAAAACATGGATTTTTTTCCAATGGTAGTCATTTATTTATTGATTAGTGTTACATTTTCATCGCATTTCAATCTTTTTCGTCATCATGGATACGTTAAAAATTCGAGTAATTATGGAATATGAGTACCGTCGTGGCAGCAACGCGGCACAAGCGGCACGCAACATCAACGACGTTTACGGAGCTAACACTACAAACCAACGCACCACTTGTTATTGGTTTGCTCGCTTCCGTTCTGGAAATTTCGACCTGAAAAATGAACCTCGCGGTCGTCCGAAGACTTTGGTCGACAATGACGAATTAAAGGCGATTGTGGAAGCTGATGATACACAATCTACGGCTGAATTAGCAGCAGCTTTCGACGTTAGCGTCAAAACAATATTGGTCCATTTGCGTCAAATTGGCAAGGTAAAAAAGCTTGACAAATGGGTGCCCCACGAACTCAATGATCGCCAACGCGAAGTACGCGTCGAGACGTGCCTTGCACTGCTCAACAGACACACAAATGAAGGAATTTTGAACCGCATTGTTACCTGCGATGAAAAATGGATTCTGTTTGATAACCGCAAGCGCTCAGCAAGTTGGTTGGATCCTGGTTCAGCACCTAAACAATGCCCTAAACGAAAACTTACCCCTAGAAAAGTGATGGTCACTGTTTGGTGGTCTAGCGCCGGTGTGATTCATCACAGCTTCTTACCAAACGTGGTGAGCATTACTTCAGATGTGAACTGTGAAGAACTGAACACAATGATGGAGAAGCTGGCACATCTCCAACCAGCATTGGTCAATCGCTCGTCTCCGCTGCTCCTGCACGACAACGCGCGACCTCATACTGCACAGCAGACGGTCTCCAAGTTGCAAGAACTGGGGTTGGAAGCTCTCCGTCATCCGCCCTACTCACCAGACCTTGCGCCTACAGACTACTACTTTTTCCAGAATTTGGATAACTTCTTGGCGGGAAAAAAATTCAATACTCGAGAGGCAGTACAAAATGCCTTTGAAGAATTTGTTGCCTCCCGTCCAGCTGATTTCTTTAAGACGGGCATCAATAAACTGCTACTGCGTTGGCAAAGATGCATTGATTGCACAGTGATTACTTCGATTAATACAAATAAAAAATGCATGAAAAAAATTCGTTTAAATTTTTTCATACAAAACGGCAATTTCATAGGTAAAGACCTAATCAACATTATGATAACTTTTTTGTATAAAGTTAAACACAAGCGGGTCGGGACGTGGTTCAGTAATCATAACTTTAAGGGTCAGTTCAGTTATGTAATCAAATAAGATATTCCTTTCCTGCTTGTCTAGAATTTGTGGTTTGTCATGTGACAAAACACACAATTTAATCATTTTGAATCTCGCATCGTGTACCTAAGAGAATATCCAGAGTACTCGTTTATACAATATTCGTAAGATATTGACAAATACAAAGGAACATACACAATACACATATATTTCACCAGTAGAAGCATTCAGTTCTTGGCTTGTTGCCATGCAGTAAGACCTACTCGAAGTCGTAATAGAAAAGTTTCGTGAACATAAAGTGATCGGTCAAGAGATATTTAGTTATCTTTTTTGAATGCGATTTTCTTCGCAATATTGTTAAATGTTTTAGTAATAGCAGCTAGATACCATCGCAGATTCGGTGTGAGATAAATAATACAGATTGGTATAATATTAATTTAATATTAGCACATAGGTAGGTTCATCATGGTATCATAATACATAAAAAATCACATTAAATAATTTTTCTCTTATGCACCACAGTTTGATACAGTCTTTTACCCTTCTGCACTGACTGTAAGTGAATACTTGTAGACAGTTGTGAACTCGCTGAGAACCGTACTGCAGTGCTATTCTGTACAAATCTCACCGTGAAAACCTAGGTGAAGTGAGTTATCATTCTGCCTGATGCTAGGGATTGACACTACATTATAGCTCACTCCACGCTCACTTCACCTAAGTTTTCACGGTGAGATTTGTACAGAATACCACTGCTGGTGGGGATCCAGTCGAGAAATTAATGCCTTTTTCTAAACACTCGCCCTGGGCCGCGCGACGGGCCGCCACAGACGGACGTGACGTCACGAAGCTCACTCCAGCACCGCAGCAACTGACGTCGATAATAGGTAAACCACTTTTCAAACTTATTACCTTACAGTAATACGAAAAGTGGTTTTCACCACAAATGTCCAGTTGTACATTCGAATGAAGAATAAGTTTGTAAATTCCAATGGCTTTATTACGTCTTGCCCGTAATTCTTCATGTATTAATGAATTAACTGATGAAATGTGGGTGTACTATAGATAGTACAGCTCTGCCTAACTCTTCGGGGAGTACAGCCGTGATGTTATGTTATGTTATATTAATTATCCTGAATTCCTGCTCCTCTTTGCATCAAGAATCAAAAGCTTACTTATTAGGAGTTTGTTCGTAGAAATAGGAAGTTTCTAGGCAAACCCTCGGCATTCGACTGAATTTCTTAAGTATCGAAACAAAATAAATTAATTTCAGCAATTTCTATTGAAATTTTGATTGGTAAGTAGTGAAATGCTATTAGTTTTCTTTCATATGACAATAGAATTCTAATACTAGAACGTCAAACAAGTTTCTTAAACATTTCTTTTTGCTGAACACAAATTATTAAAAATCAATCCAAAATTGAAAAATATTGTACTTAGTTTTCACGAAAAAACTATATTTCAAACCAAGTTATTGAAAGTCACGACTTGGCCGAGGGCTAACAAATGGTTTTCCAAATAATATTCAGTCAGACTCTTCAATAACAATAGGCATTTATGAATTTCGAAGTGTATACGAAAATCCAATTTAAAAAAGAGACTGGCCATAGATAATAAATAACAAACACTCAATCCTATGGTATTGCTAAAAATCAATATATGTTGGAGTAAAATGATTGACGAAGGTGCGTGATCCTCGTCATATTTGAGCGCCCGAAAACTTAGACAAATGTATATTGTTTCCGATCCTTGTATGACAAAAAACTTTTTTACAAAAAAAATACAACCGACTTCCAAAAAAGCATTACAAAGTGAAAAATAACTTTAATTTCGGAACTCTGAGTCTGGTTAGATGTCTTTTCGTTTTTTGCCACCGACTACCGAAATTAAAGTTATTTTTCACTTTGTAGTGTTGTATTTTTTTGAAATAAAGTTTTTAATTTTCACTTTTTAGCTGTGTACCTACCCCACACAAATTCTAATACACTATCTGCAAAACAAATTAATATTTGCAAAAAATACGTATTATTA
This sequence comes from Cosmia pyralina, assembly GCA_946251885.1. Classification (NCBI taxonomy): domain Eukaryota; kingdom Metazoa; phylum Arthropoda; class Insecta; order Lepidoptera; family Noctuidae; genus Cosmia; species Cosmia pyralina. The sequence continues at coordinate 22,068,513 of OX276344.1, forward strand.
AAGCTAACTCAAAAACTACCAAAGCAATGTTAATTAATTGTATATGGGACCAACTTTGAAAAAAAAAACTCTCTCGAATAAAACATTAATTTTTCAAATCTGACTTTTGTGTAAAAAGTTGTTTTTTTTTATGTATAACCACTTAAAAAAAAACAAATATACGTGTCGACTTGAAAACCTCCTCGTGACATTAATTTACTGTTCAGCTTAGTATTCTATACCTAGTTAAAAGTGAAATCTCTTGAAACTACGTCTCAACGTCACATTATAAAGTATGAATGTTTTGACTTGAAAAAAAAATACATCAATATGTTAGATATCAAAGATGTGATGGCGGTCACTAGACGTTGACCGCAAAGTGAAAGATTACTTCAAGAAAACTTGATTTTTTACCCTCTTAAATGTGTCAATTTGCAGCACGATCTAACCTGATATTCAGTTTAATCTAGCAGAAAATATAAAAAGCATATTTTATACTAACTTTGAAATAACTCATTCAACAATATCCGTACAAAAGTACTCAAAGGCTACTACTACAATGCGCTACTTACAATGCGTGCCACGAAAGATGAGACTTGACGAGCGCAGTATCACGCCTCCCGCGTTCTTTCCGCCGCCCCGATGACGCCAGGTCTCTTCCCATCTTAGACCTCATACCGCTAAAGAGACCTATAAATCAGAATAAACAGAATCAGAGAATTATAACCTACTGCGCAAGTCAAACTAACGTGGTGTGTCAAGTCTCATCTTTCGTGACACGGATTGTACTTCGAATGATCTTGGAATGAAAAATTATAATTGTATTTACTCTTTATAAGAAGTCTGACTTTAATGACATAGTCTGGCAATTTATGAATGGAATAAAAACTATCCAATATCCAAAACAAAACACAAAGTTAATGACAAAATGTGATGTGCTGTTTTTACGTACTGTAATTAAATACTCGTACCGCACTAATAATGATGTTTATAATTATAATGATAACAGCCGCCAGCCTCTAATTTTAATAGCAACGCTATCCAATACAAAGCCTTTGTGTGCGAATCTATTGGCCAGTGATAATTAACAGTCGGCCGCGCCTTTATGCCGTTAATCGCAAAGCCAAAGTGGACCCGTGAGCTATGATTGCTATGAAGCAATCGGGGTACTGTAATATACAGGGTGTAAGCACAGTATAATAATTACTATACAGTAGTTTATCTTCATAGAAAACGGCCGAAAAAATCTCAGCCAGTACCAGTACGCAACAGTTCGAGCGCGCGGCAGTTACTCACTAGTTATTAGTTATTTATATATGGCATCTCGCAGTTGACCACTAAGGGTCGAGACTGCTCAACCGGGCGTTTCCTGTGGGTTCTTTAAGCGAACTTAAAGCCCCCGGCCAGGCCTAAAACTAAGGTAAATTATTAGTCGACTGAGCGTCGCTAATAATAATATGACAGCCAGACGGGGCAGGCTGGATCATGACGGGGGGGACAAGTGCTACAGGCTCAGCTGTGCCCCCAGCTGGCACAGCTTCACCGAGTAGGGGATAGGGGGGGGGGGGCGGTTACGATTGCGACCTCGGCGGCGAGGTCGGAATGTATTCCGGGGTGGTCTACGTTTATAAACCGTACTGGTGGCCTTGCTACTCTCCTGAAGGAGGGTTATGGGGTCATCAGGGTCGGTGAGAATATGACGCGGACGGCGAGTCTTACTAATTTGAGAGGGGGTATAACGCGCGGCCTCGACAACCAAAGGGTTGCGATGCTTCGCGGCGGCATCAAAGAAACGCTTCGAGCCGCGCTTCAAAAATTGATGGATCGTGGGGATCCTGAGGTCAAGGTGGAGGTCCGCGTTCCGAACGAACCAAGGGGCGCCCGTTAACCTTCGGAGGAAACGGTTCTGTAATGTCTGCATCCGATGCAGATAGCGGGGTTTGGCGTGTGCAAATACCGAACCCGCATACGTCATGATGGGACGAATGCACGCAGTGTAAATGCGCAATTTGCACTTAAGAGATAGTTTGCTGCGTGCATTTAAAACGTAATGTAATCTACCGAGGGCAAAAGCGGCCCGTGAACGTACCAGCTTAATGTGCTCCGCAAAGGAGAGGCGTTGATCGAGAGTCACCCCCAGATATTTGGCTCGCTTCTCCCAAGGGATCGGCTTACCAAACATGGTGATTGGTCGGGGAATGGAACGTGAGAAATACGGTTTCAAAAAGAGAACCGCTTGACTCTTGTCAGGATTGACCTCGATTCTCCACCGACGGAACCAGCAGCCGAGGGTATCGACTGCTGTTTGGAGGTTACGAGCTATCACGTTTTGGTCACGTCCCGAACAGTATATGGCCGTATCGTCTGCAAACAGAGCCAACTGAGGGCAGTTACTCACGGACGGACACGTATTTATATACCGAGTGGCCGTAGGTAATTAATTCAAGGTCACTGTCCTGATAAACTACTGTTGCTTTATTATTCTGTGGTGTAAGGAACATCGATGCGCAAACTTTTACCATGAATTCAGTACAGTCACGAGCATATATTACTATGAACAACTCGGCAGTAATATCTGAAGGCTTATTCTCCTACCTAAAAACGTTCAAATTCAAGTCGCAATCTCACGCCAGCGACAATCAAATGTCAAAAATGTAGGTAAACGCTATACAATATTTGACAGATTGAGACTGAGATGAGATTGCGAACGTTGTTAAAAATACGGGAATTGCTCCTCTGATTGCATAATTCATCTATTAATATATGACGGCAAACATGTACATGAAAAAAAAATCTACTGTTCTATACATTTTAAATAAACGTAATTCCTGTCAAATTAATCGTCATGCTACGACACGGTTGTACTCTTCAATTTAGCAACGTTATACAACGAATTATAAAGTTGCTAAATTGAAGAGTACAACTGTGACGTAGCACGATAACTGAAGTGACAGCTATTACGTTTAGTCGATTAACCAAACACGTGTTTTTTTTTGTTTACCTTTATTTAATTACTTATACCAACGGAGTATAGGTCTATGGTCCCTTGAAGCTCTAAAAAATTAGTCTTCTAGGTCAACATAATAAAAAAAATACAGCCATTTTTGCGACACATTTTGATACTCCCTTGTTCCCCCATGTTCGGGTATATTAATATACGTCACGGTCAATTCTCCAACTGCAAATTTATGTTTGTAATCTTAAAAAAAATGTATGTGATAAAATTATAAATAATTATTTTCGGACTTTTTCCTTTACTTTTGCTGTGAGACCTTGCTACTTGCCAAATTTCATGATTCTAGGTCAACGGTAAGTACCCTGCAGGTTTTGATTTACTTGCTATACTACGTATTTGACCCCGTCTAGCGCAGCAATAACAACAACTTGTCAAAATATAAAGAATATTGCTACGCCGTAGCTGCTTCGACGTAGCAATATTTTTTGAACTGTCTCATAAATGTTTGTTTTTTGAGAAATAATAACTCACCATAAATTAAAATACAAAGCTCTGTTGTTCACAAAGCGATGTCACAGAATATGAAGCGGTAATTCAATGATTTTCTTTTAAATCTTATTATTATTAAAGAAACTTACACAATTTTGCAGCTTTATGCCTTTGAATACGAACGTAAGTGGATTAGAAAAACATTTTTGGAGAAAACTTCTAGTTGTTATGATACTTATGAAGCACCTCAGATGGGAGTAGTGGTTTCTACAAGTGGTAACGCTTTTTTTTTTTTTTTTTTTTTTTGTGGATGGGAAATCATCAAATGACTTCTCCCGCTCCGGGCAGAGCGGGAGGGTGTGTCAGACTTTTACTGACTAAAACCCACCCGTGTTCCTTCAGTTGCCCGTGCCAGGGCCACGGTATCTCTTTCGAACTACCCGCGACCCCGGCGGCTTCGGCCCTATTGGACCCCGTCACTGCTGACATCTCTTTGAGGCGCGCGTGGAACACAACGCGCCGTCGACCCGGGCCTGGTCCTTACCGGACGGCGAGCTGCCCATTACTCGTCGTCCGCAAGCCCGCGCCTACGGTGGCCGGGAATCGGCAATCGATTCCCGCCGCCCAGGGCGTCTCCTGCGGCGGCTAGGGGCGCGAGGGCGCGGCTGTTGCCTCTCCCTCTCGCGTCCCGCCTCCTCCTTTGCGAGCATTACTGCTTCGCAGAAGGAGGTGACGGCCTCCCATGCACTCTCGCTCCGCACCATGGCCTGGACCAAGTTTGGACGCGAGAGATCGCCGCCGCCGATCGCCTCCGTGAGAACACGGCGGTGCTCCGCCCAAGCCGGGCAGACCTCCACTGTATGCTCCACCGTGTCCTCCGGGCGATCTACACAATGGTGACACCCGGGCGTTTCCTCCCGCCTTATCCGAAACAGGAACCTCCCGAAACAACCGTGTCCGGTGAGGACCTGCGTCAGGCGGAAGGTGAGGACGCCATGGCGCCTCTCCAACCACTCCTCAAAGAGGGGACTTATCGCCGCAATTGTGGCGTGCCCAGCGCTGGGTTGCGACAATCGCACTCTCCATGTCGCCATGAGATCCCGCCGGAGCTCTGTCCGCTGTACCGTGATTTCTCGCGGCAGCGGAGTTACGCCCCGGCGTTTTGCCTCCTCGCGCCACTCCCACACGTGCGCGAGGACTTTTGCCTCCAGATCCCATGGCGGTAATCCGGCAAGGAGGCTCGCCGCCTCACAGGAGACCGTGCGGTATCCCCGGACTAGCCGGATGGCCATGACCCTCTGGGACGCGTTCAACCGGCGGGCTGGTCGCAGCCTCAGGGAACGCGCCCACACCGGTGCCCCGTAAAGGGCCATGGACCGCACGACCCCCGCGTAAAGCCTCCGGCAGGAGGCGTTTGGACCCCCCAGATTGGGCAGGAGCCGCTTCAAGGCAGCCCCGGCCCGCTCCAGTCTGGGAGCCAAACGTCGGAAGTGCTCCACGAAGTTCCACCGGCTGTCGAGGACGAGTCCCAGGTACTTCATCGTCGACTCGACTGCGATGTGAACCCCTCCTACCGTTATTTGGGAACCCGACGGTGGCGCGTTCCGAGGACCATGAAAACACATGACCTCGGACTTGTGCAGGGCCACCTCGAGTCCCAACTGCCGGATCCTCTCTACGATTGTCGCAACCCCGCGTGTCGCTAGTTCGGCCGCCGCCTGGTGCGACCTCCCTTGCGCCAGGACCAGCGTGTCGTCAGCGTAACATACAACGCTGACGCCGCTAGGGAGGTCGGCGCGCAGCACCCAGTCGTACCCGATGTCCCACAGATGTGGCCCCAGGAAAGTGGTAACGCTCTCATAATAAATAAAAGGGCCTTTGTGTACCATACATTCGACTGAACCTTACAACTTTTAAAAGGCTGGCTCAGGTACTCACTTTGAAGATTTTTTCTAGAATTATAACCAATACAAATGATCAATACAAGTCGTTAGAATTGACCTCAAATGGCTTGATTTCATGAAACAGTCATTCAGTAGGGTAATGTGAGCTGAGGGAGTTGTATAATTCTGTAAATACATAATTTACTTGATACTGACCTCCAATGGTCCAACGTAAGAAAATTTGAATTTCGCGGGCTACCCTGGCGGTCTCGCCTTAAACGGTAGGCCTGTAATAACTAAATCTGAAGCTGCTAAAATGAATATTCCTACGATTTCTGGAGTATAAGATAAGGGTAGGGATGTATGCGACGGGTACTAATGAGTCCTCCGCTTTAGGAAGTGATCATGGGGCGAGGGTCATTGAAGGGACGTTCAAGATACTCTTGTGTGTACCTTTCATGTCGTTGGTCGAAAAGGTTTTATGTTTATAGTTACTGAAAGACCATTTGTCATTTTATTCTATTATATTTATGCTTATATTTTCTATTGTTTTGCCATCGCAAAAATTCCTAAATTTAATCATATTTAGAATGCAATATATAAAACGATAGTACATTACGTGCCACTAAAGATGAGACTTGACACACAACGTGGTTTGACTTGCGCAGTAGACGATTTAAAGGTCTCTTTAGAGGAATGAGGTCTGAGACGGGGAGGGACCGGGCGTCATCAAGGCGGCGGAAAGAGCGCGGGAGGCGCGGTACGGCGCTCGTCAAGGCTCATCTTTCGTGGCGCGTTTGTAAGCTTATTTTATAAGTATGGGATTAGAAAAAGTTTTATGTAATGGGTACACAACTCATTTGTTGGATTAGTAGCAATCGTTTTAATTACTTACTGCAAAGCACGCAGTTTGTTTCATAATTATGAACCTTATTCTTATGCACAAAATGTTCATAAACGTTTAAGCGAATGCAAGCAAGCGTTTCATACGAATATCAACATTATTGTTTTATATTTAAAGTTCTCATTCGTATGTATTCTTCACTTCACTTCAATTTTGCTCATAGACTACTTGTGTTAATGGCTCCGTGCCTCGGAGAGCACGTCATCCGTTGGTCCGGCCGCAACGCACGCACGGCACGCAACGGATTTTGGTTTGTATGTATGATGAAATGAAAATGCGGGTGGTACCGGTAGTGAACGCAGGGATATATTAAATACAAAGTAAACCGAAATCTGTTGCGTGCCATGCGTGCGTTGCGGACGGCGCGAACCAGTGGATGCTCACCTTAAGTCGTTAGTCCCGGTTGTCATTAGTAGATCTTTGACAATCGTTACGGGTCGTCAGAAGCCTAAAAGTCTGACAAACAGTCTTGCCAAGGGTATCGTGTTACCTAGTAACTGGATTGTCGAGTTCATATAGGCAGTCACTCCATTTAAAGAAGGCATTATTTTAATCATAACTATTACTAGTCTTTTGTCTACCCAAAAAGCCTTTAAAACTAGCAATTTACTTTAACTTAAGAGTCAATCAAAACATTCAGGAAGTTTGTGGAAAAGAGTTGGCCAGCATCATAGCATCCATCTTTAACTTTGTGACGATCGTTTCCATTAAAAATGTCAAGTGTAAAAATACGTCCCGGACAAACATAATCGTTCCACTTTAAAACAGAGCAAATAAATGCTGTACACTAACCCAGGACTGAGGTCACCATCCGTTCGGAGTTGTCCGAACATGTCCGGCTTTTTGACTCCCCGTTCATCATTTGTCCGGCCTTAACATTTTGTCCGGACTTTGCAACATACTAGAGAAAACAAAGTAAAACGAGTGCTAAAAATAAAGAGCAAAAAGTAAAATTTCGTACCTCAAAAGGAAATACGGAACACTTATAGGATAATTTCGTTGTCCATCTGTCGGTCTGTCTGTCAGTCCGTCAAGACCTTTTTTCTCAGGTATTTGTGGAGGTATCAAGTTAAAATAAATATAAAATACGTAGGTCATGGGCCTTTGGAGTCCTAAAAAAATCAAGCTTTTAGTCAACGCAATAAAAAATACGGCCATTTATGCGACATATTTTGATTAAATAATTAAATCAAAACAAGTTAATCAAAACCTATAGGGTAAACCTGTTGATCTAGAATCATGAAATTTGGCAAGAAGGAAGGTCTCACAGCACAAGTAAAAGGAAAAGTCTGAAAATTGTTAAATTGTAGTCGCACAAAAAAAAAAATTTTTTTGGGATTACATTGATAAGTTTGTTTTTGGGATAAATTCTTTTCAACTACGGAACCCTTCATTGTGTGCGGTCCAACACGCACTTGGCCGGTTTTCTTTTCAAATGTCCGGCTTTTATCAGGACTTTGACAAATATAGAAATGGTAACCCTACCCGGGACGTTTTACTGGGAAAATTTCTTGAGCAAACCGTCTTGGCACCATTGCAGTGTGCATTAGATGCGCCTGGAGTATGTACTCGTACTTACTCTGTTGGTTTTATTTGTAGGTGGATAGGTTTGTTTGCTTGCATTGGAAGCTTGAGTGAAGAAATCATGTTACATTTAGATAAACTTGCGAAAGTTATTGGTTATTTGAGATGGCAACTTATTTGGACGGTCTCATCAACTGTACATATCGCACCTTTAATAATAAACCGAAATAATTAAAAAACTTGATGTTTTGACATTTAATCAAAAAACGAAATAAGTCCGCGTAAAGAATACGTACAGTCTAACGGTCGCTTGATTCGGACAACTACAAACGAAATGATTCGGACAACTACAAGCGAAATAGAGGACCTTCAGTCTCTTTTTGTTTGACGGAATGGGCCAATGAGTATTCACAAAACGATGCCATTTAGTGTTATTCCAGCAGTGACAAGAGTGAGACGTGTATGTGCCTGTTCTAATACCCAATAGTTCGTTTTACTATGAAAAGGTAACCGCTTGCATGTCTATTATTTTGGATGTAAAATGAACTTTTTTAAGTTATTTCGTTTTGGTTTTAAAAGATAGTTATTTAATTTAGCATTAATTTGATTTAATTCAGTTTACGATTAAACATTACGATAGCTTGCAAGGACGTTTTATGTTTGTTACTTTTTATTATTAAAATTTTACGATGTTTAATAGGTATTAGATGATAGTTCTGTTTAATATTATATGATTTTAAAATAAAAGTTTAAATTATGAATTATTGCGGTTTATTGTTTATTTATAGGTAAAATATTGTTTAATTTATAAAATTATTTCTCTTTTGGATTAACCAGATCTAAGTATTCAAAAAAAGTCATGAGAGGATCGTCGTCGTCGAGATCGTCGTCGTCGAGGAGAAGTGAACAAATTTTGGGTCTGATTACAAAATCTGATGCGTCCCAAAATGAGCAAACAACCGCAATTGTATCAAAATGCGTAAAACAGGATACCGGCGACATTGTTAGTACCTAATGTTGATTAATTAGAACTATAATGTTGTTATATTATTTTTTAAATTCATTGTAGGTACCTATATTTATTTTATTACAGCCAATGCGTCTGCAAATTCGTGAAGATAACATAGAAAATGTTAACCCATGCGATACAGAAGTAAGTTTCTAAGATCTTGTTTTTTTAAATAAATATTTGTTTTACCGCATAATTAACTTTGTGTTAACATTTTCAGGAGCAGATTAATATAGAGGAAACTGAGTTGCTTTTTTTGTCTAACCTCACTCAAGATTGGCTTGAACTAGACCGTACACAGTTAAACGATGAAGTAAGATGTTTAATGTTTAATTTTATTAATGTTTTAATTTTTAACCTTGTCACTGTTTAATATACATACCTACTTATTAATTTCAGGCCGGTCAAGTTATTACTGAAACCGATAGTCCCCTGGAATTGGAAAATAATTTACTATCGGTCACAGGAACAAAAATAAGTCTTGTACCAGACTACGATAGCGAAAGTACTTTCAACGTAGATGATGAGGAAAACACAACAGTACTTCCACCAGTAATTAGTACGAACTTCACACGAAGATTATCTTCAAGCTCGTCTTCCTCGAACTCATCTTCATCGAGCTCATGTTTGTCGTCTTCGAATTCCAACAGCTCGTCCTCTTCGGAGCAAACTGACAAACAGGCTCAGGAAAGCAGCATACCACGAACTGACCTAGCCCTTATAGTTACTACACATACGCCTGCATTGCAGGATAATACGGAGACCACAGCGCAAGATGACCTCACATCTGATGTAATATATACTTACCTAATTAATTATTTTAGTCCTAATCAAAGTTAAAATAATGAAATTTCATTAAAAAAACTATTTTATTTTCAGACGTGTGTGAGTAACGTAAGAGAAAAAAGAGTCTGTGCGATGAATGGTACAATTACGATCTCTCCTCGATACACCGATGAAAGTGACTTGGACGACGACGTAGGCGATCCAACTTATAACTTTGAAGACAAATTTGCTAACGCTTCTGTTCCCAGAACTATGAATTTTTTATTACCTTCAAGTTCGAATTACCCAAGTTCTGATTCTGACTCTTCCAATCAGAACGTTAAAAAAGGTCGCAAGCGGGTAAAAAAATCCTTCAAAATGGAGACAAAACCGTGTTAAGAGATTGCGGAACGAAGGTGAAGCCTACAAATCTATGTCTAAGACTCAGAAAATCGTCTCAGCTCGGTGTTTAAAAATTCCGTGCGCAAATTGTAAGTTAAATTGTACGAAAAATGTTGACAACGGAGCAAGGTATGATATTTTTAATAATTTTTGGAAATTAGGAGATCTAAGCAAACAAAGATCATTTATCAGTTCTTGTATGGTCGACATTAAGCCAAAATACAAGTACACAAATGCAGAAAATCCGCGTCGCCCTAATAAAGCTTTTTTCTTTACTGTCAACGGAGAAAGAGTAAGAGTCTGTAAAACTTTTTTCAAAAGTACTTTGGATATAACGGACCGCATGATACATACTATAAGAACAAATACAAATGAACGTGGTTTTTTGATGGAAGAGAGGCGTGGAAAACACGGCCACAACAAAAAAATAAGTCCCGAATTGGTGGCTGAAATAAAAAAACACATTGACTCTATCCCTCGGATAGAATCCTACTATGTCAGGGCACAAACCACAAGAGAGTACATAGATGGTGGTAAAACCATTAAAGACCTATACAAAGATTTTGTTGACTTACAAATATAAAATGGTAAAGAAGCCGGTAATTATATAACTTACTACAAGATCTTTACAACAGAATACAATTTAAGTTTCTTCCGCCCCAAAAAGGATCAGTGCGATCTATGTGTCAGCTATGAAAACTCGAATTGTGACCAGAAGTTGGTCATAGAAGATAAATATCGAGTACATTTAAAAGAAAAAGGGCTAAGTAGGGAAGAAAAGTTAAAAGATAGAATTAAGGCAGATAAGATGAATAAAGTCGTAATTTACGATTTGGAAGCCGTTTTGCAATGTCCCAGAGGGGAAACGTCGGCTTTCTATTACAAGTCTAAATTAAACAGTTACAATCTGACGTTGACAGAACTTAAAAACAAAGACAACAAAAATGCATATGATAATGTTTATTGCTATTTTTGGACAGAGGTCGACGCAAAACGTGGGGCAATAGAAATTGGGTCTTGTGTGTGGGAATATTTGAAGAAAATCAGTGGTGAAGAAGGGACGGAAGAAAAAAATGTCATTTTTTATTCTGACAACTGTTGCGGTCAGAACAAAAACAAGTTTATCGCAACATTATATTTGTACGCAGTACAACAATTAAATATAAATAGTATAACTCATAAATTCCTTATCACAGGCCACACGCAGAATGAGGCAGATAGTGTGCACAGCCTCATTGAAAAGGAGGTAAAAAAAAAATCTAAAGTCAGGCCCAATTTATACCCCCGACCAATATATAACTTTAATCAAGTCTGCAAAAAAAAGTAGTCCAGTTATTAATGTTCACGAAATGACCTTCGATTCATTTATGGACATTAAAGAACTGCAAGAGGACTGGGGGTATAATTTTAATACCAATACTGACGGGCAAACCGTGAATTGGAATGACATCAAGCATTTGAAGATGACTAAAGGAAACCCGTTCACATTTTCCTATAAAAATTCTTACGAGGATGAATACTACAAAGAGGTGAACGTGAGAAATAAAAGAAAGAAGATGAAGGATGAAAAAGATATTGCGCTTAAACAAGCGTATACCGAAAAACAAAAATTAAGCGCCAATAAGAAGAAGGATTTGAAAGAGCTCCTCACAAAAGGTTTAATACCTGCCTATTATGCAAATTTTTATAACATGATGTTGTAGAAAATTAATGTGCATAATAATTAGTCATCTATTATCACCACATTTTAGCACCTAGTTTATTATTTCCTACTTTCTATGGGCGCTTACCTTAATTATTAATTTGATCTCATTCATACCATTGAAAAAAAATTAAATAGTAGGTATAGATATTTTTTTTAGTTTGCATAAGTTGATTTATACTGAAAGTATTAACATGACTGTTATTGATTATAAGCAAGAGTTCGTTTTTAAGTTTTGTTACTGCATTTTTTATTATTTTAAATGTGATTTTAAATTATACATTACTGTATGATATTTAATTATAATAAGAACGCCTACGAGGTACAGGTAATTTAAATACCTATAAAGTTGTACTGATTTAATATTAGTTTTTCATTGAAAAACCTTTATTCTTTTAATATTAAACCGTCACTTTAAGAAATAAGACTAAAATGTTATCTTTTTAGTATTTGAATAGAGCATTAAACCTTAATGTATAAAGTTTTTCAGATATTTGTTAATAATAAACTGCACTAATATATTTTGTGCCACATAGCATTTTAAAAACTTACGAGTATTTTAATCAAACGAATCAAGTCGCTAGTATGTTTTTTAAAGCCTCGTATTTCTTAGTTAATAAATAATAGAAATAATTTATATACATCATTTGAAAGGCTTTTCTATTGGTAATACATAAATTTTACTAGTATTGCTGTATCGTTTCCATCTTCATTTTAATTTGGAAAAATGTAGACTGCGTCATATTTGCAAAATTTTAAACGCGATTTCCCAACAATCGTAATTTTGTAATTATTTCAGTTTATTATTAAAGGTGCGATATGTATACTTTGTTAACGTGAGTTGCGTTCTTGGATGTCGTGGGTCACGAATATCCTAACTAATATATTTTATATCGCACTTAATATTATAATATCACACTAATATTATAAAGGCGAAAGTTTGTGAGTGTGTGCGTGTATATTTGTTACCTCTTCACGCTCAAACGGCTGGACGTATTTGGATGAAATTTTATTAGGAACAATTTTTAGCTATTAAACATAACAATAGACACGAAGATAGCTACCTAGATGTAGATAGCTTATACCCTGGATAAACATGTGGCGAACCTAATTAATATCTATGGTTCCCACTATTAGTTCTCTGACAACACTAGTTGGTCTAGAGGGTTTGTCTATGTTTTCACTACAGAAAACAAGCGACTAGGATTTTGAATCTGAATGTAAAATATTATAATGATCTTCGTGTGATTATTCAATTAGATTCCTATCCTGTGTTTGTGTATATAGGTAATGTTACTGTCGTCGTTTGGATATTGTGCTGTGGTACAAATACAAATATAATACAACAGGACCGAGTTTCAATTCCTAAAAACACATAGGCTACTTTTTATCCCGGTCTACGCGGGTGAAACCGCGGGGCGCAGCTAGTTTATTATAAATGCGAAAGTGAGTTTGTATGTTTGTTACGCTTTCACGTTAAAACAGCTGAACGGATTTGGATGAAATTGACAGATAGGTAGTCTGGGACCTGGAAAAGGCCATAGGCTACTTTTCATCCTGGATCGTAGACGAAGTGGCGGGAAACAGCTACTTTTAATATAATTAGAACTTGCTAAGAAATACATATCGAGTAGGTACGACAACTACGGTGAAACGAAACAAACAAACTTCGGTATTTACTCGAAGAAAATGACATATTGCCAATTATTTTCCATTTTATAAGACTAAATATGAAAATAACTGTCAAAAAATAACATACATACTTATAAATACCAACGACCAAGTTTTTGACACAGGAAAGTTTTCTTCAATTTAAATTGATACAAAAATCACGAAAAACCTTTAGAAATGCGACGTTGCTAGCCCGTGCGCGGTTAACGCTCTTAGTGGCAACAGGCTTGCCCCATATTACATGGAATTTAAACATAACCAGCAAAATCTAGGCGTACTACAGGTACACATCTACGTTACCCTTTGTGGAATACAAGCGTGATGTTATCATCTCAATATATCGAGATAATATAAAATAATCTCGACGTGGATCGTTAATTTTCTCGTAAGTGAGCGTAAAGCTAGCAAAGGTGAATACACATTTATATAAATTATTATTTATTAAGATAAATATAAGGATACGTATGCACAGGGATACATTGAGGTGGATTTAGAAGACCAAACGAAAATAAAACCCGAACAAGAACAACAGCACGCTTTTCTTGACATTCTTGCCATTTTAGTGCGAAAGAATTCTCTGTTCCTGTTTACACAAACATAAGTAGAGGGGGATAGAACGTGCATTCACTCGTTACAACCAATTACTGGAAACAAAGCATAAAGCATTATCAGCCTATAATGTTCCCACTGCTGGAACACAGGCTTCCTCTCCGTAAGAGGATGTGGGCCGTAATCAGAATCACAGTGCAAAATCAATTTATTTTCTTATGAATGCGTAATGCATCAATTAACATCATCAACATTTGAACTTGCTGTAGCAACAACAAAACAAACACAAAACAAAACAAAACAAATTCAACAAAACAAATTCGGCTGTAGCCGAAAATAAAATAATGTAATAATAATGTAATGTAATGTAATAATGTAATATATGTAATAATGTAGCCAAATAGCTTCTGCCCACGGCTTCGTTCGCGTGGAAGTCATAAGACACCACAATATACGTACTAAAATAACAGCCACATTTTATAAAACTTCCATGTATACTTACTATGTTTGTAGATTTGGACTCAGCAGCCAAAATATGCAGAGAGTGATGCGGGAGCAAGCTACGCACAGTTGTCAGTGTGAGAAGCACCTCGTTCTGAGGTCAACACCTGCAGTCTTAAGCAGGAACTTCCCATTGCTCGCGAAGTTTTTCGTTTTTTCATTCCTGCTATATGTACCTATAGGCACTGGCACAGCATTATATAATATGCGCTGACTGATGCATTTTTACAGATTATTCCTGACTATCGGCTATCATTTAAATATAAGTAACAGTATACTGTAAATACACAAGATTTTTCAAGTAATAATCACCTCACCATAGCATAATTTTTGTTATTATATCATAGATGAAAGAAGAGGCCTAAACTTCATGTTTTTCTGTGTACGTCCTACGATCATGTATATTTTACGGTAAATGTAATTAATTGAAAATATTATAGTAATTACCGAAAGTCGAGGTAAAAGTAAGAAATTAATCACATTTACCGGTGATTATTAACACCGTTACATGTAATAATTTTTAAAGTTTATTGTTTTAGTATTTTAGTTCAGTACCTATAAGTATTGTGGTAGGTATCAATAAATACCTATTGAACAAAGAAATAGAAGAAAGAGTTTCATTTTTAATGTTGATTTTACGGAGTTATAATTTTTATTTTATCTGTTTGATTTAAGCAAAACCAAAGAATAAACGATTTTGCATGTAAGTTTCTTTTAGTTATGTATTTGTAAATACTGTGGTATTATTAATAAACTTCGAGTCATATTTTATTTTATTACTTATGCCTACGAGAGTAGTGAACTATTAATAACAACTGTATAAAGTCACATATACCAAATCATGAGGTAATTATTAATAATGATGGATAATTATTAATAATTTTCAATTAATCACACTTACCGTAACATTTATAACAAAATGTAAAAAAGAAAGAAACACAAAAATGTCATAGCTGGGATTCGAACATACAACCACTGGTATGCAAAGCAGTCGTCGAACCGTTAAGCTAATTTCTTTGATCAAAAATAACTAAAATAGCCGTTCATATATTGGTTATGATTGACTGCTTAGCTTCATAAAGGAAAGCGTGATGATAATCTTTTAATAGGTTAAATCTGTTACTATCTGCAATATTCTATACTTTTGGCTCGTCTTTTTGCAATTTGCGGTAAACTATAGAAGAATACGAACATAATGTAATATTGCTCATCCCTACACACTGAACAGACTTTTAAGGAATATCTGTGCAAAATGTTGAACAAGACCTATCCTGTAGTAGATATATTTGCGTTATGCTGGAACATACGTTCAAATACAGACAAAAATTCAAATATCCATATTTTTGACATTAGAATCGATCGACCTTTTGCAACAATTACTTTTTTCAAAAACATTCAATGTACAGTTTTGACTTCGCTACGATTTTATTATATGTATATGTATAGATTCTTTAATAATAATACATTATTTGCTAGCATAAACACAAGTAACATCAAAAATGTGTGACCCCAGAGCTAGGTTAAAGTACTTGTATTTCAGGAGCCAGTGAAACTGGAATAAATAAAAGCCTGGAATTGTGTCACGAATATCACGTAATGAGAAACCAAGTATAGCTTGTCCACTCTGAAATGACGCGCCTCACTACCGCATTTACCGCAGTGTATGTATATGTAGGCGTATTATCAGGATCGGACATTTTAAATAGAAAGTAGGTAGTTTTCCTTATTAATCACTTTTATTTGATTCACTTCACTTAATTAATTAATTATAATAACTGTTAATTAAAATATTTTAACACAGTAAATAGCAACTCTAGGCGTTATGACAACATGTGCACCGGATCGAAGTCAAGACTAGAATGCCCCGATCGCAGTTAGTTAGTTAGTTACGTATGGCATCTCGCAGTTGACCACTAAGGGTCGAGACTGCTCAACCGGGCGTTTCCTGTGGGTTCTTTAAGCGAACTTAAAGCCCCCGGCCAGGCTTAAAACTAGAGTAAATTATTAGTCGACTGAGCGTCGCTAATAACAATATGACAGCCAGACGGGGCAGGCTGGATCATGACGGGGGGGACAAGTGCTACAGGCTCAGCTGTGCCCCCAGCTGGCACAGCTTCACCGAGTAGGGGATAGGGGGGGGGGCGGTTACGATTGCGACCTCGGCGGCGAGGTCGGAATGTATTCCGGGGTGGTCTACGTTTATAAACCGTACTGGTGGCCTTGCTACTCTCCTGAAGGAGGGTTATGGGGTCATCAGGGTCGGTGAGAAGCCCCGATCGCTCTGACCGGCCTCGTTTTATACCCGAGCACAAACAAGTCGAGTAGTGGGGAGGTGGGGATGGCGACATCGTCTGATCGGTCCGCTGCACGTGCCGTTTACAATAGTACGATGACGTAGCGCCGTCACGGCCATGCTGACGTGCGTACGTCCTCGCACGCGCACCAGAGGTTCCTAGGTATCTGGAAAAGTGAACCACAACTTAGTGTTCGTTCATCCTGATATTAAAATCATATCTTATGGTCTGGTCCGGTCTAATGACCCTCCAGAGTTATACTCCCTTGGTCCAGTCTAAAGACCCTCAGAGTTATAATCCCCTGGTCCGGTCCAATGACCCTTCAGAGTTATAATCCCCTGGTCCGGTTATAACTAACCCTTCAGGATTATTACTGCTTGGTCCGGTCATAGACGACCCTTCAAGATCACTTCAGTTTACACTGGTCCTGAATTTGCTAGTCCGGACTAAAATGGTCCCTGTAGCTTATATAATCAGTTATCTCGTAATTTCTACTTCATTAATTTTCTCTATGTATTAAGGCACTAGTCACAACGTTAATTGATTCAGGCTCCAAAGACTCTACCGATGATGTACGTGATCTACTAAATTGATTATTGCTACTGGCTGTTAAAGTACAAGAGTCGGCAGTCATTGTTTCACTATTAACAGACACGGTGTCACTGCTCCCTAAAATAGTATCATTTAAAACATCATTTTCGTGGGTAGTTTCATGAACAAGCTCATCATTATTATTCGCCGTCACGTCATCATCACTGATATTTTCTGTGATTTCTATTAAACCAAATTGTCCATGAGGCACTTCCCGTAAATTTTCGTGAGAATACTTGTAAATTCTGTTAGATCCATTAATATGTTTCAATTCATAACGGTCATTTTCTAAAACAGAAATGATTTTAAATGGGCCCTTATACTTGCGATCTAATTTGGTTTGGTGTCTTTCTTCGCTTTTTATGAAAACAAAATCACCTATGGAAAAAGGACGTACCCTGGCTTTTCCCTTATTGAACCGTTCGGCATCAGATTGAGACAGTCTTTGAACATTGTCAGATGCGTTTGACCTAGCTGATTCAAGATCAAGTCTATTAGTGTCGTGAGAGCTCACAGATATTCTTGATAATTGTAATGAATTTCCCTGAATTCCAAACATCAGTTCCAATGGGGAGAACCCTGTTACTCTACAGCGTGTACTGTTAAGGGCAAGTTGAATATCTCCCAATTGGTCTTGCCATACAGCAACTGGGTCACTTTCAACAATGGTAAGTAAACTTTTTAAAGTTCGCATGACTCGTTCTACTTGACCATTTGCCCTACTAGTACCAGTCGCAATAAGATGAAGTTCAATATGATTATCAGTACAAAATTGTTTGAAATCGCTGTTATCATAGGAACGACCTCGGTCAGCTATTATTCGCTTTGGAGCGCCAAATAAAGCTACTGCGTTTTTAACCGCTTTAATGGCATTAATTGAATTCAAATTTATAGTATGTTCCAGGAGAACAAATTTGGTAAATGCGTCTATAATGACGGAACAGTATTCTTTACGTTCGCTTTTTCCACTAAGTTTGCCCGTTAAATCTAGGTGGATGGTGTGCCATGGAATAGCCAATTTTGGGATAGGATGCAAACGAACTTGCTGAGCACCTGATGAACCTTTAGAAGCCTTACATGTGACACAAGAATCAACGAATTTTTTCACAAATTTTGACATATTTTGAAACCAATAGAGGTCATATAATTTATCAAGTGTTTTCTCAAATCCAAGGTGTTTTACTTCATTGTGCACGAGGTTTATTAAAGACCAAATTAATGATTTGGGTAAAATAGGAAGCCATTTTGTGATTTTGCTTCGTTCAATCTTTCGATACAGAATGCCTTGTCTAATATCGTAAGTGCGTTCCACATCAGTAGGCAATTCATTTGATCGCATTTTCGAAATAATTTCTGCTATTTCAGAGTCTCGTGATTGTTCAACTTGCAACCATCCTCTTTCCAATTCAGATAAATTAACTATTCTTGTACGTCTTTGTTTTAAAGCACATACCTCACTATCTTTAATAGTCAACGGATTTCGAGAAAGAAAATCTGCATGAGCCATTGTTTTACCCTCTTTATACACTATGTCAAAATCATAGGACTGCAAAATAGCCCACCATCTATGAACTCTTGGTGTTAAATCTTTTTTAGAATGAGATGCTTTTAATGCATTACAATCGGTGAAAACTTTAAATTTACGCCCGAAGAGATAATGCCTAAAATGCTCTACAGATTTTACTACCGCTAGCGTCTCTAATTCATAGGAGTGATAGCGACTTTCCGCATCAGTTGTTTTGTGGCTGAAATAGGCAACGACATGGGGAAGGTTGTTCCTCCTCTGAATTAGGACTGCTCCATACCCATCACTACTCGCGTCAGTATGGAGTTCTATGGTTAAATTAGGATCAAAAATTTTTAGAACGGGTTCTGTGACGAGACGATTGACAATATCTGCGTGAATTTTATCGTGTTCTGGGGTCCAACAAATATTACCCTTCCCAGCTGTCAAGGGATATAAGGGTTTCATAATTTTTGAAAAATTGGGGATAAATTGCCGGAAATAGGTAGCTAGACCGATGAATTGTCGAACTTGTTTAACAGTTTTTGGTGTGGGGACATTTTTCAAAGCTTCAACTTTACAAGGGTTTGGTCTGACTTCGCCAGCTGATATTACAAAACCCAAATATTCGATCTGTTTCTTCATAAAAGAACATTTTTTAAAGTTAAATGAAAATCCAGCCTTTGACAAAGTATCCAACAATTTGTTAAGACGTACCAACCCCTCTTCTATAGATTCTGATGCAGAGAGTACGTCATCCATATAGACTAAAATTTGACTGTCATTAAGAGGCTTTAGTGCTGTATTTATAGCTCTTTGAAATACTTGAGGAGCATTTCTGAGACCGAATGGCATAGTTAACCATTCAAACTGACCTGTTGGTGTAACGAATGCAGTTTTTTCAACTGATTCCTCATTTACTTTAATTTGGTGAAACCCAGAGGCCATATCTATACTAGAAAAGAAGTGAGCTCCATATAATTTATCTATTTGATCGTTTATCAGTGGAAGAGGGTAGCTATCCGGTTTAGTGTTACTATTCAGCTCTCTGTAATCCACGCACATACGATCAGAACCATCTTTTTTTTTAACTAATAAAATTGGACTTGCAAAAGGTGAAGAGCTTTCCCGAATTATATTAGCATCTAATAATTCCTGAACGATTTTACTCACGATATCGGATTCTGCGGGGGATAACCTATATGGTCGTCTGTGTACGGTTTTATTAGTATCAATCAAGTTAATTTTAAGTTCACCGGTAGATACACGAGAAGTGGGAAGCTTTTGTATGAAATTCGAAGAGTATTTTTTAAGGATCTCAATTAGTTGTTCCTTATTTTTCCCTTCAAGGTCCGTATCAATTGAAGCCATATCAAAGGTCTCCTCGACTCTTAAACAGGCATTGAAAGCCTTTGTTTTAGAAAAAGTTAAACTGTCACTACTAATTTTAACGGAAATTCCTTGGTGCAAAATATCACGACCCAGTAAAACTTTTTCGCTCAGACAGTCATCAGGTAAAACGTGGTAAATAACATCAAACAAGCAACCTTGTACCATGGTTGGACATTTTACTTGTAACGAACAATTTACGCTATTAGGCCCTACACCCTTTAGAACCACTTGTTCATGAAACTTTTCACCATTGAGAATTTCACAATTACTTTGTCTTATAAGACTACATTCGGAACCAGAGTCGAAAATAAAAGGTAGTTGTAAATTATTTATCTGTAACATACCTCGCGTCACCTTGGAGCATAGGTTCACCTGCTTGCTGCTGTTGCCGCCGCTGCTGCTCTTGCTGCTTGATGCTGCATCTTCTTTTTTCGGCCACCGCTTAGGACATGTAGTAGCAGCATGTCCACGCTCGCGGCATATGTAGCAAATGACATTAGACTTGGTTGAATCCATACTGTTTTCTGGAACATTCGATTTTTTAAGCAGGTACCGCTGTTTATCTCTACAGTCTTGACCTCGGTGTCCTCGTTTCTTGCAGAAATGGCAATTTCCATGGAAATCTGTTGAAGGACGAAACCTTTTTGCATCATTGTCAGATGTAGCTGGCTCGTCAATTCTTCTTTTCAATGTGAAGCTTCGCAAGGTACGAAAAAGTTGATGTTTATCGTTAATTACAACTGAGTTAAGTTCTCGACGAATCTTGTCATCGCATTGAGACAAAACAGATATGACAAAACCTGTCACGACTTTGTCTGTCATGTTTGCTTCAGGAATTTTCTCTATTAATTGCCATAGACGCATACCCGCTTCTGCAGGGCTTTCTGTGTTATTAATCTGAAACTTAATAACTTGATCAAAATAATCTTGCATCATCATAGGCTTGCTAAATCTGGAAATCAGAATTTCCCGAATAGAGCTCCAGGTGATATTGTCTGGTTGTATCTTGGTGAGACAGAGGCCAGCACGGCCCTTCAGAGCATGAGAAAGAGCCAAAATCAAATCGACTCCATCTACTTCCTTTTTTTTAATTATAATATCGCTGAGCGAACACCAGTTTACTATATCAGATTCTGGTGCATCAGGATCAAAAGGCATCAACTGTATTTGCATATTTCCCGGAGATGGACGGGAACCCATGCTTTCAGCAATTTTTTGAAGAATTGCTTCCATTCCATTGGAGAACATTGTGAAGAAATTGTTTTCCATACTCGCCGAAGTTCTATGTGGTTCTGTTTCATGTGGACGTGGATCCCGCACTTCTGATGTAGGCGTATTATCAGGATCGGACATTTTAAATAGAAAGTAGGTAGTTTTCCTTATTAATCACTTTTATTTGATTCACTTCACTTAATTAATTAATTATAATAACTGTTAATTAAAATATTTTAACACAGTAAATAGCAACTCTAGGCGTTATGACAACATGTGCACCGGATCGAAGTCAAGACTAGAATGCCCCGATCGCAGTTAGTTAGTTAGTTACGTATGGCATCTCGCAGTTGACCACTAAGGGTCGAGACTGCTCAACCGGGCGTTTCCTGTGGGTTCTTTAAGCGAACTTAAAGCCCCCGGCCAGGCTTAAAACTAGAGTAAATTATTAGTCGACTGAGCGTCGCTAATAACAATATGACAGCCAGACGGGGCAGGCTGGATCATGACGGGGGGGACAAGTGCTACAGGCTCAGCTGTGCCCCCAGCTGGCACAGCTTCACCGAGTAGGGGATAGGGGGGGGGGGCGGTTACGATTGCGACCTCGGCGGCGAGGTCGGAATGTATTCCGGGGTGGTCTACGTTTATAAACCGTACTGGTGGCCTTGCTACTCTCCTGAAGGAGGGTTATGGGGTCATCAGGGTCGGTGAGAAGCCCCGATCGCTCTGACCGGCCTCGTTTTATACCCGAGCACAAACAAGTCGAGTAGTGGGGAGGTGGGGATGGCGACATCGTCTGATCGGTCCGCTGCACGTGCCGTTTACAATAGTACGATGACGTAGCGCCGTCATATACAAAAAGTAGTGGGGTCGTCATTTTAGAGTGGACAAGCTCTAACAATAATATATGTCTTAAAATTATATCGAAGGACAATTATAATTCCCGAAGCCTTTCCAGAATGTATTCTATTAAACAAAGGCAATACCTGTGTGTACACAACCTTAGAATATATTTTCACGTCTGACCGATTTTCCGCTGGATCGTGCGCTTATTGAAAAGGTCAGAAGAAAGATTAGAAATTTATTGGAAAAGGTCTAAGCCGCAATGAGATCGGGAATCTAATAAGCTGCACCTTTTTTGCAAGTTTAGCTTTTTGTATTAGAGAATAACGTTGGATTATTTATTTTATTTTAGAGGCGGAGAACTTTAAATTGAAATAAAACACAGAAAAATGTTTTTAATATTCATGAAATTGGTTTATTTGACGTATACTTCTATGGCATTCATGTTTAAATATATGATTTCGGCTGGCGCGTACATGGCGTAATCTGGAGGCCAAATTTTCACACACTCTTCGCAGTAAATGAGGCTGTATTTTGGCAATAATGCGTCGAATGTTGGCATCCAAGTGCTCAATTGTTACTGGCTTAACGACGTCGCCACGCAATTTTACATATACCCACAGAAAATAATGTTATGGCGTCAAATCACACGAACGAGGTGGTCAGATTTCGTGAAATTAGTCGTTCGTCAAATGTTTCTAGTACCTAAACTAAGCCAATAAAAAAAGTTGTTTTCAGTAAATAATGCCTTGGCGTGCAACGTGGCGGCTACATGCCCGGAATCATATTGAAACATTAATTCCATATTCCATAAAAACATTTGTCTAATATAGCCAAGTTTTATTTCAATTTAAACTTCTCCGTCTATATAATAATCACTCTTTACATTAAAATTCTTATATACCTACAATATAATTTTAACATAAACAATACAAATTGAAGATGTACCAAGTTCAGTTTCTCCAAGTAGATCAAAAAGTCTTCTTTGCTATCATAATGATGCGAGAGTTAGTTTTATCAATAACGATCGCTAAGTTTCTTTCGTGAGGAAAGTTTTGAGTGTGAATGTGGATGGCTATGTGTAGGGGAAGACCAATGAAACAATGGACGACTGTGTGAAAGGTGATATGGGTAGAAAGGGGGTGACTATAGCAAGAAGACAACTAATAGTGAAGTATGAAAGAAAAAGACATGTTGCGCCGACCCCGAATAAATTGAGAGGGGGATTGGGGGGGGGGGAAGGGTAGGAGAATAAATGATGATGATTGCTAAGTTTTCATAATTGGATATTAGTACCCTACCCTATTGGAGTGGAAGTCCATGACTAGCAATCCAAAAACCATTTCATAATCATTATCATTTCAGGCAAAAGACGTCTACTGCTTTGCGAACATATGCCTTGCCCAATCGCCCATGCGCCATAGCAATAAACGTTTACAACAAAGTATATTATAATATAAAGCTACGAAAATAGAAAGTAATAAGTTAAAATCGACCAGCATTATTGTTATTTATTATTATTAAATTTTACAAAAAATCTTAATTTAGGAACTATGCCCCGCAAAACCGTTTTCAATTGGTTTGTTATTAGTGCGGACACTTAATTTTCACATAATTACTTAAAAAGTATCCAACAACTCTCTAGTATATTATTATTAGCACTGTAATTAAAAACCCAGTAGCCACATCCAATCTCCGACTGACTTTTCAAGACCCCGTAGTTAATGACCTCATAACACCGCCGGATCGAGAGGGACTTATACAGGGTGTTAGGTTAGGGTTTAAAAAAATAATCAGCTGCCTCGTACATTTTGCTCGCGTAGGTTTTGCACTTTGTAGAGAACAGCTGATTTTCTTTTTTTCATATTGCAGTGTTAGTTCCACGGTAGTTTTATATAAGTGGAAGCTTGTAATTGGCCTTCTTCTACATATCTCTTCTTGAATGTATTGAATGTATTAGCTGTAAGTTTTCTTAAAATTAATAAAATAAAATAAAATAAAAGTTGTTCATTTTCATGAGTACTACACTCCGTTAAAGTATGTCCCTCGTTTAACCTACCAACCTGTATATGTTACGAATCGGCGTAACTTATAGTGACATATTGTAACACGGATTCGGTATTTGATGACCCAATTGGCAGAAGTGGAATGACCGCCTTCTACGGGTCTGAATTAGGACAAACATGTTTTGTAAAATAGGTTTTTTCCAAGTTACTATATTATTTTTATTTTATGTTTGTTTTTTTTATCAACCTTTTTAATAAATAATAAAATAGAGATTCATTCAGAATTAAAATGAAATGTACATAAATAAAAACGTATACCTAGTTAATAACAATGAATATCCTTACTCAACTAAGACTATCATCAAACTAAAATATGGCGTCAAAAAATTCCTTTTCAATTGAATTTATTGCTGTACACTCGTCACCAACAAAGTATACCTACCTAGAATATGAGAGTTTTATTGGTTTTGCAAAGTACCCCATATCATGCGCCATTAATATTTAGTACCCACACCTGAATAATAATAATAATGGTGGCTTTCTTCAGATACCTAATGTATATAAAATTAAAAAAAAAACTTTATTGTTTATGAACTAAGCATTCCATATTCACATAACACTAACTTATCCGATTTCGCAGGACAGAAGCTAACTGCTAACCCACTGTTGGTTGGCAATTGGCTTCTGCCCCGCGTGTTCTGATGTATTGACGGAACAAACTACACACATCAAAAGTGTCTAGGGATCAAGCATTTTTATGCGGATTTCTTGAGATTGAGATGTGGCTTTGTAATAAATTTATGATTTTATAAATTTATATGGATCCTTTTTGGTGCATTTCATAATTTGAATCAGGAACTGTGAATCAAATTCGAGTAAAAGATGAAAATCAGCTGTCAATATTTTCCCTATAAAAACATACAACGCATTGAAGACATTATTAGTGCTACTGTTTCCCTACTACTGATTAAAACCAACGTTATTATGGAGCGGCGACGTCATTTAAGCAGGGAAGAATTGCTCAGAGCCGTGGGAATGATAGAAGCTGGTTCCCGGCAACGTACTGTGGCTTTAGCTCTGAATACAAGTCAGAGTGTTATCAGTCGACTTTGGACACGTTACCGAAGCACTGGTACCGTGGCTGAGCGCCATGGAGGACGGTATCGCTGCACCACACGGAGACAAGACCGATACATTCAAATCTTAACTCGAAGAGCTCCAACTATAACCGCCATGATGTTAGCCGTGAGGCTTCATCACTCTTCAGGGAACTTAATTAGCGACCAAACAGTCAGAAACCGCTTGCATGAAGTGAACCTTCATTCCCGAAGACCGCTACGGGTACCACCTATAGCAATGCACAATCGTAGGATTCGATATCAATGGGCTCTTGAACACAGAAATTGGGCAGAAGAACAATGGCGTTTCGTGTGCTTTTCTGATGAGTCTCGTTTTGGTATGAGACCGGATACAAGACGTATACGACACTGGAGAACCCCTGGACGCCAACAGCGATTAAAATCCTGCCAGGAAGTCCATCCTTATAGTGGTGGAACCATCATGGTATGGGCGGGTATTTGGATCGGCGGAAGAACTGAGTTGATTTGGATCAGAGGCAACCTCAACGCTCAAATTTATGCTGAGACGATTGTATCAGACGTCATCGTTCCTCTACAAGTGCAAATCGGTACCTTATTTCAGTTAATGCATGATAATGCACGACCGCACACCGCAAGAGTTGTAAGACAGACTCTCGCCGCAGCTAACATCAATGTCCTGCCCTGGCCTGCTCAGTCGCCAGACTTGAACCCGATTGAGCATGCATGGGATATGCTACAGAGAAGAGCTCTGCCGAATATGGAGGGTATCCAGTCGCAAGAAGACCTTTTTTTGTTGTTGCAACGAACATGGGCGGCCATTCCACAGCGTGATTTGGATGAACTCATTTTGAGTATGCCAAACCGATGTTCTTGTGTTGTTAGTGTTCGCGGTAGAAACACGGATTATTAATTGTTTAGTAAAGTTACCCAATAAAATTTTAAAGAAAACTGTTATTTCAGTCTTTTTTTCGAACTTTAATGTTAGTGGTTCAAATGTCAAAAATCCCTTTATTAGGAAAATGGCAAATTTCTTTATTAATGCAAAGGCGACTTGGTTTATCGTTACTGTGACAAACGAAAACACTTTATTTGATGAATCCTTAAAGAAAATTTTAATTAATATCAATCAGGAGAAAAGTTATTGCAAAAATATATGTTGATCCCTAGACACTTTTGATGTGTGTATATTTGTATGGCTAAATCCCACGATTAGTGTGGGAGACAAATGATTAAAAATAAAAAATGTATTTTCAATACACTTCCTCGAAAACTGGTTCACATTGCACTACGATTAGGTTCACAATGCAATGTATTAGGTCTTTACCTATGAAATTGCCGTTCTGCAGTACTGGCCATTTCAAATCAAAATAATTTTTGTTTGGCTAAGAATTCTAATTTCAAATTAATTTTATTTTAAAAACATGGTTTTTTTTTCCAAAAGTAGTCATTTGTTTATTGATTAGTGTTACATTTTCATCGCATTTCAATCTTTTTCGTCATCATGGATACGTTAAAAATTCGAGTAATTATGGAATATGAGTACCGTCGTGGCAGCAACGCGGCACAAGCGGCACGCAACATCAACGACGTTTACGGAGCTAACACTACAAACCAACGCACCACTTGTTATTGGTTTGCTCGCTTCCGTTCTGGAAATTTCGACCTGAAAAATGAACCTCGCGGTCGTCCGAAGACTTTGGTCGACAATGACGAATTAAAGGCGATTGTGGAAGCTGATGATACACAATCTACGGCTGAATTAGCAGCAGCTTTCGACGTTAGCCTCAAAACAATATTGGTCCATTTGCGTCAAATTGGCAAGGTAAAAAAGCTTGACAAATGGGTGCCCCACGAACTCAATGATCGCCAGCGCGAAGTACGCGTCGAGACGTGCCTTGCACTGCTCAACAAACACACAAATGAAGGAATTTTGAACCCCATTGTTACCTGCGATGAAAAATGGATTCTGTTTGATAACCGCAAGCGCTCAGCAAGTTGGTTGGATCCTGGTTCAGCACCTAAACAATGCCCTAAACGAAAACTTACCCCTAGAAAAGTGAGGGTCACTGTTTGGTGGTCTAGCGCCGGTGTGATTCATCACAGCTTCTTACCAAACGGGGTGAGCATTTCTTCAGATGTGTACTGTGAAGAACTGAACACAATGATGGAGAAGCTGGCACATCTCCAACCAGCATTGGTCAATCGCTCGTCTCCGCTGCTCCTGCACGACAACGCGCGACCTCATACTGCACAGCAGACGGTCTCCAAGTTGCAAGAACTGGGGTTGGAAGCTCTCCGTCATCCGCACTACTCACCAGACCTTGCGCCTACAGACTACTACTTTTTCCAGAATTTGGATAACTTCTTGGCGGGAAAAAAATTCAATACCCGAGAGGCAGTACAAAATGCCTTTGAAGAATTTTCCCGTCCAGCTGATTTCTTTAAGAAGGGCATCAATAAACTGCCACTGCGTTGGCAAAGATGCATTGATTGCATGGGTGATTACTTCGATTAATACAAATAAAAAATGCATGAAAAAAATTCGTTTAAATTTTTTCATACAAAACGGCAATTTCATAGGTAAAGACCTATTATTTCACACGCGTGTGATTTTTCATTTTCCAACACGTATGCGGGAATAAAAATTGCCACGGATAACTTTATACCTATACTTAGTCCAAATTGGTTCAATGTCTCTATTCGGAGGTGAATGTTTTTTTTTTTAATCTCGGCATAAAGATATACGTCTTTACGACGTTAATATTTTTTGAATGTATAAATGATGTTTATAAATAGAATATCATCAAAAACCATGATTATTACAATAAAAAAAAAACGTTTATGAACAAATTAACATTTATTTGTGTTCTAAACTCAAAAATATTTGAATTTTCTATTTTTCATATTACGCTGTTTATTGGCGTTATACCTTTGCTTCTCCTTCAACCTAGCGAAAGCAAAGCGCGGAAAAAAAAGAAAATTTAAATCATAGTTTCCTAATAATTCATGACAAAAATATTTTTCGTTATGTTATTTTATTTCTTCAAAAGTGTATTGAAAAACGTCGTTTGATACACGTGGACTTTTGTTGTTGCAGTTCTCGGCTCACAAACAACCTCGCCTATGGCTCGGGTGTTAATTCCGCCTCGAATGCAATAACAAACATTATCCACTTGTGTCAAATTGTATCAAACTATTTTCCCCCTGTGTACCTAATCTCTGTAAAAAAATCACTCTTATAAAATATCTACTGACAAGCTTATACAGTTTTATGCCTACTTATTTGTCCGCTGAAATCGCAAAACTGTAACGACTACATTTTGCCGAGTTAGTTTTAAAGTCTGATGTAAAACAGAACAATAAAACCGTTTTATCTAAAGGGCACATTTTTTATCTCCGTACCATGGACGAAGTCCGGCAAAGTATAATTGGATTTTTCTGTGAAGAATTTTACAATTAGAGAGCGGAGATTGGAATTGCAACTGTGCTCGATGTGTCATCTATTGCATTGTTTTGTAACTGGAATTGGTGAATTGTGGTTGAAATTTTTTGTTTTTGTACTTTTATACTGCAGTGCTATTCTGTACAAATCTCACCGTGAAAACTTAGGTGAAGTGAGCGTGGAGTGAGCTGTCAATAGTGTCAATCCAATCTAGCATTAGGTAGAATGACAACTCACTTCACCTAGATTTTCACGGTGAGATTTGTACAGAATAGCACTGCTGGTATTCTTACCTAATGTAGGTATCTACTTCGTAGTGACTAATTGCCAGTAGAACCATATCTGCAATGTATAAAACACTTTTTTTTATTTAAAGACAATCAATCTGCCTAGCCTTTTCCCAATTATGTTGGGGTCGGCTTCTAGTCTAACCGGATGCAGCTGAATACCAGTATTTTACATGGAGCGACTGCCTATCTGACCTCCACAACCCAGTAACTGGGTAATACGATACACCTTGGTAAGACTGGTTGTCAGACTTTCGGGCTTCTGACGACCCGTAACGACTGTCAAAGATCCACGAATGACAGCCGGGACCAACGGCTTAACGTGCTTTCCGAGGCACGGAGGAGTCTTGGTATGTAAAGAATGGTCACCCATTCACTGACCAACCCCGGCAAGCGTAGCTTAACCTGATGGATCGACCCGTGCGGCTGTTATTACTTAGCCACGAGCTCCTCCTTTTATTTAAAGACAAAAATTATATATATTTCATCAAAATTACAGCAACAAACAGTGGGCAGAGATAAGTGAGTATTATGTTGTAAAATCTGTACTAAAATTATTAAAACCCTGCCTCTCAAACTAGGTTATAATAACCTGTATTTTGAGAAACAGTTTACGGCCATCAAATTCTTATACACTAATACTGTTGCAACAATTATACTAAGTCAGTTGTTTAAGTATTATTATACTTTTTAAATTATATGGAACTAGCTGACCCGACAGACGTTGTCCTGCCTTAGCTATGAATATTCTAATGTAAACGCGTGAAGTTAAAATGTTTTTTTTCTGAAATTTTCTAATTTTCTGCGAATTTTTCGTAATTTTTTCTTTCCTAAAAACCTTCTCTTGACAATCAGAAACACAACAAAAAAATAATTAGCGAAATTGTTCCATCCGTGCACGCGTGATGCGATGACCAAGAGAAATAGGGATTCATTTTTATATATATGTAAGTCATTGTTAACTAATAACCTATTTACTTAAACGATAGAAACCACTAATACCATCACTACCAACAGAAACTAACACATAATATCCAAATCCCGACAAAAATGGACGTCGATCCTTTACAGGTTCTATCCCCAAGGGCTAGCACACCTTTTATGTAAAATCCAATTTACACACAGCAGGACCGTGGGGTATCACTAAAACGGAAATTAAATTGTACCCCTTAAAAAGGATATAACATTTTTGATGCGTCAAAAGATACCACGGAAGTAATTCCTTCGCATTTTTTGTTACTCGAATTTACTTTTAACGACACTTTTTTTGTATGGAATTTTAACGGGACTTATTTATTCGTAATAAGTGGCTTTGTTGTTGGTGGCCATAAAATAATGTGAAGTAATAAGGGATGATGAGTATCGGATTGTTATGGTCCCATGAAAACTGAAAATGAAAGAATAACAGTAATAAACCATAAAAGGCAAGCTATATTGGCTTATAGCAAGTTAGACCAAAATTTTTGGAACGTACGCGGCTTGCAGTAGGAGTAAACTGGTAGAAATCGTCACGTAACGAAAAAGTGTTATGTCCGAATAAAACGTAAGTTCAAAAACTAAAATCCGACTACTGAAAAATCACGCTCGCCGCGGTCGGTCTGTAACCAATTAAATTAATATTATTTAACTCCACATTTACCTATTTTTAACAATTTAAGCATATTTAATTACAACAATATGACATATATTATACATATTTGTAATGTGCTCGTCAAGACCTTTCTTTTGACATCAAACATGTCATTATTATCTCAATTTAATTTTTTGTGTGGTCAGAAATTTACGTGTAAAGTCCACCATATTAAATTTAGGGAGAATTTATATAAGCTATGTCATCCTGACCATTATTACGAATCTTTTGATACCTCATTCGTTAAAATCGGTTCAGTAATTTAGGCGCTACGGTGGAACACACGTAAATACATACTTATATACATGCATAGATAGACTGCTAAAATCATAACCCTTCCTTTCGGCTTTGCCGTAGTCGAGTAAAAAGTCTGTTTCAACTGTCAAAAGTTTTTGTTTTTTTAATACAGACAGAGCCATCTGATGACTGCTAAAATCTTGGTAAAAACTTTTGACACTTGAAACTTGACACCATACTAGATCGCTCTGTATTAATTCATAACATACCTACAGCAAAAGGACTTCGTTCCAACAGGGTGTCCCACGATCGCGACACCTCGCGACTATTTTTGTTTTTTTTTTAAATCCCTTTATGCAACTTAGGAATTAAGCCAAAAGAATGGGCACGAGCATAATGTAGTACCTATCTTTCTGGGTGCTGCATTATTCTGCGCCCGCTTTTTGGCATTGCAGGTGGGAAAAGTACCTGCATTATAGTTAGGTATGCTGTGATTACCAAACTTTTTGTCAATAGTGATTAATGATTCAAAATCTGCCTAGCCTTTTCCCAACTATATTGGGGTCGGCTTCCAGTCTAACCGGATGCAGCTGAATACCATTATTTTATATGGAGCGACTGCCTATCTGACCTCCACAACCTATTAACTGGGTAATACGATACCCCTTGGTAAGACTGATTGTCAGACTTCCGGGCTTCTGACGACCCGTAACGACTGTCAAAGATCCACGAATGGCAGCCGGGACCAACGGCTTAACGTGCTTTCCGAGGCACGGAGGAGTCTCGGTATGTAAAGATGGTCACCCATCCACGGACCAACCCGGGCAAGCGTAGCTTAACCTGATGGATCGACCCGTGCGGCTGTTATTACTTAGCCACGAGCTCCTCAATAGTGATTAATGATTATTATAGCAATATTAAATAACATCACGCCTGTAATCCTCGGAGAGTTAGGCAGAGGTGTACCCTGTATACCTAACCTACATTTCGCCAGTTATGTTGTAGCAATAAGTATCAGT
Source organism: Cosmia pyralina (assembly GCA_946251885.1). Taxonomy (NCBI): domain Eukaryota; kingdom Metazoa; phylum Arthropoda; class Insecta; order Lepidoptera; family Noctuidae; genus Cosmia; species Cosmia pyralina. The sequence goes on from OX276344.1 coordinate 22,100,404, forward strand.
TATACAGGGTGTCAGCCTACGTTCACACGGACGTCAAAAAATCGCGGCGGGATTTAATCGCGCACTGGATTTGCAACTCTCGGTGTTGCGCCGAGCATTGAGAATCCGACCTAACAACAACAGCGCGTCGAAAAAACATACTGGTGGATTTTCAACTCTCGGCGCTAAGTAGAGTGTTGAAAATCCAGTGCGCGATACTTTTACATCCGTGCGAACGTCGACTAAGTGTAAACAGTGGCAATCTTTTAAGGAGTCATTGTACTCATCATTATGAAAAACTTTTACTTTGGGACCAAACCAGATATCGCGAAAAAAAAATCAGCTGTTCAGTACATTTTTATGTTCGCATAATTCGTCAAAATATAGGGAACAGCTGATTTTTTTTCCCGATTTCAGGTTTGGTCACATAGTAAAAGTTGTTCATAATGATGAATACAATAACCCTTAAAAGATTGCCACTGTTTACACTTACACCCTGTATAATATTTTCAAGAACTCGGGGTTTTTCCAGTAATATTATTTCTACAAATGGTTCCTATAAACTCTATAAAGCATACCGATAAACCAGGCAACTGCATTTTCTAGTGGAAATTAAAATAAAAACTAGTCAGCCATTTATTATGGCGCGCTGTAAAAGTCAACTGAAGGAAATGAGTTACGGTACGTCGTTCACGAGGCGTGGAAGGGGTAAATGCAAGTAGCGTTATGGATGTGTTATGATGATGACGGTAAGTGTGATTAATTGAAAAACAGTTGTTCTGGAATAGTGTGCTTCTACATCTTGTGACAGCCAGTTGGGTTGGATCTCTTGAAAGGATTTTTTTATTTTCAATGGCTTTAGTAAATAACGGCCAAGCCACATATATTGACTAAGGTGTAGAGTTTGTGAAGTTAGGGCTTGTAGAGTTAGAAGCTTGGCTCTACATGAGATCTGATAACTTTTTGACAGTGCGAGCCATTATGGTCTCGTCTTGGCAACATTTTATATGAAAATGTTTTTGGTCGGATTTCTTTGTTCAATAGGTATTTATTGATAACACCTACCACAATACTTATAGGTAGGTACTGAACTAAAATACTAAATAAACTTTGAAAATTATTACATTTCTCAGTAATAAAATGATTAATAATCACCGGTAAATGTGATTAATTTCTTACTTTTACCTCGACTTTCGGTAATTATTAATAATTATCAATTAATCAAACTTACCGTAACATATGCACTTGTGGAGCTGCTTTTTTTACAAGGATAAGAAAGTATTGGTAATGTTTTATATCGGTTTTACAAAAAAAGCTGTGTTCTTTTCTAAACGCTCATTTATCGAAGTGTTAAGTCATAGAAGTTACAGAAATTCCAGGTGCGTAGTACTCGCAACAGGATTCAACACCCATTTTTAAAAAGTATCTCAATATAATTCTATAGTGCTAATAAGCCACTAAAAAAAACACTAAATTTTTATTCAATCGATAAGTGCCTTAGACACGCTTTTAAATTTTACATTTTAAAATTTCGCGCCAAAACGCTGGACGCAGTGGACGCCATATTGCTCTGTGGTCATGACGTCAGTTGGCTGAGTAAACAAACACTTTATTATATGCTGATCAGTTGACAGCTGACATTGACACTTTTTAATTTAAACAGCCGTATGACGTAATAACATGGCGGCTACTTTCATGGTGTTAGAAAACAGATTAAATAAACTGAAAACTTTGAATTGAATTTTAAAATTTATATTGTTGTTTTATGAATTAAAACTAACATTTTCAGACTGCTGTTCGCCTAAGCTATCTAAATATTAGGTCTTTACCTATGAAATTGCCGTTCTGCAGTACTGGCCATTTCAAATCAAAATAATTTTTGTTTGGCTAAGAATTCTAATTTCAAATTAATTTTATTTTAAAAACATGGATTTTTTTTTCCAAAAGTAGTCATTTGTTTATTGATTAGTGTTACATTTTCATCGCATTTTAATCTTTTTCGTCATCATGGATACGTTAAAAATTCGAGTAATTATGGAATATGAGTACCGTCGTGGCAGCAACGCGGCACAAGCGGCACGCAACATCAACGACGTTTACGGAGCTAACACTACAAACCAACGCACCACTTGTTATTGGTTTGCTCGCTTCCGTTCTGGAAATTTCGACCTGAAAAATGAACCTCGCGGTCGTCCGAAGACTTTGGTCGACAATGACGAATTAAAGGCGATTGTGGAAGCTGATGATACACAATCTACGGGTGAATTAGCAGCAGCTTTCGACGTTAGCGTCAAAACAATATTGGTCCATTTGCGTCAAATTGGCAAGGTAAAAAAGCTTGACAAATGGGTGCCCCACGAACTCAATGATCGCCAGCGCGAAGTACGCGTCGAGACGTGCCTTGCACTGCTCAACAGACACACAAATGAAGGAATTTTGAACCGCATTGTTACCTGCGATGTAAAATGGATTCTGTTTGATAACCGCAAGCGCTCAGCAAGTTGGTTAGATACTGGTTCAGCACCTAAACAATGCCCTAAACGAAAACTTACCCCTAGAAAAGTGATGGTCACTGTTTGGTGGTCTAGCGCCGGTGTGATTCATCACAGCTTCTTACCAAACGGGGTGAGCATTACTTCAGATGTGTACTGTGAAGAACTGAACACAATGATGGAGAAGCTGGCACATCTCCAACCAGCATTGGTCAATCGCTCGTCTCCGCTGCTCCTGCACGACAACGCGCGACCTCATACTGCACAGCAGACGGTCTCCAAGTTGCAAGAACTGGTATTGGAAGCTCTCCGTCATCCGCCCTACTCACCAGACAAAAAATGGCATGCTTAATAATAACCAATTTGGTTTTAGACCAAAGCAGTCGACTGAAGATGCAGTCTTAACACTTTCGTCAAAATTGACGTCTTATCTGGATGGGGGTGACAGGTGCTTGGGAGTTTTTTTGGATCTCCAAAAAGCTTTCGACACGGTGTCTATCCCTATCCTTATGACTCGGTTGGAGAACGTTGGTATTAGAGGGGTAGCATTGGAATGGTTCAGGGATTACTTGTCGGACAGATCACAGTCAGTTAGAGTAGCAGGGAGTGAAAGTATGAGGTCTGGCTGCAATTATGGTGTTCCCCAAGGTAGCACGCTTGGTCCCACATTATTCCTCATCTACATCAATGAACTTGGTAATGTGGCTGCCCTCTCTAGTCTTGACCTGCTCATGTTCGCCGATGACACCGTCTTGGTCTTTCATGGACATACTTGGAAGGAAACTTTTGAGAAGGCCGAAAATGGACTAGCTCAGGTTACCTCCTGGTTAGAGGACAGTCTTTTGTCTTTGAATACAAACAAAACCAAGTATGTTTGTTTTAGTAAGACGAAAGTGAGCAAACCTACAGCTGAGTTTGGTCTTAAGATACATTCTTATCCCTGCAATCGAGCTTTAAACCGCCCCAACTGTGACTGTTCAGCACTTTCCAGAGTCGCTTCTATAAAATATCTTGGGGTCATAATAGATGAACACCTTAATTGGAAAGGGCATGTGGTAGCTACTGCAGCTAGGATTAGGAAAATGATATATATTTTCAAAAAGCTTCGCAATGTCGCAGAAAAAGTGCTGTTACTTCGTACTTATCAAGCGTTATGTGAATGTATAGTTAGATACTGCATTTGCGCGTGGGGTGGTTCAAACAAGACATTTCTTATGGAAGCAGAAAGGGCACAGCGTGCAGTGTTAAAAGTGCTAATGCATTTACCGTTTAGGCATCCAACACTAGATGTTTATGAAAAGGCGGGTGTGCTCACTGTAAGGAAATTATTTGTTTATGAAATTCTACGTAGATACCATAAAAAGTATGTGCCCACACTACCTGTGTCAACTAAGCGAGTTGAACGCTGTCCTGTTCCTCGACAAAGAACAGCTTTTGGACAAAAGCATTTTAACTTCATTGCCCCCAATGTTTATAACAAATGCAATAAAATTAATTCCCTACGTAGGTTAAGCAACAATAAATTTAAGGAAGTTATCTTCATCTGGCTGAAGTCCCTTGACTACGACGCGGTAGAGAGTTTATTGACTGTTGTGACTTAAATTACATAAAATAGTAATTAATACCATCACCATTGCGTAACACAAATTCAAATTTGATTCGTCTTGAATCAAATTGCTAATCTGCTATTTGTAGATCTGATTTATAGTGTCACGGAATTCAGGCAAGTCAACTCACATATATACAAACACAGCTCACACACACACATACACAGATTACACACAAACATATCACACACACACACAACACACATGCACACACACACAACACACACACACACATCTCACACACACAGCGCACACACTCAGATACTCTCGCGCACAAACATACAAATATACCCTCGCGCAAAATTAGAAATTATAATAGTTTTTATGTATCATAAAACCTTGTGTGCTTTTTTATTACGGGAGGACACTGGCTCCTGCAACACAGTTTTAACTAGTGCAGGAGTCAGAGAATTCCATATCTGATGTAACATCTGTTTTATGACAATAAATAATTTTTTTAATTTAATTTTAGACCTTGCGCCTACAGACTACTACTTTTTCCAGAATTTGGATAACTTCTTGGCGGGAAAAAAATTCAATACCCGAGAGGCAGTACAAAATGCCTTTGAAGAATTTGTTGCCTCCCGTCCAGCTGATTTCTTTAAGAAGGGCATCGATAAACTGCCACTGCGTTGGCAAAGATGCATTGATTGCATGGGTGATTACTTCGATTAATACAAATAAAAATGCATGAAAAAAATTCGTTTAAATGTTTTCATACAAAACGGCAATTTCATAGGTAAAGACCTATTAATATATTTTTAGATTTTTTCTCATCTAGAGTAAAATACTCGTACCGTATTGGCGTACGTGTTTGACTAAGGGCCTGTTTCACAACCTACGATTAAGATCGTATTATTATTAAAAAAAATTACATGCAGCGGAGATGAGAATGTTGAGATGGATGTCTGGAGTGACGAGAATGGATAAAGTGAGAAATGAGTATATAAGAGGAAGTTTGAAAGTGGCGCCAGTGACAGAAAAGTTGAAAGGAAATCGTTTGTCTTGGTATGGGCATGTAATGAGGAGAGACGAACCGCATGTGACTAAAAGAGTGATGAATGGATGATGATGGATGGAGAGGCAGAGGAAGGCCAAAGAAAAGATGGATGGATTATGTGAGGAATGATATGAAAGAGAAGGGAGTGAATGATAGCGTGACGGTTGACAGGGGAGAATGGAAGAAGAAAACGTGTTGCGCCGACCCCAAGTAATATGGGATAAGGGCAGGAAGATGATGATGATTAAGTTCCTAATAACTTGTTGTCAAAAGTGGTAAAGCAGAGATCGACTTTACCTAAGAGGTAACATTTTTCTAAGAAAAACATACCTACATAATTTATTATTAAACGAATTTCGTGTATATCCTGCTTCAGCCAAAAGGGCTCCATTTTCCCGATAATTGTTTTTGTTTCATCTTTTTCGTGATGACTTTGGAAAATCTAAATTGGTGCGAACGGGATGAGAAGGTCCCCCTCCCTTTGTTTTGTTCGTGTTTTTATAGGTTATACAATAGAGAGTGATTTTATGCCTGGGATAACATAATTCAATAACGAAATGAAACAGGTTATTTACTTATTTATTTTCAAAATAATAACAAAGAAAATGGTTTTGCTAACTTTGGTGGACAAACATTAGACAATTGTAAAAAATGAACAGAAAAAAATCAAACTATTGCGGTGTACTGTACCTATACATTTTTTATATCCGCGAAGTTTATAAGATCTAAGATACTCGTATTATCAGCTTATTTAAATGCTACCGACTATAGGGGTCTCATAATTATGCTAAAATAAAATACCTACTATAAAAATCCACTCAGCCTATAATGATCCCACTGCTGGGACACAGGCCTCCTCTCAGTGAAAGAGGGCCGTAATCCGCCACGCGGGCCCAGTGCGGGTTGGTAGATGTCACAAACATGTCGTCGAATTTTTGGTTCTAGGAAGTTTCCTTACTATGTTTTCCTTCACCGTTTTGAGAGCAGTATCTTGATGAAATAATTTACACAAAGTAAAGCGCCTGGCTGGGTTCGAACCTATGACTTACACCTCACAAGTCACAGCCGTTACCACTATAGTAACCACATAGTAACTAATTCCACTCACAAAAACCAAATCATCTAAGTTCAATAATAAAACGGTAATAAGATAATGTTAGTAATTTGAAAATCAAATGGGCAGTCTATTATAAAAGTGAAGTCACGGGTTTGGGTTCGGGCTAAAAGGGTCACTTTTGTCTAGCCCAGTAACATTAGGGTCACAAAGCGTTGTGTTCAAAGCCGTTACGTGACCATTACGTGACTTACGGATTTCAGAATGGGTAAATTATTTTTTTAGTTTGGCTGAGAAGTTTTGTAAGGCCAGGTTTGTAGCCGGTCAGCGATGTGTTTTTCTTGGAGAAAGGGTTCATTATTTTGTGTTTTCGTAACATAAACGCAATTATGGACTCACTCTTCATGTGGGGGTAGCAAATACTACAAAGATGCTTACCTATGTATAGAGTTAATTGCAATTAGGTGAGACCTGTTTCACCACCTATGATTAATTTCCTATTAACTTACATAGTAGATCATTTCATACACATTCTAATCCATTTTTTAATTTATTCGGTGGCCCTAATTGAAACCACGTACTCAGTACATGATTCTAAACCACGATGCGTTGAAATTTTATGTTGGTTATTTAAACCAGCCTAGTGTGTGTCGGACCACGCACAATGAAAGGTTCCGTAGTTGAAAAGAATTTATCTCAAAAACAAACATAACATTAATCCCAAAAAAAAAAATGTTTTATATGATAAAATTACAAATTAACAATTTTTGGACTTTTTCCTTTAGGTACTACTGCTGTGAAACTTGCTTCTTGCCAAATTTCATTATTCTAGGTCAACGGAAAGTACCATAAAGGTTTTGATTTACGAGTACTTGCGAGTATCAAAATATGTCGCATAAATGGCCGGATTTTTATTGCGTTGATTTAGAAGCTTGATTTTTTTAGGACTCTAAGGGACCATAGACCTACGTATTTGATATTAATTACAACTTGATACCTCCACGTATTCCTGAGATACAAACAGATAGACAGATGGACAACGAAGTAATCCTATAAGGGTTCCGTTTTTTCCTTTTGAGGTACCTACGGAACCCTAAAAATTAGCTGTAACATACATTTTGACCGCGTAGGTATTGCACTTTTGTAGGTAACAGCTGACTTTTTTTTTAATAATCGACGAAAAATTTAAACGGAGAATGTACAGAATTATGTACTGAATACGTGGTCTCCGTATTAATGTGATAACACTACTCAATATAATTTTAAAAGTCTATTTCTAGTGTGGTTTTAGATTTTACTGACGATTTGATATTGAAGTAGCCTAAACTATTAGTTAAATATAAAACAATGAAGTAGTATTTGATTATGTTGATAATGATGTTATTCTAATTGAAAGCACACTGACTTATCTGATTCTCTTCCTCAAACAAAAAAACAAAATTCTTATTACCTATACTAATTAGGCCATTAACATTATTTCCTACATAAACATTCACCCTTTACTAAAACCCCGCAGGTTTTGTTATCTCTAATAAATTTCCTTAATTTCCCCCTTGATTATCTTCCATTACACCATCGCTGAACTCACGAAACCGAATAACAAAGCTTCTACCTTTACATAAAGATTTCGCCTCAAAGTGACAAGCAATGTCATTATTGATTCATTAATTTTAACACAAAGTAAAGAAAACGGAAGGTCTGTTCATTAATTAATAAAAATTTTAGTAAAACCTTTTTTAAAAAAAGATTTTTTTACTGAAAAGTACTAAATAAAACTTACGTTAACATAGAGCTTTAATATTTTCTTAAATTTTGAGGCATATTTTACTGTGCAAGGAATTTCGCGCCTCAAGCTTTTAAAAAATACTAAAGTTCAATGTTATCGTAAGTTTTATTTAGTACTTTTTCATTCATTCGTTCAAAAGCGTGTTTTTACAAAAAACTTAAAAAAAGGACTTCCAAAAAAAAAAAAACACTACAAAATGAAAAATAACTTTAATTTCGGAAGTCGTTGTCTTTGGATCTGTATTTAAGTTTTTGCTACCGACTTCCGAAACTAGTTATTTTTCGGTTGTTAAGGCACAGAATAAATAACTGTTAGTTCCAGAGGTTAGCGCCTTCAAACAAACAAACAAAAAAACAAATTCACTCCTTAAGTTTTGAAGCTATTTATTTGTCGCGTAAGTTACTGCTAAATTCGTTCTAAGTAAGCCTTCTGTTACACATTATTTTCTTCTCCGATTATCTATTGTGCTGGCTCCCTATTGTTCCTATGCCGTAGCCCCGATCAATGCAACCCATCTATTCAGTTCAGCCTATTGTTGGCACCGGACGGAGGTGGGCTCTGCATACTGAATGCAGGTGGATATAATTGGGTTCGTGAGCCTTTTATGTGGGTAAAGTGATTAGGTGTGGGTTTAGTAGGTGACTACCTTAATATAAGATAAGTAATATTAATTGGGGGATGTTTCAAAGCTGAGTTGCCTATATAATTTGTCTTAGGACAAAGATTCTCAAAAGTAAAGCAAAAGGCCACACAGGATACGGTTGAAAATCGATGAACCACTACAACGGTTGTCTAAGTAGATCTATTACATCCTTGCTATATATTGTTTTTGTATGATCTTTTAAACTGTCGACTTTAATCAACACTGCTTCGCTCGTCCGCCTCTGTATATTTGTGTGGAGTGACACATGGGGTGCGTCCGACATTTGAGGTGTTAAAGTAAAAAAAAGTAAGTAAAGTAGTAAGTATAAGTAAATAAATTAATTAAGAGTAAACATTAAGTAATAAAACTAAAAAAATACCTTTAATTAAAAAAAACGTTCACGACGAGTCGGACTCGCACACCGTGGGTTCCGTACCATCATATAGGTATATAGTTTTCGTTAATGATTTGTGAAAAAGTGTGCTATTTAGAGACATCGTTTAATTTTAATTTTTACATAAACTTCTGTCACTTAAAATAATTTCAGATTTTTCTCTATGCAAACTTTGATAAAGGGGGTATTTTTTTATATTTTTTATCAAAATTCGAAAACTATGCGGCCTAAAAAAATAAAAAAAATGTTGAGAATGTACAAATAGCGCTCTTTCATATGAGATCCCACCCGCCCTTTTAGTCCCTGTTGCTAAAAAAATACATACATACATACACACACATTACACATACATACATACACATACATATTCTGATTTTTATCTTATTTTTTTTTCTTTTTTATTTGTTGCAAAATAGTTGTTCAAACATCATCTAAAACTGTTCTAAATTTCAAGCTGATAACAATAGTAGTTCTTGAGATATCCAGCGGTGACAAACGGATAGACAGACAGACTGAGTCGCACTATAGCGGTTCCTTTTTACCATTTTGGTACGGAACCCTAAAAAACCAGACACTCATCTCTATTCTGATGGTGCCAATATAATAATTATCATTATACTCGTACTCTCGTCTCTACACTGTTTTAGCACACCCAATATTCACTTCCATATACAGGGTGACCTGAAATTAATGGCGGACCCGTTAAGAGGTGATAGTAGGCATCAATTCCAGTCGATATCACTCTTAGACCTACTCTCCTAAAGTTAACCCATTTCAAGATATTCCTACTTAAAGAATTTTACAAAAAAATCCTACTTTAAATCTTAAAATAGCTCTAAATCGTAAAAATTGGTCTTTTTGGACCATTTTTTTTGTTTTGCTTCAAAGATATTCTAAATAAGGAATGATTAATAGTGATATCTTCGTAAATGTCGGTATCTTACGCGAAAATCGTTTAACAAAATCATAAAATGAAAAAAAAAATACTATGATTGCGTCTAAAACGTCGATTTCCTTAAAAGACTCCCCCAAAATGTTACGTACATAATAATTAAACATCATTTACGTTTCATTACCTTTCAAATGAGGTATCAAAATTCAAATTTGGTTAAGTACTTACGAAGATATGATTTAAAGTAGGGTATTTTTTGTAAAATTCTTTAAGTAGGAATATCCTGAAATGGGTTAACTTTAGGACAGTAGGTCTAAGAGTGATATTGACTAGAATTGATCCCTACTATCACCCCTTAACGGGTCCGCCACTAATTTCAGGTCACCCTGTATAATTACGCATTAATTTACGATATTTTTTACATTACGAGTATTACATCTTCACATATTCTGTCAGCTTGCTAAACTGTATTCTGCTAAAATTACATGTACTGTGACTCCTACAGTTTTTCTGCCTTCTTAATTCGTAACAGCGTTTATCCCATTATCTTATAATTATTCGAAAAGTTTGCATGTTAAAATCATACAAGTTAAGAATCTCTACAGTACCTATTATAGTCTATTGATCTACGGTCTTGCCACCCGCTTCATACCAGCGCAAGAGAGTCAACACAAATATGTACATGAAAATTTATCTTTCCAAACTTGGGATCGCTAACCCGTATATAGGTCGGAAAAGTTTCATCAAAGCTGTAACAAAATCCAGGTCCAATTAATCATACAGTTCCGTACTTTGACTGTACCGGGTACCCAATGTAAAGTTGAGTAATTACTCAAGAGAAGTGGAAAATGGACCCCCGGGTGACGGCTGAAATATGGTGGATGTGTGACGTCATGCCTCGCTTGGTTTTGGGTTTGAGGTCGGTAATTAATTTTCTTTTTAGTTAATTTTGGATCGAAGAATTTTTGTCTTTTTTTTTTGTACTTTACCAACAAACAGCCAATCAACTCCTTAAAACAGCACACACAATTCATTTTTGAAACTTGCACTAATCATAGACAAAACTAATACACATAGAAAATACAAAAGCAGTAGGGTAAAAATACAAATTACGAGACATAGCTACAAAGTTACGATGATAATTAGATCGAAATACCAAAGGAAAGTCGAATTGAAACATCGTTCTGTTTGAAAGAGATTGAATTACACTGGCCTCTATCTCCAAGAGAAAAAAAAAAACAAAATACACCGTGAAGACATCCTGTGTTCTACTTCATCCTCCCATAAGCCTATAATAGCCCTTGTCAATCTTAACCTTAATCCATATTGCTCCTAATCCAGCTTAAAATAAAGCCACGAATACGTCAACACATCAAACCAGCGCAATGAATTCTAAAAGCCGGGCTACGCTTATTACGTCACAGCTTCTGGTTACGAGGCCTCAGGGAAATTCGAACGTAAGGACCAACAATTCTGGACGGGCGACCAACAACTCTGGACGGGTCGTTACACGTTGAAATGGCATGAAAGATGATGTATTGGAAGGTAGGGCGCACGACCTGGGCCTTCATTTGTCACTAGAATTATGTCTGGGTTTTTTGGGGTTCATTATGTAAGGGTAGGAGCTGATTTACGTAACAAATTGGTATTATAAATACAAAGATACAAAGTGGATTATTCTAATTAGTTCTTTTCATGAGAACACATCCTATTAATTTATCGTTGGTACAAGAAAATATTCAATGTTCTGACATTGCGGTCTGTTCATAATGAAACGCATAATTATCTTGTGTCGCTCTTGGCAGGCAGGAGCAGTGGTGGTCCAGTGGTAACGGCCGCGACTTACGAGTTGTAGGTCGTAGGTTCGAACCCAGACAGGAGTTATAATTTGTATAAATTATTTCATCACCACTGCTCTCAAAACAGTGAAGGAAAACATCGTGAGGATACCGGCATGTCCTAGAACCAAAAATTCGAAGACATGTCATTTCTCTACCAACCTGCACTGGGCCCGCGTGGTGGATTACGGCCCAGTCCTTCTCAAAGAGAGGAGGCTTGGGTCCAAGCAGTGGGAGCATTATTGGTTGATTATGCTCTTGACTGACGTTATTTGAGTATTTATACAGTATTATCTGTTTTCAGAAACAATGAAAATAGCGTCAGATTTTGCCGTTCCTGTCGTAATTATGCGTATCTTTTTTTGTTGTTTAAATTACACTGAATTTCCAGCCAAAAGGAATATGTATCACTAACACATACTCACCTTTCAAACCAAGAACCCTCACAGATCCAAAATATCAGTTTCAATAATAGAATCGCAGAATTGATGTATCAAAGTAGAAACGAGAGATAGTGAGGCGTGTGCCCGGGGACATTCCATCATCATTTTGTTTGCCCATCCATCGTTTATGGATGTCAAAAGTTGAGGGTGCGCCGCATCGCCCCTGCTATTGTTTGTACAGAAAACTATTATTTTTAAAAATGGAATTTGCGTGGGCCGGTGTGTTTGTGACCCGGATTTGGTCCTCGTGCTGATTTGATTCTATTGGGTATCGCTATTGAATTGCTTCTGAATTTTGAAAAAGGAACTAGTAAATAATTTTAATTTTGTTAAATGAAAAATATTATCTAATTTCTTGGTTCTTCCTACAAATAGGTTAATAATTTTGTTTAAAGTAACACACAATAAAAGAGTGTTTTTAATGACCTTTTGATAACACGTGTTGTGGTCATACCTACTAGTAAAAATATAAATAATATAATAGGTTGGGGAAAAAGTTTCTTCGCATTTTTTAAGAAAATTCAAAATATTTTTAATATACATTATTTACATTTATCTAAAGTATGTAGGTACCATTTTGTTCGATAACTTTTTGCCATCTTGTAGGTAGGGACAAGATCCCATTGCTATAGAAATTTTGGGACTTCTGATCAAAATACCGCAACGAGTGGTTTTGGCAGTCCTCTCGTGATGTTAACCTGACACTGCCTAAAGAATTCTGAAGAGACCGAAACAGGACAAAATCTGAAGGCGCAACGTCAGGACTATACGGCGGATGCATTAACACCTCCCAGCCAAACTCTCTTGATTTTTGCTGAGTGGCTAAAGATGTGTGAGGTCTAGCATTATCATGATGAAAAACCACACCCCTTCTGTTGATTAATTCCGGCCGCTTTCTCTCAACTTCTTGCTTTAATCTCATCAGATGTTCGCAGTAGAGTTCAAAATCGATGGTCCTGCCCGGTGGTAACAGCTCATAATGAATAATGCCCTTCTAATCCCACCACACACACAGCATCACCTTGTTGCGAGTTAACCCGGGTTTCGCCACAGTCTGTGAAGCCTGACCGGCCTTTGACCACGACCTTTTTCGCACGTTCTTATCGTACATGATCCACTTTTTCATCACCAGTTATCAGCTTCTTCAAAAATGGTTCGGTTTCATTACGTCGTAATAAAGAATCACAAATGAGTACACGGTTCATTAGGTTTCTTTCAGTGAGCTCGTGAGGTACCCAAATATCGAACTTTTTTGTGTACCCAGTTTTATTCAAATGCGCCAAAACTGTTTTGTGGTCAATTCCCAGTTCTTCAGCTACGTCGTAACTACTGATATGCCGATCTTGCTCCACTTTTACAAAAATGGCATCCATTTTATCCGTAATAGGGCGACCAGAGCGACGTGCATCTTTGACATCAAAATTTCCGGATTGAAAACGCTTAAACCAAATTTGTGCTACTCTCACAGAAACTGCACTGGGTCCATAAACATCGCAAATTTTTTTCGCGGCTTGCGTTGCATTTTTAACTTTTTTGTAGTAAAATTTTAAAATGTATCGAATTTCTTCATTAGATTCACTCATCTTGACAGTACGAAAAACAAATGAAAATCACACATTTTCCTGATTTGAATTTGGAATTATGTTTTTTAAAATTTAAACTTTCAATGATACCAAAACCAGCCAGATACAAATAGTATAGCCAAAGAGATTTTATTTTAAGTTCATACATACTATAATGCGAAAAGACTTTTTCCCCAACCTAATATTTGTGAATTATTACTGTGAGAGCTTTCCTCTCACTGTACCAATAACTTGAATGTATCAAATTTTCAATCATAAATCGTTAGGCTGATAACAGATATGTAATTTACAAAATACACATAGCATCACGCCTGCAATCCCCAAAGGTGAGGAAGGTGACGAAGGTGAGGTGGTGGTAAGGTGTACCTATAGTACACCCACATTTCACCAGATACGTTGTAAGTCACATGTAAGAGACGAGCCTATTTCCATCAATAGACCAATGAGGCAATAAAAAAATACACTTTTTCAAAACTAGCTTCAGCCCGCGACTTCGTTCGCATGAAATTTCTTGTTCCCTCGACCCACCCCGTCGCTTCGCATCGCCTGCTCGTGCTATTACTTCGTTTTCGCTTAACATTATATGTGACTTTTTTCATTTTGCTCGGCTCCTAAAGATTCTAGTGTGATGTTCAATAGCCTATAGCTTTTCTTAAGAATTGCGCTATCAAATGCAAAAGAATTTTACAAATTCGAACGCTAGTTCCAGAGATTAGCGCGTTCAAACATACAATCAAACTTTTCAGCTTTGTTATTACTTTATACAACGTGTCGTTTTGCGTCCTTGTCAAATTTCAGGGTATGATACAGAACATTAAACTGAACAACTTTCTCCATGGGAGCAACATCGTAATCGCGAAAAAAATTTCAACTGTCCCGTAGAAAACTTCAATACCTACTCGACGCAGATCTATGGGACGACTGATTATTTTTTCGCGATTACGATGTTGGTGCCATGGAAAAAGTTGTTCGGTTTGATTGTCTGTACCACATCCATAAATTTGACGAGGATGCAAATGACACGTTGTATAGAATGCTTATTTAGCAAATCCTTAGCAATATCTCGAATTGCATGCACATTGGAAATACACGGATCCATATCCTAAATCTACATAAATATTTGTAGATTTAGGTAGTTGGAGCGGATCGCTGGTAATCCGGTTTCCACATTTCATTTTTACATTTAAAGTGGAATTAACTGCATACGCTTCAACTTTTTCTCATTTTTCAACTCGTTTGAATTCCAAATACAACCGCATTACGGTTTTTAAATTGTCTTTATTTTTCTGTGGATTTTATGGTTTCACTTAGTTGCCTATTAGAATTATTTTAATATTGAGCTGTCTAGGGATTGATTAATGTTTAATGTTCTACTGAATTACATCCTACTATTTGGAGACTCTTTTTTCGACTGTATAATACTACTTCATATGTATTTTTTTGCTTGGCTATTCAAAGTCAAAGTCAAAACGTTTATTGCGTTGCGTACGTTTTTTACATTTCGTTTTATTTTCCAAAAATAAATACACCTATATTTTAGTAAGTAATAGTTCAATCAATCTGCCTAGCCTTTTCCCAATTATGTTGAGGTCCGCTTCCAGTCTAATCAGATGCAGCTGAATACCAATATTTTACATGGAGCGACTGCCTATCTGACCTCCACAACCCATTAACTGGGTAATACGATACCCCTTGGTAAGGCTGGTTGTCAGACTTTCGGGCTTCTGACGACCCGTAACGACTGTCAAAGATCCACGAATGACAGCCGGGACCAACGGCTTAACGTGCTTTCCGAGGCACGGATGAGACTTCAACCATCCACGGACCGACCCTGGCAAGCGTAGCTTAACCTGATGGATCAACCCGTGCGGCTGTTATTTCTTAGCCACGAGCAGGAGCTCGTGGCTAAGAAATAACCATCCATCCATCATCATCCATTATATCATGTGAACGTTATTTTAAGTGATATTATAGGTTATATTATTGCTATCTGTTACTATGCCTTATATTACACAGCCATTTTCATCAACCGATGTGAACCGATTTTGAAAATTCTTTGTTGTCCCGTTTAAATTTTGTGGAGATCTGTTACTGTGATTTGATTAATCTACTGAAGATCAAAAACAAAAAAAAACTTTTTACAAAAAATACAACTGACTTCCAAAAAGAAAACACTACAAAGTGCAAAATAACGTTGTTTCGGAAGTCAGTCGTAGCTGGCAAGAAATAAAATAAAACCAATGACACCGACTTCCGAAACCAAAGTTATTTTGCACTTTGTAGTGTTTTTTGTTTTTTTTTTGGAAGTCTGAAAGCACAGGCTGTTTGCTGTGCCCCCATGTCGCAGCGTTGCGCCTGCTGCTAAGTTCCCAGTCCCACGTCCTCTACCCGCACTAAATGATCCAACAAACTACAAACGGTCTGTTTGCGGACGAATGGACGTAGATTTGATTGGCATCTCAGAAGTACTGTGAGAAAGATTTATGAAAGTGTTGTTAACGATTTACCTGAACTTGATGATGTTATATTTTGTCTTTTATGTGCATGTGCATAAACAAACTGAATCTCTCATTTTTGTAATTGATTTTAAACCGTCTTTAATAAAAAAAAAAATCAGTATTTTGGGGTTCATTTAAATCTCCAAACAACTAACCATCATCAGACACGATTTACAGTCATCAGAAAAACATTCATAACTGAACAACTGCAGTAAGTTTCATAGTTCCATAATAATTATTACATATTTATTTATTCATACAGGGTCAAATTAAATTAGCTAGCGAAACTCTGCGGACGTGACGGGTATTACATGACAAAGTAAAAAAGATTTGTGATTTTTGTTTTGGGTAAATGACCACTGGGAGTGTTGTTACTTGAAGTATGAGTTGGTAAAATCTGTTTTATCGTGTTAAGATATCGATACTTATCACGACTGTTAAGTTTACACAAAATAAACTGATTATTAACCGACGAAAAAAAGGAGGAAGTTCTCAATTCTACACTGTATGGTTTTTTTTTTATGTATGACCACGCATAACTTTTTACAGAGTAGTCCGATTTGAATTTTTTTTATTTTATTCGGAGGGTATGCCTCTAAGTTGGTCCCATATAAAATTGATTAACTTTGCTTGGGTATTTTTTGAGTTAGCTTCAATAATACTATTTTTTCCTCACTTTTATATGGATGATGTTCTAGTTTCTTTTGCAGGTAGTGGTATTAGAATTTGTGTGGGGTAGGTACCACAACAAAAAAGTAAAAAATAAAAACTTTTTTACAAAAAAATACAACCGACTTCCAAAAACAACACTACAAAGTGAAAAATAACTTTAATTTCGGATGTAGGTGGCAAAAAACGAAAATACATTTAACCAGACACCGACTTCCGAAATTAAAGTTATTTTTCACTTTGTAGTGTTGTTTTTGGAAGTCGGTTGTATTTTTTTGTAAAAAAAGTTTTTTTAAGCCGATATTTTGAGTAACTACACTACCGGCGGTTGATGACCCCAAAAAAAAAACATCATAAAATTTATTTGGTGGCGCGAGGTGCTAATTTAGTGGACTGTATTTGCGATGCGGAACAATACGATTGACAAACGCTTGGCGATAGGTAATTCGAGCTGCGGTGGGTGTAGGACAATAGAACACAACCCGAAACAAATTAGGGAGGGAAGCACAAACCTTTACTGGAGCCACGTGCTCGCGTAGACGCCGGTGCACCGGTTCACTTTTCCAGGTTCAGGGGCAGTTGAGCTTCAAGTTTACTGTCCTCACACGTTGAACACAAACACAAACAATTGATTGCAAGTCTTATTACATGCGAAAATGCAGTGATTACAAAGTTATCAATATTTTGGAGCGGAGCGGCTAGGCGCCATTGCGCGCGCGTCTTGTAGCTAATCGGAAGAGACTCGCGACGAAAGAATCATCTTATACACTCGCGAGGTCTGTGCGGAAGGGAGATAGAAATAGGAAATAGCGGATGTCAATCAAATTTTGAATGTTGGCGCAACCATTATTTCTTTTTTATTTCATCATGTTTATAGGTACGAGTATACTCATCACGTCTATGGAGTTTCGCTACCTAATTTAATTTGATCCTGTATATATAATACTATACACCACACAAATTCATAACAAAAAATAAAGCAAACACAATGACGAACACAGATAGAGCGAATATTGCCGGTGCCTGGATTGCTCGGAGGCAAGATTGATGGGCAACTATTCAGTACACCGGGCGGCAGCACATAACGACTCCGTGCTGCGAAACATGACGCTGACAAAATTACGTGTATAGTTTTAGTTATACGAGTATAGTAATATGTATTAGTTTATAATTGATAATTGTTGTTTATTTTATTTTAGTATTAGGGTTCCGTACCTCAAAAGGATAAAGCGGAAACCTTATAGGATCACTCGTGTGTCTTTTTGTCTGTCTGGCTGTCTGTCTGTCTGTTTATCTGTCTGTCCGTCTGTCACAGCCAATTTGCTCCGAATCTAATGGACCGATTAAGTTGAAATTTGGTACCTACACATATGAATTTCTGTGACCCAAACACGGACAGGTAAAGTAAATAAATGAGTTTTGAATAGGGGTCCCTTTTGGAGGCAAATAAGAAAATTAAAAAAAAAGTTTTGCAAACTATACCGTATTACATATCAAATGAAAGGAATTACTATGAGGGTCTCAAAAATATATTTTTTATAATTTTAAAATATTTTTTTTTAAAGTTATTTAAGAAAATAGACGAAAATTGACCTTTCCTCCCCTTATCTCCGAAACTACTGAGCCTAAAACTATGAAAAAAATACAGAAAATAGATCTTTATCTGTAGATTACCGGAAAACTTATAAGAAGTCTGTGGTCTTAAAATAACATGGTAAATCTCTCAATATTATGAGTACAAACTTACATTTACAGTTGGAATGTACGGAAGAACATGTTTTTCAATTACAATGTTAAGTTTGTTCTTGGAATAATTCATCCCAACTACGAAACCCTTCATTGTGCGTGGTCCGACACGCACTTGGCCGGTATTTTTTTCTATGGGCTTTCAGTTGCCTGATAATAAAATGATTGATTGATTGATAATCTTTTGTGTGATAAAAACAGGGATATAGGGGGGGGGGGGGGTTACAGGGCTATTGTAACATAAATTTTGTGTGCGTAGCTTATTTTGATCTGATATCGCAATCGATTTGTAAAATCGGGTTATCATCATCATCATGTATCATTTATTTCGGGTAAAAATGACCCATAACATAAATACCTTACATACTATCATACATAATATATAATACATTTACTTTAAAAAAAGTAAAAACTGACATCAAAACCAAAAATGAATAAAATAACTTTCATAAAACACTTAACAGCTTCTGAAGCCGATGTCAAGCTAAAGTGCATTGAATTATTGAAGACACCGATTTCAGAAGCTGTTAAGTGTTTTATGAAAGTAATTTTATTCGTTTTTGGTTTTGAAGTCGGTTTTTACTTTTTTTAAAGTAAATTTATTTTTCCATTTTTAGTTGAAATCCGCTCACACGAACGCGGTGTGAATCGGGTCCGTGGATCATTTTATATAATATTGTACGTGGTATGAGTTCTATACCAAGAAAATATTTTTTTATTATTATCGTTGTTCCATCACTATTAAGTACTAATATCGAATTCTATGCATTTAATTTGATGCGTTATCTATTTCCGAACGATTTAAGATACGTCAACACTGACTGAGACTTGTCTATGACATTAAAAAATATTTTTTTCTCTGACATGTCATTGTTCGGTCCGTCGACTGTGAAAGTGTTTTACTCAGTTAATAGTTTAATTGTACTGTGGTAAGTGGGTTTATTTATGTTTCATGTTAAGAATTAACACACCATGCATTTTAAACCTTAAAACATATAGGTCATCGCTTGTTTTTTCTTACTAGAGCCATTTCTTTGAAATCTGAAGCTAAATTGTCTTTGTTCGTCTTTTTAACCATTTCTAGAAATGTAAACAATAACAAATTCAAACGAAACACAATATAATAGTGGTTTAGCCAAAAGGTTTCCAAAGAAACGAACTGGAGCTACAGAATTCTTAGAAACTATGCCGCTAGCGCATTATGTAAACAAACGCGCGCCGCGGGCCGAATGACGTCAGCGGGTCGTACACTTGACTAGTTTTTTTAAGCGGGCGTACCTGCCGTGTGAGCGGATATACAATTACAAGACGAACGAAAAGTAGAATCATCAAAATCGGCTTGGAAATGCCGGAGATACAGTACATTTATGCATATAACTTATATAAGAATAATTACATAATGTATTAGGTTGGGGAAAAAGTCTTTTCGCATTATAGTATGTATGAACTTAAAATAAAATCTCTTTGGCTAAACTATTTGTATCTGAGGGGCAATTCCCGTATTTTTATAACAACGTTCGCAATCTCATCTCAGTCTCAATCTGTCAAAATTGTATAGAGTTTGCCTACATTTTTGACATTTGATTGTCGCTGGCTGACATTGCGACTTGAATTTGAACGTTTTTAATTACGAGAATTGGCCCTCTGGTTGGTTTTGGTATCATTGAAAGTTTAAACTTTAAAGAACATAATTCCAAATTCAAATTAGGAAAATGTGTGATTTTCATTTGTTTTTCGTACTGTCAAGATGAGTGAATCTAATGAAGTAATTCGATACATTTTAAAATGTTACTACAAAAAAGGTAAAAATGCAAAGCAAGCCGCGAAAAAAATTTGCGATGTTTATGGACCCAGTGCAGTGTCTGTGAGGGTAGCACAAATTTGGTTTAAGCGTTTTCAATCCGGAAATTTTGATGTCAAAGATGCACGTCGCTCTGGTCGCCCTATTACGGATAAAATGGATGCCATTTTTGAAAAAGTGGAGCAAGATCAGCATATCAGTAGTTACGACGCAGCTGAAGAACTGGGAATTGAAAACAAAACAGTTTTGGCGCATTTGAAAAAACTGGGTACACAAAAAAACTCGATATTTGGGTACCTCACGAGCTCACTGAAAGAAACCTAATGAACCGTGTACGCATTTGTGATTCTTTATTACGACGTAATGAAACCGAACCATTTTTGAAGAAGCTGATAACTGGTGATGAAAAGTGGATCACGTACGACAAGAACGTGCGAAAAAGGTCGTGTTCAAAGGCCGGTCTGGCTTCACAGACTGTGGCGAAACCCGGGTTAACTCGCAACAAGGTGATGCTGTGTGTGTGGTGGGATTGGAAGGGCATTATTCATTATGAGCTGTTACCACCAGGCAGGACCATCGATTCTGAACTCTACTGTGAACAACTGATGAGATTAAAGCAAGAAGTTGAGAGAAAGTGGCCGGAATTAATCAACAGAAGGGGTGTGGTTTTTCATCATGATAACGCTAGACCTCACACATCTTTAGCCACTCAGCAAAAATTAAGATTGTTTGGCTGGGAGGTGTTAATGCATCCGCCGTATAGTCTTGACCTTGCACCTTCAGATTTCCACCTGTTTCGGTCTCTTCAGAATTCTTTAGGCAGTGTCAGGTTAACATCACGAGAGGACTGCCAAAACCACTTGTCGCGGTCTTTTGATCAGAAGTCCCAAAATTTCTATAGCAATGGGATCATGTCCCTACCTACAAGATGGCAAAAAGTTATCGAACAAAATGGTACCTACATACTTTAGATAAATGTAAATAATGTATATTAAAAAATGTTTTGAATTTTCTTAAAAAATGCGAAGAAACTTTTTCCCCAACCTATTATTATATACTAAAAGCTTTCTGAAAGTATGTAGATCACGATATTGAAAGAATCATCAAAATTGGCTCGTTAGTTTTTGAGCAAGTCGCGGACAAACAAACAAACATACATACATACATACATACATACATAAATACATACATATGGGTCGAATACAGAACCTCTTTTTTTGAAGTCGGTTAAAACCACAAAAATATTAATAAAATAAAACCATTAAATACGAAGTGACGGCATTGTATTGCGCTGCGTGGTGTCGCGTAACCTTCCTCGGAATCGCCGATACACGACACCTTATGTAAAGTACAGTACAGAGAGTGAGTGAGAGTGTTATGTACTATGGACAAAACGTAAGCATGCTCACTTAAGAAAATATTCCTGTGAGAGCGCAGCTAGTGACAAATGAACATTGTGCGATCGAGTCGTGAGCCGTGCATGCGATTATCGCCTTTGAGGTGATCATGCGGAACTTTGGCCAATAGTAGGTACAGTAGGTACGACAATGTTCAAAGGATCCATCGTTTATCTTCGGAAAAACCGAAATATAGTGCATGAAATGTGACCGGTCCGATAAGGGAGTGACGGAATTATTGCGTCAATCTATAATCATTTAGGTGGGAATATAAATCAATTTCTAACAAAAAAAAAAAAAAAAAAAAAAAAAAAAACTAAAAGTTTTATTTCATTATTACACGTCGACGACCGTCCGTCCGTCGTCGTCGTTTCGTCGTCGTTCTATTGGTCGATTGTCACATTTTATTCGCAATATTTCGGTTTTTCCGAAGAATTTTGACGTTCAAAAGTGCCTTTTATGTGCCTATTTGAAATAAATTATTTAACTTTGACTTTCATAAAAGACCTTTGTACGTTGTCGTATGTAAAAGGGTTTCGTGTAAACGTGACGTAAATTCAAATAATTTTAAAATTGAAAATACTTGTCGCACATAATAATTATTTATTTAGTTTCCATCTACGAGTGATACTAATTAAATATGCTATAGTTACTTGGCTAGTAACTTTTTATTTTGTCGGGGTTGAAATCCTCATGGATGTCATCCGCCCTTTTATTTTTGTGGATGGGAATCTGGGCAGAGCGGGAGGGCGTGTCAGACTTTTACTGACTAAAACCCACCCATGTTCCTTCAGTTGCCCGTGCCAGGGCCACGGTATCTCTCTTTCGAACTACCCGCGACCCCGGCGGCATCGGCCTAATTGACCCCGTTACTGCTGACATCTCTTTGAGGCGCGCGTGGAACACAACGCGCCGTCGACCCGGGCCTGGTCCTTACCAGACGGACTCTGGCTAGTAACTTGGACCAACTTGGATGTAGAGCTCGCCGGCCGCTACCGTGGAACCGCTCGGTTCGAGCGCGGTTGGTCACAGTTCTTTGGTCGGGGTGCCCGAAATTAGTTTCTGCGACCAATTAGGATCGCGCGTGGTTTATCACAGTTCCAACCTAACCTAACCCGTTTGGTCGGGTTATCCTACCTTAATTACTGCGACCTACAGTAAGAAAAGGCCAGAAAGTTAAAAATAAATTATAGTTTTAAAAACTAAAAAAAAACACGCTTTAATTCTGTTAAACTGAACTAAAAAGCTTTTTCAATGAAAGAATGAAGTGATTAACGAAAAATTGTAAAAAAAAATCGTGGGGTGCTTTCGAATTACAGAGTTAGTGTAAGGATATCGTACAAAGCAAACGCTTTTTTTCACAATGACATTTATTTTCTCATTAATCACTTCATCCTTACATTGAAAAAAATATATTTTACTTTTTAGTTCAGTTTAATGGAATTAAAGCGTGTTTTTTTTTGTTTTTTAAACTATAATTTATTTTTCAATTTTTTAGAGATAAATCCTTAATCCTGTTGATTCTGATCAGGATAATGGGACAAAAATTTTAAATTATTGTATTGTCATTGGCCCCTGTTTTGTGTGCAAAATTTCGAATTAATCTGACGATTTAAAGTGGGTAAAAATCGAGTTAAATATACAAACATACATACAGGTGAAGCTAATAAAAGCGTGTTAAAAAGAGGCTCATTAATTTAAAAAAGTTTGCCTCTTAAGAAGCCAAAAACGTTTTTAGAGAATCAGTTAAATATTTCCCTATGAAATCAACCACAAGAAAGTAATAAGTGCGTTTGTTATACCTACATGACTATTGGATCAGCGGCTGCTTGTCGTACATTGTGATAATCAACTGACTTAATACAAATGAGGTTACCTACGCCTCCAATACTATAAAGGTGGAAACAGACTTGTAACGTTTGTTTGTAATATGTATCATTCAAGGCGAGCTTGGTCACAAAACGGCGATACACAGCAAGACGCGGCGAGCGCTCGCTTCGAGCACATGGCTCAAGCGCGCTTCATTTCTTGTTACAAAACGGCGATACACTAAACGTGGCGAACGCTCGCTTCGGGCACTTGACTCAAGCGTGCCCCATTTTTATTCAGAGTGGCGGACGTAGAGGTTGTGTAATTTAGTTATTGTTATTGGAAGAAGAAGAAAAAACTGCACTGCACTGACTTGTTTGTAAACATACGCTCGCAATGCTCGCATCGAGCGGCTCGGCTCGCTGCACTGACTACTGTAACGCGTTACAAACTCGATACATTACAAACGTTACAAGTCAGTCCCCGCCTTAACGTACTGAACTATCTACAAGGTATTTAACGTTGGTCGTCAGAACGTTAGCATTGAACACAATTCCATGACCATTGACGGTTCGGTAATTAATTTATTGGACATCTTGCATACGTATGAAGCAATGGACATTGAATTAAGGTTGCTGATTGAACTGAGATTAGATTATGTAATGGTATGTAGATTCACATTGTACAATAGTAGAAGGCTTCTGTTTGACCACTGTCTTGAGTTTAAAAAAATACAACCGACTTCCAAAAACAACACTACAAAGTGAAAAATAACATTAATTTCGGAAGTCGGTGTCTAGTTAAATGTATTTTCGTTTTTTGCCACCGACTTCCGAAATTAAAGTTATTTTTCACTTTGTAGTGTTGTTTTTGGAAGTCGGTTGTATTTTTTTGTAAAAAAGTTTTTATTTTTTTACTTTTTAGTTGTGTACCTACCCCACACAAATTCTAATACCACTATCTGCAAAACAAACTAGAACATCATCCATATAAAAGTGGGGAAAAAATACGTATTATTGAAGCTAACTCAAAAACTACCCAAGTAAAGTTATATGGGACCAACTGTGATGTATACCCTCTCGAATAAAACAAAAAAAATCCAAATCGGTCCAGCCATCTTCGAGTAATCGGGGCACATACATAAAAAAAAAAATAAAAAAAAAAAGGTTCCGACGAATTGAGAACCTCCTCCTTTTTGAAGTCGGTTAAAAAGGTGATAGAGTACTAGCGTCTTAAAGGTTTCTACACACCAAAGCCGGGCCCATTTTATACAAAAGTTGTCTGACTTACAACGTTCTGAAGCTAACCCCTGTGTTCCCTGTTAACCTGTTGTGTTGTGTTGTGTCCCTGTTCTTTTGTTTTCATTTGCATTTGCTTTTACTAAAATTATCAGTAACGTAGATATACTGAATACTAACTCAAATTAAATAGTATATCAATTCATTCATGTCGGACCACGCACAATGAAGGGTTCCGTAGCTGGGATGAATTTTATCCCAATAACAAACGTATCATTGTAGTTGAAAAACAAGTTCTCCCATACATTGCTACGCGTTATAGTCAATTCTCCTACTGCAAATTTAAGTTTGTAATAAAAAAAAAATATTTTTTATGTGATAAAATTACAAATTAACGATTTTCAGACTTTTTCCTTTACTTGTGCTGTAAAAGCGTGCTTCTTACCAAATTTCATGATTCTAGTTCAACGGGAAGTTCCTTAGAGGTTTTGATTTACTTGCGAGTATCAAAATATGTCGCATATTATGACCGTATTTTTTGGAAGCTTAATTTTTTTTAGAGCTTCAAGGGGTGGTCCTTTGGAGACCTACGTATTTGACATTAATTTCAACTTGATACCTCCACGCGTTCCTGAGAAAAAGGGTCTGACAGACTGACAGACAGTCGGACATAATAATTTAGTTTTAATTTAGTTTTCCTAATAATTTAGTTTTGAATCATCTAGCATAAGCCAACAGTATCATTATTACTGCGAAGCTAGAAAGTAAAGTCTCTTACTTAGTTATGTCCAAAGTTTATATAGGAACTGAATTTCAGATGGCATTCAACATAAACTGGAGTCTAATCTAATACTCAGCGTCAACGTGGTGCAATTCTGAAGAAAAGGGACAAAGTAACCTTTATTTACTCGATCGGAATTGTTTTTACCCGACTACGGCGAAGCAAAAAGGAGGGTTATGATTTTGACCGTTATGTATGTATGTATGTTCAACTGTTGCCTCATAACTTCTAATCTACTCATCATAATTTGACAAATAAAGTATCGTTAGAAGCGTCTTGATTGTCCGCTAGTTTAAACCATATGACGTCACATTACATTGAATATGGCGCCCTATAGAGGACATAAAGTCATGAACTAAAAAAAAAGTTTTTTTTTATGATGCCTTGTTGGTTATCAAATGAAGGAGCTGAATTATCACATATATATATATATTTATATATATATTGTTAGCTGTTGCTCGCGGCTTTGCTTGCATGCACCCGATAATCGGGAATAATTTCTAAAATCACGCCTGATGTGAGCCAAAATACAGAAGTACCTATATATTTTCTTTGAAAATTGTAAAGTATTACAGTTACAGGCATGTGTATTCTCGATTAGATGCCACCTAAATGAAAACAAAAGTGAACACAGCTAACAAGAGCTAAAGCTGGCAAAAAAAGGGCAGTTCTTATTTGTCATCATAAACGAATACTACGAAAAAGTCAAAAAAAGGTATAGTTCAAAAACCCATCTACTCACTGAGAAATCACGCTCTGAAAAGTATGAAACAAGAAAATGTTCACTTTTGTTTTCAAAATGGCCGCCTCAGTGGTCACATTTTTTCTCCATCTTAAAACTTCTTCTGTTTTTATTTCAGTCGAGAATACACATGCCTGTAACTTGCAAAAAAGAAGCTGGCATGCCGTGTGCCATAACAACTTCTGATTGGTGCATGTCACAATGGCATGCCAGCTACTTGCATAGTTTTGTACAAGGTACCGGCAAGTGTATTCCCGCCCTTAAGCGAAAATGGAAAATGACCATGGCCAATACCAACTTAAGTTACTTACCTACCTACTAAACTTTGTTACCAAATTACAATATAATCCATCCAGCTTCTTTTTGTAAGGCTAGAATCTGGATGTAATGTCCGTAACTGGGTCAGATCGCAGTACCTTCTAGTGACTTTAAATTGGCTGCCAAATAATCGAATCACCATTGTAAATGCGAATAAAAAATATCTCAAAAATAACGATGATTCACATCACTAATTCAAATTATTTTTATGACTTTTTTCATTCGCATTTTCGTCAATCAAAAATAAATCAATCTACCTAGCCTTTTCCCAACTATGTTGGGGTCGGCTTCCAATCTAACCTGATGCAACTGATTACCGGTATTTAACATGGAGCGACTGCCTATCTGACCGCCACAACCCAGCTACTGGGCTACGATACCCCTTGGTAAGACTGGTTGTTAGACTTTTGAGTTTCTGACTACCCGTAATGACTGTCAAAGATCATGAATGACAGGCGGGACCAACTCCTTAACGTGCTTTCCGAGACACGGAGGCGTCTCGATTATGTAATGAATCACCACCCATCCACGAACCGACCGCAGCAAGCGTAAATTACCTGCGATCCCCGCGAGCCCCGCTATCGAAACTAGTGACATCCAACACAGTAGTCCCATTAAAAAATATCTACCGTAATATCGCAAGTATCGCAACCCACTTTTATGTCGCGGCCACATTAACGGGATAAACCTTTGATTATCGTGGTGAAGGACGTTGGCCGTAGGTGTAGCCACCACTTACCGCGATAATGTGACCGAATCATGACCGAATTTAACTACCGCAACGTTTATGGCGATGATGGGCACTGACGTTGACGTTAGTGTGGCCTGGGCAGTACGTCATTTCCATTCAATTCCACGGAACTGTCATAACCGAGCGTTTACAAAATTGTTTGATACACGCCGCAAAAAAAGTATAAAAGTGTAACACAACAAAGTACGAGTTACAAAAAAAACAGCATTGTATATTTAGTTCTGTTATCGTGTTCCGCACAAACTGTCATAGGCTAGGTATTACAGGTATAATACCTAGCTGCCGTGAAGGTATGAATATGACAAGCTATACAACGTGTCGTTTGGTGTGATACAGAACATCAAACCGAACAACGTTCTCCATGGGCCCAAATCGTAATCGTAAAAAAATTTTCACTGTCCCATAGAAAACTTCAATACCTACTCGACGCAACTGTATGGGACGTCTGATTATTTTTTCGCGATTACGATGTTGGTGCCATGAAAAAAGTTGTTCAGTTTGATTGGTCTATACCACGTCCTTAAATTTGACGAGGATGCAAAACGACACGTTGTATACTTTAGAGATTCCTATTATATTGTGTTAAATGCTAAACGTATGCTGATATAAAAAATTTGCAAACGCATACAATGACTTTTTGGGGTTGATTATGTACGGGTAGAAGTAGGAGCTGATTTGCATAAGAAATTGGTATTATAAATAAATATAAAGTTACAAAGTGAATTATTCTAATTAGTTCTTTTCATGAGAACACATCCTATTAATTTATCGTTGGTACAAGAAAATATTCAACAATCTTCTGACATTGCGGTCCGTTCATAATAAAACGCATAATTATCTTGTGTCGCTCTTGGCAGGCAGGAGCAGTGGTGGACCAGTGGTAACGGCCGCGACTTTCGAGTTGTAGGTCGTAGGTTCGAACTTAGACAGGCGCTTATCTTTGTGTAAATTATTCCATCACCACTGCTCTCAAAACGTTGAAGGAAAACATCGTGAGGACATCGGACATGTTCTAGAACCAAAAATTCAAAGACATGTTGACCATGACCTTTTTTGCGGATGTGGCTGCAGCTGCATGCCAGCGCCTGCGATTATTATACTATAATGCAATATGTGTATTTATTTTTAATTTTGATTTTAATATTTTAAATTTTTGATTTTAATTTTATTTTTAATTTTGATTTTAATTTTGTTTTCAATTTTGTTTTTAATTTTGATTTTAATTATGAGTTTAATTTTTCTTTTATATGGATAATTATTTATCTAAAATAAATGTTTTATTTTGATTTGATTACGGCCCACTCCCTCTCACCGAGAAGAGGCTTATGTTCTAGAAGTGGGAACATTATAGGCTGATTATGCTATACAAGGTTGATATGAGCAAGAGGCATTAAATTAAACCACATATACTATAGATGCAAAGTGTTAACTCGGAACTTAGAAAAGTTTAGAAGAAAAATAAGACAAAACTTTTTCGAACAAATAAAATAGCTTATCTAATTATAATGTAAACATCCTTTGTAGACATTTCCACTGACGTGCGTAACAAAACGGCAACGTCGCGTCAAAAATTCTGTTATTTTATGGTGTATGACCCTAGATAACGTAATACTAGGTAACGTACGTAACGACAGAATTTTCAACAACATACTTAGCTGTTAGGGCAGATACGTCGTGTTTTAACATAGAAAAAACTAAAAAATAATCCTGTGACTAAACTATTGCTTCTATTTATCTGATTTTTAGTAAAGAGGCTGAAAATGATACAAAGTATATGTGGTTTAATTTAATGCCTCTCGCTCATATCAACCTTGTATACAATGACTACTTATTTACCAATAACTTCTTCGCAAACTCAATAGGTACCAAAAAGCGTTGCTAATGGGTACTGTCTTATAATATTTTCACGTTTAGTTAAAGCTTTCCATTTCATTCGTGTGTGTTGTATACTGGTACTCTCTAAACCTTTTCTTTTTCATACTCTAAAGTCTCCCACTAAATATAGCGTGTATTTTTTTCAAATAGCGGAGTACAAGTATATATTACGCATGAGTTGAGGTTGCCGTCGTTGGGTCGGGCATTTCACGGAAACGCTTACCGCAAAGGCTTTCAGGGCATTTCAGAGCTACAAAAGGAACAACCGTTAACTCGACGCTATGGTGACTACGATTTGTTAAAACTGGATATTCTCGTATGCATTAAGGGGGATGCGCTAGGTAGCCCGCTAAATTCAAATTTTCTTACATTTTTTTGCAATTTACAGGTCAGTGTCAGGTTGTATGTTGATTAAAATATGATTCGCGGCCGTAACTAATATCGCTTTACAGAATTATAATCATTAGAATCAGCAATAGAACTCCATAAGTTAGAATTGGCCTCAAATGTCATGATTTCATGAAATAGTCATTCAATAATGTAATATGAACTTAGAGAGTTGTATTGCTGATTTTTATGATTATAATTCTATACATAACATATGCCACATTTTTCCCCTTCGCCTTCTTCTTTTTTTTTCGCCTTCCTTTGACAACAGAGGTCGTGGATTAACTTTAGCTTTATTAGCAAAACTTACCAAGGCAATAATCTTCTTTCACTGTCTGGTTTCCACCCAATCTGTAAGCAGAGTTCAAGTAAGTATTATTATCAAAGGAAAAGACTAAATACCAAATTACCTACACAAGTACAGTTTTTATTTTATCTCCCGAAGCGACACACGCTTCTCTTGTGGTTGCCTAGTGTACAAACACGCTGTGAATTTGTATGTAAGCTCAGGAGCTCTCGGTACCGTCCGAGACAATGGCCAAGTCGGAAGTGTGCGTGTGTGTGACTGTGCGTGTGTGTGTTATGTGCTCAGGCTACTCGTCTAGACGCACACATTCACAGTGTATTTGTACACTTGTTAACCACAAGAAAAACGCGTGTCGCTTCGTGAGATAAACATACTATAAGTAAAATACGCGCGACGAAAGATGACGAGCGCAGTATCGCGCCGCCCGCGCTCTTTCCGCCGCTCTGATGACGCCAGGTCCCTTCCTATCTCAGACCTCATACCGCTAAAGAGACCATTAAATCAAAATAATCAGAATCAGAGAATTATAATCTACTGCGCAAGTCAAACTACGAGGTGTGTCAAGACTCATCTTTAGTAGCACGTATTATACCACAGCCAATACGATAACCACAAATTATGGCAACATACAACTAACTAGTCATTAATAAGCCTACCTATACCCTATCGGTTTAGGTAATTATATAAAGGTAAACAAAAAAAATCACGTGGCTGGTTAACCGACTAAACGTAATACCTGTCACTTCAATTGTCATCACACGTACACACAGTTGTACTCTTCAATTTAACAACTTTATAATTCGTTGTATAACGTTGCTAAATTGAAGAGTACAAGTGTGTCGTAACATGACGACTGTAGTGACGGTTTTGCGTTTAGTCGATTAACCAACCAGATACGTGTTTTTAGGCTTCCGTACCTCAAAAGGAAAAACCGGAACCCTTATAGGATCACTCGTGTGTCTGTCTGTCTGTCTGTCCGCCTGCCACAGCCAGTTTGCTCCGAATCTAATGGACCGCTTAAGTTGAAATTTGGTACACATATGAATTTCTGTGACCCAAACACGGACGGGTAAAGTAAATAAATTAAATTTGAATATAGAGGTCACTTTTGGGGGGCAAATAAGAAAATTAAAAAAAAAAGTTTTGGTAACTACACCATGTGGCATATCAAATGAAAGGGCTTACTATAAGGGTCTCAAATATTTTTTTTTTATAATTTAAAAATAAATTGTTTTAAAGTTATTTAAGAAAATAGACAAAAATTGACCATTCCCCCTCCCCCTTATCTCCGAAACTACTGAGCCTAAAATTTTGAAAAATATACAAAAAATAGATCTTTACCTGTAGATTACAGGAAAACCTATAAGAAGTCTGTGGTCTTAAAATAACATGGTAAATCTATCAATATTGTGAGTACAAACTTACATTTACAGTTGGAATGTATGGGAGAACATGTTTTTCAACTACAATGTTAAGTTTGTTCTTAAGATAAATTCATCCCAACTATGGAACCCTTCATTGTGCGTGGTCCGACACGCACTTGGCCGGTTTTTTTTGCTTTACCTTTATTTAATTACCTAAACCGGATGGAGTACCTCGCACACTATTGTAATTTCTCCATTTTACAAATAAAGCATTCTGATTCTGATTCTGATGGTACTTACTCTGCAGCTTGAAGCTGTGAAAATGATACTATAAAATATGCACACATAACATAACATCACGCCTGTAATCCCGGAAAGGTTAAGCAGAGGTGTACCTATAGTACACTCACATTTCGCCATTTATGTTTAAGTCCCATGTAATAGGGGGCGCGCCTATTGCCATCAACCGGGCACTCAGATATTTCAGATGGAAAACCCCAATAATAATAGGTCTTTACCTATGAAATTGCCGTTTTGTATGAAAAAATTTAAACGAATTTTTTTCATGCATTTTTTATTTGTATTAATCGAAGTAATCACCCATGCAATCAATGCATCTTTGCCAACGCAGTGGCAGTTTATTGATGCCCTTCTTAAAGAAATCTGCTGGACGGGAGGCAACAAATTCTTCAAAGGCATTTTGTACTGCCTCTCGGGTATTGAATTTTTTTCCCGCCAAGAAGTTATCCAAATTCTGGAAAAAGTAGCAGTCTGTAGGCGCAAGGTCTGGTGAGTAGGGCGGATGACGGAGAGCTTCCAACCCCCGTTCTTGCAACTTGGAGACCGTCTGCTGTGCAGTATGAGGTCGCGCGTTGTTGTGCAGGAGCAGCGGAGACGAGCGATTGACCAATGCTGGTTGGAGATGTGCCAGCTTCTCCATCATTGTGTTCAGTTCTTCACAGTACACATCTGAAGTAATGCTCACCCCGTTTGGTAAGAAGCTGTGATGAATCACACCGGCAAGACCTAATACTTTGCTCGAACCGGGAATTGAAACCAGGACCTTATGCTCAGCACTAACGCTTGCGACCACTAGACCAAAGAGGCAGTAAAATATGCACATACATACAACATACATACAAAAACTCAAACTTAGGTAACAGAAACACAAAGTATGATAATGAAACAACTTCTTGAGATTGTCATCAAACATCTGACGACAGATTTTTTATGTCATGCTTACTCCAAAGTACTTTTTTTAACTAACGCAACTCGTCTCCGAGAAGTCTCATGCTATCCTTGTCAGTTTAAGGTGTATTGTAGCTACAGAAAGACGTTTAAGAGCGTCTCATAGTGTCATTTGTGAATTCAGGGGTGAGTCTCCGAGATGTAGCGATAAAGTGTAGCCACCTTAGTAATGGGTAGGACAATGGGTTTAAATTTCATGCTACGGAAAGACAGAATGTAAAGAAAAAGGAGTGGTGAACTCAGACTTTTTCGTGGCGAAACGAAAAGTGACTTGAGCCTTTTTAATGTTTTTTTTCGTTTTGTTCTAGCAGTTCATGGAATTTTGTATTCAGTCATGAACAATTTTCTTTGGAGCCTTCCTAGTAAGAAAACAATAGAATTATACAATATAACTTTAATGTTGAGGTTTTTCCACGACGGTTCCACGGTTTCAAAAACTAAATCTTAAAATTAATTCCTACAAAACTATTATCGATAAACTCTTTATTTAGCCAACACCATACATTTAATACATTCTCTAAACATATCCGTAGTTTCTAAATTAGGACATCTAAAGGGCCAGATCCCACAACGCGCCCGTGATTTGAGCCCGAAAATTCACACAAAGGTCAAAATTCACACGAAGTAAGGCGTCGACAAGTCAATTTCGGCCAGAATACATTCACAAGACAAGAATAACAATGTCTCTAAAAGTGAGAAGTTCCTGACAAGACCGAGAATTAACGAGACCACTCGATGAACAGAGACGAATTTAGGGGCGGTAAAAAGGCGAAAAATAACAATATCAGGTGGGGATAAAGGATTTTTTTTTTTTAGTTTTAGTTAGCATCATTAAGGACAGATTGACTTAACGACAATTTTTGCAACTAAAAAAAATTACAACTAAAACTTTATTTACGAAAAATTAAGACTTATAATAAAATTATCAAGAATATAATAAGGATATAATTCTTATCAAGTACCTAAGTACTTGATAAGAATTAATATATTTCTTGATTATGAAACTATAAAGATTTACATTATATTAAAGTGAATATACCATTAATTCTTCTAAATATTTTTTTTTTTTATTTGAGTACACATTCATTATTTTGAAATAAATTATTATTCCATGAAAACATAATTTTTTACTGCATGAAATTAATATAAGTTTATTTATTTTGTAATCAACAGGTTTTACAAATACATTTTAGAGGCCTTCTTTTAAGTATAGAGATATACCTACCTGGAACAGAAGACCTCAAAACGATAAACAACTTTTAATGATTTGAAAAATATAATTATATTAAATAAGAACATTTTCTTAATAACTTAATATGTGAATATTTTAGATTAGGTATGTTTATGCGGATATAAAACTAAGAATAATGCAATATCTATAAGGCGTATTTTTATGAAACCTTCACCATTTTAATGATAATTTAATTATTTATTTTTTATTATACGTGTTTTAATAAAATACCTTTTGTTTTATGTGTATTAAATTAATATTGCGTTTAATTTGGGACAGCGCTCCTTGATGGGCGGGTCCTATTACTGGGTGGACGTACGACGCGTTGCGTGAGCTCAGCACAGAACACGCAAGCTAACCACTCAAGGCCATGGGCATATATCTGCGTCTTAAGGCGATTCTTAAAATGCACCACGTTCCGTCGCCATAGCAAACAATCGCTTGTGTTTTTTAAACAAACTGTCACAATGTTAAATCTGCCGTCCCGCGCTACGCGACGGAGTGTGGTGCAGTGTGACAACCGCCTTAGCTGAAATTCTGTTTCGTGCGATTGAGAGTGACGTATTATACGCCCAGTTACAGTTTTGTTTACATGCGAAAGCGAAATAAGTTGCAAAATGATGTTTTAACTGTACACCATAGCACGTCATGGTCTTTATCAGTCCTTACAAACACATTGAACTCTCAATGCTTTCTACATTCTATGTAATGTCACAACTCACTCTGTTGTGCAAATGTAAGTTTCACGCTATGGAAATAACTACCTACCTATTCTTTGACAGTTGTATGAAATGGGAATATCATGGCCAACAGACGTAATGTGTCAATTTGATAAATAATGAAGTTTCCTGACTGCACCTCTACCTACAGTTTTGACGCCCATGAATTAAGCATTTAATACACGATATATTTTCTCTGTAAGTACGATTGTGAACATACACAGTCCTACCTACTGGACTAGGTACCTACATTGATGTCTCTGCTTAAGTTTTTTCTCTATGAGCCGAGCAAACCGCATTGTATTCTGCGGTTATGAACGCAACTGGTACATATTCAATTCAATTTTATTCACGAACAATTCACATTGTGTTTGAAATCATAAATAAATAAATAAATAAAACATTCATTAAAATTATAAAACTAACACATAATTAAATTAAAAATAATAAGTCCAATAACATTACAAATTTTATACAATTAAAAGTTCTATAAGTAACTACAAATTAATGAATTCAATACAATTAAAAGTTCAATAATAATACATACTAATTTAACCCAGTATCACATTAACCAATATTTTTTTTTTAAACGTGGATATGTCATAATCTATCGAAATTATAAAACTAACACATACTTAAATCAAAAAATAAAAAATTCAATAACATTACAAATTAAATACAATTAAAAATTCTATAAGTAACTACAAATTAACAAATTCAATACAATTAAAAATTCAATAATAATACATACCTACTAATTTTACCCAGTATCACATCAACCAATTTTTTTTTAAACGTGGATATGTCATAATCTATCGAAATTATAAAACTATCACATACTTAAATTAAAAAATCAAAAATTCAATAACATTACAAATTAAATACAATTAAAAATTCTATAACATTACAAATTAATAAATTCAATACAATTAAAAATTAAATAATAATACATATTAATTTAACCCAGTCTCACATTAACCAATACTTTTTTTTTAAACGTGGATAATGTCATCAACTCATCATCTATCGAGTAAAGACATAGAAAAAGCCTACAGTTCGGCCGTCGAGAGAATGAGTTATATTATAATACTAATAGTTACTAGAAAATGGCCAACTGACAGGTGTCAAGAACGCATTATCTCGACGGCCGGACTGTACACAAACATCATAATTATTTTCATATTGTAGATATATTGAAGTGCGGCCCTTTCCCCCAGAAAGTCAGCCCAAACTTTAATGAGGGTATGACTCCAGTCGATTGCAAATTAAAGCTATGATATGATTATTATTAGCTATGATTGTTATGAGCTGGCAAAATTGAAATGCTTCCCTCAGTTGTATCATAATCACATGCAAATTACAACGTCCAAGTGTTCGCACCTCACAGAGAGTTAGTTCCGGCGGTATGGAGGAATCTGAAAAAATAAATCTATGTATCTTGCCTATAAAAGATTTAGTAGGGACCAAAGGATTTCCTTTCGCAGTGATTGTTTCCTTCTCCAATTAAGGCGTATTCTGGGGCGTGTTCGGTGTAGTTAATTGGTTTATTATGCATTTCATTTGCATATAGTAAAGATAAGATTGTAAACTGTTCTTTTGTCTGCCAACATTGGCACTGTTATAACGATACAACCTACAATTGATCGAAGTTTTTAACGTTGTGGCAGTTTTTCTCGAAGTCTCGTGATTCAATGCTTCGGTGATCTCTCGTTTTGTCTATTTTTGTATGCGCGTTGAATATAATATAATATAATTTAATCTTTATTTATATAAGGGCTGATTGTTCAATAGGCAGACAACTTTTACCTGAAGAATAAATGTGACAGTTTGACATATTTTCAATACAAAAGCTGTCAAAATAATAATAATATAATTGACCGGCTGGAGTGAATACTGATGGGATTAGAGCTCCCACCTCATCCTTGCCTTTATTGGCTGGCTTGAGTGGAGATTCGCAAGAGCAAACGTGCTCGGAGGAAGGAAGTATTTCAGTAAGTGCTTGTAGGGATCTTGACCATCTTCCGGGCTCTGGGATTGTTCTGCGAGCCGTGGAATACCTCTCCACTCCTCAAGCACCTTGTGACATGTTGCCCCTTGTCGCTACGTCACTAATTGCTAGCGACAGTTTCCGGGGGCCCATTATTGAGTGTGCAAGTCACCCCCTGCCAATTTTTCCGTTAGTCCTTTCATAGTTCTAGGTAACCAATCCACTTTAGCCACCCAAATCCATAGTCCAAAATCTTTGTTTCCATATCCTGCAATAGTCCTACACCAACCGGGGGTTGTCCTTGGGTGCACTTGCATAGAGCGTATAGGGATAATCGTCGGTTGGTGCCTCATATCATTGAAAGCGCCTGACGGGCCTCTGCTAGTTGGCTTCGGCCCCTCGTACGCCTTCCAAAGGTCCGGGACCCCAGAGTCCCGAGATATGTAAACTTATGAAAAATAATAATAATAACCCCACCGCTGTATCTCCACGTTGGCGTCGTGGTGGGGCATGCGCGCTCCGAACTCTGGCTCTGTGCCGGTAGAGTTTACTTTGCCGAAACGGGTCTAGGGTGAGGAGCCAGGCTAAGAGAGATACAGAAACCCGCAAGGCAGCATGTGGCGAGCTGTTGGGCAGTAGCGACCCCACGGACCCTATCTCCCGGGAGAAGTCTTGTTTCCTATCTCTGGTTTGCCTTTATTGACCGGCTGGAGTGAACACTGATGGGAACAGAGCTCCCACCTCATTCTTGCCTTTATTGGCTGGCTTGAGTGGAGATTCGCAAGAGCAAACGTGCTCGGAGGAAGGAAGTATCCCAGTAAGTGCTTGTAGGGATCTTGACCATCTTCCGGGCTCTGGGATTGTTCTAAGAGCCGTGGAATACCTCTCCACTCCGCAAGCACCTCGTGACATGTTGTCCCCTTGTCGCTACGTCACTAAGTGCTAGCGACAGTTTCCGGGGGCCCATTATTGAGTGTGCAAGTCACCCCCTGCCAATTTTTCCGTGTAATAAAACATTGATCAGGCAGGGGCCATAGTCCTTTCATAGTTCTAGGTAACCAGTCCACTTTACCCACCCAAATCCATAGTCCAGAATGTTTGTTTCCATATCCTGCAATAGTCCTACACCAACCGGGGGTTGTCCTTGGGTGCACTTGCATAGTGCGTATAGGGATAATTGTTGGTTGGTGCCTCATTTCATTGAAAGTGCCTGATGGGCCTCTGCGAGTTGGCTTCGGCCCCTCGTACGCCTTCCAAAGGTCCGGGACCCCAGAGTCCCGAGATATGTAAACATATGAAAAATAATAATAATAATGTTTATTTATCCAAAGGAATACATAGACATAGGTTAAGCACAGTGATAGTTACTAAAATTAAAAGGCTACAAAAATTTATTCCTCAAATAAAAATTATCTGACTATTGAAAAATTAGCCCTTATACAGATTGTAGTATATGTAACATTTTTTTACGAAGTGGATGGTATTCAATCTGTAACAATCAAGTGGGTGACTTACTGCTCTCCTTACTAGGCTATGAAATAGCCTGGAGTAACAGTGCCGCTCACAGCAACTCGAATACAGCAACGCTCCTAGTATTTCATGTTCTTTCGCCATTCTTCTACGTTAAAATTAAGAAAAAAAAAAACACAACAGGCTTCCAAAAAAAAAAAAACACTACAAAGTGAAAAATAACTTTAATTTCTTGTCTTTGATCCGTATTTTAGTTTTTTGCCACGGACTTATGAAATTAGAGTTATTTTTCACTTTGTAGTGTTTTTTTTTTGGAAGCCTGTTGTGTTTTTTTTTTTCTTAATTTTAACGTAGAAGAATGGCGAAAGTACAAGAAATACTAGGAGCGTTGCTGTATTGTTGTTTGTTGTTTTTTTTTTTTTTTAAGTTTTTATATTTCACTTTTTAGTTAAGTTACCTACCTCACACCAATTCGTTTACCATTACTTGCTATGCAAACAACAGTGACAGGAATTATTATAACATCATCAAGATACACAAAGTGGATTAAATACGTATTATCAAAGCTAACTCAAAAACTACCCAAGCATAGTTAATACAATTTATATGGAAGGTAGTTCCGCAAGCTTCCTCTGCCAAATGAAAAAACAATTTTCAAAATTGGTCCACAATTGACGAAACTATCGATGAAAACACATAAAAAAACATACAGACGGACAAAAAACACAGCAGTACAGTGATTGTCTGCGTGTAAGACGCAGTTAGAGATAGTTTCAGTACAGCACGTTTTTCACTCTCGTCATTTGAACATCCCGTATTCACGAATCGGCACATTTCTAAATAGAGTCTATGGAGAGCACAACACTGATTGGAGCTGATTCGTTATCCAACACGAGCCCTTGTTAATCTTAACGAACGTCGCACTGGGAAAGTGCTCGATAACTTTGTTTAGTCACACTGCTAGGTATAGCGAGGCAACTATAAGTAGGACCCTATAACCTATTACTGTCTTGCTTCGGACACATCAATTTTTGAACTACTGACCATTGCGAGATCATTATAGGTAATGATCGGTTGGAAAACCACGACATCGTTTTAACTGACAAAAAGAGAAGGTTCGCAAGTCGACACGTAATTTTTTTTTTTTATGTATGGCCACGCGTAACTTTTTACAGAGTAGTCCGATTTGAAAGATTCTTGTTTTATTCAGGAGGGTAAACCTCGAAATTGGTCCCATGTTCTTTTGCAGGTAGTATTCGAATTTGTGTGGGGTAGGTAGTTACCACAACTAGAAAGTGAAAAATAAATCCATTTTTACAAAAAAATAAAAAAAAAACAATCGTTTTCCAAAAAACACTACAAAGTGGAAAATAACTTTAATTTCTGAAGTCGGTAAGAAAAGACCGACTTTGGAAATTAAAGCTATTTTTCACACTAGTATTTTTTTTTTAAAATTGGTTGTTTTTTTATTCTCTCATTTCGGTACGAACTATTATAATTTAAAAAAATATTTATTTCATTAGTGTGGTACAGTCTGATAAAATAAATATAATTAAAAAAAAAAAAAACAAAAATATCTTGAGATGGGAACGTTGGACCAATATTATTTTGTAAAAGTGACATGACTGAAAAGTGAGACGTGCTGATTGGCGTTCAATATTACGTGACCAATGGCTATATTTTTTTTTATGTAATTATTTCTCAAAAATATTAATTAATCTAAAATCATTTAAGCTAAGTAAGCTAAGTTGACTTTTAGCGCACCATTCTACATAATTAAATTCATTTGGTATTTTTCTTACTGTCAACCAGCCTATTACCACAATAGCAATCTGCGATTGTCTCATCAAAAGTTGTCACTACATCAAACCTTTTGCACTTTGGTGGACACTGCAAACTTTTGTCCAAAAGAAAGCAATCTCGACCCACTGAAAGAAAGGTCATGTTTGAAGTCGTCGTGCTATTTTAGGCGTATAGGTACCCTACCTATCTATTTCAGAAGCTTTTTCATCAACTCTTTTAGGATGCTAATTATTGGAATTTTAAATACTTTTTAGATTAGACCGAAGAACGGAAAATTAAAGTAGCAAATTGAAAGTTGAAGAGGCAGAATTTAATCGTCTAGAAATTGCTTTTCAAGTACCTACCAAGTAATCAAGAAAACTGAACTTTTTGATATTTTAAAAATCTTTGTAAGTATATTATAAAATACAACTTTTTTCATCTATTTTAGTGTTAACGGTTAAATTACAAAATATATCTATGATACTGTAAATCTAGGATTTCAATAGACAGAAGACATCGATTCATTAGCTCCTAGATCAGTCTAGACAACTTCTTTCAGCTGGATTTTTCAGTTTTATCAGCAGATAGGCCACGTAAACCTAGAACTAAAAATTCGAAGACATGTGACATCTACTAACTCACACTGGGCCCGCGCGGTGGATTACGGTCCACTCCCTCAACCGAGAGGAGGTCTGTGTCCCAGCAGTGGGAACATGACATGGCTTCATGGTGGGCTGATTATGCTAAGAAACAAAAGATGTGAATACTTTGCTCGGCTCTAATTTAAGTGTATTGAGAGCAGTAAGTAATTTTGAACAGGGCTATGTGGAATGCCGAATAGAATTTGCCCAGATCATCCAACAAGCGAATGCACTTCTGGCAAACCGATTAAATATTCAGCAACATATTCTCGGATAGCTTCGATCAAAAATAAAGTAGTTACTTAGTGTAAGTTGTTACTTGTATAATAATGAACCCAAACTCAACTGAACCTCAAAGTATTTATTCCAAATAAACCAATTACAGGCACTTTTGAATTGTCAAGGGGTGGGTCAGAAAGATGAAGCTAGTTGCCCATTCCAAAGCGTAACAGGTACCTACCTAACGGGGTTACATAATTCATGTTGTTTATTATACACGTGAGAACGAAGCGTCCGTAATTTTTATTACGCACGCTTCGTTCTCATGTCCAGTCAAAAAAAAAAAAAAATATATTAATAAAAAAAATATTATTTAATTTAATTATTTAATTGTTTTTTTTTAATCTTTTTAGATTAAAAAAAAACAATTATAAAATTTAATTAAAATAAGCCATGGCAGCTCAGAGATGACCAGTCCCTGCTGACGGCGCCCGAACCTGCACCCTAATTGCATAACACACTATCGATCGGAATCTGAATAATTTCGAGGCAAATAGTTATTCCATTGCTTCATATGTTTGAAAAATTTGTCATCTCAACAACGTAAATAACGCAATGAATGTTGTTGAACTGTCAAAATGAAACCGATTCCGACTATAGTGTGTTACGCAATTAGGGTGCTGATCTAATTCAATATTGTATATTAAATAGCATTACTCGTTAACAGTCCAATATATTTAACTAAATAAAGCGTTGTGCCAAATGAACATTTTGGACAACCCAGAATTAATATTAAGGACTGCTTATAGAAAGATTATTGTGGCTACAAGCGTTGTTA
Source organism: Cosmia pyralina (assembly GCA_946251885.1). Lineage (NCBI taxonomy): Eukaryota > Metazoa > Arthropoda > Insecta > Lepidoptera > Noctuidae > Cosmia > Cosmia pyralina. The sequence goes on from OX276344.1 coordinate 22,141,936, forward strand.
TATTTTCCAAAGTATGTAAATAAAAATAAAATATCCCAAACTCGGAGAATTTAAATATTCAAGTATTTACATTCTTCCCTCAACCAATAAACTTAAGAGTTTTACTAAATAAATAATTCAGTAGGCGTCGGAGAGAAAGTCAAACTTTGTATCTTCAATAGCACTTTTATGATGCTGAAGGGAATAATGATTAGCAGCCAGCAAATGGGGAACCTTATCGGCTAAGAAATCAAAGTGATTATAAATAAAATTGATACTTCTAATATGCCAAGTTTCAGTGGTCAACACAATAGAATGGAAGAACCGATTTCGTCGTGAAATTTCTCTTGTTGCATTGATGTATTTTCAAGATTGACGTCATTTTAAGGGTCAAAACGCCTTTGAAAGATTCGTGACAAAATGATTGCTTTTGAAATCAAAGGACTTCCGATTGGGGCTCAACCCTTGACATTTTTTTTCGGCTCTTATTCTAAAGGGTGAGCAGTTTTGAATGTCACGACAAAGGAAGACGGATTCCAAGGGGATAATTACGGTCACTTTGAAATAATTGCAATGTCGTCCAAGATAATTACCTATTAAATCGTCATCCTATTTTATACAAATCAAAGATATTTCTCTAAGGACTGACTTATAGACTCGGTATGAATCAAAGATTTAAACCGTAAGATGCGACCTAACGCGTCGAAAGATGGGTGTTTTTTTACTTTGTATCGTTTCGACATCTCTGTCACATCACAATGTCGCATAGATTTTACTGCCATGGACACGCCATTACTATTGTGTGAGTACTTTTTCACACGACTTAGTGCGGTGAGGGCATATCTAACGATTTAAATCGTTAGATGTGCCCTCACCGTTAAACCGTACCGTAGTTAAACAACAATTTGTTTAACTACCAACTTAAACTGTCCGTATCTGTATTCAAAACACAACTGTCATTCTTTGACAGTAATATGAAATGAGTATAACACAGCAAATGGACGTAGTGTCACAGATTAATACAGATGGAACACTCTGCAGTTTATGTATGAAGCTACAAGTACAAGCTCACAGGTTTAATTCAGTGTGGGCTGCCGCGCACCGGCTGGCTTGCACGTTATTTCGATACTCACTCACGTGCCACGTCGTAAAAGAAGATAACCCTAACGAGTCAGAAGGAGTTACGCGATAGAAAGAGAGGCAACTTGTAGGTGAATATAACTGTAGGTAATGAAGCGTTTGGGCACGCCACAATTGCGGCGATAAGTCCCCTCTTTGAGGAGTGGTTGGAGAGGCGCCACGGCGTCCTCACCTTCCGCCTGACGCAGGTCCTCACCGGACACGGTTGTTTCGGGAGGTTCCTGTTTCGGATAAGGCGGGAGGAAACGCCCGGGTGTCACCATTGTGTAGATCGCCCGGAGGACACGGTGGAGCATACAGTGGAGGTCTGCCCGGCTTGGGCGGAGCACCGCCATGTTCTCACGGAGGCGATCGGCGGCGGCGATCTCTCGCGTCCAAACTTGGTCCAGGCCATGGTGCGGAGCGAGAGTGCATGGGAGGCCGTCACCTCCTTCTGCGAAGCAGTAATGCTCGCAAAGGAGGAGGCGGAACGCGAGAGGGAGAGGCAACAGCCGCGCCCTCGCGCCCCTAGCCGCCGCAGGAGACGCCCTGGGCGGCGGGAATCTATCGCCGATTCCCGGCCACCGTAGGCACGGGCTTGCGGTCGACGAGTAATGGGCAGCTCGCCGTCCGGTAAGGACCAGGCCCGGGTCGACGGCGCGTTGTGTTCCACGCGCGCCTCAAAGAGATGTCAGCAGTGACGGGGTCCAATAGGGCCGATGCCGCCGGGGTCGTGGGTAGTTCGAAAGAGATACCGTGGCCCTGGCACGGGCAACTGAAGGAACACGGGTGGGTTTTAGTCAGTAAAAGTCTGACACGCCCTCCCGCTCTGCCCGGAGCGGGAGAAGTCATTTGATGATTTCCCATCCACAAAAAAAAAAAGAGGTAATGAAGCGTTGTGCGACCTGAATTGCACTTTATTATGTCGTAGCAAGAGACGCTTTTTATTTAAATGGTTTTGCGGAGTGTCCCATCTGTATTAATCTGTGGTAGTGTGTCAGTTTCCCCGACCGTAAATTATATCAACACGTATCAGGATAATTCAATATCCTGCTTCAAATATTGTATCTTCCTTCAAATATTACTTTTGAGTGCACATTAAACACAACAACTCGTAATAAGTCAAGTGAGTATTATTTCAACACCACATTACAGATTTTCCGCCAAAACAAAACGGTAATGTTCAATCCATCATGGCGTACGCTAAGCCTTCCCGCGGAAAATCGTCGTCACCAAGTCTTTGTATACTTAAGAACAAAAAAGTTAAACTGTACATAAAAGATGAGGCAACTCACAAATGAGTTTTATAATAGAAAAAGTTTTCATAGAAATAATTACTGAAATATAAAGCGTTTAAAGGTGTAATAAGTTAAGATGGATGAGGAGGTCGTTAATGTTCTAGCGTTGACTTTTTAAAGAGTTCCTTGTTGTATTTAAGACGCAGATATAAGCCAAAGGCCTTGAGTGGTTAGCTTGCGTGTTCTGTGTTGAGCTCACGCAACGCGTCGTACGTCCACCCAGTAATAGGACTCGCACAAGGAGCGCTGTCCCAAAAGACGCATTATTAATTTATTATAAATAGAACAGAAGGTATTTGTTATTAAAACACGTATACTAAAAGATAAATAACTAGTTTAATCTTTAAAATAGTGATGGTTATATAGAAATACTCTGGATAGTTTTTGCGTGATTCTCAGTTTTTTTTTTTCGCCATAGATATCCGATATCCGCGTTTAGACGTGATCTTCATTTTAAAATCAATAAAAATTGGTTATCGTCGCCTTAAGTAAGTATAAGAGTAACAGGTTTTTGATGATACGGTCACCATCCGTTGCTTCGTAGTGGCAGTATTTAAGTCAAAGGCAAAAGGTTACACTTTAACAAATAAAATAAACTGACTGCGTCGTTTGTCTAGTGGTTGCAAGCGCTACTGCTGAGCATGACGTCCTGGGTTCGATTCCCAGGTCGGGCAAAGTATTATTGGGTTTATCAATCCGGAATTGCTCAGTCTGGATTTGTGCCCGGTTGATGGTTTATCACACCACACTTGTTTATGAATCAATCAACTTTTCTTTTTATGCCTAACCCTTCGGAGAACACCACTGCCTATTTGACTTCCACAACCCAGTTACTGGGTAATACAATACCTCTTAGTAAGACTTTGGGGCTTCTGACGACCCGTAACGACTGTCAAAGATCCACGAATAACAGCCGGGACCAACGGATTTCCGAGGCACGGAGGAGTCTTGATACATAAAGATGGTCACCCATCCACAGACCAACCCCGGCAAGCGTAGCTTAACGGGATGGATCGACCCGTGCGGCTATTATTACTAAGCCACGAGCTCCTCGTCCTTTTCATCGTTCGGGCAATGTCGTAAATTACAAAATACATACTAAGCCTACCACAGTTCGTTACTGAAACTAGGCCTAACTTTATATGTGCTACATATTCCCCAGCTATCGTTTTTCTCCCTCACACTAAGTATTACAGTTACTTTTTTCAGGAACTTGTAATATTTTATTATATTACTATATACAGAAGAAAGATTAGATGTGTTTCTAAATCTGAAATAGTTACGTTCCATTAGGTATTTTTGGTTTCGAAGTATTCCTAAATGAACTGAGAAATCTAGAATTATCCTTTTCTGTGCCTTCACAAACACCCTGAAGAACGTTGGGGAAAATTCTAATAAAGATTGCTTCATAACAACGAGCAACCCGAATTCTTAATTTACAATCTCAATCAACAATACAATCATGCGAACAATCGACGCAATCTATTCCTTTCATATTTAAATTTTACAAGGCGTCATATCTGAATGTACGAAGGCAGGAAATTAGCGGAGTAAGAGGCATCGTATCCGCACGGAGTCCGGAGGGCGTGCAGACTCCGGAGTCGGGGAACCGGGGAATCGGGGACTTGGGGACTTGGGAGTCTGGCGGAGCCGCGCCTTCCGCCCGCGCCGCAGTCTCCTACTAACCGCCGCGAGTGACGCCCGTCGATCGCCATCGCAATTTCCCGCACTACCGCGGAACCAATAACCCGCAATTCTTGAATTAAAATTCGAATATCTGTGTATGAATTCAAACTCTTTACTCTCCAAAACGTGTGTTTCAAGTGTATGTGTTTCAGTTTTTTCAGTTTTATCTCTTTGTGAGTTTTTTTTTTCTGTGATCGCTGAACGACTAAGCGGCGGTTTTATAATTGAGCTTTGTTGAATTAAGGTAAGCGGTTTTTTACAGAATAATAGAAGACATTTTTTACGTCATTCTTTTTGTACTTACAGGTTTCATTTAAAAGAGTGTTTTGTACGCGAGGAGTATGATAATATGTTTTTAGATTATTATTAAAATTAGCATAGTAGGTAAAAAAAAAGAAAGTCATTTTTTTATGACGTCTTAAGAATTATGACCGTAATTAAGAATTTAATTAAGTAAGGTTGTTTATGGTATTTGTTTACAGCGATTTTAATATTGTTTATGGTTTGTTTGGCTTTATTACATATTTTAAGTTACTGTGATCCGTTTGCTTATGGAGCAACATTATAATCTGGACTGTTATAATTAATTACCTTTATAAATTGCGTCAATAACTTTAATTATTCGGTAACGAAACAATACTTCTCTTTAAATAGACAAACATGACTACGTATAGGCTCAAAGTAAAGTTTAATCTATTATTCTGTTTAGTAGATAAGTGAGATAAGATAACAACTTCTACATTTCTAGTGACGTCATTATTTACTTTACTTATATAAAACAGAACTTTGTTCTTTAGAAACCTACATTTTTTAGCAGAGTCCTATTGGTTTTCATGTCTGGATGATCGCTGTCACAGACTATAAGACATGATTAGCATAGAATTTTGGTCCGAATGGTAGAATAAGAAATGAGTCCTCTCGACTGTCGATCGACCTCCTAGAGGTTTGTGACACTAGAAATTTAATTGTGTGCCATGACAGTTGAAGGTTTAAGAGGAAGTCTGAAAATGGCACTGGTGACTGAAAAGGTGTGTGACAGTGATATTGGCGTGTGATGCCAGTAATTCGGAGAATTGCGGAAAATATCATGGGGAAAGTTTTAGGTATGTGAATGAATGAATACTTTATTTGCCAGAATATAGGTACATTGATTATGGTAAAGCTACATATGGTTTCACTATATTCGACTTTCTAGTCGTGCAAATTTTAAGTGACATAATAGTAAGTTACAATGTCAATACAATCAGTAACAATAATCAAATCAAAATAACAGTCTTCTTTCATTATTAGAATACAAATATTAATTATTTATTAATTAATTTTCAGTCAAAATTTTGACTATACTGTTATACATAATTATGTTTATACAATATCCCTACGCAAGACGCAAACAAAAAAAAAACAGTAATAATAAACTATAATAACTATGTCTAATGCAGCACATATAATGTCAAAAGGTTTATTCAATTTATAAAGTCAGTAATACATTATTAATTAATTTTTAATCAAAACTACTGTACTGTAATAATTATGTTTATAAGATTTACGCAAGAAAAAAAAATTTTTTTTTTTTTATAATCAATAAGTCAAATACAGCACTTAAAATGTCAAAAAGGACGTGGCGGGATGTGTGGATTTAGTAGGGGTAAACCAAAGAAGAAGTTCTTATAAAAAATATTGCAATTAAATTATAACTTGCGTAATAAGGATTATTGATGGACTGTGTGAAAGATGATATGGCTAGAAAGGGAGTGACTACCGAGATGACGACTAATAGAAACGTATTGAAGAAAAGACATGTTTCGACGTCGATTTTAAACATATTGGGATAAGGGCAAGAATGATGATGATGATTTTGGTTTATTCAACAAACAAACATGCAAACAAATAAACAAACAAACATGTAAACATGCTGATAAGAAAGGGATCTCTATTTTACTTCCATAAATATGCCATCTATCATTCAGTTAGGTATCTGTACCAATATTGACAGTGACATCGTCTGAGAGTATCGTATTCACCTACTACTGTATTATATTTTAATCGAATACATATACATACTCGTACTACATAAGGAGCGGTAATCGGTTGTCATGGTATGGGCATGTAATGCGGATGAATGAGGAAAATGTAGTGAGGAAAGTTTTGAGTACGAATGTCGATGGTTATAAGAGTAGGTGAATACCAAAGAGACGATGGATGGACTGTATGAAAGATGACATGGCTGGAAAGGGGGTGACTACCGAGATGACGACTAATAGAGAAGTGTGCAAAAAAGGGACATGTTGCGCCGACCCCAAATAGATCGGGATAAGGGCAGGAGAATGAGATGACATATCTACATAAGGAGCTCGTGGCTAAGTAATAACAGCCGCACGGGTCGATTCATCAGGTTAAGCTACGCTTGCCGTGCCGTTCCGTGGATGGGTGACCATCTTTACATACCCAGACTCTTCCGTGACTCGGAAAGCACGCTAAGCCGTTGGTCCCGGCTGTCATTCCTGGATCTTTGACAGTTGTTACGGGTCGTCTGAAGCCCGAAAGTCTGACAACCATTCTTACCAAGAGGTGTCGTATTACTTACCCAGTTACTGGGTTGTGGAGATCAGATAGGCAGTCGCTCCATATAAAATGCTGGTATTCAGCTGCATCCGGTTAGACTGGAAGCCGACCCCAACATAGTTGGGGTCGGCTTCATCGGCTAGGCAGATTGATGGATCTACATAATGTAAGACATAAAATTTATAAAATCTATATCTCCATATACCTACACACATACATCCTAACTAATATTATAAAATTAAATGCGAAAGTGATTTTGCTTTATAGAGGCATGAGGAACAGGGATTAAAGTTCACTCATCCTCCATAGATAAGGGAGGATCCTCCGACCAGACGGGTGTCGTGTCTGGTGGGCAGCTGCCCGACGGTTGATGTCGGGACGTTGTATATATGCTAGTCGCGCAGTAAACTCTGATTGCGCGATGCAGGATTGCGTGACATCAGTGTGTTGCGTAGTTCGCATGTGGCGATGTAGATTCCGCTACAGTTTGTTTATTTGTTACGCTTTCACGCTAAAATGGCAAAACGGATTTGGATGAAATTTTACACATGGGTAGATCATGACCTGGGATAGGACAAGAATATTTTCCATCCCGATATTTCCATGGGATCGAGACTAATGCGGATGAAACTATGGGACTCAGCTAGTATTATATAAATTAAAGTATCATTTCGTGTCTGCACAATGGATTTTGATACTATTTTCGCCATAATTTACAGAATTTATTCCGTACTATAAACCCACTTACCACAGTACAATTAAACTATTAACTGAGTAAAACACTTTCACAGTCGACGGACCGAACAATGACATGTCAGAGAAAAAAATATTTTTTAATGTCATAGACAAGTCTCAGTCAGTGTTGACGTATCTTAAATCGTTCGGAAATAGATAACGCATCAAATTAAATGCATAGAATTCGATATTAGTACTTAATAGTGATGGAACAACGTTAATAATAAAAAAATATTTTCTTGGTATAGAACTCATACCACGTACAATATTATATAAAATAATCCACGGACCCGATTCACACCACGTTCGTGTGAGCGGATAATATAAATATAAACAATATTAACAATAACAACAACAATACACAACAACAACAACAATAACAACAACATTTAACAACAACAACAACAACAATATTTAACTTATAAATAATATGAAAATCTTAATGTTTTGACAAGTCTTAAAAACCATGCGAAGCAGGGGCATGTCGCTAGTATTATTATAAACTAAAGTCACTTTTCAAGTCTGTCTTTGTGACCACGTTCATCTTTTAAATTACGCCCAACGGAATTTGATGCTGTTTTTGCTATCATTTAGAGAATTTATTTCGGAATGTTTATGTGTATAAACATTCATATAATAAAAACAAAACGATGTTTTATCAAGTCCATGCGAAGCAGGGGTGTCGCTAGTATTTTATTTATAAAATGTAAAGAGGTCGACGACTCGATTCGTAGCAGCTTCTTGCTACAGGTGGCCTCTACGAGTGCTACGCGTGCTACGAAACCGTAGTATGACGTAATTTTACTAATGTACCTCACTATTTTTTGTAGCATCGTACTTCAAATATCTAGTTCCCTTAGGGTACTCGTATTTGGAGATGGAATTCCAATTGAGCCACATTCGACCAAAAACTCGGAAAAAAGAAGTGGTAGGACTATTCGTAAAAGAGTTCGTTTGAAAAAAAAAACTTACTTTAGGTACCACCGCCACCGCCGTCTATTTCAGTCATCGAACAGCATTCCTGTGTTCTGGTTTGAAGGGTATCGGTGGAATTGCATGAGTCTAGTAAAAAAATCTGTGTGACCAACTGAGGACCATGTGACAATTAGTAAAAAAAGTCAGTACTTTTTTCAATCATTTAGAATCAGTACCTATTCTGCAATGCAATGTTGTTTTTTTTTTTTTAAGTTTAGAATTGAAGCTCAATGTAGATTTAGTCTGAAATTCGAACACAAAACGAGTCATTCAATAGCCTAAAAGGCACTGCATAAAATTATTGAGATGAAACAGTCATAATATTTTCAGGTTTAAAAAAAATAAAAAAAATAAAAAATAAAAAAAATAACAATACGAAATACCAGTTACCTGACTTTAACACATAAAGTAAAATATTAAAATCCTAAGCTGTGCACACATTGGCGGACTTGGGTTTCAGTCCTAAATCGGGTAAAAAGGGTAATTGGGTTCTACTCACAGAAAAAAATTCAATCATAGCAACGGGATTGGTATTGCTCTCAATAACGGAGATGGGATCGCGCTCTCTACCCTATATATTATTAAATAATAATTCGACGCAAAAAAGCAATCTTGTAGTATCTCGAAAAGTTGGACTTTACACCAGAGCCAAAAACTATTTCAAATATTCATAACTCGTAAACTAGCTGAAACAGAGAGGCCATTTTTGGAACACGTATTTCTTATCAGATGCCACTAATGACGCATTCTAAAGTTAGTCTAACATGCGTTTTGTAGTAGTTATAGCAATAATTTGGTATTTAAATTGCAAGCAGAATTATTGCTGCATCTTGGTAGTTGTAACATATGGCACAACGAAATAGCTTTAAAATTCAAAGTTACAACAAAATAGTACATCGATTTTGTATGGTCGTTGTTTTTTGTGTGGTCATCGATTTTTCTGTACTTACCTACCGCATTTAAAAATAGTTGATATTATGGTATTTACAGCACTTTGAAGTACTTATGTTTTGTTGAAAAAGTTTAGAAAAAGTCGTTATGATACGGCGTAAATCAAATTATTTTCCAGTCCCTGTTGCAAGAAAAAAAAATATATATTTCTTTCTTATTAGCAAAATAGTTGGGCAAACGTCATCTAAAACTGTTCCAAATTTCAAGTTGATAGCATTAGTAGTTCTTGAGATATCCAGCTGTGACAGACGGACAGACAGTTAGACTGTATCGCACCATAAGGGTTCCGTTTTACCATTTTGATGTGGAACCCTAAAAACATCGTTGGAAAACGTTGCTCAGACCGACCGACGCAGTAATTTATCTGATTTGAATGGTGCAAAAAATTTTTTTTGCCATTTTTCGAGATACGACAAAAACGCTTTCCAGTGTCGTATCGTCATTTATAAGAGTGCAATTCAGAATTATTTGAGAGTGGTTTCTCTAAAAAATGTCCTGACTGAATGACTGAATATTTTAAAGTTCGAGCATTTTTCATAGAGACACAATATTTAGTTTTGCCTCTACAATAACACATGTTATGGCTCTAGTTTTGCAGATGTTATTAGATGGCAGTGACCACTTACCATATACGATGGACCGTCTGATTGTTGGCCACCCGATAACTAAAAAAAACCGACCAAATGCGAGTCGAACTTGAACACGAAGTTACACCGTACAATATTTAACAGTGATACAATTTAAAAAAAAAAGTATTTTAGTTTAAAAAAACACGTTTCTTGTATGGATCTTTAGTTTTTAACTTTATTTAATTTTTATTATTTGTTGTTATAGCGGCAATAGAAATACTTATATAATAAATTAGTAAAAATTTCAACTGTCCATTTATTACGGTTCTTGCAGCTCGCTGACAATCAGACAGACAGCGGAGGCTTAGTAATAGGGTTCCGTTTGACACCTTTCGGGTACGGAACCCTAAAACCGTAATCACACACTTAGTGAAATCGAATCATAAATTAAACGCAATATTTCGGAGAATATTTCAGAAAACTAAAAAAACTTTTTTCCAAAAAAATACAACCGACTTCCAAAAACAACTACAAAGTGAAAAATAACTTTAATTTCGGAAGTCGGTGTCTAGTTAAATGTATTTTCGTTTTTTTGCCACCGACTTCCGAAATTAAAGTTATTTTTCACTTTGTAGTTGTTTTTGGAAGTCGGTTGTATTTTTTTGTAAAAAAGTTTTTATTTTTCACTTTTTAGTTGTGGTACCTACCCCACACAAATTCTAATACCACTACCTGCAAAACAAACTAGTAAATCATCCATATAAAAGTGGGGAAAAAATACGTATTATTGAAGCTAACTCAAAAACTACCCAAGCAAAGTTAATCAATTTTATATGGGACCAACTGTGATGTATACTCTCTCGAATAAAACAAAAAAAAAAAATCCAAATCGGTCTAGCCATCTTCAAGTAATCGGACGAATTGAGAACCTCCTCCTTTTTGAAAACGGTTAAAAAAAAACAAGATAAAAACAAACAATACGCTCCCCTGTAAAATTTTCCCAAATCAAGTTACTTGTTCTCAAGCCGGAGCAGCCGATTTGAAGTAGAATATCTGATTCTCAAAAGTTATCATGAAATTCACTCAATATTTATTACAAAGGGCGTGAAGCCATTATTTCAATATTAGACGGTATTGTAACATAGATAAGTTAATTAATCTTTATGATAAGTGTTACATGTAAATGAGTTATATTATTAGGGTTTTGGCAACTACAATATCCTGTCATGACCAGTGAATAGATAAAGTTTATTAGGAAAGTGTGGGTATTTATAATACCTACTGATAATATTGGTTATGTTCATGGAGATGATTGCGTATTCCTTTGCATAGATACTGTACTATCTGTTATGTCATTGTGTAACATAATAATTAGATAATAATATCTTATTAACCGACTTCAAAAAGGAGGAGGTTCTCAATTCGTCGGAACCTTTTTTTTTTTTTTCGATTACTCGAAGATGGCTGGACCGATTTGGATTTTTTTTGTTTTGTTCGAGAGGGGTATACATCAAAGTTGGTCCCATATAAAATTGATTACCTTTGCTTTAATAGTTTTTGAGTAAGCTTCTATAATACGTATTTTTTCCCCACTTTTATATGGATTATGTTCTAGTTTGTTTTGCAGGTAGTGGTATTTTAATTTGTGTGGGGTAGGTACACAACTAAAAAGTGAAAAATAAATTTTTTTTTACAAAAAAATACAACCGACTTCCAAAAACAACACTACAAAGTGAAAAATAACTTTAATTTCGGAAGTCGGTGGCAAAAAACGAAAATACATTTAACTAGACACCGACTTCCGAAATCAAAGTTATTTTTCACTTTGTAGTGTTGTTTTTGGAAGTCGGTTGTATTTTTTTGTAAAAAAATTTTTTTAATTAAGTTTTTTTGGTTAATATTTTACAGAATGTTTTACTTGTCTCGGAAAGCACGTTAAGCCGTTGGTCCCGGCTGCCATTCGTGGATATTTGACAGTTGTTACGGGTAGACAGTCGAAAGTCGGCTGAACTGAGATATGGAGGTCAGATAGGCAGTCGCTCCATGTAAAATACTGATATTCTGCTACGTCCAGTTAGACTGGAAGCCAATCCCAGCATAGTTGGGAAAACGCTAGGCAGATGATAATGATGTTTCACAGCAGAGCTATTTTATTAAACCCTAGAAATGTATATCTATAATAAATGATATTTATTTCTGTACCTAGGATTATACAAACACTAAACAAGTCAAAAATATTTTTTAACTACACAAGGTCGGTGTTTACTATCTGACTGCTCTGAGGAGAAACACCAAAACAAACTGGTCACAGTATGTTTTAACGTCCTGACATGTCTTGGTCAGTTCATGTGAGGACCATACAAATTGACGTCTGAGATTTTTAAGGGAAGAGCCACACAGATTTGGGTGGACCTGTCCAGTCAGAATTGCAGTATGAGTTTGTCGTAAGTCTCTATCACATTTATCTGCTCCTGTTTAAATTATGATGTAGGTATCATGGCAATCATTAAGATTATGACGAAAAAGATTTTAATTTGCAACTAAAAATAGGTTGAGGCTATTACAGTCAACAAATTAGACCTGGCGAAACTGCATAATTTAGTAATTATGCAGTTTCGCCAGGTGTAATTTGTTTGTTGTTTGGGTTAGTACCCGTCAAACGTCTTAAAACGTAATTTATATACTTAAGAACTCCATAGGTTCATATCAATGTTTTCTCGAATGTCAACCAAACCCCATAGGTTCACAACTACTGTAAGCTCGCAGTCGCCTTCGGATGATGGTATTTTACGTTTATTATAATATAGGTATGATAATTATGATATATATATGTCGGATCCGGTTAATAGTACGGACGCGTAACGAATCGCAAGCGCGCACTGGCGACATCACGTGAGGTGCCCACGCCTACAGCGCGCTTCTACAGAGTCGTGATGTTTTAACCTGATGGCGAGCAGAACAGTCTAGTGTCGGATCGCATCGGAGCAACATCGGGGTTACTACGCCACAGAACTGTATTCGATTCGTTGTGCTTAGTGATTGTTTTAGATTGTGATTTTAAACACCGTGTATCGCACCCATTGTGTTTTCATTGCACGAAACCCATCTTCTGCCCACATGTCTGTCTAAATCTAACTGAGTAAATCCTGATGTTACGACATATATTTTTACATATATTATTATGTAAAGTATGACTGAGTTTAATCTTAGGTACACTTGATGTACGTCTGACATTTTTAATTATTGAGCCCGAAATATTATTTAACCTTTCCCTATCCGGAATTACGTTTGAAAAAATACTAGGAATATGTCAACACGTTGCAGTCGATCCTGTAATCAGTTTTCGGTGCAATTTCGCCGTTGGCCTGAAAATCGAGTTGCAGTGACGTTTAGGTTTATTTGCTAAAACAGCTTGCGAATATTGACTGGAGCATTTTTAGTGCTGAAGCACAGATTTTTTTTTCTAAATACATACTTACATAAACTCACGTCTTCGTCCCATGGGGGTAGGCAGAAACTTCAGAACTTCACCTGCTACGATTCTTACATACTTCTTTTGCCTCGTTAACGTTTTTTTCTAAATTATAAATAGAACAATGAAATATTTTTAATACCTAGTCCTTTTGATAACTCTTACTCTAAAAACAATCTGCCTAGCCTTTTTCCAACTATATTGGGGTCGGCTTCCAGTCTAACCGGATGCAGCTGAATACATAAATACATGGCTGCCTTTTTTTTTTTTTTTTGACGCTGAGAAATGCTTTATGCATCCCCGCTCGTGGGGGACGAGACAGGGTATGTGGGACTCCTGTCGGAATGACAGTATACCCACTAAAACTCAGCAGTGTTCCCACATCGCCGTGATGGGAGGGCCATGGGAAACCGGCTCAGCCTTTACGTCCACAACCCTCCCGGCGCATGCCCGCCTAGCTGGCGGGCCCCGCATGCCCCCCGGGATGGGGGGCTACGGGAATGACCGGGAACACCTGGCCATTCCCGTCCGACACTGGTGGGGGCCTGTGCAATACAGGCAAGGATGCCCCCACACCCGTTGCCTGCTAGCCCCCACCTGGGAGGAGTCGTCTGCTTCGACCCCTCCTCCGCCTTCGGAGCGGCGCCGCGTGAGGGTCGTCCTCCCGCGCGCGCTCCGCCGCCATTTCGGCCGCAGAGGATAGGGAGAGCGGCCGACGTCATACCGACACTCCTCTTCCCCTGCGGCCCCACCGCGTCCGCCATCAAACGGTGGCGGCCCCGTCAAGGCCGCGGAAGGTAGGGAGAGCGGCGCACCGCAATACCGGCACTCCTCTCCCGCCGCGGCCTCCAATCCTCAGCCGCGATGCCTCCCATAAGACACCGCGGCCCGCCTCAGTTGCGGTGTCGCCCATACGGCCACCGCAACCTACCCGCTGGCCGCTACGTCGCGTCGTCGGCTTATCGGCAAAAGCCCTGACGAGCGGCCCCCGCTCAGGTTCCTCTTCGCTTCACCGTGGGTGACCAAGCCACGGCTACTGAGCCCCCCCGCCTCGACAATGCGGGAACCCTTCGGGGGGGAAATACATGGCTGCCTATCTAACCTCCACAACCCAGTTACTGGGTAAAACGATATCCCTTGGTAAGACTGGTTGTCAGACTTTTGGGCTTCTGACGACCCGTAACATCTGTCAAAGATCTACGGATGACAGCCGGGACTAACGGCCTATCACATTGCGGATCGCACTGCATTAACAGTAGTAGATTTTTCGATGTTTGAAAATGACAGTACGGGCACCAACGTAAAAGTTTAAACTCTTCTGAACGGAGATACGGGCAATACGTAACATTTTGTATAAAGGTACAAGGAAAACCGTTTTTACTGTCGTATCACATCAGTCTCTCATATATATAGAACGTATAAGCATTTGAACGCACAAAATCACACATTGAAAATAGAAAGGTGTGGGTGCGATTTCTAGAGTCCTCGCACGCACACTACGGTAATGCCTGTGGTCGGTCTATGAAAGGTTCTATGGCTATGAAAGTGCTGTCTTCGTATATTATTCTTTAGTATTGCTTGCATGGGAAATTTTACTGTCGTATCGCATAATTTGAACAAGTTATTACTGTCCCGCAACGTGTTACGTGCTTTCCGAGGCAAGGAGGGGTCTCGATATGGTATTCAATAAAACAATTAAAATATGTTTCCGTAGCCGCGGACAATAAGACCAAAATGATCTAAGAAATAATAAATAGAAAACCATTAATAAATTTGACCCGCCATGTTTATCCTGATCAAATGTTATGACAGATGACATAATTGGAAATGTTCCCATCGTTATCATAATCATACGCAAATAAAGAAAAGTAAACTGCTACGATGACGTCAGATGATTATGACCAGATGCTCACGCGCATACACGGTTCTATCACTAAATAGATATTAGCAGAAGGTCCAATAAAATTATATTTTACTAAAAACAGGCTGACGAACTCGGCAACAAGGTCATAAGAAGACAAAAATTTAGTGTCTTAAAAATGGGTATAATTAATATTCAGTATATTTTCTACTGACTCATTCCATTTCGATAAAAGTCTTTGGATGAGTATCCAAAGACTCTCAATAAGCTCATCGATAATTTGCGTTGCTTTACAGTAACAGTTATATTGAAACTACTATTTATAGCATAACATAGTACGGTCAGCAACAGAAGTCGGTTAACACTGCTACTTTTTGACATCATCTAGACTATCACAAAATGGTTCGATAAACTGCTTTTTTGCGTTTAACTTTTAAGAGTTAATGTTCTTAAAATTGTAAGTACTTCTGTTCCGATGTAAATTAAATATTTCGCTCAATAATTAAGATTAAAAAACTGCAAGTGTTAATCGGCTTTTGTTGCCGACTGTACCCACACCTATATTTCGCTAGTTATGTCCGAAGTAATAAGGGGCGAGCCTATTGACATCAACCGTGCACAGATCCGGACTCCGGGCTGCAACTGAGAAATTTCATATGGAATAACCCAATAATAATTTGACCGACTTCGGAATCGACCTCAGGACCTCATGTTTAGCAGTAGTGTTTGTGACCACAAGACCAACCAGGCAGTCTACGACTATTAATGACTTTTAAAAGCTGTTTTTTTACAGCTGTAGAGGAATGCTGACGCATATGTTTTGTAGTTGGGTAGTAAATCAAGAGCGCAGCTAGCCTCAGTTGCCCCGGAACCACCTATGTGAACAGTTGTATTATATCGCACACTACAGACGCTAGTGGAGTTGAGTTGCCCGTTTTTCACTGTACTAAGTCCAAAGTCAATGTTCGAATCACTTTTCAAAAATAAAATAACGTCGGGGTCACCATTTTTTTGTGCGTGTTATTTTGATCTAAAGGAAGTGTGTTGAGAGATGAGTAAAACCTTCGAGAAACACTAGTCTTTTTTAATTGTTCCAAACACCATTACAATATTGTACTTAGAATAACTGAATACACGCGTCTGTAGTGTGCGATATAATACAACTGTTCACATAGGTGGTTCCGGGGCAACTGAGGCTAGCTGCGCTCTTGATTTACTACCCAACTACAAAACATATGCGTCAGCATTCCTCTACACAGCTATTCTTAAGTTACTCACTTCGTGGCCGTGTCCCTACAACATCAAATATTATTTATAGGCCATTTAGAATCGGAACCCGGATTTAGTTGTGAAAGAAAGCTTATAAACGAACAACTCGGATAGAATTTACATAAGTGGAGTGATTTATTACCAAGTCATTGAATATTTTTTGGTAAACTTTTTGTTGCGGTACGATTAAGGAATTATCAACCAGAAATGGATATTTATTTATCCAAGCGTTTTTTCAGCATCCGAGTACTTTTAGGGTTCCGTACCTCAAAAGGCAGAAACAGAACCCTTATAGGATCACGTCTTTGTCCGTCTGTCTGTCGGTCTGTCAATCTGTCAAGACCCTTTTTTTCAGAAACTCGTGGAAGTATCAAGCTGAAAAAGAACTAAAAACGTAATACGTATTATCAAATACGTAGGTCTATGGTCCCTTGGAGCTCTAAAAAAATCAAGCTTCTAAGTCAACGCAATAAAAAAATACGGCCATTTATACTCGCAAGTAAATCAAAACCGGGTAGGTACTTCCCGTTGACCTATAATCATGAAATTTGGCAAGAAGCAAAGTCTCGCAGCACAATTTGAGGAAAAAGTCCAAAAATTATCACGTAAAAAATTTTTTTTTTGGGTTTACAAACTTAAATTTGCAGTTTGAGAATAGACCGTGACGTATATCAATGTATGGGAGAACATATTTTTCAACTACAATGTTAAGTTTGTCTTTGGGATAAATTCTTTTCAACTACGGAACCCTTTATTGTGCGTGGTCCGACACGCACTTAGCCGGTTTTGTTTAGCTAATTTACATAATCCGATGTAGATTGTAATGAAGTATACGCTATGCAATATCCTTGTTAGTTCTTTTATGTTGGTTTGCACCTGTTTGGACTTATATTTTTCTAAACATAATAGGAGATAACTCAAGTCAGCTCAGGAAAAGATGGCTTCCTCAAATCAAATACAGGCAAACCACAATTTTCTTATTTTAATCTAGTCTTTCATTAACTTAAGACATGAAAAGTCAACACAGTTTTTTTTTGCAGAAAAAATTCAGTTTTATTACCTACCTACCCAAAAAAAATATGTTTTTGTATCTCTTGTCTTAGTAATTAACTAGCAAATCATTACAAATATTTTGCATAAATCTTTATAGTCACTTTTAATAAAAAAAAAGGTGCCATCTAAAGTTATGAGGTTCGCGCTATCAAATCAAATGACATCAATAACAGGGCGAAATAAGCAAACAGCTAGTTAAAATTTTCAAAACTTCATAATTACTACTTCTTAATTAATTTCCAAATGTGCTGCCAACTAGCGTCACCATTGAGAAAAAAATCATAAGTCTGGAGATATTAAACATTTTGAAATTTTGCTATGCTCACATTTTTGTTCAGATGAGGTAGGTCTGGTGAGGTCAAAAAATTCTACTTTTTTTATTTCAATGGTAGCAGTAGTTGTAGAGGAGCTCGTGGCTAAGTAATAACAGCCGCACGGGTCGATCCATCAGGTTAAGCTACGCTTGCCGGGGTTGGTCAGTGGATGGGTGACCATTCTTTACATACCGAGACTCCTCCGTGCCTCGGAAAGCACGTTAAGCCGTTGGTCCCGGCTGTCATTCGTGGATCTTTGACAGTCGTTACGGGTCGTCAGAAGCCCGAAAGTCTGACAACCAGTCTTACCAAGGGGTATCGTATTACCCAGTAACTGGGTTGTGGAGGTCAGATAGGCAGTCGCTCCATGTAAAATACTGGTATTCAGCTGCATCCGGTTAGACTGGAAGCCGACCCCAACATAGTTGGGAAAAGGCTAAGCAGATGATGATGGTAGCAGTAGTTGACGACACTACTCGCCTTAAGTTGTTTATGTACCTAAAATCATAACACCACGTCTTATTTCCCCGAAGGATTGGCCAGAGGTGTACCTATATATATTATATAACCATATATTTCGCCAGTTATGTGTAAGTCCCATGTAATAGGGGGCGCGCCTATTGCCATCAACCGGGCACAAATCCAGACTCCGGGCTGCTACTGAGGAATACCAGATAGAAAACCCAATAACACTCTACCCGACCTGGCAATCGAACTCAAGACCGTACCCTCAGCCCTCAGCAGTAGCGCTTATGACCACTAGGTACCAATGAGGGAGTCTATGTAATTACTAACAAATTAGATTGTATTTTCAGTAAAATAATTTAATGGTAATTTTATGTAACTATCTTTAGCCCGCGGCTTCGCTCGCGTTAATTTAGAATTTAACAATCAATTCTGGTTGTACTTTGCTGGTAATAAATTAATTCAATCAAGATTCGAAACACACGTGGCGCCATCTATTATCATAAGAACGTTATTGTTGTTTTCCTCGGGAACAGTAGTGCTATTCTCTGAATATCTCACCGTGAAAACATAAGTGAAGTGATCTTAAAGTGAGCTGTCAATAGTGTCAACCCCTAGCATCAGGTGGAATGACGGCTCACTTCACGTTCACTTCACCTAAATTATCACGGTGAGATGTTTACAGAATAGCACTGCTGTACTTTTTTTCGGGATGAATAGTACTCTATGTCCGTTTCTCTACACCTGACAACGTATATGCAAAATTTCAAGACGATCGGTTCAGGGGTTTAGGCGTGATAAGGTAACAAACAAACTTACTTTCGCATTTATAATATTAGATAGGATTATGAAACCCTCTTTAATCAACCAAATAAGAGCCATCTCAGTTAATCTAATGACGCATGCTCATTTCACTTGCAAAATCAATCTCGTTATACTATATTGCCGTGGATACGCTAATGGAAAGTCTTATTACTTAGTAGATAGGTACTATTACTCCACGTGTTTCTTCTAAAATTATTGAACATGAATCGCATTATGTTATCTAGGCCAGTCGGCAAATGTAGTTCAAATTCATGTCTATGTCGTAGGATAATTTGATACTTCGAATCTTCGCGGAAATCCTAGGGGTTTTGCGAAAACGCGGATAATTAGACATAGGCGAAAAATTATCAAATCTTACTGGACAAAGTCAGGATTTTTGCGAAAATACTCGTTATTATAGCAATATTGCGAAACGAAACGCTGGCTGTTATGAAATAAGAACGCTGATTGGTCGGTCAGCGCGTTCAATAAGAGATCGTCTCTGATTGGTTGACGTCTTAAATGTCAATCATTTGTTGCCGCACGTTATTTGTTTACGTTTGTGTCTGAGTTAAATTGCAGAAGTGTTTTGTTTTTTATCGTAAATAGTGTACCTACTTGGACTTAAATAAAGTGGTAAATAAAAGTGCTACACGGATGTACATAGTGTCATATATCATAAAAGTCTTAGTCAACCACTCAACAACAACAATGCTTTCGAGATTGGTTTAGCGGTGTTTTGTTTGTCATTGTGTTAAAAGTGGACTATAAAATTGGACTTGAACTAAGAAACGGTGTGAATAGGAGGTTTGGTTTTCATATAATTATGACAGATTCGACAGAGAATGATGTTCAACCTTCAGCAGAATCGGAGAATTTGGAGGTTATCTCCGATAAAGACAAATTTTACATAGAGTTAAGAAAGTTTTACGATAATGACGACGGTACAACTAAACCAGAATGGACTAAAGAACGCGTAAATGCTGTAATAAATTCAATTGAACAATTTAAATTGCGAGTGTACTTAAGCAACCAAAAACACAACAACAGTATAGAAATGCAAAAAAATACGACGTGATGAGTGTAGGTGAAGAAAAACTTCTGATACTAATTGTTTACCTAACCAGTTTCATCCAATTTATGGATTACACCCTAAAATTGGATCATTTTTTTTTACTACGACTGAGATCTCCTATTGTCTGTAGAAAACAACATACATACTAAAATTTTCAATAAAAAGTTTATAAAAATCAATTTAGTGATTTTCCTTTCTCACCTATTCTAAACCTTCATAACTCTATGATACAATACTTGAAGTTAATCATCGGCAAACTAGGAACCAATTAGAAGTCAGCCAGCAAAATTGTAGCCAATCAGTGTTGAGCACATCAAATCTTACTATAGTAACGAGTATTTTCGCAAAAATCCTGACTTTGTCCAGTAAGATTTGATAATTTTTCGCCTATGTCTAATTATCCGCGTTTTCGCAAAACCCCTAGGATTTCCGCGAAGATTCGAAGTATCAAATTATCCTACGACATCTATAAATATCCCACTTGAGATGGATGGCCTAAGATTACATTCCTACATGAAACTTGATAACTGTAGTATTATATAAGTAACTAATCGTTTTACTAGATCATTCCGCCAAGCCTTTTCCCAACTGCGTTGGGATCGGCTTCCATTCTAACCGGATGCAGCTGAATACTAGCATTTTACATGGAGCGACTGCCTATCTGACTTTCACAACCCAGTAACTGGATAATACGATATCCGTTGGTAAAACTGGTTGTCAGACTTTCGGGCTTCTGACGACCCGTAACGACTGTTAAAAATCCACGAATGACAGCTGGGACCAATGGTTTAACGTGTTTTCCGAGGCACGGAGGAGTATCGGTATGTAAAGTCACCCGTCTACGGACCAACCTCGGAAAACGTTGCTTAACCTGATAAATCGATCCGTATCGTGCGGCTGTTATCACTTAGCCGCGAGCTCCTCCATAACTATTACTAGAGCAGAGATAAATAATAATTTGGTACCAGTAAATGGTGTAGGTACTAAAGAACTTTTAAATAGTACCAACGTCTAGGTACCTATTAAAATTTTTATATTTATTTTTTAAACTCAAATGGTGCAAAAAAGTACAGCACAGTTCGTGATTTTTACTTTGACTTTTAGCAGTTTAAAAAAACTTCATCTTTCCAATTTCTGTTTCTATTTCAAAGAAACAATTTTCGCATTAACCGGTCTATTATGAAACCACTATGCAGCCAAAGCCACATGCGAGAACGATTAAATATTTACTTATTCATCGTGGCGAATCGTAGATAGAGCGCACCTCTGCCCAATTGTCAAGATCGTGAAGTTGCGGGAATAAAATAATCATTTGTGTTTTTTATCAGATCCTATGTTACCTCAACATCAAAATCATTTAAGGTGATGTGCAAAAAGTGAACTGCTAGTCTATTCTGTAAAAATTTCACCGTGAAAACTTAGGTGAAGTGATCTTAAAGTGAGCTGTCAATTGTATCAACCCCTAGCATCAGGTGGAATGACGGTTCACTTCACGCTCACTTCATCTAAGTTATCACGGTGAGAAGTTTACAGAAAATATCACTACTGGGCGGGAATAGTCGATACTTCCACATGCGAAAAAAGAGAGCGCAACAATGCGCTAGAACCAAATTATAAAAGTTTAAAAATAAATTAAGCTATCTATCAAAAATGTTTTCAGCCAGAGTTTTCAATGACCTAATACTCGTAAGCAGATTTTGAATGCAATTTCGCAATGAAACTACTTAGGATTTTAGAATTACAGAAAAAAGTAGAGGTCTTTTCGGAATTAAAGTCTATCGAGGAAATTGAACCCAATTGCGTTTTTCTTCAGTCAGAGTATTAATCACATAGTCAATAAACATATTATATCTAAAAATTAAATCCATACATGCTGTAATTGTGCAATAAAGGTTGCGAAAAATCCCTCAACTCATTTTGGTATCGCCTTAATTAATGTCAGTAGTTTATTCCTGAAAAAGAGTTACGTTTATTTTCTGTCGCAACTTTTATATAACTTATAAAATACGAACTAGATTGATATACAATTATATCCCTGACCACACATTGTTCCTAGTTTTGGGCCATCAATACAATTTAAACTATCCCAGTATCATACGTAAAACGGTGTACCTATATCTTCATAGCTATCACGCAGTCTACATCTAAAACGAGTCGCTATTTATTTACCTTGGCGACTGGTGCGGCGCCAAAACGCGTTATTTATTATTATCACGGATAACTCGTGCAGCTTCGCGTTTATCAGTTAGTATGTTCATTTCCAATGCATGCTGGATGCTGCTGAATGTAACATACTGTGTACGGATGTACCCGCATACTTCATTATTTTTTAATGAGATACGGGTCTGAAGACCAACTAGAGTACCTAGGTACTGCTAGACCGGTGATTTAGCAACAAATCGGACAAGTAGGAATACAGTGAAGGAAAGAAAAGCTGCAATCTCAAGATATAGGTACAGTCAGCAACAAAAGTCGATTAACACTTAAATCGGATTTTAAGAACATTAACTCTTAACAGTTAAACGAAAAAAAAAGCAGTTTATCGAATCATTTTGTGTTAATTTAGATGATGTCAAAAAGTAGCAGTGTTAACCGACCTCTGTTGCTGACCGTACCTACTTACAAATAGGTATGATTAGAAAAGTACTAAATTAGTTGAGTAGAAATGTTTTCTTAAACATAATGTGTTTAGAAGCATTTATATTTATACATAACTGAGCTGACGTGACAGACGTTGTCCTGTCCAACAAAAATTGCTAACCTACTTTGTAACAGACTGTACCTCTTGTTTATGAAATAAATAAAATAAAAAAAAATCCCATAGAAGATACACTTTCAGTTTTCCCGAATTTTTCAATTTCCCCGGCAACATCAAATTTTACTTTCCGTAAGACGAACGTGCATTTCATTTTTATTACATACTAGCTGCGCCCCGCGGTTTTACCCGCGTAGACCGCGATAAAAAGTAGCCTATGTGTTAATCCAAGCTGTCAGCTACCCCATACCAAATTTCATCCAAATCGGTCAAGCCGTTTGAGCGTGAAAAAGTAACAAACATACACACACACACAAACTTTCGCCTTTATAATATTAGTGTGAAGTGTGATAAGAAAATAACAAAAAATCTCATTGATTAACAGACGGCTAATAGGTTTTTAGGTCTTTACCTATGAAATTGCCGTTCTGCAGTACTGGCCATTTCAAATCAAAATAATTTTTGTTTGGCTAAGAATTCTAATTTCAAATTAATTTTATTTCAAAAACATGGATTTTTTTTTCCAAAAGTAGTTATTTGTTTATTGATTAGTGTTACATTTTCATCGCATTTCAATCTTTTTCGTCATCATGGATACGTTAAAAATTCGAGTAATTATGGAATATGAGTACCGTCGTGGCAGCAACGCGGCACGAGCGGCACGCAACATCAACGACGTTTACGGAGCTAACACTACAAACCAACGCACCACTTGTTATTGGTTTGCTCGCTTCCGTTCTGGAAATTTCGACCTGAAAAATGAACCTCGCGGTCGTCCGAAGACTTTGGTCGACAATGACGAATTAAAGGCGGTTGTGGAAGCTGATGATACACAATCTACGGCTGAATTAGCAGCAGCTTTCGACGTTAGCGTCAAAACAATATTGGTCCATTTGCGTCAAATTGGCAAGGTAAAAAAGCTTGACAAATGGGTGCCCCACGAACTCAATGATCGCCAGCGCGAAGTACGCGTCGAGACGTGCCTTGCACTGCTCAACAGACACACAAATGAAGGAATTTTGAACCGCATTGTTACTTGCGATGAAAAATGGATTCTGTTTGATAACCGCAAGCGCTCAGCAAGTTGGTTGGATCCTGGTTCTGCACCTAAACAATGCCCTAAACGAAAACTTACCGCTAGAAAAGTGATGGTCACTGTTTGGTGGTCTAGCGCCGGTGCACACACACAGCACACACACACACAGCACAGCACACAGCTTCTTACCAAACGGGGTGAGCATTACTTCAGATGTGTACTGTGAAGAACTGAACACAATGATGGAGAAGCTGGCACATCTCCAACCAGCATTGGTCAATCGCTCGTCTCCGCTGCTCCTGCACGACAACGCGCGACCTCATACTGCACAGCAGACGGTCTCCAACATAGAAATATAAAAAACAGGAGAAGTGGCATGGGGGCGTGTTTGTGTCCACGCGTTATGCGCACGCTGTGCCTTTACTCGCCAAATGGCCGTCTCCGCGAACTAGTACGCTTTCGACCGTGGTCACGATAAATTATAAAAATGCCGTGTTCTTCAGTGGTTTCCTGCAAAAACCGAAGTGATATTAAAAACTTCGTATCTCACGGAATCACTTACCATATGTAATTAAAAGTATTTTACTGTATTTATCTTTAAAATCATAAAAAACAACAAATCGTAAAATATTTCTTGCTTTTACTACGTTATTTTTGTTTTCAAATATCGCAGCGGCTGTACTATTTTTGCAGCAAATACATTGCTCCTTAACCACTACCTTAAGTATGTCGCTAAGCGACTGGACAAGCAATGTAAAAATAACAAAACGATACTTTATTTACGCGGATCGTCGCATAGTACAGCCGCTGTGTCTTGCGGCGAGATAGTGATGAGGTTAAGATCCACTAAAGTAGGCTATCGATAATAATGTCGATTGCCCAGCGAATATTATATTGCTATTATAGTTTATTTTTCAATTTGTCAACCGTTTTAGCCCGGTTGGAACACTTGAAAAGATGACGTTTAAGTACGGTTGGAAAACCTTTGAGAATGTAAAATAATCTTTTTTACTGTTTTTGATTATTTTACCTAGTTGAGAAATGCATAACCAACGGTCGTAAAGTAAGTTTATTAATGTTTAGGTGGAGTGTTTTAGGGTTTAAATTATCGCATCTTCGTGCTATTTCCTTACTTTTTTTTGGTTTTGGTATTTTACTTCCGCTAAAGTCTTTAACTATGCACCACAAGATTCGAATGCGTTGTAGTAATCGGTATGGTTCAGATAAAATATTAGTGATTTTTGCTTAAAATAAGTCAACATATTCATGCTATTTATTTGTTATGCATGAGTATGGCATGTTTGTTTTCATATATTTAACTATTTCTTAACTAAGGGTTTTTTTTTAATAACAAAAGTCTATTCGCCTGTTGCCTGCTACCTGCTTACTCATCGTGAGGTTAAGAAGTATAGACCGCGCGGAACTAGTTGATCGCGCCTTAGGTATGTGAGCGGTGGGATGGAGGAGCGGGGGCGCATTACTCAGTACGTGCGTTGCGAACCGCCGCCTCACCCCTGTCTCAGCGGCCAACTAGTTCCTATAGACTATAGACTACAGCTTAAGATACTTATTATGTAAATGATAAATAAGTTCATAAAGTACCTTTTTAGCTTCCCAAAAGATACAAATACAAAAAAATAATGGATTGATGCCACAGGAAGGCCACCTAACTGGTTCCCAACAAAATGTAGCACCATATGCTCAATTCACTTTAAGGCAGAAATGTTCCAGCCTCTAAAGAAAACTCGCAGGCTTTTTGAATGGGCAATCCCAAAATTAAGAGTACGTCAAGTACTGAACAAATACCTCCACTTTACAGGTCAGTGAGTAAACACATCATAACAGGGTTCAACAATTCCTATGGTTTCACAGCCTAAACCAACTTAACCGGATTGTTTTAATTTATTGATTCGTGTTTTTTTTTTTAATATACATTTTTTTTTAATTTAAAATATATAATACTTTCTGGACATATCATTTTTTATTTTATTTTCAGGACCCCAAATTTTTCTTGTACAGTAATAAATGGAAGTATCGATAACTTTCCGATTTAGTCAATCACTAGCGTATATGTAAAATAAATTGCTTTTTGCACAACACAATAATAGCGCCAGATGTTTTTGTGTGAGTAAGTTGTACGGTGCATGGTAAATGCACGCTGTGTGTGACGAGTTAAGGTTTATAATTGATTGTGTAGTATGTTCTGATTTATGAATTGCAAGTGTGTGCGCGACTTTGTATCTATTGCTTTTAGTGAACTACATGTGTAGTAGTGGCGCGGTGGTGGGGCCAACCTAGCGACATCGGGTTCTGATACATTTTCAACTACCGGGCATATCTCCTTCTTTCATATATCTATGGTCTCCAAGTTGCAAGAACTGGGGTTGGAAGCTCTCCGTCATCCGCCCTACTCACCAGACCTTGCGCCTACAGACTACTACTTTTTCCAGAATTTGGATAACTTCTTGGCGGGAAAAAAATTCAATACCCGAGAGGCAGCACAAATTGCCTTTGAAGAATTTGTTGCCTCCCGTCCAGCTGATTTCTTTAAGAAGGGCATCAATAAACTGCCACTGCGTTGGCAAAGATGCATTGATTGCATGGGTTATTACTTCGATTAATACAAATAAAAAATGCATGAAAAAAATTCGTTTAAATTTTTTCATACAAAACGGCAATTTCATAGGTAAAGACCTATTATTCTAAAACCGGCCAAATTACTGTTACCTAGGATTCATAGCCAGATTAACTAAATCATTGTGGTACCTACTCGTACACTAATCAGAAACTGATATTTACATGAAAAAAAAAAAACCGTCCAAGTGCGTGTCGGACCACGCACAATGAAGGGTTCCGTAGTTGGGATGCATTTATTCCAAGAACACACATTGTAGTTGAAAAACATGTTCTCCCATACATTCCAAATGCAAAATTTAAGTTTGTACGCACAATATTATCATGTTATTTTAAGCCCTAGACTTCTGAATTTTCCTGTAATCTACAATAAGTACAGAACTATTTTGTTTTTTTTTTTTAATTTTAGGCTAGTTTCTGAGGTAAGGGGGAGAATGGTCAATTTTCGACTATTTATTAAGCGACTTCAAAAAAGGAGGTTCTGTAAACCCGTTTGTATGTATGTTTGTTTGTCCGCGATTTTCTCAAAAACGAATAAACCAATTTTGATGATTCTTTTACTAACGTAATCTACATACTTTTGTTATTTTTTTAGTATATAATACATTATATAATTATTCTTATGTACGAAGTTATATGCATAGATGTACTACTGTATCTCCGGCATTTCTTAGCCGATTTTGATGATTCTTCTTTTCGTTCGTCTTGGGCTTATATATATATTAATTGTATAGTCAACTAAAAATGGAAAAATAAATTTACGTTAAAAAAAGTAAAAACCGACTTCAAAAACCAAAAACAAATAAAATAACTTTCCTAAAAAACTTAACAGCTTCTGAAGTCGGTGTCTTCAATTCTTCAATGCACCTTAGCTTGGCACCGACTTCAGAAGCTGTTATGTCTTTTATGAAAGTTATTTTATTCGTTTTTGGTTTTTGACGTCGGTTTTTACTTTTTTTAAAGTAAATTTTCTTAAATAACTTTAAAAACTATTTATTTTAAATTATATAAAAAATATTATGTTTGATATCCTCACAGTAAGCCTTCATCTGATATGTCACACGGTATAGTTTTCAAAACTCTTTTTTAATATTCTTATTTGCCCCCCAAAAGTGACCCCCATTCCAAATTATTAACGGTCACATAAAGGAGAATGACCAAAAGTGGTATCAAAAAGTCTCACGCATCAAGACCAAAACTTTATAGTAATTATTTTCATAATTTTTTACTACATTTCGCATCGGAGCTTTAATATTTGAACAGAGAATTTAATTTTAAGTAAAAAAGTATGGATATTGTTTTACTCCCTTTTTAAGACATGCCGTTTCGTTTCACATGCTGTGATTAATATAACCTTGATTTGTTATTTTTGTATACTTTGCCGATTCTACATTAATTAAAAACAACTAGAATAGAATATAATTTGTACTTAAAGGATTTTCATTTTTGTATCTGAGGTTAATTGGCTGGATGTACTCGTAGAATGCAATAGAATCGATTTTTAATTAATCGACTAACCAGTCATTATTTTAACATTTCTTTTGTATAATATTTACTATAATTTTGTATATTTAATATTGCTAATGGACACAGAATCGATTTTAATACCCTAATTATTATAACCATACCCGATTTTGATTTATGGATCACATCCCTAAATCCCTGCTGGCACATAACAATATGACATTTGATCTGACGTATTAGCTTTGTTTGCGGTAGCGCTAGCGAATACGTCCGTCTGTGTTTTTGAGAGATTAATTAAATTTTATCGTGTTTGTGTGTTGAGAAGTGGAACTTACTTGTATTTTGTGAACCTATTTCTGTGTTTTAGAGCAATAATGTTCGTTCCTGTATGCCTTGTCTATACATAAATACGTCATCGGTAGCGTCGAACAAAATATACCTAGTTTTTAGGTTATTTTCGATTTTATAAAATAACTCTGAAACCCGGGTTTTGTTTACAAAAATAAGTATCGTAGAAGTTAATATGATAAGTGTAGTCTATAAAAAAAGCGGCCAAGTGCGAGTCGGACTCGCCTATGAAGGGTTCCGTAGCAGCTAGTAACATAATATAATAGTTCTTGTAGTTCGTTGTATCTTTGATCGATGTTTTAATAATTGAGTTGATTGAATGAAAGGTAAATTGCGGTTTACGATTTATGACGTATTAAAAAAAAACTATTTACTAGATCTCGTTCAAACCAATTTTCGATGGAAGTTTACATGGTAATGTACATCATATATTTTTTTAGTTTTATCATTCTCTTATTTTAGAAGTTACAGGGGGGGACACATTTTACCACTTTGGAAGTGTCTCACGCGTAAACTATTCAGTTTAGAAAAAAATATATTAGAAACCTCAATATCATTTTTGAAGACCTTTCCAAAGATACCCCACACGTATGGGTTTGATGAAAAAAAAATTTTGAGTTTCAGTTCTAAGTATGGGGAGCCCCAAAAATGTATTGTTTTTTTTTTCTATTTTTGTGTGAAAATCTTAATGCGGTTAACAGAATACATCTAGTTACCAAGTTTCAACAGTATAGTTCTTATAGTTTTGGAAAAAAGTGGCTGTGACATACGGACAGACAGACAGACAGACAGACAGACATGACGAATCCATAAGGGTTCCGTTGTTTGCCATTTGGGTACGGAACCCTAAAAACAAAGTTTGATTTTGATGCAGCATGGTACGGGGTTCCATACATCCATGAGCACCTCCTCCTCCCTCCAAATCCCTCGTCCTTTATGTGTGCCAAATTTCAACTTAATTGGTTCATTAGATTCGGAGCAAATTGGCTGTGACACATGGACAGACAGATAGACAGATACATGATCTTATTAGGGTTCCGTTTTTTTTTTCTTTTTGAGGGACGGAACCCTAAAAACCAGAGTTTACACAGTGATCTTCGAAATATAACATTTAACTAAAAACATTTATCTACAAAATGTTTTCGATCCATCTCATCTGTCCACGTAATTCATTTATCCAGTTTCCGCCATCATTCAATACTGGCTCTCCAAACACTCGAATTCTTTTGAACGAAGCGATGAATCAGCGACTTGGTCCTTCTAACAAAAGGATGATGGGTGAAAATGTTATGGAAAGATATTACGGTATTGTGTAGAATAATATAGGTTACTGTTATAGCGTATTATATCAGAAAGGCGTAGTCATGCTGCGTAAGACTGGGGTACAGACCGTGTAACTTTTACGCACAGAAATGCCCAAAAGTCAGCACAAATCATAGAAATAATTGCGTTCTTGAAACCTTAACTAAGTAATCATATTGACTTATCAACTGGGTTTTTTTACTAAGGGTACAAAAAACTATGCAATAATC
This sequence comes from Cosmia pyralina, assembly GCA_946251885.1. Classification (NCBI taxonomy): domain Eukaryota; kingdom Metazoa; phylum Arthropoda; class Insecta; order Lepidoptera; family Noctuidae; genus Cosmia; species Cosmia pyralina. Next base: position 22,171,892 of record OX276344.1, read on the forward strand.
AATCTGCCTAGCCTTTTCCCAACTATGTTGGGATCGGATTCCAGACTAACCGGATGCAGCTGAATACCAGTATTTTACATGAAACGACTGCCTATCTGATCTCCACAACCCAGTAACTAGGTAATACGATACCCCTTGGTAAGACTTGTCAGACTTCCCGTAACGACTATCAAAGATCCACGAATGACAGCCGGGACCAACGCGTGCTTTCCGAGGCACGGAGGAGTCTCGGTATGTAAAGATGGTCACTCATCCACGGATCAACCCCGGCAAGCGTAGCTTAACCTGATGGAATCACCCATGCGGCTGTTATTACTTAGCCATGAGCTCCTCCGGTTCAATTATTCATAATTGGTAAATAATTTAACTAAAATCACAGCATGGCCATACCTACAGATAGGTTAGTAATCACCAGTGCATAGCAATGTCATTAAACTAATGACATGCTAAAACTGATTAATTAATTTTGAGGCAGTATCATCGTCAGATAATAAATTAAATGCCATCCAACGGCATTGGAGCGGTATATGGTCAATACATTATTGCATTATCATAATACCTACATATTTTGTTTGTACCAAGTGAGTGCCTCGTTGGTCTAGTGGTCGCAAGCGCTACTGCTGAGCATGAGGTCCTGGTTTCGATTCCCTGGTCGGGCAAAATGTTTTTGGATTTTTCCATCAGGGAATTCTCAGTAGCAGCCAGAAGCCTGGATTTGTGCCCGGTTGATGGCAAGAACGGGAGCTCGTGGCCAAGTATAACAGCCGCAAGGCTCGATCCATCAAGTTAAGCTACGCTTGCCGGAGTTGGTCAGTGGATAGGTGACCATCTTTACATACCGCGACTCCTCCGTGCCTCGGAAAGCACGTTAAGTCGTTTGTGTCGGCTGTCATTCGTGGATCTTTGACAGTCGTTACGGGTCGTCAGAAGCCCGAAAGTCTGACAACCAGTCTTACCAACGGCTATCGTATTACCCAGTTATTGGGTTGTGGAGGTCAGATAGGCAGTCGCTCCATGTAAAATACTGGTATTCAGCTGCATCTGTTAAATTGGAAGTTAACCCCAACATAGTTGGGAAAAGGCTAGGCAGATTGATTGATTGATGACAATAGGCTCGCTACCTATTACAGGGACTTCATAACTGCGGTGTACTAAAAGTACACCTCTGCCTAACCCTTCGAGAAGTACAGGCGTGACAGCACATTTTGGTGCTTCGCCGTTTGTGTCCACTATATGAAACTAAACATAATCTATTGGTGTCAAATTATGCCCGAATAATCTCGTTTCTCGTTGACGTCCCGTTCCCGGTGCGGTGGACACACAGTCTTAGTGTGGATTTCACCAATGAAACTGAACGCGATCAGCACGTACACCACGTTTAAAAGCTTTCAGTGTCATTATTTTCTTTGGAATATTTTGCACTGCCAGCTCTTGAACTCGGTTTAAATGTGCTGATCGCGTTTAGTTTCTTTTATGAAATTCGCACTTTGTCACAAAAAATTACAATGCAAAGAATACGACGGGTTGGGCAGTGGGCATTTGGCAATTTGTGACACTTATGCCCGTTTTCACCAACCCTAAGTGACACTTAAATGAATCCCTAAATAAAATTGCACTGTTAGATTTTCAACTCTAGGCTTAACAGCGCCGAGAGTTGAAAATCCAACAGTGCAATAATATTTAGGGATTCATTTAAGTGTCACTTAGGGTTGGTGAAAACGGGCATTAGGGTGTCAAAGTAACACACTAGTAGAGTAGAGAGAGTAGTAGTTCACTGCAAACATGTTGTAAGCTAAAATCGGGAATCGGAATCGGGGCTTTTTTGCAAAAAGCGGATTACTGAACTTCTTTCTACCAAAAATTATGATGATAATCACTCACACTCACGCAGACACACTCACGTGCACACACAAACACACAACACGAGTGCGCACCACACATTCTTGTATTGGATTTTTGTTGATTTTTTTTTTTGTTATGTTGTTCTAAATTTTGATAGATAATAATGTAACAGTCTAATCAATACTTTTGTCTTATTTTCGGGAAATGAGCGCTGATTGTCCTTAATACAGGCTACTAAGTAACCTAGCTAGCACATCAGATCGTAAATTTATATTCTTACCTACGTATCTCAGATGTATACTAATCCTAAGTTGTCAACCTACTTTGTAACAGACTCTTGTTTATGAAATAAATGTTTTTATGTTTATGTTTTTTTATGTTCCTGTTAGACAAAAAATGGTTTGTTCCATTTGACAATTTTTTGCTGACGTCATAACTTTCACTGTAACCTTAACCGCCCGCGCTTCGCTGGTTAAAGTTATTGTTAAATATCTGTCACTTCTGTCAGACGCGTCGAGTCTCATATCCCAGCTCCAAACTTTAACTTTTACATTTGACATGACGGTGCAACAGCGGGTAGTCATTTTATGGTCATATTAACTTTGACGGAAACTATAACGTGGGCTACGTTATCGTTTCCGTCAAAGTTAATTTGGTGCAATTTACCTCGGCATTAACTATTAGGGGTTAATGGTTAACCCTCAATTTAGGAAAAATAAAAATACTGGAACCAAACCCCAAACTCCAAAATACGTAAATGCCTACATCTACCTACTATTAAATTGTTTTACATTTTTGTTTCAAAGGGCTATCCGTTTTGATGAAAACATTGTTTGAAAATATTTCGAGTTTTGAACAAATTCTGGCTGATTTTGGTTTAAATTCCCAGAAGCTTCGCGGTTTAATTAAAATTAAAAGGCTGTTTACGAAGGATGAACTCGCTCAATAGAAAAAAAAAACCGACCAAGTGCGTGTCGGAACACGCACAATGAAGGGTTCCGTAGTTGAAAAGGATTTATCCCAAAAACAAACTTAACAATGGATACTAAAATTTTTTTTTTTATGTGATAAAACTATTAATTAACAATTTTTGGACTTTTTCCTTTACTTGTGCTGACCTAGAGACCTTGCTTCTTGCAAAATTTCATTATTCTAGGTCAATGGGAAGTACCTACCCTATAAGTTTTGATTTACTTGCTACAGTTGCGAGTATCAAAATGTTTCGCAAAACGGCCGTATTTTTTATTGTGTTGACTTAGAAGCTTGATTTTTTTAGAACTCTAAGGGACCATAGACTTACGTATTCGATATTAATTTCAATTTGATATCTCTACGCGTCCCTGAGAAAAAGGGCATGGCAGACTGACAGAGTTGATTTTTCTTTTATATGATATAATTACAAATTAACAATTTTCGGACTTTTTACTTTATTTGTGCTGTAAAAGCTTGTTTCTTGCCAAATTTCATGATTCTAGGACAACGGGAAGTACCCTATAGGTTTTGATTTACTTGCGAGTATCAAAATGTGTCGCATAAATGGCCGTAATTTTTTATTGCGTTGACTTAGAAGCTCGAGTTTTTAGGACTCCAAGAAACTATAGACGTACATATTTGATATTAATTTGAAAGTGATATCTCCACGCGTTTCTGAGAAAAAGGGTCTTGACTGATTGACAGACAGACAGACAGACGGACCACGAAGTGATCCTATAAGGGTTCCGTTTTTTCCTTTTGAAGTACGGAACCCTAAAAATATAGGTAGATCTATAGTATATAAATAATGTACTATGACAAAAAAAGTAAAATCAGCAAAATTGTAATGTAGTAAAATTAAGGTGACAAAACTAATTTAGATGTAAAATGTTCATGGTAAACCAATTTATTAATTTAGTACTGCGAAATTTAAATATTTTTACCCGGTAGGTACACTAAATAAATATTTTAAATCCCCTGAGATATCCATTTTCCTTTCAACAATAACTCACACAAAATTAGATAACATTACAGAGATTGCCAACACCATTAAATTAAACCATCCGAATCAGATTCTGTTTCTCTCGAAACGATAAAAAATATCTTAGAAAGCGTCTGGATTACATTAACCGGAGCATTTTTTCATTGACCCGTCGTTTCGAGGCCAAGAGTCAAGATTGGCTGAGCCTAAACAAACGTTGGTGGATCGCAAATACAAAGCGTAGTTGTAACATTCTTTGCAAAATGTTTTTGTAACAAATCTGCGAGCTTGAAACATTGGGAGGACGTGACTGGTATTCGGTAGCTATAAATCTTTAGGGACTGTTACTTGCTTTTAAATTACGTGAAAATTGTTTCAGGAATGTTGCAATACTGGTTTGAGTAAAAGTGAAATTGAAAATTTTGTAAAAGTTTTAGTCCTCTGGAAAAGCATGAATTATTTTAATTAAATTATTTCTCGTCATATTAAACAGTATATTGCAAAGTAGATAAATAATGTACTCGTACCTAGGTACCTACATAGAATACTTCAGACTTCAACTTAGGTACCAATAAGAACCATTGCTTCAATGTGAACGTCAATAAGTCCATGGAAACCAAAGAGTATTTAATAATAGTCTTTGATGGAAACCAAAGAACACGGAATCGCCGCCGCTGGCAGAGTCTAGAGACGGCAGTACTAAGCATGGACAAACAAAAATGTCTGATGTTTGCGCGCGTAATGGCCGACTAATGTGTGAAAGTGTGCGTGCTTGTACGTACAGCGAGCTGGCTGACTCTGAGTGACACAGTTTTTTGTTAGCGAGAATATGTCTGACTTTTTTTTTAACCGACTTCAAAAAGGAGGAGGTTCTCAATTCGTCGGAACCTTTTTTTTTTTTTTTTATGTATGTTCCCCGATTACTCGAAGATGGCTAGGCCGATTTAGATTTTTTATGTTTTATTCGAGAGGGTATACATCACAGTTGGTCCCATATAAAATTGATTAACTTTGCTTGGGTAGTTTTTGAGTTAGCTTCAATAATACGTATTTTTTCCTCACTTTTATATGGATGACGTTCTAGTTTGTTTTGCAGATAGTGGTATTAGAATTTGTGTGGGGTAGGTACACAACTAAAAAGTGAAAAATAAAAACTTTTTTACAAAAAAATACAACCGACTTCCAAAAACAACACTACAAAGTGAAAAATAACTTTAATTTCGGAAGTCGGTGGCAAAAACGAAAATACATTTAATCAGACACCGACTTCCGAAATTAAAGTTATTTTTCACTTTGTAGTGTTGTTTTTGGAAGTCGGTTGTATTTTTTTGTAAAAAAGTTTTTTTGTTCGTCCAATATTTATGGTACTAAAGTCGTGGCGCCAATAGTGCGTTGAGCGCAAAATTTCTGTCACGAACCACCTTCAAAATCGTGAATTTTTATACGCCATTAGTGTCGTCTTATTCGTAGCGTAGTGCGAGTACAAGGTGACACGCTTCGAGGCGGCTCCAACCTCTGTGATGGAAACTATAAATCTATGAAGGCTATTTATTACTTTTAAACTATTTATTTATTACAAAATCCACAGCTCTTTAACAATTTTACATATATATATATATAGGTAAAAACCAATCTTACAGCCAATTACGGATTTACAATTAATAGCAACACTTATAACATATGCATCAGAAACAACAGGATGACATGCTAGCACCATCTAAGCAAGCAAACAAAGTGTGTAGGTAATGTGGGGGGGGGGGGGGGGGGGTGAAGTCTAAAAATTATTTTTAGAACGACTTGCACTGCATCGGCGATTTATTACTTTTCTTTGAAGTTTTGAAGATAGGATTATATTGAGAGTGGTATGAAATATCTTAGATTTAAAACTAGAAGCTTGATTTGATTTTCCCATTTACTCTAGATCCGGTTTATGTTATCAATGAATCGATAAGTGTAAATTAGGATTAATGTAAATACACGTTGCTTGCTTTAAATACGTTACTGGAATTGCAAACGTGTTATACAAACGTTTCTATTTTGAAATCACGATTCCCTAGAGACTTGCTAATGGATTGTATTATCAAAAGAAGGTTTTATCACAAGTACATGTTCTCAAAAACGGTGAAGGAAAATATTACGAGGTATAACGGTTTGTTATACCCTAGAACTAAAAATTCGAAGACACGTGACATCCACCAACCCGCACTGGGCCCGCGTGGTGTATTATGGCTCTATCCCTCTCACAGAGAGGAGGCCTGTGTCTCAGCAGTAGGAACACTATATGCTACGCTACGTGTCCCCAGTAAAATTATACAACGTGTCGTTTTGCATCCTCGTCAAATTTAAGGGTGTGATATGGACTATCAAACCGAACAACTTTTTCCATGGCACCAACATCGTAATCACGAAAAAAATCAGCCGTCCCATACATTTGCGTAGAGTCTATATTGAAGTTTTCTATGGGACAGTTGAAAATTTTTTCGCGATTACGATGTTGGTCCCATGGAGAAAGTTGTTCGGTTTGATATTCTGTATCACACCCTGAAATTTGACGAGGATGCAAAACGATACGTTGTATAGAAAGAAAAACAATATTCTCACTAGTACCTAACACGAATTTTATTTAAAAATAGTCTAGCTCCAGCAAACTTTTAAAGTCAAACACTAAATTAAATTGGAACCGAACTTTATTTAATAAAAGACAAACAAATTGAACATCTACTCAATACGATCAGAAGTTTTGTTAGCAACTTCACAAATATAGACGTATTTTAATGCAAAAGTATTTTAATTTGGATAGGTAACCGTTATAAGTACGAGTAGTTAGTCACAAAATATAATTATCTATGATTTGTAAAATTAATGTTTTTAAGTTTATTCGAAAGTAAATAATAATTTTTAATCTAATCTAAATGATTAGGTACCTACTAATGAGATAAGATAATTTATTTGCGTAAAACATGGTATACATAGGTGTTATTACAGCATTTTATTTAGCGTTTTGCTTAAAATTCAAGCATGCAATCTTAACGAATAATCAAATTTGAATTGACAAACATTATACATAAAAAAATAAAATAATATAATGTCTTGTTTTCAAAAAAAATCTTAATATTATAGAAATTATTATTATTCAGCCATTTATATAATTTAATTTTGAGTAACCTGCAATTGAATGTTTTTAATTCATTAGGTAATTTATTAAAAACACGTACACACATAGCTAGACAGTTTTTTATTATATAGGTAATAATATGATTTTACTACAGATTCAGTACTAAGGTTCCCCAAGCATGTACTTTTACCAAATTTTATTGAAATACGATACAATACCTGACTCACAGATATTATTAACGGCAAAGAAGGTCCTTTTATTTCACGTGTAGTATCAAGTTTCAGGAAAACTTTCCAAAAATACCGCGATTACGTTAAGAAGGCACAATTCGTGCTACTGTTATGTCATTAATTATTCATCACACATCGTGGGCCTTTTGAACGTTCCTATTTAGTGCCATTGCTCTGTTTCACCACATTTTTATCTGCATCTATTTCTGAAACGGCATGCACGATCGAATGCATCACGGTGAACCGCCGAGGTATTTATTAATACTCGTAGTAATAACTAATAAACGCAATATACAGCGTGAGGACTGATTCACACTGAAAGAGCAGCGGTCGGCAGCTTCTCGTTTTTATGTTGGCATCACTGCTTTGAACAGATTCAAGACCGCTCTCGGCGACGCGGGCGGCCGTGCGACCCATTCCAGGCATTCAAGCAATACTATGTATTTTGTAATAGGAATAAAGTTTAAAATTGAAACTGCTCGCCACTGCTCTGCCAGCCACTGCCGGTATTCGTAGTGTCGTGTTCCTATAAATCGCTTATGAAAATATGAAGATTTCCAATGAAAAGCGACGTAAACCGTGCTGATTCCACGTGGGATCGAGTCTAAGCCGCTTACCAAAATCAAAGCAGGTACCTACGGCCGATTTCATTCGCTCTTTATCGTGATCAATTCCATGAATCTCAAATGTCGAGGTACGATTTTATCATACAAGTAGAAAAGTCCTGACTCACTCACTGACCGACTCATCAACGCTGTAATTTTGCATGGTGGTCGTGGTTTCCTTTATGATGTAGAGTGGTGTATAAGTGGCTGGAACAAACGAACTTTCTCAACAACTTTTTTGGATCGAAGTTCCTTAAGGGCTGGCGCAGACATAAAGAAGTGCAGCACAACGTCGTTTTCATTGCCAAACAAATATGAACATTACTTTCGTTAAATTAATGTGGGAGCGGACAGAGACAAGTTTATTAATTTTTGACTTTATTTTGAGAGCTGCAAGGTTGATATTAATATACGCAATGCGTAGATCAGCTTCTAAACTTACTGTATGAAAATGGCTTACAACACGATTATCTGGTAACTGCAATGGTCTTCTGATTCCTATCAACTAAATTTATTTCTCCTTCACAAACGAACACTATCACACACAAATACACCCCACACATACGCATACTTAAAACACATATTTATATGTCCAGTCTAAATTAATTTTATTTTTTCTTTTTATTTAATGTACATTCATTACATCGGTGAAAAAGAAGGATTTGTTTATTAATCTAATTTAATTTAATATGTACATATTTAAACATAGGAGGGCCTGGTGACCCGCAACACGGGTATTTTATGCTTTTGTCAGGCACCAGTCTCTCACAAATGTTAACTCTATTTTTTAGATTAAGCACTTCCTGCTACAACAACATTTTTGATGAGTAAATAAATAAATAAAATTAAAATTAATATTTGCTTGCCAGTGAAAACCGCGCTGCGCTGCGCTTCGCCAGGTCTGCGTCGCCCCTAACGCGCCTTGCGCTAGGTGTTGACTGGTAGAAATCGTCACGTAAATAATAAGCGTTATTTATGTTTTTATTTATTTTTTTAAATTTTACTCTTCAATTGTTTACTATTTAACCCGTGTTTTAATTTCAAATGTTTAATTCAATTTTATGTTCATGTGTTGTTTAATTTAATATTGTTTAATTTTTCTTTGATTTATATTTTATTGTGTTTAACTACTTAAACTCATACAATTCTAAACTATGTTTAAAATGATGATGTATGCATGATGTGTTCTCCTATAACTGAAGGAGCACAAATCTTCAAAGTACTTTCTATAATAATGCATATAATGTGTATCCTTAGTTGGAGTTCCTTTCTGAATAAAATAAAATAAAATAAAATGTTTATGTTTTTAGAAACTAGAAATATCGTCAACGAGATAAACCCAATTAATTGATAAAAAAACTTTTAATTTACTGAAAAACAGACTCTTTTATTTCAGTCTATGAAATAGTAAGATTTTCGTAAGAGATTACAAAATATTAGCAAAAAAAAAACTATGTTTTCTTCTAACAAATAAAAGAAAACGTACAAATCTAAAAGAGAACCTCATGAGGAAGTGTCCTCATTTCAGCTCAGTACATTTTGGTACTGTGCTGAAATAAAAACAATCTCTGGAGCTTATACCCGCTTCGGTCCCACAGACCAATAAATTGTCGCCAAACACGGCCACTGGTGATACTCGCACGAACGCAACACTTTGCGCTCTGGAATAAACGTAGCAATGAATCAGGCAAACAACAAAACAACAAAACAGGAAATACAAAATGCCAGGCGTTGATGAAAAAAGAAAAAAATCACGATAGAGTATTTTGTCGGCCTTACAGAACAATGCGCGGGTATGGGAAGGTGTCTGTACTTACTGAATATTTGTTGGAACGAAGTTCCTTAACGCACGATAAACTCTGCACACTTGCCGAATAAGAGCTACACCGCAAAAAATTTAACATTTGACCGTCATGACAATTTTGCGTAAGTATGTGTGTTTGTGTGTTTATAAGCGTTTTTGTTATTCATTTTATTTTTGTGTTTTTAGGGTTCCGTACCTCAAAAGAAAAAAAACGGAACCCTTAAAGGATCACTCGTATATCCGTCTGTCCGTCTGTCAGCCAATTTGCTCCGAATCTAGAAAGAAAGAAGAAAGAAAACACGTTTATTCTGCACAAGTAAAACGCACATTAGAAAAAATAAAATAAAAATACAAAATACACTCAAAAGCAATGTAAGCAAAACCCTCATATTCAAGTTTGATTGATATGATCTAATGTATCGATTAAGTTGAAATTTGGTACACATATGAACTTTTGTGACCCAAATACGGACGGGTAAAGTAAATAATTGAATTTTGAATATGGGGGTCTCTTTTGGGGGGCGAATTAGAAAATTAAAAAAAAAGTTTTGCAAACTATACCGTGTGACATATCAAATGAAAGGAGAGAGTTTTAAAATATTTTTTATATATACTTTTAAAATAAAATGTTTTAAAGTTATTTAAAAAATAGACGAAAACTGACCATTCCCCCCACTTATGCCCAAAACTACTGAGCCTAATTTTGAAAAAAAAAATACAGAAAATATTTCTTTCCCTGTAGATTACAAGAAAACCTGTAAGAAATCAAAAAACGAAAATACATTTAACTAGACACCGACTTCCGAAATTAAAGTTATTTTTCACTTTGTAGTGTTGTTTTTGGAAGTCGGTTGTATTTTTTTGTAAAAAAGTTTTTTTAAACAATGAAAACAAAAACTAAATAAAACGAAGATACGACACTTATTTTTATCTAAAAATACTCACGCATAATGGATTTTTAACAGCCGCATTTGTGCAATTGAAGTTGTTATTCAAAACCACTTCGTCGTTACGTCCACATTTAAGCATGCAATGTTCCTCGGTTTCACTATTCTCGCAGCGAGAAATAACTAATTTTACTAGCTAGATCTCGGGCTGAGCCGGTGATAGGGTTTCGTTCCAGTAGGTTTAAAGGCTTTGTGAATGAACGAAGCATCTGCTTCACTACGTAACTTACTCGTTCGTAGGACGTATTAATAATTTACACTTGGTTTATGAATTAACTGTAATAAAATGATGTGAGCAGGACCTCGTGGCAAAGTAATAACAGCCGCATGGGTCGATCCATCAGGTTAAGATACGCTTGCCGCGGTTGGTCCGTGGATGGGTAACCATCTTTACCTATCGAGACTCCTCCGTGCCTCGGAAAGTATGGCCGTTGGTCCCGGCTGTCATTCGTGGATCTTTGACAGTCGTTACGGGTCGTTAGAAGCCCGGAAGTCTGATAACCAGTTTTACCAAAGGGGTATCGTATTATTACCCAGTAACTGGGTTGTGGAGGTCAGATAGGCAGTCGCTGCGTGTAAAATACTGGTATTCAGCTGCATCCGGTTAAACTGGAAGCCGACCCCAACATAGTTGGGAAAAGCCTAGGCAGATTGATTAAAAATGATGTACTTGTACATAGGGAATGCAATCTCGAACACGAGTATTTTTTGTTCCCAGATAAGGCAACCAAGGCAATCTCGTTCCGAGATCTCGACTTAAATATCCTTGTACATTAATTCCCCCCATGAGATAGGACTTAAGCATAACTGGCGAAACGTAGGTGTACTATAGGCCTCTTGCACTGGTACATTTCGCTCGAGATAAGTACCTACAGCGCGCGGCAACTTTCAGTTGTTAACCAGTCAGGGTCTGTAGACGCTCAGATAGGTACACCTCTGCCCAACTCTTCGGGGAATAAAAGCGTGATGTCGTGTTACGTTATTAATAAAAAAAACTAAATTACTTTGGAGGAAACAAAAATCCAAAATTCATGCTTGGATGATTCATGCAACAGGTATGTAGCAATTTTCAGATAAAATAAAAAAACAAGTGCGTGTCACGTACAATGAAGGGTTCCGTAGTTGAAAAGAATTTATCCCAAATAAATCAAAATTTGCCGTACTTTTTATTGCGTTGACTTAGAAGCTTGAATTTTTTAGAACTCTAAAGGACTTAATTTCAATTTGATCCCTTCACGCGTTTCTGAGAAAAAGGGTCTTGACAGACTGATAGACTTGAAAATATTTTTGTGAAAAAATTACATATTAACAATTTTAGGACTTTTTCTTTTACTTGTGCTGTAAGACCTTACTTTTTGCCAAATTTCATGATTCTAGTTTAACGGGAAGTACCCTAGGTTTGATTAACTTGCGAGTATCAATATGTCGTATAAATGGCCGTATTTTTTTATTGCGTTAACTTAGAAGCTTGATTTTTTTAGAACTCCAAGGGACCATAGACCTACGTATTTTGATTTTAATTTTAACTTGATACCTCCACGCGTTCTTGAGAAAAAGGGTCTTGACACACAGACACAGACAGACAACGAAGTGATCCTATAAGAATTCCGTTTTTTCCTTTTGAGTTTGTGTTGCGTGTGCTTTGCTAAAATCAAAGAGTTTCAGTGAACTTTACAAATCAAGAACTAGTTTTGTGTTTGCTTTGCAAACTCAGTTTTACACTGAAAAATTGTAAACGATTTTCGCAAAGATAATTTTTTTTTTTTTTTAAATTTGTAAATGGTAATGATTTGAAAGTTTACATAATTTATTTTTATTTTATTCATTTAATAACTAAACCTGAACAGGCAAATCATGAATTTCAATGTAAACCGATACAGGTAGGAATACAATTCGTTTAAATTATTTAGATTACGCAAATGAACTCACTTTCAAAAGCAAATTCACATAATGTATTCCACACTAAGGTACTAAAGTTATTAACACATCTACGACTGTTCTTCGTATCTTATCTGAAGATTTCGAGTTCATCAGGTAAAGTTCGCACTTTGAATGGGTTTAGATCACACAGAAGCCTAAAATTTGCATGTGAATGTATGAAGATACCGGGATACCTGGCTCTGTGATACCGGGAGTTTGATAATTGAGTTTAGATTAGGTACTCCGAGGTTGTGGGTAAATTTGCCGAGCTAAACTGCGAGTTTTGAAAGTAAAACATAGGTGTTTTGTAGGTATTAAAATAAACTTTCTGTGGCTGAGCGCAATTTTATTGAACATTTCAGCATTTATGGGGAATATGATGCAATTTGTCAATTAATAAGCTACGCTTGCCGGGGTTGGACCGTGGATGGGTGACCATCTTTATATACCGAGACTCCTCCGTGCCTCGGAAAACACGTTCCCAGCTGTCATTCGTGGATCTTTGACAGTCGCTACGAGTCGTCAGAAGCCCGAAAGTCTGACAACCAGCCTTACCAAGGGGTATCGTATTACCCAGTTACTGGGTTGTGCAGTTCAGATAGGCAGTCGCTCTATGTAAAATACTGGTATTCAGCTGCATCTGGTTAGACTGGAAGCTGACCCCAACATAATTGAGAAAAGGCTAGGCAGATTGATTGATTTCATAAGTTTTGTCATTTACGTTCTATCAAGTAACACAGGTTTCAACATAATTTAAGGGTCACAATCCGGAATGATATCGGATTCTGGCTGGAGTCTGGATTTGTGCCCGGGTGATGACAATAGTCTCACCCCCTATTACATGGAAGAAAGAAAGAAAGAAAAATATTTTTCTTTCTTTCTTTCTTTGACTCCAGCCAGAACATGGGACATAAACATACATAACTGGCGAAATGTGGGTGTACTATAGGTAGGTACACCTCTGCTTCACCTTTCGTGGATTACAAGCATGATGTTATGTTATGTATAATGCTAGCGGAGGAAATTATACGGAGTTCCAAATATAGCTACGTTTCACAGATTTTTATTCATTAAAATCTCTGGTGAACAGTTACTACATAAACATTAAAAATACATGCCTTATCACATCCTAATCCTAACTAATATGAATGATGAATGCGAATGTAAATTTGTTTGTTGCGTTTTCACGCCTAAACCACTGAACCGATCATCATGAAATTTTGCATATACGTTGTCAGGTGTACAGAAACGGACATAAGGTACCTTTAATCCCGAAAAAACGTACTGTTCCCAAGGAAAACAACAATAACTTTCTTATGATAATAGATGTCGCCACGTGTCTTTCGAATCATGATCGAATTACATTATTACAAGTAAAGTACAACCCGAATTGATTGTTTAATTCTAAATTAACGCGAGCGAAGTCGAGGGCAAAAGCTAGTAGCTTCATATATACTGGGTAGGTTGAGTTATTGTATGAAAAGGAGAGAAATTGACCGCGCCCGGGCTTGGCCGACCTCCCTGAATTATAAAGGGTCAGTTTGTGTTGAGAAATGTTGGCTTTGTTCAAGCAAGCGCCTCGCCTTCCATTGCTTTGAAAAATGGTGACCGCTATATAAGTGTAGTAGGTACTTGAATATGTTCATAGGTTGTTTACTGTAAATGCTAAGTATATGCTATTGTAAATTTAAGCAGTTTTATTTTTTAGTTCCTCGATTCAATCATGTTAGCTATCTATATTAGTTAGGACTAATTTTTCAATAGTCGGATAACTCTTATCTGAAAAATAAATATTTCAATTTGACTGCTTTTGTATAGAAAATATGTTAAACTGTCATATTTATTGTTCAGGTTAGCTGTTATCCGACTATTGAAAAATCTGCCCTAAAAAAGCTAGAGTTAATTTTTCATTAAAAAAAGAACCGGCCAAGTGCGTGTCGGACCACGCACAATTAAGGGATCCATAGTTGAAAAGAATTTATCCCAAAAACAAACTTAACATAGTAATCCAAAAAAAAAAAATATTTATGTGATAAAATTACAAATTAAGTAACAATTTTTGGACTTTTTCCTTTACTTGTGTTGTGATTCTATGTCAACAGGAAGTACTCTATAGGTTTTGATTTACTTGCGAATATCAAAATATGTCCCATAAATGGGCGTATTTTATATTGCGTTGATTTAGAAGCTTGATTTTTTATAAGTCCAAGGGACCATAGACCTACGTATTTAATATTAATTTCAAATTGATACCTCCACGCGTTCCTGAGAAAAAGGGTCTTGACAGACTGACAGACAGACGGACAACGAAGTGATCCTATAAGGGTTGGTTCCGTTTTTTCCTTTTGAGGTTCGGAACCCTAAAAAAGAAAAAAAAAGCGTTTATTTGTGGTGACATCCTATACACCTCCACCCATCCATACATCCCATCCCATACATCCTATCACCTATCCTATTGTTACGTAGACGTTAACGCCATCTGTTATCGAGTAGCAGAACTACACGATATATCGATTGGTAAAAGATTTTTTTAGATCATTCTAAACCCTTCCAGAATGTTCTGGATGGTTAAGTGTCGTTTTGCAGCATTCTAGATCATTCCTGTAAGTACTAGTAAATGTTCTCGAATTATGGCCTCAAACTTTCGAGAAGCTTACACTCGTCTTATAAATAGAGTGGTGTATGGAAGTTCAGCTAGGAATGCGAAACAGTGAACTAACAGTGAGCTACAAGTGATTTTGCTTAAACTTTCTGATTACCATATTTGTGATTATTTAAATATAGTGTGTTGTTGGTGTGAATTGGCATGAAATTATTTATCCCGAACCCCAGCTCGTAACACTATTAAGCAAGATACCTTCCCTATCATTAGAGTCAAATCTGCCTGACGCGAAATTAATTTTCCGTCCATATTTATTATGTCATCGTGTTGCTGATCAATAACCCAAGATCTACCTACTCTATCTGCCCATTTCCCTAATTATGATTATCTTGCAATGTGGTTGCAATAATAGAAAAAAAAAAACAAAACAGCCGCACGGGTCGATCCATCAGGTTAAGCTACGCTTGCCGGGGTTGGTCAATGGATGGGTGACCATCTTTACATACCGAGACTCCTCCGTGCCCCGGAAAGCACGTTAAGCCGTTGGTCCCGGCTGTCATTCGTGGATCTTTGACAGTCGTTACGGGTCGTCAGAAGCCCGAAAGTCTGACAACCAGTCTTACCAAGGGGTATCGTATTACCCAGTTACTGGGTTGTGGAGGTCAGATAGGCAGTCGCTCCATGTAAAATAATGGTATTCAGCTGCATCCGGTTAGACTGGAAGCCGACCCCAACATGGTTGGGGAAAGGCTAGGCAGATTTATTTTTGTGGTTGCAATAATAGGACCAACTAAAATCATAGGAAAATAAAAAGTACCAACTCAATTTAATTGATATAAATTGTAAACATCCTCATTGTTGATTATCAAATATTATTTTTTATTTAAGTATATTATGCTGTAGCAAATAGTTGGGCTCATGATTTTCGTATTAACACATTGAAGAAAAATACAAACTACCTACTCAATACACCAGGATTTTAGACAATTCTACAAGCATAAAAACCCAGAAACTGGCCATCATTCTTTAAACAAAAAAGAATCGACCAAGTGCGTGTCAGACCACGCACAATGAAGGGTTCCGTACATGAAAAGAATTTATCCCAAAAACAAACTTAACGTTGTAGTTAAAAAACATGCTCGCTCTCCCATATACTGATAGAAGTCATGCTTCATTCTCCAACTGCAAATTTAAGTTTGTAATCCCAAAATTTATTTTTTTATGTGATAAAATTACAAATTAACAATTTTCGGTATTTACCCTTTATTTGTGCTGTGAGACATTGCTTCTTGCCAAATTTCATGATTCTAGGTCAATGGTAAGTACCCTATATTTTTTGATTTACTCGCAAGTATCAGATCAACATTTTTCACATAAATGGCCGTATTTTTTTATTGCGTTGACTTAGAAGCTTGATTTTTTAGAACTCCAAGGGAGAGACCCACGTATTTGATATTAATTTCAATTTGATACCTCTACGCGTTCCTAAGAAAAAGGATCTTGACAAGCAGACAGACAGACAGACAGACAGATGGACAACGAAATGATCCTATAAGGGTTCCGTTTTTTCCCTTTTGAGGTATAGAACCCTAAAAACATCAGAAGGCTAATTCCTGCATTTAAAAACGTTCAAAATCTATCGCGATTTCATCTCATTGATGAGTTTCAGATGATATGCAAAGATGGAAATTTGACATAAAGTCCCCCGGACCGTAATAAACTTGCCAAAAATGTCGTTAAGAGAGGTAGGTATTTTTGACAGATTGAGAATATTAGAATGGGAATTGCGCCTCTATTCTACAATGCAGTTCCTAAAACAGATTAATTACAAACTCTATTCCTAGACATTACACACTGAGATAGACATATTGTCTCGTCGTAACCTAGTTGCTAGTTAAGTAATGCGGTCGGGGGAATATTGTGGAGGCACAAGTGCCAACTTAAACTAGTCTGAAAGCGCTAGACCTCAGTTACATCCAATTATTTTCTTCTACTTATCCAACTTGCATCGGATTTTGTTGCGTGTTTTTATGTTTATCATAGACTAGCTGCGCCCCGCGTTTCGCCCGCATATACCGGGATAAAAGTTGTCTATGTGTTAATTCAAGGTGTCAGCTAGCCGCCGGAGTCGCGGGTTGTTCGAAAGAGATAGCGTGGCCCTGGCACAAGCAACTGAAAGAACACGGGTGGGTTTTAGTCAATAAAAGTCTGAAATCCTGAAGTCCTGAAAAGTCCTGCTCCGCCCAGAGCGGGAGAAGTCATTTGATGATTTCCCATCCACAAAAAAAATGGTGCCAGCTACCTCCATACCAAATTTTATCAAAATTGGTCCAGCCGTTTGAGCGTGAAGAAGTAACAAACATAGAAACACACACTCACTCACAAAGTTTCGCCTTTATATATACCGCCGCCGCCGCCGCTTTCGCCTTTTTTTTTCTTTTTTGTTTTTACTGCATAGCATATTATAGCAGATTACATAACATAACATCACGCCTTGTTTCTTCGATGGGTTAAGCAAAGTTATACCTACAGTAAACCCGCATTTCGCGTTTTGTTTATTTTGTTTTGTTTTTTTTTATTATTTTATTTATCATCACTGTAATTTTCGACACAATGTATTTTGTTATAAAATAAATGACTGACTTACATAAGACTCGAATATTTTTAGTTATACTCTTTCCAACCATTTATTCTACTTTAACGTCCATGAAGTATTGCATTTTTTCGTTTATGGTTGCCTGTCATTAAATAAGGAACTTCATAGCGTCCATGAAGTGTTGTATTTTTTCGTCTATGGTCACAGAGTACTTTTTTTTATATAGGTATAGAGGCTTTACTCGACGGCTTCGGAAAGAAAGCGATTGGTGGCGCCCTCTGTAACTACAAACCGAAAACTTTCCCTTTTTATATATGTCGGATCCGGTCAATAGTACGGACACGTAACGAATCGCAGGCGCGCCATAGGCGACATCACGTGAGGTGCCCACGCCTACAGCGCGCTTCTACAGAGTCGTGATCATAGAGTATAGTTATAGGTCGTGATGTTTTAACCTGATGGCGAGAAGAACAGTCTAGTGTCGGATCGCATCGGAGCAACATCGGGTTTACTACGCCACGGAACTGTATTCGATTCGTTGTGCTTAGTGATTGTGTTAGATTGTGATTTTAAACACCGTGTATCGCACCCAGTGTGTTTTCATTGCACGAAACCCATCTTCTGCCCACGTGCCTGTCTAAATCTAACTGAGTAAATCCTGACGTCCCGACATATATATTGTATATATAAAAAGGGAAAGTTTTCGGTATATATATAATAAGTTTTTAAATATTTGGCTACAGAAAAGAAAACCCTTATAATCCTTATAACCCTTATACCCTATGGTTGCCTGTCAATTAATAATGAACTTCTTAGCGTGAGGTTGACAGGGGAGAATGGCAGAAGTAAATTTGTTGCGATGACTGCAAGTAGCATGGGATAGGGGCAGGAAGATGATGATAAGCGTGCTTATGTCAAAAGTAAAATAAGCAAATGGTGGGAAATCAGCAGGTTTTAGATTGAAAAAAATATTTTCTGTTTGTAGTAGTTGATTGTAAAGGCTGACGATGAGCGATACACAATATCATGTACAGTGGCCTGCATCAATTGGGTACCCCAGTTGTATTAAAATTTTAATACAACTGGGGTACCCAATTGATTCCCACTGTACATAATAACCGTTATAAAACTAGAAACTGTTCCCTATTAATTTAATACAATTTGCACAGCTGATCTCTTTATTAAAGCAATCCGTCTGTTATTTTTGATACCTAATAGAATTTCGTGAAACCACACCGAAACTTTCACGAAATAGGATCGCTTTTAAATAAATAATTTGAAGCTACCACAGCCGAATGCTGGATTAATTATTAATAGCATCACTGGCATGTACTGGTATTGTGGCCTCCACTATTTCTGACTCGTCTAAACTAGGCTTTAGTTTGTTTGGGCCCCATTTGAGATGGGTACCAGCCTAATAAAATATTAGGTGGTTAGATGCTCTTAAATTAGAGAACGCCTATTTAAAATTTATGATTTATGCATAAATGATGTGTCTGACAGGTATTTTTTTTTAAATAGTGAATAGAATGACATTTTCTTTTTTTTTAATTATGATTTGTCATGAAGCGTATTTTTTATGACTGTAAAATATACCGAAAGCTCTTTTATTTACGCTTGTAAATAAAAAAAGGATTGAAAATTCGGGACAATCAGGCCACTGTGTAGCAATCCTAAATAAATAAAAAACTAATCAAATCCGTTGCTTTGATTTTGTGAACAAATACAAATCTTATTAATATTCAATTGAAAAATGTATTTATTTATTCATGAGAGAGAGGCTAAATTTAGGAACTCAATCATTCACCACGTATATTTAGTATTAATTGACTCGTTCACAGTGAAAAGCCTTCCTGAAAACCGCCCTATGTAAACCGGAAAGTAACTGCCAATGGCAGATATTATTTAGTCGAAAACAAGAAAGCAATACTTCACGTTTGACACAATTTTTCAATCCAATCACAGACCACGGAAACGCCTTGCCACCAGCGTCAGAGACAGCAGTATAGGTGCGGAGTTTCATAGTTTTTGTGATGGGACAGGATCAGCCCTGAGTTAGTACTTAACAAACAATTCAAGGAACTCACACACACACATACACTAACAAACATACTTTTGCGCAAAAAAAAAACATGTATTAATGTTAATGTTTTTTTTTTTTTTTTTTTAATTATTGGATTACACTTATAAATCTTTTATAAAGTATAAGTAGTCTCTTTTGTATTTTTAACCGACTTCAAAAAGGAGGAGGTTCTCAATTCGTCGGATCCTTTTTTTTTTTCTTCACCTGTCCAATAACATCAAAATGTATGTCTTTTAATTACGGGAGGACACTGGCTCCTGCAACAAAGTTATATCTAACGCAGCGCAGGAGTCAGAGAATTCTATAGTTTGTTGTACTACTTGTTTTATGTAAATTAATAATTTTTGTATTTTGTAATAAAATTTGTGGCGCTGAAATTGCGTTGATCACATAACTTCTGTCACAGACCACCATATGAAAGCCGTCAGTTTCGATCATATTATGTGTCGTATTTATTTGTAATTTGTGTTGTCTTGCGAGAAAACGGTGACACACTTGGTTTGTATGGAAACTGTTGACCATGCCGCCTCTAGCACATACGTACTCTGTGAGCACAATACTCTCGGTGCTGTACAGTATGACAAACATCGTAGAGGAAAACCACAGACATGTTAGAAACCAGCAAAGTACGACAAAGATAGTGATTTCATTCCTCGAACTTAACTGGGAACCCATTCAACGTGTAAGAAAAAGGTTGAGATGAAAAATGATAACCGACTTTACTGAAGATCACGTCTAAACATGATTTGGAAAAAATGTAGGTATGTTAAATTAGACAATTTCTTGAACTTAATATGTGAATATTTTAAATTATGTTTATATTAGACCCATGTATTAGACAATGTAATTCATTTGTAAAGTCCAAAGCCTAGTTTTGGGGAGGATACATTATTCGTCCTAGAGCTGTTGAGTTTTGGCAAGGACAACGAGACCGGCTTCATGATAGAATTAAATTCAGGAAGCCGAAAGAAGGAGAAGTTCCCAATGGAAAGCTCTTGCATGAAGGAGACGATGGGTGGGTCTATGAAAGATTGTCTCCTTAAAAAGTTTAATAACTAAGTTATTGTAGGAGAAAGTCTTCCTGTATGTTGTAAGTTATCACAATTTTATTGCAAACATTTTAGTACAAATCACTATTAAAGTTGTTAGTTGTTAAAGTTACGTCTAACGCGATAAAAAATTGAGAATCACGCAAAAACTGTTAAGAAATTTTAAAGTAAATTTAATTATTTATTGTTTAGTGTACTTACGTTTTAATTTATCACCTTTTGTTTTATGTCTAATACATTAATAATGCATCTAATTAGGGCAGCGCTCCTTGATGGGCGAGTCCTATTACTGGCTGGACTTACGACACATTGCGTGAGCTCGGTACAGAACACCCAAGCTTAACACTGAAGGCCATTGGCATAATAATATATCTGCGTCTTAAATAAACCTACTTACTGCTCTCACTGTAAAAGTTTTATCCGAATAACAACGATAGAAGGAAATATAAATAAAATGTAGCTAAAAGTTTGCAATCTACGTTGCCTACAATACAAGCTATTTGACTTTCACGGATTTTAGAGTAAAATCTCTTTTTAAGGAGACACCAGTCAGACAATACACTTTTGTGGGAGTAAGGAAAACAACATCCGGGATTTGAATTTTAATAAGTACTTTTGTAGCTCTGTTTTTTGATTTTGCATTTCATTGTTGAAGTCGTGTTTGCGACTTTATGCAAATTGAGATTTATCTACTTGAAATAGAATTTAATTCCCCTTTTCGCCACGTAGGTGTTTTTTTTTTAGTTAATAGCTACGTTTTAAAAGAATTTTACCATAACAAATAACAAAAACTTGTAGCATTATCTACATAAATAGGTATTTATATCCTAAATAATATAAGAAAAGAAATACTAAAAAATAAATTTTGTTACGTCCCCTAAGTCATTAACGTTTTACCCGTACCTCTAGATGAACTGGCGTTAGGCAATAGATAGTTAGTTATTGCTTTCTCACTTCACCGACATAAAAATGACAAGGACAAGTAGTATTGTAAGTCTTAATTACTTAGAATGTTTTTAGGGTCGACAAGGAGCCCTTATAGATTCGCCATGCCCGTCTGTCTGTCTGTCCGCGGCTTAGCTCAGAGACTCCTAATACTAGAAAACTGTAATTTGGCATGGGTATACATATACAGGGTGTAAGTGTAAACAGTGTTATCCTTTTAAGGGGTAATAATTAACAACTTAACATAATTAACAACTTTTACTGTGGCACCAAACCTGAAATCGCGAAAAAAAATCAGCTGTACTGTACATTTATTTATGTTCTCACAACTCGTCAAAATGTAGGGAACAGTTTATTTTTTTTCGTGATTTGAAGTTTGGTCCCATAGTAAAAGTTGTTAATGATGAGTACAATGACCCCTTAAAAGGATAACACTGTTTACACTTACCCCCTTTATAATAATCACGCCAACAAAGTGGTAAAATAAAAAAGTTGAAAAAAAAATTATGCACCTCCCTTGCACGTAAAGTGGGTATGATATTTTATTTTCTCGTCTCTCCGATGGTGTCGGTTATCGTTCGATAGGCCGTTCAAAAGTATTGCGGGTCTGTGAAAACAATTTTTCGATTCAGGGATCCGTTTGGCTTAAAGTGCTAATTTTTGTTAGCATAAGTCCCCCTGCCAGTTTTTGGATATGTGAAAGAATTCACGGCAGTAGTATATAATTATAAAACAAAGTTACAAGGAAAACTATCGTAGCTAAGTAGGCTACACAAGTTAACGAGTAATAGTCGACCAACTTACATTTGCAGTTACAATTTATGGGAGAACATGTTTTTCAACTACAATGTTAAGTTTATTTTTAGGATAGGTAAATTCATCCCAACTACGGAACCCTTAATTATGCGTGGTCTGACACGCACTTGACCAATTTTTCATAAACAAGTGAGTCGGCATTAATGGTCTTGGACTACATTAATTACTAGACATTTACAGTTTAATGAAACTGTATAATTACCGCCAAATTAAAATACTCCCTTATCTCGTGCATTAGAATTCGTACATTAATCAAAGTCATTACGCTCGAGTTGAACAAAAACGTTTTATTGAACAAAGAACCACTTAGTTTTAAAGACCCATTCCTACTTGGGACATTACCGTTAATTCCGCTTTTAAAATATGACCCCGGGGAGATTTCCATCTTGTTCTCTATTACATTTTTACCTTTATGGCGGTAGCTACTGATAACATTTTCTTGGTTACATTTTGAAAGACTGCCTCGTTGGTCTAGCGAGTGCTACTGCTGAGCAAGAGGTCCTGGGTTCGATTCGGTCCAGGTCAGGCATGATTTTATTGGGTTTTTCCATCTGGAATGTCTCAGTAGCAGCCCGGAGTCTGGATTTGTGCCCCGTTGGTGGCAAATATTGACCCCCTACAACATGAGACTGTTATTATTGCCAGTGTTTTCATTTACCTGAAAAACCTACTTAGCTACCTGTGTGTGGATTGCCCCGTTGGTCTACTGGTAGCAAACGCTATCTACTGCGGAGCAACAGGTCCTGGATTCGATTCGGTCCAGGTCAGGCATGATTTTATTGGGTTTTTCCATCTGGAATGTCTCAGTAGCAGCCCGGAGTCTGGATTTGTGCCCGGTTGGTGGCAAATATTGACCCCCTACAACATGAGATTGTTATTATTGCCAGTGTTTTCATTTACCTGAAAAACCTACTTAGCTACCTGTGTGTGGATTGCAACGTTGGTCTACTGGTAGCAAACGCTATCTACTACTGAGCTACAGGTCCTGGATTCGATTCGGTCCAGGACAGGCATGATTTTATTGGGTTTTTCCATCTGGAATGTCTCAGTAGCAGCCCGGAGTCTGGATTTGTGCCAGGTTGGTGGCAAATACTGACCCCGTACAACATGAGACTGTTATTATTGCCAGTGTTTTCGTTTACCTGAAAAACCTACTTAGCTACGTGTGTGTGGATTGCCCCGTTGGTCTTCTGGTAGCAAACGCTATCTACTGCTGAGCAACAGGTCCTGGATTCGATTCGGTCCAGGTCAGGCATGATTTTATTGGGTTTTTCCATCTGGAATGTCTCAGTAGCAGCCCGGAGTCTGGATTTGTGCCAGGTTGATAGGCTCGCCCCATTTTACTTGGGACTTAAACATAATGGGCAAAATGTGGGTGTACTATTAGGTATATCTCTGCCTTGCCCTTCGGGGATTCAAGGCGTGATGTTATGTTATTTTAAAAGAAAGCATGAGTGCATGTTACAAATGATTGCGCTTTTTAGTTTTCACAAACTTGATTGTCTTTGAAGTTTTTTTCCTGCGATGAACTAACTTTCATTTACAGACATTTTATCGTCCTTACTTAGGTACAAAGCAGTTATTTAGGGTTCCGTACCTCAAAAAGAAAAAACTGAACCCGTTGTCCGTATGTCTGTCTGTCTGTCCGTTTGTCTGTCTGTCTGTCCGTTTGTCAGTCTGTCTGTCAGTCTGTCAAGACCCTTTTTCTCAGGAACGCGTAATGGAGGTATCAAGTTGAAATTAATATCAAATACGTAGGTCTATGGTCCCTTGGAGCTCTAAAAATCAAGCTTCTAAGTAAAAAAAACGGCCATTTAGGCGACATATTTTGATATTCTTAAGTAAATCAAAACCGGATTTGAACTAGAAGCATGAAAATTGGCAAGAAGAAAGGTTTAACAGCACAAGTAAAGAAAAAGTCCGAAAATCGTTAATTCGTAATTTTAACAAATAAAAGAATTTAAAATTTGGGATTATAAACTTAAATAGGTATGCAGTTTGAGTATTGACCGTAACGTATATCAGTGTATGGGAGAACACGTTTTTCAACTGTAATGTTAAGTTTGTTTTTGGGATATTTGTTTTTCAACTACGGAACTCTTCATTGTTCGTGGTCCGATACGCACTTGGCCGGTTTTTTTTACCAAAAATCAAAACACGAGTTGTAACACCGATGCAATAAATTGTAATAAAATGTTGCTGTATGAAAATTTAACCTAAACAAGTTTGCTAATATTTGTGTTTTATTTTCTGTCATGTCCTACCCGTATTATATCTACATCTATGCATATTATAAATTGAAGTCACCTTTTGTGTCTGTATGTGTAATCGCTTTTCTTATAAACTGAGCAACGGATTTTGATGTGGTTTTCACCCTCATTTAGAGAATTTATTCCGGAAGGTCTACGTGTATAATACATTATTATTAAACGTTCATGCAATATAAAAATCTTGATGTTTTGTTAAGTCCTAAAAACCGTACGAAGCAGGACCGAGTTGCTAGTATACAAATTAAAATCTCTACCTTCTTAACATAAAATCAATCACGAACAATGCGGTAACTAAAATATTTCAAGAAGCGTACCAAATTAAAGCAGTAACGATTAGATTATACCAAACGGTCCGCCCTTAAGACTGTAACAACTGAAACAATTTTAGCGGATTCCTTCCGAAACAATGATTCTTGAGCCGCTTTGAGAGTACAACACTTTTGATAAGCGTTATATTGGTGTTTATTTACTGTTTAGACAGAATGTCTTCTCTGAATTACTTTCGTAGCGTTATTTAGAGCAACAACATCAAACTTGGTTTCCCAATGCAGCAAACAAAAGTGTGTTGTTCATCCACATTAATTCATAAATTATGTTATATAGGGTGACTGGTAATTAGTGACCGATACTTCAACACATGATTGTGCTCATGATATCAAACAACTTTTACTATGGGACCAAACCTGAAATCGCGAAAAAAATCAGTTACTCCCTACATTTTGCCGAGTTATGCGAACATGAATGTATGGGGCAGCTGATTTTTTTTTCGCGATTTCTGGTTTGGTCCCATAGTAAAAGTTGTTTGTTATCAAGAGTATAATCATGTGTCACTAATTAGTTAATTACCAGTCACCCTATATCATCATCTGCCTAACCTTTTCCCAACTATGTTGGGGTCGGCTTCCAGTCACCCTATATAAGTAAATTATATAATATATAATAGGGGCGAACCTAACATTAGATCATCCATTTTAAGTTAAGGGGGGATGCGCTGTGGTAGCCCGCGAAATTCAATGTTTTTTTGGGTTTTTTTTGCAATTCGCAGGTCCGTGACAGGTTGTATCTTGATCAAAATATGATACGCGGGAATAAAACATATGTAGTTATATAATTTTAACCATGAAAATCATCAATACAACACTCTAAGATAGATTCGCGCAGATTTGTCGGACGAACGAAATCTAACGACTCTGCACGAATTATAACTTAGGTATATTATATTATATATTAATATTATGTATTAAAGATTTTCATGGTTTAAATTATATAAATACATTTGTTTGATTCCCGCGTATCATATCGTAAAGTATCATGAGACGAACGCAGCCATAATCGTATCAATAATAATCATACTGATTTACTTTAAAATCGGAGAAAATACAAAGTAACAGACGTAGAGAGAGATACCTTATTATGGCAACACCATCTGTTACTTTACAAAAACGTTTTATAACTCTAGAGCAAGGTGTTAAAACGATAAAATACCATGAAAAGTTGTAACGGAAATTAACGTCAAAAATTATAAATGTATCTGTATGTGTATTTTTCATGAGTAATAATAAATTTACTTGTTGACGTGTGTGACCCAGTTAAGTCAGGAGTTAATAATAAAACTGTTTATTATTAATAAACTGTTAAACTCAAAATAATGTAGAACAGAGAAAGTAACAAGTGGTTCTTTGTAAGTTAATAGGATTTATAGTTCTTGAGTTCATTTTATGGTTATTCATAATAACTAAAATAAAACTGCGCAATGTTTTTAAACTGGCCCCGATTGGCCCAAATCTTATAACTAATCATGGTCTGGTTTCTACGTTCTCAAAGAAATAATGTTTGTCTCATCATAAGCTAATTTTACCCAACATGTCATACGACATTAAATAAAAACTATTTTAAAACACTATAATGTACTTACATAATACACAATCTGCCTAGCCTTTTTCAAAAGTATTTTGGGATCAACTTCCAGTTTAACCAGATGCAGCTGAATACCAGTATTTTACTTAGAGCGACTGCCTATCTGACCTCCACCACCCAGTTACTAAGTAACACAATACCCCTTGGTAAGACTGGTTGTCAGACTTATTGGCTCAACTGTCAAAGTTCTACGAATAACAGCGGCTTAGCGTTATTTCCGAGGCACGGAGGGATTTTGATATATAATGAATGGTCACCCAGCCACGAACCGACCGCGGCAATCATGGCTTAACCTTCGAACGATCAGTGTGGGGCTGTTATTACTTAGCCACGAGCCCCTCCTAATAATATTAAGTATAGGTATTCCACTCTGTTACATACTAACCAAGTCATCATCTGCCTAGCCTTTTCCCAACCTTGTCGGGGTCAGCTTCCAGTCTAACCGGATGTAGCTAAATACCAGTACTTTACATGGAGTGACTGCCTATCTGACCTCCACAACCCAGTAATTGGGTAATACGATACCCTTGGTAAGACTGGTTGTCAGACTTTCGGGCTTCTGACGTCCCGTAACGACTGTCAAAGATCCACGAATAACAGCTGGGACCAACGGCTTAACGTGCTTTCCGAGGCACGGAGGAGTCTTGGTATGTAAAGATGGTCACCCATCCACGGACCAAGCCCGGCAAGCGTAGCTTAACCTGATGGATCGACCCGCGCGGCTGTTTTTGGCTCTTGTGATACGGGAAATCCTAGTACAAGAGTCAGGGCTACACAGATGTTTGTGACTTTGAAGTGTAAATAAAGATATTTTTTTTTATTACTTAGCCACGAGCTCCTCCTCATCCACATACCAACCAAGTAAACAATTATATTAATTTCTCCGTCTTCTCCACAGAGAAAATTCCTTCCTTACTAGGTCAAACCGAAAACATCTTGTAATTAGTAGGTCAAATCAATTTGTGAGTGGTTTCCTATCGCCGAGTTCTCAAACAAACCTTTATGGTAGAGTTTTTCCGCCTGATCGATTTTATTGAAAAATTCCTTGACGAAGTAAAAAGTTCGCGTCTTTGTTAAAAGCTTTTTGGGGAAACTGCTTCGTTGGTTAAATAGTGTTCATCCCTGATGCTCGGTTTCTGAAGATTTTTCGACGGAGTTTAAACTCCGTCGAAGAATTAGAGACAGTTAATAGCTATTGATTCGACAAAAATATCTATTTAACCTAATTCCTTCCTTATGCCCAGTTTTTGAGGTCCTCAAATAAACCCTCGATAGTAATTCACTCGACCTTTAAGATAAATTCTTCCTTAGCAAAGTGTTCAGAAACACGAATCGAACCAACAATCATAATCGAATGGATAAACTCCTTTAAAAACCTCAGAAACCGGGCATGAATTGGCAAAGGTATTATTTTTTGGTTCTTCATAAGGCAATTATTAGCAGCACCGGGTCTGTAGGTATTTGTGCCCTTTTTAATGGATATTGTCTATAGGTTTATCCCTTATTAAATGGGACGTTTGGACATACTGTTGGTGTACCGTGTGTACAAGGTTGAGACAACAATAAATTAAACTCCGTATTTATAACTAATGACATTTCCAGTCTGCATGCAAAAAAAATAACCAAATAAGAATATCCAATATTAGCCAATGTAGCTAGTCAAAGATTGGCAAAACCTTAGCGCAACACTACCTATATTGTTTTTTTTTTATCTCTTTTTATTCTCGATTTTAGGATTAGTTTAATACTCTCTCTCTCTAATTACTTTAATCTATGCATATAAAACAAAGATGAGTTAATTACACCATTTATAATTCAAAAACGGCTGGACCAATTTTTACGATATTTGATTTGTTGGATTTGTCTCCGCCCCGAAGAGACTTAACTTTTAAAACATCGGACAAATTCACGAATAAAAAAAAATATGAAGAAAATGAATTGTCTCATACATAAAAGGGCAGGACAACGTCTTTCGGGTCAGTGAGTTAATAATAATTAGTACCTACCTATTGCAAGTGTTTTCATTAAACTTAAAAAACCTACCTACCTACTTGTGTTTGGATTGCCTCGTTGGTCTATTGGTCGCAAGCGCTACTACTGAGCATGAGGTTCTGGGTTCGATTCCCAGGTTGAGCAAAGTGATAATGGGTTTTTCCATCAGAAATTTCCCCGGATTTCAGGAAGTCCGGAGTCTGGATTTGTGCCCAGTTGACGGCAATAGACTCGCCCCCCTATAACATAGGAGTTAAACATAACTGGTTAAAATGTGGGGTGTACTAGGTATGCCTAGGTAGACTAACCCTTCGGGTAATACAAGCGAGATGTTATGTTACGAGAATTTATGTGTGTTTTCATTTATTTTCGTCTCTACATTGTATACTCGTCAAAATGAAGGAAGCAGCTATTTCTTTTCGCGATTTTAGGTTTGGTACCATAGTAAAAGTTGTTCATAGTGGGGAGTACAATGAGGGGTCATTGTACTCCTCATTATGAACTACTTTTTATCTCTCTCTTTTAATGTTTTCTTTTTTTTTTCTTTCTTTTTTTTTTGGTGACATTTTAATCGCTTTTATCCTCGCTTATATTTCACCAGGTCATACGGGGTGAAATTTTAAATCTGTAGTCGATTTCAATTGCAACTGGCAATTTCCTCTACCTCGAAATATATATGAAAAAAAATCTATCTATGCTGTGTTTGCAACTACCTACATCTTATCTTATTTTATCTTATACCTCTGCCTTTCCCTTCGGGAAATACAGGTGTTATTATGTATGTACTGACAACAGCACATCAGCACGCTCAGCATGACCGCCATAGAAATGGGTTTTTTCGACGGAAGAATAGACAAAATAGCAGATAGTAGAAATATTTCTATGCAGTCTACGCGTCTAAGCATGGCAATGTGTAATTTTGTCTATTCTTCCGTCGACAATACGGCGTCATGCTACGCGTGCAGGTTATACAAATTGTCAAATTTATCTAAATGATTTTAAACCTTTAAATGTTGATGGTTATGTTCAAAATCGAATGAGAAAATTTTACAGTTTGTAGTAAACTTGACCTGCTGCTATGTGTACCTACTAAAGTTCAACAAAGTGAGCATTTTCCTGGAATTAGTTCATTCAAGGAAAATGCTCACGTTGTTATATGAGAAGTTTCCTTCCCCTGTAATCTCCTCCTAATTCTGCGTAATGGCCTTTAATTGTAGTTAGAATCCTCTTATCAAAGGTGAGCGAAAGTAAACATAAATAAAACATAAGCAAGTAGATTTAGGAATTGTTCCTACAAGTAACTAGGTAAATACAAGGTAACCTACTTGTTTTTGGTAAATAATGCCCCGTGTAAGAGATTAAATGTTATTGGTCTAAGATAAATCCTGCGGCAGCTCCATTTACACGGCGCAAGTTTATTGCCTGCGGCATACCATAAAATTGAAGGGCAAATATCTGGCACTGTCTAAACAACACGTACAATATTTTTGCACGATAATGGCAAATTAGTTGCCGTTCAAAACTGGTATAGGTGTAAACAGTACATACAATAAAATCGCATTAAATTCTGACATTAAAATTTTCAATCATTCAATTAAACCTGAGCGAACGAAACAAGACGTTCAATAAAATTTTACAGCGTTAACACGGGTAGTACTTAAATCATTTCTGCAAGGACGTGCAACTCTGTTTGGACGAGGCAAAACATGCATACAATAGACAATGGCCTTGCAATTTTATTGAAGTAAATGTACATACATGGTTAAAAAAATGAATAAAAATAAATAAAATTGGGGGTCGGGGGGGGGGGGGGGGGGATTGCGATGGAAATTGTGATACTTAATTGTGGTGCTGGAGCTGTTAATATATCCTAAAAGTAGTTTCACGGATAACCTGCGCTAGCTCATTTCTAAATAAATAAACCCCATTATTTAGGATGTCCCGAAATTTACGCAAGATTTGAATTAAATAGAAAACACAGGTTTTTGGGTTCCGTACCTCAAAAGGTAAAAACGGAACCGGAACGCGTGGAGGTATCAAGTTGAAATTAATATCAAATACGTAAGTCTATGGTCTCTTGGAGTCCAAAAAAACGCAATAAAAACATACGGCCATTTATGCGATATATTTTGATACTCGCAAGTAAATCAAAACATATAGGGTACTTCCCGTTGTCCTAGAATCACGAAATTTGGCAAGGAGCAAGGTCTCACAACACACATAAAGAAAAAACTCCGAAAATAGTTAATTTGTAATCCTGTCATATAAAAAAAAATTCAACTGTCAGTCCGTCATGACCCTTTTTCTCAGGGACGCGTGCAGATATCAAGTTGAAATTAATATCGAATACGTAAGTCTATGGTCCCTTAGAGTTTTAAAAAAATCAAGCTTCTAAGTCAACGCAATAAAAAATACGGCCATTTTGCGACACATTTTGATACTCGCAACTGTCGCAAGTAAATCAAAACCTACAGGGTACTTACCTTGACCTAGAATAATGAAATTTGGCAACAAGCAAGGTCTCAAAAAAAAAAAAAAAAAGGAAAAAGTCCTTTTTTTATGTTTGGTTTTGGGATAAATTCTTTTCAACGACGGAAATCCGGATTCCGGATTTTCGGGATTCCTTCATTGTGCGTGTTCCGACATGCACTTGGCCGGTTTTTTTCTTTTATTATAATTTCTTTATTGAATCATACAGTACATAGGCTAGGATTATGTATGGAATAGAATATCCGGCAAATAGCCTCCACGGCTTAGCTTGCACATACACACTATTTGTCGAAATTATCCACGACTTTCTTGCGTAAATGTGGCTGAATTTGGTTGATGCTGAGTTGAATCTCCTACTTCAATGCACGGGTGGTTGCGGGCTTGTTGGCATACCTTTGAGTTCAAATAAACCCATCAAAAAAAAAAAAAAAACTAGTGGTGTTAATCACATGATCTAGGGGGTCAATTCTAATCACCAAAACGAAAGAGTACACGACCAGGAAATGTCTCACGTAGTCATTGAATTGTTTAACATAAGCCGTTGAGGTGATTTGCTATTCCATACATAATCCTAGCCTATGTTCTTTATGATTCAATAAAGAAATTATAATAAAAAGAAAAAAAACTGTATTTTCTATCTAATTAAAATCTTGCGAAAATTTTGGAACACCCTTTACATACGAATAAATTGTTCTAACATTATTTCCTTTAACGTGTTCATTGTGATAGATAAACTAGATCATACCATATTGTCATCAAACGTTGAAGTGGGTGTCTTGTGTGTATTTCAAAGGAAACTCGATTACCTACGTCACAAGGATCTAGCAGCATTCTCTTTGTGAGCTTACACTTGCTTTCTGAGAACACCAACTCGTTCACGACACATTTGATTATAGGAAGCTGCACTGTGGTCGTGATGACGTATGAGAACCTTACGTAGTGTTTTGTTAAATATAAATTCATAATAAAACTTTTAAAAATCAAAAAACCCGACCGCGTTACTTATAAGTGAACTTTAAAAAATATAGAAACAAGATGACAACAAAAAAAACAAACAAAAACAAACCCAAACAAACAACCCCATGCTGTCGGAGGCAATAGGTCGTCATTGATGCCTCCAACTTCATGAGATTGTTTGAAGACAAAATAGATCATCTTGTTTCCATATTTTTTAAAGTTCACTTTTTACGCAGTAGGGATTTTTGATTTTTTTATTTTTATTAAACACTTTTTAGCGTGCAATACCCATTTGTAATCGGGTGATAACAGCCTCTTATAGTGATTATTGGTTCAATAAGTGTCGTGTTTCTGAACACTTAATTAAGGAAGAATTTAGCTTATAAGTCTAGAGAACGAGGATTTATCTGAGGATCTCAAAAACCGAGTATTAGGAAGGAATTCATTTAAATAGATCATTTAGTCGAATCAACAGCAATTGAGAGTATAAACTCCGTTTAAGAATTATCAGAAACCGGGCATTACTAACTCACTCCAAAAGTTCGGGACTGTTTTTTTTATAATTTCTCATTTCAAATTACATTTAATCATATATTTTGTAAAATTTTTGTAATCACCTTTTAAAACCTTTCATTTTGATATCCCACTCGACAGGTTTGGGAGAATTTTTTTTTTGAAGACATTTGGCGCCAAGAATCCGCCATTTTGATTTATTATAAATTTTAATGTACCTACACAGTGACACTCGCGCAATAAAGACAAATCTAAAGACATATCACTCTTCAAAATCAGTTAAGCCGTTTAGGCTGCAGGAGGTCACAATGGAACGGACATACAAACATATATACGCGCGAAAAATATTACCCTCCTTCTTGGTCAGTCGGGTAAAAACTAAAACAAACTACAGTTATTTTATTTCTGACAGCAGCAACCCAACAGCAACCTTATTGTAATGATAATAAAGATCACTGTGATTTTGACAGTGATGCAAAATCAGAGGTAAAAATATAATTGTGACAGGACTAACCAGATTAACTAAATCTTTTTTGTACCTACACCAATCAGAAACTGATATTTACATAGAAAAAAAAAAACCGCCCAAGTACGTGTCGAACCACGTACAATGAAGGGTTCCGTAGTTGGAATAAATTTATCCTAAGAACAAACATAACATTGAAGTTGAAAAACATGTTCTCCCATACATTCCAATTGCAAATGTAACTTTGTACCCACAATATCGAGAGTTTTATCGTGTTATTTTTAAACCATAGACTTTTATAAATTTTCCTGAAATCTATAAGTACCTACTCTAAAGAAATATTTTCTTTATTTCTTTTTTTAAATTTTAGGGACAGTAGTTTCGGAGATAAGGGAGGGATGGTCCATTTTCGTCTATTTTCTTAAATTTATTTAAAACTATTTATTTTAAAATTATAAAAAAATCTATTTGAGAGCTTCACCAGTAAGCCCTTTTATTTGATATGTCACACGGTACACTTTGCAAAACTTTTGTTTTTAATTTTCATAATTGCCCCCAAAAGTGAGGTCCATATTCAAAATTAGTTTACTTAAGTTACACGTCCGTATTTAGGGCACAGAAATTCATATGTACACCAAATTTCAACTTAATCGGTCCATTAGATTAGGAGCAAATTGGGTGTGACAGACGTACAGACAGTCATACCGACATGCAGACACACGAGTAATTCTATAAGAGTTCCGTTTTTCCTTTTGAGGTACGGAACCCTAAAAAGAGAAATTATAATAGACAATCTAATCGCGCATCTCTGCCAGACTACTTTGGGATGGACAGAAATATCAAGGCATACTTCATTTTACTGTAGAGATACGAGTAACTATTTCAAGTACATTATAAAGTGACTCATATGTAAAGCTTTGACTGGATCCACTAAATACGCGTAGTAACCCAATACTTAACGCATCTGTATTCTGTAACGTCAATGAAAAACAGAATTGATATTGTTAATCCCACTCAGCGGGCATTTGGGATATTTCACTCCGTTTTTCGACTGATAGAGAAGACAAACACCCTGAAATCTTCAGAGTAAGAATAGAACTTGCTAACAGCAAAAAAACAACATTATTTTCTAACAAAATCTGGTTGAACGTAACCAATAGGGATAGAACTCTGAAATATTAAAATTAATCAAGGTTAACGTCACAAACTTGACATGTATTTTTGTCGAACTTAACTGTGCGTTTGGCGAATTACTTATTCACAAAAAAACATGTTGAAATCTCCGTTTCCATGGTTCCCTACTGTCAATGTATCAACTCGCATTCGCATTGTCACACAACTTTACACAACTTGTTGACGCGAAATATGTTTGACGTGTCATATCACTTGACAGTTTCCACAACATTTTCACAACAAATCTTAACATCTATCTTAGGACTTACTCACGTTTCGTGCAGTGCGAACGCAAATTCAACAAAACAAATTGTTAGATTTGTTTGACATGACATATCGAAAACTAAACAATGGTGCCGATTCTGTTGTGCACAAACTAAACTTAATTTAGGCTATTGCTAACTTTTTCTCTCTATTATGACAAGAAAGGGACGGAAGAAAATTAGAGCTGTCAAATTAGTTAGAACTAATTTTTCCATAGACATTTAGACGACACGTAAAAACATGTCGACTAAAAACACGGTGAAGCGCAAGGCGTGAACTAGTTTGACATCTCCAACTTAGTTCATAGCTATAGCCGTCCTTTTCTCGCGCTGCCTGTTAGTAAAAGATAGCGATTCTCTAATTTTAGTTTAGTGCGTTCACAAGAGAATCGGCACCATAAAACAAAAAATAAATTAATTTTATGTTTTTTTTTTGTGGGGTCATTGACCGCACTTAGTGTATTATAGTCACTTGAATTAACAGTTTAAAAAATCTGTTTATTTTTAATAAACTTCACAGACGTGATAAAGGCATCATCGTTCTCTAAACTGAATAAAACAGATTTTCTCATGCTTCAAGTAACAACACTACAAGCTGTCGTTGACCCCCAAAAAAAAAACATTATTTACGTGTTTAGTTATTAATCTCGTGGCTAAGTAATAAGAGGAGCTCGTGGCTAAGTAATAACAGCCGCACGGGTCGATCCGTCAGGTTAAGCTACGCTTGCCGCGGTTGGTCCGTGGATGGGTGACCATCTTTACATACCGAGACTCCTCCGTGCCTCGGAAAGCACGTTAAGCCATAGGTCCCGGCTGTCATTCGTGGATAAAGATCCACGAATGACAGCCGTCAAAGGACAGTCGTTACGGGTCGTCAGAAGCCCGAAAGTCTGACAATCAGTCTTACCAAGGGGTATCGTATTACCCAGTTAATGGGTTGTGGAGGTCAGATAGGCAGTCGCTCTATGTAAAATAATGGTACTCAGCTGCATCCGGCTAGACTGGAAGCCGACCCCACATAGTTGGGAAAAGGCTAGGCAGATTGATTGAGTTATTGATACTCGTCACGTCTGCAGTTACAATAGCTAATTTAATTTGTCCCCGTATAATGAAATACATAGTTGAGATAGTGCATGGAAGTACAAAGGCGAGTGTAAGTAACTCAAAGATAAAAATTTGGGTTTTTGAAACAGAGTTATCGGAAAAACTCTGTGTTTTTATGTGAAAAACATAGGTGGCTTATTAAAAGAATAGAAAGACCAACAGTGCCACATCAAAATAATAAGCATCGTACATCGAGGGTTTTCCTCTAAAGTAGCTTCCTACCAATATCCGGACTTAAAACCTCGTTGCAATCTCCGCATTAGAAAAATTCACCTTCGAAACTGCATTTTGCTTCGACGATGGCATCAACCATTTCTTTGTAGAACACTGCAGATATTTTTTTAAACGGTTTTGTTTTGCTAGTGAAATCTATGATTTATTTATCGAATCAGAATCTCGAGATTCAACCTCGAATGTAAGAGTTTGTGATGAATAAAATGTTAATGTTACTGACTAAGTGCTTCCAGTTTTACGTTAGTTCTGTGGGAAAGCCGTTTTGAAACAGATATCTACTCAGAGGGCCTAGGCGCGGGCTTGCGGACGACGAGTAATGGGCAGCTCGCCGTCCGGTAAGGACCAGGCCCGGGTCGACGGCGCGTTGTGTTCCACGCGCGCCTCAAAGAGATGTCAGCAGTGACGGGGTCCAATAGGGCCGAAGCCGCCGGGGTCGCGGGTAGTTCGAAAGAGATACCGTGGCCCTGGCACGGGCAACTGAAGGAACACGGGTGGGTTTTAGTCAGTAAAAGTCTGACACGCCCTCCCGCTCTGCCCGGAGCGGGAGAAGTCATTTGATGATTTCCCATCCACAAAAAAAAAAAAAAAAGGGCCTAGACAAATGGCATTCGATTCTATTTCTACAATCGCTTCAAACTGACATTGACATGATCACGTGACATTTCGATAGCTTAAATATGTCAACCGCATACATTTTTTGGCTTTTCTACTAGCCTCATCGCTAATCGAATGTTACTTTGTCTAGGGCCTCTGGTATATTGTTTCGAATCGCTTTTCTATTTTCGAATTGCAATTAAATCCATAATGTAGAGCTTTGGTGGTGCTTTTAACGGTTGTGTAAATTAAAAAGTGTCAATGTCAACCGTCAACTGATCAGCGTATAAACACACACACACAAACAGCCAATTGACGTCATGACCACAGAGCAATATGGCGTCCACTGCGTCCAGCGTTTTCGTCAAATTACGCGCGAAATTTGAAAATGTAAAATTTTAATGCATTTTTATGGCACTTATCGATTGAATAAAAATTGTGTATTTTTTTAGCGGCTTAGTAGCACTACAGAATCTAATTGAAACACTTTTCAACAATGAAAACTCTACTGAAACACCTTTGAAAAGACTAGCCAAAGCCAGATGATGATATTTATTGGTTTTCAGTCTAAATTCATTTGTATTAGGAAATGTGTGATTCTTTATAATTGTTTTTTTACTCAAGCAAATTAAATAACATATTATTTAATTATTGAGAGTTGGCTGGCTTGATAACTTAATTACAAACATTTGTACGCCCTCTTGCATAGCATAGCGCACTCTTTATTATCTGGAAATAATTAATAATAATTACTACTGTTATTGTATCTACTTAAGTCAAACAAATGAATAATAATGACAGTTATTTATGACTTATGATCTGCTATTGCCATATTCAGTCGCTTGGAAATTTTATTAGATCTGTGTTAATTTACAATATTATTGTGTATACTTCATTGATTAATCACCATTATTAAATAAATCAAGCCCATTATGAAAACTTTGAAAGAGATCCTCCAACTTCAAACTTTTTTCAAGAACTTCATTTCTTCACAACGTATTACATTTAATGTTATATTTTCTGTATACCTACTTGTGAAGCTTAAGGGGGATGCGCTAACGTAGCCCGCGAAATTCAAATTTTCTTACGTTTTTTGCAATTTGCAAGTCAGTGTCAGGTTTTATGTTGATTAAAATATGATACGCGGCCGTAGCTAATATGGCTTTACAGAATTATAATCATTAGACTCAGCAATACAACTCCATAAGTAAGAATTAACCTTAAATCTAGCGATTTCATGAAATCATGAGGATTGACGTCAATTCTAACTTATGGAGCTGCATTGCTGATTCTAATGATTGTAATTCTGTGAAACCATACTAGCTTTTTTTTTTTTTTTTGTGGATGGGAAATCATCAAATGTCTTCTCCACCAGTGTTCCTTCAGTTGCCCGTGCCAGGGCCACGGTATCTCTTTCGAACTACCCGCGACCCCGGCGGCATCGGCCCAATTGACCCCGTCACTGCTGACATCTCTTTGAGGCGCGCGTGGAACACAACGCGCCGTCGACCCGGGCCTGGTCCTTACCGGACGGCGAGCAGCCCATTACTGGCCGGGAATCGAAAAGTCTCCTACGGCGGCTAGGGGCGCGAGAGCGCGGCTGTTGCCTCTCCCTCACGCGTTTTGCTTCCTCCTTCGCGAGCATTACTGCTTCGCAGAAGGAGGTGACGGCTTCCCATGCACTCTCGCTCCGCACCATGGCCTGGACCAGGTTTGGACGCGAGAGATCGCCGGCGCCGATCGCCTCCGTGAGAACACGGCAGTGCTCCGGCCAAGCCGGGCAGACCTCCACTGTATGCTCCACCGTGTCCTCCGGGCGATTCACACAATGGTGACACCTGGGCGTTTCCTCCCGCCTTATCCGAAACAGGAATCTCCCGAAACAACCATGTCCAGTGAGGACCTGCGTCAGGCGGAAGGTGAGGACGCCGTGGCGCCTCTCCAACCACTCCTCAAAGAGGGGACTTATCGCCTCAATTGTGGCGTGCCCAGCGCTGGGTTGCGACAATCGCACTCTCCATGTCGCCATGAGATCCCGCCGGAGCTCTGTCCGCTGTACCGTGATTTCTCGCGGCAGCGGAGTTACGCCCCGGCGTAAACCATACTAGCTACGGCCGCGTCTCATATTTTAATCAACATACAACCTGACACTGAGTTGCAAATTGCAAAAAACCTAAGAAAATTTGAATTTCGCGGGCTACCTTAGCGCATCCTCCTTAACTCGGCAGCATTAGTTTACGAGTAGGTACTGGCAGCTAGTAGACTAGTCGCTTTATATTATTTATTGAGCTATATTTTTAGATGATTTGTTACTTCTTTCGTAAAATACGCGCTTGGACGTGGAATTCTGGACACTACCCGCCTTGCTAAGTATTATTTCTCTTTCGAAATAAAGAGGGTCTTCCATTATTTTGGAACGAAGTTCGAACTTAGGAGTAAACTGGTTGAAATCGTCACGTAACGAAAAAGAACGCCACGCCAAAGCCACGAAAAGTCAGTTTCAAGTGCCAAAAGTTTTTGTTTTTAATACAGATCCATCTAGTGTAAGTTTTAAGCACGCTAAAAACTTTTGACACTTGAAACCATACTAGATGGTTTTGTATTAATACATAATACAGGGTGACAGATGGTTCTGTATTAATCATAATACAGCCGCACGGGTCGATCGATGAGGTTAAGCTACGCTTGCCGCGGTTGGTCTGTGGATGGGTGACCATCTTTACATACCAAGACTCCTCAAGTCCGACAACCAGTCTTTATTTATTTTATAAATTAAGTTCCTTACATAGGTGTAACAAAGCACACAATTAAACCTCAGGGCTCTGTCTTAGCATGCCATGGCCTGAGAATCTTCGCGCTATCAACTTTTTAGGGGTTTAAGCTGATTTCAGACTACGCTATACTATTGTGCTATAAAGTATAGCAAAGAAGGACCTAATGCTATACTATATAGCATGACGTTCACATACGCGATATTATCGCAAGCTCAGTCGACCGCGATCTTTGAAGAGTGTGCACAGTTGCTCAGCACACATGACGATCGACACAATGGATTTAATACTGTAGTCTTGAAAGCTCATCAAGCGATGATGACAAGATGACAAGATGGCGGCGCGCGAAATAGCATAGCATGAACTCTGCGCTTCGCACCAATTTATAGCGTATAGCAAGCCAATAATAATAGCATAATATATAGTACAGTACAATGTGAACGTGTCCATAACAATGTATGGAGCGCGATATTGTTGTGCTATGAGCTATATACTATATGCTATTATATTATAGCGTAGTCTGAAATCAGCTTTATACTATAAGTCATTAGCAACAAATTAAGGCCAGTTAACTAGGTGTCAAAACTGGATAGTTACCGACCTGTGTTGGTTCCAATTTTCGAGATTTCGGGAGAGATTTCCAACTGGAATTAATTTGTTGCTAATGACCTCTAGTATAACCCATTTCAAGAAAAACGTCGAGTTTCTCTGTCACCCTATATACTACGAAAGAAACTTCCTTCCAACCGGGTGTCCTCCGGCACCTCCCGACTTTTTTATGCTCACTGTAGGTATGGTATTAACTTACTATGTATGCATGTGTGTAGAGGCGGCTGCGCCCGCCGTATAAGAATTTAGCTCAGTCGCAAATAAACGTAGATTACCATAACACGTATGATCTTTCTCAGTATTTATTTATTTATTTTTATTTTAAACTATTGCACAATCAATAATTTGTATGAAAAAAACATCACAATTTTGTATCATATTTTACGTAAATATACCAAAACTGACGTCACTTTTTTTGTTTCAGGTTAGCATCAACTCGGAATCAAGGTATCAGTTATCTACACGGCTAAGCTAAGGTCATGTACTTAAGAATAAGAATAATATTTATTATTACACACATAAGGTTCATGCATGATACACAAGAGCAGATGTACAAAACAACAAAACACGGATATCTACGTACATCTACACAGTTCATGTAACCCTGTCTCCTAAACTAGGTAGTCCTGTATCTTAGGAGACAGTGTTAGGCCGTACAGGGCGGTTATTTTCATAATATTTTTTTCACACTCTAAAGGAAATTTTATAAAAAAAAAAAACAAATACTAAAGGTTCCCCGAAACGATCAATTGCAATTGGAACTTTGGACGTGATTAATACACATTGATGCGCAAATTGATCGTCTACCAACATGCAATTGAAGCGATTGACAATATTACTACAATACAAATGGATGGCAATTGATCAATTGTGGTTGATCATTTCGGGGACCCCTTAGATCAATTAATACTCGTAGATACTTTTGCAGTTTATCCTCCGAAAACGTTATACACTTTTGAGTTTTTGTCACATTCAACTTGTTTTTTTTCGGCTTAATCACTTGCGGCATAAATACGACAACACCCTAAGTATGGTCAAGGTTTTCATAAGCCTCAGTAGGCTAACAGGTACAGGGTAGGTAGGGGGGGTGGTATGTACCAGTGTACATACATACAAATTCAATCTGCCTAGCCTCTTCCCAACTATGTTGGGGTCGGCATCCAGTCTTACCGGATGCAGTTGAATACCAATATTTTACATAGAGCGACTGTCTATCTGACCTCCACAACCCAGTTACTGGGTAATACGATACCCCTTGGTTTGATAAGACTGATTGTCAGACTTCTGACGACCCGTAACAAACTGTCAAAGATCCACGAATGACAGCCGGGACCAACGGCTTAACGTGCTTGCCGAGGCACGGAGAAATCTCGTAATGTAAAGATGTCACCCATCCACGGACAACCCCGGCAAGCGTAGCTTAACCTGATGGATAGACCCGTGCGGCTGTTATTACTTAGCCACGAGCTCCTCCATACATACAAATTATCTTTTTATAAAACACTTATACGGGGTCAAATTTAAATTGCTAGCGAAACTTGGCAGATATGATGGGTATAGATATCTAAACATGAGAACTCTAAAAATAAATAAATTTCATGATTTTTTTTGGTTTCATCAATCGCAGTGTTTTAAAAAACATTTTTTATGAAAACATCACAGACATGATATCGATATCGATATACGATAAAACAAAAAAAAAAAACAGATTTCACAACTCGTACTTTAAGTAACAACACTACCTACTTCTCCACAGTAGCCGAAAACAATAGATTTACAAAAAGGGACCCCACCAAGTTAAAAAACCAATTTTGTAACAGCACTCTCCACTATAGAAACTGCTACCTTATGTCCATAAACTTTACAACGACATTCCAAAATTAATAAGAGAACTGCCATTTATTTGTTACAAAAAAGAACTAAAACATGACTTAGTCAAAATAACTTTTATACTCTAAAAGATTTTTTTTTATTTTAATGGTTAAATTAGATTTATTTAGATTTATAATTAGGTTGTTGTTAGGTTGTTTGTTTAAGTTATTGTTGTGTTTTTATTGTTTATTTTAAATTGTAGGTTATAGGTACCAGAGAATAATAACTAATGTGTCTCTATGTTTATAGTTTTAAGTGTTTTTTTATTGTTGTGTAGAGCATAGGTATGTAGTTTATAAGTTAGGTTTTATGCACATTGCAAATATTCGTATGCCGCTTTTAGCGGCGGAACACAACTATTTTATATACCAACTTTGTTGCTACCATATCCGACGAATAAATGTCTTTGTCTTTGTCTACCAGCGGTCGTTGACCCCATTAAATTTTGTCGTGTTTAGATATTGATACCCATTACGTCGGCGGAGTTTCTCTAGCTAATTTAATTTGACCCTGTATTATCGATCTGCATAACGTTGAAATACATAACAAGAGACTATATACTACTGGTTCAAATGTATTGCATATGTAAAGTATCCATCACTGCTTACGCAAAACCGAATCAGATATCTGCTAATTATTTGTAACATCGCTAAGGCGTGTTGAACATATTTAACTGAGATTTAAATTAGTAGATATAGATTTATTTACTTATGTAACTACCTGATAGTTCATTGTATTGAGTTTAGCAATTTGCATTGGCCTGTAATTGGTTTATTTTTATGTATAAAAACTCCAGCCAAACTGCCAATATTTCTCTATTTTTAAAAGACTAAAAAAAGAGGGAGGTTCTCAAGTCGACACGTATATATATATTTTTCTTGCTTATGATCACGCATAACTTTTTACAGTATTGTCCGATTTCAAAGATTCTTCTTTTATTCGAGAGGGTATACCTCGAAATTCATCTCATGTAAAATTTAATAATTTTGCTTAAGTAGTTTTTGAGTTAGCTTCAATAATACGTATTATTCTCCCACTTTTTATATGGATGATGTTTTAATTTCTTTTGCAGGTAGTCGTATTCGAAATTTGTGTGGGGTAGTACGAGTATACCACAACTAAAAAGTCAACCGACTTCCAAAAAATAACACTACAAATAAAAAATAACTTTAATTTCGGAAGTCGGTGGCAAAACACGAAAATAAAAAACCAAAGATTTTCTTTTTGGAAGTCGGTTGTATTTTTTCAACCAAATTTATTGATATCGACTTTTGATTAAAAATTGAAACGCTTCATAATATCATGCCTTTAATGCTCCTTCAAACAGGTGCAATACGCGGCGCGAATCGCGAGACTCGCGGTGCCTTTGTGTCTTCAATCCTCAAAAGGTTAGGCTGAAGTGCACCTTTAGGTAATAAACCCCGATTTAACTAGATATTTTTAAGTCCCATGGTAAAGGAGCGAGCCTATTGACATCAAGCCAATAACAAAAAAAAAAACAAACAAAACACATAACAAACAAAACAAAAAAACAAATCCAGGGTCCGGGCTGCTGCTGAGAAATTACTATAACGGAAAAACTCTTTAACATTTTACTCGACCTGCCAATCGAACCCAAGACCTCATCATGCTCAGCAGTAGTGCTTGCGACCCCTAGACCAACGAGGCAGTGTACTTGGCGTAATTTTTACAAATGTATAATACAGGGTCAAATTAAATTAGCTAACGAAACTCTGAAACTCCGCAGACGTGATAAGTATCGATATCTAAACATAATGAAGCAAAACATATATTAATTAGATATTTTTTTGGGTCATCAACTGCAGCGTAGGTCATTGAACTATCAGTTTAAAAATCGGTTTTCTTTTTGCATAAACTTCACAAGTATGATGGGTATCGATATCCTAACACAAAAAAAAAACATATTTCTC
Organism: Cosmia pyralina; assembly: GCA_946251885.1. Taxonomy (NCBI): domain Eukaryota; kingdom Metazoa; phylum Arthropoda; class Insecta; order Lepidoptera; family Noctuidae; genus Cosmia; species Cosmia pyralina. The sequence continues at coordinate 22,215,556 of OX276344.1, forward strand.
AACTCATACTTTAAGTAACAACACTATCAGCAGCGTTCCAAGACTCCAAAAAAAATACATCAAAGCTTTTTTATTTTGTCGTGTTTAGATATTGATACCCATCACGTCTGCAGAGTTTTGCTAGCTAATTTAATTTGACCGTGTATACAAAGAACAATGAAATTAGACGAAAATGGTACAGTGTCCATTGGGCTTTCTTCCATTATGATAAAAGACTACATTTTTAATTTTTTATCAAGAACTTTGGAACCTTTTCAATTTGTTCTACGTAATTGCAAACGTATATACTTGTAGGATCTTTTTAGATATTAGCATTTCTATTTTCATTTCTTTTAGATTTCTATACCCCTCGTACCATTTATTTTGACGAAGGGCTGCACATAATAGCTCACATTTTAGGCCTTATTTTGATAAAATACCTTTGTATCTACTTTGAATATAATACCTTAACATAATAAGGTACATATTTTCAACCTGAATTATTTAGATTTAGAAATACATTATTGTAGACCTCGATCAATTGTACGTGGACAGGTGCCTATTACGAAAGCCTTTCAGTATTCAAAACTCTTAGGCGAAACAAATACCTATTCTCAAAGTCTTCGAGAAGACAAATCGAAATTCGAATGTTTTTCGAATAGAGAACATTCTGGAACATAGACAAGCTAATACTTACAGCAAACGACTTAGGTACGCCTTTTTGGTTGTGCTCAATCGAGTTACTAACGCTTGTTTGGCAGACGCCTTTGTCGATCCACTTAGATGAACATGAGTATCTTAGGGGGATTACACATGGAGCGTGGCTTTGTTTGCCGATTTAATACGAGGCTGTAGTGTTTTAAAGTGAGGGCAGACATTCTCTGTGTTAATACACTGAGGTTGTCGATTTTAGGCCCTAACGTGACGCAGAGATTCGATAGCTTTTTACCCGACTGCGGCGAAGCCAAAAAAGGTGGGTTATTTTGGACAATAACATCGTAATTTGAATATTTTTCAGCAAAAAGTTTTTATAACCGGGACTAATAAAATACAAAAAGCAAGCGTAGGCTATATTTGCAATAATCTTTTAAAACAATTGTTAAACTATTTCATTAAATGGTTCAAAGATTATTAGGAGCAGTGCACCTATCCAAGATCATTGTGCATGCATCACATATACATAGATAGGCATTTTCTGCACATCACCTTTAACCTATTCCATCATCCATATCGCTCACAATTATTATTATTAGTTACATAATAATGCATAATTATTCAAATCTCAAAATTATATCAAAGTCGCTTTTCGTGTGTATCTGTGTAACCGCGTTGTTCTTCTAAACTACGCAACAGATTTTGATGTAGTTTGCAATATCATTTAGAGAATTTATTCCGGAAAGTTTTAGGGCCTACTTCACGATGTTCCAATAGCCACAACTCACCGAATAAATTCAAATATGGAACAGAATTTGTATTTGTATTTGTATTTGTCTGCCAAGTAAGTTAATAGGAACTTAATAGTAGGTGGTGAAACAGGCCATAAGTGTATAATTAAAATTAAATTCACTAAATAAAGAAACCTCCATGGGCGGGTCGCTAGTAAATGATAAGAAGATTACATCGTGTGCAGTCCATCTTACATCTGCCGTCACACGTCGTCCCACGCGCGTGACATTTTAAGTATAAAACAATATTTACTTGTAATTTATCTTTGTTAGATATACCTGTTACCTGCCTGGTTTTTATTTTACTTTTATGTATATTTATAAACCCGCTGCCAATTAAGTATATTGGCAGCGGGTATGGGATGGGTGTATGGTAGACACTTTGTGGAGTTTCTGGATTTCATTTTGTTTATGAGTAACTACCAATTAGGCACCACCACCTACGTACATCTTCATTACCAGAGACTTTGCAAATGATAAACACTGAAATGGCTCTTGTGTATTAATTAGTAGCTTCCGCCTGCGGCACCCGCTTGGTATGTCGACAAAAAGTAGCCTATATCCTTCCCCAGGGTTCAAAGTATCCCCATATCAAAATTTCATTAAAATCAATTCAGCCGTTTAGCCGTGAAAGCGTAACAAACAAACAAAAAATCTAATCTTTTTAGACAACGTGACCTGACTTGGATCATCACTCTTAGCACAATCATAATTCAGCTTATAACGTTCCCATTTAGCTGCATCCGGTTAGACTGGAAGGTGACCTCAAGATAGTTGAAAAAAGGCTAGGCTGTTGGGTCACAGGCCTCCTCTCTGTGAGAGAGAGCGGGTCACGGGGCGGCTTCCACCACGACGCACGACCCAGTACGAGTTGGTGGACGTCATGATGCCTTCGAGATGGTTCTATGACTTGCCGGGTCCCTCAATCTTGTTTTTATGGGAACAAAATCGACAAATTAATAGGTAACGCTTTATATAGAATCCTTAAATGTTGCCAAAAGCAGTTACTAGGAATGGCGCCTCTTGCAATTTGCAAAACTTACCGTGGCATTGTACATTAATGAATCGTACATACAAAAATAATTTTAAATAAAATTTTGAATAACAAATAAATCAGTAATGTACGCTACAGTTACTGTCACTATTGAATTGATAGATAAATATGAATGTGAAAGTATTTGAAGCGAATCCAGCTGTGTGGCAGCGTGTTAATATTGTCACTGCAAACATTGGCATTACGAGCTGTTCCATATTGTGTTTAGTGATATTCAAATATTGTTAGTAAATAGCTGCAATCAGTTGCATTGTACCACTATTTTCCCAACACTACAGTACACTATTCTATTTTATTTTCTTAAAAATTTGAAGCGAATCCAGCTGTGCGTGACAATGTGTTAATATTGTCACTGCAAACATTAGCATTACGAGCTGTTCCATTCTGTGTTAAGTGTTATTCAAACATTGCATTGCACCACTATTTTCCCAACACTATTATATTTTATTTTCTTAAAAATGTTTTGGTAACGTTACAACGCACGATGCGTTGCATAAAAAGCTAAGCTGAGAATACACATGACTGTAACTTACACAAAAGTATGCAAGAAGCTTACATGCCGAGTGGCATACCAGCTATTTACATAGTTTTGTACCAGCTGCAGGCATGTGTCATCATTCTCCTGCCCTTATCCCAATCTATTTGGGGTCGGCGCAACATGTCCTTTTTTTCCATACTTTTTACTTTTTACTTCTCTATTATTCGTCATCTCGGTAGTCACCCCCTTTCTAGCTATGTCATCTTTCACACAATCCATCCATCGTTTCTTTGGTTTTCCCCTACTCTTATAGCCATCTAACCATTGTACGGGGCACCGGTGTGGGCGCGTTCCCTGAGGTTGCGACCGGCCCGCCGGTTGAACGCGTCCCAGAGGGTCATGGCCATCCGGCTAATCCGGTGATACCGCACGGTCTCCTCTGAAGCGGCGAGCCTCCTTGCCGGATTACCGCCATGGGATCTGGAGGCAAAAGTCCTCGCGCACGTGTGGGAGTGGCGCGAGGAGGCGAAACGCCGGAACGTAACTCCGCTGCCGCGAGACATCACGGTGCAGCGGACAGAGCTCCGGTGGGATCTCATGGCGACATGGAGAGTGCGATTGTCGCAACCCAGCGCTGGGCACGCCACAATTGCGGCGATAAGTCCCCTCTTTGAGGAGTGGTTGGAGAGGCGCCACGGCGTCCTCACCTTCCGCCTGACGCAGGTCCTCAGTGGAGGTTTGCCCGGCTTGGGCGGAGCACCGCCGTGTTCTCACGGAGGCGATCGGTAGCGGCGATCTCTCGCGTCCAAACCTGGTCCAGGCCATGGTGCGGAGCCAGAGTGCATGGGAGGCCGTCACATCCTTCTGCGAAGCAGTAATGCTCGCGAAGGAGGAGGCGGAATGCGTGAGGGAGAGGCAACAGCCGCGCCCTCGCGCCTCTAGCCGCTGCAGGAGACGCCCTGGGCGGCGGGAATCTATCGCCGATTCCCAGCCACCGAAGGCGCGGGCTTGCGGACGACGAGTAATGGGCAGCTCGCCGTCCGGTAAGGACCAGGCCCGGGTCGACGGCACGTTGTGTTTCACGCGCGCCTCTCAGCAGTGACGGGGTCCAATAGGGCCGATGCCGCCGGGTTCGCGGGTAGTTCGAAAGAGATACCGTAGCCCTGGCACAGGCAACTGAAGGAACACGGGTGGGTTATAGTCAGTAGTCAGTAAAAGTCTGACACTCCCTCCCGCTCTGCCCAGAGCGGGAGAAGTCATTTGATGATTTCCCATCCACAAAAAAAAAAAGGTCTAACCATTGTTTCATATATCTCCCCCTTAAGTTTAAGGGGAATGTGAAGCTGCAGGGATGTGTATTCTCGCCCTAAGCCCAACACCTGTGCTGAACAAGTACCTACTAATTATTATGTTGTATCTATGTGAGAATGGCCTATCTATATCTTAGATTGATACAGTCTTCTTATCAGTCTATTAAATTCTGAATGGATTTTCCCGCAAGACTGTAATGAAGAAGATTGAATACAGTCAACGACTGATGGCTGGTCACTGATAAAAAGTTTAGGTGTTTTAATCACTAAAGGGTCCCCGTAACGATCAATTGCAATTGTCAATTTTTACGTGACTTTTAGACATTTACCAATTGATCGTCTACCAAATGCAACTGAAGCGATTGACAATATTACTGCAATAAAAATTGATTGCAATTGATCCCCCCCCCCCCGCCCCAAATAAAAAGTTTGTTATTTTGGAATGAAGAATCTAATTTTATTTTGAAGTTCTAAAATCGTTTTATCGATCTGCATATTGCATTTTTTATAAACACAATGCAATTGAATTTCAGGTAGGAAACATCCCAAATAATCGTTACTTTTTAATTGATCGAAAAGCAATGATTACACGGTATAATTCTAGACGAAGATCAATGACGGAGTTTGTTTCAGCAGCCAAATGTTTATACTGGCAAATAGTTCCTGCAATTACGTTTATTTTAGCACCGAGTTCATGAATGTTCTGTTTACAGCTCTGCGATTTATTTATTTTTCTTGTGATTATAAAAATCTAGTGACCTTGAACATAATACAAAAAGATTGAAGACACTTTTTATATTATGCTAAAAATGAAGGAGGAAAAATCAATAAAATATTTAGAGTTAACTCATAATTTTTCTTTGATGTCGTAAATACTTAGTCTAAATGGAAATTCCGCTTTCTTTTAAATTAGGCTTATTATTGTATGGAACAGTATTATCTTTGTTCTGATTAAAGGTCATCACTCCTCGTTTATTTAGGAGCTCGTGGCTAAGTAATATCAGCCGCACAGGTTGATCCATCAGGTTAAGCTACGCTTGCCGGGGTTGGTCAGTGGATGGGTGCAATGAGCATCTTTACATACCGAGACTCCTCCGTGTCTCGGAAAGCACGTTAAACCGTTGTTCCGGCTGTCATTTTTGGATCTTTGACAGTCTTTGACCAGTCTTACCCAGGGGTATCGTATTACCCAGTTAGTGGATTGTGGAGGTCAGACAGGCAGTTGGTCCATGTAAAATACTGGTATTAAGCTGTATCGGGTTAGACTGGAAGCCGATCTCAACATAGTTGGGAAAAGGCTAGGCAGATAGATGTGCTATATAATTTAGCTGAAACATTCTGAAAGAAAACTTCAGTCTTCGATAGCTTTAGGGATTGTTTTTACAAGTTACTTCATATATTCGTATTCAAACTTTCCTCCCTCTGTCACTTGAAGACGGGACCAAACAATCTTCCGAAGTGTATTTAATTAAATCTTAAGTATTTGTTGTTTATTTTTCCCGTTTCCTGCAACCCAGGTAATGTATAAACGGTGTTAGATTCAACATGAAATTCACAACAAGCTAGAAAGAGATCCTCTTTCCTTCCGTCCATTTGCCCTGGGCAATTAACGCATTCTGAGCAGAGATGAAGTTTTCACGAAACCAAATAAGTCCAATCTATTGCAGATATCAACTCACACTGGGCCCGCGTGGTGGATTTTGCCCCACTAACTCCCACAGAGAGCAGGCCTGTGTCCCAGCAGTGGGAATGTTATATATTTAATAATAATTCATTTATTTCAGAAAATTACAATCCATACAATAAATTAAATTAAAATCAATTGGCACATATGACACTAACTTTACATAAAATTTAATTAAAATCGATTTACACAATAATATCAGTACATTAAATTAAATAATCACACTAATATTTTAAAGGCAAAAGTTTGTGAGTGTGTGTGTTTGTATGTTTGTTACTTCTTCACGCTCAAAAGGCTGGACCGATTTGGATGAAATTTTGTATATAGATAGCTTATACCCTGGATTACATTACATAGGCTACTTTTTATCCCGCTCTATGCAGGTGAAACCGCGGGGCGCAGCTAGTTTACAATAAAATCATAATAAACATTGTGTTAGTATATTATTATGACGTAAAAAATGTGCTAGTGAATGCACAAAACAATGCGCACCTATTTGTTTTGGATATAGCAATCCGCAGAGATAAAATCATCTGCAGGATGCCATATTTATGATAATGCTTTTGCAGTTGCAGCCTAATATCACAGTCTATACATCATACAGTAGTTCGCCAAACTTCGTAAGCAGCTCGGGCTTCGTCGGACATTAGTTAAGAATTAGAATTAGTTAAGAAGAAGATAGTTTTTGCTGCAACATATAACTATCTTGTTCTTCTTAGCGTGTCGATGGCAATCTATACAGGGTGATGTTAGGTAAAACGAGGGGCATATACTAGTTTTCATGAAAATGAACAACTTTTACCATGGAACTAACCTTGAAATATAAAAAAAATCTGCTGTCTCGTACATTTTGATCGCGTACGTTTTGATCTTTGTAGAGAACAGCTGATTTTCTTTTTCATATTTCACGGTTAGTTCCATGGTAAAAGTTGTTCATTTTCATGAGTACTACACTCCGTTAAAGTTTGTTCCTCATTTAATCTAACACCCTGTGTACAGTCAGCCCAGAATTTGCGAGCTTGGCACCTTCAGTAGCGTTCATCAGCTCCTGTTGCGTGCAGACAGCAGGACACAGTGGACACGACATTAAGTGCCACATCGTTTGTGGGACTGCACAACATTTACACTCCAGGGCGGAGTCATTTGTGAATCTCCACCTGAGTGGTTTTCTTTGCTTCGGCCTATCTGAGTCCGGAGTCTATTTAAAGTCTTCCAGATAAGCCAAGGCAACTCATGTCCAGGTTAGAGTTTTTCCTCAGGTAGAACGAATGGGTTGGGTAGGGAAGCACTATCTCACCTTTCCTTAGACCGTTCGCCAGTGAGTATAAAGCTGTTGCGGTTTTTCAGCTTTTGTGATCGTACAAAGGGTGTTGTGTGTTGGAAACCATCTTGGCTCTTTCACTCGAGCTTGTCACCACTCTAGGAACTTCTGGTGGCACTATTCCAGACAGTGTCTGGGGGCATCTACATCGCCACATACGAACTACGCATCACAATGACATGACGTCATGCAATCCTGCATCGCGCAATTAGAGTTTACCGCGCGACTAGCATGTATACAACGTTCCGACATCAACCATTGGGCAGTTGCCCACCAGACATGACACCTGTCTGATCGGAGGATCCTCCCTTTTCTATGGAGGATGAGTGAACTTTACACCCTGTTCCTCATGTCTCTATAAGTGTATACAGCATTTGCACTGAGGTCGGTTTGAGGCAGCCAGTGATGATCCGGTTCATTCAGAGCTATATCCACTAACTTTGCAGCATGAGCTGAACACGGGGCACACGAATTCACCCTCATGCAGAAAAAGATAGCGCCAGCCCAGTAGTCCGTATAACGTCAGGCAAAGCAGCAATAATTATACTTAGATTGTTTACACTAAGAAATCTGTTTTCCATTCATGGAACAATCTCCGCACAATCCAATCTCATTGAAAAACTCTTAACAAACCACTTTCAAAACGGCTATAATTGAAAGCTCATTTTTCAGAACATCAAGGCTGAAAGTCGTCGAAAACATTAATGTATCCACGGATATTTTTAAAAACGTCTATTTTTGTATTAAATAAACAAGAACTCGTCTCTATTGCGGTTAACTACCGGCTTTGAATTACAAAGGTTGATGAACAAAATGGTCGGTAGAGAATAAAAGTCGTTTTCACCAGTTCAACTTTCGACATGAAAAAGTAATGTATTTGTTTTGTCGACCTTTTTTTTTGTATTAGCTTTGACAGGGTTATGCAATACTTATTTGTATGGTATTTTGACATTGAAATTCCTGAGTTTTAGGCGAAATTGTATTTTTTTAATCATTTCATACTGTACCTAAGTCTAAGGTACTGTACCTAATAACGTTCTAAGTAATAACAGCCTCACGGGTCGATCGGTCAGGTTGAGCTACGCTTTGCTGCGGTTGGTCCATGGATGGGAAGTCACCCGTCTACAAAACAACCGCGGCAAGCGTCAAGTCGTCATAATAATACATACCGAGACTCCTCCGTGCCTTGGAAAGCACGTTAAGTCGTTGGTCCGACTGTCATTTGTGGATCTTTGAAAGTCGTTAAGATTCATCAGAAGCCCAAAAGTCTAACAACCAGCCTTATCAAGGGGTATCGCAATTACCCAGTTGTGGAGGTCAGATAGGCAGTGGCTTCATGTAAAATACTGGTGTTTAGCTGCACGCGGTTAGACTGGAAGCCAATCCCAACATAGTTGGGAAAGGGCTAGGCAGCTGATGATAACTGACTGTGAAATAATGTCGATACCTTTTCGAGTAATTTAATTAAGATATAGCTTACAAAATACTCTCTAAATGTATTTTCTTATCTTCTAAGTAACATAAAATATTTCGTTTCATAATACCTACTATAATTGAAAAACCCTATTACCTACCTATACATAGTTTGTTCTGGGAGCGAAGCGAAACGAAGCTAAGTTCGTTTCACTTCGTTCGTTCGTTCCGCGTCTCTTCATACTTCGATTCAAACCGTGTACTAAGCGAAACGAAAACGAAAAGACACGGAACGAAGCGAAACGAACTTAGCTTCGGTTCGCTTTTCGCTCCCAGTGAGGCCTGCACTTTAACCATGTAAATAACTACATTAAGCTCTTCCCGTTACATCATACATGAAATAACAGTAATTGGCTAATCTATCGGTATTTAATTGAGATACGCTACACCCAGCAATTTGCTATAATTCGTGATACTGACATGGAATACAAATTACTTCACGCGCTCTGGGAAATCTATTTGATATAAAAGTAGATAAGCGTTCACATTAGTATTGGAACGTAATATTAATAATATCGTTGTGTTCACTTTGGTTAGCTAAGTGTATGTTTCTGAAGCACTTTTAGATTTCTTTTTTAGTGTCAGTTTTCTACCTTCAGATTGACGTAATATTTAAAAAGAATTGTCTTTAAGTCTAACCCCTTATTCATACAAAACTAAAACGCTCTTAAACCTACTTTAGTTATAGAAGTGTTTTGTCAATTTCTTTTGAATTATGATCTGAGTTTGAAAGAAGAAGACAAAACACTTCTTTAGCTAAAATAGGTTTATAGAGCTTTTTATTTTTTTATGAATAAGGGGTAAGTCTTTAAAGAAATACTAGCTTCGCCCCGCGGTTCCACCCACGTAGACCGGGATCAAAAGTAGCCTTTGTGTTAATCCAGGGTGTCAGCTACCTCCATACCAATTTTTTTCAAAATTGGTTCAGCCGTTTGAGCGTGAAGAAGTAACAAACGTACACATGCACTTACAAACTTTTACCTTTATAATATTAGTGTGATATTATTATCTTTTATACCAATCTGAAAACTAGTACTACTAAACTACTACTGAGTAATAATAAACAAAAATAAAATAAAAATATCATATCAAAAAAAAAATGTTTACAACTGAACATCATTGCACAATAGGCATCCCTAAAATTAAAACATAAAACACATGATAAGTGTTTATTTTTTAGAGTATACCCACAGGCGATAACTTTATAGTATAATTTTGGGGGCGTGAATGCGTAATGCGCCTAATCGATGATAATGTACACGCATGTTAGGTAAGTGGCTCATGATTGATAGCTCATACGTTTTTTACTCTTCATAATTTTATTATGAATCACTTTGAGTATGTTCTTTGAACGAAATCGAAGGCCAATGAGATTATAATCGATTTCAAGATTTTCGGGCAATTTAGTTTGTAGGGCTGTTTATTTATTTCTGACTTTATTTAAACATGTTCAAAGTTGTTTTTTGGGTTTCGGTAAGTGCAATGATTGAGATGTATTATGTAGAATAGTATATGATTAAAAGCGCAATCATTTTCATGGTTATATATAACTGCTCTTTCTGATATGTTATAGAAATAAATGGATTATATTATTTTATTATTATACTAGCTTCTGTCCACGACTTCGTCTGCGTGAAATTTCTTATCCCCCCGACCCACAACGTTGCATCGCATCGCCTGCCCGCGCTATTAATTCGTGTTCGCTTAGCGTTCATTCTGACTTTTTTTTGTTTTGCTCGGCTCTTTAGCCACTAATGCGCCCGACTCTACCGCGTGACGTCAAAAAGTCTCATATTTCTCAAGGACAATCCTAATGAGGATTGTCCTTGAGAAATATGAGACTTTTTGAAGGCGCGCGACGGGGCGCCTAGCCACTTATACATGGCTTGTACACAACAAATTTGTATCAACGGACATTCAACGAATGACTGTTTCCTAAGTGGATAGACTAGGCTAGATTACGAATTTTGATTTAGAACAATAGATGACTTAGGTTTTTTTTTTCAATTCTTAAATATTATGAATTAAAGTTTTGTGGTGGGCACTTAAGGATAAATACAGTGGGTACTACTGGCAGCTTCGATGTGGCTGTCGGCTTGCACCAGGGATCTGCACTCAGCCCTTACCTCTTCGTGCTGATAATGGATGCTCTTTCTTCGGATATCCAGGAAGAGGCTTCCTGGTGTATGCTGTTCGCCGATGACATTGTGCTGGTTGCCGAGAGTGGCTTAGAGGTCCAGAGCAGATTGGAGGTGTGGTGGAAAAGACTGGACTGGACGTTCGGTACCTCGGATCGCTTGTCCAAGGGGATGGCGAAGTAGACCGAGACTTAACGCACCGGATCAACTCAGGATGGATGAAATGGCGACAGGTTACAGGAACAACTTGCGACCCACGGATGCCCCTCAAGTTGAAGGGGAAAATTTACAAGTCCGTGATAAGGCCTGTCGTACTTTATGGATCGGAATGCTGGGCAGTGAAGAAGACGGATGAAAAAAATTGCATGCAGCGGAGATGAGAATGTTGAGATGGATGTGAGGAGTGACGAAAATTAATAAAATGAAAAATGAGTATATAAGAGGAAGTTTGAAAGTGGCGCCAGTGACAGAAAAGTTGAAAGGAAATCGTTTGTCTTGATATGGGCATGTAATGAGGAGAGACGAAACGCATGTGACTAAAAGAGTGATGAATATACATGTTGATGGATGGAGAGGCAGAGGAAGAGCCAAAGAAGAGATGGATGGATTGTGTGAAGAATGATATGAAAGAGAAGGGAGTGAATGATAGCGTGACGGTTGACAGGGGAGAATGGAAGAAGAAAACGTGTTGCGCCGACCCCAAGTAATATGGGATAAGGGCAGGAAGATGATGAAATATTATGAATTAAAGTATAGTTTTCTAATTTGTTTTACTTTGGAAAAAAAAAACCAGCCAACAACAGACAAGATTAAAGCGTTAAGAATCAATAAATTTGGATAAGTTTTTTAGCTATTCACCTATCAAAATTCATTGATTCGTAACACTTTCAAAGTTTTCTTTAACAAAACCAATTTGAGCATGAACTGAGATTATCCAACAATATCGTTAATCTTTTCGGAAGCAAAAAGGAAATTTTCAGACAAAGGTTTTGTACAAAAGCAACAAGTAGGTATTTAAGTACTTTTAAAACTAATTTCACTTTACGAAGCCGAGATACGTCATTACGTATAAACTCACGAAGAAAAGTTTAAAGTGAGGTAAAGTTTGAGTTTAATTTCCAAAGTCAGTTACGATAACTTTGAACTAGGAGTTATGACACTTACCACTTGTTATAACACATTTTGTAATTATCATTACATCCTGAGGCTAGAACTTAACGTATTGTACTCTAAACTTGTAATGGTTTATCGTTCAAAGTCTTAGAGCACTTTTGAAAATGTTTAGTCTATGTGGCTTGTTCTAAGTTAACTGAGCCATCTTGTTTTGTGAATTTGAACTCTATAGTACTACTTAGTACTTAAGCACGTCTTATACAGGGTGTATGTGAAAGGTGTGGTCAAATTTAAGAGTATGATACAGACCATCAAACTGAACAACTTTCTCCATGGGACCAACATCGTAATCGAGAAAAAATTATCAGCTGTCCCGTAAAAAACTTCATTACCTATTCGACCCAAGTGTATGGGACAGCTGATATTTTTTTCTCGGTTACGATGTTGGTCCCATGGAGAAAGTTGTTCAATTTGATGGTCTGTACCACACCCTTAAGTTTGACCACACCTTTCTGATACACCCTGACCCTTTCTGATTTACGATCAACACTATCAACTGAATAGTTGATCATCTATCATTCTACCGGAATCGGTAGAATGATAGATGATCTCATGATATTCCTTGACCGATACTGATGAGTGTATTGGCTGAGGTTGCAGAATCTTTGGTTGCGCACACACACAAAGTTGTTGACTACAGAGCCATAATCTTAGTTGTTTAGCAAAGATTCGTGCAAAATCTTCGAGAGCCTACTACAGACAAATTGCTTTACAGTTTGCAACGTGTCGTTTTGCATTCTCGTCAAAAAGCGTGTGGTATTATAGACCATCAAACTGAACAACATTTTTCATGGCACCAACATCGTAATCGCGAAAAAATAATCAGCCGTCCCATACATTTGCGTCGAGTAGGTATTGAAGTTTTCTATTGGACAGTTGAAATTTTTTTCGCGATTACGATGTTGGTCCCATGGAGAAAGTTGTTTGGGTTGATGTTCTGTACCACATCTTGAAATTTAACGAGGATGCAAAACGACTCGTTGTATACAGAACTCTGTAACATTATGGAATAAATAAATAAATAAAAAAAAAGAATTTATTTAGGTAATAATCTTTGCACTGTGACGACCATTTTGTTTTTTGTGGGCTTTTTGCGTGAGAGTATTTCTGGGTGTTATCGTTGTTGATTACATAAATATGGTCATCAAGAAAAGAAAGAAAGAAAGAAAAGTATTTTATTTGGGACACGCACAGGAAATACAGTTAAAAAGGAGCATATAAAAGTAACAAAATAAACATTAAAAAAAAAAAAAAAGAAATCAGACTAAAAAAAATGAGACCTGTGCAAGGCCAAAAAGACTCCCATCTCAGCATAAAGCTGCGATATTTAAAAAATAAATACCGCAACGCTGGTATTCTGATAGGGCCTGTGTGATGCCACGGACATACCCCATCACCTGCTAAAACGAAACACGCAAGTCACTATTACACAATTTCAGCGAGTTAAAGTTAGAAACCGCATAACAATGATCACCATGAACCAGATGTAACGTAAACGTGCGCGTTCTATTTCTATTTTTTATAGACTGTTAGTTGATTTCGTCTGCTATGACCTATGATTCATTGCAGTAAACGAGGAGATTAAAAATAATGTTTTTTGATGTGGTGTGTTATGGAGTTAGCAAAGATTTATGTTTTACGGCGTCAGGGGTACTAAATTGAAGTCAGGTTACTATATTAATGTTATTTTATTACTGTTTGGCTAAATGTACACTTTTTTGTAAACATTTTATTATTAAATCAATTATTATTGTAAATGACTAACTAACTAACTATACAAATAAATACAAAACAAAAGGACACTTAGGCGTCGAAGTACTCGTCCGCATAGACTCAGCAATCATTGTGCCGATAGTTGTATCAGCCAATGGTTTAATTGCCAAGAGCCTCAACCAACACCTAAGGAGGCTCTCGTTAGGTGGCTGGATCAAGGGCTTGATTCAGAAAGCAGTACTTCTGGACACGGCCCGCATTGTTAGGAGGTTCCTCTCTCTGGAGTCCTGACCGCCGGTAGCTTGGACCCTGTTCCTGATACCGGTGGGTATATATATATTAATGTATGTTTGTCTGTATACCGTCATAGTTGTACATGTTTCTATTGAGTAGGTTATCACATTAATTGAAACCACAAAGGTAGATGGTTCTAGACCTCGATGTGTTGAAATATTTCGTCGGATACAAAAAAATCTGCTGTTTCCTTCAAAAGTGCAATACCAACGACGACGCGGTCAAAGTGTATGGAACAGCAATTTTTTATAAAATAATCTACCATTGATACGAGTACATTAGAGGAAAATATGTCACGCGTTAACATCGCAAACACCGAAACTCGCAAATCTGTTATATCATACTCGCAAACCTATAGTTACCGATAGACAAGGACAGAGATACGAGCCGGCACTGTTGTGCAAGCGAAATCGCGTCAGCCGCCGATGTTTACGATTGTGAATGACATTGATTAATATTTTTGGCTATACTTACGAGTGAAAAGTAATCCCGTGGAACTTGTTTTTGGTTTTTGAAATACAGGAAGGCATTCTTGCTGCTTATTAAGACGATTACGGTAATTTTACTTAACGTGCTACACAAACGCCAGGTCAATTGGTCAATTGTGTGTGTTTAACACAACTTATGCGGTCCACGTCGAGGAGCGCGAAACATATCTTTCTAATTTATACATCAATGTCAATCAATCTGCCTAGCCTTTTCCCAACTATGTTGGGGTTGGCTTCCAGTCTAACCGCATGCAGCTGAATATCAGTCTTTTACATGGAGCGACTGCCTATCTGACCTCCACAACCCAGTGACTGGGTAATACGATACCCCTTGGTAAGACTGGTTGTCAGACTTTCGGGCTTCTGACGACCCGTAACGACTGTCAAAGATCCACAAATGACAGCCGGGACCAACGGCTTAACGTGCTTTCCGAGGCACGGAGGAGTCTCGGTATGTAAAGATCACCATGTAGAGTCACCCATCCACGGACCGACCCCGGCAAGCGTAGCTTAACCTGATGGAACGACCCGTGCGGCTGTTATTACTTAGCCACGAGGTCCTCTCTTATGCATCAATACATCAATGTAATCTACTAAAAATTTCAACTCAGGAGGGTCCAGAATCATGTGCTGAACGTGGTATCAATTAATGTGATAACCTAATCGCCACTATAGAAACATAATAATTGTATATATTTCTTGCGACTTTTTTGAAGAACGTCACCAAAGAAACAACCATTAAGGGGTCTACTGGACCTAAGTGCGTTTACTGTAGGACTGCACAGAAAAGAAAGAAAAGCAAGATGACACAACGCTGGTAATTTATTACAAAATATGAAGCAATTATCTATTTACAAAAAAAAAAAAAAAAAATGTGTCTTCGTGATTTTTTCTATCGTATCCAGTTAGTGGTATATGTTTTCAACACACTATCTAACTAGCACATATCCTGAAGAATATCATATATTTTTCTGATTTTGATTACTGCAGTAGATTATATACTTTTAGGCATTATAAAACTTGATTTTAGTTGCGTTTAGGTCCTGTAGTCCCCTTAAAATCGGAGCTTCTAGGTCTAGGACGTCAAAACTGTTTACACTGACAACAATTAATTATCCTTGTATCAAACGTCTTTCATTCGTTTTCTCAACAATACTATGATAAATAACTAATCATAATATTATATGTATAGGTACCCACTTAACATAAGAGCATCTATAAATATTATGCTGACGCATTGACACGGCTACTTACACAATGAACATGCGATTCTGATAGCGTATTGACAAGGGTGCGTGGTGACGTAAATAAGTAATAGGTACCTATAGACGTCATCTCCACGATGCATGAGGGTACAGGAACCTATTCATGTGGTTTGCCCAGCTTAAAATACAAACATATATATTTACAAATATTTACTTTGCGTGGAACTTGAATTGCTACCCAAACGTATCTCTGAAACTTACGCTTTAAGGCGAGTAGTGCTGCCAACTAGCGCCGCCACTGAGAGAAAAATCATAAGTCTGGAGCTAAGGAACATTTTGAAATTTCTTCTGCTCACATTTTTATTCAAATGAGGTAGAATTTTTTGATACAAAAAATTCTACATCCCAAGCACCGCCACTTCAACCTGTTCTGTACTTCCCGCATCCAGCGGATTCCAAGGTCATCGGTCCGCCTTGTAGGAGGCTTTCCAACGTTACGTCTTCCGGTACGCGGTCGCCACTCCAGAACCTTTCAGCCCCACCGGCCATCTGTTCTGCGAGCAATGTGCCCTGCCCACTGCCACTTCTGTTTGGCAATTCTTCGGGCTATGTCGTGTAATATACTTACAGGGTGTGAGTGTAAACAGTGGCAATATTTTAAGGGATCATTGTACTCATCATTATGAACAACATTTACTATGAGACCAAACCTGAAATCGCGAAAAAAAATCAGCTGTTCCCTACATTTTGACGAATTATGCGAACATAAATATAGGTACTGAACAGCTGTTTTTTCTCGCGATTTTAGGTTTGGTCCCTTAATAAAAGTTGTTCATAATTATGAGTACAATGACCCCTTAAAATAATGCCACTGTTTACACTTACACCCTGCATAGGTATCTACTTATGCTAGAAAACAAGATACCTACACTAGGTAGGTATCTAGTATATACTAGTAGAACAAACAAGTAATACAAACAAAGGTCTTTGCTTAAGAATTTAACTTTGTGTACCAAACTAAGTTTACTCAATTTATCTTATCTACCTCCGTAAGACGCCGTAACGGGTGCTGTTTCCATTTACTAAATGCATCTATGTACCTATGTACATACATAGGTACTTATAGTTATTTATTTATCAAGAACAATTCATATTGTGTGTGATACATTACATACGTAACATAATATTAATATAAATTCTAAAAGTGAACATGCAGAAATAATACATTAAAAAAAAAACATAACTACTAAAAGCAATAATAATAAAGAGCATTTTTTTTAATTAGAAAATTGGAATAATATTAAATTATAGTTCGTCTATTGAGTACAAGTTTTTATCTAACAGAAATGCTTTGAGCTTAACTTTAAAAGAGCTAGTAAAGAACAAAATTTTCAAATCCGCTGGCAGTCTATTAAATATTTGTAAAGCTTGGTATTGACTATTGAGAGCTATGTTTGACAATGTTGAAATGATGTATAATTTTATTATTAAAGTCTTTTCTACAAGTGTTTTCCCTGGCTATTCTTTCTTATGAAAAAAAAAATCAAATCAAAAATCATTTATTTCAATCATTTCCAGATCATACGTTATCATTTATCAATCACACTAAATGTTATATAAAAATAATAAATAAATTAATTAAATTAAAACTGTAAATTTATAGGTAATATTATAGGTATTATTGCATTTTACATACATCAAACGTAGTGGTTTTCTCGTAGTGTAAGCTTTAGGGTGACTGGTAATTAGTGACCGATACCGCACATACACATAATTGTACTTATGATAGCAAACAACTTTTACTATGGGAGCAAACTAGAAATCGAGAAAAATAAAATCTGCTCTTCCATTTTAACGAGTTATGCAAAATGTAGGGTACAGCAGATTTTTGTCCAAATCCACCACCACAAACTTAATCGTTTTTACGCAATTTTTGTTTCAAAACATGGACATGCGCACACAGGTTGATGCTGTATATACTGATTTTCGGAAAGCTTTCGACAAGGTGGACCACAAATTGCTTCTCGATAAAATCGCTTTCAATGGCATAAGAGCTGCTCAGATGGTTTGCTTCATATATATTTCATAGGACTCAAAAGGTTGTCATCAATGGATTTGAGTCTGATTATGTGGTCGTCGAGTCAGGTGTGCCTCAAGGTTCAGTCTTAGGCCCATTGCTTTTTATCTTGTTTATAAACGACATAAAATCCTGGATAGTCAACTCTAAATTCCTAATGTATGCCGATGATATTAAAATCTTGTGTGAGCTGTTAAAGGCTTGTGTGAGCTCTCAGGATTGTTTGCTATTACAAGATGATTTATACAGGCTTTCTCAATACTGTCGGGTCAATCATCAGGGTTCATCTCAGTCTTCCTAAATGTCACTTCATTTCTTTTACTAAAAACAAAAATACTATTAAATTTCCATATACCTTGAACGACATAAAATTGAATAAAACTGAGTGTACACGAGATCTTGGCATACTACTTGATTGCAAATTACATTTAGACACCCATATTGACAACATAATTAACAAAGCCTTTCGGATGTATGGTTTTGTCATGCGGTCTTGTAAAGACTTCAAAAAGCCTTCTACTTTTCTCTTCCTTTATAAGACACTAGTCCGTTCTCAGTTGGAATACGCGGTGCCCATCTGGTGCCCTTATTATGATAAATATAAACAAGCAATAGAAATGGTTCAGAAAAAATTGGTGTTATTCGGCGAGAGGTGCGCGAACCTCAACTATTCTACACTGCGCGATGTAGAACGAAGGCTGGGGTGCGAGCCCCTGTCCGCCAACTTTTAGAAACCTATAACTCACAATTCATTGGTTTTGATATTTTCGCGTTGCCGCAATCTAAATTTAAAAGACTGGTTTCACAATCTCTTGCAAGTCGCCAATAAGACGGTTGCTTATGTCATCCGCTTTCTTTGATTCGTCGGTATAATTATAGTGTTTTTTCTTATAAATATGTACTTTTTATTATTTTCTTATTTAACATGCGTTCGCTGTCATACTTCAATGTTATTTCGTGGACAATAGTGTGGGTTATACGTTTTTTTCGATTGTATAATTTAACTACTTTGTTAATGCTGTAATGTATAACTGTTTTTTGTCCCAAATAAATAAAATAAAATAAAATAAGTGCGGATTCTCAGCCTAATTTTAATAATTGACTTTTGATTTTGACTTTAAATAATTTATTAATATCACACACACGCATTGGTACCTACTAAAACATTTAATGTACCTAATGTTTTCAGCAAATACAATTTTTTTTTTTTTAGAGGAATTAAGCTTTTCTCCGATTTTTTCCTATTTTCTTAAGCACAGTTTGCCTCTGTACCAAAAATTCGTACAACATTAAGTTATAGGAGGACATACAGTGATCTTATTGATGATGTTCTTCAGAAAGTTCAGGTGCGTAGTACTGGCAACCGGCGTGCGTGTATGACCAGACCAGATGTATGAACGTAAACGTAGCAAAAGGAGTATGTAAGGATCGTGGTACCTGGCGTCCTGTAACTTCTGCCTACCCGTATGGGAGGATGGCGTGAGTTGTATACATACACACATAGATACATGTATCTATGTGTGTACGTATGTGTTATAGATAAATACTGATCATCCCCAGTCCATGTTTACTGTATTTATTGACTAAAGATCATTTCTTATTCCAAATACCTAAATGTATCGCAAAACACTATGAGAGCTGGGAAAACCCACACAGGTAAGTAACAATAACACAGTATCGATACAATAACGAGTAGCAGGTTTAATTAATATGGGTAGGTAGCAGATTTAATCAAGAGCCTGGTTCACCGCGGTATCGATATCAATAAAGACCTTAATAGATACAACATACAAAACTGAATCAAATTAACTGATATTTGTGTTTCTGAGTAATTAGTCGATTTGATGATGATAACAGTTTAATGCAATGGTTGATTTGTGTAGTTAATTAGCAGTTATTGGACAAAAAATCACTCGTTCTTTCCGGGACCGATGGCTGTCAATGACGGTGCTTTCGAGGTTGTTCGAGAATATGCTGATCTCGGGCAAACTCTGAAGTTTGGTAAGAACAACTTTAAGAGGGAGGTTAACAGAAGAATTCAGCTGAGCTGATTTTCTTCGCGTATTCCACAGAGCTTAAACACTAAGGTTTTCAATCAGTGCGTTCTGCCTGATAAGACTTACGGAGCCGAAACGTAGACACTGATGGTATGGCTGATCCATAAATTCAAAGTCACTCAGCGAGCCATCGAACTGACTGTGCTTGGAGTCTCTCTGAGGGATTGAATCCGGAACGAGGATCACCTCGTTCCGGCAGAGAACCAAAGGTAACATAACTCACAGAATATGCAAGCTGAAGTGGCAATGGGCCGGCCATATTAGCCGTAGAACCGATGACCGTTGGGGTAGACGAGTTCTAAAGTGAACCGCGATTCGGCAAACGTAAGGTAGCACACCCTCAGGCTGGGTGGAGCGGAGATCTTCGCAGGGTGGCTGGTAGCAGCTGGATGAGAGTTTCCGGCAATCGAGTTGGCGTGCAATTGGATAGGCCTATGTCCAGCATTGGACTGCTATAGGATGATGATCGAGAACAAATACAGTTATTTACGGTATGTTTAGACAGGAATATGCAACATGCAATAACAGTAGGTAGGTGGGAAGGGGGGGGGGGGGATATTTAAATCAAGACAAAGGCAGGTAGGTACTGAATCTGAGAAAGTATTTATTAAAGGAAATAAAAGAGTTAATAACCAAGACGGTAAGCAGGAATCTAGGACATTATACTAATCAGTGTTTTGGCATACTTAGAGGACTACTCGTACATACGAAGTTAAAACAACTAGATAAGTAGATAGTTAGCTATACAATAAACAGGTACGTATATAAGCTCGACATTAATGGATTTAATATGTAACTAATAACAAGATACAATCCAACATCTTGTTGTATCACAACATACCAATGGAATATGTTCTTACATAAGCAACAGATGTTGTAAACGCGGCTAAGGCAGTGTACACACACCAACGTTTAGACGCACGGCTATATAATTCAAAAACTCGCTATGTGCCTAGCTAAACAAATAATTTTCATTCGTACAAATTAAACCTCGCTCCATAATATTTGTACTTGGTTTACCTCATAAATTTTATCTGTTTGGAAAATCGACCAACACACATCCATGCACAAGCCAAAGAAATATGTTCCGCATGAGGATTCAAACTAGGATAATCATATCGCAAAATGAATCAGTGGAATGGTAAGGATATCAATAAATCGGAGGTATTCAAATCCAAATGGAATATCAATGGCTGAATCCTAACAATAGGACCTAAAGCGCGGTCACTGTCGGACTGCATAGATAAGAAAGAGAAGCGTGATGACACAACGCTGGTAATTTATTGCAAAATATGAAGCAAGTAAAAAAATAAAACACTTACGTTAATATGTTGCTTGTAGAACAATCTCACAAAAAATGATTGCATCTGTGTTAGTATGGTTTTTAATCGATAAAATAAATTTTTAGAGGTATCATCGTGATTTTTAGGGTTCCGTACCTAAATGGTAAAAGGAACCCTTATTGTGCTGCTCAGTCTGTCTGTCTGTCTGTCCGTCTGCTATAGCTGGATATCTCAAGAACTACTAATGCCATTAACTTGAAATTTGGAACAATTTTTCAAATAAGAACGAAATAAAAATATATTTTTTGTTTTTTTTTGCAACAAAGACTGAAAGGGGGTTTTAAAAAATTCGAAGTGGGGCTACTAGGGCATGTGGGGTATCATATGATACGATATGATATGATATGATATGAAACAGCGCTATTTACACATTCTCAAACATTTTTATTTTTTTTAGGCCGCATAGTTTTCGACTTTTGATGAAAACTGTAAAAAAAAATCTGTCCCCTCCCCCTCCCCCTTATATCCGAAGTTTGCATAGAGAAAAATCTGAAATTATTCTATGTGATAGAAGTTTATGTAAAGATTACAGGAAAAATAAAACAATGTCTCTAAATATCACACTTTTTCAGAAATCGGAACGGAACCCTCGGTGCGTGAGTCCGACTCGCCCTTGACCGGGTTTTTTTTCTATCATATCAAATTAGTTGTATTATGTTTTCAGCACACTAGATCCTAAAGAATGTCATATATTTTTCAATTTGGTTAACTGCAGTAGATCATCCTCATCATATTTTAGGCAATATATAACTTGCGCTTAGTTGCGTGTAGGTCCTGTAGTAAGTCCCCTTATTCGACTGAAACCTTACAAAAGCTTACTCCATTCAGCTTCGCCCAAACGTTCCCAGTGACCAGCTAATATCCGTTTACTTGTGAATCTCCGTTTGTATGCAACAGTAGGAAGCCAGTGACATTTCCAGCTTTATGCAGTTCCACAATGAAACGACATCGTCGCTATTTTGACTCGGAAATAAAATGATTAATATTCTTTTAATGGACGTTCTGTACTAGATGTACGATTTATGTTTGTTGTATGAACAGACGGTACTGTTTAATACGATAAAACGCTTTCAACACTTCGTCATCATTATCATCATTGACAGCCTTGTTCATGCTAAGTCTAGGCCTCCTCCCTTTTGTGCCGTGCTTTCCTGGTCTATGCAAGTCTCATCCAGGTCTCAGCAGTTTCATCACTTACTACATTCTTAGGCCCGGACTCCACCAAAGCGGACAGGAGAGGAGATGTGTTTTAAAAACCAATAGAATTTAATTATTCACGCATCTCGTCTCCACTTAGCTCAAGTAAAGAAATTTGATTGATTGTTAAAACACATCTCCTCTCCTCTCCGCTTTGGTGGAGTCCGGGCCTTATTCCGAGAAAGAAGTCATCTTCCATCGCATGTTGTGAGAACTACTATCATATTAATATTTTTATTTTACAAATCGAGGTTAGTTAAGGGAGCGCGGGTTAGAATTTTTTCTGTCTTTGTAAGCACTCGTATTGGCAACTTGCAGTTGCTAATTGTCATCTACAATCCCGATCTCATAAAGGACCCAGAGGCATTGAAATTGTTTTAAGATCTAGATTGTAGTTAGGAAATTGCTAATAATTATTTAATCATAGAAGTAATAGAATACAAAAAAATACTCACTAGCTAATCCCTCCGCTCCGTTTAGAATGTCAGGTGAAAAAAAGGTTCCTTCAGGCAAAGGCCTGAAGGAACCTTTTTTTCACCTGACATTACTATTATTATTGTACTAAAGAGTACACCTCCGCAGCAGCGGTGTGTTCCGCTACTCGAGTAGCGAAACACCATGCGGTTTCACGGCGGAGATGTGCTAGGGCCCTCAATCACACCTCGCAAATCGCGCCGGGCTCCCCTCTCCATGTGTAAACCGCCTAACCCATAGCGTCTGCTATCTACGTGTGTACCTATTGTTCGTCACGATCGCTTGCGGTGTAATGATTTCAGAATTAGGTCATGCGGATTATCGCCTAATGCGCGAATTACTGCACAAATGTGTTAGATAAGGGAATTAATATCTATGTTATCTGCATTCGTCAAATCTTTTGCTTGATGTGGGTGCTGGAATGAGGAATCTTGTTGTGTGGAGTGGGAACGTTAAGAAAGTAGAAGGATATCTCTTTTTTTAGGGTTCTGTACCTCAAAAGGAAAAAAACGGAACCCTTATAGGATCACTCGTCTGTCTGTCTGGTTGTCTGTCTGTCCGTCTGTCTGTCTGTCTGATCACTCGTCTGTCTGCCTGTCTGTCTGTCTGTCCGTCTGTCACAGCCAGTTTGCTCCGAATCTAATAGACCGATTAAGTTGTAATTTGGTACACATATAATTTTCTGCGACCCAAACACGGACTGGTAAAGTAAATAAATTAAATTTGAATATAGAGGTCACTTTTGGGGGGCAAATAAGAAAATTAAAATAAATAAATAAAATAAAATAAAATAAATATGTTTGGACATATCACACAACGCCATCTAGCCCCAAGCTAAGCAACCTAATGCTTGTGTTATGGTAACGAGATGGCTGATAAACTACTTATATACATTTTTTTTTTTTGTAAATACATACATATTATAGATAGAAAAACATCCAGACTCGGAACAAATACTTGTAGGTCGTACAAATATTTGTTCCGTGCGGGAATCGAACCCGCGACATGCTAAAAAAAAAAACTCTGAAAAAAAGTTTTGCAAACTACACCGTGTGACATGTCAAATAAAAGGGCTTACTATGAGGGTCTCAAATATATTTTATTTATAATTTAAAAAAAAATGGTTTTAAAGTTATTTAAGAAAATAGACGAAAATTTACCATTCCCCCCTTATCTCTGAAACTACCAAGCCTAAACTTACATTTCAGTTGGAATATATGGGAGAACATGTTTTCCAACTACAATGTTAAGTTTGTTCTTAAGATAAATTCGTCCCAAATACGGAACCCTTCATCGTGCGTGGTCCGACACGCACTTGGCCGGTTTTTCTCTCAGAAATAGTATTTAAAACGGTAATGTGCTCGGTGTAGGATTTACATTAAGCCAAACACAATGAAATAGAGCCAATCCAAAAGAGCCAATCAAAAATTTTTTTTCAGCACTACGGAAGTGGTTGTTACAGAAATGTTTTTACTCAATTCACGATTTTTTTGTGAAATCATCATCATCTTCCTGCCCCATATTACTTGGGGTCGGCGCAACACGTTTTCTTCTTCCATTCTCCCGTCAACCATCACGCTATCATTCACTCCCTTCTCTTTCATATCATTCCTCACACAATCTGGATGGATTGTGTGTCTTTTCTATGAATTTTTTGTGAAATGTCCCTGTAAATTTTATTCACTTGATCTGGCATTAAAATACAGGCATAAATAATAATTTATGTGATAATATGTTAAATTTATTGTTTTATTTATTAATATGGTAAAAATGGAAATGTGAATAATTATGTATAATATAATAATTGAAATAACATTAACATTTTTAAAATTAATGTAATGTATAATAATATAAATTGAAAATTAATGTAATTGATTAGATATCATTGTAAATTGTTTTTACATACCGTTATAACGGTGAGACATGCAGCACTATGAAATGTTAAGAACAACTTTGTAAACATACCATGTTTCTGGCAAATAAATATTCTATTCTATTCTAATCCTACCTATTTCAGGATATTCCTTTTTTTGATCTGTTTAAATTTTAGCCTGTTTATGTCCTGGCTCTTGCCAAGCATGAATAACCTGCCTGTCGACATAAACGTTATTAGATACTTATCTTTTAATTGTAATTTTATACTCTTGTTCGGGACATTCGTTAGCGTTGTTACAAAATATTTAAAAACTTTTTTACAAAAAAAATACAACCGACTTCCAAAAACAACACTAGAAAGTGAAAAATAACTTTAATTTCGGAAGTCGGTGTCTAGTTAAATGTATTTTCGTTTTTTGCCACCGACTTCCGAAATTAAAGTTATTTTTCACTTTCTAGTGTTGTTTTTGGAAGTCGGTTGTATTTTTTTGTAAAAAAGTTTTTATTTTTCACTTTTTAGTTGTGTACCTACCCCACACAAATTCTAATACCACTATCTGCAAAACAAACTAGAACATCATCCATATAAAAGTGGGGAAAAAATACGTATTATTGAAGCTAACTCAAAAACTACCCAAGCAAAGTTAATCAATTTTATATGGGACTAACTGTGATGTATACCTTCTCGAATAAAACAAAAAAAAAAACCAAATCGGTCCAACCATCTTTGAGTAATCGGGGAACATACATAAATAAAAAAAAAAAAGGTTCCGACGATTTGAGAACCTCCTCCTTTTTGAAGTCGGTTAAAAATGCTAGGTAAGTAGCTACGGATTAAACTTTTTCATGAATTCTATGAACGAACAGAATCTAAGAGGTTTGCCTAAATAAGGACTTTGGTAAACTACTTATGAAATTCTATTGTTTTCAAATTGTTTCTTTTTAATTATTGAAGATTGAATTTTTTTATATTTTTTTCTATTAATTTTTAGACGAACATTACTTATCGTAGAATCATCCATCAGAATAAGATTGTTATCTTTTTGAAAAGGGATATAATGCTAAAAATTTAATTACGTATTTATTTCTATTTTGAAATTGAATTGCAGTCTCTTTGGATTTAATTCATTCAGAATAATCTCAAAAATATTTTATCCATAATTTAAAATGAAAGCTCAAAATATCATAAGCATAACACACATTCATTCCATTATCGAGTAGTTTGGGAAATATGTTGCAGTTGAGTGCACGCAATCAGACTTATCAACAAAATTAATTTCAGTTCGTGCCGTATCTGTGTACCTGTGGGTACGAGAGATTAATTTAATTAATTAATACTGGGCAATTTTTTTATCACTACCCAAATTTTCACAGGATGTTCTACCGATGAATATGAACAACTTTCACTATGGGACCAACTCGGAAATCACATAAAAAACAACTGCGGTTTCATACAAAAGTTCAATACCTACTCGACCAAAATTTATATGATTTTTTTTCGTGATTTCAGATTCGGTCCCATAGTGAAAGTTATTCATATTCATGGGTAGAACACCCTGTGAAAAGTATATTAGGCTCTACACCTTTAAATAAAACGGCTAAACGGATTTGGATGAAATTTGGCACACATATAGTTTATAACCTGGATTAACACATAGGATACTTTTTATCTCGGTAGTAGGTTCCCGTGGGATAATTTCCGACATTCACGCGGGCGAAACTGCGGGCAACGGCTAGTACGTAATATTTCTGAGAACGCTGCTGGGGTTTTAGGTATTATATTATTGAACCATGGCATTAATAAGGATAATTCAACAAAGCTTTAAAAATCAACACTCAAGAAAACAGCCTGTAAAGATTAGATAAGTCCAATCTCTTTCATGGCCATTTGAGCGTAACTAATTCAATCCGTTTAAAATAAATGGGCAACCCCTTCATGTTAGGTATTTCTGACATTCTTAGTCTATGCATGCACTTTAAAGGTGCGTTCATAAAAAGATACATTGATCATCCTCAGCATTTTATGAATTTAGGTAGATAAAACATATCCGACTAAATTGCCACATATACATATAGTTGTGGCGTTTTAGCATGTCATTAACGGTCACTGACCCACAAACATTTTTTGACATTCTTCATTTCAAAAACTGAAATAAAGCCCGTTAATTTCCTAAATCGACATTCATCGAAATCCTTAACAATTTTTACTAATGAAAAACGATAATTATTTTATTGTTCGAGTTCCTACGAAGAGATATTAGTGAAAGAGCAATGACCTCTACTGTCATGCTAAAACACCACAACTATAAGTAGGTACTCACTATTATTACTGTTAGGTACACCTCATATTAGAGTTTCCTGTGCCACGTAGACATTACACACAAAAATTATATATATATTTCCACCACTTGTACCGATGTACCGGCTTTCATGCTCAGTAATTTTCGTACTAATATCAATCACAGGATGTAGAATATGCAATTTAACCGCAAGTATATGTTTACGAATGTAACTAGTAGTTTTAAGTTATCTAACCGCACGAGGAACAAACAACAACACATAAACTTAAAATTACCAACAAACTAGCGACACAAAATAGAGAAAAATTACGCTGATGTGAAATAATTAAATAATTAACGTCGTCCCTAATCTCAGTGAGCGTCCCCTTAATATTTATGGAGCGTCAGCTGTCCACGCCCCTAAGCAATAAATATCAGACGCTGATACTGCCTCACAAATAAATCATTCTGAAAAATGTATAAAAGTAGGTAGGTAAACAGGCTACATCGCCCTCGGCTCTGACCTGGACCTGCTTGTTTTGTAACTTTAAATAAAGAATTTTTATATTATCAAGATCTCATGGTGAAGGAAAATCTAAAGAACAATTGTAGGCTCATTGCTTGTTATAGATTTCAGATTATATAAAATCTGTAACACGCAATGAGCCAACAATTGTGCTGATCAACGCATGAGTGAGTCTTCTCTGTCTTAGAAGAAGTCCGTAACAGACTGGTATTATGATAATTCTCACACAAAAACAAACCATATCTTTCCAAATTAATCTATCAAGCTACTTCTTGGTCAATAAAAATGAAAAAAAAATAAGATTTATTGAACAAAATGGTTGAACAATCAAACATTTACAAACAACACCATGCGTATACAAAAATAGCGTATTACAATTATATAGCCACTCCAAGCCACTAGTGTTATAAGCAGTCTCTGTTTGAACTCTGGTATCCAAAAAAAGATTTAACTTGTGTTATGGATACCAGCATTCTCACATAAATTAAATACATAGGTTACATTGGTTGCAACAGACGACGATGTCAAGAGTTGCGCAGTATACAGGAGAGGAAGCCTTTTGTAGAATGTGTGTAAGTGTAAGAAGCAAAACAACAACAACAACAATGTACATTAAAAATAACTTGTAACATTACACTTATATTAGGTATATATATGGTATAGCAAACAGAAAACCCTATACAAAAAATAGAAGCATAATGGCATTGCATAATGGTGTGTTAGATATATTATTATTATACATTCTTGAACATGACAGCTACACAGCTACCATCAAAAGCGAAAATTTATAATATTGTTTCACGTCAAACAATAATTTATTCTGTTCCCAAAATACAATCTGACAAACTGAATATTCACACACTATTGTCCATTTTGAGTGCAGTATGAATAAGAGAACAAAACTGTGATATTCGTTGCTGTAGTAATGTGAAATTCAGTGGACACGATGAGTCGGCTCGGGTAATTTATAGTGCTAGCCTGCGAGAAATGAACAGGAATAATGGACCACTCGAAAATGTATGAATACTGATTAATTTATGGGTTCCTACGTGATAATGTTCTAACGATTGCGTTTGATAAATGTCTGGGCTGTAGTTGACTGCGAAAGAAATGGCAAAATAATGTGTAGGGATGGAGAAAGTATTGGCGTAGTCGAACACTCAATCTGTCTAGCTTTTTCCCAACTATATTGGGGTCGGCTTCCAGTCTAACCGGATGCAGCTGAATACCAGTACTTTAGACGGGGCGACTGCCTATCTACGCCTGCCTGCCACGATACCCCTGGACCTGGTTGTTAAACTTTTAGGCTTCTGAATACCACCCCTAGCAACTGTCAAAGATCTACGAATGATTGATGATTAAACGAACTTACCTGTACGTGAAGTTCGATCACAATTACTCGAAGAGCTTCGTTCGAAGATATTAGTATTAACACACATGTAGTTTCACTATCAGACTCGCCATTTCGCACTGAATTTAGGAGAAAAATTTATTTAATCCAATGTAAGGTAGATTAAAAAACTTTTGTTCGTGACTATGACGTTCGCACCTAGCCAGCTCATTTAGTTTGGAGGTTTGCTGAGCTGTTTGTTATTTCACGACTAGGGGTTCAGGATGACTGGGAGGGAGGGATACTAATATCTTCGAACGAAGCTCTTCGAGTAATTGTGATCGAACTTCACGTACAGGTAAGTTCGTTTAATCATCAATTACTCTCAAGCTTCGTTCGAAGATATTAGTATTAACACACATGTAGATGTTTAGAGATCGCAGTCGTGAAATATAATCATTTATATAGGTACACACAGTATCTTTGCTTTGGGAGTTTGAATGAAGAAAATAAATACATATCTTCTATGTTTCATAGCTATATTAAAGTCAATCACGTATTTTAATTTAATTTATAACAGCTTTTCAATGTTATTACGGAAATGAGATAATTATCCATTTAACACACTTGTGACAAAATCACCTTCGGCAGACATATCGTTTGATATAATTCTATTGTAATATTTAGCAAATACCGTAGAAGTTGAACTCCACCCGGCAGTTTTACGTATGACATCCAGACTAACACCTACGCTATACGCTTTAGAAGTGGCTGCGTGTCTGATGCTGTGTGCAGTAAACAGCGAGATATCAATGCCACTTTTTTGTAGCATGCTCTTTACCCATTTGCTCAAAGTCTGCGATGTTACAGCTCGGTATGGTTTCCTAAATGAAATAAAAAGTGATTGATGGTCTCGACGTAACTGATTGGTCTTATCAAGATACACTTTAAGAGTACTAGCAGGGCATATTTGCGACCGTTGTAAAAAAAAAACGGCAGGGAAAACACTGGTTGTAAGGAACCCACTCGTGAAGTTTTAATTAAATCCGGTATTTTAATAATAAACCCTGAATCAGATTTGGTAATGTTATCGACGTGTATTTTTGATAAAGTCTGCATTCTATGGGCTGTTACCACGGCTAGAAGGGTCACTAACTTTTTACTAATTTTTTCAAGATTTAAATTTTCGTTGGGATATAATTCAGCCAAACAATTTAAAACTTGATCAGTGTTCCACGTTAAATTGTATTTAGGAAGTGTGGGCCGCAACCGAAAGATTCCCTTGAAGAATCTTTGTATATATTCATTGTTGGCTATATCGTGTCCAAGTAACAACGATAAAGCGGATCGGGAGCTATTTAAGGTACCATACCGAGCTCCGCTATTAAACAATTGCGTTAGAAAACAGAGAACCTCTGATGTTGAACCATTGTAAGGTTCTATGTTGTTTTTGTGACAGAACGTAAACCACTTCTTAAGGCATGTATCATACTGTTTGACAGTATTATCTGACAAGGATGCTAGCATTATTGGTATGGACGACTGTGGAATTCCTCTTCGGAGAAATGATGTCCGGACAATCTCCCGACAACCAATGTAATTTGTCGGTGAATTGCACGTTCGCTACAACGAGAAATAATTAAATCATCCTCAGATTTTAAAATGAGTGGTTTTGAGGTGAGGAGTCTTTTAAAAAGAGGATACCATGGTTGTGTTGGCCATTTTGGCACGACGACAATACCAGTGGCTCTGTCGTTAATAATTTTACGTAAGGTTTTTAAAATAACCGAAATTGGTGGAAACGCGTAAAAGTAATAATTAGTCCATGGATAGTAAACGCATTAATTACGTAAGCGTCAGGGTCCCTATGCCAAGAAACATAGATATCACATTTATGACTTATTCTGCTCGCGAATAAATCAATACAAGGGACACCGAAGTGTTGTGTTATTTTATTATAAGCAATCTGAGAGATTTCCCACTCTATGTCGGGGTGTAATCTTCTTGATTCAGCGTCCGCAACTATGTTATCAGAAGAACGTATATAATCGGCATGAACCATAATTTTACGCGCTTCGCACCATTTCCACAATTGTTTGGTAATATCAGTCAAATGAGGAAATTGTACGTCACCCATTCTATTTATGTACGATATTGCCGTTGTATTGTCAATACGTAACAAAATCTGACAATCTTTCAAATCTTGTGCAAAAGCTTTAAGCCCAAGAAAAGCTGCAAGTATTTCCAAATAATTAATATGTCGAGTTTGCTCATGTTGACTCCAAGGTCCACTGGCAGTCTCGTCACCACAGGCGGCGCCCCACCCCGTTGTTGAGGCATCACTAAATATCTCTAAGGAATATGTATCAACCTTTATTTTGCATACTGATTCGTTTATAGCAATAAGCCACCATTCAAAGATGGGGGACAATTCGATTGGTAAATTCATAAGCTTATCGTAGTTTTCATCATCTTTGAGGTTTAGGTATTTACACCTCTCAAAGTCTTTGGTATAAAGCCAGCCGTAGTCCACGGCTTGACATGCGGATGTTAAAAGACCGATGAAGCGAGCAAAATCTCTAATTTTACATCGTTTGAGCTTCTTAATTCTTAGTAATTGTGTTTTAATTTTCTGTTTTTTATCATCGGGTAATATAACTTCAAATCTTTTTGAATCTATAATATTTCCTAAAAACTTGCAACAATTTTTCGGTACAATAGAACTTTTTTCTGTGTTGATGATGAATCCTAACGATTTTAATAATTGCTTTGTGTCATTCATATTTTGTAAACAGTCAGAATATGACTGACCAATCAAAAAACAATCATCTAAATAAAATGTAGATAAATATCCCAAAGACCTCAATAGTTTTGCGACCGGTTTGAGAATTTTTGTAAAAATATAAGGAGCAGTGTTTAAGCCGAACGGTAACACGTTAAACTCGTACAATCTGCCATTAAATTTAAAACGTAAATATTTTTTTTTGAGTTTGGATGTATGGCTATTAAAAAATAGGCATCTTTTAAATCTATTGTTGACATAAAACAGTCGTTTGATACAAGTTTCAAAGCTGTTCTTAAATCTTCAAGTTTAAAATGTTGGGTTGGTATAAATTTATTTAATTGTTTTAGATTTAAAATGAAACGTTGTTTGCCGTTCGGCTTAGGAACAAGAAATATACTGGATATAAATTGACCCGCGCATGGTTGACATGAGGATACTGCCCCAGTATTAAGTAAGTCTTGTATTGATACTTTGAAGGCCTCGTATTCGGATTGCGAATAAATAGGCTCTGATGGAACAGTTGTCTGAATAACTGGGTCAGAAAAAACAATATCATAACCAGTAATCCAAGACAGTATAACAGGGTTATTAGTTAATAAACACCACTGTTCATAGAAACACGAAAGACGGCCCGCGGGGCTTACCGTGTCTAACGACGGTGACCTGCTTGCGGCTGACGTGACGATGTCTTGGAAGCGTTGTTGTGCGTTCTCCTCATCTGCTGCCTCTGAGTCGGAGTTGATGGTGCCGCCCGCGCATATCTCGCGCCCCCCGGCGGCGGAGGTGGAAACTGACGGTGACCCGCCGGGGGGGCTCGGTAGTTTAAAGGTCTGTTGACTGCTTTAGCCGGTTTATGAGCCGTAGACTTCATTGTCGAAGATGACCTTAGATCAGCTCCAGATTTTATAATCGTTTTCACTGATTTTAAGGTTTCCGATAAGCTGCTGCCAAAAAGCATTCGATCTATTTTGGTTTTGTCTAACTGATCTTTTAGTTCCTTCTTGACAGTAGAAAGAATGAACGCACGTCGTGAGATCGAGTCCGTGTATTGCATATCAGCTAGGATTCGAGCTGTATCCATCAACAGCTTGAGAAGCTCAGGGTTTTTATGACCTGATGAGAGCAGCGCGGTAATGGCCTCGCTGAGGGAGGACAAGGCACAAGATGTTAATACCTGTTTACTTTCTATACCCTTATCTCGCTTTGCTTGAGTTTCTATCAGAGAGGCTCGAATCTCCGGATTAAGGGTAGGCGCTTTTATGAACTTGCAGTTCACCGGTACCAAATATCTATCTTTTAGCTCCTTGCGATTCTCTTTAGAAAGACCGGAGGTAGCAATGTGGTTGAGTCTAATCGCCAAATCCTTTTGGATTTCACTGCCGTATTCTTTAATCGAGGTGGGGTCATCACCTAATATTTTCATTAAGTCTGGATCTAATTCAAGAACATCTTGTTGAAGAGCAGGGGGCTCAAGTTCACACGCCTTCTCTAGAGGTACGGCAGTTGATTCCACGACATCTCACGGCTCGCTCTCTGCAAGCAATACGAGTGGGAAGTGAGACTCCTTGTGAGAAACACGCAATCCCAATAGGTGACATAATAATTATTTTATTTACGAGTGGGAAGTGAGACTCCTTGTGAGAAACACGCAATCCCAATAGGTGACATAATAATTATTTTATTTACGAGTGGGAAGTGAGACTCCTTGTGAGAAACACGCAATCCCAATAGGTGACATAATAATTATTTTATTTACGAGTGGGAAGTGAGACTCCTTGTGAGAAACACGCAATCCCAATAGGTGACATAATAATTATTTTATTTACGAGTGGGAAGTGAGACTCCTTGTGAGAAACACGCAATCCCAATAGGTGACATAATAATTATTTTATTTACGAGTGAGAAGTGAGACTCCTTGTGAGAAACACGCAATCCCAATGGGCAATTTAATTTTTATTCCTCCAGGAATAACGTAGGTACATGCTATGGAAAAACCCCACAGGTAGATCCGAGCAGCAAGTACTTAGTTTTGGAAGTGGAAGGCCCCCAAGGGACAATCCGATTTTCCAATTTAATTATTGTTATGAATCCGTTATGAATTCAAAACCACAAACATACCACTTTTACATAACGGTATTTAAAAAAAAAAAAAAAAAAAAAAAACCGAGCCCTCTAATCCACCTAGTTGCTATGCTAAAAGTAACATATTAAAGTGTAAACACGAAATAATTAGGTCAATGACTCACCCTGCGGGTTATAAGGCGTAGGAAAATCACCATCCGATGACGATGTACTTCCATAGCGAGTACGTCGCCCACGTTTTATTTCACGTTCTAACTTTTTAAGTTTTTTGCACAAATAACTATAATTATCGAACTTATCACTCTTTCTTTTCGGCATTATAAGGTTTAAATATAAAAACGCACTTGAATTACTGTAAAACAAAGGAATAGATGCGAAACAGCGAAGCACTGATGCGTGAATGAGCTGGCTAGGTGCGAACGTCATAGTCACGAACAAAAGTTTTTTAATCTACCTTACATTGGATTAAATAAATTTTTCTCCTAAATTCAGTGCGAAATGGCGAGTCTGATAGTGAAACTACATGTGTGTTAATACTAATATCTTCGAACGAAGCTTGAGAGTAATAGCTGGGTCCAATGGCATAACGTGCTTTCCGAGGCACGGAAGGGTTTCGATATGTACTAATGAATGGCCACCCATCCACAAACCGACAAACGTAGCTTAACCTTCGATAGTTCTGAATTGATAATTTAGACTTCGACTCACCCGTACGGCTGTTATCATTGATCATAGAAAGAGAACTTTCAGCTGTCACAACAGTGTCACTGCCATAGAAATCTTATATCTATGATCACTGCAGTCACTTTCGACAGAAATAAACATGTCAAACGTCATTAATCAATCAAAATGACAGCTTACCACCACGACGGTTTTTTATTGTGTTGCAATTTCAGGTGTAATTTCTTGTGCTTTACCAGCAAACAAAGCCATTTTAAAGCAATTATACTGTTGAGAACTGGTATTTACCTGTTTTTAAGTATAGTTTAAAGGTCCTGGCCCAGGCTCCATACATTTTTGAACATCTCCTTTCATAACTATACTAATCTGTAAACTACAGGTTACATAGGCACACTCAAGGCACGCTCCATTTGGTTTCAATTGATTATGTATGGCTTTTTGTAAAACACGTGAATCTTATGGATAAACTTATAAATTTTCCATACTGCGTCTTAAAAAATATAAATAATTAACTATAGAGAAGATAAACATGAATCTCGCAGCATGTGCCGATGTAAACATATACTGAACAATATATGTGGTAGCCTTTAGCCATGTTTAGATGACACGGCACTACTGTTACTTGAAGATTCCTTAATGAATATGATATTTCATTACTATATTGAGAGCTTGAAATTGACTAAAGACTGTATCTAATGACGTAGACCCTGACAACAGCCGATTGTTTATAATTTATAAATAACTATGTTAAATACCTACAGGAACATTAGATAGAATACATTAATAGTTATTAAAATAATATTAATAAACCATTTAAACCATTTATTTTCAGGTAACAAAGACCCATAGATACATACCTTAACCTAAGTATACATAATAATATAATAACAATTTTGTTAGTATCACTTAGTAGCACTAAGTCTTTATGCGTTCCGGTGGCACTTGTCCGCGAAAGCGGCGGAATACCACATTCTGCGGCCAAAAGCTTTCTTCCATCACCAGGTGCAGGTAGCATGTTGGTATGCGCACCACAAACGCCTTAAAGTTGATGTTGCGATGCGCAACGGGCCTATTATTGGGCCTGTAACTTCTGAAATAAATGGATTATTATTATTTAGGTTTTATTATTATTAATTAGTCAATCAATCTGCCTAGCCTTTTCCCAACTATATTGGGGTAGGCTTCCAGTTTAACCAGATGCAGCTAAATACTAGCATTGTATGGAGCGACTGTATATTTGACCTCCACAACTCAGTTACTGGGTAATACGATATCCCTTGGTGAGACTGGTTGTTGGTGTGACTTTTGGGCTTCTGACGACCTATAACGACTGTCAAAGATCCACGAATCCACCAGCCGCCAGCCGGGACCAACGGCTTAATGTGCTTTCCGAGGCACGGAGGGATGGTATGTATCACCCATCCACGGAACAACCGCGGCAAGTGAAGCTTAACCTGACCGATTGACCCGTGCTGTTATTACTTAGCCATAAGCCCGTATTATTATTAATTAGTATTTTGTCTAAACATGCTAATTACCTATTTAAATCTGAATTTCACACCGTTCTTCCAATGATGTAGTTAAACATATAAGTCATACCGAACAACTTCTACAGCCATGTTAAATTAACTGTTAAAATAATAAATTCCTTCACGGCTTTTCCTAATCGAGTAAATATAAGGTGAGAAGTATAATGGTGACGTATACTAATTTGATTATTGCCCGTCTTAGACGTCGGATCGCCTTTCCAGCCACGCACGACATTTCGTGTAAAGAGCGAAAGTTTCGAAATAAAACTTTACTAGCTCCTACATTATGGTGTTTCCATGGTTCGGCCATGTTTTCACAGGTTTTAAGCGATGTAATTTATGTTAACGGTCGGGGAAACTTTTATAGCTGCGTATTTATTTTATGTCGTCGAAAAGAGGAAGTTCGTAAAATTCACGAGGTGTCTATAATCTGTGTTTTTCTTTGTTTCGTTGCCTAACAACGATTATACATATTATACTAGCTTTTGCCCGCGGCTTCGTCTGCGTGGATATCGGAAAATATCCCACGGGAACGACAACCCTTCCTTATCTACATTATAAAGGGAACCTCTGTACAAAATGTCAGCTTTCTAAGTCCAAGGGTTTGGGCTGGACGTTGATGAGTCAGTCAGTCAGTTAGGATTTTTCTTTTTATTTAAGTATCGAGATGTATGTTTCGTCACGTTTTCGGTAAAGGGGTAAACATAAACACAGTAGGTGGTATTACATTAAAAGTTTGGTTTCAAACTGGCTTCACTTAGAATTTGTATAACAGGAAAATATTTTAATTATAAACTTGACATAAAATTCGTGGAACTGTGTTACCTATTTTACTTTCCAGGTTAAGGCGAGTACAGCTAGCTACTAACCGGCAGCGCGACCATTGATAAATTAATAGTTCTGGAGTTAAGGAACATTTTGAAATTTCGTACACTCACATTTTTAGTCAGATTTTTTATATCAAAAAAATCAACATTATAGTTTGGTCAATCTAAGAAGTCCGATTTGACATGAGGGTGTCCCTCTTTGTTCCGCTATGTTTGTCTCTCTTAGGCATATGAAACGATATGAGCTGTCAAAAGGGACCTATTATTTTGTAGCGAGTTTAGACCCCCAAGGTTCGAAGTTATAGCAGTTAACGCCAAAACCGCCAGTTTTTGGCGTTAACTGCTATTACTACCTCATCTGATTAAAAATGTGAGCTAGGAAATTTTCAAATGTTCCATAACTCCAGACTTATTCATTTTTTTCTCAATAGTGGCGCTATTAGCAGCTATATTCACCTTAAGGACGCTGTTACAAATGGGTAGTCAAATCATTACTTTTTTACACAAAAGTATGATTATTAAATAAAATGCTTTGCATTCTTAAAATGTTTTTGGCGGAATTGTTGATAGATGTGCATGGCACGATTCTGAAATATAAATATAATTTTAGATAGGTACAGTTTCTCAATAAATATACCAAAGTAAAAATTTTCAGTTCGGTACATTTATTGACAAACTGTACGTCTATCTAAAATGATATTTATAGTTCAGAATCGTACCATGCACATCTATCAACAATTCGGGCAAACAACATTTGAAGAATGCAAAGCATTTTATTTAATAAACATACTTTTGTGTAAAAAAAGTAATGATTTGACTACGAATTTGTAACAGCGTCCTTAATTAAATTTTCTAACGTTCTTTTTGTATTGTAATTTTGCTTATTAATGTTGATTAACACTTCGCGTGCATTTATTTACGTGGCAAAATACATCCATACATATTATTAATTTCGAGTCGTGAGAGTCTTGTGTATATTTTGAGTGTTATTAGCTAGCCTGGCTAAGTAATAACAGCCGCACGGGTCGATCCATTATGTTAAGCTACTCTTGCCGGGTTTGGTCCGTGGATAGGTGACCATCATTACATACCGAGACTCTTCCGCACGTTAAGCCGTTGGTCCCGGCTGTCATTCGTGGATCTTTGACAGTCGTTACGGGTCGTCAGAAGCCCGAAAGTCGGACAACCAGTCTTACCAAGGGGTATCGTATTACCCAGTTAATTGGTTATGGAGGTTAGATAGGCAGTCGCTCCATATAAAATACTGGTATTCAGCTGCATCCGGTTAGACTGGCAGCCAACCCCAACATAGTTGGGAAAAGGCTAGGCAGATTGATTGATTGTTAGCTAGTTTTTCTCTCTAACAAATCCTTCTTTGGGCTAGCTTGAAATATAATGACTGCAAGCCAAAATGAGTCTTCATAACCACTTAGGTAAGTAGCTAAGTATGTTTTAATTATTCAGAAGTTGTGTGTTAAAGTTACATCATATGATACGCACGATTTTAACCAATCATAAAAGTATATTAGTGGGTATGTTTTTTTATAACATAACTAGCTTTTGCCCGCGGCTTCGCCTGCGTGGAGGCGCCGGAAATTATTCCACGGAAACGAACTACCTGGATAAAAAGTATCCTATGTCCTAATCTAGATCTACCCATGTGGCAAATTTCATCCAAATCCGTTCAGGCGTTTTAGCGTGAAAGCGTAACAAATAAACAGACTTACTTTCGCATTCATAATTAGTTAGGATTCGTTTGTAGTGACTACTACAGAATATTTTGATAGGTTTTAATAAAGGTATTTTCAATTCTTTTAGCTCAGTTGTACGCCAACAAAACACATTACTTTACGGCATTCTCAAAAACAACCCCTCCCACGAAAGTACTATAAACCATTTCGCAAAAGGTTTCCCAGGAGACAACCTGTAGCATGAATAAGCTCAGGTCTCTTGGGGCACATTAGCACACCAGCCGTCTATTTGCAAATTAAATAAAATGGATTCAAAGAGTACTGTGAGTTCATTGTGTTTATTACGTCAGGGTATTTATATGTGAAACTGCGGTGCTGATTTTTGTTTTGTTCTTATACATCTAAAGCTATTACTCAAGGGTTGAAGCTTGTAGCATTTTTTAAGAAAACGCTTGTAGGACCATAAACAACCCTAACGCTGCGAACTCTTTGCTTTATGTTTTCTTTCAAAATAACGTATTTTCGAAAGCATTTTCGTGTAAAATAATGAAAATAGAGAAGCCTCTAATTCGTAGTAAATAAAAGTTGCCCAAAATTGTTACAGCAACATGTTTTCGAGTTGCTAGAAACAAGTGAAAACCAAATTATTTTGCTGCAACTACAATTCACTGTGCACTGCACAAGTGTCAGGCTATCATTGTAGGGAGCCCCCACAGTATGAGAAAGCTGAATGACTTAACTGTGCCACCTGTAATGTTTGACAACGCAGTCATCCCGTTTAGCTCCAATGTTAAGGATCTGGGTCTGCATGTCGACACTTGTCTTGACTGGCGAAAGCAGGTCACGACTGTAAGTAAGAAAGTCACCGGAACGTTGAGGTCGCTCTATCGGTTGAAAAACCTTCTTCCATCACACATAAAGGCCATGCTTGTACAGTCCCTAATCTTTCCCATAATAGACTATGGTGATGTGTGTTATTATGACCTGAATGCAGATCTCCTCAATAAACTTGATCGCCTTCTAAATAACTGCATTCGATTCGTCTTCAATCTTCGTAAGTACGATCATGTGTCTGCGCACCGATTGCTTTTAAAATGGTAACCCATACGTCAGCGCAGAGAGCTGAGGGCTCTGTCTATGTTGTATTCCATACTAAATAAGCCTACTTCTCCTTCTTATCTGACTTCCAATGTTCAATACTTGTGCTCTGCCCATAGTAGAAATCTTCGTTCAACCAACAATCGTCTTCTACGATGTCCTTCTCACCGCTCTGGTTTTATTCATTCTTCTTTCTTTGTCCAGGCGGTATTTCTTTGGAATGCGCTCCCTCTGAACATCAGGATGGCAACCAGTCGGCTATCGTTCAAAGTGAAGGCACGTGAACATATTCGTATAAAGTTGGCAGAATCATCTCAGCGCTGATTTGCTGGATTCTTTTTCTCCTCTACCTATCGTTATTTCTCCTGACAAAGTTTATTCTGTTTATATGTATGTATGTATGTATTTATTTATTAGTATTTATTCTTTTTCGAGTTATCTATCCCTTATGCTGCACCTGCCATGTCTTCTCTCTGCATCACCCTAAGGTTGACTGGTAGAAAATGCCTCTGGCATTAAGTCCGCCTTTGTACAGTATTTTTTTACTTGTGCATAAAGTTTTAATAAATAATAAAATAAATAAATAAATGCACAATTTTTTAATACCATGAAGACGGGGTTTTCCCCCTAATTTAAAATCTCACACACCGAAATATAGCATTTCATAATTATCTTCTACTAGCTGACCCGCCAAACGTTGTCATGTCGAAATTTCAATTTCATTTTTTTTCCATTTTTTTTTTCTTTTAAACCACCCCAGTAAAGAAAAATATTCAAATCGGCCCAGCCGTTCTCGACTTTTAGCGTGACAAACGAACAGCAATTGATTTTTATATATCTTCTATATTATTACTGAAAAAATACATCACAAAACAAAGAAAATTAATCGTTTTAATAATTTCAATTCTAAGATTCTACTCTAATTTATTAGATAGCAAAAGCAAATTCTGTCTAATTTAGGGAAACTCGTGGGCAGATAAATTGAGTTCTGTGCTTCCATTTGTAACAGTCTAAACTTATACCGTAGCGTATTCATTTTAACGGCACTAATCATTATATTAAATTACATTAATTATACCAAGTTTATGATGTAACGGAACAGCTATTCGTACCTAAGAACATTTCAGATTTCATGTAGGTAGTAAGATCAGAAAAAAAAAATATGTTATACACCTTACCCCAAACGATCAATCGCAATTGATCAATTGCCATCAATTTCTATTGTAATAAGTACCATACAAAGGAGGGGCTATTTGGGTTTTTGGGGATATTTGGGACAACCCAGGATCTTGAACAAAAATATCGGTAACTTTCGGTTGGTGTATGGTAGGATTTATTTTATAAATTCTAGCAACTCATTGATAGTTTCGTCACATTCTCACCGGTCTTGATGAAAGAGTCACCTTCTGTTTTTTTTTTTAAATTTAGGTGTCAAAACTTCTCCCGCAGCGCAAAATCCTGACTGGTTCTACCAATCCCTAAAATAAAAACATTATTTTATGTGGTTTTTGATATCGAAAGACTTATTTAAGGTGACTGTTTTGGCTCGGAATAATACATTAAATATCCGTTTTTCAATGCTGTCCATAATAGCCAACTAAGCGATATTTGGTACAGCCCCATTTTTATTTATTTTTCTGTTCGTTTTGTAAGTTGCTACTTTAAACGTGCAGAAGTTAGGGGTTTTCCGAAACCTATATATTTTTTTTTATCCATTTTATGCGATATAAACAATATATTTGCTAAAGTATGTCAAAATGTGTCCAGAATAACCGCCCGTTTTACCGTATGTTTGAAAATTGCTTCACATTATCGTTTCTTGATCCTATATGGGCATGACAGTCAAGTGTACGGTTTCTTCTGATCACTACAACTTGGCTATAGGATACTGTGGTATCCGAAGTTGTGGTACTAGACAGATGTCTATTCTGGGGCCTCCCAAATGTCCGAGTAAATGACGTGGAGTCTGATAGAAAAAAAAAAATGTTTATTTCATCAACTTATGTAAATTACATGATTAAGTATGGAGGCACCTTTTAAACAAAGATTTGCTTGTATTAGGTGGTCCAGCTCTTCCAGTTTACATAAACTATACATACGAGGGGGGATCAAAAAGTAGTGAGAACGACATACTCCTTGGTAAGAAAAAAAATAAATACTGGCAGGCATAGCTCAGATACATATTTGTAATATTAATAAAGAAAAAAATCTTCGATTCTCTTTTGCTTTTTTTCTGAATGTAGTCATTTGTTTGCTTCGTGTCGGAACTTGTTCTCGAAAATGGAGAAAAACGAAGTGCGAGCCGTTATTAAATACCTCTGTTTAAAAAAGTTAACGACGCAAGAGATTCATTGCGATTTGGAGGCAACATTAGGAGAGTCTGCTCCGCCTTATTCCAATGTCGCAAGGTGGGCTTCTCAATTTCGAGTAGGGAGAACGAACACGGAAGACAAACATCGTTGCGGCCGTCCATCGACGTCAGTCACCCAAGAAAATGTTGCGAAAGTCGAGAAAATTGTATTGAGCGGTCGAAGAGTTACCATCCGATACTTAATTCAAGAAACGGGCATTTCATATGGAAGTATTCAATCCATATTGAAACAATCTTTGAATATGAGAAAAGTCTCCGCAAGATGGGCGCCGAGAGTGTTAACCGACAGTCAGAAACAAAATCGACTTGACATTTCGAAGATTTTGT
Source organism: Cosmia pyralina (assembly GCA_946251885.1). NCBI lineage: Eukaryota > Metazoa > Arthropoda > Insecta > Lepidoptera > Noctuidae > Cosmia > Cosmia pyralina. The sequence continues at coordinate 22,257,860 of OX276344.1, forward strand.
TGGACAAGTTTCAAGAAGATTCTGAAAACTTTTTGTCTCGTTTCGTAACAATGGACGAAACATGGGTCCATCATTTTGATCCCGAGACAAAACAGCAATCTTCGCAATGGAAACGGCCATCATCACCGACCCCGAAGAAGTTTCGTGCCGTGGCATCGGCTGGCAAGGTTATGGCCTCAATATTTTGGGACTCAGAAGGGATATTGTTGATTGATTACCTGGAGCGTGGAAACACTATTACAGGCCAACATTATGCAGCTTTAATTCCTAAGTTGAGGAATGCCATCAAGGAGAAAAGGAGAGGGAACCTTCGAAGGGGCGTGCTGTTTCATCACGACAACGCACCCGCGCACAGGTCGGCAGTTGCGATGGCTGCCATTCAGCAAGCTGGCTTCGAATTGGTTGACCACCCCCCTTATTCACCAGATCTGGCGCCTAGCGATTTTTATCTGTTCCCCAAATTGAAAGAATACTTAAGGGGAAACAGGTACGAAGACGATAACGAGGTGATGGATGCCGTGGAGAGCTTTTTGCAGGACCAAGACAAAACTTTTTTTTTGAAAGGGATTGAAGTCTTGGAAAAGCGCTGGACTCGGTGTGTAGAGAGTCGGAGACTATGTAGAAAAATAAATTATTAAGTTATCAATAGTCATTATAATCTATCTCATTCTCACTACTTTTTGAGCCCCCCTCGTAGTTGAGAGAATATTTTTTTTGAAAAAAACAAAACAATAAAAAAAAATATTTAAATAAGGAATGCACACAGTGTTTTGTTTGTGTATGGGGGGGGGGTATGTGGGAGGTGGGGGTGTGTGTGATGTAGGGGTATGTATATTGATGTGCAAGGTGTTGATTTGTGTACTTTTTGTTATAGTCTGGTGACAATTGTATTATCTATATTTAAAAATAAAAAGAGAAGTCCTGACTGACTGACTCATCAACGCTCAGCCCTTTAACCTAGAAAGCTGAAATTTTGCACAGAGGTAAACAAGACAGGTATATTTTATTTTATACTCATAACATGTCTTTAAGTAATGTAATTGACGCTTGGCTGAAATAAGATACAGTAAAACAAATAAATAAATTACTTACTCCCACAAAATATTAAAAAGAATGAAAAGCTAGTCATTGGGTACGACATTGTTAGTCGTATCATTTAAAGGTCTTCTTGTTTTTTAATACTTACATTAAAGGTCTACTTCTATTCGAAAATAGCTCCGTTACACTGTGAAAATAAAAGAAGCTTAGCCTGAGGGATCAAAATGAAATCAGGGATTTGTATCTGGTCCTTAAATTCGCAATAATAGTATAAACTTTAGGTTGGAGCCCAGGGACAGGATTTTTTTGTGAAAGTCAATGGATTTGATCAATTAAAATAAAAACCAGCCAAGTTGAGCTGTGAGTCGGACTGGCACACGAAGTGTTCCGTACCACAATACAATATTTAACAATAAGTACATACCTATTTGAAAAAAAAACACGTTTCTTGTATGAAGACAATTTATGAAAATTTCAATAGTCTACCTATTACGGTTCATGAGATAGAGCCCGCTGACAGACACACGGACGGACAGTGGAGGATTCCGTTTGGTACACTTCGGGTACGGAACTCTAAAAAAAACTGTAACCGTAATTTTTAAGCTCTGTATGAGAAGAGGCGGTTAACCTGCAGTAAGAAAATTAAATGATTTTAAATGAAAAAAAAAAAAACTATGCAACACTGGATAATCCACTATAAATAGGTGATGATACCTTTTTTTTAAGTGGATGGAAAATCATCAAATTACTTCTCCCGCTCTTGACGGAGCGAGAGGGCGTGTCAGACTTTTACTGACTAAAACCCACCCGTGTTCCTTCAGGGCCACGGTATCTTTTTCGAACAACCCGCGACCCCGGCGTCATCGGTCCTATCGGACCCCGTCACTGCTGACATCTCTTTGAGGCGCGCGTGGAACGCAACGCGCCTTCGACCCGGGCCGATGGTACTTATCTTTTAAAATGTGAAGCAACGTGATTTTTTTCACTATTTATGTAGAGCCTCCCAATTCCTTAAAAAAAAAACGTTTAACATTCTCATTTCTTTTTACTAGTTTTATTTTAGTTTAATTCGATTACCTGCTCACTGAACTTTTACAATATTAAAGCGGTACCATCCCGTTTGTACGTAAAACTCTTCTTCTATACCCTACTAAAATCACACACTTGTATAGCCATATATTCTTTGATGCTATCAGGATTTCCACCACCTCTTCTAATTAATTTTATCATTGCCCAGCACCAGGCTCCCGGGTCGAACAGTAATTCGTTCTTGTGCCCATAACTCGCCTCCCGAGTCGTACATATAAATAGCTATTGTTGACCATGTGACCATGTCCAGCACCCGCCTACCGGGTGCAAATCAAAACAGTTACTAGGGCTGCTAAAAGTAAAGTAGGTGTGAATGAATGATTTAATGTGAATGACTAGAAAAAATATGGGATGCTTAATATTTCTATAGGTATATAAATGACAACCAGTCTTACTAAGGAGTATCGTATTACCCAGTTACTGGGTTGTGGAGGTCAGATAGGCAGTCACTCCATGTAAAATACTGGCATTCAGCTGTATCCGGTTAGACTGGAAGCCGACCCCAACATAGTTGGGAAAAGGCTAAGCAGATTGATTGATTTAGTACGGAGATAATGAATGATATTCATTTCTGAAAATTGGTTCAAAAACCACTTTTACATCTCAAAAATAAATATGTTTTAATAAAACTAGATGAGTTCTGAGAATAAAGACCGAAACAAAATCAGAGGTTACAGTCTCTTTCAAAGTCCAGACATAATCTTGTTCAGGCCATTGAGGACCATGCAGATTGGTGTCTAAGATGGTCTTTTAAGTTTTTTTACAAATTCAAACTCGAAGTATTTATTTCAAATAAACCAATTACGGGCACTTTTGAATTGTCAATGGGTCGGTCAGTCAGAAAGATGAAGCTAGTTGCCCATTCCAAAGCGTAGTAGGTAACTGTGGAGAAGGATAGGCAAGAAACTTCACGGACACTCTTTTTTAAATCAAAATATGTTTACAAAATAATAATTACATCATTCATGTTGAAATGATACATGTGAGAACGATGCAGAACGTTAAAAGCGTCCGTAATAAAAATATTTAAATAAAAAACAATTCAAAAATTAAATCAAAATAAGCCGTGACAGCTAAGATATGACCAGCCTCCACTGACAGCGCCCGTTCACGAAACTAACGCATGGATTAGCACCATTCAACAGCATTTTGAAGGGAGGTAAATGATCCAACATATCAAACTAGAACCATTGAGTTACATAGTTTTTATATCAATGACTAGAACATACAAAATATAACAATACCTAAAACAAATAGGTGTTTGAACTTGGTAACGATGGGCATATCAAGAACATCAATAATTTTAATATCTAAATCTATAAGATTAACAATGTTCACGTGCGAAATATAAAAGGTGTGACAAAAATAAAACATAAAATAACAATTTGTTCAACCTCCGTTAAAAAGGATGATCAGATTATCATTGCCATTTGTGTAAGAATTATGATCAAGGAAAAGACGAAAGAGTGCTAAAAATAAATAGTCCTCGAAAGAAAATGTTAAACCATGGACAACAGGGATGATGACAAAAAAATTTTTTTTAACCGTCATATTGGACTGTAGGAGCTCGTGGCTAAGTAATAACAGCCGCACGGGTGGATCCATCAGATTAAGCTACGCTTGCCGCAGTTGGTCCGTGGATGCGTGACCATCTTTACATACCGAGACTCCTCCATGCCTCGGAAAGCACGTTAAGCCGTTGGTCCCGGCTGTCATTCGCGGATCTTTGACAGTCGTTACGGGTCGTCAGAAGCCCGAAAGTCTGACAACCAGTCTTACCAAGGAGTATCGTATTATTACCCAGTTTATAAATTGTGGAGGTCAGATAGGCAGTCGCTCCATGTAAAACTGCATCCAGTTAGACTGGAAGCCGACCCCAAAATAGTTGGGTAAAGGCTAGGCAGATTGATTTTTATTTTTTTTCGTAATCAAAAGATTACGGCGAAACATTGAGTTAAAATATGGCAAGACGTCACGCCTAGCTAGATTTTATACGTGGAAATGACGTAGTGAGCCCTCTCTAACTTGAATGTGTGTTATCTAAGTAATTTTTTTATTAATATGATAAAGCAAATAATACGGGTCTAATATTTCTTTATTGACGGACTGACGGACTAAATAGAATTCATATTTTTTTTACCCAGACATCATCCCTATTTAGGGTAGGTGTACAAGTAGGTAGAGTCTACATACATTGACATGGCTGTGAGGATCTCTAAAGTTCTTCAATATTAATATATTATAAGCTTCTCGTACCGATGACTTGTAAAAAAATTAACGTAGAACGAGGGCAGATCGGTAAAAAGGAAGCTTTAAAAATTTGATATTCAATATGCGTTCACAATATTTTACGACTGAAATAAAGGACTATCATTACCAATTTCGTGATAAATGCCCATTCCCACGACCAAAAAAAAGGTACCAACGCAAGGGACTTCAAATCAAAACACGCTCCGCTAAAACAAAAGTTTGCAAAAAGGGGATGCGTAGTAAAGATGGCAGCCGTAAAGATTTTGTAGATCGATATTAATAGCTCGCAACAGGTGCGCCGAGAAAGCGAGCCGTACGTACGTTCGCCTTCGTACACGCACTTTTGTACACAATACCCGGTATTACGTAACAATCTTGTTATGTCACGTTATTGGCATGTTAATACTTCCTTATATACACAGGTAGGTAGGTATAGTATAGCTACCAGCTATGTAGGCCTAATCAAATTGCTGAGTGGCAGTGCAATATCCAGTAATTAACGTAGCGAAATTACATAAATGGTCGTGTGCTGCCTGGCAACATCTTCCAATTCTGAGTATTCTGACATAATATTACTCATGTATTTAAATTATTATTACGGCTTTCTCGTATTTGCAATTAGCAGTATCTCTTGTTCAATAAACTCATCATATATCACGTAGTGATCGTGGATACAGCCCTCCTCTTTGTTGAGACGTAACATTTTGTTATTTCGGCCACACTTTTGATTAAATAAATATGCAATTTGATATACATTTTGTTTACCACTAGCTTTTGCCAGTGGCTTTGCCCGCGTGGAGGTCGAAAAATATCTCACGGGAACATACTACCGGAAATTCCTTCCTTATTCCTTGTCTACATTATAAAGGGAATCTCTGTGCAAAATTTCAGCTTTCTAGGTCCAAGGGTTTGGGCTGGGCGTTGATGAGTCAGTAAATAAGTCAGTCAGTCAAGACTTCTCTTTTTATTTTATAGATAGAAGATAGTCTGTCCCATAACTACGTCCCTAAAACCTCCTTTGACAACATTGCATGGTGTGGTCACGTTATTAAAAACGGCGGTTTACGGCGAGAAGGTATAGGATCGATATTAATGTGGCCCGCAACAGGTGCCAAGGGATAGCTGTCCCTAACGCTCGTGTGTACGCATTTTTATAATGAAAGTATTTTTATACTGCCTGCGAATACAATCGGGAGATCGTTTGGGGAAATTGCGTATGGAAGGTAAGGTTAGTTTAGGGATATTGAACTGTGTTGTGTCTGATAGTATTGTGTTGATTTAGGTTTTCATTAATATTCAGCCTGCATAGTAATATCAACACAATATTGTAATTTTGCTACGTCATCTTAACGTAGGGTAGGAGTGACGATCTAAGGGTGACTAGTAGCAGCTAGATAATAGTAAATGAGCACAGAGTTAAAAATTTACTTTAAAAAAAGTAAAAACCAACTTTAAAACCAAAAACGAATAAAATACTCGTAACTTTCATAAAACACTTAACAGCTTCTGAAGTCGGTGTAAAGCTAAAGTGCATTGAAGAATTGAAGACACCGATTTCAGAAGCTGTCAAGTGTTTTATGAAAGTTATTTTAATCGTTTTTGGTTTTGAAGTCGGTTTTTACTTTTTTAAATAAATTTTTAGTTGAATATACAATTACATAATAAGCCCAAGTCGAACCAAAAGAATCATCAAAATCCGCTTAGAAATGCCAAAGATACAGTGCATTTATGCATATAATTTTGTACATAAGAATAATACATGTCACAATGTATTATATAGTGAAACCTTCCTGAAAGTATGTAGATTACGTAATTGAAAGAATCATCAAAATTGGTTCATTAGTTTTGAGAAAATCACGGACAAACAAACGTACATACATACCTACATACGGGTCGTATAAAGAACTTCCTTTTTTGAAGTTGGTTAAAAAGGCATGCGATTAGTAACGCATGATATCCGACAGTGGATGCTACATAGGGTAATGATGATAAAAATCCTCTTCACACTTTCATGATTTTGTGTCGTCATTAGGTAGGCAGTTAGCCCCAATAAGCTCACCGTATTATTTTTTTGTTTTTTAACCAAAATGGGAAAGCTCTTGGCCTTCATCCCACCGGATGGTAAGTGTTGATAAGGCCGAAGGTGGAAGCGAGCTTCACCCGGAATCCTCAACCACAAAGGAATTGGCTATCTTTCCTCTAACTGCCGAAACACAACAATGCTATTAGAACAAGCCCTACCACCAACCAAACCGAGCAGAAAATTGAAATTTGCTCCCGCTGGGAATTAAACTCGGGATCTCTGGGTCTGAGACAGGTGGCCTTACCACTAGACCACAGAGGCGGTTAAAAGTAAAAGGAAATCAGTTTAATAGAAAACCTTTTGTAATACAAAATTAAAACTAAAGAGTAGGTCATATAGTATCGGTAATTTATGCCTACCTCAATAATAAACAAAACATAGCCTAACACCAACTCGTAAACTAAACTAGACCTCGTAAATTCAGTTGTAAACGTCCATTAAGTCACAAAACACTAAACCAGAGCTATTAATGGCTATATTTCACGGTAAACCGACTATGAAGGCACGCAATCTCGCCTCTCCTACAAATTATATCAGGTCACATTAATAATTCCTAGTTTCCTTTTACCTTTGCGAATTTTCTGATAAGGCCCTGAGTGCCTGTTAGAGGAGTCTTCTTTGTTTAATTTGCGCGAGGGTAGTTACTATTGTATAGAATCAAGTTCTTCTAATTTAACAGACAGCCATGCTGCTGGGGAGTTTGTTGCGCCACTTCTTCCCAGCTAAAGCAATAAGAAATGGTGAAGAGCGGTTTTGGGGGACTATCTTATGACTATCGGTGTTTACATATTATAATGCCAAAATCTTTGTAAATGTAACCAATTGAACAAAAACTATTCACCGATAAAAATTCAGGCTGATTTTTAACCGATTTCAAAAAGGAGGAGGTTCTCAATTCGTGTATGTTCCCCGATTACTCGAAGATGGCTAAACCGATTTGGATTTTTTTTTTTTTGTTTTATTCGAGAGGGTATACATCACAGTTGGTCCCATATAAAATTGATTAACTTTGCTTTGGTACTTTTTGAGTTAGCTTCACTAATACTTATTTTTTCCCTACTTTTATATGGATGATGTTCTAGTTTGTTTTGCAGGTAGTGGTATTAGAATTTGTGTGGGGTAGGTACCACAACTAAAAAGTGAAAAATAAAAACTTTTTTACAAAAAAATACAACCGACTTCCAAAAACAACACTACAAAGTGAAAAATAACTTTAATTTCGGAAGTCGGTGGCAAAAAACGAAAATACATTTAACTAGACACCGACTTCCGAAATTAAAGTTATTTTTCACTTTGTAGTGTTGTTTTTGGAAGTCGGTTGTATTTTTTTGTAAAAAAAGTTTTTTACATAAATACATACATAAAGTCACGCCTTCTTCCATGGGGGTAGCCAGAAACTACAGAACGCCACCAGTACGCGTAGCATAACCACCATACAAGCGGGTTTTGTCGATGGAAAAATAGACAAAATTACAGATTGTAGAAATTTTCTACGCTTTCTACGCGTCTAAGCATGGCAATGTGTCATTTTATCTATTCTTCCGTCGACAAAACGTCATCTCATTACGCATGGTGCTGCGATCCTTACATACTCCTTTTGCCTCGTTTACGTTCATACATCTGGTCATACACGCACGCTGGTTGCGAGTACTACGCACCTGACCTTTGTGAAGAACATCACCAGTAAGGTCTACGAGCATGTCTTCCTAGGGCGTGCCTTCCCGGCGTTTCCACTTACATCTGCCCTACATTTTGTTAATCGCTTTTCTTTCATCCTCTCAACATGACTAAACCATCTAAGCATACTGTTTTAATTTTTATCAGTACATCTTTTTATGAACCGCACCATTGCCTTATCACATCATTCAGACTTTTAGTATCTCCATCAACCACTGGTTGCAAGTCCTAGAAAACAAACAGCACCGTGATGGGAAGAGAAAGGGACTAATGGATTTGTTATTAAATCTTTGTGCACCCATGGTTGCTAAAGAACGTTATACGCGATTTGACATTTTTGTGTTATCTTTGGTTTCAGTGAAAACAGATCATCGAAATTACAAGGTAGGTTCACATAATTAGAATTGAAGAAAATTGGCACTACACAATAGGGACATGCTTTTACTATACCGTGTGTATCTAATACCCACGCCAAGTTTCCTATTACCTATGTAGGCACAAAGTAAGTTCTGTGCACAAAGTTGCGCTACATTTGCGCTCAACTCTAAGCTTATTTACAGTTCATGTGTTGTTTTATTAGTTTACAGAATACTGTAGTTTACAAAGAAGGCGTTAGGTTATTTAGAACCGCAAAAGGAATCTATTACAAAATATTTGTATCGAGCCATTTGGGTATGAAAGCCATCGGGTTACAGGGTTCGCAATTTTCTTTTTTTAAGGAATTTTAAGGCGAAATGTGTTCCGAAGAAGATATTTTGATGCATTTCGGCTGCACGCAAAATCAATTTTTGTCCTCAAAAACTACAGCCATATTCTTTTTCATTTTTATAAAAATTAAAGTTTTGCTTTAATAAATTATGAGGGCCAAAATATGACGGTTCGATACAAAAAAATCGCAAATCCTCAAACATATTTAGCATTTTTTATGAGAAAAAACTGTTTTATCCGATTGTAATTAAAGCAATTTCAGTAAAATTTCGTCTACCCATAAGGGGATTATTTTTTAAATTCTTTAGGCTCCATTTGGGCTCCATCCGTTACGATACTATTTCGCCTTAACCCATAAATGGCCAGAACTATTTTGTGATTCCAATTTTGGTTTATTTTTCGGATTTGTTAACAAACGATTTACGATGCTTTTACGAAAGTACTACCTCTTGTTTCGTTTTCAAATCTCACTGGGGTACATAGCGGCTGGTTGACATCTACAGAGAATGAAAGGCTAGATTTTACTTTGACTAAATAAACAAGCATGGCCTTCGCCATCCATCAGCAATGCTACCAGTCAGGCTAGTTACCAATCGACACCGATGCGAAGGAATACTTTAAGGTTTATAATTTAATTAACGTTTACAATTTCAAAATATTATGTAATTATTATATCAATCTAACAAGGTTAAGGGTTACAACAAATACCAAGTAAAAAGACTAAAATTATACAATTTGATAAAGCACGTAATAAAACACCATTTTATATTACAATTAGCGACCTGCTCCTGCTTCGCACCGTTTCACTATTTATTTATTACATGTTAGTTTAACATTTATGTATTACTAGCTTCTTTCCTCAGCTACGCCCGAATGGAGGTCGGGGAATTATCCCACGGGAACGTACTACCGGGATAAAATGTTTATCCATGCGCCAAATTTCATCCAAATCCGTTCAGCCATTTTAGCCTGAAAGCGTAACAAACAAAACAACCAAAAAAACTCACTTTTACATTCATAATATTAGTTAGGATACACAGAAACCTTTCGGAATAAAATCTCTACAGGTATGTAAGTGAAAACCACATCAAAATCCGTTGTGTAGTTTAGAAGACCAACGCGGTCACACAGATATACACAAAAAATGATTTGAATGTATAATATACGTATAGATATAAGAGCGAGAATCAAAAGTCTCGTGATTGCTCAATTTAATATTAATTCCAAAAACACGGAACGCGTCAAAAAGTTTTAAATCTCATTATCTCGTAGCAGGCTTAAAGTTGAGGACCGTACCGGATTCCATCGTGTATTACATGGTGGATTATGAGATCGTTAGCATTAAAATATTTCCTCATTTTTAGGCTTGTTTGTATGCTGCAGGAAGACTGCTAGAAATTTTGGAGCAAATTCCTCGAACATGAACGAAATTGTGCACCTAGTTCCAGTAGATAATTCTGCTTGAGAAATTTGTATATAGGGTGACTGGTAATTAGTGACCTATACTATAAACAAATGATTATACTAATGATAACAAACAACTATTATTATGGGACAAAACCTGAAATCGCGAAAAAAAATCGGTTGACCCATACATTCATGTTCGCATAACTCGCCAAAATATAGGGAGCAGCTGATTTTTTTTTCGCGATTTCAGGTTTGATCCCATAGTTAAAGTTTGTTATCATGAGAACAATCATGTGTTTAAATATCACTAATTACCTTAATTAGTGACCGATACTTAAATACATGATTGTGCTCATGATCAAAAAAATCAGCTGCTCCCTACATTTTGCCGAGTTATGCGAACATGAATGTATGGGGAGCTGATTTTTTTTCGGGACATCAGATTTGGTCCCATAGTAAAAGTTGTTTGTTATCATGAGTATAACCATGTGTTTAAGTATCGGTCACTAATTACCAGTCAACCTATCCCGACCGACGACCGACGGTTTCCGACGACCTTAAAAAGGTGGCTGGGACAGACTGGATGCGGAAAGCGGAGGACAAAGTGTTGTGGCGCAGCCTGGGAGAGGCCTATGTGCAGCAGTGGACTGCGATACGCTGAGTTGTCGGATGATTTCTTTCCTCTATTACATAACCTTTAGGGGAAATACAAGTGTGATTTTAATATGTTGTGTTCTTATTCTTAGGTAGTTACCTAATTATTTATCAGCATTGTAACAGAAGCCATATAAGGCAGATTTCATTGGCGCAATCTTAATCTTCAGGCTCAAATCGTATTCAAAATACAAGCTCAATTTAAAGTATGGCTAAGTTAGATTTGTTCTAAATTGTCATGATTTTGTCATGACATTTTAGAACAAATCTAACTTCGAGAGATGTATTGATGATTCTTATGATTATACTAGCTTTAGCCCGCGGCTTCGACCACGTGGATGTCGGGAAATAACCTACGGGAACGTACTACCGGGAATTCCTTCCTTATTCCTTGTCTACATTATAAAGGGAACCTCTGTGCAAAATTTCAGCTATCTAGGTCCAAGGGTTTGGTCTGGGCGTTGATGAGCCAGTCAATCAGTCAGACAGGACTTCTCTTTTTATTTTTAATTATATAGATTTATGTAATATAAAATAGGTAATAGGTAATACGGGCTGTTATCCACAACTCCACGTCAATGCGAGTATTTTGCGTATGATATTTTATAAAAGTTTCTGATTACAACAGCTCGTAACAATATGTATTACATATATATGTAATACATATTGTTACGAGCTGGGGTTCGGAATAAATAAATTTATGCCAGTTTACACCAAAAACACACTATATTCAAATAATCATAAATACAGTAATCAGAAACTTTAAGCAGAATCACTTGTAGCTCACTCTAGTTCACTGTTAGTTCAGTGTTGTTCACTGTATCGCATTCCTAGCTGAACTGCCGTACACCGCTGGCAACCCTCTATTTATATGACGAGTGTAAGCTTCTCGAAAGTTCGAGGCCATAATTCGAGAACATTCTAGTACTTACAGGATTGATCTAGAATGCTGCAAAACGCCACTTAACCATCTAGAATATTCTGGAAGGGTATAGAAGTTTCTAGAAAAATCTGTCACGAATCGATGCTCGATAATAGATGGCGTTAACGTCTACGTAACAATATATTTTGTTAGTCGCGAATAATATTTTGATCATGATACCTACAACCTGACACTGACCTGCAAATTGCAATAAAAAGTAAGAAAATGTAAATTTCGTGGCTACCTTTGCGCATCTCCCTAATTATTGGAATCCTATTACTTTCACTCAGTTCGAGAACAAAGGTAAAGTTAATTTAGAAGAATGTACCTAAAGGTTGGTCGGTAAACATGATACAATTTAACAGCATTGTTCCCCCAAAACACGAAAACTTGAAGTAAATAACAGACCATGCTTTCATGTGGAAAATGAGTACAAAGAAAATTCGTTATGTATTTCAAAGATTCCCTATTAATCCTAATAAGAAATGTTATGATTATCGAGAACTCACAAATCGTTTAAACAGCGTCCATGTAAGTTTAGGAGAAAAATGGTGGCCCAGTGGTAAATTATTTCATCACCACTGCTCGCAAAACGTTAAAGGAAAACATCGTGAGGAAACCGGCATATCCTACCTATAAGCAAAAATTCGAAAACATGTGACATCTACCAACCCGCACTGGGCCTTCATAGTAGATTACAGCCCACTCCCTCTCAAAAGAGGACGCCTGTGTCCCGGCAGTGGGAACATTAAAGGCTGATTATAATGATAAGTAGTTTCAACCAAAATTTAACTCTACCTAAATACTGTATAAAAAACAAAGAGCTTACTGTAAAAACAGAAATAAAAACATAAACCAGACTATTCATACGTACACACGGCTACACATCAAGCTATATTTTTCCAGTTTATACTGACCTCCCATTGTAAGGAAATTCTATATAATGCGAGATCAGCTTATACTGGAAATTATAGCTTGATCTGTAGCCGTGCGTACCTATGTAACATCTTCCACCAAATCGAATCAATCATCTCAGCTCATTGACCAATGGAAATCTTAACACGTTTGCGCTTTCATCCATTTCTAGAGTAGTAAGTAAACAAGCCTTTTTTTTATCCTTTTTAGGGGTCAAGACCCTTTTTCTCAGGAACGCGTGGAGGTATAAAGTTGAAATTAATACCAAATACGTAGGTATATGGTCTCTTGGAGCTCTAAAAAATCAAGCTTCTAAATCAACTAAAATCGCATGCAAATTAAATCAAATCCTATAGTACAGGGTACTTCCCGTTGACATAGAATTATGAGCAAGAAGCAAGCTCTCACAGTATAAGTACAGGAAAAAGTCAAAAAAATGTTAATTTGTAGTTTTTTTTCGTTTAAAAATTCTTTTTTGCAATTACTAACTTACATTTGCAGTTGGAGAATTGACCGTCACGTATATCGATGTATGGTAGAAAAATTTTTGAACTACAAAGTTAAGTTTTTTCTTGGGATAAACTCATCCCAACTACGGAACCATTCAGTGGGAGTGGTCCGACACGCAATTGGACGGATTTTTTAATTTTTCGTGATATATTTTCCTTGTTTATTTTCTCTTATGACGTTGTAGACACGTGGCCTAATAACAAAGTTATATCGAACTCATTTATGTTCGTCTGCCCTTTGTGCAAATTACGTTCATTAGCGGCGGTCTCTTCTTTTATTTATCTTACTTCCTGTCACACTAATATGCGAAAGTTTGTGAGTGTGTGTGTGTGTGGGCGTGTGTTTGTATTGTATGTTTGTTACTTCTTCATGCTCAAATGACTGAACTGATTTGGATAAAATTTGGTATGTAGATAGCTTATATCCTAGATTAACACATAGGCTACTATTTAACTCGGTCTAGATGGGTGAAACCGCGTGGCGCAGCTAGTAATATTATAAATGTGAAAGTTTGTACGTTTGGATGTTTGTTACTCAATCACACAAAACCGGCTGAAAGGACGCACGGCACTACAACGGATTTGGATGAAATTTGGCACACGGGTAGACCACGAGCTGGATTGCCATGGGATAGTTTCCAACCTTCACGCGGGCGAAACCGCTGACTGTGACTGTGAGTAACATGCAGGCTAGATTGAATACGTGGCTTTATAACTGTCTGGCGGTTTTGAGCATTTTTTGTAAGGCCTACGCAAAATTTCTGAAGATCTGGTAGCGTCGTGTGATGGGTCGTTGAGCTCCCTAAAATATGGTTGAGCTACACGATGACTGATGTATGCATGCCATCTGTTGGGACAGGTTAATTTAAAGCTGCAGTGGCTCTTTCTTCAAAAGGCCCTTCCAGACATGTCACACAAAAAATCCTAATAATTTATAATGTTTGAACTTTAAAAGAGACCATGAATTCTGTGTTTCGGAATTTCTACTCAGGGATCAGTCAGCTAGGAATGTCACCGCCACCTAGTTTTAAAATATTGAAGTGTAAAAGTGTCTTAAAAGACCTACTCACAGAAATAAACATTTTATAACATTACAAAAGCTAGTTGGTAATATTTTATTCTTCCTAATCCTTTTCACAGATTTCACGATCTCTTAACATACCTAATCGAACCGTATGCAGCAGGTTTTTCTATTATTGTCAACTAGCACTTCCCGCGCGGCTTCGCCCCTCGTGGATGTCGGAAAATATCCCACGGGAACGTACTACCAAAATCCTTCCTTATTCCTTGTCTACATTATAAAGGGAACCTCTGTGCAAAATTTTAGCTGTCTAAGTTCAAGGGTTTGGGCTGGGCGTTGATGAGTCAGTCAATCAGTCAGTCAGGACTTCTCTTTTTATTTATAAATATAGATAGATAAGAGGGCGGTAATTTTCCCTTATTTTCAGAAAATACTAGTTTTTTACGCGCGAAGTGCAGTCCATATAAATTGCATCAGATAATTGAATTAGATATAGCACACGAAAATGAAGGGCTATAATCAACCTAGGCACGCGATTTCAGGACCTAAAAAATAAATTAACTGAGTTAGTAAAAGACAGGGCGAAAACGAAGTAATAACGCGGGCAGGCGATGCAATGCAACAAAAAAGAAATTTCACGCGGACGAAGTCGCGGGCAGATACTAGTATAGAATATTACTAGCTGCGCCCCGTGGTATTACCCGCGGCTTATGAGATACACCAATGCTCGGTTCCCATAAACAAAAACGAACCGTTTTGCTTACCAATGGTAGCATTTCTTATTGCCAAACTGGGTACCGTAAGCATTTGAAGTAGCTATCACAGCTATTTAGCTGTGATAGCTACTTCCATATGAGAGGGTCTATGAGGTCTTTGCTTCATTATTGGTAAAGACACAAGAGTCTTAATTCTAACCAATAACGGTCCGTAAATTATAGGAATCAGCCATTAAACGTGTATTATTTAATCGGTGAGAAAAAATTAAAATTTTTAGAGGCAAAAAATTGCTCATCCCACGGGAACACTACAATGTGTTAATCCAGGGTGTCAGCTACTTCCACACCAAATTTAATCAAAATCGGTCCAGCCGTTTGAGTTTAAAAGAGTAACAAATATATTTGAATTCCTTGCTCATCCCATAGGAATACTACATTTTTCCACATAAAAAGTAGCCTATGTGCTAATCCTGGGTACAAGCTATCTACATACCAAATTTCAACCAAATCTGTCCAGCCATTTGACCGTGAAGAAGTAACAAACATACAAACACACACACACACACTCACAAACTTTCGCCTTTATAATAATAGTGTGATGTGATAGTGTGATAGAAATAGGATAATCAATAGAAGAGACGTAATCTGCACAAAGGGCAGACTAACATATTATTTTAAGTTTTAACTAAAACTTTGTTTTTTGGCCTTGAGTCTACAACCTCAAACTGTGATGTCAATTTAATTATTGTTTACCTAAAAGAAAGAAAGAAAAATCGTTTATTTTGCACAAATAAAACGCACATTAAAAACTAAAAATAACAAAGTACACACGTTATGCAAAGTAAGCAAAAGCCTCGTATCCAAGTTGACCTAGATTGAATATACTATCCATTTCCATACTTATAAAATATTATAAATGTCAAAGTAACTCTGTCTGTCTGTTAGGTACTTTCCTTTCACGCCTAAACCTCTGAGGCTATCCTCATGGTACATGGATAGGCAGCCTGGGACCTGGAGAAGGACATGGCTAAACGGATTTGGATGAAATTTGGTACACAGATAGTTTATAACCTGGATTAGCACGTAGGGTTGGGGTACCTAATAATAAATAAATAAATATGTTTTGGACATATCACACAACGCCATCTAGCCCCAAGCTAAGCAACCTAATGCTTGTGTTATGGTACCCAAATAAATACCCCCCCCCCCCCCCCCCTAATACGTTGCCGTGGGATATTGTACTAAATCCACGCGGGCGAAGCCGCAGGTAAAAGCTAGTCCTGAATATTTGTATAAAAAATTATGAAATACAAAATACAGAGCAACAGTTTGTAAATATAAAAAATCTGGTCAACAAACTCCAACTATATGAACATCAATATATTCCACCCAGCTCAGTCCACTCTCCGTTAATCCAGTGAAAATAAAAATAAAATAAAACCAGAATTAAAAAAGACCACATGTAAACGTATGTACATACCACCTTCATGCAAACATAAATAACTTCTTGAATATAACAGTAGGGTTGACTAAGGCGTAGTGCACATAGATTGGACATTTAACACACACACGGATGGACACGTAACGCGGATGTGACACAGACTTATCATAATCCATTCGCGTCCGTCCCTTCTGCGTGGCTTGCACATTTTATCTACAGTTTCTATTGAACATCATCTTTGTGTTAAAATGAGACAGGATTAATTGGGTGGCTCATTTATAGTTCTCGTATTTAATGTTAATGGCCTCAAAATAACAAACTGTTAAATAAGGAAGCTGAATACTTTTTTTTTCTTTTGGTGCGAAATCATCAAATGACTTCTCCCGTTCTGGGTGGAGCCGGAGGGCGTATCAGACTTTTGATGACTTAAACCAACCCGTGTTCCTTCAGTTGCCTGTGCCAGGGCCACGGTAACTCTTTCGAATAACTCGCGACCTTGGCAGGAGGCTGAATACTTGTCTTGACAAGACAAGACATACAATTTATATTATTATGTCTGAAAAATGATAATGCCATGTCCTCGCACCAAAATATAAACCAAGACAGCAGCGCTGTCAACAGTGACGTGAGGCCGGTTTCGTAGACAGTGTGTACTTAGTGAGGTGTAGTTTGGTATATAAACGTGTACGTCTGAGCGTGTATGCACAGAGCGAGGTGTAGTTTTGAGCAAATGCTTCACTGTATTGTTCGCAGCGCTATGTCTTGGTTTTTTATTTGGTCTGAGGCCATGTCAAGGTCAAGTCCACGCTACGTACACGCTACGCGCGTCCACTCTATGTAAACCGCGCCTTACGTACTATACAGTACACAAGGATTAATACGAGCATGAGTCTATTGTTTGCTGTTATTATAAAGCCAGCGATACATTCATAGCTAGCATTTTAATACCCCGTATTTAGGGCAGGACTGTGATTAAACTCTGGTTGTACAGTCACGAGCAACAATACGTATACACTTTTAAAAAATGTGATTTTCTCTTAAAATATTGAGTGAAACTTAGGGACCTTATTGGTCAAGTTCTTTAGAAAGGTCAGGTGCGTAGTACTTGCAACCGTCGAGATGAGCAGATGAATGAACGTAAACGATGTAAAAGGAGTATGTAAGGATTGTAGCAGGTGGCGTTCTGTAGTTTTGGCCTACCCCCATGGGATGAAGGCGTGAGTTTATGGATGTATATTGTTGTTGTTGTTGTTGTAAATTGTAAGTAATTTCGAACCCATACCTAATAATATGCAGGTCTTATCTTAAAGTTTATATCGTTATCTGCTTCTCTACTTAATTAAAATCTCAACAACGCACAGCCTAAACCGCTGTGTCTAGAAGCATGGAATTTGACACAAGAATTCCATAAATAGCGAAAATGAGCACTAAGGAAGGATTTCTGAAAATTCACTTCCTAAAGAGGTTAAATACTAATCCTATCCTAACTAATATTATAAATGCGAAAGTGAGTTTGTTTGTTTGTTACGTTTTCACGCTAAACCGGCTGAACGAATTTGGATAAAATTTGACAAATGTAGCCTGAGACCTGGAGCAGGACATAGGTTCTTTTCATCCTGGATCGCTAACGAATGCGCGGCAACTGCTAGTAGGTGACATGATAAAAGTTTATGTGGAAGTTTGTTCGGAAAATCCCCTCGCGGCACACGGCTTATTTCACGAGAAAATCGCTTTTGAATTTAGCTAAGTGCATACATATTTATGCTCTTGACTGTACAATGTCGGTTTTCAACCGTCACGGTTCGTGCACGGTTATTACAACCATGACTCAGTACCTCTGAACACGCGATCCCACAATAACGCACAGAAAGAATTATTTTTCGTGCTTGCAAAAAAAGATAAATAAAATCCCCGGCTTTTATCGCGATTTTACGTTAGTACTTTATGTTCGGGAAACGTTTTTAGCCAGCTCCTTGATAGTTAGTATTTATTGCTGCGTGTATTTATTTTACTCTAGGGACTAGGGTCCTGGTTAAACGGGAAAGTTTTGGAAGCAATTCGAATAGTTTGTTTTTAGTATAAATGCACCCAAGAGGGTGAGGTCCTGGGCTATACTTAGGGAAACTTCATGCCCCTTGAGAGTTGTAAGAAAAATAACTACAAAGCTTTGATCAAATGTTTACCACCTCAAATACTTTGATATACATTTTTAATTGGTCTACAGTGGTTCGTAGCGGATATTTTAAAAAATTGGCAGTCATAATAGGGACTGCCGACTAGTATGTGCGGTGTCATGGTGACGCGGTGACGCAATCCCGTAAGATTTACCCCTACCAAAAATCTCAACACGCCTAAGAAGTTTTCACTTCAAAAAACATTTATTCAGGAGTAAAAACGAACTCATTGAACAACATTTTTATAACTATGTAGAAGGGACAGCAGCACGAATGATATTTGATATAATTATGGGCCAAATAGAATTAAAATGTCGAAGCAATTCACTTTATTGGGGTGAATAACTTATATAGGGGAAACAAACTCGATGGTTGGACCAATTGGACCGATCCGATCGTTTTAACATACGATTGGAAGTTGTTAAAAGTTCCACTTTTAGTATTATTAGAGGTCTATATTGATACATTGTTACAAGAACGATATTGTTGCTCATTGTAGTCTTTGGAACGGGTAACCGAAAAGAGCGATCGTTCGGTTTCTGGTTTTTAATTAAATCAGCTACTAGTACTTACGAAAAATGAACAGCTTAATGCCTGTTTGAAAAAATAAAATAAACAAAACATTTTATTTTCGTGTATTTATGTATATTTATATATAATTAAAAATATTATATTCATACTTTTGAATAGGTAGGTAGGTAGGTATTATGTATATTTTTAAATTTAAATGAATATTTATTCCTAAATATTCGTAACTGCATACCACTGTTTGTCCGTGGATCACCCAAAGGTTGATTAGTAGAAAATTCCTATGGCATTCCTATGGTATTAAATAAATATAAAATAATATTAAAAACTCCAAATAAAACAAATAAAAAATAATAATATTAATAATATTTGTACACCGATGACGGTTAGACATAGCGTTCTTTAACTCTTAAAATGTCGATTGAACACCATGTGTACAGATAACAATAGAATTTCAATTGTGTCTGCTAATTAGCGCGCGACGGGTTAATAATGACAACATCTGTACCTAACCCACCCATGTGCAACAAATAAAAAGTATTTGTATTTGTAAAAAATAAGTCGATATGTACTATGGGCCAAAATTCCGCATAATCACCTCAAAGACGATAATCGCATGCACGGCTCACGACTCGATCGCACAATGTTCGTTTGCACTAGCTGCGCTCTCACAGGAATATTTTCTTAAGTGAGCATGCTTAAGTTTTGTCCATAGTACCTAAATTAAAAAACTCAAACAGAGAATTCTTTATCCCAGACAAACCACTGCTGTTGCTTGCTGTTCCTGCACACATTACATTACAGGGATTACGCCGCGATACTGAAAAAGGTTGTGTTGCTCAAATGACGTCAGACCACATAGTGATGTCATGACTGTGTACAAAATTTAATTAAATGTACCAACCTACATGTACTCGTAATTTGCTGAAATGTCAGGGAAGCCGCAGATTACACGGATTTTGACACTGTAAACCATAATTAGTGTACGCTGCAGATATAGTTTCGCTGTAGTAAGTAGCTGGCAATCAAATAGGTAATAATCTAATGTGTCATATTTTGTTGATGATATTGATCAAGATACGGATCGAAGAGTAGATGAATGTCGCGGAAATCTACTGGACGCGACACACACAGGACCGGTCGAATGTTGCTACGCCTGCGGGAGCTTATGGTCAGCCGTGGCTCTGTCCGTCTGTAGGCTGAAATGAAGTGATGATCCTGAAAGAAAGAACACAATTTTTCAAACGGATTCTTTAAGTTCAACTGACTACGCATCCGAGCGCTTTAAACTCTAACCCTCTTACTAATAAATTAATAAATAGTGGCGGATTTGCCCTAAGGCCCAGTAGGCCCGGACCTAGGGCGGCCAGATATTAGGGGCGGCCAATCTGACAAAAAATTCACTGATGATAACAAGAAATAACTGAAAGTACCTAAATATTCTAAAGGTTCGCGCACATTAAGGCGGGCCGCACTGCACCGCATCGTATGACAATAATCTTCCTAAATCAATTTCGTACATCTAAATTTAAAGGGTTACTGGTTATTGACCAATTTCCTCTTAATCACTGTACTCGTCATTATGAACAATTTTTACTATGGCCAACTAACTAGCTGCTATATTAAAGTTATGTAACTAAATTTCTGAATCGATATCGATAAAAGTTGTCAATAAAGTAAATTCATTATGTAGTCTGAGAAAGGAGCGGCTGGTACTTACTACATGGCCTGGGGCCCAGAGCGGCCAACACTGCAAATCCGTCACTGCATGGAACAAAGTTTTACCAGGAATAACAAAGTAAGTAAGTATTTATTTGCAAAGAAATACCCATACATTTTCTGATAGGTTTAAACTTGGAATAACTTTATTCTGTGTTTATTAGTATAAGAGCTTAAGTTGTTAGTTTGCAAGAAGGACTAATATTGTTATGTTAATTGTACATAAAGGAAAAATGCACAAACGGCTATGCGCATTCAGTTGTGTTGTACCTAGATGATGTTAGCCAGATGCTTCGTGCCTTTCACCACATCCAATTGAAGTAAAAGAGAAGTGTTTGTCACAACTGGCAGACTAGGCTGAACGTCTTCTCGACTGGGTTTGTTAGGTAATCCGATGGTCTCAGCTGCGCATTCGATATGTTTTCGTCCCGGCACATTGGATTGCATAACACATCCTGACTGTTTCTGATATCCTAGTACCTTTTATTTTTATGTCAAAAGCAATTTCACCAGTAAAGTGGATTGTATCTTATCCCAGTGTAGAATTTCAACAGGATTTCTGTTTATTTTTAACAGACTTCAAAAAAAGGAGGTTTCTCAATTCGACCGTATATATATATTTTTTTTTATGTGTGTTCGCGGATAACTTCGTCATTTATGAACCGATTTTAATGATTCTTTTTTTTTGGAAAGGAGATAGATATCCCAAGGGTGGTACCATGATAAGGAAACCAGGATCTGATGATGGCATCACAGAGAAATCGAGCGGAACCTTCAAATTTTATAGGCACACCTTTGGGTATTTTTTATAGTAACTCGTACATTTGCTCCTAGAAAGCACCATTTGGTGAAGTGGAACTGATGAGGAAGACCACAGATGGCCATCGGAACTACTCAATAATACGTATTTTACGGGTTGCGATTTGATTATTGCTAAGCAATTTATGCTCGTCGCAATACATATGCTGAAGAGGAGCTGATGGTGACTTCACTATCAGTTCCAGTTCTCCTGGTTCCTTACTGGGAGAACTCCTCAACAATTAACGTCCTTGTATCGGGAAAAGCATTATTTTGTAAAAGGTTATGAGCAGTTGACATTAGGCTATTGTAACTTAGATAAATTACAGACTGACCCACTAAAAAATCAAAAATAAAAATCTTTTTTACAAAAAAAGAAACAATCGACTTCCAAAAAAATACTACAAAGTGAAAAATAACTTTAATTTCGGAAGTCGGGGGCAAAAACTAAAATACAGATCCAAAGACACCGACTTCCGAAATTAAAGTTAAATTTCACTTTGTAGTATTTTTTGGAAGTCGGTTGTTTTTTTTTGTAAAAAGTTTTTTTCGATTATTTTTGCTGTGTCGCTGCTGAACAAACACCTCTAGCTATTCGTTCCATAAAAGTAGCAGTGGGCTGCGATTATTAGCTAGTAACTAATCGTTCATTAAATTACCCATACACCAATTGCTGACAAATATAAATACTAAAAGTGTCCTGCATGCCTAGCTCGTGCCACCACATAAATTTTTTGTCCCCCATTAATGACACGGTGAGTTGAACGAAACAAACATTAGTTTAACTGAGGCTATAGATCAATGACTTTAACTTTCTTTTTGATACAAAATATAAGGGATGGCATGAATTTAAAGTGTCAATTAAACTAATGTTGGTTTTTTGCAACTCAACGTTAAGTTTCACGTTCACTTTACATCAAACTTTAAGCAGGTACATCACACAAAATCTTTTATTTATTTAAATGAGACATTGGTGCCGATTCTCTTGTACACCGAACTAAACTAACTAAACTATCACTAAAATTCCTTACTTT
Organism: Cosmia pyralina; assembly: GCA_946251885.1. NCBI lineage: Eukaryota > Metazoa > Arthropoda > Insecta > Lepidoptera > Noctuidae > Cosmia > Cosmia pyralina. The sequence goes on from OX276344.1 coordinate 22,280,543, forward strand.
TGGCTATGAGAATCTTAGAGCTATTCTGAAAAAAAAAAACCTCTAAATTTAGAAACAATTTTGACACAACTAAAATCGAGTTTGACAATCGTGACTCCGCGTGGTATAGTGCTCGTAGTATATTTGACCCGGTGACTTTAATTGGAACTAAGGAAATCACTATGAAAAGTGAGAAGGCTTGTCATATTTTGTTCAACGAGCAAGGAGGGGGTAGCTCAACGTGTTTTTTATGGAATTTTTTTTTTTGGTACCTATATGTAGAGGTTTAGGGGTTTAAGGGTTTTATAAAGGGGGGCCAAATTTTCATTATTTTTGCGATAGGACACACCGTTTTCGAGATATAAGCAAAAGAAAAAAAAAATACACTACTGTTTTTGCACTTAAAAGTCAAGGTGTTGGTGCGAATTCTGTTCATAATAACTAATTTTATTCTACACCTTTTTAATCGCGATTAAAAATAGTCTAATTTAGTTTCACAATTAAAATTTTAGGTGAAAACAGTGAAATTCAGAATAGCAAAATTTCCATTTTCACTAAATTAATAACTCGGTACAATATTAGTGCTGTCAAACTAAAATATAGTTAAGTTGTGTCACTTTAGTCAATTTCAGAATGGGAAATCGTCGTTTGACAGGAATAAACTAAATTTTAGTGATTTTTAGTCTAGTTTAGAGGCTTTTGTGACAAGAGAATCGGCACCATTATTCCACATAAAACTTCCCTTTCACATACTTCCGCCATTTAATATTATTAAAATAATATTAAATGGCGGAAGGGATACGTTGGTACATAAAGCAGATTGAGGACGATAGAACCACAGCGTAGGCTCGACAGTCTGACCATTTCAATCTACGTAGGTAATTGTGGTTATAAATTGCCATGTCGACAGATGCGCAATAGGCTAGGTTGGCATATGAAGCTGGCTTGTTCGCATAGAGCATTGCTGCATTCCTAATGAAGTATAGTTAAAGATACAATTGAATATTTACTAGTATCTTTTTTGACATTAAATTAATCAACATATGTGGATAATAATAATATTTTAATGTATAATAACTATAGTTTGACATTTATTATTCTGACATTTATTGGAATTTGTGTAATTTTCACTTATTTAAATTCATTTAATCTCAATTATTATATGTTTGTTATTGTATGCTTAAGCGGCGGGACATAGCTGATCCTATTTTAACTTATAAGAACATTGTCTGTACGAGTATTGTACCTATGATTCACAATAAAAAATATGAGTATGAAACAAGAGACAAATTGAAGTGAAAACACTAAACTAATTAATGGACAAAACTTTTTAATCAGCAATGTGATAATAAATTTAATTAATATTAGTTTGAACATATGTACTAATATACATTTATTTTTAATTTTAATCTAAGGTAACATTTTAATTTGACATTGTAATATTAATTAATGTACTTATGTTATTATGTAATTGTAATAATTCTAATTGTGACATTTTAATTTGTAAATTTTATTTTTGGATAGCTTATAAACAACTTTTATAAATTTTGCGTGCCTATTTCCAGGCAGAATGTACATGGCTCACTCCTACCGAGTCCACCTATATTTTAATGTAACCTACATTCGTTGCAAATAAATGATTTGATTTGATTTAAACTGAACAAAAGCTGAAAATGAATGAGAACTAATCTGGAATTAAGAAACAAGCTTGGATTTGGACGCTTTCATTGACTATGTCTGATCACTTTTTACCATGATTTGGTCGGTTTTTTTGGGGCCATGTTTTTGTATTTTTGTGTTTATTATGTGCAAATAGATATAATAAGTGTGAGAGCAGTGGTGGACCAGGGGTAACGGCCGCGACTTACCGAGTTCAAGGTCGTAGGTTCAAACCCAGGCGCTTTACTTTGTGTAAATTATTTCACCACTACTGCTCTCAAAACGGTGAAGGAAAACATCGTGAGGAAACCGGCATGTCCTAGAATCAAAACTTCGAATACATGTGACATCTACCAACCCTACTGGACCTGCGTGGTGGGTTACAGCCCACTCCCTTTCACAGAGAGGAGGCCTGTGTCCCAGCAGTGGGAACATTATAGGCTGATTATGTATGTTGTGCAAATGTAATGATCATACATAAATAGTAGGTACTGTAAGGGATTTCGAGAGAGTTTAGTAAATCTCCTACTGTGAGGTTCGCCTCACAGTAGGAGATTTACTAAACTAATAATTAAACGAGAGGGACTCTAGTTAAATGGTGCTGATGCCCTCTGTATTTTAAGCTTCAGAGAAATTATAAATCACACTCTTTAATTAAAAATGGTTCTACGCGGAGCCCTACCAGAATCTATCTGTCATCCTATAAAGAAAACGATCCTCGTTTTCGTTATAGAAAACATTCCATATTTTAATGATTGAATGTCAGTCAGTATATTATTGTCGAGACTTGATCAAAGTATCAAACCTCTACAGTACATACCTACATATAAGAGAAATTCATAAAGGCATAATTTTCCAACAGAAATCCAAAGCTATTAGAACCACTTAATAGCCTCGCATGCAACAAAAACGCAACCAACCAAAAAGATAATCCACAGAAGTAGATAACGGGCTAACAAGTGGCACTAATCCGCAGAAATTCGTACTAAAACGTGTATTACCGCACTAATTAGGCACATCGCGGTCTCGGTGGAAGTGCAGGCAGACCTCTGGGAGAGTTTAACGACCGAGGCATGAATTAGCTTTGTTAGCCCGAATCTAAATGAGCGAGGTATGTATTTAGGTGGGTTAGCGTTTAGAGAGGCGAATTGTGGGATGTGCTGGACCTGATAACGCTATATTGAAAAAGGACTATTTTGTTTAGATTGGCTGCCTAAGAAAGTAAAGAGAAGGATCTACAGGTTGCTCGAAATATTGATTTAATGAAACTTCAGAATTTCTGTATGTCCATTTAGCCTAATTTCACGGTGCAATTTGATTGCCTGTGGCATAAGTTGAAGCAACAATGAACGTTGCACCATCTAAACAGTGTTTAGACGACGCAAATCATTTGTTGTTTAAATTGCATTGTGTAAATAGAGCTTTAGTTTGTCATGCGAACCAGATTCATCTACGTACATTAGCCTACTAAATTGTGAAATAACAGTTTTGTTTTAACAATGCAGATACAAACTTGCGGGTGGAGTCAATGGCATAAAACAAATATTTACTTAACGGCCACATGCAAATGGTAATTTATGATTTGGTCAGATATTTTCCCATTAGTTTACATGTGTGATTATTTTTACAAAACTAACATCCAAGTTAATAGCCTGTTCACATTTTACACAGTTTCTTATGAGGAAATCTTCGTAAACAACGCATGTCTGTCATGTAAACAAAATATGAATAACTCTGTTGGTGGCCTTGTTCTATTAAACAAATAAAGTACACGTTTTGTTCCCCTGAAAACATTTCTGAAACAAACATCGCACTCACTCAGATTTTTTTTTTTTTTTTTTTTTTTTTTTTTTTTTTAGGCTTAGTGGCTTAGCATTGCCATACAACGTGGCAATGCCGCCAGTCTCTTGGGTACTTGACCAGTCGACAGCGATGCGGAGGAATTTTTCGACGCCATATTTTAGTTTTTTAATAGTTTTAGTTATGTTACCTTTTAGTAAAATAATGTTTTTAGATATTGCTTAATAAAGTAAGCTTACACAAATTACAAGACTCAGATTTATTAGGTCAACAGAGGTACGAATGTAAGTAGTAAATAGTGATATAGTTATTCACATGCCTTTAAAGAACTGGATTGATATGGGTACGTTTTTGTCTATACAGTTACTTGTAATTTGACGTATTCCATGCAGAACGTCATAGTAGGGTTAAAATGCAACAAATTAAGCTACTAAATGTTCTACCGAAATTGAGTTTTATTTTTTTAATTTTTGTCTATGAAAAATATAAACTAAAAAAATAAAATGTTTTAATTAGTGATCTTTGCCAAAATTTTAGGTATTTTTCAACTTTTAATTTTTAACAAAGATCTGCTACGGCATCAACTATGCTATGATAATAACTTAAATTCCAGAAAAGTCGTTGTTTGAATTGTATTTTTCATAAAAAAACTAACTGTCTCAAAAACTATTGAATTTCGGCAGACCATTTGGTGGCATAATTGTTTGCATTTTAACCCTATTATGACGTCCTGCAAGGAGGAGCTTGTGGCTAACAGCCGCCGGGTCGATCCATCAGGTTAAGCTACGCTTGCCGGGGTTGTCCGTAGATGGGTGACCATCTTTACATACCGAAACTTCTCCGTGCCACGGAAAGCACGTTAAGCCGTTGGTCCCGGCTGTCATTCGTGGATCTTTGACAGTCGTTACGGGTCGTCAGAAGCCCGAAAGTCTGTCAACCAGTCTATACTGCAGCTGAATACCAGTATTTTACATGGAGCGACTGCCTATCTTACCTCCACAACCCAGTAACTGGGTAATACGAAACCCCTGGTAAGACTGGTTGTCAGACTTTCGTGCTTCTGATGATCCGTAACGATTGTCAAAGATCCACGAATGACAGCCGGGACTAACGGCATAACGTGCTTTCCGAGGTACGGAGGAGTCTCGTTATGGTCACCCATCCACAGACCAACCCCGGCAAGCGTAGCTCCGTGCAGCTATTATTACCACGAGCTCCTCTAATTAGGTGGTTTATTAAACTACCCTAATTAAAAATACTTTTCGACTTCTCTAGCCTCAAAAAAAAATATAACAGTCTATCAAACTTCTAAATGTTTGTCTTCATAAACAACTTTAATAGCCCATTCCACGGAGTCGACAAGGCGCTAACACGCTAAATATCTTCAACTGACTTATTGCCGGGCTTAAAATATTAGCCATTAAAATAAATTACGTCCTGGTTACAGCCATTTAGAATTCTGGTCATTGAAAGAGAGTCTTTAAATTCGCTGTTGAATACAATTGCGATGCAATTTTTTCCTTCCTTCCTTTTACGAGAAACAAGCCACTAAAGTATCTCTTAAAATAGAAGTCCAGATGTAGTTTTTACAATCAATACCGCGCAGAGGTAAGCACCCGGTAAATGAACTCGAGATGGAGATACTTTTGGCATAGGTTGCTTTTGCAAAAGGCTGAAACCGCGCGAGTCTTTTTTTTTTGTGGATGGGAAATCATCAAATGTTTTCTCCCGCTCTGGGCGGAGTGGGAGGGCGTGTCAGACTTTTACTGACTAAAACCCACTCGTTTTCCTTCAGTTGCCCGTGCCAGGGCCACGGTATCTCTTTCGAACTACCCGCGACCCCGGCGACATCGGCCCTATTGGACCCCGTCACTGCTGACATCACTTTGAGGCGCGCGTGGAACACAACGCTCCGTCGACCAGGTCCTGGTCCTTACCGGACGGCGAGCTACCCATTACTCGTCGTCCGTAAGCCCGCGCCTACAGTGGCCGGGAATCGGCGATGGATTCCCGCCACCCAGGGTGTCTCCCTCCGCGCGAGCCTTTGCTTCGATTTTTATTAAATCGAACACTGTCTGTCACGTCAACGATACTTCTAAACTACCTACATTACTTAATTCACCGTGATACTCCTTCACTGACGGTCACCTTTTGGGTAGTTAGGTACAATCTCAAATTCTACCAACCGGGACTTCGGTCATAATATCATAAGACTCTTGATAATTTTCGCATAATTAAAACCAGATATAAAAAGTGTTAGAACGGTATGCTTTACGATTACGTCATCCCCTACATGCATTTTCCCTACTGCTGAACAATATCCAATTTAACAAGATTGCACCCCCGAAAACGTAACATAACACTGTTACATCGTAAATGGCGTGAGAACAGCTCACTAACACAATACGAAGATCGATATGCGTGCAAAGCCACAGGTGCGTTTACCGCCAGTCGCCACAGAGACACGTCACCCTAATATTTTGGGTATGGCCTAAAAACGGAACGGGAACTCTATTTAATGAGTTTGTTCGGTGATGTTATAACTATGCTAATATTGAAAGTAATGAAATTGAATATATTGCAGGTTCTGTGTTTATATGTCTAAAAAGTACAGACGGTAGAATTCACAAAAAATATTAGAATTCATAGCTTTCAAAATTTCGAATAACAATTTAAATAGTACGATCTTTTTCATGTTGAATCTACTGTTTCTTTTGTTATTGGTGCAACAACTGTTACTGTACCAGAACAAATGTTTCCTGCAGTCTAATAAAAGTTTAATTTAACCAATTAATCCGAACCTACAAACGCTCTTAAATGTATAAAAGCTCCTACATTAAACTTCAAATATACGGTACCTCATCAAGAACCCAGCATATTACCACACGATTACCCGAACATTCTCTAACCAGTGAATTCCATATTCCGACTAAAAGCGATCGAATAACGAGTAATTAAAGTTATTCAATTCCGTACTTATTATCTAGGTGAAACTATTCCACTGACCCGACAAAGCTTTCCAATTACATTCCAGCCGAAGCTTTCAAGTACCTATAGTATAGTATAGTAGTAGCCTTCAGATATGGGCAAACCCTTAATTAATTACGTACCTTTTTTACTAATTACATAGTTTGAAACTAGTCTTTAGAACTATTTTGTGAACTAAAATATTCAAATATCTTGGTAGAATAATAAAATATGTAATTACTACGGTGGAATGTTGAACTATGAAAATAATTTTACAAGTGCCGTGCCAACAAAAAATTTGATGACAAGGACAAATTAAATCATGAAGAGTTGAGAGCTATATAGATGCTGCTTATCCTCCTGATTTGAGCACCTCCTATTCAGTTATTTTGCTAGGAAAACTTCAAGCCACCTTATCCACACATAGGTAATTAGGTATACACAGTGGATAAATTGACCAGTCAACCGCAGGCAAACAACCTGATTTGATTTTCTCGCCCTTAGTGCAGGACACATTGAACATATTTTTATTCTGAAAGAAAATGTCAATTCATGTAAAATCCTAAGCTGTTTTTAAAGTAGCGGACTAGAAAGGGTAAATAATAGAAGAGATACGTGAAGTTTTCATAGCTAGCTAAGCAATCATAGAAATAACTCTCGCTGAGTAAAATAAAGCTGGTTCAATAAACACAGAAGGGTTAACGCAAAAAGGGCGCTGTACGTGTTGGCGAATGCAAATGTTTTCGTTGTAGCTATAGGTAGAGGTCTCGTGCGAAAATAGAATATGGCAAGCTTCCCCTTGATGTGAAAGGTAACTAAAGATATATTAATAAATATTATTATGGTGTAGCACAAGGGAGCATGATGGGGTAATATTTAGGTATAGCTTAGTCTTTTATGAGATACATAATTTCTAAGATTTAGCAAGAACCACACCACATTGATATTTTTCTTTTACATGACTACATACACATAGGAATTGTTAGTTTTTGGTCAATACTCACAAAACGTAAACCTAAAACCTGTAATGAAACATGAACCTCCATAACAAATACAGCTTTACGAATACATATAGAAGTACTCGTAAAGCTGTATTCAACGAGTAACAGACTGGCCTGCGGCGATCCTTCGTCCCACAATATTCTAGCTATTATTATGAAACAGACTTCGAAATACAATTTCCTCTGAATGTCGTTGCAAATGAAACGGTTGATAAAATATGTCTTGCTTAGCTTAGCTTTTGCCTAGAAATTATAATATTAAAGAGCTGCACCTACTCTTTCATATTGACGCGAAATAAAATTATGAATGAATGAATGATTTTTTTTAATGAATGAATGATTTTTTATTCAATTTACATTTTTCCTTAATGCTAGGTACACTGCCCCACAAGGCTGCTTGCGCAGTTTAACTGTGAGATCATTGAGTCTCTATTAAAGTAACATTCAGTCATTTGTCTACTTTGTCTTCTTTTTTCCTAAAACACTAACTAGTAGGTACTCTCTAATTCTTCTTAGACCAGGAAATGAGTATTCATGGAAATAACGATCATATTTACCAGCATCACATGCCAGTACAATATTATGTATGGAAATAAAATATTTCTCTTTAGCCCCACCGCACTTGGATAAAAATATATAATGATGACATAAATACCGACACGTTATTATGTCGTATAGTATCGTATAAAATGAGCATGGAGTAGTAATAAATGGAGCACCAATATACGTAAAAGTGTCATACGATTAATGCTCATATACACAAGCGGCACGTTGCCAACGGCAAAGGCCAACTGCAACCATCAACACTCGTTGGCAGCAGCCGTAGATGCGTTGACGGGCCGCTGCGCCGCGCCGACCGACGATGCGTCGACTTCTGTAGTTGTCTCTGCCGTTGGCAACGTGCCGCTTGTGTATTTGAGCACTTATCGCATGACATTTTTACGTAATTTTGAGTGGCATTTGTCCACGGCTGCAGTTGACTATTATTATGAGCACTTATGTAAATTTGCAGCTTCGCGCCGGCCTGATGTAACGACCATGATAGCTTTTGGCGCAGTCGGCACCCATGTGAACCTAGGACCTTTTTAATTAAAACTTTATGTTAGCATTCCATTTCTTCCTCCTCTATGACGAAACATTACACCCCTCCCATTTCAAAGTACCATAAAAGGCTATGAATACGAACACAAGTCTTTCTTCCAATGAATAATTCACTCCGGATGAGACGCATTATATTCAATTCTATTCACAGTATCCACTCTGGATTATACCGGCGCCATATTTTATGGGTGCTAAGATCTTGATCTGCGAATGAAAGAAAAACATAGCGGGATTATCTCTCCGTAAGTGATATAAAGAGGAAATTGGGCACCGTCACACTTGTGTGATGAAAGATGAGAATGAACGAGGGGGAGAGAACTATGACCTTTGACGAAATTTTCCTTTTGTATGTTGGTAGAAAATGCTCAGTTGCCTAAACTATAGAGTAGGATTATTTCTCGTAACTATAAGCTGGTGTAGGCGACTGTTTATAGGATTATTTGTATGTTTTGTTGTTTGCATTACCTAACCTCTTATCAGCACTTTCATAATTTGTGACGCATTGAAGGACTCATATTTCAACCTTATAAAACTAGCCAAGGTCATTTTATTTGTAGTTTTAATGCCAGTATTTATAACTAGCGAACCGCCCCGGCTTCGCACGGGTAGCACTAATTATCTATAGCCGGATGACTTGCGGTGGACGTATTGAAATATGTACTATCTTGAATTCATGCAAGCCAAAGAACTTTTTTTTTTATGTTAAGTGTGCCAAATTTCATCCAAATCCTATTCGTGGGATAATACTAATGTTTTAAATACTATCTTGAATTCATGCATGCCTAGTACTTATCTACTTTTTGTTAGGTTACCTAATGCTCAGAAAAAATGACATTTTTATTTTACATACCAAAAAGCTAAAAAAAAACTGTTGATTCGATCGCTACCACACTTCACAGGATCACCCGCTGGGCTAATCTGAAGATTGCTTGAACATTTCATCAAAACGCTCCAGCGGCTTTTGGAGTCCAAAGGGAACATTCTCTTTTATATACATAGATAGATAGATTTCAGTCTGGATCTTACGTTATTAAAAATTCAACTTTCCTAAGACGTTAACAAATAATTAAATTAACAAGACTAAGTCAAGTACTCGTAAGTACAAAGTACCTAACTAAGTTTATTTAACAAATGTACCATGATATTTGAGCCCGACAGGTTACTGTACTTAGCATTACCTAAGTACAGACGACGCACTTAGCCGTAATACGGCCTTAGAATGTTAAGTACATACATTAGTAGACGAAAGTGTAGTAGGTAAGTAAATTAAGTATGATAATTATGTTGGAGTTATTAGTGTTAAAATAGTAGTAAACCTTGCTTTTATGTGGCAGCGTGTCAGGTATCTTTGTTTTGTTACGTTTATTTGTCTCTGGCGTGTAAAGTTCTTTTTCTAACACTATCTACCTTTATGTAGTTCGTAAATATTCTACTTTACTTATAAACTTGAAGAAGTTATTTTGCTTTAAATTCGTGGTACTTTCTGGGTCTAAAAATTATGTGACAGTCATTGTTAGATATCCTATTACGACCAAACGCAATAACCTATCTGTCACCAGTTTTGGCATACTGAAGATAGAAAAACCTATATGTCTATGGTTTTAATGTACCAATAATCTAAGATAGGTAAAAACAAAAGAACACGAAGGAACGAAAGGAGCGCAAGGAATGCAAGGACAGATAGAATTATATTGCTATCATCAGTAGCGATCTGTCTTTTACTGACAGTAGGTCGGCCGTTAGTCAGTTAATTATTATCTACCTACTGTTAGACAATGTTTTTACCAGCGACCACAATAAGTAACTGTACAGATCCCTATGAATGTGTTACTTAAAGCGAAAGCGCCAGGATGGCCCGAGAAATAAAAAAATTCTAACGTTTTTTGCAATTTGCAAGTCAGTGTTAGGTTGTATGTTGATCTAAATATGATTCGTGGCCGTATCAAATATTTATATGAAGAATTATAACGATAAAATCATCAATACATCTCTCTACGTTCCTATTACCCTATTGAATGACTATTTATTTCATGCAATCGTGAGATTTGAGGCCAATTCTAACTTATGGGGTTCTATTGCTGATTCTAATGATTATAATTCTGTAAAGCTATATTAGTTACGGCCGCAAATCATATTTTAATTGACATAAAACTTGATACTGACCTGCAAATTGCAAAAAAACTTAAGAAAATTTGAATTTCGCGAGCTACCTTAGCGCATCCCCTTAACCATAAAACTTTAACCTAATTTGACCTTTTTATTCAGTAGGTCTCAAAAATAACCTCATAATGCAAAACTCGTGAAGAATTAGAAGATAGAATGTCAAAATACAAAACTGAATCAATTATTACTGGGAACACGAACTTTCTGACACTTTTAGCCTAAGAGTTTGTTCTCGTTGAATATTAATTCAATTGAAGTGGAGCATAATTTAGTGTATTCGCAGACTACGAGGAATCAATAAACAAGAAACAGAATACTATGTTTCTGTAATAAAATATTAAGAAGACCTTAGCAAAATACTGCCTACTGAGAAGAAAATGAATGTGTAAATGGAAACTGTGAGAAATATAAAAACCGGCCAAATGCGTGTCGGACCACGCACAATGAAGGGGTAGTTGAGACGAAGTTATCCAAAGAACAAACTTAACATTGTAGTTCAAAAACATGTTATCACATACATTCCAATTGCAAATGTAGGTTTGTACGCACAATATTGAGTTACTATGTTATTTTATGACCACAGACTTCTTTAAAATTTTCCTGTAATCTGTAAACAAAGAACTATTTTATGTATTTTTTTTTCTTCAAAATTGTAGGGTCAGTAGTTTCGGAGATGAGATCTCTGAAACTACTGACTGATAGACGAACATTGGTTCGTCTATTTTCTTAAATAACTTTAAAACAATTTGTTTTAAAATTATGAAAAATACCTATTCAAGACCCTAATTCCCTCCCTTCATATCCTTCCCTTTCATTTGATATGTCCGACGGTAAGGTTGGCAAAACTTTTTTTTTTATTTTCTTGTAGATTACGGAACCCAAAAAGTAGTTTGGATAAACTTCATTTTGAAGCACAATAAAACTGTGTTTTTGTTTCTTATTTTAGAAATCTCTTGATCAGTCTTCAGGATAGATTCTCCGCTAGAATCTATCCTGGACACTATTTCTGAAAACCAGCCTGTACATTATGACAACCTGTACCAACCTGTACAGTTTGATACCGAGTAATAATGTTGCTGATATGGATGAAATACTGCAAAGTAATGTCATCGAAAAATCTAAGGTCACAATGTTTTTCATCACAAATTTAAAGTTTTTTGTAACACAATAAGTATTGTCTTCACGTCGTTGCCCGTTGAATGAACTCGCAAAATATGTAGTAGAATATTAAGTTACTGCGAGAAATATGATATGTACATTAGATAGTTTATATCAGATGGATTGTGTGGTATTAAATTCAATATCACAATATAAAAGGTGTTAGACAAACGTATAGCGTATCTCAAAAACGTTTAACGCATAGATTCTAAACTTAAATTCACTAAGCCGGAGTGTCTAGATATTAACCTACTCCGTTTTACTGAATTTAATTTCCTTCTTAGATACCTACTATAAAGACAAATTTAGCTGAGATTTGTTTACTATATTTTTGGTGGCGACAGAGTGCCTATGTCGCAGATGGATTGTAGAATCCGCTGTTTTACAAAACTGCTAGGTGTTTTACATAACAGCGCCGTTATGTAAAACAGCTGAATATCTGCTGTAGTTGGATTGTCGTGCGCTACGTTTTGCAATCCTGCTACCTACGTTTAGACGTATTGCAGAATGGCTTATCTGCAATCAACTCATAATAAGTGTTCGCTGTGGCTTCTAATGCTGAATCGGTTGCAATAACTAAACTACGGCACCCAGGTTGGAACAGTGACCAACCACGCGCGAGCCGAGCGAGTAAAGCGATCGATGCCGCGGCAGGTGAGCGCTACTTCCAAGATGGTCACAGTTACTTGGCTATTTAGTATTTTTAGGACTGACTTTCATTAAAACTCTGTAAACTTTATATTAAAATTGTCCTATCACTGTTTTCACTCGAGTTAGGGTTATTTTCACTAATATTTATTTCTGTTTCGGACGCCATTATTTTTGTCATGACATACAGAGCCACGAGCGTCAAAATTTAGAACTAAAATCTACAATCTGACGTTTCATTTCACGCTGTTTTACATAACTTTTAATCGTTGGCCCGCTGCATTAATAAACGCAAAACTTTTAAATAATCCTGCGTGATATAGTTCAGTAATTTATGTAGAACCTAAACGTAGTGTAGTTGTTTTACATAACGGATCTTTTTTTTTTTAAACAGCCTAGAATCTATCTGCAACACATATATGACCTAACTGGTCTTATTTTATTAGGCCTATATAAACTTTTATTTTTCTTTCTTCTTTTCGAGGTAAAAAAAGTAGGTCTGGTCGAGCTGTCACATTTCATTGTTCATTTAACTGATTTTCCTGTTTATTTAGATACCTCATTATTATCATCATTTCAGCCGAAAGACTTCCACTGCTGGGTATAGGCCTCCCCCAAGCACCGCCACTTCGACTGGTTCTGTACTTCTCGGATCCAGCGGATTCCTGCTGCCTTCTCAAGGTCATCAGTTCACCTTTTGGTAGATACTTGCAGTTGTTTAGATACCTATAGATAAACAATTATAATGACTTAAGTTATGGTCAGTTCCAAAACGACGACTGGCATCTAATTTCCCAATTTCAATGGTAAAATAGCAATTTAAATTAGATTCCAAACAGTTTGATTCCGATAGAGTATTAATTAAATTTGTTGTTACTGTTAGTTGTTTCAAATTGCGTTTTCGGTTAATTACATTACTTAATTAAAACAAACGGGTAACTAAACCACAATGTTTGCACATGTGTGCAGATTATGCAGTCAAATTGAAATTGGAAATGTTTGCTATAGATTAGGAAGTAGGTACCATTTTTTTGGTGTATCGGAAATCATCAAATGACTTCTCCCGCTCTGGGCGGAGCGAGAGGGCGTGTCAGACTTTTACTGACTAAACCCACCCGTGTTCCTTCATAGCCTGTGCCAGGGCCACGGTATCTCTTTCGAACAACCCGCGACCCCGGCGGCATCAGCTCTATCGGACCCATCACTGCTGACATCTCTTTGAGGCGCGCGTGGAACACAATGCGCCGTCGACCCGGGCCTGGTCCTTACCGGACGGCGAGCTAGGAAGTAGGTACTGTAGAGGTTTAATGCTTTGATCAACCTCGACAATGTTATACTGGCTGACATTCAATCATTCAAAGATGGAATGTATTCTAGAAAGAAAAACGAACCCAGTTTTTCTTTGTAGGATGACAGATAGATTCTGGTAGGGCTCCGCGTAGAAACAATTTAGTTAAGGAGTGTGATTTATAATTTATCTGAAGCTTAAAATACAGAGGGCATCAGCCCCATTTAACTAGAGTCCCTCTCGTATAATTATTAGTATAGTAAACCTCCTACTGTGAGGTTCAAGCCCTCACAGTACCTAATGTTGGAATCAGTGTGCGACTGCCCCATTGCTGGGTTTAAGACCTGACACAAACATTATTATCATCGAAGACTTTTCGATGACAATAATGTTCCTAGGGTGGCAGGGACATTGACGCGCAACCTGTATCCATGGATTCAGTACATGTATGATTTTGAACCCCCGTGGACCAACGTGCGGTATAATAAAAAACCACTGTTTTATTTAAAAAAAATATGGAACAGCAATTTTTTTTTTAATAACTCGTCAGTTATTAAAAAAAAAAATTGCTGTTCCATTTTCAGAGGGTCCAGAATCTTGTACTGAATTCATGCTAACAGGTTGTGTATCGATGTCCCTGCCACCCTGCATAAATTCTTTCTTGAAATTATAAAGATGTAGGTAACATTATGTAAGGGAAGTTGATTTTTAGGGCCTAAATATTGGCGTCCGCGTGGTCAAGCGGTGCGGCCGCTGTACTGGGAGATTACACGAAATTTATACGACTCGAATTATTTCTAAAGCGGCTCTCTGGCCGCGCGTCTTCGCCGCTTCACCTGTTTGGCCTAAACAAACAGGTGGAGCAGCCTACATTACTTACCTACATTAATTCAATAAGCCAGAAAAGTGAATACCTACTTGGGAATATTAGGTAAGTATTACTGGTAGGTGTGTTACTGGGACTTTACGGGTTAAATATGTGTCAGTCCACAGGCAAAGGTATCATATGGATGGTATGGAGTTATGCATATTCCCATAATCTGCAATAAATAAGATATCGATATCAAAAAAGATCAACCTCATAACATGTGTAGTTGCGGATATATATATATTTTTTTAATATTAATCAAAATTTTGCACTTACCTTTACCCACCATAACTTACCTTTTCTATTAAACTTTAAGACCATGTTTTGGGCTTATAGTTTCTATGAACAAAAACTAAAAATACACAAACTTTGAAACATTTTAGTTTACGAAAAAGCAAAAAAAAAAAAACATATTTTTGCACGTTTCCACAAAACATTCTATAATATCTTCGAAGCTAGAAACGGTCACAAGGTACCTTTTGTCGTGGACTGTCACTTATACAACGTGTCGTTTTGCATCCTCGTCAAATTTCAGGGTGTGGTACAGAACATCAAACCGAATAACTTTCTGCATGGACCCACATCGTATTTGCGTAAAAATTTTCAACTGTCCCGTAAAAAACCTCAATCCCTACTCGACGCAAATGTATGGGACGGCTGATTATTTCTTCGCGATTACGATGTTGGTGCCATGGAAAAAGTTGTTCGGCTTGATGGTCGATACCACACCCTTAAATTTGACGAGGATGCTAAACGACACGTTGACACACACACAAGTAGATAGTCTGTAGTCATCATCTGCTTAGCCTTTTCCCAACTATGTTGGGGTCGGCTTCCAGTCTAACCGGATGCAGCTGAATACCTCTATTTTACATGGAGCGACTGCCTATCTGACCTCCATAACCCAGTTACTGGGTAATACGATGCCCCTTGGCAAGACTGGTTGTCAGACTTTCGGGCTTCTGACGACCCGTAACGACTGTCAAAGATCCACGAATGACAGCTGGGACCAACAACTTAACGTGTGAAACGGGGTAAATGAAAATCTGGCAGAGTTTCGTCAAGATCTTGTAATCAAAAGCAGAATGGCATAATAAATGGCTGGCTATGGCTTATATTAACACTTCCCCACTCTTAAGGCGAACATCTTGGCTTGGCTCGTGGCTTGGCTGGAGTGGGGTGTCAATATGGCGGCTTGGCTTCGGCGGGCTGCATGTTGGCTGACGTCACGTCCGTTACACTCGGCCTTCCTGGCATCATTGCTCCCGCAATGAGAGAAAAATAACATTTTTTTTTTTTTTTTTTTTTTTAATTTTTTTTTTACCATAATAAATAAAAAAAAAAAAAAACACAATTAGTGATTGGAGCCTCCTTGTAAGCAAACAATGCCTGTATTAGGAGACTCCGCTCTTTCACAACAAGGTACAAAATAAAATACAAAATAAAATAAAAGACTAACTAATTAAATGTGTGTGTGTGTGTGTGTGTGTGTGTGTGTGTGTGTGTGTGTGTGTGTGAGTGTGTGTGTGTGTGTGTGTGCGTATGTATGTATGTAAATGTTTAAGTGGAAATTCAATAAAAGTAATCATATGTAAATGGGGATGAGGGTGGGTTAGCGTGTGTTTTGTGAGTGAGTGTGTTGATAAACCGAGTGATTTATGTGTTGCAAAGTTTCAATAGTGCCTCAGTATCTTCATAAGAAAATGGTTTAATCCAATCTATTAGAATCTTTTTACACGTATGTGCTTAAACAAGCACATACGTGTAAAAAGATTCTAATAGATATAACTATATACATATACACTAAACAGTGTATATGTATATATCCTTGTTTACTCTATTATATAGTTGAGCAGATCGTATGCTGTATTGTATAGCAGCAAATTTTGTTTTAGTTTGAGGGATTTGAGCAATCATGTCTTTCCGTCTTTTAGATATAATGCTTGAATCGTAAGGAAGTGTCTTATGTTTTTTTAGGACCGTGCATGTAATGTATAGTTTTCTAACAGAAAGCAGTCCACTAATCTGGTATAGACTGTCAGTAGGGAATCTTTTCTTTTTGAAATACATAATTTTTATTAGTGCTCGTTGTCCCCTTTCAACGTCTATTAATCTCGATTTTGCCGCACCGCCCCATATGGGGATACAGTAAACTAACACTGATTGCACGAGTGCCACATAAACTTCATTAAGGAGATTTCTATGAGGGCCTATTTTTTTATTTATGTTAGTAGGGAGGACATGTCGTAGTGTTTTAAATATCCAGCCCAGTTTCCTAACCCTTCCCGCTACGTGGTCAAGGTGAGCATACCAAGATAGGTTTTGATCAATCAGGACACCTAAATACTTAGTCTGAGAGACCTTACCAATTGCAGGACAACTACAGTTATTTTTTAAAACTGGATCACATGTGTGTATTTGGACGCTAAAAGCTTCATTTGGTTGTGAACGATTCAATATGGTAAAGCAAATGTAGTTGGTCTTAGCTGTGTTTAGTGTGAGAAGGTTGTCATTGAGCCAGTTGGTTATTTGGACCATGCCCAATTCAGCTTTGAGCTTGACATCAGACCAGTCATTCCCTGAAAAGACAACAGCGGTGTCATCGGCGTAAGAAAAAATGTTTGCACCATTGACTTTTAAGTTGCAAAGATCGTTAATGTACGTTAGAAATAACGTGGGGCCCAGCACGCTCCCCTTGGGCACGCCGTACGAGACGTCAGCATCATCACTAATATATGCTCCTATCTTAACCCTCTGCTTTCTATTAGACAGGTAATCTTTGAAAAAATTGAGAGGGGCTCCTCTTATACCGGCTCTTTCCAGCTTGGTCACAAGGGTTGGAACAGAAACGGTGTCAAAAGCCTTTTTTAGATCCAGAAATACCGTCAGGCATTTCTTCCCTGCATCGAGATGCTCGGTAACCAATGAGCTGAGGGCAGCAACTGCATCTTCAGTGGATACTCCCTGTCTAAAACCAAATTGTGTTGATGATATTATTTTAAATTTATTTAGGTAGTTTATAAGTCTCGTATTAGTTAGTTTTTCTATAATCTTAGACAGCGCTGGTAGGACCGAGATAGGTCTGTAGTTATTGACATCATTTCTGTTCCCTCCCTTGTGTACCGGTGTAATAATAGATTTTTTCAGTTGGTCAGGGAAAATGCCATTTTTGAAGCAAAGGTTAGCCAGGTGGGCAATGATAGGAACTACATCTCTACAAACATATTTTAAGAAACTAGTAGAGATATTGTCCCATCCTGGGGCACTGGATGATTTCAAGCTCATCAAAATTCCTTCGACTTCCATTGGGTCTGTGTCCAATAGCACAAAGGAATTAGTTTGCGGAGGGGAAATGTTAAGTCGATCAGAGGGCATTTTGTTAGTTCTAGGTTGAATTTGCTCAGCTAATTCTTTTCCAATTTTTACAAAGTAATCGTTTACATAGTTAACTGATTCAGTTGGAGACTGTCTGATACTTAGCAATGCTGCACTTTGGCTGTTTATTTTATTTAAGTAGGTGATTGATTTTATGTTTTTCCAGAGTAACTTTGAGTTTGTGACTGATTTAGTGATTAATTCTCTTTCATATTTTCTTTTTATTTTTTTGATGAGATTATTGCAAAAATTTCTGTATCGACAGTATGTGATTTTTAAAATTGCATTATACGGATCTGACCGAGAGATTTTTTGCATTTTATTGCGATTTTTGATACAGCGTAGTAATCCTGGGGTGATCCAAGGTTTAATTATACGGTTACTGTTAGGAATGCTTGTTATTGTAGTATTATTTTTAATTGTATCAGTTAGTTTCTGTATGAGTAGGTCAGTTACTAGGTTAGGATCATCACAAAACAACAACTCAGCAAGATTTTTTCCCTGTAAATATTGTAATGCTTGTTCGAAATTGATAGTAGTTGTAGTTTTATTTGTAACCACTTTGCTTTTTATTTTAGAAAGAGATAAGAATGTAGTGTAGTGGTCGGTAATTGTAGTTTGTAAGATAGCAACTGACGCCGAAGTCTTTTTTTTATGAATACGCAGCATGAAGTGGTCCAGGCAGTTCAGCTCTCTGGTGGGTAAGGTATGACCAGGTAATATACCATAGGCCGACAACATGTTAAGATAGCTATTTCGGTTTTTTCGTTCATGAGGCAATTCAGCATCTTTGGGCCTAATGTTAATATTAATATCCCCCGCAATTACCACACTTTTCTGCGAAACTAATGAATCTAAATGTAAACTAAGTGACTCCAAAAAAATATCAGGATTTGTGTTTGACGGGGAACGATAAATACACAAGATAGTATTATTTAATATGTCCAATTGGAGACAAGACGCCTCAGATAGTTTTATTTCTTGAACATGTGATTTTAACGAGTTTTTTATATAAACCACTACCCCATCATTCTGGTTCAGGTGCCGTGTTGTTACGTAAGAGTGATAATTACTAAGTTGTGGAATGGGTTTATTAGTATTTAATCTGCATTCCGTTAGTATTATCACATCGGTTTCGAACTTAAAAGTAGATAACATAACAACAAAAGCATCAAAATTGCAATATATGCTCCTTATATTTTGTGAGAAAATAGTCAAATCATTTTTCCTTACGTAAATATGTTCAGTAAGGTTAGAACAATCGCATTCAATTGAGCTCGCAATTTCAAGTTTGTCTATCTCATTAACCGTTTGTAATGTGTCAGTCATAAGAGTTAATTACTAATAGAATGATAATCACTGCAAGGCACGTGTAAATAACTCTGCAAAGTCTACTGAGGTTGTAGTATGTAAGAGGACAGCGGTATGGTATTATTTTTTGTACCAGCATGCATGATAGCTTAAAACTTATTATTATTAAATGTTTGGATGTGAGTATTTGTGTTGTATTAGTGTAAAAGCTGTGTGAATAGCGTAAATAAAAGATTGTTTTTATGTAAAGTGCGGACGTCTTTTGAAAGGTGTATGAATGTTTATTTATGCGTATCTGTGTAATAATTGTGAAGGTGTGGGACGTGTGTGATGAATGTATATATTGGTTAATATTCATAATCGGCAAGTGTGGTTTGTAAAGACTGAGTGTATGTTGATTTATAGCGATATTGATCTGTGTTAATAGGTCAGTGTGGATATTGTGTGTGTGAGCGTATGAGAAAATCTTCAAGTATACAATATAAACAAAAAGGTATCTTGTTACTATATCCATGGTATTATAATTACACGGCGTCAGACACAGCCGCATAAAAACAAAAAACAGAGGGTATAACACTAACAACAACACTATGATTAACAATAGGAATGACGTTATCGCGGATACGAGTATACACATACCTTGTTGGCAAAAAGAAAGACCGGTAAAGAGTCACATTTTCACTATTAGTTGATGAATTTGTTCTTCGGTTCTAATAGTTATGGTTGGCGCAAGGTCATCCTTCTTTACATAGACTTTTCCATACGCAGTCCAGCAGTATTTATATGCACCCGACTTTGTTAATTCACGGGCAAGGAAGTGTAGGCGAGATCCCTTTGGGGTCAGATGTTCAGATAAGAAGATGGGTGAATCTTCTTCTTTTTTAAATCCGAGGTGCTTGCAGCACAGCTTAGTCTTGTGTTTTATGTTGAAACTCTTACCCATTTTCATAATTTCATTCTTTAGCAGAGTGGATCCGGTTTCAATAACAATGGGCATCTTTTGGTTTTCACTGTTTTTTCCACGCACTCTGTAGATGTCTTTAATGTCGCACTTGTCTATGGAGCAGCTTATATTCTGGGAAAGGTTCATGACCATATCTATAAGATCTTGCTTAGACTCATTGGATATTTTCGGAACATTTTTAATGACTAAATTTGTTTTACGACTTCCTGTTTCTATTTCTTCAAGTTTATTCTCTAAGAGAGTAATATACTTTCTATCTTCCTTCGACTGGTTTTCTAACTGAGATATTTTCTTTTCCAGTTCTTGATTCTGTGACATAAGGTTGATGATCGAGTTTTCGATGTTTATGTTGGATTGTTGTATTTCTTTTAATGCAGTCGATACTTGCTGTGTCTCTTGTTTTTGACTAGATAAGAATAAATCCATCATTTCTTTTATTTCTTTTTTAAAATCATTTAATTGCTCCCCAAATGAACAATCTTCCCGACTTCTTTTAGGCCTCAGAAATACATAACTAGGAGGCGATTTGCTATCATCGTTTCCAACCAGGCTTATCTCCGATTCTGAGTGAGATTTATCCATTGTCGAAGATGGCAATATTGCTTAGATTGTTTACGTAGCAGCTTCGTAGCGGAATCCAGTCTTTTCTTTACGTCACGCAGTGAGTAGGTTTAAAACGGCGCACACGGCGATGTGAAATCAGTGCGATGACGTCTCGTAGCTAACCTCAGATGACATTAATTAGTATGAGGGGCGGTTCGGTGACACAAGTAGGTGTTTTGGTGGTGTGGGAAAATGATGATGGTACCTGCCTGGTGAGCTATGGCGACACGACGAGAAGGGTTTCCTTAGCCACGTGGCTGGCGCGTCCAGGATATCACGTACGGACGAGAATCTGCACTTTCCACAACACACATACACGCACTTGCACTGTTCAATAGCAATCTTCGTTCTTCGCGGTGAAAATATGAGTCCTTTTTCGACTTGGGAAGAACGAAGATTGCTA
The DNA here is from genome assembly GCA_946251885.1 of Cosmia pyralina. Taxonomy (NCBI): domain Eukaryota; kingdom Metazoa; phylum Arthropoda; class Insecta; order Lepidoptera; family Noctuidae; genus Cosmia; species Cosmia pyralina. Next base: position 22,301,831 of record OX276344.1, read on the forward strand.
TTGAACAGTGCAAGTGCGTGTATGTGTGTTGTGGAAAGTGCAGATTCTCGTCCGTACGTGATATCCTGGACGCGCCAGCCACGTGGCTAAGGAGACCCTTCTCGTCGTGTCGCCATAGCTCACCAGGCAGGTACCATCATCATTTTCCCACACCACCAAAACACCTACTTGTGTCACCGAACCGCCCCTCATACAGTCCACTAAGAAAATTTCGATTTTCACCCCAAGGCTTTAGGCCGCCGCAACATTTTTTGGTCCTTCGAGCCGGATATCCGACATTTTTTGGTCCTACGATCACGGATATCCAACAGTTTTTGGTCCTACGATCACAGATATCCAACAGTTTTGGTCCCATGATCACGGATACCTATTTTTCTTTATCCTCTTGATAACGGATATCAATATTATATCCGTATATCATCATCCCGCAACTATATTTCATTTCAATCTTCGTTCCTTATACTCTTATACTAAACCGCTTTCATTTATTCATTTATTACAGTACCTACTTGTCATTGCGTACATTCACAGGTATTTCGCATCCCGCTCAACTTAATATTTTAATATACGTAGGTAGAAGCAAAATCTACCGCTCGCTCGCTTCGCTATCGTTCGGTACTATATTCGTAGGTACCACCTACCAATCCCGCACCGCGCGCAACTCGTTGAAGTTTGTGATTTATTTTAGCTATTATAAAAACCTACAAAAATATCGAAAATGCCTAAGAAAGTGACCATTGATTCGGATGATCAGATAGAATCCGCGATTCAAATAGCACTGTCATGTCGTAATATGATTTTTGCCCGCATGCAAATCATTTACGATTTAATGGAAAAAATGAAGTCCGGTATGGAACCGGTAGAGAAGTTCTTGTGTGCGTGTGTCAATGTTGATGCGTTGCGCACCGAGTTCCTCGAGGCATTTAATAAATATAACTCGCTTCTTCTAAGACAAGACCCGGAAAATAATATTGATGATCGGTCGTGGATTAGTTTTGAGGAATTATATTGCTGCGTTAAATATAATTATTCAAGTTACTCAAAATCATCAGCCACATCGGCTCCTACTTCTAGTGGTAGTGGTGTCAATAAGCAAACAGTTCGCTTGCCTCCCATTGAAATTATGTCATTCGATGGCGATATTCGTAACTGGCCCCTGTTCTATGCTAATTTTAAAAGCACGGTACACGAAAATAATACATTGACTGATTCGGAGAAATTATATTATTTGATGGGGAAATTGAAAGATAAGGCTCAAACCGCGTTCTCAGGAGTTTGCCCTAATGGCGATAACTACCAATTAATTTTTAATTCACTCATAAACAAGTACGAAGACAAACGTATGTTGGCTTCTAGTTCCCTTAATCGGATGTTTGAACATAAATCTTTTAATACCGCATCTATTCAAAATTTCGAATCCTTTTCTGATAATTTTGTTTCCGCCGCAAACGCATTAAAAAACCTTAAAATAAATGATTTATCAGATTTGATTTTTTTCCATGTCGCTATAAAAAAGGTTGATTCTGAAACCGCTCGACTTTTTGAAATGAACTCAAAAGACGAAATTCCTAAATTCGACAATTTAGTACAGTTCATTAAAAATCAATCTCGCATTTTACAAAATACTAAAGCTTTAAACAGCTTGAGTTTCACTCAGTCTAATAACAATCCTATAAATAAAAAAACGTTCAAAACTCCGCAACCGCAATCTTACACTGTAATTGATAAATCCGCTAAATGTTTGTGTGATAGCTTTGTTCATGAACATTTATTTAAATGTCCTGCCTTTTCTAAAATGACACCAAGTGATCGTTTCAAATCGGTGAAACAAAACGATGCATGTACTAACTGTTTAAGTATTAAACATAAGGCCAGAGTCTGTCAGTCTGAATCTAGATGTAAATCTTGTAAAAATAAACACCATACGCTTTTACACTTTAATCGCGAATCGCACGCGACTGTATTATCGAACGGTGTTGATGATACCGCACGTACACAATCGGGTTCAAACTCCACGGCTTCGAGCGAGCAAGATGCTCACGCCGCCGCCGCCGTGCCGCTCGCCGCCACCGCTCAGAGCGCCCCGCAATGTAATGCATCCATTGCTGCGTCGATCTTTTACGACTCGAACTCCCGCGTATCAAAGCCGCAATGTAATACGAATACTACTATTTTGTTGTCAACCGCTACTGTAATAGTTCGAGATTCATTTGGTAAGGAGCATTTTATTCGCTGTCTATTAGACAGTGGCTCACAAATTAATTTTATTACCGCAGAATGTTGCAAACGATTAGGTTTGACTAGACATTCATCTGATACGCCTTCCGTTAAGGGTATCGGTGGTACGGAAAAATCCGTTAAGGGTTCCGTACAATTCGCTTTCTTTTCCCGTTTTAATCCGAACGTTACTTTTAACGTTAATTCGCTAGTTGTCGATGCAATCACCGATAATTTACCCACCGCTCCCGTAGATACTTCCGCCTTGCCTTACTTAAAAGGTTTACCGCTCGCCGACGAATCGTTTGGCAAACCCGGTCGCATCGATGTGTTGATCGGGGCTTCGCTTTTCCCGCATCTTATGCTGCCCCGCGTAGTTAGCAGCAACTCCTCCGCGCCGCCCGCCATGCAGACGGTACTCGGTTACGTCATCATGGGCACTGTGCCCGCGCTGCCTGTACGTCGTAATAAGCCTCCACAGTCTTGTTACTCACATATTTCGCAACCATCCGACAAAGACTCGTTAGAATCGGTGTTGAAAAAATTCTGGCAGGTCGATGAAGCGCCCGTCACTCTTTCGACGAGCAAATCGCTCGACGAACTTGAGTGCGAGTACTTTTATAATTCGACCACGGAACGCGATGGGGACACAGGTAGATACTCTGTAGCCCTACCGTTTCGCAGCGATGTGTTCTCATTGGGGAACTCACTCGATATCGCGAAAAAACGTTTTTTCTGCCTAGAAAAGAAATTAGAATCCGCACCCGAGTTACGTACTGCGTATGATGACGTCATTCGCGAATATATTGATAATGGATATTTATCTCCTGCTCCGCTCGATAGTTCAGACAGTAGTTGTCCTGACTATGTAATTCCGCATCACGCAGTTGTACGTTTAGATAAGACAACAACAAAACTACGCTCCGTGTTAGACGCTAGTGCTAAAACGAGTACTGGATTATCTCTCAACGATATTTTACACAGTGGCCCAAATTTACAGGGTGACTTGTTTACTATAATTCTGAATTTTCGATTGTTCGCATTCGCGCTCTCGGCTCATTGCCGACAAATGTTCTTACAGATTGAAGTAAGAGAAAGCGATCGTCGCTTTCAACGCATCTTATATCGTTTTAGTCCAAACGATCCTCTGGTTCTATATCAGTTTAACCGTGTCTGTTTTGGTCTCAAGTCAAGTCCCTACCATGCGATCCGCACAGTACAACAGTTGGTTCAAGACGATGGTCATCACTTCCCGCGCGCCAGCGCTATCATCGCGGATTCGCTGTATATGGATGACGTAGTCTACAGCGTAAGCTCCGAATCACGTGCAGTCCAGGTTTCGCACGAACTGATTAAACTCTTTAGAGGAGGTCAGTTCGAGTTGGTCAAGTGGACCAGTAACTCTCAAACTGTACTAAACAGTATTCCCGCGTCGCATAGGTTGACCGAACAACTAGAATTCGACAAGTCGGTAGAACAAAAGGTTCTCGGCTTGCGCTGGTGTAGGTCAAATGATTGTTTTGAATTTCTTATTTCCGCACCGCCAGACACGTGTACTAAACGTGCTATACTGTCGGCCGTAGCTAGGCTGTGGGACATCATGGGGCTTGTCGCGCCTGTAGTTCTCTATGCTAAACTACTTATCAAAGAATTGTGGTTACTGAAGCTCGATTGGGATGACACTCCCCCGCGTCACATCATAAATATTTGGCAAACTTTTCGCTCTGCCCTGCCGCTTTTAAATGATTTTAAAATCCCGCGCCATTTAGGTATTTTTGAAAATTGTATTCTTCGCCTCATTGGATTTTCCGACGCCAGTGAAAGCGCCTACGGCGCTGTCATCTATGCGCACGTCACTCGCAACGATGACGTAGTCGTTCAGCTGGTTTGTGCCAAGTCGAAGGTATCGCCGGTTAAACCATTGACTATCGCTCGACTGGAGCTCTGTGGTGCCGAACTCCTCGCTAAACTTCTTCGCCGTGTTCATGACACTTATAATCCGCGTTATAATGTTACCGCTATTTACGCATTCACCGATTCTAAGGTGACTCTTTGCTGGATAAATTCTTCTCCGCATCGTTGGCACACGTTTGTGGCCAATCGTGTCGTTCGCATCGTAGACAACGTCCCCGCGGAACATTTCTACCACGTACCTGGTACTGAAAACCCAGCGGACTGTTTGTCACGTGGTTTAACACCTGACAAATTCATTGAGCACCCATTATGGTTGCACGGACCCGCTTGGGCTAAGCGCGACCCTTCCGAATGGCCCATACATAAGGTTACAGACTTGAATTCGGAACCCATTCCGGAAGAAAAGGTCCACGCGCATCCCATAGTCGCGGATTCAAGTTCGGAAAATTCGCTTCTACTCGCACTCGCAGAACGTACGTCGTCGTGGACTAAACTGCTGCGTATTGTTGTTTTCATATACCGCTTCATGAAAAAACTCCCGCGTCGGACTGACACCGTTACCGCTAGCGACCTCGAGTTCGCTGAAACCATTTTGTGGCGTCATGTTCAAAGAAAACACTTCATGGATGATTATTCCGAGTTAAAAAATAATAAAATTTGTTCACCCGCTCTTATTAAACTCAAGCCATTTGTAGATGGTGATGATTTAATCCGCGTTGGGGGTCGATTAACTCATTCGGCTGAGGCCTATAGTACTAAACACCCGGTAGTGTTACCCCGTCATGATCGCATAGTTGAAATCCTCGTAGACTATTATCATATAAAATATTTACATGCAGGTCCAGAACTCACTATGTCGTTATTGCGCCATAAGTATTGGATTTTGTCCGCTAGACGCATTATTCGTCATAGAATCCACAAGTGTAACGCATGTCACCGGTGGAGACCGCGACCTCATGGTCCGCCGATTATGGGCGATCTCCCTAAATCTAGAGTAAATGTTGCAACCAAAGCTTTTTCTCATACAGGGTGTGATTACGCTGGCCCTATACAGTATGTGCCCGTACGCACTCGAGGTGCGAAGAGTCGCAAGGGTTATTTATGTATATTTACCTGTATGACTACTCGCGCTGTTCATATTGAATTAGCTACAGATCTTACGACTGCGTCGTTCATAGCCGCGTTGAAACGGTTTTTATCCCGCCGTGGACCGGTACAATGCTTGTATTCGGACAACGCGACCAATTTTCGAGGAGCTAATTCGTTTTTACGCGACTTGTATACTTTCGTAAATAAAGAATACCGCCCGCGCTTTGAAGAGGAGCTCGCTGAGCATCGCATTAATTGGCACTTTATTCCGCCCGCGTCACCGCACTTTGGTGGATGTTGGGAGTCCATGGTGAAGGCCGTGAAGACTCACCTTTTCAAGACAATAGGTCAACAACTTTTATCTTATGAAGAATTAGTTACAATTCTCTCTCAAATAGAGTGCCTGTTGAACTCCAGACCTCTTACTGTTCTTAGCGCTGATCCGGAAGAGCCTAAAGCTCTTACCCCTTCGCATTTTTTACATACTGTACCGCTTAACTCATTACCCGCCGCGGAAGTAGGTTTACTGTCTGATCACCTGCTCCAAAGACACTCTCTTATGGATAAATTAGTCCAGTCGTACTGGAAAAGATGGCGAAGCGAGTATCTTCATAGTTTACAATCACGCTTAAAATGGAATAAACCTGATGGAGACATGATTAAGGAAGGCACTGTAGTAGTGATAGTAAATGATAATGCGCCTCCTCTATCCTGGCCTCTAGGTGTTATTGAGAAGTTGCATACGTCTATTAGACGGTAGCACGCGAGTCGTTTCAGTACGCACTTCTAATGGGATTCTTGTGCGACCTGTGGTCCGCTTATGCCCCATTCCTACTCAGTAATATCTTATTCAGTCCATTCCCTCTTTAGTTAGATTTAAGTGTAATTTCACTGTATATATTATTATATTATTCTCTTTAAAGGTGACCCTTTAAGGCCGCGAGGAATGTTAACGCCATTACTTTCTTTAGTTTTATATTTCATGCCTAATTACTGGCAACTCTAATTAATTAGTATCTGTGTAACATAAAGTTCCTTCCGCTTTCCTTCTCCCTTCCACAACCCTTATAATGCCTAAGTGAGAGCGAGAAGGAAGATCTGCAATGGCGCGCATACGCTGCCGCCAAGAAGATCCGCCAGTTCTCAATCAACATCGACGCCTGTGGGTAAAATTAATCCCAAGTCGAAAAAGGACTCATATTTTCACCGCGAAGAACGAAGATTGCTATTGAACAGTGCAAGTGCGTGTATGTGTGTTGTGGAAAGTGCAGATTCTCGTCCGTACGTGATATCCTGGACGCGCCAGCCACGTGGCTAAGGAAACCCTTCTCGTCGTGTCGCCATAGCTCACCAGGCAGGTACCATCATCATTTTCCCACACCACCAAAACACCTACTTGTGTCACCGAACCGCCCCTCATACAGTCCACTAAGAAAATTTCGATGTAGGTGGTCTTGAGCAGATGGGTAGTTTCTTGAAAGCATAATTTCTTGGCTCATCAACATTTTAAGATTGGAAAAAACAATAATAAGGATGATGCCAGGGAAAAAAAAGAAATTTAAAAAGAAATTAGGAACGGGTCTTCTCGCGATATTCCTTTTTACGAGGTGAACAGGTACCTACTTGTTTCCCGACTGTTGCGGCGGCCTAAAGCCTTGGGGTGAAAATCGAAATTTTCTTAGTGGACTGTATGAAAAAAAAAAAAAAAAAAAAAAAAAAAAAAATTATTTATTTCGTAACCATAATAAATAAAAAAAAAAAACACAATTAGTGATTGGAGCCTCCTTGTAAGCAAACAATGCCTGTATTAGGAGACTCCGCTCTTTCACAACAAGGTACAAAATAAAATACAAAATAAAATAAAAGACTAACTAATTAAATGTGTGTGTGTGTGTGTGTGTGTGTGTGTGTGTGTGTGTGTGTGTGAGTGTGTGTGTGTGTGTGTGTGCGTATGTATGTATGTAAATGTTTAAGTGGAAATTCAATAAAAGTAATCATATGTAAATGGGGATGAGGGTGGGTTAGCGTGTGTTTTGTGAGTGAGTGTGTTGATAAACCGAGTGATTTATGTGTTGCAAAGTTTCAATAGTGCCTCAGTATCTTCATAAGAAAATGGTTTAATCCAATCTATTAGAATCTTTTTACACGTATGTGCTTGTTTAGTGTATATGTATATATCCTTGTTTACTCTATTATATAGTTGAGCAGATCGTATGCTGTATTGTATAGCAGCAAATTTTGTTTTAGTTTGAGGGATTTGAGCAATCATGTCTTTCCGTCTTTTAGATATAATGCTTGAATCGTAAGGAAGTGTCTTATGTTTTTTTAGGACCGTGCATGTAATGTATAGTTTTCTAACAGAAAGCAGTCCACTAATCTGGTATAGACTGTCAGTAGGGAATCTTTTCTTTTTGAAATACATAATTTTTATTAGTGCTCGTTGTCCCCTTTCAACGTCTATTAATCTCGATTTTGCCGCACCGCCCCATATGGGGATACAGTAAACTAACACTGATTGCACGAGTGCCACATAAACTTCATTAAGGAGATTTCTATGAGGGCCTATTTTTTTACAGACATTAATTAGCTTTCTAATAAATCAATTAGGTCTTCGGCTTCCAATTGCTAACCACGTAAACCCTGTATGCTTCTAATCCGGTATCTATCATTCCCCACTACTTTAGTTACAATATACGGGCCTGAATAAAAGTCATCCAGTTTGGTATTGACTCTAGCTGCGCTACTTGTAGAGGGGCCTTCTTGGAGTTCCCATGCGCGTTTGGAAACCTCTTTCTGGAGCAGACTCTTCAAAAGTTTCCTTGCCGTTGGGACGGAATCGCCACCATTATCTTCTTCAGATTCGGGTTTTTCTTCGGAGGCAGAATGAGAACTTTGCGGTGGTGGCGTGGATATATTATTATAACGACACTTTATTTTGCTTAGCCCACTTCTGAGTGAAACGGGGTAAATGAAAATCTGGCAGAGTTTCGTCAAGATCTTGTAATCAAAAGCAGAATGGCATAATACTGTGGGATATCGCTACGCCCCGTAAGGGGCGTGACGTTGCAGTTTCGGGGCGTAGCCCCCCTCCTGCGGATGCCATACGGCGACCCGTCACTACGGGCCTCTCATCATGTTCGCCACTGGCGAGTAAAAGGTTGGGCGCGCTGCATTTTCGCGCCCATGAAAAATAGTGTCTATTTGTGTCCGTAAGCTCGTCACGACATATGCATACTGCCGCTTTCTTCACCGTACCCCGGCGGTCAACCCCTACCAGGTGGAACCCCCACCTACATGGGGGAAGCCCAGCAGATGGCGACCAGCGACAGGGATACGGACTCGACGTTCCTACGGATAGGGTGAGTGGCTCCCGCCCGCCCCATTTTCAGAGTTAGCCGAGCCTGGCACGGGGTAGGGAGACCGTGTCATGAGTGTGAGGGTGACATTGAACTGTGTGGCGTCACCCGGCGTCGTTCACGAGTCGCCGCCCGCGCAGCGCCCTCGTATGTGTGTTCTGGTGCCTGTATAGAGGTGCATGTCTGGGGTTTGTCACGTGACACGCCTAAATTATCCTAGCACGCATCACGTGACAGCGTATGTTATATGTAGTGGAAGCGTAGGTGTCACAAGTGGACCGCGTGTAGCCGGGAGCGGCCCACCTGGAGGTCAATCCGGCGCGGAGATGGGGTCACCGTCCGCGAGCAAGTCGCGGGGCAGGGGCCTAGCGTCAGGGGGGCGCGTATGCCAGGGCGCTATCTGCTTGACATGAGATGGCATAATAAATGGCTGGCTATGGCTTATATTAACACTTCCCCACTCTTAAGGCGAACATCTTGGCTTGGCTCGTGGCTTGGCTGGAGTGGGGTGTCAATATGGCGGCTTGGCTTCGGCGGGCTGCATGTTGGCTGACGTCACGTCCGTTACACGTGCTTTCCGAGGCACGGAGGAGTCTCGGTATGTAAAGATGGTCACCCATCTACGGACCAACCCTGGCAAGCGTAGCTTAACCTGATGGATCGACCCATGCGGCTGTTATTGCAGCCACGAGCATAGATAGTCTGTAGTAGAGTAGGATAAAGAGAAAAAGATTGTAAACATTTTTGAAGTAATTTAGCAGCCACAATAACTTGAACACTATAACTACATCATACCTATAAACACATAACTAACTACTCAATGTTAGTAGCTACATACGCAAATTGCAATTACAGCGCTGAGTTAAGCATAATCCTACTGTACAGCGGCTGACGTGGGTTTCCACATTAATTATTTATCAAAATGCAAATCAGTTTGTGTTGTGGAAATACAATGCGTTTGAGTTACTCGTATACTGTGCCACTAAATTCTGTTTCCGTATTGCCCAAACTGAATTAATGTGCCAAATGATAGATTATACAAGTATTTACGTTTGATAAGATTATTTTGAATTTATTCTGATAATTAAGTAGAGTTTTTATTACTTAATAGCACTTACGTACAATATACAAGCTAACACTAAAATATGTACACTTCTGGACACATCTTTTGGCCCACCTTGTATTTTCAGTTTCGTTTGGTCCTAGCTAAAATTTTATATTAGGTCGAGCAAAAAGTTTTTATACAGTTTTGAACCTGGCACATTCACAATTTCATTCAATAGTCTTTTTTTGAATTTCGAACACAGAATTTAAAGAAACAAAAGACAATTTGGAGCCTGTTTGTTGATATCAAACAATCGAATACTAAGAAAACTTGGTTTTATTGGTTTACTTGGACTTAATTCTTGAAAAAGTGATTGATATCTTTGGTTTTGCAACAAACATTACTTATTCTTAACATTAAGGTGAGGTTCTATCAATAATCTATGGATACTTCACCTGAAGTCGCCGCCCAAGCTGTGGCACTTATTCAGGCCGGACACAGCCAAAGAAACGTGAGTGCTCAACTTAATTTAAGTCGATCTGCGGTCCGAAATGTTTATCGGAGGTACCTAGAGACTGGCGGCTTTGTTCGTCGCCAAGGAAGGCCACGATCTCGGGTCACAACTGAAAGGCAGGATCGATTCATCGTGACGACCAGCTTGAGAAATCGTCACTTACCTCCATTGAGATACAAAACCAACTTCGCGACTTCCACGGAGTATCTGTGAGCGCTCGAACTGTTCGGAGAAGGTTAAAAGAACGCGATATGGTACCACACAAGCCAGCTAATGGCCCCAAACTAACGCGAGCCCACCGAACAGCGCGCCTTCATTTCGCACGCAGTCATTTAAATTGGACACAGCAAGATTGGAGCCGTGTACTCTTTTCTGATGAGTCTAAAATTGTGTTACATGGCAATGATGGAAGGAAGAAGGTCTACCGACGTAAGGGAGAGCGTTTTGCACAATGCTGCTTTGAAGAGAGGGTTGCTTATGGCGGTGGCTCATGGACTGTCTGGGGCGGTATATCCGCGAGCGGCAAAACTCAACATGAGGTTGTTACAGGACCACGGCTGCCAACATTAAATGCTGAAAGGTACATTCGTGAGTGCTTAGAACCTCACGTGATACCATACGCGGACTATGTGGGCCCAAATTTCCTTTTTATACATGATAATGCAAGAGCCCATGCGGCCGGCATCGTCAGGGAATATCTTCGGGATGTGAACATCACAGTTATGGACTGGCTAGCCAGAAGCCCAGACATCAACACTATTGAGCAAATGTGGGACGAGCTAAAAAGACGTGTTAGGGCTCGTCAGCCAGTTGCCCAGACGATGCAGGAGTTGAAAACTGCCATAGAAGAGGAATGGGAGATGATCCCTCAAAATTTCATAGAGCGGTTGATAAACTCTATGCCTAATCGCATGAGAGCTGTGGTAAATGCCCATGGAGGCAACACGCGTTATTAAATTAAACCTTTATTTGATAAAACATGTTTTTTATTCAAAAATCAATTGCCTTTAACAAGGCGTATATCCGACTTGTTAGGCGTAGCTCCATGTCGTATGGTATTCTGAATTCAAATTTAAAACAATACGATCGAAAAAGATGGTAAAATGTATCAGGTTTAAAACTGCATCAACAGTTTTTGTTCAATCTAGCAATCATATTTCGGTAGGGGCCATCGAAACCTAAACTCTAAGGTGGGCCAATAGATGTGTCCAGAAGTGTATATTATCACACTTATATTATACAGGTGAAAGTTTGTGTGTGTGTATGTTTGTGCCTTCTTCACGCTCAAACGGCTGGACCAATTTGGAGGAAATTCAGTACGTAGATAGCTTATACCCTGGATTAACATATAGACTCCTTTTATTTCGGTCCACGCGGATGAAACCGCGAGGCGCAGCTAGTAAATAATAAAAATAATAAAAACTTTTTTACAAAAAAAATACAACCGACTTCCAAAAACAACACTACAAAGTGAAAAATAACTTTAATTTCTGAAGTCGGTGTCTGGTTAAATGTATTTTCATTTTTTGCCACCGACTTCCGAAATTAAAGTTATTTTTCACTTTGTAGTGTTGTTTTTGGAAGTCGGTTGTAATTTTTTGTAAAAAAGTTTTTATTTTTCACTTTTTAGTTGTGGTACCTGGTACCCCACACAAATTCTAATACCACTACCTGCAAAACAAACTAGAACATCATCCATATAAAAGTGGGGAAAAAATACGTATTATTGAAGCTAACTCAAAAACTACCCAAGGAAAGTTAACCAATTTTATATGGGACCAACTGTGATGTATATCCTCTCGAATAAAACAAAAAAAAAATCCAAATCGGTCTAGCCATCTTGGAGTAATCGGGGAACATACATAAAAAAAAAAAATAAAAAAAAAGGTTCCGACCAATTGAGAACCTCCTCCTTTTTGAAGTCGGTTAAAAAGGGGAAGAGCTCAGGCATCAAAAAATTCGTCCGCATCGCTGTCAGCGGGGAAAGCGCCTAAAAGGCTGGCAGCATTGCCACGTGATGGATGGCAATGCTGATTCTTTGGGCTAAAAATAGGCCAGCCCTCTAGTCCCGTGAATAGTCGACAAACCGCTTGGCAATATCCCGAAATGCTCTATGAAACAGTACTTACGTAATCAATGTTTTTATAAACTGCCTGGATCGTCAAGAAAATATTTTATTCAGGAGCTCAATTTTTTTCTGAAAATGTGTTCATTTCACGTTTAGTTTGACGGTTTATGATGTTATCTAGATATTGAATAACTTACCTAGTATCAACAAAACCCTCCCTGCCATTCACCTCTATTTTGTAGACAAACCCTTACGCGAAAGCGCCAGGGTAGCCCGCAATTTTGCAATTTTTGCAATTTGCAAGTCAGTATTAGGTTGTATATTGACCAATACTATGTGATTCGCGACAGTAACAAATATGTAATTACAGAATTATAGTAATTAAATTCATCTACAACTCTTTAAGACCAGGTAATCCTATTGAATGACTATTTCATGAAATCTTGATATTTGAGGATTATACTAACTTATAGAGTTGTATTACCGATTATAATGACTATAATTCTGTAAATACATATTTTTCACGATCGCTAATCATACTTTAACCAACATACAACATAATACTGACTTGCAAATTACAAAAAAACGAAAGAAAATTTGAATTTCGCGGGCTACCCTGACGGTTCCCCTTAATGGAATGTCAGTCAATATTGACACCACGCCACAATTGCGGCGATAAGTCCCCTCTTTGAGGAGTGGTTGGAGAGGCGCCACGGCGTCCTCACCTTCCGCCTGACGCAGGTCCTCACCGGACACGGTTGTTTCGGGAGGTTCCTGTTTCGGATAAGGCGGGAGGAAACGCCCGGGTGTCACCATTGTGTGGATCGCCCGGAGGACACGGTGAAGCATACAGTGGAGGTCTGCCCGGCTTGGGCGGAGCACCGCCGTGTTCTCACGGAGGCGATAGGCGGCGGCGATCTCTCGCGTCCAAACCTGGTCCAGGCCATGGTGCGGAGCGAGAGTGCATGGGAAGCCGTCACCTCCTTCTGCGAAGCAGTAATGCTCGCGAAGGAGGAAGCGGAACGCGTGAGGGAGAGGCAACAGCCGCGCCCTCGCGCCCCTAGCCGCCGTAGGAGACGCCCTGGGCGGCGGGAATCGATTGCCGATTCCCGGCCACCGTAGGCGCGGGCTTGCGGACGACGAGTAATGGGCAGCTCGCCGTCCGGTAAGGACCAGGCCCGGGTCGACGGCGCGTTGTGTTCCACGCGCGCCTCAAAGAGATGTCAGCAGTGACGGGGTCAATTGGGCCGATGCCGCCGGGGTCGCGGGTAGTTCGAAAGAGATACCGTGGCCCTGGCACGGGCAGCTGAAGGAACATGGGTGGGTTTTAGTCAGTAAAAGTCTGACACGCCCTCCCGCTCTGCCCAGAGCGGGAGAAGTCATTTGATGATTTCCCATCCACAAAAAAAAAAAAAAAAAAAAAAGTCAATATTGACAACTGAAAATGATTGTGTATTGATATAAATTCGCAACCCTAGATGTTTTTTGAAGATCGATAGAGAGTCTGTTGGTAAAGCATAGTTATTCAAAGAAATATAAAATTGGAAAATGTTTTTCACTTCTAATATGGACAATAATATTTATTACTTACTTTCTCAATACGGTACTAGTCCCATCAATAAATAAGAACTGATAACTTTATTATTTTTTTCAACATTTATTATCTGTAAGAAGCAATCAGCAATATTCACACCATATATCAATAAGGCCTCTGCCTCGAATTTCGCGGGCAGCGGGGCGGCGGCGGCGGCGGCGCGTCTCGCATTGTCCCGCCCCACTTCCACGCCGCTATTTTGGAGGTCCGGTCCATTTGTTTTTATTTATTTATTTAACCTTTTCGCACACAAAACGTACAAAGGCGGACTTAATGCCTTAGGCATTCTCTACCAGTCAACCAAGGGTGGTGAAGAGATTAGATGGCAGGTGCTCAGTATGAGAGGAATACTTATATAAAGAACACTAAAAATATATCTTAATTAATTATAAATAGAATTTATACAAGCACATAAATAGGTTATAAACTAATAATACACATACATACACTTACTATAAGATATACCTATAATATATATATATATATATATATATTACAATACATATTATATACAAATTCAAGAGAGAGAGAGAGGTGTTGAAATAACTCTACACTATTTGTTTAGAAAGTAACTCTGCAATTTCCGCTTAAATGCATACCGACTGGTGGCCGTCCTGATATCAAGAGGAAGCGCATTCCAAAGAAGAATGGACTGAATATGAAAGGAAGAATGAACAAAGTCAGAAGTATGAGAAGGACAGAGTAGGAGAAGATTGTTAGAAGAACGCAGATTCCTTGCGTGTGAAGAACATAGATATTGGAAGTGAGCCACAAGATAAGAAGGAGGAGTGGGAGAGTTGATAAGGGCGAAAAGCGTGGTCAAAGCACGTAAACTTCTTCTTTGACGAATGGACATCCATTTGAGCTCAGATCTATAGCGAGACACATGGTCATATTTTCTGAGGTTGAATATGAACCGGATACAATTATTGAGCAGTCTATCGAGCTTATTGAGCAAAACCGCATTCAAGTCAAAGTAGCACACGTCACCATAGTCGATGATAGGGAAAATCAAAGTCTGCACAAGCATAGTTTTCGTCTTAGCGGGCAAAAAGTTTCTCAGACGATACAGTGACCGCAGCGTACCATTGACCCTTTGACTAACACTAGAGACCTGACGTTGCCAGCTAAGTGTCGAGTCAAGATGCAAACCGAGATCTTTCACGTTAGGGGTAATGGGTATGACGGTACCATTGAAAATAAGAGGAGGAAGAGAGCTAAGTGTCACCCTACTCAACATGCGCGAGCTTCCAATTATAATAGCCTGACACTTTAACGGGTTTACTGACACCCCAAAACTATCAGACCACTTTCTGACAGCATCTAAGTCTCGGTTTACATCTGCTATAGCGTCCGATAAACCTTCTACCCGCGCAGCAGTATACAATTGAAGATCATCAGCGTAAAGATGATACGAACACTGAAGATAGTGAGTTATGAAATTAATGAAGATGGAGAATAACAATGGAGAAAGAATACCGCCTTGTGGAACACCAGCATCCAGGTCACGCCAACTCGACGAGCTCTCATCAACGCGAACCGACTGCTGACGTCCCCGAAGATAAGAAGAGAACCATTCCAAAGCTTCGGACGAAACCATAAGATGAGAGAGGATAGAAAGGAGAATGTCGTGACTGACGGCATTAAAGGCATTGGAGAAATCAATTAATACCAAAACAGTAACCTTGGTATCCTCCATCGCTTCTCTAACGTCACCAGTCACTTTAAGGAGAGCGGAGGCTGTACTGTGTCCAGGCCTGAATCCAGACTGAAAAGAGCTAACAAGGTTGTTCCGGTGAACAAACCCCGCAAACTGCTTGTGTACGCAGGCCTCAAGCACTTTAGATAGGAATGGAAGAATGGAAATGGGTCGATAGTGACAGGGTAGGGAGGGATTTGAAATTTTAGGGAGTGGGCGGACATGGGCCATACGCCACAGGGATGGGAATTGTCCAGAATCAAGAGAAAAGTTGATGATATGGGTAATCGGAGGGAGAAGGATATCAAGGATCCAAATGACCATACTACGACTGATGCCGTCATAGCCCACAGCCTTGGATTTTATGGACAGGATGATCTTTTTAATTTCGTCCAAGGTGACCGGTGAGAAGTGAAATGGTTCTATGATGGGACGAGCTAGGCCAGTGATGAAATCAACCGTCTGGGACAATATTTGGGAATCCAAATGACAGGAGGTTGTGAAGTGACGGTTGATATTTGATATTTTTACGCATAAAATCCTGCTGCACCCGCGCCGCCGCCGCTGCCGCCCCGCTCCCCGCAAGATTCGAGGCAGAGGCCTAAGAATGTAACCTAATAACTCCATGTATATGTCGCAGTAAGATGGTTGTAGTCGTAATATAGTTATATCCCTAGGGATATAGGTATCTACCGGAATATAGTTATATGAAAACTGTCGGAGTGCCCTAATTTTGTTACTGCGACCAATTTCGACGTAGCCGCGGCACCACTTGCTCGGCTCGCGCGTATTAGGTCACAGTTCTAACCTAACCTATTTCTTCGGAGTGTCCTAATACTTATATTACTAGATCATGCTCGTGTTTTAGTTATATTCCTAGTAAGATAGTTATGAACCACTTTTATATAATAGTAATAGTTCTTTGTTTCTCCTCACAATGACAAGCTTATTCTAGGTTTCACATATTATTTGTTATTTTTTTTGTTATTAGCAATGTGAGGAGCTGTAGTGCTATTCTGTAAATATCTCACCGTGATAACTTAGGTGAAGTGAGCGTGAAGTGAGCCGTCATCCCACCTGATGCTAGGGGTTGACACTATTGACAGTTCACTTTAAGATCACTTCACCTAAGTTTTCACGGCGAGATTTTTGCAGAATCGACTGGCTGGTGTCTGAGTTAGGCGTGAAGCCTGTATTACAAATTACCAGGTCCCCACCCCACGGAAGAACAGGAAGTTTAACATAACAAAAAATATGATATTACAATCTAATGTTATAGATCCTGATCTACAGGGTGTCCCGTAAATAATGGATCAAACGTAACGGGTAGGTAGCTTACCTAATTTCCAACAACTAATTTGAATATTAAAAAAAAACCGTTACAGTAACCAGGATATTAATTTTTTTTCGAATTTTACGATTTTGTCTTCCAGAATTAAGCTTTTTTAATGCTGTCGCTGCAAATGATGACATTTTTAGGTATGATTTTTATTTAACATTTCTGAATAGCTTACTAATGTTATAAGATACCATTTTTTTGAATACCGTTTTATTTGCCTTAGAAAAAAAATCTTGAGTTGAAAAGTTTTTTCTTTACGATGTTAGGACCAAAATTGAAAAAATTCTCCTGTAAAAAAAATGTATGACACCGAAAACCACCATTATTTTAAAAACTTGTACATTTAATAAGGTTTGCAAATTGGTGTAAAACTTACGTCTAGTCTTTATCGTTACAAAGATATTGCTATGAATGTGATGAAGACAGAAAATAAATTAAATTGGTACTATTCCATTTTTTCATTTTCGTAATGGCTTATGCTTGAATGCTTGTAATCGAAGCAGGTAGTTAAGCGGCTAGCATATTCCGACCCGATGACGTCATCTGTCCGGAATTTGGGACCGCTACCTGTGGCGGAGTTGCACCTCAGTCAGCGTGAAGGGGATAGATAGCGCCGCTTTTGTATTTTTGGTAAATTGGTATGAAGTTGTACATTCTAGTCCTTGTCGTTACAAAGATAATTGCTATGAATCTGAGAGGTGCTTCAAATCAACTTCAAATAAAAAAAATAAAAAAGTGTGTACATTTAAACTTTTTCTTTAAAATGTGTAACTGTAGTATTTCAGAGGCAATGTTCATTGAATTATTGAGGCGTATGAAAAGAATTAGGAGGCCGTACTAAAAAAAAACAGTTAGTTCAAATAAATCGTTTTATTTGGTTTTTACAATAAATGTTCGAATTGCCTTCCTTCTACAAGAATGCAAAGTCTGCATCTCCTAATAAAGGAAGCTCTTATCCGACGGACAAAACGGCTTTGGTTTATTTCTGATACAGCAGATTGGATGCGCTGTCGTAATTCTTCTTCCGACGTTATTGGATTCTTGTAGACCCTGTCTTTTAAACATCCCCAGTAAAAAAAATCTAGGGGATTTAAATCCGGAGATCGCGGAGGCCACAAAATTGGTCCTAATCGGCCGATCCATCTGTCCGGATAACTTTCATCAAGGTGCGCCCTTACTGCCGTCGCATAGTGAGCGGGGCACCCATCATTTTGCAACCACATTGCTTGCCGTACGTCTTCTGGAACGTTTTCTAATAACCTTGGCAACTCATTCCTTAAAAAATGGAGATAATATTCGGCGTTTAGAGTAGCTGGTAGTTCAAAGGGCCCTATTATTTGCCCATTGATTATTCCCACCCATAAATTTATTTTAAATTGATGTTGGCTCCTGTCCTCTCGCATCAAATATGGGTTTATCAGCTGCCAACTGTGCAAATTATGCAAATTTAAATATCCATCTCGGCGGCATGAAGACTCGTCACTCCATAAAATCTTGTTAAAAAACTGCGGGTCCGCCCGAATCATTCTAAGCATCCTTTGGCAAAATTCTATTCTTGGCTGGTAATCACGCGACGTCAGCGTTTGAACACGTTGCACGTGATATGGGTGCAATCGGCACCGTTGTAGCACTCGATGCACCGTCGATCTAGAAATTCCTACGCGTCGCGCTATGACGCGAACGGAGACTGACGGATGTTCCTCGATTTCTCGAAGAATGACTTCGTCATTAACTTGTCGCGGTCGTCCTTCACGGGTACCACCAACTCCGGTGCCAAGAATTCTTCCCTCAAGAAGCGCGTTATGCACTCTAATAAAGACGCGATAATCGGGATAACGAACCAGGTTCGGGTATCTTTCACGGTACAATCTTGCAGCCGCCCTGGCATTACCTCTTGCTTCTCCGTAGATAAAATGCATTTCGGCGTACTGCCGTGGCGTGTACTCATAACGAGGCATTGGGCTGAATAAGGTTTCAGCGCTACTGCACACACGTACAAGCACACACAAACGAATGTTTTCGGAGTCCGTAGGATCGCCAAGTCGTTTGTCCAATACGCAAAGAGTTCCAAATCGATAGGCAAAGCAAAGTCCAAAAACACAGCACAAGTCAAATTTTACAGAAGAAAACACCGAGCCACTGACCGGGAGCGAAAGTTGTCTGACGTAGCAACTCGAAGAGAGACTAGTTACAACTAAACTAATAAAATCAAGCGACAATGAAGCCTGTACGAGTGAAGGGCGCAGGAAAGAACAAAAGAACGTGCGCAAGTTCATACCGATTTAACCGATTTACCAAAAAGCGGCGCTATCTATCCCTTTCACACTGACTGAGGTGCAACTCCGCCACAGGTAGCGGTCCCAAATTCCGGACAGATGACGTCATCGGGTCGGAATTATGCTATCCGCTTAACTACCTGCTTCGATTACAAGCATTCAAGCATAAGCCATTACGAAAAGGAAAAAATGGAATAGTACCAATTTAATTTATTTTCTGTCTTCTTCATCACATTCATAGCAATATCTTTGTAACGATAAAGACTAGACGTAAGTTTTATACCAATTTGCAAACCTTATTAAATGTACAAGTTTTTAAAATAATGGTGGTCTTCGGTGTCATACATTTTTTTTACAGGAGAATTTTTTCAATTTTGGTCCTAACATCGTAAAGAAAAAACTTTTCAACTCAAGATTTTTTTTCTAAGGCAAATAAAACGGTATTCAAAAAAAATGGTATCTTATAACATTAGTAAGCTATTCAGAAATGTTAAATAAAAATCATACCTAAAAATGTCATCATTTGCAGCGACAGCATTAAAAAAGCTTAATTCTGGAAGACAAAATCGTAAAATTCGAAAAAAAATTAATATCCTGGTTACTGTAACGGTTTTTTTTTAATATTCAAATTAGTTGTTGGAAATTAGGTAAGCTACCTACCCGTTACGTTTGATCCATTATTTACGGGACACCCTGTATAACGTTAGATTGTAATATCATATTTTTTGTTTGTTGTTTTTTGTGTTATTATTTGTTGTTTTGTTTTTTGTTTTTGTCTTAAATCTCCTGAGATTTAAGACTAAAAACTTAAGTTATTATAATTATGGGGGTAGGAGTTAATATAACTTACTAAATTACGGTAGAAAGATATATCCCTAGAGATATAACTATATCACGGCTACAGACATCTTACTGCGACATATACAAGACACATTTAGCAATACGTGCTCCGCTCAAAATATACATTACAAAGATACATAAATAGACTGATTGGGACCTTGGGTTCCAAAACATCAGTAATTCCTCCTAACGACATTTCCACTTTTCGATCCGATCTGGAATGCCAACTAATGACATTTGTACTCTTCAGTTCGACACATTTTGCCTTAATTGAGCGCTCGTGTGCCAATGAGTTGCCATTGATGCTACGTAATCTATTTATTCGTGTCGGGATACGTTACGTGGATGACGATGCGCATTAAACAGGATGAAATAGAATTCATGAGCATCGTTTTAAGGGGTCACTGTACTCATTGTTTTGAACAACTTTTGCTGTGAAACCAAACCTGAAATCGTGAAACAAAAATCAGCTGTTCCCTAAATTTTGTCGAGTTATTATGCGAACATAAATGTACCGTCACCATTTTAAAGATAATTTTATTATTTATCTTTTAGTATACGTGTTTTAGAACACGCAAGCTAACTACTCAAAGCCATTGGCATATTTGCGTCTTAAGATCCATGCAGTGGCTGTACTTTTTTAAACGAGAGATGTGATCTGCGTGGGAGCTACGTTTAATACCATGGCAAAGGCAACCACAGAAGAATCGCATTCAAAAGAAAAATCTTTCAAAAATATCTTATGGGTTTCTGAAGAATTCTTAAACGGAGTTTAAACTCTCAATAGCTATTGATTCGACGAAATTATCTATTTAAGAGGCCGTATGCGACATTTTGCCGATTTCGTGGATTTGCGTGATTTTACAGACGTAATTTTACAGTTGAAATACTGTATTTCTATAAATTTTAATGCACAATATGACAGATCATTTTCAATTATGATCTAATGAATGCGCTACTTTTTTATTTTGCGTCAAGTTTATCATGCAAGATTTAGGTTGTTCTAACCACTCACGCGTTGCAATCTAAAGATTATAACTGCAATCTCGTCTGTAAAACCACGTAAATCAGCGAAATCAGAAAAATTTCGTGTACAGCCTCTTAAGCGAATTCCTTTGATGCTCGGTTTTTTGAAGTCCTCAGATAAACCCTCAATAGTAATTCACTCGACTTTTAAGCTAAATTCTTCCTTAACGAAGTGTTTAGAAAAACGATATTGAACCAATAATCACTATCAAATGGATATACTCCGTTTAAAAACGTCAGAAACCGGGCAATAGAGCTACAACTAATCGCACTTTAAAATCTCTGTTATATAAATCCCGCAGTTTCATTCTTCATTTTGTGAAGACCAGCTACAAAAAGCTTTCAAGCGAGCAGCTTTTGATTAGTGCCCTTTTGTGTTCCGCTCAATCTGAGACGAGAACAGTCCCTCCCTTTTATGAACATTAATAAAGACCCTTACGCTGGAGGTGGAAAAGCAATCTGTTAGAAAAAGATCTTCGTAATATTGGAAATTATGGTTTCATAGTTTTTAATTTATATGACGTAGAAGCACCCTTATTTTATTGTATTTGGAACGAAGTTCTTTAACGCGGCTTGTCGTATGAGTTGAGTTGAAAGTGTAACGCGCGTTCTACTTTAAAAGCGTTATGATTTTAGTGACTTTTAAATCTGTTATTACGCCTTGCAAGTATGTTATGCAAAAAATGTATGGTAAACTAGAACGCGTACACATCAATCCTAGGTGATAATATTTAAGTATTGTACTAAAATAAGTAACTAAGTATATGAAATAAATTCAGGAACTCGAAAAAATAAAAATGCTCTGACTTTCATACCACTTAAGATATTTTCATGTTTTTTTTTAATGCACAGACTATTTTATTATCTATAATTTTATTTGATATTTTTTTCAAACATTCATAGCGTTGTTACTAAAAATAAATATTCTCTATGAAGCCGAATGGAACGGCATGTGGTGCTCTGCGCGGGCGAAGGGCGGCAGTGTATCGCTGACTACTGTCACGGTAACGCTGACACTTTTTTTTTTCGTCGATATGGGTAGAGTCTACCCATATCGACGAAAAAAAAAAAGTGATGTCTACCCGGTAGACGGTAGAACAAGCGTCGTGGGATTTGAGGGCGCCGGTTGCTTAATTCCCTTTTTTGATTAGCGAGAATCACAATAGCGCATCTGTGCCATTTCAATCCTTCTATTTCTTTTAGTTATATGATTCCAGATACCGGACACACACATATAGATAGAATATTTAAAATGTCACAAATATTATTCAAATATAAACAAGAAAATGCCCAGATCTTAAAGTAATATCACAGGTCCAAAAACAAATAACCACTACCGTTCTCAATTTGTGTTCAAAATTGCCGACCATAATTTACTGTTTTTTGTTTTCATATACCTAAAAAAAAGCGAAAAAAAAGCAAAAAAGCGATTATTCCAAACGATGAACTTCATTCCAGCCTTCCAACCGGGTGTTCCACGACACCTCCACACTTTTTTTTTTAAGTGAAAACTTTTTTGGGCTCACATTGGGCTTTTCTGGACAGTGAACGAAACTGAATCGTCACGCTAGGGTTGATGACGCTGAATCGGGTATACTCGACTCCAGTCGTACGGTGACGCTGGATCGCGTATACTCGGCTCCAGTCGTCATCAGCTGTCATCAGCCACGTTTACTGTAAGTTTTCACTTTTATCGCTTTTATATAAGGGCGAGAATACACATGTTTCTCAAGCTTCAAGAATGTGTATTCTCCCCTAATGTGAAATGTTGTCTACGTACTTTTCGCTTTATTCAAAGAACGGTCTAGTCAGCTGGGCCCTCGGATTTAATCGCATTATATTCACCAAGCCAAGCGTAACATTTGCTTCTCAAGTAGAATAAAATAATAATGGCTTGAAAATTCAAGTTTCATGACACTGATTATTCAATGCTTGTGCATATTATAAGATAATAAAGTTTTAAACGAACATAAAGGAGAAAATGTGACAGTAAAATATTTTTATTAGACTGTCACTAGTATTTTCAAATGTACTCAGTCAGGGAAATTAACATTATTTTCAAATTGACACACTACGTCAATTTGCCTTCTTAAGTTGCGCGCCCACCGGGTTGGAATTGGAGCGTCCGCACCGTACGAATTTGTTGCTTTGTATTGATTGCTATGGTACTGCGTGCACTGGATCGGTAAATATGCGGCAGAGACCGGATTTCTGCCGATGACGTCACCTGCAGTGAACGCGCCCAGTGTAACCAGGTACACAGTGTAAAGATCCCCCGAAACGATCAATTGCAACTGTCAATTTTTACATGATTGATACACATTGATCGTCTACCAAGTGAAATTGAAGCGATTCACAATATGACTACAATAGAAATTGATGGCAATTGATCCAATTGATGTGCGTGTGTTACGTTACATTAGTAGTTGTTTTGAAAGTCCATGGTCATACATGGTCGGCAAATGTATGCAGTAGGCTCCAACTTAAAAGTTAAATAAATACTACTTTTATTTAAGAAATCAAAATCTATTATGTATTCTATAACAATTACTAATCAATAAAACGTAACAGTCAATAGCAAAATTTAACAAATGTTATCACATTTGTTAAGTTTTGCTATTTTGTTTTGTTTTGTTATCACATTTGTTACGTTTTGCAATTTTGTTTTGTTTTGTATTCTTAATCTATTATGTATTCTATAGCAATTACTAGTCAATAAAACGTAACAGTCAATAGCAAAACTTAACAAATGTTATTACATTTGTTAAGTTTTGCAATTTTGATTGTTTTGTTTTGATTTGATTTTGTTTTTTTTTTTTGCAGTTTTTTTTTTTTTTTTTTTTTTTTTGTTATATGTTTTGTTATTCTGTTATCACAGAAAACATTTTCAATTCAAATTACATTTAAACAAATAACTAATAGAACACTTAAAAATATTTTATCGCTAATGTTCCGCAACCAGAATGGAAAACAAATCAACTCTAGATACATATATAAATCCCTGTCAAAATAAAATAGCCCTAAGCTAAATATAATATTGATCATTTTACTCTAAAAAGAAACCCCTAAAGATGGAAACACGATATTGCCGATGCGAAATCTGAATGCAGTGGACGCACGCTATGGGCAATTTGTAAATACGTACTCGTACGCTCTGTACGGTGAGTACACTCCGATTCCGACCCAGTGGACGCGTAACTTTATAATCATAATTGAAAGTTGTGATTTGAATATATTTACGGACAATTTAAGTTGGTAGTCAATTTGATAAACAATTAATTACCCTGATTTTACGTAGATGGGTAGGAACGAAGTGAACATAATTAATTGTATTACGAAAAGTATAAAGTTTAGTAATTATCTTAGTAAAAGTAAATTTATTAGATTATTTACTATAACATATCTCGTTATCACCAACTGTTATTCGGACAGAATGTCTCGACTATTCGTTAGGAGACAAATACAAATGGCTATAATTTGTTATTTGTTTGATAAAATAAGTGTTCTTTGTAGGCAAGGCTTGTTTTTGACATTCATGATTTACGATCACAAGAATCGCTTTATGTGATCATATTGATGGCAGGGTTCTCAAGTTTTTGGAAAGGCTGAAAATAAAGTATTTATTTTAAGGTGATTGCGCAGTAGTAAATTCAAATTTCCTTCCGTTTTTTGCAATTTGCAGGTCAGTATCAGGTGGTTTGTTGATAAAAATATAATTCGCGGCTATAACAAATATGTATTTACATAATTTTAACCATAAGAATCATCAATACATCTCTCTAAGTTAGATTTGTTCCTAAATGCCATGATTTCCGAAATCAAACACTGACAGAGACATGTATTGATGATTTTTAAAGTTCTAATTATGTAAATACATATATATTATTGTTGTTAATCATATCATATTTTGATCAACATACAACCTGACACTGACCTAAAAATTGCAGAAATCGTAAGAACATTTGAATATCGCGGCTACTACTGCGGATCTCTTTTTATTAAAAAAAATACAACCGACTTCCAAAAACAACACTACAAAGTGAAAAATAACTTTTATTTCGGAAGTCGGTGTCTAGTTAAATGTATTTTCGTTTTTTGCCACCGACTTCCGAAATTAAAGTTATTTTTCACTTTGTAGTGTTGTTTTTGGAAGTCGGTTGTATTTTTTTGTAAAAAAGTTTTTATTTTTCACTTTTTAGTTGTGGTACCTACCCCACACAAATTCTAATACCACTACCTGCAAAACAAACTAGAACATCATCCATATAAAAGTGGGGAAGAAATACGTATTATTGAAGCTAACTCAAAAACTACCCAAGCAAAGTTAATCAATTTTATATGGGGCCAACTGTGATGTATACCCTCTCGAATAAAACAAAAAAAATCTAAATCGGTTTAGCCATCTTCGAGTAATCGGGGAATATACATAAAAAAAAATATAAAAAAAAAGGTTCCGACGAATTGAGAACCTCCTCCTTTTTGAAGTCGGTTAAAAAACTAGCTTTTGCCAGCGGCTTCGCCCGCGTGGATGTCGGAAAATATCCCACGGTAACGTACTACCAAGAATTCCTTCCTATTATTTCTTGCCTACATAATAAAGGGAACCTCTGTGCAAAGTTTTAGCTTTCTATTAGGTCCAAGGGTTTGGACTGGGCGTTGATGAGTCAGTCAATCAGTCAGGCAGTCAGGACTGTTCTTTTTATTTATATAGATACATAATATTTATAAGTACTGAGGTACCATAAGATTTTTTTAAATTTCTTTTCTTTGACAAGACCTATTATTTTTATCGGTCGCATAATTTTTGAATAGGTACCTATAAGTATCGATTATTTGTGCAGAAAACAATGGTTGGGTTTATTTGAACCACATAGGAACTCATAAATAAGGGTAGTCATTATGTTCTATTCCTTTTGTTACTTTTTAGGGTTCCGTGCCTAAAGGGTAAAACGGGACCCTATTACTAAGACTCCGCTGTCCGTCTGTCACCAGGCTGTATCTCATGAACCGTGATAGTTAGACAGTATCAAAGCCTAATAGAACAGCTTGCTGGAAACAAAACTCAACTTACTATTATTTTAGCTTCTATCCTAGGGGCACGTCTTCCGTATCATTATCGCGCCCCCCGGTCTACTCCTTGATATGCAATGGTCTCTGCAGCCCCATAAACATAAGGCTCCTGGGGCTAGTGTGAATCTTTGGGTTCATTCAAGTAATCGAGTCTGGGCAAACCACGTTGGGGTCGGTGCATTTCATTCATTCATTCTGTTTTCTTATGCCAGCAGGACCTACATTACCTCACCGCTCACGTCTTAGTAAAACATAAGCTAGTAAGCAGATTGATAATGTAGCTAACTACCCAAGTGGTGCCACAGACTTTTTTGGTCTATTTAGGTCCATTTGTGACGCTTCTTGACATAAGGATATCTACATGTACCATCAACAAACAGCAGGCCTTTCCAATTTTGAAACAATTTTGCTTGCAAGCTGCAATTCTACTTAAGACAAAGTAAAACAAAGGACCATAGGGGTAGAGTTTTTTCAATGAATCAGTGTATACAAAAAGCAATTTTAAGGTATAAAGGCGTCCGTTTTGTCAATAGTAGGTACATCAGAGCTGAGCTACACGATGCAATGCAAAGCACTAACTAAGCAGTGCAAACGTAATTGAATTCTATTGGAAAACGTATTCCAAGTTTTGCACCTCTCTACTGTTCCGGACACAAGTTCCAACATGATGTTCCGCATCATGCACCAGGCACTACAAAATCCTACAATTTTCCGAATGTTTATACTAAACTCATGTTTCCTTTGTCTCCAGAATGCGGAGGCGTGACGTAAGTGGCGCGGGGTGAAGAAGCGGGGTGCGGGGCGCCATGAGCGCTCCCGAGCCGTCAGTGCTCAACGCACTGAAGGGGTTCACAGAATCCAGCGACAAGTGGCCCGGCCCACGTGCCGTCAAGATCTTCGTCGCCTCTGTTTACAATGGTAAGTAAACCCACCACAAATATATATGTAAATATGCATATTATATCTTATATTTTATTTCTTGTAAGGTCCGTTCCTCGAAGGTTCGGCCTTGTTAAAAAGATTTTCGTTACCTTGTTGTGTATGCTTCTTCAAATTACTTCTGCAAATTAAGTATTCAGAATTTCTAAAAAAGCCCAGTATTGTCCCACAGGCTTGTTTTTAGGGTTCCGTACCAAAATAGTAAAAAGGAACCCTTATGGTGCGACTCAGTCTGTCTGTCTATCCGTCTGTCACAGCTGGATATCTCAAGAACTGCTATCAACTTGAAATTTGGAACATTTTTAGGTGACGTTTGCCCAACTATTTTGCAAATAAGTAAGATTTTTTTTTTTGCAACAGGGACTGAAAGGGGGTCTTAAAATTTCGAAGTGGGGCTTAGTAGCCCCACTTCGAAATTTTATGTCCTAGTGGGCATGCGAAGTATCATATGAAAGAGCGCTGTTTGCACATTCTCAAATATATTTTTTCTTTATTTTAGGCCGCATAGTTTTCGACTTTTGATGAAAAGTATAAAAAAGAATACCGGTCCCCCCTCTCCCCCTTATGTCCGAAGTTTGCATAAAGAAATATCGGAAATATTATTCTATGTGATAGAAGTTTTGTAAAAATTACAGGAAAAATAAAACAATATTTCTAAATAGCACACTTTTTCAGAAATCGGAACGGAACCTTAGGTGCGCGAGTCCAACTCGCTCAAAATCAAAAGTAACAAAGTAATGAAATGATAACCACACGCTGATCGTCACAAAGCTTCTGATTTCACGCTTATTAGTAAAAGAAAAGCTAAAATTATAGTGCTTCTAGAGCAGTGGTGTCCCAGTGGTAACGGCCGCGTCTTACGAGTTTAGGTCATAGGTACGAACCCTGACAGGTATTTTACTTTGTGTAAATTATTTTATCATCACTGGCTCTCAAAATGGTGAAGGAAAACATCGTCGAGGAAACCGGCATGTCCTAGAACCAAAAATTCGAAGATATGTGACATCTACCAACCCGCACTGGACCCTAATTCACTATGACCTCTAAACAATTCCTTATTTCGAAACTACGTTAATTCCTGGAGCTAATCACGACATCTGCTAATAATGTATTCTCTATGACACAATGAACCGAACCGCCTAAGGGGTTTTTACATGACGCGATATTGACGTGGTTTGTACGTGGTAAGATATACCTAAGCGGGGAATCATACCGAATTGGGGCCCTGGGCCCGCGTGGTGGTTTACGGCCCACTCCCTCTCACAGAGAAGAGGCCTGTTTCCCAGCAGTGGGAACATTATGGGCTGATTATGGTTAGTGCTTCTATTTAAACAAGTGCAATATGCTACTTAGCGCCAAGTTCGTCTCTTACATTATCAAGATGTCACCAAGTTAACTACGAAAAAATACTCCTCGAAATTGTATCTACCCTCAATAATATTTCCTCCCTCGGATCAACGAGACTGCCGTATATACCACTCATTGAAGAGTCGCTCGGCATCCGCAAGTGCCTGTTCTTGTCTCATGTTCATGAAAATTCTCATCTTTATATTTTCCTTGCGGATTGGAATCCAACAGAGGAATACTCTTGTATCAAAGTCGGTGCTCGGATACTGGAGTACCGAGTATCCGTGAAGCAGACAAGGGGCTTATATTATTACTGTGGAATATAATATTCAACATAGAATTGGAAGGAAATGATGGCGGTATTTTGATAAAGTGAATTCGATGGAAAGAGAAATAATTCTGCAGTATACCTCTCTAGTCTAGTCTGACTGTACCTCTCTGTCGGTCCTAATAACAAACTAGGTAGGTAGGCACCCTTTAGTAACATAAAGTTAGTTTTATGGTGGTTGTAAGTTAAATATTAATGTCAGGTTTTTCCACAGAATTCCGTGAAGAAAGACGACAAATCCTGGAGATGGTCGGACCAGAGTTGCAGTCCACGTACGACGACCGATACATTGAGGTAAATAACAAGAATACTAAGATCTTTATGAACTATCCGTATCCTTATTTGGTTTAAAAAACCTGGTATTAGCAAAACCAATAGGTAGGTACATATATAGGTACCTGCTCACATTTTCTATAAAGCTAACAAAATTTTAGAAGGAATTACTAAGCGCAAGTTTAGTATAGTAGAGGAGCTCGTGGCTAAGGCTTGTGGCTAAGTAATAACAGCCGTACGGATCGATCCATCAGGTTAAGCTACGCTTGCCGGGGTTGGTCCGAGGAACCGAGACTCCTCCGTGCCTCGGAAAGCACGTTAAGCCGTTGGGCCCGGCTGTCATTAGTGGATATTTGACACTCGTTACGGGTCGCCAGAAGCCCGAAAGTTTGACAACCAGTCTTACCAATGGGTGTCGTATTACCCAGTAATTGGCTTGTGGAGGTCAGATAGGCAGTCGCTCCATATAAAATACCAGTATTCAGCTGCATCCGGTTAGACTGGAAGCCGATCCCAACATAGTTGGGAAAATAAGGCTAGGCAGATTGAAGTATATCAAACCAAAAACGTTTTCAAAACCGTTACAAAAACTTGACACTTAGCAATTTGACACTAATTTCATAACAACCGGCTTACGTATGTGAATCCAAACACCTGTTCCAAACTTTCTCATAATCACCGCACAGACGGGCGCAGTTATTTCAGTTTACAACTAAGTAGATACCTACATAATATCACATTACAACTTACAAAGTAAGTACACAAAGTTTCCATTAAACTACATGGCCACAAAATGTGCGAACATGGACGAAACCAGAAGTTTTGGACGCAAAACGATGCTACCTGAACTTTGTGATGCAGAGTTACTCTTAGTATATTAGCCAGCAGAATGTGAATGGAGTTATAGTTTGGAACTTCTGGTTCATGTGCTGGGACTCGCAAAAAGTCGGGTAATATTGAGATGTAACAGATGTAGCCCGAAATATGTGAGGAATGCTATGCGTGACCAAATTAAGCTGTGGTGGGATTCTCTGTTCTATCTTCTACATAATATAAATTAAATGCTGTTCGTTGGTAAGCGTATCACCTCAGAACGGCTGGACCGAATTGGCGAATTTTTGTTTTAAAATGTTTGTAATAGTCCGAATCAGGTTTTAACGGAAATAAAAATTTGAAAAGTTGCCGGGATAAAAACTTTTTTACAAAAAAATACAACCGACTTCCAAAAACAACACTACAAACTGAAAAATAACTTTAATTTCGGAAGTCGGTGTCTGGTTAAATGTATTTTCGTTTTTTGCCACCGACTTCCGAAATTAAAGTTATTTTTCACTTTGTAGTGTTGTTTTTGGAAGTCGGTTGTATTTTTTTGTAAAAAAGTTTTTAGTTTTCACTTTTTAGTTGTAGTAGCTATCCCACACAAATTCTAATACCTACGTACCTGCAAAACAAACTAGAACATCATCCATATAAAAGTGGGGAAAAAATACGTATTATTGAAGCTAACTCAAAAACTACCAAAGCAAAGTTAATCAATTTTATATGGGACTAACTGTGATGTATACCCTCTCGAATAAAACAAAAAAAAAACCAAATCGGTCTAGCCATCTTGGTTCCGACGAATTGAGAACCTCCTCCTTTTTGAAGTCGGTTAAAAATTAGGAAATTGGGGAAAACTGAAATTGCATTTTCTAAGGGAATTTTGTATGAATTATTGTTTGTATAGGACAACGTCTATCGGGTCAGCAACAGAAGTCGATTAATACTGCAACTTTTTGACATCATCTAAATTAACACAAAATTTTTCGATAAACTGCTATTTTTTTCGTTTAACTGTTAAGAGTTAATGTTCTTAAAATTTTGCGTTCTTCCGATTAAATCAAATATTTCGCTTAATAATTAAGATTAAAAATACTGCAAATGTTAATCGACTTTTGTTGCTGACTGTACCTAGTTAATAAAAATTTTATGTTTCTACATGGGCCACAATATTATGTGTTTGTCAACGTTATCAGTAATTCAATTCAAAACAAAAGCGAGCCCCATAAAATGTCAAACTCAAATAAAGGGAGATGAAAGAAAATAATAATTTCATTTGGATTATCCGTAAGACCTTCTGACAAGAGTACGGCTTTTGTTTTTTTGTTGTTGTGCCTCGCTTCTGAACGAGGAAACTGAAGACAGTATGTATTTCGTAAGGAAAAAGATGTGTACCTAAGTTATAAGTTTTAGTTCTGCTTTTATTTTAATTAGATTAATTGAAGGTCTGCTTTTCTTATAATTATTTATTTAAACTTTTCGCACTTAAAATGTACAAAGGCGGGCTTAATGCCTTAGGCATTCTCTACCAGTCAACCAAGGGTGGTGAAGAGATTAGATGGCAGGTATTCCTCTCATACTGAGCAGTATGAGAGGAATACTTATAAAAAGAACACTAAAAATCATAATAATCAGCTTATTATGTTCCCACTGCTGGGACACAGGCCTTCATGTGTAATCCACCATGCTGGCCCAGTTGGTAGATGTCACATGTCTTCGAATTTTTGGTTTTAGGACGTGCTGGTTTCCTAACGATGTTCTCCTTCATCGTTTTGAGAGCAGAGATGATGAAATAATTTACATAACAACTCATAAGTCACGGCTGTTACCACTGGGCCACCACTGCTCGACTGCTTTTCTTATACAAGGTCAAATTAAATTAGCTAGTGAAACTTTGCACATTTTGGCATCGATGTCTAAGCACGATAAAACAAAAAAAAAAAAGACACTCATGCCTCAACATTTTGGAGGTGTGTAAATGATAACGACGCAGAGTTTTACTAATGCAGTTACCGTACATAGAATGTGTGTTCCAATAAATATTTGATATAATACAATATTTGAAGGCAGGGACATCGACGCACAACCCGTTACCATGGATTCAGTACATGAGTCTGGACCCGGGCTGCGTTGAAATTTTTCGCCGGTTATTAAAAAAAATCTACTGTTTCCAACAAACCTACGCGGTCAAAATTTATGGAACAGCAAATTATTTTTTTTAATAACCGACAAAAAATTTAAATCCAGGAGGACGCGAAACGCGAGAGGGAGAGGCAACTTTCGCGCCTTCACGCCCCTAGTCGCCGCAGAAGACGCCCTGGGCGGCGGGAATCAATAGTCGATTCCCGACCACCGTAGGCGCGGGCTTGCGGACGGCGAGCAATGGGTGGCTCGCCGTCCGGTAAGGACCAGACCCGGGTCGACGGTGCGTTGTGCTCCACGCGCGCCTCAAAGAGATGTCAGCAGTGATGGGGTCCGATAGAGTTGATGCTGCCGGGGTCGCGGGTTGTTCAAAAGAGATACCGTGACCCTGGCATAGGCAACTGAAGGAACACGGGTGGGTTTTAGTCAGTAAAAGTCTGACACGCCCTCCCGCTCCGCCCAGAGAGGGAGAAGTCATTTAATGACTTCCCATCCACAAAAAAAGGGGCGTCCAGATTCATGTACTGAACTCATGGTAACGGATTGCGCATCGATGTCCTTGCCACCCTGTATACTAGTGAGCTTTGAAACAAATGAATATAGAACTTATAGCCAGTAAGTAGGTTGGTGATGAACTCCTCAGTGAGGTTCCGGAGTATAATAAAAGGGCCTTACAAGTGACACTTATGTACCCACGCCTCTCAAATCCTTGGCAGCCAGCCCAGCTGCCAAGTTAACTTCGCTGCCTAGGAAATTTTATCACATGAGATAAAAGGGAACAAACAGCTCGTGCCAACACTATGACATAAGGAGTTAGCTTGGTTATTTCTCTCCAGTATAGATTCCCACAAAAATCGTGTTGTTAAATCAACCGCCATTAAGTTTTAATTCACCCACCTTTTTCAACTCTCACGACTTAACCCCTAAGTGCTGTTTCGAAAACCTTCCACGCGTGAATTTTAAATTTGAAAAGAGAACCCAAATCCGAAGGCTATCATAAAATATTCAAAGACACTCGCACTTTCACACGAGTAAATGTTTTGATCAAAAACATAATTTTAACTTACAAGTTTGTTTCACGATTTCTACATACGTAAAATTTTAGTAATGGATTTTTAACCTTATTTTGAGAAGAGTAAAGGTACCCCAAAAATCTTAAAATTATATCACAACTAAGCAAAGTTTTATGAACGACGACGGTCTGTTTCAATTTGTATTTAAAGATTTAATAAAAACAAAGTTAAACATAATAGAGGGGCTTGTGGCTAAGTAATAACAGCCGCATGGGTTGATCGATCAGCTTAAGCTACACTTGCCGCGGTTGGTCAGTGGATGGGTGACCATCTTTACATACCAAGACACCTCCATGACTCGGAAAGCACGTTAAGTCGTCGGTCCCGGCTGTCATTCGTGGATCTTTCACAGTCGTTACGGGTCGTCAGAAGCCCGAAAGTCTGATAACCAGTCTTACCAAGGGGTATCGTATTAACTGGGTTGTGGAGGTCAGATAGGCAGTCACTCCATGTAAAATACTGGTATTCAGCTGCATCCGGTTAGACTGGAAGCCGACCCCAACATAGTTAGGAAAAGGCTAGGCAGATGATGAAAGTTAAGCACGATATTTCTACAATAGCGAAAATCTTTTAAATGGGTGCTCATAAACCGTCCCATAAATCAGGCAACAGCTTAATGAAATAACAGATAGGTACCTAGCGCAACATGGTATAGCCATTATTATAAAAGAAAAACTAAAATGGCGGCCCAGCCACAGATTAAGACAGATGGGACACTCCGCAAAATCATTTAAATAAAAAGCGACTCTTGCTACGACACAATAAAGTGCAATTCAGGCCGCACAACGCTTCATTACTACAGTTATATTCACCTATAAGTTGCCTCTCTTTCTATCGCGCAACTCTTATACCTTCTGACTCGTTAGGATTGTCTTCTTTTACGACGCGGCGCGTGAGTGAGTAGATATCGAACTAACGTGCGAGCCGGCCGGTGCGCGGCTGCCCACGCTGAATTGACCCAGTGAGATGAGCCCGCCGCGTACTTGTAGCGTCATACCTAAATTGCGGGGTGTCCCATCTGTATTAATCTGTGGCCCAGGTACAATTTGCATTGCATTTAATTTTGAAAATTCGACAACATTCCCCCATCCATTCCATTCCATTTCTGTACCTCTTTTTTATGAAATAAATTAATATATTATAATTATTATAAAATTAATTGCTATAATTACATAGTACCTAGAGCAGACAAATTTCTCAAACATATGAAGTAATGATTTAGGAATTTGTTTCAAAATCCTTTGGCATGTGAAAGAAATTTCGTTACGGTGTTAACGACCATTTTCATGGGTGCTTTATGCGATTAAGCAATCAGAATTAACTAACCGAGTAGAAATTAGAGGTCCCATATTAACAGCCCCACATTCTGGTCAGGTTTACCCGGCAACCGATTAATGTTTAATCGTGTTATGGATATTCGGATATTAAGTAGTAAACAACGGTTAGATTAGGGGTGTATTGAATTAATCTGTCCTACGTAATTCTTTTCGAATATTATATTTAAATTATTATCCGTCTACGGAAAGAATGAAATGGATACGGGGTAATTGCGTACCAACCTTTAAGCCGAAACAAGGTGTGCAAACTATCAATGAACAACTCAGTAACTTAGTTTCGTAATGTAAATCCGGCTTAAAATGGCAATGCCTTTAATTTTACAGATTTTACAGTTCAACAAATTGCATTATTTAGGTACGTTGTTGAGTAGACGAATTTATCAAACCCATAGAAATATAAAAAATAGGAGGTGGCAAGGGGGCGTGTCTGTGGCCGCGCGACGAGATCGGTATGAACCATAGAATATATCTATGGTATGAACCATTCGTAGTCAAATGGCCGTCTCCGCGAACTAGTGCGCTTTCGACTGTGATCGTGACAACTTATAAGAATGCCGTGTTGTTCAGTGGTTTCTTGTAAAAACCGAAACCAAAACAAATACTATAGAAATCATGGAATCACTTTCCATATGTAAAGTATTATACTAGTACTACAAGTATTTTACTATATGTACTTTTTACTGTATGTGTGTATGTCTTTAAAATCATGAAAAACAACAAATTGTAAAATGTTTCTTGCATTTACTACGTTATTTTTGTTTTCAAATATCACAGCGACTGTACTATTTATGCAATAAATACATTGCCCCTTAACCACTACCTAAGCACTTCTTTCTTATATCAATGATCAAACCTATGAAGCAACTGATTGAGGAGGAATTTCTATGAAAATCTTTCGGATTATGATTGAAAGTTATGTTCTGCAATTAGGTTGCTGGTCTGACCGCCATAATGAGTTTTTGTACCAACCACAGTAACGAAACATAGCTCTTGGAAACTCAAACCTTATTACCACAAAACTGTGTTTATCAGTTATTTAGGTTAGACAACTGTGGGTCTTACCACAAAAACTTAGACACATGTTCAATGGGTGTCTATTGTCAGTCTTACGTCAAACTCCATTTATCGTATTAAACAGTTGTTTAGCCTAAACAGCTGATAAACACAGTTTTGTGGTAATACGGAAAGTGTTCCACTGATTTAACTTGAAAACGTTTATAAAATATTAATAATCTCCTTTACTAAGGTATGGAACGCTACGTTACACTTCCGCGTTACACTACTAAAGCAGGTTTACACAGTGCAATTTAATTACCTGTTGTGTACCATACGTTGAAACAACAATAAAATTAGCACTATCTAAAATAAACAGTGTTTAGACAACGTAAGTCATTTGTTGCATCGATTTTATTTTAAGCCACAGGCAAGAGACTTGCATCGTGTAAATGGGGCTCAAACGAACAATTTCCACACATAAACAAACTACGTAAATTCCACAGAACATCGTGTAACTTATATCTCAGTCAGGCAAATGGAGTACGCCGCGGGCGCTATTACCGTACGTTCGACTGCATCAGAAACTTTGACGGCGAATGAATGCAACACACATAATTGATACTGCAGCGATCGGAGGGAACTGTTTTAATTGAGTGCTATCTACGGATTATGTGTGCAGGATGATGTGAATATTTGTGCAATTAGAATATTTTGCGTAGATGTGACGCATATTTTCCCCAAAACTTGCTTTTTACTTTGTTTATTTTTATTTTGTTGTCCTTTGCGTCATGTTTACCGCAAATAAACGTATTTTCTTTCTTTCTTTCTTTCAATTGTATACAGGCGTGTTGGGAGCAGTGGTGGCCCACTGGTAATGGCCGCGACTTATGAGTTGTAGGTAGGTAGGTAACGGCTTACTTTATGTAAATTATTTCATCACCACTGCTCTTAAAACGGTGAAGAAAACATTGTGAGGAAATCTGCATGTCCTAGAACTAAATATTCGAAGACATGTGACATCTACCAACCAGCACTGGGCCCGCGTGGTGGATTACAGCCCACTTCCTCTCGAAGAGAGGACGCCTGTGTCCCAGAAGTGGGAACATTATAGGCGGATTATGCAGGCATGTTGTTATGTTATGCTCTAAGTAGCCAAATACCAGTAAATAAGATTAAGCATTACACACTTAAAATGAAAACATAACAAACGAACAATTTCCACATTGAATTCCACAGAACATCGTGTAATTTACAATACGTGCCACTAAAGATGATACTTGACAAACCACGTGGTTTGACTTGCGCAGTAGACGATTTTAGGTCTCTTTAGCGGAATGAGGTCTGAGCGCGGGAAGAGATCGGGCGTCATCGGGGCGGCGGAAAAAGCGCGGGAGGCGCGGTCAAGTCTCATCTTTCGTGGCGCGTCAGTCAAGCAAATTGAGTACGCCACGGGCGCCATTACCGTATGTTGGACTGCATCTGAACTACGGATTATGTGTGGAGGATGATGTGAATATTTGTGCCATTATGAATGTAGTTATTGGAATTTCTTTGGGTACTGGAAAAATGTTTTTGAGATATTTTGAGGTGGCAGAGGGCCCTTTCCTGTGCAACAGTAAAAAAATCCTAATCAGTCATACAAAATTGTTAATTACAAAATTGTACTTAGCACCACAGACAAAATGGAAAGGTATAAAACCCAAAAAATTGTAGGAGTAAAAAACCCAAATAAAATCCTGGCCCCATGTTCTAAAAGCTTCATTTTCCAACCCCGGCTGAGGTGAGTGACCTTACATGCGCGCAAACATTCGAACATTGCACGAATGTTTGCATGCTTGTGTAAAAATGCAGCGAAAACTTTAGATTATCATTTGCAAATGTCGTCCTAATCTTGTGGGTTTACTTATTCGTGCGAATGTGAGTGACAAGTACAACATTCAAAAGCAAGAATACCACATAAAAATATCTAAAAAGCATTAAAACTAAATCAATACAACTTAAACGCCACGTAACCGCTCACTAAAGTACGAGTAAGTTAAGTAGAATCTTATATACGATGCGGTTTATACTTGAGCCAAAGAAACTTCGCACTGCTTCGGTTTAAAGGCTTTCTTCAAATGAACAGCAACATTTAAAAGAGGATTAAATGTAGTTGGGTGTTAAGTTGTAACATCAAAGGAGGTTCGTTAACTGTCGGATTAGCTTTGTGGTATCAAAAGACGGTGAATTTGCGATGTTGTAGGTTGAAAATATTGGAAAAAAATTAATTAAAAAGTTTGTTAGTGGCAAAATATACCCAGTACCTTCACTAGAACTATGTTCTGGGTTATTGGTAATTTTTTAATTTAGTAAATAAAAAAACTAGTACTTGTGTTGTGCTAAGAAAAAGGTTTTACTTTAATTTTTAAGTTTTTTTTTTATAAAATTCTAAATTCAAACCTGACTGTCATCCTATTATGTCAGCCAAGCAGCCAGTTATTATGTGAAAAAAAAAAATCTTTAGAAAGCCTATAGAAACTATTTAGGGTGAATTCGACCAGGCTTTTATATGAACCCAGTTTTTGACATTTTTTCCATAAAAAAACTGTCAGTCGTCAATTTTATTCCACGGATAAAAGTTATACGACTTTGATCAAATTAGCCCTTAGAAGCCTAAATAATACACGCATGGGAATGGACAACGAAACCGATTTAAAAAGCTAGAATTTGTTAGCTCAATTTCAAATAAATTGATATCACTCACCCGAGAACTTTATCCTGATACAAAAGCGCGGATATTTGCAGTGGACGCTATATTTATTTTGTGTTAAATTGTTAGGTTAGAGTTAGGCTACACAGGTACGAGAGCGGCACTGAAAATTTCGGGAATCAAGGAAGTGACACAACATTACTATTTAAAAATGCAATTTCGCGGTATGTCACATGTCGATCTTCCTCAATCAGCTTACGCACAGCATCAACGTTTTCTTGGGTGACTGCAGTTTTTAGACGACCTTGACGGGGATCATCACTGAGCTGACACATCCACGTTGAAATTCAGCAAACCAGCGATAAATTGTGGTTTTGGATGGGACTTCATCACCAAATGCAGAAATCATCCGGTCAACACACTGTTTTTGTGTTAAACCACTTCGAAAGTCATAATAAATCATCGCTCTTGAATTTTCTCGAGTTAATTCCATTTTCTCAACGACTAAACAAGTTCGACAAAACCTTGTGACAAGACCGAGAATCTTTTTAAATAAATAAATGGTATTCGATTTTTAAAACCAAGAAGTTTTCAATTAAAAAGATTTTAATATGACAGGAACAATGGAAATATACCATTCCCGATACTTTTAGTGCAGCCTATGTATTTCTTACAATTTATTTACAAAGTTTTTTTGCCTTCGTAGATCGAGTTCGTGGACATGCACTATGGTACTGACGGTGGTGACGAAGCCAATCCGGCGTTACTTCACCATTACCTCGAAGAAATACAATGCTGCAACCATACATCAAAAGCCGGTTATTTTCTGGTAAGTGTTCCTGTACGCCGTACGGCATTTCATACAAAATTTCAAGTCCTTTTTTTTTCGCAATGAATGAACCGATTTTAATGAAACTTCATACGTATAAGCAGATACATAGGTCTAAAAAATTAGTATGGGACCACCATATATAATTAGATTAACTTTGCTTGGGTAGTTTTTGAGTTAACTTCAATAATACGTATTTTTTCCCCACTTTTATATGGACGATGTTCTAGTTCCTTTTGCAGGTAGTGGTGTTAGAATTTGTGTGGTGTAGGTACCACAACTAAAAAGTGAAAAATATAAACTTTTTTACAACAAAATACAAACGACTTCCAAAAACAACACTATAATGAAATAAATAACTTTAATTTCGGAAGTCGGTGGCAAAAAACGAAAATACATTTAACCAGACACCGACTTCCGAAATTAAAGTTATTTTTCACTTTATAGTTTTTGGAAGTCGGTTGTATTTTTTTGTAAAAAAGTTTTTAATAATCTGGAGTTTTTTTTTTAAGTTTTTAACATCTAGGACACACTTTAATTATTAAAATTAAAGTTATGTAAAACTAAAAGCAGTTTTAGATATTCATCTGAGAGAAGACAACGCATTGTAAGATTCCTCAGCAATAACGTTTAAAATAAATTTAAATTAAAAAAGTAAAAACCGACTTCAAAACCAAAAACGAATAAAATAACTTTCAATAAACACTTGACAACTTCTGAAGTCGGTGTCAAGCTAAATTACATTGAAGAATTGAATACACCGACTTCAGAAGCTGTTAAGTGTTTTATGAAAGTTATTTTATTCGTTTTTGGTTTTGAAGTCGGTTTTACTTTTTAAATGTAAATTTATTTTCAAAGTCTGTTGCAACCAATGGAAATTTCATTTATGTGAGAATGCTGGTATCCATAACACAAGTTAAATCTTTTTTTGGATACCAGAGTTCATACTATTTTTGTATACGCATGGTTTAATAAAAATTTTTTTTTTTTTTTATTTTTATTTTTTTTTTTATTTTTCCATTTTTAGTTGAATATACAATTACATAAAAAGGTAAGCTCAAGTCGAACGAAAAGAAGAATCATCACAAAATCCGCTTAGAAATGTCGAAGATACAGTACATTTATGCGTATAACTTCGTACATAAGAATATTTACATAATGTATTATACTCTGAAACTTTTCTGAAAGTATGCAGATCACGTTAGTGAAAAAATTATCAAAATCGGTTCATTAGATTTGGAGGAAATCGCGGACAAACAAACATACATACATACTTAAATACATACGGGTCGGGAGGTTCTGTCTGTCTGGAGGTTTTTGAAGTCGTTAAAAAGACAGCACATTTTTGCGTAGGCGTTTTAAAAATACCTAGCAGTCTTTAAACTCACACAAAATTTATGGCTTTACCCAGTATTTATTTTTAATTGGAATGGGTAATTTGAACTTAGTGCTAGCTCATTTTACTGAGAATTTTTACATAATACCTTTTAAATTTTAAAATGCTCCGAACAATTAAAAACTTGTACCTATTGAAAGTGAAAATTAAACGTTTTATGAAAAACTATATTCTTTTTCACAGTTTTTTTTGTAGGCAGGTAATGGACTCTCTTGTTCATGCTTTTTATTAACTAACTAGCTTATGCCCGCTGCTTCGCTCGCGTTCAGTGTTTATCCCTCGGGAACAGTTCTTTTTTCCAGATGAAAGGTTATGCTATGTCCTTTTCTGTGCCCCTGACAACGTGTTTGCAAAGTTGCATGATGATCCGTTGAGTAGTTAAGACGTGAAAGCGGAACAAACAAACAAACAAACTCACTTTCGCATTTATAATTGTTACTAGCTTCCGCCCGCAGCTTTGCCCGCGTGGTATGTCGATAAAAAGTAGCATAAGTCCTTTTTCAGCTCATGGTCTACCCGTGTGCCAAATATCATCCAAATCCGTTCAACCGTTCGAGCGTGGAAGAAGTAACAAACATACAAACACACACACACACACTTACAAACTTTCGCCTTTATAATATTAGGTCTTTACCTATGAAATTGCCGTTCTGCAGTACTGGCCATTTCAAATCAAAATAATTTTTGTTTGGCTAAAAATTCTAATTTCAAATTAATTTTATTTTAAAAACATGGCTTTTTTTTCCAAAAGTAGTCATTTGTTTATTGATTAGTTTTACATTTTCATCGCATTTCAATCTTTTTCGTCATCATGGATACGTTAAAAATTCGAGTAATTATGGAATATGAGTACCGTCGTGGCAGCAACGCGGCACAAGCGGCACGCAACATCAACGACGTTTACGGAGCTAACACTACAAACCAACGCACCACTTGTTATTGGTTTGCTCGCTTCCGTTCTGGAAATTTCGACCTGAAAAATGAACCTCGCGTTCGTCCGAAGACTTTGGTCGACAATGACGAATTAAAGGCCATTATTATTATTTATTTATTTATTTATTTATTCAGTAGTACACTTACATCTTATACATCTTTGTGTGTTTATTGTGGAAGCTAATTATACACAATCTACGGCTGAATTAGCAGCAGCTTTCGACGTTAGCATCAAAACAATATTGGTCCATTTGCGTCAAATTGGCAAGGTAAAAAAACTTGACAAATGGGTGCCCCACGAACTCAATGATCGCCAGCGCGAAGTACGCGTCGAGACGTGCCTTGCACTGCTCAACAGACACACAAATGAAGGAATTTTGAACCGCATTGTTACCTGCGATGAAAAATGGATTCTGTTTGATAACCGCAAGCGCTCAGCAAGTTGGTTGGATCCTGGTTCAGCACCTAAACAATGCCCTAAACGAAAACTTACCCCTAGAAAAGTGATGGTCACTGTTTGGTGGTCTAGCGCCGGTGTGATTCATCACAGCTTCTTACCAAACGGGGTGAGCATTACTTCAGATGTGTACTGTGAAGAACTGAACACAATGATGGAGAAGCTGGCACATCTCCAACCAGCATTGGTCAATCGCTCGTCTCCGCTGCTCCTGCACGACAACGCGCGACCTCATACTGCACAGCAGACGGTCTCCAAGTTGCAAGAACTGGGGTTGGAAGCTCTCCGTCATCCGCCCTACTCACCAGACCTTGCGCCTACAGACTACTACTTTTTCCAGAATTTGGATAACTTCTTGGCGGGAAAAAAATTCAATACCCGAGAGGCAGTACAAAATGCCTTTGAAGAATTTGTTGCCTCCCGTCCAGCTGATTTCTTTAAGAAGGGCATCAATAAACTGCCACTGCGTTGGCAAAGATGCATTGATTGCATGGGTGATTACTTCGATTAATACAAATAAAAAATGCATGAAAAAAATTCGTTTAAATTTTTTCATACAAAACGGCAATTTCATAGGTAAAGACCTATTATTAGTGTGATTAGTTAGGAAGTTAGGATTCATAAAAATCTAAGTATATTGTATCAAAAGTTATCTTATTTTGAGAAACTATTAATAAACCTTTATTCTACTAGAAGAGCTAATGCTTTAGTAGTAATGGCTGCATGGGTCGATTGAAGGTTAAGCTACGCTTGCCGAGGTCGGTCTGTAGATGGGTGACCACCTAACGAGACTCCTCCGTGCCTCGGAAAGCACGTTGGTCCCGGCTGTCATTCGTGGAAAGTATAATAGTTGGGAAAAGGCTGGGCAGATTGATTGATGTGACTGTGATTATCCTTTTGTCGTAGCTTTAAGATTGCCTTGAAATACAGCAAGAACCTTACATTTTTCTCCTAGTGCCTCATCGGCGGCGATGCATCGTCATACCAGCCAGTTCTTCCCTACAAGATCCCGGAAGCTACCTTCGATGAGCTGGTCAAGTCGGACTCTTCCCAGTCCGCACTTGTTCGGGCTTGCTACAGGCTAAACGGCGATGGAAGCTACCACCTGGAGGGAGAGGATAAGTGGTGAGTTGAAAGAAGTTCTTTTTTTTTTCGGAAATGGCATCTCGCAGGTCGGCTGTCGGCTACTTAACTGGACTTTCCTGTGGGTGTCTCAATAAATTAAGTTCTCCAGCCAGGGCATAAACACTTATAAACTAAGCGGCTACTCGCAAGCCCTAAGTCGATGTACGGGCATCGACTTAGGGCTTGCGGGAGGACAGCAGGGGACAGGCTGGATAAAGAAGTTGTACTGATATTGTGTCCCAAAAAGGTATCACGCCTTTTTTCGGCTTATTCCACAAATCTCTCCAGAGTCTCCCTAAGGGGGGAAAAGTGGAATCTAAGAAAAACGTCCTGAATTCATGATAATCCCCCTTAGCGGGGAAAATTTAAATCGAAAAATTCCATGTCCCAAATCCCCATTGAGATAATTAAAATGTAAGTATGTTTTATGTTGTTTAAGTTTAAATAGACCGAGGGTTTGAGTTGTTGTATATTTATGGCACTGATTTAAAGCGGCAGTTGTTTTTTTTTTAGTTTTAGTAAATAAAAAAACCGGCCAAGTGCGTGTCGGACCACGCACAATGAAGGGTTCCGTAGTTGGGATGAATTTATCTTAAGAACAAACTTAACATTGTAGTTGAAAAACATGTTCTCCCATACATTCCAACTGTAACTGTAAGTTTGTACTCACAATATTGATAGATTTGCCATGTTATTTTAAGACCACAGACTTTTTATAGGTTTTCCTGTAATCTTCAGGTAAAGATCTATTTTCTGTATTTTTTTTTCAAAATTTTAGGCTCAGTAGTTTCGGAGATAAGGGGGGGAATGGTCAATTTTTGTCTATTTTCTTAAATAACTTTAAAACAATTTATTTTAAAAATAAAAAAGAAATATATTTGAGCCCTTTCATTTTACATGCCACATGGTGTAGTTTGCAAAGCTTGCTTTTTTAATTTTCTTATTTGCCTCCCAAAAGTGACCTCTATATTCAAAATTCATTTATTTACTTTACCCGTCCGTGTTTGGGTCACAGAAATTCATATGTGTACCAAATTTCAACTTAATCGGTCCATTAGAT
The DNA here is from genome assembly GCA_946251885.1 of Cosmia pyralina. Taxonomy (NCBI): domain Eukaryota; kingdom Metazoa; phylum Arthropoda; class Insecta; order Lepidoptera; family Noctuidae; genus Cosmia; species Cosmia pyralina. The sequence goes on from OX276344.1 coordinate 22,345,621, forward strand.
TCGGAGCAAATTGGCTGTGACAGACGGACAGACAGACAGACACACGAGTGATCGTATAAGGGTTCCGTTTTTTCCTTTTGAGTTACGGAACCCTAAAAATAACAAGTTTGGCAGTAAAAACTTATCAGTAAACTAAATAAAAACGAGTCATAACAAATATTTAAATAAATAATTTGGCAGTAAAATGACTGAACGGGCAGTTAACAAATCGGAATTAGTCGGCAAGAAATCTAAGTTACTCAAAACACAAAGGAATGTAGCGTCCTCTGCCTTGTGCTAGTAGGTAAGTGTTTTAGGCTTTCGTTTGCCAAGTTTTCACTTGATGGTAAGTATAAGGAGGAACTCGTGGCTAAGTAATAACAGCCGCACGGGTCGATCCATCAGGTTAAGCTACACTTGCCGGGGTAGGTCCGTGGATGGGTGACCATCTTTACATACCGAGACTCTTCCGTGCCTCGGAAAGCACGTTAAGCCGTTGGTCCCGGCTGTCATTCGTGGATCTTTGACAGTCGTTACGGGTCGTCAGAAGCCCGAAAGTCTGACAATCAGTCTTACCAAGTTGTGGAGGTCAGATAGGCAGTCGCTCCAACTGCACAACAACGAAGCAACTTATAGGTGAATATAATTGTGGTAATGAAGCGTTGTGCGGCCTGAATTGCACTTTATTGTGTCGTAGCAAGAGTCGCTTTTTATTTAAACGATTTTGCGGAGTGTCCCATCTGTATTAATCTGTGGCTGGGCCGCCATTTTAGTTTTTCTTTTATAATAATGGCTATACCATGTTGCGCTAGGTACCTATTTGTTATTTCATTAAGCTGTTGCCTGATTTATGGGACGGTTTATGAGCACCCATTTAAAAGATTTTCGCTATTGTAGAAATATCGTGTTTAACTTTCATCATCTGCCTAGCCTTTTTCCCAACTATGTTGGGGTCGGCTTCCAGTCTAACCGGATACAGCTGAATACCATTATTTTACATGGAGCGACTGCCTATCTGACCTCCACAACCCATTAACTGGGTAATACAATACCCCTTTGTATTACCCAGTTAAGCGGCATCGTAAAATATATAATTTATTGTCTAGCCCGAGGGTTCCGTCTACATAAATATAGCTACACCTTCAAGTGGGTCCCACAGGTTATATTTTATTGTGGCGACAAGGGAACCCAAAATATGAGGATATACTATAAAGAAGCAATAGACGCGGGGAAATGGACCATTCTGAAGAACCGCTCACGTTGACATATAGGTACTTTAGTAGAACAATGAGGATAAAATGAATGCGATAATAAGGGATTTTCTTCTCAGTGTAGGAGCTCTATTTATTTTCCTTTGTTTCTATATTAGATTCATGACAAAGCTTACCATTTCTGTAATAATAATATTAGAGAAATAATAAGCTTAGTTACTTGTTTATAAAGTAATAATGTCACTGAAGGAAACAGGTAATGAGCTTTGTCACTTAAGAGGCCTATTACATTTCGACCATGATTGTTTCGTTAAATGACCAACTTTGGCGTTCTTATTCTGAGAAACTGAAAGACTTCGACAACTTTGACTTATTGAGTGGTAGAGAATAGTTATTAGTATAGTATAAAGCGGCCTCGCTTTACTCTAAATTTCTCCTTACTACATTAATATTATTACAAAAAATTTGTATCAGAATAAATGTTATTTCACATGAAATTAAAAGTTCATACTTTAAACAAAAACAAATAATTATAAAACTCAAAATAAACGTAATTATAAATTATTATTATATTTTTGGCTTATCTCGGGACCCTGGGGTCCCGGACCTTTGGAAGGCGTACGAGGGGCCGAAGCCAACTCGCAGAGGCCCCTTAGACAATTTTAAATGACGAGGAGGCACCAGCCGACGATTATCCCTGTATGCACTATGCAAGTGCACCCAAGGACAAACAACCCCCGGTTGGTGCAGGACTATTGCAGAACATGGAAACAAAACACATTGGGATTATTATTATTATATTATTGCCAATTCCTACATAATGTTATTCGTTGCCGTGCTTCAATTTATTCATTTTTATTTATTTAACCATTTATGTACACACAAATAAACAGACAAACAGAAAGGAACAGAAAAATACGTACAAACGTGATGCTTATTTCAAAGAAATCTCTTCCAGCATACCTGCGATAGGACAGAGGATAAAAAGAGATGTAGACAACGTGTGTAAGAGTAGAAGAGAAAATAAAATACATAAAATCCAAAACAATTAACTCATTAAATAAAACATATAATAAATACTTAAATACATACATACTACTAAAATAAATACCACTAAAATAACTAACAACTGTGACGAAATGGAAAGATAGTATTCTTTCACTCTTCTTTTAAATTCTGCAATAGTTTGGCAGTCCCTAATGTTTATCTAATCTGTCAAAACGCAATTTTGTGATATATGCCTCTTAAATCTTTTTATAATAATGAAAAACCATTACAAGCTTTTCTTTAGCAAAGTTTTCATAATAATGTTAACTCAAGTAACCCGACGAGTAAATAGAAAGCGAGCTAAGAAAACTAACATAAAACACTACAAAAGGCGACGATAACCGACTTTTAATGATTTTAAACTGAAGATCAATTCTACACGTTATGTTAAAGATTTGGAAAAAATATGTTAAATAAGAGCACATTCTTAATGACTTATTTTCTGAATATTTTAGATTATGTTTATATTACATAGTGTAATTAATTTGTAAACTTATGTCTAACGCGGATAAAAAACTGAGAATCACGCAAAAACTATCAAGCGTATTTTTATGAAACTTTCACCATTTTAAAGATAATATAATTATTTATATTTTAGTATAGGTAGGTACGTATTTTATTAAAATACTTTTTGTTTTATGTAGGTATAATAAATTAATAATGCGTCTAATTTGGGATAGCGCTCCTTGATGGGCCAGTCTTATTACTGGCTGGACGTACGGCGCGTTGCGTGAGCTCAGCACAGAACACTCAAGCTAAGCACTCAAGGCCGTTGGCATATATCTGTGCCTTAAATATCTTCAAGTAACAGTAAGCAAGTCCCATTTACATCACAATAATAATATGCACTATAGTTTTGACACTCACGACATATATTTGGCTCGATCTATGTTCACATGTAGGTAAGTTCTGTAAGAACTAAAGAACTAAGAACTCCCTTTAGCCTTGTCACAAACTTTGAAAATAATATCTAACTGAAAGTTTTAGTCAAATATTTTTAGGTTTATGACACCTATGAAAAGATGAAAGGCTGGCTATTACTATGTACGAGTAGGTACTTAAGAAAAATAAGGGATAATACTTCGGATGATAGGTACCTACCATAGTTCGCCATCTTGATGGCAGTTTACATAATAGATTTTTTATCATAATCATCGCAGGCGCAGCCGGATACTACAATGAGAAATATCAATTTAGCATAAAACTGGTGGTTTTTAAAATGTATTAATTTTTATGGGTGCTAATGATAATAATAGGGATTATGACTAAAAATTTTTTTTGACCGTCTCATGTAGGTTATTAAAAAATACTGGAGCCGTATTTTTTCTTTTTTACGTAATCAAAATATTACGGCGATACATTGAGTTAAAATGTGGAATGACGTCACTCCTTGCTAGATTTTATAGCGAGCCCACACTCCACAACTTTAATGCGTTTTATCTAAGTAATTTTTTAATAATATGATACAGCAAAAAATACGTGTCTAATATTTTTTTATTATCTAACTGACGGACTAAATAGAATTTATTTTATTTTACACCATCCCTAAGTGAACCAAAATGCTATAGGATAGTTGTATTTTTTATTCAAAAATCGTTCTTTACGTTACGTTTGCTTGGCGCGCTCGGGCTAGGACCTCAATGTCACTATAACCTTGCGCTTTTCATGGTCCTTTTTTTTTTTTTTTTTGTGGGTGGGAAATTATCAAATGACTTCTCCCGCTCTGGGCAGAGCGGGAGGGCGTGTCAGACTTTTACTGACTAAAACCCTCCCATGTTCCTTCAGTTGCCCGTGCCAGGGCCACGGTATCTCTTTCGAACTACCCGCGACCCCGGCGGCATCGGCCCAATTGACCCCGTCACTGCTGACATCTCTTTGAGGCGCGCGTGGAACACAACGCGCCGTCGATCCGGGCCTGGTCCTTACCGGACGGCGAGCTGCCCATTACTCGTCGTCCGCAAGCCCGCGCCTACGGTGGCCGGGAATCGGCGATCGATTCCCGCCGCCCAGGGCGTCTCCTACGGCGGCTAGGGGCGCGAGGGCGCGGCTGTTGCCTCTCCCTCACGCGTTCCGCTTCCTCCTTCGCGAGCATTACTGCTTCGCAGAAGGAGGTGACGGCCTCCCATGCACTCTCGCTCCGCACCATGGCCTGGACCAGGTTTGGACGCGAGAGATCGCCGCCGCCGAACGCCTCCGTGAGAACACGGCGGTGCTCCGCCCAAGCCGGGCAGACCTCCACTGTATGCTCCACCGTGTCCTCCTGGCGATCCACACAATGGTGACACCCGGGCGTTTCCTCCCGCCTTATCCGAAACAGGAACCTCCCGAAACAACCGTGTCCGGTGAGGACCTGCGTCAGGCGGAAGGTGAGGACGCCGTGGCGCCTCTCCAACCACTCTTTAAAGACTTTTCATGGCCCTAAGTCAAGAATGATAACTTTTTCACATCTTTTATATGTAACATCACGCTTGCAATCCCTGAATGGTTAAGCAGAGGTGTGTACCTTTGTACACCCATATTTCGCCTGTTACGTTTAAGTCCCATGTCCCATGTGTAGGGGGCGAGCCTATTGCCAACAACCGGGCACATTTCCAGACTCATCATCATTCTCCTGCCCTTATCCCAATCTATTTGGGGTCGGCGCAACATGTCCCTTTTTTTCCATACTTCTCTATTATTCGTCATCTTGGTAGTCACCCCCCTTTCTAGCCATGTCATCTTTCACACAATCCATCCATCGTTTCTTTGGTCTTCCCCTACTCTTATAGCCATCGACATTCATACTCAAAACTTTCCTCACGACATTTTCCTCACTCCTCCGCATCACATGCCCATACCATGACAGCCGATTTCCGCACAACTTTTCAGTCACCGGTGCCACTTTTAGACTTCCTCTTATGTACTCATTTCTTATTCTAGCCATTCGTGTAACACCACACATCCCTCTTAGCATTCTCATCTCAGCTGCATGCAACTGCTTTTCATTTATCCCTTTTGTGGCCCAACATTCTGATCCATACAGGACAGCAGGTCTAACCATTGTTTTATATATCTTCCCCTTAAGTTTAAGGGGAATGCGGGAGTCGCAGATTTCAGGGCACATTTCCAGACTCCTACTGAGAAATTCCAGATGGAAAAACGCAAAACTTTGCCCGAAATAGGAATCGAAACAAGGACCTCATGGTCATCAGTAGCTCTTGCGACCACTAGACCAACGAGGCAGTCCACATCTTCTATATTAAGCTAAAATTCTGAACTATTTCATTAGCACCAGTATTCTTCCACAGGTTCAGCGATTTGATGGATCGCGAAGATCAACGGAGTCGACTCTTCGAGGTGCAAAAGGCGTTCAACGCTACTGTGCTTGAAGCTCTAGAGAATGGCGCTGAAGTAGCTGACCTGCTTCGAAGTCCCATCGAATTACAATGCGAATTAGCCTTAGGTAAACGACACTTTATTTTAATTGGTACATACACACATAAACTCACGCTTTCTTTCCATGGAGGTAGGCAGAAACTACAGAACGCCACCTGCTACGATCCTTACATACTCCGTTTGCGTCGTTTACGTTCATACATCTGGTTTTTATTTCTTTTAATAATAATAGTTTAGCGAGCTTTTCTGATCACACGCGGGCTGGCAATTTCGCATTGCTAGTGATTTTTCGTGATTATTTCATTAAATTTAAATCACTTTAATTTCATTAAAAATTACATATTGCCAGATATTTTCTATTTTCTAAGAATAATTACCAAAATAAAGGTAAAAAAATAGCATACATACTTACCAGTACAATAGCAACGGTCTAAGAATTTGTGAGCGGAAATTATTTTTTGATTTAAATTTTATTAAATAATCACGAAAAACCTCAACAAATACGACGTTGCCAGTCCACGCGCGATCAACGCTCTTAAAAGACGAATTTTTACAGGTGATTTTTACACAGATAACGAATAACTATTATTTCCAAATGAATACGTAGAATTATCTGTCTATTTCAACCTGCTTGCGTATGGCATTACATCATATGTTATTTAAAGGTGCATTGACCCGCGAGCAAACCCCCATGGCACTAAAGACTTCATAAGCTCGCTTAAAAATGATGTTATACAAAATAAAGATCACCTATGAATCTATAAAATCGTCCATAAGCTAGCTTCGATTAAAACATAAATTCAACACACGGATACAAGGCTGATTTGTCAACAATAAACAAGAACAATGAAAGTTCGGGAACTTAATCACCACCTATCAATTATGTTTTAGAGGCAACTTCAAATTATTGGCAGTTAGCTCCTTGCGATACTCCGTCAAACTTAAAGGAAATGAGTCTCAAATCTTTTCCATTCAAAATTATAATTTTCAGAAAATATGTATAAACATTTTTTTTTATCAATTCATTAAATTATACAGTTGTCCAGTAGAGCTTGCTTTCGACAAGTAACTAGTCTCATTTACAATTCTTGAGTCTTCCCCTGAGTCTGAAATATAAATAGAATAGAATAACGTTTAATGTCTCCAGTATTACAGCTAAAAGTAGTGGTACAAATACAAAACTTGATTACCGGAAGCAATGCTCATACTCATTCAAATGTCTCGCTGGTGACGCGTGTGTTGAATCATTCGGTTCCCTACAAAATGGTTGAGCTGGATAGTGCTGATCTACGCGTCATGTTCGTGAACGAGCGCTGTCAGTTGAGACTGGGCTTATTTTTAATCTTATATTTTAAATTGCTTTAAATCTTGTTCTCACATAATTATATCTACAACAAGAATAATGTATTCAGGATTTTGTAATATATCTTGATTTAAAAGATTGTCCTTGGAGTATCTTGCCCATTCTTCTCTATAGAGATCTACGTTTTAGAATGGGCAACTAGGTTCAACTTTCTGACTAACTGACAGACTTTGACAAATTCAAAAGTGCCTGTAACTGGTTTAAATGAAATAAATGCTTTGAGTTTGAGTTTGAGTTTGCTGTTTGTTGTTTGTTTGATACCGAAATGTACGACTGACTGCTTAGAATACCTAGATATTTTGCAATAGTGCACTCACAACAACAAATTTAACTCCTCCATCTCATCATCATCATCATCATTCATCATCATCATTCATCATTCATCATCATGATTTCATCTCATCTTGATGTATCGATATTTAAAGTGTAGCGGCTTTCTTGGTTCGTTGTTGCTACGTTCCAATTACGTGGAAACAGCAGGCCGGTTGAAAATATCGTCGTGTTTTATTTATTTATAGAAGAATGTACACTCAATAAAAAAGATATGTATGCAGACACCTCAAAATAAAGAAAAATCTAGGACATAGCACTGCGAATAATACAGTGCACACATTTACACTAAACTACAACTAAACTACACCTCACAAGTGCACGCATGTTTACGAAACCAGAAACGTGAGGCCTCACGTCACTGTTGACAGCGCTATGTCTTGCTTTTTATTTAGTCTCAGGCAGACGCCTACAATGGTTGAGTGCTAAGCTAGTCAAAATTTTGGCAAAGCTCGTCAGAGCTGTGTGGTAGACTTGAATTAAAATATGATCAGTGGGCAGGGAAAGGTATATAGTCTGTTGTCTGTTCCTAAATTACCTAATCCTATACTATTAAATGAGCAATATACCTTTATAATATTTGTAATCACATTCTCGAAAACGGCTCTAACGATTTCGATGAAACTTGCAATATAGGGGTTTACTGGGGCAAAAGATCGATCTAGCTAGATCTCATAACTGGGAAAATTAAAAAGAAAATCGTTTTCTCTATTATCACCCGAGCAGAGCACGATCGACCAGGTACTACTCGTAGAAATAATAAAAATAGAAACAAAAATTATAGTAATAAAAAAATATACAAATGAACCCGAAAACGTACCTGTGTTGCCAATTTGAAGTTACACTTACAAATTCAGTGCTTTGATTTGATTATTTGAATACAAAACTCGAAATTTTAATTTTAAATAACTTTAAAGATGTTTTTCATTTGACAATAGGGATGTTGACTAACTAGTGAGCCCCCACTCTCTAACTTTAATGCGATTTATCTAAGTTTTTTTTTATTAATTATGATATAGCAAAAAATACTTGTCTAAAATTTTTTTATTAAGTATCTGACTGACGGACTAATTAGAATTTCGTTTTTTTTTACCCAGGAAATATCCCAATTGAGGTTAATTTTATATCTTCAATTATTATTTGTTTATTTTAAAAATAAATTGAGGTTCTACATGTGTGATAAACATGGAAACATAATGTATATACTTGAATAATAAAAAATGGCTAATTTTGTTGCTAAGCTCAAACTAAGCTCAAAACTCTGGAATGGCTGGACCAATTCGGCAATTTTTTTTTTTAATATTCCTTGAAGTCCGGGGAAGGTTCTTATGAAGAGAAAAATGGAAAAATTGCCGGGAACATTGGAAAATTCGGGAAAACTGAAAGTGCATTTTCTACGGGAATTTTGTATGAATTATTGATATTTGGACAAGACAACGTCTGTCGGGTCAGCAGCAGTAATTCTTACAGATGAATGATGTACTAATTGCTTTTAGCGATTTAGCGAACACGATTTATACAGGGTTTTTATATGTTTATATACTATTTCCGTAGTGCAATTTTAATACCTTTTGCAGTCTGCATACCTCACTCTTTTGTAGACCGTACTGTACCTCACTCGGTACGGGGAATGTTTTTATCCAACTTTTAGTTTCCACTAGTGCTGCTGAAAACAATGGTGGTATTTGCGCAGCGGGATGTAAATGTTATTTACGAATGACGATAAGGTCGTTTGTTTTTGTGCGCAGTCTTTTCAGTAGTAATAGGATTAAATCAACTGATTTATAGTATTGTTTTTTTTGTTACAAAAAAAAAAACAATGCATAAATTGGAATAGACAGCAAAAATACCTATAGAAGAAGAGGATTTTTGATTTCAATTTGAAACAGATTTAAATTTGAAAGCAATACACTTGGAAACTTAGAAATGTAAGTATTTTGTAATGGACGCGACACATTACAAAATACATTTCAAAGTTCTTTTTACATCCTAACTATATAATATTATGAATGCGAATGTGAGTTTCATTGTTTGTTACGCTTTCATACTAAAACAGCTGAACTGATTGGCATGTTTGGCACACGTTCGACCATGACCTGGAAAAGGACATCGGCTACTTTTTATCAACATACTACGCGGCCGAAACTGTGGGCGGAAGCTAGTTTCTAATAAACGTCATTGCATTACTATAAAACTCTTGTAAACTACAATATTCCTTCACAACTAAAGCAATATCTCTTTTCCAGAACTCCTTAAAAATGGCCATCATCCAAAAGGGGTGGTAGCCGTCGTAAGAGACGTACCAGACCTGGAACCAGACGACTCCAAATTAACAGTGTTGGCACACACCAGGTTAAAAGAATTAAGAAGAAAAATGGAAGAAGCGTTGCCTGAAACACACATCATTACATTAGAGTAAGTCCCCATTAAGGCATACTACTCACTTGTTCGGGTACTTATATATGTATGTCACCGTATAATTATGAACTTCGTTAGTTTATAATCTACCTTTATTATTTCCGTTAGATTATAAACTGTCGAAAAATTGTGAACTGTGCAATAAACCATTTACAATTTAACGCATTACCTATTTTTCGATAGTTTATAATCTATCCATGGGAAACCGACAAATTGGGAACTGGTATCAAACTTGCTTGCAACGTAACGCACCTTGCGCTAATACTAAATAGCATACCTATGGAGGAGAAGCCTATGGCATATCTAGTTTTTTTTTTTTTTTTTTAATAAAAAAAAATCAAAATTCAAATCATTATGCAGGTTGCATATGATTTGAATTTCGATATTATTAAAGGATTTATTATTTTTCTTCAAAATTTATGTTTTTATTGTTCTAAAATGAAAAGTTTACAACGAATTTGTAGTATTTATTGATACTTAGATATTTTTTCTAACTAAGCTATTAAAAAAAAAAAAATTTAGCTATGCCATACGCTTCTACTCCGTTCACCTAATATAGCCTATTTTTTTCGAGACGGTAAAAAAAGTCATCCAGTATATTAATGCAAAGTGTCAGTATATGATGTAAAATGTCTGTAGTACGTAGATACTATACTGTATACTTAACTTACTTCCATAGTTAATTCTTGGACATTACTAATTTATAGGAATTAAAAACATAGTGAGACAAGAAGAGTAGAGTATTGTTATGGTATAAGACCAAGAGAAGAGGCCTTCTCCCTGCGTTAAATCTTACTGTAAAATTATACCTACTCAGAAAATTTGTTCTATGTAAAATGTGGTTTCCTCATCAATCAATCTGCCTACCCATTTCCCTTTTTTATTATTATTAATTTTATATAATTATGTTGGGATCGGATTCCAGTTTAACTGGATGCAGCTGAATACTATTTTACATGGAACGACTGTCTATCTGTCCTCCACAACCCACTTACTGGGTAACACGATAGCTCTTGGTAAGACTTCCGGGTTTCTGACGACCTATAACGACTGTCAAAGATCCAAGAATGACACCCGGGACCAAAGGCTTAACGTGCTTTCCGAGACACAGAGGGGTCTCGTTATGTTAAGATGGTTACCCATCCACGGACTGACCGCGGCAAGAGCAGCTTAATCTGATCAATCGACCCGTGCGGCTGTTCATTAATGATAAATTCCTCAAAACCTTTGACCTTGTCTGTGTGAATATTCTGGCTTTTGATTAAGATAACAAAAGACAATATAACAAAAGGTTTTCCTTCCTTTTTGTATTGTTAGTGTTTGTCACAGTTTAGCTTCTATTCGACGTTTATATTACGAGTCAAGTTATGTCAATGTCAAAGAGAATAAAGGAAAAAATGTTTTCCTCAAGAATTGCAAACCTCGCCTATTAATAGTTTATTTTCTGTGAATTCTCTTATTCCTTTGCACTGCCTCAACCGTTTCACTGATATGCAAAATAAGTCGTACAGTAAAGACATATTATCTCAGAAAGATTTTATAAACAAAGAAAAAAATTGCACGCCTTGACCTCCGCCACTTTATTGAAACGCAGCAAAAAACATGCAATTAATTTATGAATAAGTCATTAAAGTCATTAACGACCTAATATTCAGCACTTAACATTTCACTATTTAAACAAGAGAACCATTATCAATCATCTAAAATGAATTTCAGTTTCATTAAAATTTGATTGCATTGAAAATTTTACGCAAACTCTAACCATTATCATACATCATCATAGTATACATAATTATGTATTTATTACTCGAGACTTATAAGATTTGAACTTTTAACCTAACTCATTAAAGCAAAAGTTAATGAACTAATGAAGTTTGAGGCTTTCAAATTATAAATTAATTAAGATCAATTTTAGTCCTGTCTCTGGAAAAAGCTCTTAACGTTGAATATGAGGCTATGGAGGTAAAAGAATTTAGAAAGGTAAAAAAGGAGCTCCTGACTAAGTAATAACAGCCACACGGGTTGATCCATCAGGTTAAGCTACGCTTGTGGGAGTTGGTCCGTGGATGGGTGACCATCTTTACACACCGAGACTCCTCCGTGCCTCGGAAAGCATGTTAAGCCGTTGGTCCCGGCTGTCATTCGTGGATCTTTAACAGTCATTACGGGTCGTCAGAAGCCCGAAAGTCTGACAGCCGTCTCACCAAGGGGTATCGTATTACCCAGTAACTGGTTAGTGGAGGTCAGATAGGCAGTCACTCCATGTAAAATACTGGTATTCAGCTGCATCCGGTTAAATTGGAAGCTGACCTCAACATAGATGGGAAAACACCAGGCAAATGGATTGATTGGAAGTAAAAGAATTTATGTAGAAATTTTGATACACAAACCAAAACGACCATTGCAATAAAATTTCTTACATTTCTACTAGATTTTCAAACACGGGACACTCGATAGCAATTTTTGGCAAGCGTTATTGCCAATTTCTTAGATAAAGTTACAGAGCAGTGGATACAATTTATCAAAGTCCAGTGAATGCTCGAAGCTTTTCAAATCTATTTTTAACCGACTTAAAAAAAAAGGAGGTCATCAATTCGACATGATGCATGTAATGTTATTGGAACTGCAATATATTCACTTATTATGATAATCTATTAGGGCTTCCAAACAAATATACAGTATTGTTATAGGTGTATGTAGGTATGCATGTATGTATGTATGTTTCTCCACGCATTTCTTCGAAACTGCTAATCGGATTGTGATTATTTTTATTATTGGCTTACATTTTCATATTTAATCAAAATTGGTCGGTAGCTTTTACTAAGAGTGTTAGTATGTTAGTAGTTACGGCCTGGCTTATTGATGGTAGCTACGGGTGTGGTGTCAAAGGGAAAACATCTCATAACCTTGGTCAGATTCTAGTGCAATAATCACAACACAAAAATATTAACTACATACTTTTTACAAAAAAATATTCCAGTTTTTACATAGAACTAAAAATTACGAAATTAAAAAGTAATTTTAACAAAATTTAATCGACTTCGAAAAGAAATTAACTTAAAATTATAAAATAACTTGAATTTCGAAATTCAGTGGCAAACAACTAAAATGCAGATCCAAAGACACCGACTTCCGAAATTAAAGTTATTTCATAATTTTGAGTTAAGTTCGTTTTGAAGTCGATTACATTTTTTTGTGACACTATAAAGAATAGTATCTTTTATTATATTTCCATCTAAATATGTAGTGTCTCTCCATAGGTCATTGTCAGCAGATTCGTCAAGAACAGACGGAGCATCTGACAACGAAGAGAAGTTAGCTCCTTTCAGGGAGAAGGTACAAGTTGTGATCAGTTCATTGGTTGACGAGAGCCTTAGCACCGAACCCGATCAGGGGAAGGGAAGAAAAAAGACTGTACAGGTAATTTGAGCATATACATTAGAATATTGTGGCAAATCCAAGCCATCAGAATTTAAAATAACTCCCAAAACAAATAGTCATATATATTCTGCAAGGAGACATCAAATAACAGACTCCAGACTCACATTAAAGTCTCCAATGTCGAACAAACTTAACTGTCTCCATGTGATAACTTTTCTCGCATATGAATAATTTATTGGTTTTCCTTTTAACTTTCAGGAAGTATTTCTGGAACACATCACTCATCTTAGGATATGTATAGAACATAATCGTTTGTATAAGGTTAACGTTAAGCAAATTGAAGATGCAGCCAAAACTATTTTAAATAACGCTAAGGAAAATTACGAAAATCGAACGCGGCATCCACCGGCTTTAATATATGGCCCAGACGCTTCAGGAAAAAGCACCTTATTGACACACCTTTACTTCAAATGCGAAGAAATTTTCCCGAAGCCTGTTTTGAGGATAGTAAGATTTTCTGCTTCCACACCGAGATCGGCCTACAACTTGGAACTGCTACGAGTGATGTGTCAACAAATATCGATAATTTTAAACATTCCCGAAGGTTATTTGCCAAAAGACGCGAGTTTTGATCCTCTTTATATTAACAATTGGTTCCAAAGTCTGCTTAGGAAATGTGAGGAGATGGAGAATGAGATTTTGTTGATATTTATCGATAATGTTCATAGAGTGAATCCTTTGGAGTGTGATATAGTGACGGGCTTATCTTGGCTGCCGATGTCGTTGCCAAGAAATGTGTTCCTCGTGTGTACTAGTGCCGTGTCTTTAGAGCAACTGCAGCTGACGCCAGCTCAGAAAGAAAAGTTCAAAGTTCAAAACTGTTACTATTTGTTGGACGCAATAGAGGAGACGCCGGAGAATAATAGCTTCGGAGACTTTATTGATGGTGCCTTCGATAACTTAGAAGTGGTATTCGGTTCTAAAGCGTTTAGTAAATTAGCAAGTAAGTATCTACTTAGGAGTTTTAAGATTGATAGTCAAAGAAAACACTGTGTTTAGATAAAATGGTTTTTGACACATATTAGATTGAAACAAGAATGTACCTAAACATAAAAACGTTGGATGTTCAGACAGATTTTTTTGAAATAGCTGTATAGTATTTTGTTTTAATAATGCTCCTTTCATCAGAGTTAACTATAAACTAACTATTAATCCAATAAAATATATTACAACCTCCCAAACTGTCTCCCACAATTCTCACATTATCCGTAGGTTACATAACTTGTTCGGAGTTCGGGCTGACTGAACTAGAACTTCTGGAACTGCTGATGCCGACTAGTAACAGCGACGCGGTTATAACACTGAAGGAAGCCAACTTCAACTTTTCTACTATTTGTGTCGCCAAATTTATGATGAGTAAGTATTATTTTGGTTTATTTCAGTTCCATTTCTTGTGCCATTTTCATACGTCATTACGGTCTACTTTTTCATACGTACGTAGATTTCATACGTCACTATGCTCACTCGGTCTACTACTTGATATGCAATGGTATCTGTAGCCTCACGAAACATAAGGCTCCAGGGGCTTGTGTAAATCATTGGGATCGGTTCATTTCATTCATTCCTTCATACATTTTCATACGTCACTATGACGGTTTTGTTATATGTAATCTTCTCCGCATACAACTTTAAACCACTCTCTAGATTGGCGCAGTGGTTGAGTTTCATAAAATCCTTTTGAACATATCTTCCATATTTAATTTTATTCATCTCTAACAGTTTAGCGGTTTAGTTAGATTAGGCGTTATAACAATCAATCACAGAGCTGTTTGTATGTTTAGGATAAGATGAAACACCCAACCCATTTTCAATCGTTAACATCATTGAGGTTCGTTAACATTAATCGAATTTATACTATTTAGTGAAAGTGTTGACGGAGTGATAACGGCTTCGACAACGCCTCTTACGAGTTGTTGGTCATGGGTTCGAACCCAGGCAGGCGATTTTACTTTCCGTAAATAATTTCATCACCACTGCTCTCAAAACGGTGAAGGAAAACATCGCCAGGAAACCTTAGAACCAAAAATTCGAAGGCATGTGACATCTAGTACCAACCCACACTGAGCCCGCGTGGTAGATTACAGCCCACTCCCTCTCGAAAAGAGGAGGCCTGTGTCCCAGCAATGGGAACATTATAGGTTGATTATGCTATCTTTATGATGAAGCAAAAACGGTATTATTAAAATTGCTCATGCATTTTTTTACGCGTTATTCTAGTGGCCGCAAGCGCTAGCATGTGCTGAGCATGAGTTCCTGGGTTCGATTCCTAGGTCGGGCAAAGTGTTATTGGTAGTAGTCAGTACTTAGTAGCAGCCCGGAGTCTGGATTTGTGCCCGGTTGATGGCAATAGGCTCGCCCCCTATTACATGGGGATTAAACATAACTGGCGAAATGTGGGTACCTACACCTCTGCCTAACCCTTCGGAGAACAAGGCTTGATGTTATATTATGTATTTTATTAAGAAAACTCGTCTGGGAATGTATCATTATTTCACTACAATGAAAAGCTTTCGCATGAAGAGGTCTTAGTGCTATGAATACACAAGTGCATCCTATGAATACGAACATCTCTTCAATTCATAAAACGTAATATAAATTCCATGAAAATAATATGCTTAGAGTGAAGTGTTCTGATATTTAAGTAGGTAGGTGCAGATCACGAAACTTGAAACTTAACAATAATTATTTTGAGAGACTGAATCAAAATGTCAATTTATAAAAGCTATTATTAGGAAGCTGGTATGAAAATCAATCAATCATGACTAATTATTAAATATCATCCAAATATTATATTCATTTTCCTACATATAAACTCCAATAAGATTTTCATGAATTTTGTGGACTCAAATTTGATTACACAAGAGCAGTATTGGGAAAATATTGATAATGCCATTGTTTGTCCAATAATAATAATAATATTTAGTCGCACCAATATCAGTATCGAGCCTCACTGGCACAAATTAATCCTGTGATTGGGCCAGTTTTGCTTCATATTATTTTCGAGATAAAAATAAATAAAAACGTACACTTATAAATGCACTAGCTTTTGCCCGCGGCTCCGCCCGCGTGGCTGTCGAAAACTATCTCACGGGAACGTACTACCGGGAAATCCTTCCTTATTCCTTGTCTACATTATAAAGGGAACCTTTTAGCTTTGTAGGTTCAAGAGTTTGGGCTGGGTGTTGATGAGTCAGTCAGTCAGTCAGGACTTTTCTTTTTATTTATTTAGATGATGTGTTAACTTTTACTGTAGGTATGTTAATGTAGTTAGTTTCATTTTTTGTTTAAAATTTTACATTTAGGTACTTTTTGCATTTGCCATTCATCATTTGATGCAAAAATAAGACAATATACAAATATAGTCTACCGCTAAATCAAAGTTAAAATCAAATCATCTAATCGAAAAGAAACTCCAGCTCATGTGTATGATTCGAGTATACTCGCACCATTTAATCCATTGATGGAGTCACACATTTTGCGTCCAGATCGTACGAAATTCAATATCGAAATTGTCAAACTACAATTGTCGTTTCGCTATCAAACAATGTGCTGCGGCACCTGTTCCAGCTTTGTTGTCATGTAATTCAATTACGATCCATCTACTTTTTACTTCATGTTATTACACGGTACGTGTTCTGTATCGCTATTAAGTAATATAACATTCGTGCCATTAATTTTGTTTCATTGTTATTATTTATTTTATCTGCAAAGCTGTCGTATTATGGATCAATGTCGATTCGAAATACATAAATATAAATTGGTTGTTACTTTTTATTGTCTTCATTCGAGTTTTGTTGCGTTTTTATGTGGATATGATAATGTTATAAAGCTTGCTTATTATCCTAGCGTAACCTATTCGCAATTTTATGTTTGCTCGTTGCCAACCAAATAGCAACTTTTACCACTTACTGTCACGCATATAGGGATTAATCTACCATTCAAGATCATTGATCGTATGGTATAATTTACTGTTTTTATTTTTTTTTTTAATTTTGGTTTAATTTGGTCATAATCGCCTTTCTACCTTCATCCCAATTTATTTATGGTCGTCGCAGCCATTCTTCTTCCGAACGTCTCTGTTTGACACCATTTATATAGAGTCACCGTCTTTGTAGCCACATCATCTTTCGCACAATTTCATCCATCGCTATTGGTCTTCCTCTACTCTTATATCCAGTATTGTTCATTCTTTCTTCTTAAGAGTAAAACAGAGAAGAAAATCTACTTTTAATGTTTACTAACCTCCTAAATTCTCAACAGAAAACTTAATATCGGAGAACGTGGTATCGGGACGGTGTACATGGCGCTGGCGAGCAGCGGCTGCCAGCTCACGAGCTCGACGTCGCTACGTGCGATCACAAGCTGCTCTTAGGGATGCACACTCGGACCTGGCTGCATTACACTTCGCTAACTTCCTACACGAGGCAGATGATACGGATACTTCTGAAGCTCAGGAACCTGGTAAGTTGAGTTTTTTTATTGAAGCTAAAAATATTTAATGGTTATAAATGGAACTCGCAGAGGCGTATTATTCTCTTTATATTCTAAAGACGCTAATGCCAAAGATCAAGGCGGAAACATTTATCTTCAGTCTTTTCACAAAATTATTATTAATTACAATACATAAAAACTGAGAGACAGTCATCGATATCTTTGCTATATAATGTGTAAACCCAAGCGTCCCTCAGGGAGATATACTCGGACCAAACTTCGTTACAATTCGTGAACTGTATAATTTTACAGAGTGAAGAGAAACATACTCATTTTCATTTTACAATATTAAGGTAAACTTCATATACAACTTTTTATGTTTCTGGTACCATCAAGATTTTAGTCGAATACTTGAATTTATTTTTGAGTCAGTGGATTTATTAATAAATTCTGCAGACATTAAAATACCTTCACTCTTCTCTTATCCATTTCTCGCTTGCCTTGTTCATAATGCGTACAAAATTCCATAAGGGCGCTGATCGTAAGCAAATGAACCACGTAGGTAAGCTCGTTTTAATAATCTCGTTGACATCGTCGACGATACGTGCTAATACGCCAATAATTTCTTATTAAATTCCAATTATTTTTCCCGGTATATTAGAAACGCCAGTTTCCCTTAAATTTTGATAAAAAATATAATAAACTGGATTCGTCGTAAACATAGACGGAACGGAACAAAGGCAAGGTGCACAATGCTTTATCAGTTTGAACGAAAACGTGTCTCCAAATACACCAAAACGTGAAACTGCCACTCAATTCCTTTTGATTGAATTCCGTACATCTATTGCGCCTTCACACAAAGAAAACTCCTTTAGATATCAGAGATGATGAAAACCAAACCTTTCCATCCAAAGTGGATATTTCACGTTGTATTTGAGTCGGGCATATTGTTTCCAGAATGGTAACGCATTTTGATGTTTACTTTAGCTTTGAAAATGTCAAGCCTTAACATAGATACGAGTAATGTAATGGATTTTGTACACAAAGGCCCTTGAGGGACACGTTTACGTCCATTGATGGATTAGTTCTAAAGTAAATGGACATTTTGTGTATCAGTATCGTAATGGGCATTCAACACGAGTATCTTAGAGTACTTACATGCGCGGAACCTCTATGTATCTATTTTTGTTTTTCGATTGAAAGCTTGAAAATGCATTAAAATTTGTTTCAGTTACTGATAAATTAAAGTACGAAAGAAATGGCGTTTTCTAAATCTAGAATATTATGTTAAACATAGGTACTTATGTAAAGGAGCTCGTGGCTAAGTAATAACAGCCGCACGGGTCGATCCATCAGGTTAAGCTACGCTTGCCGGGGTTGGGACGTGGATGGGTGACCATATTTACATACCGAGACTCTCCGTGCCTTGGAAAGCACGTTAAGCCGTTGGTCCTGGCTGTCATTCGTGGATCTTTGACAGTCGTTACGGGTCGTCAGAAGCCCGAAAGTCTGACAACCAGTCTTACCAAGGGGTATCGTATTACCCAGTAACCGGGTTGTGGAAGTCAGATAGGCAGTTGCTCCATGTAAAATACTGGAATTCAGCTGCATCCGGTTAGACTGGAAGCCGACCCCAACATA
Organism: Cosmia pyralina; assembly: GCA_946251885.1. Classification (NCBI taxonomy): domain Eukaryota; kingdom Metazoa; phylum Arthropoda; class Insecta; order Lepidoptera; family Noctuidae; genus Cosmia; species Cosmia pyralina. The sequence goes on from OX276344.1 coordinate 22,364,857, forward strand.
GTTGGGAAAAGGCTAAGCAGATGATGATGACGATACTCGTAGGTATGTAAAGGATGTCTCAGTACGAACTTGAATTTTAAAAGCTTAAAAATAATATATTGATTAATAATGTTTTATTTACATTATGTACTGAGGAAGTAATGATATTTACACATGAAACAAAATATCGAAATGAATCGCAACTTCTTGGCCGCCAGTTTTTGTCTCCAAAACGAGAGATGACACGACCTGGAAACTTTGTTTGCATGTTTCGCGTACAGTGTGACAGGTGGTGCCATCCTGTTGAAACTACATCTCATTTAAGCCCATTCCGTCCAATTCTTGCTAAACAAAAGTCTGAAAGAAGAAATTGCGCGCCAAATTCGTGAAATCCAGCAGCTATTTCGTCAATAGAGTGCATTCCTGCCAACAACGCAACACTTAACCAATATTTTGTTTCATTATGTAAATGTCATTAGTACATCTGTACATATTAAGAAAAAAATGTAAATAAAACATTTAACTAATCGTTATTTTTACGTCTTTGAAATTCAAGTTCTTTCTGAGACACCCTATTTACAGTTACATATTTTTGTTAACTATATTATACAGAGCTTTACTAAACCCAAACATAGTCCGTGTCCTAATAGGTTGCGTGGAGAACGACGATGACGCCCTCCTGGACTCGACCCCATTCCATTCGGCTAGCAGAACAGCGGCAGCATTCACTCAGCGCCATGTAGAAGAATCCTGGCTGCACCTACTACTGGCTGGAGACTTCTCCAAGCTAAAGGACCTCACTGTCTGCAATTTCGATTTTTTACTCGCATCGGTAAGTTGTTTCATTCTTCACAAAAATCTAAACGTTTCCAATGTGTGCACGAAATGCAATAATTGATTTTAATAAATGGTTCAACAATATTGGATCATTGAATACAATTCGTCTATTGAATAGAAATACAAACTGAAACTATTTCGTGTTAAAACTAATTGTTTTATCGATGTCAAAGGGTAGAATTTCAATAGCAATTTTACCGGCTGGTTCATGCTACGCTAGCGTGTAAACTAATTATTTAGCATGTAAATAAATCTGCGCTGAATGCTAGGGAAATAAAATCCACTTAGTAAATAGAAAAACACTATCATCGGACGACAGTCTATCTGAGTAAAAATAAAACAAAACCCACAAAAATTGGTCTAAAAAATAACTCGTCGATAAAAAAAATGGCGATCGTGGAAACGTTTTTTCATTTTCATCCCATCTCTGTCAGGGGTCGTACCTCCTTTGATGTCCCCTGGAGCTAAGTAGAGGTACCTTTTGATGGACAAAGTACCTTACCATTAGGTCGTAATTCTATTACCATGTCGGGCCATAAATCATTCTATTCTTAGGTAGAAAATTGTCGACGCGTTTCTACTTTAAGATTCTACCATTTCTATTTTAAGTATCTGCTTTTCCGATCAAGCATTTCCATTTAATTTGTTAAAAGCAATGTCTTTTGATAAAGCTTATCGTTGATCGATCTACCGAACGTTAATACTGAACAAAACGCTTCGTCCAACGGACAGTCACTTTAATGTTTCAAAGGTGTAATTAGTACCGGCTGAACCACCGCAGGCTGGTAATAGGTACTTTTCAAAGTTTCCCTGTTAATGGACTGGGGTGACCTCCGAAGTTTACGTACTCGTAAGGCGGTACAACTATTAAAACGTTAATTCGTGAACTGAAATTACCAAGTTTAACGGTCGGGAAACAATACAATGTATTGTATAGACAGTGTAACCTGGATTAGTGGGATATCCAAGGATCTAGGATTTATCACTTAAATTTACTTAGGTTTCTCATTCACCTACTCAGTTTTCCAAATAGTCAGGTTTTAAATGACAGTTGTCATACTTAGGGGCTGAAACAGGTCGAAATATTCACATATTTTTATTTATAGAGAACAGGACAAACGTGTCGCGACCTGTCCAGAACAATATTCAAAATTATAAAAGTTGTCTTCCCTATAGAGGCTATTGAAGTAGGTACAAAGTCGCAATAATAGAGATAAAAACCAAAAAATCTAATAAATGCATTCTCAGCACGGACTAGAAAGAAGAGAAGGATTCCGCGCCACGCATATCGAAAGTGAAGCACAGTAAGACCCCGTTCCCACGGGAGTAGTAAAATCGCGCCGGGATTTTATCGCACGCTGGATTTTCAACTCTCGTTGTCAACAACGAGCCGCCGAAGCCGAGCGCTGAGAATCCAACTTAACAATAACAGAGTACATTATAGCGCGACGAAAAAACACACTGTTGGATTTTGCACTCTCGGCGCTAAGCAGAGCGTTGAAAATCCAGTGCGCGAAAAAAAATCGCCGCGATATTTTTACGTCCGTGCGAACGTCGACTTAGTATGCCGGGACCGTTTGTACAAACATGCGCCTCACACACACATTCAGTTCATAGTATGCCGACCGGCCAGGCGGCCGCCATTACGTGACATGACGACGTCTTTGTCAAATCACGCACACATAGATCGGTAGGGTGCTTCACTTTCGATATGCGTGGCGCGGAGTCCTTCTTTTTTTTCTAGTCCGTGATTCTTAGTTATAAAATGAATTATTCCCAGTAACAGAGATATTTCAATGCAAAGTGTCGGGACCTCATAGTAATTATCAGTAGTAGATTTCTCACATATCCAAAGCCCACTTAACCAGGTTACATTGTGTACTGTCATTAAGAGAGAGTGATACGGTTAACAGTTACCTGCAGTTGCTGGTTGTGTATTCTGTTTTTTTGAACAACGGTTCGTTAGTTGTTAATGGATATCAGAGCTGACCTTTCTATTCGTTGTGTATCGATCGTGTTGTGTACTTAGAATTTTATTAAAGTTTAAATTACTAATGGAATAGCATACAAGCCATTTTACGTACAGAAAGCAACACAGTTGAGAATGTTATTTTCAGAATGTATGGCACTGCGGCTGGCTATTTTTAGATAATTAATTCAATAACGGCCTGTTTCACCACCTACGATTAATTTCGTAATAACTTTACTTGGCAGATAACTTCATACAAATTTTGATCCATTTCTGAATTTATTCGGTGAGTAGTGACTACTCGGACATCGTGAAATAAAAGGCTCACAGCCGATTTCTGATAGGTTAATCAAAACAAAAATCAAAAGTCAGACTGTTAAATTATTTATTTAATTAGCTGTTGTTAACATGCTTTTGACAGTCTGATATCAAATTCTGTGTTGATTTGCATTCAGACACCGGTTACAACACCCAATTTCAGAAAGTATTACAATACATTTCGAAGTAGCTTGAATTAGCTAGCAAAGCTCTGAAGACGTGACGGGTAAAAAAAAAAATTTGATGAGTTTTTTTTGGGGTCATCAACCGCAGGTAGTGTAGAAACTTGAAATATCAATTAAAAAATCAGTTTTCTCTGTGTGAACTTGAGAGAGGGGTGAGTATTAATATCTGAACAAGATTTTCTCAACTCATACTTCAAGTAACAACACCACTAGCGGTTGTTGACCCCAAAAAAAATCATCATTTATTTTTTACTTTGTCACGTTTAGATATTGATACTTGTCACATCTGCGGAGTTTCGCTAGCTAATTTAAATTGACCATTTTTCAAATGACAGACTTTGAAGAAGAAGAATCAGATAGGGCTCGAGCCCTCCTAGGAACATTGCACCGCACAAGCCTTTCAATTAACCGTGGTGCTATCCCCACAGGTACAAACAGTAACCATATCGTATCTCCGGTGTATTCTGGAACACGTGCGGTGTTATATCTTGGACCGAGACGTGGAACTCGTGTATGGAGCAGTCAGGAAATCCAGTGATATCCTCACCAGGGATCCTATGCAGTTGGGAGCTCAGGTAATTTGGCCTTGCTTATTTGTTAATTATTTAATATGGGTAAATATAAGGTAGTTTGTTAAAATCCTAAAAACAAACTTAATATTGTGGCTGAAAAATATGTTCTCCCATACATTGATATACTTACGTCACGGCCAATTCTCCAACAGCAAATTTAAGTTTGTAATGTGTAATTGTGTAATTTGTTTTTATTTGATAAAACTACAAATTAATTATTTTCGGACTTTTTCCTTTACTTGTGCTGTGACCTAGCTTCTTGCCTTTCATGATTCTAGGTCAACGGGAAGTACCCTAAATTTCTTGATTTTTTTAGAGTTCTAAGGGACCATAGGCTTTCGTGTTTGATATTAATTTCAACATGATACCTCCACGCGTTCCTGAGAAAAATGATCTTGACAGACTTACAGACAGACAAACAGACAGACGGACAACGAAGTGATCCTATAAGGGTTCCGTTTTTTCCTTTTGAGTTATAGAACCCTAAAGAACAAGCTTGAACTCTGAAATTGATTAATTCGAAATAAAAACGTAATGGTCTTATACTTATAGCATCAGTGATTTGTCACAAAGCACTACCACACCACTTTGTAACACGAAGTTCTACTATTATTCTTATCAAGAAAGAGAGAGAGATTTTTTTCCCTTTTGGATCACAGACCTCACCCTTGTATCAGAAAGGGTTAAAATAACTGCATTTCATTTTAAAAAACACAACAAAAATCAAAACATAACATATTTTATTTTTCCACCACAGCCTATAGTAATCTTTGACAGTATTGTTTTTGTATCTCGTTATTTCTCATGAACTTCGTTTCTCATAAAACGATACCAAATATTATTCCTCCATCACGTAGTAAAAATCATTTACTAAAAATATTTCTCTATAAAAATATATATGAAGGGGAAGATAGATATCAGATCGCGGATCAAGTATCAATCAATAAAGTGCCCTCGATGTCAGCAGGGCCCACAAAGCCCTTTAACGAGTTTCACTAAGCCTTTGTTCTCCCCAACTTTCGAAATTGGTTTACGTATAGTCACAAAATCAATAGATAGCTATAAAGACATGAGGCTTTGAGTATGAGAAGTTTATTTTAGACAGTGTAAGAAAAAATATTGAGATTGTAAGCTGGAATATTTTTGTCGCGATGTAGGTTTTGTGCTTTTAAAGTTTGCGAGGTGGCTCACAAACCCTTCCATATCTTAAGCGCACGTCTTCCCTACCATTATCGAGCCCCCTGGTTTATTCCTTGATAGGCAATGCTCTCTGTAGCCCCATGAAACATGAGGCTCCAAGGGCCAGTGTGAATCTTGGGGTTCATTCGATTAATCGAGTCTGGTGAAACCACGCTGGGATCGGTGCATTTCATTCATTCATTCAAGATCATATTTAATTTGTGAGGGTTTTGGGCTTACACAATAACACATTATCGATATTGATGTATCAACCTGGGTTTAGCAATAGACTACAATAAATATATTTAATTAAAAATTAATGGCTACTCGTAAGCGCAGAACTCGTGAACGGCTGGACCAATTTGGCAATTTTTTTTTCAAATATTTGTTGAAGTCCGAGGAAGGTTATTATGACGAGAAAATTGGAGAAAAGTTGCCGGGAAAATTGGAAAATTCGGGAAAACTGAAAGCTCATTTTCTATGGGAATTTTGTTTGAATTATTGAAATTTGGATAGGGGAACGTCTGTCGGGTCAGCTAGTATTTTATTGTGGCGAATTTTGACCTACCTACAACATTAAACAGCACCTCCACCTGAGCCTATTTACCCTTTAGAGTAGCAAAGTAGCTTATAGAAGAAAGATAGGTACAAAACTCAATATATTTCCTGGTGGTACAGTCGGCAACAAAAATCGATTAACACTTGCAGTTTTTTAATCTTAATTATTAAGCGAAATATTTAATTCAAATCGGAACAGAAGTACTTAAAATTTTAAGAACATTAACTCATAATCATAAGTCGAAAAAAAGCTGTTCATCGAATCATTTTGTGTTAATTTAGATGATGTCAAAAAGTAGCAGTGTTAACCGACCTCTGCTGCTGACCGTACCTAACTAAATTATTTTATACTCATCGTAAAGTCAAGAAAGGGAAGTTGGACAGTGCGGTTAATTCTCTGTTGAACTCTAGTTCAACAGAGAATTAACCGCACTGTCCAACTTCCCTTTCTAGAGATAAACTTCCTCTTGAAATAGTGAGTTAGGGAACAGCATAGGATTTAGTAGTGAAATTTTGAGTGTGCTTTATTGTAAAACTACTGTAATGTGAACTGATACTGTGACTTTGTTTTCAATAGCTCCTTTTCTTGGCTTCCGTGGTTTATTTGTTTGTTTTCCTTTTTTTATTTTTGTGAGTTTTCTGAAAGTTTTCAGGTTTCTGAAAACTTTCAATAATCTGTGTTTTTTCTTTTTTGAGTAGAGTATTAGCGAAAACTATTTTGAGTAAAATCTGTTGAGAGCAATCTAATACTCGTATGCGGCTTTACTCACGTGCATATATCCATATGTGAAGGACTTGTGTCTAAGTAATAACAGCCGCATGAATCAATCGATCTAGCTACGCTTTCTGCAGTTGGTCCGTGGATAGAGACCATCTTTACATACCGTGCCTCGGAAAGCACGTTAAGCCTTTGGTCCCGGCTGTCAAACGTGGATCTTTGACAGTCGTTACGGGTCGTCAGAAGCCCGAAAGTCTGACAACCAGTCTTACCAAGGGGTATCATATTACCCAGTAACTGGGTTGTGGAGTTCAAATAAGCTCATAACTCCGGTTAGACTAAAAGCCGACCCCAACATAGTAATTGGGAAAAGGCTAGGCAGATGATTTACGTGCATATATCGAGTTCGCTGAGCTAGTTTCGAACTTCACCACTTCACAAAACTTTTCCAGCAGTAAGTCTTCCATAGAAATCTTTAGTAATAAGATTATTGTCTGCTTTCATAGATCATAGCATGGTTGCGGCCTGCAGTTGCGCGGCGTGGAGTTCTGGCGACACTGGTGACCGCTGCAATGGCCTGGTGCGATGGTTACGACAAACCAATACTTGTACCGCTCAATGGATGGTAAGTTATTGTATTACTCATCATTATTCAGCCTTTTTTTTTTTGTAAAAACAAAGATCTTGATTGATAAGACCAAACAGTACCTATAGGAAGCCGATCCCCTTTACGAGTACACGAGTAATCCAGGTAGGCTAAAAAGTCCCAAGAGCTCACGCTCCACGCAGGCAATCCAAGACAGCACCTAAGGAGTGAAGTAAATTGTGGGAAGAGAGGTATCCACCACCCCAAGACTTCGTAAAGCCCCAAAAACGCCTACCTCCCGGTCGTGAACTGCAGTGGCCTATTTGGAAAGCACTGAGACGATTACGTACCCAAGTCGGCCGCAGCAAACATAATTTGGCGAAATGGGGCATTATAGATTCATGCAACATCCAGTGCGAGTGCGGTGCTCCTGAACAGACTATGCCCCTCCTGCTAGAGTGTCCCAAATGTGCACCTGCACCTTTGACGATCTAAACAACGCCTCTGACACCGCAATAAATGTGGCCACCTACTGCGCTCAAACAATACAAGAAACATAGATGTACCTTCGAAACAAAAAAAAAAGAAGACGAAGCCTATATTTTTCTTCAATTAAAACACGGCAAATTGACGTAGTGTTTCGAGCTGCTCACCAATCAAAATCCCTGGCTGTACATGATTAGTTTACTACGCTCATGCTTTGGTGGAATCTCTTAATCACCTTTTAAGACACATGAAAAAAGCAAGTTACCACCATGTTTTGATCGGTATCGGTGCAACTATTGTATTGAACAAGATGAGGATAATTGAATATCGTGTTTATTTAAAACAGGAGTTGTCTGACGTTCTCAATGTACAGCAGGCTGCTGGTAAAAAGGATGCTTCTGACGTGACCTACAATGTTAATAATGTACTTTTACCTCAGTTTATAACTAAATTATATATTATACATTTCGGTAGTCGAGACTGATTTCGGAGAAAGTATCCAAAATTATTTTTGTTATACAGAACTGCCGCAATTGTGTAAATTTTGTACAGTTTTCAATATAATTTACAATATTTAAGTCCTGGTCCAGGTTATTTTTTGTATAAAACGGCATAGGTATGTGGAAGGTTCTAAAACCAAGTTAGCTTCAGTCATAGGTACTCGTATCTCATTGAAAGCAATAAATAGTAAATGATTTACTCAGTTTCTGAATTTCAACTTGATTTTCAGAGACTAGATTATGAAAACTTCTGTTTGATCGTAATGTATATTATGTGACCGTATGATTTTAAAACTAACGGCGTTTTTGTTAGTTTATAATCTACGAGTATCTGTGAGATTGTAAACTGTCTATGAATTGTGAACTGTACCATACTGCTTACAATTATAAATTTTCGATAGTTTATTATCTATCCATGTCAAACCGTTAAATTGTGAACGAACCTGCACTTACCGGCAGGGTTCACAATTTGTCCGGTTTTGTCTCTCGTAAAATTGTGAACCGTCCCTGATTGGTAGGTCTTGGCGGTAGCTAAATCGGTCACAATAACTAAGCCAGGGCACCCCGACCATTGGGTTACGTTAGGTTAAAACTGTGACCACTCGCTACGCTCGCTACGCTCGCTACGCTCGCTCCGCGAGCGCTTCTTCCAAATTGGACGTTACTTGGCTATTTAGTATTAGCGCAAGGTGTATTCGTCGAATGCAAGTTTCATACTAGTTCACAATTTGTCGGTTTGCCATGGGTAGATTATCGAAAAATAATGCGTTATATTGTGAATGGTTTGTTGCAGTTTACAATTTTTTGACAGTTTATAATCTATCTCGCGAGATTATAAACTAACGAAAAAGAAGTTCATAAATATTTCAAAAGTGACACGAAAAGCAATAAATAATGCCCAAACACATACCAAATCAATGCCTCCGCATTTACAACTAAACCACAATCCAGATACATTGAAACGATGTCTAAGTTTCTGTACAATATGGCCGGAGTAAACCAGACTTCCATATTTATTGCTTCACCGTACACAAGACATCGATACCGGAAACATTACAGATACCGGGAGACATAAATTCTAACAAACCAACACTTTGGAAGAAATCCAAATCATTTGGTAGCCATTAATTAAACAAAACTAACACTAGAAGTGATTAATCATCAATCAATCAGCTTAGATATTGAAAGGTGTAACCAGACTACAGTCCATCTATGACATCAATAATTCAGGTTAATGCATTGTGGTGTAAAAAATAAAGAAAGAAAAATAAGTTTATTTTTCACAGAAACACGTGCATACAAAAAAATAATTTAATTCGAATAACAGCAAAATAAACAAAATAGAACTACATATACTCGTATAATTACGAGCAAAAAACAAAAATAGTCGGCAGCTGCATGTCATAACTGTGACAAGAAGATTTGCACTCAGCATGTCACCCGAAAAAACGTACGGAAATCAAGTCAGGTTTAATAAACTGTATATAAATTGGTAATAAGACAAGATAAACAGTACTGAGAATATTATAATGCAACTATACTTACAACCAATTAATTGCAAATACTCTAATCTTATTGGAACTTATATGTTTGAGCCGTTTGGGGTTGAAACACTAGGGCCGTGGGGTCCGAGTGCCCTTTTAGTTTTTCGCGACATCGCCAAGCGGTTGGTCGACTCTACACATGACCAAAGGGCTGACCTATTTTTTGGCCAAAGAATTAGCATTGCCATACAACGTGGCAATGCTGCCAGCCTTTTGGGCACTTTTCCTGTCGACAGCGATGCGGACGAATTTTTTGATGCCCTATGATTATTTCCCCTCCTTTTTTATATACTTGTACATATTTTTTTGTTTTTATGATTGTTAGATTTTAAATTATGTAAATATTCATTGATTAATTTCCCTGATTAAAAAATATATTAAATGAACAAATATAATTATGACACTTATTATATGATTGTAAAATACCATATAAATTAATCCGCAGGCATTACCGTGCGTTAAAAATGTACTAAAACACAATAAAATGTTGTTACATATGTCATGAATATACAGTGTTTTGGTGTTCTAGTGTAGGTACGGCAGCCAAATAGGTGCGTCAATCTATAATAATTAAGATGGGAATATAAATAAATTTCTATTAGTTAGATAGTCGCATTTTATTCGCTGTATTTCGGTTTTTCCGAAGATATACGATGGAACCTTTGAACATTGTACTGGTTGTACTAGTGCTGATCCATGCGTCATGTTCGTGAACGGGCGCCGTCAGTTGGGACTGGTCGTCTCTTAGCTGCCACGGCTTATTTTTAATTATAATTTAGTTGTTTTAGTTTTTATGTTTTTATTACGGACGCTTTTTAACGTGCACGTCTTTCTACATTGTTCTCACATGTGTATTTTCAACATGAACGATGTAACCACTAGTTTGTAAAAAATATTATTATGATTTAAATGAGTGTCCGTGGAGTTTCTTGCCCGTTCGTCTCCATAGGAATCTACTAAGCTTTGGAATGGGCAACTAGCTTCATCTTTCTGACTGACCGACCCATTGACAATTCAAAAGTGCCTGTAATTGGTTTATTTGAAATAAATGCTTTGAGTTTGAGTTTGACTGGTATGTAATAATTACATAATGGCCACTCAGTTAGATTGGACGCAAGTAAGCGCACCTGATCGCAGGAAAAAGCAAACTAAATTCTAAAATTGGAGTTAGTTTCTGAAAAGTTCAAATTTGGGTCGTAATTAGTGGTGTAAGCTTATGTTTACGCCTGCTTACAACTTAATAAAACCCTCCTCTTATGGGTAGGGTAGTTAATAACATTGTTTAAATGTTATCACCGAATTTCAAAGACACCTACTCCCATCAATCTTATTATAATTCTGTTTTTGTAGAATTCCTAGCAAAAAAAAAAAAACTTGACAGACTATTCACGCGAAATATTAAAACACCATAAGTCAAAACATCGATATTTGCCGTCAAAAGTATGAATTCATCTTCCTAAATTACGTTTCCTATCTATTCCCCCTATAAAATATCCGAATCACGTTTTGTAGCTAACTCACTGTTTCACGACGCGAATAATTCTGAAAAGGTGCGATCCTTGACGAAATGGCTCACATGGGAATAAGGGAATGTAAGCAACAAAGAGCAAAGTGAACTCCGCACACTATGAAAACAAGCCTAAAATGGCCTTAAGTAAGTGAAATGGAAAATCCGGGCGCATATTTCCGACGGGTAAATGATGGTCCGTTGTTTCATGCTAAAGGCCTAGCAAATAGTTTTTAACTTTCATAGAAGGTAGATTTACTTTTAACCAAGTTTTAAATGCTGTCAGATTGATCTAATAAACTGCAATCGCAGTTTCTCTGATTCAACTATGAGCTATTAAGTTACTAAGCTAGAAAGAACTCACTCAAACAAATAGCAGCTCAAGATTTGAAATTCTAATCGGTAAATAGCAGTAGAATACAATCAAGCAATAAAAAATAAATAACATTCTTGAACTGGACTTAAATCAAGTGGCTCTACCCGAGTCACTTTATGTCAATAGCGGTCATTGCCCTTTTCCTAATATCTGAACGTAGGAATTATGTATGATTTTTCATTATTGGAACATGTTGAAGACCACGATAGATAGATATTGATTGCAGTTTTTGAAATAAAGAATGCTAGAAAATGTACTCACCTACAGCTTCCTATAGTATAGTGCAGTTTGGGTTCCTACTGTCAGATATTAGAGAAAGGGCAATAGCGGTCATTGACCTTTTTTTAAATATTTTGAACCTAGTTAGGCAGCCAATACTATATTGTCCTTAAGTCCAGTTCAGAACTAAAGGAATATACACAAGTTCAAACAACACTACACACGTAATAGTAGTTATGTACTTTTAACCCAACAGTTTATGGTTCCTCGTAGATTCTGGAGGAAAAAACAGACTTAGATAGAGTAGTTACTTTCCTGCTCAATCTGTAAATGTCAACCGAAAGAAAAGGGTTCTTTTTACGGTTGTAGTCAACGACAACGACTTATCACTATGTACGTACATATACAATGTGACGCTACAATGGCGACACACGGATAAAATAATTAATTAATTGAAAAATTTAAATTTTCAAACTAACTAAATAATAAAGCTCTCTCTATCCTACTCTTTGCAAACTCAAACTCAAACTCAAAGCATTTATTTCAAATAAACCAATTACAGGCACTTTTGAATTGTCAATGGGTCGGTCAGTCAGAAAGATGAAGCTAGTTGCCCATTCCAAAGCGTAGTAGATCCCTATGGAGAAGAACGGGCAAGAAACTCCACGGACACTCTTTTAAATCATAATATTTTTACAAAATATTGGTTACATCGTTCAAGTTGAAAATATACATGTGAGAACAATGTAGAAAGACGTGCACGTTAAAAAGCGTCCGTAATAAAAAGATAATAACTAAAACAACTAAATTGAATATTAAAATTAAAAATAAGCCATGGCAGCTAAGAGACGACCAGTCCCAACTGACGGCGCCCGTTCACGAACATGACGCATGGATCAGCACCATTTAGCTCAACCATTTTGAAGGGAACTTAATGATCCAACACACACGCCACCATCAGCGAGACATTTGAGTGAGCATGACATACTCTCAACCGCCAGGGCACACTCAAGTCAGTGAAAGACGTACCCAGTAAAAGGTAGCTTAATAGTAGCTACATAGTGCTCACACGTGCTATGCAATTATATAATACTAAGAGATTGAATCTAAACAATGCAAAGAAAGTTTTCTCTCATCTTAATCTTCAGCAGGTCCAACAATATATCCGAATGCTAATCAATTAATTAATGCGTCCTTGTGGAGCAGGACAAGCATTCAGCCAAGCATTTTTGTCAGCGATGTAATCCCCCAACTTATAATATGCCTGGCTGCATAGTGTGCGTTTTATACAAGATTTAAATTTCCTTTCATTCAGCTGGAGTATGTGGGGAGGTATTTTATTATAACATTTTAAACAGTACCCCATGAAGGATGAGTCTACTTTAGCCAGTCTGAAACCTGGTTGAACTAATTGGTCCCTATTTCTAGTCCTATAATTGTGTCCTTCACCTCTTTTACTGAAAAGATTTAGATTTTTCCTTACGTACATGATGTTTTCGTAGATATATTGACAAGGTACCGTCATGATGTTAATATCTTTAAACAGTTCCCTTAGAGAATCGCGCCTGCGGAGGCCATATATTGCTCTGATGGCTCTTTTCTGCAGAATAAAAATAGACTCTATGTCTGCAGCCCGTCCCCATAGTAAAATACCGTAAGACATAATACTATGAAAGTAACTGAAATAGACCATCCTTGCGGTGTCTACATCAGTGAATTGACGGATTTTTCTCACCGCATATGCTGCTGAACTTAGCCGTCCTGCAAGAGATGTTAAATGCGGACCCCATTGCAGCCTTGAGTCGAGCGTGATCCCCAGGAAAACAGTTTTATCGACGAATTCTAGTTTCTCTTTATTCAATACTATGTCACAATCAGTACTTTTAACATTTGGTAAAGCAAATCTTACACATTTAGTCTTTTTCCCATTTAATACTAAATTATTAGCAGTGAACCAATTATGGATCTGCAGTAGGGCGTTATTTACGTCGTCAAGATTTGATGCACGTCTATTTATCTTAAAAATTAAGGATGTGTCGTCAGCAAATAACACCATTTGTGGTTGGTTTTTTAATAAATGGGGTAGATCATTAATATATACTAAAAAGAGGAAAGGACCCAATATCGAACCCTGTGGAACACCCATTTGTACTTTTAGACCGAGTGAATTGACACCATTTATTTGAACTTGTTGCTGTCTATCATTTAAATAAGATTTTACTAAACTGAGCGCAAGTTTACCTAGTCCGTAATGCTCAAGTTTCAAGAGTAAGGTTTCGTGATTTACGCAGTCAAATGCCTTGGAGAGGTCACAAAAGATTCCTATGGCATCTTGGGCCTCGTTGCACGTTATTCGTTTTACTTATTTAATTTAATTGATGTGATATTATGATCCGTGACCCCGGCAAATTACCTCTGCGCTAGTTATTTAAGAACAGAGGTTGCTCCAAGATGTTATTTTAGAAAATTGTAAATAAATCAATAAACAATAGTTTAATTAAATTAAAACATCTTCATAAAACGAAAACGGGAAACTGTACACGTGTGTTAAATTAATGTTGCAATTAAAGCGGCACGCTGTATACATAAAAGTGCCACGGCAGTTTCAAACAAATGCATAACAGCAGGTCTGTTCTATAAAAATCCCACCGCTGAAACCTAGGTGAAGTGAGCTTGAAGTACGCTGTCATTCCGCCTGATGCTAGGGATGGACACAACCTAACTTTTTACTACTAAGTACTATTTTTAGGGTTCCGTACCTCAAAAGGAAAAAACAGAACCCTTATAGGATCACTCGTGTGTCTGTCTGTCTGTCCATCTGTCTGTCTGTCTGTCTGTCTGTCCGTCTGTCAAAGCCAATTTGCTCCGAATCTAATGTGCCGATTAAGTTGAAATTTGGTACACATATGAATTTCTGTGACTTAAACACAGACGGGTAAAGTAAATAAATGAATTTTGAATATAGAGGTCACTTTTGGGGGGCAAACAAGAAAATTAAAAAAAAAAAGTTTTGCAAACTACACCACGTGGCATGTCAAATGAATGAGGGTCTCAAATATATTTCTTTTATAATTTTAAAATAAATTGTTTTAAAGTTATGTAAGAAAAAAGACGAAAATTTACCATTCCCCCCCCCTTATCTCCGAAACTACTGAGCCTAAAATTTTGAAAAAAATACAGAAAATAGATCTTTACCTGCAGATTACAGGAAAACCTATAAAAAGTCTGTGGTCTTAAAAAAAACATGGTAAATCTATCAATATTGTGAGTACAAACTTACATTTACAGTTGGAATGTATGGGAGAACATGTTTTTCAACTACAATGTTAAGTTTGTTCTTAAGATAAATTCATCCCAACTACGGAACCCTTCATTGTGCGTGGTCCTACACGCACTTGGCCGGTTTTTCTTACAGAATAGACCTATTGTCTTAGAAAAAATAGGTAGGTATAATATTTATTATACCTCTGTCGTTATCCCGAAAAAGACCCAAATCTATGTTCTGTAATTAATGAAATAATGGCCGATATATACTTAAAGTCATCTTATAATGAGTTTTTCTTTTAAAGGACCTATTTCGATAGTTTGAAATAAAATTACCAGTATCTACTATTCGTTTTTTCATCTAATAAATTACTTTAATTTAGTAATAAATTCGAACATTGAGAAATAATGAACCCAATAAATAATTCGACAATAATTTAAAACATTTTCATAGATAATTGGTACAGATATCATATCAGGGATAAATAATAGCAGTTAATACACGCATTTTACATTATGTGGTAAGTTTTTAATACAAATTATTTTTTACCCAAAAAAGCTTAAAAGATCGCCTTTGGAATTGTAACGTTTACTGTTAATTAACTTGATAATCACTCTCCTTATCTTTTCCATCAAGTTTTACGTAATTAATGTTCCCAAGGATAACAGTAGACGAATATCCCTAATGAGAAATCCAGGGAAAATAATTGGAATGAATAAGAAAAAAATATACTGTTGTTTTATTTCTTGAAGAATATTATACGGCTTTTATATTACTTTACTCGACATATTAATTTGGAGTATTAAGGATTCTGCTTAGAAACAGTGTGTTAGCTCATTTATACTTGAAGATGGTAAGGTAATTGCTCAGTGGTAGCCCGCGAAATTCAAATTTTCTTGCGTTTTTGCAATTTGCAGGTCAGTATCAGGTTGTATCTTGATTAAAATATGATTCGCGACAATAACAAATATGCATTTATATAATTATAACCGTAAATATTAACAGTACATCTTTTCTGAGTTAGATTTGCCCCGGATTGGTCTGATTTCACATAATTATAACCATAAGAACTCTAATCTAACTTACTTACTACATTTTGTACAGATTTTGCAACTTGTAATTCATCTACATTGTAAACGTGTTTCTGTATTTTTTTGTGAATACATTTTTTATTTTATTTATAAAAAAAAAAAAATCTGACTCGCTAACGTACGTAACTAGGTAAGGCTGAGTACGGGGTCAACGGCCGCTGATAGTACCGTCATCATCATCATCATTTCAGCCCAGAATAACCCACTGTTGGGTATAGGCTACCCCCATAGGGTTCCATGCGTCCCTCATCCAGGTGTTTCCCTGCTTTTTTGCTGGTAGTACATTTATGTACTTGAAATCATTATAAGTCTGGAAAATATTAGATACCTCGTATTTCACCATGATGTTGACTTGTATTTTTTTCTGTTCTCTTAGGCTTCAACCACCAATAGCATCAACAGTTCGGGTGCTCTCCGTGGGTGGGTCAACTCCTGGAGCGGGAGCCAGGCTTCTGCAGCTAGCACCATCAGGACAGCACCTGGTACTCGCACCTTCGGCTGGAGACCCTCAACTGTGGCACGTCATGTCTAACTCTAGAGTTCATACGTTTAAAGGTAAGATAAATAGTTATTCCTCTCCCTTTAGCTGATTGATAAGTTTCTTATTCTTGAATTTAAATTCCAATAATTTAGTTTCCATTGAGATACGGTACACCAAAATAAAAAAAATCCTAGAAATAAGATTTCAATACCTAACCTTTGAAACATTATTTAATATCAGTTCGCAAAATGAAAAATATTTAAATTGAACTACTAATCCCTGACGGACTTTTAATAAGTTTAAAAAAAAAATACCGAAAGCTTTACGCCTATAAACTTTTGTTGGGACGTGATATACGTACTATTATATATTGTGATGAAATTAAATGTCTATTCAGTGTTACACCATGCATTTAATAATATAGTTACAGATAGTGCAATCCACGAAGACGCGCCCCACTATTCCTCCTAACCGTTTATAGTATATGTGTGCAAGCTTCCGCCAATGTTTGAGTGCTATCGGTACGCACTATAGTTAGTACATTGTAATTAGTGTGTTACACACTAACGGTTAGGAGGTGTGGGGCGCGTCTTCGTGGATTACACTATCTGTACTACAACTAAACACAGTTTATGAACATCATCATCATCATCATCTTCCTGCCCTTATCCCATATTACTTGGGGTCGGCGCAACACGTTTTCTTCTTCCATTCTCCCCTGTCAACCGTCACGCTATCATTCACTCCCTTCTCTTTCATATCATTCCTCACACAATCCATCCATCTTTTCTTTGGCCTTCCTCTGCCTCTCCATCCATCAACATCTATATTCATCACTCTTTTAGTCACATGCGTTTTGTCTCTCCTCATTACATGCCCATACCAAGACAAACGATTTCCTTTCAACTTTTCTGTCACTGGCGCCACTTTCAAACTTCCTCTTATATACTCATTTCTCACTTTATCCATTCTTGTCACTCCACACATCCATCTCAACATTCTCATCTCCGCTGCATGCAATTTTTTTTCATCCGTCTTCTTCACTGTCCAGCATTCCGATCCATAAAGTACGACAGGCCTTATCACGGACTTGTAAATTTTCCCCTTCAACTTGAGGGGCATCCGTGGGTCGCAAGTTGTTCCTGTAACCTGTCGCCATTTCATCCATCCTGCGTTGATCCGGTGCGTTATGTCTCGGTCTACTTCGCCATCCCCTTGGACAAGCGACCCGAGGTACCGAAAGTCGGAGCAGATCGGTAAGGGCGTTCCGGCAAGAGATATGGGCACAGGACCGGAGAGTCCGCCAAAATCACAAAACAAATACTCTGTTTTGGTCCGACTTACTCTCAGGCCAACGGTCTCCAGTCTTTTCCACCACACCTCCAATCTGCTCTGGACCTCTAAGCCACTCTCGGCAATCAGCACAATGTCATCGGCGAACAGCATACACCAGGGAGCCTCTTCCTGGATATCCGAAGAAAGAGCATCCATTATCAGCACAAAGAGGTAAGGGCTGAGTGCAGACCCCTGGTGCAAGCCGACAGCCACATCGAAGCTGTCAGTAGTGCCCACTGTAGACCGGACTTGGGTACTGCATCGACTGTACATCGCGCGAATCAACTGCACATACTTCCCTGGTACACATTTTTCCTTAAGTGCCCACCACAAAACTTCACGAGGCACTCGGTCGTATGCCTTTTCGAGGTCAACAAATACCATGTGCAAGTTTTTATGCGCACCTCTGTATTTCTCGCACAGCTGGCGGATAGCAAAGATGGCATCTGCTGTTCCTCGACCAGGCATAAAACCGAATTGGTTTTGCGAAATTTCACTCTCTTCTCTTAGTCGCCTTTCAATAACTTTCTCCCAAGCCTTCATACTATGTGACATTAGCTTTATTCCTCTATAGTTGTTGCACTCCAGCACATCACCTTTGTTTTTAAAGATGGGCACCAGCGAACTGTTGCACCATTCGTCAGGTATGGCTTCTTCCAGCAACAACTTATTGAAGAATAAAGCTAACCACGTCCATCCATCTACCCGTAATAACTTCCATACTTCGACTGGTATTCCATCCGGACCTATTGCTTTACCATTCTTCATCCCATTAACTGCTATTCTCACGTCATCCATACTAATAATTCTCACTAACCCCTCATTTACTGGTTTATTCTCAAGCACACCACTCCAGTCATTCTCCTCATTCATCAGTCTTTCAAAATAGCCCTTCCACCTATCCTTAATTTTCTCATCATCCGAAAGAACTGTTCCAGTTTCATCCCTTATACACTTTATCTGACAGACATCCCTCGTCTTCCTCTCTCTAGCTCTAGCAAGCCGGTATAGATGTTTTTGGCCTGCTGGATTATCCAGTGTGTCATAAAGCTTGTCCTGGGCCTTTGCTCTCGCTATGGCTACAGCTTTCTTGGCTTTTTTCTTTAAAGCATCATACTCACTCTTTTTTTCTGCTTTCAAACTAACGTTCTCATTTTCTACACTCTGCCATTCCTTGAACTTTCTCTTCTTATCCCGTAACATATTCTGTATTTCTGTCGACCACCACCATGTATCCCTATCTATAGTACCCTTTCCTTTCGTCTCTCCCAAAATATATTTCGCTGTACTCCTAATATACCCCGCCATTTCATTCCAACATTCATTTACACTTCGATCGTTCATGTCCCCCATATCTATCATTTTATCCACCACTCGCTCTTTAAATTTCTTCGCACAATCATTCTTCTCCAGCATATGCCATTTTATTTTAGGGGGAGGTCGCTCTTTGTTTTTATTGGGCTTTATTTCTACGACCATTTCCATAACTAGGAGTCTGTGCTGTGCCACTAGGTCTTCTCCCGGTAGCACTTTGCAGTCTTTGATGTGTTTTAAGTTCTTGCGTCGTATTAGAAAGTAATCAATTTGGGTCTTATGACTGCCACTTTTAAACGTAATTAGATGTCCATCGTTCTTCTGGAACCAAGTATTAGCTACTGCCAGGTCAAATGCGGTAGCGGATTGCAGCAATGTCTCTCCCTCGTTATTTAGGCTACCAAATCCCCATCCTCCATGCACTCTTTCATAAACCCCTCTCATTCTTCCCAAATATATTTCTGCCAAAATTCTTATTATGAACAATAACTAGAATTAGGATGATTATGAAATGCCACAAGTGAAGCGAACAACGGTTAGTAACCGACTGTATGGTGTATCGTCGTGACGTCGACTGTGTTCGTACTTAGCAGGCGTGGAATGTCATAGGTATACATAAGCTCACAACGTATGCATGTGTGGGTTATACCACTACACGCACAACGGCGTTAAGAAAATTTTCTGCCATATTACGTATTTTATTTATAGTGGTTAAAATCACATCACTGAAGGCAATACTTTTACTGTACAGTTTCAAATAACATTTAATTAAAAACTGTGAAGCAATTATAACTGCTCAGCGCTCAACTTTAATGAACTCAAATAATAAATCAAGCTTGTTTCGCATAAATAACATTACGCTCATCTAGTCAATATTAAAACTAATTAATTAACCAATCCAACTACACTGTAGGTACAGTGGACAAAACTTAAGCATGCTCATTTAAGACAATATTTCTGCGAGAGCGCAGCTAGTGACAAACCATACCCCTTCTTGGTTTCGCCTAATTAAATACAATGGTGCCGATTCTCTTGTGAACGCACTAAACTAAAATTAGAGAATCGCTATCGCGAGAAAAGGACGGCTATAGCTATGAACTAAGTTGGAGATGTCAAACTAGTTCACGCCTTGCGCTTCACCGTGTTTTTAGTCGACATGTTTTTACGTGTCGTCTAAATGTCTATGGAAAAATTAGTTCTAACTAATTTGACAGCTCTAATTTACTTCCGTCCCTTTCTTGTCACAATAGAGAGAAAAAGTTAGCAATAGCCTAAATTAAGTTTAGTTTGTGCACAACAGAATCGGCACCATTATGCATTTGTGTGAGTAAAGTGCGTGTAACAAAAAATAAAATAACGTTAAGTTCACGCTGGCCGTGCCCGTTAAGTTCACGCTGGCCGTGCCCATTAAAAAATCGTCTTACAAACAAGTGAGCATAGCACGTTCCTAATGTGAGTGTCACATTCTATACATCATTATACCGAACACGACTAAAATACTCTTCGTTCATCCTATTGGTCAAAACGCTGCATTGTGCGATCGAGTCGTAAGCCGTGCTATGCAATTATCGCCTTTAAGTTGAACATGCGGAAATTAGGCCCATTGTACCTTTATATATTTATATTTTCATACAAGAGTAAAAAATATAGGTCACTAGCTTTTAAACACAGCTTCGCCCGCGTAGAGGTCGTTAATTATCCCACGGGAACGTACTCCCGGGATAAAAAAAAGGTCCAATGTCTTAACTCATCTTAGGTCATGGTCAATTCCTGTGAACACTTAAATCCGTTCAGCCGTATAGACGTGAAAAGGTGACAGACAGACAGTTACTTTCGCATTTATAATAAAACTAGCTTCTGCCCGCGACTTCACACGCGTGAATTTTCTTGCTCCCTCGGCACACCCTATCGTATCGCATCGCCTGCCCGCGCTATTACTTCGTTTTCGCTTAGCGTTCTTTCTGCCTTTTTTCTTTTTGCTTGGCTCCTAAGGATCCTAGCTTGAAAATAGTCTTTATCCTTTCTTAAGAATTGGACTATCAAATGCAAAAAGAATTATTCAAATCCGACTGGTACATCCAGAAATTAGATTATAGAGTTCCTGAACAAATTTTATTGCGATAATCTATTTCGTTCCATTGATTTAAGCGCGGGGACGATGTCCAAGATCAATCTAAAAGATTAGGTTTCCTCTTAGCGAATCCAATTTCTACACTCGTTTATGGTAGACTAGCTTTTCCCGCGGTTTCGCCCTCGTGGATGTCAGAAAATATCCCACGGGAACGTAGTACTGGGAAATCCTTCCAATAAGGAACCTTGTCTACTTTGTAAAGGGTTCAAAATTTCAGCTTTCTAGGTTCAAGGGTTTGGGCTGGGCGTTGAGTCTTTTTATTTATATAGATAGATACTATTCACTGACTTGTGCAATATCGCAATGTTTTGAAGTATTGTTTACAAGATACTTTCAGCAATATTATCGTGGATTGCAAAAAAACTGTGATTCTAAAAAAAAAATCCGGGTTGGAGCATTTTCACGAAACAAAAAATGCAGTTTATTTATTCAATACTTCAAGCACACATAATTATGTGCAGTGATGGAATTAATACCTTATGCATTTTCTATCAGTCTACTCCTTTGGGTGATGCAGTGACAAACAGTGGTCTTTAGGTGCAATTACAAACATTGAGGCAGTTGTAGATAGCCTCAAAACCGAATCCAAATCCTTTGACCATTTTATTCTATTTCTCATAGTTCATATGGTCAAAAACTACTTAAGTTACTTCAATACATATTTGTTACAGTCGCGAATCATATTTTTAACAACATACAACCTGACACTGACCTGCAAACTGCAAAGAACGTAACAAATTTTAAATTTCGCTTTCTCCTCAACTCAAAGACGTTTCATTCACTTACTTAAAATTAAGTTGCGTTGCGCTTGGATATAAAAAAATCTATTTAGTCCGTCAGTCAGATATTAAAAAAAATATTAGACACGTATTTTTTGCTTTATGATATTAATAGAAAATGACTTATATAACACGCATTAAACTTGGGGAGTGGGGGCTCGCTACGTCACTTGTACGTATAAAATCTAGATACACGTGACGTCACGCGATATTTTAACTCGATGTATCGCCGTAATCCATTGATTTTGTAAAAAAAGAAAAAAATACATGTCTAATATTTTCTAATAATGTACATGACGGACAAAAGAAAAAAACATCGTTATCATCCCTATTACCACCTACCTATTCATCCAGACTACACCTCTCACGCATCACTAACAAAATCAACATTACAGTCAACAAAAGAGATATCTAGGCAAGGCACACCAACACATTTGTATGTGAATTGCTTCATGTTCAATTTTATTTAAATTACTTTGTTTTTGCAATACTCCTACATTGTAACACACCAACACAAAATTGTATATTTTCACGAAATTGAACATGAAGCAATTCACATACAAATATGTTAGTATACCCTGCCTAGATATCTCTTTTGTTGACTGTACCATTCGTAATTATCGTGATTAGTCGTCGAGCTATTTACTGAATATTATTGTTCGTCCATTCGCGTATAAATTCCATTATACGAATCTCTTATCTCCGTGTCGATTACATTTACCGGATATTATTGAATTTAAATTTTAAATCGAATTTATTATACAAATGTAAATTAAGAAGCTTATTATGTTTTGTTTAACAAAAGCCTAATGGATATTATTAATGTGGTTTTCAACCGTGTATGATTTGTTTTTAAATGGTTTTCGGTTATTAATCGTTCGGGTGGATCATGCTGAATAAATTATTTAAAATTACTATTCAGTTAGAAACGTTTAAAACGTGTACAGCCGATTGGATAGTTCTTATTGCTAATTGGCAGCGCCACCATTGAAAAATTAATAAGTCTGAGAGTCACATTTAGAAATTTCCTATGCAGACATTTTTAGTCAGATGAGGGAGAATTTTTTTTATCTACTGATTTTTTTTTTTTTTTTTCTAAATGGTGGCGCTGCTAGCAGCTATACTCGCCTTAATTGTAGCTTTGTGAGTTTAACATACAAAGACATTCGTTTGTAAGGGAAGTCTCTTACTTATTGTATTTAGCTTCAGTACAATGCTACGGCGTAGCAGCTACGTCAGTTACCTACGCCGCCCGTAGCAAATAACACGCTTGCCTACACTTGGTTTTAGTCAAAAGTACTCTTTTGAATACCCCATTCATAAAAAACCTAAAACGCTCTACAAAACTATTTTAGTTAAAATAGTGTTTTGTCAATTTCTTTTGAATTATGATTTGAGTTTGAAAACACTATTTTAGCTAAAATAGGTTTGAAGAGCGTTTTAGATTTTTATGAATCTTTTATTGATAATAACATTTAGTCAAGTCAAGGTAAAAGTCAACTGCTGTTTGTTTTAAATTTTGCTACATAGGCTGAATTAAAGTAAAATATGTAATATGAAACGTTCCACTACAAATAACTTCATATAACGTGCTACGGTGGAACTTTGCAAAAGTCCACGTCAATATTTCCTGCTGGCGCTCGCTTAGCGGGCAGCAAATTGAAAATGGTTACGACGATGCCGTTTCGATCCAGTTCACGTTAGGTAATACCGACACATCCCGGTCAACGACGGGCGGTGTTGGGGTAATATTTTTTTTTGCTGGTTTATCCTGGATACACACCATACTCTGCGCTTTTAACTCTATAAACATTTGTGCTTATGTACTTGAACATACACAGTGCTTATACAAACTAGGTACAGTCAGCAACAAAAGTCGATTAACACTAGCAGTTTTTTAATCTTAATTATTAAGCGAAATATTTAATTCAAATCGGAACAGAAGTACTTAAAATTTTAAGGACATTCATTCTTAACAGTTAAACGAAAAAAAGCAGTTTGTCGAATCATTTTGTGTTAATATAGATAATGTCAAAAAGTAGCAGTGTTAACCAATTGCTGTTGCTGACCGTACATACAATAGTGAGTGGTTATCTAAAGCTGCTTGTCGGTTACTGGCAAGTCTTGCTACGCTTCCCAGACAATGACTGATGTTTTTACTTATTGTTTCTAGTACCAAGCAATCGCCTTAAGGCGCTACCCCGACCAAACGACCTTAAGCGTTCGGTCCTTCTCTGTCCCGCCGCGCAGCCTCGCTCTGTCCCACTTCCTGCACACACCTTTTTATCATAGAATTCACAAAACTTGTGGAATTATTTTATTACTAAAAAAAGATCTTTTGAAATAAAATAAAACGTGAATTATTCAGATTTTTAAATTATCTATCCATTAGTGAAATCCTCAAATGATTAGAACGTCACCTTTAGCAAAAGATGCATGAAATCAACAATTTTAGTCACTTTACAAGGAGATTTTAAATGTATTTACGTATAACAAATAAAAACAACGAACGAACGTGCTATGTTATGATAAGATATCGAACATTATTAACATTTATAATGACATTTTGTCGTCCCCTCGACTTTGTCCCCCTAGGGGGATGAACGAAAATTCGTTTTTTTTTTTTGTGGGTGAGGGCGAACGGGAATTCACGAATAAAATTAATAAATTATTCCCATTCGTCCCCACCAACAAAATCAGGGGACGAACGGGAAGAAAAATAACGAATTCCCGTTCGTCCCCCTAGAGGGACGAAGTCGAGGGGACGAACGGGAATACACCAAATAATGTGCGACATACGTTTATTCGGATGTGGGATGTTCCTCTACTACCTACTCTTTTTTAATGACTTCAAATTAACTCAATCTTGTTATTTTGTTACCAGGTCATTCAGGAAGAATCCTATGTATGTGTGTGACAAGAGAATCACAATATCTGTTGACTGGATCTGAAGACACCAGCGTCATTGTCTGGGACCTCCACACCTTGGCAGTCAAGACTAAAATACTGTAAGTAGCTTCACAAATCCTATCAATTTTTGGTGCCAATGATACAGGTAATTAGATTAATTCTTAAAAATAAGTATCATAATTTTCTTATTCATAAAACTTTACACCTATGAAAACGCCTTAAACATTCTACTTGTGCATCATAATTAATAATATCAACTAAGTGAGAGGATAATACATTACGTTAAAACATATCTTTAATGATCATTTCATCTTTTTCTTTCATCTCTTTTTTTTAATGTAAATGTGTGTGTGTGTGTGTGTGTGTGTGTGTGTGTGTGTGTGTGTTGTGTTCTAGTGTATGAAGGATTTATATTTCATTTAAACAATACAAGAAGAATTACGCCACAGAATATTAAAGCTCTACAGTAGTTTATCTGGGCAGTGACCTTCAATTAATTACACCTACGGACGCTCGGTAGATAAATACGCGTCCGTTCGTGTGTAACTGCCGCGCAATCGAACTGTTGCGTACTGGTATAAACTGAGATTTCGAAGCGGGGTGTGTAATGTTTGGTATAATTTCATATGACATAACTTTTATATGGTATAATTTTCATATGATATAAAAACATTTAACCTTATTTTAATATGATATAATGTAATATTTGATATAATTTTCTTTTTCTCTAATTACATTTAGTATGACGTTAATTTCATATAATTTTCAAATTGTATAATGCTCTTTTTATATAATGTTCATTTGACCTAACTTACATATTAACTAATTTTGTAAGGTAATGCATAGTTCTTGAATATAGCCAATTATATTGTAACCTAACCTCAAAGTTGCTTCTGCATCGTCTCCGGCGCTGCGGGAAGTGCAACCCCTTCGCCCTTACCTAACAAAGCATAGGCACCCATGCTTGCCTATGCTTTGTTACAGCGGAGGGGGTTGCTCTCCCTCCGAGCCTCCGGTTTTTATATACACTCTAGGGTAGGAGCCAAAAGACTACGTAAAGTCGGGGTGCCCCGATTCGGTTTTGGAACAGATTCAACCTATTCATTTTGCAATAATGAAAGTAGACATTTCCAAATTATATTAAACCTAACTTATAGATTTTGAATATTATAGCAACTGAATATGATATTAATTGAATATTATTTCAATTGTGCATTATATAAACTGTTCATTATACCATATGAAATTAGGTAAAATGAAATTATATCAATAATTAATTATATCATTATTGATCGTTATATTAAAAAAAAATATATATTAAATGAAATTAGGTCTTGTGATCATTAGAACTTTTGTTATTAAATCAAACGTTACACACCCGATTAAGTAAACCATATAATTACGCCTTAACAAACGGCACCAGTAATACGGTTCTTCATAGGCACAAGATTAAGTACACGGAGAACAAGTAATCAATTACCTAATTGATCTCTTGTTCCATTGTACGAACAACATTACTTGATACCTACAGCCCATTATCCTTTATAACAAATTGACCAATTTGAAGATACTATGTTTTATAGGGGTCATTTTGCTGAAAATAGAGTTTGATGTTCACAAATGTCGTAAAGATGTGAACAAATACAATTTTTTCTCCAGAAAATGAAACCTTGGAAATTAATAAAGAACTTTTGTGTTTATATATTTATATTCGGATACACAATTTTAAATCTATTGGCCATCAATATATTTAAAAACCTCTTCAAGATCATTAAAAAAAAAACTTGTTTTTAACCCACGAAAACAAAGAGGAGGTTCTCAAGTCGACACGTATTATTTTTTTTATGTATGACCACGCATAACTTTTTACAGAGTAGTCCAATTTGAAAAAAAAAAATATTCGAGAGGATATACCTCAAAGTTGGCCACATATAAAATTTATTAATATTGCTTGAGTTTTTGAGTTAGCTTCAATAATACGTATTTTTTTCTCCACTTTTTATGTGGATGATGTTCTAATTTCTTTTGCAGGTATTAGAATTTGTGTGGGGTAGGTACACAACTAAAAAGTGAAAAATTAAAACTTCTTTACAAAAAAATATAACTGACTTCCAAAAACAACACTACAAATTGAAAAAAATACTTTAATTTCGGAAGTCGCCGGCAAAAAACGAAATACATTTAACCAGACTTCCGAAATTAGTTATTTAATTAAATTAAGTTTGTTAATTAATTAGTTATTTTTAGTTTCACTTTGCAGTATTGTTTTTGGAAGTCGATTGTATTTTTTTGTAAAACAGTTTTTACATCGTCAAATGTATTAAAACTCCAATCACGTATTGACTATTCTCTGTGAGAAGTCAGTAATAAGTGCCTAAAAGTACGTGGGGCGTACCCTCCTCATTACTGCAGCTTCTCTCGTCTCATCGTTCATTTAGTAATATGTATGTACCTGTATACACGTGCTTCAGTATGTACAGTCGAACAAGCTATTCGGTATACAGGCACTTTGTGACAACTGTTGAACAATCCTGTGAGTGTTTTGGATTGTCACATCTTTTACATCAATCTTCAAAGTGTGCCTCTAGCTTAAACTCCCTTATTTAAAAGCACAGAGTGAAGCTACAGCAGTATTAACTTTAGTTTTAACCTACATTTTTTGAGATTTAAGTTTGGTATAACATTACTCTGAAAAAAGGGGGAAGTAAAAAAACAACAATAGTAATTTATTCAAATAAGGCTGAGCACTTTTTGAACGTCAAAATTATAATTAGTACATAAGATAGTCCCCCAAAACGCCCTCTTCCTAGTGCTTTAGCTGGGAAGAAGTGGCGCAACTAACTCCCCAGCAGCACAGCCTGTTGTCTGTTATTATGCAGTTATTCTGCATGCAATAAAAAAATAATATTGTCAGTGTAGCCGCTCACATGAGCGCGGTGTGAATCAGGTCCGTGGAGTCATTTTACCTAATATTGTACGTGGTACGAGTTCTATACCAAGAAAATCGAGCGGGTAGTGGAAATGTTAACACCTATTTTTGCCTGCATATCAATCTTCTTGTTCGACTGTACCTACATATAGATATATTATGTACATGTATGAATGTGTATTGTCTATCAGAGAACACATAGCACCGGTGCTGTGCGTGGCAGCCATCGTGAACAGGTCATTAGTGATCAGCGGGGGAGAAGACTCTGCGGTTATTGTCACTTCACTCGTTGATGGCGCACTGGTAAGGGATTAATATTTTTGTTTTTGTCTCTTTTGCTGTGTTTTATTGAAATTAAGCGAGCCTTTCATTAGGCTCATATCTAAATAAAGATATCATTGTACTGTCTTGCTATTCGAAAATAATAACTGTTATTTTTGCTAAGCGGAAACATCCTCGAGGAATTTACTGGCTCCTATTATTATAGTCTAAAGTATAAAATTGTCAGTCGGCTCGCGCCATGCCGATTGTGTCGATATTCATACAATTTTATACTTTAGGCTATGGTGATACGGTCCTATTTTCAATGGAGCCAGTAAATTCCTCTACAATTTTTCCGCTTGCTCTGAACTGACCCTTAGAGAAGTCTACGTATATTTTCTAAATAGCAAAAAATTTGTGGACCATTTCATAAACACATTCAACTATTTTAGATTTCATCGTCCAATTTATTGGACGATGAAACGTTACGTTTTAACGTAAGATTTCCGTGTTCACTAAAACTTGGGGCAGCCCTTATTCACGACAACCATTTTCCCCAGGTAACAAAATTGGACCACCACCGCGGCTCAGTAACAGCAGTCAAAGTAATTCAAGATGGCGACATCCTCGTCACCTGCTCCCAAGACGGGACAGTATGCACATGGAATGTCGACAATTTCACTCTTCTCAGTACTGTGAATGCAGGAGTACCGATAAATACCATGGAAGTGACAGACGACAATGTGTTCCTTATCACGCTGCAAGGAGAAAATGAGCTGCATGTAAGAACGTTTATCACTGGAACGCATCTGCATGTATTGAAGAGGCATAAGGCTAAGGTAACACACAAATTTGTAACTTTATTGTACTGTAAACGCGGGGATGCTGTGGAAGTGACAGGTGACAATTTGTTGCCGATCATATTGCATACCATGAAAGAGACGATTGACAATTTATTTCTTCAACATCAACTGAAACGATTCAACTATACCGAAGCATGATGCATAACACCTACTTATTTTTAAACCCAAAACATTGCTCCCTTTAGAAAAAACCGGCCAAGTGCGTATCGGACCACGCACAATGAAGGGTTCCGTAGTTAAGATGAATTTATCCCAAGAACAAAGTTAACATTGTAGTTGAAAAACATGTTCTCCCATACATTCCAACTGTAAATGTAAGTTTGTACTCACAATATTGATAGATTTACCATGTTATTTTAAGACCACAGACTTCTTATAGGTTTTCCTGTAATCTACAGGTAAAGACCAATTTTCTGTATTTTTTCAAAGTTTTAGGCTCTCTCTCTCTCTCTCTCAGTAGTTTCGGAGATAAGGGAGGGAAAAATGGTCAATTTTCGTCTATTTTCTTAAATAACTTTAAAACAATTTATTTTAAAATTATAATATATATATATATATATATATATATTATATATTCGAGACCCTCATAGTAAGCCCTTTCATTTGACATGTCACACGGTGTAGTTTGCAAAACTTTTTTTTTAAATTTTCTTATTTGTCCCCCAAAAGTGACCCCCTTATTCAAATTTCATTTATTTACTTTACCCGTCCGTGTTTGGGTCACAGAAATACATATGTGTATCAAATTTCAACTTAATCGGTCCATTAGATTCGGAGCAAATTGGCTGTGACAGACTGACAGACAGACAGATATACGAGTGATCCTATAAGGGTTCCGTTTTATCCTTTTGAGGTACGGAACCCTAAAAACACGTTTTGGAGCTAAGAATCTAACAAAATCTAGTTAAATTATTCACGGTTGTAACTACTTTGGAAAAATAAAACAAAAATACCAGTTTAATTAAATTTGAATACAAACAACGGACCTATTGTCTTAGTTAAAGACAAGGAATCTATTGTCTTACGATCCCGCTGTGGATCCCGTAGGAATTATAATAGAGAATAGCTTCTCAACAAGACTGGTGTTTGTACAGTTGATAATCTAATAACTCAGAGTAAAGTATAAAAGATGACGCAATTATAGAGCCTAGGCCAGTCAGCCGTCTGTTGCATTCGTCCCTGCAAAATAAAATCTGATATCCACCATAAATTTAATCTTCCCGACGTAGAAACACTTTCATTTTTATTAAATCGCTTTTATTTTGTACTGTGGAAGCAAAAAGAGTAAGTTTATTCAAAGGGGAGTCCAGTTGCGTCCGAACATAACTTTATCTTAAAACTTTGTTCAGCAATACCTTCCCACTATCTGGAACCAAGTTAATCTCACGCTAAGGTACGAGGGTTTAGTTAAATTAAAAAGACAGTCTGTTAAGTTTTTAAAGTTGATGCGATTTTGTAATATTTTGTAACGGCAGTGTAGGTTTTGATTTAAAAAAAAATATACTCATATGTAGGTACTTATCTATTGTAATGTTATGGTATATGATTTTAAGGAGCAAAAATATAAGGCAAAACAAGAAAGATACGCAATAACTATTCACTATTTTTCTGTTACCGTACCTAATATTACAAAAGCTCAAGAAATACATTTTCAGTGAAAAATACATTTCAATGAACATTCCATTAAAACGGTATATACGTCGCAGCCAACTGGTTTATTTAGCCGTTTAGTTATCAACCTACTCGTAGCCTTTGGAAGTAGTGCTCGCCAGTTGCTGGGCTCGCACGCAGTTGGTCATAGTTCTAACCTAACCTAACCCATTTGGTCAAGGTTATTGCGACCAATTCGACTAACAAAATTTTATCACCCCAATCAACAAATAATTCCTAATAAATCCTAACTTCCCGAGACCCGTTATTCAATTGTTGTCCCCAAAATATTTGGTCCAATACAGCCTTGACATCTACCGCACATTCAACCTAACGTAATAATTGAGGATCACTAAAGTTAAGCTCTTTATTCGTTACAGAAAACAGATTACCACCGATTTATTTTAAGTGCTCTTGGACCCATTTCTTATTACATTCGGTCGAAGCGCCACTAAGCGGTGCTATTACGTTACCATCGATATTGTGAATACGGGAACTTTCTTGGCTTATTGGAGTAAAAGCATTTTCTTGGTATATAACAAGTTTTGCAATATCAATATTTGATATTACATTATTGGTAATACAGATTTCATCTTTACTGTAATTGACCAGTGTCTTGTATTGTGCGGTCAGTCAGAGGGATTATATCAGTGGTGGAAGCGGCTATTTTCTACCCAGTCACACAATGCTGTTGTTACAATTCTTGTAGTCACGAGTAAATATCAGCGTAGCTATTAACAGTGATTAGTTCTGGGATCGTGAAGTTATCTCTATAGATATTTTAATATTAAATTTATCATTTGAAGACATTGATGATGGATTGTTTTCTCCAATAATAATTTCCAACAATCTGAAAATTCATCAATACAACTTTGATTTTTTTGAGCAAATAAATAGATATTTTCATAACTATCAAGCTATAAATCCAGAGACAAAATTTAATTATTTCAGGTGTTCACTTCCCGATATCAGTAACGAACTTTCAATTAGTAGCGGATAGAATCGAAAACTTTGACTTGAACAAATATTAATAATTGATGTTTTAATTAATTTCACGAGAACGAAGTATCTGCTTCAGCCGTCTTGAAAGAGCAGATATCTGCAAAAAGAGAATTTCAAAGTTGCTTAACTTGTAGAAGCAGAGTTGAAAAGCAAACTAATACTTTTCTAGGTAAAGCGGATCCTAACGGACATAGTCTTCATGTAAATATTCACCAGAAATTAAATGAGATCTTCATAAGTATATAAAGATCTCATTTAATTTCTGGTGAATAAATTACATGACTTGCAAAAAGAAGCAGCTATTTTCATTTCTCCACACAAATCACAAGCCTGAGTTGAATTCTTAGCTAATAAATTATACTGTTCCAAGATATTATTAAAACATAGGTACAGTCAACAAAAGAGATATCTAGGCAGGGTAGAGTAACTTTGTATGTGAATTGCTTCATGTTCAATTTTATATGTATTACTTTGTTTTTGCAATACAGGAGTATTGTACACACCAACACAAAATTGAACATGAAGCAACTCGCATGCAAATATGTTAGTATACCCTGCTTAGATATCTCTTTTGTTGACTGTACATGATAACCTAGATGACAACCATGATAACCGAGGAACTCGTGGCTAAGTAATAACAGCCGCATGGTTCGATAAATCAGGTTAAGCTACGTTTGCCGGAGTCGGTCCGTGACTGGGTGACCATCTTTAAATACCGAGACTCCTCCGAGCCTCGAAAAGCTCCTTAAGCTGTTGGTCCCGGCTGTCATTCGTGAATCTTTGACAGTCGTTACGGGTCGTCAGTAGCCCGAAAGTCTGACAACCAGTCTTACCAAGGGGTATCGTATTACCCAGTTACTGGGTTGTGGAGGTCAGACAGGTAGTCGCTCCATGTAAAATACTGGTATTCAGCTGCATCCAGTTAGACTGGAAGCCGACCCCAACATAGTTGGGAAAAGGATAGGCAGATTGCAGATTGAGATACAAGATAACCTATGATTTAATAATCTTGGAATAGCGATTTTGCTTAAACCCTTTACTTTTGGGAAACATAAAACAAAATTAATTCGTTTCCATGGCTACTTTACTACCCTTTCGGCTCAGTGGCCCCTTCCGAAGTAATATTTTGTAATTGATTTGGATTTCTCCAATATATAGAACAGCCAATACCTATATAACCGATACCAGGAACGAATAACCTATAGCAGTTAACCCTTTTAGGTGAAATGTTTCTGCGTGGCTCATGACTCGTCTCGAGCGGCGGTAGGCTGCGCAGACCAGAGAATCTACTTGTACAGTCTGCACACCGCAACGCTTTTGCGCACGTTGGCTGTAGCGCATGATCTAGCGGCGCTAGCCGTCGCTGATAAAGATCATTTCTTGTTGGCTGCTGGTAAGATCTTAACTTTTTTTAGATTTATTTCAAGAGGTTTTATCCATCATTTTTTTGTTTCAATGGTCAACTGTTTAAAAATCATTCTTTTGTATAGCACTGCACTAAGACGTGCACTGGAAATATTTTGCAACTTTAAGGGGGAAGCGCCAAGGTAGCCCGCGAATTGCAATTTGCAAGTCAGTATTAGGTTGCATGTTCATTAAAGTACAATTTGCGACCGTTATAACGACTTTTTTTGTTAATATAATTCTCAAATGTCAAGATTTCCTTTTTTTATTTTCGATACGTCACACCCGCTGTTTATAGGATAGGTTGCTAACATAATACTATTATTTTCAGGCGGCAACCGAGTTACGATATATTCATTCCACACAGAAGACAACTTGACTAACTTCCGACCAACCAAACAGAGACAGAGACGCCAAACGAAATCCATGACGAATGTCACAATGTTACAGGTAACGATCACAGAAATAAATCCCGGTGGTATTTAGATCCTTCCGCAAATAGTTCGACATATTTTTATCCTGCCATTATTGCTACTACGCCGAAGAAAAACGGAAAAAAATAAGCTTATAGGGAGGGTTGACTCAGGACTAGGCAGTAGTTAATGATAAACAAAGACTTGTATTTTAAAAGCTTTTATTGATTTCTGAAAGAAAATATATCTTATTAAATTAACCATGTTACCATCACTCGTTATTATATATTTTTAAATTAATAGTTAATTTGGAAATTGAACGCCTTATTCTTATATATCATCTGCATCATCTGCCAGCCTTTTCCCAACTATGTTGGGGTCGGCTTCCAGTCTAACCGGAATCGGCAGCTGAAAACCAGTATTTTACATGGAGCGACTGCCTATCTGACCTCCACAACCCACTTACTGTGTCATACATAACCAAAAATCCACAAGTCAAATATCCACGAATGACAGCCGGGGCCAACGCCTTAACGTGCATTCCAAGGCACGGAGTGGTCTGTGGCTGTTATTACTTAACCACAAGCCCCTCATCTCGTCTTATTCGTATACTCATTATTATTTTTTCTAAACAGGCAGAACAAAGTGAGCTTATCCCAATCAGCTGCTTAGAAATCTCCAGAGATGGCCAACTAGCAGCAAGTGGTTGTGCCCGTGGTCTAGTCAGAGTATGGCATCTTTCCACTCATCGTCTTCAAACAACACTAAATGGGCACTTAGGACACGTCACCTGTGTGACTTTCTCTCCTAATAATCTCCTGGTATTGAGTGGGTCTGAAGACAGAACGATAGTTGTATGGCAACTGGCTGATAATTCACCATCATTGACGTATAAGGTTAGTAAGAACAAGAACTTATTTCCAGAATCTTCGTAAGGTCAGTTCCCACCAAATGGAAAAATAGCCGAGAGTGCTCGAGCGCTTTTTAAATTTCACTGAATAATTAACTGGATCAATACTGACTTAATATTTAAAATTTGTTTAAAATTCGCGTGATGTCTGCGTCGAAAGTTGATGCTTTACTTATTCAGTGTTTAAAAAGTGCTCGAGCATCTACGAGGATTTTCTACAGGTGGAATCCGACCCTAAGAGTTCATATTCGAGCTGTATTATATTGAAAACAAGATCCTTTAGAAATAAAAGACATAAACACCAAAGAAGGTTCAGTCTAGGGCATTTAATTAAAAAACTTGTCTTGTTAACAAACATTCTATTTTTGTCTTCCAAACTTCGTCGTCAAACTTTTCAACAATGTTTTATTGAGTTATACACAGCGGAGTTTTTGCAGGGACATTCAGCGGCTCTTCAAACTTTACTGATGATGTCAGATGGAAGACGTGCGATGTCGGGAGACAGAGCTCGGAATGTTCACGTGTGGCTTGTCGACTCCGGAATAGTCCTGCACTCAACCGCAGCACCCACTGCGAGCCTCGATGTTACACTGAACATGAAGTTCGCCGTAAGTCCCCAACTAACTGCAGACTAAGTTCGGCCGGCATACTTTAAATTAGACTGATAAATTCCACGTTTTACGAGTTGAATATTCAATGTTTGTGGGTTTCGGGTTGAAGTTGGCAATATCTAATAATGATGTATTGAAAGGTCTCTAATTACTTCTACTAATACTTCTAATCAGGAACTCTCACATTATATTTGGATTACCAATTATAATACTTCCAGTACCTGGTTGACCGAACTCTGCTCGGGTGAAAATAGAAAAAAACGAATTTTCCCAGATATGAGACCTAGCTAGATCGATTTTTCGCCTCCTTTATTGCAACTTTCATCGAAATCGTTAGAGCCGTTTTCGAGAACGTGATTACAAATATATATTTATAAAAATATTGCTCATTTAGCCCATTTAATAGTATACGATTAGTAACTTACCGTGACACAATCTCTTGCTTTTGTCTAAGCTCCAGATAAGCTAAAAGTAACAATGCTCTCTTGATATCATACAGGTACTATCAGACGGTGACAATTCCGTTCGTATCTGGACATTGGCTGGAGGTGACAGTGGAGAAGAGAAAAGGAATGTTTCACACGCAGAAAGGATCACATGTTTCGCTTTGACGGCAGACTCGCAGCATGTAGTCACTGGGTCTATGGATATGTCACTCAAAGTCTGGAAACTAGATGGAGGGAAATTGTCTCAGGTTAGTGTTTGAAGGAATAATAAAATTGGAAAGACTTGCAGCCTGACTTCCAATAAGGGAGTATTTAATTCTTTAATATGTTCTTCTTACTTGTTAACTCTTACATTTACATTTTGATCTTATTTCTTGAACACCAATACGTCTTTACTTGTTTTTTAGATTAGCGTCAAGACTCTTGGTACGGTCAGCAACAGTAGTCGGTTAACAACACTGCTACTTTATGACATCATCTAAATTACCACAAAATGATTCGATAAACTACTTTTTTTCGTTTAACTGTTAAGAGAAATCTAAAAATTCTTCAAATTCTTCTTCTTCTTGTTTTTTTTTAATGATTCTTAAAATTTTAAGTACTTCTATTCCGATTTGAATTAAATATTTCGCTTTTTAATTAAGATTAAAAAACTGCAAGTGTTAATGTACTTTTGTTGCTGACTGTACAAATTGTTATAAAGTAATATTCTCAACAGGTATTAGTCGGTCACTCAGACATAGTAACTTGTGTAGCTGTGTCGATCACGAACAAGACTCAGATCGTATCAGGATCTTGGGACTGTAACCTCATAGTATGGGACATCAACACTGGTTCAGACCTACATTTGTTATCTGGACATCTTGGAAAAGTGACTTGCGTAAAAGTCACAGGAGATGGAACGATTGGCGTGTCTAGTAAGTAAAAATCAAGTTAATTAATAAATACATAGATTCTCAACATCCACGTTGACAAAAAAAGAAACCAATTCTGCAATTGTAGAGTCAGCGTATAAACCCTATTTTTGATTAGGTATTATGTAGATACCTAACCTAATTATTAAAGTATGTTCTACTCTTCAATCATTCGCTAACAAGTTATAATTGGCAAATTTTTTTGTTAGTTAATTAATCTCTTTATCCAATATAACCTAAACTAGCTTTGTTGTTGACTTAATTCAAACTTAATTTTCGAACCATCTATTCTTTTGTATGAAAACTTTACAATATCATGTCTTTCTCCAACACAATTACTTACAAAACGTATTGTTGCCAACAAAATAGGTGCTGAAGACAAAACACTTATCATCTGGGAAACTAAAAGAGGTCTGGCTCTGACATCTTTGGCTCTCCACGTGCCTTTACTCGGCTTTCAAATCACTAGTGATTGTGCACGTATCGCCATCCATCTTTTGGATAGAGGTACGTTCCTTTTTTCTGTGTAATGAAAACACTTTTGTTTGATTAATTTGTTCTGTCTTGATTTATACATCACTAAATTACTTTACTGTTAAGCAAACAAGTAGACTGATACCTTAAGGGGAAAAAAGTAATTTAGTGGTCCTTAGATTCCTGCAGCTGGCATACTTTGCAGTAACATAACAAAAAACTTTATCAATCTATTATGATTTTTGTTCAGAGACAATCCAGATTTTATTCGCTAGAAAGAGAGTCTTTATTTTCGCAAAATACCTTGGACTTACTCAGTGGTTTTCACCAGGTTGTCTTCCAATGATCTGCCTACATAATACACCAGCTACGTACGTTAAGATACCAACGTATGCTGCGCCCACTAAAGATGTTGATGGTAAGTCAAGTAAGTCCCGGCTTTTTTATTACTAACACAATGGAAATTTTATAAGACATACAATAATTTTTTATTGATATGTCCAGACGACATCATCATCTAACACTACACAGTCAAGATACATTTAATTTATGTAATGGAACCTTTTGATCTTTTCCTTACTTACTTTTGCTATAAAAGCGAAGTTCATTACTTAATGGAGAAAATAAATAGTAATTCAATGTCGAACTTGATAAGAACAAAAATGTTATTTATTTGTTCAGAGTTACGTCCGCTAGCACCAAAGCGGCCAATGAGAAGGTTATTGAAGAAAGAAGTATCTCTGGATACTTACACGTGGCAGAAGAAATATGGGCATCTTACTTCAGCAGCCATGATGGCTCAAGTAGATGAACGATTGAAGAGAAGGTAACAAAAGCAAACAATAAATCCGGATTATTTTTATTATTATTAATTTATCAGAAAAAGAATTCGTTTTATTTAAAACTATGTTTTTATTTAGATTCTCCGTTTCCGCATCAATGGAAGAGATCTCAAAAATACAAGAAGCAAAGAACAAAGACTTAGGATCACAGGTAATATCTACTCTCCTCGTAACATTAACTATCTGATTTTAACATTAAAATTGACATAAACCGTCATGTGCAGGTGAGCTTAGGACCTGAAGAAGCGGCGATAGCGCAATCTCAGCACTTCGATCAGCTTGAAGCTTTATGGAACAAGATATCGCCGCCGAGACGACGCTCCAATAAGGTATGGCGAACATTTTATAGTGAAATTCCAGTTTGAATGTGGGTTATTTTGAATATACTTTCTACGTGTTTAATTTAGACATTTAACGTTACATACATGAATCAGATCTTTGCTAAAATTCAAGATTTTGAAGGTTACAAACTATTGCCTTAAAAATTTGTGCTTATCTTTTGTCAGACAATAATTTTAAAAATCAGTCTTATCTGCCGGTTTTGGAACGAAAATCAACGACGTGGCAAACTTAAACTCATGTCTAGTGATCGGATTGTGTGCTTTATTAATTTGTATCGTGGCGGTATTATTGTGGAGGTCCGCGTTCACGCCACGCCATCACGATAATGCAGGGAAGTAAAATGTATCGAAATATGTATATATGAAGACGCTTTTAAATTTCTGTCCACGATAACGTAAACTAGACTTAAGACTTAACGAGACTTTCTGCTCAAGTAAAGGGTCAACTTTAATTTCCATTCAAAAACACTTTGCATACAAAGTCGGGATAAACTTTGTAATTTCAATCCACGTGCACGTATTTTCATAAATTTTATGGACGTGGACGTTAATATCGCCACGTTAGAAAATATAAAAGCGCACATTGGCTGTTAATAATTCAGTCAACCAATCACAGCAGTTGATATGCGATGCACAAATTGTTAGCTAAATTGTTGTGTTGATATTCGTTCCAGAATTCAGGTGTCTATAGTATTTCTACTAAAAAAAACAGGTCAGGAGCGAATCGGACTTACGCACCGAGGGTTCCGTACCATCCTTATAATATAATTACATATTATGTAATTTTTGTTGATGATTTCTGAAAAAGTGTGCTATTTAGAGACATATTTTCCCTGTAATCTAAAATATTCCTATCACATAGAATAATTTCAGATTTTTCTCTATGCAAACTTCGGGGATAAGGGAGGGGGAACATTATTTTTTTTTTACATTTTTCATCAGAAGTCGAAAACTGCGGCCTAAAAAAAGAAAAGAAAATTTTGAGAATGTGCAAACAGCGCTCTTTCATATGATACTGCATATGCCAGTAGGCCCCACTTTGCATTGTTAAGACCTTTCAGTCCCTGCAGCAAAAAAAAAAATTCTTTCTTATTTGCACAATAGTTGGCCAAACGTCATCGAAAACTGCTCCAAATTTAAAGTTGATAGCATTAGTAGTTCTTGAGATATCAAGCTGTGACAGGCAGACAGACTGAGTCGCACCATAAGGGTTCTTTTTTATTATTTTGGTACGGAACTCTATTTGTGTATCCAATAAAAGTCTATTGTTTTTAAAACCTGCTAAAAACAATGTTCCACTGATATTAGCGTCGATAATTGCATCTATTGTTTCAGACACTGCAAAAACAAAGTTCGCTAATCGAGAGTCGATTCGACTCGTCGGATGAGGAACACACTCCTGTAGAGGAACAAGGTAACTTCCTCTAACTTTGTCCTCACTTGTGTTGTTTGTAGACAACAATATTATCTTTTGTTAAAACAAATGATGATAAAATTCTAGTTGTTTTGTTTCCGTTAGAAAAAACAATCGTTGGTTGTATTTTTTTTAATGTAAATAAAAACAAATCAGCGCGTAAATTCTGAGAAGCAAGATTTTTCTTCTTATAGCTTGATTTTTATCTCCCAAAATGTAACTATATCAGATTAACAGCAGGAAAACTGAAAAATACAATACTAAGGATGGATATAACTTTAAAATAATTATAAATTATATGTAAAAGTAGCCTTACTGCTCAAGTAAAGGTTCAATATTAATTTCCATTCAAAAACTTTGATGATACACTTTGCATACAAAGTCGGGATAAACTTTGTAATTTCAATCCATCAATGCGTCGCTTCATCTTTATAGCGATATCGATTTATATTCTTATTTTAAAGAATCTATTAATTATTATATACATATATGTATATGTCGTTATATAATTTCATGAAGTGTTCGACCATTTCATGAAATGGTTGTATTTGAAATAGAACATCGACCGCTGGTCACAGCATGATGTGGTCTGGCCAGATCATTGAATACTCAATTTTTGACGATATGAACAGTTAAACGCACGACTACTTCATGATGTGGCCAAACATTAGTGATCATATCGTAAAATAATTATATTATCCACCGGTAGAGGCGTTGATGTCGCTTTGTTTTTGTTGTGCATCTATTCTTACACGAATAATTTCTATTTTAAAAATACTAAATAGCCAACTAACTGCCACCAATTTGGATGTAGCGTTCGCCAGCCACTGCCGCAGCACCGCTCGCTTTGCTTGCTCGGCTCGTACGCGGTTTTAACCTAACCTAACCCATTTTTTCGGGGTGCTACTAGCGGCGTGAAATGCAACGACTGCGATATGCCCAGTGATCAGTTAGGAATGTCGATAAATAGGTTGCTTTCGTCACGATATGACCATTTCTAAGATCGGATCACGGCAGATACCCTTATTAATGATATGGCCAAACGTCGACTGACATAAATATCATTAAACGTCAATTTTAGCTGGCCATTTCATGGAACACAACTATTTTATGAAATGACCGAACACTTCATGATATATGATCAATTCTAAGATCTGGCCACGATATAGGTATATATATAGAATTATACATATACAGCTTTATTTCTTTCTTTCACAGAGCACATGGTCGAGTAAAGCGTAATTGGAAAAGGTTTAATAATAATAATGTTAATTTACCCATTTAAAATATCATTAAAATTATGATTGCCTCAATAAGAGCTGGTCTCGTTTACTATATTATTACTATAGTATTAATTGCAAAATGCTTTTTGATTAGTTTTTGACTAACGATGATTAATTGTGAAAACTAAATTAATATCTATTGGACAATTTAATTTGTTTTTCAACTTATAATGTCATCTTGTTTGCATTTATTTATTTTTTAAAGCGTCTCTTTTTATTTAATTAGAAGACCATCGTTTTGTTCTATATTGGAATATTTTTTTTTATAATTTCAAACATGTCAAGGGCCTTCAAATTTTATGTTTAACTAGCCCATTTAAAACAAAATTAATTACGAAGTATGTTTACGGAAAGTAGACTTTAGAATAAAAATTACGAATTAAGTAAATATTTAAAGCTAAAATTGCTGATACTGTTGTAGTAAACTAAACTAAGATAATTAACGTGTACGCATTGTGATCTTCTAGACTTTACTAGCTTCCATTTGGGGCCAGTTTCTTTTAAAACAAAAAAAAAATATTTTAAGCGAATTTTATTGCAAAATAACGAAAAAGCACTTTACATGTCCACTTTTAAAAGCATAAACCAGTCTATCGATGTCCAACAATGTATTTCAGAATAAATAGACCAATAATTTTGAACGAAATTGTTGGAAACTGGTCCTTTGTAGCTCACTCTACTGTAACTTTGATTCACGCTATCAAACTGTGTCAGCACATTGTTATATAGTGTTTTTTTCTTCATGTCTGATTTGGAAAACAATTAAGACGGTAGGAAAATCACGAGTTATCGCAATTGCATTAATTACGTACACTCTTCCAGTTAGGTGTGAACGTTCACGAATGCGAAGGGCTCCTGGCTAAGTGATAACAGCTGCACGGTACGATCGAAGGTTAAACTACGCTAGCCGCGGTCGGTTCTTGGATGGGTGACTATTCATTACATATCGAGAACCCTCCATGCCTCGCCATTCGTAGATTTTTGTCAGAAGCCCAAAAGTCTGACAACCAGTCTTATCAAGGGGTATCGTGTAATCCAGTAACTGAGTTGTGGAGGTCAGATAGACAGTCGCTCCATGTAAAATACTGGCATTCAGCTGCATCAGGTTAGACTGGAAGCCGACCCCAACATAGTTGAAAAAAGGCTGGGAAGATATAGTTAATTATGAACGTTAAAATCTTTCTAAAACTCACATACCTGCCTCGGTATTGATTACATCAAAAACTGCTTCATTGAATCTTAGCTGGCCATTTATTTGTTTTTCAAATTAGACAAGTAGACAAGTAAAAAAAGCACTATTTATGTAGGTACGGTCAGCAACAGAAGTCGGTTAACACTGTAACTTTTTGACATCATCCAAATTAACATAAAATGATCCAATAAGCTGCTTTTTAGCATTTCATTTATTAGATAAGAGTTAATTTTCTTTAAAATTTACATGTGTTCCGATTTTAATGAAGTATTTTTCTCAATAATTAAGATTTAGAAAACTCAAGTGTTAATCGACTTTTGTTGCTTTTGTACAACTTAGAATAATTTTAGGAATAAGTACTTAGTAACTTAGTATTCTTTGAGCCTGTGTTTTAAAGCTATTAGTCGATTTTACTTATCACTGATTTTATTATATAAATTAGTTTTAAAATATTAAGCATCAGTTTAATAATTTAGACTTATTTAGTGTTAAAACGAATTCGCTGTAATATAAGCTATTGAACGCAAAATAGTATTATTTCATTCTTTTATTTATTTCGTTAATATTTTCACCAAAGTTAATTTAGTACAATGTTTAAAATAAAGTATGTGTGATAAAGTTATGTATTCATTATAGGTTTACGCGTTTGTTTTAATTAATTTGTTCGTAAAGTTTATTTACCCTCGCCTTTTGTTTCTAATTTTACCGTAATTGAATTTGTTAAATGTTCTGTTATATGTTATTTTTTTATCATGGTTTAAAATCTGATATTTTAAGCAATCATGTTCTGTTAATATTAATTTAAAATAATACTTAAAGTTATAATAAGCATAAATAGTGTTAAACTAAATATTAAAAGTGTAGTTTAATTAGATATAGATTGTAATTTCCCCGATTTGTGTATCGAACTAGTGTTTTCCAACTGTGATCCCTTATAAAGACTTCTATATAAGTACACATAGTATTCAAACTACAAAGAGTTGTCCTTATGAATAGTTAGTGTAAAATTATCGTCTATTAGACACAATCTACATATTGAAATGTTTTACTAACTTAAAAACAACCTTTTTATCTTTTCTAAATTCTTATTTGCAACATCATAAAATTTAATTAAATAAAAAGTATTTATTAGAAATGTTATCAATATTACACAATTTGTATACCCGCTTAGCTTTTGCCCGCGGCTTCGCCCGCGTGGATGTCTGAAAATATCCCACTGGAACGTACTACCGGGAATTCCTTCCTTGTTCCTTGTCTACATTATAAAAGGAAGCTCTGTGCAAAATTTCAGCTTTCTAGGTCCAAGGGTTTAGGCTGGGCATTGATGAGTCAGTCACTCAGGACTTCTCTTTTTATTTATACAATGTGAGTCTTTATAATATGCACATATCGAAATGCGAGAAACTATGCTTCATTTTATCTAAGGAAAAAAAAAATATAAAATTCTTTTTCGCTGCTGTAACTCCTGTATAAACAAAATGGTATAACTTTTAAATTAAACGATCTATCACGATGAAACAAACTCCGTAATGTATAGAAATAATAGGGCGTCCTCATGAAATCAAAATTTAAGAAAAAAAACTCCCTTAATTGAGAATTAAGGTGATTTTTTTAACAAAAATCAGGTATTTTTTCATCAATTTCAATAATAATTGTAAAATTTCTCAATAAACCCCTACTTGCCTAGCTAGGTATCACTAGGTAGGTAGGTTATCACTTTAAATTATTTTACATCGTATTAGCTTACTAAAAGTAAAACTACCACGTTTATTACTGAATTAAATAAACGAAACAATTACATCAACTTTTAAAGAAAGGCCTTGCACACTGCTACGTACTATATATACTATATATATTTCAGCAGGTAGAGATTTTTTTTTTGTTTTATAATTTTTCCGTCGAAAAAATTAAGCATAGTTACCCTCATTTCGATATGTGCACATTACAAAGACACACTGTATAGATAGTGTTATAATATCTAATCCACGAAGATTAAAATCGTTGTGGAAAAAAAATCATAATAAAGCTTTTACACCGTGCGGAAAAGTTTTACCGAAGCGACTATTACAAATGTATTAACTTCCTTAGCTGTTGTTATAAATTATTCTGATAAGACAAAACTGTTGACTTCGTGTTTGAATTTGAACTAGATTATAACTTCTTTTAATTCAGTCAGTTTTAATAGTAGTACGTTAATTAAATCGATTATAGTTATCTAATTAAAATTTGATTGAAGCAGCGAGTAATAATGCTATTAGTAGAATAAATTTTATTGTGTAGAATTTCTAAAATTTTAATGTTGGTAATAGAAGTTACTTATGTATGTATAAACTAGGCGATGCAATAATATTTCATAAGTAGATGCACTTACTTGTAGTCGAATAGGCAACTGATTCCTCTTCTGAATAGCATTTGAATGAGTATATTCAAACAACAAACAAAGCTCGGCACTCTACGCTTCTTAAATCAATCTGTCAGTCACAAACAAGCTAAAAGTGTTTTAAAGGGAAATTCGATAGATGTTTACACTTGAGGACGGAATAACATAGGGAGTAAATCACGAAAGTAAAATTTGTACTCGTAAATAAATGTAAAGGTCGCAACAAAGGCTACGGACTTAACTTTAAAGCTGAAGTGTATACAATTTGTCAAAGTTGTAATACTATTGTCCTCAAGTGTACAGTAGGATTGCAATAACTTTTAATGCTATAATCGTTAGACACTGTCACCTTGTTAACTATTTGTATAGAGTTTTATATATTTATCGTTTCTTATTCCTCACGTATGTGAGTTTTATTTTTGACCTGTCGTGGCATTATATCTGAAAAAATATCCTCTGTGTTTCTTAAATGTATTTTTATTAAACCATCCTACTTTGCGAGTCTTTATTTTTTTCTTATACTTTAACTTTAATAACAGCAGAATTCATTTCTAAGC
The DNA here is from genome assembly GCA_946251885.1 of Cosmia pyralina. NCBI lineage: Eukaryota > Metazoa > Arthropoda > Insecta > Lepidoptera > Noctuidae > Cosmia > Cosmia pyralina. The sequence continues at coordinate 22,409,582 of OX276344.1, forward strand.
AATTTCGAATTTTCCAGACGAAATTCATTTTTAGAATTCCATAATGATGTAGAAAAATTTCTTATTGATAAATAATTTGAGAGTAACGATCATTATTGTGTATCTGAGATACAATATTATTTGTAATTGTGATACTTTTTTTATGCTCATTACAACCTTGTTACGTTCTTCAAAAGTTCAGGTGATAATTCCCACATGAAAGTAATCCGTGTTAACGACACCTGATAATTGGTAAGTAAATATTATGATCCCGTGGGTGAAAGTTATTGATATGTTAATTACATATCTTTAAGTACATTGTTTGATACCAAAATATCCAATCTAATCCGAGCTAGATAAAAAAAATGTTATCAACTACATGTACATAATCCATAAATTATTGTTAAACAGTGGACGCGTCTGGCGGTCAAATGTTTGTAGAAACAATATTTTTGCTTACTTGATGCAGCTTACAACTAAGAATTCAGCTGATTTCGCAGTGCAACATAATGGAACTAAAAACATGTACCAATCGTGTTAAAAGAACATAATGATCAATAAAACCAGGAGATAGTGCTTTATCGCCGGTGATAAATTAGAGTGTGCTAAAGTGACTTAATAATCTCAAATATGGACAATAACAGCTTAACTCCTTGTCAAATAAATAAACTGTACAGTGAAGATTTAAATTTGGAGTTGCATTTGATAGAAGTGGAACAGGGCAACGTGATCTTCACTCCAAAGAATGCCACATCATTCTGGACCATTTTTACTTTAGCATGGAGTTCGATGGGGATAGCATTGTCAGCATTAGCTTTGTTACTGCTTATTTTGACCGCGGTCCTGTTCTCTGACTGGAGAAAAAGTTACAAAAATCAGCTGCTCATTCAATTTATGCTCGCAAGATTTTTATACACGTTTGTGAGATTTTTCGGCGACGTTCAGAAACTATTTAACATGTGCCCTTATTCTGGTCGCATCATCATATTGGACATTGTTTTCTTGATTTATACGGAAATGGCACTCGTAGCTTGGATGTTTGTGTTCAGTCGTCAAATATACATCAGCTTAGTTAAAGTGTTCACAACCGAAAGATGGAGTATCTGGAAAGTGTCGTTATGTGCGTGGCTCGGACCCATAGCTGTTGCCTTGCTACTACATGCAATGTTTCATGTTGGTCATGATGCAACCCGCATATATATTTTCCTGTATTTATTAATAATAAAGTGTCCTATCTTAATCGCAAATGCAGTGTTACTAATCTTAGCTCTCAAATCTGTTCTAAAAAATAATATGAAAACAAAAAAAAACATTCGAATTGTTCTAGTCATGATTATGCTGATATTTCTGTTTTGTTTCCAACAAATGGTCATTGACCTGTTTAAGATAGCTTTTCTAGAAATAGACTACACAAAAAGTTTCATAAATACTACTTTAATCGTTAGTAACATAGTTTCGATGTACCATTGCGCATTCTCCATATGTTTTTGGGTACTCGGGAACGCAAACACTAGAAAGTTATGGAGGTTCCACAGCAAAGACTTGCGCACTAAATTGCGATTAAGTATAAGTTCATAAAATTTATGTTTTTACAAGGAAAAAAAAAGATAGAAATCTGTTTACGTGAAGCGCTTTAAATGTTATATTTTTAAGTTTATTTATACCATTAAAACATGATAATTATAAATATTGTTTGTTTTTTATAAAAACTTTAAAGATATCTTTGTAAAGAATTATTACCAGCTGTAAAATTAAGAAAAATCTCGTTCATTATAAATCAGTAACTGTAGGTATGTGGATACATTTAATTATTTTGACCCAACAAAATTTACCCTCAAATATTTTGACCAAATATATTACATAGTGAATCTTATTTGTGGGAATGAGGAACTTTTGACCAAGTAATAGCAGCCGCACCGGTCGATCGATCAGGTTAAACAACTTTTGCCGTGGTTGTTCCGTGGATGGGTGATCTTTACATACCAAGACCTATCCGTGCCTCGGAAAGCTCGTTAAGCCGTTGGTCTCGGCTGTCATTCGTGGATCTTTGACAGTCGTTACGGGTCGTCAGAAGCCTGAAAGTCTGACAACTAGTTATAATAAGGGATATCGTATTACCCAGTAACTGGGTTGTGGAGGTTAAATAGGCAGTCACTCCATGTAAAATACTGGTATTCAGCTGCATCCGGTTTGACTGGAAGCTGACCCCAACATAGCCATAGGAAAAGGCCAGATAGATGAGTGAATCTTATCTAATTGTCAGCGAGTCACCGGCGATCAAAATCGTTGCGTGTGTAACATTGTAAGTATTTATTTCGTACATATTAATTTTTCGTAAACATCAGTGTTAGTATATGCGAAACCCGAAACACGTGTCTAGTATTTTTATGTAAAGAATCTATGTACAAAATTTCAAAACTGTATCATGAAAAATCACAAAGTTATAAGCTTGTTATGTTACCTGGTTGTACGTACAAAAACATGATCACCACGCGGCGCCCGCTGTGCGCCCGTGCCTAGTGCCGCTATGACCTGCAGTGACTTGTGTTCATCGCTCGGTGTCCATATTGTAACCTTTTATAAAGATTTTTGGGGCAAAATATAACACGGTACAAAAATTATTGGAATCGATTCAGTTATTTATTCTAAACAAACTTTATTCAGATTTCGCATATACTAAAAATAATGTTGTATTTTTGTAAGTTTTTTTTTTCAACATTCTTTAAAATTATCAACTATCTTTTTTTATTTTGGATTTTGAAAGATTTTTGTTTTTGGTTGGTCGAAATGGGTGCCGGCACCTAAACGTAATACTGTTCAAGGACTCAGTTTACAAATAAACACAAGTGAAGATTTTACAAAGAAGCTAAGATGAAACAGCGAGCGAAGCGACCTTGAAAATTTTTGCACATCTTGTAGGTTAGATTTTCTTTAATATTAAAAGAATTTAGGCTGCAAGAGCTTGCTAAGTGACCTCGAAAATTTAAACACGCTGGCTCAGATAGGATAGATTGTGCGCTTATATAATTTCTAACGTAACGATGTTATCGTTGACGTCTACGGCATCAAGATAAGGAAAATGTATGGAAATATATACAGGGTGTCCAGTAAATAGCACGACATACTGCAGGGGGTGATAGCTTGGGTCAATACCTACCGAAACAACACAATGTATGTTCAGCAAAATCTTACGGATTTACAGTTTTACAAAATTTTCCGAAATATCGAAAAATCTCTACCTTGAAACAGATTTTTAAGCATCTCGTAATGAAACTTTCTTTTTCAATTATTTTTTTTACATCAAATTATTCGTGAATAGTTACTTTACTCATTGATAAGTCTTTTTTCTATCAAAAACAAGAATGTTTTCAAGAAATAGTATTTTTTGTTTAAATTTTCACATACCGATTTTCTTTTCGCATAACTTTAACCTACAGTGGTGAAAAAAAATTCATAAGATTTTGCTGAACATATATTGTGTTGTTTTGATAGGTATTGACCCAAGCTATCACCTCCTGCAGTATGTCGTGCTATTTACTGGACACCCTGTATATGAAGACGCTTTTAAATTTCCTTTCACGATAACGTTATTTCCATACATTTTATGGAATAGAATAGAATAGAATAATTGATTGTTCCAAAAACAGTGTTACAGATTGCTTTTCCACCATTTACTGAAAAGCAGAAACTATGCAATACAATACAGTACTTAACTTTAGTGGAAAAGATCACCTGTGTCTTGTACTAGTTAAAAAAACTGTATCACAGGAGACAGGGCCTTCCTGAGTCAGTGTATTGATAATGTATGCTGCTGCTTGTTGAGCTGATGTTTGTTGGAAAATGCTAATGTACATGAAAAAATAGGAACAAGTTAGAATTTAAACTAAAGTAACTGTAGGTGTGAGTGTGTTACCATTGTGTGGATCGCCCGGAGGACACGGTGGAGCATACAGTGGAGGTCTGCCCGGCTTGGGCGGAGCACCGCCGTGTTCTCACGGAGGCGATCGGCGGCGGCGATCTCTCGCGTCTAAACCTGGTCCAGGCCATGGTGCATGGGAAGCCGTCACCTCCTTCTGCGAAGCAGTAATGCTCGCGAAGGAGGAAACGGAACGCGTGAGGGAGAGGCAACAGCCGCGCCCTCGCGCCCCTAGCCGCCGTAGGAGACGCACTGGGCGGCGGGAATCGATTGCCGATTCCCGGCCACCGTAGGCGCGGGCTTGCGGACGACGAGTAATGGGCAGCTCGCCGTCCGGTAAGGACCAGGCCCGGGTCGACGGCGCGTTGTGTTCCACGCGCGCCTCAAAGAGATGTCAGCAGTGACGGGGTCAATTGGGCCGATGCCGCCAGGGTTGCGGGTAGTTCGAAAGAGATACCGTGGCCCTGGCACGGGCAGCTGAAGGAACATGGGTGGGTTTTAGTCAGTAAAAGTCTGACACGCCCTCCCGCCTCTGCCCAGAGCGGGAGAAGTCATTTGATGATTTCCCATCCACAAAAAAAAAAAAAAAAAAAAAAAAGGTGTGAGTGTGTTGTGGACACACGACGGACGGACAGACGTGGACGTTCACGATAATATCGTGACGTTAGACATTATGAAAACGCAGATTTTCTTTGACTTATGCATAAAGCAACCCGATGCATTTTTATCTATATTTTCTAGTTACGATATTATTTTAATATCACACACTTAAGATGGGGTAAAACTTTTTTACAAAAAAATACAACCGACTTCCAAAAACAACACTACAAAGTGAAAAATAACTTTTATTTCGGAAGTCGGTGTATAATTAAATGTATTTTCGTTTTTTGCCACCGACTTCCGAAATTAAAGTTATTTTTCACTTTGTAGTGTTGTTTTTGGAAGTCGGTTGTATTTTTTTGTAATAAAGTTTTTATTTTTCACTTTTTAGTTGTGTACCTACCCCACACAAATTCTAATACTACTATCTGCAAAACAAACTAGAACATCATCCATATAAAAGTGGGGAAAAAATACGTAATATTGAAGCTAACTCAAAAACTACCGAAGCAAAGTTAATCAATTTTATATGGGACCAACTGTGATGTATACCCTCTCGAATAAAACAAAAAAAATTCAAATCGGTCCAGCCATCTTCGAGTAATCAGGGAACATACAGGTTCCGACGAATTGAGAACCTCCTCCTTTTTGAAGTCTGTTAAAAATCGTACATAATTCATGTATGCATAATCACGTCACATCCAGATTACCGATCCCTAATGGATTACCACTTAGTTTAACGCATTATCCGTATTTATGGGCCAATGCTTATCCAGTTCAGTTTAATGAAACGGTTTTCGTTTATTTTTGTTTTTTTTTTTTGTGTTTAAAAAATTCTACCTCACCGGACTAAAAATGTGAGCATAGGAAATTTCAAAATGTTCCATATTTATTTATTTATTTATTTGGTTCACCAACAATTGTTTACACTGGTATAAGCAAATGAAACAAAAGCAACAAATCATAATAAAGTGTAACAATCACTTATAGGTAAACTCTGCATGCACACAAAACGGTGTCGTAACTGACAAAAAAAAAATATAAATAAAAGACTAAATTAAAACAAACTTAAACAAGCTAATTTAAATAAAACTAAGTAATACAAAAAAGTAATATGTAGCCTAAATTCATCCACCCAGTGAGATAATGCAGGGGTATGAAAATCAATTTTCAGGGAGGTAGGTACTTATAAAACTGGCCTTCAATTTGCCTAAACTGTCAAAATGGAGGTCGATTCGATCACTACAATCGTTCACAATCCTGCAAAACCTCGCGTAGGGAGAATTATATCTCCAGACTTATAATTTTTTTCTCAATGATGGCGTTAGTTGGCAGCACTACTCGCCTTAAGTTGTTTATGTAATATGGGCCAAAGTTCCGCATGATCACCTCAAAGGCGATAATCGCATGCACGGCTCACGACTCGATCGCACAATGTTCGTTTATCACTAGCTGCGCTCTCACAGGAATATTTTCTTAAGTGAGCATGCTTAAGTTTTGTCCATAGTACCTATCAACATAACATCACACCTGTTTTCCCCGAAGGGCTGTGCAGAAGTGCACCTATAATATATCCACATATTTTTGCCAATTATGTTTATGTCCCATGTAAGATGGGGCGAGCTTATTCCCATCATCCGGGCACAAATCCAGACTCCGGGCTGCGGAAAAATTCCAAATGGAAAAACCCCCGAAACACTGCCCGTCCCAGGAATGGAACCCATTAGCTCTTGTGACTACTATACACCATATTTTTTTTTTTTTTTTGTGGATGGAAAATCATCAATTGACTTCTCCCGCTCTAGGCGGAGCGAGAGAGCGTGTCAGACTTTTACTGACTAAAACCCACCCGTGTTCCTTCAGTTGCCTGTGCCAGGGCCACGGTATCTCTTTCGAACAACCCGCGACCCCGGCGGCATCGGCCCCATCGGACCCCATCATTGCTGACATCTCTTTGAGGCGCGCGTGGAACACGACGCGCCGTCGACCCGATCTTGGTCCTTACCGGACGGCGAGCTACCCATCGCTCGCCGTCCGCAAGCCCGCGCCTACGCTGCGTGGTCGGAAATCATCAAATGACTTCTCCCGCTCTAGGCGGAGCGAGAGGGCGTGTCAGACTTTTACTGACTAAAACCCACCCGTGTTCCTTCAGTTGCTTGTGCCAGGGCCATGGTATCACTTTCGAACAACCCGCGACCCCGGCGGCATCGGCCCCATCGGACCCCATCATTGCTGACATCTCTTTGAGGCGCGCGTGGAACACGACGCGCCGTCGACCCGATCTTGGTCCTTACCGGACGGCGAGCTACCCATCGCTCGCCGTCCGCAAGCCCGCGCCTACGCTGCGTGGTCGGAAATCATCAAATGACTTCTCCCGCTCTAGGCGGAGCGAGAGGGCGTGTCAGACTTTTACTGACTAAAACCCACCCGTGTTCCTTCAGTTGCTTGTGCCAGGGCCACGGTATCACTTTCGAACAACCCGCGACCCCGGCGGCATCGGCCCCATCGGACCCCATCATTGCTGACATCTCTTTGAGGCGCGCATGGAACACGACGCGCCGTCGACCCGATCTTGGTCCTTACCGGACGGCGAGCTACCCATCGCTCGCCGTCCGCAAGCCCGCGCCTACGCTGCGTGGTCGGAAATCATCAAATGACTTCTCCTGCTCTAGGCGGAGCGAGAGGGCGTGTCAGACTTTTAGACTAAAACCCACCCGTGTTCCTTCAGTTGCTTGTGCCAGGGCCACGGTATCACTTTCGAACAACCCGCGACCCCGGCGGCATCGGCCCCATCGGACCCCATCATTGCTGACATCTCTTTGAGGCGCGCGTGGAACACGACGCACCGTCGACCCGATCTTGGTCCTTACCGGACGGCGAGCTACCCATCGCTCGCCGTCCGCAAGCCCGCGCCTACGCTGCGTGGTCGGAAATCATCAAATGACTTCTCCCGCTCTAGGCGGAGCGGGAGGGCGTGTCAGACTTTTACTGACTAAAACCCACCCGTGTTCCTTCAGTTGCCTGTGCCAGGGCCACGGTATCTCTTTCGAACAAACTGCGACCCTGGCGGCATCAGCCCCATCGGACCCCATCATTGCTGACATCTCTTTGAGGCGCGCGTGGAACACGACGCGCCGTCGACCCGATCTTGGTCCTTACCGGACGGCGAGCTACCCATCGCTCGCCGTCCGCAAGCCCGCGCCTACGCTGCGTGGTCGGAAATCATCAAATGACTTCTCCCGCTCTAGGCGGAGCGAGAGGGCGTGTCAGACTTTTACTGACTAAAACCCACCCGTGTTCCTTCAGTTGCTTGTGCCAGGGCCACGGTATCACTTTCGAACAACCCGCGACCCCGGCGGCGACTACTACGTATATCACAGTCTATACATCATACAGTCGTCCGACGAAGCCCGAGCTGCTTACGAAATTCGTTGAACTTCGTAAGCAGCTCGGGCTCTCGTCGGACGACTGTATGATGTATAAACTGTGCTACTGTACAGCAATGAGGTCGAGGTATTATTTATTGTTTAAAAGTGAACTGCGTTCAACAAGTGTTCTAGATATCACCGAAAAAGCCATTTTACCTAAAAAGCCTTTATAGATAAAAGTACCTATATTATATTATAAAAAAAACAACTCCTAATAATTTAGATAGTTACGCGAAGTTTCTAAAGGATCCCTGAAACTATCAAATGCAGCTGTCAATTTTTGCGAGAATTTTTATTGTGATTGTATAATTAGTCGTCTACCAAATGCAATTGAAGCGATTGACAATTTTACTACAATAGAAATTGATTGCAATTGATGGTTTCGGGGACTGTAACAGTGGGTAAGTATCACTTACTGAACTCCTTTTACTGCCTTCCTGACCCTCAGTTATAGATACCTAGGACCTAATTATGTTGAAACAACACAAATGATAATTAGTTAAGGCTCCCACAGACAAGCGTGACGTGACTCTAGTAGAACAATTTCCATGAAGTTTTCATAGAAATTGTACCATCAGAGTCGTGTCGTGCCTGTCTGTGGAAGCCTTTATGCAAAATAACTGTGTGAAAGCGAAAGCAATGAATAAATACTTGCTTGTGTCGGCACGATCTAATCATATAATGCGATGAAATAAAGAATCTCAAAAGATAAGCCAATCAGCAAACTTGTTAGCGAGGTTCACTGTCTAAAGTTCGCGGAACTAACTTTTAAGTGTCTTCAAACATGGAGGCTCACCCAAAAAATCTTACAAATACCAAATTTAAGGCGAGTAGTGCTGCCAACTAGCGCCACCATTGAGAAAAAAAACATAATTCTAGAGATATGGAACATTTTGAAATGTCCTATGCTCACATTTTTAGTCACATTAGGTAGAATTTTTTGACCTTACCTGACCTACCTCATCTGACTAAAAATGTGAGTATAAGAAATTTCAAAATGTTCTATATCTCTGGAGATATAGAACATTTTGAAATTTCCTATGCACGCATTTTTAGTCAAAATCATAAGTCTGGGCTTATGATTTTTTTCTCAATGGTGGCACTTTTGCGGCACTACTCGCCTTAACCTCCTCCATCTCAAAAGTAAGTGAATGTAACAGGAGCGGGTAACATGAGAGTGAACCTACAAATTAAGCTGGAAATGTGCTTAACGCGGCCCGAGTTGCTTCGTAATTAGTATTAAATTACTGCCCGAAACGGGCCTCAAGGTTTAAGTGGGCAGACTGGCCGCGGCAGGAATACTCATGTGATATAATTTTGGGAATGGTGTTGGTGTTAGTATTTTATAATAGGAGGAGCTCGTGGCTACGTAATAACAGCCACACGGGTCGATCCGGACACGGTTGTTTCGGGAGGTTCCTGTTTCGGATAAGGCGGGAGGAAACGCCCGGGTGTCACCATTGTGTGGATCGCCCGGAGGACACGGTGGAGCATACAGTGGAGGTCTGCCCGGCTTGGGCGGAGCACCGCCGTGTTCTCACGGAGGCGATCGGCGGCGGCGATCTCTCGCGTCCAAACCTGGTCCAGGCCATGGTGCGGAGCGAGAGTGCATGGGAAGCCGTCACCTCCTTCTGCGAAGCAGTAATGCTCGCGAAGGAGGAAGCGGAACGCGTGAGGGAGAGGCAACAGCCGCGCCCTCGCGCCCCTAGCCGCCGTAGGAGACGCCCTGGGCGGCGGGAATCGATTGCCGATTCCCGGCCACCGTAGGCGCGGGCTTGCGGACGACGAGTAATGGGCAGCTCGCCGTCCGGTAAGAACCAGGCCCGGGTCGACGGCGCGTTGTGTTCCACGCGCGCCTCAAAGAGATGTCAGCAGTGACGGGGTCAATTGGGCCGATGCCGCCGGGGTCGCGGGTAGTTCGAAAGAGATACCGTGGCCCTGGCACGGGCAGCTGAAGGAACATGGGTGGGTTTTAGTCAGTAAAAGTCTGACACGCCCTCCCGCCTCTGCCCAGAGCGGGAGAAGTCATTTGATGATTTCCCATCCACAAAAAAAAAAAAAAAAAAAACGGGTCGATCCATCAAGTTAAGCTACGCTTGCCGGGGTTGGTCCGTGGATGGGTGACCATCTTTACAAACCGAGACTCCTTCGTGCCTCGGAAAGCATGTTAAGCCGTTGGTCCCGGCTGTCATTCGTGGATCTTTGACAGTCGTTACGGATCGTCAGAAGCCCGAAAGTCTGACAACCAGTCTTACCAAGGGGTTTCGTATTACCCATTTACTGGGTTGTGGAGGTCAGATAGGCAGTCGCTCCATGTAAAATACTGCTTTGTTGTTGCATGTAAAATAGTGCACGGCTTATTTTAATTTAATTTAAATATTTGAATTGTTTTTTTTTTTATGGACGCTTTTAACGTTCTGCATCGTTCTCACATGTAAAATTTCAACATGAATGATGTAACCATTATTTTATAACCATATCTTGATTTAAAAGAGTGTCCGTGGAGTTTCTTGCCCGTTCTTCTCCATAGGTACCTACTATGCTTTGGAATGGGCGCCTAGCTTCATCTTTTTGACTGACCGACCCCTTGACAATTCAAAAGTGCCTGTAATTGGTTTAATTGAAATAAATGCTTTGAGTTTGAGTTTGAGTTGACTGGTATTCAGTTGCATCCGATTAGACTGGAAGCCGACCCCAACATAAGTAGTTGGGAAAAGGCTAAGCAGAATGTTAGTATTTTATAATACAAAGGCCGAAAGGGGCAAAGGGGGGTAAGGTGGTATTCCTAAGCCTAATCCACATTTATCTTTAGGTAAAACATTACCTACTAAAAAGATAACAATATCTTGAATTCTATAGAATCAATGTTAAGGAATCTGATTTCCAAATAAAATAAAGAGATACCCATAAAGTTCGGTAAATTAATGTTCGGATTTTAATTATCACATTTTCCTCAAAGTGATTATGTTCGGAAGCAAACAAGTCCTTATTGCGGGGTAATAAAGTTCAAATCAATCGTCGATTTGGCAATATCATGTTTTTATGGGCAAAGTTTTCTTAATGAAACTTTAGTGGAGATTATGGCACATAAAAATAATGATGGTTCATAAAAGCCAAGACGTTTACGATAAATACGCATAAGATTCCTTCTCTATGATGCTTCGATTTTATTAAACTTGGATAATAGACAGTGGTTTGTGCAAAACGTTGTCCTTTGTCAAACGAAGTGAAACGAGACTAATGGCTGCTTTAAACGTTTTCAAGATTGCTTATTGTTCCGAGAAATCGTCATACAGAACCTATGTAGTCTAGAAAATGTACGTACATACTACAAAGTTTCAAACTCTATGGTATCAAGAAAATATAACCCAATTTTCTGTTCCTAAGTGTCTAAGGTAGATAGGTTTTAGTGTAGCAATATAACAGAGTATGATAAATTATTATGTAGATATATTATATGCACGTAATAATTTCATCATCAGAATTATCTAGTAAGAGAGCTAAGTACCGTAAATGGTAAATAATAAACACATGTATAAACTGCCCGAAATGTCGCGACCACATACTCGAACGTCGATGTCCTTCGGTAACCAATAAATGGCGATACAGATGCGTACTTGCGGAACTTTGTGTGGAATTAATGACACTAAACATCTGTTTCGATTTGGGCCAAAATTATGCAAAGTTGTGTTGTGTTGTGTGTTGTGTTGTTGTTGTTGTGTTGTTGTTATGTTAATCAAAGTAGCCCGCCCTTATCGTAATTCTGATGATGATGACGATAATATCGGTAACTAGGTACTCAGTAAATTACATAATATGTAATTGTAGCCACTTGTATACCAGGCAGGAAATGGAAAGCTATTCTAATTTGATCCGAAGCGTATCTACGTATATTTTAAGCAACATTCACCCCAACTTATTCCTTAACTCCTTAAATGTCAGACGCACACATGGGGTGCGTAAGGAGAAACCAAAAAAACCCTTTATATAAAAATAAATAAATAAAATAAATAATTTTATTTACGTCCTTTTTACAAAGTAATACATTTACAAAACTTACAAATTCTTAGTAGTACCAAGTTCTTAACAGATTAGCTTACCTAAATACTTTTATAGAAACTAGTATAATTTAATTTACACATGTTTGTTACCTATGAAAGGTGCGTTGGTACTACATTATAACTTGTGGCGACCTGCCTGAGCTAGGTTAATAAAAACCTGTGTTTCAGGCCATCCCCAAACTAAGCGATCAGCTGATTATTTCTCCATTAGTTATTGAAATAATACTATCCTACTATATATATATATAATATGTATATAAACGTAAAATACCATCATCCGATGGCGACCGCGGGCTTACAGTAATAATGAACCTGTGGGGTTCGGTTGACATTCGAGCACACATTGACATGAACCTATGGGGTTCACATGGTTATACATTGCTACATGTGATGGGTAACAATCTAATAAAAAAGTTTTAACCACGTTTTTTTTTCAATCAACACCCAATCCTGCAAAATTTAACCGATAACTATTGTAGGTATATTTTATGTGGAAAAAAAAAATTGAGGCTTAATTGAAACCTGTCGCGTATGTCGCGTAACATGTAGGGGTGGGCTTGTTTACGTTTGATCAGAGATTAAGTACGGCCGGATCGAGCGGCTACTCCAGCCAACACTGATTGGGTGCCAGTTCAGACGGTTCGAGCACACTCGAAAAATGTACGAGAATTTTATTTAATCATTTCGGATATTTGTGTGGTAAAAGTTTTGTTTTAATCATGAGATAGGCCTTGCAGTTGTAGCGTACAAGTTATTACAGGAAATAGTCTGCGAATAAGTGAACTTAGAAGATGGAAATAAGATGACCTATTTTGTCTTCATACAATCGGAGGCAATTAGGTCGTTAATGTTATTAAATTTAAGAGGATGCCTCCGACTGCATAAGATTGTTTGGAGACAAAATAGGTCATCTTGTTTCCATATTTTTTAATAAAGTTCACTTTTTCGCAGGCGGGTTTTTTGATTTTATAAATTTACTTTTTTAGCGAATAATATCTACTTATAATCGAGTGATAACTCACTCCAAAAGTTCGGCATTGTTTTTTTGTATCCTTTCTTATTTCAAATGAGATCTAAACATATAATTTGTGCATATTTTTCTAATCACTTTTAAAACCCTTTTTTTTTTTTTTGAAAACGATCATTTTGGCGCCAAAAATCCACCATTTTTTATTTTTTTTTTTATTTTAATGTACCTACCTAGTGATACTCGCGCAATAAAGACAAATATAACGACACATCACTCTCTAAAATAGGACAAGCCGTTTAGGCTACAGGAGGTCACAATGGAATGGACATACATACATGCGCGCGGAAAACATTCCCCTCCTCTGGGTCAGTCGGGTAAAAACAGGCAGTGTTGAGTGGAGCCAACACTGATTGGATGCCGGCACACTGACATGGGGACGGTACTCGAAAATTCAGGTACGTGAATTTTAAGGAAATATTTTGGTACTTAATATTTGCGTTACGGACCACAATGATAAAGATTCAGTTACCTTTGTTTTACATTCCTATCGGTAGAAAAGCAGTCGATGTTTACGTTTGATCAGAGAATCAACCCTTTGCCGATTTAGGGATCTGTAGGTATTGTGATTAATTCACGGCGATTTTTTAATTTTTGTGCTTCGTGAACAGTGAAAATGATGCTACTGCTAGATTGATGAAATAGAGGAAACACTAATTAGATGCTAGTTTATTATAACCTGTTTGGACCAAAATATCATCACCATTCTTCCGCCCTTACCTCAACCTATGTGCTGTCGACGCAACATGTCTTTTTCTTCCATACTTCTCTATTAGTCGTCATCTCGGTAGTCACTCACTTTCTAGCCATATCATCTTTCACGCAGTCCATCTATCGTTTCTTTGGAGGAGCTCGTGGCTAAGTAATAACAGCCGCACGGGTCGATCCATCAGGTTAAGCTACGCTTGCCGGGGTTGGTCAGTGGATGGGTGACCATCTTTACATACCGAGACTCTTCCGTGCCTCGGAAAGCACGTTAAGCCGTTGGTCCCGGCTGTCATTCGTGGATCTTTGATAGTCGTTACGGGTCGTCAGAAGTCCGTAAGTCTGACAACCAGTCTTACCAAGGGGTATCGTATTACCCAGTTACTGGGTTGTGGAGGTCAGATAGGCAGTCGCTCCATGTAAAATACTGGTATTTAGCTGCATCCGGTTAGACTGGAAGCCGATCCCAACATAGTTGGGAAAAGGATACGCAGATTGATTCAATTCATACTCAAAACTTTCCTGACGGCATTTTCCTCATTCCTCCGCATCATGCCCATACTATGACAAACAATTTCCACACAACGTTTGAGTCACCGGTGTCACTTTCAGACTTCCTCTTCTACAATCAGCTGTTGCATTTATCTACACCAAACTCATCAAAATGTAGGAGCAGCTGATTTTTTTTCGCGACTTCAGGTTTGGTGCCAAAGTAAAAGTTGTTCATAAAGGTGTACATGACCCCTTAAGAGGTTGTTGGTGTTTTACCAATAACCCTGTATACTCATGTCTTATTTTATCCATACGCGTAATATCACACATCCCTCTTAGCATTCTCATCTCAGCTGCATGTTTTCATTCATGGAATGAAAACTTGATATATTTTGTGTTACCTGGTAGGTAGTGTAATTACATTTGTTATTGCGGTAGTATTCAATATGTATTTTCATCGAACAATATAAAATGCGGCCGTATCGAGGATTGAGCGACCACTCTCACCGTCACGTATTGGACGCCAGCCCGCTGACTAGAGAACACTATAAATATTAAAAAAAAATACAATTAATATAAAATATTAATAATATATATAAATAATATATATATATATATATATATATATATATATATATATATATATATATATATATATATTATTTATTTATAATATATTCATTATTTTTTTTTTATAATTTGCATGGATTTTAGTAAATCAAATCTAATCAAATCTCATACTGATGGTTTTAATACCATCCTGCGAAAAAGGATTGCGTCCATGATGCGCAGAGTGTGTGGGAGCGTCAACGGCATTCTGAAAGTCATCTGTGAGAAGCCCTGTTGCGCCATTAGGGCGCATTGGGTACATGTACATGTGCATGTGCCTGGTGCGTCAGGTGAGCGCAACAGATACATGAATTAATAATGATGTCTAAGATTTGTCACTAATTTACTAACATAGTTTATAAGTAGTGTGTATTACTAACATCAATGCTAACATCATATGGACGAAATGTCTGAAATAAATTATTTTTATTTTATTTTAAATCATTTATTTCAGATAAATAAGTGTATATATAAAAAAAAAAAAATAATATATAAAATCAAAATTAAAACTAAATTGAAAGCTAAATTAAAATATTAAAAAAAATTAAAATCAAAAATTTAAAATATTAAAATCAAAATTAAAAATAAATACACATATTACATTATATAATAATCGCAGGCGCTGGCATGCAGCTGCAGCCACCTCCGCAAAAATCGCGAGTCCCACCGCTCGGACAACACACAGGAGCCCGTCCGAGCTGCCACGGCTATGGCGCAGAAGCGACGCACTCCTTTTTCTAATAATACCATAGAGCGAACATCACTGACGCGCTACAAAACTGTGGCCGCCCCAACAGAATCCTAAACGAGTTGAAAACAACTGCATAGATCAAAGTTCACTTAATTTAGAAAATTCTTTTTTTGAAGTTTCACACCATAATCCATTTAGAAGTAATTCTTCGACGTCACGCATATATTCATCGATGGATTGGGCAGAGTGGTAAGCTACACCCACTTCAAACAGTCTTCCACAATTTCGATCAAGTTTTCCGTTCATCTATACCTAATAAGTGACCTACCTACCTAAGTGGAAGAAACGTGGCAATATAAGTGACTATGAAAGGTTTTCTGCTATTAGAACAAGGTTCAAGAGGGAAGTTGATAGGTGTTATAAAAGATATATGACGTCAGTTGAAGATAATATTGCCACCAATATCAAGGCTTTCTGGTCGTACATCTCCAACCGTAAAACTGCAAATAGAATTCCTGGCACGATACACTACAAAGATAATTTGGCCAGCGATCCTATTACAGCGTGTAATTTATTCTCTTCCTTCTTCCATTCTGTGTACGAACCCTCCACGTTTAACTCTGATTCCTGGTTACCTCCACCTACAAGTGCTGATCATGATGTTAACTTATCTAAATTGTACTTCCCCTTAGAAAATATTCGCAGAGAACTAAAAATGTTGGATTCGACTAAAGGACCGGGTCCAGACGGTATACCTGCGTTATTTTTTAAGAATACCTACAGCACAGTATGCTATCCCATATTTATACTATTTAACAAATGTATTTCGTGTGGTGTCTTTCCGGATGTATGGAAACGCGCAAATATCGTACCAGTACACAAGAGTGGTTCTAAAAATAATGTAGAGATGTATCGTCCAATTTCCATGTTATCGGCACTGTCTAAACTTTTTGAAAGGCTTGTCCATGCTGAAATTTATCCAATTATTCGTCATGTTCTAATTAAGGAGCAACATGGCTTCGTCAAAGATAGGTCTTGCATAAGCAATCTCTTAATATTTACAACACAACTTTTTGAAAATATGGATAACAGACAACAAACAGATGCGGTATACACTGATTTTCAAAAGGCTTTCGATAAAGTGGATCATAGATTGCTGCTCAATAAAATTGCGTACAATGGTATCAGAGGGGATCTCCTGCGTTGGTTTATCTCCTATATAACTAACAGGACCCAAAAGGTTGTGATCAATGGCTTCGAGTCCAGCTGTATTCAAGTTACATCAGGAGTCCCTCAAGGCTCAATTTTAGGACCTTTATTATTTATACTGTTCATAAATGACATAAAATATTGTTTTCAAAATTCTAAATTTCTCTTATACGCTGACGATTTAAAAGTTTTTAAACAAATTTCAAATGTACAAGACTGTGTTGAATTCCAACGTGATCTTGATCGTTTTTCTGACTATTGTTCTTATAATAAACTGTACCTTAGCTTGCCTAAGTGTCATAGTATAACGTTTACTAAAAAAAAAAAATCATACATTTTAATTATCGACTAGCTAATAGTGCTATTGACAAAGTTAGTAATCTTCGTGATCTTGGTGTGCAGCTGGACTCGAAACTACATTTTGATATTCATGTTGAAAACATTGTCACTAAGGCATATCAGATGTTTGGCTTTGTAATGAGAGCATCTAGAGATTTCCATCGTCCCTCCACCTTATTGCATCTGTATAAGTCCCTAATTAGGCCGCAATTAGAATACGCAGTGCCGATTTGGAATCCCTACTATGCGAAATATGTCGAAATTATAGAATTGGTCCAACGTCCAACCTTCGTGCTATGCAATTTAGATGTTTTCGTAAGAAAACATCATGCCAATCACTTCTTAAAAATACGACCTGCTTACATTACAGTCAAGACGCGTCTTCCTTGAGACAATGACGTTATTTAGTATATGCCGAAACAAGTTTGATTGCCCTGACTTGGTGTCTGGTTTGTGTTACCTGGTTCCTCGAACAGTACATGGACGGGAGGTGCGCACCAGGCGGCTTTTTGCTACCGGTTTTTGTAGATCCAATGCTGGTGTGCGCTCACCACTGTACCGCTTAGTCGACACATACAATACGCATTTTGGTGCAATAGACATATTATTCCTAAGCAGATATAAATTTAAAACTGATATTGTTAAGATTCTCAAGGATCGGCTGTAGGCTCCATAGGCACACAATCTTTATTAATAGGCTAGGGACCTGTATTGTATATCACGCATGAATTTATTTGTTTGTTACATCTTTTAGAACTTCTTTTTCATTAAGGTAGCCCTGCTACAGTTCACGTTTGCTAATAGCTTGTTTTTATTATATAATGTAGTAATCTGTGGAAAATGTTGTGGGTAGTATATTTGTAAAGTTCTAATTTTAAGACAATACTGTTTATGATTAGTATACTACTGTTTGTTTTCCCAAATGAAATAAATAAATAAATATAAAATTAAGTCGCTTTTCGTGTGTATCTGTGTGGTCGCGTTCTTCTTCTAAACTACGCAACGGATTTTTAATCGGTTTTCACTATCATTTAGAGTTTTAGACAATTTATTCCGGAAGATTTATATGTATAATATATTAATATTTAACGTACATATAATATATAAACTTTCATGTTATGTCAAGTCGTAAAAACCGTGCGAAGCAGGGTCGGGTAGCTAGTATATACTAAAATATAATAAAGCTGAAGAATTTGTTTATTTGAACGCGATAATCTCTGCAACTGCCCGTCGGAATTGAATTTTTTTGTATCTACTCTCAACGTAAACTTCAAAATGAGTTTATATTGACATACTGTATAAACACAATACCGAAATTTAAAAATAGAACCATTAATTTTGTCTAATAAAATAATGTAAAACTATTTTTTTACCAGTACGATACAGGCAAATTCAAGAAGTTAATTATTATGACCAAGGAGTTTCCATCAATTTTTTTTGTTATTGGAATGAAATACTCGTATTCATTACAAAATAATTATTATTAGTAATTTAAATGGTGTGCATAATAAAGAGTATTCTATTCTATTCTATTGTATTACAAAAAATTTTGATTCCAATTTTTACTTGTCTGTGGCATGGCAGCGCCCGCCTTAGTGCGGTACACGGTAATGTTTTGGCGTCATTCATGTTTTATTGAACTGAATTTCGTGGGAATTTTTTTATTTAGGTTCAATCCCAAAGTATGACTATAGATAAAGTAATGTATGAAACTGTACATAACTAGGTATTAAAACACTTGTGTGATAATATTTTTAATACCCCTTATTATTCAACAGTTACATAAACGACTATTTTGCATTTGATAGCCCAGTTTTTTATGAAGTTTATAGGCTATTTAATATCACATTAGGAGGAGGAGTAAAGAAAAAAAATCAGAAAGAGCGCTAAGCGAAAACGAAGTAATAGCGCGGACGGGCTGTGGGTCGAGGGAATACGCGGACGAAGTCGCGGGCAGAAGCTAGTTTATCTACATAGCCTATATTACCCCAATGTAGGGTAAATGTTTCTCTCCCTATTCAAAACATTTCTCGTACTTTTTCTAACAATAAATTGTTTTATTACTATCACATTCATACATAAACTCTCGCCTTCTTTCCATGGAGGTAGGCAGAAACTACAGAACGCCACCTGCTACGATCCTTACATACTCCTTTTGCCTCGTTTACGTTCACACATCAGTGGCCTTAGTGCGAGTTTTTATACTTAATCGATCACGTCAACGTAAAGTTCAATTTGTACTGAAACTGAATAAGCGCCGTCTGGTGATAATAAAAACTCGCACTAAGACCTCAGAGGCCTTAGTGCGAGTTTTTATACTTACTCGATCGCGTTTACGTTAACGTTACCTTACGTCAATTTGTATGGAATAATTGAGATTCCCATCGTAGTCACCAGACGGCGCTTGTTCAATTTCAGTACAAATTGACGTTTACTTTAACGTGATCGAGTATGTATAAAAACTCGCACTAAGGCCTCTGGTCATACACGCACGCCGGTTACGAGTACTACGCACCTGACCTTTCTGAAGATCATCAATCACTAAGGTGAAATATTATGTCTGCCTAGGGCGTCCCCTCCCGGCGTTTCCACTCACATCTGCCTTGTAAATACCTTTTATTTTTAACACGCTTTTATTAGCTTCACCTATATGTATGTTTGTATGTAACGGAATCTTTGACCTCGATTTTTACCCACTTTAAATGGTCAGATTAATTCGAAATTTTGCACACATAATAGGGCCCGATGACAATATCTACAATAATGGAAAAATTTTGTCCCATTATCCTGATCAGGATCATCAGGATTATCGATTTATCTGTAAAAAATAAAAAAATAAATTATAGTTTAAAAAACTAAAAAACACGCTTTAATACCATTAAGCTGAACTAAAAAGTTTAAAATAAATGTTTCAATATGTAAGAATAAAGTTATTACTATCAGTTCACCAAAAATTATTTCGGACTTCATCATTCTCCTGCCCTTATTCCAATCTATTTGGGGTCGGCGCAACATGTCTTTTTTTTCCATACTTCTCTATTATTCGTCACCTCGGTAGTCACCCCCTTTCTAGCCATGTCATCTTTCACACAATCCATCCATCGTTTCTTTGGTCTTCCCCTACTCTTATAGCCATCGACATTCATACTCAAAACTTTCCTCACGACATTTTCCTCACTCCTCCGCATCACATGCCCATACCATGACAGCCGATTTCCGCACAACTTTTCAGTCACCGGTGCCACTTTTAGATTTCCTCTTATGTACTCATTTCTTATTCTATCCAATCGTGTAACACCACACATCCCTCTTAGCATTCTAGCAAAATATATTTGAGGGTTTTCTGACAGCTTGAAAGTTCATCGCAAGAGTTACTATAATTAGAACTTCCGCTTCACAGAAGACTGGAGGGCCGACAGGTCGTAACGTTTGATCAAAGATTAAGGGTGGATCCGGAGGGTACTTCAACTGCCAAGAACTCGGTGTGCCAAATGCTTTAGATGGCGATGTCTGTTGGATTCATGCTTATCTGGTAAGAGTCGAATTTATGACTTTGAAGTAATAAATGTAAGTTGTAGGGTAAGTTGATTGCTTCGAGAAATTAGATGTCTGATTCATAACATAACACTACGCCTTGTTTCTCCGGAGGACTGAGCAGATATGAACCTTTAGTATTTCATTTCGCCAATTATGTGTAAGTCCCATGTAATAGGGGGCGAGCCTATTGCCATCAAACGGGCACAAATTAAGACTCCGGGCTGCTACTGAGTAATTCCAGATAGAAACACCCAATAACACTTTGCCCGATCCGAGAATTGACCCCAGGACTTCAAACTCAAACTCAAACTCAAAGCATTTATTTCAATTAAACCAATTACAGGCACTTTTGAATTGTCAAGGGGTCGGTCAGTCAGAAAGATGAAGCTAGGCGCCCATTCCAAAGCATAGTAGGTACCTATGGAGAAGAACGGGCAAGAAACTCCACGGACACTCTTTTAAATCAAGATATGGTTACAAAATAATGGTTACATCATTCATGTTGAAATTTCACATGTGAGAACGATGCAGAACGTTAAAAGCGTCCTTAAAAAAAAACAATTCAAATATTTAAATTAAATTAAAATAAGCCGTGGCCGCTAAGGTATGCCCAGCCTTCACTGACAGCGCTTATTCACGAAACTGACGCATGGATTGGCTAAATGATCCAACACGCGCCACCATCAGCGAGACATTAAAGTGAGCGTCACATACTCTCAGCCGCCAGGGCACATTCAAGTCAAATGCTCAGCAGTTGCGCTTGCGACCACTAGCCCAACCAGGCAGTCACGTCTAATTCGTTCTGGAAAAATTTATATCCAGTAGTGGTGAAACATCTAAAACTCAACAAGATTTCGCTAGCCCTAGCGGATTTGTGCCCGGCGCCGGGTTGATGGCAAAAGGCTCGCTTTACAAGGAGTATGCACTTATTACAACATCCATATTTTTTTATTATATGTCAGTTTAATACTAAACTCGCCGGAGGTGCGCTCTATAATATTGAATAATAATGATAATGAATAAAAAAAATATTCATTAATAATTTTAAAATATAAGTATTATTTACTAACAATGTACGTAATGTTTTATTCTGAAATAAAATGATTAACTAATGTATTAGCCTCTACCTAACCTTTCGGTTCTTTTTGCAATGGTCCCTATTCTTATATTAAGTACTAGCTTCCACCCGCGGCTTCGCCCGCATGGTATGTCGATAAAAAGTAGTACCTATATGTCCTTTTCTAGTCATGGTCTACTCGTATTCCAAATTTCATCCAAATCCGTTCAGCGGTTTTAGCGTGAAAGCGTTACAAACATACAAACAAACAATCTCACTTTCGCATTTAAAATACACACATCAAAAGTGTCTAGGGATCAAGCATTTTTATGCGGATTTCTTGAGATTGAGATGTGGCTTTGTAATAAATTTATGATTTTATAAATTTATATGGATCCTTTTTGGTGCATTTCATAATTTGAATCAGGAACTGTGAATCAAATTCGAGTAAAAGATGAAAATCAGCTGTCAATATTTTCCCTATAAAAACATACAACGCATTGAAGACATTATTAGTGCTACTGTTTCCCTACTACTGATTAAAACCAACGTTATTATGGAGCGGCGACGTCATTTAAGCAGGGAAGAAATGCTCAGAGCCGTGGGAATGATAGAAGCTGGTTCCCGGCAACGTACTGTGGCTTTAGCTCTGAATACAAGTCAGAGTGTTATCAGTCGACTTTGGACACGTTACCGAAGCACTGGTACCGTGGCTGAGCGCCATGGAGGACGGTATCGCTGCACCACACGGAGACAAGACCGATACATTCAAATCTTAACTCGAAGAGCTCCAACTATAACCGCCATGATGTTAGCCGTGAGGCTTCATCACTCTTCAGGGAACTTAATTAGCGACCAAACAGTCAGAAACCGCTTGCATGAAGTGAACCTTCATTCCCGAAGACCGCTACGGGTACCACCTATAGCAATGCACAATCGTAGGATTCGATATCAATGGGCTCTTGAACACAGAAATTGGGCAGAAGAACAATGGCGTTTCGTGTGCTTTTCTGATGAGTCTCGTTTTGGTATGAGACCGGATACAAGACGTATACGACACTGGAGAACCCCTGGACGCCAACAGCGATTAAAATCCTGCCAGGAAGTCCATCCTTATAGTGGTGGAACCATCATGGTATGGGCGGGTATTTGGATCGGCGGAAGAACTGAGTTGATTTGGATCAGAGGCAACCTCAACGCTCAAATTTATGCTGAGACGATTGTATCAGACGTCATCGTTCCTCTACAAGTGCAAATCGGTCCCTTATTTCAGTTAATGCATGATAATGCACGACCGCACACCGCAAGAGTTGTAAGACAGACTCTCGCCGCAGCTAACATCAATGTCCTGCCCTGGCCTGCTCAGTCGCCAGACTTGAACCCGATTGAGCATGCATGGGATATGCTACAGAGAAGAGCTCTGCCGAATATGGAGGGTATCCAGTCGCAAGAAGACCTTTTTTTGTTGTTGCAACGAACATGGGCGGCCATTCCACAGCGTGATTTGGATGAACTCATTTTGAGTATGCCAAACCGATGTTCTTGTGTTGTTAGTGTTCGCGGTAGAAACACGAATTATTAATTGTTTAAGTTACCCAATAAAATTTTAAAGAAAACTGTTATTTCAGTCTTTTTTTCGAACTTTAATGTTAGTGGTTCAAATGTCAAAAATCCCTTTATTAGGAAAATGGCAAATTTCTTTATTAATGCAAAGGTGACTTGGTTTATCGTTACTGTGACAAACGAAAACACTTTATTTGATGAATCCTTAAAGAAAATTTTAATTAATATCAATCAGGAGAAAAGTTATTGCAAAAATATATGTTGATCCCTAGACACTTTTGATGTGTGTATATTATTATGTATAGTTAGGAAGGATTATCCTTGAATAGTACAGTTATACAGAATCTAGCATAATATCAGCTATCAAACTAACCCAGGTGAAACTAAAATCGATTTTTCACAGGAAGAATCAAGAAATGCGATTTCTATTATTTACATGGGACGGCAAAAAGAAATACGAAACAAAAATACATGAACACTTGAAAACGAAGCAAGAATAAGGTTTCCAGAAACGAACGTGCCAAGTAGCGAGCGATATTTGACCCATCTATACTGTATGAAAACCTCTCAGGTGAAATAGTATATGTTGTATGGTGCAAAGAGTAAGAAATTAGAGGTTTTGACAAGCAAATCATTACAATGTACGAGTATTTAATGCTAGAGTTTAATATTTATTTCCAGTACTTTAAATATAAATTTTACAATACATTCAAAATTATTTTTCGTCACATTGATTTAAAACAGATTATTTAACATTATTTATACTCGTAGAATAAAAACGTTTTAGGTACCAGCATCCATAATTTTAACTTCATAAAACAAGAATTATTGGGTGTAAGTCTTTAAATTTCTTTAGATATATTCATATTTATTTTCTTATATATTTATATTTAGATTTATATATATTTTCTTTTTCTTTTTTCTATAGATAATTCCACGCATATTATATGGCAATAGTTATTTTTATACTTAGAAGTCCTTAGTGCCCTAATCTCTGGATCTCTTACTTTTCGAGGGCAAAGGTCTCGAGCCTTTTCAAACAGTCAAAGTGCTGTCGGACAAATTGACTTGAAGAGTTCGTCGCCTCGCATAAGTACTCATCAGTTTATAGTTGAACTTGACAGTATGTTATAGCATTATATAGGAACTACTGCCGTGTGATTCTGTAAGACCTCATTATAAACGTCGAATCTGAATCCGCTGCGAGTTTCTTGATTGGCATTCTAAAAACTCGGTTGATAATTCGAATTTACACTAGCGCTACCCTTGCGAGCGTGTCAGCGAGTTGCACTAAATTGACCGTAAGATTATGACAAGATAAAGTATGAGTTGACGTAAGAAGTGGCATTCAGTAAGGTAATTCCCCGTCACTTCGACGCTCACTTCGCACTCGAACCCGATTCAAAGTGTCGAATAAAAAGCATCTATTTTACGAGTGAGAGTGAATAGCGATGTGAGATGCGAGTTGTTGTTTAAATTTTACAGAATCGACGTACAGGTAGCAGAAATGCTGGCAGTGCAAAATGCAAATGTTCCCCGCGCATTAGGTTTAGCGGCCAGTCGTTTTCCCAGCGCCGTGGCAATAACTTGTGTAATGTAAGAAGCGTCATAGTGCAAGATTCATGGTCATCTGAATAGACTTTATCGTGTACACCTGAATTTCATTTATCTCCTTCTCCAACCACGATACTCATAAGGTCCCAACACATTCAATCTAATCATTTATCCCGTAGTTGCACCCAATTGTATCTATTTGTAAAGACATACGAAGCCAGTTCTTCGTCATCACCATGGGTTTAATTATCAGCTTATTTCTTAGTTTAATCGTACAGTCCCCACTTCCTCTCCTAACTTGGACCAGTTACCTCAATTTGGTGTGTACACGGTAACAGAGTAGGTACAGCGAAGCACGGAACTGACAGGTTTGGCCAGCGCTCGCCTCGATGTCAGTTGACGTGACAGTGCCGACAGACTCGTGTTCCGTACCCGCATGCTTACCTACAGTAAAATTATGTCCTTTTTTACAAGCTTTTTATGATAAGGGTTGTTTGACACAGGTATTTTGGGGAGAGGTTTGTGATTACATGATTCATGCAACAGATTCGTTATTGACCGAACGAGCGTAGCGAGCGGAGAGTTAAGTCTGGCAAAATTTGCTTTCGACTATCAGTTTGCTGCTACTCCTCTACAGGTCAAGTATTTTACAACCGATCTGGACGAAACTTGGTATACAGGTTTTACGACTTTATAGATTTTTTTGTCGTCGGGGATTTTTGATTGGAGGGGTACTTCATCCAAATAGGGGGCTACTGGATATCTCCGCCTGATGTGATCCGATTGCGATAGTTCTTTTTTATTTGCAAGGTAGTTACTTTAAGTTGGTCTATGAAAAAAAAAGTCATGGTACTTAGATATCCCGTTTTAAATAACTTTAATGGTATATTAATTGTTGCAAAAAGTTTGTGCTCGCGAGGTCTACTGTTCGCGAAACTATTAGTTATGTTAGGTACGGCAAGCCCTTTTACACACACGTTTTTCTTGCCGTGAAAAACTACGGTTAACTCACCGTGTGTAGGCACAGTCGTCATTGTTGTATGGATCACTATGGAAGCTTGTTGACAGACACGTTTTTTCTACGGAAAACGAATAAAATAAGTTTCAATAATAAATAAGTTTAAATAAAAAACTTAACAGCTTCTGAAGTCGTTGCCAGGCTAAAGTGCATTGAAGAATTGAAGACACCGACTTCAGAAGTTGTTAAGTTTTTTTTTTTATTAAGATAGTTATGTTATTCATTTTAGGATTAGCTCGGGTGACGCCGAGACGAGTGGTCGTTCTTTGAGTGCAAGCTCCCTCAAAGTTTTTTATTGTTTAGCATGTGGTCGTGTCGTGCAGTGTATATTTCGTGTGTGGTGTGTGATTGAGTGTCAGTGATTATTTCTATGATAGGTACCTAGTGAGTTTGTAATGGTCTCCTGAAAGTTCGAGAGACATATTGCCTGTTCCAGTTCCAGTTCCCCGAGCGCCAAGCTGGGTGAGATCTTTTCATGTCTTTCAGGGATAAGCTTCTCTCTGCAAAGTCATTACGTTATTTTCTGCCTACCCAATATATGTGCAATATATGTAACTTTGAACAATACGTGTGTGACAGTTATAATAAAGTTAATCACGACAATAGCAAAGCTAGCAAGCAATCTTAGACATTTTCAGGTACTCGTAACCCAAACCAAGGCAAAAAACTTAAACTACTAGTGTATAGTGTTCCCGTGTCCCAAAATCGGAGTGTTCAAGAGTGTTTTTTTTTGTGAGTGGTGATGTGCGTTGTTTCTGTGAAGGCGCATTCAATTCTTAAGCTCTGAGACGACCCGGGAATTAAACTCAAGTACCTACAGACACGCATGGTGCGCTGGCGCCGCCCTGTCGCCATACCCGACAGGATTTTTGTTGGGGTCCAGTTTAATTAATTATTTGTGCTAATTTGTGTGCATTAATTTGTACTTTAAAACTGTAATATCTGCAATCGCGTCAACCTGAACTGAACAGCGGCGAGCTATAGGTCGAACTTTGAATAAAAACAAAAATTACATAATTTGAAGTTGGAGCTAGACAACAACGAGGAACGGTCCGACCGCGTCCTGGACATTCTGCTGCTGACAACTCATCAGAACGAAGAAGAAAAGAGTCGAGAAGGCAGATCACCTGTAATACAGCATAGCAGCGACATAAAAAGAGTCGAAAATGCAGTTTAACCGCCAAAAGATTCACCGGGGAAGCTGGACTAGAAGCAACATAGCAGCAACGTCGTAAAAAAGCCCATCCATATTATATCACCCGTCTCTCCACTATTCCAATGCTTATTTTACGGTGCATACTGGATAGGCTCTATATCCCCTCCATATCCTAAGGGCATGTCTTCCCTACCATTACCGCGCCCCCCGGTCTACTCCTTGATATGCAATGGTCTCTGTTGCACCATGTAACATGAGGCAACAGGGGCTAGTGTGAATCTTTGGGTTCATTCGAGTGATCGAGTCTGGTTAAACCACGCTGGGATCGGTGCAATTCATTCATTCATTCATTCATTCAAGATAGTTATGTTATTCATTTTAGGTTTTTGAAGTCGGTTTTTACTTTTTTTTAAGTATTTTTTTTTTCTATTTTTAGTTTAATAAGTATACAATTACATATGCCCAAGATGAACGAAAAAAATACTTAATCATCAAAAAATCCGCTTAGAAAAGCCGGAGATACAGTACATTTATATATATAATTTTGTACATAAGAACCTTTTTGAAAATATGTAGGGCACGTTAGTGAAAGAATCATCAAAATTGGTTCATCAGTTTTTGAGAAAATCGCGGACATACAGATATACATACATACACACAGGTCTAATACAGAACCTTATTTTTTGAAGTCGATTAAAAACAAACCAAACTCATCCCCTCTAAACTGCATAACTATTCATCCAACCACCACAACCTGCATTCAAACATATCTGAAGCAACCGCAATAAGCTTTCAGAAATAAATTGAGAATGTTTCCCGCTTAATACCATTTCCATCAGTGTTACCAGTAGTACCTTCTCAAGAACTATCATTACATTAGATTCAAGTTTTCTGCACAAGTCTTGACAGGCATTTAAACTTGTGCATCAAAACTATAACGAACTCAACTTGTAATTACCAACTGAAAGGGTGCTCGGAGCTCTGATGCACATGCTATTTGAAGGAGAAACGTTTGAGAGTAAGTTGGTGGTTTCGGGAACTTTTGATGTCATGTTCGGTAGGAGATTATTAGATTGAAGTCGGGTTTCGTCGTGTAGCATGCAGTTAGTGCTTAATTAGGTAGGTACCTACTATACAATGTGTTCCTTTTGATATCCCATAACTCTATGGTATTAATGAGATCATCGTTTTGAACAACTTTTACTATGGGACCAAACTTGATATCGCGAAAAAAAAATCTGCTGTATTTTATGTTCGCATAACTCGTCAAAATGTAGGGAACTACTGATTTTTTTTCGCGATAACAAGTTTGGTCCCTTATTAAAAGTTGTTCAAAATTATGGTCTCATTGATACCCTAGAATTATGGAATATCAAAAGAACACGTTGTATTTATTACCGACTGCAGATGAATAATTTTAACTATATTTATATTGTTATTTATGTACGTACTCACAGGAACACAGAACAGATACGACATATAATATAAGTATTGATTACAACAGTCTTCTTCTCTAATGGCAGGTAATCTGAAAAGCTCAAAGCAGATGGTGCTGGCTGGTTTGGAGATCATGTGAGCTGTCAAACATTGGTTATTTCTTTGAAGCGAAGCAGTTTTCACCAAAATTAGATAATTTTCTTGAAATAAAAATGCCTCAGTGTTGTATTGTGCCTTTGTGATCTTCAAGAAAGTCAGGACACAGGTTCGCAAGCGATGAAAACTTAAGAAAAAAGTGGATTATAGCCATTAAAAGAGACAAAATACAAACCGACAAAAAATTCTCGTATTTATTTGCAACCGAAATTCCCGCAAATGAAATCAACACACGAGAAATATTCAAATTTCCCTCGAGAAACTGTTATCAGTGGTAGCTGTTATGACCGCCAACCTCACTAGCGCCACCCCGCGGGAGCAATGGCGGACATCCCTGCCATTGAATGCATTGCTCTAAAATCCTATTACTCAATATGAAATCATTATTTCAGTATTTTTTT
The DNA here is from genome assembly GCA_946251885.1 of Cosmia pyralina. NCBI lineage: Eukaryota > Metazoa > Arthropoda > Insecta > Lepidoptera > Noctuidae > Cosmia > Cosmia pyralina. Next base: position 22,438,517 of record OX276344.1, read on the forward strand.
CCGGCCACACTTCCTTTCATACAGGTAAACAATTTAAATGATGCACGTATGAACGTTACGGATAAAAGTTATTGCGGTTTCTAGCACTTTCATTCTGAAATTCTACATCATAGTAGAAAGTTTATTCAATCCATCTACTGCATTTCGTTAAAACATTTCACTCAATAACTATCCATTTGCCATAAAATTCAACGCTACTCTTTCAAAATCTAAGGTGCCTACTAGATAAATTCTCATAAAGCTACAAGCAGGATTACGTGCTGATCGATCTCCGGCCTAATGAGAGTCGCGGAGAAGTCTTCGCTTATTACGCACACAGGAAAATGTCTGCGCTTATAACGCACACGACAGGGAAAAATCGCAAGCGGCAGATAGGACGGCAGGGAGCTGTTCTTATACCTACCCAGAGTTCTTACTGCCGTAGGGTCGCCATGAGACTTATTTGTTTTAGGAAGGATAAATTGTTTTTGTCATCAGTGATATTGAAGGAAGTGTGTTGAAAATAGTGGAATGTAGACTGTAGAACGTTTTTGTGAATGGAAAAAGATCTTTTTACCAAAAACTCTTTTTTTTTATAGGAATATAAGTACCCAACTAATAAAGACGTTTTAAATAACACGGAATGTCTGATCAAAAAAGCCGTAGATATTAAAGCCTATATTCATAAAAGACAAAAGGCTCTATAAACCTATTTTAGTTATAGATTAGCGACCCGGCCCTGCTTCGCATGGTTTTTATGACTTGACAAAACATGAAGGTTTCATATTATATAAAAGTTAAATACACAAATAAACCTTCCGGAATAAATTCTCTAAATGATCGTGAAAACCGCATCAAAATCCGTTGCGTAGTTTAGAAGAACAACGCGGCCACACAGACAGACACGAAAAGCGACTTTATTTTATAATAATTATAGAAGTGTTTTGTCTTCTTCTTTCAAACTCAAATTATAATTCAAAAGAAATTTACAAAACATTTCTACACTAAAATAGGTTTATAGAGCGTTTTATTTTTTATGAATAAGGTGATTAGGGCCTGTTTCACCACCTATAACTTACTTGGCAGATAATTTCATACAAATTCTGTTCCATTTTTTAATTTATTCGGCAACTAGTGGCTATTCGGACAAATAGGCCCTAAGTTCAAAAAGTTATTACAATTTCTGGAAAAATGTTATCCGAGACTTCAATTAAAGCTTATTTCCAAAGAAAATTCCAGATCCCGTGTACAACAAAGAGTTAAATAAAACAAATATAAAATGTCGCCGACGCTCGTCTCAGACATTCGTCTTAGTCTCCAATGCAAACAAAGACACCAAAATGAGGACAAATCCGAGGAAATCAAGACTAATGGCAAGTCTACATGCTGAGGCAAACGTCGCGCGGATAGGTAGGGTAATCAAAAAATATTATGTGTATTTTTCACGGTGTTTAACCTTTTTTGTCGCTAGCTTAAGGCGGGAAATTCGCAGAGGGCTCCCATTCCGTTTCTTATGAACTGTTATACTATTTTACACACACACTACACTACTCTGCTCATACCATATATTACTTTTGTTTTCGTTCTATTTTCTTTTCTAAATAGTTTATTTGGCCGTTTACTTATGCTGCATAATGGACTAGTCATATTTTTTGTAAATGGCATGTATGTAACTAATTACAATTAAGAAACATCCACTAAAGGGTCGGGCCCAGCATCTTTAACACAAGTTGTCTTGACAACTTAGCAAGGGTGTTGGTGTCGCCACAATATTGTTTAATTTTCCTTAAATTGTATGTATTAACATGTATCTAATGTAAAATGTTAAACTTGATGCAAATAAATTATTAATATTATTTTCGAGTGTGTTCTTTTTCTCAGCTCGTAGGCTGGTTTTAGCTACATTTACGGGCCAAAGCCAAGTAAATGCAGCGTGTGGTGTGTATTTAAGATGAGGGTGTGTTTTCTTCCTCTAATATTATTATTATTTTATATTTGTGTTTGCTGAGGGTAACATTCTAGTTGATATTACTGTGCTGAAATAGTTCATGATGTCAGATTTTTGTGACCATTTTTATAAGGTCACGAAAGATTTACCTAACGTTATTACTTAGTTGCAGTGTGAATCTGTCTTTAGACAATGAAAAAAAATTTTTTTTTGTTTTTTCATTGTCTAAAAATTCCACAATCAATCTGCTCAGCCTTTTCCCAACTATGTTGGAGTCGGCTTCCAGTCTAACCGGATGCAGGTGAATACCAGTATTTTATATGGAGCGTCTGCCTACTTGACCTCCACAACCCAGTAACTGGGTACCCCTTGGTAAGTCTGGTTGTCAGACTTACGGGCTTCCGACGACCCGTAACGACCGTCAAGTAACGACCAACGGCTTATCGTACTTTCCGAGGCATGGCGGAGTCTCGGTATGTAAATAAGGTCACCCATCCACCGTCCAACCGGGCCGGGGCAAGCGTAGCTTAACCTGTTGGATCGACCCGTGTGGCTGTTATTACTTAGCCACAAGCTCCTCCTAAAACATCCAAAATGAACTGTGAAAATAGGTTTCCTTTTTCATTTACTTACTTTGAGTTTTGAGCCAGGCGAACTAATAAATTAAGCTCTACAAAAAATATGAAAAAAACTGTGAACTCGCTATTCTTAGATGAAAGTGTAAAGTCATAATTTTCCGTACAGCAGTTGCATTTGTCACAATGCATACTTAATACAAGTCCTAATCCAAGTAATTAGCATACCTATAAGTAGGTACTATCGACAAACGCCGTGCCTTTCCAATTTCGAAACAATTTTGCTTGCAAGCTGCAATTGTATGACAAACAAAGGATTATGGGCAAGGTGAATCAGTGTATACAAAAAAGGAACTTTAAGGTGTAAAGGCGTTCGTTTTGTCGATAGTACATCAGCAATAAAGGTTAGGTAAAGACATCACGTGCATATGAATGTAGGATTCATATGCACGTGATGTCTTGCCATACCGTATCCCTATAATATGAAGGGTTTTATAATTACGAGCGCATTCAGCGAACACTGGGACAATTAAGGTACATAAGACTGAGACATTCAAGGTACATAAACCGAGGAAGCGGGACGTAAATGTTCCAAAGCGGTGCGCTATCGTGATATTTTTAACAAGTACAAGAACTCGAGAGAAATGTACCTCTCTTACTAAACTTGTAACGAGCCGAAAAGTCTGGGTTATTTCGGTTTGTAGCAGCGGTAAATTGTAAAGATAAAAAGGTTGTCCTTTTATATAATAACTTATCTACTGGCCTTTTTAACGGACTTCAAAAAGGAGGAGGTTCTCAATTCGTCGGAACCTTCCCCGATTACTCGAAGATGGCTGGACCGATTTGGATTTTTTTTTGTTTTGTTCGAGAGTGTATACATCACAGTTGGTCCCATATAAAATTGATTAACTTTGCTTCGGTAGTTTTTGAATTAGCTTCAATAATACGTATTTTTTCCCCACTTTTATATGGATGATGTTCTAGTTTGTTTTGCAGGTAGTGGTATTTGAATTTGTGTGGGGTAGGTACACAACAAAAAAATGAAAAATAAAAACTTTTTTACAAAAAAATACAACCGACTTCCACAAACAACTACAAAGTGAAAAATAACTTTAATTTCGGAAGTCGGTGGCAAAAAACGAAAATACATTTAACTAGACACCGACTTCCGAAATTAAAGTTATTTTTCACTTTGTAGTTGTTTTTGGAAGTCGGTTGTATTTTTTTGTAAAAAAGTTTTTAACCCTATAAGTAAATAGATTCAGTTCTATAGAAATTTTCTTGTCGCGTGTCTCTGAACAAGAAATTAGTACCTATTAGGCAATGATATTATAAGTAAAAACAGGTAGATAGGTTATACACGCTCCGCAAGTGGTACGTAAAAATCTGGCTAATCAGCCATATTTTCGTCGTCTTGTCTCTTTTTCGCTCCCGATAATTACGACATGCCGTACTAATTCCACTTGTCATCTATTAGTTCGACAAATGTGCCGTTTTTAGGGTTCCGTAGTCTACAAGGAATCCTTATAGTTTCGCCATGTCCGTCCGTCTGTCCATCTGTCCGTCCGCAGCTTAGCTCAGGGATTCTTAATACTAGAAAGCTATAATTTGGCATATATTCATCACGCCGACAAAGTGGTAAAATAAAATCATGGAAAAATAAATTTTTAGGGTACCCTCTGGACACGTAAAGTGGGGGTGTTTTTTTTTTCTCGTCCACCCCTTGGTGTGGGGTGTTGTTGGATGGGTCTATCAAAAATATTGTGGGTTTGTTAAAACAATTTTTCGATTTAGGAATCCGTTTCTGAAAGCTTTTAGCTTTAAAGTGCTAATTTTTGTTAGAGTCAAGTGTCCCCTGCCAGCTAAACGGTTAGTTTTGGATGGGTGAAAAAATTCACGGTAGTAGTATATTATATTACAAAACTAAAAGGAAAACTATCACAGCTAAGTAGGCTTTTCAAGTTTACGAGTTACCACCAACCAACAACCACCAACCAACCAACCAACCACCAACCAACCAACCAACCAACCAACCAACCAACCAAACCAACCAACTACCCAACCAACCAACCAACCAACCAAACCAACCAACCAACCAAACAACCACAACCAACCAACCAACCAACCAACCAACTTACATTTGCAGTTGGAATGTATGGGAGACCATGTTTTTCAACTACAGTGTTAAATTTGTTCTTGGGATAAATTCATCCCAACTACGGAACCCTTCATTGTGCGTGGTCCGACATGCACTTGGCCGGTTTTTGGAACATCGAATGTTGGGTAGGTAACCTAGCTACGTCTTTTTACTTATAAATTAACATTGGTATTAGGTATCTAATCCCACAGACTTAGAAGTAGGTACAATACAACGTTAGCATATTATTTCCCCCACTTATTTCAATGAATCCCCGTCATATTCAAGTCAACTCTACAAAGCAAATGAAAATTTATGTCAAAATATTTAAACGCGCTTTAAATTGACACAGCTCATTCAGGATTCAGAGGCCTTAGTGCGAGTTTTTATACTTACTCGATAACGTGAAAAATCGCCGTCAGGTGACCATAATGGGAAACACAATTATTCCATACAAATTGACGGAAGGTAACGCTAACGTACCTCAACGCGATCGAGTAAGTATAAAAACTCGCACTTAGCCCACGTTCGCACTGACATAAAAATATCGCGGCGGGATTTTATTGCGCACTGGATTTTCAACTCTCGGTGTTGAGCCGAGCTTTGAGAATCCAACTTAAGAACAACAGAGTGCATACCAAGTGCGTCGAAAAACACACTGTTGAACACACAAACACACACAAAATCCAGTGCGTGAAAAAAAATCTGTAGTGTTAGCTCCGTAAACGTCGTTGATGTTGCGTGCCGCTTGTGCCGCGTTGCTGCCACGACGGTACTCATATTCCATAATTACTCGAATTTTTAACGTATCCATGATGACGAAAAAGATTGAAATGCGATGAAAATGTAACACTAATCAATAAACAAATGACTACTTTTGGAAAAAAAATCCATGTTTTTAAAATAAAATTAATTTGAAATTAGAATTCTTAGCCAAACAAAAATTATTTTGATTTGAAATGGCCAGTACTGCAGAACGGCAATTTCATAGGTAAAGACCTAATATTTACGTCCGAGCGAACGTTGGCTAAGCCCTCTGTTTGTACCAACGTTTTTGAAAACAAAACACAACATTTCGTTACCATTGTTGGCCCGGGCACATCTGTGCTTGACCGCCCGCTTGACCACAAGCCGTTCGCAGGAGCCGGGAATAAATTATGTAAAACATAGCCGTGGACAAGCTCGGTATACACGGTATTATTTATATTTCAAACTAGCTGACCCGACAGACGTTGTACTGTCCACATTTCATACAAAATTCCCATAGAAAATGGACTTTCAGTTTCCCCAATTTTCCAATTGTCCCGGCAACTTTTACAATTTTTCTCTTCAAAAAACTCGGACTTCAACGAATATTTGAAAAAAAAAATTGCCGAATTGGTCCAGCCGTTCTCGAGTTTTGCGCTCAGCAACACATTTAGCCATTCCTCATTTGTATCCTATTCACTACACCCAAAATCCACTTCACTCGTAATTTGGTAGGAAATAACTCCAGTGACATGGCCGGTGCAGGAACATTAGTTACACTTACTATCTAGCCAGCTACATCGTATATAACAGCTACATAGACTACACTACTACATTCACATCTAGGTTAAACAAGAATAACGTTAGACGTGCATTTGTTACACGAACTCTGTGTAAGATTTTCATTAAAATATACTTTACAGAAAAACTACACGTGGCCATAGAATGCACTAGGTATGCTATCTCATTAACTAGATCCATGTATATATACGAGTAGATCGACTGTAGACATGAATCTTCAGCGTCTACAGTCGGAGTTTTAATTCGACGGAATTCTGACATTTCGTAAGTGTTGCCTATAATAAAACGGTCCTAATAAAAACGGAACGCATTCAAGCGAAATTTAAAAAAAAACTTTCTTGAATTAGAAAAACTAAAACATAAAAATTGACTGATAATTTTAAAACGGTAATCAGGTTTTTTATTGTCAAATTATTGAAGTTACAATAATTAGTAAGGTAATTATTTTTCTTTCACAGGAATCCCTGTCCACTAATCCATAGGTTACAAACCTTTTTTAGGAATTCCTTTTTGTTTGTAAAATCTTCACTTCTTGAACTACAAACAGACAACGATGATGATATTAGTGATAATTGTACATAAATAAAAAATTTAATTTAAAAAATGTTCTTTTACTCTTTTTTGCATTTAGCCATATTATTAAATTCCTTATTGTCGCCAGTTAATACATTCATCTTAGAGTAAAATCGTATTTATGTATTCCACAAAAGGTACTGTTACTGATTTCCAAACTAAGCTTAAGCTTGTTTTTGGAAAACAGTGTTCAGCCGCAGGAAGTATCACATAATAAAATACGAATTGGTTTGAATGACGCTGCAGTAGACTTACAATTTATATGATAACTTTAGGTAAATACTATATTCTAGTTTTAGTTTTTAGTTTTCTAGTTTTAGTTTAGATTTATTTTTTTATGTTTAACAGAAGTGTTTGATATGTGTGTGTGTTTGTGTGTGTGGGGTGACTGTGTGTATGTGAGAGTTTTAAAATTAATATTTATCTAGTGTGCATTGAATGTACAGCACTATTCACATTGTCATATAGTTTACTTGATCTCATTCTCTTTCATATTTTTTGTTATTTTATATCCAAAAAATTCTAGTCATAAAATAACTTATAAAAAGGACAAGACAAAAAAGGTTTATGATATCTGAAGTGTCAAAAAATTATAGCTGTCAGAATTCCGTCAAATTAAAAATCAGACTGTAACAATGACACAATGACACGGTCGTTCATATATGAATTTGGTTGCCAATAGAATTATAGCTTAACTTTGAGACAGTTTGTGAGAAGGCTGATACCATAGCGTCCATTTCTCGTTGTGTCCAGTCTTGTCATTCACTGTCACTTGTCTTTAATTTGTCTTTAGCTTAAGTTACTAACAATAGTGATGTAAGTTCTAATCCTGTTACTAACAATTTATGGATCTTTAGTTATCCGAAATAAAATGATTTTATTTATTTTTATTTTTAACATTGGTTTAACACGGATCTTAACAATGGTTTCCTAGCTAATTATGATGACTTAATAATATAAAAAAAATTTCAGACTCGAACTGATAGGACTTCTGACTGCACTGAGTATATAAGATTACTTTGCTCTTTCGAAGCGTGCCATCTTGCGAAACCCACGACCATTATCTCTAGCACAAATCTAATAATTCTAAATTAATTGAGAAACCAGCATCAATTTAATAATTCCAAAAGTGTAATTAATTTGCGGTGTCACGTTTCTCATTAAAAAAACAATTAAAAACTGTTACCAATTACCATGACATCAATCTCAAACAAAAAACTAATTAATATTTTACGAGTACTTTTCTAAGGCTACGGGAATATGTCGCAGCGGCCATCTGATATGCCATTTCAGCTGGCTTCAATAACTGCACTATAAAAATATCCGTTGTATCATCTGTAGTTTATACCTCATTCGAGTTTTCTCCCAATCCCAATATAAAATGGAAAGGTTTTTGTTTTTAACCGACTTCAAAAAGGAGGAGGTTCTCAATTCGTCGGAATCCCCGATTACTCGAAGATGGCTGGACCGATTTGGATTTTTTTTATTTTATTCGAGAGGGTATACATTACAGTTGGTCCCATATAAAATTGATTAACTTTGCTTGGGTAGTTTTTGAGTTAGCTTCAATAATACGTATTTTTTCCCCACTTTTATATGGATGATGTTCTAGTTTGTTTTGCAGATAGTGGTATTAGAATTTGTGTGGGGTAGGTACACAACTAAAAAGTGAAAAATAAAAACTTTTTTACAAAAAAATACAACCGACTTCCAAAAACAACACTACAATGTGAAAAATATCTTTAATTTCGGAAGTCGGTGGCAAAATACGAAAATGCATTTAACTAGACACCGACTTCCGAAATTAAAATTATTTTTCACTTTGTAGTGTTGTTTTTGGAAGTCGGTTGTATTTTTTTGTAAAAAAGTTTTTAGATTATAATATCAGCCCAGCAAATAAAGTTCTTGATGTATCTACTAGTTTTCCAGGCCTTTTATATAAGGCAATCAATCGTGGTAATGCGATTAATTTTATTATATAGCTGGGAACCTAGTAATGCATAGAATCGTTGAGAGAAGCTCGTTCTTATAGACCCTTAGCTGTGTTGCAAACAGGGTATTTTCTGCGTTTTCCCGAGATAAAGGGGATCAAATATTAAGGAGGATTGAGAGCTTCTTGAGAATAGTTTATAGAACAAATAGTTGCCTCACTGACAAGACTTTGAATCCTACCCACAACATTGAAGTGTAGTGGGTAGGATTTAAAGTTAAGTTAACTTTAAATCTTACCTCCACGACCCTTGTACCGTTGGTTGCATGCACCCATAAGCACACTGTTTTGCGTGCGTTACATTGAGCGCTAAAACGTAAACAACGATTTTTCACTCCCGAAGTAAAAGTCGTCTCGCAGCAATTATTTTTGTGCATTGATATACAGAATGCGAAGTTAACGGCTATGTGATGGGTCCTGTATCACACTAATATTATAAAGGTGAAAGTTTGTGTGTATGTGGTTTGTATGTTTCTTACTTCTTCACGCTCAAACGGCTGAACCAATTTTAATAAAATTTGGTATGGAAGCTGACACCCTGGTTTCACCCGGTCTACGTGGGTGAAACCGTGGGGCGCAGCTAGGTTGGAAGTTATCTCAACAATTTACTATATTGAATTACTAGCTGTTGAATGCGACTTCGGCTGCGATGCAGGATAAAAATTTGTTTATGTCCTTTTCCAGGTCATAGTCTACCCATGTGCTAAATTTCATCCAAATTCGTTCAGCCGTTTTAGCGTGAAAGCGTAACAAACAAACTCACTTTTGCAATTATAATATTAGTTAGGATGTTTTCCCTAAACAAAACTAAACTAAAACCAATAAAAACTAAAAACAAACTAAACTAAAAACAATTACTAAACTAAAATCAATTAAAGTTTTTATATTTTCGTGCTCAAACATCTTTATTATTTTTATCTCCGTACCCACATTAGCTGTCAGGCCCACGCACTGTTTGTAATTCATAAACTACTGAACCGATTTGACTCGATTTCAATTATGGGTGGAAGACAAAAGCCGTTATCGTGTGACAGACAGGCGCGTGCGCTCGTGATCGATGCTGAGGGCTTACTGTTTTGGTTATATAATAGAAATATTCCGGGTATGTTAAATAAGTCATTTATTTTTCGTCTGCTATCGAAACATAGCAGATTAAAGGAGGATGCCACAATTCAATGCGGTAGTGAAAGGCTGGTCAGGATTGCCTGATCCGGAAGTAAGAGGCAGCACGTAGCGTTGAAATCTAAACAAACCTTATGGCATTTTCTTGGTAGATTCAGAAGTAAAGTCAATATTTGGAACCTCGCTCAGTGACCGAGGAGTATTTAACATTATACTTTATACAGATTGGCGATTAGGTTATCACCAGAAGTTGGAATAGATAAAGTATATTTACCTAAATTTTGAGGCAGGAAGTAAGTAATATAGAGTTGATAATACCTTCTCTAAAATCCCGGAATGATGACAGTGTCGTTTTAATCATCCCGAATTATTTATTAGACTTTGTTGTAGTTACAAATTATTGATGTGAAGAATCTTATTGTTACAGTTTTTAGGGTTCCGTTATACTAAAATTGTGCCAAATTCAAATGTTTTGTTTTAAGTAGGTAAAATAAAATTAAGTCATCTGGTTTTTGTGCTACTTGTTTAGTGGATATTAAAAACTTGTGCTTCAAATATATACCTACCTACCTACAAACATTTTTTGTATAGACATTTCGTTAATATTACCCAGGTAGCGGTTCCTATTGTTTCAAAATGTGTTTTGTTACACAACAAAATGTGATATAATTTACTATCTCTTTCACTCAATGCAAAAGCTGTGTGAAAGAGATAGTAAGCACATAAACCAGCCAACTTAATTTTATTTTACCTGCTTAAAACAAAACATTTGAATTTGACACCTTCCTCGAAGTTTAGGTAAATGTAGGTACTCTACATAATCCAACCTCTAGTAATTAATTGAAACCACGTATTTAGTACATGATTCTGGACTCACCAGCGTTGAAATTGTTCACCGTTTATTTAAAAAAAAATCTGCTGTTTCCTAGAAAAGTGCGAGTCTGCGGCCAAAATGCTGATTTTTTTTTAAAAACCGTTGAAAAATTTCCACGCATTTAATTAGGGCAAACAGAATTGAACAAAAGACAGATTCAATTTATTACAGAGCTTCGAACTAAATGCCTTGTTTATATATTGTTTATCTGTTTTTTATGTGCTGAGATTGGAACTTAATGATGCCATAAGAACACTGTTAATGCTTACAATGGACATACAAAATTATATGAAGAAAAGAGTATGTAGACCGTAATTGTCGCGTCGTTTGCACTATCTTGAATAGAGATACTTAATGGAACTTATGAAATTACTAGCTGCGCCCCACGGTTTCACCCGCGTAGACCGGGATAAAAATTAGCCCAGGGTATAAGCTATCACATACTTAATTTTATCCAAATCGGTTCAGCCGTTTGACAAAGGCACACACTCATGAACTTTCGTCTTTATAATATTAGTGTGATTAGGGCTTACATATATTAGGGTTGTCAGATATCAATTCAGAAAAGTACCATGCCAAAATAAATAACAAAGCAACAAAGCATCACGGCAGTATTCCCCGAAGGGTTAAGCAGAACTGTACCTACGAGTATAGTACACCCACATTTCGGATAGTTATAGGGTCGTAGTTATAGGTCACCCTTAGAACGGGCAAGTCTATTGCCATCAACCGGGCACAAATGCAGACTCCGAGCTGTAGTGCTATTCTGTAAACATCTCACCGTGATAACTCGGGTGAAGTGAGCGTGAAGTGAGCCGTCATTCCACATAATGATAGGGGTTGACACTATTGACAGCTCACTTTAAGATCACTTCACTTATGTTTTCACGGTGATGTATTTACAGAATAGCACTACTGCTACTGAGAAATACAACTTATTACTGAGAATTACAAAGTAGGTAATTGAAATTAAATTAAGAAGATCACTTAAACAACTTGTCCCAGAATTAAAAAATAATTCAAAGATTTGTGGATGAGATGACAGGTGACCTGGACTTTTGCTACACGTACTTGGACGATTTCCTAATATCATCACCCGACGAAGACACCCATTACCGTCATTTACGCCTCCTCTTCGAACGATTAAAAGAATATGGAATGGTCATAAACACTTCCAAATGTGTATTTGGGGCAGAAGAAGTAACTTTCCTCGGCTGCAGCGTATCCAGCGCAGGTATCAAACCATTGGATAGCAAGATCCAAGTCATTAAGGACTACCCTATCCCGAAAACCGTTCGAGAACTCAGGAGATTCCTGGGGATGATAAATTTCTATCGTCGTTTTTTAAAAGACGCTGCCTCATCCCAAACGCCGTTGCATAGTCTGCTTACCGGATCCGTAAAAGGCAATCATCCCGTAAACGTCACTGGAGAAGCACTCCAAGCATTTGAAGACTGCAAGAAGAGTCTATGCCAATCAGCTCTCCTAGCGCACCCAGACATGGACGCCAAACTAGCTTTAGTCACGGATGCATCGGACGTCGCAATCGGTGGAGTTCTACAGCAGCAGAAAGACGGGGAATGGCAACCTCTCGCCTTCTTTAGCCGTAAATTGAGCCCATCACAGAAGAAATACTCGCCGTACGACCGAGAACTTCTTGCAATTTACGAATCCATAAAACATTTCCGACACCAGGTGGAAGCAAGGCACTTCACAGTATTTACAGACCACAAGCCAATCTGCTTCGCATTCCAAAGTCACAAAGAAAAGTGTTCACCACGTCAGTTTCGGCATTTGGATTATATTGCTCAATTTACAACGGACATCCAACACATACCGGGAAAGGATAACATAGTTGCCGATACTCTCTCAAGAATAGAGGAAATAGTACAGCCTGTCGAATCGAAGAGCTTAGCCATTTCGTAGGGTAACGACCCAGAACTAAGGAAACTCTTAGAAAGTGGAACTTCACTTAAACTTGTCAAAGTAACTGTACCTGGAACAAAACTGGAACTTTACTGCGACGACAGCATGCCAAACCCACGACCATACGTACCAAAAGAGTTCAGAAGGCAAGTCTACGACAGCCTACACTCACTTAGCCATCCTGGCGCTAAAGCCTCTGCAAAATTAGTGGCTCAGCGTTACGTATGGCCAGGAATAAATAAAGATTGTCGCGATTGGGCCAAGCTCTGTCACGCATGTCAACGCTCAAAGGTCTCTCGGCACGTAACGCCGCCGATGGGCACCTTCAAGCTACCAAGCGGCAGATTTACCTACGTGCACATCGATATCGTCGGCCCATTACCCATCTCAGAAGGTTACCGTTATTGTCTTACCGCAGTGGATAGATTCACTCGATGGCCCGAGGCGATCCCCTTGCAAGATATAACAGCAGAAACAGTCGCCAAAGCACTCGTTAGCAACTGGATATCACGTTACGGTTGCCCCACAGAAGTCGTTACAGATCGTGGGAAGCAATTCGAGTCCGCACTGTTGAAACAGCTCTCAGAACTTGCCGGATTTCAACGCAACAGAACTACAGCGTATCATCCTGCAAGCAACGGAATGGTGGAACGGATGCACAGACAACTTAAGGCAGCAATAACGTGCCATGGAAACCAAAAATGGACGGAAAGCTTACCTCTAGTACTACTAGGAATGAGAAGCGCCTTCAAGGAGGACATACAAGCGTCACCCGCTGAACTCCTCTACGGCGAACCCCTTAGACTGCCCGGAGAGTTTCTACAGCCAATCACTGGCCAGCATACGACCAGTGACCTCACCGAATTCACAGCACGACTGCGTTCCATTATGGACAATATTCGCCCTCAGCCAGCCACAAGGCACAGCAGACGTAACATCTTCGTGTTCCGAGACTTACCTTCTGCAACTCACGTTTACGTCCGAGATGACACCGTGAGAGGATCCCTTCAGCCGGCATACACTGGACCATACTTAGTCCTACAACGAGGCATGAAAGTTTATAAGCTGCTAGTAAAAGGAAAAGAACAGACAGTATCGATAGAAAGGTTAAAACCAGCCTATATACTTACACCAGATACTCATTCAGAGACTCGTCCGCTTGAAAATGAAACTCCAAACCCTGCAAGCAAAGATAAAGAAGTAAGAATTACTCGCTCAGGAAGAAAAGTGAGATTCCCTGACTATTATCGCCCATCCTAGGATGGTCTCAAGGGGGGAGTCATGTGGCGTAACCACAATATATTATTATAATAAAACTACATACCTACACTTAATAAATATCACAAATATGTATTACAACATAAATAAGTATATATTTATATCTACAATCTACTTTACATACTAAATACACAAAATACAAACACAAATATTATATAAACAAGCACAGTAACACTTAACATAATAAAATAAAACTTACCAGTACTGTTTAGCCGCATCGTCGAGTCGCCGAGCGTCATCACGGGTCGTCGTCGTGTCGTGCCGAGTAAGCGCGCACAAAGCCCCGTTACTCGGCAAACAAAGATCTAGAACCATCGCCGGCGCAGCAGTGGCGCGCGTGCCAGCGCCCCTCAGTCCGTCTCGCTACCTCACGGCAGACGCACGCACGCTCGCTGCGCAAACTAATCGCTGATTCGCTATAGCTATACCTGCCTGTATTTATTGTTGCTTGCTATCGTGATGTGAATAAACTGTTTATAAAGTGGTAAGGCTGTTTAATTGTGTTTCCTGTGGATGAACCTCACGACACGTCGGAGAAGACGCACACCACACCACACCTACACCAGCCTACAAACTGAACACAATGATGGAGAAGCTGGCACATCTCCAACCAGCATTGGTCAATCGCTCGTCTCCGCTGCTCCTGCACGACAACGCGCGACCTCATACTGCACAGCAGACGGTCTCCAAGTTGCAAGAACTGGGGTTGGAAGCTCTCCGTCATCCGCCCTACTCACCAGACCTTGCGCCTACAGACTACTACTTTTTCCAGAATTTGGATAACTTCTTGGCGGGAAAAAAATTCAATACCCGAGAGGCAGTACAAAATGCCTTTGAAGAATTTGTTGCCTCCCGTCCAGCTGATTTCTTTAAGAAGGGCATCAATAAACTGCCACTGCGTTGGCAAAGATGCATTGATTGCATGGGTGATTACTTCGATTAATACAAATAAAAAATGCATGAAAAAAATTCGTTTAAATTTTTTCATACAAAACGGCAATTTCATAGTTAAAGACCTATTATTATAAGAAGAAGAAAGCATCAGAATACAAGGAACATCATTAAGGGTCAGTACCAGGAAATCTTGTTATGGATAAGTTTAATAGAAAACCACGAAAAAAAACCGGCCAAGTGCGTGTTGGACCACGCACAATGAAGGGTCCCGTAGTTGGGATGAATTATTCCAAGAACAAACTTAACATTGTAGTTGAAAAACATATTCTTCCATACATTCCAACTGTAAATGTAAGTTTGTACTCATAATATTGAGAAATTTACCATGTTATTTTAAGACCACAGACTTCTTATAGGTTTTCCTGTCTACAGATAAAGACCTATTTTCTGTATTTTTTTCAAAATTTTAGGCTCAGTAGTTTCGGAGATAAGGGGGGGAATGGTCAATTTTCGTCTATTTTCTTAAATAACTTTAAAATTATTTTAAAATTATAAAAAAAATAAAATATTTGAAACCCTCATAGTAAGTCCTTTCATTTGGTATGTAACACGGTATAGTTTGCAAAACTTTTTTTTTATTTTCTTATTTTCCCCCCAAAAGTGACTCCCATATTCAAAATTCATTTATTTACTTTACCTGTCCGTGTTTGGGTCACAGAAATTCATGTGTACCAAATTTCAACTTAATTGGTCCATTAGATTCGGAGCAAATTGGCTGTGACAGACGGACAGACAGACAGACACACGAGTGATCCTATAAGGGTTCCGTTTTTTCCTTTTGAGGTACGGAACCCTAAAAACGTAGCGCCGTCAACAGTGACGTTTCGGGTTTCGTAAACATGTGTGCACTTGTGAGATTTTGGTATAAATTTGTGCGTGAGCGTGTATGCACAGAGCAGGTGTAGTTTTGCTTCACTGTATTGTTCGTAGCGCTATTGCCTTGGTTTTTTATTTAGTCTAAATTAAATACGTGCAAAAAGCACAACCCTATTTTGATAACTTTGGCGTAAATAAATAAAACTCTCATCTTATGCATTCTATGGTCATCCTGAATTAAACTATAAGATACATAGTTACAGCTTTTACGACGATATCAAAACTTGTATTACCTCGTAAACTATCTTATCTCAGACTACCGTAGATCATTCAAACATCAGCTAGACATTGTAACAGGATCATTTCAAGCTGTAATACTGTTGTGTCTAATGCATCTAGCATTAATAACTTCTCTCGTAACAAACTGCATCAGTGTAGGTATCTGCCTATACAGCTTTTGATGTTCACTTAACTAAAGCAATGAATAGACTTAATTTAGTGAGGATCGGGATAGCAATCATGGATGCACTTCGTTTAAGTGTAGTTACTTAAAGAGGTAAACTTTGTCCGTCTCATTACAAAACGAGAAACCTTGGAGACAGTTATTCTATTTTAAACTTAATTCCGACTAGCTGCGCCCCGCGGTGTTCCCCGCGGTTTATGAGATACACTAAAACGTGTATTATTTAATCGGTGAGAAAAGTATTCACAAAAAAATTGCTCACCCCACGGGAACACTACATTTTTTCAGGATGTTAAGTAGCCTATGTGTGCTATGTGTTTTTAGGATGTCCGCTACTTCCACACCAAATTTTATCAAAATCGGTCGAGCCGTTTGAGTTTGATGGAGTAACAAATATATTTGAATTCCTTGCTCATCCCACGGGGGCACTACATTTTTTTCAGGATAAAAAGTAGCCTATGTGTTTTTCCCGGGTATAAGCTGTCTACATACTGGATTTTATCCAAATCGGTCCAGCCGTTTGAGCATGAAGAAGTAACAAACATACACACACACACACACACTCACAAACTTTCGCCTTTATAATATTATTAAGTGTGATGGTGTGATTATTTATTTTTGTTTTTTTGTTTTCAAACTTTTATTATTGTGATTTTAGTTTAGTTGGTGATCTTCCTGTGCTAGTCACAATAAATACTTTTTCTTTCATCCTTTCTTTCTCTATTTTTTCGGGATAAAAAGTAGCCTATGTGTTAATCCAGGGTATAAGCTATCTACATACCGAATTTCATCCAAATCGGTCCAGCTGTTGAGCGTGAAGAAGTAACAAACATACACACACACACACACACACTCACAAACTTTCGCCTTTATAATATTAGTGTGATGTGATAGTGTGATTATTATTTTTTTTTTGTTTTCAAACTTTTCTTATTGTGTTTTTTGTTTGGTTGGTGATCTTCCTGTGCTAGTCACAATAAATACTTTTTCTTTCTTTCTCTATTTTGTCGGGATAAAAAGTAGCCTATGTGTTTATCCAGAGTGTCAGCTACTTCCACACCAAATTTCGTCAAAATCGGTGGAGGCGTTTGAGTTTGAAAGAGTAGCAAATATATTTGAATTTCTTGCTCATCCCACGGGAGCACTACATTTTTCCGGGATAAAAAGTAGCCTATGTGTTAATGCAGGTTATAAGCTGTCTACATACCGAATTTCATCCAAATCGGTCCAGCCGTTTTAGCGTGAAGAAGTAACAAACATACACACACACACACACACACTCACAAACTTTCGCCTTTATAATATTAGTGTGATAGTGTGATGTGATGGTGTGATTATTTATTTTTGTTTTTTTTGTTTTCAAACTTTTATTATTGTGTTTTTTGTTTGGTTGGTGATCTTCCTGTGCTAGTCACAATAAATACTTTTTCTTTCTTTCTCTAGTTTTTCGGGATAAAAAGTAGCCTATGTGTTTATCCAGAGTGTCAGCTACTTCCACACCAAATTTCGTCAAAATCGGTCGAGGCGTTTGAGTTTGAAAGAGTAGCAAATATATTTGAATTTCTTGCTCATCCCACGGGAGCACTACATTTTTCCGGGATAAAAAGTAGCCTATGTGTTAATCCAGAGTGTCAGCTACTTCCACACCAAATTTCGTCAAAATCGGTGGAGGCGTTTGAGTTTGAAAGAGTAGCAAATATATTTGAATTTCTTGCTCATCCCACGGGAGCACTACATTTTTCCGGGATAAAAAGTAGCCTATGTGTTAATCCAGGTTATAAGCTGTCTACATACCGAATTTCATCCAAATCGGTCTAGCCGTTTGAGCGTTAAGAAGTAACAAACATACACACACACACACACACACACACACACACTCACAAACTTTCGCCTTTATAATATTAGTGTGATAATCGTTAAGTTCTTAATACAAAATTCACAACTAAGACTCGTGTCTAACGTCAGTTTTTGTAATTAGAACCTTGAAATTGTCGGACTAAAGTTCGAAATTCAAAAATAATTAGATGCCTTCAAACTGGCTCTAAAGATAGACCTTGTTTTGTAATAAGGCCGGAGTCTAAAGCTCCAAAACTACTCTTCCGATTTCAAAAATTACTTCATTGTTAACGCCATTGCCGAGTGTTATTGGATACTCGCGAAGTCGCGGACAGAAGTTAGTCGACGTTCGCACGGACGTAAAAATATCGCGGCGATTTTTTTTCGCGCACTGGATTTTCAACGCTCTGCTTAGCGCCGAGAGTGCAAAATCCAACAGTGTGTTTTTTCGACGCGCTAGAATGTACTCTGTTATTGTTAAGTTGGATTCTCAACGCTCGGCTCAACAACGAGAGTTGAAAATCCAGTGCGCGATAAAATCCCGCCGCGATTTTATTACGCACGTGGGAACGGGGGCTAAGTGGCTGAATTAAATATTAAAATATTATAAATAGGTTAAGTTTGTAAGTTTGTTTTATCCGATTTCAAAAGTTCTTTAGTAGAAAGCCGATTTATATATTGCCGAGTACCATAGGATCCGCGGACAAAGTCGCGGATAAAAGCTAGATGGTCAATGAATATTCACAATTATTCCATAAACATTTTGTCGTTCGTAAAGTTATCAGCAACGTGGATAGCGGGCTTAACCAAGTGGCAATCGCATTAAGGAGGATGCGCTAAGGTAGCCCGCGAAATTCAAATTTTCTTACGTTTTTTGCAATTTACAGGTCAATATCACGTTGCATATTGATTAAAATATGATTCGCGGCCGTAACTAACATGGCTTTACAGAATTATAATCATTAGAATCAGCAATAACAGTCCATACGTTAGAATTTACCTCAAACCTCATGATTTCATGAAATCGCTAGATTTAAGGTCAATTCTAACTTATGGAGTTGTATTGCTGATTCTAATGATTATAATTCTGTAAAACCATATTAGTTACATACAACCTGACACTGACATGCAAATTTCAAAAAACGTAAGAAAATTTGCATTTCGCGGACTACCTAGCGCATCCCCCTTAAAAGCATTTCATATCTCTACAGACTTTCAACAAGATTGACATGAGGTTTTCGGTAGCATATTATT
This sequence comes from Cosmia pyralina, assembly GCA_946251885.1. Taxonomy (NCBI): domain Eukaryota; kingdom Metazoa; phylum Arthropoda; class Insecta; order Lepidoptera; family Noctuidae; genus Cosmia; species Cosmia pyralina. The sequence goes on from OX276344.1 coordinate 22,457,790, forward strand.
ATGTCAGTCCCAAACATTTTTAACCCCCAACGAAACAGAGGGGTGTTATAAGTTTATCGTGTGTATTTGTATATCTGTCTGTGGCATCGTAGCTACCAAACGACTGAACCGATTTATATTCTTTGTTTTGTTTGAAAGGTGAGGTGATCGATAATCTATTCAGCCGTTTGAAGATCATCAGCTCTTTTCTACTTCATGAATGTATGTGAACATTTTCCACAGGTCCGAGTCGAAATTTGGTATTCTGTTACTTCAATTATTAGAATAACATGGTAACCTTGAACTGATGTTGCAGCATTACCTGGAATTTGCAGGATACCCAACTTCTTCACTAACTTACAGCAGAGGTATAGTGTTTAGGCTCATTGAAATGGTCTCAATGAATAGGTTAAAGATAGATGGCAATCAGGGTCTGATGATCGAGTATCAAAAAATGAGGGTAAAATTGTGCCGCGGGAAAACTTTTAACTTTTCTAGGCCCTCTGGATCAAGCAATACATTGTCACTCGGCGTCACTGCGTCACTACTTGTTCGGTAAAGACCATGACGCAGTTGTTGTTTTATGCCAGCATTTTGGCAGCCATATTGAATAGTTATCCAATCAACTGTGAGACTTGATTAGGCCCGCTTAATGCATTAGCGCTAAACATATTTAAAACATCTCTCTGTCTCAGTTATCTTCAAACGATTGACAGAAATAGAACGATCTTCTTCTTCGTATCGCTGGCACGGCAAAACGTTGTTGGACCATAACTTCGCCACTTCCACGGCGTTGTCGGTGGCAGCGGCGATATCACTTTCACTGCATAATTTGGGGCACAGAGGGCAAGATAGGAGCTGAACCATAGTCTGCTTGTTGTAAGTTTGTTTGTAGGTATCCACAAACCATGCTGCCGTTCCGTTGGGAATAGAAATATTGATTTAAATAAATTTTTTAGCTCGTTCAGGTTACCTTACCAAAGGGGTATCGTATTACCCAGTTACTGGGTTGTGGAGGTCAGATAGGCAGTCGCTCCATGTATAATAATGGTATTCAGCTGCATCCGGTTAGACTGGAAGCCGACCCCAACATAGTTGGGAAAAGGCTAGGCAGATTTTTAGCTCGTTTAGGTTTTAGCTCGGTGTGTAAGTGAAATGGCATTATGGCTGTCTAGTTTGACGAGAGAGAGAGATAGAAGACTCTCACGCGCACCGGAACTAAACACGCTTCTTATGTAGATTTATGACAAACTGCTATAGGTACTTAAATCTATTTTTAGCTTAGTTAGTTCTTAAGGCCCTACCTTGAAAATAAATAGTAGCTTGATGGGCGTGGCTTACTTTCCCCGCACGCGGGGAGTGGCAGTTCCATCTTCTGTGGTCGGTCGGTCTCGCAGCCACAAACTTTATCTGAACCAGCCGGTCTATTCTGTAAAAATCTCACCGTGAAAACATAGGTGAAGTGATCTAAAAGTGAACTGTCAATAGTGTCAACCCCTAGCATCAAGTGGAATGACGGCTCACTTCACGCTCACTCCACCTAAATTATCACGGTGAGATGTTTACAGAATAGCACTACTGTGCTCAAAACTGGAACTAACGATATCACTGAACGAAATTTAAAAACGTTACTTACTTAGCATGAGCTTTGGCTAAGCATTATTTTTGTCACTGTCGCACAACTGTCAAACTAAAAATGCAAGATAAAGACGGAAACTTATCTAAGAAAAAGTGCGTGCTAATTAACGTCAATTTATCTCGGTCTATGAAATTTTTGCACATAGCGAACTATGGAGTGGAGATGGAGAAATATTTAACTAACAACCAAAATATTTATTAATTAGGTATGTTCAACATGAAATTAAAAATTGTTAATTAATCTTCTATATTTATATAAAAACCAGCCAAGTGCATGTCTGACCACGCACTATGAAGGGTTCCGTAGTTGAGATGAATTAATTTATCCCAAGAACAATCTTAACTTTGTAGTTGAAAAAATGTTCTCCCATAAGTAGGTACTATCCGTTCATTTCATCCGCCCGCTCAGTTCCGATAGCATGCTACTATCGGAGCGGGCGGTAGCGGTTGGTCGTGTTAAATAATAAAAATTGAAAAACCTGATCTAAAAAAGCAGTAAGTAATCTAATCGATAAGATTCTGTCATGTTGATTGTCTGTGGTAATAAAAATAAAAAGTCACTTCTCTCTGGTGTCAAAAAATGGTATGAGTTATTTTATTAAAATAATATCCTCTGCTATAAAAAACCAACAGGTTATGGGCCCAGAGCGCTCACAAATAATAAAATCTAAAATCCTAACAGTGAAAATTAAGAACCAAAATAAAGTATAAGTACAGAACAATTCTGGAAAAGTAAGAGCATTATTATTTGAATTAAAAGAAGAAAGCAGTATATGGGAGAAGCTGCAAAAACTGCTGCATATCTTATTAATAGAATACCAACTGAAACACTTAATACACCTAACACCTATAGAATTATGGACTGGACAACAACGAGATCTTAGAAATATCGAGATATTTGGCTCTGAAGAATATAGTAAGAAACTTGGACATTTACAAAAACTAGAGTTTAGAACCAACAAAAGGATCATGATTCGTTATGCCCCAACGAGCTATTTGACTATTTGACAAAGAAAAACAAAAGGTAATTATAAGAAGACATGTAATATTTAATTTCAAAGAAAACAGAGAAGAAAACTTTGAGGAAGAATGTATAAAGACTAATGAAAATATAGTGGACAATATTATACTACATGAAGAAAGGAACACAGAAGACAAATACAATAATATAATGAAAATTGAAATAAACCTTGAAGAAAACTCTGTCCAACAAAAGATAGAGATCCCCAAAGAAATAGAGGTTTTAGACACTTTACAAGAAGAAAATAACATACTAGAAATCATAGAAGATACACGATACTTAAAATACTCAAGATACTTAAAATGAAGACCAAAGTACAGGTTCACAAAGACCTAGAAGACAATGTAAAATACCAGTAAGATACACAGAAGTGTTGAAATGTCCTAAAAATAAAGAACGGATAAAAGCTATAGATTCAGAAAAGAGGTCTTTACAACAAAACCAAGTTTGGGATATAGTAGAAAAAGAAGAAGCAAAAGGAAGAAAAATTATAGCTAGTATGTGGGTTTTCAAAATAAAACCAGATGGAAAATTTATAGCCAGACTTGTAGCGCAAGGCTGTCAACAAATATATGAATTGCACTATGAAGACACATTTAGTCCAGTTATGAGTCAAACTCAAACTCAAACTCAAAGCATTTATTTCAAATAAACCAATTACAGGCACTTTTGAATTGTCAATGGGTCGGTCAGTCAGAAAGATGAAGCTAGTTGCCCATTCCAAAGCGTAGTAGATCCCTATGGAGAAGAACGGGCAAGAAACTCCACGGACACTCTTTTAAATCATAATATTTTTACAAAATATTGGTTACATCGTTCAATTTAAAAATATACATGTGAGAACAATGCAGAAAGACGTGCACGTTAAAAAGCGTCCGTAATAAAAAGCTAATAACTAAAACAACTAAATTAAATATTAAAATTACAAATAAGCCATGGCAGCTAAGAGACGACCAGTCCCAACTGACGGCGCCCGTTCACGAACATGACGCATGGATCAGCACCATTATCAGTAATAGTTCATTTAGAATATTAATGGCTATTGGTGCTTCAAAAAATCGACATGTCATGTCTTTAGATATAAAAACAGCTTTTTTAAATGGATATGATTTAAAAGAAAATATTTTTATGGCTTTACTTGAAGGTTATGAAGAATATGACAGAAATACAAAAGTCTGTAAACTCAAAAAAAGTTTATATGGAATAAAACAAGCTCCTATGAACCCGAATGAAAAAATTACCTCAGTATTACTTAACAATGGATTAAAACAATTGAAAGTAGATAAATGTATATTCAAGAATTCAGACGGTACAATGATGCTAGGAATACATGTTGATGATAAAATATTATTGGGAAAAAATAAGGAATGTATGATGAAACTAATAAATAACTTAAAAGAAGCGAGGTTCGTCAGAAAAACACACAAAACGGCACTCTTCTTCTGCTTAATTTCTGATTTATTTCGTAGCGGCCTTCGGGAACGAAGCTTGACTTCTTGCAAGCGATTTCTTAGGGTTTGAACGCTTATTAACATCCCTGAAGAGCAATGAAGCCTCGTTACCACAATCATCGCGGTTAGTGTACGATTTCGTCAAGCAGTAATTATGTAACAATCTTGTCTGCGGGTGGTGATGGGAGCTCGTCCTCCATGTCGCTCTGCCACGCTGCCAGTGATGCTATAACGTGTCCAAAGTCGACTTATAACACTCTGCGTAGTGCTTAGAGCGATGGCCACAGCACGTTGGCGAGAACCAGCTTCCAACATTCCCACTGCTCTGATCATTTCTTTTCTGATCACGTCTTCTCTCCATAATAACACTTTTGTCATGATTTCACTCAGAAGTATGGCAGAAATTTTACTGATTTGGCCTCAAACCCGTTGCAGAACTATATAGGATGACTTGACAAAAGATTTTCATATTTTGACTGAAATTCAAAAACTGTTCCCTTTTCAAATGACGAAATACGAAAACTAAAAAGTATCCATAGGAGTTACTAAAATTATAAATAAAAACCAGATTTTTAGTAGTAAGTAGCAAAAACGTGCTTGATTCATGCATTGCCTGGTAAAATCATAACCCTCTTTTGACTTAACCGTAGTCGGGTAAAAACTCGCCTTTTTTCACAATTCAAATGCGACTCCATTTCTTTTTTGTGCTCATCACTCGTTGTGACAGTACTTGACATATTGATGTAATTGTTGTCAAATTTCAAACCTAAAAATTAATCATATATTTTAAATAAACGATTACTATAAGTTGTGGGGATAAAAACAGACGTTCTGCTCTAGAACATAGAATGCTTACCCAATATTACCTACTTTGCAAGGCGAGAATAGATGGTTGCTGGTTATGCTTTAGTGAAGGTGGTGAATTCGACTCACAGTATCATCTTCATATTGCTATTGAATTCCTGTAATATTAGTTCATTGATTCTCTGTGCTGATACCAAACATTTCAGGTAGGTACTGTTCAGTTTTGGTTTTTTATCTCTTCCCATTTTTATCATTTAAATGTTGCCACAAAATAATAGTAAAAAAAATATGTTATATCGTTCACAGTCACAAGAATACGCACACACACAGTCTAAATGCCTATTCAACACTGATTGAATTAAAAAAATACTTTATCTTGCTATACTACTAACTTTTCTGTAAACAATTATTTTAAATCACGTAAATTTGATCGCACCGATTTGCAAAAAAATTACATAGATTCATCGTCGACGAGCCCCACCGGGCGACTGATCTTTGAATAAACGAGAGTGATGACATTACTTTTGATAGGCAAAAGAAGGGATGGCGATAATTGTGTGTGCTCGGAATAAAACAACGTATGTGCCAAATCGATTTGCCGTCTTATTTAAATAAAAAGTATTATTAAAACTAAAACTGTTTTCCTTAAACCTTGATACGACTACTCTCTACGTTTTAAAGTAAACTCCATTGAATAACTCATAAGCGTTACGCTTTGGTACTCAAAAAAACATAAAAGTAGATAGAACTTTGCATTATTTTTGTATCGAGAAAATTTCATTGTATCGTGTATTCCTTTTCTAGGATAGTAGGTCATATAGTCAATAAACATACACCAAAATGTTGAATCCCTATTTGATAAACCTAATAAGATACACGATAAAGAAAATGCACATTTTTTTCGACATATCACCTTAACATATATACCTTCGATACCAAACAAACTTTAGTGCACAATAAGGAACTGTTTACGTATAATCGTATAAAACAGAAATAGACGATGCTACCACAGTTTATACATCATACAGTCGTCCGACGAGAGCCCGAGCTGCTTGCGTAGTTCGCCGAACTTCGTATGCAGTTTGGGCTATTTGGATTTTTTTTTATATAGAAAAAAATGAAAGTAATCATGTTTCGGTTTTAGTACAACAGTAGACATTAAAGACAAATAACACATATGGAAAATCCAACAACAAACTAAAAAAACAATAAAAAAAAAAAAACCACACCACAAAATTTAACAATAACAAAAATTTAACAATATACATTTGGTTTTATAGGAATTTTAAAAACACAAAATTATCGTTGTATTGTAATTGAGTGATTAGTGATGCAAGCGGGCCTTATGCACCTGTTTGTTGTATCTGAAAATACCTCCATATTTAATCTTAAAACTGTTTAGAACACAAACTCCTTACAAAGAAATCCCTTCCAATATTTTTCCGTTCACTCGAATCTGTCGCAACATTTAATCCCACTCGCGAGGTGCAAGAGAAAATGAGAAAACTTTCCGATCGTTTACACCTACACAGTTGTCCTGTGTCCTGTAGAAAAAGTTTTAATTATCCATAAAGGCTCCTTTTAAAGCTCTTTTAACTCTTAAAATGTCGATTGTACACCATGTGTACAGATAACAATAGAATTTCAATTGTGTCTGCTAATTGGCGCGCGACGGGTTAAAGGTGACTTTGTGTCGTGTGCGATACGCGCGTTTGTAGGAGCCTTAATTATCGCGGCGAGTACGGTAGGCGTAGTGCTTTTGACTGGTCCCAATTTCAAGCGGACAAGCGGTTTCCGGTTAACGACATAACTTTGGACAGGCGGTTATTGAAAATTAAGTTGTGGATCTATTTTCGTCTAGGGATAATTATTTTATGCGCGTAAGCCATATAAACGATATTAATTTGAGTAAATGTTATTTACCCATTGGCTTATTTGAAAAGGCAATAGTTTATGTTCTGTGTGTTTCGATTTTAGTTTACAAGTGTTTTGTAACATTAGACAACACGGGACACAGCTGTAGGTAGTTTAAAACTGAGACGTCAAAATCCAAATTTCTGAAAACCTTTTTTTGAGGTATTCCGAGAACTGGGACAAAATAGATGATCTATAAACTGCAACAGACTGCAACAGACATACGCTGTGAGTTACGAGCGTCGTGTCTTACAAGTTATCGTCCATTCGAGAAGCAATAGTCCACAGTGACGTCAGTGACATGGTTTACTGCTTGTCGTTACAGTCTGTAGCGTGCAATGGCAGATACGCCTTATAGGGGTTGCCCTAAGCGGGACACCGTAAAACGTCCACTTTTTCTGTGAAGTGTAACAAAACATATACAAAGGTATCTTAAAGAAACGAGCTAGCATCTTGAAAAAAAAACTAAAACTACTACTCTACTACTAGTTACTGTGAGGGCTGGAACCTCACAGTAGGAGATTTACTATATTAATAATGAAACGACAGGGACTCGAGTTGAATGGGGCTGATGCCGCTATATTTTATAAGCTTCAGATACATTATAATTCACACTCCTTAACTAAAAATGGTTCTACCCGGAGCCTTACCAGAATCTATCTGTCATCCTACCAATAAAAAACTTTTTTTACAAAAAAATACAACCGACTTCCAAAAACAACACTACAAAGTGAAAAATAACTTTAATTTCGGAAGTCGGTGTCTAGTTAAATGTATTTTCGTTTTTTGCCACCGACTTCCAAAATTAAAGTTATTTTTCACTTTGTAGTGTTGTTTTTGGAAGTCGGTTGTATTTTTTTGTAAAAAAGTTTTTATTTTTCACTTTTTAGTTGTGTACCTACCCCACATAAATTCTAATACCACTATCTGCAAAACAAACTAGAACATCATCCATATAAAAGTGGGGAAAAAATGAGAACCTCCTCCTTTTTGAAGTCGGTTAAAAACGAGGTTCGTTTTTCTTACTAGAACATATTCAATATTTGAATGATTGAATGTCAGCCAGTATAACATTGTCGAGGCTTGACCAAAGCATCAAACGGACACGAGATTCAACTAAAATAAAACGCATCGCCATTTTCAACCGTATTTGTATACCTTTACGACTTACAACCTAACCTTGAAGATTTGCATCTTACCCCGCCTTAACACTACACTTTCGTCACACAGTTCACAAACATACAATAAATTGACATGCATGAAATTCTATACTTACAACAGAAAAATTTGAAATATTTTACAGCGGGTCCCAAACTGAGCACATCCTGTATCTTGGTGACCCAAACACCACACAAAGTTAATAATTTAATGTGTTCTGCTTGCGCAAGATAAAATAAATAATAATAAAAATAATATAATTTCATAATATAAATTAAATTAATAAAATTTACAAAAATGTGAGTAAAAAGAAGCTAATTTACATAGAATAAACATACAAAAACAGTTAAGTTGAGTAAATATGGGGTGTAAGTGTGTGTGGTTGTGTGTTTTATTTATTAGAGAGAAAAACAACAGTACAGACCAATTAACAAACTATTCAAGTACCTAACCTATTAGGATCAACAACTAACGGAAAATGACATGACGTGGTGACTAAAGACTGTAGGAATCTTTATTAATGTTCATTATGCTGGTATATTAAAACCAGAAGACCAATTCCCGTATTTAAAAACGTCGCAATCTCATCTCAAAAACCTGTCGAAAATGTATCAAAGAAATTGTATATTATGCAATTAGTGAATAAAGGATGGATTTAAAGCGAGGACCAAAGATGAATCACGAGCTAGTGAAGGATTCTAACGATTGAATCACGACCGTAGGGAGTGATTTAAGTGTTAATAATAATAATGTTTATTTCCAAAGACATAGGTTAAGCACAGTGATAGTTACTAAAATTAAAAGGCTACAAAAATCTATATAAACAAAAAATATAAACCCTGTCTCTTAAACTAGGAGAGAGAGGAGCTCGTGGCTAAGTAATAACAGCCGCATGGGTCGATCCATCAGGTTAAGCTACGCCTGCCGGGGTTGGTCCGTGGATGGGTGACCATCTTTACATACCGAGACTCCTCCGTGCTTCGGAAAGCACGTTAAGCCGTTGGTCCCGGCTGTTATTCGTGGATCTTTGACAGTCGTTACGGGTCGCCAGAAGCCCCAAAGTCTGACAATCAGTCTTACCAAGGGGTATCGTATTACCCAGTTAATGGGTTGTGGAGGTCAGATAGGCAGTCGCTCCATGTAAAATAATGGTATTCAGCTGCATCCGGTTAGACTGGAAGCCGACCCCAACATGGTTGTGAAAAGGCTAGGCAGATTGATTGTCTCTTAAACTAGGAGGCCTGTATCTTAAGAGACAGTGTTAGAATCCTGAGCGACGCGAGTGATTCATGGCCCTCGATATAAATCCGTTTTATTCAAGAGTTGCATACTATACTTTATTCCATGACTACGACAAAAAGAAAGATAGACATTTAATGAAGAAAAAAGATTTTCGTTCCCGTGGGTTATTTTCCGACATCCACGCGGGCGGAGCCGCGCGGGAAGTGCTAGTAGATATGTTACGGTAAATGTGATTAATTGAAAATTATTAATAATTATCCATCATTATTAATAAATACCTCATGATTTGGTAAATGTGAATATAAAATTGAAATTCATCACTTTTAGCAGTTATTATTAATAATTCACTACTCTCGTCGGTAAAAGTAATAAAATAAAATAAGACTCGAAGTTATTAATTTGTCCAGTAGGTATTTATTTATAATACCACAATACTTACAAATACATGTAAATAAAAGAAACTTACATACAAAATCGTTTATTCTTTGGTTCTACTTAAAATTATAAGTAGGTACATACTTACAATCATAGACTCCGTAAAATCAACATTAAAATTAAAATCTTTCTTCTATTTCTTTTTTCAATACGTATTTATTGATAATACCTACCACAATACTTATAGATTTTGAACTAAAATACTAAGTAAACTTTGAAAAGTAGGTACTAAGGTTACATTATTAATAATCACCGGTAAATGTGATTAATTTCTTACTTTTAACTCGAATTTCGGTAATTTTTAATAATGATAGACAATTATTAATAATTTTCAATTAATCACACTTACCGTAACAGATACATTAAATTTCATATAACAAGCTTTCGTGACTAAGCTGCTATAAAGTTGTACAACTGTATCTGTTCGCACGCACCAACAACCGTTAAAGTGAGCCAACTACATACCACCTTGAACCAAAGTTTAACTTGGAACACGCTAAGGTATTACCAACTACAGCTCAAAATTAAACCATAACAAACAAGTTCTGTTACAGGAACTAAGTTTAAGCGAGCTTGCTATTTTGATTTTGACCTTCTTTGGTGAGTTGAGACATAAAACAGTTGAAAATCGACACAACATTGTGTTTTATATGGCATTCAATTAATTGTTGAACAATTTGCATTAAGGACGCTGTTACAAAATGGTCAGTCAAATCAATACTTTTTTAGACAAAAGTATGTTTATAAAATAAAATGCTTTACATTCTTAAAATGTTTTTTGGCCAAACTGTTGATAAATGTGCATGGTGCGATTCTGAACTATAGATATAATTTTAGACTGGTACAGTTACTCAATAAATGTACCGGAGTGAAATTTTTTATTTCGGTACATTTATTGAGAAAATTTACTTAACTAAAATTATATTTATAGTTCAGAATCGTACCATGAACATCTATTAACAGTTTGACCAAAAAACATTTTAAGAATGTAAAGCATTTTATTTAATAAACATACTTTTGTCTAAAAAAGTATTGATTTGACTGACCATTTGTAACAGCGTCCTTAAGTAATTCACTTAAGTTATAGAATGAATGAATGAACTAACCCCTGTAGGCATTGTGCTTCATGGTGCAACAGAGACCATTTCATATCAAGGAGCAGACCGGGGGGTACGATAATGTGGTAGGGAAGACATGCCCTTAGGATATGGAATGATTATTAGAGCCGTACCGGATATGCATCCTACAGTAGGCAATGAAATTGTGGAGAGACGGGTGACATTTATCTATGGATGTCTTTTACCAACGTCGCCGCCAGGTTGGTTCAGGTCCAGCGTTCATACATACACACACATTACATACACACACACCACCACACATTCACACCCGCAGCCCCCGACACAGGTGTACAAGGGAATACCGGGCTGGTTTTAGTGGTTTTAGTGGTTTAGGTGGTTGAGTCTGACAGACCCTCTGCCCACCCCAGGGCGGAGGACATTTATGAGGATTTCCACCACGGCAAAAAAAGGTCCAGCATCACTGGTGAATCTTTTCCTCTTCGTTCCGATGAGTTGTCAGCAGCAGTGTCCCTGGCCAGTGGGCATTATGTAAAATGCTAGAATTTTACATTCATTTTTGCATTCAACCAATGGAGTGCGTAGTTAACATACCGTTAGTATCAAAAAAACAACAGCATCTCTTAATTTTAAGACGTTACCAAGTCATTGTAATGTATGTCAACAACTTTCTAGCACTAATATTATGACGGCGTCAGCGCTGGCTGAGTGATAGAGCTGTCATCTTATCGATTCGGTAGTACGGGATCCATACAATAAAACACGATGATACAGCAAATCAGTTGGTATTAGGGTTCCATACCTCAAAAGGAAAAAACGGAACCCTTATAGGATCACTCGTGTGTCTGTCTGTCTGTCTGTCCGTCTGTCACAGCCAATTTGCTCCGAATCTAATGGACCGATTAAGTTGAAATTTGGTACACATATGAATTTCTGTGACCCAAACACGGACAGGTAAAGTAAATAAATGAATTTTGAATATGGGAGTGACTTTTGGGGGTAAATAAGAAAATAAAAAAAAAGTTTTACAAACTATACCTATATATTTACGATATATGTTACATATCAAATGAAAGGACTAACTATGAGGGTCTCAAATATATTTTTTTTATAATTTTAAAATAAATTGTTTTAAAGTTATTTAAGAAAATTGACGAAAATTGACCATCCCCCCCCCCCCCCCCACCCGTTATCTCCGAAACTACTGAGCCTAGAATTTTGGAAAAAAATACAGAAAATAGGTCTTTATCTGTAGATTACAGGAAAACGTATAAGAAGTCTGTGGTCTTAAAATAACATCTCTCAATATTGTGAGTACAAACTAACATTTACAGTTGGAATGTATGGAAGAACATGTTTTTCAACTACAATGTTAACAGTTAGAAGCTTTGCTTACAAATAATGATTACATAACCCCGTTGGGGCGCGGCAAGATAACTTAAAACTAGAATATTGTGTCTGTAACATTATTAATTAGAACATATGTTTACATTAAGTCTATAATTTTATTACATTATTAAATATTTATACTAAACTGTATTGTATTATATTATCATTATATTCTGTTATTAGGTATTACATTTATAGTTTAATTATAATCTGTAATCTATTATTCTATTCATTATTATATTCATCCCAACTACGGAACCCTTCATTGTGCGTAGTCCGGCACGCACTTGGCCGGTTTTTTTTTTCTTTACAGAATAATATTATAGGTAATCAAAGTAGGAACAATACTAACGTTCACGCACTAAATCTAAGTTCGGGCAAACCGACAGTGCCGCTGGAGTTTGCATCCGCTCGTTGCCCTTACAAGACTGACTCGTCGTTCAGTCACTTCCCTTCACACGACTCTGCCCACGTGCCGCTCCCCTCTGGCGAGTGCGTCACGGCGTTAACCCTCAGCTTAGTACTACATTAATCAATTGAGAGACTATTATCGCTCAACTTTAATAATCTACGACACATTGATATTTTTACTTAACTATTGATCTTGTGTTTTCAAACAAAAGGGGATAACATCAACATCGTCTCCCGTTCCCATACTGCTCATCTCCTAACTCAAACACAACTACATACACTCCTAAAGGTATAGGTACCTACGTGTTGAAAACTAACCTAATCCTTTGTTGATCTTACCTCATCTTACCTTTTGGTTACGGCGGGAACTTTCAGCGACCGCTATCATTAATACACAAATGTATACACGTTATTAGCCCTTATGTGTAATGGTAATAAGAGCTAATATCTTGTGTACATGTGTACCAAATAGCGATTAAAGTACAGTCGGCCACACGGCGCGCGTCGGTGGGTAACACTGAGTTCTCTTCTGGTCTAGCGTAGTACGGAAGTAGATTAAGAGGTCAGCTGTAGTATACTATCTCATGCACATCAGTACTACTACGAGCTTACTATGAGCTCTTATAGCAGGGCAGAAGTTGAATGTTTCCAGTGAGAGCGAGAGACGGTGCTAGAGGTCATATATAGCTCCGTCTCTCTCTCTCTCACTGGAAACGTGCTATAAGAGTTCATAGTACGCCTCCTGACCGTTCAGTTATTTTACCTCTGACAGCAGCAATCCAACAGCAACCTTATTGTAACGATAATAAAAATCACTTTGATTTTGACAGATTTGGCAGCAACCCAACAGCGAACTTTGACAGTGAAATAACTGTGAAAGGACTGCAGTGAGGTAGCTGTCACTAATGTCAACTGTAAGTTTATCCCCAATGGCGGGACACAGTTCAAAGTGAAGATGCTAAGAAGCACGAGGCTTGGTGTGGTGTGGTGATGAGTCCGCGAAATGATATTATCAGTTTAAATACAAGATCACCAGGTTCTACACCAGCTTACATTTATTTATTTTATATAAATAAATATCACCAGGTTCTACACCAGCGTATATTTATTTATATAAAATAAATAAATGTAAGCTGGTGTAGAACCTGGTGATAACTAACTCATACATTTGTTTTTTTTTTTATATTGGTTTTGTTACCTCTAATGTGCGGCCTATTGTACGTAGGTACGAGACTAAAACGGTTATTTCGAAAATTATTTATAGTTATTGGGAAAGTTTGCGAACTATGGCTGCTTGAGTTGGCCGAGTTCAGTGAATTGATTGCGGTGAAACTCGGGTGAACTATCTACGAGACTATTTGCTGTTTGAACTTGGTTCCAGCCTTAAGTGGGGAGTTTGATCGTCAATATTTTATTTATCTAGGTTAGCCAATAATAGCTTACACAATACATTGACAATAAGGGCCTATTTCACGATGTCCGAATAGCCACCACTCACCGAATAAATTCAAAAATGGAACAGAATTTGTATGAAATTATCTGCCAAGTAAGTTAATAGGAACTTAATCGTAGGTGGTGAAACCGGCCCTAAGTTGATTGATTATACATTGTAATTACAACAATTACTTATAGGCTAACACCACCGAGAGTGCATGGGAGGCCGTCACCTCCTTCTGCGAAGCAGTAATGCTCGCGAAGGAGGAAGCGGAACGCGTGAGGGAGAGGCAACAGCCGCGCCCTCGCGACCCTAGCCGCCGTAGGAGACGCCCTGGGCGGCGGGAGTCTATCGCCGATTCCCGGCCACCGTAGGCGCGGGCCTGCGGACAACGAGTAATGGGCAGCTCGCCGTCCGGTAAGGACCAGGCCCGGGTCGACGGCGCGTTGTGTTCCGCGCGCGCCTCAAAGAGATGTCAGCAGTGACGGGGTCAATTGGGCCGATGCCGCCGGGGTCGCGGGTAGTTCGAAAGAGATACCGCGGCCCTGGCACGGGCAACTGAAGGAACACGGGTGGGTTTTAGTCAGTAAAAGTCTGACACGCCCTCCCGCTCTGCCCAGAGCGGGAGAAGTCATTTGATGATTTCCCATCCACAAAAAAAAAAAAGGCTAACACCACATGCTCTATTTATGGCTATGTAACATTATACTAAAAGATTGATTATTAACTAAATTTATATACCTACAAGATGTAACTTAAATAACAACAACCTCTTAAGTAATAAGAAGTGGTAAATCGTGTAACAAAAATAGTAGTCGGTGTTTGGATCTGTATTTTAGTATATTCAAATTCACATTTTTATTGCTCAACACAGTACATAATCATACATTTCTAGATGTCAATTGAATGCGCAGTCCACTGTGTTGCATACAGGCATGAAAAATTATCATTAAAATTATACACTGTCCTAAATTCCAATTAATACCAAAAATTCATAAAATCATCATTATCAATCACTCTCTCTCTCTATAATGTCATAAATTCAAATCAATAAGTTATGCAATGTCATAAATTCAAATTAATAAGTACGTAATGTCAGAGTATAATAATGTCATTATAAATAAGTAATGTCTAATACAGTCAACACTTAATTAACAATACAAACAAAATAATTTTCATAAAATAAATCGGACTCAATCAAGTATTCACCATAATTTTCTGTATAATTAATTTTGCCACCCACTTCCGTAATTAAAGTAATTTTTCATATTGTAGTGTTTTTTTTTTGGAAGTCGGTTTTTTTTTTTATAAAAGTTTTTTATTTTTCACTTTTTAGTGGGTCAGTTTGTAATTTATGTAGGTTACAATAGCCTAATTTATTTATTTATTTAATTGACCATATTATAAGATTAGCTCGGGTGACGCCGAGACGAGTGGTCGTTCTTTGAGTGCAAGCTCCCTCAAAGTTTTTTATTGTTTAGCATGTGGTCGTGTCGTGCAGTGTATATTTCGTGTGTGGTGTGTGATTGAGTGTCAGTGATTATTTCTATGATAGGTACCTAGTGAGTTTGTAATGGTCTCCTGAAAGTTCGAGAGACATATTGCCTGTTCCAGTTCCAGTTCCCCGAGCGCCAAGCTGGGTGAGATCTTTTCATGTCTTTCAGGGATACGCTTCTCTCTGCAAAGTCGTTAGGTTATTTTCTGCCTACCCAATATATGTGCAATATATGTAACTTTGAACAATACGTGTGTGACAGTTATAATAAAGTTAATCACGACAATCGCAAAGCAAGCAAGCAATCTTAGACATTTTCAGGTACTCGTAACCCAAACCAAGGCAAAAAACTTAAACTACTAGTGTATAGTGTTCCTGTGTCCCAAAATCGGAGTGTTCAAGAGTGCTTTTTTTTTGTGAGTGGTGATGTGCGTTGTTTCTGTGAAGGCGCATTCAATTCTTAAGCTCTGAGACGACCCGGGAATTAAATTCAAGTACCTACGGACACGAATGGTGCGCTGGCGCCGCCCTGTCGCCATACCCGACAGGATTTTTGTTGGGGTCCAGTTTAATTAATTATTTGTGCTTATTTGTGTGCATTAATTTGTACTTTAAAACTGTAATATCTGCAATCGCGTCAACCTGAACTGAACAGCGGCGAGCTATAGGTCGAACTTTGAATAAAAACAAAAATTACATAATTTGAAGTTGGAGCTGGACAACAACGAGGAACGGTCCGACCGCGTCCTGGACATTCTGCTGCTGACAACTCATCAGAACGAAGAAGAAAAGAGTCGAGAAGGCAGATTACCTGTAATACAGCATAGCAGCGACATAAAAAGAGTCGAAAATGCAGTTTAACCGCCAAAAGATTCACCGGGGAAGCTGGACTAGAAGCAACATAGCAGCAACGTCGTAAAAAAGCCCATCCATATTATATCACCCGTCTCTCCACTATTCCAATGCTTATTTTACGGTGCATACTGGATAGGCTCTATATCCCCTCCATATCCTAAGGGCATGTCTTCCCTACCATTACCGCGCCCCCCGGTCTACTCCTTGATATGCAATGGTCTCTGTTGCACCATGTAACATGAGGCAACAGGGGCTAGTGTGAATCTTTGGGTTCATTCGAGTGATCGAGTCTGGTTAAACCACGCTGGGATCGGTGCAATTCATTCATTCATTATTTAATTGATTATTGAAATATTGCTTTTCCCGATGCAGGGACGTTAATTGTTGAGGAGTCCTCTTATTAAGAACCAGGAGAACTGGAAACTGATTGTAAAGTATCATCAGCTCTACTTCATCATATACATAATCGAATCTCAACCCATAAAATACTTATTATTGAGTAGTTCCGATGATCATCAGTTCCACTTCAGCAAATGGTGCTTTCAGAAAGCAAAAAAAAAAATAGTAATAAGTAATGAAAATAAGTTAATGAAACATGTTTAAAATACCTACATACTGACAGGTAAATAGTGACCGATATTTAAACACATGATTGTACTCATGATAACTAATAACTTTTAACTGACAACCAAACCTGGAATCACGAAAAAAAATCTGCTGTTCCCTAAATTTTGACGAGTTATGCAAACATAAATGTAGGGAAAAGCTGACTTTTTTTTCGCGATTTCAGGTTTAGTCCCATAATAAAAGTTGTTTGTTATCAAGAGTACAATCATGTGTTTAAGTATCGGTCACTAATTACCAGTCACCGTATAATGTTTACTGATTTTGTGTTATTGAGGAAAGGATTGGCTAGCTTGAGGCGTTGACTTATACACATCCTATACTTTGTATAAATATAAATATATATATATATATGTATATATATATATATATTTTTGTAAGCACTTTTTCGAAAACGGCTCCCACGATTTCGATGAAAGTTACAGTATAGGAGTTTACTGGGGCAAAAAATCGATCTAGCTAGGTCTCATATCTGGGAAAATGAGTTTTTTCTATTATCACCCGAGCAGAGCTCGGTCAACTAGGTACTGGTTATAATTATAATGGAACTCTTAATATTCATAGAGATAAATGTTTTAAAGAAGTAAAAACTTTGCAATTGTAGTTTTATCCTAATAAGGTCACGCGAGTCACTTGCGCGTTCGTGGGTTAAGCTAAATAACTCGGAGTTAACAGTTAACTCAGGATTAATCAAATAATTCATCTTGCACCACCAAGAGTTACAGGTAAACCTAGTTAGGGCCCGTTTCACCACCTACGATTAAGCTCCTATTAACTTACTTGGCAGATAATTTCTCATACAAATTCTGTTCCATTTTTGAATTTTTTTGGTAAATAGTGGCTATTCCGACATCGTGAAATAGGCCCATCGATGTATGACAGTTAAGTCGTTAAATCCTGGGGTATTATGAGGTAAGCCTGATAACTTATTTTGTATTTTATATTGTTCGACATAAGTGAAAATTCAGTACTATATTAGCAGGCAATATAATCATGAACTCATCTAGAAATAACACAAATTATTTTTAAAAAAACTGACATTTTTTCCATCTGACGTTTTCGCCAATCATTACAACGACAACGTACAATACGATTAAAATGAAATGTCATGTTATAAAATTCAAAGACAAGTACCCAAGTACGTACGTACGTACATTACGTATTGTAATGTAGAGTAAATGAGATGGGTATACAATTTCCGTTCATTCATTGCTGGGTCGGATTTCCTACATATCAGGGCATAGACATTGCAATTCTATTTTCATATTTCGTCGATTGAACTGCAATGTTCCCAACTCAAAACACATCAATGTCAGATTAACAAACTCGGTGTTACCTTTTAGTGGTGCAACGCGTAATAAGAATTAAAATGTTAATTACTTAACTCCTAATTTACAAACTCTACATTTATTCATTTGACCCGACTAAACATGCATGGTTTCTGTATTAAAACGTCTTGTTTTGGAAGAGCGGAATCTCCTAATACAGGCACTATCTGCCTAAAAGGAGGATCCAATCAAAAATGTTGTTTTTACCTAAACATGTTTGTCGCAGTAATGACTCGTGCAAGTGGGCCTAAACAAACTAAACTTGCGTTAAGTAGATATAATGTTAAAAGTCAGATTACTATAAACCATATTATAGGCTTGTAGGGAAAAACTGTATGACATAATTATTATAACAAAGATTACAACAACAAAAAAGACTAGGACACAGGTTTTACATTTAAAAAGAAACACAAGAAGTACTCGTAATATTAAACTTAGCGTCTTCATAATTCAAAGCAACAAACTCTTCATCCAATCTACCTTTGTCCTAATTTAAAGAACAATCTCCTTCACGAAATATTCTAAATTCGGAACACGGTATGAATAATTGAAAGGGAGAGACAGAAACTTAAGGAGATTAAAAATTTAATTTCTCTCTCTCCTGAAAATGACTGAATTCGCTTAGTACAAAACGCTGTTAAGTAACTTAGGGCCATCATTTTGCGTTTACGATAATTTTTAAGTGCTTTTGATTTATTTAAAATTTACCGTGTCAGCTTACTCCAGAATTAAATTATGGAAATATTGCTTTATAAGACTCAAATTCATTTCATTTCATTCATTTCTCAAAGATTTGACATAACACGGAGGATAAAAAAAAATGGAAATCTTTACAGGGTAAAAAAAAAGCTTTTAAAAAAAGAATCGAATAGATTCTTTTTATAGACATCTTTCTTACTTTTACGTACATAAATAAACAATTCTTGGGCAAAGGCTCGTCCAATATTTACGGCCTTTATTTTGGTCACGTATCACGAGTATTCCAAGTTTTCTAGGTCGAAGCGAAAAAGTCTGAAAGTATCGCTGTATTGTATTTTAGAAAAAGAAATGAAATAATTTCAAAGTTCGTCTTTCTACTTTGTCGGACAAAATGACTCGCAAACATGGAACCGTCAGATTCATAAATAAAGTTGTCCAAGGCCATGAAAAGTCTTGAAAAGAATGACAATATCGTAAATATTCATGATAGGTACAGTCAACAAAAGAGATATCTAGGCAGGGTAGAGTAACATATTTGTATGTGAATTGCTTCATGTTCAATTTTATATATAATATTAGGTTGGGGAAAAAGTCTTTTCGCATTATAGTATGTATGAACTTAAAATAAAATCTCTTTGGCTATACTATTTGTATCTGGCTGGTTTTGGTATCATTGAAAGTTTAAATTTTAAAGAACATAATTCCAAATTCAAATTAGGAAAATGTGTGATTTTCATTTGTTTTTCGTACTGTCAAGATGAGTGAATGTAATGAAGAAATTCGATACATTTTAAAATTTTACTACAAAAAAGGTAAAAATGCAACGCAAGCCGCGAAAAAAATTTGCGATGTTTATGGACCCAGTGCAGTGTCTGTGAGAGTAGCACAAATTTGGTTTAAGTGTTTCCAATCCGGAAATTTTGATGTCAAAGATGCACGTCGCTCTGGTCGCCCTATTACGGATAAAATGGATGCCATTTTTGAAAAAGTGGAGCAAGATCGGCATATCAGTAGTTACGACGTAGCTGAAGAACTAGGAATTGACCACAAAACAGTTTTGGCGCATTTGAAAAAACTGGGTACACAAAAAAGCTCGATATTTGGGTACCTCTCGAGCTCACTGAAAGAAACCTAATGAAACGTGTACTCATTTGTGATTCTTTATTACGACGTAATGAAACCGAACCATTTTTGAAGAAGCTGATAACTGGTGATGAAAAGTGGATCACGTACGACAAGAACGTGCGAAAAAGGTCGTGGTCAAAGGCCGGTCAGGCTTCACAGACTGTGGCGAAACCCGGGTTAACTCGCAACAAGGTGATGCTGTGTGTGTGGTGGGATTGGAAGGGCATTATTCATTATGAGCTCTTACCACCAGGCAGGACTATCGATTCTGAACTCTACTGCGAACAACTGATGAGATTAAAACAAGAAGTTGAGAGAAAGCGGCCGGAATTAATCCACAGAAAGGGTGTGGTTTTTCATCATGATAACGCTAGACCTCACACATCTTTAGCCACTCAGCAAAAATTAAGAGAATTTGGCTGGGAGGTGTTAATGCATTTACCGTATAGTTCTGACCTTGCACCTTCAGATTTTCACCTGTTTCGGTCTCTTCAGAATTCTTTAGGCAGTGTCAGGTTAACATCACGAGAGGACTGCCAAAACCACTTGTTGCGGTATTTTGATCAGAAGTCCCAAAATTTCTATAGCAATGGGATCATGTCCCTACCTACAAGATGGCAAAAAGTTATCGAACAAAATGGTACGTACAAACTTTAGAGAAATGTAAATAATGTATATTAAAAAATGTTTTGAATTTTCTTAAAAAAAGCGAAGAAACTTTTTCCCCAACCTATTATATATTACTTTGTTTTTGCAATACTCCTACATTGTAACACATCAACACAAAATGGTATATTGTCACGAAATTGAACATGAAGCAATTCACATACCCTATATACCTACCCTACCCTACCTATGTTAGTACACCCTGCCTAGATATCTCTTTTGTTGACTGTGCATAAAATTAGAAAGAAAGAAATAAAACTTGTTAATTCTAAACTACGAACTAGATGTATAAACTCTAAGGGTGGGTTGCACCATCTTACTCTAACAATAACAAACATCGCACCTTCAGTTCGATGTTTGTTATTGTTAAAGTAAGATGGTGCAACCCACGCTTGTAAAGTTCTTGTTAGACAAAAATGGGTTGTTCCATTTGACAATTTGTTAGCTGACGTCATAACTTTAACTGTAACCTTAACCGACCACGCTTTGCTGGTTAAAGTTATTGATAAATATCTGTCACTTCTGTCAGACGCTCCGAATTTTAAGTTTTACATTTGACATGACGGTACAAACTCAAACTCAAACTCAAAGCATTTATTTCAAATAAACCAATTACAGGCACTTTTGAATTGTCAATGGGTCGGTCAGTCAGAAAGATGAAGCTAGTTGCCCATTCCAAAGCGTAGAGATCCCTATGGAGAAGAACGGGCAAGAAACTCCACGGACACTCTTTTAAATCATAATATTTTTACAAAATATTGGTTACATCGTTCAAGTTGAAAATATACATGTGAGAACAATGTAGAAAGACGTGCACGTTAAAAAGCGTCCGTAATAAAAAGATAATAACTAAAACAACTAAATTAAATATTAAAATTAAAAATAAGCCATGGCAGCTAAGAGACGACCAGTCCCAACTGACGGCGCCCGCCGTACAACAGCAGGTAGTTATTCTATGGTCGTAGTTAATGTTACTGTTAAAATTAAATTTGACGGAAACTCTAACATAACCCTTGGTGCAACTCACCCTTAGAGTACTGAAAAATTAGCCTTTTAATTCTATGGTTATACTAAAACTTCGATGTCATCTAAAAAAGGATAAACTATGAAACAATTCAATCAAATGTTAGTGAGCTCCTGAAATAGATCTAGATTTTAGAACTTCAATTGCGGATAGTCACTCCCTCTCGTCGAGAGGAGGTCTGTGTCCCAGCAATAGAGGCTGATTATACAACGGAATTGCACAATAAAAATTACTAGACATTTTCTTAAATTAAGAGAGGCAGAAGCTCCATTTTCTATAGCACGATACATTAAAAGAGAAAGCTCAATTCAAACAAAATTGCCTTTTAAAATGCCCATTTCTTGAATGGCTTCTAATTAAAACAATTTATTTAAAAGAGCCGCTTGAGATTCTCACCTGCGGCTATATATATCGGGTGTTCCATTTACGCAAGATTCAAATTAAATAGAAAACACAGTTTTTTTCTTTTATTATAATTTCCTTATTGAATCATAATACATAGGCTAGGGTTATATAAGGAATAGCACATAGGGCGATTGGCCTCCACGGCTTAGCTGTCACAATTCGATTACTGGAAGCATTCCCGTTTGAGCACCTATTTATTGAGCACCAAAGGTATTCCCATCTGAGCACCAATCAATATTTTAACGTGGTGCTCAAAAGGGAACAATAAAAAATATTCAACTTTATTCCCTTTTGAGCACCTCCGGTGCGGTAGCTTCTAGTGATGGGGTGTTTAATAAAACATATCGATACAAATTGGCAGTACTTTTGAACACCATATGGGATACCTCGAGGGCATTGACATTGAGCACAGGGTCATTGACCTTGAGTTCAAGGTCAAAATTCCGAAAGTGAAGATCCGTGTTTCTCCTCAGGTTACTGACCTTGACCTCAGGATTATTGATCTTGAGGTCAAGTTTTACACAGAAATACCAACCGCTAATTGGACTTCCAGAATTTTAACCTTGGCCTCAAGGTCAATGACCCTGAGGTCAGTGACCTTAGGAGAATCATGGATCTTGACTTCCAGAATTTTGACCTTGACCTTAAGATCAATGACCCTGAGGTCAAAGTCAAAAGGTATCATGGTGTTCAAAAGTACTGCCAATTTGTATCGATATGTTTTATTAAACACCCCATCACTAGAAGCTACCGTAGGTGCTCAAAAGGGAATAAAGTTGAATATTTTAATGTTCCCTTTTGTGATCAGATGAGAATACCTTTAGTGCTCAAAAAATAGGTGCTCAAAAAATTGGTGTTCAAACGGGAATGCTTCGATTCTGCATGGTCATACGACCATGACCAGGAGTATACACTCTCTCGTTTTGGTGATCAGAATTGGCCCCTTAGCACCACTGAATTTATTTTTATGGGGTTAGTTGGAGTCAAAGATATGCCAACAAGCCCACAACCATCCGTGCATTGAAGGAGGAGATTCAACGCTGCATCAACAAAATTCAGTTACATTTATGCAAAAAAGCCAGCTAAGCCGTGGAGGCTATTTGCCCGATATACTATTCCATACATAACTCTAGTCTATATGTACTTTATGATTCAATAAAGAAATTATAATATCATAATTAAAAAAAAAAACTGTGTTTTCTATAAATTTTGGGACACCCTTTATCTGTCCGATGAAAGGCGCTGGCACTCGATTAAATGGTGAAGGGTCAAATAAATTCCTTTAATTCGCTATTGAGAAGAATTGTCAGTGATTTCGCAGTCTAATTATCATTTAGTTCGTTTCAATATAAACCCTGAACATATTTATTAGAACGTTATTCACCTACCTACATGTATTTAAGCCTGAAGCAGCCACTTCAGCTGTAATCAAGCGACACTTCAGAAAATCTTGCGTAAAAAAACTTTGCTACATATGCGTTTTATTTACTTACAAAAATATCTCAAACACGTCGTGCTTCAAGAGATTGAAAATACCTACTGTAGTAATACACGACAAACATTTTAATTTCTGTTTACAAAATAATCATAGTTTGCTTTGATATTTTTGTACCAATTTGGAGTTAGCAATGCGAACAAGAAAGTCATCCATACAAAATTACTTAATGGTAATGAATCATTACCCCAGCGAATAACAAGTTTATCTCAGAGAAAACCACATCAAAAGTAATTCTGTGGTTCTCGAGATAAACTTATAGGACAAGTGCTGCTAATTTCTTTGGTACAACGAAAAACATTAACTTCGTATAAGCGGATAAACTTTTGCTGACTTTTTCTCCGCAGCTTCGGGACTCATTTCTGTTAAAAGAATCCAAAAGTAATCGTACTTTTCTGTATAACAATATTCCCTTAGGGCGCTTGGGGTTCATCTATGAACTTTGCTTGTTACTCTTTTGCATGCGAATTAGGGTCGGAGTTTGGTCAGCAAAATTTTAATAAATACACTGATCCATTTAGTTAAAATTACTCGAATCAAATCAGTTACAAATCATTATATTCGTTAGGAATATTTCATTGAGAGCCTGTTTCACCACCTACGATTAAGTTCCTATTAACATACTTGGCAGATACCTATACAGATAAATACCCTGACCTGACACTGAATCAAACGTCAAACGACGCACAATGGGAACAAATACGCGCACACACACACCCTCACAGCACAACACACACACACACACACACACATTTATACACACATACCATACAACACCTGAAATCACCTTTCTAGTCTCCAGTCTGGAATCCGTACCCTGAGCCCCAAGATACAGACTAACTGTCTAGTTTGGGGCTCAATGGCAAATAATATTTTGTAACCTAGCTATAAGTAATATTTTAAGCTACTCGTGTCGTCTCAACTTGTTGTTAACATGTAAACCTGCTTACTGTATTACCTGGACAATAAACAATTTTCTATTTGTATTTCTAGATAATTTCATACAAATTCTGTTCCATTTTTAATTTATTCGGTGAGTAGTCGGGCATCGTGAAATAGGCCCTAAAAGTTAAGTTCACTAATGCCCGGTTTCTGAAGAATTCTTAAACGGAGTTTAAACTCTCAATAGCTATTGATTCTACAAAATTATCCTTATGCTCGGTTTTTGAGGTCCTCAGATAAACCCTCGATAATAATTCACTCGACTTTTAAGCTAAATCCTATAGAATAAAATAAAGTAAACGAAGTGTTCAGAAATACGATATCGAATAATCATTATCGAATGGATAAACTCCTTTTAAAAACCTCAGAAACCGGGCATTAATTAGGGGAAGTTGAAATGATAGCACGGCGTGGCTGTTCTGTTCACATAACCGATCTCCCGCCCGGCGTCGTGCAATCATTCGGTAGCAGTAGGATCGAGCGCGTGGTTGCAGTGACGAAATATATTTGCATGTTTTGTTAAAAAAATGCAAGTTAAGTTCAATCTGCTTTAATCAAACCTCTTTATATTTCATTGCTTTTATTGAACTTGTATTGTTACTTATCTATTTGGCTTTGTTTGTGTTCTATTCTCTCTGAAATATCATAAATAATGTGAGAGCAGTTCATTATTAAAACAAAATGGCCGAAAAAGGCAAAGCGGCTCGAGCAAAGTAGCCAACTAACCACTTTGTCCTTTGTAAAATTATTATGATTCGATAGATAATGCTTAATTATTTTGTTTAGATGGTTAACAACTAAATAGGGAAGACTACCCAGACGTCATGGGATGAAGATATGATGGGCCGGGTAATTAAAGAATAAAATGAAATTTTACTTGCTTTTTAAGAAAGTTTTTAAATTTTAGAGCATTCATTTTCATAGAGACTGTTGAAATAATTAAGTAAAACATACTGTTAATTAATAAAAATGTTAAATATTGTTAAACTTTAAACCTGATTATAAGTTCCTAATAGTTTAATAGAAGTTTTTAAAGAAAATATAACAATATAGTTAAGTTAAATTACCCTCACAACAGATTGTAATTAAAATAAAATATAAAATGATGATTATTTAATAAAAATGTTAAATAATACTAAATAACATTTTAAAATATTTTTGGTATTTTTATTTTGTCAAACACAGTACTTTTCAACCGAAAACAAATAGGTACATTTCTTGTGTATTTTTGGGGTGGCCACGTTGCCCCTACCCTCATGGCCGGTTTAGGCGGCCACTCGGGCAAAGCGGTTTTTTCACATGATTATTTTTAAATTAGCGCGAATTTTAATTTCACATTATGAAAATTTTATAAATTCTCTGCCTATTATTAAAAAATTCTCTTCAAAAGTCTATCATTACTAAGTTTTTTTTAACTCAAAGTTAAGGTGGCAGCTTTGAGCTGACCTCCCCTACCTACATTTTCTCTTTTAGCTTTTTAGTCCAAAATAATCATTTACATTAAAAGTACCGAAAAATGTAGCAAATACACTTTATTATTACCGCTGAAATACATTTTTTGCCGGAAGGCATGAAAATATTAAGTATATTCATGACAAACACAGAATTACAAAGGCCTGTATAACACAGCGTGTTCCATTCTGGGCGATACAGGATTGTCGGGGGAAAGACTGCCTCGAGACAAACGTTCACTGTGTACCTATAGGTATGTAGGTGAGATTTAAGAAATTAAAATAAACTCAAACTCAAAGCATTTATTTCAAATAAACCAATTACAGGCACTTTTGTATTGTCAAGGGGTCGTACAGTCAGAAATATGAAGCTGAAAGTTGCCCATTCCAAAGCGTAGTAGGTACTGTAAGGTCTCCAACCTTACAGGGATAGCTGCGCTATAAATTAAAGAGATAGAGAGGTAAACCAGGGAACTGGATTATTTTAAATTCATAATCTTTTCCAACTATCTCTTCGGGCCGTGGTTGCCTGACTCCTATTGTTCATTCCAAAATCAAAGTTTGTCTCATAAACTATCTAAACATCTACGGAGTTTGCATGCTAAAACGCATACCGTCTTATTACAAAAGAAGGTTCATCTTCAAACCCAGGTTATACCATGGACCCTTTTTTGAATTTCGAACTTTATTCCGACACACATGTTGTCAGTTTTACAAAACTGACAACTTAGTACCGGACTAAGTTGTCAGTTTTGTATAAAGAACTGTATTTCTATCACAGCTAGGTTCTTATTACAAAAACTGGCTCGATGGCCTAAATCATGACGAAAGAAAAACCTCGTTTTGTAATAGGACCGATAAGGTTCAAAGCCTCTACCTATGGAGAAGAACGGGCAAGCAACTCCACGGACACTTTTAAATCAAAATATGGTTACAAAAAACATACGTGTCGAATTGAGAACCTCCTCCTTTTTTTTCGTCGGTTATAAAAGAAATAAGGTTAAAAGAACTTTAGTTTTAAGTTCACACAATAAATTAGGCAGGCACATGTTTTAAAACATTGTGGCGCACTGCGCGAGATGGATATCCTTATTCAGTTCAACCACAGTCATCCATGAAGTTAGTTAAGGACGCTGTTACAAATGGTTAGTCAAATCATTACTTTTCTACACAAAAGTATGTTTATTAAATAAAATGCTTTGCATTCTTAAAATGTTTTTTCCCCGAATTGTTGATAGATGTGCAACTGAACTATAAATATAATTTTAGATAGGTACAGTTTGTTAATAAATGTACCGAACTGAAAATTTTTACTTCGGTACATTTATTGACAAACTGTACCTATCTAAAATTATATTTATAGTTCAGAATCGTAACTTGCACATCTATCAACAATTCGGGCAAAAAACATTTTAAGAATGCAAAGCATTTTATTTAATAAACATACTTTTGTGTAAAAAAGTAATGATTTGACTACCCATTTGTAACAGCGTCCTTAAACTGGAATCAGGAATGCATTTAACTATGTCAGTGTCAATTTACATCACAAACTAGTGATGTGACTAGTTTAACATTCTGTTAAAGTATTACTGGTTAATCTCGTCAGCGAAGCCATGTTACGAGGTAAAACAAGTTGTTCAAAGTCGTGTCAAAATGTTTTCGGACCTCCAAGAACGAACCAAAATAAATTCTAGATATATTTATCTAGAATTTATTTTGGTTCGTTCTTGGAAGTCCGAAAACATTTTGTTTACAAACAAAAAACATTTTATTTAAGAAATATCTTAAATAACATTTTAAAACGTTAATTTTCTTACTTGAACATGTCTTTTTCATGAATACAATCTGAGTATACTCCAAGTCTTAGTAATAGGTCTTTACCTATGAAATTGCCGTTTTGTATGAAAAAATTTAAACGATTTTTTTTCATGCATTTTTTATTTGTATTAATCGAAGTAATCACCCATGCAATCAATGCATCTTTGCCAACGCAGTGGCAGTTTATTGATGCCCTTCTTAAAGAATCAGCTGGACGGGAGGCAACAAATTCTTCAAACGCATTTTGTACTGCCTCTCGGGTATTGAATTTTTTTCCCGCCAAGAAGTTATCCAAATTCTGGAAAAAGTAGTAGTCTGTAGGCGCAAGGTCTGGTGAGTAGGGCGGATGACGGAGAGCTTCCAACCCCAGTTCTTGCAACTTGGAGACCGTCTGCTGTGCAGTATGAGGTCGCGCGTTGTCGTACAGGAGCAGCGGAGACGAGCGATTGACCAATGCTGGTTGGAGATGTGCCAGCTTCTCCATCATTGTGTTCAGTTCTTCACAGTACACATCTGAAGTAATGCTCACCCCGTTTGGTAAGAAGCTGTGATGAATCACACCGGCGCTAGACCACCAAACAGTGACCATCACTTTTCTAGGGGTAAGTTTTCGTTTAGGGCATTGTTTAGGTGCTGAACCAGGATCCAACCAACTTGCTGAGCGCTTGCGGTTATCAAACAGAATCCATTTTTCATCGCAGGTAATAATGCGGTTCAAAATTCCTTCATTTGTGTGTCTGTTGAGCAGTGCAAGGCACGTCTCGCCGCGTACTTCGCGCTGGCGATCATTGAGTTCGTGGGGCACCCATTTGTCAAGCTTTTTTACCTTGCCAATTTGACGCAAATGGACCAGTATTGTTTTGACGCTAACGTCGAAAGCTGCTGCTAATTCAGCCGTAGATTGTGTATCATCAGCTTCCACAATCGCCTTTAATTCGTCATTGTCGACCAAAGTCTTCGGACGACCGCGAGGTTCATTTTTCAGGTCGAAATTTCCAGAACGGAAGCGAGCAAACCAATAACAAGTGGTGCGTTGGTTTGTAGTGCTAGCTCCGTAAACGTCGTTGATGTTGCGTGCCGCTTGTGCCGCGTTGCTGCCACGACGGTACTCATATTCCATAATTACTCGAATTTTTAACGTATCCATGATGACGAAAAAGATTGAAATGCGATGAAAATGTAACACTAATCAATAAACAAATGACTACTTTTGGAAAAAAAATCCATGTTTTTAAAATAAAATTAATTTGAAATTAGAATTCTTAGCCAAACAAAAATTATTTTGATTTGAAATGGCCAGTACTGCAGAACGGCAATTTCATAGGTAAAGACCTAATACAATCACACTAATGTTATAAACGCGAAAGTTTGTGAGTGTGTGTGTGTTTGCATGTTTGTTACTTCTTCACGCTCAAACGGCTGGACCGATTTGAATGAAATTTGGTATGTAGATAGCTTATACCCTGGATTAATACATAGGCTACCTTTTATTCCGGTCTACACTGGTGAAACCGCGGGGCAATGCTAGTTCAATATAAGCCACCAACACCTTTCTCTCAAAATAAAATTCAAAAGAAAACACCATCATCATCTACCCAGCCTTTTCCCAACTATGTTGGGGTCAGCTTCCAGTCTAACCGGATGCAGCTGAATACCAGTATGCAGTTACTGGATACCCCCTGGTAACACTGGTTATCAGACTTTCGGGCTTTTGACGGCCCGTAACGACTGTCAAAGATCCACTAATGACAGCAAGGTCGTGCTTTCCGAGGCACGGAGGGGTATTTAAACATAGTCACCCATCCACGGACCCACCGCGGCAAGCGTAGCTTAACCTGATCGATCGACCCGTGCGCTGTTATTACTGAGCCTTAAACACTAATAAACCCAATTTCATTTTCCCAACTCTTTTTAAAAGCCTCTAAAACCTGCATTCGTGACAACCCTTACAAAGCAGGCCTAACCTTATTCAAACCGACAATAAGCCGGCTTCAATTTAATTACGTATACGTGCTTGGTACGTACG
Organism: Cosmia pyralina; assembly: GCA_946251885.1. NCBI lineage: Eukaryota > Metazoa > Arthropoda > Insecta > Lepidoptera > Noctuidae > Cosmia > Cosmia pyralina. The sequence continues at coordinate 22,487,696 of OX276344.1, forward strand.
TAATGGTACTTAAAGTACCACAGTACGGGTAGTACCTATAGCCGTGCACTTAGGGCTGATATACGACGGAGTTTCCCCAGAAGCGTCCTGATCGGTGGGCAAAGTCTGAGCGAGTATTCAATAGAGTCTGTTTCGGAAACTTTGGAAGGGAAATGAAGCCGTATTTAACTTTTAGTCTAGGTAAATGTAACAAAGAGATCAAGTTAGGTACACCATAACAATAAAAATAAATATTTAATTTTTCATATTTTAAATGTTTTTATTTTTGAATTCCAGTATTTATAAAGCCGACCAAGTGCGTCAGATCACGCACAATAGACGGTTCCGTAGTTGAAAAGAATTTATCCCAAAAACAATCTTAACATTGTAATATGTGATAAAATTACAAATTAAAAATTTTCAGACTTTTTCTTTTACTTGTGCTGTGAGACCTTGTTTCTTGCCAAATTTCATGATTCTAGGTCAACGGGAAGTACCCTATAGGTTTTGATTTACTTGCGAGTGTCAAACTATGTCGTATAAATGGCCGTATTTTTTTATTGCATTGACTTAGAGGCTTGTTTTTTTTAATAACTCGAAGGGACCATAGACCTACGTATTTGATATTAATTTCAATTTGATACCTCCACGCGATCCTGAGAAAAAGGGTCTTGACAGACTGACAGACGGACAACGAAATGATCCTATAAGGGTTCCGTTTTTCCCTTTTGAGGTACGGAACCCTAAAAAGTAATTCATATTGTGTAATCGTCATCTGTCTAGCCTTTTCCCAACTATGTAAGTGTGTGCTTATAGTCTAACTGGATGCAGCCGAGTGTGTTATTGTTACAATATTACATAACATATAATAAAATAAACGGAAACTCTATGCTATAGGCGTTCAGGTGAATTGAAGGCCGGAAAATATCGTCTTCTGATATCCCCAATAATTGGGTTGAAGAGGTCAGGACAGTCGCTCCCTTTTAAATATTGATATTCGGGTGCGGAAAGGCCAGTGAGGACGATGACCTGTCACACTATTTATATATACCTACTACGAGTATAAATATGGAAGATTGGCCATCTCCAAATGAATGAATATACGATACCTTCGTAAGACTTATTCCATTCAAATTCAGGGAATAAACACCAATATTATTTATTTATATCATTTACGGTTTGTGGCTAAGTACTATCAACCGCACGGGTCGATCGATTAGGTTAAGCTACGCTTGCCGCGGTTGGTCTATGGGGATCTTTACATACCAAGCCCCTCCATGCCTCGGAAAGCACGTTAAGTCGTTGGTCCCGGCTGTCATTCGTGGATCTTTGACAGTCGTTACGGGTCGTCAGAAGCCCGAAAGTCTGACAACCAGTCTTACCAAGGACCTGCACTGCGCGCGTCACGGCGCCCACCTTATAGGTATATAGGTAAAGCGTAGACGTAGACTGGATATTATTATTTTTTGTGTATTTTTCCTGTGTTTGTATTTGTTATGTTGGTCTTGTGTGTTTGTTTGTGTGTTTTTTTATGTTGTTGTTGTTGTTTGTTTTCCTGTGTTTTGTGTTTGTTTTGTTGTATTCGGGGCGGCGACAAATTCAACAAATCAAACATCGTAAAAATCGGTTCGGCCGTTCTTGAGTTATAAATGGTGTAAATAACCTGACTTCGTTTTATATAAATATAGATATACGTTTCATAGCCAAAGGAATACCTACTCAGCCTATTACAACAATATTTAAATACTTACCTGTAGCAAACTAAAAGCTTAAATAAATAAATTATACATTATCCTTTACCTTAAATTATGTAATTTATCTTATGCCTAATATAATTCCACGCGGTTTATGTGAAACCGCTGTCATCTCTTTCCCTAATTCCCTTTCAGCATTTGTTATTTTAACTAGGTAGGTACCTACCTACTCGTTAAAGGTACCTACTTATCCACAGGATATATTTATACGTCATGTTGCGGCGTAATCCAGAATTTGATATATTTTCACCATCTGTCCCTGAAATTACTGAAACGTGGGTATGAGTTTAATATTTCATGTGACAACGCATCAAATGTTCTCGTGCAAACAGAACCACGCTTGGTTGACGTCTTTTGTAAATTTCACGCCGAGTTAAATACGTTCTCGTAATTCCACGTCTTCGTAAAATATTGGACGTATTTAATTAGATAAGTACATACTCGTAATTTCGCTGTAATTATTCTCACGGTGCTCAGAAAGTACGAAAATCTTCGAGAGCAAAATATAGAATAAATAGCTCTTGAATTTGTACGTTTGTTTGAAATTCTCATGTATTATGTGATGTTTCCAATATTACATACCTATTAATTAACAGCGTATAATAAGCTACTACCTACATCTTTATCTCAATTTATTCGAGCATGAATTTATCAGTAATTTCGAATATTTCGATATAACAACGAAACGCGTTAAACCGACGGCAAATGTACATACCGTAAGTTGGGCATGCCTTTAATCATCTAAGATTGTTATCATCAAAGGGAAGATTGAAGGGGGATCTCAAAGAAAGTACAGAAATAATTCTGGGATAAGTTTGGGTAGAGTGACGTCATCGGACGAGACACAGAGTTCGTTGATAATAGACATGCCTGCTGACGGAGGCTACTATTCTTAGATAAACATGTAAATGATCTATGTTTGCTGATGAGTGCCCAGCAGTGCTATTCTGTACAAATCTCACCGTGAAAACCTAGGTGAAGTGAGTTGTCATTCTACCTAATGCTAGATTGGATTGACACTATTGACAGCTCACTCCACGCTCACTTCACCTAAGTTTTCACGGTGAGATTTGTACAGAATAGCACTGCTGTACGTCGATTCTGTAAAATTCAAATAACAACTCGCATCTTACATCGCTATTCACTCTCACTCGTAAAATAGATGCTGATTATTTGACACTGAATCGAGTTCGAGTGCGAAGTGAGCGTCGAAGTGACGGGGGAATTACATTACTGAATGCCACTTCTTACGTCATCTCATACTTTATGTTGTCAAAATCTTACGGTCAATTTAGTTCAACTCGCTGACACGCTTGCAAGGGTAGCGCTAGTGTAAATTCGAATTATCAACCGAGTTTTTAGAATGCCAATCAAGAAACTTACAGCGGATTCAGGTTCGAAGTTTAGAATGAGGTCTTACAGAATCACACGGCTGAACTCCTGTTAACTCCAATAAATTATTTATTTTTTTGTTGGTGCTAACATTGTATTTGTAGACTTTGCTTAGGCCCGCAGAATCATAAGGGCTGTCAAAAGGAAAATATGAATCAAATTGTCTGACTCTTGCATCTCAAAAGACATTCAATTACACTTTTAGCCGTATTTACATTACGTTGCACAAACTTATTTATTATTTATTTATTTATATATACTTTATTGTACACCACAAAAATACATAAAAAAGACATAAACACTACAAAATATACAATGGGCGGCCTTATCGCTTTCACTTAGTTATTCATTGATAATTTTACGTGTAAATAGTTAATTATTTACCCGTGAAACTATCAATGAATAACTAAATCTGCGCAAATAGTACTCGTAATGTAAGTCCGGCTTAAAGTAATTAATTATTTATTAAATGAATGTAATAATGTATCCATTTACCTACAAGACTGAGTAATACTGAGTAAAATAAAATTCTGTGTAAAAACCGTTTCCTACTTTATAATTAACGCAAGTCCTAAAAGCAACTTTATTAAAACCTCTCTGCTTAGGTAAAAAACTATTGGAAAAATGAATTGTGAATAGATTGTTTCACTAGCAGGCTCCGTTACACCTACCTCCAAAGGCTTCAAACAAAAGATGTTTGGCTGAAAACTAATAAAAAATGGACGTACACTATCAAAAAGCCGAGACCTGAAATTCAGAGGCTATTTCCAAACCTTTCGCGTGCGACCTGTCGGCCATATCCGCCTTTGAAAGTTAGATGCCAATTCCCAATACTTCTTTTTCTGCATTCATATGAAATCGTGGCACGTAGTTTCTAGTGGGGTCTTCTTTTACTTTTTATACATAAAAACCTTTGCTATTTCCCTAGCATTAAATAGAGATAAAGGATTGTTGATTTTAATAAGTACCTACCTAAAGGCGGAGACTGACTTGTAACGTTTGTTTGTAATGTATCGAGTTTTTGTAACGCGTTACAGTAGTAGTGCAGCATTACGAGCGTATGTTTACAAACAAGTCAGTGCAGTGCAGTTTTTTCTTCTTCTTCCAATAAACATAACTAAATAAAAATAATTAAGCATACACAACCTCTACGTCCGCCATCCTGAATAAAAATGGGGCACGCTTGAGTCAAGTACTCGAAGCGAGCGTTCGCCGCGTTTAATGTATCGCCGTTTTGTAATAAGAAATGGACCGCGCTTGAGCCATGTGCTCGGAGCGAGCGTTCGCCGCGTTTGGTGTATCGCCGTTTTGTAATAAGAAATGGACCGTGCTTGAGCCATGTGCTCGAAGCGAGCGTTCGCCGCGTTTAGTGTATCGCCGTTTTGTAATAAGAAATGGACCGCGCTTGAGCCATGTGCTCAAAGCAAGCGTTCGCCGCGTTTAGTGTATCGCCGTTTTGTAATAAGAAATGGACCGCGCTTGAGCCATGTGCTCGAAGCGAGCGTTCGCCGCGTTTAGTGTATCGCCGTTTTGTAATAAGAAATGGACCGCGCTTGAGCCATGTGCTCGAAGCGAGCGTTCGCCGCGTTTAGTGTATCGCCGTTTTGTAATAAGAAATGGACCGCGCTTGAGCCATGTGCTCGAAGCGAGCGTTCGCCGCGTTTAGTGTATCGCCGTTTTGTAATAAGAAATGGACCGCGCTTGAGCCATGTGCTCGAAGCGAGCGTTCGCCGCGTTTAGTGTATCGCCGTTTTGTAATAAGAAATGGACCGCGCTTGAGCTTGTGCTCGAAGCGAGCGTTCGCCGCGTTTAGTGTATCGCCGTTTTGTAATAAGAAATGGACCGCGCTTGAGCCATGTGCTCGGAGCGAGCGTTCGCCGCGTTTAGTGTATCGCCGTTTTGTAATAAGAAATGGACCGCGCTTGAGCCAAGTACTCGAAGCGAGCGTTCGCCGCGTTTAGTGTATCGCCGTTTTGTAATAAGAAACGGACGGCGCTTGAGCCATGTGCTCGGAGCGAGCGTTCGCCGCTCCTTGTATATTGCCGTCTTGTAACCAAGCTCGCCTCGAATGCTGCATTACAAACAAACGTTGCAAGTCGGTTTCCGCCTTAAGATTTTTAAGAATTCTGAAAAATGTTGTATTTGCACGGCTTCTTCCTTTGCGTCAGCACGGGCTAAACAAAAAAAAAATGCTCAAGCCATGTTAAAAAGTTTTACCAGTTGATCCTACTGTAGAAGCTATGATTTTCTTCACCCTATGACTGCTATTAACCATTAACGTTTCATGCATCAATAACAAATCTTGCTTATATTGTAAGTCAGTACCCGGGTTACCGAGCTCTGCTCCGTGAAAATAGAGAAAACGAATTTTCCCAGAAATGAGACTTAGCAAAATCGATTTTTGGCCCCCGTAAACCCCTATATTACAACATTCATCGAAATCGTTACAGTCGTTTTCGAGAACGTGATTACAAATATAATAGGTTGGGGAAAAAGTTTCTTCGCATTTTTTAAGAAAATTTAAAACATTTTTTAATATACATTATTTACATTTATCTAAAGTATGTAGGTACAATTTTGTTCGATAACTTTTTGCCATCTTGTAGGTAGGGACATGATCTTATTGCTATAGAAATTTTGGGATTTCTGATCAAAATACCGCGACAAGTGGTTTTGGCAGTCCTCTCGTGATGTTAACCTGACACTGCCTAAAGAATTCTGAAGAGACCGAAACAGGTGGAAATCTGAAGGTGCATGGTCAGGACTATACGGCGGATGCATTAACACCTCCCAGCCAAACACTCTTAATTTTTGCTGAGTGGCTAAAGATGTGTGAGGTCTAGCGTTATCATGATGAAAAACCACACCCCTTCTGTTGATTAATTCCGGCCGCTTTCTCTCAACTTCTTGCTTTTTTCTCATCAGTTGTTCGCAGTAGAGATCAGAATCGATGGTCCTGCCTGGTGGTAACAGCTCATAATCAATAATGACCTTCCGATCCCACCACACACACAGCATCACCTTATTGCGAGGTAACCCGGGTTTCGCCACAGTCTGTGAAGCCTGACCGGCCTTTGACCACGACCTTTTTCGCACGTTCTTGTCGTACGTGATCCACTTTTCATCACCAGTTATGAGCTTCTTCAAAAATGGTTCGGTTTCATTACGTCGTAATAAAGAATCACAAATGAGTACACGGTTCATTAGGTTTCTTTCAGTGAGCTCGTAAGGTACCCAAATATCGAGCTTTTTTGTGTACCCAGTTATTTTCAAATGCGCCAAAACTGTTTTGTGGTCAATTCCCAGTTCTTCAGCTACGTCGTAACTACTGATATGCCGATCTTGCTCCACTTTTTCAAAAATGGCATCCATTTTATCCGTAATAGGGCGACCAGAGCGACGTGCATCTTTGACATCAAAATTTCCGGATTGAAAACGCTTAAACCAAATTTGTGCTACTCTCACAGACACTGCACTGGGTCCATAAACATCGCAAATTTTTTTCGCGGCTTGCGTTGCATTTTTACCTTTTTTGTAGTAAAATTTTAAAATCTATCGAATTTCTTCATTAGATTCACTTATCTTGACAGTACGAAAAACAAATGAAAATCTCACATTTTCCTAATTTGAATTTGGAATTATGTTCTTTAAAATTTAAACTTTCAATGATACCAAAACTAGCCAGATACAAATAGTATAGCCAAAGATATTTTATTTTAAGTTCATACATACTATAATGCGAAAAGACTTTTTCCCCAACCTAATATATGTATACTAGCGGACCCGACAGACGTTGTCCTGTCTGAACGATCCTAGAACCCGACTGCAGCGCTAGTCAATTGTGTTTTCAAACCATCCAGGAACTCATTGAAATATACACACAAAATTTAATCTAAATTAGTCCAGCCGTTTAGGAGGAGTTAGGTGACAAACACACGTACAGAAGAATTATATATGTTGGAGGAGAATGTCAGCGTTCGTTGCCGGACTGGTCGTCGTCCATTGTTGTAGCCGAAATAAGACTCAATATGCACTCTACAGTTTTAATTAGATCGATTTAACAAACAATCGGTTAGAAAGTAGCACACACGAATCGAATGGAACTGGATTCGTATCGGAACGCGGCGAGGTCGAGGCGAGGTTGGTAGCGCACATCCGTTCAGTTCGGTCTCTAATCACGAAGTCCTCGTCAAGTACAGAAACCTTGAATGACAGCCGTCATCTGTCACCGTTATTTTCCCCCGCAAACTCAAAATGACATTGACAGCTCGCACAGTGATGCCAACCCCATTTCCGAACACACCCAAGTCGGTACAACTTGACGTTCCGTTCAGAATCCACGACATATATATTAAGATATATACAAATATTGCTCATTTAATAGTATAAGATAATAAACCTATAACGTTCCCATACTTCCCACTACTGAGACTCAGTTCTCCTCTCTGTGAGAGACAGAGTGGGCCATCACACAACCACCGTATCTATTGTAAGTAAAAATTATTAATAAATATTTTATGGCAGTGAACCGGTTTAATGCTTGTACTTATAATTTACTTCAGTTTTAATTTAGTTTTTCTACCCTTCACAACAGGTCTAAGTGCACGATAATTTCATACTACACGTCTTCATTACTTCCAAATAAAAACATAAAATTAATTTGCAAGCACGTCCTACCCATAAATCCTTTCAAATATAATATAAATACAAGCTCGTCCGCTGTGCTGTCGCGAACAGGCCAACAAAAGGGATTATGTGCTGTTGTTACAAGTTACAACAACAAAAGCGTGGGCCTGGTTGTGATTGGTGCGTACAATTTGTGTGAAAAATTGGTGTACTGTGTTGTGGACTGTCTTGCTGTTTATATAGGTGGGTAGTTTATTTTGTGGGATTAAATTAATGTAAATTACCTACTAATTTTGAGTCGGCACCAAATCAACAATCAACGAAATCAATCATGCTGGTCATTTTACTTGGCGCCTTTTCGTTTGTTTATAAACTAGTAGGTACCTGGCCGACCGAGCTCTGCTCGAGTGAAAATACAAAAAACGAATTTTCCCAGAAATGAGACCTAGCTAGATCGATTTTTCGGTCCCGTAAACCGCTATATCACTACTTTCATCGAAAACGGCAAGCATATAAACAAATATCATAGGATACGCGTCGACGTGAGAACCTCCTCCTATTTTTGCCGGTTAAAAATAGGCAATATGTTGGCATTGGTGGGATTATTCATGAATTAATAAAAAACCTCATACATGTTAGTCTTATTTGCGTAATTATGGTTTAATACACAGGGGTACTAATATATAGTTTAATACATACATTTTAAATGACGATCATAATCTCATCATCTGCGTAGCCTTTTCCCAACTATGTTGGGGTCGGCTTCCAGTCTAACCGAATGCAGCTGAATACCAATATTTTACATGGAGCGACTGCCTATCTGACCTCCACAACCCAGTTACTGGATAATACGATCCTAACGAATGTCAAAGATCCAAGAATGACAGCCGGGACCAACAGGTTAACGTACTTTCCGAGGCGTGGACGGGTCTTGGTATGTAAAGATGGTCACCCAGCGACGTACCGACCACGGAAAGCGTAGAACCTGAACCTGATGGATTGACCCGTGCGGCTGTTATTTCTTAGCCACGAGCTCCTCATCGATAAATGACACTATTAACTACCAGCTTCTGATCACGACTATCTTCGGCGTGGAAGTCAACTATAATTTATCTAGGTACAGTCAGCAACAAAATTCGATTAACAGTTTAGTTTTCTAAATATTAATTATTGAGAAAAGTACTTCATTAAAATCGGAACAGATGTAAATTATAAAGAAAATTAACTCTTAACTAATAAATGAAATGCTAAAAAGCAGGTTATCATATCATTTTGTGTTAATTTAGATAATGTCAAAAAATACCGACTTCTGTTGCTGACCCTACCATAAAATATATTTTGCGACACTCGGTAAAGTGTAGCTTTCTATCAGTGAGAGCTCTTTTGTAAATGGATGAGTAGTTTCAGAGATTATATAGCTCTTACAAACAAACAAACTTTCAAATGTTACCTTTTTATCCGACTGATCCAGAAAGAGGGTAATGTTTTTCGCATGTATGTATGTATGTCCGTTCCATTGTGACCTCCTGTGGCATAAATGGTTTAACCGATTTTGAAGAGTGATATTTCGTTACATTTGTTTTTATTGTGCGAGTGTCACTAGGTATATTTAAATTATAAAAAATCAAGATGGCGGTTTTTGGGGTCCAAAATCTATATTTAAAAAAAGAAGTCTCCTAAACCTATCGAGTGGGGTATCAAAATGAAGGGTATTAAAGGTAATTACAAAAATGAATACAAAGTACATGTTTAAATATAATTTGTAATGAGAAATGATAAAAAGAAACTAACTGCGGTTGGGGGACAGGTCTGGAACGAAACTCGTTCTCACGCAAGATTTAAAAAAAATCGAGTGACAAACCCAAAGTTTTATTGCTTTGAAACATAATTTTGACAACCGTTACCTAAAGTGTTACTTAGGGCCTATTTCACGATGTCCGAGTAGTCACTACTTACCAAATAAATTCAAAAATGGAACAGAATTTGTATGAAATTATCTGCCAAGAAAATTTATAGGAACTTAATCGTAGGTGGTGAAACAGGCCCTTAACTTAATACAGTGAGAGAAAAATAAACTTTCTTAACTAAAAAGTGTAAAATAAAAAAAAACATATTCAAAAAATCAAAAAACCCGACTGCGTAAATGGTGAACTTTAAAAAGATGGACACAAGGTGACTTATTTTGTCTCCAAATAATCTCATGCAGTCGGAGGCATCTTTTAAATTAAATTTAATTTTGTCTCCGACAACATGAGATTGTTTGGAGACAAAACAGGTCATCTTATTTCCATTTTTTTTTCTTGTTTCTTTTTTTTTTTTCTTTTTTTTTTCATCATTTACGCAGTCGGGTTTTTTGATTTTTTTAATTAACTTTTAATAATAAAAATAAAATGTGTTAAGTAACTAAACTAACTTTATAAAAAGGTAACTAGATGATAGCAAAAAGACGCATCCCTCTGAGAAGCTTTTTAAAATTTAGTTCATAATGAACGTTAAAAGGTAATTTTAAACGCAAAATTGTCCCGAAATCCCCGCTGTACAACTATTTCCAGTCTAATTACCTACCTACCCAACTCATATGGACATAAAACTCGCTTCGTCACAGCTCCTTCGTTTTATTAAGCGTGCCACAAGCTCTCAGCTTAGCAACGCCCCGGGGGTGACTGAGGGCCGAGGGGAGTTCCTCCCGTGCAGTGTTACCAGATTAAAATTATAAACTACCGTGTTGACAGGTTAGAATTACGGTGTTTCGGCTCCAAATTACCGTGCATAGATTTAAAAAATACCATGTAAATCACCGTGCAAAATAAAGAGAAAATGCAATGATTTTTCGATATTTTTTATTTAAAATTTAGTCATCTAAAGATTCTAAAGTAACAACTTCTTTTTCATATATTGCTGCAGTCATTTTTTGTATCATTGCCTTGGATGGCATAAAATCCACACAGCTCGTTCCACTCCGGTGTATGGATTGCTGAGCAAGAATATTTCCTTTTATGGTGTTTGTTATCAACTTATTTCTTTTTCTGTTTTTTCTAACTTATTATTTTATTGTGATGAATAAAATATTTAGGGATTTCCCCGGTAGTAGTGAAGCGAAATAGCGGCGACTTGATGTTGCCATGACATATAGAGCTGGATTTTCGTTTCGTTCTACGTATCTTTTTATAAAATTAATACTTCTGAATAATTATTTACATGTTGACTGTCAAGGTAATTCTTAATAAAAATACCGTAGAAAAGTACACGGTAGTGAAACATTACCGTAGACCGTGTTTTAGCCAAAAATACCGTGCATCTACGGTAATTACCGTGTATCTGGTAACACTGCTCCCGTGGCACGTTGTCTGCAGAATAACTCTTTGTTATCTAAAGTGTCCTCAGGTGCGGAACTCAAACCTGGGACAACGTTTTTCATAGAACATTCTGGTGTCAGCGTACTGGGTCATATTTTCAGGTAGTGTGGATTATTATTATTATTTATTTATTTTATTTTATAAATTACAAGTTCCTTAACTAGGTGCAAAGCACACAATTAGACCTCTGGGGTCTGTCTTAGCGTGCCATGGCCTGAGATTGATCAACGCGCTATTAACCCGTCGCGCGCTAATTAGCAGACACAATTGAAATTCTATTGTTATCTGTACACATGGTGTGCAATCGACATTTTAAGAGTTACCAGCTGTTTAACAGCATTACATCAACTCGACTACAACTCAACTAGTTAAGTTATAATCGAGTCGATGCAATGTTCTTTAAGCTTACGCTTTATATTTTTAATATTCATTGAGTCTCTAATGTCTACAGGTATTTGGTTCAGTAAACTGGGTATAAGAAAAGAAGCGGTACGCCTGCCATAAAAGTTATTTTTGCGTGGCACTTGGAATGATTTTGATTTCGCTTGTCGCGTATTCACCTCAAATTTAACTGGAATTTGAATATCACTGTTATCAAAATGTTCTATGAGGAACAGATATTCAGCTCGCGCTAGAACAGGTAATACTTTGCAATGTTTAAATAACCCTGTGTTATTGTCTTTGTTTTTTTTTTTACATAGTTAGGTACTATAAGTTTCAACAAACGTGTTTGCAAATTATGTATTTTATTTAGGTAGGGGGTTTCATTCAGTTGATTAATTTATAATTAAATTAATTTAAATTAAATTAATTATTAAATTAATTAATTTAATAGGTACTTCAAGCACACACAATGTACAGAGACCTATTGTATCATTATTTTTTTAGGTTAGTTAGGTTGTATATTGATCAAAATCAAAATATTTTATTTCACATAAACCTACATGGGCACTTATGAAACGTCAGAAGCTAGGTGCACGGTTCCAAATTGGTCGTTTCCTACGGAGAAGAGCCGGGAAGAAACTCCATCCTACTCTTTTAAAAATAATTGGCTTTTACAATATTTTCAATCAACAGTGTTAATAGGTATGGTATGGATCAAATTAGGATTTGCGATCGTAACAATTAGGTATTTTATAGAATAATAACCATTCAAATTATCAATACAACTCTCTAAGTTAGAACGTTAGTTACTCATCACTATGACGAACAACTTTTACATTGGACCACTCAAATCGCGAAACAAATCAGCTATGGACACATAATGAAGCATCTGTTGTTTTGTTAATTTTTACATGAACCTTTTCTTTTCGGAAAATTAAAAACGAAGGACTGTTATTAATAAATTAACAAAAGATAGGATAAAGGGGAACCCTGTATGCTAATCAATGCCTACTAAAGCTCATTAATTTTCATATTACAAACGTTGATATATCCTGCGAAGTATCCTGTTCAGTGTTCATACTTCAGTTTACTTAGGTTTCCTAATAACAAGCAAGAAAGCAGACTCCAACTTGCTTGTTAGTGCCTGATACTTCCCTACTATAGAGATTTGCTTTTAGATTAGTCTTTTACAGAATTATGTAGTAGTTCCCTCTACGAAAACCAATTAATTAGTTGTGGGTACCTATGGTCTAAGCAATATTAGCTACGAGTAGATGTTAAAGATTGGTTTTTATTTAAACGTAATAAAATAAAGTAATATTACGTTTTATTTAAGCAGGTCTCCTCCGTGCCTCGGAAAGCACGTTAAGCCGTTGGTCCCGGCTGTCATTCGTGGATCTTTAACAGTCGTTACGGGTCGTCAGAAGCCTGAAAGTCTGAAAACCAGTCTTACCAAGGGATATCGTATTACCCAGTTACTAGGTTGTGGAGGTCAGATGCCTATCTGACTGCCTAGTCGCTCCATGTAAAATACTGGTATTCAGCTGCATCCGGTTAGACTGGAAGCTGACCCCAAAATAGTTGGGAAAAGGCTAGGCAAAGGCAGATTGATTGATCGATGTAAATAGGTCTCTACCTAGACATTGAAACTGAACTGAAAATGAACTCTGATCCATTTTTATTTTTATCTTTTTAGTTTTACAAAAATGACATCAGAATGAAGTCGTATTAAAAATTACTTGCCTCGTCTACAGAGTTATTTATATGTGTAGATTAAAAAATCGTAGCCTTTGCAGTGTCACTTTTTGATTAATATTGTAATCAAGATGGCGTTTCGCTAGCCGTAGCGTTCCCCAAGCAACATTGTCTCGGCCCCCTAACCACGCAATCAGAAAGAAACGTTCCGGAAAAACTTCAAAAGGGAATCTAACGAATGAATTTTTAACAACAGATTCCTGCGGCATTTTTAGTTAAAAAAAGGAAGACGTATTGCCCGTTTCATTCTTGAGGAAAAATGTTATTTTTGACCAAATTGTGGCCTTTAGTCTTTAATTTTCCGTTAATTGAATTTGAATGAAAGGTTTTCCTCCTAAAAGAAGCCTCCACCACCACCATGTGCCAGCGGTGCGCGTCCTAAGTGCGCAGGGTGCGGGCCAGCTCCAATACTGTCCTGGTGATGATCGCAGAGCGATTTGACTGCCCCTACATTAGACAATGCTGTAACAGACATCTATAATAGCCAGGGCACTTAAATTTGATTAGACTTGACCTTGACATATATTTATAATAACTTGTTTGTATTGTATTGTTTAAATATTAAATTTTTAATTTAATTTTGATTTGTATCTTTTAATCTTCGTTTATTTTAATTGCATTGACATTTTATTTTTGTTTTAAATCTGTGACCTTTTTAATTTGTATTCATTAATTTATTTCAATTGTATTTACATTTAAGAGCGAGAGGAGCTCGTGGCTAATTAATAACAGCCGCACGGGTCAATCCATCAGGTTAAGCTGCGCTGGCCGGGGTTGGTCCGTGGATGGGTGACCATCTTTACATACTGAGACTCCTCCGTGCCTCGGAAAGCACATCAAGCCGTTGGTCCCGGCTGTCATTCGTGGATCTTTGACAGTCGTTACGGGTCGTCAGAAGCCTAAAGTCTGACAACCAGTCTTACCAAGGGGTATCGTATTACCCAGTTACTGGGTTATGGAGGTCAGATAGACACTCGCTCCTTGTAAAATACTGGTATTCAGCGGCATCCGGTTAGACTGGAAGCCGGCCCCAACATAGTTTGAAAAAGTCTAGGCGGATTGATGTAAAGAGGTCACCCTCAAAGATGGAGGACCTCGACAGCAAGGCACTAATGTGAATTTGGTTTGTTAAATTTATTTTTAAATAAAATTCCTGATTAGTGAATTTGCAGTGAATTACTGGGATTAAAGGCTCCCACAGACAGGCGCGACGCAAAAGTTCGACTCTAGTAGAACAATTTCCATGAAGTTTTTATAGAAATTATTCTTCTACTACGTTTGCGGTAGCCTTAATGAAAAAGCCTAGGACTTGGCCACCCAAGCACCTATCTTTTTTTCTTAGTTTTAGCTATAAAACCTATTTTCACCGACTTGCTCAGTAAGAGTAGACTCTTACTGAGCAAGTCGGTGAAAATAGATTAAAATAAAATTAGAGGTTTTCAGAGTAGACTCTGAAAACCTCTAATTTTATTTTAAGCTTTCAGGAATTAACCCAAAACTAAATTATTTAAAAGGCTTTCGCTCCATCCTTCCAATATCTTAATTTTTTAACAGGAAGCATGATAAGTTAAAGTGAAGGCCCCTGAGGGCCGGTTAAGTTTCACGTCCGGGAATGTTGCCCAGGAGAATTTTAATTAATTTAATTAGTAAACCCTCGCCAGAAAGGTACTTATGTGACTGAGATAAGGGTGATCTCATCACTTGGCGGGAACACGGTCCGACAGTTTTGAGGTTATGTGTTTGTAAACATTTAATCTGGATGACGTCATTGCTGTTCTTTCTTATAAAAAAAAATATAGCAGTTGATTTCATTAACAACCTGAAATTAGTAATATATTACTAATTTCAGGTTGTTAATGAAATCAACTGCTATATTTTTTTTTTTGTTTTTCGTTCGCACACATACAACATACTTGTAGGGACAAAAATTGAAAAGAGTACTTATGCTTAGAGGTTTGGTAATGTTGAGAGGATTAATGAAAAACGACTAACAAAAGCTATTGGCAGA
Source organism: Cosmia pyralina (assembly GCA_946251885.1). Classification (NCBI taxonomy): domain Eukaryota; kingdom Metazoa; phylum Arthropoda; class Insecta; order Lepidoptera; family Noctuidae; genus Cosmia; species Cosmia pyralina. The sequence goes on from OX276344.1 coordinate 22,502,950, forward strand.
GACCTTATTGGTCACGGACTAGAAAAAAAGAAGTGAAGCACCGTACCGATCTATGTGTGCGTGATTTGACAAAGACGCCGTCGCACACAGGCGAAAGATCGATAAAAGCTGGCATTAACTAAAAAAATAAAAATGTCATAAAACCTTTTCTAATTGTTGCATCTTACGACTCAATGAACGGGCCTAGCTACCTGCGCCTGCGCCGGCCGGCTGTGAGTCACCGAACGGACGCCATCTTAGTCCAAAGTTTGACTTGTTAAGCGGCGGATGTGTTTTAAGCAATTATTGTTATATTTCAAGTTAGAATATTGTAAGTTGTAGTGAAATTATTGGTGTTTCAACAATGGATGCCCTTCCAGGAGGTAATAATTGTTTATTTTTATAGTGATCAAAATTTATAAGTCAGATCTTTCATTTGTTAAGATTTTTTTACGAAATCAGTATTTTTTTTATAAACAGAGATATTCTCATAAGAGTAAAAGTTTAATTTCCTGCCATTTCATTCCTTAAAATTACCTTCGCTGCACTCTTTATTTACTGCTTAATTAATAAAAGTAACTTTTAAAGGCGACCAATTTAGACGCTTTAACAAAATATGCGTTTGAATGAGAATTAATATTGAGTCTCCTGTGTAACTCAACTAAGTATTAACTACACGTCTCGGCTTAGCACGGGTTTGTTTTTGTAGATATACATAGAGTGTTTAAGACTTTTTTTTAGATTTAATAGAAAGGAATATTTATTCAATACATCACTTCCATGTAACTAGAACGATTTTAACAATGCACGTCTAGTAAGCTTTCGAGGGGGGGATTTTGTTTCATCTGGGTCGAGAGGCAGCGTGATACCTGAGCTAATTTATACAAAAAATATATAAAATGTGTACTAAAATCTCCCTAATGAATTAGCCTATCTATTAGTGACAACTATATTACAATTTCTGCTATGGTTTTTTTTTTTATTTTACTTCTTCTTTCTAGGATCCAACAATGAAGAAATATGTTTTAGCAGAATAACTCTTGTGAGTTACTACCGAGAGTGTCAGTCTAAGAGGGATGTTGACAGAATGCATTACTTGTGTAACAAAGTTGCAAATGCCCTAAGAGTGCCGGAATTGTCAAGTGACATAAAGAGTGTTTTAAGCAAACTGGTTTACACATACAAACAAAAGCTAGAAACATCACATAAAAACTTTGAGCGATGTAAAAACTCTAATAAAAATTGGTTTGAAACGTTTGTTACATTTCCTGTACCGAACACAGGACAAAAAAGAAGTAGTGGTTCGGGTGGTCGTCCTGTTAAAGACTTTGAAGACTGTTCTGAACGTACGAAACGCAAAAAGACCGAAGACGTTAGGAAGAATTTGACACCTGCTGAATTAGCTTTTGCTGCACAAATGGAATACCGCGCAGCAGGAGAAGTTAATAAATCTAAATTGATAAAAGATATTTCTACAGGTACAACTCTAAAATCAGTTGATGGACCACATGCACGCTATACCCCAGACAGAGGCTTTATTAAAGAGAAGGCTAAATATCTCCGCAAATTTAAGACGTATGGCAGACTTTCAGACGAGGCGACCTTTAAATATTTACGTGAGCGGGTTAATAAACTTGAAGCAGATTGTTACACCAACTATTTAGCTGATACAGAAGCCTCCATCGAAAGGAATCCTAAACGATTTTGGAGCTTTGTGAAACAACGATCTAAATCCAATGCAATACCCAGTTTCCTTAAGTATGGTGATGTGACGATTTCTTCCCCTGAGTCTATTTGTAATGCATTTTCTTCCCACTTTCATTCAACTTTTCTTGATCGTACCAATGATGTGCCTGCTAATTATTGTTCTCCCCAAACTGCCATAAATTCCAATATACCCTCGGATATTCACTCAATTGAGATTAACTTAAATGTTGTAGCCGAGCTAATTAGTAAAATTGATCCATTTAAATCTGCTGGTCCGGACCACTTATCACCTAAGTTTCTGATTGGGTGTGCTAAAACCATTGCCTTACCAGTATCTCTTTTGTTTAAAAAATCGCTCTCTTCATGTTCTGTTCCCCAAATCTGGAAATCTGCCTTTATAACTCCGGTGCATAAAAAAGGGCACAAAAACGAAATAGTTAATTACAGGCCTATTTCCAAACTGTGCATATTAGCAAAAGTTTTTGAGAGAGTGGTCTATAACCAGGTTTACGCAGCACTCAGTCAGTGTTTTAGCCCTTCTCAGCACGGTTTTCTTAGGGGTCGTTCAACTGTGTCTAACCTGGCTTTGATCAATGACTTTCTAACTGACAAAATGGATAGTGGGGCACAGGTGGATGTCATTTACACGGATTATAGTAAGGCATTTGATAGAATTGACCACAATATTCTGATAACCAAGCTTTTTATCATTGGTATTAGAGGAGATCTACTTCGTTGGTTTACTTCATACCTAGAAAACAGATCTCAGGCTGTCGTTATCAGTAACTACATGTCAAGCTGGGTTTCAGCACCTAGTGGTGTTCCTCAGGGTTCTTTGATGGGCCCGTTACTTTTTATAATTTATGTGAATGATATCGACTCCTGTTTTCGCAACTCAAATTTGCTTTGTTTTGCCGATGATATGAAGATATTTTCTGCAATTTCGTCAAATGATGACATGAATGCTCTCCAATCTGACCTGGTGCGATTGGATGATTATTGCTTGATCAATAGGCTTGATTTGAACCCTGTTAAATGTTCAGTAATCACCTTTAGCAGAAAACGTGTCCCTCTCCCTACAACCTACAAACTTAAAGGGCAGCCATTACAGAGATGTGACGGTGTTCGTGACCTTGGCGTTTTTCATGATTCCAAACTTTTATTTAGTGTGCACATTGAGCAAATAGTTGCCAAAGCTTCGAAGTCTCTGGGTTTTGTTATGAGACTCGCAGGGTGTTTCAAGAAGGCCAAAACCCTTAAGATTCTTTATTGTTCTTTTGTGAGAAGTCATCTTGAATATGCGTCACAAATCTGGAACCCGTGTTATGGCAAATATATTGACCGTATTGAAAATATTCAAAAAAGATTTGTTCGTTTTCTTTGTTTTCGGCTTCGTATACCATACCATTCTGATAATTATATAAGTCTCTGCAAGAAACTTCACCTTCAGCCACTAATAAATCGTCGTCGACTGGCTGATTGCACTTTTCTCTTAAAAATTTTATCTAACGAGATTGACTGTCCGGATCTCCTGCATAAATTGCGTTTTAATGTCCCCCAGAGATCAGTTAGATTTAATCCGCCTATCTTCATTCCCTTTACCTCTTCCAACTACAGGCAAAACTCATATATGGTGCGGGCGAGTAAGGATTTTAATGTTCTTTGTAAAGAGTTCTCATTTGATCCATTTACCACCAAAACCTATACTGCACGCAGTCGGCTGAACGCTGACTTCTTCAAAACTGCATAGATTTTTGTACCTTTTATATATTATGTATGTAGGTATATAATATTGTTTTTGTGTTTTTTTTTTTTTTTCTTTCTATCGTGCTTGTTAGTGATCTTAAGATTTGTACTACTTTTTCTGTTTTTACCCGTGAGAACCTGTAATTGGCTTTATGTTTTATATTCAATTGTTATCTATCTGTTAAAGCTGTTGGTTCTCCTTAAAATAAATAAATAAATAAATAAATAAATAAACAAAGCTTTATCTTTAGTTATTGAAAGCCACCTAACAAAACACCAATACAATTTATTGCGTAAGTCTGCATTAGAGTTAAATTGCAATCTTTACCCTAATTACGAGTCTGTAACAGAAGCTAAAAAGAAGTGTTACCCCGAAGGTATTATGTGTACTGAAATAAAAGCTGAAGTATCTCTTCAAAATCTTTTAAACCACACTGCTGAAAGACTGTTGCTTTCTCTAAAAGAAGTGATTTTACATTTGCATCCCAATCAGAGGCAAGACCTGTGCCTTATTTCAAAGTGGGGATGTGACGGATCTGGAAGCCATTCCCAATATAAACAAAAGTTTCAAGACCAAGAATCATCGGACGAACACATGATGGTTACGACAATAGTGCCGATACGTGTAATAACTACGAATAATGTACTTGTCTGGCAAAATCCACGGCCTTCTTCACCACGATACTGCCGGCCTTTGAGGCTTCAGATGGCTCCTGAAACATCTGAACTCTCAAGACAAGAAGCTGCAAATTTACAATTAGAGAGAGCAAACCTTTTGCCAACAAAAAATGAGGAATGGTGCATTAAACACGACCTAAAATTAACAATGGTAGACGGAAAAATGATAAACGCTCTAACTGATACCAGCTCAGCGATGCGTTGTTACCTTTGTGGAGCCACAAGCAAGGATTTTAACAAAATAAACGTTTGTTTAAGAAAACCAGTGAAGACCGAAAATTTAGAATATGGCATTTCTTCCCTCCATGCCTGGATAAGATTAGCTGAATGCGTGTTACATCTGGCATATAAATTAAAACTTGCCAAGTGGCAAGCAAGAGGCGAAAGAGATAAAGAGATCGTTGCTTCAGAAAAGAAACGAATTCAGAAAGAATTCATAGAAAAACTTGGACTACATGTGGACAAACCGAGACAGGGAGGAGGGACGTCAACAGACGGCAATACAGCACGCATAATGTTCCAGCACGCTGAAGAAGTCTCTCAAATCACTGGCATCAATTTAAATATTATTAATCGATTACATACTATATTAAAACTTTTATCGTGTGGTTATAGAATACACACAGAAAAATTTAAACACTTTTGCCTTCAAACAGCGTCCGCATTTGTCATAAACTATCCGTGGTTTAACATGCCAACTACGTTACACAAAATATTGATCCACGGTCATCAAATTGTTGAAAATATGGGTATCGCTATAGGACTTCTAAGTGAAGATGCGCAAGAAAGTCGCAACAAGGACATTAGAAAGTACAGAGAGCAATTCTCAAGAAAATTTTCAAGGAAAATGGCTATGGAAGACACATACCATAGACTCATGGTATCTTCAGACCCTTATTTAACAGGAATAAGGACTTTAATCTCAAAAAAAAATTCGTCTTTCTCTCCTTTAGACTTAAGTCTAATAGATGAAATTTTTTCATAAAACAATATTCTTTTAATATACTTTATGTTCTCACAGCGAAGTTTTATTTAATACATATCCCGTTATTATTAAAATCTGTTACTCTTGAACATGTTATTTCCCAGTTAAATTAATTAAATTAAGATTTATTCATGAAAATAACAACAAACCCAGCAAATTAAATGAACATTAGGTTTATGCCAACTTTTATCGATTTTTCGCCTGTGTGTCGTGTCGTGTAATGGCGGCCGGTCGGCATACTATGATGTAAATGTGTACGTGAGGCGTGTTTGTACAAACGGTCCCGGCATACTTACTGTGCTTCACTTTCGATTTGCGTGGCGCGGAGTCCTTCTTTTTTTCTAGTCCGGGTTATTGCTGATATTCTTCGGAAAAATCAGGTGTGTAGTACTCGCAACCGGCGGCGTGCGTATATGTCCAGATGTATGAACGTAAACGAAGCAAAAAGAGTATGTAAGGATCGTACCTCCATTGGAAGAAGGTGTGAGTTTATGCAATGTATGTAGGTACCTTATACGAGTATTATTATGCACCAACTGAGTCTGAGTTGATATCAAACGTTAATCTGTACTATTGAAAAGAGAGATAATTTTCTGATGGAACGTTTTCTTTGAAAAATAGAAAAAGAAGAAAATTCTGTTCTTAATTTTTTTCTAATAATACTACATCATTATTTTCTTGAAACTTGAAGATTAATCAGCTTGGTCTTCCATTGTAGTTCAGCTAATGTAATTATATCCCGCTAAAACGTAGATACCTACAGGAAAACCTAGATTGAAGTGCTTACTTTTGCAAACTAATAATCTATAGGTATTATGTTATGAAAACGGATCTACGTTGTATTATCAGATAAAGTTTTCCTTACTAGGCAACATTTTCAGACTGCAAAAATACGAGTAGAACAAATGCTGAATTGTAAAATAATATAGGTAGTAAAATTGCACTAGCCGAAAAACTATATATTTGTATGAATAAAAATCAATTGTCGAATGTATGAAAGCGCATCACTTCAGAACGGATACATCTATTTGGCCAATTATTTTTTTGTTGTGTTTGTCAGGACAAGGTTTGTATGATATTTTTTTTTTTTTGGAAAATTTACCGGAAAAGTTGAAATTTGGATGGTATTTTTGTATGAAATAGACAGCACACAGTCTAAACCACTGGAGATAGAGATATGACATTCATCCAGGCGACGCCGGGCACGCACAGCTAGTATTTAAATAATTTTTTACCTTGCAAAACAGTTGTTCTCATTGCGTGCCATTCTTTAACAAAAATTTAAACATACAACGTGTCGTTATATGCATACTCGTCAAATGTAAGGGTGTGGTATAGACCATCAAACCGAACAACTTTTTCCATGGTACCAACATCGTAATCGCGAAAAAAAATCAGACGTCCCATACATTTGCGTCAAGTAGGTATTGAAGTTTTCAATGGACAGTTGAAAATTTTTTCGTGATTACGATGTTGGTCTCATGGAGAAAGTTGTTCGGTTTGATGTTCTGTATCACACCCTGAAATTTGATGAGTATGCAAAACTACACGTTATATACCTAATATTCAGAGAGCACTCTCCGACTTTTCACAAAATTCATCCAAGCAGATTATACTAGGCTTGATAATTATCTACTAGCGACCCACCCCTGCTGCGCTTATCTACTAGCGTATTATCTACTAGCGTACCTCGGGTCACTTGTCCAAGGGGATGGCAAAGTAGACCGAGACATAACGCACCGGATCAACTCAGGATGGATGAAATGGCGACAGGTTACAGGAACAACTTGCGACCCACGGATGCCCCTCAAGTTGAAGGGGAAAATTTACAAGTCCGTGATAAGGCCTGTCGTACTTTATGGATCGGAATGCTGGGCAGAGAAGAAGACGGATGAAAAAAAATTGTATGCAGCGGAGATGAGAATGTTGAGATGGATGTGTGGAGTGACGAGAATGGATAAAGTAAGAAATGAGTATATAAGAGGAAGTTTGAAAGTGGCGCCAGTGACAGAAAAGTTGAAAGGAAATCGTTTGTCTTGGTATGGGCATGTAATGAGGAGAGACGAAACGCATGTGACTAAAAGAGTGATGAATATACATGTTGATGGATGGAGAGGCAGAGGAAGGCCAAAGAAAAGATGGATGGATTGTGTGAGAAATGATATGAAAGAGAAGGGAGTGAATGATAGCGTGACGGTTGACAGGGGAGAATGGAAGAAGAAAACGTGTTGCGCCGACCCCAAGTAGTATGGGATAAGGGCAGGAAGATGACCCACCCCTGCTGTGCACGATCACACGGTGTAAAGTTTACGAGTTGACTAAACATCCCCACTTTTTTATTATTTATTTCAGTTTAATATGAATGTATTTTATTGGCGATATGCTCGTCCCCTGTTATACTTGCGAAATGTGGGTGTACTATAGGTGCGCACCTCTGCCTAACCCTTCTTGGAATACAGGCGTGATGTTATTGTTAACACACATAAAACATCCAGAATCAATTTTGTAAAAGATGATGAAAACCGCGCATCAAATCCGTTGTGTAGCTTAGAGGGACAACGCCGTCATACAGACAGACACGGAAATAGACTTTAATTTATAATCGACGTTTAACCGTCAAGACATCATGTCGACGTTCGCACGGACGTAAAAATATCGCGGCGATTTTTTTTCGCGCACTGGATTTTCAACGCTCTGCGTAGCGCCGAGAGTGCAAAATCCAACAGTGTTTTTTCAACGCGCTAGAATGTACTTTGTTATTGTTAAGTTGGATTCTCAACGCTCGGCTCAACAACGAGAGTTGAAAATCCAGTGCGCGATAAAATCCCGCCGCGATTTTATTACGCCCGTGGGAACGGGGGCTAAATCATAACTCAATATGTAAAAATCTTATAGGAGGCGCAAAAAATCTTGTAACTTTGATACGAATTTAAATATGAGTAAACTAAAAATATAGTTGGTTTTAAATAATTATTTACAATATTAAGATACATTTATATAGTTAAAATATTTCTACACTTCGATCCTTTTTAAAGCCTGAATTTGTAGAATTCATGTTTCATTCATTTAGGAGGAATTGGTCGCAAAATTAATTTGAATTTAACAAGAATTGACGCCAAATTTTGCACGCGCGTATTTTGTAGGTACACGCACGACAAAAAAAATACCCGAAATATTGTGAATTCTCTATAAGAGATTTTAGTAAGTATTGTGAGGGATAGATTTTTTTGGAATTTCTTAATAAGAAAAATCATTTTGGCAAAATATGTAAGTCTTGTCTGTTGTGTAGGTCTTGGCCGTTAACCGTCGATATGTAGGTATAGACAGAGATGTAAGCGGATACTAAGCATAATAAAATTAATAATGTTTTCGACCTCAACGAACCTATCCGTCTAAAGTACGAGAGGCATGAACGCGAGAACTTGTATGGATGAGACATAGATATAAAATAGGCGCCAATTACGTTGGCGGAACTAGTCTGAAAAAAAAAAAAAAAAAAAACCAATCCGTCTTTAACCTCAGTCAATTTCTGACTCCGCGATTTACTTTACAACTTTCTATACAAATACTTAATATATAGCACAGAGGCACCCACTACATAAGGGCTGTAGACCCCACAATACTTCCCTGAGGCGCCCTCGTATCCCTCCAGAGTATTTCTTTGTGACATAACAACACACTTCTTGACCTACCTATATATTTTCTCTGAATTATATTTTTTGCCTTGGAAGTACTTACCTATAGTTTAATTAAGAAGCTAGAACTTTGTTACATGACTTTTAAGGTGAAATGGGTGCCCAAGAAGATGTTTTGACGCATTTCAGCTGTACGCAAAATCATTTTTTGTCAACAAAAACTACAGCCTTATTTTTTTTTTTTTTGTCCAAAACACGATTGACACAATTTGGCTCGGTACAAAAAAATCACACAGTTTCCTCAAATTAGCATTTTTATATTATGAGAAAAAACTGCTTTATTGAGCTCCGTCGACCTGACTTTAAGTTTATTTTATTAAGATATGCAAATTTTGATGTGCAAACAGTATTTTTGATGTACGTATTCTGTTGGGAAAAATTGGTATTTTTTGATGTGCGTTTAAATAGGTACGACCCCTTAATTATTAGTCTTTTTCTTCGCAAAAGTATTGACGATTCATTTACAGTAAAATTAAGATAAATAAAGTACCTATTGGCTATTGTATTAAATAAAGAGGAAGACTCCTCTCAATTTTATTTGACCCAACCAAACAACATAAATCAATCAAATCAAACATCAGAGCCATAAAACCAACCAATTACCATATAAGAACAGTATCTCTGAAATAACAGAATAAAATGACAAAAATAATATCAACGTAACTTCAACAGCCATAAAATTCATCCGACACACTTTCCCAAAACAGTAAGTAAATAAGTACATGCTTAAAGAAAATCTTTACATCGCAACCTGTTGCAATCGCTTTGTGAAGCGAAAGTCGAGCGAACGCTGAGCGAAATAAGAGCGGCCCTTCCCAATGAATTCTTTTCACACTGTGACCTTTTCATTTTTCACCGTTGTGAATATTTTCTAGGCTTGAAATTAAATACTTCGCTGCTGTAATAGGGGTCATTTTGGAGAAATTAAATCTATATATACCTACGTACTGGCTCTAAATGCTTCGTTATTTGCCTCTAGTCTCAGTAGTTCGGTTGTTGCCCGAACCGAACTACTGAGACTAGTGTTATTTGTGCCTATATTACATAAGACTTATTATTGTCTACTTATTTATTTAAATTAGGTAAATTAATGTCAAAAAGATATAGGTACCTATTAAATTTGCTTTATGTCTTCATATTACTTTACACAATTTCAACTGTGTGTCTATAAAATTATAATAATATTAATAATTCCTTTTTATTTAATAAGTACATATTTCGGTTACATTGCATACAAAAATATTCGTTTTATAAGACAGTAGATGTAACTGAGAAGCCTTTCATATAAAAACTTATAAAACGTACCACTTAAATAACATTTTAATCTTTTAAACCGCTACTGACTCCGGGAACCTTGGCGCGGGACGTTCTAACTAGACGGCGAACGTGCCACGACTGACTAATCCGCTGAAATAAGAACGACATTTAGCGGAAGCAAAGAAGACGTCTTATAGTATGACTAAGCAGCTTAGTGGCGAGATTCATGGTATTTATTATATAATGCGAAGTCACGCAATTTTTCCGGGAAGATTTTTTATGAGATGCGATTATTAAATCTGCGACTTAGTGGAAAAGCAAAGTTGAAAAATAATCTTCTTTTTCAAAAGATTAAAGAAGGCAAAATATCTAATGTTTTTGGTAGTAAGTATACTAGTTTCTACTCTCACTTAGCATCTCCTGATATGATGCTGCTGGTCTTCATTCGTTATTGAACGTTGATATACTTATTCGGTTTTTGTTAGTTTTTAATGGAGGAGTGTTTTCCAATCTCTGATTCTCCCTCCAGGCATTTTGAACAACAGGTGACTACACTACCTTATTGAAAAAAATAATATGCTGATGTAAGATATGCGTATGATGCCGATGCTTCGATCAATAATAGCACTAGATACAGGATCAGGAACAAATATAAGTCGCTGTAGTGGCCACGTTTACACACACATAAACATTTACATTTGTTACTACGAAATATAGAAAAAAGTTTTATAATATTAACAACTTCAATTCATTATAAACCTTAACAATCAAACATAAAGTTTAATTATGATTGTAAAATATTTATATTTAAGTCCTTCTATCATCGGAGAAAGGTAAAAGCAATAAATTAAAAATGTCGCTTGAAAATAAAAAGTCATTTTTATAATAAGTACAAAAATATTTATTCTAAAATGAAACTTAAATCTTGAGCACTAAGGTTAAAAACATTTTGTTGACAATTTCGTGCTTACTCTGTTTTGGAACTAGACATAGTTCTTGGTATTTACATTTCAATGCTCAGAACACAGTAAGTATTGACGGACGTAGAGTAGCAGAATAATAATATATTTTTTAGGCCATGGTTCGTTTTATATGGTAGCAAATATTTTTGACCGATTAATAAAAGTAGAAGGACTAAATTAGTACAATAGTTATTTTATTAAGACATTGCTATTAACTGTCTACGGGTTGGCTCATTGTAATCAACCCGTATTAAAAAATGGGTGCGTCTACTTTTGTACGCGATTTTCAAGTTATAAAAAATATTTGTATTATATCATATACTTTTTTAGGGTTCCGTACCCAAAGGGTAAAACGGGACCCTAATACTAAGACTCCGCTGTCCGTCCGTCTGTCAACAGGCTGTATCTCATGAACCGTGATAGTTAGACAGTTAAAAATTTCACAGATGATGTATTTCTGTTGCCGCTATTACAACAAATACTAAAAAATAGAATAAAATAAATATTTAAGGGGGCTCCCATACAACAAACGTGTTTTTTTTTTGCTCGTTTTTGCTGGATATTGGTAACGGCAACAGGTAGACGCTTGAAATATTAACAATATTTTTTTTTGTATTGTTTTGCCACCCAAAAAATAGCTCGACGTGGTCTTGGCTGAGTTTATATGTTAATAAGAAAGCAAGTATATCACTAGGAAATCTACTTACAAAAATAACATATAAAGTAACAATACTACTCCATGCATTTCCCTGTTCCAGAACAGTCGATGTTTGAAATAAGACCACAAAAGTATTTGTGTTTTTATTTTTCGGGCCGTTTTTGAAGCACTTATCGGGAATCTAGTACTATTATTGATCGAAGTGCCGATGCTTGTAAAATGAAAAAAAAAAAAAAACGAAGCTTACCTAACCTACAGCGCAGTAAACTTTGTACAAAACCAACAAGAAATTTTTTTAACGAGATCTTAAAAAAATACTGTAGTGACTAAAATGTTTCTCCCGTTAATGTGCGCAACGTAAATAAAAGAAGTACATACCTACATCGATTGTCGTATAAACACAAAAACAATGTACCTATAGTATTATTTACTTTATTTCATTTACAAACATATCATTTACATTTTTAAATATTTTTATAAAAACATAAAATAAAAAAAAAAACATTTAAAAATATAAAAGATAGTATATATTATAATTATTATAGTAGTAATAAATGTATTTATGTACATAATTAGTTGTGTTAAATGTTATAAAAATTAGGTTTTGGATCGTTAAAAAATAACCTTCAGTGGTGTAAAAAATTGTAGATGCTTATCTATTTCAGTATACCTATTAATACAATTTCAGTTTTGTCTCTGAGATAGCAATGCACATACGGTGCCTCAGGTATCTTCGACGGTGACATTATAGGCGGTGGTAACTTTATAGACGGTGGTGACTTTTAAAAATGACAGATTAATTACCAAAATAACTGTACGAGCAAACCCGTACATATCAATAGTATTACTTTTATGCTGACATCGACGCGTAGCGAATGAATAAAATACATGTATTGGAGTAAGCAATCAGTAGTCGCATAGCATCGTTCGGGCTATCATCAAAAGGACTCATTCGCCGCGGGTTGATCACTTATCAGTTTTGGGTGTTTTTCTGTGTGACTATCAATACACTAGTTGAACTCCTGTATCAGTCTATCATTTAAATGTACCTTACCCGTACAATGTCAAAAAATAGCATACATACTTATGATCATTACCAACGATCTAAGAATTTGTCAGAGGAAATTGTCCTTTTATTTAAATTTATTGAAAATGCGACGTTGCCAGCCCGCGTGCGATTAACGCTCTTATTACATGAATAAAAGCCTCCTACATACCTATATTGCTGTATTAGCATTATCTGCCAGATAATTTTAATACCTACATACTTCTGTTCCGTTTTGAACTCGTCTAGTTCTTAGCTATAGGTAGTGCTTCTCAGAAAATTTTGAAAATAAATGTCGTCCATTTAAATGATTTCCAAAAAACTTCATAATTCTAACAAATTGACGTAACTCACAGTGTCTCCATGAATATAGGACGCGGTCGTAAACCAAACTCCGCCGTCTCACTCAATAGTAGGGGAGGCCACGGTGCTAAATGGGGATTTACTCGAACGTCATAGAGACGAAGACGTCGGTTGCGAAGCTTAGATGATATGAAAAACTTTTTTACAAAAAAAAAACAACCGACTTCCAAAAAAATACTACAAAGTGAAAAATAAGTTTAATTTCGGAAGTCGGTGTCTTTGGATATGTATTTTAGCTTTTTGCCACCGACTTCCGAAATTAAAGTTATTTTTCACTTTGTAGTATTTTTTTCGAAGTCGTTTATTTTTTATTTTTTTTCACTTTTTAATGGGTCAGTCTCTAATTTATCTAAGTTACAATAGCCTAATGCCAGCTGCTCATCACCTTTACAAAATATTGCTTTTCCCAATACAAAGACGTTAATTGTTGAGGAGTTCTCCCAGTAAGGAACCAGGAGAACTGGAACTGATGGTGAAGTCACTATCTGCTCCACTTCAACATAATAATATGTATTGTGACGAGCATAAATTGCTTAGCAATAATTGAATCGCAACCCGTGAAATACGTATTATTGAGTAGTTCCGATGGCCATCTGTGGTCCTCCTCATCAGTTCCACTTCACCAAATGGTGCTTTCCGGGAGCAGATGGACCAGTTACTAGATAGAGAAAGAGAGAGAGGAATAGAAACGCGGAGTGGGAAATACAGGCATCACGCAGCTGCACGCATTAAACATTATCGACGAATTTTTGTTACTTCGGCTTGTGGAAATCGACAGATTATATATTTTTCGTTATCCTTCAATTATTTACTTCAAAATAAAAAAAAAAATTGCCACGCTCAAGAATGTCGAGATGACGTTTTTTTTTACATGTTTGTAACTCTCCCACTTCATTACGTCACTCGCAAATTGTCAGATTAGTGGAAAATACACTTTTTAGCATGTAATTAAATCACCCTAACTTAATCTGACGCGCTAGAGAATTTCTGATGATCAATTTTTTTTTACTAATCTGATCCTTTATCCTTGATTGGCGGTCATATATAAGGGGCTCATATTTCGTTACTTAACTGGGTACAAGGTATCCCCCTGTATGTTAATCTGCCGCGCTTTAGTAAATCCCGAAATCCCCACTGGGGCTCCCCTACTACAAACTTTCCAAAGTTTTCATATTTAACCTTGTCATTGAAACTCGGTGCTTTTTATTTTTCTCTTCTTTTTTATTTAGTGACTGTGTGTGGGGTAGACTTTTTTATTTTATTTCTGCCTCTGCTGCTAAAGTTTGGCGTAAAGTTGGAAATGTTTGAGACTTTTTGTAGCGTAACTATTGATGAATGGTATCTTTATTTATGTAGGTTGTGTATTTCTTGTCTTGGTCTTTTTTTGTAACTTTTATTAAAAAGTGTATACGTTCCGACGAGAAAATGATCGCTAACATGTTTATAGATCGCTAACTTCTCCGTAGAATCCCCTTTAGGTGCTTCCGAGTGGATGCTGGACGCTGACCTCATGGTGAGTGCATACGAAATATTTTGAAAAATATGAAAGGTGGAAAATCACCGGTACATGGACGGGCTCAGCGTCGAACATCTGCAAAAGGCAGGGCCACACATCTCTAGACTTTTATCGATATTTATACTCAATACTCAATACTTTATTGCATTCCACATGTATTCTTAGATGGTAAAGCTTATAGTTAGACCACATGGACCCTGTCGGGCACAGCAATAATAAGTGGGTTAGGAGAGAGGAAGCATTTATAGATTTTATTATACAACATATATATATATATATATATATTTTTATCTGTGCATTGGACACTCCTACCTACCTAGTAAACTAACCAAAACAATAGAATTACTCCCATAATAAAAAAAAGAAGACGGGAGATTGCCCACCGTTATTGCAAAGGTTCTACACAGTGTGCTTAAGGCTCAGTTAACAGAGTTTATACACATAGTACATGATGCTCAGTTTGGTTTTCGTGCTAGACATTTGCTGGAGTGCTTTAATGGGCCTAAAGCACACTGTTGGCGTAACCATGGTCACTACAGCGCAGCCCGCGCGATTTATACCGTACCGTGAGAACGGGTACTGGGAGTACCCAGTGATCCATTACCCAGAAAAAGTTTGGAGTACTCGTAAATTGAGTTATATTACTATAATTCGAATAGTGATTTCTCTGTGGCAAAATTACTATCTAGTTCCATGCCAAATAAGCAACGTTTTAAAGTACGGCAACATTTCAATCGAAATAGCTAACATACACACCGCTTTCGAGATATAAGCAAATGAAAAGGAAAAAAAGATACCTACAGTACTTACTGTTTTTGCACCTGAAGTGTGGTGTAAATTTTATTTCATGACAACCAATTTTATTTTTAAAATTTTAGGCGAAAAACATTGCCATTTTCACTAAACTAAATAAGTTAGTGTCATCTTAGTGCTGTCAAACTATGTATAATAGTTAAGTTGTGTCACTTTAGTCAATTTCAGCATGAGAAATCGTCGTTTGACAGGAATAAACTAAATTTTGGTCATTTTTAGTCTAGTTCAGAGGCATTTGTGACAAGAGAATCGGTAAGTACCATTGTACAACATTTTTCAAAGACTTCCAACGGACAGCATTGGGATGGATAGAAATGTTCATTAAGGACGATAATCATCCAAAGGTACCTACATTACATACATTAGAACAAGAAAGGGAAAGAATCTAGCGTGATCAGCCTATAATGTTCCCATTGGTGGGACACAGGCGTCCTCTCGGTGAGAGGAATTGAGCCGTAATCCACCACGCGGACCCAGTGCGGGTTGGTAGTTGTCATAATTCTTCGAACTTTTGGTTCTAGGAAATGCCGGTTTCCTCACGTTTTTTTTCCTTCGCCCTTTTTGGTAACACTTGTAGTGTTACCAGTACAAAGTCGCCCGGATTTTTTAATTGCTCTACATACAAAGTTGCAAACATTATTTAGAACTAAGTACGTTGAATCAATATGTAGATACAGGTACGTAATTCAAGCACAATCCACTTTACCGCACACAATATCAATAACGCGGACTTGCCGCATAAAATGGGATTACAATGGCGCATCTTGCAATAATCCGTTCCGCGCCGGCGCTCGGTCCAGTTAGTGCGACGCTTTACGGCGTTTGTTGGTTTAAAATAGAAGATATAAAAGCAATATTCAATCAAGTTTATGTTGTTTTCATATAAACGGGGAAACTATGCTGGGTTTGGATTAAATTCTAGTTTTTAAGTTATAAGACGATTATCCTGATGGTATGTGGTCACAGCCACGTAAGGACATTACCAGATGTATCGTAGGTGTGTTGCCAACCTAGAAAAAACTCTACGGTAGGTTCAGTTAGGCTCAAAAGATGGCTAATTGCATCGAAAAGAATTCATTAATTACCCGACTGCCAAGGAAGGGTTATGTTTTTCGCGCGTATCTTGTATGTATGTTTTCTTTATTACTTCGTATCTACCAAACGGCTGGGTGGATTTCGACAGTTAAGGTATCGTTAGATTCGTCTCAAAAACCCAACTGGTGTTAAAAAAAAAACAACATGGCGGATTTTTGGCGCTGAATTATAAGTCATTAATAAAAAAAAATAACCAAACCTATCGAGTATCAAAATGAAGTAAATTAAAAGAAGATTACAATATATAAGTCATTATGTTTAAATTTAATTAGGAATAATAAATTGGCAATCAATGCATTCAAATGGTTGTAATTACAGTTTTTGATAGCGTAGAAATCGGCCAAGTTTGTGTCAGACTTCGCGTTACACATTTTTACTAAAAGTATTAGAAATAATTTATAAGTATACACAGTTTTCGTTCAAAAATGATTGTGCGGGCAGTAAAAAGTCCAAAAAAAGTCCAATTAAATTAATTCTTAAACCAATTAGATTTTAGAATCATTACTTAAACTCTTAGACAAAACCACAGTATAATAATGTTACAGTAGTTTATCTTCATAGAAAACGGCCAAAACGACGCGCTTTGAAATATCAGTATACATATACCGGTACGCAACAGTTTGAGTGCGCGGCAGTTACGCATGGACGGACGCGTATTTATCCACCGAGCGGCCGTAGGTTTTTTTCATCATTCAAGATCACTGCTCAGATATAAACTACTGTAGCTTTAATTTTATGTGATAAAACTAAAAAGTAATTCATTTAGCATCTGCAGATTCTTGGAAGCAGTATAATAGGTCTTTACCTATGAAATTGCCGTTTTGTATGAAAAAATTTAAACGAATTTTTTTCATGCATTTTTTATTTGTATTAATCGAAGTAATCACCCATGCAATCAATGCATCTTTGCCAATGCAGTGGCAGTTTATTGATGCCCTTCTTAAAGAAATCAGCTGGACGGGAGGCAACAAATTCTTCAAAGGCATTTTGTACTGCCTCTCGGGTATTGAATTTCTTCCCGCCAAGAAGTTATCCAAATTCTGGAAAAAGTAGTAGTCTGTAGGCGCAAGGTCTGGTGAGTAGGGCGGATGACGGAGAGCTTCCAACCCCAGTTCTTGCAACTTGGAGACCGTCTGCTGTGCAGTATGAGGTCGCGCGTTGTCGTGCAGGAGCAGCGGAGACGAGCGATTGACCAATGCTGGTTGGAGATGTGCCAGCTTCTCCATCATTGTGTTCAGTTCTTCACAGTACACATCTGAAGTAATGCTCACCCCGTTTGGTAAGAAGCTGTGATGAATCACACCGGCGCTAGACCACCAAACAGTGACCTTCACTTTTCTAGGGGTAAGTTTTCGTTTAGGGCATTGTTTAGGTACTGAACCAGGATCCAACCAACTTGCTGAGCGCTTGCGGTTATCAAACAGAATCCATTTTTCATCGCAGGTAACAATGCGGTTCAAAATTCCTTCATTTGTGTGTCTGTTGAGCAGTGCAAGGCACGTCTCGACGCGTACTTCGCGCTGGCGATCATTGAGTTCGTGGGGGCACCCATTTGTCAAGCTTTTTTACCTTGCCAATTTGACGCAAATGGACCAGTATTGTTTTGACGCTAACGTCGAAAGCTGCTGCTAATTCAGCCGTAGATTGTGTATCATCAGCTTCCACAATCGCCTTTAATTCGTCATTGTCGACCAAAGTCTTCGGACGACCGCGTGGTTCATTTTTCAGGTCGAAATTTCCAGAACGGAAGCGAGCAAACCAATAACAAGTGGTGCGTTGGTTTGTAGTGTTAGCTCCGTAAACGTCGTTGATGTTGCGTGCCGCTTGTGCCGCGTTGCTGCCACGACGGTACTCATATTCCATAATTACTCGAATTTTTAACGTATCCATGATGACGAAAAATATTGAAATGCGATGAAAATGTAACACTAATCAATAAACAAATGACTACTTTTGGAAAAAAAATCGATGTTTTTAAAATAAAATTAATTTGAAATTAGAATTCTTAGCCGAACAAAAATTATTTTGATTTGAAATGGCCAGTACTGCAGAACGGCAATTTCATAGGTAAAGACCTAATATTTCTCAGTAAATTGTCAAGAGAACCCACACACAACAAGATAAATGCATTACAGGCACACATCT
Source organism: Cosmia pyralina (assembly GCA_946251885.1). NCBI lineage: Eukaryota > Metazoa > Arthropoda > Insecta > Lepidoptera > Noctuidae > Cosmia > Cosmia pyralina. Next base: position 22,521,594 of record OX276344.1, read on the forward strand.
CGCCCAGTTAGATGTCTAATCGATCTTCTAATTAAGATCGATGTCTCGGATGTTCTTGCTAGCGAGTTCGATACGATGCAGACGTTACTTACTTAGTTAAATCTTCTGTTGATCTTAGAGATTCGTGGAATACGCAGCGTTTGTGTTGTGTAATTAAGGAAGTAGGCATCACGGACTAGAAGAAAAAGAAGGACTCCGCGCCACGCGTATCGAAAGTGAAGTACCGCACCGATCTATGTGTGCGTGATTTGACAAAGATGCCGTCGCGTCACGTAATGGCGGCCGGTCGGCATACTATGATGTAAATGTGTGCATGAGACGTGTTTGTACAAACGGTCCCGGTATATTTACTATGCTTCGCTTTCGATATGCGTGGCGGTCCTTCTTTTTTTTCTAGTCCGTGGTAGGTACACCGCTGGCGTGGTGGCTGCACCGGAATCAATAAAGGGCGTATGTAATATTATAATATAATAATAATACCAGTCTATTTATTTTCAAACCAGCGTCAGACAGCATCTTTCGGGCATTAATGCTGAAATGAACATTTTTGGCACAGAAAATTTTTTCACTATTTATTTTATTACTTATTTGTATTTTGTGTTTCACGAGCTGTGTCAAATAAATGTTTTTTTTTTTTTTTGCAGGGCAAAGGCCTCTTCTCATACTGAGAAGGCACGAGCATTGATCACCACGCTTGCAAGGCAAATTGGCGATTTCAGACTTAGTATATTAGGGTAAATCTTGAGATTGAGAATATTCAGTTGATTCCCGTGGCGCATTTTTATTACTTATTTTTTTTTACAAATTATAATTTAGTATGATTTTTAGCTGAATTATAAACCCATTTATCAAATAGGGGTCATTTTTGAACGACGCATTACAAAGATGTTTGAAAACATATTTTTTGGGCCAGGGGAATCAAAATTAAAACAAAGGTAATAAAACATACTATTTATTTAATAATCTAATTACATAAATACATTGGGACATCTCATGTGCGGCCATCTGATCACAAACTGACCACAGACACAGAAAAAATGATCTTGCTCATCACACAAACATTTGTCCTGGGTAGGAATCGAACCCACTACGAGCTTAGCTTAGCAGTCAGGGTCACTAACCACTCGACCAACAGGCCTGTCGTTCAGAATATACAAAAATATTGTATTAATAAGAAATAACGTAATCTCAGATAAGAAATTATCTGAGATTACGAATTCAAGTACCTAAATAATTATTTAATATTAATTTCTGTAGTTTTAGTTTTCATGGACTTACTTAATTTGTTATTGATTAACAGGCTTTGTTTGTGTACGTGTAGTAATGGAAGAGGGAGGCCTTCTGTTACAGGTATTTCTCAATACTTAAAGGCCTTTTTTTTTTGTGGATGGGAAATCATCAAATAACTTCTCCCGCTCTGGGCAGAGCGGGAGGGCGTGTCAGACTTTTACTGACTAAAACCCACCCATGCTCCTTCAGCTGCCCGTGCCAGGGCCACGGTATCTCTTTCGAACTACCCGCGACCCCGGCGGCATCGGCCCAATTGACCCCGTCACTGCTGCATCTCTTTGAGGCGCGCGTGGAACACAACGCGCCGGCGACCCGGGCCTGGTCCTTACCGGACGGCGAGCTGCCCATTACTCGTTGTCCGCAAGCCCGCGCCTACGGTGGCCGGGAATCGGCAATCGATTCCCGCCGCTCAGGGCTTTTCCTACGGCGGCTAGGGGCGCGAGGGCGCGGCTGTTGCCTCTCCCTCACGCGTTCCGCTTCCTCCTTCGCGAGCATTACTGCTTCGCAGAAGGAGGTGACGGCTTCCCATGCACTCTCGCTCCGCACCATGGCCTGGACCAAGTTTGAACGCGAGAGATCGCCGCCGCCGATCGCCTCCGTGAGAACACGGCGGTGCTCCACCCAAGCCAGGCAGACCTCCACTGTATGCTCCACCGTGTCCTCCGGGTGATCCACACAATGGTGACACCCGGGCGTTTCCTCCCGCCTTATCCGAAACAGGAACCTCCCGAACTTAAAGAAGGCCTATAAAATGTATTTGTAAAACCTGTTGATTATGAAATAAATAAACTTATAAACTTATATCTCAGTGTTTTTTACAACCCGTGTTTCTATGCTGGTAAGCTAGTTACTGACTTTCGGGAAATTCTATTAGTTTACGTTACTTACTTAATTAGGTACTTTAATTTTATGGTTAGAAAAATTAAAATTACCGAACTTCTTCCAAATTTTACTGGGTGATTGGCGAGCTTGACCTATTCCTTTAAAACAAGAAATTAAGTCTCGTTAAGGACTAAAAAAAAACAATAAAAAACCGCTGGGAAAGTTAATAACATTGGTACCTTTTTGGAAAGCCTATAAGTAAGTAATAAGTAAGTAAGTTTATTAGTACATAAAAAAAACAACAACAACACAGCTCATAGCATGAACCAGAAAGAAACCATGAAACCAGTTAGTAATTTTACTAATTATAAATTAGTAAAATTACTAATCTAAATATATAAAACTCAAAGGTGACTGACTGACATAAGTGATCAATCAACGCACAGCCCAAACCACTGGAGGGATCGGGCTGAAATTTGGCATGCAGGTAGATGTTATGACGTAGGCATCCGCTAAGAAAGGATTTTCATAAGTTCTACCCCCAAGGGGATAAAATAGGGGATGAAAGTTTGTATGAAACTTTGTCAATTTTAAACTGATCGGGCTGAAATTTGGCATGCAGGTAGATGTTATGACGTAGGCATCCGCTAAGAAAGGATTTTGATAAGTTCTACCCCCAAGGGGATAAAATAGGGGATGAAAGTTTGTATGAAACTTTGTCAATTTTAAACTGATCGGGCTGAAATTTGGCATGCAGGTAGATGTTATGACGTAGGCATCCGCTAAGAATGGATTTTGTTAATTTCTACCCCCAAGGGGATAAAATAGGGGATGAAAGTTTGTATGAAACTTTGTAAATTTTAAACGGATCGGGCTGGGACTTTGCATGCATATAGCTACTATGACGTAAGCATCCCCTAAGGATTTTGATAAATTCTACCCCCAAGGGGATAAAATAGGGGACGAAAGTTTGTATAAATCTTCTTAGATTTTCGACTGATTGAACTGAAATTAAAGATTGGAGCTACTATGATGAAGACGTCCGCTTAAATAGGATTTTGATAAATTCAATTCGAAAGTAACTCTGTCTTAAGTGACCTTTTCACGCCTAAACCATTGAGCGGATTTCAATAAAATTTGCCAAAAAGATAGATGGCATACTAGGAAAAGACATAAGCTACTTTTTGTTTTAAAAATAATCCTAGAGGGGGTGATATAGGGGATAAAAGTTTGTAAGGGAAACCTAGCATTTGGGTTTTTTTTTGGGTTAAGTTAGGCATAAAGAATTACGCGTTTCAGCGTTTTTTCAAGGGGGTAAAACAGGGAATGATTTTAAAATTCACATGTAATATTGATATTTTTATGTACTTATTTTTAAGAGATTTAAAGGTTATAAATACAGTAATAGTCATATTAAAATTGGTCTACTCGGTCAAAGTTATTACAATTTATAGTCACAAAAAAAACTTTGTTAACACGTTGTACGTGTGTTGAATGTGTCATTCACTTACGGGCTACGGGGTCAGTGGTAGTCAATCACAAAAATTAATGGTGATCATATTAAAATGAATAAGTATTATTCTTATGTTAAACAGTTAGGCCCACTAGCACCACAAATCACAAAATACGTTGAGAGCTACGAATTGAAAACATTGTTCTATTAGGTCTTTACCTATGAAATTGCCGTTCTGCAGTACTGGCCATTTCAAATCAAAATAATTTTTGTTTGGCTAAGAATTCTAATTTCAAATTAATTTTATTTTAAAAACATGGATTTTTTTTTCCAAAAGTAGTCATTTGTTTATTGATTAGTGTTACATTTTCATCGCATTTCAATCTTTTTCGTCATCATGGATACGTTAAAAATTCGAGTAATTATGGAATATGAGTACCGTCGTGGCAGCAACGCGGCACAAGCGGCACGCAACATCAACGACGTTTACGGAGCTAACACTACAAACCAACGCACCACTTGTTATTGGTTTGCTCGCTTCCGTTCTGGAAATTTCGACCTGAAAAATGAACCTCGCGGTCGTCCGAAGACTTTGGTCGACAATGACAAATTAAAGGCGATTGTGGAAGCTGATGATACACAATCTACGGCTGAATTAGCAGCAGCTTTCGACGTTAGCGTCAAAACAATATTGGTCCATTTGCGTCAAATTGGCAAGGTAAAAAAGCTTGACAAATGGGTGCCCCACGAACTCAATGATCGCCAGCGCGAAGTACGCGTCGAGACGTGCCTTGCACTGCTCAACAGACACACAAATGAAGGAATTTTGAACCGCATTGTTACCTGCGATGAAAAATGGATTCTGTTTGATAACCCCAAGCGCTCAGCAAGTTGGTTGGATCCTGGTTCAGCACCTAAACAATGCCCTAAACGAAAACCTATCCCTAGAAAAGTGATGGTCACTGTTTGGTGGTCTAGCGCCGGTGTGATTCATCACAGCTTCTTACCAAACGGGGTGAGCATTACTTCAGATGTGTACTGTGAAGAACTGAACACAATGATGGAGAAGCTGGCACATCTCCAACCAGCATTGGTCAATCGCTCGTCTCTGCTGCTCCTGCACGACAACGCGCGACCTCATACTGCACAGCAGACGGTCTCCAAGTTGCAAGAACTGGGGTTGGAAGCTCTCCGTCATCCGCCCTACTCACCAGACCTTGCGCCTACAGACTACTACTTTTTCCAGAATTTGGATAACTTCTTGGCGGGAAAAAAATTCAATACCCGAGAGGCAGTACAAAATGCCTTTGAAGAATTTGTTGCCTCCCGTCCAGCTGATTTCTTTAAGAAGGGCATCAATAAACTGCCACTGCGTTGGCAAAGATGCATTGATTGCATGGGTGATTACTTCGATTAATACAAATAAAAAATGCATGAAAAAAATTCGTTTAATTTTTTTCATACAAAACGGCAATTTCATAGGTAAAGACCTATTATTTCTGTTAATTTTGAAGTTGTCAGGGATGGAATGATGTTTTAAAAATGTTCAGCGCTAACTGTATTTATGGTTTTTGGTGCAAGCGGGCCTTGGAATCATACAAACCTGTTTTATGTATAAAAAAGATTATTTGAATTTATTATTTGTCTGTCTGTCTATTTGTTACCTTTTCACACCTGAACGGATAGATAGGCCTTGACCTGGGTACGAGCATAGGATAATTTTTATTCCGGCAGTACGTTCCCCGGGGATAATTTCCGAGTTACACGCGAGCGAAGCCGCGGGCAAAAGCTAGTTAAAATTATAAGTAAAAAAAGTTATTGGTACTACAGACCTTCCATTTCTGAGATTATGTAAGTTTTGTTCGAGCATTTTTTTTTAATGATCACTCATCTGTGTGTGTTTGACTCATTTTTGAACTTACAGAATATTATCAATTGAATGTTTAGAGTGGAGTAGTTTTTTCATAATTAATTGTTTTTGGTAACAAGTCACAAAATTTCAAAGAAATCGAAGAACCGTCACAGCTCGGTAACCATCCAGTTTTGACTCTTAGTTTAACTGGACTTAATTTGTTGCAATAACCTCTCGTATAACCCCCTTTCAAGGAATAGGTCGAATTTCCTGTATAATATCAGGGATTAAATAAATTGATTAAAAACTTAAATTGTCCGTTTATTCAAATCACAGCTGTCATTCTCTGACAGTTGTTTATAAGTATGAAATGGCTATATCACAATAAATTGGCGCGGGATGTAACCATAACAATTAATTTCCCGTTACATGGAAGCACGTTTTACAGGGAAAGCTTCGAGTTTCCATTTCGATCGCAGAGTGATACGCCAATTAACTTCTCGTAATTAATTTGAGTAGTGTGGAGTCTTGCTTGGCATGTTTGCCAGCAAAACTCCACGCTACACTCAAATTTACTCTTATAGGTTCCAGCCATAGGTTAGTCGATTTAACGCTATTTTAATGAGGTGGGTGCTAAAAAACTCACTTTGATAGGGAGGTAGGTACGGCACTAGGTACATTCACGATGTTTACACGCTGGAACAGTTATCGTTCAGTTTACGTATCTATGGTTTTTCAATCACATCAAAGTCCTACACAACAGCAACACTATAGTATAAAATGTAAAAGGTTTTATATCTGTAGGGGATGAAAACTTTCGTGGTTCTACTATGTCGCAAAATAATCATTCAAATTATAGATCTGTTATATAATTGCTACGGTACGTATTATATTTAAAGGAAGCGTGTTTACGTTTATTTCCGTTTTATTAGGGTTCCGTACCTCAAAAGGAAAAAACCCCCTTATAGGATCACTTCGTTGTCCGTCTGTCTGTCCATCTGTCAGTCTGTCAAAACCCTTTTTCTCAGGAACGCGTGGAGGTATCAAGTTGAAATTAATATCAAATACGTAAGTCTGTAGTCTCTTAGAGCTCTAAAAAGCTCAAGCTTCTAAGTCAACGCAATAAAAACATACGGCCATTTATGCGACATATTTTGATACTCGCAAGTAAAGCAAAGATAACTTCCCGTTATTTTAGAATCACGAAATTTGGCAAGAAGCAAGCTCTCACAGCACAAGTAAAGGAAAAAATCCGAAAACTGTTCATTTGTAATTCTATCATTTAAAAAAAAAATCAACTCTGTCAGTCTGTCATGACCCTTTTTCTCAGGGACGCGTGGAGATAACAAGTTGAAATTAATATCAAATACATGTCTATGGTCTCATAGAATTCTAAAAAAATCAAGCTTCTAAGTCAACGCAATAAAAAAATAGGGCCATTTTGATACTCGCAACTGTCGCAAGTAAATCAAAACCTATAAGGTCTTCCAGTTGACCTAGAATAATGAAAATTGGCAAGAAACAAGGTCTCACAGCACAAGTAAAGGAAAAAGTCTGAAAAATGTTAATTTGTAATTCTATCACATAAAAAAAAAATCAAGTCTGTCAGTCTGTCAAGACCCTTTTTCTCAATGACGCGTAGAGATATCAAGTTGAAATTAATATCAAATATGGTCCCTTAGAGTTCTGAAATCAGCTTCTAAGTCAACGCAATAAAAAATACGGCTATTTTGTGACATGTTTTGATACTCGCAACTGTCGCAAGTAAATCAAAACCTATAGGGTACTTCCCGTTGACCTAGAATAATGAAATTTGGCAAGAAACAAGGTCTTACAACACAAGTAAAGGAAAAAGTCTGAAAAATGTTAATTTGTAATTCTATCACATAAAAAAAAATCCAGTCTGTCAGGATCCTTTTTCTCAATGACGCGTAGAGATATCAAGTTGAAATTAATATCAAATACGTAAATCTGTGGTCCCTTAGAGTTCTAAAAAAATCAGCTTCTAAGTCAACGTAATAAAAAAATACGGCCATTTTGCGACACATTTTGATACTCGCAACTGTCGCAAGTACATCAAAACCTGTAGGGTTCGTCCCGTTGACCTAGAATAATGAAATTTGGCAAGCAGCAAGGTCTCCCAGCACAAGTAAAGGAAAAAGTCCGCAAATTGTTAATTTGTAGTTTTATGACATAAAAAAATTTTTTTTGGGACCCTTTGTTAAGTTTGTTGTTGGGATAAGTTCTTTTCAACTACGGAACCCTTCATTGTGCGTGTTCGGACACGCACTTGGCCGGTTTTTTTTATTAGCGACCCGTCCTTGCTTCGCACGGTTTTTACGACTTTACTAAACATTGAGATTTCTTTATTATATGTAAGTTTAATGTAAAAGTACCACATTAAACGTCCGGAATAAATCTTCTAAATGACAGTGAATAGGTACCGCATCAAAATCCTTTGCTTAGTTTAGAAGAACTCCGCGGTGACACAGAGAAACTGTCACGAAATGGGACTTTAATTTATACTAAGTAATAAATAAAATAATTGTAAAAAGAGCTCTTCACAAGCGCTGGATTCCGTAGGAACATTCAATTCTCGATCGAACGCTGTCTCCACTGGATATCACGCATCGCACGTTCGCACAATTGATGCCCCTCGTTACTCCACGTAAATTAAACTTCAATTAGCCAGGCCTCCGGGCCTCCCGTAAAACCTACATATAGGTCACGGGAACGTTTTGTTTCCCGTGTTGGGTAATGTTGGTTTATCATTTGGTCTTTCGGATTTTCTTCATTCTGTAATTACCTACTTAAGTTTTGTTAATACGTTGTCGAATGAGACAATTCAATCTGCCTAGCCTTGAATGCAGTTAGTGGTATCTAGTATTCCGTAGCCAAATGGAAAAAAACGGAACCCATATGGATTCGTCATGTCTGTCTATCTGTCCGTCACAGCCACTTTTTTCCTAAACTATAAGAACTATACTGTTGAAACTTGGTAAGTAGATGTATTTTGTGAACCGCATTAAGATTTTCACACAAAAATAGAAAAAAAAAACAATAAATTTTGGGGGTTCCCCATACTTACAACTGAAATTCATTTTTTTTTTTTTCATCAAACCCATACGTGTGGGGTATCTATGGATAGGTCTTCAAAAATGATATTGAGGTTTCTAGTATCATTTTTTTCTAAACTGAATAGACTGCTGAATACAGTTCCAAAGTGGTAAAATGTACGACACATTTTACCACTTTGGAAGTGTATTCAGCAGTCTATTCAGTTTAGAAAAAAATTAAAATGTACGACACATTTTACCACTTTGGAAGTGTATTCAGCAGTCTATTCAGTTTAGAAAAAAATGATACTAGAAACCTCAATATCATTTTTGAAGACCTATCCATAGATACCCCACACGACGACCGTCGCCCCCCCCCTCCCCCCCCCCCCCTCCCCTAACTTCAAATATTATAAGATAATGGTAAAACAAAAAAAATATATGATGTACATTACCATGTAAACTTCCACCGAAAATTGGTTTGAACGAGATCTAGTAAGTAGTTTTTTTTTTAATACGTGATAAATCGTAAACCGCAATTACATATTAGGTCATTCGTTCTTTATCTCGATACAACTCGATACAGGCACAAATTTATTGAATCATGCACTTTTATGACATGATTTAAGAGGGACTTCTGTGTCACGGGAATATGGGATTGTCATGTGCACATAATTTTTGTGCCTGTCTGAAGCTGAAAGGGGATGAAAAGTAACGCGTTATTTCCATTTTTCGTGCATTTTATGAGAGTTAAGAAGGGTGGGAACTCTAGTATTGCAGTCTTATGGTGATTCTATGGATATTTGAGTAAGGAATGTGTGTTTTCCTTGTCAAATCACTTGTATTATTATGAACATTTAATCACGTTCCCATATTTGCTTACGCTACAAATTTGGCTTACACTAAAACCTAATTATTTTATTGACTGAGCGAGCGAAGCGTCTCTGCTTGAAGTCTGGCAAAATTTGCTTTCGTCTGTCAGTTTATTGCTACTCCTCTACAGGTCGTATTTTACAACCGATCTGGATAAAACTTGGTATACCTACAGTTTTTACGACTTGGTAAAAGGGTACTTCCTCCAAAAAGGGGGCAAAAAGGGGGCTACTGGATATCTCCGCCTTATGAGATCCGATTTCGATGGTTCTTTTTTTTATTTGAAAGGTAGTAAGTAAGTTTAAGTTGGTCACACAAAAATTTGGTGAAGATCTGAAGAAAACAAAAAACGTGGTAAATATCCCGTTTTAAATAACTTTAGTGGTGTACTAATTGTTGAAAAAATGTTTGTGCTCCTGAGGTCTTTTCGTAATACATTTTTCTTATCCACCATCTTTGGTACCTAATATATTTACAGTCCCTGAAACCATTATACCTAACTATACAGTTTAATTGTAGGTCGTCCATAACTTGCCAAGCCTTTTCCCAACTATGTTAGGGTCGGCTTCCAATCTAACCCGATGCAGCTGAATACCAGTATTTTACATGGAGCGACTGCCTATCTGATCTATTTTGGTCGTTCTGGAACCGAAAGCCATGAACTCATCATCGAAACCGAATCGATTGGGACTATTATTTTCAAAAAATCACGAAAAATTAAATTTATTGTTTTTTTTTTTTTGTGAAATAATGAGAACTCGAAGTAACGCTTCCTTGCGATCAATGCATATGTGTGTGTAAAACGTATCGACAAACGGCAACACATGCGAACGGTATCCATTGAAAAATCCATTCATCGATCAGACAGCCATCGATCCATCGATCCGTAAGCCACGCCCTGGACCCCTTACCCCCCCACCCCACGCTTACAGTCCACCGAACCCCGCCTTTCATTGTTCCGTACGATTTTGCGTTTATGAATGAAATAATGGAAGCGCTACTAAAATTTAAATCGAATGACAGAAAAAAAGTGATCAATTTCTAACTGCTTTATTAGATGTCTTAAAAAAACAATAACAATGCCTTGAATTAACTGTGTATACGATACCCCTTGGTAAGTCTGGTTGTCAGACTTCCGGGCTTCTGACGACCCGTAAAGATTGTCAAAAATCGACGAATGACGTGCTTTCCGAGGCACGGAGGGGTCTTGGTATGTAAAGACCCATCCACGAACCAACCGCGGCAAGTTCAGCTTAATCTGATCGACCGACCCGTGCGGCTGTTATTACATGGCTACAAGATCCACCGTGCGGTGGTAGGTAGGTACGTATATTTTCAATTCTAGGTAATTACTCGTAAGTAGGTTGAGCATTCATACTCCTCACTACATTATTAAATACCAAGCTTAGGGTCGGACGGACGGAACCAGAGCAAAGCGTAGTAAAAGAATCTTTCATAACAATACGAGAATATGAGATTATTTCATAAACGGCCGGTATTTTAGCGGTTATGCGCCGCCGCGTGCCGCGGAGGGTTGAGTGCCGAAAAAGTTACGCCCGGGCTCTTCACTAATTGCATTGTTCCACGGGTAGGTACGCCTGTAAATATGTAATAGGTGTACGTGGAAACGTTTATAACATATTCGTTTTAAGCTATGATTTTGTCTTATGTTTGTGCCTTTGTAAGAAGGAAGAGGAGGGTTCATTTGTTCTTCGAAGGTACCTAACATACCCAGGGCCCTAATTCACTATGACCACTTAACGATTCCTTACTCCGAAACCACGTCAATTCCTTGAGCTAATCACGACATCTGCTAATAACGTATTCTCTATGACACAGTGAACGAAACCTCCTATATATAGGGTGACTGGTAATTACTGACTTAAACACATGATTGTACTCATGATGATAACCAACTTTTAATAAGGGAACAAACCTGAAATCGCGAAAAAAAATCAGTAGTTCCCTACATTTATGTTCGCATAACTCATCAAAATGTAAGGGACAGTTGATTTTTTTCGCGATTTTAGGTTTGGTCCCATAGTAAAAGTTGTTTTTTATCACGAGTATATTAGCGGGGAATCATACAGCTGTGTGATGGATATGTCGCAAGGCTAGGCAGTTAACAGAACAGCCTAGCCTTCGCGCCGTTGAACTAGCGGCCTGAATGATATTCAATTAAAGGTTAGGTTGAAACTGTGACCAACCACGAGCGAGCCAAATTGGTCGCAGGAACTAAGCCAGGGCATCCCGACCTAATGGGTTAGATTAGGATAGAACTGGGAGCCGAGCGAGCAAAGCGAACGGCCAGCGAGCGCTACTTCCAAAGGCTAGGCTGTTAACGGTTAATTAAGCTAGTTGGCTGCGACAGAATTAGTGTTCATATGATTGTGGCTAAGTAATAACAGCCGCACGGATCAATCCACCAGATTAAGCTACGCATGTCGGGGTTGTCCGTGGATGGGTGACCATTTTTACATACCAAGACTCCTCCGTGCCTCGGAAAGCACGATAAGCCGTTGGTCCCGGCTGTCATTCCTGAATATTTGAGAGTCGTTACGGGTCGTCAGAAGCCCAAAAGTCTGGCAACCAGTCTTACCAAGGGGTATCGTATTACCCAGTTACTGGGTTGTGGAGGTCAGATAGGCTGTCGCTCCATGTAAAATACTGGTATTCAGGTGCATCCGGTTAGACTGGAAGCCGACCCTAACATAGTTGGGAAAAGGCTAGGCAGATTGATGATAAACAACTAACAATTTAATCTGAAAGATGAGAAAACTGTTTGTGTGTCATACCTGTACTTATCATTATGAACAACTTTTACTATGGGACCAAACCTGAAATCGCGAAAAAAATCAGCTGTTCAGTACATTTATGTTTGCATAATTCGTCAAAAAATTTAGGGTACAGCTGATTTTTTTTTTCTCGATTTCGGGTTTAGTCCCATAGGAAAAGTTGTTCATAATGATGCGTACAATGACCCCTAAAAACATTGCCACTGTTTACACTTACACCCTGTATATTGTATACCTAGTCCATGTACCTATATGTACTAAATGGTTTTGACCACTATCTCAATGCTGGCACAACTTAACTAAGTTGTGTACCATTGTCAAAGTCACTGGCTCGGATTGCGCCCTTTATATAAGTCAATTTTAGAGCATGAAATCTATGATGAAATACAACATAGTGACTGACAGACAGTACACTTCAGTGTGCATATAAAAAACACAATGTAGGTATTTTTCCAATGTCCTATTAATACAATCACGACATGCAAATACATAGGTACAACGCTGGGCCATTAAAATGGCACATCAAGTTTCAGTATTACATAAATTATCCCGTTTATTGCCATTCAACAAGTCACTCAACCAGCCAGATAATGTAAAGACATACATAACATTACTTACATTAAGAGCTATATTTCTACAAAAACACATGAGATTACCTCAGAGAGGATGTAAGCGAGGCTATAAAAACCTCGTAAATTACCCGCACATAGTGTTTCTGTCGGTTAGCTAGAAAGCCCTACGGTACGCAATAAAATTTTAAATTACTCTAATGGAATATTTTATTACTTGTTTGAAGGACGTGAGGGTTCACAGGTTTTATGTGAAGAATAGTCGTGGGTGATATTATGTTTGAAAATATCATCAAAATAGAACATTATTCCGGTAAAATGTAGATTAAGACATCATTAAACCATAAAGCTGCTACGGCGTAGCAGTCGTAGCAGCCTACGAACTCTCATTTCTTGAACTCTTCATAAAATAACTGCCACCAATTCCCACTAAGAGGCACCATTATCAATATTAAAGTGCAAGCCAACGTAAAGCTACGGAGATACGAGGCGCAGTCGTAACGGGGTGAAGTGATCCTTTCATAAAATATTAGCTTTGTGCGAAGGTAATCCAGGTAATGGCCCGCTTGGGCCGCGCCAGGCTAATTAGCGAAATAGCCTACGCAGTACGCTTCACTTATTAGCTTAGCTGGGAACGTGAGCATCGCGGAGTTATAATGCAGAAATTATTGTGTGGTGGTAGTGTAATTATTTTGGGAAATTATAATGTGGTATGAAATGGTTTTAAGAGGATGTTTTAGGCCCTATCAGAATACCAGCGTTGCGGTTTTATTTTTTTAAATATCGCAGCTTTATGCTGAGATGGGAGCCTTTTTGGCCTCGCACAGATCTCTTTTTTTTTAGTCTGATTTCTTTTTTTTCTTTTGTTTTTTAATGTTTATTTTGTTACTTTTATATGCTCCTTTTTAACTGTATTTCCTGTGCGTGTCCCAAATAAAATATTTTTCTTTCTTTCTTTCTTTCAATATTTTGGAAGTTTTCCTTTTATTAATTTATCACTAATATTATAAATGCGAAAGTGAATTTGTTTATTTGTTACGCTTTCACGCTAAAACTGCTGAACGGATGGCACCTGGATTAGGATATTGGATACTTTTTATCCCGGTAGTACGTTCCTGTCGGATAATATCCGACCTCCACGCAGGCGAAACCGCGGGCAAAATTCTAGTGTATATAAGGCGGATGATTTTATCATATAGGTAGGTACCTTTTTTTTAGCAACTGAATTGTATTGGTGTACTTTTTTGCTGTTATCAATACCTTAAATATAGGTACCCTAATTGAAACCACAACCATCGTATACTCGTACTTCTCCCATTCCCAATTTAATGCCTTTGAAAACAAATTCATTTCTTTTCATATACCTACCTAATTCTCAGCAGAAATTAAATCTTAGACATAGTCACTGAAAGAAAATCATTTTAGCATTGTCTCCTTAATACGAACGTCTCGTCCGTTCATTAAATTCTATTGAATTGTAAATTAAAGAGCAAATCTCTGTGATTATAATCAGAAACCGGATTGATAAAGCAATTTATAAATATAAATGGCCGACTAAGATAAGAAACCGCAAAAAGTTAGGAATATAAAACTGTGCTTTATTTCGTAGGCTTGACGTACGAAAAGTGCTCAAATTCCTTTTAGATCTTGATTTTGTCTACCCAAATATTTTAATCTAGTAGAAATTTAATAGGAATCTACTGAAAAGTTGTGGATTAATAGGTATTGGTGAGCAGTTAGTAGTTAGTAGTTGGTGTCTAAGGCATTAGGTACAATTGTATTTTTTTTTTCAGACTTAATCACATTATTCTGTTCTTTTTTTACATTTATATAGCTACATATATAATAACTTTATTTCGGACATAAACATCCATAATTGTGTTAGTGAGTACCTACCTACTTAATATCTAAATAACTGAAGTTTTCCGGCTTTCATTAATTAAGCATTGAAGTAACACCGTATGTTCAACCCCAAAAGTTAAATTTAAAACAAATAGGTAGGTACAGCTTTATCACAAAACAAACATTAATTCGTTACACTACCAAAAAAATAAATTACAATGTCCGCCACAAACAGCCCTGAAGGCAATTCAAATGAGTTTCGCTTTCCTGTCAAAAAAATGAAAGGTACTTAATAGGTACCTACTTTTTTTTCACCAAACTCAAATCCTAACTGAAAATACCAAAAGTTTTTGGTTAGGTACTTATATATAAGTAGGTAAGTTACCTACAGTCAGCAAGAATAAACAATGATTACAGTAGTTTTTTTTTTATCACGCTTGCGCATGTGTTTCCCAAAGTGTTACACAGATAAGTTTAGTAGGTAAACCCGCTTTTCTCCAGTTTTGTTTACCTACCTAAGATTCCAGTTTTTGTCGGGGGTCGGGTTGCCTCCTTCCCTCAAATATGGCGAGGGGGGTATGGCTAGGTAGGAGCAGTGGTGGCCCAGTGGTAACGGTCGCGACTTACGAGTTGTAGGTCGTAGGTTCGAACCCAGGCAGGCGCTTTACTTTGTGTAAATTATTTCATCACCAACGGTGAAGGAAAACATCGTGAGGAAACCGGCATGTCCTAGAATCAAAAATTCGAAGACTTGTGACATCTGCCAACCTGCACTGGGCCCGCGTGGTGGATTACGGCCCACTTCCTCACACAGAGAGGAGGCCTGTGTCCCAGCAGTGGGAACGTTATAGGCTGATTATGTTGGGTATGGCTGATCTTTGTGTTATGCTCGTGTGCACGGGTGCTGTTAATGGTGACTAGTCGTCTTGCTGACCATGGTTTTGTTATTGTTAGATCTACTTTTGGAACGGGCAACTAGCTTCAAATTTCTGACTAATGCCTGGGTTCTGTACACTTTAGTTTATGAACGGAGTTTAAACTCCAAAATTATGTATTTATGCGAATTCCTTCCTTATGCTCGGTTTTTGAGATTCTCGGATAAATCCTCGATACTAATTCACTCGATTTTTAAGCTAAATTCTTCCTTAACAAAGTGATATCGAATCAATAATCACTATCGAATGGATAAACTCCGTTTAAAAACGTCAGAAACTGGGCATAACTGACCGAGTTTGAGAATTCTAAAGTGCCTGTAGGTAATTGGTTTAATTGAAATAAATTACCTATTTGCTTTTTTTTTTTTGAGTACCTACCTACTTAACTGTTTATATAGGGTGACTGGTAATTAGTGACCGATACTTAAACACATGATTATACTCATGATAACAAACAACTTTTACTATGGGACCAAACCTGAAATCGCGAAAAAGAATCTGTTGTCCCATACATACCTACATGTTCGCATGACTCGTCAAAATGTAGGGAGCAGCAAATTTGTTTTTCGCGGTTTCAGGTTGTGTTGTGGTTTGTTAAAAATTGTTTGTTATCATGAGCACAATCATGTGTTTAAGTATCGGTCACTAATTACCAGTCACCCTATATAATTTACTTTTATGGTCCTAGTTTATCATTCTTCAGTCCTAGCTTGTCGGGGTTGGTCCGTGGATGGGTGACCATCATTACATACCGAGACTCCGCCGTGCCTCGGAAAGCACGTTAAGCAGTTGGTCCCGGCTGTCATACGTGGACCTTTGACAGTCGTTACGGGTCGTCAGAAGCCCAAAAGTCTGATAACCAGTCTTACTAATGGGTATCGTATTACCCAGTAACTGGGTTGTGGAGGTCAGATAGACAGTCGCTCCATGTAAAATACTGTATTCAGCTGCATCCGGTTAGACTGGAAGCCGACCCCAACTACTGTGGCGGCATCTACATCGCCACATATGGACTACGCATCACATTCACACTGACGTCACGCAATCCTGTATCGCGCAATTTGAGTTTACCGCGCAACTAGCATACAACGTCCCGACATCAACCGTCGGGCAGTTGCCCACCAGACACGACACCCGTCTGGTCGGAGGATCCTCCCTTTTCAATGGAGGATGAGGAACTTTACACCCTGTTCCTCATGCCTCTATACTACCACCAACTACTTTTTTTTTACCCCAGGCATCATCCCTATTCTTGGACTATGTCGGTTACCTTAGTTCTGCTGTTGATCTTTTCATTTCTATTGTATATAATCCACTTTTTCTAAGTGAACATACAGCCTGTGCTGCTGGGGAATTTGTTGCGCCACTTCATCTTCCCAGGTAAAGCACTAGGATGTGGTGAAGGGCGGGCGTTTTGGTGGACTGTCTTATGTAATTTTGACGGTAAAAAAAGTACTGATTCTCAGCCTAATTTTAATTAATAACTTTTGATTTAGATTTTTAAGCCCCAGGGGGAATATAAAAAAAAAATACGTTTTCAAAATTAAAATAGCCTACCTACCTATGTAACACGAACAAGCTGAAAAACAATGATTTGCATAATATTGTTACCTACTTACATTTATTTAGAATCTAAATAAATGTAAGTGTGTAACAATATTATGCAAAGCAAAAAATCATCTAAATTTTAGATGATTTTTGCGAAAATATCACTGTAAATCGACTTTAGATATTTGCCGACACTCCTTAATCTTGTAGGGATAATCAGACGGTAGGCAACTTTTAAACATGGCCTACGTAATTAATACTTACAGAAGTTCCGACACCCGTAAACTTAGTAAGACAAGTTAGGGCCAATGTTAGCCAAGTTCGGCAGGAATGAGTCGACGAAACCGGCTAACTTCAACAACTAAGCTTAGTTCGAAAATTGCCTAAATTGAATTATTGTGTACAAAAGGAGAGTTTTGCTTCATAGATAACTAGTTGAGGAGGAGCTCATGGCTAAGTAATAACAGCCGCATGGGTTGACCAATTAGGTTACGCTACGCTTGCCGCGGTTGGTTCGTGGATGGGTGACCATATTTACATACCAAGTCAAGACTCCTCCGTGCCTCGGAAAGCACGTTAAGCCGTTGGTACGGCTATCATTCGTGGATCTTTGACAAAAGAAAAAAAAAAACCCGAGTCTGACAGCCAGTATTACCAAGTAACTGGGATGTGATGGTCCATGTAAAATACTGGTATTCAGCTGCAATGCTGGTATTTAGACTGGAAGCCTACCCCAACATAGTTGGGAAAAGGCTAAGCAGATGATGTTAGGGGTTTATTTATGTTTCATCTTTGGACCAGTATTGCCAGTGTTTTCATATATTGTCATCTCCACATTTTATAATAGCACAGCCTTCAGCCTGCAATTTTCACACTGCAGGGCAAAGATCTCTTACTAGGGCGTCCCTCTGTCACATGGCTGTATCTTGTGAACCGTAATAGGTGGACACTTGAAATTTTCTGTGTTTCAGAGTGTGTATGGCCGCTATAACAACAAAAGGTAAAAATTAAAGGGGATTCCCATACAAGAAACGTGTTTTTTTTTACTTATTTTTTAAATTATGTATCATTCATAAGTAATGTTAAATATTGTATGGTAGTACGGAATCCTTCGTCTACAAGTCCGACTCGCACTTGGCCGCTTTTTAACCCCGAAAACGTATATGACCATGTTCAATGAGGTTAGGGAAAGATGAGAAGACAAGCATTTAAAACACATTTTCAATATGAAAAAAATAATTTATATTCAGATTAAAGTATAAAAAAAATATTACTCATTGTTTTAAAAATGAGAACTTATAAAATATACATATCACCCTCGCGAAAACAGACAAGGTACTTAGGTACAGAAGATAGTTTCAGGTAGGTACGGATATGTATATAACTTTACAGATAGTAAAGGCTGAAATACACATGCTATTTAAAAGCAAGTAAGTTGCATGCTTATTTATACCATGCTCTCCGTGTGTAAAATGATTATTGTACTTACTCTTTTCACACACACGTGTGCATGCTTTTTGGCTACTACATAGAATGTGTATTCCAAGCTTAATACAGAAATTGCCTTCACACACAGGTTCGTAAATTAATCTATTAATGTGATTTTATTTATTCAAAGTGTCCAGCGAAGAGAATTTAATCAGCGCTGCTACCGTTCGAATCAATCGACACTAGTGCCCAGACACCAGTGTCCAGAAATTTGCGCTATTATAGTTTTACGAACATATTTATCATAGATTCAGACTAGATATGAATGCCCAAAATGTCAAGCTTGTAGAATTCTCAAAATCTGGGATGGTTAAAACAAAAACGCTGACGCAAATCAAATCGCTGCATACAAATATATTTTTTTTATTGAAAAGAAGAACTTTAAACGTTAAAGTTATACTTTACTATGTTCCTTATTACATAACGAACATTGGTGCGAATATGTTTGAACTAGGAATTACAAATATGCTGTTCTGAATAGTTAAAGACTGTTACACACACAGTTATAATATATAGTATTAAGTTTATTTAACAGCGGTCACTATAATATCTGTGCTAGCCGCTAGGGCTAAAATTGTCTATGCAAAAAAAATTCTAAGTATGTCTTTTCCGCATTGAAAAATTGTTTAATTTTTTTTTAAGCGTATGAAATTAAATGTTAATATTCATATATCTCATGTATGTTGTACCTACATATTATCTGAATAAAATCGAAATGTAACTGTTATTTTATTTTAATGTTATAATATTTGAAGCTATGCATGTAACGGTCTTTAGCCACGTGTGCGATTGGCGTTACGAATATACCAAGCACGAAACTCCAAATAGTCCATCACGCTATTTCTAACAACTATTACAAAAAGCGGATATCAAAACACGCAATGGAATGTTTCCGCATCGAAAGTATCGTGTTTGGCAGCTTCGCTCTATTATAAAATCGATGAGTATTATATTTTGTGAAGAATATTTGGTACTGATTCTGAAGTATACCGACTTAACTAAGAGTATTTAATTTTTTTCACTATTAGACAAAGCAAGAAAGAGATAAAATCAGTTGAGAGCTGTCAAACTATTTCACTGACGTCTCTTATGTTTTAGCTGCACTTAATTTGACAGCTGTCATTTACTTCCGTCTTTTTCTTCTTTTGCATAAGAGAATGAGACAGCAATATTTTAAGTTTCGTTAATCCGGTACACAACAGAACTAAGGCCATTCTAATTAGTTTATATTTAGTCTTGATTATTATTTGTTCAGTTTATCGAAGTCCCTCTTGTACCGGTAACTTCACTGCTAGTAGAATAATACACTTCTGGACACATCTATTGGCCCACCTTAGAGTTTAGGTTTCGATGGCCCCTACCGAAATATGATTGCTAGATTGAACAAAAACTGTTGATGCAGTTTTAAACCTGATACATTTTACCATCTTTTTCGATCGTATTGTTTTAAATTTGAATTCAGAATACCATACGACATGGAGCTACGCCTAACAAGTCGGATATGCGCCTTGTTAAAGGCAATTGATTTTTGAATAAAAAACATGTTTTATCAAGGTTTAATTTAATAACGCGTGTTGCCTCTATGGGCATCTACCACAGCTCTCATACGATTAGGCATAGAGTTTATCAACCGCTCTATGAAATTTTGAGGGATCATCTCCCATTCCTCTTCTATGGCAGTTTTCAACTCCTGCATCATCTGGGCAACTGGCTGACGAGCCCTAATACGTCTTTTTAGCTCGTCCCACATATGCTCAATGGGGTTCATGTCTGGGCTTCTGGCTGGCCAGTCCATAACTGTGATGTTCACATCCCGAAGATATTCCCTGACGATGCCGGCCGCATGGGCTCTTACATTATCATGCATAAAAAGGAAATTTGGGCCCACATAGTCCGCGTATGGTATCACGTGAGGTTCTAAGCACTCACGAATGTACCTTTCAGCATTTAATGTTGGCAGCCGTGATCCTGTAACAACCTCAAGTTGAGTTTTGCCACTCGCGGATATACCGCCCCAGACAGTCCATGAGCCACCGCCATAAGCAACCCTCTCTTCAAAGCAGCATTGTGCGAAACGCTCTCCCTTACGTCGGTAGACCTTCTTCCTTCCATCATTGCCATGTAACACAATTTTAGACTCATCAGAAAAGAGTACACGGCTCCAATCTTGCTGTGTCCAATTTAAATGACTGCGTGCGAAATGAAGGCGCGCTGTTCGGTGGGCTCGCGTTAGTTTGGGGCCATTAGCTGGCTTGTGTGGTACCATATCGCGTTCTTTTAACCTTCTCCGAACAGTTCGAGCGCTCACAGATACTCCGTGGAAGTCGCGAAGTTGGTTTTGTATCTCAATGGGGGTAAGGTGACGATTTCTCAAGCTGGTCGTCACGATGAATCGATCCTGCCTTTCAGTTGTGACCCGAGATCGTGGCCTTCCTTGGCGACGAACAAAGCCGCCAGTCTCTAGGTACCTCCGATAAACATTTCGGACCGCAGATCGACTTAAATTAAGTTGAGCACTCACGTTTCTTTGGCTGTGTCCGGCCTAAATAAGTGCCACAGCTTGGGCGGCGACTTCAGGTGAAGTATCCATAGATTATTGATAGAACCTCACCTTAATGTTAAGAATAAGTAATGTTTGTTGCAAAACCAAAGATATCAATCACTTTTTCAAGAATTAAATCCAAGTAAACCAATAAAACCAAGTTTTCTTAGTATTCGATTGTTTGATATCAACAAACAGGCTCCAAATTGTCTTTTGTTTCTTTAAATTCTGTGTTCGAAATTCAAAAAAAGACTATTGAATGAAATTGTGAATGTGCCAGGTTCAAAACTGCATAAAAACTTTTTGCTCGACCTAATATAAAATTTTAGCTAGGACCAAACGAAACTGAAAATACAAGGTGGGCCAAAAGATGTGTCCAGAAGTGTATATACGTTATTTCGTATAACGTCTGATGGTGACAAGTTTTTTTTTAATACAGTGGCAGTATTTTTGAAGTGAAAACTTCTTTAGGCGCTAATGTAACGTGTTGCGCTGTCAAGTTTTCACTTCTGTTGGGAGTCCCCATGAGTATGGTTTTTTATTTTATTTTGCCCCTTTATTTCACTGCTTAGCTGCCGAGTTCTGCAAAATTCCTACATCTACGCGATTATACTGAACATATTTGTGCATCGACAACGCGTCTCACATAAACAAAATATATTATCATAAAATATCTTGACAGCTTTTGAGCTTACAGTGTATAAATAAATTTAATTGACTATCACAATTATATACGGTAGGTAGGCCTTTTAAAAACTTGAACTGATTTCAAATCACAATATAGCCAACATTCCAATAATATTACACGATTTATCACAATCAAAATAGATACTGTGCTGCGGGCAAAGTCCGCTATTCGTAAAATGTTGTCAATGACTGGGCAGTGCTCATACATTTTTGTTAAGTAATTTAAATAGTGTAGTATGACAAATCTGGCATTTCCCGGAAGACGCCCACGTTCCACATCTGCCCTTTGTGTGGGCTTTGCCCGCAACAGTTACAAAAATACAAATTACTGGATATTATAAAATTAAATAAAACATCACAGATTCCCGCGCAACGCTTTGCAAGAATTTGTATTTCAAAGTTAAACTTCTGAAATAGTTAAAAAAAAACTGATCTGCATTTTATCGACATCATACTGCTGTTATATTATGGCAAGTTTGAATAATTTAATAACATCAATGATTATTATGCATTTTAGCGATATTTTCTAAAATTACCTATATACAATCAAATAAATACTTTCGTGGATTCCCAACCGGGTATTTTGAAAGATTACTAATAGATATGCCAATACTGCGCGGGCCGCTAAAATTCCGCTTGCCATTAATTTTTGCCTTGACCACTAACGATTAAGTATGCCACCTTATTATTTAACTTTTATAGTAATAAGAAGAATATTGTGCCATAGCTACTAACAAGCATAGGGAATCTCTGCTACGTTTTAGATCCCTTCAAACTAGACATAGGATCATAATTATTGACTTTCGCAATCGCTCATATCTAATACAACTTGGTCATACAACTATACGGAATATAAGCAATGCAAGCTGATACTTGTGTATTCAGACTTTGGTAGTGAATGATTATACAGGGTCAAATTAAATTAGCTAGCGAAACTCTGTAGACGTGACGGCAATCGATAACTTAACACGACAAAAAAAAACAATATTTGTCGATATTTTTTTTTTTTGGGTCGACCGCTCGTGTTTTGTTACTTGAAGTATGCGTTGAGAAATCGTTTATTTTTTGTTTTATCATGTTTAGACTAATTTAATTTGACCCTGTGTAAAAGTGTATGTGTACTTTGAGACTGGATGTTAATTTCCTTCTACGTTGACAACTGATGCGTGCCGCCAATTAACCTTTTGACCGCCAGTGTCACCTATACGTGACAAGCGTAAACTGTCCCTGGACGCCAACGACGTGAATACGTGACAGAAAAAGCGGTATACAAAAACACGAAATAAACAATTTGAACATTACTTTAATGCCTTTTTATTTACATCACCTTAAAATAGAAGCTCTAATCCTTGTTTATTTCTATTAAACGAATTAAATAGCGCTTTAAATGGGGTTGAATAATGGGAATTAAAAAGTAAGAAATCAATTGTAAAAAAGAATGTTCTCACACGCCACTGTCGTGAATATGTGACCGCTAGTGATGTAGCGCATGTTAGATAATATCAAAAATGTACTTCAAAGATCGTTTAAAAACTTTCCACTGCAACGCATTATTTTAGATATAATTTGGTACGAGGGTAAAACAGCATTATCCACTCACACGTCCGTGGATAATACACTATCCACGTAATTTGTCCGAAACGTCAACGTGACAGCGCGCGAAATTTTTCCGATTTGTTTATATTATACTACGACTCATTCAGTGTGGTCTGACGTACTTTTTAAAATAATATTGTACGAGAACACATCGACAAGCGAGATATTACGTTGCTACATCCTTATTTCGGAAGCGAAATAGTCATAAAAATGGTGGGCCGTCCACGCCATTGTCACAAATAGAAGACAGCAGATAAGAATAGTGTTGTGTCAACTTGTGTCTATAGTTATTACATTTTCGTCTCATAGCTGTTATTACAGTGTTATACAACTCTGTAAATAATGTATAACTATTAATATAGTAGGAGCAAGGCTAATTTTGAATTAAATTTCAATGTTTTAAGGACATTATGTTATGAAATCGGAGACGAAAATAAAAATACAATTGAATATCGATGTAGTATTGGAATCCCTATTTTTTTCGTAGGTATTTGCGCGGAATTTGTGGCTTGGCGTTGAGGGCACGTTCATGTGTTTTTGCTCTGGCGGTCAAAAGGTTAAAAAACGACACGCAATTCGAAATATGAAATTTGAAAAATTGATGACGTCTGCGGAAGAGACCGCACGTGTTATCGGCGACACACGCACTGTTTCTGCAGACATTGGACGCTACATGGCATTCCAGTTACTTAGTACTCCGTGACGCAAGCGTGACACATGGCAACGTCACAAGTCGACGTCAGCGCAGAAGAAATTCCAACCAAATGTCGATAACATTAACATGCGACGTACCATTGACCTTTGGCTTTGAACAGATTAAAAATAGGCCATTTTAAAAGTGCGTATATTATAATTTATTATTTTTATTGTAACATTTAGCTGTTTAACTTATACAAAGAGCTCGGTTTAAAACTCGCAAATACGAATTAAGCAAAAAATCTTCAGTACATACATAGGTATCATTTAAGCGTACTAAAATGGCGGCACTGTGACTTGTGACGTTAGCAATTTTTCATGAAGTTCTGATAGCATTACAGCTAAATATGAGTAAACAGATGCCATACTACATTGTTTTACGGGCCGCAATAATTTCGTCTAACAATGTAGTTATCGTCTAACGGCTAACGTCACAAGCTAACTATAATTTTATCGAATGGATATGCTTTATTTTTACTATAATTTGTAAGCTGTCACAGGAGCCATCATGTAGTGCCGCTGTTTTAGTAGATAAATTCGATTCCTACATAATTTTAATGAAAAGGCTAGCTTAATTCAAACTTTCTAACTGTGTCTACAACCTATAAGAGTCAGTTCAGACCACACGGAAAAATCATCGCGAAATTTGTATAATTTTATACTTTTAGGCTATGGTATTACGGTCCTGTTTTCAATGGAGCCAGTAAATTCCGCGAGGATTTTTCTGCTTGGTCTGAACTGACCATATATGAGGTTTTTCTATACCTAGCGAAAAATCTGCCAGCAGAACAGTTCAAACTTTTCAAATACCTTTTATCTGATTACTTAACCAAACGAAAGCGTGGTATAACCCACGCTTCTTCAACACTATCCATAACTAAGGCCGTATCTGGTTGCGACTTGTGGGGTATGTGTGGTAGCAACTGCTAGTAGCAAAGGTACGTCGTTCACGTCAATGTTCAGCGATTTTGTCAACGTTGCGATGTCACAAAAGTCAGTTGACATTAGCATGTCTGCTAAAGTTTTTGATAGCACGCAGAATTCACGGAGTTTTCCTTCGAGGAACGATATACACTGGAAAAGGGAAAACGAAGTGTTAGATTTTCTATTTTATTTTCGATTTTTCCAATTCGTTACGAATGACAGTGAAAATGTATTCAAATAGTGGCGATGGTGAATGAATTGGAATCAAGTATTGATATATAATTTGCTCAATATTTTTACTTTGCATTCTACAAAGTGAAATTGGGTTTGTAGGTTAACTACAAAAATTACCAGCTGTGTTGTGTTGTGCCGCTAGCGAATAAAATTACTATTTCTATTATTATGGCTGTTTAGGTCGCAGTAAATAAAGTAGATAAGTAACGTAGTATTTTTTTAGAGCTTTCTTTCTTTTGTGGATTTTAACATTGATATAGTAGCTCTCAGTTTTCAATGTTCCTTATTTATTGTTTGTATTTTCTGTGCGTGTCCCAAATAAAATATAAGGTCTATCTATTCATACTCGAAATCTCTTAAGGGGTCATTGTACTTATCATTCTGAATAACTTTTACTATGGGATCAAACCTGAAAACGCGAAAAAAAAATCAGCTGTCTTCTACATTTATGTTCGCATGACTCGTCAAAATGTAGGGAATAGCAGATTTTTTTTCATGTTTGGTCCCATATTAAAAGTTGTTCGTAATGATGAGTACAATGACCCCTTAAGAGATTTCGTGTATGAATAGATAGACCATATCTTTATCTATAATTGATGTTTAAATTATGGTTTATTTCTATTTTCAGGAATATGGTGATACAGATAAAGATGAATTGAAAGAGATGCAATAGTTACCTGTTGCGCAGGCACCCTGGCCCTCCACATGGCAGGCAGTGTGTCCAACATGGCGCCCACCAGTGACGACATGCCGCTTGAGCCGCAGTCTCTGCCTATCACACGCACTTCCCTGGAAAGGAAAACAAAATAAGGTATTAATCTTCTGTCCGAATAATAACTCATCTAAATTTCTACAAGGTCCGATGGTGAACTGATGCCCGTAGCTTGTAGACCCGTAATAGCAAAGAGGTAGTCACAACTTCTCCAACCTTACCTAGTGGTATCGTTTGATAATGTCACGTGTCAAAGTCACACCGATTATTTCAAATAGGCACAAGGCACTTTTGAACGTCAAAAACTGGCCAAGTGCGTGTCGGACCACGCACAATGAAGGGTTCCGTAGTTGGGATGAATTTATCCCAAGAACAAACTTAACATTGTAGTTGAAAAACATGTCCTCCCATACATTCCAACTGCAAATGTACGTTTGTACGCACAATTTTGAGAGGTTTACCATGTTATTTTAAGACCATACACTTCTTATAGGTTTTCCTGTAATCTATTGGTTAGGAACTATTTTCTGTATGTTTTCAAAATTCAGCAGCTTAGTAGTTTCGGAGATAAGGAGGGGAATGGTAAATTTTCGTCTATTTTCTTAAATAACTTTAAAACTATTTATTTTAAAATTATAAACAATATGTATTTGAGATCCTCACAGTAAGCCTTTTCATTTGATCAACGTACAGTTTGCATACCTTTTTTTTTTAATTTTCTAATTTGCCCCCAAAAGTGACCCCCATATTCAAAATTAATCTACTTACGTTACACGTCCGTGTTTGGGTCACAGAAATTCATGTGTATCAAATTTTAACTTAATCATTCCATTACATTCGTAGCAAATTGGCTGTGACAGATGGACAGACAGACAACACACGAGTGATCCTATAAGGGTTCCGTTTTTTCCTTTTGAGGTACGGAACCCTAAAAATTAACAAGAAAATAGAATTTATTCTAAGCGCCCCTTCCAAAAGGTAGTTTCGTATGGAGAAGAATTGGCAAGAAACTCCACCGTTAGTCTTTTAAAATGTTTTACAATATTTTGTATACGATAAATATATGAGGAGAGACGAAACGCATGTGACTAAAAGAGTGATGAATATACATGTTGATGGATAGAGAGGCAGAGGAAGGCCAAAGAAAAGATGGATGGATTGTGTGAGGAATGATATGAAAGAGACGGGAGTGAATGATAGCGTGACGGTTGACAGGGGAGAATGGAAGAAGAAAACGTGTTGCGCCGACCCCAAGTAATATGGGATAAGGGCAGGAAGATGATGAATATTTTGTATACATTAATTATATAATTATATATGTGAAGACTTATATGTGTGTCTAGCAATATTTAATTTCACGTGTAAAGATGTGGTTGTAATTTTGAATGAAGAAAAAAGAACATAAGTAAATGTTTCGTCTTAATTGCGATGATAATTACCAAGTATTAATGTCGCCTATGATAGCGACGGCCTGTACGGACGACTCCGTGGTTTTGTTGATGTACGACGTCAGATCCAAGTCACGACGTAGCTCTGTCTCCCACGCACTCGGTTTGGCAATTGTTCCTGTAATGGACAACGGGATGGTGTTATATAAAATAGGGAATATGACAAAAAAAAAAAAAAAACCGTCATATTGATTATTAAAAGCTCGAGGAGCTCCTGGCTAAATAATAACAGCCGCACGGGTCGATCCATCAGGTTAAGCTACGCTTGCCGGGGTCGGTCCGTGGATGGGTGACCATCATTACATACCGAGACTCCTCCGTGCCTCGGAAAGCACTTTAAGCCGTTGGTCCCGGCTGTCATTCGTGGATCTTTGACAATCTTTACGGGTCGTCAGAAGCCCGAAAGTCTGACAACCAGTCTTACCGAGGGGTATCGTATTACCCAGTTAATGGGTTGTGGAAGTCAGATACCAGTGTATTCAGCTGCATCCGGTTAGACTGGAAGCCAACCCCAACATAGTTGGGAAAAGGCTAGGCAGATTTATTGATGAATATTAAAAAATATTGGACATGTAATTTTTATTTTTTTAAGTAATCAAAAGATTATGGCGATACATTGAGTTAAAATCTGGCATGACATCATGCCTAGCTAGATTTTATACGTAGAAGTGACGTAGCAAACCCTCACTCCTCAACTTATGTGTGTTATCCAAGTATTTTTTTATTAATATGATAAAGCAAAAAATACGTGTCTAATATTTTTAAGTATCCGACTGGCGGACTAAATAGAATTTCTTTTTTTTTACCCAGGCATGACATCATCCCTATTAGGTTTATCATACTTATTACGTGTTACAGCTATATTTTTTCTAGCTAACTTTTATCTAAATTCCACAAAAAACTTAATTAACTATTTATATATTAATAAGAATATAAATATTTTTATTTCTTTCTTATTTGCAAAATTGTTTGGCAAACGTCATCTAAAACTGTTCCAAATTTCCAGTTCAATTTCAATTTATTTATTTCATAATCAACAGGTTTTTTTAAGACCTTCTTTTAAAGTATGGAGAAATACTTGTAAACAGAAGATCTCCAGTTGATAGCATTAGTAGTTCTTGAGATATCCAGCTCAGTTCTTGAGACAGACAAACAGACTCGAGTCGCACCATAAGGTCCTTTCTACCATTTTGGTAGGGAACCCTAAAAATATGCAAAACTAACCTTGTAAAATTAAATCAGGTACATAGTGATCGGTGACCGCTCCCAGCAGCGACGCGTCGAACCCGGACCGCGCGGGCACGCCGCACGCAGACCGCAGCGTTCCCGTCGGGAACTCCACCACTTGTTGCACGTCCACCAACTTCTCCGCAGCCTTCTGCCTATTCAACCTCCTTTCAGGCCTTTTTGACTCACATACTTCTTCTTTAGACTTCACGAAGTTGACTACGACTGTATTTTCTTTACGTTGACGCACAAATGTTTTCGGTGACACTTCCCGCTCTGGAGATGTTTCCACGATGGTTTCCTTAGCGAACTGTGGTTCTATCTGTCGAGGCATGTCATTCATATACTCCATCTCAGAAGCGTTGGTCGGCGTCTGCAGCATCGACTCCATCATCTGACACTTGACACAAGTCTCACACCGCTCCTCCTGTATCGGCGGCACGATCGTCGGGTCAAACTGGAAGTTATCCAACTTCAAATTCCCCGGTTTACCAATATAGTGCCTATCTAATATCTCTAAGTTTTTGCTCTTCATATAATTAGTGACTATCTGAGGATACTTATCAAACTCGAACTTAAAACCGGAATGTTTGATTGGTTTGGAATGTTGAAGCGTTTGCCCGCAGCATTTGGACGGACTGTCAGCCCGTTTGTCCTGCTCACAGCCTTCTTTCTTGCACGTCTCAGTCATCTTCTCTGGTACTTCAAAGGTGAGGGGCTCATTGTGGACTTTGGAAGACTTCTTTACGGATTTTCCGTCGGCTGACTTGTTCTTCAGCCCCACTAGTTTGTCGTTATCACCTAACACGAACACGACTTTCTTCTCCTCCGTCTCGTTCTCTGAGAGCGAGGAATTTAGACTAGAATCTGAGGAGGCTTTCAACGACAGCATCATGGTTGGGTTCCTCTTGAGTTGGCTGGTGACCGGGACGTCGCTTGTTGAACTACAATCTATAACTGCGAACTCGGAGCTATTAGAGAGCTTTTGACCTAAGTTGGCGAGCGTGGACGATCGCTTGATGCTGACCTCGCTGGCCGCTAGAGTACTGACACTACTATCACTGTTCTGAGTATTCACTGACGGTACTGTTAAACTGTCCGCGGCGCACTGTCCCAGCTGGTTCACGTGTGTGGCGGTCCTGCGCAGGCGCGTGGGCTCGGGCATCGGCGTCACACTTACGACTTTACTTTCTTTGATGATGCAGTCTTGAAATTGGAAGTCGTTCCGTCTGACGTCACCGCAGCGCAAGAAGTAGGTGAGGACGACGAGGAGTTTGTTGAGGAACTGTGTGTTAGTTGGGCCGCTGATGACGGTGCGGGCGGCGCGGGGAGGAAACCCGATGCTCCCGCAGAGATCGTTGAGTTGCGCCCACAGTGCGTTGTAAGGCTTGGAGGACTCGACCGTGTCCTGTGACCTCGTCTGGTGGTCGTTGGTGTCATACGGACTCACAGTGGCCACCCAGCCCAGGTGGTAGGTAAGCACGTGCGTCAGAAGCGTGCTGATGAAGCTGTAGCGAAAGAAAAACCTCGTTAGAATATCGCGTACAGTCACGATCACGATAATCAGTGTTTGGTTCGCTCATTAACAGTTCACGATTAGCTAAATTAAACATAATTGCTTAATAATAACGTGTCGAGTAGATAATAAATAATAATATGCACTAAGTAATTGAAATGTCAACTCATTTAAGTAAAGTAGCCTTCGATCACAATTAGTGTAAATATACGTATAAGGATATCGAATTCACTGTAGATTATTCTGTATCAAATAACACAAATTCAATGTTATCGGTTCAATTGATTCGATTTACTTAAATAGTCTGATAATACTAATTCAATTAAAACTATCGAGTTCATTATTTTACATTAAAATAAAACACAAAAAAATCCCATAAGTAAATTTAAAGTATTGCCCTAATATTGTAAATATTTACGTAAATCAATTATTTCAATAAAGATAAATCATTCGAAAACGTGTTAAAATCATCGCCAATGTAACTCTATGCCAAATCTTTCGCAGACCTATGTTGCACAACAATGTTGAGCAATTTGTTGAACGGACGTCAATCTATTAAAAAAACAACATCGGGAATCACGTGAGTTTAATACGTAAACATTACGACGAAAATAGCTAAGTAGCATTACCTGACTAACTTCGAAAAATAAACCAAAGAAAAGAAACAGACAACATTTCCATTCACACTTTGTTTCAGATAATTGACGTGCGAAACCGCGCCAAAATGTATGCATAGAGTTGTTGTTGTTTTTTTTTTATTTTGTCACTAGCTTTTGCCAAGTTTTCGCTTGCGTGAATGTCGGAAATTATCCCACGCGAACATACTACCAGGATAAAAAATATCCTATCTGTTAATCCCTCTTATAAACCACGTGTGTGCCAAATTTCATCCAAATCCGTTCAGTCGTTTTTGCGTGATTGAGTAACAAACTAACAAACATCTAAACTTTCACAATTTTAATATTAGTAGGATTAATCGGTGGTGTTGGACGCGTTCCAGACGGTGAACGAGGCGATAGTCACGTCTGGAGTCGAGATTGATTATCGAAACATAATAAAATTATCGCGTGGGAGCGATGCGGTCTGATATGAAATATGACTAATGAAACGACTGTTTTGATTTAAAAAATAATAGACTGTGTATGTTTCGCGGTTTTTATAGATTTGTCATCGTATTTGTAGAAGAGCCGACAATATTTTTGTAATAGTGGTTTTTTAGAGGTACTAGAGTTCGAACCCAGACATGCGCTTTATTTTGTGTAAATTATTTCATCACCACTGCTTTTAAAACGGCATATCTTAGAACCAAAAATTCGAAGACATGTGACATCTACCACAACCCGCACTGGGCCCGCGTGGTGGATTACGCCCCACTCCCTCTCAGCGAGAGGAGGCCTGTGTCCCAGCCACTGCTGGGACATTATAGGCTGATGATGTACGAGTGGTTTTTGCAAAGCTACTGTGTTTTGTAACTCTATGGGGACTGATGTTACTCAGAGATTGACCATCAAACTTAAAATGGAAGGAGAGGAAATATAAATCTCTTCGTCTAGCAAGTCTATTTATCTATACATCTTCTGAAACCTCAGTAAAACATGAACCTTCTGAAAAATCAAGCTCTTGCAATGACGGAAAATGACTTTATGGCGAGCTCAATGTAAGTATAAGCACAACATGTTTAAACGTTAACTGCAAATACAGCTGTAACACAAACACCCACTTTCATATCCAAAGCAAACACCTATAATACTTTTGTAAAATATTAGATAACAGCTAACGCGATTGTGCGGGAGCTTTTAGAAAATCATGTGATTATGTTTACGTCCAGTTATCTGATGGTCATATTCAACGCCGCGAAGTACCGACATATATATCTTTAACGACTGTAAAACTTATCACTATCGCCTACACACATCACGAGACTTTTATAGGAAATAATAAAATATTAACACAAAAATTCCACGATGTTAGGAATCCGTAGGACGTTTGGCAGTTAGATGCGGAACTTTATTTGAAATGAGAAAACCATTAAAATAACCGTGTACCAAAATGTTGACAAGAATTGAGAAGACAGTTATTTTTTTTTTTTGTGTGTAATTAAAGTCAGAGATCGCACAAAATAGAGAGGGGAAGGAAAAATAGGATGCTTTTGCCCAGCAATAGGACAAAAAAAAATAAAAAAAAATGGCTGAAAAAAAAATGGTGCTACTTTTTGCATGAGTTTAGTAATGCGACTATGCTGCGACGCGATTGGTCACCAGAGGCACAATCCAGAGGTCCATAACCCCTTACAGTGGTCGTCAACTCTTTGATACAAAATCTTCAAGTGGTTGAGTTGTAGTAATATTTGAAGTACGTGTAAGACCAAAATGTATGATGTTGTAAGGAAGGAAGTAGGTAATTTATCACTAATGAATCCTTCTCTTTACGTCAACTGACTTTCATACGTTCCACACTAATTTAGGAACTCGAGACAAACTATGTGAGAAAAATTATCATTGACTCGCCATTTAGTAACTAATAAAACTCGGATAATAATTCTGAAAAAACTGGATATTAGATTTTTGTGTGGGCTGCCAAATACACCTGTGTATTGTTTGAATCTCTAGGAATTTCCTAGTGGGTGGCAACTGGCACTCGTAATCACGATTTAAGATCAACCAATCAAGACATTTTACAAAAAAACTAAATGATGAAATTCTTTATCTCTACACCCGACGTTGACTAACTACTTATTTATTTGTGTATTATTCAAATGTGTGTTGCTTCCAGAATTTATAATTAAACTGATTAGGGACGATTATTTAATCTTAAGATAACTTAACATCCTGTCCACCGCCTTCCGCATCCAGTCTGTCCCAGCCACCTTTTTAAGATCGCCAGTCCATCTAGCTGAGGGACGTCCCACGCTTAGCGATACGCGGTCAGCACTCGGCTGTTCCACCGGCCATCGGTCCTTCGACAGACATGGCCAGTCCACTGCCACGTCAGCTTGCTTAGGTACTCTGCAAGCTATGTCGACAACTGGCTTCGGTTCCGGATAATTTAATTCCTGATTTTATTTATCCTTCAACGAAACTCCGATCAAATGCGTGCGTGTAATAAAATGTTTTTATTTATTTGCTCTTAATTCGCGACCATGTAAGCATAAGGCGAAGATGTGTTAATACTTCTCAGAGAAAACAACAAAATGATTCATCCTTTAGTATGTTAATCGTGACTCGTGAGATCGCATTTAGTGATCAATAATTAACATTTTAGGCAAAATATCAGGTAATTTTTCTACTTTTATAATTTAACTTACGTCAATTTAAAATAATTTAGGTGAGAATATAAATCAATTTCTATTGGTCGATAGTCACATTTTATTCGCTATACTAGCTTTCGCCAGCGGCTTCGGCCGAGTGCATTTCGGAAATTATCCTACGGGAATCTATTATTACTACCGGGATAAAAAGTATCCTATATTCTATTCCAGGTCATGGTCGACCCGTGTACCAAACTTCATCCAAATCTAAATCTGTTCAGCCGTTTTAGTGTGAAAGCGTAACAAACAAACAAACTCACTTTCGCATTTATAATATTATAGTTAGGATTAGGATTTCTGTTTTTCCGAAGATAAATAAGGAACCATTGAACGTTGTCGTACTGTTGTAGTCAACATGTTTTTTCCCTTATTTTTTTTTATTATATGAACAGTAACGTAACGTGATTTACGACACAGCATACCTTTCTGCGCTTGTCGTACTAATCTCTTTCACTGTGTCAGTCATCATGTGATCGAGCCACTAAATCAAGATAAAAATACATAGTTGAAGATAGTCACTAGGCAGATATTTGGGTGTGGAAGTGATGGCATGTTGAAACTAGAGTAATATAATCGTACGTTGTATTAATTAGACGATGTCGCGTTGGATTATAAATCTCTCGATCAAAATAATCTAACTTTTTTTGTTACAAAAAAAAGCAATAGATGAAACTACATTTCTTTTTTTTACGTGAAAACGTCTTTTCGCTCGGTGTTCCGGTACTAGGGTCATTATTTCTGAAGGACAAACACATGTAAGATTTCAACTGCTAATAACTACGAGACTTTTAATGTAATGATTGAGCATTCAAAAGATAGGTCATATTAGTAACAAATTTAAAGAAGGATTTCATTTACCTAGGAGCGAGTGCAGGCGCATGCGCGCGACCCTCTATTTTTCGCTATATGTCGAAATTCTAACTTGTATAGCGTAAAAACATGTTCAGCTAAAATGTTGATTCTGGCATCATTGTCAAGAGTTGACAAAACACTACCAGGACCTAAAGAGAAACAATATGAATATTGCCCAAAATAAGGTCAAAAATTCATATGAAGTTGAAAATTGTAACATAATTTCAGATGTCGTCTCATATCGGCTGTAAATCTGGTCAGAAATAAAAAAAAACACAGGTGAGAAAAGCTTGCATCATACATAAGGAATGCAATAAGCCTAAAAAGTCCAGTGCCGAGAGCCGACTTTCGCACGGATGTAAAAATATCGCGGCGGGGTTTTATCGCGCACTGGATTTTCAACTCTCGGTGTTGAGCCGAGCATTGAGAATCCAACATAACAACAACAGAGTGCATCCAAGCGCGTCGAAAAAACACACTGTTGGATTTTCAACTCTCGGCGCTAAGCTGAATGTTGAAAATTCAGTGCACAAAAAAAAATCGCCGCGATATTTTTACGTCCGTGCGAACGTCGGCTAAGTTAGATTACAGCTGTGACCAAACGTTTTGACGAAAATAAACAGCGCGGACTCGAACTGCACCTACTTATTTTTTTTTTAACTGATTTAGCACTAGGTAATTGTAGCGGATCTGAATAGATTAGCTGACCGGTACGTGTCGGGCCCCTGTAACTATTGTAACCAAATGCTGCTTTTAAATTATTAATGAAACCGATTGGAATTTGTTTTATTTTTCATCGAAATCTACTTTTTATTTTGGCTTCTCCTTTTTATTATTTAGGTTTAAAGCTAAATAACTATGTATGTTTTCCTGATAAGTAGTTGAAATTTAACCTTACTTCTCACAATACAATGATGAGGAGGAGGAGGAAACGCATGTGACTAAAAAGCGCGTAATACACATGCCTGTAACTTGCACAAAAGTATGCAAGTAGCTTGCATCCCATTCTGACATTCTGCAATCAGAAGCTGTTTTGGCATACTGGCATGCAAGCTACTTGTATACTCTTGTGCATGTTACAGGCATGTGTATTTGCGGTGAAAGAGTGATGAATATAAATGTTGAGAGATGGAGGGAGAGGAATACCACAGAAAAAATGGATGGATTGTGTGTGAAGAATGATATGAAAGAGAAGGGAGTGTATGATAGCGTGACGGTTGACAGGTGAGAATGGAAGAAAAGGTGTTGCGCCGACCATAAGAGCAGGTAGTTCATGACTTCTCACAATACAACAATAGCTGAAACGCCTATATCAAATCTATTTATATGCAGTGCCCCGCGGTTTTACCCGGTAGGAATATCGGGATAAAAAATAGCCTATGTGTAAATTTTATCAAAATTGGTCAAGCCGTTTGAGCGTGAAGAAGTAACAAACATACAAACACACAATATTAGTGTGATACATTGTAAATAGTATTCTACACAGTCTATACATCATACAGTCGTCCGACGAGAGCCCGAGCTGCTTACGTAGTTCGCCGAACTTCGTAAGCAGCTCGGGCTTCGTCGGACGACTGTATGATGTATAGGCTGTGCTATTAGTCTGATACATTGTAAAAAGTAGTATATACATTCTGGGGTAGGTACTTACTACCATAGTAGCCCGATTACCTCAATCGATCGTAACAATTCACGCTTGAGAAAGCAAACAGAATTTCTATTCAGTATTTCATTCATTTCAGTTTTGCGTGGGCATAAGAATACTACAATTTATTTGGATTAGACTTTATCGTGCGAATATATTTTGTCTAGTTGAAAACAGTAGTGGATAATGGGGCTAACAACCTAGACAGGAATAGTCTACGAATCATAGACTTTTTACTTCTCCTCTGGTCGGACTTTTAATTAGCTGCAGTAAAATTACACTTCTACTGTCATTTCGCTATCAAATGGGAACATTTAAGTCCGAGCATAGTATTGATACGATGACTACGGAATTATATTGATGGCACCTGACTTATATGTAACATTAGCCGTTGCCCGCGGCTTCGGAAATGATCCCACTGGAACCTACTAGCGGGATAAAAAGTATCCTATGTAGTATCCTGTGTGTATGTGTGTTCTATCCAGGTTATAAACTATCTTTGTGCCAAATTTCGTCCAAATCCAATCGGCCGTTTTTGCGTGATTGAGTAACAAACATCCAAACATCTCCACAAACTTTCACATCTTTACATAGTATAAAAAAAATGAAGTCGCTTCCGCTGTCTGTTTAAACTACTCAACGGATTTTAATGCAGTTTTCAGCAATAGATAGAGTGATTCAAGAGGAAGGTTCTTAAGAAGAGAAAAATTGGAAAAGTTGCCGGGAAAATTGGAAAATTTCGGAAAACTGAAAGTACATTTTCTATGGGAATTTTATATGAATTATTGAAATTTGGACAGCACAACGTCTGTCGGGTCAGCCAATTTTAGTATTAGTACGATAACATAACATCAGCCTTGTTTCCCCGAAGATTTAGGCAGAGGTGTACCTATAGTATACTCATATATAAGGTCGTAGCTCACTTATACGACCCCGCACAACACCGCTCAAGCACAACATGGAGATGTATGATACCGAGTGGTACAGTCAGCAACAAAAGTCGATTAACACTTGCAGTTTTTTAATCTTAATTATTAAGCGAATATTTAATTCAAATCGGAACAGAAGTACTTAAAATTTTAAGAACATTAACTCATAATCATAAGTCGAAAAAAAGCTGTTCATCGAATCATTTTGTGTTAATTTAGATGATGTCAAAAAGTAGCAGTGTTAACCAACTTCTGTTGTTGACCGTACAATGGCGGTAAGTTCGCTTAAAGCAAGCTGTCTGCTAATTTGCGTTGCCAATGAAAAGTATGTCTACAGAGGACGCCCTGAAGCTCACATTTCAATGAACATTATTTTGCCGTGTGGGAGCGGAGTCGTATAAGTAGGCTATGATCTTTAGCCAGTTATCCATTGATGTCTTATAAAGCCTAGATCTTTTATGAGATCACGTTATGGTGTTGGTTGACAAACGGGCCTATTTCATTCAAAGTGGTTACAGCCACTTATGGACATCTAAAACAATCATATTAAATAGGTTTTATAGTAATGTTTCCCCGGATTAGTTTATAGTAAAAAGATGCTTTTAACATGAAAGAGGTGTTTTTAGGGTTCCGTTCCCGAATGGTGCCAAACGGAACACTATTAATTAGCCTCCACTGTTCGTCCGTCCGTCTGTCAGCTGGCTGTATCTCATGAACCGTAATAGGTAGACAGTTGAAATTATGACTCATTGTGTATTTCTATTGCCGCAACTGTTATAGCGGCCAAAATACACGATGTGTATGTGTAGAGTGCTCCGGACACCAAGTGTATAATAACATGTAGTGTTCCGGACACAAATTTTTATCTTTACTTTTTTTATTATTTATAACAGCAAATAATAAAGATAAAATAAACATAAAAATGGGATCCTGCCGTTTTGCCGAAAAGATTTTGACAAAATTTCACTACCCTAACAATAGCAACCTTTTTTTATACTAATGCAATATTTGGAATGATTTTAGTAGGTATGCACATTTTTTTTATTTGGTCAAATTTTTACTTGGCAGAATATTACCTAGGATTATGTCATTAAGGCATTTGGTCTTTAATCTAATGATTTATTACAGCAAACAATCTTTAGACAATAAACGTTTGGTCTTTTGGTCAAATGATTTGTTAGGTTAGGTTAAAACTGTGACGTGAAACGACTAGATTATATAAAAAAAAAATATGGAAAAATAAATATTTGGCTTATTTTATTTTGCGTAAAATGTGATAATCCAACTGAAATATTTGACTACATAAAATTTGATAAAAAGTACTAGTTGGTAAACAAGCTATTGTTTAAACGTTCACTTGCTAAACATTAGGTTTGCGTTACAATTATTTGTGAAGAGATTTTTTGCTAAGTAATAATTTGGCAAATTAAATTATGCGGAAAATTGTTTGGGAAGTGATAAT
Organism: Cosmia pyralina; assembly: GCA_946251885.1. NCBI lineage: Eukaryota > Metazoa > Arthropoda > Insecta > Lepidoptera > Noctuidae > Cosmia > Cosmia pyralina. Next base: position 22,559,894 of record OX276344.1, read on the forward strand.
TTGTCAATTTCTTTTCGATGAAACAAGGGTAACCCGATAAAAATTAAAAGTATTTTTTTAAAATGTAAGGTAGTGTTAAATATTGTACGGTGGAACGGAACCCTTCGTGAGCGAGTCCAACTCGCGCTTGGCCGGTTTTTAAAGTATCTATGCCGTATTCTACAATTTCGGTAACTAACAACAAATTGGTCCTGCGATCCGCAGTTCCTAGAGTAGTCTAAAGATGAGGTCAGCATAGTCTACAAAAAAAAATAAGAATAACTTAAAAATATTACGAAATAGTAACAATACTTACAAGTTAGTGGTCTTCGTGTCTCCCACAGACAGTACAGAGCAGAGATCGGACAGTAGCGTCTCGGAGAGTTTGTTGGACGCCCGCGAGTCGCCCGTGACTAGATTCAACCACACCGGTTGGAGCCGAGGCCCGTACACCAGGTCTGATAACCTAAACATTAAGAAATTATTATAGTTGGAGTTTTTCGTAAAAGTAGAGGGGACCATGTCTAATTTACAAAGGTTGAAATGGTCTTTTCATCAATTTACAAATGTTGCAATGCGAGTTTTTGACATATTTTGTATGGAAAATCTGTCAAAAACTAACAGTCTCTCCATTGCAAATTATTCAATTGGTAGACTAGTCTAGTTTTGGCTTTAGAGTCAAAGAGGAAGGACCATTTTTGGTCTGTGGGTTTACGAAAGACCTCATTAGCTTTTAGGTCCTCGGTCAGCTACTGCGAATGTTCCAGAGCTGTCACTACGTCACACTATGTCACTCACCAGCTGGCCGCATGTTCAGCCGCGCGGTACAACGTAGACACGCGGCCGCCGGTGGCGCCGGCCGCTAAAGTCGCCAGTCGCAGCCGACACACCAGTGCTTGTAGCTGCGGCGAGTGCTCCAGACATCGCCTTACTATATCACTGGACAAATATCGGAAAACTTTATATATGATAAGAACATTTATTATAGACCACGCTTTGTACTTCGAAAAATACTTCGTAACATTTTCAAGACATTCATATAAGCTTTTAAAGTAAAGGAATAGTAGTGAATATCATAATTTTACACGAAGCGAATAACCTCAGAAGGCGAGCACCAATAGAAATTGCGATCAAAGGACTAAAACAGTGTTGTTGAATTTTCCCGGAAAATGCATACGCGAAAGTCTTTTCATATTCACAGACAAATAACCAAAACAAAGTTGAATACCTGGAACTTAACGTATTTTTTTTTTTTTCATAACAATCTAGACCTAGACGGAATAATGACAATCGACAACATAATTTTTAAAAGTGGCAAACATTGGCCAAACATAAGACTATGAAACAATTGGGCAATATTGGACTAAAACATCCTAACACATAATTTAGTCTTACCGCTTACTCCTAACTACATAATGATTATTGCCTACACTATTATGAGCAAAAAAATAAATTAGTTATAGAGCGGTCCATACACTCACATGACCTTCTGACTCATCTCGCGTCAAGTTAGAGCTTCGTAAACATAAATACAATCCTTTCCCGTGACAAGGTTAGCATCTACTTATAATATTTTAGAATATGTATATATTAAACCTATATTTATATCTCTACCTGAATGCCGTTTTTGTTGTTTTGAGTGGTGTAACTAACAAGTGGGATTAGCCCGAGCAGGTCCAAACTATTCACTATAAATTACTTAAATAAATCAACATTTTTATATCAACCTCCATTCATAAAAAAAAAGTTTTTTATAAAAGTAAATTATGATCAGTGACAGGATATTCCGATGCATATTTACCTAATGCTGAGGTGTTGGCTATTATATAATACATTACAATTATTGCAACTGTACTGTGCACTTTTGAGCCATCGACATTTTGAGTTCTGATTATAGAATCGAAAATGTATACTTTTTGACTTTGTTGCTAGCTAATGTTGTAAAGTAGGTTGTCAAATAAATTAACAATTAAATAATTCATTATCTCAGGGGTTAAAAATGAATTTCAAGTAAACAAGCATACGAGTGTGATTCTGATGTCCCGGTATACTAACCAATAATTATAAATGCGAAAGTACCGATCATCCTGAAATTTTGCATATACGTTGTCAGGTGTACAGAAACGGACATACCGAAAACCTTTCATCCCGAAAAAAAGTAAGTCCCGAGGAAAACAACAATAACGTTCTTATGATAATAGATGGCGCCACGTGTCTCTCGAATCATGATTGAATTATACTATTACAAGCAGAGTACAACCCGAATTGATCGTCAAATTCAAAATTAACGCGAGAGAAACCGCGTGCAAAAGCTAGATTTTTAAATAAATAATACCACATTATTTAAGAAGTCTTTTCCATACCATGTATGTAATGTATTTAATTATGGTCTACGTCTAATTAATACTCAGAAAATAAATTCCAAACCCATATCTGGAAAGATGAGCTAGACGCGCCTTAGATCTAACTATGGCCCAGACATGCCTAATAATGACGCTATATCTAAACACAATAGTCATATATCAAGGCTGTTCCATTCACATACAATAGTTCTAGTTGTTGTCAAATATTAGCATTAAGTACATAACTTGTGTAGAGAAAAATAAACGTTTTATATTTATATTTTATTTAATATTTTTATTTATATCTAGTAGCAGTTTTTAAATCGGTTAAGTATTTTATGAGTTTATCCATTACAAACATACCAAAAAGTTATGTTCTTCAGAAAGGTCAGGTGCGTGTATTAGCAGATGTATGAACGTAAACGAGGCAAAAGGAGTATATAAGGATCGTAGCAGGTGACGTTCTTTAGGAAACTACGCCTACGCCTTCTTCCCATGGGGGTAGGCAGAGATGCCTACCCCCATGCCTTTCCCCATCCCATGCCATGCCTTTTCCCAGCTATGTTGTGGTCGGCTGGAAAAGGCTAGGTCTTATCATCAGGATAAGATGCAGAGAACGTGATAGGATAAAAAATCTGTAAGTAAATGGCTAGGAGTCTGGGACCATTACCGGGTATAAGATCTAAACCAAAATAGGTCCTTGGTAGGTCGAGAGACAAAGACCAATATGTAATAAACGAAAAAGTCGTACTCACATTTGCGTGGAGTCATTGACGCTGATCAACAGTGCTAGGCCGAGCTTGTTCTTCCTGTGTACCATCGCTGACCCTGTGCTTGCTATGCTATCGCTTGTACCGCTCGTCGTGCTGTTGCTGTATAGCTGTTAACAAAAATGTAGATATGGCGAATATAATAAAGTAAAAGGAAGTCGCTGAGAGAATTTAATAATTGAGTGATAGGGCATAGAACCTAAGTGGCATAGTCCATCGCCATTTAGAATTTTCTTTAAAGTTGCAACGCATAGTGAAACTGGAGTACCTGTACGTGTAGAAGACACTTAAACAAACAAAACATGTTCAGGGATATAGTGCTCTAAAGTGAGCTAAATTCTCATTTAACTCCAAATAACTTAGCAACGTGACACTTTATAGTCACAGGTTTATTTAGATTTAAAGTTCTCACTTTACATCTAAATATACCAGTGACTATGCCAGTTTCCATAGAAAAATGTCCAAATCCCTTTTCGAATAGATTTCCGCCTCAGAATAACAAGGATCATTCGACTGATAATGAAGGCAATAAAACCCGCAATTGAGAAAACATTACTCAGTACGATACGGACTAACAGTAACTATGGATAGTACGATACGGACTAAAAGTAACTATGGATATTACGATACGGACTAACAGTAACTATGGTTAGTACGATACGGACTAAAGGTAACTATGGATAGTACGATACGGACTAACAGTAACTATGGATAGTACGATACGGACTAAAGGTAACTATGGATAGTACGATACGGACTAACAGTAACTATGGATACTACGATACGGACTAACAGTAACTATTGATAGTACGATACGGACTAACAGTAACTATGGATAGTACGATACGGACTAACAGTAACTATGGATAGTACGATACGGACTAACAGTAACCATGGATAGTTACGATACGGACTAACAGTAACTATGGATAGTACGATACGGACTAAAGGTAACTATGGATAGTACGATACGGACTAAAAGTAACTATGGATAGTACGATACGGACTCACAGTAACTATGGATAGTACGATACGGACTAAAGGTAACTGTGGATAGTACGACACGGACTAACATTATCCATGGATAGTACGATACGGACTAACAGTAACTATGGATAGTACGATACGGACTAACAGTAACTATGGATGGTACGATACGGACTAAAGGTAACTGTGGATATTACGACACGGACTAACAGTAACTATGGATAGTTACGATACGGACTAACAGTAACTATGGATAGTACGATACGGACTAAAGGTAACTGTGGATAGTACGACACGGACTAACAGTAACTATGGATAGTACGATACGGACTAACAGTAACTATGGATAGTACGATACGGACTAAAGGTAACTATGGATAGTACGATACGGACTAAAAGTAACTATGGATAGTACGATACGGACTCACAGTAACTATGGATAGTACGATACGGACTAAAGGTAACTATGGATAGTACGATACGGACTAACAGTAACTATGTATACTACGATACGGACTAACAGTAACTATGGATAGTACGATACGGACTAAAGAAAGTAACTATGGATAGTACGATACGGACTCACAGTAACTATGGATAGTACGATACGGACTAAAGGTAACTATGGATAGTACGATACGGACTAACAGTAACTATGTATACTACGATACGGACTAACAGTAACTATGGATAGTACGATACGGACTAAAGGTAACTATGGATAGTACGATACGGACTAACAGTAACTATGGATAGTACGATACGGACTAACGGTAACTATGGATAGTACGATACGGACTAACGGTAACTATGGATAGTACGATATGGACTAACAGTAACTATGGATACTACGATACGGACTAAAGGTAACTGTGGATAGTACGACACGGACTAACAGTAACTATGGATAGTTACGATACGATGACGTCCAATATTTAAAAGCAAATAACAAAAGCTAATATCCACTGTGTGCATTGGTTTAAGGCAATCTTAGATTATCCTTCCTTTTTGTGAGTATTAGAATTTGGGTCAAGGTATCGAGATAGCAAAATAGCCGCAAAAATTTAACTACTTAAAATGATTAGAATAATACACCATACAAAATTGGAGAGGTTGCAGAGTTGATAATGGAAATTATTAATGTATTTTTTCTGTAAGGTTTGTACAAACACTTTAACACGTCAATCATATTTTAAAAACAAGATGAGATCGGCCAAAACAAACTCAACTAAAAACAATAATATGTTTAGGATGCCTCTGATCCCTCTCAAAAGAGAGGAAGCCTGTGTCCCAGCAGTGAGAACATAATAGGCTGATTATGTGTGTCTCTGATTGCAACTAGAATTTCAATATTTGATTCAATAAATTATCATTTTTCATAAATCATCGCTAAACAAATCACGCATCAGTCATCAGTCAATCGTCCTACATTCACGAGTTATAGCCAAAAAAGAAAGTCAACAGCCTGTATTTGAATATTCATTTAGTATAACATACTGTATGCAAATACAAGAAGCACGTGATACATTGCCAACGTTTCCGTTCCAGTAATTAATGGTTCGATTGTTAAGTCGTTCTAATTGCACGAGTAACGGCACATGGGAAAGATTATCTACTAGACTGCTAGGCAAATGAATTCGTTCTAGATTGTCTGATTGATTTAGCTGTATCAATTACTTTATTTAATACTAGCTTTTGCCAGCGGCTTCGCCCTATACCATGGGAACGTACTACCGGGAATTCCTTCCTTATTCCTTGTCTACATTATAAAGGGAACCTCTGTGCAAAAGTTCAGCTTTCTAGGTCCACGGGTTTGAGGCTGGGTGTTGAGGTCAGTGAATCAGTCAGTCAGGACTTCTCTTTTTATTTTTTATATGGATAGATTGATATTGTCGACACAGTAGGTCTGAGCCTCTCAGATAACAGCCCAGCCTTTTAACTAAACGGCGAAGTTAGGTTAGAACTGTGACCAACCACGCGCGAGCCTAATAGGTTGCAGTAACTAAGATGATGCACCCCGACCAAATAGGTTAGGTTAGGTTAGAAATATGACAAACCGCGCGCGAGCCGAGCGAGCGGTGCCGCGGCAGCGGCCGGCGAGCGCTACTTTCAAAGGCTTAGGCTAATTAAGCTAGTTGGCTGCGACATGTTCACCATTTGCCGTGATTTAAATTGCGGGAGTACTAGTCTAAACCGCTTTTACGTAGTATACTATGGTGTTCACAATTTGAGCACGTCTAACTTGGTTCAGTGGCCGAACTACGACGTGAAAAAATATCATAGATCCATTATGATTCCATTGAGAAAAAAGGATGGTGCTATAGGTCGTATATAGCTCCTTCTCCTCTCTCTCTCTTCTTTTTCCTTTTCTTCATCGACGTTTCGTCCGAATTGCTCCGGTCGGTGGTCAGAAGACTGGCTGTGACGTATCGTTACTTTCGTGACGCGAGGGTTCTTCAGCTAGGGTTCATTTGGTCTTCATTTTTGTCTTCGCCGGAAAAGAAAAAGTATCGTTGGTACCTACACACATTTTTATCAATAGGTATCGCGAAAAATACTTGAGACTCGAGTGTTAAAAAATCCGACCTGCCTTATTTTCAAGTGGATAGGTAATTTATATTTCATTGTATCCACAAGTTTATTTTTATCTTAGTTACCTTCGTATGACGACATGAAAATCCAAATTAATGCCAAAAAGGACATTACAATAACATTTCACAAACAAAGCATGAAATGCTGACATGTTTGCCTTCTCAAAACTACATACAAACTGCATTCGGGTTTCACATTACGATAAAACACAAATATTTTACCTAAAACTGAAATGTGTTATCGGTGACTTCTACAGACAAACCTATAAGTGAGTGTCTAAGTCCTTCGTAAAGTTCTTTCTTTTCTGTTTTTTTTTTCCAAGACCTAAATTTTTAAAAAGGCTCTAGCACTTATTTTTTTCATCTGCATTAGGTTTTGCATTGGCTTATGTACAAGGAAATCTATATTTCTTTCGAGCATCTACATCTACCGTCTGACTGACCCTTGCAGAAGACCTACCAAACGTAGGATTACGCGCCATTTTATCATCTGATCACAAAAATAATGATAGATGAGGATCACTCGCATCTGCTTATAATGCTTTGCTTTGTCTTAAACATAAGGAACTATTCCACTGAGTCTGCAACTTTAAAAGGTTTATGCCATTTTCAGGTAAAGTTTATAACATTTTAAAATTAAATTCAAGTTTCAACCATGATCCATGACATACAGCCAAACTTTTCGGAGCCATTTTAACCTTTATCGCATTAAATTGAGGGTGCAGTGGCTTTGTCCTGTCCTTACGTGATTCGAGTCGCTGACCGAACCTCAATATTTCTGTTTGGAACCGGTTTCTGACACTCCGGTCTTAAATTAATTTTATTTAAAAGGATTTTTATTCACTTTTCATATCTTCGCTCACAATTCGGTAGGGTTTCGAGTTATCGACTTTCGGTTCTCAAATTATTTATAGAACTTACATAAACATAAATTGAAGATGTTATCTCATGACGGTAGAAGGAAATTTATAGACATGTTTTGACAAAACTGTCAAAACACAACGAAATACTTGATTTTAATGAAACCATTAAAATCAAGTATTTCATTGTGTTTGCAGCGTTTTATGTGCGTAAGTATAATTAAGAAAAACAAAAGGGAGTTAAAGAGATTGATGGCGACCACTTTACCTTTGCAACGGTTGTTATTTCTTGTCATTTGTGTCAAGATCTGAAGAAACTCATTCCAATTCGATCAAGATTACTTTTAGTATGTACGTACTTCGTAATAGTCAAATACCCGGTTCCTGAATTGAGAATTTTTCAAACTCTACTTTAGCATTACTTAAAGTGATTCCTTCAATGTAGCCTACGAAATTCAAAATTTCTTACTTTTTTTTACAATTTACAGGGTCAGGGTCAGTGTCAGGTTGTATATTGGTCAAAATAAAATTCATAACGTAGATATTTTAACATTAACAATATTTAACATAAGAAAAATTTTATTTCGCAGGCTTTCACCTTAAGTATTGCTAAAGTAAACTTAGACAAGTTCTCGAATCAACTTCAAATTCTCAATTCAGGAACCGGGTGTAAGCCAGTCTCGAAGGGATTTAAATTATAATTCCTCTACATAAACGAATGCAGAGGTGATACAGATTTACGCGTACAATCAATCTGCCTAGCCTTTTCATAACTATATTCGATGCAGCTGAATACCAGTATTTTACATGGAGCGACTGCCTATCTGACCTCCACAACCCATTATCTGGGTAATACGATTCCCCTTGGTAAGACTGGTTGTCAGACTTTCGGGCTCCTGACGACCCGTAACGACTGTCAAAGATCCACGAATGACAGCCGGGACCAATGGCTTAACATGCTTTCCGAGACACGGAGGAGTAATGTAAAGATGGTCACCCGTCCACGGACCGAACCCGGCAAGCGTAGCTTAACCTGATGGATTGACCTGTGCGGCTGTTATTACTTAGCCACGAGATCCTCTGGTACGCGTATCAAAACCCATAATAACTAGTTTACTCAATTCAATAAATACTATATAATAAATGTAGATAAGCGTAGTTTGTACCTTCATAATAAAATAAAACAATAAAAATACGATATCACAAAAAATATAGTTATACTCGTAGGTACGTCAATTACTAAGTTCTAGATTGCAGTGAAAGGCCTCAGTAATTTAATATCACATATTAGCCGTTCTAGATTACACTTTATTAATAAATGGCATGTCATTATCAACCGTTTACGTTGCTACGAACCGAGCTATGCAACTCTGGCGGTGGATACTCGTATACTACAATGCTACTTTTGACAGCAGGTATATTTGATTTTAAATATACACGGTTAAACGTGTAAGAGTCTATCAAAGGTTTACTTCATGGGACAATTAACACGTTCATTGCCAAAACAAAAATATAAGTTTTCTGCGGGTGGCCCATAGGGTTTTGTGCGCGGACTAACCAATCACGTAGCACGAAAACGCGTGATACAAATGGCTACGCCCCCTTCCCAACAGTTCAATCCTTTCTCCAGAGGCCCATAAGAAATTCACAAACGATTAGGCTACAACCCACATAATGCACTACGTACAAAGCACTATGAGCGCATCACGCGACATCGCGTGTCAAATTGTAACGAAGCGTTGACACGCAACGTCGCGTCATTTGGCAATGAACGTATTAATGATAGTCGAAGCTGGGCAAACAAGCCGACAGCTCACTGGATGGTAAGTAGTAAACGTTGCCTAAGAAGGTCGATGCTTCGCCGATCATTGAGATAAAAGTTCAAAAGCCATATGCTTATAATTTCGGCATCCATACTTTTTGCATTGGCGGTGGGTGATGGTGGCTTTAAATCCTAATACAGTCTGGGTTCCTACGAGTAAGCCATCCCCAAGAGACCCGAAACTTACACCTGCCTTTGTCAGTTATCCCTGCACAAACCTTTCTGAATGGTGAATATTTTTACCAAGGCAAAAGACGAAGACATGTGACCTCGAAAACATGTGACATCTACCAACTCGCACTGGGCCAACGTGGTGGATTATGGCCCGCTCCTTGGCTCCGAGGCCTGTGGCCCAGCAGTGGGAACATTATAGGCTGATTATGTACAAGACAAACGAAACGTATTTTGTTTCTTTCTTTCTTAGACATAAGCCATGGTCGATACGACAGAAGACGAAGACTTGATATTCTTATCGTACTCCCATAAGTACCTAAAGATATGTGAAGGAATATTTCCACCTCACATGACCCGAGGCGACTCAAACAACGGTCCTACAATAAAAACATCTTACTAATTGCATCACACACCACAATCAAACATAACAAACGTGGCTGCAGCTATAAACTACCTTCAGCATTCTGTCATTGTCCTGATAACAGCTCACATGACTGAATGATAGCCTGGACATCATGTGACCGGCATCACGCGGTGGAGATAATGCTGATAATGTTGTTTGTAAACAATTACTGAATGGCCCTACTTGATACTTTATCCTAATATAGAGCTTTCGATAGCATTTGTTTTTGTTTCATGGTAGGTACGATCAGCAACAGAAGTCGGTTAACACTGCTAGTTTTTGACATCATCTAAATTAACACAAAATGATTCGATAAACTGCTTTTTTTCCGTTTAACTGTTAAGAGTTAACATTGCTAAAATTTTAAGTACTTCTGTTCCAATTTGAATTAAATATTTCGCTTAATAATTAAGATTAAAAAACTGCAAGTGTTAATCGACTTTTGTTGCTGACTGTACAGTCAAGTCTTTTATTATCTTCGTCAGTTTTCGAATTCTTTCCTTTATCAAGCCTGGACACATTTTAAAGCTACGGCACTGAACAGGCGGCACTGAACAGGTGTAAAAAATTATATTAATTACTAGATAACGAAGATCAAAATAGCATAATAATATCCTACAAGTTTGACCAGTGTCGAGTTGACATTAACCTAAAACCTTTTTAATGACCTGGCCATATACCAATTTTTTTTTATTTCATTTTGTATTTAGTATCGTGGCTTAGTAATAACAGCCGCACGGGACGATCCATCAGGTTAAGCTACGCTTGCCGGGATTGGTCCGTGGATGGGTGACCATCTTTACATACCGAGACTTCTCCGTGCCTCGGAAAGCACGTTAAGCCGTTGGTCCCGGCTGTCATTCGTGGATCTTTGACGGTCGTTACGGGTCGTCAGAAGCCCGAAAGTCTGACAATCAGTCTTACCAAGGGGTATCATTACCCAGTTAATGGGTTGTGGAGGTCAGATAGGCAGTCGATCCATGTAAAATAATGGTATTCAGCTGCATCCGGTTAGACTGGAAGCCGACCCCAACGTAGTTGGGAAAAGGCTAGGCAGATTGATTGATTTAGTATGTGACTGTAGTTATTTATTTCTCCCGTTTGCTTTTTGTTTAATCAATCAACTCAGCCTATCGTAGTGAACTGCTAGATCTCAAGTAGAACTATAGCAGCCTTCCGTTCTTTTGTTATTGGGTTGTATTGTAACAGGTGGGGCAAAAGTAATATCTCTATTGGAAGACGCTATAACTTTTGCAAATGTAAATTCTGTTGTAGTTGCAGAATACACGTCAATAAGACATGGAACGTCGTCGATGCATTTCCGCGTCGTCTAATCTCTCACTTTAGCGATTTGCCCTGGCCGGCCAGCTCACCCGATCAGTATTTTTTTTTTTTTGTGGTGTTACTTGAAGTCCCGAGTTTACGTAAACAAGCCTCAGACTCTTGAAGAACTTAAAGAGAATATCCGACAGGAACGCGAGAACCTATCGCCGGCAGTTCTGACACAAGTGATGGAAAATGTCAAACGAGCCCGTATGGTCATCAATTCTGACGGCGGCCACTTGACCGATATAATTTTCTCGACTTGATTGAAAAAATTCTAATTCATTAAATAAACATAATCCTCAAGTGGAACCAAAATGTTTCATTTTTAAAAGAAATTACAACAAAATAACATCGGGTGATTACTTTTGCCCCACCTTGTATACAAAAGTAAACATTTTGTATTTGTATTTTGTATTTGTATAACAGGCTAGTGTCCGCCACTCCACGTCCAAGTGCGTATTTTGTGTTGTTACTGTGTTGTCAAAAAGCTTATGGCCTACCTGATTGTAACTTATCATCAACGCCTATGGAAATCTGCAATACCATGGGCATCGCGTGTGCTACTATCCCAGATGCAACGCTGTAATGATTCTGAGCCTGTAACTACAATGCAATAGCACCAATTCCCTTCAAATCGGAAGTCAGCAACGCTACTCGCAAGTTCTACTTTGCGAAAATGAAATGTAAATAATCATCTCCATAACGAGCTTTTAACAAGATTCTATGTTTTATTTCAATTCCAACATACAAATGTATTCTATGTCCAAATAAACGTTTTTCTTTCTTTCTTTCTTTCTTACAAGTACTCGTATATTACAGTCACTCCATCATTCATCTATGCAACTGTCTATCACAATTCACATGCAATTTACATCAAGCAGGAAGCTTCTTCTCACAAGAGCTCTGACGTCATCAAATCATTTGACTGACAGACAGTTATATTGTTATAGCACCGTTTCGTTTTGTGTCTATTTGGAAAATAGGTTGTGGAATTGATATTATTCAATAGATATATTGCCAATGTTGATGTCTAGAATGTTCAGTGGAACACACGTGTAAAATAATGGAAATGGGATTTTCAAAATAGAATACGGTCAACTGCACTTCACTAGTAATACTTAAAACTGCAAAAACCCCATAACTACTACTAAAGGCACGCCCAATGTCAAATTGTTACTATGGAAATAATGTTTAGTGAACCACTATACTTCATAAAATATAGTTTGATCTCTGCGACAGCTGTCAGTAAAAACACGGCTATGAAGTCCTGAATTTCATAATAGTACAGACAGTACCTGTCAATGTCATACTTTATGGGCATGCCGACCTAATTAGTGATGGGCGATGAATCATCGTGACCACAGACTATAAACTATCGATATTTTAATTAAAATCTAATTTAAAATTAATTTATCTTTTAATTTTATTGTATATTTTAATATCACAACATTATTTACATTTGTACTAATTTGATCTAAAATAATAGTGAGTAAATAAAATCCATTTTCTCACCTACTCATGTAACATTTGGTGTTTACACCTTTAAGATAATAAATGTATTTTATATTAAAATATTCGTTTAATTTAGTAATGTTTGTAATTAAACCCAATTATATGTTACATTAGCATCGATAATAGTAAGAAACGTCGATAATTTCTATCGACAATTTTTTATATCCTGACAACCCTAGGAATGTCAGTTTGACATATGTCGCAGAGATCAAGCTATCTTTTATGTAGTATAAATGGCACACATTATTATTATTTCTTTGATGTCCCACAAAAGAGGAAAAGACAAAAAGGTCAAGGTTTAACTACTTAAACATTAAAAAAGAAAGAAAAACAAAAGTATTTTGAAATTCGAACAACTAACCTGTGAATCAGAACTGGCAGCATTACTAGTTTTGGTTGGAACTCCTAGCAGGTTGGTAGTGTTGCTACTTTGATGTCCGACGTCAAACTTGGTCGCCATATTCTGGAACGTTCTTCGCTGCCAACTGCCGTTGCTTGAGGTACTCAGTTTTCTGCCAGGTGGTACTGATCGAAAGGAAATAATCTTTAGAAGGCATATCTGACTGAAGGTCTGTGTACGAGCATCGCCACATGAAATATATTGTTTTCGTTTTTACCTTAATAAGCATTTACTTATTCGCCGATGTTTGTATTCGAGCAAGCTTACACAAATACCTCGTATAAGCTTACCGTGTTTACACAGTCCGTATCGTACTAGTTTTATGCGGATTTTCGATAGCGTAACCAGGCAGGCTGCTGCATGCACAATCTGTCAAAGTGGGGGAATACTGACTTATCCAAAACCCAGTGCGAGTGCGGTGCTTCCGATCAAACCATGTACCACTTGCTGGAGTGTCCTAAGTGCCCGTTCACATGCACTAAAGAAGACCTAAAAAATGTTACTGATGCTGCAATCAACGTGGCCACCTACTCGCCTCAAACAATATAAACACAAAGTACCATCGACACGAAAAAAATAAGTTGCGGATTTTTTATTAGTCTATCCCCAAATATATACCTACTATGATTGAATTCTTGCTAATCAAAAAAATTTGCCTACTATGTTGTGGTCGGCTACATATCTAACCAGTTGCTGCTGCATACCAGTATTTCACACGAAGGGACTGCCTATCTGACGCCCACAACCCAGGTAATACGATGATACCCCTTGGTAGGACTGGTTGTCAGACTTACGGGCTTCTGACGACCCGTAACGACTGTCAAAAACCCACGAATGACAGCCGGGACCAAAGGCTTAACGTGCTTTCCGAGGCACGAAGGAGTCTCAGTATATTCTTACTAATGTGTTTTATAATAAAAATAAAATTGAATAATGATGTTTAACAACCATTGTCACATGTTTCTTATTTACATCCAACGTCCAATCCTTCCAAAAGTACATTTTATCTTGAAAACAATAAACCGGTTTGTTAGTAATTTAATAAAATTAAAGATTGACATTTACTGCCCAAATAAAATTCGCAAGATAACTTTAATATTAAAACTCTCCATTCTTTTTAACAACTCGTGACTTCCTTATCAACTTTTTATTGTTTCCATTTTAAAATCAGCCTCTTTTATTAGCCTTTCTGAAGCCTCCAGCAAGAGAAATGTGATGTAATAATATAATAGCAAAAATCGAGGATTAAAATGAATCAATAATACAGGGTCCCTGAGGGCCTCAGGGCTGGGTAACGTTTTACGGACGCTTTTTAACGTGCATGTCTTTCTACATTGTTCTCACATGTATATTTTCAACATGAACGATGTAACCAATACTTCGTAAAAATATTTTTTGATTTAAAAGAGTGTCCGTGGAGTTTCTTGCCCATTCTTCTCCATAGGGATCTACTACACTTTGGAATGGGCAACTAGCTTCATCTTTCTGACTGACCGACCCATTGACAATTCAAAAGTGCCTGTAATTGGTTTATTTGAATTAAATGCTTTGAGTTTGAGTTTGGGTAAGGAAAAACACCGGGAGGAAACCCAGTAGAAAAGATTTTTCAAAAACATAATATTATGGTCTTGTTGATCGAGTGGCCGCAGGCGCTACTGCTGAGCAAGAGGTAGGTCTTGATCTGGGTTGGATTCCTGGTCTGCGAAAGTGTTATTGGGTTTTTTTCCATTTTGAATTTCTTAGTAGCAGCTCTGAGTCTGGATTTAGGTCAGGTTGATGGGAATAGGCTCACCCCCTCTATTGGACATAGGATTTAATAACTGGCTAAATGTGGGTGTTCCATAGGTACACCTCTGCCTAAACCTTCGGGGAATACAGACGTGATGTTATATGTATATGTGTGTGTGTGTGGCAGGGTGCGTGTGTGTAATTATGTTATAAGTATACTTACGATGGAAAGAGCAGAAATCGTCTTGGTTGTTGTTATCCCAAATATCGCACATTGAGAAGTAATCATGCGTGGAACCCACACTGCTATAGGGCGAGTGATCTCCATAGTAACCTGAAATATACTGCCAATGTAAATATACTGCCAATGTAAAAATACTGCCAATGTAAATATACTGCCAATGTAAATATACTGCCAATGTAAATATACTGCCAATGTAAATATACTGCCAATGTAAATATACTGCCAATGTAAATATACTGCCAATGTAAAAATACTGCCAATGTAAATGTACTGCCAATGTAAATATACTGCCAATGTAAATATACTGCCAATGTAAATATACTGCCAATGTAAATATACTGCCAATGTAAATGTACTGCCAATGTAAATATACTGCCAATGTAAATATACTGCCAATGTAAATATACTGCCAATGTAAATGTACTGCCAATGTAAATGTACTGCCAATGTAAAACGAATTAGGAATGATTTCGTAGAGGTAGAGACGTAATTTTTCACTTTTGTGGAGTCAAAGCCAGTATCCGTCGAGTTAAGCCGAAAGGCATTCAATTGGTAATAAATATACATTTATTATTTATCCTTCATAATATTAATTAATTAATTAAACAGAAAAGAGGACAATAAGTGAACGGATACATCGATAAGCTATTAAGGTCACTTCTGTGAAACGTTTAAATAATGAAGCTATCTCAAATAATTAGGCGCAATTCGTTAAATTCAGGCCATACTTTAGGTACACATACATACTCAATGCATTTTTTTTAATTAATATGTAAGCACAGCAGCTTCTTTTTTTTATAACGATATCAACAAAAAATATTAGTAAGGCGTCTATTATACATATACATTGAAATCTAGAATATTATAATGATTAACAAAAAATGTCGTGCGACTCAAAAGACCAAATAATATCTGGCCGTTCAAACCACCCGATGTCATTATTATTGAGATATGCTTTTAACAATAAAATATCAATCAATCTGCCTAGGGGTGCCCGTTGGGGTCGGCTTCCAGTCTAACCGGATGCAGCTGAATACCAGTATTTTACAATCTGACCTCTACAACCAATTAACTGGGTAATACGAATTACGATACCCCTTGGTAAGACTGGTTGTCAGACTTTTGGGCTTCTGACAACTCGTAACGACTGCCAAAGATCCACGAATGACAGCCGGGACCAACGGCTTAACGTGCTTTCCGAGGGACGGAGGAGTCTCGGTATGTAAAGATGGGTCACCCATCCACGGACCGACACCGGCATGCGTAGCTTAACCTGATGGATCGACCCGTGCGGCTGTTATTACTTAGCCACGAGCTCGAGTTTTAACAATAAAATATACGACTACTTATAGAATGTGCAGAATAATCATCATCGCTAAGTTCGACTCCAAGGTAATAAAAAAAAACCTTTCAGATGAGAAACTGGTCTTATTAATATTTTTAAGATGCAAATTATGTGTCTTTTATTATGCATATTCAATCCAACTCACCCGAATCTCCCCTATCAAGTGAGAAGCTCAACGACACTCCTTCTTCCCTCACGAGGGGAACACTGAGAGGTTTGGACCGGTCGCCGTTGTCGCCACAACCGCTTGCTTCTCTCCGTTCAGGATTACGGTCCACTCGGCTAATCCGTCGCGATGGCACGCAAAACACTTTTGAGCACATCAACCTAGGAATTATATTGATAAATAAGCACTTACGAAAGTTTTGAGTACCTATGAATGTGGATGGCTATAAGAGTAGGGGAAGACCTAAGAAACGATGTATGGACTGTGTGAAAAATGATATGGCTGGAAAGGTAGTGATTACCGAGATGACGATTAATAAAGAGGTAGGTGAAAGAAAAACATGTTGCGCCGATAAATTGAAATAAGGGCAAGAGAATAATGATGATTGTTGATGACTAGCTGTTGCCAGCGGCTTCAACCGCGTGGATGTCGGTAAATATCCCACGGGAACTTAGAACCGGGAATTACTTCCTTATTCCTTGTCTACATTATAAAGGGAGCCTCTGTGCAAAATTTCGGCTTTCTAACTCCAAGGGTTTGGGCTGGGCGTTGATGAGTCAGTCAATCAGTCAGTCAGGACTTCTCTTTCTATTTATATAGACAAAGCTGTAACTATAATTGATTTCGCAGTTGTAAATTATGGTCCTAATTCGCGTGTATCACGCACGGTCCAGTTCACGACTTTATTATTCAGACAAGTGCAAATCGACCGTAATTTTGTTTGTTAAAGGATTAAGTCACCAAATAAGAAATATTTCGATGTTTTGATAGTGTGTTGTCATGATTGATAAATCACGATCTAGATTGTCTGTGAAAAAGGCACCTAAAATTGTGAATTATGATAATCTGAAGGAGTTTTAAAATTTAGTTATGTTTATCTTGATTTATTGTTTAGCATTCAATTGTCATAAAATTTTATAAAATAATACCAAAGGCTATTTTACTCCACATTGTTTGCAGTCATCTAAAGGAAGCGCATTTTATTGACCAATAAAAAACTCTTCTAAAACGATGAGCTGGCAAATTTTCTATGCAGCCAGTTAACAAGACAATAAAAATACAGTATGAAGATAATAAATTTGACCTTATTCAAAAGCTGAATTATGGTCATCGGTTCGAATTTACATTCATTTTAAATTCCGCTCCTCGAAAAAACGGTGAAGGACAACATCGTGAGGAAGCAACACACAGTCAAAATTCGAAGGCCACATCCACCAATTTAAACTGGGCCCTCGTGGCAGATTAAGTCCCACTCAATCTTATATTTATAAATATAATTGAGCAGTGAGAACATTATAGGCTGATAATTATCATTTATTAAAGCAAATACCTGGTTAATTAACCATTTTTTTATTATTATTTTATTATTTGGCTTTTTTGCCTGGTTAATCCTAATGTGGAGTCCAGAGAATTTGTATTTATTGTACCGTGTTTTTCTTTTCTGAACTGAATAAAGTTTTTTAATTTTTTTTTAATTAGTCAAATTAAAGCCTTCCTCTTTCATACTTTGTGGGGCCCGAAAGGATCCACAATTCTCATGTTGTAAAGCCTACCATCTAAGTTCACAAGTGTGGTATGCTATAAATATATTGAGTATTCTATTACCTCCTTGGTTCATCCATGATGTGGATTTTCAATGATACACTCTTGTAGTTCATTGCGACTGCGCCGAATATCATCTCACCGAGAACATTCGCGTCGGCCGCCGGTCCCTTATACTGTACAGACAAAACAATACATTTATTTACACAGACATACATAATATTTTGTTCAAATACCTATAAGTAATTAATAGTGTCGGGGATTCTGTGCCGTGACAAAAAAAGACAGCACAATTCTGTACAAGGAATCAATCCTCATGTTTAAGCGCAGAAAGCAGTTCAAAAAGTGGCGCCTCGTAAATGTCTTATAAGACATGGTTTCGAGCTAGGGATAGATGAATAGTAAAAGCAACGAACTAGGAAAATAAAAAAAAAAACAAAAAAAGCCCAAAATGATTCTCATTGATCATTTGATGCCCTAGTTTATTTATTTATTTAGGTTAGCCAAAATTTGTTTACAAAACACAGTTTGTAGTCACATAGGTTTTTTATAATTTTTTATCGGTTAATTTATTCGTAATTACGATTGGATTGGTGACTTCTGCATTTCGAATTAGGTACTTATTTAGAACTTTTTATCCGTATCATACTAGACCAATTTACGGATTTACATCTTCGAAACATTTCTTTGCCTTAACTCCTATTTGTTTAACACAAAGTAGGTACACAACTAGTCTGACTTTATCGTTCAAAAACGTCAGTGTCATAACCTTCTAGTCTGCAAACACTGCGAAATTAAAAATACTACCTTATTCAGCTGTAAAAAAATAAAAAAGAAAATGTTGCAAAACTCTGGTTACGATGACTCGGAACAACTAATATAAATACCCTGACCTGACACTGAATCAAACGACGAACAATGGGAACAAATACGCACACACACACACACCCCCACACACACAACACACACATCACATTTATACACACATACCATACAACACCTGAAATCACCTTTCTAGTCTCCACTCTGGAATCCGTACCCTGAGCCCCAAGATACAGACTAACTGTCTAGTTTGGGGCTCACAAGCAAATAACCTAGCTTTAAGTAATATTTTAAGCTACTCATGTCGTCTCAACTTGTTGTTAACATATAAACCTGCTTACTGTATACCTGGACAATAAACTATTTTCTATTTATATTCCAAATCTGCAACGATGGCGAAAAAGGACATCGTGTACCATTCGACCTTCCAAGACAGTTCGAAACAAAGCCCACTCATTCATCAAGGCGATGATTTACATGACAGTTGGGGCACAAACGTCGTACGACCTAATACGTCAATGGACGCCAAAAATAATATCTATTTACAGCTACGCCCACGTCAAAGTCAAAGTAATACGACAAAGTTATAAATATATTTTTTAGAGAAATAGGAAAATTAGGAAAATATGTGATTTTCATTTGTTTTTCGTACTGTCAAGATGAGTGAATCTAATGAAGAAATTCGACACATTTTAAAATTTTACAACAAAAAAGGTAATAATGCAATGCAAGCCGCGAAAAAAATTTGCGATGTTTATGGACCCAGTGCAGTGTCTGTGAGAGTAGCACAAATTTGGTTTAAGCGTTTTCAATCCAAAAATTTTGATGTCAAAGATGCACGTTGCTCTATTACGGATAAAATGGATGCCATTTTTGAAAAAGTGGAGCAATATCAGTAGTTACGACGTAGCTGAAGAACTGGGAATTGACCACAAAACAGTTTTGGCGCATTTGAAAAAAACTGGGTACACAAAAAAGCTCGATATTTGGGTACCCCACGAGCTCACTGAAATAAACCTAATGAACCGTGTACTCATTTGTGATTCTTTATTACGACGTAATGAAACCGAACCATTTTTCAAGAAGCTGATAACTAGTGATGAAAAGTGGATCACGTACGACAAGAACGTGCGAAAAAGGTCGTGGTCACAGGCCGGTCAGGCTTCACAGACTGTGGCGAAACTCGGGTTAACTCGCAACAAGGTGATGCTGTGTGTGTGGTGGGATTGGAAGGGCATTATTCATTATGAGCTGTTACCACCAGGCAGGACCATCGATTCTGAACTCTACTGTGAACAACTGATGAGATTAAAGCAAGAAGTTGAGAGAAAGCGGCCGGAATTAATCAACAGAAGGGGTGTGGTTTTTCATCATGATAACGCTAGACCTCACACATCTTTAGCCACTCAGAAAAAATTAAGAGATTTTGGCTGGGAGGTGTTAATGCATCCGCCGTATAGTCCTGACCTTGCACATTCAGATTTCCACCTGTTTCGGTCTCTTCAGAATTCTTTAGGCAGTGTCAGGTTAACATCACGAGAGGACTGCCAAAACCACTTGTCGCGGTATTTTGATCAGAAGTCCCAAAATTTCTATAGCAATGGGATCATGTCCCTACCTACAAGATGGCAAAAAGTTATCGAACAAAATGGTACCTACATACTTCAGATAAATGTAAATAATATATATTAAAAAATGTTTTGAATTTTCTTAAAAAATGCGAAGAAACTTTTTCCCCAACCTATTATGATACTCGATAAATCCTTGTTCAGCAAAAGACATAATTTGCTAATTAAATAACCAATGTGAAATACAAAGGTAGAAAATCATACCATTTATAGAAAGGACCTTAATTGATGTCCTAATGAAAACAGCACACACCTTCAGTTTCGGACTCGGATTTTCCTTTTGCATAAGTAGGTACAGTCAGCAAAAAAAGACAATTAACACTTGTGTTTTCTAAATCTTAATTATTGAGAAAAATATTTCATTAAAATCGGAACAGATGTAAATTTTAAAGAAAATTAACTCTTATCTAACAAATTAAATGCTAAACAGCAGGCTATCGTGTCATTTTGTGTTAATTTAGATGATGTCAAAAAGTAGCAGTGTTAACTGACTTCTGTTGCTGACCGTACCAGTAGTTTATTTAAAAACAAGATGAGGAAACAAAAAGGTCGAACTTACATCACATATTTTTACATAAAGGTGAAGGATGTGTAAATATAGTACACCCACATTTCGTCAATAATTATGTTCCATGTAACAGGGGGCGAGCCTATTGTCACTTATAATTCAAAATAACAGTCATTTAAAACAACGCACTTTGGCAACCCTTTAAAAACGTTCCCAACACGGAACATAACAATTTAGATTCCATAATAAGCTAATAATGTCTATAAATAAACATTGAGTTAGACAAGCCATAACTAATGACAGCCTGGAGTGCAATAAGCAATGAATTATCACGTGACAAAGTGGATTTTCAAAGTAAATATAGATGGGAGAGACAATTGCCACAACTATAATGGGACATGTGATGTCCATTAATTAGAATCCAGCTAAAATTACGGTCCGGCCGCACACATAAGTCCCACTTACGGCACACTTTATAATCGAAAAGGCTAACATCTTAAGTGATCTAAATATAGAATGCTCCAGTGATAATGTTAGAGTAAATTGTCGGTCTTGTGACTCTCCGTGTGTCGATTGTTGTGTTATTTTTAAACATTTATCGCGATGAGAGGTTCGCTCACAATGCATGTCGCTGCAGGACGCGTTATTGCGCGAAAAAAGAAAGTTCTCGATGGAACTCCACCACGACGACACACTACAGTAAATTAACATTATTTTGGAAAAAAAATCAAACTGTATTTTAGACGAGTGTTACTGCGTAGAACTGTATGGATTTAGAAAGCATGATACGTTACATGTCCATCATACTAATTCCATTCCAACTGCATGTGGCTACAACCGCTCTACATTGCCAAGAACATGATAATGATGCACATGATTTATAGACCATCTCATGATGACAAGGCAAGTTTTATAAATAAGATGGATTCTTAACTAGGCCGGCTCTAGATGCTGAGTTTCAAGGATATACTATTTGAGTAAATTGTTCCAGTTGTTAAAAGTAATACAGACTTAAACGATGAAGATACTAAACTAAGGTATCTCTCTCTAACCGTTATAGCTCTAACTCTTTGCTTTCCGAGACTCGAATCGAAGGTAATAAATACATAAACAGACAACAACAGCATATTATTATGTTATATGCATAATGTTTAATGTTGTTAATAAAGCTTTCGATCGGCGTTATCAGTCAATGTTCTCAGCTTTCTACAAGTAGCAACAGCTAGTCTGAGATAATCCCGTTTGTGACGTTACCTACATACATAGTATCAAGTACATTGACATGCTATCTTATCGATAAAGCATCGATAAAATTTAAAAATTAAATATTTCGACTTGGGTTCCCTAAAGGTCCTATCCTTGGCCCCGTACCAAAATCTCATACCCGTAGTTATATAGTAGTTAGTAGTTAAGTTTCTGTTATTCTTTGGTTAATACTGCACGGTTCCGATGTGGCGTCATCGTGTTGCCGGTATGAACGTAAGCAGCTGGCTAGTCACGTGCTTCAGTGTTCGTGGCCGTATTATTATTATCACACGCTAAGGTAAACGGCCTACATACGCGCATTAGAGTCTCGGAAATATTGAAACGATGTGTATAATCATAATTCATTTTAATACAACACGGATTAATTTTGTTTTAGTAAAACATATTAGTGGAATAGGCACTTATACAATCAATAAATTAAAGAATCAAAGCAGATAGTAAATCGGACGTCTATTTTTGTATTTTAGAAAGCAAAACAGACAGAACATGTCTTAATCTGTAACATAAAAGTGAGATTTTGATATGTCCAGGAATGCCTATTCCAAGAGAAGGCTTATGTCCAGCAGAGAACCGTGTTTCTTTTGCCTGAAATGATGATGACGATGTACAGGAAAGATCTTGACTGTATGATTGGTAGACTAGATATCCTAACTTAATATTATAAATGCGAAAGTGAGTTTGTTTGTTTGTTACGCTTTCACGCTAAAACGGCCGAACGGATTTGAATGAGATTTGGCACACAGATAGACCATGACCTGGTTAAGGACATAGGCTACTTTACATCCTGGATCGCAGATGAAGTCGCGGGCAATAACAAGTTTATAATACGTATGGCTTAGATGCAATACAAAAAAATCACATTCTAGACCAATTAGCAGCACAAGTATTTCATCACAAACTTTCAATATTGTTCTTTCACGTCATTGATACAGACAAGTGAAACTAAAACAATAGTAAGTATAATCGCTAATACACGATGTCCTTAAAACAAAGGCCTAGTAAGGAGAACGGAACCCCAATATATCTCCTAAAACCGGTAATACACATGCATGTACTTAAATTGCACAAAAGTATGCAATTAGCTTGCATGCCATATGTTTGTCGAAGGACCAATGGCCATTGGAGCAGACGAGTCCAGGAGTGAAGACCGCGTATCGGTAAGCTTAGTGCGGTACGCCCCCCAGCTACATACAGATAGACCGACAACCTTAAAAAAAGTGGCTGGAACAGACTGGCCAATGTCAAATCGTTTATTCATCATCTGCCTAGCCTTTTCCCAACTATGTTGGGGTCGGCTTCCAGTCTAACCGGTTGCAGCTGAATACCAGTATTTTACATGGAGCGACTGCCTATCTGACCTCCACAACCCAGTAACTGGGTAATATGATACCCCTTGGTAAGACTGGTTGTCAGAATTTCGGGCTTCTGACGACCCGTAACGATTGTCAAAGATACACGAATGAGAGCCGGGACCAACGGCTTAACGTGCTTTCCGAGGCACGGAGGAGTCTCGGTATGTAAACGGTATGTTGTATGTTGTCTCGGTATGTTAACCTGATGGATCGACCCGTGTGGCTGTTATTACTTAGCCACGGGCTCCTCGTTTATTTCAAATATGTTAGTACATAAAAGACACTTTTGAATGTCAAAAGGTAGTTTCGTATGGAGAAGAATGGGCACGAAACTCCACCGTTACTCTATGTTCTATGTTATAGGATTTGGTTTCCGCACTTAGTCCTTCATGTGGACCATTGTGCGTGGGTTACTCTTTAAAAATGTTAAACAATATTTTTTTGCAAGGTGGCTTTGGTAACTGGATGGGAGAGGCCTTTTTCCAGCAGTGGACTGCGATAGGCCGAGTTGATTGATTGCCTGCCATATTGACATTCACCAATTAGAAGTCATTAGGATGGCTTTGGTTTCGGGCACATGTATCTGCGGCTTTATCCATTACTACATCAGGTTTATTATTATCCCATTCATTCATGCACTCTGCTATAGTACTGCTCTTAATTTTATCGATATGTACACACAGCTTCTTGTAAGTAAGTATTTATTTTATATCATAATTTTCCCTGGTGACTTTTCCCGTTAACGCTAAGAGGAGATTACGTCAGTTATAGTCTTCGAGGTTTTTGGTAGATATTAATTTATCAGGAAATGGAAGAGTTGATTTAAATAACAGGAAGTCGTAGCCTTCGCCTGTTTATAATTCCGTATGAATCCAATCTTTGCATATTAAGAATACCTCACATCTTCGCGGAAGTTTGTGGTGGTTATTGCATGGTGCTTCTACGGCAAGCTTGAAAACAATATGAATCGGCTGCTAGGCAATCGATCTGCCTTCTCAGTTCCCTTTTAATGAACGCTTATGGGGTACAATACAGCCACAGTCGAAGGAAATGTTATAGAAAAAATACATCACACTAATATTATAAAGGCGAAATTTTGTGAGTGTGTGTGTGTGTTTGGATGTTTGTTACTTCTTCACGCTCAAACGGCTAGACCGTTTTGGATTAAATTTGGTATGTAGATAGCTTATACCCTGGATACTACATAGGTTACTTTTTATCCCGGTCTACGCGGGTGAAACCGCGGGGCGCAGCTAGTCGTATATAGAAGCGAAACGTGCTGAAACTCCCATTTCGAATTCGTTCAAAACCGCGCCATTTGCAGCATCGGGGCGTATAATACGCGAGTGTAGTTTTTATACGAGTTACTACCAACAGTATTGTGTCTCCTTCTTCCCTGAATTCATCCAAAGGTTGTCTGTAAAAGATCGCTTTTAGCGATAAGACCGCCCATTGTGTCACCCTATGTAAAATTTCAACATTTATAGCTGTAATTTTTATGGTGTACAATAATAAAGAGTATTCTATCGATCTATCTATTTACTAGTACTTTTACCAGATACTGTCGAGACATCTTGACTAATTACAAATACAAATAGCGATAATTACCAGATATGTGAACCCCTCGGACACCTCCAGAACGCATGGCACTTCATCGGACTGTCTGACATTTGGCTTGTCATTTTTGTTTGCTGGAATCTTCTGTATTGCAGCAGAGTCGAACAAGAGTTTTCTGCCCCTCCAGTCACACTCGTTGAATAGAAGCAGCCGCACTTGCTCCGGATTTATCTGACAGGACCTGGTAGGGCAAAATACGCCACATAATCTGAATTAAGATTTATGATTAACAGTAGATGCTAAAGAGGACGATAGAAAAAACCGGCGTGTGTGTCAGACTTCGCACATTTAGGGTTCCGTACCAAATCTGATTTATCAATATATTGGTATTTGTTAGTAAAATATGCGTAATGATAAACATTATCACAAAATTTCAAGTTCATAGGTCAATGGGAAGTTAAAAAATTCGTCGGAACAAAACTTTGTAAAAAAAAAAGCTTATTTTGGTGGCTTCTCATTCCTTTGTTTTCCAATATTTTTTAAAACAAAAAATACAGTATTTACCTAATCAACAAGCTCTAAACAACGATAGCTCACTCGATGGGGTAGGTTAATCTGTATGGGAGCCCCTAAAAACATTTAAAAATATTTTTTGACAATTTGTATGGCTTTGGGTCAACAAGACGTATATACTGTGAAAATTTGAAGACTAGCTCCAACACGGACAGACGCACGTTAGTGACAGCAATAGGGCTCCATTTGGGTAGGGAACCCTAAAAAGAGGTTGTTTTTAAATATTTATCAATGTAAATTGGTTTGAAAAAATTCAAATATTACTGCATACCAAACAATTAAAACTTTTAGTTTAAGCAATGAAGAGGATTTTTTATTAAGTAAATATACACCAAAATTAATGTTGAGATGGATGTGTGGAATGACAAGACTGGGTAAAGAAAGAAATGAGTATACTAGAGGAAATTTGAATGTGGCACCAGTTTATAAGGAGGCATGAAATGCATGTAACTAAAAGAGTGATAAATATAAATGTTGATGGATGGCGAGAGAGAGAGAGGAAGACCAATGAAAAGATGGATGGATTGTGTGAGGGATGACATGAAAGAAAAAGGAGTGAATGATAGAGTGATGTCTGACACCCTGGGAGAAGAGAAGAAAAAAACGTGTCAACCCCAAGTAACAAAAGGACAAGGGCAGGAAGAAGAAGTATAAGAGCCAAAAATTGCACAATTAAGTACAGAACAACAACATTCAAAGGTTACATCGTTTATCTTGGGAAACTTGAACTTTGCCAAATTAAAAGTAACTGGTTCAATAATCCCTTAATGGATTTACATTCGGCAAAGTTGCTAGTAACGGAATTAGTTTGTCAATCGATAATAATTTAGGTGAGAATATAAATCAATTTCGATAGGTCACATTTTATTTGCTTATTTCGGTTTTTTAATGTTGTCATACTGTAGCTAACTAGAAAGAAGTAAAGATGTCACATGATGAGACAAACCTACTTTATCTAAAAATATCAGCTGTCATCAATTTTATGTTCTCTGATACTGATGCAGCTTAATGCAAACCAGCTTATTAAAGTTATTTGTTAAAACTTAAGGAAAGTCAAAGCTTTTATGTACAAACTGATAACAGAACTATTTAACTTTATTGATAACTTAATCACAATACAAAGAGTGTAGGCTTGAAAATACATTATAAATTATGATAAAGCCATTGTATTTAATTTAAAGTTCTTTGTGATTATACTGATTATGCACTTGTTTGAAGAAAGAACTTACATTGTCATTACATTTTGTTCCAGAGTGATTCAAATAAGCAACTTAAATATTGTCAATTAGCATTACACTCATATTGAAGTAATCAGACGAAATGATTGAAAAAAGTCTCAAGTATTTAAGATGACATGGGAATAATCAAAGAATATGATATGATTAGATAAAAAAAAAACTTCAAATTAGAATGTACAGAGGCCAGCACAACAAGCTACCCCAATCTGTCAAATTTCTTTGATAGATTTTCAACTTAACCACAAAGAAATAAGGTTCATATTCAATTGGGAAAATTTGACAGATTGGGGTAGCTTGATGAGCTGGCCTCTGGACCTAGGCCTAAGATACCAAACAGACAACATAACTGGGTTGCTATGCTACCAGCAGAATGTTTACCACAAAAAAAAATGTAAACAACAAGTTTCTCACACCCAAGAATTTACAAAAACCCAGTTGCAATATTTTGTATGTATTTAAATTCTAGGTGTATTTGTAATCTTATTGGTCAACAACGTGTGTATTCAATACAAAGTAAACAATGTTAAAACTTTCTCTTCTCTTGTGTTGCAATCACTGCATTATTAGATTTGAGTGCTTCTGATAATTTTAAGTATAAGTATGTTATTATCTACCAGCAAACATGTTGATGTATCAGAACACCAGCAGACACTAAATCAACTCATCATGACCACTGCCATTCAACCTATATGCTCCATTAGAATGTGACTATGATTGCTTGCCTCAAACAAGTCTCCACTGCTTCAAACTAAACATTATACAAACTTTAATAAATGGACCAACTGACTTCATAATTAAATTCCAGACACAACCAACACTCTTGCCTAAGTCTAACGAAAGCACAAAGTAAACAGTTGTTACCTAAATTTCATTTTATTTCATAGTCACATCAGCTGTCCACAGCTGCTCACCAAAATGTCAAAGTTGCAAAGTTTGCAAAGACAAAGCTGTGTCATATGCACTCACTGATCAAAGAAATGCAACCACTAATAATGATTAACACTAAATGCACATCGATAGGCGAGTATCAGCGGACGAGCGTCCGTTTGCAGTGGAATGTGCTGGTGTACTAGCTTACATCTCATGTAATTGTAAATAATAAGTAAACATAGAGCGCGACCCGCCCCTCTCGCGAGTGACGTGATCGCGCTCGCGGCTCGCCTACGCCCGCCCGCGGCCCGCTCCCCGCGCACTCATCACATGCTCCTCCTCGTCGCACTGCACTGCCAGACTGGCGTGCGTCACCACTTCTACGCGAAGGTTCACATAGTGCCCTTGTGAAGACCTGTCTCCCGGTACGGGCGGACACTTCGTGCGTCAACCCTACCACCGCATATCACACCACTCACAAAAATAGAATAAAATGAATGAAAAGCGTTTCATCATGACGTACCTGTCGCGGTGTCGTGGTTCGCGATCATCAAGTTTTCTCTTGAGAGAAAACAGTTTGTCGAAAAGGGCCATTGCGTCACACGTAACATTTCACGACATTTTCATTGCGGGACTTTCTTAACATCTTATCGGCAATCTAATTAAGAAAAGATTGTTAAAAAAAAAACTTTTAGAAACACTTTGTTTTAATGTAAATAATATGTCAGATCACGTGCAAAAGTCATATGATTTGGCATAGACAAGAAGGTTTTTACTTTTTTTATTGATTTTGAAAGGTTAAGGTCACTGAAATCCTCTCTATTTTAGCCACATTTTTGAACTGACGTTATTTTGTTTTTAATATGTTGACATAAATATATAAAAAATAATAAAATGGCTTCTTTTGTAATCAAAATGTCAGCATTTTTATTGCGCAACAAAGTACAGCAACCTTCAACCATAGACAACTTGTTAATAATTCTTTACACGCAGGCTCAAAAACTTATTATAA
The DNA here is from genome assembly GCA_946251885.1 of Cosmia pyralina. NCBI lineage: Eukaryota > Metazoa > Arthropoda > Insecta > Lepidoptera > Noctuidae > Cosmia > Cosmia pyralina. Next base: position 22,588,911 of record OX276344.1, read on the forward strand.
TTTTTCATAGGAAGGAGTCGAAAGGCAGACTAGGCTTATAAAAAAAGTTGATCCTGAAAAAGCGCGTCAAATTTAAAAAAAATCTGCATGTGATATCACTGAGTATAGAATAAACAAATCGTTTTTATACTTGGCAAAAAAAATATAATTATCTTGGATCAATAATTATCGAAGGTAATTATGGTAAAAGCACCAGGTTAGTACACGAAATTAATTTTTTTGTTTATAGTTCGGGCTTCGGGTAACATTAAATTTTAACCGACTTCAAAAAAAGAGGAGGTTATCAATTCGTCGCGTATATATTTTATCTGACATTTTTTGGTGGTGTAAAGGCCGTATAAAAAAAGTTTTGATAAGTGCCAAACTTTAAAATTGAATAGGAGTTCAAAATGAATGCGTAAACCGAAACACATGGGGAAAGTGAATGATATGATGTCATGTCGTTGATCTTTCCTGTGAGTTGGAGGTTATAAAATTGTAAACAATAAATAAAGAGCAGTTTAATAACAATCTGAATAAATTCACAATGTTAGCGTTACGCGAAATTTGTAATAAATTAGAAGAATATAAAGCCAGTGTCGCTACATCATTACCAGAAATAGACGAGTTAGATGCAGCTTCCAAATCGTTATTACAGAGGTATATAAACAGTACTGAGTCAACAGATCCCTCCTCTCTCATAAGAATTCAAGCTATTCTCGATTACATGTATGAAAAAATCAATATCGGCAACTGGAAAGAGGTAAAACTGTACATAAGAAAAGCAATAACTATTGCCACATATTTAAAGTTATTAGCTCATGTGAGATTTTACAATGAAGATACGGATACAATGGTAAAGCAGGGATTCAAAATAATAGACTTCGGGATTCTCTTCGGATGCCCCTTGGAAAAAGAACCTAAACTATTGCAAAATTGTGCAACAATACTAAGTTCTGTGAATGTTCAACAAAGCACCCAGATTTACAAGGACTTGTCAAATAAAGATAGTAGTGCACCCAGTAATACTACCACAGAAGCTTGTAGATTCAATGCTACTCCAATAGAAATCATTGATTGTCCAAGCATGGAACACTTTTTCAAAAATTACATTCTTATGGAAAAACCAGTTATTTTAGACAACTGTATAAATCACTGGCCAGCTTTAAAAAAATGGAATGATCAAAACTATTTCCTAAATCTAGCTGGACGGCGGACAGTATCAATTGAAATTGGAAGCAAATACACAGATTCTGATTGGACACAAAGACTTATAACAATAGAAGAGTTTATTAAAGAATACATTTATCAGACCAAAGGACCTACTGGTTACCTTGCTCAGTACCAGCTATTTGACCAAATCCCTGAACTGAAGAAAGATATCACAGAGCCTGAATACTGCTGTTTTGCTGACAGTACTGATCCTGTAGATGTCATGGCATGGTATGGTCCTAAGGGCACAGTTTCACCACTCCATCATGATCCAAAAAGAAACTTACTTACTCAGGTTGTAGGTGAAAAACAACTATTTTTATTTTCACCTTCAGACTCGCAATACCTCTACCCACATGATCATGAATTAATGGATAATACAGCTCAAGTGGATCCCAGACAGCCTGATCTAGAAAAATTTCCTAAATATATGAGTGCTACTCCATTCTACTGCATTCTAAAACCTGGACAAATGCTTTATATTCCTCCAAAATGGTGGCATTTTGTTGAGTCACTGTCTATTAGTTTTTCAGTAAGCTTTTGGTGGGAATGATTTTATTTTTTTATTCAGGTGTTACTAATTTGGCTACAATGCTAGATTTTTTTATGGCGAGAGAAAGTAATTTGAAAGATTGTCGACCTCAACAACACCAGTGAATATTTCTAGCCAGTCATTATTAGTCATTTGTATTTTTAGGGCTGATTTTTCAGTAGGCAGATAACTTTTACCTGAAGAATAAATATGTCAGTTTGACACATCGAGATATAAGTACTATCGTACTAGAGAAGACACCGTAAATTCCTACTGTCTCGTTCAACTGCGGCGATCGCGCCGCACCGTCGCCGCACCTTTTGTCGAAGAAAACGCGTAAGTGCCGTGATTTACATGGCGCTTAAGACCTTTTTGCCGAGAATAAATACACTTCCGCAGCAAATCTAGCGCTGTGGTAAATTAGTTACGGTTTAGACGAATTGTTATTATTTTAGCGCTGCAGCGAAATTACGAAGAATAGGACAATTCAGTTACTTGACATAGCTTCTCTAGTACGTTAGTACTTATATCTCGATGGTTTGACATATTTTCTATACATAGCTGTCAAACTGCCACAATTATTCCACAAATAAAAATTATCTGACTATTGAACAATCAGCCCTTAATCGCTTTATAATATAATTAGTATATGGTGACAAGTCTTCCATATATAAAGGAATTTTGGCAGCTAATTAAATAGCAATTGAGGATAACCCAATGTGCATTATTATACTTACCAATAACACAAATAAAATATACTTAATTAAGTTTTTAAAAAACTTTAATAAATAATTACAAAGTTTATAGCATAATTATTAACTATTTATTTCACTTGTATTCACTATTCAGTGCCCTTCCAATAAGCATCCTTCTGACTTCTGAGGTTCCGGCGCCGATTTCATAAAGCTTTGCATCTCTGAGTATTCTGCCTGTTGGGTAGTCATTTATGTAGCCATTTCCGCCTGGAAAAAGAAAAGCAATTATTACCTCATTAAATAAAAAAAAATCTATAAGTATTGATTTTTACGGCATGATTAAACATTCTTCAGTACTACTTTATGTTATGATACAAAATAAACGAAAATAATCATGAGACAATTTATTATACTCGAAAAGCCATGCTTTCAAAAAGCAATCTGTATTCAGAAGATTTTGGCGAAAAAAAAAAAATAGAATAAGTACTAAGTGCCTACAATAGGTTTTAATAAATTTTATTATTACACTGTTCAAGATAAAGAATAGAAGTCAAGTAAAGGTGATATCAACGAAATCCGGAATGACTGATTAGATATTGATTGGGACAACGGAATTTCTATCCTTCAAATGACTATGTGACACAGGCCATTGGCAGAATGGGAATACTTATTTATTATTTAGTGATTCACAAAATCTCTATCTCTAAAATCTATACAGGGTCAAATTAAATTAGCTAGCAAAACTCTGCGCAGATGTGTTGGGTATATATAATTACTAGCTTTTGCCAGCGGCTTTGCCCGCGTGTATGTCGGAAATTATCCCACGGGAACCTTCTACTGGGATGAAAAGTATCCTATGTCTTAATCCAGGTTATAAACTATCTGTATACCAAATTTCATCCAAATCCGTAATAACAGCCGCACGGGTCAATCTATTAGGTTATTATTAGGGTATTACGCTTGCCGGGGTTGTCCGTGGATGGGTGACCATCTTTACATACCAAGACTCATCCGTGCCTCGGAAAGCACGTTAAGCCGTTGGTCCCGGCTGTCATTCGTGGATCTTTGACAGTCCGTCAGAAGCCCGAAAGTCTGACAACCAGTCTTACCAAGGGGTATCGTATTACCCAGTTACTGGGTTGTGGAGGTTAGATAGGCAGTCGCTCCATGTAAAATACTGGTATTCAGCTGCATCCGGTTAGACTGGAAGCCGACCCCAACATAGTTGGGAAAAGGCTGGGCAGATTGATTGTCTATGTCTATTTTTCTACACAAAAACGCACGACCATTTATAAAAATGTCTTTATTGATTTTGACATGTAATATAATAAAAACATTCATGAGTTGTAATAAGACTTAATTTTGAACATTCGGCAGAGATGCATTTATAATTTTTATAACTATGCATAGCACGCGCGGTCTCGTGGTGTCGATAACGCGAACTCGTAAGATTTTCCCCTACCAAAAATTGCTCAATGCGCCTAAAGTTTTCACTTCAAAAATCATTAAATTAATTTCTTTTTTGTTTTATCCAGTTCAGATATTGATACCCATCACGTCTGCGGAGTTTTGCTAGCTAATTTAATTTGACCCTGTACCTACCTTTAACGACGTAAATATTGAAGATGTATTTCTCTCAAAATTTGTACTTACCAAGTATTTGTAAAGCGTCTAGAGCGACTTGCGTAGCTTTTTCAGCGCAGAACAGAATGACTCCGGCGCAGTCCTTACTGTTGACGTGTCCTTCGTCGCACGCTTTCGCAACATTGTAGAGGTAGCTTCGGCAAGCGCTTAGCGTTGTGTACATATCAGCCATTTTACCCTGAAAATTGTTCATATTATAATTAGATAGAGTAGTCCCCAACCTTATTGGTAGGGTTGAACTTAGGCGCGACCCGATGCGCAGAATGCAAAATTAAGGTATCAGTTGGGAAAATACCACGCGCAGATGGCGCAAGATGGCGGTCGCGCTCACTTCAGCCCGGCCAAAAAGATTGGGGATTACTGTAGGTATTCATTAACAAGTTCACGTATTAAATAGGGGCTTTGGAATAATATCCTTTGTAACAGTTACACCGTAGGTACAAATGATAAAAAATTATCAATATCAAAGTTCAAATGTCACAATGCAATGCATTCCATGTAACAATAAGGGAGATTGTGGGTGTAGCTCATAGATATAAGAAAGAAGGATCATACTGATCTCGTCGCGCGGACACAGACACGCCCGCCCCCTTGTCAGTTCTCCTGTTTTTTTTTATATTTCCATGGTGTAATTGACTGACGCCCGGTTATTACTGACCCGGTTATTATTACATGGTACCCGTGCAGATAAATTTTGCATCTGTCTTATAGCAACTTGGCAGGGATCGGTTGGCAAGTTGTGAGGGTAGGTATTTGGTATGAACCGAAAACATTAACACATTCTGAAGGATAGTAATATTTATCGGGATAGGCTTCGATCCTCGGGCTTTTCAACAGCATTTTTTGAAACCCATGAATCAGTACCTTATTTATCTCACCTGTAACAACTGGAACTCTGCAATACTCTTTCCGAACTGTTTCCTAGTGTGTGCATATTCGAAGGCAATGTCTACGGCCGCCTGCATCAGACCTACGGGTCCTGCGGCTAACACCAGTCGCTCCAGATCTAAACCTGACATGAGCACGTAGACTCCTTTGTTTTCTGCTCCTAGTAGATTTGTTGCTGGGACCTGGGTGTGGGAAAGAAACCTGTTATTAAGAGGAGTGTTGGTAAGTTTTGTATCTAAGCTTTGGTATTTAGGCGAAATGGTATCGAAACGGGACTTGGAGCATTGGTATGGCCAAACTGAGCATGAAGAATTGTAAAAATATTCGTTTTTAAAATTCTATAATTATGCTCTTTTACATTCTGGAAGCCGACCCCAACATAGTTGGGAATAGGCTAAGCAGATGATGATGCTCTGATACATTCAAATAAACTTGTCTAATGGTGACAGTGTAGACGAAATTTTATTGAAATTGCTTTAATTTCAATCGAATAAAAGTTTTTTTTCTCATAAAAAATGCTAATTTTGTGGAAATTTTGCGATTTTTTATTTTCGAGCCAAATTTAAGCAATCGTATTTTGGCCATTTACGAGTAATCAAAAAAATCTTTAATTTTTATAATCATTAAAAAGAATAAAAAAAATGTAGTTACTGACCTATTTCGCCTTAATGCGTTTGTGTTATTTTTGACATGACTTACTATCAAGACTCGTGCACCAATCAAAACCGTGCAACAATTCGTTCAATATAGTAACAAGTTAAAACTCCTTCGGTGTTATTACAAAACGAGGTTTTTCTTCGTCATGGTTTAAACCATCGAGCCAGTTTTTGTAATATGAACCTAGCTTTGATAGAAATACAGTTCTTTATACAAAACTGACAACTTAGTCCGGTACCAAGTTGTCAGTTTTGTAAAACTGACATCTTAACGTGTCAGAATAAAGCTCAAAATTCAAAAAAGGGTCCATGGTTTAAGCCTGGGTTTGAAGATGAACCTTGTTTTGTAATAAGACAGCTTGTGTTTATCAGAGCCTCAATCAATCTGTCTAGCTTTTTCCCAACTATGTTGGGGTCTGCTTCCAGTCTCACCGGATGCAGCTGAATACCACTATTTTACATGCAGCGACTGCCTATCTGACTTCCACAACCCAGTAACTGGGTAATACGATACCGCTTGGTAAGACCCGAAAGCCGACCCGTGCGGCTGTTATTACTTAGCCACGAGCTCCTCACCGTGTTCATCAGAGCCTTTAACTAGTAATGTTTCAATGCTCTGCAATTTTGTGTGTTACACAAAGGTGCTGGATATCCGAAATGGTAAGCGAGTGTGAAACGGCCCGCAATGAGGTGGTCAGAAGCCCTATCGAGGTCTGTGATTCGTCAGTAAGTTCGTCAGATCGTTGTGCGAATGGCTAGTGGTCGTCATGCAGCTGATACGATGATGATAACTATAAGAATTTAATAAATTGGTGCCGCCTGTTTGGTCTAGTGGCTGCAAGCGCTACAGCTGAGCATGAGACCCTGGGTTCGATTCTCGGATCGGGCAAAGCGATGTTGAGTTTTTCATTACCCCGTTTACATTCAGCCCATTTCCACGGCAACTTGCAAGGAAATGGGAAATAAAATGTGCAACGCGAATGTGTAAACAGGTCGCTTCCCTTACTGTTGACGTTGCCGCTTGCCTTGCCTGGCGATCCCCAAATTGGCGGTTTTTTGGGCCGGCAACGCGAGCGCTAATGACTGTTTATGTAGGTATTGCTCTCTCGCACACTTGCTATCGAATTTCTACGTTTTCCGTTATTGGAAAGACATGTGAGAAGGCAATGTAAACACTCATTTCCCTTGACGTTGCCACAGCAATATTTAGGGAAATATTTCCGGCAGCGCGAATGACAATGGCAATGGCTGAATGTAAACGGGGTACCTATTATGAATTCATCAGTAGCAGCCTGGAGTCTGGATTTGTGCCCGGTTGATGGCAATAGGCTCGCCAGGGTATTACATGGGACTTAATCATAATACTTATTGGTGAAATGTGGGTGTACCTACTATACAACTCAATCTAACCTTGCGGGAAAAGCAGGAGTGATGATACGTTAAGGAAATTAGTACCTTGCAGTCTTCGAACACTAATTCGCAAGTGTTGGAGCCCCTCATGCCAAGCTTGTCCAATTTCTGTGCGGTACTGAACCCTGGGAAGTCCTTCTCAATGATGAACGCTGATATACCGTGCTGTGGTTTGGTTGACGTGTCTGTTTTGGCGTACACCTGTAATGGGAAAAATATATTCAATTAGAATTAAAAAAAAACTTTTTTACAAAAAAATATAACCGACTTCCAAAAACAACACTACAAAGTTTCGGAAGTCGGTGTCAGGTTAATTGTATTTTCGTTTTTTTGCCACTGACTTCCGAAATTAAAGTTGTTTTTCACTTTGTACTTGAGTGTTGTTTTTGGAAGACGGCCGTATTTTTTTGTAAAAAAGTTTTTTTTTTACTTTTTAGTTGTGGTACCTACCTACCCCACACAAATTCTAATACCACTACCTGCAAATTAAATTAGAACATCATCCACATAAAAAGTGGGGTAAAGATACGTATTATTGAAGTGAACTCAAAAACTACCTACCCAAGTAATGTCAATAAAATATAATATATATGAGACCAACTTTGAGGTACTTCCTCTAAATAAAACAATAGTACATTTTGATACAAGTGGAGAATTTTCGTTATTGCATTCGAGGCGGAATTAACACCCGAGCCGTAGCCGAGGTTGTTTTTAAGCCGAGAACTGCAATAACAAATGTTCACGTGTATCAAACGACGTTTTTCATACACTTTTGAAGAAATAAAATAAAATAACGAAAAATATTTTTGTCATGAATTATTAGGAAACCATGATTTAAATTTTATTTTTTTCCGCGCTTTGCTTTTGCCAGGTTGAAGGAGAAGCAAAGGTATAAAGCCGTTAATAAGCCTAATACGAAACATAGAAAATTCAAATATTTTCGAGTTTAGAACACAAATAAATGTTAATTTGTTCATAAACGTTTTTTTATTGTAATAATCATGGTTTTTGATGATATTCTATTTATAAACATTATTTAAATATTCAATAAATATTAATGCTGTAAAGACGCTTAACTCTTTGCCGAGATTTAAAAAAAAAAACATTCACCTCCGAATAGAGACGGTGTGTGTGTTGTGCATTGATCCAATTTGGACTAAGTATCGGTAAGTTATCTGTGGCAATTTTTATTCCCGCACACGTGTTGGAAAATGAAAAATCGCACGCGTGTGAAATATATTGTATTGTGAACCTAATCGTAGTGCGATGTGAACCAGTTTTCGAAGAATTGTATTGAAATTTTTTTTCAAAACTAACTGCTCTGTGAAAAGTTATGCGTGGTCGTACATAAAAAAATATATATACTCGTCTTGAGAACCTCCTCCTTTTTTTTACTCGGTTAATAAATATAGTAAGTACTTATACAAAACAATCCGCTCGTTGACTACGGCTCACCGATCAGTCTTTGCAATTGTTATTTAGCTACCAATTTCGACAAGGCTACCGCTTCAAAAAGTACTACCCTAGTAAGTTCCCAGGACATCCTCTATCTGGGTGCCACACTTTATCCAAATTTTTTCTCCCTTTTCGGTACAACTGAGTAACAAAAATCCTAACTTTTGCATGGTTATTGATGAAGTAGTAAATGTGTAAGGATGATGAAAAAACCTACGTCGACATTAAGATCTTACCACTAAAACATCAGCATCAGGCCCATTAGTGATCCAGAACTTGTTTCCATTAAGCACGTAGTAATCTCCTTTCTTCTCAGCACGCATCTTCATAGATACGACGTCGCTGCCCGCGCCAGGCTCTGACATGGCTAGAGCACCTATGTGCTCTCCTGAACATAACTGTTAATTGAAAATAATAACGATTAGATTAGGTTGATGTGATGTACTATTAAACGTATAACACAGCTCAAGACTAGAGACTTAAGAGGATACATCGATAAATTTTGTGTTATTAAAATTCCTATAAAACCATTCAAAATCAAAATCAAAAATATTTATTTGCGTAAATAAGGTACAGAGGGATCTTAAAGATAGGTATATGATTCTCTTATTCTGCCATTAATGTCGGCGTGCAAATTTTAAATAATTATTGAATGTCAAGAAAATTATATATATAGAGTATTATTTTGAATCATGCATGCAGTTAGTAAATTGCATTAAATCGATTCTTATTTCTTATTTGATAACAATCAATTATTTATTATGGGACATGATACTTACAACTTATAATCTAGGAACTCAAGTACATTTTTTTTTACTAGCCATAATTGTCCCAATGCTGGGCAAAGGCCTCTACTCTCTTTCCACCTCTCTCTGTCCAGAGTTGCCAAGGACCAATCTTTAATAAAGGAGTCCAGCTCATCCCGCGATCTCCATCTGGGCCTGCCGCGATGTCGTTTGCCATTAAGCGGGACCCACTGGGTCGTAAGTTTGGCCCATTGATAGTCTGAGATGTGGCAGATGTGTGCAGCCCAATTCCATTTAAGCGTGGCAGCTTTCCGAGTGAGATCAGTTATTTTGGAGATGGAACGGATTGTTGTATTCTTAACCCGGTCCATAAGTTTGATATTTAGAATACTCCGTTCCATAGCTCTCTGGCAAACACCGAGCGTGGATAAAACCAAATGTATAAGGTTAAATCATTTGGATTTTCCATGTGTTATTTGATTAGATTAATTATCTACTGCTGTACTAAAACCGAAGCAAGATTACTTGAAATTTTTTCCATAGAAAAAAATTCCAAAGTTGCACCGTCTATTTTCTGTTTTATACGATTATACGTAAACAGTTCATTATTTTGCAGTAAAATTTGCTTTATTTCGAAGGTACCTAAGTATTTAAGAACTTACTAAGCTAAGCATTTATGTAGGCAAGTATAGAATTTTGTAATAAATCTACATTTAAACCAAGCGCGTTTAGTTCCGGTGCGCGTGAGAGTCTTCAAACTCGCGTATCAAACTAGACAGCCATAACGCCATTTCACTTACACACCGAGCTAAACCACGCTTCGATGTATCCTCTTAAGACAGTCCCACTTTATACTCTGTGGAGACCAGTCGTTCTTCAAGCTGTTGTGTACTTACTGATAATTCGGTGGTTTTACTCTAAACCCAAAGCTCTAAAACTAGTGATTCTTGTGAACAGCTACCTAGGTACCTTCTGTTATTGTTTTGTTTTTTTTTTTTTTGTAAATTAAAAAGGTTGTAAGTAATAGAGTCCGAGTGCTTTTTCGAAATAATAATGATGCCGTTTTAATCTTCTCCAAAATCATAAAATTTTGATCACTGTACCTAGTCACCAAGCTATACATTTCCAGTTTACACTGACCTCTCATTGTAAGGAAGTCTTATACAATGCGGGATCAGCTTATACTGGAAATGTATAGCTTGATCTGTAGCCGTGCGTACTTCTCATAGTTTTAGATTTTGGCCTATACTTTGACTTTTAATCGTATTCAGTAACTTGACAGTTCGAAGCAAAATTATTTTCGATTTTAAATTACTTATCGTTTATATTATGGATTTATGATACAAACGAATTTAACGTGTTTCAATTAAAACTAATAATAAGCATATCAAGGTAGTTTCGCAAAATTTTTTTTCACCTCATTTCCTTTTTTGTCAGGACCCTTCTACTATCAAGTTACTGAATTTGATTAAAAGTCCAAGTTTAAAGTCCTATCTGAAAACTCGACGGTACGGATTTTCTTTAGAGTTCTTACGTAGAGTATATTTATTACGTGCTGGGCTAAATGTAGGTACCTACCTACTTACTTTTGGTAAATATTTTTGCTTTTGTTCCTCAGTGCCGTTCCTGTTAATTTGATTTACACACAAATTGGAGTGTGCCCCGTACGATAGCGCTATTGCACCGCTGGCCCTGAAATTAACATTGTTTTGTATTTTTTGTAATTCAATTACTTGGCGAAGTATTATCAGCCCGCACGGGTCGATTGATCAGGTAAAGCTACGCTTGCCGCGATCGATCCGTGGATGGGTCACCATCTTTACATATTGAGACCCCTTCGTGCCTAGGAATGCACGTTAAGCCGTTGGTCGCGGCTGTTAAGCCTGGTTTCCACCACGAGCGGAGTGGACCCATTAAGGACTCCGTTTAACTCGCAAGAGTAAACTGCATACTTGTATTTCCACCAACAAATAGTCCAATAGTATGCAGTTTACTCTTGCGAGTTAAACGGAGTCCTTAATGGGTCCGCTCCGCTCGTGGTGGAAACCGGGCTTTATTCTTGGATCTTTGACAGTCGTTCCGGGTCTTACCTACTTACCACAACCCCAGTTACTGGGTAATACGATACCCCTTTGTATCGTATTACCCAGTAACTGGGGTTGTGGAGGTCAGATAGGCAGTCGCTCCATGTAAAATACTGGTATTCAGCTGCATCCGGTTAGACTGGAAGCCAACCCCAACATAGTTGGGAAAAGGCTAGGCAGATTGATTGTACGTGATTTTAGTGATTTATAAGCGAATAGTGAGTAAATAATAGTAGCGACGATCGATTAATCTGTAAGATAAACCTGCGTTTGCCTTGAATCAGGCCCTGGAATGCCCTGGTTTACTAATTGGGACCTCTCGAGAACGGCCGGAGTTTTTTATGGCCCAGTTATTATTTTTTGCAGGGGTCGGCCTCTCTACGTCTCGTTAGTATATTATCTGTCACCGTGACTAGGAAAAGGGCAGTCCGATTATGTAATTAGTAGGTAGAATAGATAGGTATGGTACCTTGAAATTTCTTCCATGATGACGCAGTGGTCGGAGTACTTTCCTCCGGTACCGCCATATTCTGGATTCGCTGTTATGCCTGAAACATTCCGAAATGTATGTTAATTCACAGTTATGTACCTACCTAAGTACGTAACATTATGTCAAGGAAAAATGGAAATTATTCAAATAAATTCGTATTTATTCAACTTGTGGCGTGTATTTCTAGAGGTGAATACCCTATGAACCATGCTCTATCGAACCGCGTAGTGCAAAACTTTCCTTCTTATGGGATTCAAATCAAACTTGCTTCCACCATACCTTTGTTATCCTTCGTTTATGGTCTTGATAGAAATCGAATTCGTATCAGCCAGTATTATGTAAGTATCGGCCTCGGCCTCTTATTTGCTTTACCATTTTTGGCAACAATTCCCAGTACCTAAATTCAAACTTCAACACAGACAGTCTACTTATTTAGACTTCCATACTGTAGATACCTACTGGAGTGGTATCATGGTTTGCTACACTACCCTGTCAAGAGACTGAAGAGATTCTGCAGTTCGAAGTTTATTCAGATCCTATGCAGCCACTATGCTACGAAGGCGATTCGACTCACCCAAAAGTCCCATCTCGCCACATTTCTTCCAAAATTGTCTTAGTTCTGTAAAATTATTATCTTTATCTATCCGATTCGCTTCCGGTGCCAATTCTTTTTGCGCGAAGTCGAACACTGACTGGCGAAGCTGTGAATAAAAAATATGCAATTTAGTCTTGATATCAGCTGAGTAAATATTGCATAAACAAGGGAGGTAAATATTGATAGTGTTAAGAAAGAACAAGAGATAAAGAATAATTATTTTTAATATAAACACTGGTTTAAAAACACGACCTCTTAGTTTTGGGCCAGCAAAATTTGAATTACTGTCGGCAGCGACACGAAGAAGAAGACGACCTCTCACTCGTTATCGCTCATCCTTAATTCTTGGGCCATTGCCACTTTATGGTAACGTTCAAAGGTTCCATCGTTTATTTTCGGAAAAACCGAACATTGCCGAATTAAATATGACTGGTCCAATAAGGGAGCGACGGAATTAGTGCGACGATCTATTATAATTTAGGTGGGAATATAAAACAATTTCTATTGGTCGATGTCGATAGTCATATTTTATTCGCTGTATTTCGGTTTTCCGAAGATAAAACGATGGACCTTTGAACATTATCGTACTGTAGGTACAGTAAGGTAACACCTTATTACTTTGTCGAGTGTACTTAAAGAATTCACTGCATTTAATATTCTTACTAGCCCTACAACTAGTTCCTGTCCACAGAATAATTGATGCGTAAAATATGTTATTCTCTGTAGGTGTAAAATGTTGCTACCAGTGATTAGAATTCAAGGTCTGTCTTTTGCAAGTCAACGCCATTTAATGAGTCTACTAGAGTTTATCTGCTATAGCGATTTCAGTAACAAACAATGTTATCATGTATTTGACTGGACAATCTGGATAATGCATTAATATCCCAAAATTATTGCACTTTTTCTACAGAGTAGGATACTAAGAACAACTAATAATGCAACGTTTAGATAATATTATCAGCATCGATATCATGAATGAGCTCGCTACAATAACAATCATACAAAATTCATGACTTCATCCGGGGCCAACCTGCGTCATAAATTAAACTATTATTTACAGAATTATTGTACTTTTGTAGAGGCAATGATTAGGTATTACTTGTTTCAATATTTATGTAAGTATAAAATCTTATTACGACACAGTTGTAATATCGAACAATCATTAAATTATTCAATTCTTGTATCTACAAACATACTAATTATTACTTTAAAGTACTTGCCTGTTGTTGTTCACTCGAAAGTCCAAAAACATGTTCGTCGATCGGATAGTGAGACATGCATCGAGTACCGGTTTTACTCGTACATTTACGTAAAATACTCGTAACACGACCTAAACGAACTGCCATAGTGATACGACCTTCCTTGCATAAGGTTAACTCCGTACTGACTAGCAAACAAACCAAACCACTATCGAACGAAGTTAAACATTCAAAATATACTCTATGTAGTGATTATAACGACGCAATTCGCTTGACAACCAAGATAACGCGAAAGATTATGATATAATTACTCATTCGGTGATAACGTTGTAGTTTTGATAACAATTACCCTAATAAGAATAAATATTTTGTCATGTTTTTGTTTCTACGTAAATGGACGTAGAATTTTATGTTAAAATCTAAAAGTCAAGATCACAACTAGTCATATGGGTACCCGTACAATTGTAAACACAATGTTAATGTAGGATATTTAAGCGCACCACAACAAGAGCGGTGAATTAATGTGTAGAGATGGTGGTAGAGATGCTGTCTATCACTCCGTATAGTTGACCTCGTAAATTGTTTTACCAGTTTTGTCAACATAACATAACATCACGCCTGTATTCTCCGAACGGTTAAGCAGAGATGCACCTATTACACCCACATTTCGTCTGTTATGTTTTAGTCCCATGTAATCAGGGGCGAACCTATTGCCAACAACCGGGCACAAATTCAGATTAGGTCTGCTACTGAGAAATTCCAGATAGAAAAACTCATTAAGACTGCCTGACCTGGGAATCGAACCCAGGACCATAGCTCAGCAGTAGCGCTTGCGACCACTACAGCAACGAGTCAGTCAACAAAACGACAACAACAACAAGACACAACAATTCCCACAAAAACGAGTCAACGAGCCTTTTGTACCGGATACACTTGTCAAAGTCATCATGAAGACAAAGCGACCAATCGGTGACAAGCACCATCTCGCGACAAAGTTTTCAGCAAGGAACTCCATTGATAAATGAATGAAAGTAACAAACACTTAGCGCCATCTACTCTGAACTAATTTGACAGTTTTCTTCCCTATTCCCAGTATCTTTCGTTTTAAGACGTGCTAGTGACATTCAACCTTAGGGTGATAAAGCAATTACGAGCTCGAATATCCTTTAGATACTATTAAATTACCAATATTTGTATATGTTTATATTTGTAATCACGTTCTCGAAAACGGCTCTAACGTTTCTTTGAAAGTTGCAATATAGGGGTTTACGGGGGCGAAAAATAGATCTAGCTAGGGTCTCATATCTGCGAAAATTCATTTTGTCTATTTTCGCCCGAGCTGAGCTCGGTCGCCCAGGTACAAAATACAAAAAGGTACAAAATTTCATATTTTGTTAAAATCTATAAAAGTAAAACTTTATCGAATAATTATTTAATTCTTTGCTGAGCATTGATAAAACTATGTAGGTGTCAAATTAATTGAAGATAATCTAATCATTGACGATGATAAGATATGAAAAATCACAGTAGGTATGTGAAGAGTAAAAAAACATTTGCTAAAAAAAACAAATGATAGTTACCCAAAATTGGCAGTTTTCAGGTTCAAAATTCATAAGATATCAATTTTAGTAGACAATAATACATGGGCAATTTTGTAAACGTTAGAATATCATGAAAATTTAAAAAAATATATTTTAATTTATTTCACTCTATAAATAAAACACAGACTCAATATCACTTTTATATTTATTTTACAGTAACTTTAAAAGCACCTTTATTCACTAATATTACAACAATTTATATTTAAACCTCTTATAAATTAACAATACGTCCCTTCACATTATCATTGTATCGATTAGATTACGTAATTACGAAATAATACAAATTAATACAAGTTCATATTACATTGTATTTTATTCATTGATCATTTAATTTACATTATGTCACTTATATAAGTACCTACACTAAGGCCAAAATATCTTGGTGAGTCCGAACTTGGTGCAGAAGGCTGCGCAGTAACATTTTTTAGGAGCCAAAATGTTGGCATGAGGCGAGTGTGAGATGTTCAGACTCGCCAAGATATTTCGGCCGTAGTGTGTAATGAAACTTCCAAATATGGGATTTTGTAAGTAATATTATAATGAATAGTTAATATACATACAATACAATAATATTATAATGTACATTACGAAAAAAAAAAATGATTTTAAACCTTTTGACCACCGCAGTTTGAAGACGCGCTTTAAGCACTACAAACTTACCAATAATATTAAAACAATAAATATTTGAGAAATTTGCATTTTTCGTGGTATTTAAAAAATCCTTATGAAAGTTCGTGATACTGGCCTTTCAGGAAGGCCAATTTGATAGCAAAAAGGTTGCATGTTTAGATATGTTAACGTTCACATAAAACCTACATAGATATAATAGAAGTTCACCCAAGAATAAATTAGTGTTCAATCATAGGATTCATTGTTTCATACTTTAGTGTAGCAACTATATAAGTAAAATACTTATATAAATAAATAAAATGTGTATTCCTAGTAATTCCTACACACAATAAAGTCGCCTTCCAGGGAATGTGTATATCACAAATAAATAAAAAAGATATAATTTAATCACAAAAATATTGCATAGCGTGTCATTGCACAAGCCAGTGTAAATAATTTAAGTACTAAAAAGTAATAAATAAAATTGTATTTTCAAAGTAATTTAAAAACAAATCTACCATTCGCCCCATATGATCTACTAAATATAGATTTAAATCTCACTTTTATAAAGAGTATGATATTCTAGCTTAAAAAGTTGGCTAAAAAAGAACCTGATTTCATCAAAATGTGTAAAAGAAATAAATACATCGAAGTAGTAATCTATCTATTTTGAAATGATTGCCAGTAACAAAAAATTGTGTCATTTTTAGAAGAAAATTGTATCGTGCAAATTCTGTTCAGAAAAATCTTATTGGTACGACAAAAGGTGAAAATATTCACTTACCATAGTTACGAGTACCATCGAAGCATTGAAAAGCAATTAACTCTCGATAGTAGCTTCTTTTTTCTTTTCTGATGAAATCTAGTATTACGCATTGAGGCCGTTATTTGTGTGAGTTTTTAATATACTTAGATTTAGTATAGCTAGTAGAGTAAGTCCGATAGTTTAGTTGGTGTCCATCTTGGATTTCAGAGACTGGTAGTATTCGGAGAGAACCTTCCATGCAGTTGGTGCCATGAAGCCTTTTGGTGGCTCCTTGCCGGATTTGGCAAGACCTGAAAGATTTATTGTTGTTTAGATATTTCTTTACAAAATGCTGGCAAATAGATCTTCTAAAACAAAGTCATCTTTTTCCCAACTATGTTGAGGTCGGCTTCCAATCTAACCGGATGCAGCTGCATACCAGTATTTTAGATGGAGTTACTGCCTATCTGACCTCCACCACCCAGAAACTGGGTAATACGATACCCCTTGCTAAGAGTGGTTGTCAGACATTCGGGCTTCTGACGATCCGTAACGACTGTTGAAGATACACGAATAACAGCCGGGACCAACTGCTTAACGTGCTTTCCGAGGCACGGAGGGGTCTCGGTATGTAAAGATGGTCACCCATCCACAGACCGACCGAGGAAAGCGTAGTTTAACCTGATTGACCGACCCGTGCGGCTATTATTAGTAAGCCACGAGCCCCTCATCTTCTAAAACAAAGTGTTAAACTGTGCGTTTCTAGCAGGATGTGGGCTTGACAAATTTGTCGTAACGTGAGAAGTTAAAACTTGGTATCCTTAAATTTTCTTTAAGTACTAGATTTGAGTCCTCGCTATCTCGATACGACGAGCGACATCTTTTTATCGGTCCCTTGCAAAACCGTTAGGGTAGGGCACCGTACAATTTTATTTTGTTTTTAACCAATTGAGCAGTATGCAAACATTAATAAAGTTGAGTTTTACATGACACAAGCAAATTACCTCTCATCCTAGTTCCGGATATAAAGTCGAAGTCTTCCTTGCGAGTGGGGTCGAAGAATGCCATCTTACCGACTGACGTGTCGTAAGCAGCCACGCGGAATGGAATGATCTGCAGAAAAGTTGTCATATTAGCAGTATTCAATGTAAAATAATACGTACCATCGGCAAACTTTCCGGTGAACCACTTTTCGACCTTATTACTAACGCAATAAGATTGAAAAGTGGTTCACCGGAAAGTTTGCCGATGGTACATAGTATGACATTCGTGGGTTTTTGCCTTGTTTTGTACCGAAATAGACTGGCCGTATATGTCATACTTACAGCCAGTCCATTTCGTTACAAAACGAGGCAAGGCATGCTACGACACAGTTGTACTCTTCAATTTAGCAACATTATACAACTAAATTGAAGAGTACAACTGTGTCGTAGCATGACGACTGAAGTGATAGGTATTACGTTTAGTCGGTTAACCAGACACGTGGTTTTTTTTGTTTACCTTTTTTTTATTACCTAAAAGGATGGCGATCTTAATGTAGATATTGTAGTAACGATTTTCAACTTGAAAGTTTGATCACACAAGTTAATTTTAGCATGCGACTTGATATGTATTAACAATTGTTACATGTCAATTTTATTACGAAAAACTAACACAGAGAACTTGCTGAGAGTTTTTTAACGATGCTATAGTCATTTTTTTCATCCTGAAGACCATAGCGGGGAGGTACGATTCTCCTTTGTTAGGTGATGTTGTTCGAAGATGCATTTCGAATAGCACCCTTGTCGCTAAATAGATTATAAGTTTACTAACATAGGTATAAGTTATCTTTTTGTTTATTTTTGCTTACTAACCCATATATGGATGATGCTTATCCGAAATAAAGATTATTTTATTTTATTTTATAGTATAGTTAAAATCTCGCTGCAGACTCGGTCATAAATCATAATCGGAGTAGGGATGTGCGCTAGTTGCGCGCGCTCAAGGCCATTATCGATAACAGAATCATTAAGGTTATCACGTATCTTGCCGCCTTACCACTGTCAGTACAATCCCATCGAGTTGGTGTGGGCTCAAGTAAAAAATGAAGTTGCAACGAAAAACAAAACCTTCAAGATAGCTGATGTCGAGAAGTTAGTCGATGAAGCCATTTCCAATGTCTCCATTGAAAATTGGCAAAAATGTGTGGAACATGCAGAATTGCTGCAAGATGAAGACTTAAGAAAAGCACATTTAATAAAATAAAAAAAAATGTGTATTTATTTCTATCACCCATTTATAAATATATCCGCTCAAACGCTCATGGGACTTTTTGTAACCAAAACATAATCCGGCCGGAATTGCGCATGGTTACAAAAAGTCCCACGTTCCAATTTGGTCGGGTCGCTTGAAATCAATCCTTTTTGCTTCCACATTACGGGGTGCCGACCGAATCGAATGATTTAGTCGATTACAGTATTAAATTCTGCTCATTTCTATGTATGGTAACCCAAGGAGCGACACTCGTCTATGATTTAAAAAAATATTTTTTCTCTGTTAATTGTGTTATTTAGTGCGGCGGTGTGCGTGGTCGAAACGGTTGGCGTATTTTTTGTCCGTTTTTGTGTTTCTTGTGGTTTTTACGGGAAAACCGGGTAAAAAAACTATTTGTGTGTGTTAACAAGAATATAGGCAATATGGATTAGTGCAGGATTCAAGTCTGTAAGTGATTTAATTAGTTATTTCAGTGTTTATCGTCAACCGGTACGGCACGGAAATGGTTTGTTATTGTTTTGAGTGACGCATCATTCCAATAAGAATCTTGATGGATTATTGGTTTGATCATTGAAATATTATTACATATATGAATAGTCTGATTATTGAGTAAAACATTAAAATCTATTTCAAAGTTTCTACGTATCAGATATAATTAGAAAAAAATATTTAGTCCGCGTGTAAAACTTGCCGCGTCAACAATGTTGTCTCAACAACTTCGGATGCTTCTAAATACTAAATATTATACTATGTAATGTGTTTTGTTATTTTTTTTATGTTAAGAATAATCACACCATGCATATTAAACCATAAAACATATAGGTCATCACTTGTTTTTTTTTACTACAGCCGACTACTACAGCAGATTTGTAATCTAAGATAAAAAAATCGCTGTGTTTACGTTTACAAATTATTGTATAAATGGATGCAATCAACATTCAAACAAAAAAAAACGCTATTTAAAAGCTCTGTTGTTTCCCATTACAAAAACATACACTTGAAAGGGCTCTTCGAAGAAACGACGTCGTAAATTAAGTTTGTTTATCAACATCTGGCCGGGCGGCCGGCGCTCGCGGAATGACGTAATCTGCCGAGCGGACAACGAGAAAGTGTTCGCGCGCAATGACGGTTGAAGCGGATATAAAACTATCGATATCACTCATCGACTGCAGTAATGCACAGGACTACGTGTGGGCGTGGCCTGCCCATAAGGCCCGTTAGTGGGAAAGAGAGCGAAACACTCGAATGATTTATGACCGAGTCTGCAGCGAGATTTTAACTATACTATAGTAGACACCATGAAATACTACAGGTTTCTACATGACCAGCTTTGCGGCCGATGGTATCTCCGTTCAAAATGAAAATTACGAACATCCATCCCCTGTTTAAGTTCCTAAGGCGCCATCTACACGGGCGAGAGTATCGCGGCGATAGTCACGCCATGGCATCAAATTCAATAGAAACTGTATGGAACAATCTCCACACGCACGGCGATATTATCGCGGCGAGAATTTGATGGCACGGCGACACTATCGCCGCGGTTCTCTCGCCCGTGGAGATAGCACCTTAGGGTAGAATTTCTAAAAAGCTTTCCGTCGTTCAACGAAGGTAACTAGTTATACAAACTTAAAAAACGCACAAACTCTTAAGTTATTGTTCGAAAACTTTTACTTTCACATTATTTATATTTTTAAGGCACCTTTGTGGAAGAGAAATAAATGAAATCACGAAAAAGAATCAGCCGTTTCCCTATCAGCTGTTATCCTACATTTTGACGAGTTACGCGAACAAAATGCAGAGAACAGCAGATTTTTTTTCGCGATTTCAGGTTGGCCCATAGTAAAAGTTGTTTGTTATCACGAGTACAATCATGTGTATCGGGCACTAATTACCAGTCACCCTGTACAAGGAACTCTTGTGCAAAATCTCGTTTTAGGCTGTGCATTGTCTGTCAGAGAATTAATGATTTAAGATTTTTATTAAGAAGATGTTACCTCCAGCTCGTTGAGTCCGGGCGCCATCTTGAGCACCATGGCGCCGTGCCGCGGGTCGAACAGGTCCCCCCCGCCCGCGGGGTGCGGCAGGCCGGCGGGGTCGCGCCCCACTATGTAATGGTTCGCTCCTGCGTTCATACGACATTTTGCGTGCCATTGTACCTATAGATAAAAGGTTTGTTAGTGTGTTGGAAATAAAATATGATTATTTATACGGTAGACACAAAAATCAGACCGAGAGGAGCTCAAAAAGGAGATTGGCGGTGTCAGTGGAGGCTGGTCATATCTTAGCTGCCACGGCTTATTTTAATTTACTTAAGTTCATTTTCCTTGTCCTTGTGGAAAATTTCAAATTAAGATCACAAGTGACTTAGTCTACATATCATCTGGACTAGATAACAAACGCCCTACGCCCTAGAAACACATATAGTGACAATATTGGTGATGTTCTTCAGAAAGGTGCGTAGTACCCGCAACCGGCGTGCGTGTATGACCAGATGTATGCACGTAAATGAAGCAAAAGGAGTAAGGATCGTAGCAGGTGGCGTTCTGCAGCTTCTGCCTCCCATGGGAAAAGGCGTGAGTTTATGTACAATGACGTTACTTCCCGGTGATACACTTTTCAACCTTATTGCGTTAGTAATAAGGTCGAAAATTGTATCACCGGGAAGTGTATGAACGCGATTGTACGTATGTATGTGTATTTAACATACCTCTGTAGGTCCAGCATACATCATAGGTGAAGGGAAAATAGCCAACACAGTGGACTGTGGGTCCAGGACACCTTCGTTGAGTACAGCCTTGTGTTGGTTGATCCTCACTTCTAGAGGCACATCGTCATCCTTTGTCCAACCACCTAGTAAAACAAAAATTAACTTAGTTTCTTCTTTATAAGCTAAAAGTTTTTTTTTGTTATCATGTTAAGATGTATAGTCGATCTCATAATTGTATTATCACCCTAACACCTCGGCCGTGATGTACGTAAAAGAGCGATAGTGATTTCCAAACTATTTTTCTACAGTTTTAATCCTAACTAATAAAATGCGAAAGTTAGTTGTTTGTTACGCTTTCCCGCTAAAACGACTGAACGGATTTGGATGAAATTTGGCACATGGGTAGACCATGATCTGGATTAGGACATAATATGATACTTTTTATCCCGGTAGTACGTTCCCGTGGGATAATTTCCGTAATCCACGCGGGCGAAGCCGCGGGCAAAAGCTAGTAAGTATATAAAGTTTAAAAAGCAGGGTGTCGGGGATTTTTTAAATTTTTATTTCGTGATGTCAAAATTCTATGGCCCGTAGTACAGAACCTCACTCAAGACTCAAAAATTACTTAAAACTAGTATAAAGCCATTTGATTGGTTGAAACTAGATTTAAGTAACGCTTGAGCCTTGACTGAGGTTCTCTAATATCTAAATCTCTATGAGGGCCTTAGAGAGCTCAAAAGTAATAATATCTTAACATATTTACCAAGTGGATGCAATAGAAGCACTGGTTTCTCAAATCCTCTCTCGACTAACTGACGATGGGTGTCTTGCATGAGCAACGCATGGCCATTGTGGATGGGGTTACGAAGCTGAAACAAATAAAATTGATCTTTATTTATTAGTACGCATGAGTCTTTTAGCAACACTCATGTTTACTATTTTTTTTTTTTCGTAAAGGCTTTTCCAGCTGCTCTCATTAATCAACCTTGATTTATTAGAGCTAGTCGACTCTGAAATGACGCGCCCCACTACTTAAATTTGTATACGTACACTACAGTAAATGCGGTAGTAGGGCGCGTCATTTCAGAGTGGACACGCTCGACTATTCTTCACGTGACCCTTTAGCAATGTCACTACTACAGTCAGATTTTTAATTCGATGGAATTCTGACAGCTGTCATTTTTTGCCACTTCAGATATCATAAACCTTTTCTGTCGTATGTCCTTTTTATAAGTTATTTATATGACTAGAATTTTTTAGATACAAAATAACAAAAAATGTGAAAGAGAATGAGATCAAGTAAACTATATGACAATGTAAATAGTGTTTGTTCTATGCATTCAATGCACACTAACTAAAATATTAATTTTATATGGCTAAATGGAAAAAAAGAGTAACAGAAAATTATCACTAATATCATCATCGTTGTCTGTCTGTAGTTACAAGAAGCGAAGATTTTACAGATGAAAGGTATTCCTAAAAAAGGTTTGTAACCTATGGACAGGGAAAATTATCAGTCAATTTTGAACTTTTACTTATTGTAATTGAAACCTTAAAGTTAAGAAAGATTTTTTTTTTTATTTCGCTCATATGCGTTCTGTTTTTAGTAGGACCGTTTTATTATTGGCAACACTTCTGAAATGTCAGAATATCAGCACTAACAGCTCAGCTTCACATGGAAACAAGCACTTTGCTCGATATCTATGAATCTTATCATAAGCTACGCACACGCACGGATACACCTTCAATATCTAGTTAGCCTATACTTTGTAATAATATTCGTTACCTGGAAAGCGAACACAGCATCAGCTCCAAGCTCCTTGAACTTCTGTCTGAGCTCGTTGGGCGTTAGTCTGTACGAGTCCAAACCGTCGTTCCAACGAATACGTTCAAATACTTCCAGATTACCGCCCACCAACCATTCACCGGCCTCTTTGATCATCTGAGAAGATAAAGGACATTAGTATAATTAACTAGTTGCGTCCCGCGGTTTCACCCGCTTAGGTCTCGATTCAGTGAGAATATCGGGATAAAAAGTATCCTATGTCCTAACCCAGGACATGGTTTACCTAGGTTTCAAATTTCATCCAAATCCGTCCAGCCGTTTTAGCGTCAAAGCTTAACAAACAAACAAACTCACTTTCGCATTTATAATATTACTAGCTACGCCTATGTGTTAATCCAGGGTATAAGCTATCGCATCGCATCGCATCGCCTGCCCGCGCTGTTGCTTTGTTTTGCTTAGCGTTCTTTCTGACTTTTTTCTTTTTGCTCGGCTCCTAAGGGCACTAACGTGCTGTTAAATAGCCTTTAGCCTTCCTCAAGAATTGGGCTATCAAAAACAAACATTTTTTTTTTTTAATCCGACTGTTAATTCCAGATATTAGCGCGTTCAAACAAACAAAAATCTGCCTAGCCTCTTCCCAACTATGTTGGGGTTGGCTTCCAGTCTAACCGGATGCAGCTGTATACCATTATTTTACATGGAGCGACTGCCTATCTGACCTCCACAACCCATTAACTGCGTAGTACGATACCCCTTGGTAAGACTGATTGTTAGACTTTCGGGCTTCTGACGACCCGTAACGACTGTCAAAGATCCACGAATGACAGCCGGGACCAACGGCTTAGCGGGCTTTCCGAGGCACGGAGGAGTCTCGGTATGTAAAAACGGTCACCCATCCACGGACCAACCCCGGCAAGCGTAGCTTAACCTGATGGATCGACCCGTGCGGCTGTTATTACTTAGCCACGAGCTCCTCCGCATTCAAACAAATAAATAAACAAAAAACAAATAAAGCCTTTATTATTAGTAAAAAAATTATATATATATTTAGTTTGTTATATGGCCTACAGGGGCCGTAATATGAACTGTTGTGCGAGCCATCAAAGCACCAGTGCAAAAGAGAGGTTTTCAAAAAAAAAAACATTGATAGTACGGCTCCAGATAGTCGTTCAAATCAGGATGTTTGGTCAATAAATGCACCAATAATCATTACCTTGATGTATGGGTGTTCAGCATGATAGATCCCGAACTGTCTGGAACACCTCTCCTCCTTCCTATGCGGGTAGAACTCGGGCGACCTCAGTACGGCCACAGCTTTGCCGTTGTATGTAAGTGCGATGGCATTAGCTCCTGTCAAACGGTCCTTGACCTCTGTCGCTACTGATAGAACGACGGGCACTGATTGGTTGACTATTGAGCCGTCGGCAAGGGTTAGGCAGTTTGAGTGGAGTGCCTGGAAGTAAAAAAAGGTTTATTTTATTTTAAGAGAGCGTCCAGCGTTTTTCACTTGTCAAAATGATCTTGAATGAAACGTGACCAATTGACGACAAGACAAAAAACTTAGCACCATCTCGCAACAAAGTTTTTAACAAGGAACTCCATTGGCAGCTGAATGAAAGCAACAAACACTTAGCGCCATCTACGCGGAACTAATTTGACAGGTTTTCCCCATTACGAAAAAGTTTGTAATATCTTGCCTATACGATTTATTCACGAGAGATGTCACGACTAGACTCTGATTGAAAAGAATCCCGCAGCAACTTCACGAATCGAACTGGCAATTCTGATGATATTTAAATGGAAACCGTAAGTAATCATAAACATGAATGTGCCTCATTAAATTGTTCTTACGTAAGACACGAAGTTGAGGTACTCGAAAGTATCGAAAAATTTTTAATAACTAGTTTCTTTCTCATCTTTCTATTTTTTATTTTTCTTTCTTTTTTTTCTTTCTTCTTTTTAATTTATAAGACATACTTACGTGAAATGCAAATTTAAGTTAGAATTGACTTCAAACCATTCATTCATGATTTCAAGAAATGAGGTAAATTCTAACTTATGCGAGTTTTATTGCTGATTCTAATGATTATAATTCTGTAAAGCCATATTAGTTATGGCCGCGAATCAAATTTTAATCAACATACAACCTGACACTGACCTGCAAATTGCAAAAAAAAACGTAAGAAAACTTGAATTTCGCGGGCTATCTTAGCGCATTCCTCGTAAAACATCGATATTATTAGATCTCATCATCGTTTTAATTTCCGTAGATGGACGATAATTCCCGAAGCGCATACTTTTCTTGGGAAATCTGTTTAAACTTAGTTTTTGAAACTTACTTGTAGATATTCATGTTCCCTCATGAATCCTTTGAGAGGATACGCCCACCCTTCGGACAGAACCTGAAACAAGGATAATCACGGTCAAAAATTATATCCTTATTCATCATCTTCATTCTCCTGCCCTTATCCTAATTTATTTGAGGTCCTCCCAACATGTCCCTTTTTCCCACACTTCTCTATTAATCGTCAACTCGGTAGTCACTCCTTTTCTAGCCATATCATCTTTCACACAGTCCATCCATCAACAATTATATCCTTAACTAGCTTTTGCCCGCGGCTTCGCTACACCCCCCTTTGAGGGGTAGTTTTGAAAAACTGATGATGTCAATCTTCATTACTCAGGTAAGTATTTGTGCCAAGTTTCAAGTTAATTAACCAAATGCATAAGATTTTTCATTTAAATTGTATTCCCTGTTTTCAACCCTCATAGGGATGGAATTTTGAATATTCCCCACAGGGGTGGAAATTTAAAAAATCGTTTGAGATTTTTCCATAGCTTGACTCAAAGATTATTTACACCAATTTTCGAGTTAAAATTGTAAGTAAAATTGACTATCCCTTTTCACCCCCTTATGGGTAGATTTTCGAAAAACCTTTAATACAAGATATTCTTCATTTTTGGTCTCAAATATAAATATTGAGTTTTGAGTTAATCGGACCGCGCATTAAAATTCCTCCATGCAAACTTTGACACCCCCCAATTCCCCTTTGGAGGGTAGTTTAGAAAAACAAAAAATCGCAAAAATGATAATTTACTTAGATAAATATTCGTGCCAAGTTTCAAGTTTATTAACTCAAGGAATAAGATTTTTCATACAAACAATATCTCCCCTTTTCACCCCCTTAAAGGTCGAATTTCCAAAAACCCCGTCTTAGCGGATGCCTAGGTCATAATAGCTATCTGTGTGCCAAATTTCAGCCCAATCCGTTCAGTCGTTTGGGCTGTGTGTTGATAGATCAGTCAGTCAGTCACGGTTTCATTTTATAGATATAGAAGATATGTAATTCATAATTTATTGCAATCATTTTTATATCTAATCTGATATTTTGCTAATATTTTATCTTATCGTAAAGAAAGTAAACAACTTTTATATAACGACTATCTTAATTATCATTATTGGCCTGTAAATGTGGCCTTGGACATGGGCATTTGTCATTATCAAACGAAATAAAAAATTATAAAAGAAAAGTCATAGTTTAACAACATCAGCTACCAAATCTCAGGATAGGTGTTGTGTTTATCTCATAACCAAAATTAATAACAATGAATCAAAGACGTTGACATAAGCATAGTCAGCCTATGATGTTCCCACTGCTGGGACACAGGCATCCTCTCATCGAGAGGGAGTGGGCAGAGTTATCCACAGTCTTCAAATTTTTGGTTCTAGGAAATGCCGGTTTCCTCACGATGCTTTCCTTCACCGTTTTGAGAGCAGTGGTGATGAAATTATTTACACAAAGTAAAGCGCCTGCCTGGGTTCGAACCCACGACCTACATCTAGTAAGTTGGGGCCGTTACCACTAGGCCACCACTGCTCGTTGACATAATATTGAAACATTGATAAAATTTTGATAAGAAAATGGGGTGATATAACCATTATCGGCCCACTATAACAATAAATGTTTATTTCGGCAAACAAAGGATCATATTAGTTACAAAAAAAGTCGGAAGGTGTCGTGGGACACCCGGTTGGAAAGACTGACTGACTGACTCATCAACGCCCAGCCCAAACCCTTGTACCTAAAAAGCTGAAATTTTGTACTGAGGTCCCCTGACAGTAGACAAGGAATAAGGAAGGATTTCCCGGTAGTACTTTCCCGTGGGATATTTTCCGGCATCCACGGGTGCGAAGCCGCTGGCAAAAGCTAGTTATGAATACAGAGCCATCTAGTATGGCCTCAAGTTAAAAGTGTCCAAAGTTTTTGTTTTTAGGGTTCCGTTTTTAATACAGAGCTCTGTATTAAAAAACAAAACTTTTGGCACTTGAAACTGACGGTATATTGCGTCACATTTTCTGCCAGTTTACTCCTAACACAAGCCGCGCTACTGAACTTCGTTCCAAAAAAAATTTAAAACCTACAATTAAAAAGACTTCACATAAATATTATGGAGACTAAGGACCGACCATGTCGTACATCTTTCATTCATTTCTATCATATCAATGGTTATTTGCTTCTTTGTCAAAATAATCTTTTTCAAAGGTCCAAGGACCATAGATAGAACATAACAATCTCCTTACCTGTACCCACTGCAGGTCCAGGGTGTTGATTTCAATCTGCGGCAGTCTTGCAGCCTCTTCAATAGCGCTGGTCAGTCTGTTGCCATAGATGAACAGTTCTTCCACACCCTTGCGGCTGTTCTCCATACAGGGGATGATGCCCTGCGAAAATATATTTAGACTTTAAATGTTTGCATTTTAAAAGATACCATGACCTCCGAGTTTGTTTCTGCATTTCTTCTCAGGGATCAGTCAGCTAGGATTTAGCGCCATCTAGTTTTAAAATATTTACCAAAACATTGATGTGTAAAAGTGTCACGACCTACATAAAGAAATAATCAACATGAGAATTATTGATTGCCATCGCATTTATGCTGATGTTTAAAAATCAAGCAAATAACAATGTTCATAAAAACTGTTTTACAAAAAAATACAACCAACTTCCAAAAACAACACTACAAAGTGAAAAATAACTTTAATTTCGGAAATCGGTGTCTGGTATGTATTTTCGTTTTTTGCCACCGACTTCCGAAA
This sequence comes from Cosmia pyralina, assembly GCA_946251885.1. Lineage (NCBI taxonomy): Eukaryota > Metazoa > Arthropoda > Insecta > Lepidoptera > Noctuidae > Cosmia > Cosmia pyralina. Next base: position 22,617,292 of record OX276344.1, read on the forward strand.
TTAAAGTTATTTTTTACTTTGTAGTGTTTTTTTTTAAGTCGGTTGTATTTTTTTTTGTAAAAATGATTTTATATTTCACTTTTTAGTTGTGGTACCTACCCGATACAAATTCTAATACCACTACCTGCAAAAGAAATTGGAACATCATCTACATAAAAAGTGGGGAAAACATATGTATTATTGATGCTAACTCAAAAGCTAACCAAGCAATGTTAATAAATTTTATATGGGACCAACTTTGAGATATACCTCTCGAATAAAACAAAACAATTTCAAATCCGACTACTCTGTAAAAAGTTATGCGTGATTGATCATACATAAAAAATATACGTCTCGACTTGAGAACCTCCTCCTTTTATTCGTCGGTTAAATAACATCCAAGTCTCACTCAGAAATACTCAGAACACAAAACGAATACTCAATTACAGTAGGTATAGTAGTAATAATAGTAATGTCGTAATAAAACAACCAGGTCTTTGTGTCAATGTGACAGTTAGATAGTTAAGTTTTCAATTGACTGAAAAATTTTGTCCATAGGCAACATACAGTGCAACCTCAAAAAGTTAGTTGACATTTTTCCACTTCAGCTGCAATGCCATATAATGATAACAAATAAAACACGGTTATAAAAAAGAACAGGTAATCTTATAGGTTGACGTTCCCACGTAGTTGAATTAGTCGATAAAAATGTTAGAGTGCACAGCTTCCAACATTTGAAATTAGAATTTTAAATCATAATGTGGGATTAGGTACAGCTGAAGTGGAACAATGTCAACTAACTATAGGAGTGCACCGTACAATCAATCTGCCTAGCCTTTTCCCAACTATGTTGGGGTCGGCTTCCAGTCTAACCGGATGCAGCTGAATACCAGTATTTTACCGACGACTGCCTATCTGACCTCCATAACCCATTAACTAGGTAATACGATACCCCTTGGCAAGACTGATTGTCAGACTTTCGGGCTACTGACGACCCGTAACGACTGTCAAAGATCCACGAATGACAGCCGGGACCAACGGCTTAACGTGCTTTCCGAGGCACGGAGGAGTCTCAGTATGTAAATATGGTCATCCATCCACGGACCGACCCCGGCAAGCGTAGCTTAACCTGATGGATCGACCCGTGCGGCTGTTATTACTTAGCCACGAGCTAGGAGGGCACAGTACATAACTGCAAAAACATCCCTTTACAAATCTAGATGTTAATGCAAATGCAAGTGAGAAGTGAAGGTGGATCCGCAGTAGCAGTTTTTTGGAATTTGCGGTTCAGCTTGTATCTTGATTAAAAAACACAAAAAAAAAAAAAAAAATTTTCGTGGAAAAAAAAAAAAAATCGTGGGCTACCACTGCGGATCTTCCTTAAAGTAAAAACCGCTCCAATAGTAACCAAAATTATTTTAGAATCTTTAGAGACCGAGATCTTTCCTAATTTAAATAAGAATGTGCATGACGTGTATACAGATTCGTATAAATAAACCTAACTTAGTCACGAAATATCTATCTTAGAATGCACTATTTTAATGACTATTAAAATAACTTGTTGTGTTAACAATAAACCTAATTGCACTACCACGAAGTATTACAATTAACTATTAATAAAACTGCAATCAATTTTAAAATCATTGCAGGAAGTAATCACTGTTATTAGGTTTTATTTTAACACTTAATTTTTATTGCCTAGTCATGTATATTCAATACTGGCCCTGAGAAGGGAATGGCTATTGTAATATACCAACAAAAAAAAGAAACATAATTTTAAAACCTTTTTGGTTTCTTGGGAATTGTGTGAGTAAATGATAATATACAGAAAATAATCCGTCTACGTATTGCCAAGGTCTGAAAAAAGGCAGGAAAGTCACTTTACAAGGTTAAGAATTTTTAATAATTAAATTGAATTATATGAATGTATGTAGGTACTAAAATAAAACCACAAGTCTGTTGAACGCGCAAATCAGATAATTTTTTAAATGAAAAATAATTCTAGAATTAATTAATTTGGTGTGGATTTTCCGGTGTTCTTGCAAAATAAAATCAGCCAAGAGCGTGTCGGACCACGCAAAATGAAGGGTTCCGTAGTTGAAAAACTAGAAATCCCAAAAAAAAAAAAAAAAATTGGATAAGTAATACAATTACAAATTAACAATTTTCGGACTTTTTCCTTTACTTGTGCTGAGACCTTGCTTCTTGCCAAATTTCATGATTCTAGGTCAACGGGAAGTACCCTACGATTTTGATTTACTTGCGAGTATCAAATGTCGCATAAATGGCCGTATTTTCTTTTTAACTGCGTTGACCTAGAAGCTTGATTTTTTTTAGTAATTTCAACTTGACACCTCCACGCGTTCCTGAGAAAAAGGGTCTTGACAGACAGACAGACAGACAGGCAGATGGGCAACGAAGTGATTCTAGGGTCCCATTTTTTCCTTTTGTGGTACGGAACCCTAAAAAGAACAAAGAAATGACGTCAATTCAATTAAAGCTTGTAACTAAATTACCTGGTAATAACTCGTTACCTACTGAATATAAAATATTAAAGATTTATAAGCAAGTACGCAATGTTTTAAATGTCAACGATTTTACTGATATCTTCAACTTCGTGCGCATTTTGTTTTCTGCCTGAATGGCAGGGATTATTTCCTGGTTCTTAACCGAACTAAGAAAAATACTAATCAGCTAATGACTTGAATGTGCTGAAGGTTGTTGTTGACCTGAAAAGGGCCTGAATCAGTATTTGATCTAAAAGAGCTTTTTAAGGTTCCGTAGTCAACAAGGAACCTTTTTAGTTTCTGTCTCTCTTCCGTCTGTATGTCCGCGGCTTGCCGCCGGGGTCGCGGGTAGTTCGAAAGAGATACCGTGGCCCTGGCACGGGCAACTGAAGGAACACGGGTGGGTTTTAGTCAGTAAAAGTCTGACACGCCCTCCCGCTCTGCCCGGAGCGGGAGAAGTCATTTGATGATTTCCCATCCACAAAAAAAAAAAAAAAATGTCCGCGGCTTAACTCAGAGAGTCTGAGTACTAGAAAGCTGTAATTTGGTATGGGTATACATATTAACTTCTCATGGGTTATTATTACGGGTTTGTGAAAACCATTTTTCGATTCAGGGAAATTAAGCTTTAAAGTACAAAGGAGAATGGGCATTTTGGTACTCGCTCCAATAGCAATCATTGTGGTGTCATTGGATAGGTCTTTTAATCAGGAAAAATATTTACTATGGCGACATGTCCCAAATCCTTGTCTGAAAACCACGGCAAGCCCCCAAAGTTCCAGTTTTAGTTAATATCATAATTGCAAGTACGATAATATTACATACCTATCATGGTTGAAATACGAAAAAAAAACAATGTAAAACAAAATTATTTAAAACGAGAAATGTATTGTGTTACTCATAGACTCATAAAAAAAGGAGGATTCCGCGCCACGCATATCGAAAGTGAAGCACAGTAAGTATGCCAGGACCGTTTGTACAAACACACCTCACGCACACATTTACATCATAGTATGCCAACCGGACGCCATTACGTGACACAAGCGACGGCGTCTTTGCAGGTACTCATATCACGCACACATAGATCGGTACGGTGCTTCACTTTCGATATGCGTGGCGCGGAGTCCTTCTTTTTTTTATACGTCTATTGTGTTACTATTCATGCATTATATCGTGATATGATATGATAATGGTGAAGACTTTTGAATATATGTTTTTTTACATAAAAAAGTAGTATTATCTTTAACATTTCTGTTTTTTGTTACAACGGTGACTATAGACCTCGGGGATAGGGAACTAGCCGCGGGGTGGGGTAGGTGGTGCGCTGTGCCAGTGGACAGCCTTTTGTGCCGCGACATTCACTAGTCGTTGTATCGTTCTGTGCGTGAAACGACGTTCCGCAGCTGTTTATTCTACCTAGTACTTTGTTATACCGTTTTCATCACTGACCCCGGCGCCCCTTTTGGACATTGTTACCCGCTACAAACGTTTATCTTGGCTAGTGTTGTGGACTATTGTAGTGCTTATCGATTTGGAACATCGTTATGGAAGAAAATCGCAACTGTGTGATGTGTCGGCGAGGCCTACATCATGCTAGATACCAACAGCATGTTTTAACTGATGATCTTCCAAGAATGCACCCCGAGTTTGTGGCTTACATACGAGAACATGCCGTTTTGGAGGTTAGTACATACTTCATTAAACTATTTCGAACTTCACCAGCTTCAGTTTTTCTTTTTAGAAGCGGTTTGTTTATATTATTATTGTCTGTTATATTTTTATACCTGAGCCATTACAAACGTGCGAATTGAGCCCTTAATCGGACCTCTTGCTCGCACTTACAGGTCTTATTGAACTACTCTAGTGTTGTGTGTAAAAGTGCGTTTCCGAACCGAGCTGCAAACTACCAACTGCACGTGTTTATTTTCTATGTAGCGCGGCTGTATGATCCGTAGCTAAGGGTGTTCGCTTCATAGAAAAAAAAAAACACGTGCAGTACTAGCTACCTGCTTCCGAGCGGCATCCCTTTATATCAGTAATGACTTGTGCAGCTTTCTCACAATCCTGTAATCCTTTTATAACTCAGTTCGCACGTTTATAGTTCTTCTTATTAAAACACTTCTCTGACCACCTATTGTGTGTTTGCTATTGTTATCTATTCACTAAGCCGTCACATCGGCTATACATAAGATATATTTTTACTTGCATTACTTAAAATATGAAAACAATACAAGTATGCCATGACTTTAGACCTGAGCACCTACATACCGCATTGTTTTAAATGTTTTCATAAAAATACAACATAACATCAGCAAGATCGTATTCTACCATTTTCAGGTAGAGTTCGACAACACACGACGTGTGTGTCACCGATGTTGGCAGAGAATTGACAACGTTGTAGGAAGACCACCTGTCATACCAGAAGTAGAACAGAATGTACGAGAGCTTCAGGTTCCAGACTACACTCGAGCTCCAAACACTCCAGGGCATTGTATCTTTAACACTTGCCAAAACGCAACCCGCCATCGAATACCAGAGACGATCAAGATTCACATTTTCTGTGAATATAAGTTATATATTCCTGACGGTGCTAGAGTATGTGGACAACACCTTGAGAGCAATGCTTGGGAAGAGCTGCCTCAATTCTGCAATGTCACACATAACTTCAATGCGCAACAGTTTAGGGACGTTTGTGACATGTTGAGAATGGCTTTAAATCGTGGACCTAGGCTAGATTTCAACACAAGAGGTGCTTTAAGCAACGAGGATATGTACTTTTGGACAGGACGCAAATGCGAACAGTTTGATTCCATATTAGAACAAACACCCTCACTAAGTGGGAGGTGCAAGGAGCCTCGAACTGCGTTAGGCATATATCTGACGAAACTACGTACCGGAGACTCAGATGAAAGACTAGCGACGTTATTTAATATGTCACGAAGAAAGCTGGAACGTTAACTAACTATTGTGCGTGAATGCCTCATGAATGAATATGTAATATTACACTTGGGAGTGGACCATATGAATAGAAACGACGTTTTAGAAAATAACCTCACTATACCAAGAGGGTTATTTGGCAATGAAGAAAACAATAAAGCTATCGTTATATGCAATGGGACTTATATATATATATCAATAAAAGCTCGAACTTTTTGTTCCAGCGTCTATCTTATAGCCTGCATAAGTTCCAGAACTTGCTGAAGCCGTTTTTAATTGTGTGTTCCAATGGCTATATAATCGATGTTTTGGGACCATACGCTGCCACTAAGACTGATGCGAACATCATGAGCGATATAATGAATGATGGAGAAAACCCATTGCATTGCTTTCTTCAACCGAACGATGTCTTCATATTAGATCGCGGCTTCCGGGACAGCTTAGATGCTATCGAAGCATGGGGATATGAATCCTACGTTCCACCATCTAAAGACAGATGGGAGACACAGCTAACTACTGAGCAAGGTAGTGAAGCTCGATCAGTTACACTATGCCGGTGGGTAGTGGAAGTGGTGAACGGGAGGTTCAAACGAGATTTCAAGCTTTTGCGGCAAAAATATTTTAATAAAACACTACCAAAAATGTTCATTGATTTTAAAATCGCCGCAGCTATGTTTAATAACTTCCACATACCCATCGATGACAACATTCACGCAGAGGCCTTCCTAAACATAATCAGGGAGAAAAAAGATTCCCCGAATCTACTTTATGATTATGTTGAAAGAAAACATTTGAACATTTTTTTGAAGAGCGGATTTTCAAAGAATAAAGTCACGAAATACAGAACTTCCCACTACTGACGGAAGAACAGATTATTTTACTTTCATTGGGCACCTATCAACTGAAGCTAGCCCGATCCTACTGCAGCGAGCATTTATCAAATGGACTATACATTCTACAAGTATATAGAGAAAGCGCACTCCAAGATTTAAATGAATATGGTATAAACGAAGATGCCTGGCTTTTACGCGGACGCATACAGTCGCGTCACGTACGGTCAAGAACTTATTATTGTTATGTATTAGTAAAAAACAATGTTAATGAAAACGAAACCAATATTCATAACATTTTATGCAATTATTACTGCACGTGTTTGACCGGACGACGAACAATCGGCACTTGTGCTCATATAGTTTCAATCGTTTGGTATTTAGGATATGCCAGACATGTAGGCTTCACTGCTCCTGCAGCGTTCCTCAACGATGTCATTATTGTTGATAATAATGTTTAAAAAAATAAATAACGTTTCTTACTTTTTCTATTTTTTTTTTATTCCTGAGTGTTTATTCATTTAAGTATCTATTAATCAACAAACACAGGATTCTATACAAGAAAATTATATAATATCACCATTATCTTAACAAAATGAAACAAAAAAAAAAAAAATACTTAACACAAAATAACTCCGTTCCGACAGCAAATGGAGACAAGCGACTCGGTTATCATTAATCCTTGTAAAAAGACCTTTCCAATGATATATATATTATGGCTATTGGACCGAGTACCAGGCTTCATATATTTTTGCCCATGATCCTTTTTGTTAGAGTCAAGTGTCGTCGTCGTTCCCCCGCCAGCTAAACGGTTGTGTTAAGTAGGCTTTACAAGTTAACGAGTAATAGTTGATCAACTTATATTTTCAGTTGGAATGTGTGGGAGATGATAAGTTTGTTCTTGGGATAAATTCATCCCATGTGCGTGGTCCGACACGCACTTGGCCGGTTTTTTAAAAAAAAGGAGGAGGTTCTCAATTCGACAGCCTATGATAAGGGATTACCTGTTCTTTTTTTATAACCGTATTTCATTTGTTATCATTATATGGCATTGCAGCTGAAGCGGAAAAATGTCAACTAACTTTTTGAGGTTACACTGTACGTTGCCTATTGACAAAATTTTTCAGTAAATTGAAAACTTAACTATCTAACTGTCACATTGACACAAAGACCTGGTTGTTTTATTACGATATTATTATTGTTACGACTATACCTACTATAATTGAGTATTCGTTTTGTGTTCTGAGTATTTCTGAGTGAGACTTGGATGTTATTTAACCGACGAAAAAAAGGAGGAGGTTCTCAAGTCGAGACGTATATTTTTTATGTATGATCACGCATAACTTTTTATAGTCGTCCGATTTGAAAAAAAATTGTTTTATTCGAGAGAATATACATCAAAATTGGTCCCATATAAAATTGATTAACTTTGCTTGGGTAGTTTTTGAGTTAGCTTCAATAATACGTATTTTTCCCCCCTTTTATATGTATGATGTTCTAGTTTGTTTTGCAGGTAGTGGTATTAGAATTTGTGTGGGATAGGTACCACAACTAAAAAGTGAAAAATAAAAACTTTTTTACAAAAAAATACAACCGACTTCCAAAAACAACACTACAGAGTAAAAAATAACTTTAATTTATGAAGTCGGTGGCAAAAAACGAAAAAACATTTAACCAGACACCGAGTTCCGAAATTAAAGTTATTTTTTACTTTATAGTGTTGTTTTTGGAAGTCGGTTGTATTTTTTTGTAAAAAAGTTTTTATTGATTACCTATCTGCCGAAACTTAAAATATGTGATATAAGATACAGAAAAAAAGGTATAACGTTGTTGTAGCTTGTTGGTAAACGAGAAAGGAAAATGTGTATGATTAATTTAATAGGCCACTTTTTTTAAGACCGATAAACAAACATTGATTATAATCTTTCCAACAATTTATTTTACTTTAGCGTCCACCAAATATTGCATTTTTTCGTCTATCTATAGAGGTATGAGGAACAGGGTGTAAAGTTCACTCATCTTCCATAGAAAAGGGAGGATCCTCCGACCAGACGGGTATTGTGTCTGGTGGGCAAGTGCCCAACGGCTGTGAGATGTCGCTAGCGTGCGGCTCCAGGGCATTCCGCCCCGTCCGCGGATGCTATACTGCGGCCTGTAGCTACGGGCCTCTCATTTTGTTTGCCACTGGCAATGGCATGTTTGGACGTGCTGCATTAACACGCCCATGTAAACAGTAGTCTGTATAGGTATCCGTAAGCTCGTCACGACATATGCATGCTGCCGCTTTCTTCACCGTGTCCCGGCGGTCAACTCCTACCGGGTGGAACACGCACCTACATGCGTGAAGCCCAACAGAGAGCGACCAGCGAAAGAGACACGGACTCGACGTTCCTACGGACGCAGGATTTTGCGTGACGTCAGTGTGATGCGTAGTTCGCATGTGGCGATTTAGATGCCGCCACATATCAATAAAAAAGGAACTACATAGGCGAGCTTGTGTCAAAAGTAAAATAAATGATTGGAAAGAGTGCAACGATGACCTGTGATGACAAAGGTTTCAACAGGCCTCTTTTTATTCAAGCATGAGTCGCTCTTCAAAAAAATGCTAATGAAATAATGTTTTACCTGTGATTCGAGTAGCCGTACAACATGCATGGTAGATTCTTCGATGGAGTCTTCCACAGTCTGCACGATGAGCTCCGGCGCTTCAGGACGTTCATATTCCTGTGTAATGCCTGTAAAACCCTGTGATAGAAATAAACTTATTTAAATATCAATCTCATAATATAATTATCTATACTTATCTCTAAATATTATAAAACAAAGTCGCATTTCATGTCCGTCTGTGTGGCCGCGTTGTTCTTCTAAACTACGCAACGGATTCCACCATCATTTATTTAGATAATTTACTCCGGAAGATTTATAGCGTAAAAATTACATCTTCGTTTAAACAGCTATCTAACAAAGTACAAAAAACTAAAAAATGTTTAGAAGTGCCGATAAAACAGTCGATAATGCTGACAAAGGTCAAATTTGCAAATGGTGGAAATACTTTAAAATTGCGTGATAATCGCAATAAATTATTAGTTTACGCCATCCCACTAGTTTCTAACCTCCTAACATTTCATCACACGCAAGACAAGAGACAAAGTTTTGAGATACCTGGTATCAAAGTTCATGTACGTAGATTGTTTTTGAAAATGGATAATAAACTTCTTCCTTTAACTTTTAACTGTTTGATGTTTTAGAAAATTTTGTTGCATCAAAAGGTCATTAAAGTATTAGGTACCCAATGGAATAGCAATGAAGATCGTTCAATCTGAGAGTTTCGAGAAAATTAATATTTAGTGATGAAAACTGGGAAATTTTCAAAAATACATAAAAAATGGATTTTCTCGAATCCCACGAATTTTTGCCTGGGGTTTATGGGGTGCTTAATTGTTGCAAATAGGTCACACTATCACGTCCTGGAAGGAATACGTCAAATTACAAGTCACCCTGTATATGTATAATATAGAAACCATATTGTATTGTCAAGTCGTAAAAACCGTGCGAAGTAGGGCCGGGTCGTTAGTACATATTATAAATTAAAGTCACTTTCGTGTCTATAATATTGTGTGACCGCGTTGTTCTTCTAAACTACACAACGGATTTTGATGCGGTTTTCACCATCATTTAGAGAATTTGAGGCATAATAATTTTAACAGAGGCCCATATACCATACGCAAAATACGCGCATTGTCGTGGAGTTGCGGATATCAGCCCGTATTACCAGAGGCCCATACTATGGTTGCTAAAACATTATTTTCACTTTTTTTTCGTGTTTCACGAACCGTGTCCAAATAAACGTTTTTCTTACTTTCTGATAATAATAATAATAGCTGTCATTGTGTCGATTGTCGTAACGGCCAATGGCCTGATGGCCGAAAGCCTCGACCAACATCTCTCGAGGCTATCATTAGGCGGTTGGATCAAGGGCCTGATTCAGAAGGCAGTACTCCTTGATACGGCTCGTATTGTGAGAAGGTTCTCCTGTCTCTGCAGCACTAACCACCGGTAGCTTGGACCCTGCTCCCGACACCGGCGGACCTCTATTTTTTTATATTTTTAAATGTTTTTTTATATCGTTTTTTTTTTTAAGAAATATTTAAAAATGTAAATTGATAAGAAAGAAGATTAATAAACGACATAATAATATAAAAAGTAATTATTAATTTTGTAAATTGTAGCCAATACGCCTGATATTGTGGTGATAGATCGACGAGAGCGCCGTGCAATGATTGTTGATATCGCTGTCCCTCATGACGAGAATCTCGTGAAAGCTGAGAAAGATAAAAAAATCAAGTATCTTGACTTAGCACACGAGGTTGTCGACATGTGGGACGTGGACTCTGCAATCATTGTACCGATAATCGTTACGGTTAATGGCCTAATAGCGGAGAGTCTCGACCAACACCTCAGGAGGCTCTCATTGCGCGGCTGGGTCAAGGGCTTGATTCAGAAAGCAGTACTCCTGGACACGGCACGCATAGTGAGGAGGTTCCTCTCTCTAGAGCCCTGACCACCGGTAGCTTGGACCCTGTTCCCGATACCGGTGGGCTACTATTTTTTATATTTTTAAATGTTTTTTTAATTTTATGTTTTTATAAAAATATTTAAAAATGTAATTCATATGTATGTATATAAAATAAAGGAAATAATTAGTAATAATAATAGTTTAGTAATTTTTGTTAATCTTACATATAATATTGAAATCTAGATGATTTTTCAAGTCGCAAAAACCGTGCGAATGAGGGGCGGGTCGCTATAGTACCGTACCTATTAAATAATTGACTGCTAGGTAGTTGCCTGTTACGTAATTACTACTGTGGAATACGACTAGAAAGCCGTCTGCCTGTTTTACCACTTTCGGATAAGTTATCTGGCAGCTGATAATCTCATAGGTACTGATTCTGTGTCTGGTGTAGTGCCTATCCGAACACTATGAAACAGTCGAAATAATATTAATATGTTCTGTATAAGGGGTATCGTGTTGCTCACTAACTGGGCTGTGGAGGTCAGATTGGCAGTCGCTCCATGTAAAATACTGGTATCTAGCTGCATTTCGTTAGACTGGAAGCCAACCCCAACACAGACAAACTACCTCAACATAGGCAGATTGATTGATGTAAAGTTGAACTATTTCACGAAGGCGAGTTTGTTATCGCAATTTAAATCTTATGATTAACGACATAAAGGCTTCAAGACACGACTTCGTGAGATAGATTACTATACTGTATATTGTTTACTGATGTTACAGTAATTTAGAGCCTACATACATCTTCTACTAAACCGTTACAATGAGCGTTTTTATTAGAACGAACTTTTGATTTAAGAACGTAGTCCTTACGCTGTTTGTCCACCGCGCCGGGAACGGGACGTCAACGAGAAAACAGATGACGGCGCCGAAGTAGCGACATTACATTTATTATGGCCGAATAATCTCGGCCCGTTGTACACGGCACGGTTTCTTTACGGTACGGCGCGCTAGCTGCACCGAGAATAATCGTGTGAGCTTGTATATGACACAGCAAACCACTGGACGACAAGCTTCCGTAGTGATCCACTGACAACCGTGCTTCCACACGGCGAATCAACCGTAGTTTTATACGGTAAAAAAAGTATGTGTACAACGGGCCTTAACGCGCGGACTGACTACCATTTTAAACGGCCCACAACCGCGTAATCTATTGTCACCATTAGCTGGCTTGAAATAAGGTTGAAAATCGAAAATAATATTTGTGTTGCCGAGATGTGACTAAGCTGCGAATGTGCATTTATTTTCCGGGTTTTCTTTAGATTAGTCAGAATATACACAATAAATTAAAAAATTGTCCAGTTAAAGTTTTAAAAAAAAATGCTATTTCTATATTAATTCTTAAAAAAAAAGAATGTCGTTATCGCTGAAAATACAGAGATGTTCGACGCCAAAGTTTATTTTTGTGGAGAAACTTCCAAAATTTTTATTGGGAATATCAAACTATTTTTTACTTTTCTATTGGGTTAAAATTTTTGTTTAAAACCTTCTCTGTCCACTGTATTTTTTGCGCCGGATAGTTTAATTTCGTTACGTCATACTCGACAATCCAAGAAAGCAATATTTGTGAATATTGAGCTAATACCGCGCCTTAAGATATAAACCCTAATTCGTTACTTCAACACCTAAAAAGTCTTGGATAGTCTAGCCTTCAGCTATAATACAAAGTAACAAGTTATGTCAAATATCATAATTAATGACACGTTCCTTTAATTTATTACTGAATACATACATTTCTTATTTAAACAAGGTAGAACGTGTATTTAGTTTCGAGTGTTTAGTTGATAAGCATTACAGTGTTAAATAAGAAAGTAAATGTACATTTATTAGAAGAACAACATCCTCTATTATAAATTGCGCACTATTTTAATTAAGGCGCTATGACCCGACAGAGACCGCGCTTACTAGTTTTTAGAATCCATGGGAAACATAAAAAAGTGTTATTAAATTCTGAAAAAAAAGGGTATTTAAGGATCTGGCGGATAGCCAATTGTTTTTAAAAATACGATTAGATTTACTTTGCTGGATAAAAATCCCAAAGTTACCCCTTTTCGTAATGTTTAATCAATCCCATAGCTACAAAACAGACGTTTTTTTTCTTATTTTTTTATATAAATGAAAAGGTAGTAAGACTGTTTAGCACAATTCGCTGAGCTTCTCGTGGTGAAATGATTAAAATAATTAAGTACGATGTTTAAATACCTACCACATGCGCGAGGCAACCACTCGCGAGCCTAATTCAGTTCAGTACGCGGCTCGAGCCTTAGGTATAGGGCCATAGGGCCTTAATATTTTGAACTCAGGGGATTATAAATTCAAGTTAAAAAAAAACTCCAACAAAAAATATGACGTTACAGGTTCATTTTCTGAACACCTAGATGTGTTATTAAGTGCCTCGAACGGTGCAAACGACCCATTTAGCAACTGGCAGTCAGTCAATTGTTTATTTACTTACAAGTATTGACTCATAAAGTAAAACTAATTGAAGTACATTAGCTCGTATTTGTGTCATCGGATGATAAAATCAACACAAACCTTAATAGATCCTTCTCTGGCTTTCTTATAGAGTCCCTTGGTGTCTCTTTGTTCACACACTTCTAGTGGAGTGTCGATGAACACCTCAAAGAAAGGCAAGTCGGAGTCCGTGTGGATGCGACGAGCTACTTCACGGTCCTGTTGGCAAAAAAAAAAGTTAAAAACTAAAACCCAAGTGCGACAAAAACGCCAATTAAATATGTATAAACAAGACATCATAACAAAATAACATCGGTTTTCGAATGTCAAAGTCATATCTATACTAATAATAAATCTGAGGTTTTTTTTTCTTGTTTGTATGTTTGAACGCGATAATCTCTGGAACTACCTGTCGGATTTGAAAAATTATTTTTGTCTTCGACAGCCCAATTCTTGAGGAAGACTATAGGCTATTTAACATCACGCTAGGACCCTAAGCAGCCGCGAAAAAAGAAAAAAAAAGTCAGAAGAACGCTAAGCGAAAACAAAGTATTAGAATGTGGTATTAGCGTGGGCAGGCGATGCGATGCGACGGGGTGGGTCGCGGGTACAAGAAATTTCACGCGGACGAAGTCGCGGGCGGAAGCCTATAACCCGCAGACGCAACGTTTGTCAATATTCTAAAAGTAGCTTAGGAGCTATGAGGAAACAGATGAACATACATAATGTAACCATGTGTGTGTGTGTGTTTCCTCATAACTCCTTCCTGCTGCATAGCCTGTTAAAATCATAACCCACCCTTGGCTTTGCCGTAGTTGGGTGAAAAAAGTGGAGTTAAGAGTGATATTCTTATAAGACGGAAGTTACAGGAAGCGCTAGGTGGGGACGCCCTAGAAAGATATACCTTGATGAAAGCACTACCAGTATATTATGTAAATAATTAAGTACCTAATGTAATTGAAATAGGGTTCAGTATCGACCCGTAATTATTACTTTATCATAAACTTCGTCTCATGTACCTATTATTATCTTATTATTATTGTATTCTCTTTATTTCTAGGTACTTGCAAAGTATTTGAAGATACTGGTTTAGTAGATAAAAACACGTAGAAACCAACACTTTTGGCGATTATTTGTTACTAGCTTCGAAAATTAAGATATTGAAAGAGTTCGTAGAAAGATAGCACTTAGTCACAATTTATGATTATTATTCATAGATTGCGTCATTACTTTTAAGTAGATCAATTAACATGTTAGCTACTGATAAGTTTACTAATGAAAGTGCCAAATACATAATGCTAGGCCATTAAACTCTTTTTCTAATCTTTGCCACAAAAATACACTAGGAAATTTTCCCGAGTCATGAATACGATAATTAACTGACACAGATCTCATAATAATTATAGTACTACCGACCCGGTCCTGCTTCGCACGGTTTTTACAACTTGACAAAACAAGAAGGTTTCTATATTATATATAAGTTAAATATTAATGTATTATACATAAAAACCTTCCGGAATAAATTCTCTAAATGACAGTGAAAACCGCATCAAAATCCGTTGCGTGGTTTAGAAGAACAGCGCGACCACACAGTCAGACACGAAAAGCGACTAGGTATTTTATAATAAGTATAGAAGATGTAGATTGGTGTGTTGTGGACACACAAACACACCCCTACATACAATTTTATTTTATTCTTTCTCATTTTTATACCATACAGTAGAATGACACAGTTCACTTAAGATAAGTTTTTGTTAAACACTGTAAATCTAGACCACAAACTACCTCTTAAAATACAGGTATAACCTAGCTTAAGAGGTAGAGTATTAGTTTTTTGTACAGATTTGTAACAGAAACGTTACATATATTTTAAAACCAAATGTCAACCAGTACGTCGAACTCTGAACTCTGTATGCTTTTGGATAAATAAAGATTTTTATTATTTATTATTTATTTATTCACACAAACTCGGAGCTACATGCTTATGTGCTCTGGGTGTTTTGAGGATGCCACTGCGCCAAACGCATGTCGTGATCGCGAAGTGTAATCAGCCTATGATGTTCCCACTGGTCGGACAATGGACTCCTCTCTGCGAGATGAGTGGCCTCAGTGAGGGTTTGTAGATGTCACATCATGTCTTTGAATTTTTTGTTCTAGGACATACCGGTTTCCTAAAGATATTTTCCTTCACCAGAGCAGTGATGATGCCTGGGTTCGAACAAACGTGATTTTACATTTTTTTTTTTCTATAAATCATATGTCATTGTACTTTAATCAAAACTGGACACCACTTGATTGAAACACTGACATTTGAGCTCATTACAAGCAAGAATGCGCGATACGATATCTCAAGGTTTTTTTCTTTTGCTTCTTATGTTCTCCGCTTTATTATTAAACCTTTATTTTCAGACCACAGGGATCCATACAGTGTTAGTGAATCAAAACTTAAAACTAATGTTAGTATCCTAATCATAACTCTATGCTAAAGCCTTTTTTTTTGTGGATGGGAAATCATCAAATGACTTCGCCCGCTCTGGGCGGAGCGGGAGTAAGTAAGTAAGTAAAAAGGAGGAGGCGGAAAGGGGAGGGCGTGTCAGACTTTCACTGACTAAAACCCATCCGTGTTCCTTCAGTTGCCTGTGCCAGGACCACGGTATCTCTTTCGAACCCGCGACCCCTAAAGCCTGCTGGAGTCGAATCTCACACTATCCATGTAGTATGTAGTACATACTTGTAGATGTATGACGTTCGACCCAGTGACGCATCATCGTACAATCCCACCCACCGCACAACAAACAAAACTACTGCTTTTCTTCAAAGTGAACAGGCAAATATTCACCGGTAGTTTTATTATTCAATGAGGAGCTCGTAAGATAAGTAATAACAGCCGCACGGGTCGATCCATCAGGTTAAGCTACGCTTGCCGGGGTTGGTCCGTGGATGGGTGACCATCTTTACATACCTAGACTCCTCCGTGCCTCGGAAAGCACGTTAAGCCGTTGGTCCCGGCTGTCATTCGTGGATCATTGACAGTCGTTACAGGTCGTCAGAAGCCCGAATGTCTGACAATCAGTCTTACCAAGGGGTATCGTATTACCCAGTTAATGGGTTGTGGAGGTCAGATAGGCAGTTGCTCCATGTAATATAATGGTATTCAGCTGCATCCGGTTAGACTGGAAGCCGACCCCAACATAGTTGGGAAAAGGCTTTCAATAAATATTCAATATTCATTTTCAAAAAAATTCTTTCACATAAAGCGTGTGAAGACACGCTTTATGTGAAAGACACCTAGAGGCTAAATTGCCTTAACAGATGGGTTTGATGTAAGTATAAGGAAGTACGAAGATCTAGTTAGAGGGTATGGTTTAGTCCTTCATGTCGAGCATTGTGCGTGGGCCATGGCGGCCGTCGGGGGGTCATTCCAACCAGCCCACCTCATTCCAGAAGTCGATCAAGTCTCCCAGTCTGTTTAGAACATCTGTGAAAGATCTGGGTGTTCCAAGAGTTCGTGTTCTAATCTGGGTGACGCCTATGCATTCAAAGAGCACGTGCCTAACGGTTTCCTCAGCCTCCAGGCAAGCCCTGCACAGAGGACTGTCCGTTATTCCCATTGTGTGGAAGTATTAAGGAAGTACGAATTGTAACAAATACACGCAAATTACTTTATTACATGACATAATTTAGGTACTTGTAAATGAAAATGTTAAAACGTTTACTCCATCTGTTATTAATTTAAACAAAAGATACATTTGCGTCATTCAACTACTATATACTTCCGACTTCCCACATTATCATCACACAAGTTGAAAATACTAATACTTAGTCATTATAATAAAT
This sequence comes from Cosmia pyralina, assembly GCA_946251885.1. Taxonomy (NCBI): domain Eukaryota; kingdom Metazoa; phylum Arthropoda; class Insecta; order Lepidoptera; family Noctuidae; genus Cosmia; species Cosmia pyralina. The sequence continues at coordinate 22,634,412 of OX276344.1, forward strand.
CAGAGAGAGCCATACAATCAACATTTTATCGTTAAACAACCATTTATATTTTAATTAAAATGGGTATTGTTGATTTTTTTTTTATAAGAGCAAACAGTGAGACCAATTGAATCGAGTTGTTTATTTAATACAGCTATTGTGTTTCATTTCCTGAAATATAATTATAAACAGAATTACAATCGATTGCTAGAAAATGCCTCTTAAAACATGAGAAAACCTGCCTAGCTAGCTAGAAAGGCCAAAAGTCTGGAAGTCTTTGACAGAGTCTATATGTCTCCCTATGTCTCCATGCCAAGGCGCGATGGAGAGACGCATAGTAGGAGCCAAGAAAGCTGACATAATAAGAAACATCACCATCAGACGCAACACTAAAGTTCAGGAAATAACCCGGAAAATCAGAATACTAATATTCAAATTGTCTGGATCATGTGCTTACGATAAGAGAGAAGGAGAAATGGAGCAAAACAGTTACCAAGTGTTACCCAAGAAACGGCCAAAGAAAGAGAGGTAGACCACAGAAAAGGTGGGACGATGACACCAGGCAGGTCGCTGGAACAACATGGGGCAGAGTAGCCAGAGAGAGACAGGAATGGAGAATATTTGAAGAGGCCTTTGCCGAATGGCAAACGAACATAAAAAAAACATTAATGCCAAATACGAGATTGACGATTATTCCCGATGTCCACCACTTGTCTGGCCACCACTGGGGGACAGCGAGACAACTTTAAAACATTATTCTCGTTGTCCACCACTGGGGGACAGCGTCACAATTTTGTAAAGTATTTCCATTCGCCACCACTGGTGGACAGCGACACGGATTTTTTAACATTCCCTATGGCCGCCGTTGGGGGACAATGGCACAACTATTTTGATCCAATTCCCACTGGCCATCAATTTAAATTATTTAATCTAGAGACCGGTAAAGGATAGCTTAATATACTTACGGATTTGATTTTTAGCAGGGCTAAGGGTGAGACTAATTTAAAAATTTCTAAATTATATGGTAGGTAAATAATAGTCATATTCTTGAATCAACTTTTATTAAATGTTTCACTCAAGTATTAAAAAATGATCCTACTACTTACTCGTAGTATAGCTTTGATTGCTTCTTTTTTATTGAAGTGGGTAATTAACCGACATAATTTCCACAGCTGGTTGATAGGTTACAATTTTTAAAATCGACTAGAACATTACAATCATAATCACAGTTTTATTATCTTATTCCTCGACGGAGGAATAAAAATTAAATATTATAAACTAATCAACAGTTTTAAAAATCACATATGTACCTAGTTAAACAAAAAGACAATAATAATTTATCACAATATCTAGAAATTGGCCTTTACAAGATCTATTTGGGTTTCTTGAATTAAACATAATGTAGGTACTACTCAAAAGTCTTAAACACCACATAGTTAAACAAAAAACAATAAGTAGGTACTTATTAGTTTCTCATAATTTCTAGAAATTGGCCTACAGATATTTGGCCGTTTACAAGATCCATTTGGGTTTCTTGAATAAACTGATCGCTGTAAACATACTTTTTTTTTTCGTTTGTAATAATAATAAGTATAGCTAATAATAATAAGCATTAGCAAGAAAATAAAATTTAATTTTAATGAATTAAGTACCTATAATTAATTAAATTAACTATATTATACAAGGAAAGAAATATTATGTCATTATTATTACGTAAGCATTAGAATTGGATAAAAGTAATTTCAGCATAAAACCAAATGGTCTCTAGATAAAATAATTTAAATTGATGGCCAGTGGGAATTGGATCAAAAGAGTTGTGCCATTGTCCCCCAACGGCGGCCATAGGGAATGTTAAAAAATCCGTGTCGCTGTCCACCAGTGGTGGCGAATGGAAATACTTTACAAAATTGTGACGCTGTCCCCCAGTGGTGGACAACGAGAATAATGTTTTAAAGTTGTCTCGCTGTCCCCCAGTGGTGGCCAGACAAGTGGTGGACATCGGGAATAATCGCGAGATTGACGACTACATTTTAAGTTTGACTGACTAAAGGCTAATTATAACAATATGTCTCCCTATACACTACGGCCAACGGTGTCTTGGCGAATCCGAACATAGGCTCTGCGAACTTTCGCGCATTTTCTCTCACTCACACTCGCTCGCCTAATGTCACCATTTAGTTCCTAAAAAATGTTACTACGTCTAAATAAATCCAGGTGTTTAAGTCATGACTTCATGAGTGAATAGATTACTTCATCCGATCACTTTCGACGACCTGCACGACCGCATCATCGCTTAGCCACAGATGACTGGTCCAACGCTATCTAATGTTATGGAAATGTCGCAGCCAACTGGTTTAATTAGCCGTTTGGTCAACCGCCTAGCCTTTTCACTAAACGCCGCCGTTCAACTAGCGGCCTAAATGATATTATCACTATCGCGCGTTCGTATTTTCGAAGATGATGATTGCCGATGTGCATATTTTTTCTGGGAGATCTGTAGGTACCCGTAGATATTTTAAATTGTCATTGTGTTGTTGTTGTATTTACCTCAGCGAAGGGCGAGACGAAACTGCACAGGCATACGACACCACTGTCAGCGAACAGTTTGGCGACCTCTGCCACCCGCCTAATGTTTTCCTCACGATCCTCCTTGCTGAAGCCCAGGTTCTTGTTCAGACCAGTCCTTATGTTGTCACCGTCGAGGCCGTATGCAGGGATGCCTGAGAAAAAAAAGTATTAAGTTGAAAAGAGTTCCTGGAAGGACTTTAGGAAGGCATTTGCCCAGCAGTGGGACAGAACAGGCTAAAAAAAAGATGAAAACTCTATGCCAAGAAGAATGGGCAACGTTGTTTGTTTACAATTCCGAAGTTGTGGTGAAGGAAGGTTCTACGCAGTTTATTTTGGGAATCAGAAAGATTGAAGCTACACATCTCCTGACTTCTATTAAACCTTATCAGTAAGAAAGAATACTAGAGTTGCCATCGATTTAAGTTATTTACATTGTCTTCGTTCGTTAAAAAAATAAATACTAAGATTCTGAGAAATCGAGAGTCTGTCTTCCAGAGTGTACCGTGGGTGGGTGGGGTGGGTGAGTGGGTTAAGACCCAGAAGAGTTATGTGAAGGTATTATCTGGAAATATCACTGCGTTATAAATAACTATAAATGTTGTGTTTGATCGATTATGTATTCCCCTGTTAAGGACGCTGTTACAAATGGGTAGTCAAATTATTACTTTTTTACACAAAAGTATGTTTATTAAAAAATGCTTGGTATTTTTAAAATGTTTTTGGCCGAATTGTTGAAAGATGTGCAAGGTACGATTCTGAACTATAAATATAATTTTAGATAGGTACAGTTTCTCAATAAATGTACCGAAGTAAAAATTTTCACTTCGGTAGGTACATTTATTGAGAAATTGTTTCCTAAAAAAATTATATTTACCATTACCCATTTGTAACAGCGTCCTTAATTGTAATTAATACAAACACTTTAATAACTAGTAGTTCTGCGAACAGTAGACCTCACGAGCACCAACTTTTTTGCAACAATTAATATACCTACCACTGAAGTTATTTAAAACGGGATTTTTACCTTTCAAATAAAAAAGAACCATCGAAATCGGAGCTCATAAGGCGGAGATATTCAGTAGCCCCTTTTTGGAGAAAGTAGCCCTCCAATCAAAAATCTCCGACGACGAAAAAATTATATAGTCGTAAAACATGTAATTATACTTATAGTTTCGTCCAGATCGGTTGTAAAATACGATCTGTAGAGGAAAAGCAACAAACTAACAGATGAAAGCAAATTTGGCCAGAATTGAAGCAGAGAATCTTCGCTTGCACTACAACGAGTAAGTAAACTATAGTCAGAAAAAATGCAATGATTTCCTAAAATCTTAAAAGGTTCTCTTCATAAACGAAGATAATCTAAATAAAAAGAGAAGTCCTGACTGAATGACTGACTCGTCAACGCCCAGCCCAAATCCTTGGACGTAGAAAGCTGAAATTTTGCACAGAGGTTAACCTTATAATGTAGTCAAGGAATAAGAAAGAATTCCCCGGTAGTATGTTCCCGTGGGATATTTTCCGACATCCACGCGGGCGACGCCGCGGGCAAAAGCTAGTTGAATAATAAAATATTAATGGACCTAATTACTGTTAACCACTCACAAACCGTAATTACAGAAACATTTAAAAAGTCATTGTGTCCCACCCGCTATCGCGACCTTGGGACTCAAAAAACTTAAAAACTACGTTCAAAGTCACGACTCCAACTTTACCTGATAACCAGATTCCTATGGGTAGGTATTGTAACACAAGTATTAACAGCAAGGACAAAACAACGTGAGTCAGTGTCTGATCAGCGCGTACACATATTTATGATCATTTCCAGGCTATTTTACCATAATCCACATAGTTACAGAAGGTTCGTTATTATAACCTTATGGAAACCTGTAATTTGATAGTCAATGACCTGATCCCGAACTGAATGAGTCGATTTTAATAACTGTTTTTAAAAGTCCATCAGAATTTAAAATTGGAAAATCCAAAAGTGCACGCCTCACAGACAGAAACATGTTAACTATAAATACGGATAAAAAATCTAAGAAAATTCATCGATTTTATTTAATATCTTTTGAATAGATATGAGTTTACGAAAATCAATAGGGCTCGTCCGAAGGATGAAAGAAAACTTATAGAAGATTTAGATTAATCCATTGTGTGTGACGACGTGAAGACATACTTTCCGGTCGGAAAGCACTACACGTAATTTTTTAATTAAATTTTTTGTTAAATTAGTATAACAAGGTATATCTTATCTAAAAATATATTAATTGTATAATTTCAAGTCTTTAGTTTTTAAAACTTCTCTGCTAATAATGAATTCCATGTATAATTTCGTTGGAAAATTTTGACAAAACGACATAATCGAGAGTACTTAGAGCACTCTCACGTTCTGAGACGTTGTTGAGGTGTGCAAAAAGTTAGACTATCAACTGACTGGACCGACGGCCAAAAAAAGGTGGCTGGGGTGACTGGATGCGGAAGGCAGATTGGTGTTGTGCGACGCAGCTTGGGAGAGGCCTTATATCCAGCAGTGCACTGCGATAGCCTAAATGCGGATTTCACCAATGAAACTGAACTCGATCAGCATTTCTAAACCGCGTTCAAGAGCTGTCATTGTCAATATTCCACAACAATTTTAACACTGACAGCTCTTGAACGCAGTTTAAGTGTACTGAACGCGTTCAGTTTCATTGGTGAAATTCGTCCTGAGTTGATTAGACGGTAGATTAAAACACTTTGAACTCAAAACTGTTAAAAAGTAGACTGAAACAGAGTCTGTCTGAGTTTCACTCTACTTTTTAAATTATTAGGAATGGGGCCTTCTTCACTTCCTGGCTTCATTAAATAAACTCGTATAACGAGACCACATTATTATACTAATATAATAATTATAGGTACCTACATATCTAATAATAACGATATACTATTAATTAATTTATCTCAGAAATTCCCCACCTATTATGTTGTATAATAAAATCTATAAATGCTTCCTCTTTCCTAACCCACTTATTATTGCTGTGCCCGACAGGGTCCATGTGCTCTAACTATAAGCTTTACCATCTAAGAATACATGTGGAATGCAATAAAGTATTGAGTATAGCATAAACCATTATAATGGAATAGTCATGTCCAGAAGTTGAGGTTACGTATGGACGTATGGAAAACTTGGCGATCGGAGGTTTCTATGGATAGGATATGAAAATTTTAGTGTCGTCTAAACAGCGAAAAATCCAGAATGGAAAATGATTCTCAGTTTCCCTTTTCAACAATATAAAACAAGATTAATTTCCAATGGTGAGCGAGTAAATTAACTTTAAGATTTCTTGGGATTCGATTCAATAAAAAATAACAACCCACTTTTAAAAAAAACACTACAAAGTGTAAAATAACTTTAATTTCGGAAGTCGGTGTTTTTGGTTTTGTAATTTCTTTTTGTGCCACCGACTTCCGAAATTAAAGTTATTTTCCACTTTTTATTTGTGGTAGGTACTACCCCACACAAATTCGAATACCACCTGCATAAGAAATTAGAACATTATCCACATAAAAAGTGGGAAAAAAATACGTATTATTGAAGCTAACTCAAAAACTACCCAAACAAAGTTAATAAATTTTACATGGGACCAACTTCGAGGTAAAACAAGAATCTTTCAAATCGACAACTCTGTAGACTCTGTGAACTCTGTAGTTATGCGTGGTCATACATAAAAAAGGATATACGTGTCGACTTCAGAACCTCCTTCTTTTTTTTTCGTCGGTTAAAAATAAACTAGTTATATAAATTGATTATAACCGGAATCAAGCGTAATAAATTTTATACTTATATAATTATTTTATTTATAGTCTTAGTAACCATATTACTAAGAGCATAATTAATTAATTACTAATAATTGATAATAATGCATGTAAAACGTGTGCATCCTACATAAATACCTAATACTTACTACAGTATCTAATTACAGTTTTAAATTACCATAATATGTGGGTCACCATTCTACACATGGTTAATTAATTTTACCTACTTTAAATAATGAGGTTCGTGTGTTCTAATAATAGTATTTTGTAAGTTCATTCATATTGTTTTGAACGTAAATTACAGTTATAAATAATTTTAAGTGCCCATTTACTGAAGTTTTAAGAATATTTTAGGAAATGTTATTCAACTGTGTGTATTTGAGTTATTTTGAATTGGTAATTAAAATATTATTGGCTTGAAAGTGGAGCCGGTGGGTGGGTGACTAAGAAGTAGGTAGTGTGGAAGTCGGTTGACTCGGTTGTGATATGGGGAGAAATGAGGGATATAATTTTGTGGAAAAATTTCAGTATTATCTATACTACATATACTAATATTATAAAGAGGAAAGAAGTTTGTTTGTACCGAATAAGCTCCGAAACTGCTGGACCAATTTTAACCTTTTTTTACCAACAGAAAGCTGAATTATCAGGAAGTAACGTAGGCAATAATTTATTTTCAAAAAATTAGAGATCCTTAAGAAAATTGCGATAATGTAACCCAGAGTAGCAAAATTTTGCTTATAAAATTAATTATTTGGCATGCGATGAGAAAACTATTGATGATAAGTACAGACGCCAGCAGGTCAAGCCATCCGAAACTGTCAAATTTTCCCAATCAACCTTGAACTTAATGCTTTAACGATAAAGATGAAAATCTGTTAAAGAAATTTGACAGATCGTGGTAGCTTGATGTGCTGGCGTCTGGTCATAAAAAATATGTACTACACGATTAAAATACTCATTATTAACTATAAAAAAGTCCGCGAGGGAATATATCTAACTATCCTAGTTAAGCCACAACAGCAGCTTTTGAGTTCCAAAATTTAATTAGATCGCTGGCCGGTAGAAACAAAAGTTGGTTACATTCGTAATGTAGTATTAATTGTTATTCAAATAAATAGTTTTATCATCACTTCAAGGGTATTTATTTAGCAGTAAAATACTTTTTAATTCAGTCGAATCGGACATTTAATTTCGATGTTATCACGAGTATAAAAATGCAATACGCGAACCGTTCGACGCCGCGCGCCGAGACGTTGATTTGTGGCAAGATAAAGACACAGAGCTCAAGAAGGAGAAGAAGACTGATATATACTAGAATACTGTGTGAAATGACTGTGATGTGTCAATCAATCAACTCAGCCAATCGCAGTCCACTGCTGGACATAGGCCTCTCCAAGGTTGCGCCACAACACCCTGTCCTCCGCCTTCCGCATCCAGTCTGCCCCAGCCACTTTCTTCAGGTCATCGGTCCATCTAGCTAGGGGGCGTCCCACACTACGCTTACCGATACGCAGTCTCCACTCTAGGACTCGTCTGCTCCACCGGCCATCGGTCCTTCGACAAACATGGCCAGCCCACTGCCACTTCAGTTTGCTTACTTTGAAAGCTATGTCGTTTACTCCGGTTCTTTTCCGGATAACTTCATTCCTGATTTTATCCTTCAAAGAAACTCCGAGCATAGCCCGCTCCATAGCGCGCTGAGATGTGTGCTTGATTCAAATAGAGAACAAACTTTTAGAACTGGACGATAAATACCTAAAAGACTTTGGTTTACCTTCTCCCAATCGCTCACAAAATGCTGTAGATACTATACAATTACAATCGCATAATGTTAACGAGTTGTCTGAATTTGTCAATTCAAATATATCAAAATTGGTAGCGGACCAAAAAATTGCTTATGATGCGATTTAACAGCGTAGAAAATAACAGGTAAGTAAGTAAAACTTTCCTTGCTAATGTGATCTATACAAATAAAATTGGAATGTCTGTTTATAATGTCAAAATTACAGCTTTAACTAAATGCATACGAAAGTATATACGGTATATACCTAAGTTTTTTAAATTTTTGTCTCTGTCTGTCTGTTTGTTCCGGCTAATCTCCAAAACGAGTAGACCTATTTTGACGGGACTTTCACTGCCAGGTAGCTGATATTATAAGGAGTAACTTATTTTTATTTTGAAAAAAGAATTAGGGTTTCGCGAAAAAAAATAAAACCCATGAGATTGTGAACGAAAAGTCGAATTTGAACAATTCTTTTCACAGATTTTGAGTAATTGAATGTCAAAAAGATACTTGTAAATATTCAATTGTATTTTTACAGTTACAGTACGCATCATGTTTGAGTAAAACTATATTATGCAAGTGATTTGTCCATTATGAAATCTTTTACAGAGTAGTAACATTTATTTACTAACATGTCATGCAGCTTCTTTTTAAATATTTTTATTTCTTGAATATTTCTTATAATACCCGGGATTTTATTTAATATACGTGGAGCCGCACAAAATATACTTTAGTAGAAGAAATGTGTCTTGCTAGCAACTGTGTTTAACTTGTCGCGATGTCGCATTCGGGTACAAAATTTAAACAGATTAATATTTAATTCTACAAATATTGCGCTTTCAAATATACCGGATGACTTTTTTTACCGTCTTGAAAAAAATAGGGTATATTAGGTGAACGGAGTAGAAGCGTATGGCATACCTACTTTTTTTTTTTAATAGCTTAGTCAGGAAAAAATATCTAAGTATCAATAAATACTACAAATTCGTTGTAAACTTTTCATTTTAGAACAATAAAAACATAATTTTTTAAGAATTCAAATCATATGCAACCTGCATTATGATTTGAATTTTGATATTTTATAATTAAAAAAAAAAAAAACTAGACATGCCATAGGCTTCTATTCCGTTCACCGAATATACCCTATTTTTTTCGAGACGGTAAAAAAAGTCATCCAGTATATAGGCTCGGTAATACAACACAACATAACACAACAACAACAAAAACATAACACAACACAACAAACATACACAACACAACAACAACAACAACACATAACAACATTACCAACAACACAACACAACAACACATAAACACAACAACAACAAACAACAACATAACAACAACAACACAACATTTCCATGCTCTTAAAAAACCTACTCTGTCCCACACCTGGGCAAAGGCCTACCTTCACTCCTTCCATCTTTCGCGAGTCGGGGTTACTGAACGATACCGAATACTCAAATAGCTCTTAGTTTATTTATGTGTTCTAGATACCTATTTGTTCAAGTGTTTTGAAAGACACAAGTCAAGATAAGCGAAAGTAAACATCGTTTTTCGCTTCATGGTTTTTCTGTAAAACCATGAAGCGGAGAAGCGATGTTGAAATTGATTAGTAAAAAAGAATTAACGATTAATAAAATGAATTTGTAAATGTATGATTTGCTAACAGCTTGCGGAAGGCAAACATATTCCTTGAACTCTTCCTGAGTTCTAAGAGTCCCTTCTGGCTCTAGAAGTCTTTTTTATTTGATTATTCGAAGGTTCTCAGCAATGAGATCTCAGAAAATATAGGCGCTTTGACACTTGTGCTGCCACCTAGTGATCGTCATTTTAGAAAACCCTCGTTAGGTCTGAACACAATTGCTGTTATTGTTATTTAATTTGACCATGGTCTGAACACAATTGCTGTTATTGTTATTTAATTTGACCATGTAATAACGTGTATAGCACTGTTTCCTATTAATTACTTTGCGGTGGCACCAAAAGCGTCAAGCTGAGATTTCAGAAACACTGGTCCTTACACTCTGAACACCTGGTCCTTTTAGCTGTCAACTCTCTTCATCTCAACTAACAGATATTGTACAGACGCCAGCAGGTCAAGCCATCCGAAACTGTCAAACTTTCCCAATCAACCTTGAACCTAATGCTTTAGCGATAAATATGAAAATCTATTAATGAAATTTGACAGATTGTAATAGCTTGATGTGCTGAAGTCTGTACTACACCAACCTTTAGACACCAGGTATGCTTCAAGCGCAAACGCTATACTGGTCTTGCCAGCCCCACTAAGGCCAGTGAACCATACTGTGCTCCCTCTAAAAGCCCTGCTTCCTAGGGCACGACTTCTCTTCGCTCTGGACACCTGGTGCTTCTGCTCTACTACATTTGTCGCGACTTGTGCGCACTGAAACAAAAAGATAATTTTTATAAGAACAATGGAAATGGAAAGTGTTGCCCTGCATGTTAATAACGTTGAATTTAATTATTATAATTATGATAGCTTTAATTGTGTTAGAAGGTGCGCTGTGCCATTCGGATGTTTTAAAACGTTTTTGTAATTTAGGAAACCTAATAAAACGGGTGCCGACACTATATTTTTAGCCAATAGAAAATAAGGAACATGTAAATATTTAAATGATAAATCCCTAAAACTCATGTAAACTACACAATAAATGGTTTTTAGAATAAGTTACTTAGATTATAAGATGAACGACGAGTCCTCATCTCTAAGCTACTATCTTTCTTTTGCTGTGCCCGACAGAGTCCACGATTGTATACATTTTGGAATGCAATAAAGTACTGAGTATTTATTGAGCATTAATTGATACTCTAAATAGAAAGAAAGTTTGGCAGATGTTTTCTTCTACCTATTGCTTTTTATGCGGCGAAATCGAGGTCAAGCGCAGATCTATTGACCTCCTCCTCTCCCTCTCAACTCCCTCACCGCTACCCCTGCCCTCCCCTCCACTTCCGACTTTCTATTGTTGGACAAAAACAAAGGACCATAGGGGCAGTATTACAATGAATCAGTGCTATACAAGAAGCAACTTTAAGGTGTAAGGCGTTCGTTTTGTTGTATTGCACAGAAAAACGTAACGCTTTTTCAGTTAACAATTGTATTCATTTCACTCCTCCTATTTTCTCCATACATATAAAGTTATTACAGCCGAGACATTTTTTGTACACTATTATTACTTTAAGTCAGCTTTGTGAAGAGAGACTAAATGATATTTTTTTTTAAAATCGATTTTCATTTTTTTTTCGATTTTATTTTTTGGAGTTAATCTCCAAAAAATTTTATTCAGAATAAGGAATTACTCAGGTTGCTTTTCCGGTACAATTAAAAATCAATAGTTATTTTAGTTAATTGCAACCAGGAAACTGTGTAGTCATATTATATCGTGGTGCATGATGGTCATTGAGAGTGGCTTGATTGGACATTATGAACACAATCAAATTACTCAGTGTCTCGGCCTCGATAAAGGTCAGACATGTGCTTTATACACGTTTGAACATTTATTTTTTAATAACAGTAAAATGTTTCAAACGTTGGTACCTAAGTTAACTTCCTCTTCCTTAGATTATGCAGATTTAGTTAGAAAATGTTAGATCGCATCCAATTTTTTAATAGATTATTTATTTCGATAGAAAACCATCTATCTATTTATCGGAACGAAGTTCTTTAACGCGGCTTGCGTTAGGAGTTGACTGGTTGAAATCGTCACGTAACGAAAAGTCAACCTATGCCCAAAAGTCAGTTTCAAGGTCTAAAGTGTCAAAAGTTTTTGTTAAAATTGTTTGTTGAAATTTTAATACAACTGGGGTAAGTACCCAATTGATGCAGCCCACTATACATAGATTTACGCTTGCTATAAAGATTTTCACAACAACAAAACTCTTTGCATTTTCTGAATATAAGGACCAATTCCGCAATATAGCTGAATATATTTTTCATTCACACACCAAACTGCATCCATGTTTCACAGAAGCATACCTATTATATAATCTTTTATCATGGTACTCTGGTATGATTAACAAAACCAATGACCCGTGGCGTAGGCCATAATGCACACATTTAACCGACTGCTAACACAGATTATTATCAAGCAGTAGGTAGGTAGGCAGTAGGGGGGGGGTGGCAGTGGCGTGCACTCCATACATGCAAATAAGCTCTGCATACCCTGTAGTCCCATACATACATGCCCCTCGAAATGATAAATAACTTTAACGCAAGAAAAATCATGGTAATAACTATATTAATCTAACTTATTCGCTATCTCACTGTTTATAACGCGATTTACGCGCCATCTATTATTTTCATTTGAAACGAATTTCGTGAAGCGAGCGGCGACAACCGCGCAGGCAGCGCTCCCGGTGAGCATAAGCAGAACAACGCCGTGCTTATTTTTCATACAACGCAACCCGTGTAGTACACAGCAATAGCGTGACTGTGTGCGTGAAAATGTATGCGTGTGTTTAAGTTCTGGAAGCACAGCTTATTTTGCAACCCGTCCAAATTGAGAAGCCGTAAAAGCACCGCTTAGTTGTTGATTACAGAGGGTTGACTTTTTTAGTCGGATTGACCAAGATTAGTTCGTATTATTTTGTAATTGTAAAGTTTTTACACGCTTTTATTCAACTTGCAATGTTTGTTTGTTTTTTCGCCATATTGTTTTGATTTGATTGTTTTTCTTGGCGCAAGTGATTGACTGTATATTATTATGTAATTATTTTAATCATTTGTAAAAAATTGAAAATTATACCTGTGAGACCTGTGCTGCCGAAGTGTGTTAAATAAATTAAAATCTGCCGCTTTTCGATGTTATATTTTGAGGAAAAAGTTAAATTCATTGTAAACGGAAGGTGTGAACCCGGGTTTTATTTAACTCAAAAAAAAAGGTAATGCCCCTCGTTATTTTCATAGAAAAGTTTTGTCATACCTAATTATTACCTACTGGCAAACATGTTGTGTATAACACAAACACATTGTATTTTATCCCTTGCTTTTTGTTTACAAATCAAGATAAAAATATTGTTTGGACCTTTATCGGATATTCAGATTAAAATATTTTAGATATTCGTTGTGGTCGCAAACAAACATCATGCGAAGCCAATGGCGCCGTGCGGTAAGAGTCAGTGTAAGATTAGGGTTAGGGTAGGTGAGGTCGGGTAAAACAAACGGTCGGGAAAAAAACTTAGGTACTAGTTTCAGCTTGTTCAAGTTTTTTTTTTTTATTTTAGACGTGCATACCCTGTCTGAAATCTCTGTGCACGCCACTGGTAGGTGGGTAGGTGGGTGGCATTTAAATACCATATGGTTTTTAAACGAATAGGTACCTACAGTCATCATCTTCAGTAAGTAATATTAACGTATTTCAAGCACCTACTTTTCAATTCAGTGCCTGCTCATTGCTCATTGATGCACATTCGTGCGAACTTCAAACATGGACCACAGAACCACACACGACTTCGTACCCCAAAATGTTTTCTTAGAAAGGAAACAGCATGACATTATGTAATAACACTATCAAAATAGGACCAATTTTGCAACCAAGTCCTTAGGCAACGTGATGGCTTTAAAGGTTTTTTTTTTTAATTAACTAATGGTTAATTAAAAAAAAAACCATTCATTATCGTACTTCTACATAAGTAGGTACTTATTTTGTTTTTTTTTTTTTTTTTGGCTTTTTGGAAATTTTGTGTCATATTTCTGAGCAGTAAACCTAACTCACTTACCTAACCTGTCACTTTTTAGTTGTGGACCTACCCTACACAAATTCGAATACCAGTCAGTACCTGCAAAATAAATTAGAACAACGTCCACATAGACTAAGTGGGAAAAATACGTATTATTGAAGCTGACTCAAAAACTACATAAGCAAATTTAACAAATTTTACATGAGACCAACTTCGAGGTACAAAAAACTTTCAAATCGGCCTACTCTGTAAAACGTTATGGCCATACATATAAATAAAAAAATATATACCTTATTGAAAAATTACGGGGTAATAATAAGAGCAGCAGTGGTCTGATAGTACTAAATATATTCGTGGTGATTACTTTACAAGCAAGTGACAAGTAAAAACATAAACAAGTCCGTAACTACGCTTATTTAAAATTTGGTGACAGACATGTGTAAAAGATTATTCACACATGCCAGTGCATTTATATATGCGACCTCCAATACGCCCCCTTAATCTATTACATATGCGTATGATTACTTCTGTACTTGTCAGTACTCGGTACATAAAACTAAATAAATCACTAACACTTCTATGTCCGACTGTACTACGCTGTACCCAAAAGTAGAGTACAAAAACAGAAGAAATCCAACAAAATAAAGCATGCATAACGAAACTAAATTTAGAAAATTATCTATTACACAAAACACTTATAGAAAACATAAAACATCAAAACATCAACTACTCATCGCTGACTCGCTGTTTTCGCTGACTTGTGGCTCAGCATTTCCTCTTCCTTTCACCAATAACTTCTCGCCGTTTGCTACTGCGATCTTCATGTTGCCCTTTTCAGGTGTATAAGACAACAATTTGCTTTTATCGTGAGTCATATGATTTGAGCACCCACTGTCTAAATACCACTTATCTTTGTTTATCGCCTCCTTCGTATTCAGGCAGATATTCGCGGTTTTGATCCGCTCCTTGCACTCGGACGCCTTGTGTCCTTGCTTGTGGCACTTAAAACACTTGTAGACGAACTTCTGCTTACGATCGTTAGTTTTAATATTAGATCTCGCATCGTTCTGTACTTTACGTGTAACTAAGGCTTGTTCGTTCTCGGTGTTCAACTTACTCTGTCTACTTCCTTCTTGTAACAATTTCATTTTAATTTGCTCTAACGTGATCTCTTGTCCACTATTATCTACAGCCATGATCAGAGGGCTGTACTCAGCGGACAATCCACCCAGCAAAATCGATATGATCCAGTCATCAGGGATTTGAGCATCAATATCGGACAATTGTTGTGTCAGGAATGTAATTTTGGATATGAAGCTTTCCATAGAATCAAAATTCTCTAACTTACAGTTGAAAAGCTCTCGCTGAATATGTATACGTCGTCCCCAACCTTTGTCTTCATACGCTTTCTGTAAGCTGTTCCAGGCTTCTTTCGCAGTCTTCGCATTGTAGACGTGGGTAAAGCACTCTGGTTCTAACAACAAGCATATTGTCGTTCGTGCCTGCCGGTCTACGTCAGCATTTACTACATTTGTAGAAATTACTCCCCACCAGTTTTTATTTTCCAAGTAATTTCGCACCAAGAATTTCCAATTTGGGTAGTCGGACGATCCTTTCAGCTTCTTAATACCACTTATGCCAACTTCAGCTGACATAATTGAGGTTTCGTAAGTTTCACAATTAACCACTCCACTTATTAATTATGCTCTAGCACTATCAGAGCATGAATAAGACCATAACCTATTGAAAAATTACGGGGTAATAATAAGAGCAGCAGTGGTCTGATAGTACTAAATATATTCGTGGTGATTACTTTACAAGCAAGTGACAAGTAAAAACATAAACAAGTCCGTAACTACGCTTATTTAAAATTTGGTGACAGACATGTGTAAAAGATTATTCACACATGCCAGTGCATTTATATATGCGACCTCCAATATACCTGGCGCCTTGAGAACCTCCTCCTTTTTTTTGGTTGGTTAAAAAAATATGACTAAATCAATTTACTCGTATTTGTCACGTTTTATCTGATAAGTATGTTAAGGCTGAACTTCTAATCAATTCCTAAATATATTTAATTATTTTAACTGTATGTTAGTCCCTAGCTATCCTATAGTACATACTATAGTAGTACATATACCACATAGCCCTAATTGACTATTTCCGTCAAACTTGTTTCTGTATAAAGCTCATTCGCCTAAATACCATAATAATTACCCGAGATACAATATCATTCGTCGTTATTTAGTTCTTTAATGCAAATTGGATAAGTAATTTCAACGGTGAAGGGCATTATAGTACAACCTTGGACAAGTTATTAAATGCAATAGGTCTGTATTGCATTCCAAAATGAATGTCAATGGAATAACCCTACCTATAACCTACTGTTGCATTACGAATCAATTTATTTGTATCTTTTTCTTTTACAGGAGTGTTATTATTATTATATTGAGTGGCATATTTTGAAGGGCTTATAATAAGTCAAACATCAAACTGGACTAAATAATAGCCTTGTGAACTTGTTACTTTAAATACTTTAAATTAATTTTATAATCTAAATCTTTGAATAATTAATAAAATATAATAGTATAACTAAAATAACATAATTTTGTTTATTCAGAGAAATATGTAAGTAACATTTAGGTAGCCTGTGATTATTATTTACCTACTCATTTTTGTCACTCGCTTTTCTTATTTTACTAAAAACAAATCATTACTAGGATTTTTTTTTTTTTGCATTATTCTTTTTGCTCCAAATTGGACAAAATAGGTAGGTAAGTACCTATCATGAATTATTCCGGAGCTCTTAGTGTTAAGCATAAAACCATTACATAAATTGTAATTAATGTACCCAATAATTTTCAATCATATGATCACAGCCGATCCAAGTTCTTTTGTTTATGAAACAAATGCAATCAATGTCTCTTTCCCTTTGTCTACCATTCCTAATCTACATATTAGGTCTTTACCTATGAAATTGCCGTTCTGCAGTACTGGCCATTTCAAATCAAAATAATTTTTGTTTGGCTAAGAATTCTAATTTCAAATTAATTTTATTTTAAAAACATGGATTTTTTTTCCAAAAGTAGTCATTTGTTTATTGATTAGTGTTACATTTTCATCGCATTTCAATCTTTTTCGTCATCATGGATACGTTAAAAATTCGAGTAATTATGGAATATGAGTACCGTCGTGGCAGCAACGCGGCACAAGCGGTACGCAACATCAACGACGTTTACGGAGCTAACACTACAAACCAACGCACCACTTGTTATTGGTTTGCTCGCTTCCGTTCTGGAAATTTCGACCTGAAAAATGAACCTCGCGGTCGTCCGAAGACTTTGGTCGACAATGACGAATTAAAAGCGATTGTGGAAGCTGATGATACAAAATCTACGGCTGAATTAGCAGCAGCTTTCGACGTTAGCGTCAAAACAATATTGGTCCATTTGCGTCAAATTGGCAAGGTAAAAAAGCTTGACAAATGGGTGCCCCACGAACTCAATGATCGCCAGCGCGAAGTACGCGTCAAGACGTGCCTTGCACTGCTCAACAGACACACAAATGAAGGAATTTTGAACCACAATGTTACCTGCGATGAAAAATGGATTCTGTTTGATAACCGCGAGCGCTCAGCAAGTTGGTTGGATCCTGGTTCAGCACCTAAACAATGCCCTAAACGAAAACTTACCCCTAGAAAAGTGATGGTCACTGTTTGGTGGTCTAGCGCCGGTGTGATTCATCACAGCTTCTTACCAAACGGGGTGAGCATTACTTCAGATGTGTTCTGTGAAGAACTGAACACAATGATGGAGAAGCTGCCACATCTCCAACCAGCATTGGTCAATCGCTCGTCTCCGCTGCTCCTGCACGACAACGCGCGACCTCATACTGCACAGCAGACGGTCTCCAAGTTGCAAGAACTGGGGTTGGAAGCTCTCCGTCATCCGCCCTACTCACCAGACCTTGCGCCTACAGACTACTACTTTTTCCAGAATTTGGATAACTTCTTGGCGGGAAGAAAATTCAATACCCGAGAGGCAGTACAAAATGCCTTTGAAGAATTTGTTGCCTCCCGTCCAGCTGATTTCTTTAAGAAGGGCATCAATAAACTGCCACTGCGTTGGCAAAGATGCATTGATTGCATGGGTGATTACTTCGATTAATACAAATAAAAAATGCATGAAAAAAATTCGTTTAATTTTTTTCATACAAAACGGCAATTTCATAGGTAAAGACCTATTATTAAAGGGTCATTTGTGACTTTTTGTGACAAGGGGAATTTGACTTTGGGCCGAACTTTTCAGTGGGGTTAATTAGTCAGTGGGGCGAATTTGAAAGCGGGGCTTTGTCAGGAAGAAGAATTTGCCAATTGAGAGAGAATGGCAAAGTAGCTTTCATTATAGCGAATTTGTCAGTAGCAAAAATGTGACAGTGGGACGGTTTGGCAGTGGGGAGTAGTGGGACAAAATTGATAGAAAAAACGCCCAAGCGAATGAAAATCCTTTCGGTGTCAATAAGAATTTACACACCTGTGTACACACCTGTGTCTTTCTATTTATCCGCACGGTAATAATGTTAAATACTCGTAAATAACTCGTGGTAATTTAGTCAGCAATTGTTCCAATGGCTTTACACAAAAAAAAAGTAAATATTTATTTGTTACCTACATTGTGCATTGTAGTGAAACAGCATTATGCTCATTATTGTCGTAACGGAAAAATAAAAACAGTAATTATATACTGTTATTTGTTTGGCTATTTATTTAAGTAGGTACCTACCTACATGTGGAAAACTGGAAAGGAAGCCAACAAAAAAACTTTTTTACAAAAAAATACAACCGACTTCCAAAAACAACACTACAAAGTGAAAAATAACTTTAATTTCGGAAGTCGGTGTCTAGTTAAATGTATTTTCGTTTTTTGCCACCGACTTCCGAAATTAAAGTTATTTTTCACTTTGTAGTGTTGTTTTTGGAAGTCGGTTGTATTTTTTTGTAAAAAAGTTTTTATTTTCCACTTTTTAGTTGTGGTACCTACCCCACACAAATTCTAATACCACTACCTGCAAAACAAACTAGAACATCATCCATATAAAAGTGGGGAATAAATACGTATTATTGAAACTAACTCAAAAACTACCAAAGCAAAGTTAAACAATTTTATATGGGGCCAACTGTGATGTATACCCTCTCGAATAAAACAAAAAAAATCCAAATCGGTCTAGCCATCTTCGAGTAATCGGGGAACCTACATAAAAAAAAAAAAAAAAAGGTTCCGACGAATTGAGAACCTCCTCCTTTTTGAAGTCGGTTAAAAATTAAACGAGTGTCGAAATTAAATTCAAAATAATTATTTAGAATTAAAATCTTGGAAAAATGGGGGGGTCCACAAATCCCCATTATCGTCTCACAGAGGTCATAATGGGATTAAAAAGTTCACAAATCCTCATTGATGGGGATTGACAATGGGGATTTGTGGATTAACCCGAAAAATGGAGTATTTAAGTCTGTCTTGATAATGATTATAAAAGAAAACGTCTTGCTATCCCCGACATAACTAGCCCCACCCCTCTATCAAGCAGCTACTCTGGTATCGTATCTGCTGACGACTAAGAATATTGTTATCAAACTGTTAATCTAAGAACTAATAGGTAGGTATACACTGCGTGAGTGGCTCTGCTGGCTGCCCCCTCCGATTCGTATGAATCCGCGCGAGAAATGTGGAGAAAGTCGAATGTTTACGTAAACATAATGCCAGTAGCGTAACTGTGACATAATGCTACACGCCTGTATGCTATAATGTTGCATATGAACTATAAAACTATAATATTTGACATAAACAAAGCTTTAAAAGTGGTAGTGGACTAAGTAGCAAGCATGGTGCTGGCACTAAGGGTCATATAACGGCTCCTTGTGGCACCCTGCCACAAGAATAATACATATTATAACCTACTTGCACCCCCACCACCTTGCACCTTATTTAACCTTGCATTGTTGTGATGTACAAAGTTAAATTTGTGTTTGTGTATACTGTCATCACCTTTTCTTTTGCCAATAAAGCTTTTTGTATTTTTTTTTTGTTTTTTTTTTGTACTTATCTCATGCAATGCAACCTATTCACCAGGGATAGAGTCAGAGCATATCGAGATGAATAATAATAATATGAGAGATGAAAAATAATAATTTTTGTGTGCCAATACTATTTGATTGGTATTTGTTAGTTTTACTTGTTTTGTTAGTTTTTATTGTGTATTCTTTCTTATTGTTATTCCTTCCTTATTGTAAATATGTCTGTTTTTATTTAAATTTAAATGTGCAATAACTTGGATCTGGATCTGTAATGTTGTGCATGTTTTTTTACCTTTTTATTATGTTTTTGTAAATTAATAAAAAAATAAGCAGAGGTCGGTATAAGTAGAGTATAAATACCTAAACTTCAAAGAAGGAAGTAACAAGAGTTGATAATACCTCCTATAAAATCCCGGAAACATAAACATGACGATTAAATCTCGGGATTTAAGAAATTGCTAATTATTTATTATAAATATTTAATTTATTACGAATGTATTCAAAAACCAATAAATAATTCACAATTTCTTTCTACCTTTTCCGACCTCTGATAATAAGCCATCAAAATCTAAAAAATGGGTGATCTTGGACTCTGGACACTGTTTTTGCCACCAATTGCTTGGCCCAATGTTTCGCATTCCAGGTATTACACGAACACCTTTTCATCAATCGCAAGACTATAATCGCAAAATAATCCAATATCCACCGTGTACTGTGCTAACCTAGCATAACCTTTACACGTGCAGAAATAAAAAAACCGGCCAAGTACGTGTCGGAACACGCACAATGAAGGGTTCCGTAGTTGAAAAGAATTTATGCCAAAAACAAACTTAACAATGGATCCCAAAAACAATATTTTATGTCATAAAACTACAAATTAACAATTTTCGGACTTTTTCCTTTACGTGTGCTGGGAGACCTTGCTTCTTGCCAAATTTCATTATTCTTGATCAACGGGAAATACCCTATAGGTTTTGATATACTTGCGACAGTTGCGAGTATCAAAATATGTTGCATAATTGGCCGTATGTTTTTATTGCGTTGACTTAGAAGCTCGAGTTTTTTAGGACTCCAAGAGACCATAGACTTACACGTATTTGATATTAATTTCAACTTGATACCCCACGCGTTCCTGAGAAAAATCGTCTTGACAGACTGACAGACAGACAGACGGACAACGAAGTGATCCTATAAGGGTTCCGTTTATTCCTTTTGAGGTACGGAACCCTAAAATTGGACAGTGTAATAAAAAAATAGCCGAATTTAAACTGAGGAGTAATTCCCGTATTTTTAACCACGTTCGCAATCTCATCTCAGTCTCAATCTGTCAAAAATTGTAGAGTTTATCTATATTTTTGACATTTGATTGTCGCTGGCAAGAGGTTGCGACTTGAATTTGAACGTTTTTAGTTACGAGAATTGGCCTTCTGTTGTTACTAATACGCTTACAAGTTTACAACACGTTCAGTGATCGGTTTTATAATTGCATTTTTTCATTGCTACGAGTTTGTCACGAAAGGACCCAATCATTGTATTTATTAAAATAATTATTTAAAGAGTAACATGGAACTAAAAGTGTAGGTAACTTCATTAAAAAGGATAATACATACGAATCAGAAAATAATGATATTTATTTGTGTAAGGGCCGATTTTTCAATCGTTAGACTATACAGGCGCGACGCGATTCACTACAACAAACTAAACTAAACGTAAATACAACGTAACATAACGTAAACTTCATAGACATTATTTTACTTCCACCAGGAAGTAAAATAATGTCTATGAAATTTTCATAGAAATTGCTCTACTAGAGTCGTGTCGCACTACTCGCACTGTTGCGTCGCGACTGTCTGCGGGAGCCTTTACACAAAAAAGAGTGAATCAGCTGTTAGAAAAAATAAAAATCTTGTAACGAATGTAAACTAATGTTTACGAGCCTAGTGCAAGATCAGTGGTCTTAGTGCGAGTTTTTATACTTACTCGATCGCGTTTACGTTAACGTTACCTTACGTCAATTTGTATAGAAAATTTGAGATTCCCATTATAGTCACCAGACGGCACTTATTCAATTTCAGTACAAATTGACGTTTACTTTAACGTGATCGAGTAAGTATAAAAACTCGCACTAAGGCCTCTGATAAGGCAACGGTATGAAGTAACAACAGTTAGATTTAGATTTGTCTTCGGCTAGATGAACTCTAGGTATTCTAGTTTAAATACTAAGGAGCCTTTAGACCTCTCATGGATAACTTATTGGCAGCGCTGTGGCGTGGCTCTGTCTCGCATAGGTTCACAGGACAGCATTGTGCTGAGCGATAGCCGTTTTGCGTGGATGTAACGCATATTTTGCGGACCCCAACTTGTTTTTTTTTTTTGTGTCTTTGCTTCATGTTTTACCATACATAAACGTATTTTCTTTCTTTCAGCACTTGTAAGTTACGTAGAAGCAGTTAAACATAAAACTGTGGATTTTTATTAATTTACCGGGTTTTTCTGCAAGCGAGGTAAACGTAATTGGACATTGTAAGCGAAAGAGAAACACAGAGGTTTTTAGCGCACATGAAATGAAGATTAAGCTAATATACTCCACACGTGGTGGAAGAGCATTATTACATCACCTTTGAATAAACAGCATTGTTCATAATTTCCTCCCTCAATAGAAATTTGGACTAGCGCTTCTCCGAACGAAACCTAACACTTTCAGTGTACCTACGTAGGAAACGTTATAAACAGCAACCGCCTAAAAAATAAATTGAATCATCGCCTTTATTTCGGAGATGCCAATTGCTCCCGCTAGAGGGCACCCTTGCAATAGCTCAAAAAAAAGGTTTTAAGTAAGTATAAAAAGGTTAAAGTTCTTAATAATTTTAAATAGTATGTAATTTTAATATTAAATGCATTTTATGAGACCGTATTATCGCATTAGGTTAGGTTAGTTGTAATGATAGTTTTATGGGCGATAAATAAATAACGTAAAAGAAAAACATGATGTTTAGGCTTCTTCTGTCGTACCTACTTATAAAAAAACTTTTTTACAAAAAAATACAACCGACTTCCAAAAACAAAGTGAAAAATAACTTTAATTTCGGAAGTCGGTGTCTGATTAAATGTATTTTCGTTTTTGCCACCGACTTCCGAAATTAAAGTTATTTTTCACTTTGTAGTGTTGTTTTTGGAAGTCGGTTGTATTTTTTTGTAAAAAAGTTTTTATTTTTCACTTTTTAGTGGTTCACATGTGCTTACCCCTTCACAGCGTACTGGCGTGATGTTATGTTATGAACTGGTGTAAACAACAAACAGACATGAGATTTCAGCAATCCCAATCCATTTGCTATCATTTATTGAGGAGTTCCGTTGCCTATCTCAGAAGTTCTTCATCAGAACTTCACCAAATTGAAATGGGACCACTCCAAGAAAGCACTCTTCCAAAAACTATCCAAATCGCTTCAAGTGTGCCTATAAAATTGGAAGAGTTATCTCTATTTCTCCAGGATCCCATCATCAGATCCTGACTTGATGATCATGGGACCACCTGGGAAGTATACCCTTTCAAACAAAAAAAAAAATAATCCAAATCGGTCCAGCCATCTTCGAGTAATCGGGGAACATACATAAAAAAAAAATAAAAAAAAAAAGGTTCCGACGAATTGAGAACCTCCTCCTTTTTGAAGTCGGTTAAAAAATAAATACTATAGTTAGTTAACTGAGAAATCCGGTGTGTTTACAATCTACTGACACAATTATTGTGATAGCCGTTCTTCAGGAATATTATGTAATAATGCATCAGTCAGTGAATCAATGTTGTGCCATTGGCAGAACGAAGGCGTTTATTATTTCACTAAAAACAATAATTTCGCAAGCAATGAATGGTAAATTGCAACGTTACAAGCATTTTACAGTCACAAAACATTACAGGTTGTGTTGTGGTCATTTTAGAGCTAACAAAAAACACACACTACAAAGTGAAAAATAACTTTAATTTCGGAAGTTGATGTCTTTGGTTGTATTTTCGTTTTTTGTCACCGACTTTCGAAATTAAAGTTATTTTTCACTTTGTAGTGTTTCTATTTGGAAATCTTTTATTTTTATTGTAAAAAAGTTTTTATTTTTCACTATTTAACTGTGGTATCTACCCCAAACAAATTCGAATATCACGACCTGCTATGTAAATTATAGTGACAGGAAGTTATTATAACATCATCCACATAGAGTATGGGCTGATTGTTCTATAGTCAGATATTTTTTATCAGAGGAATAAATATGGCGGTTTGACAGCTTTTGTATAGAAAATATGTCAAACTGTCACATTTATTCTTCATGTAAAAGTTATCAATCTATTGAACAATCAGCCCTATGTCAAATAACTTTTATCTGAAGAATAAATATGAGTTTGACATATTTTCTATACAAAAGCTGTCAAACCGCCATATTTAATCCATAAATAAAAGTTATCTAACGATTGAAAACTTAGCCCTAAGTGGGAAAAATAACGTATTATTGAAGCTAACTCAAAAACAACCCAAGCAAAGTATACCTTTCAGACAAAAAAAGAATTTTCCAAATCCGTCTAGCCGCCTTCGAGTAATCGGGGAAAATACATTAAAAAAACAAAATATCCGACGTACTGACAACCTCCTCATTTTTTAGAAGTCGGTTAAAAACAGACAGACATGTCCATTGTCCATCTCATTACACGGAAAAAGAGTAGAGCAGTAAGAAGCGGTGACTGCGACGAGACACGTAATGTTCGTGGAGGCACGCTTTCATTTCCCTGCAAGGTGCAAGTAACGAATTTGCATCGTCTGCGTCACTCGTCAATTAGCCTATTTACATACAACGTGTAATTAAAATAATTGAAAACCTCTAAGGAGTCATTGTACCTACTCATAATTACTGTGAACAACTTTTGCTATGGGATCAAATCTGAAATCGTGAAATAACGCGGCCAAGTGCGAGTCGGACTCGCACACGAAGTATTCCGTACCATATATGTTTAACAATTGCAAAGATAACTTTGTATTTTATAATGATACTGTGAATTACAAGGTTAATTACGTATTACGCTGTGTGTACGTAAGGTGGTTCATTGTTTTTTTTTTAATATAAAAGAGCGCCTCTCACCATCAAACGTAAAAGTTTGTCGAGTTTAGATTTAAGAAACACCGCTGTATTCTAATTTCAGTAAATAAAAAAAAATTTGCAGTTGCAGAAAATAGCCCGTATTTAAACAAAATATCTTATGAATCGGCGTTTTTAGTGTTTGGTGTTTACATACAGGAAGTATATGGTACATGATATAGAGAAGTTTCAAATTTCTAACTTATTTAATTGTTGCGATAGACCTCGTGCAAAAATGGCCTAAAATTGACAACTTTTACGGCCCCCTATTGCTTCATTTTTGAAGATAAAAAATATATTTGTACTCTACTCGATGAGTTCTAGAGCTTTTTTTTTTTCAAAATGAAGTTTATTGTATGGGGACCCTTTTAATTTTTAAAATTTATTTTAATTTTATGATTTGTAGTTGTAGCCGTAATAGAAATACACAATCTGTGAAAATTTCAACTGTCTACCTATTACGGTTCATGAGACCGACAGACGGACAGACGTATAGCGGAGCCTTAGTAATAGGGTTCCGTTTGGTACACTTCGGGTACGGAACCCTAAAAAACCATCTGTTCCCTACATTTTGTCGAGTTACGCGAACATAATTGTATACAAGATACAAGATATATTTATTTTGTAAAACATGAGTAACAGGTAGAGGTCTTATAATTAATATGTAATAGCTACATGTTTTGTCATTTATGGCGTACAAAATTAGTCGCACAAACAACGTACGCGTAAAAACAAATACAAAAAAAAGCAAAGAATGAGATTAGAATGTCGAAATTTTGATTACAATGCCAAAATTTAATTTAAGTATAATTACAAAGTCAAAAATACAAAATTAAAATGTCAAAATTGAAAATTAAAATATTATACAAGCAAAATATCATTTATGAATTCATCTACACTGTAATAGCCATAGAAATATAAAAAACTTCTTTCATATATCTATGGTAATAGCACTTTTCTAGTAATAACCCCTGAAGGGACTTTTTTAAATTTGTTTAGTCGCATGCATTTAATAAGATCCGGTATTTTGTATGAAGCAGCTGACTTTTTTTTGCGCTGGATTTATACCTCTTTATCTGTTTTGTGAATTATGCCAGTTAACCCCCATTCCCACGGGCGTAATAAAATCGCGGCGGGATTTTATAGCGCACTGGATTTTCAACTCTCGTTGTTGAGCTGAGCGTTGAGGATCCAATTTAACAATAACAGCGCAACAAACACAACAACATTAAACAACACATCACAACACACAACACATTTTTTAACATTTTAGCGCGTCGAAAAAACACACTGTTGGATTTTGCACTCTCGGCGCTAAGCAGAGCGTTGAAAATCCAGTGCCCTATAAAATCCCGCCGCGATTTTACTACGCCCGTGCGAACGGGGGTTTACAGTTTGCACAAAACACAAGTGAAGGAAAAAATTTAAAAATATTTTCTAGTTTATTTAGAAACTACATCCTCATTTCCTCAATGCAATTATGTATTACATAGAGTGTTAATAACAGTTTTATTCAAACACTAGCTGCGCCTTACGGTTTCAACCGCGTAGACCGGCATTATAAGATATCTACGTACCAAATTTCATGCAAATCGGTCCAGCCGTTTGAGCGTGAAGAAGTAACAAACATACATACAAACACACACATGCACTCACAAACTTTCTCCTATATAATATTAGTGTGATTATTCTAGCCTAGTAGAGAAGTCGTTGATGCATTTTCGCAGAGAGCAGATGACCTGTCCATGTTACGTGAGAAACCAGTTGTCATTAGCGGATGTGTCTTGTTGTGCTCTTCCGCGTTGGAAACTGATTGAATTTAATGATAATATTGACAACCAGAGCCAGCAGGCGTCTCTGTATCTAAATATACCACTTCGAGTATGAGAAATAGTTCGGCTTTATACAGGATGTATCAGAAAGGTGTGGTTAAATTTAAGGGTGTGGTACAGATAGACCATCAAACTGAACAACCTCATAACCGCCAAAAAATAATCAGGCGTCCCATACATTTGCGTCAAGTATTGTATCGGACAGCTGATTTCTTCTAGATTACGATGTTGGTCCCATGGAGAAAGTTGTTCAGTTTTATGGTACCTCCTTTAATTTGACCACACAGTCCTTTTCTCGATGTGTCATATAGTAACGCCTGGAACTGCGTGAATAACGTCACGAGGAAGGAAAGTACCTCCAATAAAAAAATCATTAAATGTAATTTTAGATAAGAAAACTTGTTTCGTCATCATTATCAACAAGGCTTTCGCTTGCAGGTCCGTACATCGAACTAGCGCACCTGCGAAAAGGAAACGATCTTTCTCCGAACATTACGTCCTCAATTAAAGAAAGCGAATTAAATTAGTTTTAGATTAATGAAGAGCAAGGTTTCCATGTTAACAATTTAACTTTTTACATCGAATCGTCAAATCGATATATTTTTTATTTTACTGCTCTTAATTTAGTTTTACTGCCCAGTGAAAAGTAGGTACACTCAACAACAAAAATAAACAAGCCCCGCTGACTTGGTAATTTAATCGGTACCTACCTAATAACCCCATACACACGTATTATTATATAATTCAGATACTGCGTAACTAAGGAGATAAAACCTCAACTGATAAAGAAATCGATATGTAATAAAAATATTATTATCTTAATCCATCAATATTGCGCTTTTCATTGTACTTGTTCCGTCATTTCGAAACGTCAATGTCAAAAATGACCCTATCTTTAAGGATTTTAAGTAGAGAAAAGTACAATAGTTACTGCAAAAAAACTTTTTTACAAAAAAATACAACCGACTTCCAAAAACAACACTAAAAAGTGAAAAATAACTTTAATTTCGGAAGTCGGTGTCTGGTTAAATGTATTTTTGTTTTTTGCCACCGACTTCCGAAATTAAAGTTATTTTTCACTTTGTAGTGTTGTTTTTGGAAGTCGGTTGTATTTTTTTGTAAAAACGTTTTTATTTTTCACTTTTTAGTTGTGTACCTACCCCACACAAATTCTAATACCCCTACCTGCAAAACAAACTAAAAAACAATCAATAAGGATGATTTTCTATACGTATTATTGAAGCTAACTCAAAAACTACCGAAGCAAAGTTACTCAATTTTATATGGGACCAACTGTGATGTAAACCCTCTCGAATAAAACAAAAAAAAATAACCAAATCGTCCCAGCCATCTTCGAGTAATCTAAATAATAATATCTAATAATAATAAAAAAAAGGTTCCGACGAATTGAGAACCTCCTCCTTTTTGAAGTCGGTTAATAAAAGAGATTGTATAATAAAAGTTATCAGTAAGCCCACGCCCACATAAGCACGGGCGCTTATTTTACCGCGCTCTAGATTTTGAGCTCTCGGCGTTGAGAACCCAACAGAGCGCATCCCTAGGACGTTAGAAAATCGTACTATTGGAATTTCAACTTTCAGCGCTAAGCCAAGCGTTGAAAATCCAATGCGCAGTAAAAAAAAATGTCGCGGAAAAAAGCGGTCGTGTGAATGTGGGCTAAGTCAAGGACTAGTTTATCCTATCAAGATTATATTGTAACACTCAGATTACGCAAAAAATGCAAAATGTTGTTTTATGGTTGAACAATACAAAAATATAGCTTTTATTTGTTGCTACGTTATTCTGGAATAATAATTATGATGAATTTCGATGAATTGGGTTTGGAGATTCTAGTGGTGCACTTAAAAAACTAATTTTTTTAAACAAAATCATATAAGGAAGTTTTTGAGTCCATTTGACTAACTTCAGCCACATAGACACTTAATGTGGCTGAAATTAGTGAAATAAGCCACCTTTTCATTAATTTCAGTCACATAACACGAAATTCAGTCACATGAGAAATTCAGTTCATGATAAAAATCATGGAAGTAATCAATTAGTTTTTGTTTAATTTAATTAAATCTGATTAGACATTAACTCAAAACAAACACAAAACTGTGAAAATAGTCGAGAGGTTGATGAATGAAAGTTTATTTATAACTAGATATTCGCCTATCTACTTATACATAAACTCACGCCTTCGTCCCATGGAGGTAGGCAGAAACTACAGAACGCCACCTGCTACAATCCTTACATACTCCTTTTGCCTCGTTTAAGTTCATACATCCGGTCATATTATGTAGGTACTAAATTATTAAGTTATTTTAATAATGAAGTAATATACATACAATATATTCAAACGATTAGCTAATAATAGGTACTAAATTAGGTTACATTTTAGGCTTCCTTTCAACGCTAACTAATTCAATCTTCTGGACACTACAAGTGCATTGAGCTTTAAAAGGGCTATTCAATTATGTAATACCTTACGTCATTGGGGCAATTATAATTTTTCTTGTACTTGAGCGTTTGACTCGAGTTTTGATGTGTGATTAATGATTATGGTTTAGATATAGCCACAAAATTAAAAAAAAGATATGCCCAAGAAAGCTTGATTATTTCCAACGACCAATGGGCTATATGGTCGTTGATTATTTCTCTTGGGAGTGTTCTAAATAAATATTTCGATTTGTTTACATAAATCAGTAAGAACCTTGTCTCTGCAAAGGATGTTTCATAAAACTTTACTTTTACACATGTTTTGATGCTTTGTTACATCAAAGATATAATAATTTAATAATTTATAAAAATGTCCTAGGTACAATACTGCACCTTGTACTGTACTTTGGAGTGCTCTCTTCAATTTATTATGTTTCATACAGTAATTCACCAAAAATAATTCCGTAAACCAGAGAGTTACTGATAATTTTTCGTCTGAAATTATATTTTTTATCTATGAATATATAATCTAAATTCAAACAGAAAGTATTTAATAACTAAGGTACATATAGGTAGGTAGGTATATATTACTTTGCTTGAAAAAAAAAATAGTCTTATCTTATATAGTCTTATATTATATCTTAAAAGTAGAATATTATTTTTAATCAATTGCTGTATGCAGTGTTAAAATCAATGTAAATCTCGGGACACGCGGTCTTTAGCTTTAGACGCCAACGCATCGCATTATGTAGCAATTTAGCAGTTGTAATTACGTTTATTTTGAGTCATATAATTATTTATTTTTTTGTTTCGTGTTAAATTTCAATTTATGAAAAAATCACCGTCAAAATGTAATAGCGCCCTAATTTTATACGTCAATAATTATGTGTTTTTAAAATTCCTATAAAACCAAATGTATATGGTTAAATCATTTGAATTTTCCATATGTGTTATTTGATTATATTATCTATTTCTATACTAAAACCGAAACATGATTACTTCAACTTTTTTTATAGAAAAACATTCCAAAGTAGCACCGTTTATTTTCTGTTATACTATTATTACACGTAAACAGTTCCTAATTGTGCAGTAAAATTTGCTTTAAATCGAAGGTATTTAAATATGTTAAGAACTTACTAAGCTAAAATTGATTTAAGTATAGCAGTTTGTCATAAAACTACATTTAAACGAAGCGTGTTTAAATTACGGTGCGCGTGAGTGTTTTATCTCACGCATCAAGCTACTAATATACATAGATAGCCATAAGCCATAACGCCATTTCACTTACACACCGAGCTAAACCACGCTTCGATGTAGGGCCTTAAATCAAAATACTTACGCGGAATTTTGGTAGGGGGAAGTGATTCATGGATATTATATTTTCATAAGTATAATTTTAATAACCAAATCGTTAATTTAATAAGCGAAAGTCGAGTAAAATATTTAAGACCGGATAGAAAGCTGATACTTTTAAGTTTTATAAATGAAACAACGTTAACAGAGAAAGCATTACCCATATGATGTAAGAATCAACCATAAACATAACATCACACCTTGTTTCCCAAGGGTTGGGCAGAGGTGTACCTATAGTAGGTACACCCACATTTCGCCAGTTAGGGGGCGAGCCCCAACCGATTTGTGCAACCGGGCACAAATCCAGACTCCGAGCTGCTACTGAGAAATTCCAGATGGAAAAATGCCTGACCTGGGAATGGAACCCAGGTCCTCATGCTCAGCAAGAAAATGTAATAATCAAATGCGGAAAAAAGTATTAATTAATGTTCCCTAGTGTTATAAAGTTCAAATAATTTGTAGTGTTTCTAAATGAAATTATTATCAATATCTGCTATTAATCACTTCACATAATTGAGGAAGTATCAACACATTTTTAATCGGCATTCCTAATTCTACCTAAATGGTTATACAAATATTATATTCACTATATTAGTATTACATTTTGCCCGATAAGTTTCCTATTTAAAAAAAATAAAAAAGAAATACGTATTGCAAAAAATAAATATTATTGTTTCAGAAGCTATAAAAGTAAAATCACTAACCGTTATTTTAGGACCGTTGCCGTTGCCCCATTCCGCAATATTATATTTTTCGAAGACGTCCGTCACCTTTTTGTTCCTTTGCTCCAAACTCATAATTGCAATTTAAAAAAACAAATGTCAAATAAAACTTTCCCGCCAATCGTGAACGAGTGCGTTCGAAAAAATCCGGTTAGTCAACGAACGCAGCAGCACGCACGTCGCTCACGCCGTTGTGCACAACACTGGCGCGCTCGGTGAATGATACTGTATTATAAATTGCTAGTAAATAATGGTAGTTGTTTATTGGACGACAGAACAGCTGCACTGAATTTTAGCCTTGTTAGAAAACGATTGTTGTATATACGGAAAATACTATTTTTTTGCTTTTGTTTAGTTACTACCTATTTTTCGCATTACCTGTCACTTTAGGGAAGTATATATTCGCACCTTTCAAGATTTTTTATTTAGTTGGCTGCCAACTTTACGTCGCTTTGTTCAAGTTTGCAGACTGAAAATTCAATGGAACAACAAAAAGGCGATGCTATTCTGGAGTCCAGAGCCAAGTAGGGCCCGAGTACGTACTTCAGCAAACGGGCGGTAGTCAACTGGTGTAGGTAATATCTAGGTCATCTTATGAAATGAATTTAAATGAACATAACGGTAAGAATACTTTTAACCTAAAAACAATTTACTAAATTATTACAATACAACCATTGTTGTTAAAAATTCCATCCATTTCATCCATTTAGAAATCTACGTTGATGCCCAATGTAGAGCCAATCCTATAGTTCTATTTGTTTTAGTATAATGAATGTGGTGAATACCAATTCAGCTTATAATCCCAGCCATGGTAACCACAACTGCACCAATTGCTCCCCTGCTCGCCAAACCAGGCCCAGCAAACTTTATTGACTTGAGGCAAACACCGCAGACCCAACACTTTAATTTGCGATCTTGTGGTTAACCACAAAAATAGAAAACATGTTGGAAACGTTCGCAGACACGACAATCTCCAGATATGCTACGTCTGGGCATGCCACAATTGCGGCGATAAGTCCCCTCTTTGAGGAGTGGTTGGAGAGGCGCCACGGCGTCCTCACCTTCCGCCTGACGCAGGTCCTCACCGGACACGGTTGTTTCGGGAGGTTCCTGTTTCGGATAAGGCGGGAGGAAACGCCCGGGTGTCACCATTGTGTGGATCGCCCGGAGGACACGGTGGAGAATACAGTGGAGGTCTGCCCGGCTTGGGCGGAGCACCGCCGTGTTCTCACGGAGGCGATCGGCGGCGGCGATCTCTCGCGTCCAAACCTGGTCCAGGCCATGGTGCGGAGCGAGAGTGCATGGGAAGCCGTCACCTCCTTCTGCGAAGCAGTAATGCTCGCGAAGGAGGAAGCGGAACGCGTGAGGGAGAGGCAACAGCCGCGCCCTCGCGCCCCTAGCCGCCGTAGGAGACGCCCTGGGCGGCGGGAATCGATTGCCGATTCCCGGCCACCGTAGGCGCGGGCTTGCGGACGACGAGTAATGGGCAGCTCGCCGTCCGGTAAGGACCAGGCCCGGGTCGACGGCGCGTTGTGTTCCACGCGCGCCTCAAAGAGATGTCAGCAGTGACGGGGTCAATTGGGCCGATGCCGCCGGGGTCGCGGATAGTTCGAAAGAGATACCGTGGCCCTGGCACGGGCAGCTGAAGGAACATGGGTGGGTTTTAGTCAGTAAAAGTCTGACACGCCCTCCCGCTCTGCCCAGAGCAGGAGAAGTCATTTGGTGATTTCCCATCCACAAAAAAAAAAAAAAAAAAAGATATGCTACGTCACTACAGGTCATAGACCATAGCGTTAACCATGGACCCAATCTCTTCCTTTTATTTATTACTGATGTATTAAGTACCTACAGTAAATTCGAGGGCGTAATAATTCCCACTGTGCAATTGGATTAAGGTGATTTAAAACAGATGGCTCTTAATACTCTATACCCCAAAAAGAAAGACCAGATCTCTGTTCCTATAATGATCGCTGTTATCACGCATCTGGGTTAGGTTTGAAGGGAGTAACTCATCATGAAACGAAAACAATGTGTGATAGCCGACACCATGTCCAATGATTAAGTCTAACGAGGCTTCGCGCTGGAGCTGGGGTTATATGGGATAGCTTTCATAAAGGCTCGGCTTTAGATGAAACGATAAAACAATGACTCACTCGTTACGTTATTAATTAATAGATTAGGATATCGTGAATTTTTGTTGGTATCGTAATCAGATTTTTAACACTTTAATTAAACATACGTTAGAGAAGGTTTTAGTTAGTGTAGTGTATGTCAGACGATCAAACTCACGACTCAGTGCTTCGCTATAGGACCAGACGCCCCAGACGGAGATGGCGGGATGAACCGGACTTCTTTAACAAAAATTGGTCCTTGGCAGTTCTGTACAAAGAGTACAAAGAGAGGTGAAAGGAGAGTTGCCCAGCAGTAGGAGAATAGGGGTTACACAAAACAAGTGTAAAGTAGTTTCTGGCAATGCTGGCTGAAGCAAAGGCAGCCTTATTCTAGGAGAGGTTTTTGCTCCAAAGGGAGAAGGTCGGTACCATGTAGTGGTTATTTGTTATCATGGGAGAAAACAAGTTCTTCTGGTGACGTACTATTGGCGTAGCACAAAAGGGGCACCCGTGCACTCCACTGTGTTGAGGATAGACCCTCCGTGTCTTTTTAGTCTGTAGAAGGCAGACATAACCCTACACTACCTTACCAATACGGAGGGTTGTCACCGTATAATTTTTATAATCTATCGATATTATTTCCGTTAAATTATAAACTGTCGAAAAATTTCTTAACTGCAACAAACCATTTACAATTCAACGCATTATTTTTCTATAGTTTATAATGAATCCATGGGAAACCGACAAATTGTGAGCTGGTCTATCAAACTTGCTTGCGACGTAACGCACCTTGCGCTAATACTAATTAGCCTGCCTATAGTAGCTGCGAGCAACTTGGAAGTAGCGGTTGGTCACAGTTCTAACCTAACCTAACCCATTTCACAATTTTTCGTCAGTTTATAATCTAACGGAAATAATACCGACAGATTATATTATAAACGAACGCTTCTCACAATCTTATGGTGACATATCCATTAGGATTTCCCCACGAAAAAAAGAGGTCCGCAACTTACTGTGCTCAGGAGTAGCCACTCCTGAGCACAATAAGATGCGCACTCTCGGCAGTTGTACTGGTGGTGTCTTCGGGACCACATGGGCGACTGCCCAAGCAAGGCAGACAACCCTGCTACCAATGACTGGTTTTTTAACCATATTCTGATCTATAGTTTGATTGATACCGCTGTACCGCGCCTTAGGAATGCGCCTGCACTGCCCCCCTGCTCGCTGCCTGCTTTCCGCGCATATTCGTAAGGCGCGGTACAGCGATATCGGTCAAACTATATTCAGTTAGCTTGTGCCGAAGCAGACAAATGGTATGACGGGCTTCTGTCCGTACTCCACATCTAAGCGCGTGAAATGTCGTAAGAATCGTTTAAATATTGGTGCAAGAATAATTACCTTAAAGTACCAAAACCACTGCTTATCATAGAACTACAGTTATTAGCACTTATCAGTTGCTGATAGTATATGTACACGCGGCTACACATCAAGCTATACTTTCCAGTTTACACTGACCTCTCATTACAAGGAAATCCTATACAATGCGAGATCAGCTTATACTGGAAGTGTATAGCTTGATCTGTAGCCGAGCGTACATGATTGTTCAGGAGAAATGATAGGTTCCTATGGGCTGATAAAAATAAACCATGTCATATTGTGGAACTTGTTTGGCCATAAGTAGGCCAAGAGCAGCAAAAAATTTAGATTCACCTGGGTCTTCTATTGAACCAGGAAAAAACATAACTTTTGTACTTCAAATAAACAGAGCATAAATAGGTGTCGATTGATTCTAGAGTATTGTTTATACAACATTTAATTGCTTATTCATTGGCTCATTTAATTAAATAAACAATTTATTTTAGTTTTTTCAATGTGACCAAAAATATTAAATTACTTACACAATATCCATCAATCAACTCAGCCTATCGCAGTCCACAGCTGGTCATAGGCTTCTCCCAGGCTGCGCCACAATACCCTGTCCTCGACCTTCCGCATCCAGTCTGTCCCAGCCAACTTTCTAAAGTTGTTGGTCCATCTAGCTGGGGGGCAACCCACACTAAGTTTGCCGATACGCGGTCTCCACTCCAGGACTCGTCAGCTCCACCGGTCATCGGTCCATCGACAAACATGGCCAGCCCACTGCCACGTCAGTTTGCTTACCCTGCTGGCTATGTCGGTAATTCCTGTTCTTTTCCGGATAACTTAATTTCTGATTTTATCCTTCAAAGAAACTCCGAGCGACCTTGAACTTGTGGACCAGCCCAGGACGCACTGGTGGACACACACACTTACACAACGTAAGTTACAGATATTTTTTTTAAGATCACACATTTTTATCCTTTGGATTATGGCCGTATGGTCAGTAATGAAAGTGTATTAAATAAAACTTAGATGTTTTAAGTACCTGTGTGTAGTAGTAGTGTACACTGCACTGAGCATCAGTATGTACGAGTACATAATAAAGAGTATTCTATTCTATGTCAGTTTTTAGATAATACTATGTAGCTGAGTGTACATGGTTGAATTACTATATTCTAAGACAGAGAAACTCATGTTATTTTCTCTGGACATAAAATTGGTTTCATTATTTTATTCAGAGAAGAAAATCAATTACTTCAATAATACAAACTGTTTATGCTAAAACAAGATCCTTCTGGGGGTACTATTGTTAATCTTGCTACTATTATAAATGCGAAAGTTTGGATGGATAAATGTTTGTTACTCAATCACAACAGAACGGCTTACGGATCTGGCCACAGAGATAGATTATAGTCCGGAATAGCACATAAGCTAAATTTTATCTTGGAAAAATGTATGTTTCCCGTGGGATACTTTCCGACATGCACGTGGGAAGGGCTGTGCTGGCAAAATCTAGTGTAACATTCAGATAAAATACTAATGATAGAATGTTCAAGAATACCCAATAAATACACTAACAATAAGAGCACTCCTCTCATTTTGGGCGCACTCTAAAAGAAGTATTAAATGTGTTCATAAACTTCAAATTATTATTACTCAGGTTTTGAATGACACTGCTTTTTACAAAAAAGAAACATTAAGTTCCAGAATGTCGGTCACAAGTGGGTTAGGTTAACGGGTTGTAATTGCAGAACTTAGCAAAAAAATAGAATGGAAGCCGACCCCAATTAAACAGCCAGGTACAAGTATGTATTATTAAAATAAATAGAAAGTACTTTTTTGTACACCATAATATGTTATATTTACCTACAGTATTTCACTGAGATAAAATTCTCAATGTAGGAAAATCAGTATGAGTTTTATGACATAAAATCCCTGTTATTTTTAGTTCACACTTTCCCGGAATCCTTAAAATAATACAGGAATAATTAATTAAGTGAGTAACACATACATAGATTTTATAAATCCTCATTACATGTTCATTTACAATCTCGTTATCTAATTATTCTTTGAAGATAAGTTATAATATACATTTTGTTTGAACTATTTATTAGCACTAACAGAACTAAGCTCCTCATGCAACACCAGCATGCAGTTATCATTAAACACAGTCTGTGTTCAAAGATCTGCAGTCTGAATTGTTTACACGATTCTCGTTAAAACATCTTCTAAGAAGACACCGAGTCTAATCGGCTTGACCGAGTTTCTTTCCGATTAGCATTTCGTAGCAACATTTAAAATATCTTTAAGATTCTAAGTACGCAAGGCTCGAATAGCACCGATACCGAAAATTAATTTAACTACAAGATAACGCAGTAGCACAGTAGTACTTAAATTAAATATTTAATTACACTTACCGTTTTGAGTTTCTTCTTTGGCCCCGATGGTCCGTCCATTTTACGTGATTTCTGGTGATCACAGAGCCTTACAAAAGAACTTTTATGTTAGAAACAAGTTAGAAACAACTTAGTTATTTATAAAAACCGCGTATTTTTGCATTCATAAAAATATTCGACTGATATCAGTGTATCGGATTATCGCAAACAGCGAGCGGGGGACATTATAAGAGGGGTCAAGGGGAAGCGCCGAAGCGGGGACAGGTGACGTTGACACTGACAGCAAAAAAGTCATTCTATATTTTTTTTTTCTATTTGGCAACTGAGCCGATGTCAAGTCGTTCAGTAATTCTAGTTGCTAAATGGAGTTGCTTGTTTTTGCGTGATATCAAATCATTAAGTCATTGAAGCCTCAATGATCCCTCAATGCATTGAAGAGTTGAAGTTTTTGCGAAACAAGCAAACCTCATGCCCACAGAGAACATCTACTCATGCCTCAAGGAGCATAATGTAGAACTGACTTTCCCTTACTTTGTTCACAAGAATTATGGATGAATCCAGAGTATTCGTTAGTTTGTGTTACTTTTCTTTGCTCTATAAGCTAAAAGTAATGCGATGAGTACTATTTCCTTGTCCATATCCAAGACGTTTGTCTGAGCCGAGAAACACGAGACTAATGATTTATCTGAATTTTTAAGATAATAGGTCTTTACCTATGAAATTGCCGTTTTGGATGAAAAAATTTAAACGAATTTTTTTCATGCATTTTTTATTTGTATTAATCGAAGTAATCACCCATGCAATCAATGCATCTTTGCCAACGCAGAGCTTCCAACCCCAGTTCTTGCAACTTGGTGACCGTCTGCTGTGCAGTATGAGGTCGCGCGTTGTCGTGCAGAAGCAGCGGAGACGAGCGATTGACCAATGCTGGTTGGAGATGTGCCAGCTTCTCCATCATTGTGTTCAGTTCTTCACAGTACACATCTGAAGTAATGCTCACCCCGTTTGGTAAGAAGCTGTGATGAATCACACCGGCGCTAGACCACCAAACAGTGACCATCACTTTTCTAGGGGTAAGTTTTCGTTTAGGGCATTGTTTAGATGCTGAACCAGGATCCAACCAACTTGCTGAGCGCTTGCGGTTATCAAACAGAATCCATTTTTAATCGCAGGTAACAATGCGCTTCAAAATTCCTTCATTTGTGTGTCTGTTGAGCAGTGCAAGGCACGTCTCGACGCGTACTTCGCGCTGGCGATCATTGAATTCGTGGGGCACCCATTTGTCATGCTTTTTTACCTTGCCAATTTGACGCAAATGGACCAATATTGTTTTGACGCTAACGTCGAAAGCTGCTGCTAATTCAGCCGTAGATTGTGTATCATCAGCTTCCACAATCGCCTTTAATTCGTCATTGTCGACCAAAGTCTTCGGACGACCGCGAGGTTCATTTTTCAGGTCGAAATTTCCAGAACGGAAGCGAGCAAGCCAATAACATGTGGTGCGTTGGTTTGTAGTGTTAGCTCCGTAAACGTCGTTGATGTTGCGTGCCGCTTGTGCCGCGTTGCACGACGGTACTCATATTCCATAATTACTCGAATTTTTAACGTATCCATGATGACGAAAAAGATTGAAATGCGATGAAAATGTAACACTAATTGTAGCGCGGCAACCCCAGGACCATAGGTTTAATAATAATGTTGGTGCCACTGACTTGGGCGACCAATCACGCGCCGCGATTTCTCCCGCGCGCCCCGTTTCTGGCGCGGTTGTGGAGCAGGAGTCCCTCGCGGTCGCAGCGCCGCAAACAGCGCAGTCCAACCTCGATCCTTGTGCAACGCTACGCGTTTCAAGCCGCGCCCGGAAAGCGCCGGCCATCTTAGATCTTTAACTCTCTCATTCCTAGTAATAGTACGATTTCGAGTCTGTTACTCATTTATTTTCTTGTTTTGTTTGTGTTCTCAAGTGTATTGGTAAATTAAAGTACAGTAAATTTACAAGGACTTTCAATCAGAGGCCCGAACCCCATGCCCGTCGGCTACATTTGGCGTCCCAACAGTAGGGGCCTCTGACGACACGTGCTTGCAAATTTTTTTTTACGAAGCATTACGACGCAGTCCGCGTCTGTTCTCCAGGAGGAAGGCTTCGGTTACACGTACTTACCTACACGCGGGAACTTCGGAATCTGAAGCGCTACGAGGGCGTTTCCAGCGAATAAAAGTTCGCCACGAGGTTCCGTTTTCGTTGTCAGGATGCCAACGACACCAACGACGATGGTAACAAGAAATAAGAAATCCAAGAAGCAGGGAGAAGATAATGAAGATGAAACAGAAAAGGAAAATGAAACAGAAGAGGAGATGTTCACGTCCATCACCATGGACCAGGGTCAGTTTGCAACTCTGATGCAATCACTGCAGCAGAGTCAGGCAGAGATATTCGCGAGGCTCATCCAAGATGTTAGGACTTCGACACCGGCGCCTACTGAAGTGTCCATGTCAGCGCCCGCCGCGAACTTCTCAAAGTGCACAACTCGATTTAACGGATCGTCCGCTGATGTCGACGGGTTTATCGACGCAATAACAGTGTACAAGAACTGCCTTCAGATATCAGATGATAACGCTGTCAAAGGACTCTCCATGTTGCTAGTAGACTCGGCAGCATTATGGTGGCAGGGTATAAAAACCAGCACCACGTCATGGCCGGATGCTATGCAAAAACTAAAAAGTGCATTCGGAGAGCATCGCCCGCCATTTCGTATATATTTGGAATTGTTTTCATTGCGACAAGGTACGGACAAAACTGATTTATTTATTGCGAAGACGAGAGCGCTTTTATCGAGATTGCCACAAGAAGATCTACGTGAAAAAGTTCAACTGGATATGGTATACGGGCTTCTCGATCGTAGAATAAAAAAGCGGCTCGATCGTAACTCCATAACATCGTTCGACCAGTTACTGCACCGTGCCAGAGCGATCGAAGAATCGTTAGAAGACAGCGCATGCGACAAGACACCGGCACTGACGCCATCGAGCGCCAGTCACCAAGCGGCCGTCGCCGGCGCCCCTTCAACTTCGGCACCAAGTGATAAAAACACTCGCAGCAAAAGACTGTCGTGCAGTTACTGCAAGAAATGGGGACATGAAAAATCGCAGTGTAAAAAGTTAATAAACAATGAAAAAAGTGATAACGGGAAAAGTGATGATAGCGTAAACAAAAATAAAGCTATTCAATGTTATGGGTGCGGTGCCCCTAACGTTATAAAATCGAAGTGTGAAAAGTGCAAATCTAGTTCTCAAAACGCATTCTATTCGGTTACGACAACTAGTGATAGCGTAAATTCAAAAGTGCGCGGTTCCCGTAATCATAGCGTTATCGTGCGCGATGAATGCGCGTCGGGCGAGCCGACAGCCGCAAGCGTCCCGCCACCCGCGCCGGCCCCGCAGAGTACGTGCGGCCGCGCCAAGGTCGCGAGCGGCAGCGCTGCCCGTTGCCTAGCGACCGTCCGTGAGCGTAACGATATCGTTCCTCGCGGTCGGAAGTCGCCGGGCCCGCCTCGCATCGTTCCTGCCAGTACCACAGGTAACCCAGCGTCTTGCAACGCTGGGCGTAACTTAAAACTTTACTGTGATTGTGTTACTGAACTGCAACATACTAACGAGCGTTCTAATGTCGGTAAAAATGTGTGTTATAATTTCATAGGTTATAATAATAATAGAGACACTAAGTTTTCTGTAAATTCAACTGAAACCCGTTCGCAACACGGGCACGTAATTCAATCAGCTGATAACGATTATGTTGCCATATCATGTTGCGTAAACAATAATTCAAATGGTCAGGGTTTATTTAATGTTCAGTGTGATTGTTTATGTTTATGTTGTAATAGTGATAGCGTTGATAAATGTTTAGGATTATGCTCGGTAAATGTTAATAATAAAAATTGTAAGAAACGCCTCGCGTCTGCACAGGGTCGGACTAAGGGAGGTTCAATTAAGGGGGAGCCTAATAATAATAGACCTTTGATGCAAATAGGTATTTTGGGGGAAAATGGGACAGCGTTACTGGACACTGGTGCTAGGGGCTGTATTGCCGGTCACACACTTTTTCGCGTGTTAAAGGAAAAAGGCCATCCTTTGCAACAGTGCACTAGAAACATCCGCCTGGCGGATGGTTGCACGCGCCTGATGGAGGTGCTTGTTGCAGAGGTACAGGTGAAACTTTTTCATAAAATTGTGCCCACCGAGTTTATAATTTTCCCCGAAGCGAAAGATAATGAAACACTTTTAGGTATTGATTTTATTAACAGTGCCGGTCTCGTTATCAATTTTAAGCAGTGCCTTTGGCATTTTTCGGATAGTAGTGATCAAAAGTATAAATTGATTTTGGAAACTTTTTCACCTCGTCAAAATTCGTACGCCGCGATGAATGTTTTACGCGATGACGAGGGTGCAGGTTTAGAGGATCAGGAGCGTGAGGAGCTTGCCCAATTGCTCACGAATTTTCAGGATATGTTTAATTCGATTGGGGAGCCGACTCCATATGGAGAGCATCATATAGATACGGGAAATAATTTGCCGATAGCGACGCCTCCATATCGCCTGACACCTGCAAAGAAGGAGATCATGCAGCAAGAGCTTACCAAAATGTTAGCTGAAGATATCATTGAAGATTGTGAATCTGCATGGGCTGCGCCAGCCCTGCTAGTACCTAAACGTGACGGCAGTTTCCGGTTTTGCGTCGACTATCGAAAGTTAAATTCGATTACGAAGAGTGACGCCTATCCAATGCCTCGTATTGATGAA
Source organism: Cosmia pyralina (assembly GCA_946251885.1). NCBI lineage: Eukaryota > Metazoa > Arthropoda > Insecta > Lepidoptera > Noctuidae > Cosmia > Cosmia pyralina. Next base: position 22,676,437 of record OX276344.1, read on the forward strand.
CTGTTGCAATCTACTAAACGTGGACGTTGTCACATGAGTACAATAGATTTGCGATCTGGCTACTGGCAAGTGTCAGTTAAAGAAGAGGATAGGGATAAGACGGCTTTCGTGACCCCTTTCGGAACTTTTCGTTTTAAAAGGATGCCGTTCGGTCTGAAGAACGCGCCGGCTACTTTTCAGCGTCTGATAGACAGAATGCGATCTGGTTCAGCACTAAAGGACGTCACAATACTAGGATATTTAGACGATTTATTAATTATAACGCAGGGGGATTTTTCGAGGCACCTGGAAGACCTGCGAATCGTTTTTGAACAGCTGATGAAGTTCAAATTGCGTGCTAACCGAGAAAAGTGTGTGTTTGCACGAGAGTCGGTTAAATATTTAGGTCATGTGATCTCGCAGGACGGAGTCTCAGCTGATGAAAGGAAAATTCAAGCCATATTAGACATGAAAGAGCCGTCTGCACTGGGACACCTCAGAACATTTATACAAACATGTTCCTGGTTCAGGAAATTTATTCCCAAGTTTTCGGAGGTAGCAGAGCCACTGACAAGATTGACAAGGAAAAATCAACCTTGGATATGGGGACCACAACAGGCTGAAGCGTTCAGTAACTTGAAAAGGCTTTTGACGTCAGCGCCGATCCTCATACAGGCAGACTACTCCAAGCCATTCATCCTGCGCACAGATGCGAGCAACTATGCGATAGGCGCAGTGTTGCTTCAAGGTGAAAAGAATGAAGAACGACCCATTGAATTTGCCAGCCGTTTGTTATCAGCGGCTGAACGGAATTATTCGACCACGGAGCGGGAGGCTCTGGCGGTCGTCTGGGCAGTCGACCGTATGCGGGGTTACATTGATGGTCATCCAGTCGTTATAGCCAGTGATCACCAGCCCTTGAAATGGCTGCTGTCCTTGAAGTCACCTTCTGGTCGTTTAGTGCGTTGGGCACTAAAGCTGCAGGCCTATGACATCCGGTTTGAGTACACTCCCGGAAAGGTAAATGTAGTGGCCGACGCACTCAGCCGCCCTGTCTGTACAGATGAGTCTCGTGAATCCTGTGGAATATGCACCGTCATTATTGATTTACCTACGCGAGATCTCACGGAGCTACGTGCAGCACAAAAATCTGACCCAGATTTAATTAAAATTGTGAAGGAATTAGAGGATATAGAAGAAGTTGCGTCTCGCCGTTGGACAGAACGTGGTTATCTCATGGAACGCGGTATCCTTTATCGCTATAACCCAGATACAGACAACGAGTCGCCGCAATTAGTAATACCTGTAAGCATACGTGAAGGGATTCTAAGAGAATGTCATGATGCTCCAATTGCAGGTCATCCTGGTATAGAGAGAACATACCAGAAAATAGCTCAAAACTATTACTTCCCTGGCATGAGAAGAATTGTAACCGATTATGTAAAATCATGTTCCTCTTGTCAACGCTATAAAGCGACAAATGAAAAGCCACCTGGTCTGATTCAAACACCGATTTTAAACCAGCGCAATGAAGTCTTGGCTATCGACCTATTTGGACCACTGCCAGAGGGCGAAAACGGGGAAAAATGGATCCTGTTAGTGGAAGATACCGCGACAAGATGGGTAGAATTGTATGCTCTCAAAGAAGCAACCTCTGTCGCCTGCGCGAAAGTACTCATAGAAGAGTATTTCCTTCGGTTCGGCTTACCACGTCGCATTATTTCGGACAATGGTGTCCAATTTGTTTCAGCGGTCATGCAGAAATGCATGTTCATTCTCGGCATTACACAAGACTTGATACCCTATTACCACCCAGAAGCCAATCCAGCTGAAAGGAAAAACCGGGATATGAAGACCCAATTGGCCCTGTTGGTTGGTACGGATCACCCTTCATGGCCTAAGCAGCTACCGATAGTACGGTTCAGTATGAACAGCGCGGTCTGTGAAACAACAGGGGTTACTCCTGCATATTTGACGTTTGCACGTGAGCTGAGGTCACCGTTAGAGGTGTACAATGATCCAAGGGCAGTCTTAGAGAAGGATAATTTTGTACCACAGATCACTCCTTACCTGTCAAAATTTTTAAACTCCTTAAGTGAAGTCCGTGATAGAGTAGAAAAACTGCAGGACAGAAGGAAGACTTACGCTGATCGTTCGAGAAGAGTAGGAGAGGATTTTAAAGTAGATGACAAGGTTCTATTGACTACCCATCAGCTGAGCGACGCCAGCAAGTCAAAGACTGCTAAGTTTTTCCCTAAAAGGGATGGGCCATATGTTGTGAAGAAGAAAGTAAGTCCAACAACATACCTAATCGCGTCTGATGATAATCCTGGTGAGATATTGGGCAAATTCCACGCTAATCAGCTCACCCCTTTTCGAGGACGAGTAGATGAACGCGCTCAGCCAATGGAGCCAAAGAAAAAGCGAGGCCGACCTCGTTTACAACCTATTCGTAATGATTTTAATGTAGGGCTAGACCACGATCGAGGGCGTAATCGTGATCTAGAGGGGGAGTATGTAGCGCGGCAACCCCAGGACCATAGGTTTAATAATAATGTTGGTGCCACTGACTTGGGCGACCAATCACGCGCCGCGATTTCTCCCGCGCGCCCCGTTTCTGGCGCGGTTGTGGAGCAGGAGTCCCTCGCGGTCGCAGCGCCGCAAACAGCGCAGTCCAACCTCGATCCTTGTGCAACGCTACGCGTTTCAAGCCGCGCCCGGAAAGCGCCGGCCATCTTAGATCTTTAACTCTCTCATTCCTAGTAATAGTACGATTTCGAGTCTGTTACTCATTTATTTTCTTGTTTTGTTTGTGTTCTCAAGTGTATTGGTAAATTAAAGTACAGTAAATTTACAAGGACTTTCAATCAGAGGCCCGAACCCCATGCTAATCAATAAACAAATGACTACTTTTGGAAAAAAAAATCCATGTTTTTAAAATAAAATTAATTTGAAATTAGAATTCTTAGCCAAACAAAAATTATTTTGATTTGAAATGGCCAGTACTGCAGAACGGCAATTTCATAGGTAAAGACCTAATATGTGTGAGGCATAAACTAAAGTGTTTTCAATTTTCGGGTCCGATCTAGTATCGTTGGGCGGGAGGCTAGGGGTAAAAGGGGTGAAAGCTCGTAGGGGTTGGGTCCCTGATTATAACGCTACCACTCTTACTACAAGGTCATGTATATTTTTCGAGAAATTAATAAAAATTGTTTCTAACCTCAAATCAGATAAATAGTGAAACGAAACGATAAAATGGGTGATTGACAACCAAACTGTACCAGCATATTGTCTGAGGTGTAAAATGTAGCTCATAATCTATGAAACGAAACGTAAAAAAAAACCTATGCCATTTGCGTCTTGTGAAGTGTTCTGTGGTCATGTGTCAGTGTCGTAAGTTTGTTTTTATATGGGATTAAATATAATGACTACCAAAACAATTAAATGCTCACCAAAATGGATAAATGCTTACCAAATCTGCGTCGACCTGCTGTCGAAAACCCTAACCCTAGACGGTCGACGTCCGCGTCAGGGGCACTCCGAGGTTTGGTTGGTTAGGTTTCTTTAAACCCTGTAGACAGAAATAGGAGCCCAGTGCAGCGAGGCTCCGTCGACCTGCTGACGAAAATCCTAACCTTAGACGGTCGACGTCAGGGGCACCCCGAGGTTCGGTTTGGTTAGGTTCCTTTAAACCCTGCAGACAGAAATAGGAGCCCCGTGCAGCGGGGCTCCGTTGACCTGCTGACGAAAACCCTAACTCAAACCTAACCTAGGTGTTTTGAGGGTAGGTTACAATATAATTTGATTTCTCAAAAATGGTGCGTTACCTTCTCATGGGAGTGGTACCAGGGGAGTGGGAGGACTCCGCTCCACCCTTACTCACCCCACCCCACCCCCTCCTCCTGCCAAACGATACTAGATTTCAACCATTTCAAACCTTAAAATGTTAATTATTAAGTTCAAAATCAAATGAGAAAAGAACATCGGCCAAATTTCTATAGAAGCTGGACCTGAGTTTTATTTTCAGTATACAGAAACAAATTATAGTGAGATTTTATTTTTTTATGTAGTAAACACCATCCCGTTTGAAAATAATATCTAAATAGCCAAGATATTTTATTAATGAAAAAAACACTTTTGAGGTTAGAATAAATAAATAAGTCGATTTAATGCTATAGTATAGTTAAAATCTCGCTGCAGACTCGGTCATAAATCATTCGAGTGTTTCGCTCTCTTTCCCACTCACGGGCCTTATGGGCAGGCCACGCCCACACGTAGTCCTGTGCATTACTGCAGTCGATGAGTAACATCGACAGTTTTATATATTTATAAATGGGTGATAGAAATAAATACACATTTTTTTTTATTTTATTACCAAATTTACTACAAACCATATTAAATATATAAACAAAAGAACGTATATATAAAACTAAAAATAGAAAATTAAAATTCTTCGTCTGAGTCATCGTCATCATCATCCACATGAATGATGAATTCTTCGCATAAATGTGCATTTCTTATTGTCTTCATCTTGCAGCAATTCTGTATGTTATATGATAACCTGATAACCTTAATGATTCTGTTATCGATAATGGCCTTGAGCGCGCGCAACTAGCGCACATCCCTACTCCGATTATGATTTATGACCAAGTCTGCAGCGAGATTTTAACTATACTATAGGCAGACGACACACAGTTTTTATCCGACAGCGGCGAAGCTAAGCGGTAGTTATCAGTCCGTAAAACAGTCAATGCAAGGTCAAACAACAAAAGGAAATCCAAAACAGTACAGTACATATCACAATAGTCACACTAACAACAAAAACAATGCGAAATTGCGAATGATCGCCGCCGGGTGTCAAATTGACACCCGTGTGATTGACACTGTCAATCAACGGCGCGCGTTGATGACATATTATGACGTTCCGTTGTATGTAATTGAATAAAATGCTGATACTTACTATGAACCAACATAATTATTTTTATGACAAGAATCCAATAGATTGTAAAAACAGCACTAGTTGATTTGATACAAAAGTATATAGAATTGAATACATAAAGAGAAAGTACATATAATAACTATTCAAAAAAACGTGAATAATTATAATCTTTGAGTACTAAATAATTTCCTAAGCAAAATGAATCGTCACTAGGTGCGTTCTGAACATGTTATTCTAAATGATTTCCAAATTATGCTATAAACAAAAAAATGTGCATATCTTTTTTTTCTGGCGACTTAAATATCTATTTCTTATGTTTTTTTAGACCTTAAAAATAATGGATTTTTTCTTAGATATGGCGTATCTGTACACCACCGCCTCGTTGTCAGGTACGATTTGGCCGTCCTTCTTTGACATATTGTATTAACTTGACCTGCTGCTGTGTGTACTCTGTGGTCTGCTTCTGTTGCTGAGCAAGAGTAAGTATGTTCTGTGGTATGGAGTAGGTAGTGTCAAACAGTCAAATACGTACACAGACATCTATCGCAAATAATAAATCTTGAAATCTTCAGGAAATCAAGAAACTAATAAAATAGAACCTCATAAACCCAAAATATACATTATTTTCTAAGCTTTTTTGTTAGAATGCTCTCTTCGGGGCCATAAATAAAACGGGAAAGTGCTACAAACGGTCTAATTTTCATGGAGGTTTCGTGTTGAAATCCTAACAAGATGCCTGCTGTAACTCCAACTACAGAGGAGCAAAATGAAGCAGATCAGAAGATGTGGAGCGCCTTAAAGCGTTATATTATACGTGAAAGGCAAAGGAAGAAAGAAGGTAATCCTCTATGTTCTTTTCATATCATTTAAGTAAGTAGCTACACTATTTCAATAAATGTTTTCCTTGTATATGTAGTAGTTAAAACCTAAGCCTAGTCTATTGGCTACAGACTAGGCTTAGGTAGCTATATAATAGTAACCAAACTACTTGCTGTAGGTACTATTCTACAGGTCTCTGTACACAAAGATCTTCACACAGGTAATTCTTTTTCCTTCAGAATATGAAGCTGAGGTTGAAGAAGAGCGACTGCGCAAAGAAAGGGAAGCGAGAGAGAGACAGGATGTCATGACACTTGGTAATATTTCTTACAAATTGTACTTTTATTGTAACAATTTTTTCTGACATTCTAAAATGCTTCCCTTGACGGCTCAGATTGGGTAAGTAATCCATAAAATAAGGAAGGGCTTTGAAGGACAAAAACGAGGCACAGTAGAAGTTTTATTGTGATTGCTGCTGTTGCCGTATAGTGTCTGATAGCGTTAACAAATCACTAAACCTAGTTAGATGCCACAACAGAAAAGAACAAAGATCTGTAATTAATTCTTTTAAATACCATTTCAGAGGAAACAAAGGAACAAATTGAACAGTTGGAACAGAAACTAAAACAACTTGAGAAAGAGAAGCAACAACTGTTCATGCAACTCAAGAAAGTACTAAATGAAGATGAAATCAGAAAGAGACAGCAACAAAAGGAAACTAAGTGAGTATGGGAAACCTGTGTGATTGTTCAACAATATTTTGTTTTTGTTTTTGTTTCTGGCGATTTAGTTGTAGTATGGCCTCTTGTAGTGAGCGAAATGTGGCTAATAAAATTGGGCAAATGGAAAGGATTGTTGAAGAAAAAAAAAATAAAAATCTATGTTTACATGTGGCTATATTCATACAATCATAGATGTGACTTGTTTGAAAGGTTAAATTCTTATTGTGGATATTGTAAAAGTATCAAAAACTAACAATAATTGCTTAAATTAAAAAAAAAAAATACCCTCTTTCCGAGTTAAAAAGGAGAACCTGCGGATGTTTTAAAAACGAAAAAAAAAACAAATACGTTTCAAGATCGGGGGTTTTCTCCTGATGCTCCATAAAATTTGTCTAATTATCTATTACAAAACCTGTACATAACAACAGGTTTTAGGGCAAAACTAACAAACTACTAACTCAAAACATACTAACCACTACCACTCTGTAGACACACTAATGATATGCAAAAAAAACAAAACAGCGACTTTTCCAGTGAGATGCAATCAATGAAGATGCAGCCTATGGGCAACATTCAGATTCCCATGTTCCCGATGTCTGCGTCTACCGGACAAGAACAGCAACAGAATCAAGGACGACCACCACCGCTTACCTCCCATATGATGACTAAGGTATCAGTAATTTATGAGTATGGAGTTTTTATCATTATCATGCAGAGTGCTTTTTTTTTAGCTTTTTTAATAACAAAATACCTTTGAAACATACTGTGTGAAAATAGTTTCATTGAATTGACTACACAAATCTTTGCAAGCAGGTGTCCGAGTTACGTTATTTACTTATTTTGATGCAGAATGCATCCTGTAAAAAATCTTTAGACAATTATTCCATTTTTCAGAGGTATCTTCGTGATTTTTTTCCTATTGTATCAAATTCAATCAATCAATCAACTTTATTTTCTCACCACAATATACATAAATTATTTTACATAAAAAAATAAAAATTAAATATATTTATTTTTATATTAGTTGTTTTATGTTTTCAACACACTAATTAACAAGCATATATCTTTAAGAATGTCATATATTTTTCTGATTTTGATTACTGCAGTAGATCATAATATTTTTAGGCATTATAAAACCCCTGAAAAAAAAACAGGTACAATGTATCAAAACTTTGAAAGCTGACATTGGTACTAAAGTGTAATAATATTAATTTTACTTTAAATTTTTAAACACATTTTATAGGCCACTGGCACTTTGACTGCGTAATTACTTTTCATCTCTTATCTGCCATCTTTTAAACTACCACCGCTAACAACTTCATTGCTAGTCCATCATCCATCACAAAACCACTCCACTAGTTGCACCTGTTTGTATTACCGTGTTTATTCTCCTTTGTTTAAGCATAAGCACTCAAACCACATGTTGTTTCCACAACAGCAGACGATTGTGCGTGGTCCGATACAATCTGGTGGTGTGAAAAGACCAAGAAGTCCCTCACCAACTTATGCACTCTACGCGCACCGGTTGCACCAGCCTCCGATGAAGCATCAGCAAGTTTACTCGGATCATAGTGAGTTATTATCCCATGTTCGTGATTTTTTGTGTAATAAAAGTAAAGCCTAGCGAATTAGAGATAAAATTGTAAGGGCCTGGTTCCCCATCATCTTTGATCTGACAAAGAAATGTGCTTGTCAGACTGTTTAAAGAAAACTTATAATGCCGGTTTTTGTATCTGGCCCTTGTATGCTTTAAGAAATTGTGTCTTCTTTTCTATTCGTTTTTTAAAACATTCAGCCAAAGTGATGTTATACAAAGACACCAAGCCAACGGAGTAAAAGCATTCAAATATAGTATATAAACATTTATATACTACTAGCTAATGCCCGGCATGCGTTGCAATGCCATTTCTTGTTAAGCACCTTGTCCGGCGCGCACACAACAATCGAAGTTTCATCACAATTGGTTGAGCCATTTTCGAGTTTTTGCGAGACTAACGGACGACATTGATTTGTATATTGTACTTATATAAATAACAGCCGCACGGGTCGATCCATCAGGTTAAATTACGCTTGCCGTGGTTGATCCGTGGATCTTTACTCTTCCGTGCCTTGGAAAGCACGTTAAGCCGTTGGTCCCGGCTGTCCTTCGTGGATCTTTGACAGTTGTTACGGGTCGTCAGAAGCCCGAAATTCTGACAACCAGTCTTACCAAGTTACTGGGTTGTGAAGGTTAGATACGCAGTCGTTCCATGTAAAATACAGGTATTCAGCTGCATCCGGTTAGACTGGAAGCCGACCCCAACAAAGTTGGGAAGACTGTGCAGAGTGATTTTATATAGATAATAAAACACTTATTTACGAATACACATTGTTAGAATGTATTTTATTTAATTCTGTTTATGTATATTGTAAAATATGTATTATATAAATCTTTTGCAGAGGTAGACCAAGATGGCCGAATGAACCGTCAGATGGCCCGCGCAGTGCTTTGGAACAGTGAGTTGTTTTACTAGGTGTCACTGTAGTGTCTCTCGCTTCTCATCTTAATGCTTGTGTTTATTAATCATTCTCCTGCCCTTATACTTACCCTACCTAATCACAATTTGTTTAACCGATTCCTTGACAAATTCAAAGGCGTCTATAAATGGTTAAATTGAAGTAAATGCTTTGAGTTTTTGAGTTTGTTTAGGGTCGGCGAAGCTTGTCTTCCATATTAACTATCATGTTAAAAGTTCAGCTCTTCACGACTTTCTACTCATATCACACATCACATCACATTACATTACAACACACACATCACATCACATCATCATCATCATCATCTATCTATCTATCTATCTATATCTATCTATTGTTGCTTTCGTCTTTCCCAACTCCTATTGTCCCTAATAATATTGCCCACATTTATCAGACCATCAACAAATGTATTTTGTTTTATTATTTATGTTTTATGGTTCTTTCTAACTCTAGCACTTGCATGATCATAATGCGTGGTGTTTTTTTTTTGTAGTTATAGTTTTTTTTTAATAAAATTTCTTATAAAATGTTTTTAAAGATTGCTGTGCGAGACACGCATTCATGGCGTTGATAAAACGTACACCAGTGTGCTAAGTGCTCATAGGACATAAACCGTACGTCAGTAGTAGCACTTCAATTACGAATATCGCTCTTACTGCTACGGAATAAAGCCGCTTTCAATCTCAAACTGTTACTGACGTGCGGGTTGACCGTACCACCATATACGAACAAAGGGGGCGCTCATTAATTACGTGAGGCGTTTAGAGGGGGGCTTCCGCCTTTTTTTTTTCGCCTCGACTCCCCTGGTCGATCCGAATCTCACCCAATCTCACGTGTTCTCGGCAAATATCACGTAATTTTTTTATCAAGTAACTGTAAAATTGTGAGAAAACTGGGTACTTAATTATTAAAAAAAAGATAGCAAATTATGTTTATTTAAATAAATTCAACGCAATCAAGCACAGATCTGGGATCTCGAAGAGGAGGGCCTGCCTGTGTCCCAGCAGTGGGAACATTATAGGCTGATTATGTAATCGAGTACAGAGACGTATTTACATTAAAAATACGCATTCTGAAAAATCTCACATGAGATTATGGGGTCAGGGAGAGGGACGAGCCAAATATCACGACATCTCACCGAGGAGGTGGGGGAGTCGCAAAATCACCAAAATCGCTTCACGTAATGAATGAACGCTCCAAAATCAGAAATTGTAGCAAAACATAAACTTGTTTTTATTTTAATCAGTTACATCTCATACCTAATACATATCCGCAGAGCCAGCTCAATATGGATCAGGCGGCTCTTCCGTATCATCTACCGCGTACTACGCGATGCCGACGTCCGGGGTAGTGGGCGTGGTGGGCGAGCGCCCCCCTCCCCTGCTGTACGCGCACCACGCGCACACCCCGCATACGCCGCACACCCCGCATCACGCCAACCTGATGTATGCGCCCGCGCCGCAACCGCCGCAACTGTACCTCGATATGTTGAAGAATAGAGATGGACAGCAACATCAGGAGCAGAAGAAAGAAGCCCAGGTGCGTGGGTTGTAGATGTACTCATAGACTTTTTGGGTAGCTTTCCTAATGCTCGTTTTCAGATAAAAACGCGCTGTTGAATTTTGAACGTTCGGCTCAGAGCTAAAAGTTGAAAATTCAACGGCACGCTTTTATTTAGCCATTCATTTAGGTACCGCTTAGTGTTTGTCAAAACAGGCAGAAGTGACTCACCTAGCCACTGATCGATAAGGCTGTGATGACTTGCGGGTTTACCGGTTTGGTAGCTCAAATTTTGTGGATCGGTTTTAGGTGGTTGCGATCCTAAGGCTGGCTTTGTCCCAGGCGACAAAGCCTCATGCCCATCATCGCGGAAAGTTGCGTGACTCCTTTATGGGAGAGGCCTATGACCAATTGATAACTGTGAGACATTCTGCATGATTGTAAAGAAGTATAGAGGCATGAGGAACAGGGTGTAAAGTTCACTCATCATCCATATAAATGGGAGGATCCTCCGACCAGATGGGTGTTGTGTCTGGTGGACAACTGCCTAACGGTTGATGTCGGGACGTTGTGTATATGCTAGTCGCGCGGTAAAGTGATTGCGCGATTCAGGATTTTGCGTGACGCCAATGTGATGCGTAGTTCGCATGTGGCGATGTAGATGCCGCCACAGAAGGACATTACTGCATCCAAATCCCAAAGTAAGGGAGTTATTTGGGAATTAGACTGGTCAGCACAAGTCTAGCAACGTAATTATGTCAATGAGATTTATGGGATCTTCACTGACAATGTTCTTGCTGGCAAAATCGTTAAAATGAATTAATTTTTATTGTGTCACTGTCACATTATCACCTCTCTCGTTCACACGGGACCGACTTTTTAAGAATGTTGAATGAAAATAGGCTTTTTTGAAAAATGTACTTAATCTATTATTATTGTTAATAAATAATATTAATTTAATGGGTAATTATTAAAGCACATTACTATTGTGTTATCTAATAAACTCAGCTCATTAAGTATTATGATCTGTTTTTGAGCTGATTTTATTAGATAACACAATAGAAATGTGTTTTTAATAATCACCTATTAAATTAATATTATTTGTTAACAATAATAATAGATTACATTTTTCAAAAAAGCATCTTTTCATAAAATTCGGTCGAGTGTGAGCGAGAGAGGTGATAAAATGTAACGGGGCCTCTTAACAAAAAAAATCCCACATTTTGTCGTCAGCCACAAGTGCTGATCGGCCTGAGCGAGGCGCACCACCCGTCCGTCAGCAGCGGCGTGTCGTACGCGCAGCCGCCCGTGTCCCGCCACCTCTCCATACATCCGCCGCCGCAACACAACAATATGCAGGTACACACCATTCTAATTTTAGTATTAGGGGTTAAAGTATGAAATTGCCGATTTGTACTGAAAAATTGAAATTAGTTTTTTTTTTAACATATTTATTTAATCAAAATAATTACCATTATTATCTATACATTGCTACCATCTAATAGGAAGGTCATATAAGCCTTTGCGATAGAATTCTCGTGATCTAGATTCGACAAACTGTGTGAAAGCATGTTGTACTGCCTCCTGAGAAGAAAACTTTTTATCACGTAGAAAATTGTCCAAATCACGAAAAAAATGGTAGTCCGTTGGAGCAAGGTATGGCGAATACGGAGGGTGACGAATGGTTTCTAATTGCAGTTCCTGTAGAGTTAAAACGGTTTCTCGTGCTGTATGAGGTCTCACGTTATCATGGAGCAATAATGGTGAAGATCGATTCATGAGTCGGGGCTGTTTCACTGCTAGTTTTGCTATCATTGTTCGGAGTTCGGCACAGTAGACATCTGCCGTTATTGCTTGACCAGATCGGAGAAATCTATAGTGAATAACACCATGCTGAGACCACCAAACAGTTACCATTACCTTTTTATTGGTAAGCTTTGCTTTAGGACACGGTTGCGGCGTTTGACCTGGGGTCAGCAATGGCTGACCCCAGAAAAATGCAATGGCATTTTTCGCTTACGGTTATCGTAAAGAATCCACTTTTCATCATATGTCACAATTCGATCCAGTATTCCTTAATTTCTACTACTACTCTACTACTACTCTTCAATTTAGCAACGCTATTTACAATTTTTGTTTACCTTTAGTTAATACCTAACCCGATGGAGTATAGTGATTTTAGATTGTCGTTTTTTGCTGTTTCTGAAGAAAAATCTTAGATCGTTATGCAAATCAACTTGCCATGTTGCATAGAAAACCAAGTCGAGATTTTGTTATTTTAAACCATGCCTACTTGCAGTTTCATGCATGTTTAAAAAGAGCTGAATGTATGTGCGTTTTGTGTGAAAGCCATAGTTTAAATCCTTCATATACAAAGTATAATTTAAATAACTCACAACCTCTTAAGGGGTCATTGTACTCGTCATTATGAACAACTTTTACTATGTGACCAAACTTGAAATCGCGAAAAAAATCTGCTCTTGCCTACATTTTGACGAGTTATGCGAACATAAATTATGTAGGAATGACCCCTTATTTAAATTACGCCTTGTATATTTTCCAAACAGCTGGATTTAATATAAAGGCAGTTAACCAATTATGTAGCCGTAGGTACTTCTACAACTAGAGTTGGCTGAAAGATGTGATATCCTGGGTTCGATCCCCAGAGATTATTGTATTGCAAAAAATTGTAATTATGCCCCGGAAATGAAATTCAAACGTGTGTGTTTTTATTTCAGCATTTTGACTGCCCACGGCACCAGAATGCGTTGTGATTTGTCTAAATTTATCAAAATTACACCATTGATTTTGTTTGCATGCTCTTCTCATAATTTCATACCTTCAAAGCATCTTCTCATATTTCAATGTAGCTTTAATTCGTTGTTCTATTTTCAAAGCGATATAAACAAACGATTGGATTTAAATGAATGGTGGTCAAAAGGTAGCTCTTAGCGATTAATCATTTTTTTTTTCAGACGTCGAAACCGGGCAGTATAACTCAAGGGTATCCGGTTCAGCAGTCCAGCAACGTTCAGAACCCCAACATATATCCGAACCGTCACCGTTATTAGCTGGTGATCATTCGCCGGCAGCCCGGCAAGCCGGCCTAGCCCCGGCCGCGCGGTCCTCCCCGCGCTCCCCACAACTGCACCACATGAAGCATATACTACTGAAGGCTCTCGTACATGAGCTGTTGAAGTGAAGAAATACATCCTGTAGGAACAAATTACTTTTTTTTAAGGTTGGTATTGCGATGCGGTGTTTATGTAAATGGGATTGAGTATAGTCGGTTTTAATATGATTTGCCAATAGTGTAAATAGAGCCAAATTAGGCAATATCAAAAATTTTTTTTTGTTTACGTTATCGGAAAAGTCAATTATAATCAACTGTAATACTGAACGAAGAAATATTTAATGAATTTGTTATGGTTTGGAAGCATCGCACAACAAACCATTGCGTTCAGAAAGCATGTTACGTAAATCTATGTGGTGCACGCTCTATTTGTATTAATTTATGTAAGTATAGTTTAAGATATAAAATGCCATTTTTTAAAGTTATTTTAATTTGAATTGTAAGTGACCGTGCTGTTGGTGTGCTTATTATAAATAAATATAAATTACTATTTATTGATTTGTGAGTGTTTATTTGCGGGTTCGATTTGTGATGCGTCGACTTAAATCTAATTACTGTGATAATAGGGGAAAAATTGGGGTTTTAGATTATAGTCGCTTGAGCCGTCCTTTAAAAGTTTAATATACATATATATATATATATATATATATATATATATATATATATATATATATATATATATATATATATATATATTAAACTTTTAGAAGGCCATGTGCAAAACGGCTTAGGCGACTATCATTTATTATGTTATATATACACATTTTATCGCAACCAACCAATTTTACGTGTATTCTTTGCGCAAAAAATCACATCACTTAAAAAAAAACCGATTAATCGCTTTTATATTTACCCCCATAATCATAAAAAACTAAAACGCTCTATAAACCTATTTTAGTTATAGAAGTGTTTTGTCTTCTTCTTATATCTATATATATATATATATATAGGGTGACTGGTAATTAGTGACCGATACTTAAACACATGATTATACTCATGATAACAAACAACTTTTACTATGGGACCAAATATGAAATCGCGAACAAAAATCAGCTGCTCCCTACATTTTGACGAGTTATGCGAACATGAATGTATGGGATAGCTGAATTTCTTTTTCGCGATTTCAGGTTTGGTCCCATAGTAAAAGTTGTTTGTTATCATGAGTATAATCATGTGTTTAAGTATCGGTCACTAATTACCAGTCACTCTATATATCTATCTTATATATATCTATCTTCTTCTTCTCTAATCATAATTCGAAAAAATTGACAAAACACTTCTATAACTAAAATAGATTTATAGAGCGTTTTAGTTTTTTTATGAATAAGGGAGTTTGTTGTTTTGAGTAACCAATAAATAACGGCAAACTTCAAACTTTTTAAAATCCAATCAGGTACCTACATAAAAGTTAGAAACTTGCCTCAATATGACTGACAGAATAGTCGGCATCTTTTCAGTTATAAAATAATAATTAGATATTATATTCACTTCAACACCTCATGTATTCCATGATGTGTGAACGCACCAGTGACAATAAAAAGGTTTAGGTTGTGCAGTGTTAAAAACTGTTTTAGTGCAAATACAATATTGTATACAGTGAAAACGATATGCTTTTTTATTGGCAACTAAGTACACGTATAAAGAGCTTGAGAGGTCTTATTATAGGCGTATGTAATAAGTATAAAAATAAGTTTCAAATTATATCGGCTCTGAAGTAAAATACCTTATCTACAATTCATAAAAAATATTGTCGTTATAAAATAAGTTTTATGTATCTGCCATAGCATATTAGGTCAAGTCAATTAATTGTAGAATACAAATTATACTCCTGTATGCTACAGTTAACAAATTACTTACTCTCTTGAAAAATGTGTGTTATGAAAAATGTGCTTTCTAAGTAACAAAAGCAAGCAAGCATGCAAATATGTTATAAACTTCATACAACAAGCCAGTATAATCTGTCCTAGAATAAGTGTCCAAGTCGGTAAACAAAGATGAAAACAATGTAACCATAGACAATGGATAGGTTGTGCAATGTGATAATGTAATAAGTGCAGATGGGACAATTTCATTAATAAAAATATTGGACTGTTAACTGAATTATTTTTTGGTATTTGTTTATTCTATGGGTACTTATTCTAGTATGGATGAGTAGTGTATTTTTTTGCCAATAAGAAAAGCTTTGTTTTATGTTTTTAAGTTATTACATGCATAGTACTGTAAAATTAATATCTACATGTCGCAGGCAACTAGATAAATTAGCTGTTTCGTTGACCGTCTACCCTTTGGAAGTACTGCTCGCCGGCCGCTGCCGCGGCACCGCTGGCTTCGCTCGCTCGGCTCGCACGCGGTTGTTCACAATTCTAACCTAATCCATTTGGTCGGGGTGCCCTGGCTTAGTATATCATCCAGGCCGCCGTTTAGTTAAAAGGCTAGGCGGTGAACTAAACTGCTAATTAAACCAGTCGGCTGCGACATTATGAATAAAATTTACATAGAGATCATTTAAAAAATATATAATGTGAAAATAGCAGAATTGGCATAAGTTTTATTTCAATAATATAAAAATAGTTTTTATTTAAAGAGCGAAACATTGTATTAAAACCTATTATTGTGAATATAAACAGTAAAAATCGACTTTTCTACTGTTAAATAATCGAGACTTAATAATAATAATTATTTTTAAATCCTACATTTAAAAACTTAACTTCTGTAAAGTATGTCATGATACTTCTTTTTTTTAAGGTTGATCCGCGGTGGTAGCCCGCGAAATTCAAATTTTCTTGCGTTTTTTGTAATTTGCAGGTCAGTGTAAGGTTGTATCTTGATCAAAATATGATTTGCGACGATAAGAAATATGTTTTAACCATAAAAATCATCAATACATTTTAGATAGTTACATGTATTGATGATTCTTGTGGTTATAATGATGTAAATACATATTTTTTAGTCGCGAATCACAAAGTATAAGCTGACACTGACCTGCCAATTGACAAAACGCAAGAAAATTTAAATTTCGCGGGCTACCACCGCGGATCAACCTTAAGATTATTCAAAACAGAGTTACTCAACCTTTGACCACGCGAAAGATTTTATTTCTATTAATATAGGTGATTAGGTTATTGTTGTAAATATAATTTTAGTTTATTTGATTCTCATGTTGCGTATAAGCAAGGTAGTTAGATATTATGTTTATGGTATCGAAAACACAACTTAACATCGAAGCCGTCACATTATCAGTAAAAATTTGGTTTCAGAAAGCGGTTAACGGTCACACAATGACAGTTGTCCAAATACAGAGCGTTTTTCGACACCTTAATGTCAAATACTGATGTCAATGACAGACTTATGGCCGTTGTAATGTGACGACCACTGCTCTGCTAGGAAAGTGTACCTATACTCTATCTTTGCTGTCGCCCAGTTGGGCATAAAGGTTGAGCACCGCTGACTTGAGACTACAATTAATCTAGCAGAAAAATATCAATCTGCCTAGCCTCTTCCCAACTATGTTGGGGTCGGCTTCCAGTCTAACCGTATGCAGCTGAATACCAGTATTTTACATCCTATCTGACCTCCACAACCCAGTAACTGGGTAATACGATACCCCTTGGTAAGACTGGTTGTCAGACTTTCGGGCTTCTGACGACCCGTAACGACTGTCAAAGATCCACTAATGACAGCCGGGACCAACGGCTTAACGTGCTTTCCGAGGCACGGACGAGTCTCGGTATGTAAAGAATGGTCACCCATCCACTGACCAACCCCGGCAAGCGTAGCTTAACCTGATGGATCGACTCACGAGCAGAAAAATATCAATTACAAAATGAGCAGAAATTAAAAGATATCGACGAATAAGGGATAATAGAAAATGTTTAATTAAACAGGGTCTAATTAAATTAGCTAGCGATACTCCGTAGACGAGATGAGTATCGATATCTAAACATGAAAAAAAAAAACAATAATTTGATGATGTTTTTTTTGGGCTAATCAACCGCCAGTAGCGTAGTTACATAAAGTATCCGTTTTTTTTTCTGTGTAAACTTCACAGACGTGATGGGTATCGATATCACAACACGATAAAACAGATTTTATCAACTCACACTTAAAGTACTACCAGCGGTCATTGACCCCAAAGAACATCATTAAATCATTTTTATTTTTTTTGTGTTTAGATACTACACACCACAGCGATCGGTACCCATCATGTCTACGAAGTTTCGCTAGCTAATTTAATTTAACCCTGTGTTCCGACTTTCTTGCTAAAGCCGTATGTCGGTCCATCAAATGTTATAAATATAAAAGAAACAACAACATTTTGATGGAAACGTCATGTGTATTTATTTTGTAGTAATTAACGGGGCACCGAGCTTTTTATACACACAAACACATTTTTACAACCTTTGTTTGAATTAGTAAACATTTAAATTAAAATCTAGGGAAGTATATTGGTATTATTGGGGATATAATACTAGACAGTTTACACGATGGAAACACGGTTTGATAAAGTTGGCTCGATAGAATAAATTCGCAAAGTTATCTCTTTTCGAGTAATTTTTTCCTTTATTTCCCTACTTTTTTATATAAAAAATACAACCGACTTCCAAAAACAACACTATAAAGTGAAAAATAACTTTAATTTCGCAAGTCGGTGTTTGATTAAATGTATTTTCGTTTTTGCCACCGACTTCCGAAATTAAAGTTATTTTTCACTTTGTAGTGTTGTTTTTGGAAGTCGGTTGTATTTTTTCGTAAAAAAGTTTTTATTTTTCACTTTTTAGTGGTTCACATGTGCTTACCCCTTCACAGCGTACTGGCGTGATGTTATGTTATGAACTGGTGTGAACAACAAACAGACATGAGATTTCAGCAATCCCAGTCCATTTGCTATCATTTATTGAGGAGTTCCGTTGCCTATCTCAGAAGTTCTTCATCAGATCTTCACCAAATTGAAATGGGACTACTCCAAGAAAGTACTCTTTTCAAAAAACTATCCAAATCGTTTCAAGTGTGCCTATAAAAATGGAAGAGTTCTCTCTATTTCTCCAGGATCCCATCATCAGATCCTGACTTGATGATCATGGGACCACCTGGGAAGTATACCCTTTCAAACAAAAAAAAAAATAATCCAAATCGGTCCAGCCATCTTCGAGTAATCGGGGGAAAAAAAAAAGAGCATTATGATGAAAATAACAACGAAAAACATTGAAAAAGTGCAAAAGTGTGGTTATTTTCTTTACTTTTTACACGTAAAGAAAAAGACAGAGACGAAGGCAAAAGCTCAGTGCGCCCTTAATGTTATAGAGAAAAGTCGTATGGGGATTGTGAAGCTGTAAATTTTCATACAAAAAGCGATACCGTTTTTTCCCCCGTAAATATTTTTTTGAAATGTAGATATAATGAAAAACTAGGCCCGTTAATTTTTATTATAAAAAACTATTGCGTACGATATAAGTTGTTAGCATCTAAATATCTATATTTTTGACTTAAAACTTCCTCGAGCGTTTTAATTCTTTTTAATTAATCTTAACTGAATTAATAAACAAGAAACACGTATAGACCATTTCGTAATAGTTTAGGGGGTGAAAACACTCGCCCGAAACAATATTTCAATAAGGAAATGTAGGTAATTGGCTCCAAGACTTGCAACTCTCTCTATCACGCCCGGAGGGAGGGAGATAGAGCAAGCGGTATGAAATAGACAGCATTTTTTAAAATACCTACTAGCGCCGCGTATCGGTACTTCACAATCTTCTTAAGTTTGAAAAGTTATACTGTTTAAAATGAAATGAAATTGTTTATTTATTTTGTCAATAGGATATTGGAATAACTTTTACACGTCATATTAAAAATAAGCTACACTCCATTTGAAGATTAGACATTTAAATAAAACAGTCCGTTCAGCCGTTTTTGACTTCTATTCCGTATCCATAAGGTTGGCATTATAAGCAAAAACGTGGTTACAATACCAAATGTTTACTGCAGCTGCCATTTGTCATGCCTCCAACGCAATAGAAGTCAAAATCGGTTGAATGGACTGTAAAAAAGGTTTATTTAAAAGTCAAATCTTATTTCAAATGGAGTCGACATTTCATAACTGACTGAGATGAAATGGCAAAATAAACTTGGGGTATGGGTATGGACTTCAGAAACGGAATGAAATGCCCAACTTTCAGTAAAATTGTTTTAACAAAACAATCGATGAATGTCAAATTGTTAATATGTGCTGGTTGCAGAAATATAAGAGTACCTACATGAAATTCTTTTGTTTTATTTAATCCTATCGTAACTAATATTACAAATGCGAAAATGAGTTTGTTTTTTACGCTTACTTGCTAAAACGGATGAACGGATTTGGGTGAAATTTGGCACATGGGTAGACCATGACCTGGAGAAGGACATAATGCTACTTTTCATCCTGGATCGCAGACGCAGTCGCGGGCAACAGCTAGTTTACCATATTTTCAGAGGCGGATTTGCCCTAAGGCGCATTAGGCCCGGGCCTAGGGCGGCCAGATATTAGGGGCGACCAATCTGACAAAAAACTGATGTAACAAGAAATAACTGAAAGTACCTAAATATTCTAATGACTCGCGCACATTATGGCGGGCCGCACTGCACCGCATCGTATAACAATAATCTTCCTAAATCACTCGTATATACAGGGTTACTGGTTATTGACCAATATCCTCTTAAGGGGTCACTGTACTCATCATAATGAAGAACTTTTACTATGGAACCAAACCTGAAATCGCGAAAAAATAATCAGCTGTTCAGTACATTTATGTTCGCATAATTCGTCAACCTTCGGAACCTTCAAGTTTTATAGGCACACCTATAGCGATTTGGGTATTTTTTATAGTAACTCTTGCACTTGCTCCCGGAAAGCACCATTTGGTGAAGTGAAACTGATGAGGAAGACCACAGATAGCCATCGGAACTACTCAATAATACGTTTTTCACGGGTTGCGATTTGATTATTGCTAAGCAATTTATGCTCGTCACACAATACATATGTTGAAGTGGAGCTGATGGTGACTTCACCATCAGTTCCAGTTCTCCTGGTTCCTTACTGAAAGAACTCAACAATTAACGTCCTTGTATCGGGAAAAGCAATATTTTGTAAAAGGTTATGAGCAGTCGACATTAGGCTATTGTAACTTAGATAAATTACAGACTGACCCACTAAAAAGTGAAAAATAAAAACTTTTTTACAAAAAAAAAACAACCGACTTCCAAAAAAATACTACAAAGTGAAAAATAACTTTAATTTCGGAAGTCGGTGGCAAAAACTAAAATACAGATCTAAAGACACTGAAATTAAAATTATTTTTCACTTTGTAGTATTTTATTGGAAGTCGGTTGTTTTTTTTGTAAAAAAGTTTTTTATACTTACTACATGGCCTGGAGCCTAGGGTGGCCAAGACTGCAAATCCGCCTCTGCATATTTTACCCGGTTTAGATAGAAATCGGTTTCCTTCAGTCATTTGGTTAACAGCAGTACCTATTTGGCGATATTATATTTGACGACTTTTTTGAAGTCGGAAAAGACTAGCAAATGAATGTGGATTTATGCAAGAAGAGTCATTTCGAGTAGGTAATAAAACTTGATTTTAAAATTAATGTGACCCACCCTAATTGCGCAACACACCACCAATCGGTCTGAATATTTTGAGGCAAATTGTTAATCCATTGCTTCATAAATGTTCGAAAAACGACAGCGTAAATGTTGTTGAACTGTCAAATTGAAACCGATTCCGATTATTAGTGTGTTACGCAATTAGGGTGCTGTCCTGTATTATGTTTGCGCTGGTGAAATAAAGCCATGACCTACATTAAACCCGAAGGACTATCTAGGACGTACCCACCCATTTTATGTAGGTAATAGGTACGCGTCGAGTAGGTAAAGCTTGCGGAAGCTTATAGTGGCGCTTGAACCATACCTAAACGCGCTTCTCTAACAGGACGGCGCGGCGTCGTGATGGCGTCCATTTTTCGATCTTCAACCTATTTTGATAAACTCATAGGAAACCTAACCACTTTACTACTCATAACAATGCCTCTTTGTTGCTATTCATATGATAGGTCCTATGACACTTACTGTGACTTGACATTTTCTGCCAGTTAAACATTGACAGAATCTTTCAGGTCCGAAAATTTCAATCACAGCTAAATCGCAGAGTAGGTACTTTTACATAAAGGGCAATTACAATCAATCCATCAATCCATTACACCCACAGAAATATTTTTTTGTTATCGAATAATGCCCATTGATGTAATGATAATGCCAAACTAAACCGATTCCGGAAACCATTAAAAAATAGTCAACTGCTGCCTGAGTGCCTGGGTAAGTACAATTCCCATAATAAGACCCAATGAGGTTATAAAATACATAAGACCTTAGAACTATTATTACTAGCGTATAGAACCGACGCCGCAAACCAGATTTTTGCGCCATGCTTTGATGCCGACCGGCAGCAACTCATTTAGTCACTTGCACTATAAGTATTAAACGGTGTAGCGCTGCATGTTTTATAATTTGGTGAGACGATACCTAATGTTTAAGCGCTGCAGCGCACAGCCCCCCCGGCTGTCATTCTGTTGTGACACTGTTTTTGTTTCGGATGTCCTCTCTATACGTAGTAGGTACTTTATCTCAGTGCATAAGACCTATCTTTTATTTTTTAACGCAGTCAGTTGGAAAATTTTGACTGGTTGGTTTCTAATGTATATCGCGGTTCGCTTGAATCTTGAACCAAAACTACTTATAGGTAGTAGTCTATAGTTACCTAGGTAAGTACTAAGAGTAGCATAATCAGCCTACTTATAATGTTCCCCCTTCTGGGACACAGTGCTCCTCTCTGTGAGAGGGAGTGGGCTGTAATCTACCACGCGGGCCCAGTGCGGGTTGGTGTTGGTGGATGTCAGTCTTCGAATTTCTCGGTTCTAGAACATGCCAGTTTTCTCACGATGTTTTCCTTCACCATTTAGAGAGCAGTGGTGATGAAATTATACAACGTGTCGTTTTGCATCCTCGTCAAATTTCAGGGTGTGGTACAGAACATCAAACCGAATAATATTTCAACTGTCCCATAGAAAACTTCAATACCTACTTGACGCAAATGTATGGGACAGCTGATTATTTTTTCGCGATTACGATTTTGGTGCCATGGTTAAGGTTATTCGGTTTGATGGTGTATACCATACCCTTAAATTTGACGAGGATGCAAAACGACACGTTGTATACCTACACAAATTAAAGCGCCTACTGCCTGGGTTCGAGCCCACGACCTATAACTCCTAAGTCGGGGCTGTCACCACCGGGCCAGCCACCACTCACTGCTCTCTCTAACTGTAACAATGTGTGTGTGTGTGTGTGATGTGTGTGTGTGTGTGTGATGTGTGTGTGTGTGTGTGTGTGTATGTGTGTGTGTGTGTCTCTGCATCAATTGGATACCCCAGTTGTATTAAAATTTTAATGCAACTGGGGTAGCCAATTGATGCAGCCCACTGTACATACCTAACCGTATTTCCCACTCAGATTTCATCTAGGTAGGTACCATACACCCCCCTCTTCCGTATTGACCCTGAAA
Source organism: Cosmia pyralina (assembly GCA_946251885.1). Lineage (NCBI taxonomy): Eukaryota > Metazoa > Arthropoda > Insecta > Lepidoptera > Noctuidae > Cosmia > Cosmia pyralina. The sequence continues at coordinate 22,699,636 of OX276344.1, forward strand.
CTCACACAGCGTAGAAAAATGCATTTGCATATATTATTTCCCCCACATGATTGCCAGTGCATCCAGATTAAACAAATGAATGTGGGTGGGGTGGGCAGGGTCAGGCTGGGAGGTAGGTGCACCCCTTTGCCCGTTTGACCTGCAAGTAGGTCGTGTTCGATCGATGCACCGCTGCATCTTATTCGTACAGAGCCCTGGGAATACTGAACGAGCTACGCAATAACTAAACAATTTTTAAAATAAATAAGTAGGTTGGTATACCGAAAAGTAACTCCGCATAGTTAGGTAGGTAGGTATTACTGTATATTTTATTTTACCGCGGATAAGTGCGTTCCGTGCTCTAAGATTATAGAAAGAAAAGACTCCCTGAAAACTACTACTTTCGTCTCTTGAGAAGTTACCAAGTACCTAATAAGTAGGTGGTTTATCATCTATATAATAAAAACCGACCAAGTGGGTGTCGGACCACGCTCAATGAGGGGTTCTGTAGTTGGGATAAATTTATCCCAAGAACAAACTTAACATTGTAGTTTAAAAACATGTTCTCCCATACATTCCAACTGCAAATGTAAGTTGGTCAACTACCTATTACTAGTCTAGTAGGTACTACTAACTAAAACTATTACTAGTTTTCCTTTTAACTTCGTTGTATATAGGTAGGTACTACTGCCGTAAACTTTTTCACATATCCAAAAACAACCATTTAGCTTGGGTTAGGTACCTACCTACTTAACCATATTATTACCTATATATTAGAAGTAAACTAGAGTCGGCTTCAATTATTTGGAACCCATATGAAACTACATACGCCTTGCTTCTTGAGAAGGTCCAAAAAACATTCCTTAGATTTTTATTTAAAAAACTGTTCGGGTACTATTCATTCCTATATCCTACAAAATTTTTGCTTGGAATGCTGAAATTTAGCTCTCTTGAAGTTAGGCGTAATTACTTTTTACTCATGTTCGCTTGTCGAGTCCTTCGGGGGGAGTCTGATTGCCCGGAACTAGTAGCTCTACTTGTGAGACTTTTTGATCCTCCTGTACTCAAATACCAACTTAGACCGCGACGACACGGATTGTTGGCCGTTCCCCCAGCACGCACAGTTTCGCATTCTAACTCGCCCTTGGTTCGCGTAGGTACTCGCAATGCTGAATGCTCTACTGGCATCGACACAGTAGTGCTATTCTGTAAATATCTCACCGTGAAAACATGAGTGAAGCGATCTTAAAGTGAGCTGTCAATAGTGTCAACCCCTAGCATCAGTAGTGCTATTCTGTAAACATTTCACCGTGATAACACAGGTGAAGTGAGCGTGAAGTGAGCCGTCATTCCACCTGATGCTAGGGATTGACACTATTGACAGCTCACTTTAAGATCACTTCACTCATGTTTTCACGGTGAGATATTTAGAGAATAGCACTACAGCACGCTTAGCATGACCGCCATAGAAACGGGTTTTGTCTACAGAAGAATAGACAAAATGAGAGATTGCCATGCTTAGACGCGTAGAATGCGTAGAAATATTTCTACTATCTGCCATTTTGTCTATTCTTCCGTAGACAATATCTGTTTCTATGGCGGTCATGCTAAGCGTGCTGGTGGAATGACGGCTCACTTCACGCTCACTTCACCTGAGTTATCACGGTGAGATGTTTACAGAATAGCACTACAGGACTCTGATTTGTTTGCCGCGAGATGGATAGACGTATGTCGTGCATGTTTGCGCTCCTGTGAGATGATGGACGAAAGATGAGTTTTTTTTTTTTTTTTGTGTACCAATATTATTTGATTGGTATTTGTTAGTTTTACTTGTTTTGTTAGTTTTTTTTTTTGTGTATTCTTTCTTATTGTTATTCCTTCCTTATTGTAAATATGTCTGTTTTTATTTAAATTTAACTGTGCAATAACTTGGATCTGGATCTGTAATGTTGTGCATGTTTTTTTACCAAATAAATAATTAAATATTATTCAGGCCGACAAAGTTGTGAAATAAAATCTTGAAAATGAAAATTGTAGAGAAGAAAAAATAAAAGCTTATAAAAATACCACCCATTTTACGTACTCTTTTGTACGTAGGTTTCCTTTACGTACAAGGGAAAGTGGGAATAATATTTTTTTTTTTTACGTCTAATCCATGAGGTATCGTTAGATATAGGTCGTTTAAAATTATTTCGGGTCTTTGAAAACCATTTTTCGGTTCAGAGATCCGTTTGCGTAATAAGTAAGTATGAAGTTAAAGGATGACAATTTTTGTAAGTTAAATAGCTGTGTTTGGTTATTTGAAAAAAATCACGTCAGTAACAAGTTAAAAGGAAAACTATCACTACCTATCACAGCTAAGTAGGCTTTACAAGTTAACGAGTTGATAATTAGTCGACCAACTTACAATTGAAATTAGAATGTATGAGAACATGTTTTTCAACTACAATGTTAAGTTTAATCTTGATATAAATTCACCCCAACTACGGAACCCTTCATTGTGCGTGGTGCGACACGCACTTGGCCGGTTTTCTTCCTTAGCTAACTATACCTACCATAAATAAATACATATCGAAAACCTTTGGTAAGTATGTAGGTTTATAACTTTGAACCAATTCGATTCCCCTCGCAAGCGATCCGCTTACATTCGATTCAGCTCGGGCATACGGCTGATACGGCTTAGCATGTTAAATAGGATTAATAGTGGCAACTCATAACGACATTAGAGGTGTCAAAAAATAAGAGGCCCGTTTTGACATGAGGGTGTCCCTCTTTGTCCCGCTATGTTTGTCTCTCTTTGGCATATGAAACGATATGGGCTGTCAAAAGGGACCTATTAATTAATATTTTGTGACGAGTTTAGTGACACAGACGGCATCAATTCGCTAATACCATAGTAAAATAAACTGTTCTTTATCTTCACATAAAACGGCCGAAACGCCGCGCTTCGAAATGTCAGTCAGTCTCAGTTAAGGGGGAAGCACCAGGACAGCCCGCGAAATTCAAATTTTCTTACGTTTTTTGCAATTTGTAAGTCAGTCTTAGGATGTAAGTATGTTGATTAAAGTATGATTCGCTACCGTAACAAATATGTATTTACAGAATTATTATCATTAGAATCAGTAATACAACTCTTTAAGTTAGTACAATCCTCAAGTGTCAAGATTTCATGAAATAGTCATTCAACAGCTTCGATCAATAATAGTACTAGATTCCCGATAAGCGCTTCAAAAACGGCCCGAAAAATAAAAACACAAATACTTTTGTGGTCTTATTTCAAACATCGACTGTTCGGGAACAGGGAAATGCATGGAGTAGTATTGTTACTTTATATGTTGTTTTTGTTTGTAGATTTCCTAGTGACCCATTTCGCAATGCAGAATGGGTATCTATTGTCGCGAAAGAAAGAGGAGAAGAAATATATAAACCTTGTAAAAATTCAACAATTTGTTTTAATATTTTTATTAAAATAATTAATTATCAAATTAATAATCAAAATTAAAATAACTATTGTACTAATTTACTCCTTCTACTTTTAAAAATCGGTCAAAAATATTTGCTACCATATAAAACGAACCTTGGCCTAAAAAATATATTATTATTCTGCTACTCTACATCTTTCAATACTTACTGTGTTCTGAGCATTGAAATGTAAATACCAAGAACTATGTCTAGTTCCAAAATAGAGTAAGCACAAAATTTTCAACAAAATGTTTTTAACCTTATTGCTTAAGTTTTAAGTACACTTTAGAATAAATATTTTTGTACTTATTATAAAAATGACATATTATTTTCAAGCGACATTTTTAATTTATTGCTTTTACCTTTCTCCGATGATAGAAGGACTTAAATATAAATATTTTGCAATCGTAATTAAACTTTATGTTTGATTGTTAAGGTTTATAATGAATTGAAGTTGTAAATATTATAAAACTTTTTTCTATATTTCGTAGTAACAAATGTAAATGTTTATGTGTGTGTAAACGTGGCCACTACAGCGACTTATTTTTGTTCCTGATCCTGTATCTAGTGCTATTATTGATCGAAGTTCAACAGGATTACCTGGTCTTAAAGAGTTGTGTTGATGACTTTAATGATTATAATTCTGTAAATACATACTTGTTACGGTCGCGAATCAAATGTTGATCAACATAAAACCAAATACTGACTTGCAAATTGCAAAAAACGTAAGAAATTTTGAATTTCACGGGCTACCCTGGCGCTTTCGCCTTAAGTACGAAATAGAAAATAATAACAATAATCATCTTTTGGTTTTTTTTATTGTCCTTTTTTCCTAGCTCGAACTCCTGTCCCGGTTTAGAGTTTCAGAATTATGATAAGCCTACCTTACCTACCTACTTCTTTTAAATCTTGATGTAAAACATTATCAGTCGACCATGTTGTTTACAATAATATTCATTGTTCATAATCTTCCTATTTTCATCGAAGCCTCAGTTCTTAGGAACAAGGCCTCAGCTCGAAAGTTTCTTGCCGAAAATTACTTGTTCAGAAATGAGAATTAATTGTGGAAAGTTGATAGAAATTGAAAGGCAATTATTCACTTATACCGGGTTCACATGGTTCGATTTTAGTTGATCAAGTGCTACGTCGAAAGCGATTTGAACTATCAGAACAGACTTTAAATCAAGTTAATATTTTTTTGTTGAACAGTAAAAGTTGTGCAACTAAAATAAACGTGTGAACTCGGTATTTTTTGAGGGCGGAGAAGAATCTTCGGATACCTATATTTTTAAAAATATTTTCGCTATTTGACTTATCACGATACTCATAGGTAAGCGCGACTGCCGAGCATAGGGTCCTTCCTACTCCTTAGTTCAATTCCCAGGTCGGCCAAAATGCTATTGGGTCTTTCGTTACGGAATTTCGTACGTACTGTTCTTAGAATCTTGTACCTAAGTAGGTACCTACATTATTAACCGACTTCAAAAAGGAGGAGGTTCTCAATTCGTCGGAACCTTTTTTTTTTTTTTTTTTTTTTTTTTTATGTATGTTCCCCGATTACTCGAAGATGGCTAGACCGATTTGGATTTTTTTTGTTTTATTCGAGTGGGTATACATCACAGTTGGTCCCATATAAAATTGATTAACTTTGCTTCGGTAGTTTTTGAGTTAGCTTCAAAAATACGTATTTTTTCCCCATTTTTATATGGATGATGTTCTAGTTTGTTTTGCAGATAGTGGTATTAGAATTTGTGTGGGGTAGGTACACAACTAAAAAGTGAAAAATAAAAACTTTTTTACAAAAAAATACAACCGACTTCCAAAAACAACACTGCAAAGTGAAAAATAACTTTAATTACGGAAGTCGGTGGCAAAAAACGAAAATACATTTAACTAGACACCGACTTCCGAAATTAAAGTTATTTTTCACTTTGTAGTGTTGTTTTTGGAAGTCGGTTGTATTTTTTTGTAAAAAAGTTTTTATCGTCTACACTTTTCACCGTCGGTCGGTCTAACTCAAGGCAATGGTATATTGATGCCGAAAACCGTAAAATTCATGCGTTACTACTTAGAGACACGATCATCTACCTACTTACCTACTTACGTTGCCAAAAAACTACACACGTGCAGTTTTATATGACAGTTTTAACTAACAGTTATAACCTTATAACTGACGCCTCTTTTGTCTACACACAGCTTGGTGAGTTTTATCGTTTGTTGCGTCATTTGTACCTACCTAAACTTATAATCTGTTGGCGCTCGTAACTTTTTAAGCTCTTTTTTATAAGCGCATCGCAAATTCTTTTTTTTTATCTATAGAGTATCTATCACTTGTAGCATCAATTTCACGAAGCTTCGACAATAGTTTTGCATAATACGAGTATGCTGATTTGCGTTTGCGCGTTTGTTTTGTTTGTCTTGGTACTATTTCGATTTAACTACAGTTTTAACTGTTCAGTTTTGTTCAAATTATCAACTGTACAGTTCTCAGTTTTACACACGTTACGATTGAACTGAATAGTCCAACTGAACAGTTAAAACTGTCAGTTTTAACTGCACGTGTGAGCCCGCTTTACTCTATGGTAAAGAACCTAGACTACCTACGCGTGTACGAGTAGCTATGGTATCGGAGATAGAGCCAATTTAAGTGTTTTTATACCCACATAATCAAGCTTATTTAAAGTTATATTTACCTCTAAAAGACTTCGTGGAAAACTAAATTCAGTTTAGTAAGTAACAGTTTAGTAGGTACCTACGTGAAGTTAATTTTACTGTCTTTATTTAGACATAAATACTTTATTTTATTTAAGTTTATCTTTTAGATTCATGACAGTTGCCGTTTGCGTATGATAATAGTGGTAAAGACTGTAAGTAAGCTAAGATAGCCGACGTACGCACGGACGTAAGAATATCGCGGCGATTTTTTTTCGCGCACCGGATTTTCAACGCTGTGCTTAGCGCCGAGAGTTGAAAATCCAACAGTGTGTTATTTCGACGCGCTGGGAATGCACTCTGTTGTTGTTAGGTTGGATTCTCGCAGCTCGGCTCAACACCGAAAGTTGAAAATCCACTGCGCGATAAAATCCCGCCGCGATATTTTTACGTCTGTGCGAACGTGGGCTAATAGTACTACTAAGGCCACGTTTACATCAAACGTATTGTCAGCCACAGACTAATTATGAGCGAGCGTTACACAGATACATTTTCAACTTTTCATTAATTACCGAACCGAAATTACAATCGGCCTATAGATCCTTTACTTCCTACCGTTCTACTTCAATTGCTTTATACTCGTTCATTCGTTATAACAATTATTAGTAACCTATTCGTTACTTACGATGCAGTTACCTACTGTAAATCTACTGAGTTCTACCATACGCGAAACAAGTAACAAACAATGTGCACGCATCAGCGAGACATTGAGTAGGTAATGCTATCTTCTACCCTGGGGGGCGAAGTGTTTTTGTGCTGACTAACAAGAGAGAGTAAATTGACGCGCGTTGTTATGGCACATACGTTGTTTATGTTACTTCATTGCCTTAGGGCGATACATCGATAATTTTGTGTTTTTTAAATTCCTATAAAACCAAATGTATATTATTGGAATGAAGTTCCTTATCGCGCGTTGTGAAAGGGGGTTAGACGGAAAAAATTCTCACGAAAAGTTGTAACGACACTTTTTGCTATAGTAAGCTATTGTAAGCTGTGCGACGTGCGCATGTTTCTCTGTCTGTCTCTCTCTCTCTGAGCCTACTGATTAAGTTTATATTATATTACATTATATTTGTTAATAATAAAAAAAATATTATTATAACTTAAAAACAATAAAATTTTATTACAATTCCTTCACTAATTAATCGAAAGGAACTTCGTTCCATCCGGGTGTCCCTTGACACCTCTCAACTTTTATGGTTAAATCATTTAACATATTTGACTGTAATTATCTAATGCTGTACTGAAATCGAAACATGATTACTTACCTACTTTATTTTATTATTGATAGAAAAAAAATCCAAAGTATCACCGTCTTTTTTCTATTTTGATTACAGCTGCGCCCCGCGGTGTTACCCGCGGTTTATGAGATAAGTACACTAAAACGTGTATTATTTAATCGGTGAGAAAAGTATTCACACAAAAATTGCTCATCCCACGGGAACACTACATTTTTCGGGATATAAAGTGGCCTATGTATTAATCCAGAGTGTCAGCTACTCCCACGCTAAATATCATCAAAATCGGTCGAGCCGTTTGAGTTTGAAAGAGTAACAAATATATCTGATTTCCTTGTTCATCCCACGGGAATACTACATTTTTCGGGATATAAAGTGGCCTATGTATTAATCCAGAGTGTCAGCTACTCCATAACATTGAGTCTGAATTTGAATTCGCGGGCTACCACTGCGCATCCTCCATAAGTTAGTATAATACTATAAAAACTTTTTTACAAAAAAATACAACCGACTTCCAAAAACAACACGACAAAGTGAAAAATAACTTTAATTTCGGAAGTCGGTGTCTAGTTAAATGTATTTTCGTTTTTTGCCACCGACTTCCGAAATTAAAGTTATTTTTCACTTTGTAATGTTGTTTTTGGAAGTCGGTTGTATTTTTTTGTAAAAAAGTTTTTATTTTTCACTTTTTAGTTGTGTACCTACCCCACACAAATTCTAATACCACTACCTGCAAAACAAACTAGAACATCATCCATATAAAAGTGGGGAAAAAATACGTATTATTGAAGCTAACTCAAAAACTACCCAAGCAAAGTTAATCAATTTTATATGGGACCAACTGTGATGTATACACTCTCGAACAAAACAAAAAAAATCCAAATCGGTCTAGCCATCTTCGAGTAATCGGGGAACATACATAAAAAAGGTTCCGACGAATTGAGAACCTCCTCCTTTTTGAAGTCGGTTAAAAATGTCAAGATTTCATGAAATAGTCATTCAACAGGATTACCTGGTCTCAAAGAGTTGTATTGATGACTTTAATGATTATTATTCTGTAAATACATACTTGTTACGGTCGCGAAACAGATTTTGATCAACATACAACCTAATATTGACCTAAATAATTAAACCTAATATTAATATTGTAAATTGTAAAAAACGTAAGAACATTTGATTTTCGCGGGCTACCCTGGCGGTACGTCTTCTAGACTTCGTGTTCGGTGTCCACGAAACGACTTATGTAACCATGCCTAGATTTACTTAAGTAAATGTTAGTTAGAGGAGTTTTTAAGTTTTAGCGTACTTATGGTCTCTCTCTCTACTCTAGGTTCGTTTGGTAGGAGATAAGCCACACGCATGGCCACACGATACGGGCATAATCCTAGATTACGAGTAAACACCAATACCAATAACAATATACCGTGAGCAATATACCGGATGACTTTTTTTTACCGTCTTGAAAAAAATAGGGCACCTATATTAGAAGAGAAGGAGAACCGAAAACGAGAGAGAAAAGAGAACGAGAATGAGGAGGAGTAGAAGCCAATTTTTTTTTAATAGCTTTAAAAATATCGAAATTAAAATCATAAGCAACCTGCATATGATTTGAATTTTGATTTTTTGAAATGTTTTTTTTTAAAAAAAAAAGGTTAGGTATGCCATAGGCTTCTACTCCGTTCACCTGTTATAGCCTATTTTTTTCAAGACGGTAAAAAAAGTCATCCAGTAAAATTGATTAAATATTTCTGTTGTCTTGACTTAGGTAAACAGGGATTAAGTGTAGGTATATATACGGCTTATATATGATATCTATTCTATAAGCAGTTCCTAGGTACTTAGTTAATTTAAGCGTCAGGAAAAGCTGAAATCTGAACAACTACTTCTGTGAAAATCTATCTACCTTTGGGCTTTGACACTCGATAGTTTTACGAGGTCTTTAGATCGAGAGGTCCTTGCATAGCGCAGTTTTCATTTCGGAATATAAAACCAGTGGAGTGTTGTAATTCTCAATACAAAAATTCATCGCCATTTTATTAAATCTTGTTACGCAGTAAATTCACTCACTTGTTTTCGTATTCATACGTTTCCCTTGAAGAATTCCTTGGAATCCGTTTTATTATATTACTGTTATTTCATTTATTACGTTCTGAACCAAAGTGAACATCCTATTTTACTTTATAAGGGAGGGTGACTTCATTACTTCGTATAGTACAGTCAGCAACAAAAGCCGATTAACACTAGCAGTTTTTTAATCTTAATTATTAAGCGAAATATTTAATACAAATCAGAAAAAAAAAGAAAAATAAAATAAATTGTTTATTTATCCAAAATAAATACACACAGACACAGTTCAAAACAAATCAATACAATAGAATAAGCATAAAAACATAGCTTGTGAACAGGAGATTTAGGTTTGCAAAAAAGGTCTATGCATACAAAAATGTCTCTTAAACTAGGAAGAAACCTGTATCTTAAGAGACAGTGATCGGCCAAAATTTAAATTGAGTAAAAACTAAAAACTTACAAGAGTGAATGAAAGTGTGTCGATTAACATTACTAATGCATATTAATATTAATATTATTCAAGTATGTGTGAGTGTTGAGGTGTATGTGTGTGTATGTGTGAGGGTGTGTAGAACAGAAGTAATTAAAATTTTAAGAACGTTAACTCTTACTTAACAGTTAAGTAAATGAAAAAAAAAAACGCAGTTTATCGAATCATTTTGTGTTAATTTAGAAGATGTCGAAAAGTAGCAGTGTTAACCGACTTCTGTTGATGACCGTACCTACATCGGCAAAATCAGGTTATGAATTGCTTCTCACAATATTCACACCGGAAGTTAATTTCATATACATAAGTAGGTAATTTGATTTCTTACACGAATGTTGGTGACTAAGTATTCTTTTGTCAAAAGCCACTGTAAAATAGGAATGAAGTGTTCTGTTTTGGGTATTATATATATATACTTGCACGGAAATTAATAACTAGCTGACCCGATAGACGTTGTCCTGTCCAAATTTCAATAATTCATACCAAATTGCCTTAGGAAATGCACTTTCAGTTTTCCAGAATTTCCCAATGTTCCCGGCAACTTTTCCAATTTTTCTCTTCATAAGAACTTTCCTCGGACTTCAATGAATATTTGAAAAAAAATAATAGCCGTATTGGTCCCGCCGTTCTCGCATAGCAATACATTTAGCCATAAAATTTTATTTATGTAGATAAAACCATATAATAGGTCTTTACCTATGAAATTGCCGTTTTGTATGAAAAAATTTAAACGAATTTTTTTCATGCATTTTTTATTTGTATTAATCGAAGTAATCACCCATGCAATCAATGCATCTTTGCCAACGCAGTGGCAGTTTATTGATGCCCTTCTTAAAGAAATCAGCTGGACGGGAGGCAATAAATTCTTCAAAGGCATTTTGTACTGCCTCTCGGGTATTGAATTTTTTTCCCGCCAAGAAGTTATCCAAATTCTGGAAAAAGTAGTAGTCTGTAGGCGCAAGGTCTGGTGAGTAGGGCGGATGACGGAGAGCTTCCAACCTCAGTTCTTGCAACTTGGAGACCGTCTGCTGTGCAGTATGAGGTCGGGCGTTGTCGTGCAGGAGCAGCGGAGACGAGCGATTGACCAATGCTGGTTGGAGATGTGCCAGCTTCTCCATCGTTGTGTTCAGTTCTTCACAGTACACATCTGAAGTAATGCTCACCCCGTTTGGTAAGAAGCTGTGATGAATCACACCGGCGCTAGACCACCAAACAGTGACCATCACTTTTCTAGGGGTAAGTTTTCGTTTAGGCCATTGTTTAGGTGCTGAACCAGGATCCAACCAACTTGCTGAGCGCTTGCGATTATCAAACAGAATCCATTTTTCATCGCAGGTAACAATGCGGTTCAAAATTCCTTCATTTGTGTGTCTTTTGAGCAGCGCAAGGCACGTCTCGACGCGTACTTCGCGCTGGCGATCATCGAGTTCGTGGGGCACCCATTTGTCAAGCTTTTTACCTTGTCAATTTGACGCAAATGGACCAATATTGTTTTGACGCTAACGTCGAAAGCTGCTGCTAATTCAGCCGTAGATTGTGTATCATCAGCTTCCACAATCGCCTTTAATTCGTCATTGTCGACCAAAGTCTTCGGACGACCGCGAGGTTTATTTTTCAGGTCGAAATTTCCAGAACGGAAGCGAGCAAACCAATAACAAGTGGTGCGTTGGTTTGTAGTGTTAGCTCCGTAAACGTCGTTGATGTTGCGTGCCGCTTGTGCCGCGTTGCTGCCACGACGGTACTCATATTCCATAATTACTCGAATTTTTAACGTATCCATGATGACGAAAAAGATTGAAATGCGATGAAAATGTAACACTAATCAATAAACAAATGACTACTTTTGGAAAAAAAATCCATGTTTTTAAAATAAAATTAATTTGAAATTAGAATTCTTAGCCAACCAAAAATTATTTTGATTTGAAACGGCCAGTACTGCAGAACGGCAATTTCATAGGTAAAGACCTAATACTTAATTTACAAGGATTTAAAGACAAAAAGCCGGATGCAGTAAGTAGTTAGGTAATGTATCTGCTCTTGTTCAGAAATTCAAGTTGATATGGACTACACATGCAAATGTGGCCTAGTCAATTTTGTTACCTTAGATTTCATCTACTTTGGTAATTGAGAATAGGTAAAGGAGCTATCAATCTGCCTAGCCTTTTCCCAACTATGTTGGGGTCGGCTTCCAGTCTAACCGGATGCAGCTGAATACCAGTATTTTACATGGAGCGACTGCCTATCTGACCTCCACAACCCATTAACTGGGTAATACGATACCTCTTGGTAAGACTGGTTGTCAGACTTTCGGGCTTCTGATGACCCGTAACGACTTTCAAAGATCCACGAATGACAGCCGGGACCAACAGCTTAACGTGCTTTCCGAGGCACGGAGGAGTCTCGATATGTAAAGATGGTCACCCATCCACGGACCAACCCCGTCAAGCGTAGCTTAACCTGATGGATCGACCCGTGCGGCTAATCTTACTTAGCCACGAGCTCCTCTAATAGGTAAAGGAGCTACAAATAAGTATTGTTGCACTGCCGTATTTTTAAGACTTCATCTAAATATAATTTTCCTCACTTTAGCAAAGTTTAACGTCACTTTTTGTTTGCCTACTTCAAAAGTTAGTTTCTTTTATGATTTCATTTCACAAGCCTTGCGTAAGTTATGTCGTGGGTCATATTCTCGTTTTTACCCGACTGCCCCAGAAGGAGGTAAGGAGGGTTTATAGGGCAGTTCTATTTGGCCTGTAAAATAGTAAGAACGTATTAATTTGATAAGGATTTATAAGACGAAGCTGGTTGGGAGAGTATCTTCAAGCAGTATCTACTTAGTGAACTATGAATGCGACAGGCCTAGTCAATTTTATTATCAATAATTTCGTCTATTTACTTATGTAATCCAAAATAATGGTAAATGACCAACAATTGAGTTTTTTCATGAGGCCGTGTTTTTATGACATCATCTAAATATAATTTTTAAAGTTTGACGTCACTGTTTACTTCGAAACGAAACGATTTCAGTTCACGATGTTGCTGACTCCACAATAGCGCAGTGGACTAGAAGCCTTGTGTAAGTTATGTCGTGGGTTATGTTCTCGTTTTGAGGGTAGTGTAAGTGGCTTATGAACTTACCTAGTAAAATAAGTAGGTACATAAAACTGAGAACAAAGTTCGCAGTTTTGTGTACCTACTTATTTTTGTGATGAATTGTCTAGGGTTAGGGCGTGGGTAAACAGAAAATTCTAGGCTTTAATACAATGCATACGGTAAATCAATCATAAAAAACTTTTTTACAAAAAAATACAACCGACTTCCAAAAACAACACTACAAAGTGAAAAATAACTTTAATTTCGGAAGTCGGTGTCAAGTTAAATGTATTTTCGTTTTTTGCCACCGACTTCCGAAATTAAAGTTATTTTTCACTTTGTAGTGTTGTTTTTGGAAGTCGGTTGTATTTTTTTGTAAAAAAGTTTTTATTTTTCACTTTTTATTTGTGTACCTACCCCACACAAATTCTAATACCACTATCTGCAAAACAAACTAGAACATCATCCATATAAAAGTGGGAAAAAATACGTATTATTGAAGCTAACTCAAAAAGTACCCAAGCAAAGTTAATCAATTTTATATGGGACCAACCGTGATAAAATCTCTCGAATAAAACAAAAAAAATCCAAATCGGTCCAGCCATCTTCGAGTAATCGGGGAACATACATGAAAAAAAAAAAAGGTTCCGACGAATTGAGAACATCCTCCTTTTTGAAGTCGGTTAAAAAAGAGACTTGCACAAGAAGCGTTCCGTACCGTTATACAATATTCAACACTAGGTACGTTTTTTACTTTAGTAAAATAAAACATATTTCTTCTATGGGGACCCTCTTTAATTTATAACTTTATTTTATTTTTATTATTTGTTGTTATAGCGACGATAGGAATACACAATATGTGAAAAATTTCAAATGTCTACCTATTACCGCGGACAGACGGACGGACAGCGGAGGCTTAGTAATAGGGGTTCCGTTTGGCATCCTTCGGGTACGGCACCCTAAGAAATGAAATATGGGAATTACCGCCTGACGACTTCGCTTCGACGCTGTCGCGTCGCGCTTGTCTGCACGAGCCTTAAAGAAAATTATGGAAGAAGAAGACATGTTGTGCGGACCCCAAATAAATTGGGGTAAGGGCAAGAGAACGGTGATACCGCGAAAATTATGCCTAATTAACGAAATGCAATGATTACTGTTTTCTGATACCTACTCAATTCAAGACGATTGGTATTTTTAACCGACTTCAAAAAGGAGGAGGTTCTCAATTCGTCGGAACCTTTTTTTTTTATTTTTATGTAGGTATGTTCCCCGATTACTCGAAGATGGCTGGACCGATTTGGTTTTTTTTTGTTTTATTCGAGAGGGTCATCACAGTTGATCCCATATAAAATTGATTAACTTTGCTTGGGTAGTTTTTGAGATAGCTTCAATAATACGTATTTTTTCCCCACTTTTCTATGGATGATGTTCTAGTTTGTTTTGCAGATAGTGGTATTAGAATTTGTGTGGGGTAGGTACACAACTAAAAAGTGAAAAATAAAAACTTTTTACAAAAAAATACAACCGACTTCCAAAAACAACACTACAAAGTGAAAAATAACTTTAATTTCGGAAGTCGGTGGCAAAAAACGAAAATACATTTAACACCGACACCGACTTCCGAAATTAAAGTTATTTTTCACTTTGTAGTTTTGTTTTTGGAAGTCGGTTGTATTTTTTTGTAAAAAGTTTTTTACAGAAGCCTGAACTGAAAGTAAGAAGCAATTTCCTGCAATTTTCTTTATTATCCTAGAATCTAGCATCCAGACACCTTTGTCCTCCAATTGATAAGGCTGCACATTAAGTCTACCTTACTCCAATGGCATAAGGTTCTATTTCCAACTCAAATTAAATTAAGAAGATAAAGTGCGCAGGCGTGAAGCTATTGACTGTCCCCCTTCCCCCCTCATCTAAAAGCTGAATGTAGTGCTCACAGGACCCAAACAAAGGATAGATATGATATCACTGCTTCTGAATTACGACTTGAAATTCTTTGCCGGACCTATGTGACAGAGAGAACGAAACTTGAGACTTTACGCCAGCAATTTAGATTGATTTCTTCCTTTCACGAGTAGGTTAAAAAACTTTTCTAAAAGGTATTATAATGATGCCTGTTGACGGAGTTTTGTAACTGTGAGATAGTCAAAGTTTTCAATTAATGTTTTTTGGCTGTAATTCAATAGAAAGCCGTAATTTAATATCGTACAAAGGCATTGTTGTTTAGTTAAAATGAATGTGTTTGTATTGTTGTGAGTTTTGAGTGTTAAGTAGTGGTATTTATTTAACTTGTTTTGTTTTTTTTTTTTACTTTATAATAAATATTAAAAATATTAATGAAAATTTTTGTTCAAAATATAAAATGGTCAACTAGGAGTTCAGGAGTGCTACAAGGATAATTGAAAGTCTTAACAATGTTTTTTTTTGTTTAATTTAAATGCATAACAAAAATTAAGATTTAGTTTCATTATACCTACATCTAAAATTATATCAGACGAGTAGATTTAGTATGTAACATAGATATACAATAGCTTTATTTATCTGGTGATAGATAATTACGCCATGCGTTACGAGCGATATTTATCGCTACGCACATCAAAAGTAGGTAACAAGTACAACAAACGCTACGAGTGAATAAATATCGCTACGAACATAATGACAACTCATTTCTTTTGTTAACTAAATACGTTCTCGTAATCTTTTGGTAATCGAAGCCGGAATGTATGTTTATTGGAGCGGTATCAATTGTATTAAATTCTGTCATATTACCTACCATATTTTAATTCGTTTCCAGCATCGAATTGAACCTATTTAGTTAGAAAATAGAAATAGTAAAATAGAAAATAGTTTATTGTCCAGGTAATACAGTATGCAGGTTTATATGTTAACAACAAGTTGAGGCGACATGAGTAGCTTAAAATATTACTTAAAGCTAGGTTATTTGCCTGTGAGCCCCAAACTAGACAGTTAGTCTGTATCTTGGGGCTCAGGGTACACTTCCAGAGTGGAGACTAGAGAGGTGATTTTAGGCGTTGTATGGTATGTTTGTAAATGTGATGTGTGTGTGGTGTGTGTGTGGGGGGGTGTGTGTGCGTATTTGTTGCCATTGTTCGTCGTTTGACGTTTGATTCAGTGTCAGGTCAGGGTATTTATATTAGTTGTTCCGAGTCATCATAACCAGAGTTTTGCAACATTTTCTTTATTTTTTTTTACAGCTGAATATTGTTACTAATTACGAAAAGTTTGAATATTGTTACTAATATTACAGATAAAGTACCCAATACTACGCTAATATTTAATGTTGCCTGTCAGTTATGAAATTGAAAATAATGTGCGGGTCGTAGAGTGAAGATAATTACCTCATCATTTCTAAGGTTCCCGAAGGGTGCCAACGGGACCCTATTACTAAGCCTCCGCTGTTCCGTGCGTCTGTCTGTCAGCGGCCTGTGTCTCATGAACCGTAATATTTAGGTAGACAGTTGAAATTTTCAGAGTGTGTATTTCTATTGCCGCTACCATAATCTGCCTATAATGTTCCCACTGCTGGGACACAGGCCTCCTCTCTTTGAGAGGGAGTGGGCTGTAATCTACCACGTGGGCCCAATGCGGTTTGATTGCCGCTATAACAGCAAATAATAAAATATTAAATTAAATTTTAAATGAAAGGGAGCTTTTAATTTTTAATTACAAGAAACGTAATTTTTTGGCGTTTTCTGACCTTAACAATCTCTTGAATCGTAAGCCGACGTTCGCACAGACGTAAAAATATCGCGGCGGGATTTTGTCGCGCACTGGATTTTCAATTCTCGGTGTTGAGCCGAGCTTCGAGAATCCAACCTAACAACAACAGAGTGCATCCCAGCGCGTCGAAAAAATACACAACTCTCGGCGCTAAGCAGAGCGTTGAAAATCCATGCGTGTCCGTGCGAATGTCTGCTAATAGGTAGACACATGAAACGATGGTACGGAATCCTTCGTGTGCCCCTCCGACTCGCACTTGGCTGGTTTTTAAAAATAGTCTAGTAATAATCTGGTTATTTACCTAAGTACCTACTTATGTACCTACGCAGAGAGAATACTTTCTCAAAATATTAATTTCGACAAAATCCTATTGAATAAGGACAATTCTGGTTAGAAAAACTAATTAAAAACATAATCTTAGCCTTTCATATTCGCTACAGTGACCATTACAGTTACCTAGCGATCATATTTCAGAGCGCAAGTAATTCAATACCGCATCGATAACGGTATACCTAGATTCTACGACAATATTGCACTAGAGCCGGTTCTATTTCTAGCCTCTCTCTCTCTCCGGGATTCGCTAAGGTTTTCGTCACTATAATATTGAGTTTGTGAGGGACGTGCAGTATTAATTTATCCGTGGGGAAGGTCATAAATATTGCACGTTATTACTCTAGTGAGATTTAGATGCCGAGATGGATTTCAAGGTTGATTTTCATAGTTGTTGGTCATGATTTTTTGGGTCTTTAGAATATTAATAAGGAGACGTGAAAGACTTTCACTTTTATGAAGAATTTGTATGAAGTTGAATTTCGTAGAATGAAAAAAAAAAAGAAAAAAAAAGCGTTTATTAGTGGTGACATCTTATTACAAAACGTTTTTCTTCTGCCAAACTGCACAGCAGTTTGTTGGCAGATGTAGCTCCCATACATAATTTTATATTTTAGGTATTAATTTTATATTGTAGGTACTTTTCCATTAATAACAAAGATACATTTACTTTACCTTTATATAAACACACATTTTACAGCAGCACAAAGGCTGTCTATTACGTAATATTATTATTAATAACATTTAAAATTACGTAATAGCATTTGTTTATTACCGAGCTGGTAATGGTTGGACTAATCACCTAAATGTGAACACTAATAGGGTTGAAAATGAAACAATAAAATTGTGTCTTGATATAAGCTCGTATATTTGATAAAAAAAAAGTGAGACCCCAACCTAATCGCTGTCAGCAAACGATAGCGCGATCTATTTCGACGGCAACGCCATCTATCGAGCTTGACATCAAACTTTTAGAATTTACAACTATTGGACTACGGTTTCTTCATGATCAGCATTATAATGACGCCGCCGAAGCCGCTGAGATAACCTCGGTATGACATAAATTTAAGCTTGTATGCTATGCATCTCATTTATGAAGTTTTGACTAAAGGTTCACCATATTATTTTTAAAACATTTTTGAATTGCTTACTTGTACTTTTATGTATTGTGTGAAATTGCTCTTATTTTCAAATGCATCAAGTAATATTGGTCGGTTCATGAATATTTTTGAAATGGTTTCCAAATGCTTGTCGTTGAAATATTGATGTTTCTTTCCTAGATCAAGAATGAGGTTTCTTTATGTAAACATATTTTTGTGGTGATTTTTGTGTGTTTATTCTACCAAATCACAACATCAACACATCCTACAGTAGTCACTCTCCGGCCTATGTTTACAAATAAATACTTACAATCTGCCTTCTTCCTCGTGTCATAAACGTGAACTAATTCACAACCGACATCGTAAATCCGCACAACACGACAGTCTCAATCAACTATTCTGCGTCACAACACCCTGTCCTCCGCCTTCCGCATCCAGTCTGTCCCACTCACCTTCTTAAAGTCATCGGTCCATGTAGCTAAGGGGCATCCCACACTACGCTTGCCGATACGCGATCTCCACTCCAGGACTCGTCTGCTCATCAGTCCTTCGACAACACAATAGTACGGAGCACGAATGTTTTTGTTCCGACAAGTTCAGGGAGACACGAGACCAAGCTATTACTCCGATATGATTGATTGTGTTTACTCAATACATTTGCTTTGTGTGGTTCTATTAGTTTCCAACTGCTCCGGATAGTTTGGGTTAGATAGTATGTTACGTAGGTTTATATTTAGAGCGTCCTAAAAGCAAATGTACGAATAGAATGAGGAGCCATGCTATGTAATTTCTTTAGATAGGCAAGATTAGATTTGAAAACTCAATTTTGTTTAAAGTCCATCCGATCAAGTAAGTTAGGTACTTATGCGTAATTTAGTTATCAATTTTTTCTTGACGACACAGGAGAAAATCTTGTTTGGAAACATTTTAAATGACAATAAGAGCTTGGCTTTTCCGTCCTATAACTTTCTCCAATGAGAATGTATTGCAGCATTTCAAGGCCTGGTTTGATCGCTCGTATGTTTAAGATATAGACAGTTAATAAATATTCAATACTATTGATCGAATATTTACAAGTTTATTTGCACATATAATAGGATGTAGATAGTGGAAAATTGCACAATGGTTGCACATTCACGACCCCTATGACATGACCTATTTCATTCAGAAGACTCAATAGTTTAAGACAGCGCTTTCGTATTTTATTGGCACTAAAATGCAAATGCAATTTCAAGACAAGTCACGCAAGACGTCGGTACAGACAAAACACATAATCTTAAACTCGAAATCAAAATAGCTAATTGTAGTGGTGTTTACGAAATTGTGTACTTACTTCGACATTTTTGTCAAAATAGTCTACGGTTATCGACACAAAAGGTATTACCATATTTCCATAAGACCCCTTAATATTCTCTGCGGGATGCCCATCCATTAGGGTTTAAATATCCCCCACTGCCAAGGTTACATCGATCGACGCATCGCGAGAAAGGGACGCAGCTATCTATTGCATTATCTATCTCTGTTCCACGGAAAAATGTCGGATGGGAATCAGTGGGCAGACTGTTAGTAAACAAAGAAATAGAGGAGAGTCCTGTCCTGATAACGGTTATCTAAGCACGGATTTTGATTCAGTTCGGTTTTATGCAGCGATGCATTTCGACGATCAAGTTTCCGATGTTAAAACTTTGGGTAAGGTGGTTCTAGTAACTTGTGTGACCTAGGTGCAATATATGCAAATAGCAGGTAAGCCTTGTTTCTTCTAAAGAGATGTTTTTTTATTTGTTATTTCCAAAGCTATTCAGATTTTTCAGCGGAAGCATTGATTGGAATATGTTTTAAACATATTTCTTTGAAATTCGCTTCCATTAAATGAAATGCAATTACATTGTCACTGCGCTATCAAGAGCTGTCCTTACTTTTTTAAAGCCCAGTAAGTAGTAGTTTATCATCAGCTTACGATCTCGAGACATGACCACTGTGCATTGCTGCCAAAGTTCTGCCACAAAGACCGGTCTGCTTGCAACTTTTGGTAAACTCTACTATTTAAATTCGCAAACTTTGCTAGAAAATACTCTGATTAATTAAACCACAGTCTGAGGTAGGTAGTAGTTAGTTACTCTGTGATTTGATTAGACCAGGGATGGTCAAACTACGGCCCGCGGGCCAACTTCGGTCCGCCATCGCCAAGGGTTTTAATCCGGCCCGCCAATGTCATTTTGACAGTAAGAGTGTTTTGCTCTCAGAAATATGTTTTGCTGTTCGTAAGTTATTATACATTTATGGCCGTTGCGAAGTTTATTTAATAATAAATATAACCAAATTCAAATTGCTGGAAGATTTTTGATGTGTAACATCTTTCCTCTTCTTTCCTGCAATCTGTGGGAGTGATTTTGTGATAAGGGACAGAAGTGACGGAAGTATGTAAAGGGAAGTGAACATATATTTTTTTTAAGTTTTGAGTGACGGAATGAAATGTTGTTTGAAGTTTGGTATGGAAATAGAAAGTACTTTTACCAAGGTGAGATGTCATATTATGATGTGTATCAAGCGAGCCGCGGCTCGCTTGTCTTTTTTTTAACGTGCGCTGGTGCCCTCTACGGTTGCTATCGCGGCGTGTGTAGCATTATTATTAACCTTTGAAGATTGTTACGGTGAATTGCAACATAAAACCACATGCGTTTTTTTATTATGGACCCTGATGAAAAAAGTTTGCCCACCCCTGGATTAGACAGTCTCTAAATTATGTATCAAAGCACATAGTTTGTTAAAGCAATATACATAATTAGCAAGCTTCCACTTATCTGTACCTTACCTCTTGTCTCACGATTCTCGGTAAACCACTACCTGCCTAATTAACATTCTCCATTTTTTCATGATTCTTCTCACCGAAAAATTAAAATTATCGTGAAAATGAAAATCAATTCCACCCCTCTTAGGTGACGATTAGAAGGAGTTTCATTTTACTGAGAATTTTCAATTTTCCGTTTTATTGAACTTGACTGTATTATGTAGATTCGTGTCGATGAAATACAGCGGGCGTGTTCGCTTGCGTAGCCGAGTCCTCTACGCCGTAGAAAGTGCTACGGCGTAGACTTTGCTACGATACTTTCGTTTTAGAGCGTGTGCATTGCTTTGTTTTCACTGCAGCGTTAGATTACCGTCAGTTAGAATATCGCACTGGATGTTTTGTTTTTAGGTAATGTAATGTTTCGTTCTGAAGATAAAATGGTGAATGTTGGTTCTAGGACGCCCTGCCTCGCCGGCCGGCAAGCGTGCGCTTAGCTATGTTTACATTGCATTGATACGGCGCATAATTTTCTTGTCGATGGATTATCTTTATCACCTTTGAAGCTTAAGGTTACGGTTATTGCATATTGAATTTATAGTATGTAATGTTGATAAGGTTGTGTGACTTTAGTCTATTTGGGGTTGATTTTTGGTCCAATCAGCAAATTTTGGTTTGATAAAATCTGAAATTTTTCTTAAACACTACGTCAAAGCTAACATAAAAATCCGTGAATGAAAAAAGTTAATACAAAATTGATGCACCGAATCTATTACGCAGTTCTACTAGGTACTTCACCTACAATATAGCATGATGCAACTCAATAAAACCGCTGCATTTCCTAACCTTTTAATAGCACAGTTGAACTTAGCATCAGTCGCTAGTTAAACGTAATTGTCTCTCATTTCCTATCTTAAAGCAAAAGTATCGATAAAATATTCGCTTGATCAGGCCGCGGCTCCGCCCAACCTCTCTTCAGGCAGGCTTCAGTTGAGTCCGCAGGGCGCCGGCGAATGCACGTCCCCTCCGCCATCTTGAACCGCGGCGCCATTCCGTGCCCTAAACACTTCCTACTCATTCACCATTCGAATTTTAAATACGGAAGTATCGTGTAAACACGCAGTTTTTGATCGGTAAGTCCTTTTTTATTAAATTTATTTTCTAGTAAACACAGATGTTGTTTATTTTAAGACGCGTACAACGGGATGGCCTCCCAAGGACGTTTTTGTTCAGTCACTGCATAAGGTGCATACCTATTTATATGACATTCATTTTTGAATATTCTAGGATTCTAGATAGGTATATCCGATATTTTGTTGACATGTTTTGTTGATGTTTCGACGAATGTAAATAAATATAAATCAGCGGAGTAGTGATGACGTTAGGATTTTACGTTTGAGACCTGACCTAGGCAAACGAGGCCAGTACATTGTAGGTGCATAGGGCCGTGCTTTTTATAGATGCTGCGTAGTTCGTTAAATAGATCTTTGGTTTGTGCACTGAGTTCTCAAATATTATTAAACGTTTTTCATAGTAAATAGTAAACATATTTTTTGGGTGGTTTTTTTTTGGGGTAGAATATTTTTTAATTTTCATGAAGACCTTTTATTTTAGAAATTTTATTGCTTCTTCTCCATGCCATATTTTAAACAGAAACATGCCCTTTTTCCAAACCCCCAATTTGAACGTACTACGCGTCAAAATTGTACTCACTTCACCCCTGCACCAAAGATACACAAACCTTCACCCGCGTTCCAGCTAGAAGCGTTACATCACTAAACCTGTTCCTTACTGAATGTTAGTCAATATGAACGAATGACACGCCCACTCGCGAACAACGAACCCGCGGTAATCGGGTCAACCACCAACCAGTTCCGATGTTATGTTATATAAGCATTCTTTTAATAACACCTTGGAATCCAAACAGTTTGCGTTTTGTACATTTGCATTTATAAACATGGGGTTTCGTCAGCTGCGTTTGTTTGGGTCGGGAGCCAGAAGCGTGCTTAAAATACTATCCTCAAGAAACAGACCCGGATATTGGTGACGAAATCAAGAAAATTGTTAACCAAAAATTGGTTTATTACTGCCTGGTATTTTATTAATCCATGCGCCACTTAGGTTCTTTTTCACAACGGAACCGGTTTTACTCTTCGGTTCAAATCGTTGAAATAAACTGAAATATTTAAGTACAGTTTGGTTTTCAATTTTCTCTCTTCTTTTGCTTTTTAGGGTTCCGTACCACAAAAGAAAAAACGGAACCCTTATAGGATCATTTCGCTTCCCGTCTGTCTGTCTGTTAACACCATTTTTTTTAAGATACGCGTGGAGGTAGCAAGTTGAAATTAATATTAAATAAGTACCAAGGTTTACGATCTCTTGGAGCTGTAAAAACTTAAGCTTTTAGTCACCGCGAACAAAAATTATGGCTGATTAGTTTTTTGCTCACTCGCAAGGAAATCAAAACCTACAGGGTAGGTAATTCCATTTGACCTAGAATTATGAAATATGGCAAAAAGTAAGGTCTTACAGCACAAGTAAAAGAAAAAAAATATATTAAAATAGTTCATTTGTAGTTACATCATAATTATAAACAAAATATGTATGCGACTACATTATATTGACTCGTTATATTCGGTTAAAATCTCACATATTAAGGATTAAGTACGGATCAAAACGGACGTAATTTTATCAAGTCCTTTTTGATCCGCGCACATATTCCTTTTGAACCTTTCACATTCATTCATGTTTTCATAAATGCGCGGACAATGATGCAATCAGTGGTGTTCAGAGGTAGCAACAGTAGTTCTTCTTCTATTTTACGTCACAATTATTGACCATTACTTTGTTTTTTGACAGCCTTTGGTAAAGGTTTACTTTGTAACTGACCGCCCATAAAATATTACGTGCGTCACACCATACAATCTACTTATTGATGAAATAACATACCCATGTAGTTCAGAAAAAGTAAAGACTTGTAAAGGCTCATCTGCATAGCCTTTTCCCAACTATGTTGGAGTCGGCTTCCAGTCTACCCAGATGCAGCTGTATACCAGTATTTTACATGGAGCGACTGCCTATCTGACTCTACAACCCAGTTATTGGGTAATATGGGTAATACAATACCCCTTGATAAGATTGGTTGTCAGACTTTCGGGCTTCTGACGTCCCGCCACGACTACCAAAGACCTACGAATATAAAAAAAAAAACAGCTTAACGTGCTTTCCGAGGCACTGAGGAGGTATGTAATGATGGTTACCATCCAAGGGCCAACTATGGCAAGCGTAGCTTAACGTGGTCGATGGGCTCGTGCGGCTGTTATGATTTAGCCAATAGCCCTTCGAAATAATTATCTATGTGGTTCAGAAGTAGTAAAGATGGAAGTTGCAAGAAACAACGAGCAACGGGCCGACCGCGTCCTGGATATTCTGCTGATGACAACTCATCAGAAAGAAGAAGAATACAGTCGAGAAAGCAGTTTAACTCCCCCAAAATATTCAACGGTGAAGCTAGACCTGAGTCAACCTGGCGGCAATGTCGTTAAAAGATGCCCATCCATTGATATCACCCGTCTTAGGTAATAGGTAATACGGGCTGGTATCCGCAACTCCACGTCAATGCGCGTATTTTGCGTATGGGTGGGAAAATCGATTATTCGATCCAACCCAGCTCCTCAAAGAAGGCCAGCAGCGCCTTGATATTACTGACAACCTCACGGAGGGTACTTGGGTTACCGAAGTACTTTGCCCTGTATGCGGCGACCACCGGGCAGTTTAGAAGCACATGTGCTGCTGTCTCGTCGTCCTCCGTGCAGGCCCTGCACAGCGGACTGTCTGTGACTCCTATGACAAAGAGGTGTTTATTAAATGACCCATGGCCAGTTATAGCAGCTGTTGTTTAGTTAGTCGGAGAACCTGTTTCGTGAGGCGGCCATCAATTTTATGGTGTGAGTGCTTCCATAGCCTGCCTATACTCACCTTGGTCTGACCATAGTTTGTGATGCTGGTCCCTGGTACGTTTCCTTACCAGAGCGCGCAAGTACCCGAAGGGGAGCGACACTATGGGGGGACCGGAATGTCCCACTGGTGCCATGCTCGACCCCCTTCTGGCAAGTTCGTCACCCGTCTTTCCACAATTCCATTGCTTACTATACAGTGCATACTGGGTAGGCTCTAACCCTTATCCATATCCTAAGGTCACGTCTTCCCTACCCTTACCGCCCCCCGGTCTGCTCCTTGATATGCAATGGTCTTTGTTGCACCATGTAACATGAGGCAAAAGGGGCTAGTGTGACTCTTTGGGTTCATTCGAGAAATCGAGTCTAGTTAAACCGCGCTGGGGTCAGTGCATTTCATTCATTCATTCATAGGACATGCCGGTTCACTCAAGATGTTTTCCTTAACCGTTTTAAGAGCATTGTTGATGACATTATTTACACAAAGTAAAGCGCCTGCCTGGGTTCGAACCCACGACCTACTTGGTAATTCAGGGCCGTTACCACTGGGCCACCACTGCTCCACTTGTCCCTTTTAAGGGATGAATTTTCAAAAATCCTTTAGTGCTCACCTTGGTTTTATAAGGAACTAAAAAAAATGCAAAATTTCATGTTTCTAGACCCTGCAGTTTAGGCTGTGCGTTGTCATTCAGTGAATTCATGATTTTGTATAATTAACTAATAGCTGCGCCCCGCGGTTTCACCCGCGTAGACCGGGATAAAAAGTAGACTATGTGTTAATCCAGGGTATAAGCTGTCTACATTCCAAATTTCATCCAAATTGGTCCAGCTGTTTGAGCGTGAAGAAGTAACAAACATACAAACACACCCCCACACATACCCACTCACAACTTTCGCCTTTAAAATATTAGTGTGATAAGATAGGTGGAAACTTACAACACAGCTTGCTTGACAGAGCTTTCAGTTTTATGCTTGGTCATCGACTCCCTGCATAAATAACCCAAGTCTTATCGTCTTTTATATCAGACACGCAGAACTGTCGGCACTTTGATCTTTGAATATTATTGTGGGCCTAATTTGTCAAAGAGCTTTATCGTAGCTGCATAAACAATAAAGTTCTTTTGTAGTTAGTATACGAAATAGTAAAACTCGTTGAAGTCCTTATAAGTCCCCTTTACATCAATCTTAACTTATAAAACTTAAATTAATTAAATCTCCCCTTTACTAGCTGCGCCCCGCGGTTTCACTCACATAAGTCTCGATCCCGTGGGAATATCGAAATAAAAAGTAACCTATGTCCTAATCCAGGTCATGGTCTATCTATGTGCCAAATATTATAAAAATCCGTTCAGCCGTTTTAGCGTGAAAGCGTAACAAACAAACAAACTCACTTTTTCGCATTTATATTATTAGGTAGGAATACTTGTACACGATATATATTATGTTTTAGTGTTAGATTGTATATTATTATTATTAATAAATAAAAATACTTTTCAAATGTAATTGCATTGACTATTGCATTGATCTATTGGCACTTTTATATCATGGTTTCATTCTATCAGACAAATTGTAAGGGTCTTGAAAAAGCTGATTTTGTAAAAAAAAGGATACACGAAAACTGCCTGCAGCCGCGTGCGGTTTTGGGAAGTTATGGCATTGTGAGTTTGGTCCTTATTGGATTTTTCTGGTAAAATATTCATTTGTTACCCGGATTTATAGTATTTTTATCTCACAAAGCGACACGCGCTTTACTTGTGTTTACCAAGTACACGTTGTGAATGTGTGCGGGAAGACGAGTAGTATCAGCACATAACACACACACACACGCACACACCATTCTTCCGACTTCGCAGTCAGTTGGGACTAGTCGTCTCTTAGCTGACTAGGCTTATTTTTAATTTAGTGATTTTTTGCTTTTATCATTTTATTACGGACACTTTTTAACGTGCACGTCTTTCTACATTGTTCTCACATGTATATTTTCAACGTGAACGATATAACCAATATTTTGTAAAAGAGTGTCCGTGGAGTTTCTTGCCCGTTCTTCTCCGTAGGGATCTACTACGCTTTGGAATGGGCAACTAGCTTCATCTTTCTGACTGACCGACCCCTTGACAAATCAAAAGTGCCTGTAATTGGTTTATTTGAAACTAACTTATGCTAGCAGCTATGCCCGCGTGAATGTCGGAAAATATCCCACGGGAACGTACTACATTATAAAGGGAACCTCTGTGCAAAATTTCAGCTTTTTAGGTCCAAGGGGTTCGGCTGGGCGTTGATGAGTCAGTCAATCAGTCAGTCAGTCAGGACTTCACTTTTTATTTATATAGATAGTTAGATAGATAAATGCTTTGAGTTGAGTTGAGTTGCCATTGTCTCGGACGGTACTGAGAGCTCCGGCGCTTACACACACATATACAGCTTGTATGTACACAAAACACTGTACTCGTAGTTTGTGTCGTAACAAATGAGGCTGTTTCCATTACATGGGATCCTATGCTGTTATTGGGAAACTGTCAGTCGCATAATCTATGAAGCGCTAACTCATTTAAATATTTTTAAAAGACAGATAGTGAAGAGGTATTTAAATCAAGTTGTATGTATAAAGAGGTCAATGTACTATGTATACCTACAACAATAATAAACTTCTCTTTGCTCCCTAGAGGAAACCGGGCGTGGCGGCTCGCTATGTACTAAAAGCCTTTTGTATTTACTCCTGAAGGTACTATACACTTTCAAAAAGAAAATGCTCACTTCGTTAACCCTGAAATCTGAAGCTTTATAGCCACCAATTTGAAACAGGAGTCGGCTCGACAATTTGCTTTATAATGAAAGACCGGGAACGTAAAAAGACATTTGAAATGCTAATATTTTTTTTTATTACAACATGAATGTCATAAACAAGAAGTAATGCAAATGGCTATGGTTGTTTATGTCTACACCCAAAGGAAGGAACTATACTTGAGTAGTTGAGTTGAAGGGCTCAGGATTAGTCACGATAAAAGCTAGTTATAGATTTATAGTCCACTAGTCCCCCGTCCTTGCTTCGCACGGATTTTACGGCTTGACAGAACATCGAGACTTCTATGTTATTATTATGTAAGTTATACACATGAATGAATTATACACAAAAATCTTTAGCAATAAATTCTCTGACATAAGGTGAAAACAGCCTCAAAATCCTTTGCGTAGTTTTGAAGAACAATGGGGTCACACAACAAAACAAACACAAGACAAGAAAACAAGAAAAGACAACAAAACAACAACACACACAAAAGACACAAAAAAACAACACAAACAACAAACACAACAAAAGACACAAAAAACAACAACAAAACAAACAAACAACAACACAAAACAAAACAACAAAAGAACACACACACACAACGAAAGTGACACGACAAAAAAACAACAAAAAAAGTGACAAGAAAACACAAACAACAAAAGGAAACAAGAAAAGACAAGAAAAGTGACTTTAATTTTTAATATGTGCTATTGCTGTTGTGTATTTACTTGCCTTGTTAGTTAGTTAGTTAGTATGTATTGGTAAAATCTTGCAAGCTGAATTAATAAAACCATTTCCTCTGATCCTACGGAGTTCAAGCCCGCGACTTCGTCCGCGTGAAATTTTTGTACCCCCGACCCACCTCGCCCGCCGCATCGCATTGCCTGCCCGCGCTATTACGTTTTTGCTTAGCGTTCTTTCTGAGTTTTTAGGGTTCCGTACCTCAAAAGGAAAAAACGGAACCCTTATAGGATCACTCGTGTGTCTGTCTGTCTGTCTGTCTGTCCGTCTGTCACAGCCAGTTTGCTCCGAATCTAATGGACCGATTAAGTTGAAATTTGGTACACATATGAATTTCTGTGACCCAAATACGGACGGGTAAAGTAAATAAATTAAATTTGAATATAGAGGTCACTTTTGGGGGGCAAATAAGAAAATAAAAAAAATAAGTTTTGCAAACTACACCATGTGGCATATCAAATGAAAGGGCTTACTGTGAGGGTCTCAAATATATTTTTATTTATAATTTTAAAATAAATTGTATTAAAGTTGTTTAAGAAAATAGACGAAAATAGACCATTCCTCCTTATCTCTGAAACTACTGAGCCTAAAATTTTGAAAAAAAAATACAGAAAATAGATCTTTACCTGTAGATTACAGGAAAACCTATAAAAAGTCTATGGTCTTAAAATAACATGGTAAATCTATCAATATTGTGAGTACAAACTTACATTTACAGTTGGAATGTATGGGAGAACATGTTTTTCAACTACAATGTTAAGTTTGTTCTTAAGATAAATTCATCCCAACTACGGAACCCTTCATTCTACGTGGTCCGACACGCACTTTGCCGGTTTTTTTTTTCTTTTTGCTCGGCTCCTAAGGGGATTAGCGTTATGTTAAACTAGCTTTTGCCAGCGGCTTCGCCCGCGTGTATGTCGGAAATTATCTCACGGGAACCTTCTACCGGAATGAAAAGTATCCTATGTCTTAAACCAGGTTATAAACTATCTGTATACCAAATTTCATCCAAATCCGTTCAGCTGTTTTTGCGTGATTGAGTAACAAACATCTAAATATTCATACTTTTACATTTATAATAATAGGTCTTTACCTATGAAATTGCCGTTTTGTATGAAAAAATTTAAACGAATTTTTTTCATGCATTTTTTATTTGTATTAATCGAAGTAATCACCCATACAATCAATGCATCTTTGCCAACGCAGTGGCAGTTTATTGATGCCCTTCTTAAAGAAATCAGCTGGACGGGAGGCAACAAATTCTTCAAAGGCATTTTGTACTGCCTCTCGGGTATTGAATTTTTTTCCCGCCAAGAAGTTATCCAAATTCTGGAAAAAGTAGTAGTCTCTAGGCGCAAGGTCTGGTGAGTAGGGCGGATGACGGAGAGCTTCCAGCCCCAGTTCTTGCAACTTGGAGACCGTCTGATGTGCAGTATGAGGTCGTGCGTTGTCGTGCAGGAGCAGCGGAGACGAGCGATTGACCAATGCTGGTTGGAGATGTGCCAGCTTCTCCATCATTGTGTTCAGTTCTTCACAGTACACATCTGAAGTAATGCTCACCCCGTTTGGTAAGAAGCTGTGATGAATCACACCGGCGCTAGACCACCAAACAGTGACCATCACTTTTCTAGGGGTAAGTTTTCGTTTAGGGCATTGTTTAGGTGCTGAACCAGGATCCAACCAACTTGCTGAGCACTTGCGGTTATCAAACAGAATCCATTTTTCATCGCAGGTAACAATGCGGTTCAAAATTCCTTCATTTGTGTGTCTGTTGAGCAGTGCAAGGCACGTGTCGACGCGTAGGTACTTCACGCTGGTAATCATTGAGTTCGTGGGGCACCCATTTGTCAAGCTTTTTTACCTTGATAATTTGACGCAAATGAACCAACATCGTTTTGACGCTAACGTCGAAAGCTGCTGCTAATTCAGCCGTAGATTGTGTATCATCAGCTTCCACAATCGCCTTTAATTCGTCATTGTCGACCAAAGTCTTCGGACGACCGCGAGGTTCATTTTTCAGGTCGAAATTTCCAGAACGGAAGCGAGCAAACCAATAACAAATGGTGCGTTGGTTTGTAGTGTTAGCTCCGTAAACGTCGTTGATGTTGCGTGCCGCTTGTGCCGCGTTGCTGCCACGACGGTACTCATATTCCATAATTACTCGAATTTTTAACGTATCCATGATGACGAAAAAGATTGAAATGCGATGAAAATGTAACACTAATCAATAAACAAATGACTACTTTTGGAAAAAAAAATCCATGTTTTTAAAATAAAATTAATTTGAAATTAGAATTCTTAGCCAAACAAAAATTATTTTGATTTGAAATGGCCAGTACTGCAGAACGGCAATTTCATAGGTAAAGACCTAATATTAGTAGGGTAACCTGTAGCCTTGCTCAAGAATTGGGCTATCAAATGCAAAAATAATTTTCCAAATCCGATCAGAGATTAGCGTGTCCAAACATACAAACAAACAAAAAAACAAACTCTTCAGCTTTATTATTAGTTTATAGATTACTAGCTGCGCCCCGCGGTTTCACCCGCGTAGACCGGGATAAAAAGTAGCGGTATGAAAAATAGATGTTAGCCGATTCTCAGACCTACTCAATATGCTCACAAAATTTCATGAGAATCGGTCAAGCCGTTTCGGAGGAGTACGGGAACGAACATTGTGACACGAGAATTTTATTTATAAGATTCTAAACTAAAGTAGGTAGTGACAAAGCCGCCTTGCAAAAGGCTCTTTCGAAAAAGTACAGTTACTACCAGGTACAGTGAGGTTCAAACTTTGTGGCAGTTCTGAAGTGGGCTAAACGCTGCGCAGTACCCCACCCTTCACCCCCGCGGTTACATGAATTTGTTACTGCGCGGCCACCCGCCTCGTGTTCAGAGCCGCCATAAAGTTTGCATCGGGCTGTACCATCCCTATTGCTAACTTGAAGCAGCATTGCTGTGCTTCGGCTTGAAAATAATCCGGTTTGAAATTACAAGCACAATGAGACTATAATATAACGACTTTGACTTGATGATTAGCAAACGTGTCAACAATCCTTATAGTGTGGCAAGACACTTAATTGTCCATCGACGACAACTTTCCTTTAGGTATGTCGTCAATCCGTGAACCGAAATATAAATAACAAAAAATAAAACCTTGTAAAACTTTTCACAAATTCTTGAAATGCCAACCTATAAAAAGTTTTTTCGGAGAACCATACGTAGGAACTTTAACAAAAAAAGTTGTTTCACTTGCGTTTATAAAAGGCCCCAAAGTCTACCGTTCTTCGTTGTATTTATAGAAGTTGCCAGTTGTCAGAAGCCTGACAAATGGTCTGACCTTATGCTGACGGTTGCCCAGTGTCCCCGACTTGTCGGGGTGCGGAGGTGAGCAGTGGCTTAGCTTATACGAGTAGAACTGTTGGCAACCAATCGCTTAAGGCTCCGGATTTAGAACGTCACGAGAAATTACATATTTATTTATACTTCACTGAACAATGATATAATATATGAGTATACTTTTTATCGGTCGATTTGCTTGAGATGTCTACACTATCTTTATTATTGTAACAATCTGTAGCATGCAGTGTCAATCAATCAATCTGCCTAGCCTTTTCCCAACTATGTTGGGGTCGGCTTTCAGTCTACCCGTATGTAGCTGAATACCAGTATTTTACATGTAACGACTGCCTATCCACAACCCAGTTACTGGGTTACCCATACCCCTTGGTAAGACTGGTTGTCAGACTTTCGGGCTTCTGACGACCCGTAACGACTGTCAAAGATCCACGAATGACAGCCGGAACCAACGTCGAGGCACGGAGGAGTCTCGGTATGTAAATATGGTCACTCATCCACCAACCCCCGCAAGCGTAACTAAACCCGATAAATCGAATCGTACGAATTTTATTACTTAGCCACGAGCATGTAGTTATTTTATGTTATACTAGCTCTTCCCGCGCGGCTTCGTCCGCGTGCATGTCGGAAAATATCCCACGGGAACATCCTACCGGGAAATCCTTCCTTATTCCTTGTCTATATTATAAAGGGAACCTCTGTGCAAAATTTTAGCTTTCTAGGTCCAAGGGTTTGAGCTGGGCGTTTATGAGTCAGTCAATCACTCAGTTAGGACTTCTATTTTTATTTTTAAAGATAAATGAGGGGTCTCAACCGCCACTGTCAAGTTTCTGAAAATGTTCATAACAGTCAAAAAAGTTTCTTGGCTTTTGCGGTGTTGCATTTTAGCAACTGATATACGTAGGTACGTCTTACGACTTATGTCGTCGTTCTCTTCGTCATATGTCTTTTTGAGGCTGACTGTACCTATTGCACGTTTTAATGCACAGTGCTATATCCTAGCACTATTTACTAGAAGGCATTGTCTTAAATGTGACGTTGTCTGGTAAGGAAATAGAAATAAGAAGTGTACAATCATTTAGTTGTACTTGCAAATATTCAGATAACATTGTCTCTCGTGTTTACGAGTAGATGCTTCCGTGTTTATGCATTGACGTTCCTTTGTCTTATCTTATTGATTAGTCTTGCATAAGATAGTATAATAGGATATTAATGTGTCCTATATCTTATTGTTTCGTGCCATTGAATCCCTGATATAGATTATACTGTTGGGATCTCTGTTTCGAATTGATGTTCTTCATAAGTTGGGACCATAGATATTTCTATATTGGGATATTTCTATGGTGTCCCAACTATAGATAATAGCATTTTTGTATTAGGTAGGTATTAAATGCCAGAATGTTAGGATAATTCCCCAGAAGTGTTAGAAATTATTTAACTGAATTTTAGACAGAGTGAATAAAGTCTACGCTCATGAAAACAGGCATAAGTATGTATAAATTCTTGGTAGTGAAAGAATCCAACACACTCAAGACCAAGTACCTATCACGCATACATAGTAGCTATGCAATAGTTCGCATTTTAAATTTTTGGAACGAAGTTCTTTAACGCGGCTTATGGTAGGAGTAAATTTAAATTGTGATTGGCAGAAATTGTGACGTAACAAAAAAGTGTTTATGCCGTCAGTTTCAAGTGTCAAAGTTATGGTTTTATATTTTTAGGGTTCCTTACCTCAGAAGGAAAAAACGGAACCCTTATAAGGGTCACTAG
This sequence comes from Cosmia pyralina, assembly GCA_946251885.1. Taxonomy (NCBI): domain Eukaryota; kingdom Metazoa; phylum Arthropoda; class Insecta; order Lepidoptera; family Noctuidae; genus Cosmia; species Cosmia pyralina. The sequence continues at coordinate 22,733,233 of OX276344.1, forward strand.
GCCTATAGGATCACTTCGTTGTCCGTCTGTCTGTCTGTCAGTCTGTCAAGACCCTTTTTCTCAGAAACACGTGGAGTTATCAAGTTGAAATTAATATCAAATACGAAAGTCTATGGTCACTTGGAGCTCCAAAAAAATCGAGCTTCTAAGTCAACGCAGTAAAAAAATACGATCATTTATGCGACACGTTTTGATACTCGCAAGTAAATCAAAACCTATGGGGTACTTCCCGTTGACCTAGAATCATGAAATTTGGCATGAAGTAAGGTCTCATAGCACAAAAAAAGGAAAAAGTTCGAAAATTGTTAATTTGTAATTTTATCGCATAAAAAACTTTTTATTGTGATTTCTAGTTTTTCATCTACAATGTTAAGTTTGTTTTTCGGATAAAAATTATTTTCAACTTCGGAACCCTTCATTATGCGTGGTCCGATACGCTCTTGACCGGTTTTTTAATACAGAGAACCACCTATAAATAGATTTTAGCTTGCTAAAAACTATACTAGATGGCTCCGTATTACGACCCGTAACGACTCTCAAAGATTCACGAATGACAGCCGGGACTAACGGCTTAACATGCTTTCCAAGGCACGGAGGGGTCTCGGTATGTAAAGATGGTCACCCATCCACGGACCGACCACGGCAAGCGTAGTTTAACCTGATCGATCGACCCTTGTGGGTATTATTACTTAGTCCCGAGCCATTATCAGAACCAGTAAATACTTATTTCCATTTTTACGTCCCGTATTTCCAGCACATATTTTACCTGTCCTTGCTTATTAATTATTCCACTAGTACATCCAGTGCATTGACCCCAGAAAATAGGGTCACTCGCTAGAGTAGAGTGCCTCGGGATACGCTACCGGCTTAATTGCTGTGAATTTTTAAATTGACCGGCTTTTATTTTCTTAAAAAAGTGAACTACCTCCCGTGAGGTAAGTACAATTATTCGAATTTTGGAATATCTGCTCAGTAAATTAAAATGGTAATTGCTTGTAAAGACATCGTAAGTCAAAGTCAAATAATTTCGTTAAAGTAGGCACTTTTGAACTTATTAGAAGGCACTTTTGAACGTCAAAATTTACAAGAAAATACAATTGATTCTAGTTGCCCGTTCCAAAAGGTAGTTTTGTATGGAGAAGAACAGGCAAGAAACTCCACAGTTATTCTTTTAAGGCCGATTTTTCAATAGACAGATAACTTTTATCCGAAGAATAAATACGACAGTTTGACATATTTTCTATACAAAAGCGGTCAAACCGCCATATTTATTCCACAAATAAAAGTTATCTGGCGATTGAAAAATCAGCCTTAAAATGTGTTATAATATTTTATAAATATTAATTAAATAATTACGTGTGAAGACGATGTACCTGGAATAACACTACGATACTACAATATGCAAAATAAATAAATAAATAAAAAAAACATTGAATAATTCCTTACAGTTACAATTATGAAGTTTTTATAATTAAAAAAATATATATTTAAGTTAGGTGAACCTATGAAATTGCCGTTTTACTGAAGTGTAGAAAAAATATAAAAATAAATTTAAAAGAAATATTGTTGATGCACTTTTGCCATTTTAATGAAAGTTCGTTGATGCCTTTGCTATAGAAATCCTGGGGACGGGAATCGATGAATTCTTTAAAGAAGTTTTTCCCCGCTTCATTGGATGTTGTCCCGTGGCTCATTTTGAGATCCTTTCCAGAACGGAAGCGATCAATCCAAAAACGCACCGTGCGTTCGCTTACGGTATCTAGTCCACAACTCGTATTCAAAAATAGCGCGCAATTTCGATTTTTCCGTGATTAAAGAAACATCGATATCGAAGAAAAATCGGATGGCGGGAAAATAATGAAAAACAGATTTTAAAAAAATGTCATGCTTTATTATAAAATTAATTTGAATTTTGAATTCTAAATAGAATGAAAGATCTTCACACTGCCGGCCGGTATCAAAATATCAAAAGTTTTGCACCCACGCCACGAAAGCCTCAAAGCAGGTTTACAAGGACATTTTAAAGCTAAATAACAGTCACTGGTCAGTAGCCAATGGAAACTATCACCACAAACCAAAATACTACTACCACGGACTATCTAGATTCTAGATCTTGCAGTGCAGACGCTCAATTACAGCCTAATTGCAGGTTATGGGCGGGGCTTGCGGCCCAAGGTGGAGTTACTTAGCTCGGTACTTACATGGCATTCGCGCTTTGGTGTTCGGATTTTAAATGCAATCGGTAATTTCACATGAAAGTTGTTTGTGTATGACGATTGTATACAAAATTATTTGTAAGTCTTTGAAAGTCGTAACGGGTAGTCAGAAGTCCGAAAGTCTGACAACCAGTCTTAACAAGGGGTACTGTTTTACCCAGTAACTGGGTTGGTGTAACAAGTCAGATAAGTAGTCCTCCATATAAAATACTAGTAGCTGCATCCGGTTAGACTGGAAGCCGACCCTAAGATCGTTGAGAAAAGGCTAGGCAGTTGATGACCTAGCTAGTAAACATTTATACGTAATTAGCTATTAACCATACTTATTAGATTAACTATGCAACTTGTGCAGTCGTGTCAACATAATCCCCTATCGTGCAACATCCAAGTGGCTTCGTCAATGCGACTCTAATGCTAATTAACTGCCGTAAGCTATTCGTGTTGAGTTGTTGATAGATGTTATTAAATACTTATGGGATAAACGGTTTACTTGCATTGAATCAAAGTAAATGTTAAATTGATTAAGTAGGTAGCTTAAGCTACGGTTTCCTAGAAGAGCGGATCAGGAATGAATTTATCCGGAAAAGAACCGAAGTAACCGACTTAACTTGCAGAGTAAGCAAGCTGAAGTGGCAGTGGGCTGGCCATGTTTGTCGAAGGACCGTAAGGTGACGAAAGATATACAGACTTTTAATGATTTTAAACTAAAGATCACGTCTAAACGAGTAGTGTTAAGCCGGGTATTCATTAGGCAACATTTGTTTATAAACACTGTTTATAAACAGTGTTTCACAATGTTTCATCATCTCTGTAAACAGTTTATATACAAAGGTGATGTAACATTGTTTATTAAACATGTTGCCATGCTCCCCACTTCGAGTGGAGAGCAAGACGAAACGTCTAGTTTATAAGCAAAAGTCAATAGGTGTGGACGTGTGTTGCGCGAGTTTATAAACATGGAAGTAGTGTGGTCCAACAACCAGGTTTCGATGCTCATAGAGCTTTACCAACAGCGTAATATACTTTGGGATGCTTCAAATAAAGATTATAAAGATAAATTTAAAAAAAATGATGCTTGGGCCGACATTGCTGCAGAATTGAATATGTCGCAAAAGGAAGTGGAAACAAAGATGCATATTCTACGCTCACAATTTTCTCGTGAAAAGAAAAAAGTTAAGTCATCAAAAAGAACTGGAAGCGGTGCCGAGGAAGTGATTAAAAGCAGATGGCAGTGGTATGATCCGCTACAATTTTTATTACGTGGTGCAACGACATCTGGAACATCGGATACAATGGGAACGGTGAGTACCTACATTTTTATATTATTTGCTAAGTTGATAATATTAATGTAATTTTTTCATCTTTTCAAGGTAACGGGTTAGTAAATTTTAAATCAAACACAAAACTCTAAATTATAATCAGAACTTTATTTGGAAAAAAACAGGTAGGTACATAGGTACTATTTTAAGTATTATGCATGAGAATTTTGCCACGGCACACTACCTTCTGGACTAATGAAATATTCAGCAAATTGATCTCTTACAACCGTAGCAGCTAGTGGGGGATGTCTTGCAATAGGTTGTAAATCCAACATGCTATTGTGAGGGCCGATTTCTCTTCGCCAAAAACCTTCTATAATGTTATATTCTGAGTCTTCATAATCGAATGTTCCTGGTGGAGTATATATAGCCCGAGACTGTTTATTGCGCCTCAAAAAGTTATGCAAATATACACATGTCATTGTTACAATTTCACAAGTAGCAGGCTTAAGAGGTATGGCTTTTCTGAAAACGCGAAAGACAGCACATAATATGCCAAACACATTTTCTACTATCCTTCTTGATCTGGAAAGACGGTAGTTGTAAATGCGCTTTATAGTTCCACGATTGTGAATACCAGGATAAGGCTTCATAATATTTTCGGATAAGGCAAATGCGCTGTCCCCTACTATTACATAAGGTAGATTCGGACCATTTGGTAAAATTGGTTGTGGCTGTGGAATATTCAAATTGTTTTGAGTAATTGCATCGTAAAATGGAGTTTCTTGAAATACTCCACTGTCGGAAGATCTGCCTTTAGCACCACAATTCGCATATATAAAGTTGTAATCTGCATCAACTATTGCCAGTAGTACAATGCTGAATTGTTCTTTATAGTTGAAAAAATCACTGCCAGAGTTAAATGGTGCTTCAATAACAATATGTTTTCCATCAATGGAGCCGATACAATGAGGGAAATTCCATAATAATTCGAACTGGCGAGCCTTGTTTTTCCATTCTTGTTCAGTACTTGGAACCTGTAACCAATTTAAAACAATGATTTACAGGATGGCAGTGCCTCAACGCAGCCGTCAAATACACCGCCAACTGTGCCGCCGCCACCGCCAACATCACAACTGCCACTGCCACCGCCGCCACCGCCACCGCCACTTCCACAGTCAAACAACTCCAAAAAGAGGCAGTGTGACGAGAATCTCAATGAAATGTATGAAATTATGAAAAGTGCCAAAAAGAAGATGGAGGAACCTAAAGACGAATTTGAAATTTATGGCCAGTATGTGGCATCTGAATTGAAAAATGTGAAAAACCAAAGAGCACTGTTACAGGCCAAGTATTACATAAATAATATATTGCTACAAGCGAGAATGGGCAATTTCGATAGTAATTATTTTGGTGGGTATCAAGGCTATGGAGATGGATGGCTCGGCTATGGCGACGGATACCGCACCACATCAGCAACGTCGACATATGCTGATGCATCTACACCAACGCAGACACCAGAACCCCAAGTCCATACTGCTACTGGTGACGAGTTGCGCTTTAGTAATCTTGATGAAATAGTTTCCCAGTTGGAAGATGACACACAATAAATAAATTGATGTGATTTGATTTAAATATTTGATAAATACCTACTTGAGTGATTTGAATTTATTTTATTTTACTCACCTTTACATAGTCCTTTAAAACTTTTGTCAATTCCTGACAAACTTCTCGTATAATCTTGCTGATTAATTGTTTTGATACTTTAAAAGTATATGACAGTGAGCCATATGAGTCACCTGTTGCAAGAAACCTTAAAGTTATAGCTAGTCTTCTCTGGGGCTCAATAGGATGCCGAAATTTCGTTTCCTGTTTTGTTATGGCTGGTCCAATCAATCTCAGTAAAATTTCAAAATCTGATGTTGACATTCTCGTGAAATTTTGAAAAGACCCATCAAATCCACGAAGGTCATGAAATACATAACTTCTATTTAAAAGATAATTTCGAATCCACCACCTTTTCTTCTTTTTTTTTCTAGTAGCACTCTTATGTAATATTATATAAGCAGCACAGAGCATCACTACCTCCTCGGGCGACATCCTGGCAACAACTGAGAAGTGTGGACTGCCAAGTTTCAGAAACAGTGTTTACGGTAAACTTGTTAATAAACCCGTCATAAACAGTTTATTAACAAATGTTGCCTAATGAATACCCGGCTTTAAAAATTTGAAAAAAAAAATGTTAAATTAGAGCTTTTTATTAATAACTGAATGTAAAAACTGTATGTGTGTGTGTGTGAATTTAGATTATATTTTTATTACATAGTGTAATTAATTTGTAAAGTTCTGTCTAACGCGGATAAAAAACTGAGAATCACGCAAAAATTATCAAGCGTATTTTTTATGAAACCTTGACTATTTGAATCCATCAATCAACTCAGCCTATCGCAGTTCACTACTGGACATAGGCCTTCACCCAGGCTGCGCCACGATACCCTGTCCTCAGCCTTCTGCATCCATTCTGTCCCAGCCACCTTCTTCAGGTCGTCGGTCCATCTAGCTGGGGGGTGTCCCACGCGCTTCGCTTGCCGATACGCGGTCTCTGCTCCAGGATTCGTCTGCTCCACTGGCCTTCGGTCCTTCGACAAACATGGCCAGCCCACTGACACTTCAGTTTGTATACTCTGCAAGCTATGTCGGTTACTCCGGTTCGTCTCGGATAAATACATTCCTGATTTTATACTTCAAAGAAATTTCGAGCATAGCCCGCTCCATAGCGCGCTGAATTTATGCACCAGGCCGACTGTCAGTGTCCACCTTTCGGCATGTATGTCATAACGGGCAGGGCGTACTGGTTGAAAACCTGAGTCTTCAAATATTGCGGGATAGGTGACGAAAAGACTTAACGAAGTTTACCAAATGCTGCCCAATCCAACTGGATCCTTCTGTCGGCTTCTTTCTCAAAGTTGTGTCTACCTAGCTGACTTGCCCTAGTAGACATACTCCTTCAGAACTTCGAGAACCGACCCTTCGATGTGGATTGGACTCGGCAAGACGTGTGAATTGTACATGACTTTCGTCTAGTCCAAATTCATGCTTAGGCTCATTTTAGCTTGTGCACTTGTGCAGCATCTGGTCTACTGTTCCCGCGTCTCTGCCAATATGACGATGTCATCGGCAAAGCGAAGATGTGAGATGTACTCGCCGTTCACGTTGATACCCTGTCCAGTCCAGTTCAGTGTCTTGAAGACGTCCTCCAACGCATTGGTGAACAGTTTCACAGAACGGGGATATCACATCCCCATGTCTCACCCGTCTGACTGAGCAGTTAGAATTAGCGTCGACAAGTCGAGCCCTCCGCGTACTTGTAGCTTCATACCTAAAATGTGGAGTGCGCCTGGCCTGGTGTTACATTATAAACAACAGCGACTTTCTATAGTTACCTACAACAGATAGACCAGCAGGCATATCAGGCTTGCAGCTTCACTGTCGAAACGTTTATTCAGGGTTTGATCTTTGGGCACGCCACAATTGCGGCGATAAGTCGTCTTTGAGGAGTGGTTGGAGAGGCGCCACGGCGTCCTCACCTTCCGCCTGACGCAGGTCCTCACCGGACACGGTTGTTTCGAGAGGTTCCTGTTTCGGATAAGGCGGGAGGAAACGCCCGGGTGTCACCATTGTGTGGATCGCCTGGAGGACACAGTGGAGCATACAGTGGAGGTCTGCCCGGCTTGGGTGTTGTCGCGGAGGCGATCGGCGGCGGCGATCTCTCGCGTCCAAACCTGGTCCAGGCCATGGTGCGAAGCGAGAGTGCATGGGAGGCCGTCACCTCCTTCTGCGAAGCAGTAATGCTCGCGAAGGAGGAGGCGGAACGCGTGAGGGAGAGGCAACAGTCGCGCCCTCGCGCCCCTAGCCGTCGCAGGAGACGCCCTGGGCGGCGGGAATCCATCGCCGATTCCGGGCCACCGTAGGCGCGGGCTTGCGGATGACGAGTAATAGGTAGCTCGCCGTCCGGTTAGTACCAGGCCCGGGTTGACGGCGCGTTAAGTTCCACGCGCGCCTCAAAGAGATGTCAGCAGTGACGGGGTCCAATAGGGCCGATGCCGCCGGGGTCGCGGGTTGTTCGAAAGAGATACCTGGCACAGGCAACTGAAGGAACACGGGTGGGTTTTAGTCAGTAAAAGTCTGACACGCCCTCCCGCTCCGCCCAGAGCGGGAGAAGTCATTTGATGATTTACCATCCACAAAAAAAAAAGGGGTTTGATCTTAGCCTTTTTAAATTCCTAGAATAACTAGGCTGACATACAGGGTGTGGTGGTGGGTGGTCCAAAAGTACCTAATGATAATGAAAATAAAACACTGTGTTTTATAGTGATCTCTTCAACGGTTTGTATTCAAATTAATGTAGGTACGGTCAGCAGCAGAAGTCGGTTAACACTGCTACTTTTTGACAACATCTAAATTAACACAAAATGATACGATAACCTGCTTTTTAGAATTTCATTTATTAGATAAGAGTTAATTTTCTTTAAAATTTACATCTGTTCCGATTTTAGAAGTATTTTTCTCAATAATTAAGATTTAGAAAACTCAAATGTAAATCGACTTTTGTTGCTGACTGTACCTCTCAGGAATTTTAGTCTATTTATATGATTTTTTTAGGGTGACTTATTGGGTATACAAACAATTAAATTTGTTTTATATCTGGACTGAAAATAACAGATTTATCATTGTTTTTGGATCACTCCTAGTAAATAATTTAATACGTTAGATAGAAGACGAGCTCCACCAACAAAGAAGATAATCTAGCTTTATTATTCTCCGTGCATTCTTGTAGATTACAGAGCCATGCGGGTTGCAATAGAGAACATATTGCTTTTAGTGCCACGTAAAGTATGTGAGTCACGACTCACGTCAAACAGTAAATGCTGGAATTTTATAGACAACAGATACTACATATTTTATTACAGACTGTAATGATCTCGTAATAATCTTGGGTTTTGTTAAACACACAAAGTTAAGCATAAGTATTTGAAATAATAATGTTTTGTATGATGTAAAAACGTTTTACCTACTAATAAATGGCATATAATGTTGCATCTCTTTCAACAAGGAAAGAAAGAAAATACATTTATTTAGCACAGACTAAAAGGCACACAAAGTACCTACAGAAGATAAAAAAAAAAAACAAAAAGTATAAAGTGCGTAGGAAATGAAATAATCTTTATTGCAATCCATAATGTGGTACAGGTGGTAAGTAATAATTTTAGAAACAATTATGGACCCTGTCGGGCGCAGCAAGCTTATAAGTAGGAGAGAAGAAGAGCGTTAAAGCTAAGAGCGAGAAAATTTTCAGGAATGTGTGCCTCACGACTGCGCCAAAAAGGCCCAGGTTAGCAAAAATGCCAGACAACTAGTGCCTGAAATATTTTTTGCAGCTAGGTTCTATTATAGAGAAACCTTATTTGCCTGCTGAATTCATTGAAATAGTTACACAATCTTGTGATCATGTGATTTCGTCTGTGTACGTAAATGTTTTCATCACATTAGGTACCTACAACAATTATACAAAACACATGTATACTAAAGTAGGTATAGGTCTTCAGATAGGCAGTCGCTGCATTTAATATACTGGCATTCAGCTGCATCCGGTTAGACTGGAAGCCGACCCCAACATAGTTGGGAAAAGGCTAGGCAGATGATGATGATGCTAAAGTAGGTATAGGTTTCATCAGTCCGTCTTGTATTGACCTTTCTCCTTTAAATAAGCTCTGCGTCGTTTTTCACTTCGTAAAAATCTACATAAGTAAGTACATATTATAAACTAGCATTTTGCCCGCGACTTCGTCCGCATGGATATCGTACTTTCCTCTAAAAAAATTTACACTCCTGCACCACGTTTTCGCCCCCTTAAAGGTAAAATTTCCAAAAACTCCTTGTAAGTGCTCCCCTACATTATAAAAGGAAGCCGTGTGCAAAATTTCACGTTCCTAGACCCAGTAGTTTCAGCTGTGCGTTGATATGTCACGTATTTTTATAGCATTTTTATTTTCATTTTTACAAACTGACATAACTTTATTATATAACTATAAAAGAACCGATTAAAATAAAACAAACACTAAATGTTAAGTGAAGCTTACCACAATACATTAATGAAACCGCATTTATATTGGTTACGCCATTTCTGAGATTATCGCGGTCAAACGCACAGACAAACGGACAAACAGACAAACATTCTAAAAATCATTGTTTTGGATTCTTTTGCGTTAATAAAGACCCCCAATAATAGTTTTTCTCAAATATCTTCCACGTACAGACAGTGATCTGTTACACTTTTATTATAATATATGTATGGAGTTTTCACATAACATTCGTAACAAAAACCACGTAAACAGGTATCTATAAAACGTAGTTTAGTACTCTAGCCTATTTATTGTGTTAAGTTGATATAAGCGAACGTCGCGGAAATAGGCGTGATGGGCGCGATCTTTTGTCTTGACTTGATTCGGAAAATCTGAAGAAGTCCTAGGCGCGACGACGCGTTCGTGTTCGCCGAACTCAATGAACGTGACGATCGCTTAAACAGGGTGTATCAGAAAAGTGTGGTCAGATTTAAGGGTGTGGTACAGTACCATCAAACTGAACAACTTTATCTATGGGACCAACATCGTAATCGAGAAAAAATTATCAGCTGTCCCGTACAAAGCTTCAATACCTAATCGACCCAAATGTATGGGACGGCTGATATTTTTTTCTCGATTACGATGTTGGTCCCATGGAGAAAGTTGTTCAGTTTGATCGTCTGAACCACACCCATAAAATTTTACCACACCTTTGTGATATATATTCATTTAAGATTAATTTAAGGCACGTTTTAAGCTCGTAGCCGTAGTCGTAGTCGTACATGACAAGTAATTTTACTGTCGATCGCTCTAGCCATAACTCATTTTATCAGACAACGAAATCGTTTCAGCTAAAAGTTAATGGAATACACTTTGAAAGGATTCTATGGTTCATGATCGATATCGCGGTTATGAAATGTTTAAAAATTAAGTATGTTTTATGGATTTTCTCATTATTTAAGAAAGAAAAGGGTTTGAGGAATTATGCTATGATTACCACCCTCAGATTCAGATTTGAAGAGCTTGTGGCTAAGTAATAACAGCCACACAGGTCGATCCATCAGGTTAAGCTACGCTTGCCGGGGTTATAACCATCTTTACATACCGATACTCCTCCGTGCCTTGGAAAGCACGTTAAGCCGTTGGTCCCGGCTGTCATTCGTGGATCTTTGACAGTCGTTACGGGTCGTCAGAAGCCCGAAGGTCTGATAACCAGTCTTGCCAAAGGGTATCGTGTTACTCAGTAAATGGGTTGTGGAGGTCAGATAAGCAGTCGCTCCATGTAAAATACTGGTATTCAGCTGCATCCAGTTAGACTGGAGGCGGCTAGACAGATTGATTGCCACCTTCAGATTTATGAGATCAAACTAACAGACTTTAAAAAAAAAAAACAATCTATTAAAGTAGAAGACTGGTATAAATTACTTACCCTCGTTAGGTTACATAAATAAGTAGGTGATACAAAAAAATAAAAGAATTGGTAAATAGGTACTTTTTTTTAAATAGTAGGTAAAGTTTCGTTCACTTTTGTTGGCATTTTATTATTATCTTAGACTAGCTGCGTAGTTTAACCCGCGTAGATCGCAATAAAAATTAACCTATGTGTTAATCCAGGGTATAAGCTATGAACGGTGCAGCCCACTGTACATACTAAATTTCATCCAAATCGATCCAGCCGTTTGAGCGTGAGGAAGTAACAAACACACACACACTCACAAACTTTCGCATTTATAATATTAGTGTGATTATCTACTTCGTACGTAGCTTTCTGGGCGTTATGACAAGCAAACCCGAAAGCTTGAAAAACCTTGAAAAAATAAGCTCGTAATAAAAATCTTATTATCTTAATAGAGTATTCTTTAACTGAAAGTCTGAAAGGCCGAAGGCAGACTAAGGCATTGTTTAATTTAAGTATCAGGCTTTTATTTTATTAAGGCACCGAAAGGATACATAGACCGTAGGTACCAACGGATTTTAATAAATTCTCATTAATTTAAAAATCATCCAAAATTTTTCGTGCCGCAAAAGCAACCACAAAATCTTGAAATTCTGACAACCTGTGGTCTTATTACCCGACTGCCCCAGAAGGAGGGTAATGTTTTTTCAAGAGTAGGTAAGTGTGTATCTATGTAATACTTACGTCTATTTCTTTGGCACGCTTTGTAACCTATACGGTTTGATGGTTAAAACCGACACTTACAAGTCCCTACTTGCTCAGTAGTCAGTAGCGCCCTAAGCCTAGGTTCGAGTCCCACTATGGGACGCCCTTAGCTGTGCTACTTAATAATTATTTTGCAAGGCGAGAGGCCCATCTGGCCCCGCCGACGCCCGGTTAAGCAACAGAGGCTCCCGGAGCCAATTGCGAAAAGGTCAGTACCAAAAAAAAAAAAAAAAACGGTTTGATGGATTTTAACATATGATGAGGTGTCGTTACATTCGTCTTAATTGAGGCAGAGATATAATAATATGTTATACAATAATTATGAAAAAAAAAATACAAAAAAAACTTTTTTTTTTTAAATGAAGCAAGTTATTTAAAAAAAACAAAAAACACATAACAGGTGAAAAGAGAAAAATACCTTTTTTTCACTTGTAGTGTTTTTTAGGGTCCCATACCTCAAAAGGAAAAAACGGAACCCTTATAGGATCACTCGTGTGTCTGTCTGCCTGTCCGTCTGTCACAGCCAATTTGCTCCGAATCTAATATACCGATTAAGTTGTAATTTCGTACACATGTGAATTTCTGTGACCCAAACACGGACGGGTAAAGTAAATAAATACATTTTGAATATGGAGGTCACTTTTCGGGGGCGAATAAGAAAATTAAAACAAAAGTTTTGCAAACTATACCGTGTGACATATCAAATGAAAGGGGTCTACTACGAGGGTTTGAAATATATATTTTTTATAATTTTATAATAAATTATTTTAAAGTTATTTAAGTAAATAGATGCAAATTGACCATTCCCCCCCTTATCTCTGAAACTTCTGAGTCTTAAATTTTGAAAAAAAAATCAGAAAATTTATCTTTACCTGTAGATCACACAAAAACCTATAAGAAGTCTGTGGTCTTAAAATAACATGGTAAATCTCTCAATATTGTATTTGCAGTTGGAATGTATGGGAGAATATGTTTTTCAACTACAATGTTAAGTTTGTTCTTGGGATAAATTCATCCCAACTACGGAACCCTTCATTGTGCGTGGTCCGACACGCACTTGGGCCGGTTTTTTGGGAAGTCAGTTGTTTTTTTTTTGTTTATAGTAATTTGCTTTATTGTAATTAGTTTAACGGAGACTTTACATTCATGCCATAACAATTAATAATCTCTGATCTTACTTACTAAATTGCAAGAACCTAGCCTGATGACATTGAAAAAAAAAACAACCCTCTTAAAATCTGTACAGTTTGATTAGCTTTTTGGCAAGTGAGTCCAGATTTTATTCCCGATGTTGGAAATCGCAGTTCCTAGCTTTGAGTGTAGTATGACAAACTCTTTCTCAAGGCTACGGGTCTACGGGTACTTGGCAGAGTGCCCGGCTGGCAGCATTTCCTTTCAGCGTAGCCAAAAACATAACATTCCAACATTTATTTATTTACCGACACTTCATTTACCTTGTTTTGCAGATGCTGTGCCTGTGGTATTGCTTCAGCCAAACTAGACCATACGTTTAATAATTGGATAGTGTATAAGATTGCTTATGCCCGATATTTTGGAACTTACTGACTGATAAAGTGATAATAGTTAAATGTAAAGTTAGGTTTTTCAAAAGCAAACGATATGTTATTTTATTTTATTATGTCTTTTATTTATTTGGCTCAACAAAAATTGAATACACTGATACAAATATATGAGATAAATACAATATACTTATAGACTAGTGTACCAATTTCTTACACGTAAGCACAACATGCATTACTTATTTGTCGATTGATATTGGGCGCGTAGGTGAGTTCTTATGGTTCTTTGGTGGTACTTGTGGTTCTTATTTTCATGGAATATATAATTTATCATAATTACCTATTGTTATTGTGGTTATTTTCATATAAATATACATAAACGCATCCAAAGCAAGCCAAAGCACATTTTTGATATGTTGGAAAACATTTCGGTCTCCTTTTTCGAATAACAAAATAGACTGTACTTTTTCTTTCCTTTACTTTTCGAATAAAAATAGCTCACGTATTCAAATATGAATGAATGATAACTTTATTTGCTAGAAATATATATATATATATTCAGCCTGTCAGCATGGTTGGTAGCATAATACTACTACATCAAAAATAAAAACTTTTTTACAAAAAATACAACCAACTTCCAAAACAACACTACAAAGTGAAAAATAACTTTAATTTCGGAAGTCGGTGTCTAGTTAAATGTATTGTCGTTTTTTGCCACCGACTTCCTAAATTAAAGTTATTTTTCACTTTGTAGTGTTGTTTTGGAAGTCGGTTGAATTTTTTTGTAAAAACGTTTTTATTTTTCACTTTTTAGTTGTGGTACCTACCCCACACAAATTCTAATACACTTCCTGCAAAACAAACTAGAACATCATCCATATAAAAGTGGGGGAAAAATACGTATTATTGAAGCTAACTCAAAAACTACTGAAGCAAAGTTAATCAATTTTATATGGGACCAACTGTGATGTATATCCTCTCGAATAAAATAAAAAAAAAATCCAAATCGGTCTAGCCATCTTCGAGTAATCTGGGAACATACATAAAAAAAAAAAACAAAAAAAAAAAAAAGTTCCGACGAATTGAGGGACTTTTTGAAGTCGGTTAATAAAGAGTATTGTACTCGTAAAGTTATTAGTGAAAGCTCATTAATGCTCATATAATGAAATTCCTAAACAAAACTTATTCGGAAGCAGATCCCAGGAATTAGTTTAATACCCTCAACTGCAGGATATACATTCTGACCTACATTACTCCACAAACATGCTGTTTTCCACATTCCGCATCCAGAATGCAATTAAATAAATTATTCCAGCAATTCTGTTTAGTGCTTGCAGTAGTACAAAGTTATTGTTGGTTTATAAATAGCTCGATTAATTTAGTTGCCTCTTATAAATTGAACGCAATGAGCAGTTATTCAGTAGAACTATTTATAGATTGTAGCGTTACTTTGCTGCTGAAATACTATGAAGTTTACAACTACAATCAATACATTTTACGTCTAAAAGGCTTATAGAGGTATGAGGAACAGGGTGTAAAGTTCACTCATCGTCTATAGATAAGGGATTATCCTCCGACTAGACGGGTGTTGTGTCTGGTGAGCAACTGATGCCAGTCGCGCGGTAAATTCTGCTTTTTGCGATTTTTGCGTGACGTCAGTGCGTGTGATGCGTAGTTCACATTTGGCTATGTAGATACCGCCAGAGGTCTTTATAATTTGAATAGGGAATTGTACCTACCTACTCTAGTAAGTACTGTATTTATTCATAGTTTTATTGGCACTTTTTGAACAACTTAATAATAAAGTGTACTAGATAATTTAGGCACGTGCCCATTCTGTCTAACAATTTGTACAATAACAGGCTTGGTTACACCCACACGTTTGACCTCTTTCGTTACAAATTGGAATGTGAGGGACTGGCGTTATTACACAGACACAGTCAACTAAATTGTCTGAAGTTTAAAGGTTAGACTTAGAATTAAGAACTAGGTATGTTGTTTTAGTTCTAGGCCTGTTCTAAGATACCTACATACTCATTTCATACATGTTTTGTTCAATAGCTGTGAAATTGACAAAAGTATGTATGCATTTGGTGGCTGAAGCCTTTAATGAATCATATAATATCTGTATGTCTACAAACGTGTTTCTGTCAGTGCGTAATCAAACAGCCTTTATAAGGATCATGCTTTATGAACATCATAACATTTTTTTACGTCATTACTATATCACAAACTGACTCTGATTTTATTTAGCTGTTTGTGTAGTCACTACAAAGCATGCAGTCCATCGTATTTTAGGATCAATCAATATAGTTATTGGCGTCGCAAAATATCTCGCAGTCGCAAACAAACAATGGAAATTGGGTCAATGTGCTTTTGTCTATGGCTAGTAAAAACAACAGACTGTAATGGATATAAGGCCCGTCCACTTTCTTATTCATTATTATTAAATTATGTTTCATGGCAATATTACTCGGTTCACTTATGACTTTCAATTCGGATGAAACAGTAAACAGCTTAGTAACTGAATAGTGTAAAATAAATATTAAAGGGAATTAAAATGGTGGCCATACCTTTAATTCCTGCGCCTTTAAATTTTTAGGGTTCCTTACCAAAGGCTAAAACGGGACCCTATTACTAAGATTCCGTTGTCCGTTCGTCTGTCTGTCCATCTGTCACCAGGCTGTATCTCATGAACCGTGATAGAAAAACAGATGAAATTTTAACAGACGATGTATTTCTGTTTCCGCTATAACAAAAAATACTAAAAAAACAATAAAATAAATATTTAAGGGGGTTCCCATACAACAAACGTGATTTTTTTGCTCGTTTTTGCTCGAAATTGATAACGGTAACAGGTAGACGCTTGAAATATCCACAGAATATTTAGTTATACAGGGTGATTGGAAGATTGCCCAAGATGGGTTTCACCACGTGGAACCTGGAGTCAACCCGGGTAGACATGAAACTGCCATCGAAGAAAACATTTTGGCAACATTTCAAGCGGATCCTACTACCAGTACTAGAGCAGTAGCTCAAAATTTAAACATTTCTCAATGGAAGGTGTGGCATACAATGCACCAAAATGATAAGTATCCGTTCCATGGCAGGAGTGTGCAAGGTCTAGTAGAGCAAGATCCTCAAAGAAGAATACAGTTCTGCCGTTTCCTCCTCAACAGAGACATCGAAGATGCGTGGTTCCTGAAATCAATCTTGTGGACGGATGAAAGCAAATTTTCGAGGGAGGGTATTACAAACTTTCACAACATCCATGAATGGGCCGACGCAGAAAACAATCCACATTTTAAGAAGCAGGTGTCGTTTCAGATGAAATTCTCTGTGAATGTATGGGCCGGATCCTTTGAATGGCGAAAGTTATTTGTAATTTCTGCAAATCGATTTACCACTGCTGATAGAGGAATCAGGTGTCCCAATCTTGCCGCCGGGGTCGCGGGTAGTTCGAAAGAGATACCGTGGCCCTGGCACGGGCAGCTGAAGGAACATGGACACGCCCTCCCGCTCTGCCCAGAGCGGGAGAAGTCATTTGATGATTTCCCATCCACAAAAAAAAAAAAAAAAAAAAAAAAAAAAAAAAGTGTCCCAATCTTCAAAAGAGACCAAACAGTCATCTTTCAGCAAGACGGCTGTCCAGCGCATTGGACGTTAAATGTAAGGGAACATCTTTACAATTGTTTTCCTGACAGCTGGATCGGTAGGGACGGACCCATCTCTTGGCCCGCTCGCTCCCCAGATCTGACCCCGTTGGACTTTTTCATGTGGGGCCGGGCCAAGGAACTGGTGTATAATAATGAAGAAATAAACACTAGAGAAGAATTGATAGACAGAATTAATTCAGCGTTTGAAACAATGAAGCAGGAGATGATGTTGAAAATAACGACTACAGAAGTTAGAAGACGGGGTCGTGCTTGTATTAGGAATCACGGGCGTCATTTTGAACATGAAAAATAAATAATTTTAATTCAAATGTTGTTTTAATTAGTCTGCCTAAAATTTTAAATTTCGACCTCAAATTGGTTTGTAGGTCCTAATTTCAATAATATGTAAGATATCCGCATAAATAATACCTCAAAAGAAAGAGCGATTATCAAGCATGTCTTCAAAAAGGTTTGAACAAAAAAAGCTCCCTCCGTTTATTTTTAAATTAAGGTTCAAAAAAACGTATTGGTACAAATTTAATTTTTTTTTGAACTTTAAATGTCTGTAAAAAAAATATCTAATGACACAGAAGTCTAAAACATGGTTTACTTGATTGCTTACACATTACTTTAATTAAATAAATAAAAAATGAATTCATTTATCATTCAATTTGGCCATAATTATGCAGTTTACATAATTTTTTTGGAAATTCCGAAAAAAAAACTAAAAACTTAGGTTAAAAAAAATTGGTAAGACTTCGTCTGAGACAACCATGGCTTAAATGGTTCTAAACTGTCTGTACTATCTTCGCCTTAAAGCTTTGCACCCATCTTCCAATCACCCTGTATATTCACTTTAAAAATAAATAATTAAATTAAAATAAAACAAATATTTAAGGGGGGCTCCCATAAAACAAACGTGATTTTTTTTCTGTTTTTATAGAAAATGGTACGGAACCCTTCGTGCGCGACTCCGACTCGCACTTAGCCGGTTTTTTTAAACTGTTAACACTGTATATTAGGGCAAAAATACACACGCCAGTAGCGCAGGTTCAAAACTCTGCATGTAGCTGGCATGCCGTGTGCCATAACAACTTCTGATTGGTCAATGTCACAATGGCATGCCAGTTACTTGCATAGTTTTGAACCAGCTACAGGTATGTGTATTTTCGCCCTTATCTGCAATACCTAAAGGCCAATTCTCGCAATTGAAAAACGTTCAAACTTAAGACGCTGTTATCATCTTAGCGACAATTAATGTAAAAAAATCGTCAATAATGTTGGTAAATTAGGGGTTTTTCGACAGATTAGAATGCGTACGTTCTTCAAAATACGGGAATTACCCTTCTGAAACACTTTCAGGTGCGTTAAGCCACCTAAGAGATAAAGCTGGTGGCTGAAATTATATGGGGCCCCTACCGCTAATGAACACAGTCACACTGCTGAGTAGTAGAATTAGGTCAATTAAAACAAATAAATCTGCCTGCCTTTTCCCGAATATGTTGGGATCGGCTTCCAGTCTTGGGTAACTACCCGACTAGACTTTCAGGCTTCTAAAACCCTTAAATACTGTCAAGATCCACGAATGACAGTCGGGACCAACGGCTTAAATTTAACATACTTTCCGAGACACGGATTTCTCTTGGCTTTTGTTGGCATGTGGTCACCCATCCATGGACCAACCGCGGCAAGTATAGCTTAACCTGGTCGATCGACCCCTTCGGGTGTTATAACTTAGCCACAAGCCCCATTGTATCATCATCCATGTTTTGAAAAATCCCATCTCTTATGTTATCCATCCATCCATCCATCCATATTTACTCAACTTCAGACCCTATGTCAATAAAATACTCGTATACCCGCTCTCACAAAATTGTCTCGAGGTTCATAATACGCAACCGCTTCGCTGCGGCAAAAGTTAACTACGACGTAGCGTACTACGCCGTAGCGTACTACGCCGTAGCTTACTACGTCGTAGCTTTCGTCCCTCGCTACGAATGTTTTCTCGGTATTTTAAGATGGCGACTTTTTCTGTATTTGGTATTTTGAACTCAAAATAGCAGTACCAAAGTACTTGTATTTTGAGCGTATACTGTAAATTAGTATTTGTACTGAACATTTATGATAGAAATACGTATAATCAAGTAATGTATATTCGGCCAGCTTAAGTTACACATATACGTACATACATAAACTCACGCCTTTTTCCCAAGGGGGTAGGCAGAAACTATAGAACGCCATCTGCTACGATCCTCATACACCTTTTGCTTCGTTTACGTTCATACATCTGGTCATACACGCACCCCGGTTACGAGCTTAAGATACTGCATATAAAAACATAGTGTCTTACATTGTACACAATATGGACGGACCATGCTCCGCAGTGCCAAGTTCATCTCTTCCACTCTTTACCAATTTTTTTTAAAATATTTTAACGCCTAACATTTTATGCGAGCAATATCTCCATTGAAGTAATGACTTATCAGAAACGGAATGTACACATAAGCCTAGATACATATATTATACAGCTATAGTAAAAACATATCCCACAAAAATGTGAGGCTCTCACACATTTTCGCCTCGTGGTCCGTAACCGCTACGCTGTGGTGCCGGGCTACGGCGTAGTTCACCCGCTACGGCGTAGCTCCCCTCTACGAGCTACGAAAGTTATGTAACATTTTCGTAAATGTAACATTTATCAGAACTGAAATGGTTTTCGTTTCGACAATACTCTCCGTGACTAAAAGGATAAATGGAGGTAAATTGGGCTATTCTTATTCGCATTCAGTAGATAGTGCTCGTATTGAATTCCGATATATGATTTTTCTGAATTCGGCAGACGTTATTTAGTATGTTTTCGATGTACTTACTTGTGATCTTGATTTTTGTATTTTTGCGACATACTGGCTCTTTTTAACCGACAATAAAAAAGGAGGAGTTTCTCAATTCGAGACGTATATAAGGTGCTATAAAAATATCTGCCACGGCTTCAATGGGAGATAGTATTGTGTATATAGAATACAATAGTGAATAAAATTCGTGCCCCGGAATAGTTAAATCAATTTGAAACATTTACTTTATTCTGCATAATGTGGTTCACAAACTACGCGCGATGTGTCGCTTCGTCAATGAAAACAATTGTTACTTCTTTCTAACTGTTCTGTGAATGAACACTAATTACTACGGGACGGTTTCATACAAATAAATCAAATACGCACATTTTTTTGTATGAAAAAAATTATGACATAAGATCAATAATTTACCTTCACTAATGTAATCTATATACACAATACTGTCCCCCATTGCAGCCGTGGTAGATATTTTTATAGCACTTTATATATATTTTTTTTTATGTATGACCACGCGTAACTTTTTACAGAGTATTCGGATTTAAAATTTTTTAATTTTATTTGAGAGGGTATACCACGAAGTTGGTCCCTTATAAAATTGATTAACTTTGCTTGGGTAGTTTTTGAGTTAGCTTCAATAATACTTATTTATTCCCCACTTTTATGTGGATGATGTTCTAGTTTTTTTTGCAGGATTAGAATTTGTGTGGGGTATGTACCACAACTAAAAAGTGAAAAATAAAAACTTTCGAAATTAAAGTAATTTTTTACTTTATAGAGTTGTTTTTGGAATTCGGTTGTATTTTTTTGTAAAAAAAGTTTTTATACAATGCGCAATAATAGTTTTGATAAGACAACACGGATTTTTGTCGAGACGGTACCAATAAAGTTAGGCTGAATTATAGTGTATTAAAAACTATAACATTATCAGCAATAAACCGTATTTAAAACTGACTATTTTTGTATTTCGAGTTTGCCAATTTAAAAGACTGCCCCAGTAACCCAGTAACTGGATTGTGGAGGTCAGTCGCTCCATATAAAATACTTTTATTCAGCTGTATCCGGTTAGACTGGAAGCCGACCCCGACATAGTTGGGAAAAGGCTAGGCAGATGGTTAACTTCAGACTGCTGTCATTAGCATCATTCCATAGCCTGAGCAACCCTTCCATTAAAGGTAAGTCTTGTTAAGATATTGATCTTAGCAAGACTTACCTTTAACAAAATTGAATTGCATATTTCTACGAACCTCTAATTGCCTACCCTTGCTACCTGAAAAATCGGGATAGCTATGTCAAAGGCGAAAGCTCAATAGTGGAATAATTTTATCATTGCTCCCCATATTTGGTCACTTATCCACGACGGTTGAGTAACCGTCAATCCATTAACCCTAAAAGAATGTCATCACCATAAACGTGTCATTACCAGAGAATTCTGTAAAGGATATACGATGACGTCACGCCAGACTCCCCGCGGTGGCCGGTCAAATAGTCAAACCCTGTTTCAAACGTAAATAAACATTGAAACTATCGAAGCCTTTTGTGTGGGTGTAGAAACTTCCATTGGGATTGGTAACTTGAATTTCAATATAAATGGCTCAATTTTTTTTATGCTGTTTATGTCTTTGCGTGTCGTAGGAACCTAACCGGTTCAGACACAATGGCTTTGTAATTGTTTCTGTAATTAATTATTGAATTAATGCGAAAGGTTGAATTAATTTTTGATCTCAAGTTTTTTGTTGTTGAAATTTAATATGTAGCATTTTGCACTGTGACAAATACCCAAAGCAATATTTTTTTTCATTATTTTAGATGTGTGTGGGAAAGTACAGCCGACCTATTCTGTAAAAATCTCACCGTTTAAACTTAAGTGAAGTGAGCTTGAAGTGAGCTGTCAATTGTCAATCGCTGGCATCTGGTGGAATGACACCTCACTTCCACCTAAGTGTTTACAGAATAGTCTAAAAATGTCATTTTCAACAAAACAACAACACAAAACAACTGTGAAACCTTGTACAATAATTACTGCATCAACGCTCTTTACAACACAATGGGTCCACCTTCTGTATATTTGATTGTGGATCAAAAACTAGTTAATTAAATAATTACCCTAGAATCTGATGCACTATTGAAATGTACACAAAAACCTAATTCCACGACATAGCTTGACTAAGACTGACATAACAACTTTGTAGTTCAAGACCTCTGCTTACAAAGGCAAAATGCAACAATACCTCCACTAAAATTAATTTCCTACTTCCCAGTTTCACCCGCTGCTCCGTGGGCGTATTGTATTCAATTTTGAGCCATATCTACCACCTGGGTTACTGAACCCAGTAATAGGATTGGCCGGCTGAATAATCAATAAGAGAACTCCTAGAACCTGAACTGAAATAACGTAGAGCTAACTAGAATCGTAATAATTAATTTTGTTTGGGGATTTGCGGTGCAAAGGTGTAGGTAGGGGTAGACTGTTTTCGCAATTGTAATTGGATTATAGTTCGAATTGTAATGTACTTCTAGTCTTACGATTACGCTTAATCGACGACGTCGTGACATATTTTGACAGATGTGGCGTATGAGATGTTTTTTTTTTTTTGTCGACTGCGATCTAAAGCGCTACTGCGCCTTTTTTTTTGTGAAATATTACACAAAAAACCTTACACATAAATATTTATTTTCATAAACAAGCTGTCTCCTGCGTATTCAAATATTTTTAGTTACACATTTTGTGTAGATGTTGTAATGAGTTCCGACGAGGAAGACGTGCTATCAGTTTGACAACAGATGAGAACGATGCGCGCAGTGCAGCTGAAAATGAAACAAACCCTTCCCCCTCTTTCCCCGCGAGGGGAATGTTTTCCATGCAGCTCTGAAAACACAAAAATCGTTTTTGCATACACAAATGTGTAAGGCCACGCCTATTTGTTTCGATGTTTTTGAGTAATGTTTCAAAAAAAGGAGAAACGGCTTTACTCATACATAATGTATTTCTTTGGTAGCAAAGTATTAGATTAACGCGACGAAAAGGTTTCGATGAATATTTATTCTGAAAAGAAAGATAAAATGTCATATGTACAAATTACTTATTTCTTGAATTTCAAGTCAAAGTAATCACGTGTGTGTTTGTATGTTTGTTACTTCTTCACGCTCAAACGGCTGGACCGATTTGGATGAAATTGGGTATGTAGATGCTCATACCCTAGATTAACACAGAGGCTACTTTTTATCCCGGTCTACACGGGTAAAACCGCGGGGTGCAGCTAGTATCACATAAACTATAACCTTTAAAATTAATAAACACGACTATTTTCACACAAGGTTACACTTAATATTAATACAATGTCGAATTGACGAGCTTATCACCACTTTAGCTTTCAGGCATAAATTACCACGAAACTTTACTATCGACCGAACAGTTAACCAGTATCACAACTTTGCGTAGATGTGACGCATATTTTCCCCAAAACTTGCTTTTTACATTGTTTATTTTATTTTGTTGTCCTTTGCGTTATGTTTACCGCAAATAAACGTATTTTCTTTTCTTTCTCTCTTCTTCTTTTCTTTTCTTAGAGTAAATAACGTATTCACCACGCCTGCGAGTAAACAAAATTTAAAAGTCAACTACTCTCAAATTGACAGCGTAATCCTGAAATACATACACATTTATTTATGCTGTGGCGTGATCGACGGTGTACCGGCTATTACTTGACTTTCAACGGTCATGGTCTCACTCACGGTGGAAACAACCATTAGCTAATTGTTCTCAGAATCGTAATTATGTCAGACAGTGAAATTTATGTCACATGAGGGACTCTGTTTGATGTTGTAGGCAAGGTCAATTGTGATTGTTTGTAACTTATTATAATTATTGAAGTACTACGTCATGGCTTTACACCTGTCGTTGTGTGAACTACGAAGTACATTAATGTAGAATTAAATTACTCAGGCAATTAAATAGGTTCAGCCATTTAGGCATTATGTATGTAAAATTCCTTCGCTCATTAATATGTATGAGAGTAGGTAAGCAACGGCTTTCAGCTTGTTTAGAATTTGAAACACATAATCAGATTCTCACCACTACTTTTGGATTATAGCCCGCTGGTTTCAGTTCTTGGCATGTTTCCAACTCATTAAGAATTTGTTCTTTTCCGTTTCAGATCCAAACTGCCGTAAACGAGCTTGCCAACTTATTTCGACTCCAAATATTGTGAAGTGTTCGAACATGGACATCAAAATGATAGAAGACAATTGATGCTGCAGTATTGCCGCTAAAGTGAAACTCTTCACAACCTTGATAAATACTTCGACAGTTCTGATAATGAATACGTCGCATTAACAGCGATTTAGGGCTACAAAGCTCTACTAATCACATTCGGACCATCAATGCTAAATTACAGATTGGTTTCAACGCATTTTTTGAAGCAGCCGTAAATTGTTAAAAGACGTACTCTCCATTGACTGTTTGTGCCGTACCAATATGTGCCGTGATCGGGATATGTCGGTGCAGAGGAGTGACATCATCAAATAAAGTTATATATTGGACGTAAAGACAATCTTGTCTATAGTATAGTGTCAAGTTTCCGTCAAAACGGCGCGCGTTTCTGCACTGCCGTTTCGTTTTGTTTCTTTCAATTTGTTTTACATCAAAGGATAAGCAATAGCCTGGTGGTTTAGTGTTTGGTTGTGGATCATTGGTTGGGGTTTGCCCACGAGCGGGCCCCAGTGCGACCCTGGCCAGCCGTACCAGAGAAAACATAACCAGGATCTTGGATTCCATAGTTGGTGCTGCTAGATACTGCATTGTGAGTATGCCTTATTACTTAGACTAAAGTAAAAGTTCTAATTTTAAACTTGTTACAAGGGAAGTCCGTTAGGTCGCATCTATGAAGGTTTTTGTTTGAGCCATAGACAATGAAGCTTTTTTTTTAGATGCGTTGAGTTGCGTTAGTCCAAAACATGATTTAATTTCAGAATCGTCCCATTAACGGCCGAAAACTTTTGGAAATTGGAAATTATTTTCCGAGTTAGCGAAAATGGTACAATTGGAAATTTTACAGGTATTTTGAAAAATTAGATACTGGGGCTTCACATATCATTTTAGTAACTTTAACAATTAATAGTTTCTCGTTTTATAAATACAAAAATTTAGCTTATACCTATACATATACGCTTTGCAATATATACGTAAATACATGGGTATACTGGGAAGTTGTATGTATATTATGCCATTCTTAACGGTTAGATAACTAACAACTAAGTAGTAGTTGCCTACAAGTGTTTGAGTTGCTTGCCCAACTAACCTGTATAAACTGAGTAGGTGACAGCCGTCTAGTAGAATACCAACGCTTTCAATAACCCGTGTCCCTTGTTAGATTTAGAAATATAGCTTTAAGCAAAGATATCCTTACTTAATATGTACCTACGTATATATCTATACAATTTACTGTATCATACATGATCAACACTAATCATTCTCCTCACTATTCGATACGAATCACAAACATCAGCTTACCCCACCCACTCCAAAATCAACTTTATTTCTTGACACTGAAAATTTACATTTCTTCGCACATTACACTGACATTGACTCATCCTGGATACGTTAGGGGTACGGACAGGAAAGTGAGCGCTCGAGCGAGCATCGGGTAGTAATATCTGGGCTCGGGTGGCGTGCGCAGTGCTCCGAACGCGAGCGCGAGAGGACGGAAGATATGGCGGCGCCCGAGTGCGAGCGAGAGGCAAGGAAGCGCCGTGAGCGCCGCGACTCGGGGTGCGCGCATGAGCGCAAAGAGCGGCGCCCGCACAGCGAGGAGCGACCTCCCCCGCCCCCGCCGCCGCCTCCGCTACACGACCATAACCGAATTGAGGTAAGAAACTGGTGCTTGCTTTAACACGCCCATCATCCAGCAAAAAAGATTGAAAGAACAGAAAATAACTCTTTCAGAAAACATAAAAAAAATTCTTTCTATCTTAACGCTCATTTATTTTGCTATACGACTACATGACATAATTTTATATCAAAAAAAGTAATTTATAAAGAGAGCAGAGCGACAAATGAAGCCCAAACAAGCTCTCATCTCTCCTTAGCCGTCTGGTCAGCACCTTCTAGCTCTCTAAAGCCAATCAAAACCCTCTCATCAGATCAGTTCAATCCAGATACAATCATTCATATCAATCACTTGCAGTCGGAACGTCGTGCCGAGCGGCTGTCCCGCGCTCGTCGTCCGCAGTTCGGTGGCAAGCGACGCCGCGCCCAACCCCGGGCTCCCAAAAACCCGAAGGAGAACGAGTGCTTCACAACTTCCGAAGAGATCAGATGCAGCACACCGCCACACTTCGACTACGTCGTCGTGCAGAAACCACAACGTAAGTATAGGAAACTGAGGGTGTGAGGCTGATACCTGCTTTCCTTGACCAAAAATTAGGAAGCTGCACTATTTCTGTTAAGGCCCTTCAAAGGTTCAATCATGACAAAAGAAAAGCTTAAAGGCAAATCATCTAGGTAAAAACTGTGAAACCCTCAAACCTCGGATTTCACGGGGCCATATTGAGTTTTGATTATCATTGCAGTGTTAATCAGAGCTTCATCAGTTGAAAGAATAGTATGAAGCAGATAAGATCTGGATAATACATGATTCCATACACCTGAACAAGTTATATGCCAACAGTCAACACACGTCACGTAGATGGTACAATTAGAAGATTTTTGCAGTATGCGAGGAACCGGAGACTCTGGACGCGGGAGCGCTGCATAGGGTAGTGGGCCGCACGGAGAGCGTCGGTGAGGAGAGCGCAGCCCTGTGCGCGGAGGCCGAGCGGGCCCGCAGTGACGAGCGGAGCGCCGCCCCACTCAACGTGGTACGACGTGAGCAACCTGTACCTGATCGACGGCTCGAGAAGATCAACAAGAAGGTATCTAATGAAGTAATATCCTTTAGTCTACTTTGGAACACCTGCTTGCTTTATTGCTTATTCTGTGAAATCGCCTTTTAGAAGCTCAATTTAGGATTAATTTGACCAAAGTGGGAAACCTTTTATCCGTGGAATAAAATTGACGACTGACAGTTTTTGTATGGAAAAACTGTCAAAAATTCAAAATTTATTTTAAGATAAAAGTTTGGTTGAATTCACCCTTAAGAATATACTATTGCACAAAAGTAGGTTTCTTCAAAGTGAGGTACGAAATAATTCTTTACAATTTCCAGATCTCCGTACTCAAGAAGAACATTTCCAAATACGAAAGCGAGTTTGAAACCAAGAACGGTCATCCCTTGACACAGAGCGATAGGATTACAGACGTAGCACTGACACGAATGAATGATACATTGCGCAGACTGCAGGCAGAGAAACGCCTCATCAAGACTGATCCCGTGGAGTATGCTCTGAGGGTGCAAGCAGCCAAGCAGCAGAAGGAAAGAGATGACAAGCTCGAAGAATCGCTGAAGAGCGACAAACCTATGACTGATATCGTTAAGGACATTGAAGAGGTGATTTATGGAAATGTTAATATTACACTTTTAACTTGCTAAGTTTAGATTATAACTTAGTTATTTTAAGATCAACTTTGTTTTTCATAGCATAAACCTACAAATAGTACAAATCAAGCATTTTAGTAAAAACCATCATTTTAGAAATCAAGTTGCTCACATTAATTATATCAGGGTAGGAATTCACCAAAACATTTTTGCCACTATTCAACTTCTCATCAAGAACTTGCTTCAAAGCAGTCAATCACGGTTTTCTCTCTGTAAACAATTGGCTTACTTTAACATTACAGTACTTATTAATATACCAAAAAAATTTACCACGACTTTGGCCTAGTCAGGAAAGTGCCTGCACAGATTTATTGTGGTCCTCTCTCCAGTGGTTAGAGGGATGTCGTCAAGCGTCAGGGCGGCCATCATCAACCGAGGCAACCTGGACGTCTTCTCAGCTGGCTGCTGAGAAGCTGTGTGTCCAACGAGTGCTGCTGCGACTGGAAGCCGCTCGGGGACGCCCACCGGCGCATTCAGCTGAGCGTGGTGCAGCTCGGCATCTGTACGAGCGGTATAGGGCTGTCAAACGGGTACTCGCTTCTTCAAGACCTGATGCTGTAAGTTTTGTGTGCACTTAAATGCTAAAAATTGCACTTCATCGAAGGAATTAGAAGAATCATATCAACCAATAAATATTTATTATTTTTCCACAAGTATACAAATACACAATGCCCTCTACCTCAAAGATTTAAATTGATAAATTTGCCCTCACCGTACTTAGTCGCGCGAAAAAATTATCCACACTTGAGAAAAATGAGTTCACACAATAATTATGGCGATTCTTTGATAATCAAGTCAAGTCACCGACTGAGTCACACAGTCACGAAACGCGACCAGCTTTTCACGCGGTAGGGCGAATCTAACGATTTAAATCTTTGTCCTACCTCAAATGTTACAATATAAACTAAACCTATCGTATAGATCATCTAACACCCACTGAGAAGTCTGCACTTTTCTCAACGGCCAAACAACCTCAACCTTAATTCTCAACCTTGCTAATTACATAATTTTCCACGGCATTAGCTAGTCTTGAAAGGCTGGTATCGTTGTTTTGACGTTAGACTCCTCTGGGTCTGACACTGTTTTAATCAAGATTGCAACAATTTTGCCACTACCAGATCATAGGCTGCACAAACGGCGAACTGGCGACGATCCACGAACATGAAACAATGCTCTTCAACTCTAGCGTCGATAGCTCCAGTGACTCCCAGGAGAAACCTTCAGACTCATCTCAGGTAAATAACTGTAATGGTTACCCTTGTACCCGATAAATTATATTACTTAAATCTTGAAGATAGTAAATATTTGCGTATTTTTTTACCTCAATAAGGTATCAAAATGTGTAGTTTTGTGACGATGTTTCACAATAAATTATATCAGACATAAGGATAAGAACATTTTCATATTCTGATTATTATCCTCACTGAAATATTTCTTGGTTTATTTTCCTTAAATATCATTCTCGGATAATCAAGGAAATATATCACGATATAATATTATTTAGCCAAGAATTTTTTTCCTTAATGAATGATGCTCTTTACTCGTGCGTAAAAAGATAAAATCTTCCACACACAATCGTCTAGAGTCCAACAAGGTATTTTCCTTCATTTTCTAGGAGACAGCCGATACACCCCTCCAGTCACCCCCCACACGTGACAATGCAGCAGTAGCAGAGGAGGTTCCTTCCTCTACGTCGTCAGCTCAGTCAGCCACCAGCGACGAGGCTACGCCCTCCAACGAAGGCCTCCACTGCCTCGGCCTAGAAGAATTGAACAAAGCTCTCACTGAAGCTAAGATGCAGAAATCTGTGAGTTTGATTTTTGAGTTTCTGGGTTTGTTGATGGGGTCTGTTTTTTCGTAAGCTGAACAGTCACTATCAACGGTATTAGGAATCTTGAAAACCTAACCGTCATCTCATGCCATTGGTTCTTCAAACCTGTCGAAATAAATTACCTATTGTGGACTCTGTTGTCAACTTTACAGCTGTAATTCACTGATTCCACAGTTTCCAAACTTTGCAAAAATCTTAATAATTTGAAAGTTCATCTCTCCACTATATCCTTTAATTTTTCAGATTTTACGTCGCACCATAAAAGAGTACGAGGTCAGCTTCGAGCTCCAGAACAGCAGGAAGGTGCAGAGAGATGACAAGAAAGGCCACGAGGACGAATACTTCAGATACAAAGCTGTCAAGGCCAGGATCAAACTCATCAATGCATTAATCAATAAACAGAAAACACTAACTAACAATCATACTCCGAAGTAAACCAAAGATAAAAGTGCTCAGTTAATCACTTCTTGCTTGAAAAAGCACTTCAGATGTGCGACAGCCCTATCTTGTAATCGGCGTAGAGTTAGAAACCGTATGGAAGCGAGACTATTCCTACCTCTCCTATACGACCCGGGCCGCGTTATCTTATGCCAAAACCAGTTTGGCATTGTCAATGTCACAAACGACGATACAACCATCACTGCGTTGAACTTGTCTTACGCCACGACAACGACACTGTAAACATTTATAATTCTTTCGGAGTGGGAGTGTCGCTTCTATATATTCTTACTTTGTCGAAAAGGTTCTTGTTAGGGTTGTCACTTCTAAACTGTTCATGTTTTATTAATAAAATGATGATTATTGAATAAGTACAACAAAATATTATTATACTGCTGTATCGATGTATTGCTGTTACTTTCTCATATTATATTAAATAATATAGTGTACAGACTAGTCAACAGTAGCTATGTTAACTTACGTGGCAATTGAGTTCGTTACAAATAATTTATTTCTTAATAATTCGGCGTGATACAACCATTTTTGTATAATAAAAAAAATTACGTCATCAAAATCTAGTGCTTCCGAATATTTGAATATAATTGATGTAAATTGCCGAATTGGTATATTTCAATACTTATGGCCCAATGTCTTTACAGGATTTTACGGGTGTAACTTTTAATTGCTTTTGGTTACCTATTTGTGAAATTGTATAGTGCCAAATATTGTTATACTATACAATTTTGTAATTGTACATAATAATAACTTAGCAGATCAAAATAAGTTAAGCCTCGTTCGAATAATTGACAGTTAATAATGGTAAAAATGTATTTAAATCCTAATTTGTATTATGTAAAGAACTCTACACATAATAACATTTTGTAAACTGTTTACAAAAGTTTTGTGCAAGTATTCAGACCTGGGTAAAATTGATCCATTGATTAATATTGCAATTACCTCAATTTATTATTGTATATAATATTATTTAGACATCGATGTAGTACTGATACATGTTAGAAATATTAATATTACATAATGCTACAAAATTATGAGAAACTTGTAAATCATTGAGCGTTCACTGCCCTACACTCGACTTTTGACTCGCAACTAAAACAATGTAAAAAAACACTGATTTTCAATACATTTGAACCAACAATAATAACGGGTTCTTAAGAAAAGTACAAGCAGTATTTAATCTACATAGTTATTAGTTAAATAAATTCTTATATACATAATAAACACGTTAAATGTTTTACTGTATTAATAATATACAATATAATAATACTATTGCTGTTTATAAATAGGGATGGGAAAGTATACCACATTTTTGTGGGAAAATTGGACTTGATATTGGTTTGTTTGACGGATTTTCAAATGTATCTGGTGTTACGATATTCGTGAATTCTGTAGAAACTACATATGGCTAATGAACGGCATTCAAATATGTGTAAATTATGGCTATGTACATAATACAAAATTATAACAAAATCAATTAGGGGTATTCTAAGAAATTTTCGTTCATATACATATATATTAAATCTTATTAATGTTAAAGCTACTTATAAAAATAGTTATATAACTATTAAAATGTGTATAACTACGAGACCTGAAAAAAGTAGAATAAAACCTCGATGTGGATGAAACTTCACACATTGGTTTTTTGGATTGACGAAGACGACGACGGTAAAATTGGAGTGACAAAAAAAAATCGAGTTTATGTATAACTTACCGCCTAAGACTTTATTAATGTGGTGATCTTTCTTTGTTGCTTTATATTTTTATTTATTCCCTTTATATGTTTGTGATTGTGTAATATACTCGATCTCATATGTGTTAAAAATTCACGTCCTCAGCGGGCTGAACCTTTCGTTCTCTTAAAGAGAATCATAGCAGTTATATGTATTTAGTGATAAAGTACTTACCTGTGATTTTATTGTAACAAACATACTCTTGTGTGACAAGAACTCGAATGTTTTACTAATCGTTGTGGTAGATGTTAGTTGACGATTTTCCGTTGAACAAAATTAATTTGTATTACCTATGTGTTGTTTTGAACAATATTATTGAAATGGATGAGACTTGATAAATGGTTTATGGTAAACCTAAGTAATGTCTATAGAACGTTATATTAATACGAGATAATTATGATGTTTAGAAGCAGGATGTTGATTTACAGCATGTGGCATTCTAGGAGAAATGTTCTTATCCATCTTCTATCCTTATCAGAACACTTATAAGAGCTTTTTCGATGATACCATACTAACGCAAATACTATTACACGTGATATTACTTTTCCAATGTTGCCATGCTTTAATCAACATCCTGCCTAT
Organism: Cosmia pyralina; assembly: GCA_946251885.1. Classification (NCBI taxonomy): domain Eukaryota; kingdom Metazoa; phylum Arthropoda; class Insecta; order Lepidoptera; family Noctuidae; genus Cosmia; species Cosmia pyralina. The sequence continues at coordinate 22,765,150 of OX276344.1, forward strand.
GCTTGTCAAGATGGCAAGCAATTTTAATACCTAATTATTGCTTTGCAATATATTAAATAAGAGGTTCAGTGTATACAATTATATATGACAAATCAAAAATGGATACCATATCAATGTTTAAAATGACAGTAAGCTATTTGTACCAATTATAACTTGTTTCCTAAGTTATATCCCTACTTTTCCCGCCTAAATATGATAGCCAAGCACGAAAAGCCATTTCAGCTTATTTAAAATTAATAAGCATTTTCTGACTGTGCAGTTTGGATTCTGACAATCTGCAGTGCATTATAATACTCAGTCAGTAGTTCCACAAATTGCCACTAATATTCGTATAATGTTTAAAATAAAAAATAGAACAAAATTATGAGTTGTTATTTTTAACCACCCAGAAATCATTGAAAAACCTTAGAATAGGCCTCCCCCAAGCACCGCCACTTCGACCGGTTCTGCGCTTTCCGCATTCAGCGGATTCCTGCGGCCTTTACAAGGTCATCAGTCCATCTTGTGCAAGGCCTTCCAACGTAACGTCTTCCGGTAGACGGTCGCCACTCCAGAACCTTTCGGCCCCATCGGCCCTTTGTTCTGCGAGTAATGTGCCCTGCCCACTGCCACTTAAGTTTGGCAATTTTTCGTGCTATGTTGGTTACCTTGGCTCTCCTGCGGATGTCTTTTCTGGTTCGATCACCTAGGGAAACTCCAAGCATAGCCCTCTTCATTGCCCTTCTTCATTGCCTTCTAATAAGGCCGATTGTGAGCGATGACTTTTCAGTGCCGTATGCCATCACTGGCAACACGCACTGGTCAAAAGCTTTTGTTTTGCGACACTGCGGTATGTAAGACGAGAAGATAATGTTTTCACTCACACACTAGAAATATAAATCTATAAATTATTTTTAGGCAAATACTGGCAAATAACAGTAGGAAAATTCCTATCGTACTCTTACAGCTCTTATGGTGGTACAGTCAGCGCCAATAATATCGACACGAACACACTGTTCAAAATGACCTCAGCAACTCATCATCTGCCTAGCCTTTTCCCAACTATGTTGGGGTCGGCTTCCAGTCTAACCGGATGCAGCTGAATACCAGTATTTTACATGGAGCGACTGCCTATCTGACCTCCACAACCCAGTAACTGGGTAATACGATACCCCTTGGTAAGACTGGTTTGTCAGACTTTCGGGCTTCTGACGACCCGTAACGACTGTCAAAGATCCACGAATGACAGCCGGGACCAACGGCTTAACGTGCTTTCCGAGGCACGGAGGAGTCTCGGTATGTAAAGATGGTCACCCATCCACGGACCAACCCCGGACCAAAATGAAAAATGACAAAATGATGAAAATGACCTCAGCAACTAAGAAAATTAAACTTTATCTCAATTGGATAAAGTTCTTGTCAGAATGACAGTTGTCATGTACTGTCTTCATTCTGAAACATTTCTTGTGTCATTGAGTTAATATTTCATTTTCATAGTTGTTTATATCATTTTGATCGTCCCGATATTATTGACGCTGACTGTAGCACCATCCTTATAATAAAAGTAATAGGGATTACCCGTCGGTGTCAACGTTGACTACGATATTATAACAGAGGAGAGAGTGTGTGTTGTAGTATCTAAGTCTAAAGATATTGATAGTGAACTGCGTCATACTCGTAGGAGTCTTGATAATGAAATCAAGGGTCAGCAGTCGTTACAAAAACAAATGAACCAGAGATAGAATAAGAGGTTCCAGACAATACAGGATCGAAACAATCAGTTCATTACGAGGCTGAATAGGTACAGTCGAGATTATTAATATATTGACCCTTACAGGCTTCAAAATTAAATGAACGTCAAAAAAGTTCATAACATTTTGACAACTATAAGCATCATTAATTGTGGTCAAGATCAGTACAGTCCTACCAACTTATCTGTGAACTGAAAGAGGACGGCACCGTCGATGCGTCGACACAATTGAATGACATGCGTCGGCACAACCGAAGACATTTCAACATGCCGGCCGTAGTTCCAATTTTCGCCATTTCACATATAAGTTGGTAGGAGTGTAACATGTATACAGCCAAAGGAAAAGTTGAAAAAGCAAAAACAAAAGCAGTCATGAATCTATATCTTGACCACAATTTAATGATGCTTATAGTTGTCACAATATTATGAACTTTTTTGACGTATTTTTGAAGCCTGAAAGGGCCAATATATTAATGAACTCGACTGTACACTGATGAAGAATATTATGAACCTAAAGCTTTAGTTTCCTAGGAAGGCGGTTTCGTCATATTATAATGGCTGCCGCCGTGAAAATCTGTATTGCCCTTAAGTCAGAATTCGCTGCCCACAGATTTAAACCGCTAGATTTGCCCTCACCAGTCATCGTACTTAGAAGAAGGAGAAGTGTCCATACTGAAAAGAGAGAGCTCACACATTATTCAATAGCGTTTCCATGATAATCAAGTCAAGTCACTGCGTCAGAGGTGTCAAAACGAATAAAAAACGCGATTATTTTTTGACGCGGTAGGGCGAATCTAACGATTTAAATCTTTGCCGCTGTCATCATTTTCATGACAGCCGTCACTGCGGCCGGTAACTCCGGCCACCGCTCATCTAGGAAACCGTAGCTTTATCATACATTACGACCAAGGCTCGCGCACATTTGGGCGGGTCGCAACGCAACGCATTGCAAATATCCTCTTTCATCACTTTCGTACATTTTATTGTGAACCAACGCACATCACAGGCGGGCCGCACGGCACTTTTGTGTATGCAAATGCGTTGCGATGCGATCTGACGTGGCTGTAATGTGCGCTTGGCTTAAGGCGAGCAGAGCTGTTAACTAGCGCCACCATTGAGAAAAATAAAAAGCCTGGAGTTAGGGAGCATTTTGAAATTACCTATGCTCACATTTTTAGTCAGATGAGGTAGAATTTTTTTTATCAAAAAAATATCAACAATATACTTTCGAAGTTCGAAGTTATAGCAGTTAACGCTATAACCTAGAACACACACACATTCCTTTTATACGGCTCAAAAGTGTGGTGCAATAAAATTTTCCTAGCTCGAAGTGTTATCACGTGTGACTCAGATATGTTGATAACCTCACACTATCAGCACGAGTAGTGCTAAGGTCAAGAGACACAAACAGTATCGGACGATGCGCCTGAGTTATCGACGGTTGGACCACCTGATTGCCTTTGGTTATTTAATAATTAAGTAAGGCCGGTAATCACTGGGCGGCATATCGTGGCTTGCCACGGTAAGCATTAACTTTAACCTAGCTAACATATCATATTTTGTATGGCTGAAGTCCCCTTGTGAGGATATCAACAAAATGTTAGTGATAAGGGTATGAAAATAAGATCAAAAAACACTTCTGCTTACAAAAATCCTTTGCCATGCCATGCCGTGCCGTGCCGCCTGGTGAGCGCTTCATGAGAAAGGGTTTCTTTTGGAACTGCTTATTTCTGCCACCACCATCATCATTGTTATGTTCTGATTTATAAGGATATATTGTGCTGAGGAAAACAGACTTGTTTCTAAGGTTCATCAAACGTTAAGGTGCTTCAAATCTATGCAGGAGGCTTGACAGTGGTAGCCTCTCATCAGATGTGCCAGTTTGTTGTAGTTAATCAGTGTTGCTATATATATACTTGAATATATAGAGTTGTGGCAGGCACACCTGATAGGTGTGCCAAACAAATCGTACAAACAAACAAACAAATCGTAAATATTGAAACACTTGAGGGGAGCTCTTATCTTGACACCCATGGGCACACATTAATAGGCAGGACCTACTGTAATAATATTTTTCCAACTCATTAACTAAATAAGGGAAGGTGAGTAAATACCAATTGTGAAGTAGATTTTCCTGTTATTTTATAAACTTATGTTGAAGCACTTGAAGCATTAACGATGAGTCTCTTTCACAACCCTCATTCACAACAAGGTGGATTACCACACACAGGCTCCCAAGAATTATTAAAGAATATAAATAATGAACTATGTTTAAGGGCAGTCCATGAATTACTAGCAGATAATGTTCAAGTCCAAGTACACTGCCTTGTGGCAACCCGAAAATATAAATTAATGGTCTCGTCTATAAATCGAATTTGGTTCGTAAGAAAAAACTCAAAAAGATCGTAGTAAGGTGGTAAGGGCTCCCAATCTAAGTGCAATATGCGATGGAGCTGTTCTATTGGAACACAATGAGGAATAATATCTCCTCTCGCTGAGAGGAGGCCTGTGTCCCAGCAGTGGGAACATTATAGGCTGATTATGTGTGTTATGTGAGGAATAATATCATGAATCAAAAGTTTATTAAACAAATCCAAATATTTGATGGGCAGCCTAACTACTATCTATCTATTTAATTACGACTCGATGTATCATTGTTATAAGGTCATTGAACGAATTATTTAATAATTTCAAATTATCAAACTTCGAGCTCGACCTTTAAGAAGTCGTCGAAGATTGAGGTCGGCTTCTAGGATAACAACGATAATTTCGCAATTAATGTTGTTGATGACAAATGACAAATGAAAGGCATTGCCATTGTAATAGTGTTACGCCATCTCTAGCTTAATAAAGAATGTTGTATACCAATTGTGGGGTATCTAATAATGTCTTCCGGAATATCTAACACATGATATTGTAATTAACGCTTTCTTGGTAAGATCTTAGTCAGACGACATCTCCATTACTGATACCTTCTAATAGTAACTCCCCTCTAAGAATGAACATAACATAATATCACGCCGGTAATCCCCGAAGGGATGGGCAGAGGTGTAGATACCTATAGTAGGTACACCCACATTTCGCCAGGTGACGTTTAAGTATGGGACTTATATGGGGTAATAGGGAACGAGTCTAATTACCATCAAACGGGTACAAATGACTCAAGGAGCTCATGGCTAAGTAATAACAGCCACACGGGTCGATCCATCAGGTTAAGCTACGCTTGCCGGGGTTGGTCCGTGGATGGGTGACCATCTTTACATACCGAGACTCCTCCGTGCCTCGGAAAGCACGTTAAGCCGTTGGTCCCGGCTGTCATTCGTGGATCTTTGACAGTCGTTTCGGGTCGTCAGAAGCCCGAAAGTGACAATCAGTCTTACCAAGGGGTATCGTACCCAGTTAATGGGTTGTGGAGGTCAGATAGGCAGTCGCTCCATGTAAAATAATGGTATTCAGCTGCATCCGGTTAGACTGGAAGCCGACCCCAACATAGTTGGGAAAAGGCTAGGCAGATTGATTGGGTACAAATGACTCAAGGCTGGTACTGCGAAATTCCTGATGGAAAAACGCAATAAAATTTCGCCCAACTTGGTAATTGAACTAAGACAGCAGTAGCGCTGGAAACCACTAGACACCTACGTGACCTTCATTGGTTACCGTGAGTCTGTCTGGAGCTAGATGGAGAGAACATCTTTGCTGGGTGGTTGGTAATAGACTAATAAGAGTGATTGAGGGTCAAGCTGAGTGGTTTGTAATTGGAGAACCCAGAGACACTGCCCAGCAGTGGACTCGTACCTCCTAACCCGCCTTTCTGATGTGCGTCTGTCTCATTTCGTGATATTCAGTGAGCTAGTGAGGGACAATTCTTGTCATTATTCAGTGGCACTGGTGACCGAAAAGTTGTGCAGAAATCGGTTGTCATGGTAAGGGCCATTCGGAAGAATAAGGAAAAAGTCGTGAGCGATGTTGGATATAAATGTGGATGGCTGTAAGAGTAGGAAAAGACCAAAGAAACGATGGATAGACTGTGTGGAACATGATATGGCTATATAGAAAGGGGGTGACTAATACTGAGATGACGACTACTATATTATAGAGAAGTACCTAAGTATGGAAAAAGACATATTGCACCGACCCGACACCAAATAAATTGGGATACGGCCAAGAAAATGATGTATTCTTTTCATTATTATACTTAATTTTGTTTACGGCTAAAGGAATTATTTGCGTAAGCCTTCTGACCTCGTCTTAAGAACACCTCGGTCAAGTTCGAAACTTGTCAGGCATCCCCAATTTAATTATGCTCGTGTCGAAGCCAACAGTTCAAAAATGTATTTATATCGTACAGTAAGTTAAACTCAAAATAATGACGATTTTATCAATGTACTATTGCCTCGTTGGCTTAGTAGGTAATATCAAACGTGACTGCTGAGCAAGAGATCCTGGGTTCGATTCGATTCTCTTAATGACTAAAGATTTTCAGGCATTTATAATTAGGAATTTCACAGTAACACCACCTCTTATTTTTTTTTTATTGCTCACTGGGGCTGCTCTTGATCCCGATCACGCCTGATGGAAAGCGATCGATGAAAATGCCAGTATACGTATTCCTCGTAGAGATAAGTAAGAAATGTTGGTTGTTAGTACACCCACATTTCGCCAGATCTATGTAAAACCAGTTCATCTAAAATAAATTGAGTCTGGATTTGTGCCCGGTTGATGTCAGGATAGTTAAACGCTATACAAATAGGGGAAGACCAAAGTAACGATGGATGAACTGTATGAAAGATGATATGGTTACAAAAGGAGTGACTACCAAGATGTTGACCAATAGAGAAGTAATGGAAGAAAAATACATGTTGCGCTGGCCCAAAATAAATTGGGATAAGGGCAGGAGAATGATGATGATGGCAGGCAAGGCTCACAAGGCTCGCCGCTTATTGCTAGGGCTTTACATACAGGGTGTAAGGGACAGCCCTCCGCAGACTGATGGGGTGAATAAGATGCATGTATACTAAGATGACCGGTACATGAAATTATTTCAGGAACGTTATGGGAATCCAACAAACCTGATTTGTGGTATTACCTAACTCATACGCAATGTGTGGCTTCCGTGGCAAAACACACGTAGCGAACGGCAGCGCAGCGAGCCTTCCCCGCTATTTCACGCGTCGTTCGTTAGAGTATTTCAACATCCATTGCTGATTTTTTTATTTTAGCTGTTTTATTTTTACATAAATGGAGTGCTGCGTACAGAGAATGTAATTTTACATTGAAATAAAGGAATAACAACTGATAAAACGACAAAAAAAAACCGGCCAAGTGCGAATCGGACTTGCGCACGAAGGGTTCCGAACCATTATCTATAAAAACTGCAAAAAAATCACGTTTTTTGTATGGGAGCCCCCTTAAATATTTATGTTATTCTGTTTTTTAGTATTTGTTGTTATAGCAGCAATAGAAATACATCATCTGTGAAAATTTCAACTGTCTAACTATCACGGTTCATGAGATACAGCCTGGTGACAGACGGATAGACAGACGACAGACAGCGGAATCTTAGTAATGGGGTCCCGTTTTGCCCTTTGGGTACGGAACCCTAAAAATGAAAATTTTCCGGTGGAATATGATTCAAAATAAGGAGCTGAATGTCCTGATGGAGGGCTGTCCCTTACACCCTGCCGAAATGTGGGTGAACTATTCACCAGTGGTCACTTACCTCTTCGAGAAATACCTACAGACGTATTGTTACGTGTATGGTAACATGATATAGCATAACACCACGCCTGTATTCGCCAAAGGGTCAGGCAGAGGTGTACCGACAGGATAAGTTTTAAGCAGTACGCAAATGTTCACAGGATGTTCCACCCATGAATATGAACAACTTTTACTATGGGACCAACTCTGAAATCACCAAAAAAAATCTGCTGTTCAATACATTTTGGTTGAGTAGGTATGTATTGAACTTTTGTAGAAACAGCTGAAGTTTTTTCGTGATTTCAGACTTGTTCATATTTATGGGTAGAACACCCTGTGAAAATTTGCGCACTGCAAAACTTTTCCTGTATATTAGGTACCTACAGACAGCGTCAAAAATATCAGGACGAACAGACTGTTAAATGATCCCAACAACCAAGAAAATTAAACTTTATCTCAATAGAATAAAGTTCTTGTCAGAATGACAGTTGTCGTGTACTGTCTTCATTCTGAAACAGACCTTGTGTCATTGAGTTAATATTTAATTTCCATAGTTTTTTTTCATTTTGAACAGCCTGTTCGTCTCGATATTATTGACGCTGACTGTATCTATACCTACATTTCATCAGTTATGTTTAAGTCCGATGTATCAGTGGGCGTGCCTATTAAATAAAAAAAAATTGTTTATTGATACCAGATACATTCACAAGTTTGCAGGCTAAAGCGGGTAACAATTGAAATGTATAATACAATACATGCTGATATTGATTCCCAAACTAAGCTAGAGCTTGTATTTTGGGAAACAATGTTCAGTCATAGTGATGACATACAATATACATTGACTGATGCTTGAGGACAAAGGTGAAATATTGTGAAAAATTTGTCGCTGCACGGTGCATATGGTTACAAAATAATTCTTCCTAATTATTATATCATTATATATTCCGGTAGGTGTAGCGTGTAAAGTGCGTGCATGTATCTATGTATGTATGTATTTATCAGTAATAATTATGGGTGAGTGTCCGTGTGTGTGGGTGTACGCAGCCTTACGATGTAAATCTTGGGATCGGTTTCATTACCTCTACGTAGTGTGTGTTTAGTATGTGAGTATGCGTCCGTAGTTTTATGCGTGTCTGAAAAAGTTTAGGTTTTTTTTTTTATTCTTTATTTATTTAGGGGGTTTTTTCATAAATGAATATTTCACCCCCATTATTGAAAACAAAAATTTCACTTAATATTTAACTTAAATAAACCTACAAAAACTAAGAAACAAGAAACACTACTCTGACCTTAACTTTAAACCTACCATCACCAACCTAACCAGCAATTTGGCTGCCTCAGACGTTGTATATTAATAAATCCTCAGTTTTGTGGTAGTCTAGTTTCAGAAGCCAATCCGTCACTAGAGGTTTAATTTTATTTTTAGTTAGTCCTATAATTTGCAGATCCTTGTTTATTATATTGTACAGCTTACAGCTTATTGCATTATAGTGTCTACTTGCAAAAGACGTCTTACAGGGGACTCCACGGCACGGTATTGCCATCAACTGGGCACAAATCCAGACTCCGGGCTGCTACTGAGAAATTTCAGATGGAAAAACCAATAACAGTTTGCCCGACCCGGGAATCGAACCCAGGACCTCAAGAACGACGAACTAGGCTAAGGAGACAGTTGTATATGGTACCTAACTACCTTTACATTTTAACTTTTATTACATTTTCATCTATAAAGTTAAATTATATGTAGATTTTGTTGGTAGCTGGCTTTTAATAAAAACATTACGATACTATACATACAGGGTGTACCTACCAGAAAGGTGTGTTCAAATATAAGAGCGTCGTACAGACTATCAAACTGAACACCTTTCTCTATGGAACCAACATCGTAATCGCGAAAAAATAATCGAGTAGGTATACACGGCTACACATCAAGCTATATTTTTCCAGTTTACACTGACCTCACATTGTAAGGAAATCCTATACAATGCGAAATCAGCTTATACTGGAACTGTATAGCTTGATGTGTAGCCGTACGTACCTATTGACGTTTTCTAGGGGACAGTTGATAATTTTTTCGCTTTTACGATGTTGGTCCCATGGAGAATGTTGTTCAGTTTGATGATCTGTAACACACCTGTTGTATACAGGGTGTGGTACAGACCATCAATCTATGTACCAACCCATCTATTTACTACTAGCACTTCCCGCGCGGCGTAGCCCGCGTGGATCTCGTAAAATATTCCACGGGAACGTACTACCGGGAATTCTTTCCTTATTCCTTATCTACATTATAAAGGGAACATAGGTTCCATTTTGCACATAGGTGCAAAATTTCAGCTTTCTAGGTCCAAGGGTTTGGCATGGGTGTTGATGAGTCAGACAATCAGTCAGTCAGTCAGGACTTCTCTTTTTATTTATAGAAGTTAGATAGATACTTTTTAAACTTGCATGGTATTTTTTTTTTTTTTTTTTTTAGGCTTTCAAATCAAAAACTTTTGTTTATTTTGTACCTAGAATGCTCCTTTTCTTGTCAAATTGTAATATGGGAATTTAAATTATAAAACTACAAGTGTAATATTAAGCTTTATGGCTCTAATGTATTTAATATTATGTGAATTCAAATGAGGATGGGCGCTGATACCTATAACACAAAATAATAGGTCTTTACCTATGAAATTGCCGTTTTGTATGAAAAAATTTAAACGAATTTTTTTCATGCATTTTTTATTTGTATTAATCGAAGTAATCACCCATGCAATCAATGCATTTTTCTTGTTTTCAAGCCAACGCAGTGGCAGTTTATTGATGCCCTTCTTAAAGAAATCAGCTGGACGAACGGCAACAAATTCTTCAAAGGCATTTTGTACTGCCTCTCGGGTATTGAATTTTTTTCCCGCCAAGAAGTTATCCAAATTCTGGAAGAAGTAGTAGTCTGTAGGCGCAAGGTCTGGTGAGTAGGGCGGATGACGGAGAGCTTCCAACCCCAGTTCTTGCAACTTGGAGACCGTCTGCTGTGCAGTATGAGGTCGCGCGTTATCGTGCAGGAGCAGCGGAGACGAGCGATTGACCAATGCTGGTTGGAGATGTGCCAGCTTCTCCATCATTGTGTTCAGTTCTTCACAGTACACATCTGAAGTAATGCTCACCCCGTTTGGTAAGAAGCTGTGATGAATCACACCGGCGCTAGACCACCAAACAGTGACCATCACTTTTCTAGGGGTAAGTTTTCGTTTAGGGCATTGTTTAGGTGCTGAACCAGGATCCAACCAACTTGCTGAGCGCTTGCGGTTATCAAACAGAATCCATTTTTCATCGCAGGTAACAATGCGGTTCAAAATTCCTTCATTTGTGTGTCTGTTGAGCAGTGCAAGGCACGTCTCGACGCGTACTTCGCGCTGGCGATCATTGAGTTCGTGGGGCACCCATTTGTCAAGCTTTTTTACCTTGCCAATTTGACGCAAATGGACCAATATTGTTTTGACGCTAACGTCGAAAGCTGCTGCTAATTCAGCCGTAGATTGTGTATCATCAGCTTCCACAATCGCCTTTAATTTGTCATTGTCGACCAAAGTCTTCGGACGACCGCGAGGTTCATTTTTCAGGTCGAAATTTCCAGAACGGAAGCGAGCAAACCAATATTAAGTGGTGGGTTGGTTTGTAGTGTTAGCTCCGTAAACGTCGTTGATGTTGCGTGCCGCTTGTGCCGATGCCGCATTGCTGCCACGACGGTACTCATATTCCATAATTACTCAAATTTTTAACGTATCCATTATGACGAAAAAGATTGAAATGCGATGAAAATGTAACACTAATCAATAAACAAATGACTACTTTTGGAAAAAAAAATCCATGTTTTTAAAATAAAATTAATTTGAAATTAAAATTCTTAGTCAAACAAAAATTATTTTCATTTGAAATGGCCAGTACTGCAGAACGGCAATTTCATAGGTAAAGACCTAATATTAAGTTATCTTAGCTTAGGTATTAGTCATGTAAACATTTTAACTACCTTTTGGCCTATTTTATGTAAACCTGTTTTCTTTATGTTTAATTTTGAAGGTGCAAATAAACATTTTTATTTTTATTTTTTTTTATACTCGTAGATTCTACTTACCCCTCATTAAGGTGCAGCAATAAAATGCTTATGCTTAATGACTTTATTGCTCTTTACTACTAATCAATAAAAGTACTATAAAACTATTCCTACCGATAAGGAGGAAGTCTATTTAAGTAGAACTGGTTCTAATAAGTTATTTAACTCTTAAAATGTCGATTGTACACCATGTGTACAGATAACAATAGAATTTCAATTGTGTCTGCTAATTAGCGCGCGACGGGTTAAGGCGCGACCCCGAGCAAAATACCTCAATTGCCTTTTTTTGTGCAGTTTTTTGGTGCTATCTACATACTTGTTATTTAAAAAAATACCTATCAACTAATAAAAAATACAATTTTCAACATAATTTTAATTCTATAAGATTCCAATTTTTTTTCAAATGAGTACCTAAGTAATATTTAATTAATATCCTTACAACGAAACCACAGCAATGAGAAATAATTATTGATAACATGCATATCTCCTCGTGACATAAGACGTTATTTTAATTTTGCGGCTGACACCAATGGTTAGACAATTCAATAATTAACATTTTGTGCCTATTCACCACTGTAACTCATACGTATGGTGTGGTGCGGCAAAGAGGGAACGAATGAACGAAATAACTTTGAGGTTATTTGCTCAGTGAAGCGCCTTAACATCTTGGAATATTTAAATCCGACTGGTACATAGGTACCTACATAATATGTTTTTCTATTGATATTGCTTACAAAAATGCTATCGGTTGACCTAAAAGTTAAGTACCTACCTACATGGTAAATAATTCATAGAATCTTATCTAATTCGGTTTAGTAATTTAAGAGGAAGATATTTAAAAAAAAGTGCTATCAAATAGATACTCAAAAGAAGAAAAGCTTTCGAAAACCTATTTTCCGACTAAAATACTTGGAGAAGGGCGAAAATTGCCGATCGCAAACTTGATTTTCCATGAAATTAATTACACATAAATAAGAAAAAATAAAAATAACATTATGAGTAACATAACATTTCCAAATTTTTTGTGTAACAGAAAAATAAAATATTAAAAGGAGTTCATTGGCCATCCATACATTTTTGGGCTAAATGTGAAACCCAAACAAAAAAAAGCAATTTTCCGAAAGATTTATATCCGATGCTCTATATTTTGCAATAAATTACCAGCGTTTTTTCATCGCGCTTCTCTTTCTTTTCTGTGCAGTTCGACAGTGACCACGCAAACCCCTAAGTATTCACTTTAAATATCCTACACATAGTTTGCCCCCATATTTCCATAGTCTTTTCCTCTCAACAGTTTCTTGCACATTCTGCAATTAATAAAAAAACCGGCCAATTGCGTGTCGGACCACGCACAATGAAGGGTTCCGTAGTTCAAATCAATTTATTCCAAAAACAAATTTAGTACTTACTAAATTACAAACTAATAAAACTAATAAAATACAATAGTATAATACTTATTATAATCCCAAAAAAAAATGTATGTGATAAAATTACAAATTAACAATTTTCGGACTTTTTCCTGTACTCTTGCTGTGAGACCTTGCTTCTTACCAAATTTCATTATTCTAGGTCAACGGGAAGTACCCTATAGGTTTTGATTTACTTGCGAGTATCAAAATGTTAGCGCATAAATGGGCGTATTTTTAGGGTTCCGTACCTCAAAAGGAAAAAACGGAACCCTTACAGGATCACTTCGTTGTCCGTCTGTCTGTCTGTCTGTCTGTCAGTCTGTCAAGACCCTTTTTCTCAGGAACGCGTGGAGGTATCAAGTTGAAATTAATATCCAATACGTAAGTCTATGTTCTCTTGGAGTCCTAAAAAACTCAAGCTTCTAAATCAACGCAATAAAAACATACGGTCATTTATACGACATATTTTGATACTCGCAAGTAAATTAAAACCTATAGGGTACTTCCCGTTGACCTAGAATAATGAAATTTGGCAAGAAGCAAGGTCTCCCAGCACAAGTAAAGGAAAAAGTCCGAAAATCGTTAATTTATAATTCTATCATATAAAAATAATTTTCAACTCTGTCAGTCTGTCGTGACCCTTTTTCTCAAGGACGCGTGGAGATATCAAGTTGAAATTAATACCGAATACGTAAGTCTATGGTTCCTTAGAGTTCTAAAAAAATCAAGCTTGTAAGTCAACGCAATAAAAAATACGGCCACATTTTGATATTCGCAACTGTCGCAAGTAAATGAAAACCTACAGGGTACTTCCCGTTGACCTAGAATAATGAAATTTGACAAGAAGCAAGGTCTTACTACACAAGTAAAGAAAAAAGTCTGAAAAATGTTAATTTGTAATTCTATCACATAAAAAAAAATTAAGTTTGTCTGTCTGTCAAGATCCTTTTTCTCAAGGACGCGTGAAGATATCAAGTTGAAATTAATATCGAATACGTAAGTCTATAGTCCCTTAAAGTTCTGAAAAAATCAAGCTTCTAAGTCAACGCAATAAAAAAATACGACCATTTTGCGACACTTTTTGAAACTCGCAACTGTCGCAAGTAAATCAAAACGTATAGGGTACTTACTTCCCGTTGACCTAGAATAATGAAATTTGGCAAGAAGTAAGGTCTCCCAGCACAAGTAAAGGAAAAGGTCCGAAAGTTGTTAATTTGTAGTTTTATGACATAAAAAAAATTTTTTTGAGATCCATTGATAAGTTTGTTTTTAACCGACTTCAAAAAAAAAGGAGGTTCTGTATTCAACCCGTATGTATGTATGTAAGTATGTATGTTTGTTGGTCCGCGATTTTCTCAAAAACTAATGAATCAGCTTTGATGATTCTTTCACTGACGTGATCTACATGCTTTCAGGAAGGATTTAGTAGATAATACATTATGTAATTAGTCTTAGTACAAAGTTATATGCATAAATATACTGTATCTCCCGCATTTCTAAGCCGATTTTGATGATTCTTCTTTTCGTTCGTCTTGGGCTTACTTATTAAATGTAATTGAATATTCAACTAAAAATGGAAAAATAGATTTACTTAAAAAAAAGTAAAAACCAACTTCAAAAACCAAAAATGAATAAAATAACTTTCTTAAAACATTTAACAGCTTCTGAAGACGGTGTCTTTAGTCCTTCAATGCACTTTAGCTTGGCACCGACTTCAGAAGCTGTTAAGTTTTTTAAGAAAGTTATTTTATTCATTTTTGGTTTTTGAAGTCAGTTTTCACTTTTTTTATTGGGATAAATTATTTTCAATTACGGAACCCTTCATTGTGCGTGTTCCGACACGCACTTGGCTGGTTTTTTTTTATAGCGTTGACTTAGAAGCATGATTTTTTTAGAAGTCCAAAAGACCATAGACTTACGTATTTGATATTAATTTCAACTTGATACTTCCACGCGTTCCTGAGAAAAAGGGTCTTGACAGACAGACGGACAACAAAGTGATCCTATAAGGGTTCCGTTTTTTCCTTTTGAGGTACGGAACCCTAAAAACAACAGGTTATAATAAGACAGGTGTTGCTTTATGGCAATTCTGGTTAAGGAAAAAAATGCATCTAGTTGCGACAGCACAAAGGACATTGTGACCACTGGATGTTGCATATTCTTACTACACTTTATTACTCAACAAGATACTTAATTAGTTTAGAGCTAAGAATAACAAATATTTGTAACGCGGGATAATATTTTTTAAAATTATTGTATAAAAAGTTTATTTATTTTGTAATGGACAGGTTTTACAAATACATTTTAGAGGCCTTCTTTTATGTACGGAGATGTACAGGGTGTCCAGTAAATAGCACGACAGGCAGCAGGAGGTGATAGCTTGGGTCAATACCTATCAAAACAACAAATCAAAATCAAATCAAATAATCTTTATTGTGGACTATAGGTATACACATAAATGCAGGTCTTAAATAATTAAAATAAGTTCAGCTATGTCCCGCCGTTGAGGCATACAATAATAAAATATAAATCAGAATTTAAAACACAATTAGTCAAATTAGTCTCGATACATTATTAAAATATTCCAAATTATTGATACATACAAATTCAATTCCAAGTCATATAAGTCATAATTCCTTATTACAATACACATAATTCCTTATTACAACACAATATATGTTCAGCAAAATTTACTGGACACCCTGTATATACCTGTAACAGAATACCTCCCTCTTCCATGTCTATGTGTACACAAACAAAGCCTGTTAATGACAGAATCAATAACAAAATAAGAAAACTAAAACAAGAGAATTTAAAAATATAAAAATAATTAGTTAGGTAAGTACTTGAAATATTTTGTAATCTCATTGCATTTCATCCCCACTTACAAACGATGCTGAAAAAAGCAAAATTGGGTTGCAATGGAATTTGAACCCTGTCGCGTTTTTCATTGAATCTGTTGTTCCACATCTAATAATTATCTCAGATGCTTCAAGTTAGTTATGTAATTGTAGCTATTGAATAGCCTCAATAAGTAGTGTTTTCGATTTAAGATTTCGTTTCGATATACTCGTATTGCATTGTTTTTGAACGAAAGTCAAGCAAATTAATTGTTAAGCAATTATGACTTACAACTTAAAATTGTCCGTAAATATTCAAAACACAAATAACATACAAATACAAATATTCTTTATTGTGGTACATAGGTAAGCAATAAGTTTTTACATGTTTAAGAAATTGTACACAGCTATGACCCGCCATAATGGCATACAATAATTTTTAAAGTAGGTAACATTTTAACAGCACAATCAAATAGAAAATTAAAATAATAACAATTTAAATTAACATTCTTGTTAGTCGTATGAAATGGCTATACAACGGCAAATAAACGTAGGGTGTGAATTTGCAAAACAATTAATTTTCCTGACTGGGATATTTCTGATCTCTTTTTTTTTTATCGCGTTTAATAAAAGTTAACCCAGTTAGGAAGGTTAGTTGTGTCACTTGAAGAAGCTTATATGCACCAATAGAATGCATCCCATATTTACCCTATAAACCGAAATAAAAGTTAATGCCATCGGCAAATCTTTGCCGAAAAAATTACTTAAAAAAAAAATTAAAAACATGTGCGTGTCCACATAATTAAATTGTCCACCAGTTGTCGTTGACACACAGATATCACTCGGCTCATAATGAAGACGACTATTTGTCATGTTAGGGCAGCTGCTGGCTGTGGCGTAACGAACGCGTGCGATACTTTCAAATTTGTTCTGCCTGTGGTGTATTGAGACGACTGTGTGTGGTGACTGTCTGGGGGTGTGTGTGTGTGTGTGTGTGTGTGAATTTTTGTTGTTCTGAATTCCTTTTTAATTTAAAACAAAACAACAAAACGTTACATGTTAATGTGTAATACTTTTAGTGATTACTACATACCTCAGATCAAAAAAACGTAAGATGGAGCGCCACGAACATCAAAAGTGAGGCCACAAAACCAACATATACGTTCACGCACACACATACAATTAAAACCATCGTCTAGTTAATAAAGATACAAAAAAACGTAAGATGGAGCGCCACGAACATCAAAAGTGAGGCCACAAAACCAACATATACGTTCACGCACACACATACAATTAAAACCATCGTCTAGTTAATAAAGATACAAAAAAACGTAAGATGGAGCGCCACGAACATCAAAAGTGAGGCCACAAAACCAACATATACGTTCACGCACACACATACAATTAAAACCATCGTCTAGTTAATAAAGATACAAAAAAACGTAAGATGGAGCGCCACGAACATCAAAAGTGAGGCCACAAAACCAACATATACGTTCACGCACACACATACAATTAAAACCATCGTCTAGTTAATAAAGATACAAAAACTAAAATGATGCCTTCCTGTGCAGTGAAAAGTTGTAAAAACAATAGCAAATCACATAAAAAGTCTCACGGAATCACTTTTCACTTGTAAGTACTTGAATTATCATCGTTTTTTACTAAATAAAGTATGAGTTTTAGGTTACATGGAACAAACAACCTCAACGAACGAACGCAGTGACATGAAGTGCAAAGGATGCCATAATACGATTTAAAATTTCCTCATTCGCTTAAACGAATTTAAATATGATATAATATTACTCCCCAAATTATATGGAAATAATTTAATAAATGGCAACCCTTCCAACATAGATAAAAAGGTGACTTCACTTTTGATGTTTGCGGCGCTCCATCTTTCTTTTTTTGTGGATCTTAGCTACATACCACATCCACTAAGCGAAGTAACTTCCACAAATTCGTATAACTTTCTCTAAAAAATTTGCGACGAGGTTAATCTCATATACTGAGAGGTCGTTTCATTTCAGTAAAGTATTACAAATATTCCCAGAATTTAACGCGAGCTGTTAAGAACTTAAGATACTAAGAAATTATTTAAACAGATTTTGAGGAAATTGGAAAACTATGTTTTTGCTCCTTCTGAATTTGAGTTTCGAGTTTGTTATAACTTATAGGTATTTGAAATCGTTCTATGCCTCGTGAATTAAAATGAACATTGAATTTGGAGGAATTTCTTAAAGATAAGTAGTAGCTATACAAAATACCCATTAATTTATATGTAACATCAGTGAAGAGCCAAGGATGTTCGCGACATTCATCTCATCGCATCAGTGAATTATTATCCTAATACCGTATGTATAAAACGCTAAACAAAACTGACGGAGCTTCAGTCCGCGTTCGGCATTGGTTCTGTAACCACAAAGTCCACAAAGTATTAAACAGTGTTACAAAATGATCCTAAAAACTTTTGTTTTTGCCGTACTGGCAGTGGGTAAGTTTTTGTCAATTATACTTATTTAAAAAAAAAAAGAAGTGATTTTTAGTCTATGTCTTGGCGTAAATAAATAGAGAAAATAAAACTGTGGTATTTAATTAGTTATTTAATTGTTTTAAATAAAGGCAAAGAAATCTGTATAATTGTTATATTTTTAATGAGTTCAGCAGTCTTAAATAGAGCAGTTATTTTTTTTTTGTAGTATACATGAATTAAGTAGTACTAAGTAGATAAAAGGTTCTCGGTAATATTTAAGCCATCTCATATTTATTTTGTGTGGATAATTGAATATACGTAGGTTCTCCTTTATATAATCGGTACACTGGAAGTATTTGCCGGGACAAACAGAACAGCTGTTATGAAGACTTTAAAGATACTCACATTATTAAATTGATTTGGATCAGCACGAAGAGGGCTTGATAAACCCGTCATCTCCTTTGAACCTAACCCAGCCGTATCGGGAGTACAACTCGTGGTTCTAGGCTGGCTATTATCCGATACTAGCTTCTGCCCGCGACTTCGTCCGCGTGAAATTTCTTGTCTGTAGCTTGCTATTAGTGAAATACCTAATTTTCGGAAACGGATCAATGGTTCTGAAGATTATCCCCTAAGAAACTCACAAACACCTCTTTATAATTTTGTTAGTATTAGTATAGATAATGTAGAGTAGGTACAGTCAGCAACAAAAGTCGATTAACACTTGCAGTTTTTTAATCTTAAATATTAAGCGAAATATTTAATTTTAAAAACGAAAAAAAAAACAGTTTATCAAATCATTTTGCGTTAATTTAGATGATGTCAAAAAGTAGCAGCGTTAACCGACTTCTGTTGTTGACCGTACCTAATGCTTTGCGTTTATTAGGGCAGCATTTGGTTAAGCGTTATTTCAGACTGAAGTTATTCAGGGTAACGTTCTCAGGGCTACAGTGATTCAGGCTTCTGTTTTGGGGGCATTAAAGAGTCCTATCGATTATTTTTATGACGAAAGGCAACGATATATCCTAAAAACATCTATTAAAAATCAATGTAGGACCTGGTGCATAGAATAATAATAGCTAGGTTTATGTTTAGTTAAAAAAAAATATTTGAAGTATACCTACTAGACATTCTCCCTCAAAAAATCACAACTATCATTTGTCACTTCACAAAATAATCGATTTCTAATAATCTGTTGCTCATAGTAAAATGAATTAACAATTTTTGTTAATTCATTTTACCATTTTTTTTGTTTTCTTTTTTCAGTTTTTCTATGTTAGTGAAACTTGAAGTTAAACTTTTTTCGCGAGGCTTATCATTATTAATGTCAGTTCGCGTTCGATTACAGATTGTAAAAGCCTAAAAGCAGTTGGCATAGATATCGTGTTTCGGAGGTCAGATGATTCCATGTTGCTCATACCAGTCTAATCTAAATGGTCTGAAAGCCGATCCCAATCTCAGAAAAAAAGCTATTTGATGCTGTTCAATTGCTAGGTACTTAGATGCATTACATACCTCTAAGCAATCAACATTTAAGGAAAAGCCGAGTGAATCACACTTTTTACAATTGCCATAGACCAAGGGGGGGGGGGGGGGGTTTGACTGTCACACTTAGGTACACAGCGTCAACAATGTTAGCGCCCCCCCCCCCCGCGCCATTGCAATATCAACCGGTCAAGAGCGAGTCGGACTCGCGCACCGAGGGTTCCGTTCCGATTTCTGAAAAAGTGTGCTATTTAGAGACATCGTTAAACCTCTATCACATAGAATAATTTCAGATTATTCTCTATACAAACTTCAGAGATAAGGGAGGAACGGTATTTTTTTTAATTTTTCATCAAAAGTCGAAAACTGTACGGCCTAAAAAAATTTTTGAGAATGTGCAAACAACGCTCCTTCACATGAAACCCTACATGCCCTAGTCGAAGTGGAGCTCCACTTCAAATTTTAAGACCCCCTTTCAGTCCCTGTTTCAAAATACATATATATATATATTTTTTTTTTATTTCTTTCTTATTTGCAAAATAGTTGGGCAAACGTCATCTAAAACTCTTCCAAACAAGTTGATAGCACTAGTAGCTCTTGAGATATCCAGCTGTGACAGACAGACAAACAGACAGACAGACTGAGTCGCACCATAAGAGTTCCTTTTTACCATTTTGGTACGGAACCGGGTTTTTTTTTAACTGCTTAGAAATACCCTATCGAAAACCTTTTCAATGGGTAACCAAAATGGTCCCTGATTAGAACACAACAATTCCCTATTGAATTTAAATATTGACTACTTACTGACCTTGGCTTTGTTGGTATTTCAGCTTGTAAAAAATTTTTTATCAGTTATTTGGATTGAAAAGACTTCCTCTTTTTCTATGTTTACCACTGTCAAAGCCTTTGGTTTTAGAGCTTGCAATAGGTTATTAGCTACTGGAGAATGGAGATCCCTCATATAATATCTTGAGTGTCGTGAAAGCTGCCTCCTGCTCGAGGAGCTGTCCTGGTAGATTGTACACTGTAAAGGATACCTTGGCTGCCTTTCCACCAGGTATGTGCGAGGATGCGTAGCGAGGGATGTGTTTGTTAAGAACCAATAGAACCACTTCATTTAGCTAGCCTCGCTCGGCGCAGTTCTAGTGGAAACGGCTCATCGGAGCGAGGTTTTTGTATGTCCAAAACAAGGGAAGGATGTGTGCGAGGGATGTGCGCTAGGGACGGCAGTGGCGCACGCGCTCTGCTCCCACCACACCTCACCCCGATCGCATCTGAAAAGAGCCCGCTGCTCATCCTCACGCCACACATTTGAATACCGTTCACCGCTAGCACATTTCTGGTGGAAACACTCACACCGTTTCACAGCCTCGCTACGCATCCTTGCACCACCCAGCTGCCTCGCATATCTCTGGTGGGAACCCAGCCTTAGGTTGAATACTAAGTTAATAATTATATTTTTGCATGCTTATCAGGAAGGGTCCTGTAGGAAAACGAAAATTAGGTAGACCTTACGCTAGATGGGAAGACGACATTAAAAAGACAGCCGATTCCCACTGGTTACAAACAGCTCAGTCCAGAGAGGACTGGATATCTACGGAGGAGGCCTTCACCCGGAGAGGGGTTCTTGCAGATATTTAAATGTAAAATAATAACACCTTATTTTTTTCTTTTAAATTTAACAACTTAATTTTAATTAGAATAAGATTTTTTTTTCGTAATTTCTCTGCACAGAAATAAAGGCTTTTTTATTTTTATTTTATTTATTTTATGCTTATCATTGCATAACATAACATTACGACTGTTGGGCA
The DNA here is from genome assembly GCA_946251885.1 of Cosmia pyralina. NCBI lineage: Eukaryota > Metazoa > Arthropoda > Insecta > Lepidoptera > Noctuidae > Cosmia > Cosmia pyralina. Next base: position 22,786,687 of record OX276344.1, read on the forward strand.
GAGGTGTAGCTATAGTACACCCACATTTCGCCAGTTATGTTTAAGTCTTATGTAATAGGAGGCGAGAATATTGCCATCAACCAGGCATAAACCCAGACTCCGAGCTGCTACTGAGAAATTCCTGATGGAAAACCCCAATAACACTTTCCCCGAGGACAGGACCTCATGCTCAGCAGTAGCGCTTGCGACCACTAGATCAACAAATACAGGATAAGTTTAGCAGTGTGCAAATTTTCACAGGTGTACTACCCATGAACATGACCAACTTTTACTATGGGAACAAACCTGAAGTCGCGAAAATAAAATAAACTGCTCCCTACATTTTGACGAGTTTGGTGTAGATCAGATAAATGTACTGAACAACAGATTTTTTTTTCGCGATTTCAGAGTTAGTCCCAGTTGAAAAAGTTGTTCATATTCATGGGTAGAACACCCGGTGAAAAATTGCGCACTGCTTAAACATTTATCCTGTATATTGCAATAAATAACACCTCTTGCAATAATATCCATCATACTAGGAAACAATTATCATTGTTTTGCCTGCGATGTCTATCTCGTAGTCAACTAGATTAATTAACTTTTAGAACCTTTTAACTAAGTAAATGGCGGCCGTTCAAGTACCGGCCTGAGTGATACTCTTAATTCAAGGTTAGGTTGGAACTGTGATAAACCACGCGCGAGTTGAATTGGTCGCAGTAACTAAGCCAGCGCACCCTGACCAAAAGGGTTAGTTTAGATTAGAACTGTGACCAACCGCGTGTGAGCCGAGCGAATGACGCGTGCGGTGCCACGGTAGCGGCCGGCGAGCACTACTTCCAAAGGCTAGGCGGTTAACTAAACGGCTGCAACATCAATACAAGATACTGCTAAAGACAATTGAAAGATTGCTATAGACATAAAGTATTGTTAGTTGGTAGCGCATCGACCTAGAGAACCGTTTTCGCCCGTTTTCCTGAGATGACTTATGACTTGCGTGTAGGTTGTAGGAACTAAGATAAAGATAATGCGTTTCCCTTCAGTTGGTAAGTAGTTCATGACTTCCGAGAGTGAGAAACTGTTGAAGATCACGGTATCATCTGCTTGCGATCTTAAACTGACTTCCTTTCCTATCAAAATCAATCAATCTGTTTAGTTTTTTCCTAACTATGTTGGGGTTGGCTTCCAGTCTAACCGGATGAAGCTGAATACCAGTATTTTACTCCACAACCCAGTAACTGAGCAATACGATACCTCTTGGTAAGACTAGTTGATCCTTTCCTATCACCCAGCTAAATAAATCTGCAGTTTGTTTTGTGCTGGATGGTTTAACATGGTACAACCGCGGGCATTTGCGGTGAACCACTTATCGACCTTATTACTATGGTAATAAGGTTCAAAGGTCGTGGTTTGTTATGTTATGTTATGACTGCCTCGTTGGTCGCACGCGCTACTGCTGAGCTTGAGGTCCTGGGTTCGATTCCCGGGTCGGGCATAGTGTTATTGGGTTTTTCTATCTGGAATTCCTCAGTAGCAGCCCGGAGTCTGGATTTGTGCCCGGTTGATGGCAATAGACTCGCCGGACTTAAACATAACTGGCGAAATGTGGGTGTACTATTACACCTCTGCCTAACCCTTCGGGGATTACAGTCGTGGTGTTAAGTTATGTGTATACTCCATTTACAACAAAATTAGACATTTAAACAAACCTTTTTCACAGTCCGTTCAAACGATATTGACTTCTATTCCGTAGGCTTAAGGATGGCATTAAAGGCAAAAAAGTGGTTACAATACCAACTGTTTACTGCAGCTGCCATTTGTCATGCCACCAACGCAATAGAAGTCAAGATCGTTGAACGGACTGTAAAAAAGGGTTGTGTATGTATAGTCTTATTGTAAAATGGATTATACCTATGTTAAACCGACTACCGGGACCGACTCTGTGGCTTTACGGGTGACATGTTGTGCAACATTATTTCATTGTTTTAAGTTTTCATTTCTGTCGGGGGTCCCCATGACTGCCATTGCTTTTTTAGGGTTCCGTACCTCAAAAGGAAAAAACGGAACCCTTAATGGATCACTTCGTTGTCCGTCTGTCTGTCTGCCTATCAGTCTGTCAAGACCCTTTTGCTCAGGAACTATCAAGTTGAAATTAATATCAAATACGTAGGTCCCTTGGTCTAAAAAATCAAGCTTCTAAGTCAACGAAATAAAAAATACGGCCATTAATGCGACATATTTTGATACTCGCAAGTAAATCAATATCTATCTGTACTTCCCGTTGACCTAGAATTATGAAATTTGGCAAGAAGCAAGGTCTCTTAGTACAAAAAAACGAAAAAGTCCAAAAATTGTTAATTTGTAATTTTAACACATAAAAAATAGTCGTTAGGTAGTTAATTACAAGTAAGTGATTGGTTGACACTTATATTTTCCGGAAAACATACCTTAGCGTGTAAGTATTGCAGATATGTGCCTATCTAGACAGGCAGTTCACGTCGGTTGTTAAAAAATTAACCCATTCAAGTTTCGCCATACCCGGGAAACAATAAATTGTGCAATAATGTCTTTAGCTGCTTTATTGACGTTCGCGCCCTTCCGCCATCTTATCTAATCTATCAAAAGGCCTTTGAACTTTGTCATTAAAGTTAACATTAGTAAATGTGTTTAGTAAATTATGTTAAATAATTATTTATTGATATTATACGCAGTTTTGAAAAGCAATTACGAATTGATTTCGTTTGTTTGTTGAATAAATAATTTTAGTACCTACTTAGGTAGGTATGTCGTTCGTGACAGTGAAAATAAAGATAGCAAATTGAAGAATATCAACAAAATTGTTGTCAATTTTAATGATAACAATTGTTGTTTGTTATGGAAATAGTATAGGTATCTAGTTTGGGTTAAAAACACAATAACAATTTTTTGCTTCTATTAGGTATTCGTACACATGCTTTGATAACGGATGGCGATTTTTAAATACTTAAACAAAGAAATAAAAATGTGCACTTAGTTAATTAGCGTCATTAGTATGTTGACTTTCAATAAATCCGGCAGGCCTTGAGATATTGCCAGAAAAAAAATACCGTGTTTTATAACAAAGGATTTATTGTAGGTAAGTAGATGACTTTAGGACCCAAACTATGAATCAAGAACACTTGCTAATTTCTTTAAAGAGCTACAAAAAGAAAAAAAAATAATAAGCTAAAATAAAACTAATAAATTTAATTTAAAAGCTAACAGTCTTAAATTAATAATAATAAAATTTACAAGCATCAAAAAATTCGTCCGCATCGCTATCAACAGGAAAAGTGCCCAAAAGGTGGCAGCATTGCCACGTTGTATGCAATGCTAATTCTTTGGCCAAAAAATAGGCCAGCTCTCTGGTCACGCGTAGAGTCGACCAACCGCTTGGCAATATGTCTCGACCTCCTCTCGGGCACTCGGACCCCATAGCCCTAGTGTTTCAACCCCAAACGGCTCGAACATATAGGTCCCAATAAGATACACGCGGTGCGGTATTTGCACCGTTTGAGGTTTTCTGCACCCGCAGCAGCCGCCCCAGCACAGACCGCCGTGCTAGGAAGATGGGATGGCGCAAGGGTGTCGACACACGTTGCATCCCACACTAAAGGCCTATTTACTTTCCAAGGCATTATGGTCATTCCGTCTGGTCTCTTCCCATCGTCGCGTGCCAAGTCATTGGTTTCTAAAACAGCTGGCACCCCGGCGTGACAAGAGCACGACGGATGATGTCATTGATGCTGGCGGCCGTGCTATAAGTACTTACATAAATATGTGCACTCATACATGGACGACCATTTTACATTTTTTCCATAGTTTCAATAATACTTTTCCCTTTAAAAAATAAAACCGTTAAGCCGTATGTAGCCTTAGCAAAAGTTCAGCCCACTTTATCAAACCCAAGTGTGTATTAAATCGCGATTACTAACACGTTGCAAAGCCCGTGCAACATCAAATGCATTTTGTATAAGGGGCCAATAATAGAACCAGATCAGACGGTCAGCCAGGCACAAAGGACTACAGCACTTGACTTTCTACAACCACGAGTACATTTGTGAGGTCGCATGTACTGAGATACGTGTATATGTGCCACAGTTGGCCACTCAACTCGTCCCCCACTTCCTGCGAGCTACATCAGCCCATTTACCAATTTACTCGATCAAGACTATCCTTTGAACTCTGCTCGCAGTGTCACCGCTGCGTAGTTTGAGAGACACGATGCATCGATGCACTGGGTAAGGTTCAAGCTAGCAAATTGTTTTAGGAAACACCATTTTAGGTCTTAGAATGACTCCATTTTACATATTACTAACAGCTACCTATATGTAATGTAAATGTCTGATTCCTGTTATAGAGAAGGGAAAGAAGAAATACTTACTGGCTTCGTTTTGTAAAAGCAAAAGTATCGCCAAAATGTACACCATATTCTGTACCCTTGCCGTAGGCCAGCCAAAAATAAATTTTCAATGGCGTGTAATGGATTTGATGGCAAGATATAAGAATACATTTGATAAGCATCTGGGCATAGTCGTTCCCTAAAGTTTGTGCAATACAGAATTAGGGCACTCTTACACGTCGTACTTTTTGGCTTATACGGCATAAAAGTCCTTTAGAGACCACAGACTTTCAAGAACAATACGCTCTATTGTCCTTACTACAAATCTCACTAAACTTGAGCGTTGCTATGGTTAACATTGAGAATTAGCACTATAATAGTGCTAAACCTAGTATCCGAGTCAGAGTGTGTCACCTCGCTTGCTCTTGCATTACAATGGAAACTTAACCTGCCATGTCAGCACGCTTTTTTTAGAACAAAATTACCTTCCTTTAGAGTTTCGTCGCAGCCGGATAAAAAGGGACCCTTTTTTACATTTTGTTACCTTTATGCTAGCTTTATGCTAGCTACGCCACTGTGTAAATCCCTAGATACCCTAGCGTACAGTCAGCATCAAAAGTCGATTAACAGTTGAGTTTTCTAAATCTTAATTATTGAGAAAAATACTTCATTAAAATCGGAACAGATGTAAATTTTAAAGAAAATTAACTTTTATCTAATAAATGAAATGCTAAAAAGCAGGTTATCGTATCATTTTGTGTTAATTTAGATGATGACAAAAAGTAGCAGTATTAACCAACTTCTGTTGCTGACCGTACCTGCCCTAGCGTTCAATTCACCAAAATTTTCACGGTGATCTAGCAGATGATACCTAATTACGAGTATGTTACCAAAAACCAAAACAAATAAGTTGGTTAAATACATTTTCTATTAATTGAAAACTGTAAGTACATTTTTCCTTATTTGTGTAAATATTTTGTTAATAATCTCGATATTATTAAACCTACCTAACTTAAAGAGGTTAAATCGGTGTCACTTGATAAGTTTACTAAGTAACAGTTATTGTTAATTGGATAATAAATTATCTTTTAATAAATATTATTAAATTATTATCAGTTTTGCTCTCTATGTCCCGGTAATGGGTAATGTAGATAGGTAATTCTTCGTTTAACACAGACTTCGGTAGGTAGTTACCTAATAGTCAAATTAAAGGTAAGAGTAGGTAAATTATGATTTATGAAGCAATTGCCTTTAATCATTTAAATAAAATATAGTTACGGTTTTCAGTGGTAGGTATATAAAAATGTATCTGTAGGCTGACCAGAATGCGCATGTCAGATACTTAACACAAGATGATACGTATCGTAGTTAAAAGCTAACTCAATCCACAGAGTGGTAAACGTGGTTAACTGTAGGGTAACTGAGACTGACTGAGATTTCGAAGCGCGTCGTTTCGGCCGTTTTATAGGAAGATAAATTACTGTAACATTATTATTATTATTATTTGACAGTTTAAATTAAATTATATTTGATTATTATTATTATTTGACCTAATTATTCTTTTACACATTTTTTGACATTCATGATTAATTTTTATAATATTTTTAAATTATTGTATTTTTTTTAATTTATTCATCTTTATGTTTTTATATTGTTTTTATGTAATATTATGGATTTTTATTATCTGCAATAAAATAAATTGAATTGAATTGAATTGAATTATTATACTGAGCTCAAGCGAAACTATCTCATTGCAAAACACTCGTGAGTGAAATGTTTGGTTAGGTTAGGTTAGGTATCCGTTTGTTTTTTACTTTTTAACGCCTTAACTATGAGATTTTTTTTTTATCTACATAGATACTTAAAGTGCCTTATATATATATTGCCTTTAAGGATGAAAATGCTTAAATACAATAATATAACACAACTAACTATTTACGCCAGGTACAAAATTATATGACTAACTATCTAAGTACTTACGAGTATATAAACAAATAAATACAAAAACAAAAGAAAATTTAGGCGTCGAAGTACTCGTTCGTATCGCTGTCATCCGGAAACGTGCCCAGAAGACTAGCAGCATTGCCACGTCCAATGGCAGTGCTTATTCTTTGGCCAAAGAACGAGCCAGCGTTCTGGTCACGTGAAGTGTCATAGCGCACTCGGGCCCCGAGCGTTTCGACCCCAAGCGGCTCAAAACTGCAATTACCCATTAAGGTACAGTATTTGCGCCGCTTGAGGGTCTCAGCAGCCGTAGCAGCGAGAACATGAGATGGCGCAAGGGTATCGACATACAGGTTTCGTCCCACACCAGAGGCCTACCCACCTTCCAAGGCAACAACGTATTGCTGTCTGGTCTCTTCCTAAATATACATAAAGTGTTTTTTACAGAATTCGTGTTAATTTATGAATTTGTTGATTTCAGCCGTTCTGGCCGACGACTTCTCGGTCCCCGATGACAAGCGCGCTCAGCTGCGTGAGATGCTCAGAGCACAATGCCAAAAGAATAACGCCGAAGACAAAGTAGACCAAGTTGAGGTAAGGATTACTTAGTACCTATTGGAACTTGGAACTAGTTCTATGACGGATTCCAAGCTAACTCTTGCTAGCGTAGGAGAAATTAGATTTGAAAAAAATAGATTAAAACGAAGACATTGCAGTTACCTACTTACATAAGATATAGGAAAGGTGGTGGTGTCAGGTGTGTGTCATTCCTTTCCTGTATTTTACTGTCGCGCAAAAGATACTAAGTGCAGATGTCAATAGGTTAATAATACCAATATTCTTTGAGACGCTCTACGGCGTTTTTTTTCTGTGTTAAGTACACAGAAAAAAACGCCGTATGGGACAGGGATGTAAAAAAGTAAATTTATAAAATCAAAACCTGACTGTTGAATTTATAAAAGAAAAAAAATAATGTCGACGAACTATGTCAACTAGTTCGTCGACTTTAATTTTTTTTTCTTTTACACAAAATGGCGTCTGGTTGTCGCCATATTGAATTTTCATTACTGTCATGTCTTTAGTGACACTCGCATGATTAAGACAAATCGATTGACGTAAGAATCATCACAATTGGCCTATGCGTTTGGTTTCTAAAGCAGTACAAAGGAACAAACATACTTACAAAAACATACATAGGCTGATAAACACATTACCCTCCTTTGCGTCGCGCAATAGGGTTAAAACCCTCCAATGTTTTCATTTGTGTAGGTGCTAATTAGGTATACCTAATATAATTTGTTTCATGGCAATATTATTGAATCAAAGTGCAAATAAATGTTAAGAACTCAAAAAGTGGCATACCGTCCATTAACATGACAATAAGAAGAAACATCTGTTCACAGAATTTTTGCCGCTATCTGTTTATTTAACATCAAATACTGCTGAACTAAGGCAGTTGTAATGCTAAAGAGGTTGTTAGCCCATATTTGGACCATCTTTGTACCAAACGCGGAATGCCTGCCGTTTTCATGTTTTGTGAGATAACGGTACCTACCTATTCGTGATTTTCGATACGATACTACGATATGTAGGCTGGCCTGTGTAGACATGAAAGCGTGACGAAATGGCTGGCTCTATTACAAAGAATATGCGAACAAAAGAGACATATAAAATAGCATTGCCTAACTTTTGGCTATGAAGATAAAAAGTCAAAACCACCACCTCACCCTTTTTTTTTTTGTGGATGGGAAATCATCAAATGACTTCTCCCGCTCTGGGTGGAGCGGGAGGGCGTGTCAGACTTTTACTGACTAAAACCCACCCGTGTTCCTTGAGTTGCCTGTGCCATGGCCACGGTATCTCTTTCGAACAATCCGCGACCCCGACAGCATCGGCCCTATCGGACCCCATCTCTGCTGACATCTCTGAGGCGCGTGTGGAACATAACCGCCGTCGACCCGGGCCTGGTCCTTACCGGATAGCGAGCTACCCATTGCTCGCCATCCGCAAGCCTGCGCCTACGGTGGCCGGGAATCGTCTACCGATTCCCGCCGCCCAAAGCGTCTCCTGCGGCGACTAGGGGCGTGAGGGCGCGAAAGTTGCCTCTCGCGTTCCGCCTCCTCTTTCGCGAGCAGTACTGCTTCGCAGAAGGAGGTGACGGCCTCCCATGCACTCTCGCTCCGTACCATGGCCTGGATCAGGTTTGGACGCGAGAGATCGCCGCCGCCGATCGCCTCCGCGAGAACACGGTGGTGCTCCGGTGCTCCACCCAAGTCGGGCAGACCACCTCACCCTGTATTGCGAATTTAATAAACAATGTCCAGGCCGATGTCTCACTTAAGTCTTGAAAATGGGCTTCAAAAAGGCCACTAAGTAGGTAACTAGCACAGCACAACCTCTACAGACCAACATCGTAAACGCGGAAAAATAATCAACCGTCCCATACATTTGGGTCGAGTACCTCCTAGGTATTGAAGTTGGAAGACTGAATATTTTTTCGCGATTACGATGTTGGTCCCATCGAGAAAGTTGTTCAGTTTGATGATCTGTACTAGACCCTTAAGTTTGACCACACCTTTCTGATACACCCTGTAAACGTACAGTCAACAAAAGAGATATCTAGGCAGGGTATACTAACATATTTGTATGTGAATTGCTTCATGTTCAATTTCGTGACAATATACCATTTTCTGTTGGTGTGTTACAATGTAGGAGTATTGCAAAAACAAAGTAATATATATAAAATTGAACATGAAGCAATTCACATACAAATATGTTACTCTACCCTGCCTAGATATCTCTTTTGTTGACTGTACCTACCTAGGTACGAGTATCTCTAGCATGAGAAAATTGCCAAAATCAACGTTACTTGCATCCAAGATAAGGGCATTTTCCATTAAAATTGTCTGAAGACTATAACATCTTCATTTTAATAACGTATACCATTTATTATTTGTAGAATGTTGGGAAGGCCTTCGTAGAGTGCGTCAAAGGACTCATTGATGTGCCGACGCTGCAGAAAGAGATCGAGGACGCCAAGCCCAACGGTGCCCTTGATGAGGTCTTCAAAAAGTGAGTACCGATCCATATGTTTCGGATCTTTTATCTAGAAATTTATGTGACAGACTGTTTTAAGCTGTAGGTTTTTATCCTTTTTTTTCCGTGGGGAAATCCTCATGGATACCTTCCGTCTGGGAACAACGAAGGGTTATGTCGGACTTCTACCGACTAAAACCCCACTGTTCCTTCTAGTACCATGTATCGGGGGCCCGGGAGATTCTTGTTCATTCGCCGCAGTCGCAACTGGTATCAGGTCGCCCTGCCTAGCGGGCCCCATCATCAAGTGCGGCCGATCCCACGACTGCACGTCCTCCCATGTCATGCGTGCCACCTCTTTGATCCTGAGCCTAGAGCCTAGGTTCTTATCCTCAAAACGCATTAGGTTAAAGGGGATGCGCTAAGGTAGCCCGAATTAGAATTGACCTCAAATCTCATTATTTCATGAGGTTTGAGGTCAATTCTAACTTATGCAGTTGAATTGCTGATTCTAATGATTATAATTCTATAAAGCCATATTAGTTACGGGCACGAATCATATTTTAATCAACATACAACCTGACATTAACGTCCAAATTGCAAAAAACATAAGAAAATTTGAATTTCGCGAGCTACCTTAACGCATCCCCCTTAAAAGACAGATCGTCGATTATAAAGGATGTAAAATTTTTCGGTTTTAAAGCTTAAACCGCAATTGCTCCAGTATAACCTGTTTTTGCCAGGACCAAGTTCTCATAAAAACGAAAAATATGATTAGGTAATAGGACTGGAAAGATCTAATTGTGGACAACAGTTTTTGAACTACAGGAACTAGCATCATTACTATTGTATTCTATTTTATAACAGACTGTTGGCTAAGTAATAACAGCCAGTCGGGTCGGTCGGTCGGTTAAGCTACGCTTGCCGGGGTTCGTCCGCGGATGGATCTTTAGGTACATACCGAGACACCTTCGTACCACGGAAAGCACGTCAAGCCGTTGGTCCCAGCTGTCTTTCGTGGATCTTTTACAGTCATTACGGATCGTCAGAAGCTCGAAAATCTGACCACCAGTCTTACCAAGGGGTATCGTATTACCCAGTTACTGGGTTGTGGAAGTCAGATAGGCAGTCGCTCCATGTAAAATACTGGTACTGCATCCGGTTAGACTTGAAGCCTTTTTTTTTTTTTTTTTTTTTTTTTTTTGACGCTGAGAAATGCTTTATGCATCCCCGCTCGTGGGGGACGAGACGGGGTATGTGGGACTCCTGTCGGAATGACAGTATACCCACTAAAACTCAGCAGTGTTCCCACATCGCCGTGATGGGAGGGCCATGGGAAACCGGCTCAGCCTTTACGTCCACAACCCTCCCGGCGCATGCCCGCCTAGCTGGCGGGCCCCGCGTGCCCCCCCGGATGGGGGGCTACGGGAATGACCGGGAACACCTGGCCATTCCCGTCCGACACTGGTGGGGGCCTGTGCAATACAGGCAAGGATGCCCCCACACCCGTTGCCTGCTGGCCCCCACCTGGGAGGAGTCGTCTGCTCCGACCCCTCCTCCGCCTTCGGAGCGGCGCCGCGTGAGGGTCGTCCTCCCGCGCGCGCTCCGCCGCCATTTCGGCCGCAGAGGATAGGGAGAGCGGCCGACGTCATACCGACACTCCTCTTCCCCTGCGGCCCCACCGCGTCCGCCATCAAACGGTGGCGGCCCCGTCAAGGCCGCGGAAGGTAGGGAGAGCGGCGCACCGCAATACCGGCACTCCTCTCCCGCCGCGGCCTCCAATCCTCAGCCGCGATGCCTCCCATAAGACACCGCGGCCCGCCTCAGTTGCGGTGTCGCCCATACGGCCACCGCAACCTACCCGCTGGCCGCTACGTCGTCGGCTTATCGGCAAAAGCCCTGACGAGCGGCCCCCGCATGGGTTCCTCTTCGCTTCACCGTGGGTGACCAAGCCACGGCTACTGAGCCCCCCCGCCTCGACAATGCGGGAACCCTCCGGGGGGGATGCGGGAACCCTCCGGGGGGGTGGTTAGACTTGAAGCCTACCCCAACATAGTTGGGAAAAGGCTAGGCAGATTGATTGCATAACGGAATGCACCCTAATTGAGTAACACTATCAATCCGAATCTGAATCATTTTCTGAAAAAAATTACTAATCCATTGCTTCATATGTCCTAAAAATTTGTCTGCTCGACAACGTAAGTAAATAACGCAATGAATGTTGTTGAACTGCCAAAATGAAACCGATTCGGTGCTGGACTAAGGTATCCACAACTCCACGTCCAAGCGTGAATTTTGCATAGGTTGGTAAAATGAAGTAGACAGAAGCAGTTGTAAATTGTAATTCTTGCTAAAACAGACCTGTGACAAACTAATTGATTGCTCTAACCCAGATACTGCGCCAAGACTCCTGAATTGAAGACCTGCATCTACAACTTGCTGGATGGCGTGTCTCCCTGCATAGACACCACCGCGCGCGACCAGATGTCCTCCTTCAAGAACGGCACCAACCAGTTCATCGACTTTATCTGCTACAAGGACGGTGACAGGATTGCCCGTAAGTACCTACCTGTAAAGCTATTATTAATAATAAGAACCAACACCAACCAACACAACCGAGTTAATAAGAACCGTTGCGGCAAAGCTCCTGCGGAGCCCGAAGTGAGCTTGCGTGCCGCAAAGCCGAATACACCGGTGTATATCTCCCGCCTGCACTACACCACTAAGGCGGAGGACATCGTGGAGTACGTGCGCCAGAAGACTAGGTACACGCCGAGGGTGCAGTTACTGGAGTCGCGCCGCAACGTCAACTTCAAGGCGTTTGTGGTGCGTGTACCGAACTGTTACCTGCCCTTCGTCATGGAGGAAGACTTTTGGCCGCAGGACGTGGTGTTCCGTCGCTTCCGCGGACAAGTACCACAGGGCAGCACTTAAAGTCAAGCTAGTGCAAAGAGGAGTGCTACTAACATAGTCTTAAGCCTATTTTATTAACACAAGTTTTTGTTTATATTCAAATATGTATTTTTAGGTTAAGGCTATGGGCCGTGTCGCCTGAAATAAATGGTTTATTATTTATTATTTATTTATTTATTTTATTAAAAAAAATTACGAAATGATTTCTGAACTCCAAAATCCATGATTACCGTTGCGTTAATCACTTATTATTATGGGTCGCCAGACTGAGTGTGTTCTCTCAACTTCAGAGGGCAATACGGTTTCTGGAGTCAAAATATAAGTAGGTACCCACTACCTACACCAGTATTGCCACTCAAAAAACTTTTGATCGAAATCCTGGCTGTAACGTTTGGTAACCGACTCCGCTCGAAATCATTGACAAAACGAACAATGCGATAAGTACAGAACAAACGAAAGTTCAGGTGTCAAAAGTACTTAGTTTAGAATCTCATGTGCCTGCTATTCATTCTCGGCTCGAGCTCGTGGCTAAGTAATAACAGCCGCACGGGTCGATCCATGAGGTTACGCTTGCCGGGGTCGGTCCGTGGATGGGTGACCATCTTTATATACCGAAACTCCTCCGTGCCTCGGAAAGCACGTTAACCCGTTGGTCCCGGCTGTCATTCGTGGATCTTTGACAGTCGTTACGGATCGCCAGAAGCCCGAAAGTCTGACAACCAGTCTTACCAAGGGGTAACGAATTAACCAGTTAATTGGTTGTGGAGGTCAGACAGGCAGTCGCTCCATGTAAAATACTGGTATTCAGTTGCATCCGGTTAGACTGGAAGCCGACCCTAACATAGTTGGGAAAAGGCTAGGCAGATTGATTTGCCTGCTATTCATTCCTCATACACCTATCGAGGTGTCTGAGAAATGAAGTTCCTCTCATTGGGTTTATTTTGCACTTTTAACTAATTTAAACCCTCCCATTCATATCAAAAACTAGTGAAACAGGCGGTATGTACCACCTACTTGTACTAATTCTTGTCAATTGTTTGACAGTATTCATCGCTGAAGGTGGACCAGAGTGCTTCAAGGAGAAGGCCAATGAAGTCAGGGAATGCGCCAACAAAATCAAGGACAAGTTCCCGACCATCGAGGCCGCTAAGGCCCTCAGCCTTGACGTAAGTTCTAATCACTATTTTTGTATTTTTTTTTAATGGTTTTCCGATACCATAATTGTGATGTTCTTCAGAAAGGTAAGATGCGTAGTACTCGCAACCAGCATGCGTGAGATGTATGATTTTCCCGTGGAAACTAATAGATCCTTAGAAGTGCTGCGTCTCGTCTCATTTCATAAGGTCCTACCGACGACACACAACACATGATATACGGTTAATCTACACGTCAGTATTACCTACACGTGAAAAACGACTAGGTTGTTTTCTACTGCTACGATATTTGCCCTAAAAGCCCTACAAGTTAAAATGTTACCATAGGTGGTAAAGGTGCGCGCAAGTGCTAGTCACTGCCTGAGGTATGTGAGCGATGAGACGGGGGAGGGCGCGATTGACAAGATTGGCAGACTGAGTTAGCTTCAGGCTTCATCTTTGTCTACCTCCCCCGTCTCACCGCTCACAAAGGTACCTCAGGCGGTGACAAGCACTTGCGCGCATGCGTACCTGCGCTTGACTAAACCTAAAAAATTGGCCAAGTGCAGTCGTACTCGCACACGAAGGGTTCCGTACCACCGTACAATATTTAATGCTACGTTTTTTTACTTTAGTAAAACACGTTTCTTGTATGGGGACCCTTTCATTTTTAACTTTTTTTTATTTTTGTTATTAATTTTGAAAATGAAAATTTCAAATCTCCTACCTATTACGCTTCATGAGATACATCCCGCAGACAGACAGACGGACGGACGGACGGACAGCGGAGGCTTGGTAATAGGGTTTGGCACCCTTCGGGTACGGATCCATAAAAATAACAAAAAAAACATAGGCAGTCATGAGGACTGCCGACAGAAGTAAAAACTTAAAACTATGAAATAATGTTGCACAACATGTCATCCTCATCTATAGCTACAAATATATCTACTGCTATTCAGCATGTCGGTGACGCGAACCGATAAAATTTTCCCCGAAGAAAAATCGCTCAACTCGCCATAAAAGATTTCACTTCAAAAAACTCTACCTATACCTACATGAAATAATTCTAATTCAATTTTATTTCGATCAACAGCAAAAGTGTGCGACGTTTGACGAGCTGTCGACTTGTATTGTCACAAAACTGGAGGGCTGTAACACACCTACCCCGGGCAACATGGCCGAGTCCCTCTTCAGATTTGTACGCAAAGGATCGCCGTGCAACAAAGAAAACAAAGATTGATTTCTGGTAAGCATTGATTACTTACTTTAATTTCGTTTGACATTCAATGAAGTTCAGAGTTCTCTAGATATGTACAGTCAGCAACAAAAGTCGATTAACACTTGCAGTTTTTTAATCTTAAATATTAAGCGAAATATTTAATTCAAATCGGAACAGAAGTACTTAATAACATTGATCCATAAGTCATCACAGTTAAACGAAAAAAAAGCAGTTTACCGAAGCATTTTATGTTAATTTAGATGATGTCAAAAAGTAGCAGTGTTAACCGACTTCTGTTGCTGACCGTACTAAGTTACATGCAAGCCGTTGCGACTCGAGAATTTAAAGATAATCTTTTTCAATACGTCATGGCTTTTCCTTCTTAAAATAGCAAAATACAACTCCGTTACTTACCTATGTATTCGATTTAGGTGCTGGAAACAGAATAGGTACATACCGATTGTAAAGGATGTATCTGAAAGATGTGGTCAAATCTAAGGGCGTGGTATAGACCATCAAACTGAACAACTTTCTCAATGGGACCAACATCGTAATCGATTAAAAAATATCAGCCGTCCCATACATTTGGGTCAAGTTGGTATTGAAGCTTTGTAGGTGACAGCTGATATTTTTTTATCGATTACGATTGGTCCCATGGAGAAAGTTGTTCAATTTAATGGTCTGTACCACTTACCACATCCTTAAATTTGACCACATCTTTTTGATACACCCTATATCAAATGTTATAGTAGCGACGAGGTTTCATTCATAATAGAATAGAATAGAATAGAATACTCTTTATTATGCACACCATTTAAATTACAGGCATAATTTAGGCCTGTGTCTTGCCCATTTTTTTCAAACACAAATACAGATACCATTTCTACATTAAAATTTTGTACTCCTTTAATTATTTTTAATTGACTAATTTGTTTTTTGTTACAGAACTGATTCGTCGCTGATAGTCCAAGAGTTGGGTGTGATCATAAGTGCCAATAATAATTATGTAGTGTTAGATCGCTGTGCAACTTTCAATACATAGACATAAGACCAATATGTGTGTTATTTACCTACTCATAATCCTTCTTCTAGGTACGTTGTAGGTAGGTAATATTTCTTACTGCAGTTCAGAAACTATACGAGAATTGATGTAGTTTTGTGAAAAATTGCCAGTACCTAATAAACAGGGCGATTTTTCTAGCCGGTTGCTATGTGTAAGCTTAAAATATCAGTTTACTGACCAATAAAAGCGGCAACAGCGCGCACACGCCAGCGACATGGGCCCACATACCTACGGCTACGGGGTGTAGGGAAGACGCGGGGCGATGGTAGGTACTATAATGTATCAACAATTTCCAAACTGTATGGCATTGTTTTTATCCAAATCATTACTACTAACTATCTGTTAAAATAAAAGTGTGCGGACGGGAACCCCCGTCAGGAACGAAGTGTTCCGGCCGGCACATAACTTGGCAAGAATTGTTAGATAAGAATTTGGTTTCTTTAACTTTCTTCTTAACAGACATGTTTAAAAATAAATGATATCAATAACCATAGAATAATGGCAAGCAACAAAAGTAAAAAAAAACTTGTAGCACTAAGTGTACCTACATCCGCAAACTCCTCCCACTACGCCAAATAAATAAATAAATAAATCATTTATTTCAGATTCATCCGTAGATTACATCCATATTTGTTAGTACAATTGCGAGCTTACAAAACTAGTGTTAGTAATAATTATAATAAAAATAAAGTGGCAGGTCCGGGTGGACTTCCCGATGCATGGCGGCAAATCACTAAACGACTGCGTGCAGCCGTATCCAGCGCGCCAGGATCGGAGAGTCCCACCGGTCCACCAAAACCTTGCCAAGTTACGTGCCGGCGACTATAATTCTTACGTATGATTTAAAACTGGAACAAAAATTTTCGCAGCTGCCATCTTGTAGGTATTTTCATTTTGACCATTCTCATTCTATTATCTACACAATTACAAACATGTTAGGCTAACGAGTGGTTCGCCTGGATGAGCAGCAGTTAGCCATGATAGCTGGAGGCTGCCCTCACGGATCTATGGAATCTGTAAATAAATGACGTCATCACCAAAGTCAACAACAACCGCTACTCGTATTACACAATAAGTTATGCAGACGACATCGCACACCCTTGTTTCGGGGAAGGTGACGGCACAGAATAAATAATAGTACCTAGGTAAGAACGTGACCGGAACAACCTGTAACCTTACTCAGCAGGCGCTACGTATCGCAGATAAGTAGATGATGCAGGGAATTTGACCTATCCATAGAAATATAAAAAACATCAACTTCTTTCATATATCTATGGACCTATCAGTGAACCCCAACTAAAACTGTACTGGTCATGTTTACCCAAAAACGAGCATTGTAGGCCCTTTCGCGCCTACCAAAACTGTTCAATACAGAATTTCAGTTAGCAACGAAGTCAGTACCTCTGGGTAATTCTTGACAGTATGTTAAACTGGAGTTGGTAGTCACTTATAGACAACAAACTAGGCAGGGCAGTTAGTTACAGCCTCCAACAAACTATAACGCATGCAAAGACTAGCCTGCATAGTGCATAGCGACTACGGGGTGCATGAGGACTAGGTTCTCCGACTGCAGCAGTCGAAGCCATGCTGGGACAACCACCGCTCCACCTGTCCAGACAGCAGGAAGCGAGAGTGACGATGGCGGCGGTACGTACGTCTAAATGCAGTAAATCATTAGGGTAAGAGAGAAAAACCACACAGCGCGCTGCTTAGAGGGACTCAATAAGGAGTTCCCCATTACGTAAGCCATATATGACCGGGTACCCAAACAATTTATCTTTGATAAAAAATACAGAATACAACTTCACGAGGATCGCCAATGCACATCTTCACAGATGAATCCAAAACTGGTAGTGGCACAGGTGCTGGAATCTTCTCGGAGGACTTCAACGTACACATAGCCACACCATTGCGGGTCCATAACACAGTGTTCCAGGCTGAATGCTTGAGTATTTCTTAGCGGCTTCAGCCATCATGGCCAGGGAAGTTAAGGACTACTCGATCCGCATACTCTCAGACAATCAGACAAGAGGCTGTCCTGCAAGCGCTTAGCAGTCACGCACTTGACTCTGGGCTAATATACGGGAGCCACCATAGCGCCTCAACAGGTGGGTAGCCTCAACAACATAACCATTCAATGGATCAATGGACACAGCGGTTCATTAAGCAACGATGCAGCCGATGAACTTGCCAGAAGGTGGTCGAGCATTGCACCAGTGGGACCCCTGAATCACAGAATGTACAAATACCTACAGAACATTCACTCCGCAAAATCATTTAAATAAATAGCGACTCTTGCTACGACACAATAAAGTGCGATAAAGTGCGATAAAGTGCAATAAAGTGCACAGCGTTAATTACCTACAGTTATATTCATCTCGAAGTTGCCTCTCTTTCTATCGCGTAACTCTTATACTTTCTGACTCGTTAGGGTTGTGTTCTTTTACGACGCGACGCGTGAGCGAGTATAGAACTAACGTGTGAGCCGGCCGGTGCGCGGCAGCCCACACTGAATTAGCCAGACTAGTCGAGCCCGCCGCGTACATGTAGCTTAATACCTAAAATGCGGAGTGCGCCTGGCCTGCCTGAACCCATCGTGCCACTCCCCTTCGGGTAATTACGCACTTCTTCTTCGGTCATGGGTCGTTGACGGGTTATTTTAAAAACGTATATAGTGTGGTAGGTTCAAAGAACGTCATGTAGGATAATATGTGTTTCATTTAATATGATAACCTTGTCATCAGCCTGAAGAATCCTTTCTTCATGCTGATGGGTACTACCTTGGGCCACATAATAGATCATAGAATTGAACAATAATTCTGTCTACACACACATAACATCACGCCCGTATTCCCCAAAGGATTGGGTAGAGGTGTACATAAAGGATACCCACATTCGCCAGTTATGTTCAAGGCTACGGGCACGAAGCCAGTGACGTGGAGCTCTGGTCAGAGCGGGGCGATGCGATGGCGAGACGGTACCTACAAAATTGTTCCGCCGCCACCGCCCCGCTCGGCCACCTCTGGTTTCGTGCCCGCAGACTGAGTCCCATGTAACAAGAGGCGCGCCTATGGCCATCAACCGGGCACAAATCCAGACTCCGGCTGCTACTGAGAAATTCCTGATAGAAATACCTTTCCGCGAGAAATTACGAAGTATCATGGTTTGGTACCTACTGGGTAGGAATAATTGAGTTAGCAGAAAAAGTAAAACGAATTCTTTTACACTTTCATCATTTATTTGCAAATATTGTAAAATGGTTAGAAACCACGTAGCAACTTATACAAATCCCTAGTTAGGTACCGGACATCGAACCTACGTACCTTTGACATAGACAATAATATGGCTCCTTTTCAAAAAATAAAAAAGTCAAATAAGCAATAGTTTATTTCTGCATCTAATGCGTACTCTATATAGGAAAAAAACGCGCTATTTTCTTTCAACAGTTTTAAGAAATTCAAATATAAGACATTCAGATAGATAATAGCACTCAAAGGACGCAACATTTTTACAAAATGGCTAACAAAAATCGTCATAGAGCTGCTGTTATAAATTATTGATATATTTGTCACAAATCAATTATGTTTCACATGTATCCATCACAATTTGTTAAAACGAAATAAAAAACTATCTAAGTATTTTGTCACATCAATAGACTAAGGGCGAGAATACACATGTCTATAACTTGCACAAAAATATGCAAGTAGCTTGCATGCCGAGTGCCTTATCAACTTCTGATTGGTCAATATCACAATGGTATGTTAGCTACTTTGCATAGTATTGTACAAGCTAAAGGCGTATGTATTCCCGCCCTAATAAGGCTCTCTATCCATTTGAGCGGAAAAGTACAGAGCGGTGCGTAATTCACAAAAGTTGACAGGCGCTAATCCGACAATCCTGCGAGATAAAACAGCACGTGTTCTGAAAATCGGTAAATTGTCAGTTATATTAAGGCCCAGGTAACCAATACAATTCCATTGAATTTACGTCATTCACGCGGACAGACACTTCGCATCACTAGAGTGCGCCCAAGAAAAGGGATATTATCACGTGCTTATGAAGAATCGTTCTTCTTCATAAGCAATAACGGGCCTTCGGTACCATTTTCCAAAGTTAGCGCCCCGCGTTAAGAACGCCAGCAGTCGCACGCAGTCTTATACTGCGCGCACTCTACATCGCTCTTCTTTGATCAAATGGATAGGTATTAAGCTTTCCGAGAAGAACGGTGGCCGCACTTGACGGATGTCATAAAAATGATGACAGCGGCAAAGATTTAAATCGTTCGATTCGCCCTACCGCATAAAAGATAGTCGCATTTGTTTCGTTTTGACACCTCTGACACGCAATGACGCATTGACTTCACTTGATTATCTTGGAAAAACTGTTTAATAATGTTTGAGCTCACTCTTATGGACTCATTTTCTTGTGTTATAAGTACGGTGAGGGCAAATACAGTTTTCAAACTGATATTTATGTATCAGACAATATAATTTGTAATTTTCTCCAGTTCCATATTTTTTTTACAAACACAATACTTAATAATGTAAATTTGTTAATTTTTCTTTTAATTTTGTAGGTTCTTCTTTTACCTAATTGCGATTTCAGACTTATGTTATGTAATATCTTGACTAACCATTTTGTAAATTAACATGTCCTATCGAAAAGAGCCGGGTGATCTGTAACTCAGGGCCCTCCTACTTCAGACACCTTTCTCTATATAAGATTGTGCATTTACTATCTAGTGCCTGTAATACTGATGTTGAGATAAATAAAGATTTATGATTGTGATTAAATCTAGCGATTTAAATCTTTGGGGGGCGGAGTTTGACTTAATGTCAAATTATGGTGAAAATTAGCGATTTTCATGACAGCCGTTACGGCCGCTTTCGAAACCAAAGCTTAAGGGGATTGCGAAGTTGATTGACATAACCTGTTTGTACATTTTTAACTAAAACCCAGTTAAGGCGCGTCATAGACCAATAGGTTCTACGTGATACAATTTCAATACATAATGATTTAAATGCAAGTGCAAACTCATCCTTCTAATAGTATGAATGTGAAAGTTTGTATGTTTGAATGTAATTTGGAACACATAAAGCTATTTCTCATATAGTTTCAATCAATCTGCCTAGCCTTTTCCCAACTATGTTGGGGTCGGCTTCCAGTCTAACCGGATGCAGCTGAATACCATTATTTTACATGGAGCGACTGCCTATCTGACCTCCACAACCCATTAACTGGGTAATACGATACCCCTTGGGAAGACTGATTGTCAGACTTTCGGGCTTCTGACTACCCGTAACGACTGTCAAAGATCCACGAATGACAGCCGGGACCAACGGCTTAACGTGCTTTCCGAGGCACGGAGGAGTCTCGGTATGTAAAGATGGTCACCCATCCACGGACCAACCCCGGCAAGCGTAGCTTAACCTGATGGATCGACCCGTGCGGCTGTTATTACTTAGCCACGAGCTCCTCCTTTCTCATATAGTTTATAACCTGGATTAACACATACCCTGTAGTATGTTCCCCTGGGATAATTTCCGACCTCCACGTGGGCGAAGCCGCGGGCAAAAGCTAGTATTATCATATTTCACACAAATAAGTATGCCTTCGGTCTACGAAGCGCCATAGCACGATGTATGAAAACAAAACCTACAAAATAATAAGAAAATGATAATATATTAAAATAATATTTATTTAATAGAGTACATACAATTGATTTTAAAAAAAGTACAAAAACTGATTTCACATATATAAATGCAGCTGCGAAGTTTTTCTGTGGAAATCACTATTATAAATATACATGCATACCAAGCCGGGTCTGCTGCGTGCCTTTTTAACCGACAAAAAAAAAGGAGGAGGTTCTCAATTCGACACGTATATTTTTTTTTTATTTGCGAAGCAATATACAAAAAACCTTACACAATTCATTAATTGTTTTCTTTGGCAAGCTGTCTCCTAAGTATACAAATATATTTAAGCCACGCCTCTTTGTTTCGATGTTTTTGTGTAATATTTCGCCAAAAAGACGCGCAGGAGACCCGGCTTTAGGTATACATAATCTACATACAAATCATAACTGCCTTCAATTTGAATATTTCTATTAATAACTAAACTAACAGACTTTGCAGTCGCATTAATCATACATATTGACTAAAAACGTTCAGTAATACGTAGGAAGACATTGAAAACATAGAAAAGGAAATAATACTTCGTGTATAAGCGAAACTTCCACTATGATCCTTTTGGAAAACTATTATCGTTTCACGAAAAAATATTTCTTTTTCCATAACTGTTTTTTTTTTTTTTTTTGGAACGAAGTTCTTTAACGCGACTTGTGAAAGGAAGTAAACTGGCAGAAAATGTGACGTAATGATAAATGCCGTCAGCTAAAAACTATACTAGATGCCTCTGTAATAAATACAAAAACTTTTGACACTTGATACCTATGTAAATGGCCCTGTATTAATACATAATATACAGCGAAAGGAACTTCGTTCTAACCGGGTGGCCCGCGACACCTCCCGACTTTTTTTTTTACAATGCCAATCTACATACATAGCTAAATCTATTCACTAAAACACCAACCCTAACACCAAACTCCGTTTACTTCTAAACCATTATAATGGACAGAAGCAAAAATCTTTTTTTAAAATTACTAAGCGAGACTTATCATTTTTACTTGCTATTATCGACTTTATAACTTACAACTAAAGTTCACATTACAGTGTTGCCGGTTTCTTTAGCTTTTAGGACATTGTTATGTTTGAGGATGTGTTCATAATGATGAGGACAGCTTTCGGACGGCTGTTGTTAAAAAAATTAAAAGCAAAAAGAGCATTTTAATATTTATTTCTGTCTACATCTATATAGTCCATCGGTTTAGGTAATTAACTAAAGGTAAACAAATCGTAAAAAGGGTTTTTATAGATAACACTTTCTTGTTTATAAATACGTTATAACAAACTTAAATTATTTTCGATTTTTACGATAGTTTCCTCTTTTATAAATGTATGTTAAACTTTATTATTTTTTCTTTTTAACCGACTTCAAAAAGGAGGAGGTTATCAATTCGTCGGAACCTTTTTTTTTTTTTTTTTATTTTTTTTTTTATGTATGTTCCCCGATTACTCGAAAATGGCTGGACCGATTTGGATTGTTTTTGTTTTATTCGAGAGGGTATACATCACAGTTGGTCCCATATAAAATTTATTAACTTTGCTTTGGTAGTTTTTGAGTTAGCTTCAATAATACGTATTTTTTCCCCACTTTTATATGGATGATGTTCTACGAGTACTTTGTTTTGCAGGTAGTGGTATTAGAATTTGTGTGGGGGTAGGTTCCACAACTAAAAAGTGAAAAATAAAAACTTTTTTACAAAAAAATACAACCGACTTCCAAAAACAACTACAAAGTGAAAAATAACTTTAATTTCGGAAGTCGGTGGCAAAAAACGAAAATACATTTAACTAGACACCGACTTCCAAAATTAAAGTTATTTTTCACTTTGTAGTTGTTTTTGGAAGTCGGTTGTATTTTTTTGTAAAAAAGTTTTTTAACGTCGTACTTTCTCTTCGCAGATGTTTGATTTGCTGGAGCACAAGTTTTTAGTTAGATTTATAATAATAAGATAATATTTTGAAATCTGTCTATTGTAGAGCCCAAAAAGATAGGTACAACGAATTATAACGTGGCTAAATTGAAGTGCTAAACTGGAGTGACATGTAATTAAGTTTAGTTGGTTAGCCACGTCACGTGGTTTTTTGTTTACCTTTAGCTAAATACCTAAACCGATGGAGTATAGGTTCTACCGTAGTTAAAGTTGATATAGTAGTCTATTATATTTATCTATACGTCGTAAAGGACGATTTTCTATATTTTTGACTTATGCTACCAAGCTAAGCGTTATGATTTCGTTGGCCACATTTATTTGGCAAATATTTTATGAAAATATGTAACGATATGTAACTTTGCGATAATGTCTCACTTTTTTTATAAAATTATGGATGAATAGGTACAATTGAAAAAAAAAGTTATATATGTTGTAATCACAGTCTTTAAGCATTAGCAATATTATGCTAATTTAGAATATACTTAAAGGAACGCAAATCACCTGAAAAAATAAGTGCTAAATAATGTAAATATAATTTATAAAAATATTAAAAGTGCACAATTCTTCTAACACAATATTAACACAGTATTTCTTTCGATTCATATGTTTTTCATAATAATCTTGAATAAAAATGTATAAAACGATTCAAAATAATGGAATGTAAATATAATATTAATGATAATTTTCTGTTAATATATTTGGCCAATTTTGCCTAATAATCAAGTCGACACTCTTATACTTGTGTTGGGACTAAACTCGAGCCCATTTAGGTACAACATCTTTATTTTATCATAACTCTGATTGGTTCTGAAATGGTAAGAATACAGAAATAATGTAGAAACGAACGCCGCAACAAAATATGCAACCGCTAATAAGAAAGGAGCTATATGACGCGATGCTAGTGATTCTCCAATGACAGACGTTCATTTCAACTCGTGCGGCAGAATTTCGGTGCTTCTTTTTTAATGTTTTATTACTCTGAGCCTTGGACTATTACCTTCATAGTGTTGTTTCACAACAATCGTATAGACCTTATAATTACGTAATTTGTTCTATCCCACGCCTTCCCAAAAAATACATATAAAAATTAATAAAGAAATATGCGACCTCGTCTTAAAAATGTATCCAAAATGCCTTTAAAATATTTATAATATTGTAACTGTCATATTGATTTTTTTATTGTTGCAACATATTTGTTTTTATTTTATATGGATGGCAGCACCAGCGTTTGAGATCGCATACGACCTGTATTTTTGTACCTCATTAGGTATGTTTTATGATTGTATCCGCATAGCGTTGTAGTACCTAATTAAAGTTATAATTGTACGAGTGCTTAGCTTAATCTAGTATGCATCGTTTAAGCGAGTAATGCTACAGCTAAGGCCGTAACAAGCGTTGCTGTCGTCACAGCAAGACCGCTGGCTGCGCCGGGCGAGTTCTTTTGTTCTTCCTGAAAATCGAAATAAAAATGTTAATGGGTTTAATTTTTGAGCCAACACATAAAAATGTTTCATGTTTTATGACGTTAAGTGGAGTCCATCCCCACTTAAAGGGGATGCGCTAAGGTAACCCGCGAAATTTAAATTTTCTTACGTTTTTTTGGAATATTCAGGTCAGTATTAGGTTGTATGTTGATCAAAATATATGATTTGCGACCGAAATAAATATGTATTTACGAAAATAAATAAACAAAAAATCATCAATACTAGTACTACTAAGTTAGAATTGGCATCAAATGTCATGATTAGTAATTCAATCAATCTGCCTAGCCTTTTCCCAACTATGTTGGGGTCGGCTTCCAGTTTAACCGGATGCAGCTGAATACCAGTATTTTACATACAGCAACTGCCTATCTGACTTCCACAACCCATTAACTGGGTAATACGATACCCCTTGGTAAGACTGGTTGTCAGACTTCGACTTCGGGCTTCTGACGACCCGTAACGACTGTCAAAGATCCACGAATGACAGCCGGAACCAACAGCTTAATACTTTCCGAGGCACGGAGGAGTCTCGGTATGTAAAGATCCACGGACCAACCCCGGCAAGCGTAGCTTAACCTGATAGATCGACCCGTGCGGCTGTTATTACTTAGACACGAGATCCTCCCTGATGAATAGTAATTCAATAGGGTAATTTGAACTTAGGGAGTTGTATTGGTGATTTTAATGATTATAATTCTGTAAATACGTACTTGTTACGGTCACGAATGAATACAACCTAATACTGACTTGCAAATTGCAAAAAACGTTAGAAAATTTGAATTTCGCGGGCTACCCTGGCGTTTTGCCTTAACGTCACTGATTTTCTGGAATAGGTGAAAAACAAAAAGGACATCACACGTGAACAGTGATATTGTAAAGCAATAAAAAATACTACACCACGATAAAAAAAATGGAATTAGAAAGCATAGACAAAAGAAGTTTTTTTTTTTTTCATCTGTTATTAATAATTAAATAAAAATTAAAAAGAGATATCCAAAATCAATAGCAACCTCAAAACTAGACTTTCTAATTCCTACTTTTCCAAATAAGGACATTCCTTCACCATATTATACAATATGTGCAATCTTCAGGCTTTTTTCTAACATTTTATCATCATCTGCCTAGCCTTTTCACAACTATGTTGGGGTCGGCTTCCAGTCTAACCGGATGCAGCTGAATACCATATATTACTTGGAGCGACAGCCTATCTGACTTCCACAACCCAGTTACTGAGTAATACGATACTCCATGATAAGTCTGGTTGTCAGACTTTCGGGCTTCTGACTACCCGTGACGACCATCGCGGCGGCGGGCGGTCCGCATGGACCAACGGCTTAACGTGCTTTCCGAGGCACGGAGTTAATGTAATGGACGGTCACCCATCTACGGACCGCCCTCGACAAGTGTAGCTTAACCTTCGATCGACCAGTGCGGATGTTATTATTAAAGCCACGAGCCCTTCTTTTTTCCCCAACACATGTAATAAAATAGTAACGAAGTGAAAACTGTACAATAGATATCATTCAAAAAAAAAAAAAAAAAGTATTCGCTACGCGGTGTGGGGGAATGTGTCTGATGCCAAAAATATAGTTTTTAGAAAGAAAAAAAAACCGTTTGTCTGTATGTATGTTTGTTCCGGATTGCCGTAAAAATGGCTGAACAGATTTAGATGAAATTTGCCACACAGATAGTTTATAACCTGGATTAATACGTAATATATATTCCGACATCCACGCAGGCAAAGCCGCGGGCAGAAGCTAGTTTCTGAATAAAATCTAAATTATCTGTGTAGTTCAAGGAACATGGTAAGTGTTGCGGCGGCCTAAAGCCTTGGGGTGAAAATCGAAATTTTCTTAGTGGACTGTATGAGGGGCGGTTCGGTGACACAAGTAGGTGTTTTGGTGGTGTGGGAAAATGATGATGGTACCTGCCTGGTGAGCTATGGCGACACGACGAGAAGGGTTTCCTTAGCCACGTGGCTGGCGCGTCCAGGATATCACGTACGGACGAGAATCCGCACTTTCCACAACACACATACACGCACTTGCACTGTTCAATAGCAATCTTCGTTCTTCGCGGTGAAAATATGAGTCCTTTTTCGACTTGGGATTAATTTTACCCAACAGGCGTCGATGTCGGTTGAGAACTGGCGGATCTTCTTGGCGGCAGCGTATGCGCGCCATTGCGGATCTTCCTTCTCGCTCTCACTTAGGCATTATAAGGGTTGTGGAAGGGAGAAGGAAAGCGGAAGGAACTTTATGTTACACAGATACTAATTAATTAGAGTTGCCAGTAATTAGGCATGAAATATAAAACTAAAGAAAGTAATGGCGTTAACATTCCTCGCGGCCTTAAAGGGTCACCTTTAAAGAGAATGATATAATAATATATACAGTGAAATTACACTTAAATCTAACTAAAGAGGGAATGGACTGAATAAGATATTACTGAGTAGGAATGGGGCATAAGCGGACCACAGGTCGCACAAGAATCCCATTAGAAGTTCGTACTGAAACGACTCGCGTGCTACCGTCTATAGACGTATGCAACTTCTCAATAACACCTAGAGGCCAGGATAGAGGAGGCGCATTATCATTAACTATCACTACTACAGTGCCTTCCTTAATCATGTCTCCATCAGGTTTATTCCATTTTAAGCGTGATTGTAAACTATGAAGATACTCGCTTCGCCATCTTTTCCAGTACGACTGGACTAATTTATCCATAAGAGAGTGTCTTTGAAGCAGGTGATCAGACAGTAAACCTACTTCCGCGGCGGGTAATGAGTTAAGCGGTACAGTATGTAAAAAATGCGAAGGGGTAAGAGCTTTAGGCTCTTCCGGATCAGCGCTAAGAACAGTAAGAGGTCTGGAGTTCAACAGGCACTCTATTTGAGAGAGAATTGTAACTAATTCTTCATAAGATAGAAGTTGTTGACCTATTGTCTTGAAAAGGTGAGTCTTCACGGCCTTCACCATGGACTCCCAACATCCACCTAAGTGCGGTGACGCGGGCGGAATAAAGTGCCAATTAATGCGATGCTCAGCGAGCTCCTCTTCAAAGCGCGGGCGGTATTCTTTATTTATGAAAGTATACAAGTCGCGTAAAAACGAATTAGCTCCTCGAAAATTGGTCGCGTTGTCCGAATACAAGCATTGTACCGGTCCACGGCGGGATAAAAACCGTTTCAACGCGGCTATGAACGACGCAGTCGTAAGATCTGTAGCTAATTCAATATGAACAGCGCGAGTAGTCATACAGGTAAATATACATAAATAACCCTTGCGACTCTTCGCACCTCGAGTGCGTACGGGCACATACTGTATAGGGCCAGCGTAATCACACCCTGTATGAGAAAAAGCTTTGGTTGCAACATTTACTCTAGATTTAGGGAGATCGGCCATAATCGGCGGACCATGAGGTCGCGGTCTCCACCTGTGACATGCGTTACACTTGTGGATTCTATGACGAATAATGCGTCTAGCGGACAAAATCCAATACTTATGGCGCAATAACGACATAGTGAGTTCTGGACCTGCATGTAAATATTTTATATGATAATAGTCTACGAGGATTTCAACTATGCGATCATGACGGGGTAACACTACCGGGTGTTTAGTACTATAGGCCTCAGCCGAATGAGTTAATCGACCCCCAACGCGGATTAAATCATCACCATCTACAAATGGCTTGAGTTTAATAAGAGCGGGTGAACAAATTTTATTATTTTTTAACTCGGAATAATCATCCATGAAGTGTTTTCTTTGAACATGACGCCACAAAATGGTTTCAGCGAACTCGAGGTCGCTAGCGGTAACGGTGTCAGTCCGACGCGGGAGTTTTTTCATGAAGCGGTATATGAAAACAACAATACGCAGCAGTTTAGTCCACGACGACGTACGTTCTGCGAGTGCGAGTAGAAGCGAATTTTCCGAACTTGAATCCGCGACTATGGGATGCGCGTGGACCTTTTCTTCCGGAATGGGTTCCGAAATCAAGTCTGTAACCTTATGTATGGGCCATTCGGAAGGGTCGCGCTTAGCCCAAGCGGGTCCGTGCAACCATAATGGGTGCTCAATGAATTTGTCAGGTGTTAAACCACGTGACAAACAGTCCGCTGGGTTTTCAGTACCAGGTACGTGGTAGAAATGTTCCGCGGGGACGTTGTCTACGATGCGAACGACACGATTGGCCACAAACGTGTGCCAACGATGCGGAGAAGAATTTATCCAACAAAGAGTCACCTTAGAATCGGTGAATGCGTAAATAGCGGTAACATTATAACGCGGATTATAAGTGTCATGAACACGGCGAAGAAGTTTAGCGAGGAGTTCGGCACCACAGAGCTCCAGTCGAGCGATAGTCAATGGTTTAACCGGCGATACCTTCGACTTGGCACAAACCAGCTGAACGACTACGTCATCGTTGCGAGTGACGTGCGCATAGATGACAGCGCCGTAGGCGCTTTCACTGGCGTCGGAAAATCCAATGAGGCGAAGAATACAATTTTCAAAAATACCTAAATGGCGCGGGATTTTAAAATCATTTAAAAGCGGCAGGGCAGAGCGAAAAGTTTGCCAAATATTTATGATGTGACGCGGGGGAGTGTCATCCCAATCGAGCTTCAGTAACCACAATTCTTTGATAAGTAGTTTAGCATAGAGAACTACAGGCGCAACAAGCCCCATGATGTCCCACAGTCTAGCTACGGCCGACAGTATAGCACGTTTAGTACACGTGTCTGGCGGTGCTGAAATAAGAAATTCAAAACAATCATTTGACCTACACCAGCGCAAGCCGAGAACCTTTTGTTCTACCGACTTGTCGAATTCTAGTTGTTCGGTCAACCTATGCGACGCGGGAATACTGTTTAGTACAGTTTGAGAGTTACTGGTCCACTTGACCAACTCGAACTGACCTCCTCTAAAGAGTTTAATCAGTTCGTGCGAAACCTGGACTGCACGTGATTCGGAGCTTACGCTGTAGACTACGTCATCCATATACAGCGAATCCGCGATGATAGCGCTGGCGCGCGGGAAGTGATGACCATCGTCTTGAACCAACTGTTGTACCGTGCGGATCGCATGGTAGGGACTTGACTTGAGACCAAAACAGACACGGTTAAACTGATATAGAACCAGAGGATCGTTTGGACTAAAACGATATAAGATGCGTTGAAAGCGACGATCGCTTTCTCTTACTTCAATCTGTAAGAACATTTGTCGGCAATCAGCCGAGAGCGCGAATGCGAACAATCGAAAATTCAGAATTATAGTAAACAAGTCACCCTGTAAATTCGGGCCACTGTGTAAAATATCGTTGAGAGATAATCCAGTACTCGTTTTAGCACTAGCGTCTAACACGGAGCGTAGTTTTGTTGTTGTCTTATCTAAACGTACAACTGCGTGATGCGGAATTACATAGTCAGGACAACTACTGTCTGAACTATCTAGCGGAGCATGAGATAAATATCCTTTATCAATATATTCGGGAATGACGTCATCATACGCAGTACGTAACTCGGGTGCGGATTCTAATTTCTTTTCTAGGCAGAAAAAACGTTTTTTCGCGATCTCGAGTGAGTTCCCCAATGAGAACACATCGCTGCGAAACGGTAGGGCTACAGAGTATCTACCTGTGTCCCCATCGCGTTCCGTGGTCGAATTATAAAAGTACTCGCACTCAAGTTCGTCGAGCGATTTGCTCGTCGAAAGAGTGACGGGCGCTTCATCGACCTGCCAGAATTTTTTCAACGCCGATTCTAACGAGTCTTTGTCGGATGGTTGCGAAATATGTGAGTAACAAGACTGTGGAGGCTTATTACGACGTACAGGCAGCGCGGGCACAGTGCCCATGATGACGTAACCGAGTACCGTCTGCATGGCGGGCGGCGCGGAGGAGTTGCTGCTAACTACGCGGGGCAGCATAAGATGCGGGAAAAGCGAAGCCCCGATCAACACATCGATGCGACCGGGTTTGCCAAACGATTCGTCGGCGAGCGGTAAACCTTTTAAGTAAGGCAAGGCGGAAGTATCTACGGGAGCGGTGGGTAAATTATCGGTGATTGCATCGACAACTAGCGAATTAACATTAAAAGTAACATTCGGATTAAAACGGGAAAAGAAAGCGAATTGTACGGAACCCTTAACGGATTTTTCCGTACCTCCTCCTCCTCCTTAGTCGTTCACTCTTGACAGAGTGGTCGTGGTTGATGACTCTGCATTTTCTTTGGCCAAAGCAGCCCTCGCGATGCTCCTCCACTTATTCCGGTCTGCCGCGTCTCGAAAGTTCTGAACTATGGAGGTTTGTGTTGACGCTTTGATAAGGTCTGTCCAACGCGTAGGTGACCGACCGCGTGACCGCTACCGTACCACCGATACCCTTAACGGAAGGCGTATCAGATGAATGTCTAGTCAAACCTAATCGTTTGCAACATTCTGCGGTAATAAAATTAATTTGTGAGCCACTGTCTAATAGACAGCGAATAAAATGCTCCTTACCAAATGAATCTCGAACTATTACAGTAGCGGTTGACAACAAAATAGTAGTATTCGTATTACATTGCGGCTTTGATACGCGGGAGTTCGAGTCGTAAAGGATCGACGCAGCAATGGATGCATTACATTGCGGGGCGCTCTGAGCGGTGGCAGCGAGCGGCGCGGCGGCGGCGTGAGCATCTTGCTCGCTCGAAGCCGTGGAGTTTGAACCAGATTGTGTACGTGCGGTATCATCAACACCGTTCGATATTACAGTCGCGTGCGATTCGCGATTAAAGTGTAAAAGCGTATGATGTTTATTTTTACAAGATTTACATCTAGATTCAGACTGACAGACTCTGGCCTTATGTTTAATACTTAAACAGTTAGTACATGCATCGTTTTGCTTCACCGATTTGAAACGATCACTTGGTGTCATTTTAGAAAAGGCAGGACATTTAAATAAATGTTCATGAACAAAGCTATCACACAAACATTTTGCGGATTTATCAATTACAGTGTAAGATTGCGGTTGCGGAGTTTTGGACGTTTTTTTATTTACAGGATTGTTGTTAGACTGAGTGAAACTCAAGCTGTTTAAAGCTTTAGTATTTTGTAAAATGCGAGATTGATTTTTAATGAACTGTACTAAATTGTCGAATTTAGGAATTTCGTCTTTTGAGTTCATTTCAAAAAGTCGAGCGGTTTCAGAATCAACCTTTTTTATAGCGACATGGAAAAAAATCAAATCTGATAAATCATTTATTTTAAGGTTTTTTAATGCGTTTGCGGCGGAAACAAAATTATCAGAAAAGGATTCGAAATTTTGAATAGATGCGGTATTAAAAGATTTATGTTCAAACATCCGATTAAGGTAACTAGAAGCCAACATACGTTTGTCTTCGTACTTGTTTATGAGTGAATTAAAAATTAATTGGTAGTTATCGCCATTAGGGCAACCTCCTGAGAACGCGGTTTGAGCCTTATCTTTCAATTTCCCCATCAAATAATATAATTTCTCCGAATCAGTCAATGTATTATTTTCGTGTACCGTACTTTTAAAATTAGCATAGAACAGGGGCCAGTTACGAATATTGCCATCGAATGACATAATTTCAATGGGAGGCAAGCGAACTGTTTGCTTATTGACACCACTACCACTAGAAGTAGGAGCCGATGTGGCTGATGATTTTGAGTAATTTGAATAATTATATTTAACGCAGCAATATAATTCCTCAAAACTAATCCACGACTGATCATCAATATTATTTTCCGGGTCTTGTCTTAGAAGAAGCGAGTTATATTTATTAAATGCCTCGAGGAACTCGGTGCGCAACGCATCAACATTGACACACGCACACAAGAACTTCTCTAGCGGTTCCATACCGGACTTCATTTTTTCCATTATTTCGTAAATGATTTGCATGCGGGCAAAAATCATATTACGACATGACAGTGCTATTTGAATCGCGGATTCTATCTGATCATCCGAATCAATGGTCACTTTCTTAGGCATTTTCGATATTTTTGTTGGTTTTTATAATAGCTAAAATAAATCGCAAACTTCAACGAGTTGCGCGCGGTGCGGGATTGGTAGGTACCTACGAATATAGTACCGAACGATAGCGAAGCGAGCGAGCGGTAGATTTTGCTTCTACCTACGTATATTAAAATATTAAGTTGAGCGGGATGCGAAATACCTGTGAATGTACGCAATGACAAGTAGGTACTGTAATAAATGAATAAATGAAAGCGGTTTAGTATAAGAGTATAAGGAACGAAGATTGAAATGAAATATAGTTGCGGGATGATAATATACGGATATAATATTGATATCCGTTATCAAGAGGATAAAGAAAAATAGGTATCCGTGATCATGGGACCAAAACTGTTGGATATCTGTGATCGTGGGACCAAAAACTGTTGGATATCCGTGATCGTAGGACCAAAAAATGTCGGATATCCGTCTCGAAGGACCAAAAAATGTTGCGGCGGCCTAAAGCCTTGGGGTGAAAATCGAAATTTTCTTAGTGGACTGTATGAGGGGCGGTTCGGTGACACAAGTAGGTGTTTTGGTGGTGTGGGAAAATGATGATGGTACCTGCCTGGTGAGCTATGGCGACACGACGAGAAGGGTTTCCTTAGCCACGTGGCTGGCGCGTCCAGGATATCACGTACGGACGAGAATCCGCACTTTCCACAACACACATACACGCACTTGCACTGTTCAATAGCAATCTTCGTTCTTCGCGGTGAAAATATGAGTCCTTTTTCGACTTGGGATTAATTTTACCCAACAGGCGTCGATGTCGGTTGAGAACTGGCGGATCTTCTTGGCGGCAGCGTATGCGCGCCATTGCGGATCTTCCTTCTCGCTCTCACTTAGGCATTATAAGGGTTGTGGAAGGGAGAAGGAAAGCGGAAGGAACTTTATGTTACACAGATACTAATTAATTAGAGTTGCCAGTAATTAGGCATGAAATATAAAACTAAAGAAAGTAATGGCGTTAACAGTAAGTTTAGCAGACGTTCACATAATGATATAATGATGATTGATATTTGTGCTCGTGATATACAAACTTACAGTATTCCCACCTCTGCCCTTTGGTTTGTCAGTCGCCTATTAAAACATGCGTGATAATATTATATTAGTGCGATACATATATTTAGATTTGACAATATTGCTGTAAGAAAAACTGTGGTAGTGCTAAGTGCTAATTGAAATAGGTGTTATTTAAATAATAATAAAAACATACTAATTTGTTACTAGACATAAAAATTAATATTTTTGTGCAATTAGTTTTTAGTTCAGTAAATACAGTAAATAAATAAATTAAAAAACACATCCATTGAACAGTGTCTTTCGTATTTCCAGCGGCGATAGGCGCTGTCGTTGCGTGGGCGTCGCGTAGTCGTAGACGATACATAAATGCATAAGCTGCGCTAGCGACGCGTATATTTTACTGAATTATCGTGATTACACCGAAACTACTTCGCTTTGACGCGGCGTTAAGCGGGGTTTACAATGGTTAAAAAAATATATTAAGTTCAATTGTACACTAAAACACATATAAACAATATGCAGCATTACAACAATTCACAACGTCAACGTTTATTAACATTATAAACTAGTGTCTTGAAACAGTAGCTCGACTGTTCTGTTTCGGGCTAAGCCATTAGCACGGACCTAAAAGTATCGCGACGATTTTTTTTCGTGAACTGGATTTTCAACGCTCTGCTTAGCACCGAGAGTTGAAAATCCAACAGTGTGCTTTTTCGACGCGCTGGGATGCACTCTCGTTATTGTTAGGCCAACCAGAAATAGAAACCAAATTCTCGAAGCTCGGCTCAACACCAAGAGTTGAAAATCCAGTACGCGATAAAATGCACCCGCGATATTTTTACGTCCGTGCGAACGTCGGCTTACACCGGGTTTTTGAAAAGTTGATAAATTCAACCACGCTATCTTAGAGAGAAATAATAACAATTATTACAGACTACTAATGAGCAGTTAACATGAGATATGACAGTGTGTTATTTGAATCAATCAGCTTTTAAAAAATCGGGTGTTAGTTAGCTGTAAACAGACAGCCAAGCTACTGTTTCACGACACTAGTGTTTCATATTCGGGCCCTATCAGAATACGAGCGCTGCTGTATTTATTTTTTAAATATCGCAACATTATGCTGAGATAGGAGCCTTTTGGTCCCAGGTCCCAGGTCTTTCTTTTTGTAATTTTGAAGTAAAAACTTCTATATATATGCGCGTTGAGCGGCGATTTTTGGTAGGGGAAAATATTATGAGTTCCCGTCACGCATCACGCGTCAGTGCTACATGCTAATGTGACGTGTTGCGCTGTCAAGTTTTCACTTCTATCGGCATTCCCCATGACATGTAAAATTAGGTTAGTTTTAAATGCTTCTTTTTTTACTGTTTGTATTTCCTGTGTGTGTCCCAAATAAAATATATTTCTTTCTTTCTTGTATACCCCGCTTTAGCGTCGCATTTGTGCAGCGTCTACGCTGCGTTTACATTCTACGAACGCCCGCGCTTGGTCAACGCTAGATACAAGGTACATTAGCGTTATTTTACGCACAACATTTTCTCCATGACTAAGTATGAACTTGATAACTTACTTTAACAAACTGCTTGCAAGGCGTCGCCTTCCTGATGAAGTTGAACAGTGAATCCACGATGTTAGCCGAGGTTGGCTTGGGGCATTTCTCTAGCACGTTCACGATACACTTCTGTAATGTCGTCATTTGAGCGCACTGCTCTTCCTGAAAATATGGAGAATGCATTTGGTTCAAAATAATATTTGAATGTCGAGAAATAACATAATAGTATTACGTAGATGCTAACGCCAACTGTTATCGAGTAGCAGAACTACACGATACGACGATTCGTGGCAGATTTTTCTAGAACATTCTAAACCCTTCCAGAATTTTCTAGATGGTTAAGTGTCGTTTTGCAGCATTCTAGATCATTCCCGTACTTGAACTTTGTAGAGCTTACACTCGTCACATAAATAGAGGGTTGTCATTTTCAAATTTTTACCTTGAACTCAAGCTGCAACATTCCAGAATCGGTCATGTTCTTAAGGTTCTCCGTCGTCTCCGAGTCGAAGGTAGAGTTGAAGCAGTTCTGAATGAGCTCAGTTTTGTCCTGGAAACACTCCTTGCCGCCTTCTGCGATGAACACTGAAAATAAAGAAAAAATAATCTAAGAAAAAAAAAAACGTGGTAAAATGAATGGCTAAATGTGTTGCTAGGCGCAAAACTCGAGAACGGCTGGACCAATTCGGGTAATTTTTTTTTTTCAAATATTCGTTGAAGCCCGAGGAAGGTCCTTGTAAAGAAAAACACTGCAATAGTTGCTGAGATAATTGGGAAATTCGGGAAAAGTGAAAAAGAATTTTCTATGGGAACTTTGTATAAATTATTGAAATTTGGACAGGACAACGTCTGTCGGTTCAGCTAGTTATTTATAAAATTTATGCAGTTTATTCTAATGCATTTGGTAACAAGTCCGACGGCGCACCTCATCATCTGCCAAGTCTTTTCCCAACTAAATTGGGATCGGCTTCCAGCCTAACCGTATGCAGCTGAATACCAGTTGGTACCTATTTTACATGGAGAGACTGCCTATCTGACCTCCACAATCCAGTAACTGCGTAATACGATACCGACTGGTTTTCAGTCTTTCGACTACGTCATTGTGTGACACATGACAACCAAAATGTGTTCATCTTTTGACGTATCCTTGTTATCTAACACAGAACAGAAAAAAACAGTAAGGACCTATTTCACGATGTCCGAATAGCCACTACTCACCAAATAAATTCAAAAATGGAACAGAATTAGTATGAAATTATCTGCCAAGTAAGTTAATAGGAACTTAATCGTAGGTGGTGAATCAGGCCCTTATCTAAGAATGCCTGAGACATCGCTGCCATCCCAAAGACAAACGTGAAGGACTCATGTGCTATGGGGAAGGTCGGGCAAAGCTGATTGTAGATGGCGTAATCATTGCTAGATCCGTCCTAAAAATAATTTGACATTTCGATCATTCATGGGTTTGGTTTTATTTCACTATTTCGTTATTTTCGGTTGTTTCAATATTTTTAATCAAGTATTTGACATGGAAAGTGTCGGAATTTAAAACCACGTAATAACTTTCTTCAAAATGTTTCGAACTCTTAATCTTTACAAATTGCTTTAATCCACAAACTTCTAGTTCTAGGGTCTCTCGGGAAATGGTGAACTCCGATTTCGGAGTATTTAGGAGTATTCCTATATATAT
Organism: Cosmia pyralina; assembly: GCA_946251885.1. NCBI lineage: Eukaryota > Metazoa > Arthropoda > Insecta > Lepidoptera > Noctuidae > Cosmia > Cosmia pyralina. The sequence goes on from OX276344.1 coordinate 22,823,708, forward strand.
GTATATATATATATATATGTATGTATGGTGGTTCTATATATATGTATGGTGTATTGTATTTGCGTTGTTGTATAACAACGCGTCATTTTCGCAAAAATAAAATCATCTCACGCCTTGTATTATTAGCTTGTGTTGTGAACTACCTGCATTCCCCATTACACTGGCACGACTGGCACCCATAACCTTCAAAGCAGAACACCGCAACGCTGTCTGCCGGTAGACATTCAAATAGATACATGTGCTTCTCCGGAAGAACTCCTTCTCAAAGACCTCTACTGCTACCAAAAGCACACAACACTATTATTCCTTAGCGGAGACCAAAAATCTTTGCGAATTTTTTTAGCAAAACAGACTTGATCTTGACACCCTAATTCCCTAACACACTATCAATCGGAAACGGTTTAATTTTGACAGTTCAATAACAATTATTGCGTTATTTACGTTGTTGAGCAGACAAATTTTTCGAACATATGAAGCAATGGATTAGCAATTTGCTTCAAAATGATTCAGATTCCGATTGATAGTGTGTTGCGCAATTAGGGTGCCGGTTATATTAAATCTTTATGCACAAATAAAAGGCGGACGGGCGTGAGGCATTTTATACCAGTCAACCTTAGGGTGATGCAGAGAGAAAACATGGCAAATTCAACATAAGGGATAGAATACATGAAATAACTATAAAATACAAGAATAAATAGAAAATAAAAATATATACAGGGTGTTTGGCAGAACGTTGAACATACGAAAATGGTGGATAGGTGGGGTCATCTGCTACTTACTCAGCCCTAATTTATTTGGGCCTGGCCCCCTGGATATTAAGAAAAAATTTTTTTTGCTTTGTTCTAGTTTCACCACTTTCTTAAATTTAAAGTGTAATTTTTATTAAAAATGACTTAACTTACATAATTTCAATCGATCATTTAATTTTTACCAACCTTGCAGTATTGAATTTCGCAAAACATTTCACTTTCCGTAAAGGTAGTTTCGTCAAAAATTTCCTACTTGATAAAATTGATGAAATAACTCAAGTTTTTTTTTTTTTATAAAAGCAAATTACATACCATTAGAAAGGACACACACACTAGGGATGTTTTGCTAGAATTGGAACTCCTCAATCATTTTTTGTTTTTTTTTTTTAATGCAAGTTGACATTAAGATTAAGTAAGGTTGACGACTCATAACTTTTTTTCTTAAATCTGAATAAAGCAATAATTTTATAAGAATCTGCCAACCTTAAAAATAAAAAAAAAAAATATTGCCTGTTTACTCATTTTTAATAACAATTACACTTTAAAGTTAAGAAAGTGGTGAAACTAGAAGAAAGCAAAAAAAAAATTTTTTTTTATATCCAGGGCCAGGGCCAAATAAATTAGGGCTGAGTAAGTAGCAGATGACCCCACCTATCCACCATTTTCGTATGTTCAACGTTCTGCCAAACATCCTGTATTATAGGAGAAAATTAATCCAGCAAATCAGCACTGGGATGTTTCTGCCTATTATTACTACATTCATACGTATCTATTAACAAAGTCGCATTTTGTGTCTATCTCTGTGATCCGTAGATCTTTTAAACTAAACAAAATACAAGGGATTTTTATATTTATCTACATCTATAATAAAAATCAATTGCCATGCTTTAGTCTCGCAAAAACTCGAAAATGGCTCGATTTGAATACCAAATGTTGTTTTTGTTTTGTTCGCCTCAAGACTGATTACAGAGGTGGTTTAGGAAAAACCCAAAGAAACAGCCGAAACATCGAAAAAATCTAATTTTGTCCGAAGTTCACGGGGTCATCTAGTAATACGTACATAAATATTTAACATAGATATAGTACAGATATCTCGATGATTTAACCTGTCGCCATTAAATTCTTGCGAAGCAAGGACGGATCACTACTTTTATTGTATAAACTTACATGCGATCCGGTCGCCATCCTTAAAACAGATAAAGTCGGCTAACTGCTCAGTAACGTTGTACAAAGTCTTGAAGTTCTTCTGCTCGGGAGCCGAGAAGCAAGGCTTCACCGTCTCTGTCATATTGCGGAAACATCCTTTGAAATCCGGTGTCTTGACGCAGTATCTGGAAACAAAATTAAACCGAGTTATCTCGACATCAAGGTCCACATTATGGTAGTATGGTCGTATATTTCATTTATTATTTAATGAATACGCTCTTGGCTTTGAACTCGCCTGATAAAAAGCGACGGAAGAGGTCTAGGATGGAACTAGCTCACCTAGAAATTGCCTGTGGGTTAGATCGCACGGAACTTCTATTTAGACATGTCATATTATAAACGTACTGTCTATGTGACCGTATTGTTCTTCTAAACTACACAACTGATTTTGATGCGGTTTTTACCATCATTTAGAGAATTTATTCCGGAAGGTTTATCTGTAGAATGCAGTAAAATTAAAACTTACATATAATAAAGAATTATGTTTTGTCAAGGCATAAAAACCGAGGGTTGCAGAGGTGATTTGCTAGTAACATTACACATATGTAGGGCTCTTATGGTCTACAATAAAGCATGTACACATACTAGCTGCACCCGCGGTTTCACCCACGTAGACCGGGAAAAAAAGTAGCCTATGTGAGAAGCATACTAAATGTCATCAAAATCGGTACAGCCGTTTGAGCGTGAAAAAGTAACAAACATACAAACAAACACACACACACACACACCCACTCACCTCCACACTCACACACACTCACCCACTCACTCACACACACATCCCCACACTCACAAACTTTCGCCTTTATAATATTAGTGTGATTCTATCTGTCTATTTAGGCATGGTATCATTACATGGTATGGTCATACTGGCAAAATGAGTGTGCTATGGGTACACCTCTGCATGCTCATGCGCATATGATAATGTCACGTAATGTCGTGAATATTTAGTCCTATTTGAGCATGGCCCATTTACTGCAACGTTGTAAAGGGAAGTTATCATTATCTATGTATGTCAGACGGATTGTTGATACTCTGTTCTTATTAGTCGCCTTGAGACAACTCATGCTATTTATGTTTACGTCTCATGAATAAATCTTAATGCCATCAAGTGGGCATAAATCCTGCCTCCAGGTTGTTTCCGAGTTCTAATGAAAATACCCAATAACACTTTGCCCGACCGACCAGGGGACTGAACCCAAGACCCTATGTTCAGAAGCCGTTCTTGCGACCGCTCGAGTCGAGACATGCTTTTTGTGTCGAGTGGAGAATAATAGAAAATCATATCTATGTCTATGATAAGATCCATATTAGCATGTTTAATACTAACTTCTTAAACACTTCATCGACCTGTCCTGTTGGCTTGGCATCTTCGATCTCCTGCTGCAGGACGTCCATGTTCACCAATTCGTTGAAGCATGTCATGAGGTTCTTGGCCGCTGTCTGAAATTAAAGGAGACAATAAAAAAGGGATGAAGCCTGGGTAAAAAAAAACTATTTAGTCGGCCAGTCAGATAATAAAAAAATTTTACTTCGACAAGTATTTTTTGCTTTATAAAAAATTTGTTAGATAAAACACATTAAAGTTGGGAAGTGGGGCCTCGCTACGTCACAACACCAACAGATTTTATACGTAGGTAGTTTGTTATAGTCGTGAAACTTTAACAAGCAAGCAAGCAGCTATAGCAAGGAGTGACGTCATACTACATTTTAACTCAATCTTATAAATACGTGTCCAATATTTTTAATAATCTACATGACGGACAAAAAACAATTTTACCCATCATCCCTATTACCGCGCGTTTGTACTGGCGAAACAATGCATAAAAACATATTAATATCTCTATTTCTGTATCAAGAGATATCTGAGATATCAACATGTTTTTAATTGAATGTTCCGCTAGTGCAAACGCACGCAGGCTAAGAAATATTTCTAGGTGTCATCTGACATTATCCTGAGCTGCACGCGTAGTATGACCACCATAGAAATGGGCTTTGTCGACGGAAGAATAGACCAAATGACAGATTGTAGAAATATTTCTACGCATTATATGCGTCTTAGCATGGCAATGTGTCATTTTGTCTATTCTTCCGTCGACAAAACGTCGTCATGCTACGCGCGCTGAGGCCCGTTTGGCATTATAAGCATTGTCATACTTTTACGGTGCTATTTGATATGACGCCAATAAGTGCTCTGCTTTCTTTCTTTTTTAGGGTTCCGTACCCAAAGGTTAAAACGGGACCCTATCACTAAGACTCCGCTGCCCGTCCGACTGTCTGTCCGTCTGTCACCAGGCTGTATCTCATGAACCGTGATAGTTATTGAAATTTTCGCAGATGATTTATTTCTGTTGCCGCTATAACAACAAATACTAAAAAAAACAGAATACAATAAAGGGGGCTACCATACAACAGATTTTTTTATTTCTATATCACAGTTCGACAACGTTCACTGCTAGTCTCTCCAAGTATAGTATAGACCTGAGGTCCTGCTCAGAAGTTTTATAGATTTAAAATAACAGACACAAACTGAATAAATATAGCCGAATACTAATAAATACCTATTCATTTTATTGTAAACGTGCCAAAATAAATATCGTAAGCACTTAGCGAAATTCAAACCATTTTCTTGTTTGTACAAATGTACACTATCAATTCTATCAAATACTGTAAATGAAATACATAAGTAGAATTAAAATATTCCTTTGTATAAACCTCATACTTACCAGCCTTATAGCCACCTCATTCTATGTCAGCCTATTATTGTACCACAGCAGGGCAAAGGCCTCTTCTCACACAGAGAAGGCATGAGCATTAATCACCACGCTTGCTCGAGGCGGATTGACGATTTCAGACTTATATTAACAATGAGTCCAGGTTTCCTTCAACGATATCAGTAATGTCCAAAATAAACTCAGAAAGTACATCAATAGTTAAAAAAAACTTTTTTACAAAAAAATACAACCGACTTCCAAAAACAACACTACAAAGTGAAACACAAAGTGAAACATAACTTTAATTTCGGAAGTCGGTGTCTGGTTAAATGTATTTTCGTTTTTCGCCACCGACTTCCGAAATTAAAGTTATTGTTCACTTTGTAGTGTTGTTTTTGGAAGTCGGTTGTATTTTTTTTGTAAAGTTTTTTTTTTTTTCACTTTTTAGTTGTGGTACAAACCCCATACAAATTCTAATACCACTACACTACTAGAACATCACCCATATAAAAGTGGGGAAAAAATACGTATTAATGAAGCTAACTCAAAAACTACCCAAACAAAGTTAATCAATTTTATATGGGACTAACTTTGAGGTATACCCTCTCGAATAAAACAACAAAAAATCAAATCGGACGACTCTGTAAAAAGTTATGCATAAAAAAAACATACGTGTCGAATTGAGAACCTCTTCCTTTTTTCGTCGGTTAAAAAGAAAATCGCTTTTGAAGATCACCGAAGTGTTTATCACCGCGGTCATTTGCGGTGAACCACTTTTCAAACTTCTTGTTCACGGCAAATGCCCCCGATGGTACATAATATTTTTGCATGTGAGTGTACTGTGTTGCAAGCAAAGCTAGTAAGTGGGTAGCGTTCACATTACTATGTAAAATACGTTACCTAACTAAGCAAGTCTTGACGACGATGTGTATTTAGTTTTTTTGCTTACTTTTTGTATTCCATGCAAAGGTTGTTGGACTAAAATGAACAGTATAAACAACTTAGTTTATAAATAATATTACAATCAGCTATTCTTTATTAAATTTAAAGGTTATCAAAATGATGAAGTTTCTTCTACAATCTTCGTCACAATCACTTGTCTCGCTATATATATATATATATATGTCGCAGGCAAATAAGGATACCAGGGATTTCACGAAATTCCTAGAGATACCACGAAATGACGGTGGATGTCGAATATTCTTGTTTATTACGTCTCTTACTAAAAATGTTTAGTGATATGACAAAATGCTAATATAATGTCAGTGATATGTCGTTTCACTATGCTAAATCTAGTAAAATGAGAAAAGTGTTAATGGATAAAATAATAAAACAAAATTACAAATTAACCGAGGCATTTTTATTAGATACTAGCTGCCCGCCTTGGCTTCGCCCTTCAATGAAGGAAATGAGACCAAATTTTCCCTTTACAGTACGACCATGTAATGAAAAAAAAAAATAAAAAAAATAAAAAAATAAAATTACAATTAAATAATTTCACAATGATAACATACATAATAAACTACTATTGCTGGTATTTTTTTAAAATAGCAGGTAAATTATACGTCCTACAACTTTTTTACTACTTTTTTCACAAAACCAAAACAACGATTTTTATGTAACATTGTAAGAAGCTGAACAACTAAAGGTATTTCTGTCCATTCCGTCAATATTTTTGAACATCTCCCTACTGTCTTCTGTCTCAGTCACTCACTTTTTAAATGGAGATTTTTATCCAAAATTTTTGACTTTTCCGTACAATTTTTCAAACATTTTCTTTCATACAAACCTTAGCCTGACAATTACAAACACAACAAAAAAGAATTTAGCCAAATAGGCGCAACCGTTCTGAAGAGATACGCTTACATACATTCGGCAATTGATTTTTCTTTATATAGATTAAAGTTTCAATCAACTGGACATATTCTGACGATGACATTTTCACCTTTTTTATCATGTGAATTCGTTCATAACAAAAATAACAAGTACGCCAAGCCGGTACGAGTGGGAGCGAGACAAATGGATGGCTCGAATTTTTCTCTAGTGTCCGCTTTTTGACATTTTACTAGATTTAATTTAGTGAAACGACATATCACTGACAATATTAGTATTTTGTCATATCTCTTAACATTTTTAGTGAGAAGATGTAACAAACCAGAATATTTGAAATCTACCGTGATTTCGTAGTATCCCTAGGGATTTCGTGAAATCCCTGGTATCCTCATTTCCCTACGACATAATACAATTGACATTATTTCATTGCAAAAGAAAGTTTTTTTTTAACTTCTTACAAGTGAGTAATTCATTTGTTTGTGAAAAAGTTCTAACTACTCAACTAAAACTTTAAATTAATTTAATTCATAATTAACCTAAACTAAGCTCTTTTAAACCAATTTTTTTTAAACCTGTTTTATTTTATTTAGGTGTCATTCTGAAAATTCAGAAAAAACAGGTTTAAAAATCTATAAATCACATAAATACTACTTTACTATGCATGTAGGTTTCCATGATGAATTAACTAACCTAACAATATATTATCGTGAACTGTCTGGGCTCGGTAGTCGGTAACGATAGACTCAAGAACAGTTTTGACTTTTGACCCATAGTTCTAATCACGAGGCACACATTATATCGTCGATCGAAGTGATGCATAAGCATACGGGGCGAAGTCAAAACTGCAAAAACAAATATAATCATGGGTCTCCCTTGTTTGACCAAAAGGAATTTGACAAATTTTCACTTCCCAAAAAATTTTTCGCATAATTTCATTTGCCAAATTATTACTTAGCAAAAAATCGATTCACAAAAAGTTGTAACGCAAACCTAATGTTTGGCAAATGAACGTTTAAACTATAACTTGTTTACCAACTAGTACTTCTAACATTTTTTATTTAGTCAAATATTTCATTTGGAATAACAGTTTTTATGCAAAATCACATAAGCCAAATACTTATTTAGTATCGTTAGTTTTCAATTCACCTGAGTAATTAACCTGATCTAAATAATTCAGTTCCGGGTAACCTACTAAAAACAATCTCTTTTTTCTATTAATGCAAGTCGTTTCTGGCACTCGCCGGCCGCTGCCGCGGCACCGCTCGCTTCGCTCGCTCGGCTCGTGCGTAGGAGGTCACAGTTTTAACCTAACCTAACCTACCCATTTTTTTTAAAGAAGAAATTAACCAAATCTAAATTGTGGAGTTCCGGATAACCTACTCACAACAATATATTTTTTTCTATTAATGCAAGTCGTGTCTGGCACTCGCCGGCCGCTGCCGCGGCACCGCTCGCTTCGCTCGCTCGGCTCGTGCGTAGGAGGTCACAGTTTTAACCTAACCTAACCTAACCATTTTTTTTTAAATAATTAACCTACTCTAACTACTTCCATAAATAAACTAATATCAAGTAACCATAAATTTGACTTGTTTCAGACAAATTCAAGCACAAAAACTTACAAAGAAATACGCAAAAGAGATCAAATTTAACCAGCAAGTCAAATGTCTAAAAATCTTATTTTTGTCTTAATATTTTTTGTCTTAACAAATCATTTCACCAAACGTTTATTGTCTGAAGATTGTTTGCTGTAATAAATCATTTGATTAAAGACCAAATTCCATAATGACATTATACTTAGTAATATTTTGCCAAGTAAAAATTTGACCAAATGAAAATATGCGTACTAAAATCATTCGAAACATTGCAATGGTATAAAAAAAGGTTGCTAAAATTTGTTTGGGTAATGAAATTTTGCCAAAATCTTTTTGGCAAAACGGCAGGCACCCTATAATCATCTACCTAGCCTTTTCCCAACTATGTTGGGGTTGGCTTCCAGTCTAATCAGATGCAGTTGAATACCAGTATTTTACATGGAGCAACTGCCTATCTGACCTCCACAACCCTGGGCAGTACGATTCCCCTTGGTACGACTGGTTTTCAGATTTTCAGGCTACTGATTACCGGTAACGACTGTCAAAGATCTACAAATTGCAGCCAGGACCAACGGGTTAACGTGCTTTCCGCACAACAAATTATAGAATGTCAAATTAAATTATCTGGCAAAACTCCACATACATTCAATATTTATTTGTATCAATCTAAAGATGAACAAACAAAACAAAAATCTTAAGTCATAATTAAATAACAATAAGTACTCACACCTAACATAAGATCATACCTGTGAAGTCTTGCTGGATAATTTAATTTTACCTTGTATAATATTGTTAATCCCATTTGTGGTATATATTCTTCACATTGCATCGTGGATGGTACACTCATACCCATCCAACGTGACGTTAAAACAGTATTCAAAACTATAGTGACCTTACTAACTATTACTAACTAATAACATGTTTACATCACCCTTCAAGTGCTAAGTACATAGTCTACGCAACCACAATATATTTCCTATTAATAAACACATCCGACTCTGATTAGATACCCCAATCATGCATGCAATGGGAATGAACTTTGACTCCAAAAATTCTTAATACAATTAATGTACAATGACCAAAGGACTGACCTAATAGGGTGACCTTTTGCCCAACTCAAGCTGACATACTGTACTGATACAATGACGGCACACTGGGCTGGGCCATTGTTTTACTGTGATCAAATTAGGATACGACGTTTTTTGATTCTTCATTTTCAATTTTGTGTGGCGTTTACAGACAAGGAGTTTTTATATGAATATAGTAACCATGTCGTTTTTCTGAAGTTTTGACATATTTTGTAAAAAAAAAAACATTTCATGATTTTCCTGTTCATTATTTTCATAGTCCAATTTTCTAAGCTGATTCCTAGTTAAAATTTCTGCCACATACCAAGTACCTACTTCAGCTGGCAAAAGTATTTTTTCTTTTAAGGATATAATACAAAGAGTCTTAAAAGGAAAAATACAAGTGATGTAATGATTGGAAAACGTGGTTTTGGTCAACCAATCACACTACATTAGAATTGATAGCAGATTTACCTACAACTAGGGAATACAATCTCGTGTACGCGGGATCCCGAAAAATGCGGGATCACGCACTGTTTTTACGGGATCAGTAATGCAAGATCCGCGGGACGTACGAGATTGAAGCAAACATGGAATTCGAAGAAAAATGGGCAACAATATGCAGTCTTTAATTAAAAGCATGCACACTGCGCGACTGTATTCTTGAACGAGACAAAAAGAATCGATATGTGAGTAGTTTTGAGTAGTAAAGTTGAGTATACTCGATAGGTATTATGGTTACGATCGCGATACCGAGAATTTTCATACTCGATATTTTTGTTTCGATACTTTAATTAGTGTCGATACTTTTTACCCGACTGCGTCAGAAGGAGGGTTATGTTTTTCGAGAGTATGTATGTATGTATTATTGTTTGGCACGCTCTGCGGCATGAACAGCTCGATGGATTTTAGCTTGAGAGGTGTCGTTAGATTCGTATTTACTGTGAGAGTGACACTGGGTATAACAAAATAAAAAAAACAAAATGGCGGATTTTTGGCGCCAAATTATGTCTTAATTTTTTTTTTTCTCAAAGCCTGTCGAGTGGGGTATCAAAATAAAGGGTTTTACAACTTATATGGTTAAAAGTAATTCGAAGTGTCAAATCGTACAAAACACGTACCAAGAACTAAACAACAATCCCCTGCGAAATCTTTAATTAAGTATACAAACTCATTCAACAACTAAAAAAATTAAAAAAAGTAATTAAAAAAATTAAAAAACCCGACTGCGGTAAAAAAACTTAAGTTAAAGAACTGAAAAGCAGGAGGGACCCTACCATTTTTATTATATTTTTAAATGGGTCCCGCCTGCTTCCAACGTTTATTTAATTAAAAATGGGCTTGTTTTTAGCTTTTCAGTTCTTTAACTTAAGTTTTTTACCGCAGTCGGGTTTTTTAATTACTTTTTTTTTAATCCTTATATTTCATATTTTAATTGGAATAATAATTCAATTTTATCATTAACACTCATATATACATTTTCCAAACTCAGAAATTCGTAACTTATGTAGTGTATTTGGACTTTGTGCAAATCATTTGTTTGTGTCTAGGTGTCCCTCGACCTTCATTCGACGAATAAAACAGATGTTAATTTATTGTGTCGGTTCCATAAGTACGAGTAAGTATCACATTGAATATGATACCACAGTAAATAAATAATGATACTTTCAGAGTTCTATGTAGGTAGGGTCAGCAACAGCAACGTGTCGTATCTCCAATTCTCCACCCAGTAATAGGACTCGCTCACCAAGGAGCGCTGTCCCAAATTAGACGCATTATCACAGAATAAATTATAGTACTAACGTAATTATTACTTTAAATACTTAAATCAAAAGGTAAAAAACGTATACCAAAAGTACACTTGATAGTTCTGCGTGATTCTTATTATATTTTTTCCAAATTATTAACACTATTCGTTTAGATGTGATCTTCAGTTTAAAATCATTAAAAGTCGCTTATCGTAGTCACCTTAATTAAAGTCTTTTTCCCTTTTTTTTTTCAATCCTACCTAGTCCCGTCATCGCCATAAGCTACTCAGTATAGTCGGCAAAATAAGGGCCAACGATAGTAGCTACACCCATACTTGTACGTATTTAGGTCAATTCAATTTCACCCTGTATGTCGATAAACTCAATAGATACTCGTACCTCATGATTAGGAACTACTGGTCAACGCACCGAATAATTCGTTCTTCGTTTACCAAATCAGACAACCGGTCGGCGACCTTTAAAATAGTCAATTTATTACCGAAACGTACCTTCAAAAACATCATCACACATACTTCATAGGTACATCATTTACAAGGTTTTATTTTTTATATGACTATTATGAATGTATTATAAATGGTCGTTTATAATTAATGGGAAACTCAAGAGAAAAAATATGACCTATTTTAATTCATATCAGTAAAGTAACAATATGCGCAGAAAAGTTTTATTAGTAGGTACCTATTGCAATTATATTTATGTAAGTATGCCTATAAGGCAAACGGACTATGACACCATAAATCCACATATTGTTAACGAAGTACGCACTTCCTATTCTTATATTACTTTAACAAGTACCTAGTTCCATATAAAATGTATTAACTTTGCTTGTGTAGTTTTTGAGGTAGCTTCAATGATACGTATTTTCTCCCCAGTTTTTACGTAAATGATGTTCTTTTTTCTTTTGCAGGTAGTCATATTCGAATTTGTGTGGGGTAATTACTACAACTAAAAAGTGAAAAATAAATTTGTAAAATAATCGACTTTCGTTGCTGACCGTACCTACCTATCTGACTAACCTACACCTCTGTTTTTATCACACGTAAGAAAAAGACCTGACACATCAACGATTCAATATCAACATCCTCTTGACAAATGCAATTAGCTAGCCATATCTTAGCACTCGGACTGATAAATCAAGGTTATTACTGATTAGATTTGTTTCACAAACCTAGGATTACACAGATATACCTAATTTTATGTTGCCGTGTAAATGTGCTATAAACTAATATTTGAGCTGAAATGAGTAACGTGACTTACCTACTAGTTTGTTGAATAATCATCAAAATTTAGCATTAGCATATTATGTTATTAAGTACAAATCGAAAATACGTGAAAATTAAAAGATGATGATGTATATGTGATGTTTTTTTATCGAGAAAATTTTAATATTTTGTGTTTCTTTACAATCAGCAACAAAAGTCGATTAACTTGCAGTTTTTTAATCTTAATTATTAAGCGAAATATTTAATTCAAATCCGAACAGAAGTACTTAAAACAAAAACAAAAAACAGTTTATAGAATCATTTTGTATTAATTTAGATGATGTCGCTGCACGCAATCGAACTTAAAAAGATGTATTGATGATTTATTGCCGCGTCTCATATTTTGATCAAGATACAACTTGACACGGACCTGAAAATTGCAAAATTCAGAAAATTGAAGTATCAATCTGCCTAGCCTTTTCCCAACTATGTTGGGGTCGGCTTCCAGTCTAACCGGATGCAGCTGAATACCAGTATTTTACATGGAACGACTGCCTATCTGACCTCCACAACCCATTAACTGGGTAATACGAATTACGATACGCCTTGGTAAGACTAGTTGTCAGACTTTCGGGCTTCTGATGACCCGTAACGACTGTCAAAGATCCACGAATGACAGCCGGGACCAACGGCTTATCGTACTTTCCGAGACACGGAGGAGTCTCGGTATGTAAAGATGGTCACCCATCCACGGACCGACCGATCCTTAACCTGATGTATCGACCCGTGCGGCTGTTATCACTTAGCCACGAGCTCCTCCATATTATGTATATAAACGTAAAATACCATCATCCCATGGTGACCGCAGGCTTACAGTAGTAGTGAACCTATTCATTTATTATTTATTTATTCAATGGGGTTCATAAGTATATAAATAGATTTTGACGACATCAGACGGGTTAAGAGCATTCAGGCTTTATGTCTGCGTTATGTAACGACTCGAAGAAGCTAGCGTGATGATGAAACAGATAAATACTGTCATGTAACTACCTCGACCTCGAGGTCTGTAGTTTTTCATACGGTTTTCCCGGAAGCCTAAGATGTTGGAACAAAGGACATAGATTTCCATTGTTTGAAACTTCACTGCGTCGTTAAATCGTACCTTAGTGTCAATAAATATCTGCTGCAGATATTTCCGACATCAATAAATATTGAATTTAAAAAAAATCGGCCAAGTGCGTGTCGGACCACGCACAATGAAGGGTTCCGTAGTTGGGATGAATTTTAATCTTAAGAACAAACTTAACATTGTAGTTGAAAAACATGTTCCCCCATACATTCCAACTGTAAATGTAAGTTTGTACTCACAATATTGATAGATTTACAATGTTATTTTAAGATCACAGACTTCTTATAGGTTTTCCTGTAATCTACGGGTAAAGAATTATTTTCTGTATTTTTTTTTAAATTTTGGGCTCAGTAGTTTCAGAGATAAGGGATAATAATTTTCGTCTATTTTCTTAAATAAATTTTAAAACAATTTATTTTAAAATTATAAAAAATATATGTTTGAGACCCTCCTAATAACCCCTTTCATTTGACATGCCACATGGTGTAGTTTGCGAAACTTTTTTTTTTAATTTTCTTATTTGCCCCCCAAAAGTGACCTCTATATTCAAAATTCATTTATTTACTTTACCCGTCCGTGTTTGGGTCACAGAAATTCATATGTGTACCAAATTTCAACTTAATCGGCCCATTAGATTCGGAGCAAATTGGCTGTGACAGACGGACAGACAGACAGACAGACAGACAGACAGACAGACAGACAGACAGACAGACAGACAGACAGACAGACAGACAGACAGACAGACGGACAGACGGACAGACAGACATACAGACACACGAGTGATCCTATAAGGGTTCCATTTTATCCTTTTGAGGTACGGAACCCTAAAAAACAAGAAAATTAATTCAAATAAAAATCCTAGTTGCTTAGCTAAAATCCTAGCAGATTTTTATAAAAACTCGAAAATTCTCATGTGGTGTGCAGGGCGTTAAAATGTGACACTTATTTCAACAATGGAGGAAGAAAACAGGTGTAGGTACCTTTACCTAAGAAGCTTTGAAACAACTAAATTGCATTACATTAGTTTCAGCAAAACATCGTGAGAAAACATCGCCAACCCGTCTTGAGCAAGCGAGGTGCTCAATGCTCGTGCCTTCTCTGTATGAAATGAGTCCTTTGCCCAGCTGTGGGACAATAATAGACTGGTTTTGGTTTGGTTTTTGGAACAAAATCTGGATAATTTTGTATGTTCAAATCAAATCAAATCGTTTATTGCTAAATCCATAATGTACAGGTGGTAAATAAAATAAAATAGAAACAATTATGGACCCTGTCGGGCACAGCAAATCTTTGTAAATATGTAGAGAGGAAGAGAGCTTTATTAATTTTCAGTTTAAAATGTTTTATATCCTATTAAGTATTTTCTATTTCCATTAATTTATTAACTTATTCTATTAATATCTATTATTATTATCTATTAATAATATCTATTATTATTATATATATTATATTGCTTGTTTAAACAGGGTGTCTCAGAAAGGTGTGGTCAAAATTGAAGGTGCTTTACAGACAATCAAACTGAACAACTTTCTCCATGGGACCAACATCAAAATCGCGAAAAAATTATCAGTAGTCCCATACATTCGGGTCGAGTAGGTCTGGTATTAAAGTTTTGTATGGGACGACTGATATCTTTTTCACGATTAAAATGTTGGTCCCATAGAGAAAGTTTTTCAGTTTGATGGTCTGTACCATACCTTTCTGATATACCCTGTATTAACTGATGTAGGTACTTCAAAGTTATTAGCCGAGGGACAACAAGGCTGTTATCGTCAAACGTACGAAATTGCGCAGACGACCCAATTTTCCGGGTACTTTGATACATACGTAGGCGAGAGGAAAAAACCTTTTGTTCGACCTTCTATCACAGAATAAATAATAATACTAACGCTTCTGTGAGAAACTTATTAATCGATAAATATCTTGTTATGACATAGGTTGGTTTTACCCCTATATCTAATAGGTAGGTAGATTATTTTGTGATGACACAGACACTAATGATAATAGGCAAAGGCGCTTAGTAACGTTAGTTTTTATTTTCCTCAATGTGGAAATAGATCCTCTTTTGCAACATTATATATTTTTATGCACTTGCTTTTAATCATTATTATCTGAATGTTTTCCAGTTTTCCAGGTTTCTGTTTACCGGAAAACATTCAGATAATAATGATTAACTCTTAAAATGTCGATTGTACACCATGTGTACAGATAACAATAGAATTTCAATTGTGTCTGCTAATTGGCGCGCGACGGGTTAAAAACAAGTGCACAAAAATTTTATACCCTAAACTGTTCAAACAATGTTAACAATAAAGTAAAACATTTTATTATAATTCTGTTGTTACATAAATTAAAGTACAAATAATATTTTAAAAGAATTGGTTTATTACTATTAGTATTGCTACTATTATTTGAGAAATTGAGAATGAGACATATCCCTAGGCGCTGACCGTACACAATGACGTTGATGCTAATTATTGCAGTTTCTTTAGTCTGATACTGGATTTACCGATTGGTCTGAAAATAAATACCTACTAATAAAGTTAAACATAGGCCTAAAAACCCATAACACGTAATATCACGAGAGAGGTGTACCTTACTACTTGGTTACTTTTAAAAACTAATAAAAACCGACTTCAAAAACCTTAAACGAATAAAATAACTTTCATAATAAAAAAAAACTTAACAGCTTCTGAAGTCGGTGTCTTCAATTCTTCAGTGCACCTTAGCTTGGCACCGACTTCAGAAGCTGATTTTTAATCATGATTTTTAGCAACCTTGCATACAAACATACATATGGGACGAAAACAGCGATTATTCCCGATGTCCACCACTTGTCTGGCCACCACTGGGGGACAGCGAGACAACTTTAAAACATTATTCTCGTTGTCCACCACTGGGGGACGGCGTCACAATTTTGTAAAGTATTTCCATTCGCCACAAAATCAAATCCGTAAGTATATTAAGCTATCCTTTACCGGTCTCTAGATAAAATAATTTAAATTGATGGCCAGTGGGAATTGGATCAAAAGAGTTGTGCCATTGTCCCCCAACGGCGGCCATAGGGAATGTTAAAAAATCCGTGTCGTTGTCCACCAGTGGTGGCGAATGGAGATACTTTACAAAATTGTGACGCTGTCCCCCAGTGGTGGACAACGAGAATAATGTTTTAAAGTTGTCTCGCTGTCCCCCAGTGGTGGCCAGACAAGTGGTGGACATCGGGAATAATCGCGAAAACAGAACGTCCTTTTTTGAGGTCGGTAAAAAAAACATATTATTTAGAATTATTCAACTAAAGCCAGAGAAACTTAGAAGAAAATCTATGTTGATCTTTGGAACGTCGACCTCGTCAACAAACAAAGGTCACTCATTACAGAACCGGTCGCTTATAATTAGCATCTCACACAAACGTTCGTTCATAATAACTTGCAGTATCTCCTCTTGACACTAATACAAAATCTTTATTAAAGTTGTTGCTAATTTTAGCGAACTTTATTAAAATTGGTGCTAATTTTAGCGAAATTTATTAAAATTGTTGATAATTTTAGCGAACTTTATTAAAATTGATGCAAATTTTAGCGAAGGTCACACAGACCTTTTATTTAGAAATCTGGAGATAGTCCGGTTTATCTACCAACGATAAAGTTTTGATGTCATTTCTATTCTATACCTACAGTATCTAGGTAGTACATGGCAATTCTATTTCTTAGCGTGTCCATGGCAAATATTGTTTGAAAAAGAAGTAAATTTTTTTGTTTGGCTTAGTACCTAACCAACTCAATAACGCTCACGCCATTCGCTGACGTAGACATTAAGCCCCAGTACCCACGGGCGTAATAAAATCGCGGCGGGATTTTATCGCGCACTGGATTTTCAACTCTCGTTGTTGAGCCGAGCGTTGAAAACAGCCCCATGCGGCACATATGCATTGAAGATCGGTCTTTGCTACGTCTGCGGCCAAGTCGGCCACGGCTTTGGCGCTGGGCACATCGAGTTTTTAAGTGAGGCTGTCACATCACATTCAGTGACACAGTGGCACACAATTTAGGCATGACTCTGAGATGCGCATGTTGGGATCTGGTGGGGCTCGTGGCTAAGTAATAACAGCCGCACGGGTCGATCAGGTTAAGCTGCGGTTGCCGCGGTTGGTCCGTGGATGGGTGACCATCTTTATATACCAAGACCCCTCCGTGCCTCAGAAAGCACGTTATGCCGTTGGTCCTGGCTGTCATTCGTGGATCTTTGACAGTCTTTACGGATCGTCAAAAACCCGAAAGTCTGACAACCAGTCTTACTAAGGGGTATGATATTACCCAGTAACTGGGTTGTGAAGGTCAGATAGGCAGTCGCTTCATGTAAAGTAGGTAAGTACTGGTATTCAGCTGCATCCGGTTAGACTAGAAGCCGACCCCAACATAGTTGGGAAAAGGCTAGCCAGATGATGAAGGCATCTTTCTTTCGAGAATAGGTATATGGCTCGTTCAACAGGGGCTACACGCGACGCGAATCGCACGCGCAATACAAAAGCACCGCTCGTCGCGCGACACGCGGTACCTATGTGTCGCGCGGAGCTTTATATTCTTAAGTAAGTACCCAATGCATTGTTATGTGTTGAAATCAATATATTAATAAAAATATATTTCGAGCTCGTTATCCCACGATAATTATGATACAGTGATAACGCTAACTCGGCCACCAAGATAAATAATATAGGTACCTACTAGGTACATACTCTACAATCTACATACATGCGTAAGGAGGTTAATCTTATCCCCTTGTCATTTAACTAATGTTATTATAATTGCTGAAGCAGAAATATGGGCAACATATTATATTAGGTCGGGGAAAAAGTCTTTTCGCATTATAGTATGTATGAACTTAAAATAAAATCTCTTTGGCTATACTATTTGTTTCTGGCTGGTTTTGGTATCATTGAAAGTTTAAATTTTGAACAACATAATTCCAAATTCAAATTAGGAAAATGTGTGATTTTTATTTGTTTTTGTGCTGTCAAGATGAGTGAATCTAATGAAGAAATTCGATACATTTTAATATTTTACTATAAAAAAGGTAAAAATGCAACGCAAGCCGCGGAAAAAATTTGCGATGTTTATGGACCCACTGCAGTGTCTGTGAGAGTAGCACAAATTTGGTTTAAGCGTTTTCAATCCGGAAATTTTGATGTCAAAGATGCACGTCGCTCTGGTCGCCCTATTACGGATAAAATGGATGTCATTTTTGAAAAAGTGGAGCAAGATCGGCATATCAGTAGTTACGACGTAGCTGAAGAATTAGGAATTGACCACAAAACAGTTTTGGCGCATTTGAAAAAAACTGGGTACAAAAAAAGCTCGATATTTGGGTAGGTACCTCACGAGCTCACTGAAAGAAACCTATTGAACCGTGTACTCATTTGTGGTTCTTTATTACGACGTAATGAAACCGAACCATTTTTGAAAAAGCTGATAACTGGTGATGAAAAGTGGATCACGTACGACAAGAACGTGCGAAAAAGGTCGTGGTCAAAGGCCGGTCAGGCTTCACAGACTGTGGCGAAACCCGGGTTAACTCGCAAAAAGGTGATGATGTGTGTGTGGTGGGATTGGAAGGGTATTATTCATTATGAGCTGTTACCACCAGGCAGGACCATCGGTTCTGAACTCTACTGCGAACAACTGGTGAGATTAAAGCAAGAAGTTGAGAGAAAGCGGCCGGAATTGATCAACAGAAGAGGTGTGGTTTTTCATCATGATAACGCTAGACCTTACACATCTTTAGCCACTCAGCAAAAATTAAGAGAGTTTGGCTGGGAGGTGTTAATGCATCCGCTGTATAGTCCTGACCTTGCACCTTCAGATTTCCACCTGTTTCGGCCTCTTCAGAATTCTTTAGGCAGTGTCAGGTTAACATCACGAGAGGACTGCCATAACCACTTGTCGCGGTATTTTGATCAGAAGTCCCAAAATGTCTATAGCAATGCGATCTTGTCCCTACCTACAAGATGGCAAAAAGTTATCGAACAAAATGGTACCTACATACTTTAGATAAATGTAAATAATGTACATTAAAAAATGTTTTGAATTTTCTTAAAAAATGCGAAGAAACTTTTTCCCCAAACCTATTAAATTGAATTTGTTGACTGCAAGTATGTACTACCGTACAAAGTACGGTTGAATCCGCTTATAATAATGACATCGAAGGGAAGTGAAAAAGAAGTTGTACCTACTAAGCGGATGTCATACAAAGCATAGTCTTATAGAAAATAACTTCTTATTTTTGTTAGGTAGAATAGAATAGAATAGAATAGAATACTCTTTATTATGCACACCATTTAAATTACTGGTTACAATTTTACAATGTTGAAATTTTACATACGAGTGACACAATGGGCGGTCTTATCGCTAAAAGCGATCTTTTACAGACAACCTTTAGGTTAGGTATTTAGTTTATAGAGAAAAACTACAAAGTGTGTGAATTAATTTAAAAAAAGAAAAACAAAACATGAGCTGACACAAAACAAACTAAAGAAACAGAATAAAAATTGTAATACATACATTACATATTTTTAATTTTTACAGAAATCAATAATTTTGCCTGATTTTGTTCACATTGTCACTATAACCGGACATAATTACTAACCATAATTGGATCATGTTATCTAACAAACAAATAATTGTATTGAATAATTTCTAAAAATAGGTCATAATAATTACACAACATGTATAAGCGGAGTCATATCCGAACTTTGTTACTTACAAAGAATTTTATATGAAAACCAAACTTCGCAGCTTCGCACTGCAGTTAGCGGTTGGTCAATATAGGATTAGGCGGAGTCATAATAAACAGATTCCACTGTACATACCTACATCAATCTGTCTAGCCTTTTCCCAACTATGTTGGGGTCGGGTTCCAGTCTAACCGGATTCAGCTGAATTCCAGTATTTTACATGGAGCGACTGCCTACCTGACCTCCACAACCCAGTAATACGATACCCCTTGGTAGGACTGGCTGTCAGACTTTCGGGCTTCTGACGACCTGTAACAACTGTCAAAGATCCACGAATGACAGCCGGGACCAACGGCTTAACGTGCTTTCCGTGGCACGGAGGAGTCTCGGTATGTAAAGATGGTCACCCATCTACGGAACAATCCTGGCAAGCGTAGCTTAACGTAATGGATCGACCCAAGCGCCTATTATTACTTAGCCACGAGCTCCTCTGCCACTGTACATACCTACATTCAATGCATAATTATTTTTTAGATATATTTTTTATTTTAATCTGCCATTGTATTGCTGTAAGTCTGTCATGCCATTACCTACCTAATAGTGAATATCGTAGGTACCTACCTATCATAAACTAAAATAAAACGATCGCCAAACTTATTTCCGCTACTTACATAATTATATGTAATTAATAATATAAAAAAAATATTATCCATGATAATAATAATCCTCTAGACCGAATTTCGGCTATGGCGGCCAATCTGTGGTGAGCGGACACTAGCCTTCGGCGCGCGGGAGATAGCAAGTGTGTGCACAAACACAGGTGCACTCTCATAGTCCGATCTCTGGGATTTCGCTACACTTCCGTCAGGGGGTGCGGCAGCAAGCGGTCACGGGGCATAGCCCCCTCCCGCGGACGCAACACGTTAGCCCATTACCACGGGCCCCTCATCGTGGCGGCCTATTGCGGCCAGAAGATGATGGGACTCGAATATGAAAACATAGTCCGATCATCCGACCAGTCCCATAATAAAAGCACTCCCCCCCCCCCCCCCCTTTTTTTCCGAAGGAATAATCGGGCATCAAAAAATTTGTCCGAAACGGAAACACACAGGAATTGCCCGAAAGTCTGGCACAATTAACCAAGGCAAGAACAATACGTCCGAAAAAAAAATCCGTATCTAAACTTTTCCTCAAGAGCTTATTATTGTAATCCTTATCAGAGCCCGCCCGTTATCGTTGTGGCTGCCGTTACCCTATTAAAAGTAATTTTTTTACATATTACAATTATGCCTAAGTGTTAATAGTTTTCCTGGATATAATATAGATTGGAAACAGATTTATTAATGATGATTGAGCTATTCACTATCCTGCTTGAGGAATTATTAGAATAAATTATACTACGATAATTTTAAAGATGTTCTTAATTTTTTATCCTCACACTGTACTAAAAAAAACTTTAAAAAGGTAAAAAGCAGACTTCAAAAACCTAAAACAAATAAAATAACTTTCATAAAAAACTTTACAGAACACAAAACTGAACCTTTTGTATGCCGTAATTACAGAAACAATTAAAAAGCCATTGAATGTGTCTCTCGCTGATCCGCTTTTCCGGCAGTCAAGGCGTTAATTGACTTTTGTTGACTGTAACTACTAGCACTACATGACCTCATTTTTATAGGTCTCGGACCTCCTCCAGTAGTTACCCACCCATGTTGGGATCTATGACTCAATGGTGGCCACGATATAGGCTGTAGTGCCTAGATTGGGACCAACGCTATGTCCATATTGTAATTTTAATGTTGAAATAAAATAGGTATATTGGGCATGATGGTATATCGCGTCGTTGCTTAACAAAACAATGGTATCAACATGAGCTATTTGATAGGTACCTATTTTTAACAATTTAAGTATTATTTTCAAATATGCCAAAAATAACTTACCTGTGCACTCTCAAATAGTTCAGGATGCCCATTTTGATCGCATTTCTTCTTGAACTGTTCCAAGTATTGCGTCTTGTACTTTTCTACCTCAGTTTCATTGAGCTTCTGCTGTAGTTCTGGTGGCAATGTTATGGGGTTTGCTAATGCTGAATCTCCATCCAACTGAGCTGTGGCTGTACCTAGAAAGTTTTTAAATTGTGAGAAAATCTCCTTTTAAAAATAATAAAAACTACAGGGTTTTACAGAAGAGCTTTAAGTTACTAGAACTTATGAGTTATGGGGGTCCCATACTTAAATTATTTTGGGGGTTGGGCCATTGGGCCCTATATTAATAAGCCTACGCCAATGTCTGTCTGTCTTTATTTTTAAGAGTAGGTACCTCTAATATTAAACAGAATATGTGTTCCAATCATGAAACATCAAAAAAACAATTTTTGTCAAAGTTTTTTGTTCTTGGCCCATAGATATTATGTTTTTTTATTAAATGTAAATTATTTATGTACTCAAGACTTATATCAAGCATAGTTTTATAAAATATTAACTAAGCAAGAGATTAAAATTTCAAATTCCTAGCTAGTTGAGCAGAGGGGTGTTTTTTTTATTTTGTTATGTTGATCTTTCAAATATTAACTTGAAACTGCACAGAAAAGAGTTTCAGCTACATTACATACTATCATGTAGTTAATGCCACATAACAACTGCCTTCTACCTACAGTCACACAGTGATGTTATACAGTCAGCAACTAAAGTCAAAATTCAAATTGGAATTTATATTTGTGTATCAACAGTAGTCTATTTTGAAGAGTTCATTTATTTTTTGTTTGACCAGATTATTTTGCACTCTCAAGTCTGCAGAGGCATAAATTAAGACTGAGACAAATAATCAGGTTAGGAAGTTGGGGTAGGTGGGGTTAGGATTTGAAAAAATAAAATAATTTGTATGACCCAGACACATAGCCTGTCTTTAGTTTTAAAAAATAAAATAAAATATGTCTAACTAGAGGGTATTCTATGTTTTATAGGAACTGAAGGAAAGAGTAAATTAAGGGTAGCAATAAGTAATGTAGAGCCATACAGCTGTCTAAACCCATTACTTTTACAACAGTCGAGCTAGAAAAATAATTAAGTACTTATGTTTACGCGGGAAATCAAGTCAAGCAATTTAATGATGTACGCCAGGAATTAATAAATAAACAAAAATGTTAGGATTCAGCACCATGAACACAATCTCATTAATTGATTAACTAACAAGGTAAAAAGGTAAGGTAATGTCGCTAGAATCTTGGATTAATCAATTCAATGGTCATTTTTTTTCTGTGCGTTGTGAAGGTAACCCTCTCATGCTTTTTAGGATCGTAATCGGGTAAGTTATAGGTGCTTACTGACACTAACTGACTTTATAATACACTCAATATAAGTATCTTCGGCGTTTGTACGAAGAAAAAACATCGATAATTTACAGATTACTTGTGAATGTGACTGAATGAATTGTATAAATAATTACACAATGATGTACTTACTTATGAAAACGGACAAGATGAGGTAAATCCAGGCCATTATGTGAAACTTTTTTCTTTTTGTTACAACAGAATAGTCACTTGATTCACGCTATCCCTCACTGTTATATTTTTAGGAGAATGCACACAGAACAGCACACGACTTGCAAGTTGCAAGACAGCCAAGCCAAAGCTAACTAAGCTATTTTGTTGGCCAATGTCTTGTCATAGTCTATGACTCATAGACAAAATGGTCAGTGTTGCCGTTAGGACCATCTAGTTTGTGGCTACATCAAAGAAAAAAGTTGCTAATTTTGTAAATGAATTATTTTCGAAATTCCGCTAAAAGTGGCTAAAGTATTTTTGGCTTACTTTATCCTAATATAATTTTAATAGATAGGGATGGGGATAATGTGGATTTAATAAAACAATATTTAATAGTGTTGTTAAAAAATAATTACAAACTGGTTACAAGTCTATAGCTAAAACATTAAAATTACAGTTTTTTGTAGTAAAAAATTAAAAATCAATTTGAAAGTTTACAATGTCATCTGGAAATTCTGGAAACTCTTCGTTAATGGATGATGTTATGGATTGTATTTCAGTTGGTTTGATCGTTTTTATGACTTTTGTTAAAACTTCAAGTGTCAAAACAGTAAAAAAGTAGGTATGTACTAATAATCTAAAAAGTAGCCAGAAGTAGCTAGATTCATTTTGGTGGCTAAAACAGATTATTTTTTGGCTAAAACCGTCGAAAATCCGCTAGATCTAGCCACAAAGTAGCTAAAACGGCAACACTGAAAATGGTGTATCAGTGACTGAATGAATGGGTCTATGCTCTATTGCTCTTTCTCTTCAATCTCTTCTGCTGTCAGTATATCTCTTGCTCATCTCTTGCTTACTCAATGGATGGGGAATGGGGGGGATAGGCATTCATTGGTTGGAAGTTGGAATGATGGTTGACTGAATGAATGATAAATTTGACATTCATGTGGCAAAATGGTCAAATTTGACAATAAACAAATTGAATGAACGAAACAGACTGGCTGGCATGGCATGGCATTTGAGGAGTGGTTGGAGAGGCGCCACGGGTCCTCACCTTCTCGCCTAACGCAGGTCCTCACCGGACACGGTTGTTTCGGGAGGTTCCTGTTTCGGATAAGCCGGAAAGAAACGCCCGGGTGTCACCATTGTGTGGATCGCCCGGAGGATACAGTGAAGGTCCACCCGGCTTGGGCGGAGCACCGCCGTGTTTCCGCGGAAGCGATTGGCGGCGGCGACCTTTCGCGCCTGAACCTGGTCCAGGCCATGGTACGGAGCGAGAGTGCATGGGAGGCAATCACCTCCTGCGAAGGAGTAATGCTTGCGAAGGAGGAGGTGGAACGCGTGAGAGAGAGGCAACCTCACGCCCTTAGTCGCCGCAGGAGACGCCCTGGGCGGCGGAAATCGATAAACGATTCCCGGCCACCGTAGGTGCGAGCATGCGGACGGCGAGTAATGGGTAGCTCGCCCTCCGGTAAGGACCAGGCCCGAGTCGACGTCGCGTCGTGTTCCACGCGCGCCTCAAAGAGATGTCGGCAATGATCTGGTCCAATAGGGCCGATGCCGCCGGGGTCGCGGGTTGTTCGAAAGAGATACCGTATGGCCTTGGTACAGGCAACTGAAGGAACACGGGTGGGTTTTAGTCAGTAAAAGTCTGACACGTCCTCCCTCTCCGTCCAGAGCGGGAGAAGTTATATGATGATTTCCCATCCACAAAAAAAAAAAGACTGGCTGGCAGTTGTTGGGCCTGTCTGACTGCCAGACTTACAAAACAATACTCCTAAAGTGGTGGCTACACCTACGGCCAACGTCCTTCATCGCGATAATCAATAGCATAATATCTCGTTATGCCAGGGCCACAATATACGGGATGTGCCGTTGATTATCGCGTTTAAGTGCGATAACCGTAGGTGTAACCACCACTTACCGCGATAATTTGACCGAATCTTGACCAAATTTAACTACCTACCGCGATGTTTAAAGCGTTTATGGGCACTGACTTTGACGTATAATGTGGCCCCGGCATTAATTCGGCCGCGACATTATCGCGATAATTTGACCGAATCTTTAGGGCGATGATGGGCATTGACGTTGACGTTAGTGTGACCCAGGCATAACGGAGGCGGCCAGACTGACTGGAAAGTGCTCATTATATTATTGTATACCTGGTACTAGTCAAAAAAAATAAGGGCCTCTAGGTATTTAAGGAGGATGCGCTAAGGTAGCCCGCGAAATTCAATTTTTCTTACGTTCTTTGCAATTTGCAGGTCAGTGTTAGGTTGTATGTTGATTAAAATATGATACGCGGCCGTAGCTAATATGGCTTTACAAAATTATAATCATTAGAATCAGCAATACAACTCCATAAGTTAGAATTGACCTCAAATCAATAGATTTCATGAAATTCTAATGATTATAATTCTATAAAGCCATGTTAGCTATGGCCGCGTCTAATATTTTAATCAACATACAACCTGACACTGACTTGCAAATTGCAAAAAAACGTAAGAAAATTTGAATTTCGCGTAAGCTATATTTTTCCAGTACAAGCTGATCTCGCATTGTATAGTATTTCCTTACAATGAGAGGTCAGCGTAAACTGGAAATGTATAGCTTGATGTGTAGCCGTGTATACCATGAAAATGATTAAATTAATTATTGGGACAAAGCTAATTGTAGATGGCGTGATCATAGTTAGGACCCTAACTAATTCCCATTTTTGTCATTTTTTTCATTCATCATGAGTTTGATTTTGTTTCACTATTCGTTATTTTCGGTTATTTCAATATTATTAATCAAGAATGGAATGGAATTTAAAACCTTAATTATTTCCTCGTAATCACATTCTTCAAAATGTTTTGAACTCTGTTTATTTTTTTTTAATCTTTACAAACCGCTGCGAATTTCCTTCTTGGATTATTGTAACGGCTCTGGTTGCCATAATTGTGTCCATAAGTCTTCCAATATATAATACACTTCTGGACACATCTATTGGCCCACCTTAGAGTTTAGGTTTCGATGGCTCCTATCGAAATATGATTGCTAGATTGAACAAAAACTGTTGATGCAGTTTTAAACCTGATACATTTTACCATCTTTTTCGATCGTATTGTTTTAAATTTGAATTCAGAATACCATACGACATGGAGCTACGCCTAACAAGTCGGATATGCGCCTTGTTAAAGGCAATTGATTTTTGAATAAAAAACATGTTCTATCAAATAAAGGTTTAATTTAATAACGCGTGTTGCCTCCATGGGCATCTACCACAGCTCTCATACGCTTAGGCATAGAGTTTATCAATCGCTCTATGAAATTTTGAGGGATCATCTCCCATTCCTCTTCTATGGCAGTCTTCAACTCCTGCATCGTCTGGGCAACTGGCTGACGAGCCCTAACACGTCTTTTTAGCTCGTCCCACATGTGCTCAATGGGGTTCATGTCTGGGCTTCTGGCTGGCCAGTCCATAACTGTGATGTTCACATCCCGAAGATATTCCCTGACGATGCCGGCCGCATGGGCTCTTGCATTATCATGCATAAAAAGGAAATTTGGGCCCACATAGTCCGCGTATGGTATCACGTGAGGTTCTAAGCACTCACGAATGTACCTTTCAGCATTTAATGTTGGCAGCCGTGGTCCTGTAACAACCTCAAATTGAGTTTTGCCGCTCGCGGATATACCGCCCCAGACAGTCCATGAGCCACCGCCATAAGCAACCCTCTCTTCAAAGCAGCATTGTGCGAAACGCTCTCCCTTACGTCGGTAGACCTTCTTCCTTCCATCATTGCCATGTAACACAATTTTAGACTCATCAGAAAAGAGTACACGGCTCCAATCTTGCTGTGTCCAATTTAAATGACTGCGTGCGAAATGAAGGCGCGCTGTTCGGTGGGCTCGCGTTAGTTTGGGGCCATTAGCTGGCTTGTGTGGTACCATATCGCGTTCTTTTAACCTTCTCCGAACAGTTCGAGCGCTCACAGATACTCCGTGGAAGTCGCGAAGTTGGTTTTGTATCTCAATGGAGGTAAGGTGACGATTTCTCAAGCTGGTCGTCACGATGAATCGATCCTGCCTTTCAGTTGTGACCCGAGATCGTGGCCTTCCTTGGCGACGAACAAAGCCGCCAGTCTCTAGGTACCTCCGATAAACATTTCGGACCGCAGATCGACTTAAATTAAGTTGAGCACTCACGTTTCTTTGGCTGTGTCCGGCCTGAATAAGTGCCACAGCTTGGGCGGCGACTTCAGGTGAAGTATCCATAGATTATTGATAGAACCTCACCTTAATGTTAAGAATAAGTAATGTTTGTTGCAAAATCAAAGATATCAATCACTTTTTCAAGAATTAAATCCAAGTAAACCAATAAAACCAAGTTTTCTTAGTATTCGATTGTTTGATATCAACAAACAGGCTCCAAATTGTCTTTTGTTTCTTTAAATTCTGTGTTCGAAATTCAAAAAAAGACTATTGAATGAAATTGTGAATGTGCCAGGTTCAAAAACCGCATAAAAACTTTTTGCTCGACCTAATATAAAATTTTAGCTAGGACCAAACGAAACTGAAAATACAAGGTGGGCCAAAAGATGTGTCCAGAAGTGTATATGCAAGATGTTCAGATTACCAAGCCGCTACTCGAAACAAAACTTATCGAAACGAACCAAGATTATAAGAAGATTTAAAATTCTTTTTTTTTATTATGGCCAGCATATAGGTTATCATCTCATCTGTCAATTTATGTCCAATGTTTACATCACACATACTTTATAATCTGTGCAAGTGTGCACACAGGCACACGCTGACAAGTGTGTCATACTGCAAGCATGTACTCTGTGCTGCAAGCAGTGAAGTAAAATGTAAAGCAACCAATAGATAGTATTTACCACAATTTACAAAGTATTTACTCTCTCTGAACTTGCACTGAACTACTTGCTTACTCAAGTTGACTCAAGTCACTCAAGTAAAGGCTGAAGGCTCATAAAGCCTACTTGGCTTGGCTGCAGGGTGTAGGTGAAAGTTTGGAAACTCTTAGAAAAAATATGTAATAACTATTATACGTAAGTACCTACAACTATTATACGTAAGTACCTACTTTGCATGGAATACCCGAAGTAACTGTAACTGTATGGAATATCATTCCCTTTTTCTAATATTTTAGAAATGCCTGCACAAAAAATTCTTTCGGAAGGCCAATGGAAGCTTTTGCTTGATTACATGGAGACCAACCCAACTTTTGCTAAAGGCATTGCCGGTGTTAGGAGCGGGGAAGCCAAGGAAGAGAACAATGCCCGTTGGAAACGCTTAGCATGCAGGTTAAATAACGTCGGGACTGGCTGCATAAAGAATTATTGCCAATGGCGAGAGGTAAGTGTAGTGGCAATTATTTATAATTTTATAATTGTTGTGAACAAAACAGGGTGAGTTTGTGAGCAGGGCAGCAGCCGTTTTATAGTTGAAAAAAACCTTAATTGGCCCTAAACGTAGTATTCACGCTTGAAGAGCTAGTATTTGTAACATCATAGATGCCATAGTGATGCCTGTTTAAAAGCTCACCTGTATGAACTCTATTCTGGTTGTAAAATAATTTCAGAACTTTGATGTTTTGTGCTGGTATGGCTGATGTACCCTATTTTTAGGATTCTATTCTCCAAAAGTGGCTTTGAGACCCTATCTATGTTTGTCACAGGGCTGTATCTTTTGAAATATAATATCTAGCTAATTGATTTTTTCTCAGAATAAGTTTAACTATGGCAGCTATCATGACAAACACTAAAATTAAGTTAACTATATGGAATTTTGATGATATGGAACCTGATGTAATGGAGTTGTAACTTTCTTTCACCTGACTGGTTTGCGTGTCAGAGGGATTTGATTGTAAATAAACCTCTTCATATACTTTTTATTTATACTCAGACTAGCTGTTGCCCACGGCTTCGCCCGCGTGAATGTCGGAAATTATCTTACGGGAAGCTTCTACCGGGATGAAAAGTATCCTATGGCTTAATCCAGGTTATAAACTATCTGTATACCAAATTTCATCCCAATCCGTTCAGCCGTTTTTGCGTGATTGAAAACAAACATACAAACTTTCACATTTATAATATTATATATTATATTTATGTTTTATCCAAATCCATTAAAACAAAATCCTTTAAAAATAAAGGAAAAACAACTAAAAATTATACAACATGTCCCGGAATTAACGCTCAACCTTTTAAGGGGTCAGTGCACTCATCATTATGAACAACTTTTACTATGGGACCAATCCTAAACTCGCAAAAAAATCAGCTTTTCCCTCCATTTTGATTATGCCAACATAAATGTAAGAGGGCAAGAGGAATGCATTAATTCCGGGACATGTTCTGTAAACCTTATGTTGTCAAATAATAATCTTTTATTTTTCCTTCTAGTATTGGAATAATACAAAGTACATGGCGCGCAAAAAGGCTTGTACCATCCGGAAACAGATGAGAGGAGCAACCCGAGCAACAAACGGCGAACCTCTACACAGGTATTTTTTGTTAACGAAAAATGAAAAGAGGGTGCTTACAAGTCTGGGTATACCAATACCAGGACAGGTACGGATGAAAATAAAATCACCAGTCTCACCAACACCGGATGCGTCACAATCACCGCCACAGTCTGACATGTCACCACCAGCTACTCCATCCCCAGATATACCAACGACGCAACAAATTAAATCTGAACCAGATTCACCACATTTGGCTTCAACACTTCATTGGGTCCCAATTGAACAAGAAGGTAAATAGTTTTTT
This sequence comes from Cosmia pyralina, assembly GCA_946251885.1. Classification (NCBI taxonomy): domain Eukaryota; kingdom Metazoa; phylum Arthropoda; class Insecta; order Lepidoptera; family Noctuidae; genus Cosmia; species Cosmia pyralina. The sequence continues at coordinate 22,853,947 of OX276344.1, forward strand.
TTTGTCCTAATTTGAAGAAGTCCATTCTTTATACTTAATAGATTTGTGAAATAAATTGCAGAAAGTAAATGGCATTCCCCCTGCTTGGGTTTCAACTAAAAACTTTTCTTTACAATAAAGTATAAATTTTGAGTTCCATATTTACTATATTGTAAATCAACAAATCTTTATGTAAAAAGAAGGTACATAAGTACCGGATTGCCCTTTCCTAAGGGGAAACAGAAAACTTGTCCATCATTCAACAAATTGGTAGTAACTTTTACATTATTGAATTGTGCAATTTTAAATTAGACTCTACACATATCCAAATAAAAATTTTTTTACAAAAAAAAAAAACACTACAAGTCAAAAATAGCTTTAATTTAGTAAGTCGGTGTCTTTGGTTTTGTATTTTCGTTTTTTGCCAACGACTTCCGAAATTAAAGTAATTTTTCACTTTGTAATGTGTCTTTTGGAAGGTGTTATTTTTTGTCTAAAAGTTTTTATTTTTCTCTTTTTAGCTCTGGTACCTACCCCACACAAATTCGAATACCACTACCTGCTATGTAAATTACCGTGACATAATATCATCCACATAGACTAAGTGGGAAAAATACGTATTATTGAAGCTACCTCAACAACTACCCAAGCTAAGTTAATAAATTTTATATGGGACCACCTAGGAAGGGACCCTTTCAAATAAAAAAAGAATTTTCCAAATCGGTCCAGCCGTCTCCGTAATCGGGGAAAGTACCTACAAAAAAAACCATCCAAGTTCGTTTCGGACCACGCACAATGAAAGGTTCCGTATGATGAATTTATCCCAAGAATAAACTTAACATTGTTGTTGAAAAACATGTTTTCCCATACATTCCAACTGTAAATGTAAGTTTGTACTCACAATGTTGAGAGATTTACCATGTTATTTTATGACTACAGACTTCTTATAGGTTTTCCTGTAATCTACAGGTAAAGAACAATTTTTTGTATTTTTTTCAAAATTTTAGGCTTAGTAGTTTCAGAGATAAGGGATAATAATTTTTGTCTATTTTCTTAAATACCTTACCTTACCTTTTCTTATTGAGACCCTCATATAAGCCCCTTTCATTTGATTATGTCACACGGTATAGTTTGCAAAACTTTTTTTTTTAATTTTATTATTTGCCCCCCAAAAGTGACCCCCATATTCAAAATTCATTTATTCACTTTACCCGTCCGTGGTTGGGTCACAGAAGCATAGGTGTACCAAATTTCAACTTAATCGGTCCATTAGATTAGGAGCAAATTGGCTGTGACAGACAAATACACGAGTGATCCTAAAGGGTTCCGTTTTTTCCTTTTGAGAAAGGAACCCTAAAAAGATTCCGACGAACAGAAAACCTCCTCCTTTTTTGAAGTATGTTAAGAAAAGGTACGCGCCTCGGTAATCTTCGTCTTTCTGAATTAGCACGAACTTCGCGCCATAGAGTAACCCTCCACACAGGCAATGCTTCTTAGTTAATACCAATAAATATTGGCAATATATAATAATATAATAAATAATAATATAATTAATATATTATATATTATATATATAATAATATAATTTGTTGGCAATATATATTGCCAAGCTTTGCATCTATCATTGCGCGTTTGTGTGAAGTTTTCTGTGTTAATATGTTGCGTCCTAACGAAATGCGATCGTCGCGTTCAGGCATCGTCCTAATATTAGGTCTTTACCTATGAAATTGCCGTTCTGCAGTACTGGCCATTTCAAATCAAAATAATTTTTGTTTGGCTAAGAATTCTAATTTCAAATTAATTTTATTTTAAAAACATGGATTTTTTTTCCAAAAGTAGTCATTTGTTTATTGATTAGTGTTACATTTTCATCGCATTTCAATCTTTTTCGTTATCATGGATACGTTAAAAATTCGAGTAATTATGGAATATGAGTACCGTCGTGGCAGCAACGCGGCACAAGCGGCACGCAACATCAACGACGTTTACGGAGCTAACACTACAAACCAACGCACCACTTCTTATTGGTTTGCTCGCTTCCGTTCTGGAAATTTCGACCTGAAAAATGAACCTCGCGTTCGTCCGAAGACTTGGTCGACAATGACGAATTAAAGGCGATTGTGGAAGCTGATGATACACAATCTACGGCTGAATTAGCAGCAGCTTTCGACGTTAGCGTCAAAACAATATTGATCCATTTGCGTCAAATTGGCAAGGTAAAAAAGCTTGACAAATGGGTGCCCCACGAACTCAATGATCGCCAGCGCGAAGTACGCGTCGAGACGTGCCTTGCACTGCTCAACAGACACACAAATGAAGGAATTTTGAACCGCATTGCTACCTGCGATGAAAAATGGATTCTGTTTGATAACCGCAAGCGCTCAGCAAGTTGGTTGGATCCTGGTTCAGCACCTATTGTTTAGGTGCTGAACCAGGATCCAACCAACTAAACGAAAACTTACCCTAAAACGAAAACTTACCCCTAGAAAAGTGATGGTCACTGTTTGGTGGTCTAGCGCCGGTGTGATTCATCACAGCTTCTTACCAAACGGGGTGAGCATTACTTCAGATGTGTACTGTGAAGAACTGAACACAATGATGGAGAAGCTGGCACATCTCCAACCAGCATTGGTCAATCGCTCGTCTCCGCTGCTCCTGCACGACAACGCGCGACCTCATACTGCACAGCAGACGGTCTCCAAGTTGCAAGAACAGTAGTGCTATTCTGTAAATATCTCACCGTGAAAACATGAGTGAACAAAACACATCTTAAAGTGAGCTGTCAATATTGTCAATCCCCTAGCATCAGGTGGAATGACGGCTCACTTCACGCTCACTTCACCTGAGTTATCACGGTGAGATGTTTACAGAATAGCACTACTGGGGTTGGAAGATCTCCGTCATCCGCCCTACTCACCAGACCTTGCGCCTACAGACTACTACTTTTTCCAGAATTTGGATAACTTCTTGGCGGGAAAAAAATTCAATACCCGAGAGGCAGTACAAAATGCCTTTGAAGAATTTATTGCCTCCCGTCCAGCTGATTTCTTTAAGAAGGGCATCAATAAACTGCCACTGCGTTGGCAAAGATGCATTGATTGCATGGGTGATTACTTCGATTAATACAAATAAAAAATGCATGAAAAAAATTCGATTAAATTTTTTCATACAAAACAGCAATTTCATAGGTACCCATAGGTAGGTAGGTAGGTAGGTTTACCTATTATAAAGCGATAGTCGCGCGAATACGCGATTGCGATTACTTTTTGTTTGGAACGCGACCACGCGTTCCGGTTCACCGAGCAAAAAGTGATCGCGATCGCGTATTCGCGCGACAATCGCTGTAAATTAGGACGACGCCTAATTATGTCACTTTTTGTTCGGTGAACCAAAATGCGTGGTCGCACCGACAAAGGGCGCCTTCCGATTTGAGTTGATAACGATACATCGATAAATTTTGTGTTTTTAAAATTCCTATAAAACCAAATGTTAAATTAGTTAAGGTTAAATCATTGGATTTTCCATTACGGTATGTGTTATATGACAATATTGTCTACTGCTATACTAAACCTAAACATGATTGAGTACTTATTTGAAATTTTTTCGGTAGAAAAAAAAAAACCAAAGTAGCACCGTCTATTTTCGGGTATGTGAGTCGTGTTGTAATTTATTCTTCGTTCGGGCCCCGATCGAACCATCCGTCCATAGGTAATAGGGAGTCAGAAACGCCCGTAACGAAGGCTGAAACTACAGACTTCGTGCTTAGGGAGTTAGACCCCCCCAGGTCCTTATTGTGCAATAAAATTTGCTTTAAATAGAAGGTATTTAAATATATTAAGAACTTACTATGCTAAACATTGATTTAAGTATACATTTTGTCATAACTACATTTAAGAAGCGCGTTTAGTTGCGGTGCGCATGAGAGTCTTCTATCTCAACTAGACAGCCATAGCCCATAACGCCATTTCACTTACACACCGAGCTAAACCACGCTTCGATGTATCCTCTTAATTTATAATTTTGTAATTATGATAATAGGAAATAGGCACTTTACTTCCATAGTTGTAGATCTCATCACTGCGCGTTCGTATTTCCGAAGATAGACGATGATTTCCGAAGCGCATACTTTTTTGGGATACTTATCTGTAGAGATCGTCTAATTTAAAATTGCACGGAGTCCACTGCTTGTTGCATATACATTTCAAATATATGTAAGTATAAAAATGTTAGTGGGAGGGGCGTGCAATTTTAAATTAGATGATCTCTACCTTCCTATATAATCAGTCCTATTTTGATTCCAGATAATCAAGCTGCGCCTTCTGCTGCGCCAGACTGGGTACGAGACATTGAGGAAAGAAGAATTGCTGTGGAAGAAAAGTCAGCACGAGCACTACATGGCATACAAGCCAATACAGAATTCTGTGTGAGCGCTCTGCAGGGAATTCAAGTTGCTCAAGAGTGCTTGAACAAAACCATGCAGGGCATACAAGCTGCATTGGAAGCATCTGCAAGAGCCCTGCAGGAAAGACGCAATTAGCAACAATAAAAATGTTCACTGTTGAGCACGTATTTATTAACTTAATAGGTTTAATAGCCATAATAGGTATGGCTAATTAACTACAATTTCACAAGCAGTTTTAGATCTTCCTACTTAATTCATACCTCATTTTACTTTATTTCCTCTAGTTATTGTTAAGTATGTTTGATCTCTGACTTGTGACTTGTTATTTGTTTTTGAATTATGTTAATTATGTTTAGTTTTATGTTTAGTTTTACCTATTAATTACTGTCATTGGCGCAAGCCGTTGTAATTAATTATAAATAAATAAATACCGTAAGAAGACATACCTACTAGTACGAATAAGCAGTACGATACCTAACAAAATTGTTGAAAAATGTATTTTTAAGATATTAAAAAGTATTAAGTTTATGAGAATGATTATTTAGATGTTTAACATTCTTATTCCCGATCAAGCCTGAACCACGGATGGATTACAGATGCGACGTGCAAGCGATTCAAAACGAGCCTCTATTTTTGTGCACCACCATCCGAGAGAACCGGGTGCGGATAAACGCGCCTGGCAAACACGGTCGGCAACGAAAGTCAATCCGGAGTGTTCACATTGGATGCGAGTAGTTAGAGTTTCCAGAGTTCCTGTAATTTGTAGTTGTAGGTATCTCATGTGCGGTCTATGCACTTGCCTGGCATCTCAGTTCCAGTAATCCTTTCAGTCTGGGCCGCTACCGCCGTTTCTAACAACAGGCGTTATCCGTCTACTCCATAAGTTCAGGTAGTCCCGCGGAATCCAAGAATTATAGACCGTTCACGTTCGTCGACGGTCTTAAACTTATACATCCATTTTGAGAGCGAAAATTAATACGCACATTGAGAGTAACTCGATTATGTCTGCCTCTCAAGATGAATGTAGGAACGGGTGCGATTGGATTGAGTGCTTTTTAAAAGTTAAGTAAGTAATTATATTTTAACGAAATCAAGGAAGAATTTAGGAAATAATTGTGAAAACCTCATGGTGAAGATAAAACATTGTGAAATCTATGGTGAGAAAGTCGTGGTAATTAACTAAATAGAACACTCAATCTGCTAACCTGAAAAAATACAGTACCTATCTCGTGTCTCAAAATATTCTAATTAAGTAGTATGTTTAAGAAGGTACCGACCGCGCAGTGGCGCCCTCATCGTTTGTTTGGTTATTTCTTTTATTTTAGAATGAAAATGCAGAAAATAAGCTGGAATAATTGTGCTCCACAAGACAATTGTTTAGTTTTATTAGAATCTTTAAAACGGAAAAAAGTGGCCACCATTTTCCGTTTTAACGATTATAGTAAATCTAAACAGTATAAAGCTACTATTTGTAATAATAATAACGTATAGTCGTGTGGAGCACAATTATTCCGGCTTGTTTTTTGCATTTTCATTCTAAAATAAAAGAAATAACCAAACAAACGATGAGGGCGTCACTGCGCGGTCGGTAGCCTCTTAACATTTTTATGTGGAATAATTGTATTGAATTTGTGAAAGCTATTCACAAATATTCAATTGATTTTGAAGGTTTATTTGGATTTTATAAAAGTTTATTTAGAACACTCAATCCTCCTATGGTGCAGACGAAGGATTTTTTTTATCTTCACCATGAAGTTTTCACAATTATTTCCTAAATTCGTTCTAGATTTCGTAAAAATATAATTAACTTTTAAAAAGGAGCAATCAATTCACACGCACATGTCCCACGGTACTGATGAGCTACTCTCACCGACATGGCCATACATAAGCCAACAGGTTCGTTGAGCCCGCAAGAATCTGTCGACATGCTGGATATACGAGTATTATAAGAAGGCTTACGACTAGGTGCCACATAAATGGCTCAAGAGGGTTCAAGATTGATGCAACTCTACGTACCTACCTTCCTTGAGTCGTGTAGGTATGGGACAATGGAGGACGGTCCTTCGCTATCCGGGGTGTCAACAAATTCAGGGGAATGATGAACCTATATGGATTAAACGGGGAACATTTCAGGGCGATAGTTTGAGTCCACTCTGGTTCTGCTTAGCCCTGAATCATCTAAGCACACTGCTGGAGGATTCAGGTCTAGGCTATCGGCGAAGAGAGGTGGTCAGTTTCAGAAGCGCCAGCAGGATGGAATTTGGTGTGGACAAATACCTACCTACCAAAACGTGGGGAGATTACGGAATCCAAAGGAATTCAACTCACGGATTCTATTAGTAAACCTTAGATCCCTCTCACCTGAAAGTATCTGGGTATGTCGGAAGCGTTAATCACTGGCGCGCCCGGCTCCCCCGCGTCACAAGGTCACACCCCTTCACACGCCCCGAACATTTTTTGTCGGCGCGCAACGGGTGCGCATGCGCGCCTGTGCACGGCTTCTATGCAAAATATTTCTATGGACAGATAATAAACTAATGACTGTTTCTTAAAGTGGATAGACTAGGCTAGATTACGAATTTTGTTTTGATACAATTGATGACTTCGTTTTTTTTTTAATACCCACAAAAAAAAACAAATAATTATTTCAAAATCTAAAGCGATACTTAACCGTATTTTTTTTTTACCTAAAATATTGCTTATCTGTCAAATAATCAAATGACATCATAATATTTACCTTTGTTCTTCCAAAGTTTTGAAATACGAACAATAATCTCGGTTAATAAACGCCCCGGGGCGCGGGCGCGCGCCTCCCGTTCGAAAATCACGGTTTTTGGCAAAAATATACTTCACCTAGCCACCTTTCCGAAGAACTTGGAACGCAAGAGGTAGGTCCACACACAAAATTCTAAAAAGTAAAAAACTAAGACGCGGAATGCGCCCTCCCGAGTCCTGACCTCTCTTTGACCCGGCCACATTTCGTCCAACGGGGCGTTTCAAGTTTTCACCACCCGGCACGTTTTGGGCAATGGGCGCGTGGATGCATCAACGTTGCTGACATGAAATAATCGTTGAAGGAGCGCTTCTTTAGTCGTCTGAAGAAGGTATTAATTAGTCTTCTTTCAGGCGGAAACAAGGTTATTGGGTCATGCCGCCTGTCTTGATGTACGCACGGCTACAGATCAAGCTATACATTTCCAGTATAAACTGATCTCGCATTGTATAGGATTTTCTTACAATGAGAGGTCAGTGTAAACTGGAAAATGGAACTGGAACTGGCTTCATGTGTAGCCGTGTGTATTCTTTCGGCTTACTCAAATGGACTCAGATCAGACCGAACTCGACGCCCTGGATAGGAGGGTCCGTACGCTGCTGACCGCAAACCGGATGCATCACCCACGATCATCGGTGATGAGACCACGGAAGTGCGGGGGCGAGGCTTTTTAAATGCGAAAGCCCTCCACAACAGCGAGGTGTGAGCCTCGGGGAATATTTTTTAAAAGCCGAAGTGGGTATGCACCGTTACCTATGTGGTCGCAATGGACAAGGGGCTCACCTCGCTCTTCATGGCTAAAGAGAACTGGCGTAAACCTGTAGTACTACTTACTGACTACCACAAGAAGGTATGGCAAAGCAAGGAGCTTCACGGGCGCTTCTATCGGGTGTAGATTTATTAGCGTCCGTATCCTGGCTGTTTCAGTGACCTTTCCGGGGAAACTGAAGGTTTTGTTTGTGCAACTAAGGATGAAGTTATCTTGACGAATATCTACCGGAGACATACTATGACGGTCCGGGTGATCCATCAGGCATATTATCCGTGGTTGCTCTCGTCTGGCTAACGGCGAGTAGGTACTTGTGCAAAGGCATAACCAAGTGGCCAGGATTATTCACCAGCAACTTGTGCAACAAACAAAAGTCTACTTCCATGACGACGGACAGATAACAATTCGGTACTCGCACCACAAACGCCTAGTTGACGTTGCGATGCGAGTGTGCGGCTACATTAACTGCACCCTCGGCGTGTACCTTGTCTTCTGGCGCACGTACTCCACGATGTACACCGGTGTGTTCGGCTTTGTGGCACGCAAGCTCACTTTAGGCTCCGTAGGAGTTTTGCTGCAGCGGTTCTTGTTTGTTCGCGATCGGTACTTCCTCCTTTGCACTGTCAATGTGCATATTCGGCGCCTTTTCAGGCATAGGCTTCATACATGGAGCGCCTGGGGCACTCGCGGTGACGCTAGCGAAGCCCTTTTGTAAGAGTTTCAAAAGGGCGTCGCTAGCGTCTGGGCTGCAGACACTAATAGACTGATATCACCTATTTCAAGGAATGTACTATCAATGGGGAAGAAATCGCAAAGCTATGAACAGGTGGTGCTGCTATCGCTCGACTCATAATATCGCACTGTCATTTTTACCTCAATGTTTTTCGGGTTTTAAATATTAATATCGGCGTTTTACCTGAAATAAAACGCTTATTAAACTACTTACCTTATTCGAAGCATAATTAAACTATTGAGATAGGCTGAACCATGTTTCCTGTGCCTTTTTTCCTTACGTTTCTAGCGATATAGCTCTGTCTCGCTCTCATGACGTCACCAGGTCAGAGAGGGGAGCGCATTTTTGAGCTCGCGCGCTCGGTCTTGTTCATTGGATGATTGACTATGTCACCTGGCAGAAATTAATATTATGCTTCGAATAAGGTAAGTAGTTTAATAAGCGTTTTATTTCAGGTAAAACGCCGATATTAAACACTTGACCGTTATTCGAAGCATAATTAAACTATTGAGATATTGTCTGTTATCGCCTGGTGACGCTCATGACGAACGCCAATGTGTAGGGAAAGATCAAGAAAAAAGAAAAGATGTGTTTGAAAATATTCAACAAAATATCAATAAATCAACATAATTCACTATGAGACAGGTTTAAATAGAGCAGTAATGCTGTCACTCCTAGAAGAGCCCGAAACCTGTCGTTTATAAAATCGATTAAAAGTGTTTGAGGACCTCCAATTTCCCCGAGCCATAATATCTTCCATGGGGAAGTTGTCCAACCAATTCTTGGAAGCAACAGCGGAAGGGACACTCAGGACTAGCAACAATACCTGCCTGACGCATCAGAGCTTTAATCCAGCCTGCAATAATAGTTCGTGAGGCCGCACGAGCCGTGGTGACAAACAAGTTAGGACATTTAGCTTCCTGACGTCTAGTGGAAAGCAGTGATACAGTTTGTTCAACCCAGTATACGGGGTCCAAATTATCGTTATCGGTCATTAGGAGTGTCAAGTCATGAATACGCCTACCAGAACAGAGTACTAAGAGGGCAGCGGCTCGACTCGAAACATCAAAAATGTAGTCATGATTTATTGTTCTAACGCCAAGAAAACATACAAAATCATCAATATTCCACACGGGTAACTTAGAAACAATTGGTTTTTGATTGAAATCGATTTTAAAATATGTTACACCAAAGCATGATTACTTAGAACACCTGAATCATTTACATTATTACAAAGGGTGGAGACCATAGACTTGTGTAACAATATTGTATTATAAGACAGTTTATGTTTTATATGCAGATCAGCCAGAAAACGAGCTAGGTCAGATCCTGAGGGATTCTTAGGGCTAATATGACTCTACACCACGAAACCCAGCGGTTCCATGCAGGTTTGCAAGTTCTTAGGGTAGAATCGCGCCAAGAACTTTTCAAAAGATCTATCTGAGAATTATTCCACTTACCTAAATGATGTGTCCACCCCCACATTTCCAAACTTCCAACACTAGATCCTGGACGCGAGGAGGTGGCAGTCCCGTTGTCACATCGATCAATACTTTGTTCAGGTTCTGTATTGTGAACGGTGGGGCCAGAGCCCAGGCTTTGAGACCTCCGCGCCAAAAGACTTTCTCCCATCGCGGTGCTACTATCAAGTAAATTCCTGATGCCCGATTGAGGTAGCTCAAAAACCATGGGAATCAGGAACGGGGGTGCGAACACCCATGCCAGATCGAATTTCCAAGCAATCGAGAATGCATCGTGGGCTACAGCTTGTTTGTCGTTCTGATCTTTCGACACGTAATGAGGGACTACGTGACCGTTGCTGGAAGCAAACAGGTCCACTTGGGGAATTCCCCATTTTAAAAATATTATCTTGGTAATCTCGGGTATCAGATGCCATTCGGGGACCTGGCGAAACCGCGATAGGTTATCGGCATGGTTGTTGTACCTCCCCGGAATGTAGTACACATTGATATGAATTTGGTACTGATCTATCAAACAAAACAGGTCGTATGTTATGTCCATCAATCGCGAGGATTTGGTTACCCCTGCGTGACGGAGATACGCTACTACCGTGCGATTGTCGCATTGTATGGTGACCGTAGATTGACTCAGATACACAGGATGACTTTGAAAAACCTTCAATATTGCCAACATTTCTTTTACGTTGCAGTGACAATTCTTCTCGTTCTGGGACCACGTTCCCCATAGAGACTGGTTGTCCATCTGGGCCCCCCAGCCTAAGTCGGAGGCGTCCGTTTTAGTCGCTGGTGCGTGGTGTAGAATTGACGGATGTTGCAAATTGTGGCTCCACCATTGTAGGTCGCCTATTGCATCTGCAGGTACAGTGTATACCTTGACAGAATTGTCCAATTGTAGTGTGTTTAGGAATTTCAATAGAGCTCGATAGTGCAATCTCCCTCTTTGGACAACAAAACTCGCAAAGTTTAGTTGTTATTTAGTTATTTATATATGGCATCTCGCAGTTGACCACTAAGGGTCGAGACTGCTCAACCGGGCGTTTCCTGTGGGTTCTTTAAGCGAACTTAAAGCCCCCGGCCAGGCCTAAAACTAAGGTAAATTATTAGTCGACTGAGCGTCGCTAATAATAATATGACAGCCAGACGGGGCAGGCTGGATCATGACGGGGGGGACAAGTGCTACAGGCTCAGCTGTGCCCCCAGCTGGCACAGCTTCACCGAGTAGGGGATAGGGGGGGGGGGCGGTTACGATTACGACCTCGGCGGCGAGGTCGGAATGTATTCCGGGGTGGTCTACGTTTATAAACCGTACTGGTGGCCTTGCTACTCTCCTGAAGGAGGGTTATGGGGTCATCAGGGTCGGTGAGAATATGACGCGGACGGCGAGTCTTACTAATTTGAGAGGGGGTATAACGCGCGGCCTCGACAACCAAAGGGTTGCGATGCTTCGCGGCGGCATCAAAGAAACGCTTCGAGCCGCGCTTCAAAAATTGATGGATCGTGGGGATCCTGAGGTCAAGGTGGAGGTCCGCGTTCCGAACGAACCAAGGGGCGCCCGTTATCCTTCGGAGGAAACGGTTCTGTAATGTCTGCATCCGATGCAGATAGCGGGGTTTGGCGTGTGCAAATACCGAACCCGCATACGTCATGATGGGGCAAAGTTTAGTGCTCCTATTACTCTTTGCAACTTCTTTAGGTTTGTCTTCCGCAAATCTACGATTTCGCGAATCTTCGCTAGTAATGAGGTTACTTTTTCCCTTGGCAGACGTTCGAGGTTTAGCCAAGGATCCCACAGTACTCCTAGGTAAACCAGGGATTTCTTTGGTGTTAGGATAGATTTTTCGAAATTTATTTGCCAACCCAGATATTTTAATGTTTTTACGAGAAGACTTACATGGCCTGCGAGAACTGCTGGGTCTTGGTGAGCCAAAAGAAAATCGTCGAGAAATACTAATATTCTCACACCTTGGCTTCCCATAATTTGGGCAATCCAATTTGTCAAACTGGCAAAAGTTTTTGGTGAAAATCTGGTGCTTGCATTTCCTTCCAATGATCGACGAAATTCGATAACTGACCGGCTTGAAATATTTTCATGTCAATATTTACTTCTCTTGGCATTTAAGCCTGAAGGTGATGACCTTCGCTTATTTCCGCCACGTTTATGAGCGTCGTATCTTTGGGTTTGTTTTGCCCCGCGGGAGCGAAAGGAACCTCTATCCATTACGCCACTACCCTGTTGAGGATAGTTGCAATACGCATGTGCTGGTCCTTGCGAAGGACACTGTGTATTATTCTGCAAAAAGCCACCCTGCGAGGGGACGTTACAGTTCTGACAGCCTTGTGAAGTCATGCTTGAGTTATATAGTTCTTACCCTGCGTGGGTGGAACTGAATATTGCCCCTGCAAGGGACGTATATACGCATGTGCTGGTCCTTGCGAAGGACACTGTATATTATGCTGCAAAACGCCACCCTGCGAGGGGACGTTACAGTTCTGACAGCCTTGTGAAGGCATGCTTGAGTTATATTTCTATACCCTGCGAGGGTGGAACTGAATATTGCCCCTGCGAGGGACGTATATGCATGTGCTGGTCCTTGCGATGGACACCGTATATTATGCTGCAAAAAGCCACCCTGCGAGGGGACGTTACAGTTCTGACAGCCTTGTGAAGGCATGCTTGAGTTATAGTTCTATACCCTGCGAGGGTGGAACTGAATATTGCCCCTGCGAGGGACGTATATACGCATGTGCTGGTCCTTGCGAAGGACACTGTATATTATGCTGCAAAAAGCCACCCTGCGAGGGGACGTTACAGTTCTTACAGCCTTGTGAAGGCATGCTTGAGTTAGTTCTTACCCTGTGAGGGTGGAACTGAATATTGCCCATGCGAGGGACGTTTGAGCCATTTTCCAACTTGCGAAGTTGAGGTATTACCATAAGCCGATTTTGTAGATGTACCAGCCGATCTAGAAGCAGGCCAGAAGGCTTTTTTGATACCGCCAGCTTTTTCTAATGCAACAACTAACTGCTAAGAATTGAATAAGCTAACCTCAGATGGAGGTATTTTCTTTATTGCCGCTTTTATTAAGGGATCGCGAACTGCATTAGTTATGCTGTCTCTGCGCATCTGTATAGATTCAGCACTATGGCCGCAAATCATTTGCAATAGGTCTGCCGAAACCTTGCTGAACTCACCAGAAGTGAAAATGTCATTCAACTTTTTTATAGCCTCGATTCTCTCTGGTCTCGGATCCATGTCAAAAATGCACAAAGTTCCTTCTCCTTTTGTTTTAAAATACCGTGGTCTGATCTCGTTTGCCTCGAGTTCGACGAAACCCGGGCTATGGTGTACGATTTAAAACTGAATTTCTCTTAAAATGTTCAAGTAACGCTCGTCTGTCTTTGGAACAGCCGGTTCCTTAAGCTTAGTTTCAACATCTAAATTATTTATAAGACTACTACCCTCCAGTTCTAAATCATCCTCCGTGAAAAGGGAAAGGGCGTCGTCGGGCAGCGGTATACTATTATTTATATTATGTTTCACTTTACGCTCCGAGCGGCGATGCTTGTGCTTGCCCCTCCTTACGGTGACGGCGACGCGCATGTTTAGACTTATGGTCAGAAGAACTAGATGAACTGGAACTAGAATCGCTACTATCAGAGCTACTACTACTGCTGCTGTTCGGATGTGAACGCATCCGTTTGGCACTAGATTCTCTATTATTAGCGGTATTCGAAGGACCTGCGACCGGTTTATCTTGCGAAATCAACGTTATTTCTTTATCCATTACATATTCGGTATTATACTGAAAACAATTGAATTACACACACTGGAAAAGAAAAAGAATAAACAACACGCGAACGGAAAACCGTTAAATTCTGAAAATATCAACGTTGATTCACTGTATTATCAAATCATTCACTAGAAACAGTTTTAATAAAAATTGTAAATTGGTAAGTATGCCAACTTTCGTCGAAAGGAAAAATATAGACGGTTGTGAAAAAGAAATATAGATAACTTACCTGCTAAGCAGCAACCGTCTCCGGCAAGGAAAAGAACGCCAATGAACAAGACCGAGCGCGCGAGCTCAAAAATGCGCTCCCCTCTCTGACCTGGTGACGTCATGAGAGCGAGACAGAGCTATATCGCTAGAAACGTAAGGAAAAAAGGCACAGGAAACATGGTTCAGCCTATCTCAATAGTTTAATTATGCTTCGAATAACGGTCAAGTGTTTAATATAACATAAACTTGACCTCAAACCTCATGATTTCATGAAATCGCTAGATTTGAGGTCAATTCTAACTGATGGAGTTGTATTGCTGATTCTAATGATTATAATTCTGTAAAGCCATGTTAGTGACGGCCGCGAATCATATTTTAATCAACATACAACCTGACATGGTGCCGACTGACCTGCAATTGCAAATTGCAAAAAATGTAAGAAAGAACATTTGAACTTCGCGGGCTACCTTAGCGCATGCTCCTTAATGATTTCCATTTTCCATTGTTATTACAACAGATTACGCGCAAACGCAGCATTTTTATGTCAGATGCCATCTAAAGTTTTTTGTAAACAAGTGTTGTATGTAATATGACTGCTGTCGTTTTCTGTGAGTCAATCGATACCAGCGACACCTCACGGAAAAAGTTGTCAGTTTTCTTCCCCATTACCAATCATCCTGATTCCTGTCCTGTATTTACTGTAGGTTGTACCCAAAACATTGTTGAAGTTTGAACTAACAAAAATCCTAGCAAAAATCACAAAATGACAGGGTAAACCAATGGCGCAAACTAAACGTTTTTCTACTGATGTGAGATCTGATGCCTGACATTTTTATCTGTGGCTAATATTTACATCACAGAGTGAAAGTGAACTTCACTCGGAATTGGAACTTGTGAATGTGAAGCCTACTTTTATTTGGGAATTTGGGGAAATTATAGAAAGTTTTCGTTGCACTCTGTCTAGAATTGTTACGGTTCGTAATTTATTTTCAAGTTAATTAGCTGTATGAATACCTACTATTTCCTTTTTCATTCATATTTTTCAGACATGCCTGCAAAAAAAAGTATCACAGAACGCCAATGGCAGCTTTTGCTGCATCATATGGAGGCGAACCCTGAATTTGCCAAGGGTATGCACCCAAATCTGGCGTATCTCACAGCAAGATATGATAGCAGGACCAAGTGGCATGAGTTAATGTGTACACTAAATGCTGTATCGGCTGGCAGTAAAAGGAGCGAGAAAGGATGGCGAGAAGTAAGTGAAATTTCTAATTAATAGCGTGGTTATTTTTATTAATAATCTACTTACTGTTAAGGCCTGTACCTAGCCTAGTTAAAATTATATTATGTAGCTGTTAACCCAAATAGTAAAATCATTGATTTCATACTGCTATAAACATATTATATAAGTCTTAATACGCCTTTACTGTAAGTCCTAGGATGGTATATTCGAAGACTTGTTACCTACGTATTTGGAAGCATTAGAATACCAACACAGTAATAGTAAATGTAAAAAAATAATAAGCTCCCACTGTGTTAAGATGGCTTATAAATACTCAATGGTATGAAAGTTTTAAAATTAAACTGGAAAGTTTACTGATTTAATTAAATTGGATCAAATCAAATAACAGCAAACCTTTGGGAATAATGACAACACAATATAACTATCACAATCAAACCTAATTATCCTGCAAACCAAATCAAGTCACATAGAAACTCGATAAACTATGTATTCATTTTTTAATTTTAAATAAAATTATCAATTTTTCTTGCTAGTACTGGAATCAAATTAAATACAGAGCCCGAGCGAAGGCTTGTACAATCCGGAAACAGTTGAAAGCAATCATGAAAGGTGAACGAATAAACTTATTGGTTTTAACAAAAAATGAGCAGAGGGTGCTAAGACTTCTGGGGATTCCGTTACCGGAGTTTCGAGTAGTTGACTCCCCACAAGATGCAACACAACCTTATATAACACAACCTTATGCATCACCACCGGATTTACAACTACCTGACTCGCCAGTACCTGATTCACAACCACCTCCGGAAGAATCACCAGGATTGGCTAGTCCACCAAAACCAAAAGTTGAATCAGAATTAGAAGAATCTGATGCTAAATCAGAATCAGATTCATCACATTCACTTTCACCGCTTATCGAAAGGTGCCCACCACCAAACAAGCTTGCTTGGGTCCGAGCAATGAAACGAAAAGGTATTTATTTATTTTACTATTTATGTACACACGAAAAATATATAGAGATACATCATGACACTCAGGCTGGCTGGACAAATGTTCAAAAGAGCTCGCATTTAGCTAGGTCAATAGGGCACTTTATGTGACAGCTAAACACCCTTATTTCAGAATTTTTAACGCTACAGAATCTTAGATAATCGATCGAAAACGTGTCCAGCCAGCTTGAAAAACCACTTTTCGCTGGTCTCTCAATCTCGGTAATGGAAGTGATTTTGACGAGTTTTTGCATATCAACGGGCGTCACATAAATTTGTAACAGGCATTTAGCTAAAAGTTTTGTGATACGTACAGCGGTTTAGTAGAAAAATGCAAATATCTGTGTCCAGCCAGCTTGAATTTACACAGCTTGAAAAACCACTTTTCGCTGGTCTTTTAATCTCGGTAACGGAGGTGATTTTGACGTGTTTTTGCATATCAACGGGCGTCACATAACAGGCATTGAGCTAAAAGTTTTGTGATACGTACAGCGGTTTAGTAGGAAAATGCAAAAATCTGTGTCCAGCCAGCTTGAATTTACGTATGAAACTTCTGGCTGGCACTTCCGAATCTCAATAACGGGGGCGTTTTCGAATATGGTTCCTTTCCTAACATTTAGTGACGCAATGTGTAACAGTAATAACGTTTGATTTATGGCGTCACATGTAAGGTTTTACGAGAAATCAATAAAAACTTAATGTCCAGCCAGCCTGAGTTCAAGCTGGTTGGACACATGTATCTCCGCTGCCTGATGATCTACGGCCAAAAAACATCAGCTCTCCCCTACATTTGTAGATGGTCACCAATCCACTGACCAACCCCGGCAAGCGTAGCTTAACCTGGTGGATCGACCCGTGCGGCTGTTATTACTTAGCCACGAGCTCCTCTCATGTGTTTGAGTACCTATCGGTCACTAATTACCAGTCGCCCTATATGTATACTCTATTATTTTTTAGAATGTTAGTTATCATCACATCACTATTGGTAATTTTGGCATGCCCATACATGAGTCTTGTTTTTTTTTTCAGCTGCCTATGAATCAACAGCTTCATCAACAAGAGTTTATTCAGCCCCCTATGGACAGACAGCAAGAAAACGATGTAAGTTACTCTTGGGCCTTATTACACTGACGATTTCCGAGCGTGTTTCCAGCGAAGCGAGCACGCCACGAGTATGCAACGTGTTCGCCACGCAACGACACACACGTACACGTAGCGTGTATATAGTACACTCGCTTGTCTCGCTCTCTCTTGTACACTCGCGTCAATCGCTCTCGTTACGCAAACGCGGCGAACACGTTGCGCACTCGTGGCGTGCTCGCTACGCACACGCAGCGAACTCGGTTGTAAATCGCTTGGCTGGAAACACGCTCGCAAATCGTCAGTGTGATAAGGCCCGCTTGCGTGATTATTTTGCAGCAATTTTGGTTCTCTTGAATTTTTAAATACTTTTGTTGTTTGTTAGCTTGCATTGTGTACCCTTGCTGGGAAAAAGGCCTCCCCTTTCTCCGTCCAAACCTGTCTTGAATCATTCATTCGGTTTTTCATTTACAATGTTGAATATTATTAAAACGTACCTACCTATTTAACATTGTAAATGAAAAACAGAATGAATGATTTTCACTAGAACAGTCAGCAAGATTTACAAGTAAACCGAAAAGGTAGGAATGCGCTTCGATAATCTCGTGTTTCCGAATTAGCACGAACGTAGCGCCACATAGTAACCCCCCAGAGAAGCCTTCTAATTTTTTAAACGCCGCGTAACCGCGTACTTTTTCTTCTAGGAGATCTTTTGGGGGTTATTTTAAACTCGCGATACGCCCCATGCTTCACAAGGTTTACGCCTTGAGGAAACATCCAGATTTTTTATTAAATTATGTGTTTTATATTAATCATAAGTATTAATGTTTTGTACTTATTATACCTACTCATAAACCTTTTGGAATAAATTTTCCAAATATGGTGAAAGTCGCGTCAAAATCCGTGGCGCGGTTTAGAAGAACAATGCGGTTACCTACAGACACAAAATTCGACTTTGTTTTATACTATTATTAAGTATTACAATGCCAATAGGTTCTTTTTAAATATTTTCCCATTTGTTACGCGTTTGCGCAAGTCTTACGCTACGCATATTCGACGAATGCCGATGTTGGACCAAAGCCTGATAGAAAAGCATTCAGGGACCTCGCGATCGCGTACTACGCGGCTACGAGCACGGCCACTGGCGACGTGAATTTGTTTTCTATAATTTTATAGAAAACAAATTCACATCGCGCATTTGGCTGCAACAACCAAAACACGCACGTCTGATCGTCCGACCAGTTGCGACCAATGATAAATCAAAAACAACTTGGTCGAAACCTCTACGGTCAAGATTGCAGCTATGACCACGGCTGGTATTGGTAGTGGCCGCGTAGTGCGCGAGGTCTCTTCTGTAGGACATTCACGAGTGACGTAAAACCATTAGTAGGTAAGTCAATGAGTGAGGCAATGTAACTCTTATCTCAGTAAGGTAAGGCATAAATTAGAATGATTGCAATGACTTACTGATGGCTTTACGTCCTTCAAATTTGACCTTTAATGTACTGCTCATTGACTTATACAAGTTTTCCATTTTTAAAATGGTTTCGATACTTTCTCGTGCGCCAGAAAAGTCAGTTCGCAACACAAATGGCACCATAATTCGGCTGTACCTAACTAAGAGAGGGTCAACAAATGTAGTAAGTAATCATTCAAATTTAATTCCAGACCGCCCAGCCCCAGCAGCTCCTGCGGCAGAATGGGTCCGGCATGTTGAGGAAAGAAGGATCGCTGTGGAAGAGAGGTCATCACGAGCTTTGCAAGGCATACAGGCTAACACTGAATTTTGTGCGAGTGCCCTGCAAGGAATCCATATTGCGCAGGAGCGTATGAACCGAACGTTGCTAGGCATACAATCTGCGTTAGAAGCATCGGCAAAAGCCCTTCAGGAAAGACTGAGTTAGCACCGGTAAATAAAATCTCATTGTTCAAATATATTTTATAATTTTAATTTTAATAGACAATTAAGAATAAATAATTACTGTTTAATTATAAATTATCTTTTACTGATTACATAATTAGATGATGATTGCTCGCAATTTAGGGCTCTTTAGTCAATTGAGACCGCTTGAACTTATCCCGTGGGATGAGTTGTTTGTCAATTGATCCCACTTTAAAAAAAGATTATTATTTATAAGTACGTAAATATGTATACACGTGAACAAAATTATTTGGGGAAAAAATGACATACCATGGCTTGGTTATACTGATATATTAAAAAAATCAGTTGTTTGATTAATAAACAGAAAACTAAATGTAAATAAGTAGTGTCAGTAGTCTAATACCTAACGGTATCGGTCGCTAATTGGATTCCCACCCATTACCGACTTGAACCCACTCCTAATAAAAGCAATTGAAGTTTTGAAAAAAAAAACTTTATTTTCGTAAAACTAATGTCTAACACTTTTATCGTGCCTGTACAAATCATAAATGTGTCAATGGGATCAGTTGCCCGATTCAAAACATTCATTAGGTCAACTCATCCCGCGGGATAAGTTCAAGTGGCCTCAGTTGACTAAAGAACCCAATTTAGTGTCGCAACAACCCGTATAAAGTCTATTTCTGTCCATTTAAATAGAAATATAAAACAAAAGTATATCAAACGTGTCAATGTTCAGTGCTATTTACAAATGGAGTGATTCGATTTTAGTAAATGTTTCAATGTTACAGTTTAATAATGATAATTAAACAAATATTGTTGAAAATTTTAGTGAGGGAACAAGTTGGAAACTCCAAAATACAACGATCACTTAGTAAAGACAATTAACAATTAATTAAGTAACACATTATACTCTTACTAAGTGATTGTGTAAGAATTGTTTATTTCATTTTAAAATGGATCGAAGTAGTCCTTAGTACCTACCTACTTTATTATTTAATGTGTATTACAGACCTTTACACTTACTAGACCGGGTACAAAACTACAAACACTTACTAGAACCAATAATTAAATTTTAAATGAGGAAAAAAATAATAATTTGGGCTAAGTAACAATAACGTTAAAAACTACTAAATACAGTCAATTTTAATTTTGCCAGTCACGTTTACCCAATGTTGACAGTCGTAATAAATAAAAATCTTAAATTCACTTCACTGACAGACAATTTAATGCACAGCCTTAGACCAAATAAAAAACCATTTGTGCACTTTGTGAGGTGTAGCTTAGTTGTAGTTTGGTGTAAATGTGTGCGTATGAGCGTGTATACACAGAGCGAGGTGTTGCGCATGCTTCACTGTATTGTACACAGCGCTAGGTCTTGGTTTTTATTTGGTCTGAGTACACAGCCTAAATGCTGGGTATTTTGAACAAGAGTTCCTTGTGTAGCAAAAGTAAGAACTAAGCAATGATTTTGAAAATTCATCACTTAATGGAACTAAATAGAAAGTTGATGAAAGTTGTTGTTGTTAAGTTGTTGTAGGGGTTGATTGAAAGTTTGTCATTTTTGCCGATAGAGATCACGTCGGGCACGCGGCTTTTCTAATAATAAAATTAAAATTAAATTCTTACAAGTAAGCTAAATATTGGCGTTATTTATGCAATGCAAAATATGTTCTATTAGTATTTTGATAAAGTTTATAATAATATGCTAAGTAATTTAGCCTCAGGGTACATGCCACCGGGGGTTAATGCTCCAAATAGAGGAAACACCTGACAATAGGTACACGCCGAGTCCGCCATCAGTCATTATATGGTATAATAAATTATTTAGTTCTAGATTTCTAGTACAAGACTTCAGTATACTTACGAGCTATATTAGTACAGTCAGCAACAAAAGTCGATTAACACTTAAGTTTTTTAAATCTTAATTATTGAGCAAGATATTTAATTAAAATCGGAACAGAAGTAAAATAATTGAAAGATCTACTACACTCTTAGGTATTTTAGGAAAAAAGGAGATAATCAAATCATTTTGTATTAATTTACGTCATGATGTGTAAAAGTAGCAGTGTTAATCGACGTATGTTGCTGACCGTACCTACTAAGCCTAACTATATATAAATATGAGATAGTCTATTATGTAAAATAGACGTTACATCTAATTCATATATATAATATAAAACTGATAAAAGATGTTTTTATAATAACATTATATTATTATTCAGATACCATTTTGGTTACCCGTTGAAAGGGTTTTCGATAGGGTTTTTCTCAGCAGTTAATCAAAAACCCATACGATGTAGGTAACCCTATTGAATGGTTAAGGACCATTTTAGTTATCCATTACAAGGGTTATAGGTAGCGTTTTTCTAAACAGTTAAACAAAACCCCATACGATGTGGGTAACCCTTTTGAACGGCTTAAATTAAGCCGTTCAAAAGTTCACTTCAACTCTCTTAAAAACGATAACAGCGTAACATTCCGACTCGGAGCAATGTAATATGATCTCTCGATTATGGGCATACGTTGCAAATAGCTAATTGGTAACCCGATCAAAACCCTTATATTACCATATAGGTTATCTTAATGAAGGGGTAACCCTTTCACTAGGTTTCAAGTATAGAACCCGTTCAATGGGTTATCCATATTGAAGGGATAACCCTTGTACTGGGTTTCAAGCCTAAAACCCATTCAAGGAGTTACACATGATAAGGGTTACCTCATAAACGGCTTACCCATTCGAAAGACTTAGGTAACTCTTAACCGGGGTTGTACGGTCCCTGATTATATTATGTAAAATAGATGTTACATCTACTTAACATAATATAACATCTCATACTTACTAACTATGAATTGTTTTATGATTATGAACTTATTTATTTATTATTATGAACATTAGAAACAATTTTAAATACTTCCATGTTTTTACAACACTTTTCTATTACTATATGAATGCCAAATCCATGCAGCTAAGATAGTGAGATCGGACTGCTGAGATGATAAAGGATGTGTCACGCGCAAATGGATATAGGTAGCAATGAGTAGAAAGCTTGAAAGCGGTGCCAGTGACGGAAAAGTTGTATGGAAATCGATTGTTATGGCATGGGCATGCGATTTGATGTGATGAATTAAGTACATGTAGTGAGGAATCTTCTGATTTTCGAGTAAGGATGTCATAACTGTTGAGAAAGAAAAATAAACAGATGGATAGATTGTGTGTTGTGATATGGCTAGAAAGGATATGAATATTGTGATGACGACTGAAGGGTCTCCGAAACGATCAATTGCAATCGCCAATTTTTACGTGATTGATACACATTGATGCGCAACTTGTTCATCTACCCAGTGAAATTGAAGCGATATTGACAATATTGAGGACGCTGTTACAAATGTGTAGTCAAATCATTACTTTTTTACACAAAAGTATGTTTATTAATTAAAATGCTTTACATTCTTAAAATGTTTTTTTTTGGCCAAATTGTTGATAGATGTGCATGGTACGATTCTGAACTATAAATATAATTTTAAATATGTATAAACATACTTTTGTGTAAAAAAGTAATGATTTGACTACCCATTTGTAACAGCGCGTCCTGAAGTAAGTGCTTAACTCTTAAAATGTCGATTGTACACCATGTGTACAGATAACAATAGAATTTCAATTGTGTCTGCTAATTGGCGCGCGACGGGTTAATAGAAATTGATGGTGTATGTAGATATCAATATATCGCGCTACAAACCGATACTACCCATATTCAGGCAAAGAAATGATTTGATTTGATAACGGTATTGTGACATTGCCTAGGGGCGCTCACGTCGCTCGGCTATAAATACCGGTCAGAGAGGTGGGGGTGGGGCGATCAGTCGTGGTCGGACTACCTATATATAAAAAAGTACTCTGTGGGTCGGACTGTCGGCCTGTGCGGTGGTGCGTTGGCGAGTCAACTATTATTATTAGTAAATGAGCATATTTTCGGAGCTCGTGGCTAAGTAATAACAGCCGCACGGGTCGATCCATCAAGTTAAGCTACGCTTCCCGGGGTCGGTCCGTGGATGGGTGACCATCTTTACATACTGAGATTCCTCCGTGCCTCGGAAAGCACGTTAAGCCGTTGGTCCCGGCTGTCATTCGTGGATCTTTGACAGTCGTTACGGGTTGTCAGAAGCCCGAAAGTCTGACAACCAATCTTACCAAGGGGTATCGTATTACCCAGTTAATGGGTTGTGGAGGTCAGATAGGCAGTCGCTCCATGTAAAATACTGGTATTCAGCTGCATCTGGTTTGACTGGAAGCCGATCACAACATAATTGGGAAAAGGCTAGGCAGATTGATTGAGCATATTTTACAGATCAATTGATCAATTGCGATTGATCGTTTCGGGGACCCCGAATGGAGAGTGCAGAGCAAATAGTGATAAACATGATGATGATTAAGCATTTTATATTATTTAGCAAATAAATAAATAAATTTATCGACAAGGTCAATATGATTTTAACATGCGTGTGTGATTTTTGAGTTTTACCCTACTAATGTTTACATTTTAAAACTATGATTATGATTATTGCTACTACTGCAACCACTGCTCCAATGCTTATAGTAATAATTACTGGAGTAGTTAGCCAAGAAGCGCTCTGAACAGCACCCTGAAAAAAAAAATTGCTGTTTAACATTTTACCGACACTCTCTCTCTCTCTCGCTTTCTCTTTTTTAACGCGACGATTTGTATCGCGCAATTTAAAACCTTTCGTGGCATAATCTCATAACGCTGAAATGACGGATTAAATTATAATGATGTCAAATCATTATCATTATGTCATGCAAACCTAACCTAAGGTAAGAACTGGGCAATAATATTGTACTGACTTACCTACATTATAACCCGCTGGTCAATAATGTGATGTGAATTTGGAACCTTAGAGGCCGTACACGAAATTTTGCCGATTTCACTGATTTACGTGATTTTACAGTTATAATACAGTATTTCTATAAGTTTTAATGCACAGCATGAACGATCATTTCAATATGATCTAATGTATGAGCTACTTTTTTTATTTTTATTATTTAATTTTGATTAATCGACCTAAACCGGCGACTGTTTTGTGAATTTTTGTTGTAAGAGGTTTAGAATATCACATATTTACGAATCGTTTTGACGTCTAAAGAGTATGGAAAAATTACAATGTATTCTTGTGAAAAGTGTATATACAATGTATGAATCACTTTTTACCTCTTTTCATGTAAAATTTTTGAGCAAAAAAATATTCAACTTAGTCAAATTTTTGAGAAAATTGACAAAGAATTGCTTTTGATTTCGGCTACTAAGAACTCTCGTTCATAAAATTAAAACAGAAATAAACTTCAATTCAAAATCAATCCATTTCCTGGAAAAAAAAACCACCAAATTTAAAACATTTGCCATTAAAAAACCTAATTCTCGTAAAATAAAAAAAGTAAGTACCTCGTTCATTAGATCATAATTGAAATTATTTTTTATGTTGTGCATTAAAACTTATAGAAATACAGCATTTTGATTATAAAATCACGCAAATCAGCGAAATCGGCAAAATTTCGTATACCTACGGCCTCTTAACTAAAAATTCGAAAGCTTAAAAATCGAATTGCTTTTTATTGTCCCACAGAAGGTGAGAAAAGTAGAGTATTCTCCTCGGGGATAAAGGTGTCTTCGTCTTAGGTGAACTCACAGATCATAGAACATGAATCCCTCGCTGCATTCATCGGGAGCACTAGAATCCTTCGTTACGCTCGGTGATAAAAGACACTGCTTTATCCCCTAGTTAAATAATCTACTATTAACGCATATACATTTCTCGGTACAAAGCGAGGCGATGCGATGACAAAACATTATCTCGCGCGCAAGTTAGCTCAACCTGCCTACTTGTTTATCGTGTAAGTTTAAATGTAGGTACACTGTACAGTCAGAGCCACATTATTTCATCGCTGGTTATAGTTTCGCTATAGTGCAGGTCAATATGACATTTGGGCGCGCTGAGAGCATCTGTCAACTGCACGTCAGTGGTAACAATTTCACATTGCCAGCACCTTTATATCGTAGCTGTAAGGGCGATTAAAAAAAAAAAAAGTTTTTTTGCAAATTCATAGTTATGTTGCTCTACAGATCGGATCGGATGATTCGAACGCATTCTGTGTGTTCTCTGACTGCTACCAGGGTTTCTTCCACCACCTATTAATTAGCTTTAGGGCTGATTTTTCAATAGTCAGATAACTCTTATCTGAATAATAAATATGACAGTTTGACATATTTTCTATACTTACAAAAACTGTCAAATTGTAATATTTTTTTAATTTTTTTATCTGACTTGATAAATTAGCCCCTAAGGGGATACATTGATAATTTTTTAAAATTCCTATAAAACCAAATGTATATGGTGAAATCATTTGGATTTTACATATTATGTGTTATTTGACTATATTGTCTACTAAAACCGAAACATGATTACTTGAAATTTTTTCGAGAGAAAAAAAATTCAAAGTAGCACCGTCTATTTTCTGTTTTATAGGATTATTATACTTAAACGTTTCCTTATTGTGCAGTAAAATTTGCTTTTATTTAAATATGTTAAGGACTTACTAAGCTGAAAATTGATTTAAGTATAGCATTTCGTCATAAATCTACATTTAAACGAAGCGCCTTAAAACTCTGGTGCGCGTGAGTCTTCTATCTCGCGCGTCAAACTAGACAGCCGTAACGCCCTTTCACTTACACATCGAGCTAAACTACGCTTCGATGTATCCTCTTAAGGCCCTACCTCTTAAGAGGATACATCGAAGCGTGGTTTAGCTCGGTGTGTTTTTATTTTTATTTTTCGGTTTTCGTACAACAGTAGACAATACAGTCAAATAACACATAAGGAAAATCCAAATGATTTAACTATATACATTTGGTTTTATAGGAATCCTAAAAACAAAAAAATTAATCGGTGTATCCCCTTAATAATATAATTGTCGTACTCACATTTCCAGCAGCCGGGGGTATAGCTGACTTTTTGAACTGGCTGCAATCTCCGAGTTCTTGCGCAAATTTAAATAGTGACGCGACGTAGTCGCGAGTTTCATAGTGACAAGCGTTTAGATATTTCTTCACACAGTTGTTCACATCTTGACTTGTGGTACATGTATGACCCTGTAACAATAGCATAATAATATAACTGTTATTAAAAATTACTTCTATTGGGTGACAACAGGAATATAGATTTTATTAACTGCATTGTATAAAGGTAAAATAAATTTTTATTTGGAACCTTTTTAACGCCTTGCTAATTTTTTTTTATTGCGAAACGGAACCTACGCAATGTGTCGTTGTTTTTTTTTTTTAATGAATTGTTTAGCTGTATTAAATGTTTCATTAATGTTTTTTATTAAGCTCAAATAAACGTTTAATCAGTTTTTTTATGAAGTTCTAGTCAGTTGTGTCTCATTATAAAAATAATTGGGTTGGAAATTAAGGCAGTACTAAAAATACAATTATTTTGAATATTAGGAACACATGCTGGCAGAGACTTCCACACTTTGGCCGTGCGCATAAACTCAAACTCAACTCAAACTCAAAGCATTTATTTCAATTAAACCAATTACAGGCACTTTTGAATTGTCAAGGGGTCGGTCAGTCAGAAAGATGAAGCTAGGCGCCCATTCCAAAGCATAGTAGGTACCTATGGAGAAGAACGGGCAAGAAACTCCACGGACACTCTTTTAAATCAAGATATGGTTACAAAATAATGGTTACATCATTCATGTTGAATGCGGAGGAGAAGCACTGAGTACGACTGGTCGGGATGCCAACCAAAGCACAAAGTGTGGGTACCAGACTGCTAGAAGGGTACCCGTACCGTACGTCTGGTTGTCCCGTAGTGAAAGGGACTAGGGAGATGGTGATTTGATTTGCTCATTTTGCTCAAGCATGCGGGACTAGCCCGCATGCGTAGCACCCACACGCCGCAATGCGCTTTTACTTTACCAAGGCATGACACAAAAAATACCATTCAAAATAAAACGTGACAGCTCTCAATGAGCATCATATTAAATACGCGCCAGAAATAAAATTCAGAAGAGTGACTTACGTTGTAATACAGTTGTGTCTTGCGAGACCACGCAATATGTTTTTTCTCTTTTGTTATGTTGAAGAATCCCACATTACCTTTCACACAGACGTTACTTATGTTAGATTCAAGATGTTTCACACATTTGATGTCTTCGTAAAATTCTGGAAAAAGAGAAATATGGGTAGAAACTTGTACGTAAACTAAGGTAAGTATACGTAGTTAGCTGATAACTGGGTACAAAACTACAGCTTTACTTTATTGCACGCTACTCCCAATCTATTTGGGGTCGGCGCAACATGTCCCTTTTCCCTACTAGTCGTCATTTCTTAAGAATACACCTTCAAAAAATAAAATTACTTTTTTCGCTATTGTAGTTTTATTAATTACTGTAGCTGCGCCTCGCGGTTTCACCCACGTAGACCGAGATAAACAGAAGCCTATGTGTTAATCCAGGGTATAAGCTATCTACATAGCAAATTTCATCCAAATCGGTTCAGACGTTTGAGCGTGAAGGAGTAACAAACATACAAACACATACACACTCACAAACATTCGCCTTTATAATATTAGTGTGATAGTGTGATTAAAAAAAAAAACTATATGGTACTTAGGTATACTAATTCGTCTTCCACAACTTGATGTGATTAGGATCATCGTCAATCATCTATGGCAGTCTTGTTACTCTCACTGCTGAATATAGACCTCCTCCCTTTTGTGTACTCCTCATGCTTTCCTGGTCTGCGCGAGTCTCAACCAGTGGGCCTAGTGCGATAGCGTTAATAACCTAGTCATAATCTACACAAAAAATGCAAACGCTCATGTAACTGCGATTCTTCTAAGGGCTAATTTTTCAATCGTCAGATAATTTTTATTTATGGAATAAATATGGCGGTTTGATATCGATCACTAATATTAGTGATCGATGCGGTTTGACAGCTTTTGTATAGAAAATATGCCAAACTGTCATATTTATTCTTCAGATAAAAGTTATCTGACAATTGGAAAATCAGCCCTAAATGTTGTTAGGTCCCCTGAGAGTAGTCTATACCCAAGTTTGCAACACTGAAAACCTTGGGCTACACCTCCCATGCTGCTCGAAAACCTGCGAAACTCCTGTTTCGTTTTTTTTTTTTAATAAAAAGAACAAGATCAAGAAGATCAAAAAAGAAAGATAAGAAGATCTTAAGGACACGTTTTCAGGTATTTTTTGTTCTATATTTTCACAACAACAAATTCTTATTTCATGACTTTTCTCTAGGGCCATTAGTACGTGTCTTGGCAAATGACCCTATCGATAATTTTTAATTTTTTGGAAAAAAGTGCCCATCTTTGATTAGCTGTATCTTCGCAACTAATAGACCTAGAGTGATTTAGTTGGGCGATACAATTTACAATTTTACATTACATTAACAGGGCACAAGTTGATTGTACCTTAGTTTGCTTCACCAAACTATGAACAAAGCGATCTTAAGGTATATTTTTCAAAAAAACTGGAACAAGTGCCAGAATTTCGCTGTTTTTCGAGCACCATCGGAGTAGCACAAGGTTTTCAGTTTTGCAAATTTAGGTATAGACTGCTCCCAGGGGACCGATCAATATATAAAAAAATCGTAGTTACATGCGCGTTTGCGATGTTTGACGTTGTTATTGACTGGGCTATAACGTTCACTTAGGTACATATGTAATATTTATGAATAAGGTGCTTCCCATTATTACCACCAGACGGCGCTGCTTCAGTTTCGAGCAGTACAAATTGAAGTTTACGTAGGTTAACGCGATCGCATTATGCAGCAAACAATTTTAAAACCATAATAAAACATAACTTACTCTTAAAAGAGTCGTTTTGTAAACTGAAATCGACAAGTTTTATGATGTTTGTCGTGTTAAACGATAGAGTCCTATTGCATTCTTTGTTCACCGTGTTAAAATAAATGTTGAGAATTTCGCCAAAATCAGCAGCATTCTGACATCTGAAAGCAATTAGTTATACATGATTAGAACAATAGTATAGTACCTAGTAATAAACGAATAATCTATGAAAGTCGTTAAGATATTTTCTCTATTCCGTGGACATAGAGCAGCTACCAACTTATCTGTGAACTGAAAGAGGACGCCACCGTCGATGCGTCGACACAATCGAATGACATGCGTCGGCACAATCGAAGACATTTCAACATGACGGCCGTAGTTCCAATTTCCGCCATTGCACAGATAAGTTGGTAGGAGTGTAAACTAAAAGCGGCCAAGAGTTGGTCTCGCACACGAAGGGTTCCGTACCACCGAACAATATTTAACACTACATATTTTATGGAGACCCCCTTTAATTTTTAACTTTTTTTTTTTGTTATAGCGGCCATAGTAGCACCTAATTACACACTGTGAAAATTTCAGGTGTCTACCTATTACGGTTTAAAAGATCGGTTCACTTTGTCAGACGGATGGACGGACGGACAGCGGACCCGTACTAATAGCAACCTTCGTGAGTTTAAGTTGATGGTTAGATTACGAGAAAAACAGTCATTTGTACGGTTGTACCTATTGAGAATAGAAAAAAAAAACAGTAGGTGTCAGTTGAGGAAAACGTACGGCATGATATACTTAATAAAAACTACATTTAGGTAATATAAATAAGCTTAAAGATTATAAAAATATAATCCAAGTTATAAATAAAATGGTATTTGATTTATTCCCGGTACTGCCCTAAAAACAGATCTACGTTAAGTCAAATAAT
Organism: Cosmia pyralina; assembly: GCA_946251885.1. Taxonomy (NCBI): domain Eukaryota; kingdom Metazoa; phylum Arthropoda; class Insecta; order Lepidoptera; family Noctuidae; genus Cosmia; species Cosmia pyralina. The sequence goes on from OX276344.1 coordinate 22,884,086, forward strand.
AAGGTTAAGTGGATAACACAATAACACATAACATCACGCCTGTTTTGTTCCAAGAGGTAGGGGGGGGGGGGGTGATTATGAACGTTATCGTTATTTACAATCATGATTTAATATTTTAGCTGCACCCTAAATATTATAATCGTAAAATACGGATTCAATAATAACTGTAGTAAATTAAATAAATTATCCTGCCAAAATGTTATTATCTACAAATAAAATCAAATTTAATGAAGCAAAGTGATAGGCGTGTTACGTAACGCCATAGACATGTTTAGTGATGAGATGTATTGCTATTATGGGTTTTTATCGATAGTCGATATTTTTTATAGAAAAAGAAGTTTACTGTATGTATTTTTAAATTTTTGTTGTTAGACATCTATAGAGTTAAATTAAATAAAATAAAATGATATCATGAAAAAAAAATTAAAATAAATATCGGTAGTGCTTTGAATGTGAGTTTTTAATGTTTTGCATTAAATACATATTTTAAAATAAATTTCATAATAATATGATATATAAAAGACATTTTTAAAATTATTAGGAGAACGAGATTTTTGCTGTAAGAATCGTTATCGATAAAATTGAATTGTGCATATTGTCACTGACCTATTCATGTCATACTGACATGTGTTATCCGCACCATGCTAGAGCGCAAACATTATAGGTAGGTATAGTGTAGCCACATTTCGCCAGTTATGTTTTATTTGTTCACCAAAGTAGATTAGTGCTTTAGTAAGGTATTACTGCTAACTTACCCAGATTTTGATGCATTGCTGAACTTTAAGTGTAGGTTCACAATATTCTTGAAGCAAATTGCCATATTTCCTCTGACAGCCTAAAAAATAAATGCATTCAGGTATTAAAAACGAGGTCATCAAATTCCTAAAATTCGGTTGGGTAGATAGATACAGGTACACTGGTACAGTCAGCAACAAAAGACGATTAACATTTAGGTTCTTTAAAATATTGATTAGATATTGAACAATCAATCAATCTGCCTAGCCTTTTCCCAACTATGTTGGGGTCGGCTTCCAGTCTAACCGGATGCAGCTGAATATCAGTATTTTTCATGGAGCGACTACTTATTTGACGTCCATAACTCTGGGGAACACGATAGGTACTCTTTGGTTGCTTGGTGGAGGCACGCAGGAATCTCGATACTTATGTGTTATTGAACAACCTTAACTAATAATATAAATGCGAAAGTGAGTTTGTTTGTTTGTTACGCTTTCACGCAAAAACGGCTGCACGAATTTGGATGAAATTTGGCACATGGGTAGACCGTGGCCTGGATTAGAACATAGGATACTTTTTATCTTGGTTGATCGTTCTAGTGGAATCATTTCTGACCTCCACGCAGGCGGGCAAAAGCTAGTAAGTATTAAATAAAAACTAGTTAATAACACAATTAACTTTGAAAACAAAACTATGAAATTCTGAAAAGCAGTCATCGAATTAGGGCCGTTTTCACCAAGTTTTAAAACGGCTGTAAGTATAGATATTTAATCAGATCTTTCCATAGGAAGTTTGACATAAACCAACCGTTTGAATGTTGGTGAACTTAGATGATAGGTGAGGTGGGGATGAGCGATATGGCAAACGCGCTAAGGTAGCCTGTGATTATTTTAGTTTTTGCAAATTGCAGCTCTGAATCTGTTAGGTCGTTTGTTGATTAAAATGTAAATGCCTCAGTACCTATGTAATTATTTAGGTAGGTACTGGATATTGATTCAAATCAAAGCTGAAAATGTGACGTTTCCCAGCCAATACCTATATGAGAAATAATATAATTTGGCGCGTCGCTTTGTAGATTTTATTTCCAAAATGGTTAGGTGTTAGGTTAGAACTGTTTTTACTGCGCAAACCGCAGAGAGCGACGGCAGTCAGAGTCATTAGAGGATATCGTACGATCTCTTACGAGGCGGCTTGCGCATTGGCCGGATCCTGGGAAGGGACCTAGACGCGAAGTCATCTGCATCTGTGGCGCGAGGAGGCTAAGACACGAGGCGAGAGACTGGTGCGGCGACGGATCATGCTGCTCCGTCAGGTCATGGTGGCGGAATGGCGAGAGAGGCTCTTGCACCCTACAATCCAGGCGATCCGGCTAATGCTCGACGATTGGCTCGGAAGTGGGCACGGCTTCCTGTCGTTTAGAGCGACCCAGGTGCTCCCGGGACATGGCTGCTTTGGAAAGTATCTGTGCCGCATAAACGGAGCCGGACGCTCGGAGTCATCACTGCGTCCACTGTCGGGAGGATACGGCGCGGCATACGAAACGGAAACGATCAATTGGAACCGTGCACCTAGCTCCTGACGTTTCATAAGTGCCCAATGTAGGATTATGTGAAATATAATATTTTGATTTTGATTTGAAACACTGGCAGAGTGTGCCTCATGGGAGGAGCCGCGCCGTATCAGGAGTCGGAACCGACCTGTCGCTGCCGGCCGTCGCTCGTTCGACGGTCGGGAGAGCCGAGTCGTGGGACGCGGTGGTATCCTTCTGCGAAACAGTCATCTCGCACAAGGAAGCTGCAGAAAAGGAAAGGGAGAACACGAGTGCTCTCCCTTCCCGCAGCAGGCGCACGGGGCGTCGGCGGGGGGCGGATAATGCCCTCTTTCAGCCCTCATAAATGCTCATTTAAGAGGGCTGGAAGAGAACCTTCCACAGGACCCGAGATCAAGACGTAACGGGTTAGTTCAACACCTCACACATTCCTGACGCCCGTCCGCCCGCCCGTTTCGTTTTCTTCACGTGGCTCGCATGACGCGGGCCATCAAAAAAAGAAAATAGATAGGTACGTAGGTAGGTACTTACTTTCACAGTTGGAAAATTACGACATGCAGTTGAATTAATTGTGTTGCCATCTCCACCCGCTCCCGCTAGAACTGAAAAGGTAATTTAAATGTATTAGTTTATGTGCCTGTTTCACACCTACGATTAAGTTCCGATTAATTTACTTGGCAGATAATTTCATACAAATTCTGTTCCATTTTTTAATTTATCTGGTACCTAAGTACCTAGTGGCTATTCGGACATCGTGAAGTAGGCCCTAAGCGTATTTTATGGTACAAAGTAAATAACTAATTTGGTCTCCTAAACCACCCTACATGAGTGTTTATTTAGTCGACAAAGGCGACGCTAACCGACTTTTTACCCAACTACGACGAAGCAAAAAGGAGGGTTATGATTTTGACCGGTATGTATTATTGTACAGTGGGTTGCATCAATTGGGTGCCCACTGTACGTGTATTCACCTGTTCCCTCATAACTTCTAAACTACTTATCATAATTTGACAAATGAGGTATTGTTAGAAGCGTCTTGATCGTCCGCTGATTACAGGCTATGTGACGTCACATTAAATTGAATATGGCGCCCTCTAGAGGACATAAAATCATGAACTAAAAAAAAATGTTGTTCAATGATGCCGTGTTGGGTATCAAATAGCACATTTCAAAAAAGTGTCCCTATCTACTTCGGATCCGGTCGTTAGTACAGACACGAAACGAATCGCAAGCGCGCCACTGGCGGTATCATGTGATCTACCCATAACTACAGCGCGCATCTACAGAGTCGTGATATTCTAAGTCCACGGCGAGGAGGACCTTCTAGTGTCTGATCGCACCGGAATTAAGACGTCGCGGAACTGTATTCGGTTCGTTGTGCTCAGTGATTGTGTTAATTTTATTTTATAGTGATTGTGTTAGATTGTGATTTTAATAAACACCGTGTATCGCACCCAGTGATTTTCATTGCACGAAACCCATCTTCTGCTCACATGATGTCTGAATCTAACTGAGTAAATCCTAACGATCCTACAATAATGTTAGCTGTTGCTCGCGGGTTTGCGTGAATGCACCCAATATTTGGGAATAATTTCTAAAATCACGCCTCAGATGTGAGCCAAATATATTTTCTCTCCAAACCTACCCAAAATACATAAGTTGCTTAAATATAAGTACAATAATTATTCTTCTTTAAAAATGTAAAGTGGTTCTGCAAATACTTTATCACGGAGTTAACCCCAAAATAAATAAAATAAAAAGTAACTAAAAACTAAAACCCGACTACTGAAAAAATCACCCTATAAATACTCTAAAAGTCAAGGCACTTGCAGCATCATAGTGTGACGAGAGCGCCGTAGGAGTGTTAATTTAAAAAAAAAATTCAACATGAGATAAATATTAGATACTAGCTTTTGCCAGCGGCTTCGCCCGCTTGGATGTCGGAAAATATCCCACGGGAATGTTCCCATCATCAGGAATTCCTTCCTGATTCCTTATCTACATTATAAAGGGAACGTCTGTGTAAAATTTCAGCTTTTTAGGTCCAAGGGCTGGGCTGGGCGTTGATGAGACAGTCAATCAATTAGTCAGGACTTCTCTTTTTATTTATATAGATGGATAAATACTTATTATATATGGATAAATCACACTATCACACTAATATTATAAAGGCAACAGTTTGTGAGTGTGTATGTTTGTTTGTTACTTCTTCACGCTCAAACGGCTGGACTGATTCAGATGTTTGGTATGTAGATAGCTTATACGTACCTACTCTGGATTAACACATAGACTACTTTTTATCCCGGACTACGCGGGTGAAACCGCGGAGCGCATCTAGTATTAAATATGGATAAATATTAGCAAAATGTCTTCGAATTTTTGGTTCTAGTCTAGGACATGCCGGTGTCCATACGATGTTTTCCTTCATCGTTTTGAGAGCAGTGGTGATGAAAATAACAAGGAACCAAAAAATCGAAGACATGGGACTCTACCAACCCGCGTGGTAGGTTACAACCCACTCCCTCTCGAGGAGAGGAGGCCTGTGTCCCAGCAGTGGGGACATTACACTCCTACCAACTTATCTGTGAAATGGCGAAAATTGGAACTACGGCCGTCATGTTGAAATGTAGTGTTTTTATATAGGTATCATTGTTTTTAATTTGTAAAAACTGTAATTCTTATTAAACGATTATGTCTAATGTGAAATTTCCTTCTTGAAAACTTACTCAATTTTGGGGACCTTATATTAATTAGCAGCACTGAATCGACGGTGCCGTCCTCTTTCAGTTCACAGATAAGTTGGTAGGACTGTATTATAGGCTGATTATGTATGGCTGTTATTACGTTTATGGGCCTACTCCCGCACCAATCAATTTATGTAATACTCGTAGTATTCATTTAAGGAAAAAACAATAAGTACATATTAATACCTAATATTGTAATAAAACTAATAAATAATAGTTATATGACGTAAATAAGCGTTTCTCGTTACTTAGAGCGGCGTTCTATGTATGTCCCTATGTGATTTATACTATTGTATTGTATTTTATAGTTAAGTTACAATTTTTTTTAAACTAGCGACCCGCCTTCTTCGCACGATTTTTACGACTCGACAAAACATGGAGATTTCTTTATTATATGTACCTAAGATTAATATTCAATCAATCTGCCTAGCCTTTTCTCAACTATGTTGCGGTCAGCTTCCAGTCTATCCGAATGCAGCTGAATACCAGTATTTTACATGGAGCGACTGCCTATCTGACCTCCACAATTCAGTGATTGGGTAATGCGATACCCCTTTGTAAGAAAGGTTGGCAGACTTTCGGGCTTCTGACGACCCGTAACGACTGTCAAAGATGCCACGAATGACAGCCGGGACCAACGGCTTAACGTGCTTTCCGAGGCACGGAGGAGTCTTAATATTAGGTTGGGGAAAAAGTCTTTTCGCATTATAGTATGTATGAACTTAAAATAAAATCTCTTTGACTATACTATTTGTATCTGGCTGGTTTTGGTATCATTGAAAGTTTAAATTTTAAAGAACATAATTCCAAATTCAAATTAGGAAAATGTGTGATTTTCATTTGTTTTTCGTACTGTGAAGATGAGTGAATCTAATGAAGAAATTCGATACATTTTAAAATTTTACTACAAAGAAGGTAAAAATGCAACGCAAGCCGCGAAAAAAATTTGCGATGTTTATGGACCCAGTGCAGTGTCTGTGAGAGTAGCACAAATTTGGTTTAAGCGTTTTCAATCCGGAAATTTTGATGTCAAAGATGCACGTCGCTCTGGTCGCCCTATTACGGATAAAATGGATGCCATTTTTGAAAAAGTGGAGCAAGATCGGTATATCAGTAGTTACGACGTAGCTGAAGAACTGGGAATTGACCACAAAACAGTTTTGGCGCATTTGAAAAAAACTGGGTACACAAAAAACCTCGATATTTGGGTACCTCACGAGCTCACTGAAAGAAACCTAATAAACCGTGTACTCATTTGTGATTCTTTATTACTACGTAATGAAACCGAACCATTTTTGAAGAAGCTGATAACTGATGATGAAAAGTGGATCACGTACGACAAGAACGTGTAAAAAAGGTCGTGGTCAAAGGCCGGTCAGGCTTCACAGACTGTGGCGAAACCCGGGTTAACTCGCAACAAGGTGATGCTGTGTGTGTGGTGGGATTGGAAGGGCATTATTCATTATGAGTATTTATGAGCTGTTACCACCAGGCAGGACCATCGATTCTGAACTCTACTGCGAACAACTGATGAAGATTAAAGCAAGAAGTTGAGAGAAAGCGGCCGGAATTAATCAACAGAAGGGGTGTGGTTTTTCATCATGATAACGCTAGACCTCGCACATCTTTAGCCACTCAGCAAAAATTAAGAGATTTTGGCTGGGAGGTGTTAATGCATCCGCCGTATAGTCCTGACCTTGCACCTTCAGATTTTCTCCTGTTTCGGTCTCCTCAGAATTCTTAAGGCAGTGTCAGGTTAACATCACGAGAGGACTGCCAAAACCACTTGTCGCGGTATTTTGATCAGAAGTCCCAAAATTTCTATAGCAATGGGATCATGTCCCTACCTACAAGATGGCAAAAAGTTATCGAACAAAATAGTACCTACATACTTTAGATAAATGTAAATAATGTATATTAAAAAATGTTTTGAATTTTCTTAAAAAATGCGAAGAAACTTTTTCCCCAACCTATTATGTAAAGATGGTCACCCATCCACGGACAACCCCGGCAAGCGTAGCTTAACCTTATGAATCGACACGAGCTGTTATTACTTAGCCACAAGCTCCACATAAGCTCCTGTCAGTTTAATATTAATGTGGTAAAGTGGCAACACACAAGATATGACGGATGTGAGGACGGTCGCTCGCACAGTGTTGTTATACCCGTCTCGGGTATGACAACATTGTGCGAGCGAGACGGCATGAGAGTGGAGACAAGATAGAGGAAGACGCGTGCAAACAGTTTGAGAACACATTTTAAAATATAAAAGAAGTTTAAGAAGGAAGGAACGATCCCTGCATTAATGTAGCATTTGCATATTAATCATAATATACAAATGCACCTCCAGGAATAAATACTCATCATCAGTATATCAGTGAATTCTCGTTTTCAAGCTACTTACATCAAAAATACTAAGTTCATGTACTTATGAGAAAATGAATTTACTTAATATTTTTTTTTGTGATTTTTTCCTGTTTTAATAGTTATTCTGCTATTCGGGGCGGAGACAAATCCCACAAATCAAACATCGTAAAAATCTGTCCAGCCGTTCTTGAGTTATAAATGGTGTAAATAACCCGACTTTGTTTTATATAAATAGATAATAATAATAATAAAAAACTTGCTACTAGCTTCTACCCACGGCTTCACCCGCGTGGAGGTCGGAAATTATCCCACGGGAACCGGGAACGTACTACCGGGATTAATAGTATCCTATGTCCTAATGCAGGTCATGTTCTACCTATGTGCCAAATTTCATCCAAATTCGTTCAGCCGTTTTAGCGTGAAAGCGTAACAAACAAACAAACTCACTTTCGCATTTATAGTGGTAGTTAGGATGTTGTTACAAGCGAGTATGGCAGCCATTGCCCGAGATGAAGAGTGACGCTAGTGTGCTACACTATAATACCACAGTATAATAATGTAACAGTAGGTTGTTTTCATAGAAAACGACTCGCTTCAAAATCTCAGTATATATCAGTACCTACGCAACAGTTTGAGTGCGCGGCATTTACGCACGGACGGACACGTATATATCTACCGAGCAGCCGTAGTTAATTAATTCAAGGTCACTGCCCAGATATACTAAGCGAGTATGGCAGCCATTGCCCGAGAGGAAGTGACGCTAGTGTTTTACACTATAATACCACAGTATAATAATGTAACAGTAGGTTGTTTTCATAGAAAACGACTCGCTTCAAAATCTCAGTATATATCAGTACCTACGCAACAGTTCGAGTGCGCGGCATTTACGCACGGACGGACACGTATATATCTACCGAGCAGCCGTAGTTAATTAATTCAAGGTCACTGCCCAGATATACTAAGCGAGTATGGCAGCCATTGCCCGAGAGGAAGTGACGCTAGTGTTTTACACTATAATACCACAGTATAATAATGTAACAGTAGGTTGTTTTCATAGAAAACGACTCGCTTCAAAATCTCAGTATATATCAGTACCTACGCAACAGTTTGAGTGCGCGGCATTTACGCACGGACGGACACGTATATATCTACCGAGCAGCCGTAGTTAATTAATTCAAGGTCACTGCCCAGATATACTAAGCGAGTATGGCAGCCATTGCCCGAGAGGAAGTGACGCTAGTGTTTTACACTATAATACCACAGTATAATAATGTAACAGTAGGTTGTTTTCATAGAAAACGACTCGCTTCAAAATCTCAGTATATATCAGTACCTACGCAACAGTTCGAGTGCGCGGCATTTACGCACGGACGGACACGTATATATCTACCGAGCAGCCGTAGTTAATTAATTCATGGTCACTGCCCAGATATACTAAGCGAGTATGGCAGCCATTGCCCGAGAGGAAGTGACGCTAGTGTTTTACACTATAATACCACAGTATAATAATGTAACAGTAGGTTGTTTTCATAGAAAACGACTCGCTTCAAAATCTCAGTATATATCAGTACCTACGCAACAGTTCGAGTGCGCGGCATTTACGCACGGACGGACACGTATATATCTACCGAGCAGCCGTAGTTAATTAATTCAAGGTCACTGCCCAGATATACTAAGCGAGTATGGCAGCCATTGCCCGAGAGGAAGTGACGCTAGTGTTTTACACTATAATACCACAGTATAATAATGTAACAGTAGGTTGTTTTCATAGAAAACGACTCGCTTCAAAATCTCAGTATATATCAGTACCTACGCAACAGTTCGAGTGCGCGGCAGTCACGCACGGACGGACGCGTATTTATCTACCGAGCGGCCGTAGGTAATTAATTCAAGGTCACTGCCCAGATATACTACTGTAGCTTTATTATTCTGTGATAAGATAATACTTTATGAGTAGTCGATTTGTACCTACCTACTACCTAACAAGTTCTACGCAAGGAAATGACATCAACCAGCAGGGTTCATAGAAATTACATTATTAGTCATAATGAATGGAAGGAATTTATAGTATGAAAGTATGATAAACCCAGGTTAACCCCTGAAGCACAAGAATATAATATATTGTGTATGCTTTCATGGACGGGAAACGAGACAGGATAGAGGTTTTGTTATTATGACGTCTATGGCCGTTTGCTGTGGTTTAAATATCCCTAAATGCAATTTTATATTATAATAATGGACTACTAAGTAGTACGTACGTAAGTAGTTCGATACCAGTAAAATTTTGAACTTCAGTTTCCGGAAGTTTCTTTAGCAACTGAAGTAGGGTGCTGTAAGGTCTCGAACCTCACAGGGGGATAGTTACGCTATAAATTAAAGAGGTAGAGAGGTAAGTCAGGGATATTATTAAATTACAGAACTTTACCAACTCACACTTCGGCCCGTGGCCGCTTGACTCACTTTGCAAGGTCTATGCCAGCAAAAGTAGTCAGCTTGGGCTGAGTATCTAATTCTTAGGGCCTGTTTCACCACCTACGATTAAGTTCCCCTTGGCAGATAATTTCATACAAATTCTGTTCCATTTTTGAATTTATTCTGTGAGTAGTGGCTATTCGGACATCGTGAAATATGCCCTTAGTAGTTTATTTAAATGGTTCCAAAGAAATAAAGGTCCTACGAGACTTTACCAGCACCTAATAGTTTTTTCTACTACTGAGGCAGAGTTCTATAAACGTTACTTAGCACGTACTTAGGGTATAGTGTGCGCGGAAGAGCTAGTCACTGGCTGAGGTATGTGGGCGGTGAGACGGGGGAGGTAAACAAAAGCCAATCTAACTCAGTCTGCCAATCTTGTCAATCGTGCCCTCCCCTGTCTCACCGCTCACATACCTCAGGTGGTGACTAGCACTTGCGCGCACACTACAAGCGTTATTCCTGTCACTGTCAAGTAGCGTAGTAAGTGCAAGATAGAGACGGGAATATAACCTGTCTGATTTTTGTTTTCATAGAAATTGTTTCACCAGGGTTGCGTTGCGCGTGGCTGCGGGAGCCTTAACTCAATTTCAAAGTAAGTAACCCTTGCTTCTGTAACGATTTCCGATTGTTTTCAAAGTTCGTAGGACAGTAGGATACCTATCCTAGAGATAGGTATGCTCAAATAAATCTTGATCTAAAACCTAGATTTCAGTAGAAGTACCTAAGTTTTGCGCTTGTAGGTAAATTTTCAACGTTTTATAACTAGCGAAATGTGGGTGTAGATAGGTAGGTCTGTACTCTGTACATCTCTGCCGAACCCTGCGAGGATTACAGGCGTGACATCATCATCATCATCATAGATGAGCAATATTTGAGGGTGACTGGTAATTAGTGACCAATACCTACTTAAACACATGATTGTACTCATGATAACAAACAACATTTACTGTGGGACCAAACCTGAAATCGCGAAAAAAAAAATCAGCTGTCCCTTACATTCATGTTCGCATAACTCGTCAAAATGTAAGGAAGAGCTGATTTTTTTTCGCGATTTCAGGTTTGGTGGTGGTGGTGGTTGGATTTCAGGTAAGGTGTTAAAAATTAATTCTAAAAACTTTAAGGAGTGCTTTAGAACATCAAACTGAATAACTTTTAATATAGGACCAACTTTGAAATCGCGAAAACAAAATCAGCTGTGCCTACATGTTATGTTCGCCAAAAGGCCTATCCGCACACAACAGTGCCGACACGTGAGCGACAGTTCCGTACCGTAGTGCTATTCTGTAAACATCTCACCGTGATAATTTAGGTGAAGTGAGCGTGAAGTGAACCGTCATTCCACCTGATGCTAGGGGTTGACACTATTGACAGTTCACTTTTAGATCACTTCACCTATGTTTTTACGGTGAGATTTTTACAGAATAGACCGGCCGTACCGTTCCGTGACGTGATTCATACATGTCAGTACCGACGCGACGCGTGCAGTGATTTTTAGTACCTTGCAGCAGTTTGACGTGCTTGTAAAATGCCTCGATATTCAAGATCACAGGTAGCAGCAATTTCTTTAATATTAGATGAAGACGAAGAAATTCATGTGAGAAGTAGGAAATGGGTTCATAACGTGTGGAGGAAAAGAGAAGAAGAAGGAGAGTTCGCTACCCTATATAAACACCTGAGGGGCTCTCAATCTGTCAAAATTGTATAGAGTTTGCCTACATTTTTGACATTTGATTGTCGCTGGCTGACATTGCGACTTGTATTTGAACGTTTTTAATTACGAGAATTGGCCCTCTGATAACTCGTCAAAATGTATGAAACAGCGAATGTTTTTTTCGCAGTTTCAAAGTTGGTCCCATAGTAAAAGTTACCTAGACCCGATGGTCTAGGTAACTTTTACTATGGGACCAACTTTCAGTTCAATAACTCAGTTCAGTTCGATAACTGAATAGGTAACACAGAGCACACCTATATCACTTATATTGTTTGTAATCACGTTCTCAAAAACGACCTAACAATTTGGAACAAAGTTGCAATATACGGGTTTACGGGGGCGAAAAATTGAGCAAGCTAGGTCTCGTATCTGGGAAAATTCGTTTTCTTTATTTTCACCCGAGCAGAGCTCGGTCGCCCGGTTATGTTATGTTATGTAAGTTTTGAACAGAGTCACGCTTGTGCTCGGTTCCACAAGAGGAATTTTCCGCCAAAGCCACTAATAGAATGAGGACGGCAAATAGGCGAAAAAAATACAAAATAGTACTAATACCTATTATAATTGCGAAAGTAAGTTTGTTTGTTACCTTTTCACGCTTAAATCACTGAACCGATCATCCTGAAATTTTGCATGAACGTTGTCAGTGTCAGGTGTAAAATAACGTTCTTATGACAATAGATGGCGCCACGTGTCTTTCGAATCATGATTGAATTATATTATTACAAGCAGAGTACAATCCGAATTGATTGTCAAATTCTAAATTAACGCGAGCGAAGCCGCGGGCAAAAGCTAGTAAAATAATAAATGTAAACTAAATAGGTAATAATTATCATGATGATGTGATGTAGTGACAAAAATTGAAAAGAGTACCTATGCTTAGATGGTTTGGTCATGTTGAGAGGATGAATGAAAAGCGACTAACAAACGTATAAATTACAAGGTAGATGTGAGTGGAAAGGCCGGGAGCGGACGCCCTAGGAGGAGGTATAAAGTGAACTTATTGGTGATGTTCTCCAGAAAGGTCAGGTGCGTAGTAATCGCAGCCGGCGTGCGTGTGTGACCAGATGTGTGAACGTAAACGAGGCAATAGGAGTAGGTATGTTAACAGCCGTGAGTGCATATGTTACGGTTAATGTGTTTAATTGAAAATTATTAATAATTATCCATCATTATTAATAATTAACTTTAAATTTGAAATTCATCACTTTTAGTAGTTGTTATTAATAATTCACTACTCTCGTCGGTAAAAGTAATAAAATAAAATAAGACTCGAAGTTATTAGTCCAGTAGGTATTTATTTATAATACCACAGTACTTACAAATACATAACTAAAAGAAACTTACATGCAAAATCTTTTCAAATTCAAATTCAAATTCAAAATCATTTATTTGCTAATATGGGTAATTACATAAAGTTGTTAAAAATAGAGCATAGTTCAACCATATTACGCCTTGAGGCATGCAAATGTCAAGGTTTAAACTGTAGGTATCACATTGTTATACCTACAATTATTTGCAATAATAATTTATAATTAGGCAATAACAATTTTGATCATTTCATCATGGCAAATAGTAATTAGCAAATTTTAATGTCACTAGAATAATTTAAAGATCAAAATGTCATGTATTAAATGAAAATGTCAAGATATATTTGTAAATAAATGTTAAAGTAATAATAATGATAACTAATTAGTGCATTAATCACATGTCACATCAACAATAATATTTCTGAGAACAATATGTCCTTACATCCTCTGTTAAATAATCCTGAATACTGTAATAACATTTAAATAGCAAGGATCTTTTTAATCTCTTTTTAAATTCATCAATGGATAGAGTTTCTAGTATAGACTTTGGTAAGTGATTGTATATACGCGGCGCCATACTGAAAATGCTTCTGGCATATAAGGCCGTCTTGTTAGACCTACAACAAATCTTATCACTATGCCGCTTACTTCTGTACTTATCAAAAAGATGCTTGTTAGTTCTTTTATTCTTTGGTTTTGCATAAAAATGTAAGTACAATCATAGACTCCGTAAAATCAGCATTAAAAATTAAAATCTTTCTTCTATTTCTTTGTCAAGTATTTATTGATAATACCTACCACAATACTTAAAGGTACTGAACTAGAATACTAAATAAACTTTGAAAATTATTACATTTATCGGTAATAAGGTGTAAATGTGATTAATTTCTTACTTTTACCTCGACTTTCGATAATTATTAATAATGATGGACAAGGATAGACAAATATTAATAATTTTAAATTAATCATACCGTAACACATACATCCATAAACTCACGCTTTTTTCCCCTGGGGGTAGACAGAAATTACAGAACGCCACCTGCTTTTTTTTTATTGGGATATCATCAAATGACTTCTCCCGCTCTGGGTGGAGCGGGAACAGACTTTTAGTGACTAAAAATCTAAAACCCACCCGTGATCCTTCAGTTACCTGTGCCAGGTAAGTAACTCTTTCGAACAACCCGCGACCCTGGCAGGAGAACGCCACCTGCTACGATCCTTGTACGGTTGGTTGGTTGGCTTAGTTGGTGATTGGTTGACCAATCTGTACTAATATAATACAGCTGAAGAGTTTGTTTGTTTGAACGCGTTAATCTCTGGAACTACCAGTCGGATTTGAAAAATTATTTTTGCATTTGATAGCCCAATTCTTGAGGAAGGTTACCTAAGGCTATTTAACATCACGCTACGACTCTTAGGAGCCGAACAAAAGAAAAAAGTCCGAAAGAACGCTAAGTGAAAACGAAGTAATACTTAGCGCGGACGGGAAATTGTACTTAGCTGTTATTTTAGTAGGCAAGTAAGTATCTATACTGTGGTGTCTTGTGACTTCCACGTGAGCGAAGTTGTGGGCATAAGCTAGTCTACAAATATAACACAAACAGCCAATCAAATCACTTGACATGAGATTTGACAACAGAACGTTTTTTAACGGCAAGCGCACATTACAGCAGCGTTATGCATCGGGCCGCAGCACATCGCATTTTAGTACAAAAAAGTGCGGTGTACACCGTCTGTAGTGTACTAAAATGATATAGGAGGATTTTTGTGTTGCGGTGCGGCCCGCACAAAGTGTGCGGCGATACATACCTACATTTTAAAGACTTTTGTAACTAACATAAATAATTAAATTAATTTAAGGCGATACATTGATAATTTTGTGCTATTAAAATTCAAAACCAATTGTATAGGGTTAAATCATTTGGATTTTACATATGTGTTATTTGACTATATTGTCTACTGCTGTACTAAAACCGAAATATCACTTACTTACGTGATTTTTTTTCGATAGAAAAAAAAAATCGTTTTATTACACCGATTTTATACGATTATACGTAAATAGTTCCTTATTGTGCAGTAAAATTTGCTTTAAATCGAAGGTATTTAAATATGTTAAGAACTTACTAAGCTAAAAATTGATTTAAATATAGCATTTTGTCATGCCGGGGCCACATTATGCAAACATCGCCGTTGATTATCGCGTTGAAGGGCGATAACCGTAGGTGTAGCCACCACTTACTGCGATGATTTAACCTAATCTTGACCGAATTGAACTATCGCGATGTTAAAGCGTTTATGGGCATTGACGTTGACATTGTAGTGTGGTAGGGCATTATAAATCTACATGAAGTGCGTTAGTTCCGGTGCAAGTGAGAGTCGTCAAACCAAAAAGACTTTAAAAAATTGAAGATTAGTCTCGGATACTTAGTTGTTACAAATGCGTTATTAAACATTTCGTGTAATAAGAGTGATTTGAACTACCTACCTAGTAGGTATAATATTTACTATACCAACTTAGGCCTAAGACTTTAATTGATTTTAATTGATTCTGGGGTTTACTAAGTATTCTACTATTTTGAACATTCTCCATTAAACGTTACAAAAATCAACCCACCAACGCACCAATAAGAAAAAAAACGGCCAAGTGCGTGTCGGGCTACGCGCAGTAATAGGGTTCCGTAGTTGCACAATAATGCGGATTAAGAAGAGGGCTTTTTGTTGTTTCATGAATATTTGACTGTTACTCGTAAACTTGAAAAGCGTACTTAGCTGTGATAGTTTTCCTTTTAACTTGGTTATATATACTACTACGGTGAATTTTTTCACCCATCCAAAACTAACCGTTTAGCTGGCAGGGAGTGGGGAGGGACACTTGACTAACAAAAATTAGCACTTTAAAGCTTAATATTTCAGAAATGAATCCCTAAATCGAAAAATTTTTTTCACAAACCAGCAATATTTTTGAAAGACCCATCCAACAACACCCCACACCATGGGGTAGACGAGAAAAAAAAAACATCCCCATTTTACATGTACAGAAGGTACCTACCCTAAAAACATTTTTTTTATGGTTTTATTTTACCACTTTGTCGGCGTGATAATTATGTATATCCATGCCAAATTATAGCTTTCTAGTACTAAGTCTCTGAGCTAAGCTGCTGACGGACGGACAGACAGACAGACGGACGGACTTAGCGAAACTATAAGGGTTCCTTGTTGACTGCGGAACCCTAGAAAGGGAACAATGAGTATAATACTAGATTTAAACAGGATAAAATTAAATTTAAAAAAAATGCTTACCACAGGAAACAAATGAGGTGATGAAAATAACAGCTATCACAAATCGACACATGTTTACGGCACTAGAGCTCATCGCCCAATGACAATCTCTATTACGGACTGCGTGATGTGGTAATAATTAACTTATTTTATACATACTATTGTATTCTGGTTTTCTTCCTTAAATGGTAGATTCGTGCGGCAATTCCCATTATTAATCATAAATATGCTAAATTACATTTTCCGGTATTACATTTTCAAACGTATTTAAATTAAAGTTTCCCTATCATCGTGAATTTTAATTTGTTGTCATGCGTTGCATCGAAGTACCTAATACGGCCTTTTCACCACGCGCGGTGACGTGATCCGACGAAATGGCCGGGCCTATTTGAACTACAACTAGTAGGTATCTCCTAGTTTATGACGGGTGTAAAATTAAAAATATGAAAAACTCCTGACACAAACAAAAACATGTAAAAAGTAATAAAATAATATTTGGCCCTTTAAGAGCCCATACTACCTCAGCTTTTTAATTAATGTTAAAGACAATAGAATAACCGTTGTATAAATAAATGACTAACAAGCAATTTCTTCATCTAAAGTAACAGCCAAAGTAACGTCACAAAGTCAAAGTAACGTCATAAAGTCAAAGTAACGGTTAAATTTGTTTTTTCACAAGTTGAGCTGTTGTTTTTACTGTTACTTTTGCCTCCCACTTTTACTGCTCATTAAGTTGACGTGAAAGCTAAAGTAATTACCACAGACGTACCGCGCTACAATACGTGAACTTGATTAATCTATATCTTTCATTTATTGATGGATTTAAAAAAAAATCTGTGATTTATAGTTTTGATTTAAATTTTAAAAATAAAGTAGGTGCTCATAGTAGGTAAATAGATTTAAACGCTAAGCTACTAAGATAAAAAGAATTTTAAGGATATTTTGTAACAAATATAACTATAATTTGACTATAATAAAATGAAAAAGCAATAAGCACATAAACTTATACCAAACATCTAACATATTTAGAACACCGGTCACCTAAAATTAATATTATAATAATGACAACATACTTATGCGTCAAGTTTATGTCCACACTTTCTTCATAAACTGCAATAAACTCCATATTCAATCCAATTTCAATAAAAGAGTACCTAAAGACGTTCGAATTTACAAAGCTGTGTTAGTGTTACGAAGGAAGAAGGAACTCAAGGAAGAGCTTTCACTTTGACATATTTTGGCACCGCTTGACAGTGAAATTGTGGTGCTGCCATGTATAAAAAAAAGCTCCCCACGATTTTTTGGGGAAATTACGACATTTGTGTAATGACAACTTTTTTGACTTTTACTTTAGCTGTTACTTGAATGAATAAACACATTTGCCGTAGTACCAGTAAAGGTCAAGTAAAAGTCAATACTTTTATACCCTTATAGGATCACTTCTTGCCCGTCTGTCTGTCTGTCAAGACCCTTTTCTCAGGAATGCGTGGAGTTATCACGT
The DNA here is from genome assembly GCA_946251885.1 of Cosmia pyralina. NCBI lineage: Eukaryota > Metazoa > Arthropoda > Insecta > Lepidoptera > Noctuidae > Cosmia > Cosmia pyralina. The sequence continues at coordinate 22,901,754 of OX276344.1, forward strand.
TGAAATTAACATAAAATACGTTTATGGTTCCTTGGAGTTCTAAAAAAATCAAGCTTCTAAGTCAACGCAATAAAAAATTACGGTCATTTATATGATATATTTTGATACTCGCAAGTAAATCAAAACCTATAGGGTACTTCCCGTTGTCCTAGGATCATGACATTTGGCAAGGTCTCACAGCACAAGTAAAGGAAAAAGTCCGAAAATTGTTAATTTGTAATTATATCACATAATAATTTAAGTTAAGTTTGTTTTTGGGATAAATTATTTTCAACTACGGAGCCTTTTATTGTGCGTGATCCGACGTCACGCATTTGGCCAGTTTTTTTTACTTTAGTTGTTGATGATGAAACTGACCGTTATAGTTTCCGTCAAAGGTAATTTGTAAAAGAAAGGGTGACAATGACAGACATCTAATAGTTATAGATGACTAGTAGTTATAATGACGTCACAAATAACGATAACGATAACATTAACCGCTCAACTTCGGGCGGTTATAGTTACGGTTTGTGCCATCATGTTTACAAGACGTCTTGTCACTTGTTACCCTTTTAACTTTAACTTTTACATTTTACATGATTGCATCAATAGCTAGATAAATTCTATGGTCATTGTTAATTAACTTTGACGGAAACTATAACGCAGCACTTGGTGCAACCCACCTTAAATGATGAAATACATAGGTATATTTATATAAACGCGTAGGGCCGTTGTACACAGTTACACACACGTTTTTCTTGCCGGGAAAAACTACGGTTTATTCGCCGTGTGTAGGCACGGTCGTCAGTGTTGTATGGATCACTATTTAAGCTTGTGGTCAGACACTGCGGCACTACGGCACGGCCGGCGCTGTTGCGGTAGGTATACGCATATAACTACAAGCTCACACGATTTTTCTAAGGCGCCGTTAAGATGCCGTGCCGTACCGTAAACAAAACGTGCCGTGTACAACGGAACTTGCGTAAACCCAGCGTATGTACCACCCGGTACCTATAGTCAGCCTCAAAAAGATGTAGGTACCTACATAGACAAGAATAAAATTAATTTGATTACCTAATTTCTAACGTAGAGCCAATCTTAGAGCCATACAAACAAGACTATCGTGGCACGTGGTAAAAATCAGAACTAATGTTGCCATCTTGTTTTGTCAATACAATTTTCTGTGATACAATTTCACAAATCGTTGGTCCAGATGTAAAAGATACTAGCTCAAAAAAGCGGGAGAGCGATTTGGAGTGTTCAAATCAATGTAAGTATTTCCATTTCTACAATTGCCTCACCTTTAAATTTTTTAAACTTATTTTATTTGGTTGGCAGCGTTGTTGTAGTAAGACTGTATTTTTTTTTAAATAAAAAATCGTAATTTTTGGGTTAATACCCTGTTCATCCAAATATCCAAATGAACGAAATGTTTTGTACACTCCTACCAACTTATCTGTGAAATGGCGAAAATTGGAACTACGGCCGTCATGTTGAAATTTCATTCGATTGTGCCGACGCATGTCATTCGATTGTGTCGACGCATCGACGGTGCCGCCTCCTTCAGTTCACAGATAAGTTGGTAGGACTGTACCAACAACGCCCCGCTGTCACTGTCATTCAAGCGCCAAAATATCCTTCTTCTTCGCCGATTGGCGACTTAGTCGCTTTTCGAAAGCTTGATACATCGACTTTTAACATCTGCGATTTAGGCGCTTGACGAAGCGACTACCTACATGCTCAATTTTTTACCGCTAGATACCGAAAGCAAAGAATTACCGAAAGATGATAAAAGTATGGTGTCTGCTATAGCCCATAAACCTTCCAAAGTGAGTTTTAGTTTAAACTATTTGCTTCACGTAGGTACCTAGTAATCACGCCAGCCGACACCGAATTATAATTAGGCGATCTGTCTTCTATCTAGCCGGCACGCAAACATGGTATTTATTTTAGAGACCGGATCGCCGGCGACTTGCAAGCGTTTTTAAAATCGCACCTCCACACAAATTTTGACATCGCTAGCAACAAAATCGGCCGTCGAAATCGAATGTCTGTGAATGTTAGATTAGTCGCTACGTGTGCACGAGGTGTGCACCTAGCAAAAGCTGTAGATAACCATAGATATTCTCAATACTTTAATCCAACTATGAAGTTTCAAAATTAAGATTCAAAAGAAAAAAAACGTCCTCTGACATCAATCAATGAATCTCTTTGAATCAGTGAAATAATTTTCATCAGTCTAATTTGACATGACTAAATAAGATAAGCAAAAATATCTAATTTATATCGCATTATAATGATCAAAATTTAGCGTGAAAAAATGAATGCGTAAATACGTAAAAATTGCATTCTAACTGCCTTGGGTGTGACATGATAAATTTTAGTTAATTGTAAAACATGGAACACGGCAAAAGACAATCTTTCAAATGCATAGACGATATTACTTTAAAACAAGCCATTGGAGAAAAGGGAGTAAAAAACTTACAAATGTACTTTTGCCAAAACGCCACTTGTCCACACAAACCTTTTCCTGATCCTTTAGGCAAACGTTGTCTCACTCATCCAGAAGGCAGAATAAATGATAAAAGAGAAGTACCTTATAATTTAGTTAACATGCAGGGGGACTACAATACAACCAAGCGAAGTAAACGTTCTCCCAGCAACAAAAAAAGGAAAACAAATGCTATTCATACGGACTGTTCATGTGTAGGCAAAGTGATTCATGTTGACACAATAGCACAAACCGATGGAGTACTTGAAACAAAGAATCAAAGTACTGGAATTTTTAAGGAAAAAAATATTTTCACCCAGTCAAAAGAAAAACACTCCAAGCAAAAAAACAAATTGGATGTCGCATGCCCCTGTACAAGGGCATGCGAAAAAAATGAAAAAGAAAACAAACCACAAAGTAAAAGTCTGATAGACCTTAAACAGATTAAGAGTCTAATAACATGCTTATGTTATAATTCAAAAAAATTGTTATCGAATAAAAAGATACTTCATAAACCAATAAATACCAAACCTGATGCTTACAAAAAAGTCGCAATAATGGATAAAAGAGATAATAGTTATGAGCCAGAATATAAAAAAAATACCTTCACATGCTCACCTGATGCTTGCAAAAAAGATAATAAAGTCGCAAAGCCAGAATATCAAAGAATTTGCTTAAGTAAAATAGAAAACAAGAAGTCACCCAAGAAAACAGTGAAACGTGAAAATATTAATAATTTCACGAAAAATGCTAGAGATCAAACAGGAGAACCATTAATCAAAATAGAAGTTGATTCTTTTAAGAAGTGTGTGTTAAACCCTAAAGAAATAAAGCAGAAACTGACAGATCTAAGTCAAAAGAATAAAGGGAATTGTATTTGTCCTTCACGTAAGAGTCGTCGAGAACGATACCTTTCAGAAAAGCTATGTGAAGGAAGGATTTGTCAAAAAATGTTTAAAAATAAAAAAACTAATTTTAATTGTAAATGTCAGCACGTTAAAGATATTGGAGGAGAATGCACCGATAGAACTTGCGGTAGTAACATTATTCAAAGAAAATATAATAAATGCTCCACGAGGTGTGTTCAATCGGCTGTAATGTCTGAGCCTCAGTTTGAGGTACAGTTGGACGCCAAAACCATGTGCCTTTTAAATTCTGAAGAGATCAATCAAAAAATTGTTGAAATAGAAGCTGAGGCTAATGAAGTTTGCCCTGGTGGAACGTGTGCAGTAGCAAAATGCGAAAACAGAAAATTATTCAAATGCAAATGTGTGCAAAAAAAACCTGAAATTACAGAATGTTCCGACGAAACATGTGAAGATGAAGAAAGTCCAGTTGATCTCTTGTATTATTGGATGTCAGAATTAACCAATAAAATAAATAAGAAAAGTACAAATAATAAAATGAAAAGGGATACCTTTGATACAAACGAAATAACAAAAATAAAATCAATGTTTACTTTTATTTGTGATCGACTCAAAAGAACTTCAGAAATCTGGAATGGCTCAGAAGCCACTAAGAAAACGAGTTGTGCCTTGGCAGGTATAAAGGAGCAAGAAAAGCAAACAGTGAATAAAACAAACTATCACAAAAGGAACGGGTTAAATGTGCCGCTGAAAAAAAGTCGTCGTGCACACCCTACTAAAGGAGCAAAAGCAAAAAAAGACAAGGATCCCTCGTTGCCTGCCAAAAAATCCTCGTTGCCTGCCAAAAAATCCTCGTTGTCTGCCAAAAACTCCTCGTTGCCTGCCAAAAAATCCTCGTTGCCTGCCAAAAAATCCACGTTGCCTTCCGAAAAATCTATATCATCTAGTGCATGTGGATGTGCAAAAGAGTTGGTGAAACAAAAAAAAAAACAATTAAAGGAAGAAGACAAAAAAAATAATTACGAGGACAAGAAGATACAAAAAGAACAACTTAAGCAACGAAAGATACAAGCTAAGATAAATGCTAAACAAAGAAAGGCAGAATATAAAGAAATGAAAGAATTGAGCAAATACGACGAAGTAGGGGACACTAATTGTTTGGCTGACTTTTTTTTAGGGGTTTTGAATCTGGGAATTGGTATTACACAGTGTCTGCTTTATGCATTGTATAAAATAATTAAAAACCCAAAAAGTACTTACAGATATGTTCGACGATGTATGAAACATCCACGGCCAACATATGAAAAAGTGCAGAGATGGGCATCAAACAAGTGGAGAATCCAAAAGTTTCGCATGAGCAAATCAATGAAAGGCTCACGGACTATGAACATTATTACGGACGAGTTTAAAGAGTCGGCAATGTATACTTCATTTTCTAACAAAGGTAAAACTAAGCAGGAGAAACGATTATGGGAAGCCCAACACAAAAGAAGACGGCAACGAATTCGGAAAAGAAGAAATGAAGCTGTGTATGGATGCCGCAATGTACTGCTAGTGACTATGAGGAAAACACCATGCTTGTGGGTGTACCACATATGTCCAGACTTTTACCCTCGATTTTTGGGTTTGAGGATGAATTTCATCAGGTTATGTGAAACGTGTTTGTTTTGCTTAGCTGTTGTGGTTTGGACGCCTTGTATTTTGTGTTGTGAACTGTGTCGCGGCTGCGTGTGCTGCTGTGGGTGTGCTCAGTAGCGTTTGTTATACTTTTCAGAAATAAAATCAGAATTTTAATTTTTTTTTGTGATTGGGGATCCCAAAAGATTCACTTGAAATCCCAAGGGTTGCCAGATCAGAACTTGACACTAGAAACTATAGTTCAATGTTGATGTCACTCAATAACTTCTCATTTATGTATAACTAGCTTCTGTCTACGACTTCTTTCTCTTGGAAGTCGTAAGACACCACAATACAGGGTTACAGGTAACTCGACGTATTCCTTGCCGGTCGTCATAGTAGGTGTCTACGGCATTTCTTCTAAGCTAATTAATTACGCATTTTCATCTAAAACAATAAACACGTTTTACACATTGCAACACTCAACATAAATCACTCACTCGAAGGACATCCCTTCACTCACTTCATCCATAGTCCAGTCGCTCGCCACCCATCATATTCGCGACACGCACCATTCACGTCCACAACCGTTCCCGCCAAAATTTCTCAAAAGTAGGTACCTACATAATATATAAAATATTAGTTATCTGCACTCCTTCTCCATATAAACTTTAACCGTTCCAAATTTCATACTCCTCCGTCCGCGTATCTAATTATTTCGTTGCAATACCTACATCGTCATCTTATTTCAACTATTTCGACGTGTTTTGCTTAATTCAGCAGAAAAATAGGTACCTACCTACCTACTTGATAAATACTTGTTTCGTTGGAATACATGGTCACCCTATTTCAGTCGCCATCCGCCATAGTGCATTTTTATAGATTAATCTTGAATCAACAAAAATACTGACACCATTGGACTGAAAACCTATACATCAGGGGTTTTACGAGTCTTCTAGGCTTCTTCGTTGTGGAAGAATCGATAATCCCAATGTTTTGAGGTTATATGTTAAATTTTAAATTTATTATTTAAAGGGGCCGTCAAAAAAAAAAAAATAAAGAAATAAAAGTTCGTTTCAGTGTCGTCACTAATTCTTTATTGATTAATGGTTTCACTGGGCTTCTTCCTTGTGAAGGAATTGATAATCCCAATGTTTTGAGGTTATATCTTAAATTTTCATTTTACTATTTATAGGGGCTGTCACAAAAAAAAAATAAAGCAATAAAAGTTCGTTTCAGTGTCGTCACTAAATCTTTATTGATTAACGGTTTCTCTGGGCTTCTTCCTTGTGGAGGAATGGATAATCCCAATGTTTTGAGGTTATATCTTAAATTTTCATTTTACTATTTATAGGGGCCGTCACAAAAAAAAAATAAAGCAATAAAAATTCGTTTCAGTCTCGTCACTAAATCTTTATTCATTAACGGTTTCTCTCAGGTCCTCAGTTATGGAGATCATGTTGGCCGAACGTCCTGATGTTCCAGGAACTAAAATTCATTTTACTTTTAACCGGTGGCATTACGAGTAAAAGTAAAACAGTGGTTGTTTGTCATCAAATCGTCACTAAATCTTTATTCAGTAACAGTTTCTCTAAGGTCCTTAGTAATGAAGATTCAGGTTGGCCGAACGTTCTGATATCAGGTCGTTCGGCCATAAATAAGTGCTTCTAACTTTCGAACTGTACTGTCACAAATTCATTGGCAGGCATCTTTATGCGTCACATAATCGTCACTAAAACCTGGAGTAGCAACCAGCTCCCTACCTCGACTGGCCGAACGTTCTGATGTACCTACATTGTGATATGCCTTTCGTCAAGCAGCTACACACGCACATGTCAGTAGAGGTGTGAGGATTGAGGGACCAGTTTTAAAAATCGCTATTATTGAAATTACATCAATATTTCTGCTCCATTTCTTTTTACAAAACGTTTTAAGACTTCTATTAAAACATTAAGTAGAAAAAGAACGGTTTTATTTATTTAATTAGGTTTAATTTATTTAGGTTTAGGTTAGGTTTTATTTATTTAATTACTAAAATATTTACCTTTGTTGTGTGGACTGAGGGACCACAGTTTAGTCGATATATTTTTTTTATCTTTAATGCTTTGTGGTCTGTAATTTAGTAAATATCTTTACTAATTTTTTACTAAATGTCTGTAATCACAAAACCTTCATTTTTAAGATACTCTCCGAGATCTGGCTGATGGTGTGTGAGGACTGAGGGTAGACTGACACTTTATGAGCTGTAGTTTTTAATGTATTTTTTTACAAATTCCCACATTCGTCCTACAATTGTTTTAAGACTTCTACTAAATCCTAGGATTAAAATTTTGCGAATTCCAGTGTGGTCCCTCAGTGCACACACACATAATTTATTTCACAAAAAGAGACATATTTTGTATTTGTTTTATATTTCATACGTTAAGCGTATTAAATCGAAAACAAAATAAAATGGAGGACTGAGGGCCCGAATTTTATCAAGGTCATAACTTTCAAACAACAAGAAGTGGTGACCTGTTCTTGCTTTCACAAATTTTCACAATTTATTTACTGCAGTGGTTCTGCCGCTGTACTTACTATCTAGGGCAAATTTTTATGTGCGTGTGGTGTGAGGGCCACTTTATTAAAACTCTTTGAAAATATGCTTAGGATTTAGTAAACATTCCCAAAGAATTGTGAAAGTAGGAATCAGATTTTGTGAAAGTCAACTTTGCGAGATATAGACTGTAAAGTTGGGCCCTCAGTTCTCACATAGAGGATTGAGAGCCCACTTGTACCTGATAAACTATGGACAGTACAGAAAAAGTCTTTATGCCAAAGTCTATGGTAATACCAAACAAAATTTGTGAAAACAAGATATTATGGCAAAACACTCATAGATGTTAAAGTTTATAACGCAAATAAAATGAAACCCTAACTTACAGCTACTGTTTGAAATCCTATATGCTACTAAATAAATTGTGAAAATTTGTGAAAGCAAGAACAGGTCACCACTTCTTGTTATTTGAAAGTTTCACACCACACGCACATTAATTTTTCAATAGTCAGATAACTCTTATCTGAAGAATTAATATTTCAATTTAACAGCTATTGTACAGAAAATATGTCAAACTATCATATTTATTCTTCAGATAAGAGAAAATAAAACTACAAAATGTATAAATACAATAATTTATTTAGAAAACTTCATAACAATTTCTAACATTAACAATGTTTATCGGCATACGATTATTTTTATAATGTACTAGCTTTTGCCCGCAGCTGAGCCTGCGTGAAGTTCGGAAATTATGCCACGGGATGGTACCACCGGGATAAAAAGTATCCTACCAGTAAATTTCATCCAAATCCGTTTAGCCGTTTTTGAAAGCGTAACAAACATACAAACTGTTTAGGTACCTGCAGTAACAGACATTGTTTCGATTTACCGAAATGAATTGGTCCTCAAAAAAAAACCTCTTAATTGCTTTATCATTTTCATAATACGAGTACATGGATTTGATGGCGTGTGGTCAAAATCTAAGGGGTCCCCGAAACGTACAAATGTAATTGATCAATTGCCATCAATTTCTTGGAGCAGTGGTGGCTGTGGTAACGGCCGCGACTTACGGTCATAGGTTCGAACCTTGACAGGCGCTTGACTTTGTGTAAATTATTTCATCACCATTGCTCTCAAAACGGTGAAGGAAAACATCGTGAGGAAACCGGTATGTCCTAGAACCAAAAATTCGAAGACATGTGACATCTACCAACCGGCACTGAGCCCGCGTGGTGGATTATGGCCCACTCCCTCTCACAAAGAGGAAGCTTGTGTTATAGCAGTGGGAACATTATAGGCTGATTATCTGATTATGCATCAATTTATATTGTAGTCATATTGCCAATCGCTTCATTTACATTTGGCAGACGATCAATTTGAAATTGATCGTTTCGGGGACCCTTAACACTGTCATCTTGTTTTTTCAATACAATTTCACAAATGTTTACCAACAACGCCCCGCTGTTTTTGATGGTGCAGTAGGCTGAGACATGGATAAATAACACGAGTGAATATACCGCTAAAGCAGACGACAAATAAAAGATGGCAGATCATTGTCCGTGGATTCCGTGATTGGTCCTCACCGATAAAGTCCGATGTTTTGAGCACCGACAAAAAAAGAATCTGTGTTCGACTACAACCAAAAGTAGGTAGGTTCTAAATGCAAAAATGATTTACACACGGTGATTGCAATGAGGATAACATGATAACAACATTAATATTATTTCTATATGAATGACGATGTTGCGAAATATTGTATTTTATATATTTTACAAAACCACGTTTACACGTACGCTCTTTCGCGAGTGCATAAGAGCATACAAGACCGCGTGGAAATTAAGCCCTGCCTTTTTCTTAGACTCTAAATATTTAAACGGGCTCTCATTCCGCGCGATTTTGTTTCATGCGTGATTCTGCGAGTGCGTAAAGCCGGCTAATATGATAACACTAACATAACACACAAGATACCACGTCTTCTAGAGATGAAAGGGACAAGTTTATTATATTACCAGTAGATTACAATCAACAAAGGCATTAACTCAAATTGTATGCACTGCGTCCATGCGTTTGAGCCCCAAGCCGTGTCTTTAAATCTTCTTAATATAAGTGACGTAATACTCGTAGGTACATAAAATTAACGAGTCTTCATAAATCAATCTTTGTTATGTGATTACATTTGCCTACCTACAACTGGATTATGAGAAAAAAAGAAATCTCAATATTAACACTAATATGGACAGTGCTATAAACCATGGAAGCCAAGTCATATATGCCAAAAAATGCATACCGAAGCGAAAAGCTTGTTTGACAAAAAAGATAAAATGTAAAAATTGTGGATATGCACGTGGAAACATTTTGTATACGAATATAAAAGGCGGCTTCTGCTTGAATGTGTTGATGAAACACTTCATACGAGTATTTTTGTTAAGGACGGGACTTATCCGTTCTACACGCTCTGAAATAAATTGAATTTTCTTACATAACCTAGACTTTTTTTTCTTCTTCGAATTCTTTTTCTTTTTGTCGGTACTTCTTCTATGTTTTTTTTTTATCGGTTTTTGAGGTGGCATTTCAAACATTTCTGTATCTTCACATACACAACCAGTGTGTTGTTTACTTCCAAGTTGATCAACTATATGTTTATCGTCACGAGAATGTTGGAGAAAACATTTACAATCACTAAATAGTTTACTTGTAAATACCCACATTCGAAATTTTTTTAATCCAAAAGTATGTTTGCTGTTATTGAGATGCATGTTATGCAGTTTAGATTCACAACTGATGTTTTGTTTATTTTCATGATGTGAGGTACCTGTAGTCCGTTGGTTGATAACACGTACACATTCGGGAAGTTGTTTTAAACATTCACAACTGACGTTTTGTTTACTTTGTACCAAATGACGGTTGCTTAATGATTTGGTATATTCATCCGCAGGAATGCCAAAAAAAGTACGGTCAATTTGATGAACATTATAACACATACAATAATTTTGTTGTTTATGCAAATCTCTACTTTCAGGATGTTGATTAAAAATACATTTATATTCTGAACATGGTTTCTTTATTAAACAACAACAGTCACTTTTTAAAAATTCCGATTGTTTTTTTTTACATTTAGAATTAACGAGAAGTTTAGTTTCATGATGGTTACTTAAATATTTTCTTTCACCATGTTGTTCAAAAAAATGCTTAGATTTAGAGTATCGTTTATGAGAAGAATTGCATTCTGATGCTTGTTTTCTATTAAATCTAGTAGAATTTGCACTTTGCATATAATCATACGGCAATATAAATTCTGTTGGTTTTCTATTTGAGTTTTTCTTTTCTCCAGTATCTATGTGCGGCTCAGTGTATCTTTTATTTAAATTTCGGTTACTTGGAGAGGGATATTTAATTACTCGGTGTTGTTTTTGGAGAGACTTGCATTCAAAAGGGAATTTTTTACATTTGCAGATAATCGGTTGTTTTATTTCATTCAGATGATTTTCATTCAGAAGTAAATATTCGGTACGTTTTTTATGAAAAGCTTTTGTTTGTATGTTATTTTGATCATGCAAGATATGTTTTTTTTCTTTTAAAAACCGTTTGTTATTTAACGACACATATTTCATTTTTGAATCCTGCTTTTCAGCAATGGGACGCTCCACTATTGGTTTCGTTTTATCGATCAGTTTTGTACTTTTGTTTTTACATAAAGTATCACGACTGCTACTATGTTCTATCTTATTTTTGTTTGCATTCGATATCTTTGTTTCTGATATATGTCTGTGTTTCTGCGAAGGAAACTTAGAAAGATGTTGATCCTCTGGTCTATAGGTGCATTTTATTTTTTCTATACACTTTGACCACCATTTTTTACAAACTTTTTGTTGGGAGCGTAATTTTTTTGATTCATTTTTAATCGATAGAACTTCATCATTATGAATTTGTAACTTTTTTCTTGGTTTCTCTGGGTATGCTGAAATTTTAATAGAAACATCGACTTTGTGATGTTTTAAAACTTTATTTGGAAATTCTGAAAGTTCCCTACATACTTTTTGATTCATTGACAGTAGTTTGTCAATTTCATGTGCAATGCTATGGTTATCAATATTGCCTTCCTTTTTCTTTGCAGCTTTGGCAAGGGATATAGTTTGGTTTCCAGATAATTTGGTTTCCAAGTTCTCATAATTTTCCCGCTGACAATTTTGAATATTAGGGAAATTGCATACGTCATAGTTATTGAGTGTATCAATATTATTACTATCAATGTTTTTAGAAATATTTGGGCGTCTTACATTGTTTATCGGAGCTATATTATATCTCTCGCTCAGTAAATGGTTTGAACTGAGATTTTCAGTTGTATTTTTATTATTATTCAGTATCTGGTTTTTCATATCACGTTTGTTTAGCCTGTCTCTGAACATATCATTATTTATAGCTAAGTAGCTATTGAAAGACCCTATTTTAATACATTTTCGCTTATGTCTATGTCTAATGTTTGTGCCTGATAGCTGTTTAGACTTTTCCACAATGATATTCTTAATCTTGCTTACAAAGGATTTTTTCAAGAATGGCTTGTCAATTTGATTGTTGGTTTCAGTTTTCTCATAATGTTGTTTTTGTTTTGACTTTTTATCCATTTCTATGCTGTCGCCAGCCATACCTCTTCTATGTAATTTTATTTTGTTATTTTGCAACATTGCACTTTGCTGGTGCGTTGTTACAAACTCTTCTATTTTCCTTATGTTCTTATTATTTATATCATGTGCAGAACTTGTATAAGTTGCGTCACGAAATTGATTGTCCCCTTTTTTGAGGTAAAATTTAACTTTCATGTTTGTTTTTTCATTGTTCCCTTGTGATGAAAGACACGACTTTAATGGAATAGATTTGTTACCCTCATTAAAAGAGTTGGTTAAATATGTCAAACATTTCAAATCCTTGCGTCGTAACGAAGTTGGCTTTGATTCCGTGTGGTTTTTGACTCTTAATACACTGGTAGATTTTCTTTCTAAGGGTATTGCTTTTCCTTGTTGATGTGCTATAAAGTAATTACTGCATAATGTTTGTTCGCGTGCAGAAAGAAGTCTGCGGCTCTTAGGCATTTTTGTGTTTAATATAAATGGGATTAGGTACACAAAAAGATACTGTGAGCAACAACAGGCTTCAAAGTATAGACGTATTTTCTTAGATGACGTGCATCACTCTTATTGCGCCTGCCACTCCTGCATTTACATCCAAGTATGTTTTAATAAAAATGCCCAAATTGTGCATGAAATGGCGAAATTAGGCTACCTACTTAATACCTACACTTCTGCCTGCCCTCTCGGGGAATACAGGCGTAATGATATATTTGTGTTATGTTAAGCATGAATTTTATTATAGGGTGTTGTATCTTGTTATCCTCCACATTCAATCATTGGTTTATAAATATGGTAATTCTGAAAACAAAACATCTGATTTTTATTGTCTAAGTATACCTATTCAATGAAAACAAAGAAAGTAAAAGTACACACATCAAAAGTGTCTAGCACGTTTTTGCTAGTTACTAAAAATCAGGTTTTTTAAATTTTTTTTTGTACCTGCTACAGATACTTTTTAGTAAATTTCGGAATAGTTTTTATATTTTGTTTAGTTTTCTGCCAAGTCGTATTCCTATAATAATCCTGCAACGGGTTTGAGGTCAGATCAGTAAAATTTCAGATATTCTTCTGAGTGGAATCAATACAAAAGAACGTTATTATGGAGAGAAGACCTCATTTGAGCCGAGAAGAAATGATCAGAGCCATAGGAATGTCGGAAGTGCATTCTCGGCAACGTGCTGGGGCAATATCTCTGGGCACTATGCACTTAAGCAGAATGTTATAAGTCGACTTTGGACACGTTATCGCATCACTGGCAGCGTGGCAGAGCGACATGTAGGACGAGCTCGCATCACCACACGCGGACAAGATCGTTACATACAGATTACTGCTTGACGAAATCGTACAATGACCGCGATGATGTTGATTACGAGGCTTCATAGCTCTTCAGGGATGTTAATCAGGGATTAAACCGTAAGAAATCGCTTGTATGAAGTCAATCTCCATTCCGGAAGGCCGCTACGTGTATCACCTAATAAGCCCCGCAATCGCAGAGCCCGTTTACAATGGGATCGTGACCACAGAAATTGGGCAGATGAAGAGTGGCGTTTTTGTGTTTTTCTGACGAATCTCGCTTTGGTATAAAGCCAGATACTAGACGTACATGGTATTGGAGGACCGCTGGATGCCAAGAAAGTTTAAAATCATGCCAGGAAGTACATGCATACAGTGGTGGAACAATCATGAAATGGGCGGGTATTTGGATCGGTGGAAGAACCGAACTGATTTGGATCAGAGACAATTTCAATGCTTTACGCTGAAACGATTGTACCAGATGTTGCCATTCCTCTGTGGACTCAATTTGGTGCTTCATCTCTGCTTATGCATGATAATGTACATCCACACACACTGCCAGAGTAGTTACAAACACACTTACCGCAGCTAATATCAACGTCCTACCATGGCCTGCTCAATCGCCAGACATGAATCCCATTGGGCGCACATGGGATATGATTCAAAGTAGAGCTCTGCCAAATATGTATGCCGTACATAAACCAAAAAATATTTTTCGGGTCGGGTTAGTATCATTTGGCAGTTGTATGGGGGTGAAAGGGGTTAAAGCTGGTAGAGGTTGGGTTCCCCCCCGGAGGGTTCCCGCATTGTCGAGGCTGGGGGGCTCAGTAGCCGTGGCTTGGTCACCCACGGTGAAGCGAAGAGGAACCCATGCGGGGGCCGCTCGTCAGGGCTTTTGCCGATAAGCCGACGACGTAGCGGCCAGCGGGTAGGTTGCGGTGGCCGTATGGGCGACACCGCAACTGAGGCGGGCCGCGGTGTCTTATGGGAGGCATCGCGGCTGAGGATTGGAGGCCGCGGCGGGAGAGGAGTGCCGGTATTGCGGTGCGCCGCTCTCCCTACCTTCCGCGGCCTTGACGGGGCCGCCACCGTTTGATGGCGGACGCGGTGGGGCCGCAGGGGAAGAGGAGTGTCGGTATGACATCGGCCGCTCTCCCTATCCTCTGCGGCCGAAATGGCGGCGGAGCGCGCGCGGGAGGACGACCCTCACGCGGCGCCGCTCCGAAGGCGGAGGAGGGGTCGGAGCAGACGACTCCTCCCAGGTGGGGGCCAGCAGGCAACGGGTGTGGGGGCATCCTTGCCTGTATTGCACAGGCCCCCACCAGTGTCGGACGGGAATGGCCAGGTGTTCCCGGCCATTCCCGTAGCCCCCCATCCCGGGGGGCATGCGGGGCCCGCCAGCTAGGCGGGCATGCGCCGGGAGGGTTGTGGACGTAAAGGCTGAGCCGGTTTCCCATGGCCCTCCCATCACGGCGATGTGGGAACACTGCTGAGTTTTAGTGGGTATACTGTCATTCCGACAGGAGTCCCACATACCCTGTCTCGTCCCCCACGAGCGGGGATGCATAAAGCATTTCTCAGCGTCAAAAAAAAAAAAAAAAAAAAAAAAAAAAAAAAAATGGTAGGGGTTGGGTTCCTGATTATAACGCTACCACTCTTATTACAAGGTAATGCATATTTTACGAGAAATTGATAAATAATGTTTCTAACCTCAAATCAGATAAAAAGCGAAAACGAAACGATAAAATGGGCGATTAACAATCTAATTTGTGCCAATATATTCTGTGTCTGTGGTGTAAAATAATGTCGTGCAAAATTGATGAAACGGAACGTGAATAAAAACAATTTTTACAAAAAAAAACAAGACTTCAAAAAAAAAAAACACTACAACGTGAAAAATAACTTTAATTTCGGAATTAGGTGTCTTTGGATCTGTATTTTAGTTTTTTGCCACCGACATCCGAAATTGAAGTTATTTTTCACTTTGTAGTATTTTTTTGAAAGTCGGTTGTTTTTTTTTTTGTAAAAAGGTTTTTATTTTTCACTTTTTAGTGGTGTCTACCCCACACATCGAATACCACTCTACAAAATTTCTGCAGTAAGGAACCAGGACAACTGGAACTGATGGTGAAGTCACCATCAGCTCCACTTCAACATATGTATTGTGACGAGCATAAATGGCTTAGCAATAATCGAATCGCAACCCGTGAAATACGAATTACTGACTAGTTCCGATGGCCATCTATGGTCTTCGTCATCAGTTTCACTTCACTAAATGGTGCTTTCCGGGACCAAATGCACTAGTTAGGTACTATAAAAAATACCCAAATCGCTTTATGTGTGCCTATAAAATTTGAAGGTTCTCCTCGATTTCTCTGGGATGCCATCATCAAATCCTGGTTTCTTTATCATGGTACTACCCTTGGGATATCTCCTTTCCAATAAAAAAAAGAATCATCAAAATCGGTTCATAAACGACGAAGTTATCTCCGCGAACACACATAAAATAAATATATATAGGTACGGTCGAATTGAGAAATCTCCTGTTTTTGAAGTCGGTTAAAAATCCGGAGGCGCGAAGGGAGGGCAGCTTCCGCCCGCTGCAACGAAGTATAGGCATCCGTGCGAGCCGTAGCGGCTGGTGGCTGGATGCAACCAGCAAGCCGAAGCTGTAAAGGTGAGCCTGCCATGCCTATCCTTTGTTACGTAAGGGCAAAGGGGTTGCACTTTCCACAGCGCCGGAGACGTTGCAGAAGCAACTTTAAAGTGTTTTGAGGTTAAGTTACAATAATAATAAAAATACATTGGCTGTCAACTCAATCCTACTCAGAAACCAAAGCTTTCGTTAGAGTAATGTCTTAACATATTTATCATATCGCCAACACTTTTATCTCACTCACTTCCTCACCCATACCTTCATTCTCACACTGCCTCCCAAACCCTTACATGCAAGTACTGTAACATTAACGCTAGAATATTTCTGATGATCAATTTTTTTTAAGCATCTGATCCTTTGTCCTTGATGGGCGGCCATATATGAGGGGCTCATATTTGGTGGAGGTACTTCACCGGGTACAAGGTATCCCCCTGTATGTTAATCTGCCGCGCTTTAGTAAATCCCGAAATCCCCACTGGGGCTCCCCTACTATAGACACTTTTGATGTGTGTATTTATTGCAAGGACCATTTAGGTTACCCATTGCCCATTGCAAATTTAATTAAACAAAAACCCATACGATGTGGGTAACCCTTTTGAACGGCTTAAATTAAGCCGTTCAAAAGGGTTAAGCTCATGTTAAGCTTCAACTCTCTTTAAAACTATATCAGCGTAACATTCCGACTTGGAGCAATGTAATATGATCTGTCGATGATGGGCATATGTTACAAATTGCTAATATGGTTACCCGTACAAAACCCTTATATTATATAGGTTATCTTAATGAAGGGGTCTTTCACTGGGTTTCAAGTATAGAACCCATTCAATGGGTTATCCATATTAAAGGTATAACCCTTTTACTGGGTTTCAAGGCTAAAACACATCCAAGGAGTTACACATAATAAAGATAACCTCATAAACGGCTTAGCCCTTCAAAAGACTTAACTCTTAACCTGGGTTGTACGGTCCCAGATTTATTGGTACTCTTATAGGAAGATTACATGGACAGTGCAATAATTAAACATAATGTTATCGTGGACATACCAATTTGTTAAGTTTAGAGAAAAAACTTTTATTAGTAGATGATACATGATGGCTCCTTATCTGTAGGATAGGAGATATGACTGCGCTACCATCCACAGGTAAATACAAAACTAATTTTTCCAGACCACATTAATATACATAATACTAATAATAATAAAGTATTTTGCTTTTATACTTAGCACATTACAACGAATGTATTAAATAAATATGTCAAAAGTGGCATATTATGTGTCATGGTCATAATTATGGTATTCATTTTTCTTCTCTATCGCATAAAGAGGAGTGTTATGATAAGAGTAAAGCCTCCGCTAGTTGCTAAACCTTTTTGGAGATTACGGTGGAACATAAGACGAAGCTTATCCAAAAAGAAATACGTATATTCAAGAACAATATTTAACAATAAAATAAACTATGGATAAACTATGGATTTTATATAACAATAAAATATGGAGACAACACAATTTTAGAAACGACAAATACAAAATTTTTAGGCCTTGATCTGGATAGAGATATGTCATGGAAAACTCATACTGACAGTGTATGTAAACGCCTGAGTCAACATTCCTATGCTCTACGTAATCTCCCAAAGGAAGTAAATTTAAAAGTTTTGGTTACGGCGTATCATGCATATGTTACGTCTGCATTAAGATACGGGATCATATATTGGGGAAACTCCACCAACATGGAGACGGTATTCAGAGCGCAAAAAAGGTGTGTTAGGGCGATTTGCGGTATTCAAAGCACGGAAAGCTGCAAACCGTTCTTTGTGAATTTCCGTATATTAACAGTACCCTGCCTATACATATGTGAGGTGGCAGTATTTGTCAAAACAAACTTCCACCTATTTGAAAAACTACACAGTTCGCGCCACAGAAATAAAATAAGCGGTAGGCAACACAAAAAAGCAGTATTTCGTAAAAATTTCCTGGGCATGGCACCACATATCTATAATAAATTACCTAATACTTTGTTAAATATAAATGATATCAATGTATTTAAGAAGCAACTAATTAATCTACTGATAAGTAAGACATACTACACAATTAATGAATACCTGTCCGATAGAAATGTGTGTGTATAATAATAATACAGAAAATTATGGTTGAGTCCGATTTTTATTAAAATTATTTTGTTTGTATTGTTAATTAAGTGTTGACTGTATTAGACATTACTTATTTATAATGACATTATTATACTCTGACATTATGTACTTATTAATTTGAATTTATGACATTGCATAACTTATTGATTTGAATTTATGACATTATAGAGAGAGAGAGTATTATTGATAATTTTTATGAATTTTTGGTATTAATTGGAATTTAGGACAGTGTTTAAAGATAATTTTGCATGCCTGTATGTGGTGCAACACAGTGGACTGCGCATTCACTTGACATCTAGAAATGTATGATTATGTAATGTGTTGAGCAATAAAAATTTGAATTTGAATTTGAATTTTAAACTTATAAAACAACCACGAGATTTTTTCTTCTTGACATGAGTGACAATCAATAGGTATACAGTTGCTTGGTAACCAAATTTAAGTTCTAATTTAACATCTCCTCTCAACAAATACCTATCAGATCAGAGATCTTTCTGATCCTCGGTCTTGCTAGTGGCTTGGTCAGGATATCTGCCAGCTGATCTTCACTAGATACCTTATCAACTTTTAAATCACCGCCAGTCACCAATTCTCTCACAAAGAAATGTCGAACCCAGATATTCTTAGTCCGTCGATGGAATTCGGGACGACGGGATTTTCAGCCAGCCTGATTGCAGCTTCGTTATCTATTCTTATGCATGGAATCACCTTAAGAGTGACAAGATCACTCATAAGCCGAGATAGCCAAGCAGTCTAGAGAGACTGCTTGACTGTTTGAGCCGCTAGTGAAGCAGCCAGAGGGCTGCTTCACTAGCGGCTACTACTTCTGCCTCAGTGGTCGAAATTGAAACGCTTGCCTGTCTTTGGCTTAGTGTGCTACATGCACTGTTGTGCATTTATGCAGGAGGAGCGGTGTCGTCGGTGTGAGGCAGAAGTAGTAGCCGCTAGTGAAGCAGCCAGAGAGACTGTTTGGCTATCTCGGCTTATGAGTGATCTTGTCGCTCTTAAGGAGATTCCATGCATAAGAATAGATAACGAAGCTGCAATCAGGCTGGCTGAAAATCCCGAATTCCATCGACGGACTAAGCATATCAGTAGTGGATCTACCAGTGCTGATGTCTCCTGCATGATCAGTATCACTATAGCATTCCAAAATGCCTTGTTTGTAATATTTCTTGTACATGATGCCTAGATCTGGCGTGTACTGCAAAAATCGCATTATGCGCTTCAGTCGGACACAGTCTGCTTTTTCTGGCTTTTCCAGACTCCGTGAGACTACGTTTACAGCATATGCAATGTCAGGTCTAGTCCATCAAGTAAGCCAAGGCTCCAACAATTTGCCTTTTCAAATCAAATCTTTTTATCGATTAGTAAACGTGAATTGATTTTAAAATTTATCGTATTAAATAGATATTTAATTTTTTTAAACTGTTAACACGTTAATTCTAATAGATTTAATTATGGTAATTGAATTATTCATCTGGTAAAAGCATTTTTTTAAATAGTTTGAACTCCACGTTATTCGATTATAATTGAATCGATATTCCATTTTATCGTAACCTAAATTTAATTTTTGGATTTCTCATTTTCCAGATGGTAAATTGGGTTAATTTTTTGCATATGGTAATAGAAAAATATAACCTTTTTTTAAAACCATACCTCAACTTATAACAATTTGGCCTACGAATCCCCGTCTCCTTTATTTATCAGTTTTTGAGAAAATCGCGGACAAACAAACATACATACATACGGGTTGAATACAGAACCTACTTTTTTGAAGTCGGTTAAAAATTATTAAAAACAATCAACCCTGGTAAAGGCTACTATCTATATATAGTCAGAAACGACGTTTGCATATTATTTTATCTATCGTATTATTGGTTGAATCAAAAACCCAAGGCTTGCCGTGCCATGAAATTCAATAGAAGCTGTAAAAATAAGGCAAGTTGTTTAGAATAATATTAATAGCCCAATCAAACAAGCAATGAGATGGAAATATAAAATAGTAAGCTATTCCCAGCTTCTTCAGTATTGTTCTGCTTATTTGACTGGGCTATAACAGAGGAACGATACAATGAAACACCAAATTCAATAAAAAAAATACTTCATTTTTTTCAACAAAAATGATGATTCAATTTGATATACCTACAACATTATCGCATTTGCAGACAACAAAAAGTTTGCGTGCAAATTTCAGTAACAAGTAAACATGGACTCCATATAATTATAGCTAATAAAAAAAGAATCACATGAAAAATCTGTTTCCAAAATGTAAGCAATGAAAGACATCTCGGATAAAACATTGGACATTTATGAAATACCCACAAACATGGTTTTTTATTACGCGTTTGCACATAGATGTGGTGACATTCAATTTTGACAGGTCTCCGTTTCTTTCCCCGTTTCTTTTTAAAATACTTCTGAGCTATAAAACGTATTCTATGTTTTATTCTTGCTGCTGACTCATACATTTGTTCCTCATCACGATAGAAACATTTGGCTTGCTTATGCAACAAGTTTCTGGAAAACTTCGAACAGGCATTCCGGCCGATTGTGCCAAGATCTACAACTGACTTGGCTACCATCGCAGCGTCTGATGCATTTGTACTCTGCACCTCTTTCAAAGCACGTTTATTCAATTTGTTTTTTATTTTCTGTCGCACTATTTTACATTTCTCTTCAAATTTATTTCTCTTTAGTATTTTTTTTCTTTGCTTCTTTTTTATTCGTTTATTTGTTTGTTCATTTGCTCCTTTTAGTGCTTTTGCTTTTTTGTCTTTTAAAAGAGCTTCAAGTATTTTGTTACGCTCTTTTTCACATATGTCACTTCCGCACACACAAGCTATAAGCTTTGCTTCGCTTGCAGTTAGTTTCGTCAGTGACGGTCTATTTTTTTCTAGATGTTTTCTACATGTTTCACTTCCACATATACAAGGTTGTATCTTGTGTATCTTTGTAGATGCACAAGGTTTGGGCCAGGTTGGAACAGTCCACATAGGCATTATTGAATATTTTGGCATACCATCACACACAAAGTTATATTTGCGCTCACAAGAAAGTTGTGGACAAAACGGATTTCTTTTTATGTTTTTGCGCGCAGCATCCGAGAATAGTTCACTTTTACTGGTTTTGAGTGATGAACTCTCGCATCCTACTGTAGTTTTTAAGCTTTTGGATCTCTTTACCTTAGCCTTGCTACATGTCCCATGCGGACATACTGCACGAAGAATTTCATCGGAAAATATAATACCAGCATTATCTTTATTTAATAGCATTTTCATGACAGATGGTGATATTTTTCCTTTTTTTATTGCTGAAATTAATGATAAAAATTAAGGACGCTGTTACAAATGGGTAGTCAAATCATTACTTTTTTACACAAAAGTATGTATATTAAATAAAATGCTTTGCATTCTTAAAATGTTTTTTGGTCGAATTGTTGATAGATGTGCATGGTACGATTCTGAACTATACATATAATTTTAGATAGGTACATTTATTGAGAAACTGTACCTAAGTGAAAACCTGCTCTGACCCTCTTTAAGACTTCAGAGTCGGTGCCGGCACCGGTCATATGTGTGGCTATATCTGTCTTGCGAACGATGATTTTCTTATGTCTTCTATTCAGAAGCTTCTTCAATGGCGATTCTTTTTTTGTATTGCAACATATATCACAGTTTACATCGTTTATTAATTTCATAACTGACGGCGAAATTTCTCCAGCTTTTCCAGCTGAAATTAATAAGGAAATATTTAGGAAATAAATGCGTGGCTTTTAGGAAAGTAATACATCATTGTACAAAGGAGTCCATTGTTTATAAAAGTAAAAAAAAATTGTAGTAGTTTAGTATTGAATACTTAGTAGTTTTTGATAGTTTTATGTACCTTCATCGATCATTTTTATATCACTAGGACTGAGACTAACGATTGCGTCATTAGCTTTTCCATCTTTTTTTTTTACAATTTTAGTTATCTTTGACAGTAATTGGCGCTTTTTTATAGCTGAAAATAATAATAATGTATGTGCTTTACTGAAATTGAATTAACTTTTCCTTTAGTGACATTAACAGATAAATAAAATAAAATAAAATAAAAACAGCATGGTCAAAGGGCTTCTCAATAGACTCATATGAAACTCGGATCTCCATGCACTATGAAAAAATATTTTTAGTAAAAAGTATAACGAAAAAAAGAGCGTGGAATTGCAATCTAATATACTTATATTTTTTTTTAGTTGCTTGGTGTATATTTTTAACGACTAACCTTTATGAACCTTCTCTAATGTTTCTTCTTTCTTGTCTGTAGCCTTTACGTTATTAACTATGTCATCCATAACAGATTGTGGTATCTGGCCTTTATCTACCGCTGAAACATTACGTGTCGTAAATTAGTTCTATTTTTGTCAGTTTGTTTGACTTAAAGGAAAATGGCTTTAAGTTATTTTGCTATTGTTTTTTATCCGTCATGATTACTTGTAGATTCCTAGTTAATAAGACAACTATTATTTGAAACCTAATTATTGGACTTTACCTGTACGGAGATGGTTCATGATTTCGGCTTTATCTTTACTGCGACTGAGGTCGTCGAGTACATTGTCCATATCTTTTGATTTTTTAATTTCATCTATGTCTCGTATCATCTTTAGGGTAGATGCCGACAAGCGTCCCTTTTCGACCGCTGAAATGTCCATGAAAATTATTAGGAGAGAAATAAGAATGTTCTTAGTTTTCTTAAATTATCTTAGGTGACTTTTTACCACCATTACTACACTGTTGGACATTGACTTTCGTTATGGATTTTGGTTTTCCATCACCGAGTGGTTTGCGGCCGCCTATGATCTTCACCAACCCACACACCATCTTTCCCATCTAGTGGAGACCTATCCTTTGCTTTGCTCTCGGTTCATAGTCGCCATAAAGTAGCCGCCATAAGTCCAAACAGTGTGGATGTTGTTTTTTACCAATTAGGTGATACGAGATATTCTAAGGACTCTTTCGTTTTAGAAAATTCACTTCAAGAGAATCCCAGCAAAGATAGCTCTTTTCATAGTTTGTTTTAAAAACAACATATTTGTACCTAATATAATTTCTGTAAATAAAAATCTACATAACGTTATTATTACACGTGATTTTGGACAATTAAACGTTTCAAATATAATTGTTTCCTTCCTACTTGTGTGGCCTTATTAGGCAAAAACTACGCGAACACATTTAGATTTTCCGCAATGTATGTATATTGTTCTGTTTACTGTATGCAATAATAATTATTTGTCATTTTAAGCACTAGGTAGGTACTGGTATCGAATTATTATTTAATTATGACTAACCTTTTCGGACCTTCTTCATGACTTCAGACCTTTCGTCAGGATTTACATGGACAACTATATCATCCATGACAGATGGCGTTAGCTTCTTCTGTTTTATGGCTGAAATTAAGGTTATTGGATTTATATGTTTGCATGGCAAGTAAGCAAATTGCTCACCTGATGACAAATGATCACAGAGGTGTCACAGGAGCATTGCCGTCCCAGAGAAAAAGTTGAATTGCAACGCCTGATGTGCCCCGTAACCCAAGGCATACCCATTAACAAATCAGTACACAAAAACGTGTCTAGGTGGCAGAATAAGGGTTGATTGAGATTATGGTTGGAAGTCTTCCCGAACGAGAGCATTCATGAACAGCTTTACTGCTACTAGAAGCATTACTTCTACTGGTTCATCGAATAACAATCGCAGGAAGGTTTTTATGTAAGCCGTACCGCTACTATCCACGGTCTACATGTGCATGTGTGTCTGCGCAGGCACAAGTCGTAGCGTGTATTGGACTCTCCGGTATCAGGGAATTGCTCAAAACAATTGATATCCGATTTTGCTTCTGTTTAAAAAACTGCACAAGTCTATTCCAATACTAGCTCCTATCTAAAGGGTCAAATTAAATTAGCTATCAAAACTCCGCAGATGTGATGGGAATTGATATCTAAACCAGATAAAAAAATAAATGATTTACAGATGTTAGAGAGTTTCGCTAGCTAATTTAATTTGACCCTGTATATGCGTACACACATTGCGGTTCTACGGTCTGCGGTCTCCGGTAGACGCAGTGTGTGTTTGATTGTGTCAACTTACAGTTAAGTGACAACTTACCGGTACGCATTTTGTTCATGATTGGGGCTTTATCGTCACTGGTGGGCAGCATGATGTCATACATAACTTCTCGTGGTACTTGCCTCTTTTCTATGGCTGAACGAATATTGATAGAAATTATTAACGGTGCATTTTAAATTAATAAAATACAATAGGTACGTACCTAATAGTGTCGCAATCGTCATATTAGAGTTAGCGCCAGCCGATAAGGCCTGTCCTGCTTTTAGGCAACTCATGCGCTTGTATCTCAAATTCTCCAGAAACACAAACGTGGACGACGCATAAAAAGTATGAATGAAGAGCAGGTGACGTTCTATGGTTTCTGCTTACCCTCATGAGAAATAGGTGTGACTTTATGTACAGTCAACAAAAGAGATATCTAGGCAGGGTATACTAACATATTTGTATGTGAATTGCTTCATGTTCAATTTAGTGAAAATATACAATTTAGTGTTGGTGTGTTACAATGTAGGATTGCAAAAACAAAGTAATGGTGCCGATTCTCTTGTGAACGCACTAAACTAAAATTAGAGAATCGCTATATTTTACTAACAGGCAGCGCGAGAAAAGGACGGCTATAGCTATGAACTAAGTTGGAGATGTCAAACTAGTTCACGCCTTGCGCTTCACCGTGTTTTTTAGTCGACATGTTTTTACGTGTCGTCTAAATGTCTATGGAAAAATTAGTTCTAACTAATTTGACAGCTCTAATTTACTTCCGTCCCTTTCTTGTCATAATAGAGAGAAAAAGTTAGCAATATCCTAAATTAAGTTTAGTTTGTGCACTACAGAATCGGCACCAATATGTATCAAATTTAACATAAAGCAATTCAAATACAAATATGTTAGTATACCCTGCCTAGATATCTCTTTTGTTGACTATACCTATTTATTTATTTAGATAATTAAAATAACTATAATAGCTTTTTCGTAGTATTTACTCGCAACCGGCGGCGGTGTGCGTGTATGAACGTAAAACGAAGCAAAAGGATTATGTAAAGATCATAGCAGGTCGCGTTCTCTAGTTTCTGCCTACTGAGTTTATTTATATGTACGGTGTACCTATGTTTTATCTTTTTCCGGTAATTTTCCGCAAACAGTGAACCAATTTCACCACTTCATCCTCATTAATTTATCTAAAATGGCGTATAGCGAGTAATTTAAGGATAAAAACGCTGTTTAAACGCAATATTCTGATTAAAGTAATTGTCATTTGCTATGCATGTTTTCAATCTAAATATATCTGTTGAGATTTTTCAGAAATCTGTTTTTTGTGTAGGTGACTGCATCTTTGGTCTAGTGTTAGCAAGCGCTACTGTTAAGCATGAGGTCCTGGCTTTTGATTCCCAGGTTGCGCAAAGTTAGGCACTCACAGTCTATCCGCGCTGAAGCGGTGCAGAACCAACGCAGGAATAGGAGCTCCTTTATGCTAGAGCCACACCGCCAAAAACAACGCGGTAATTGTTCCGATGATTATCGCGATATGTAAATTGAGTGGCCACACTTGAGCGGTCAACATCAACACTCATTCAATTTGGCGAACGTCAATCGGCAATGTGAATGATGTTGTTAAATTATTGCGATAAGTTGTGGAAACACCTATGGCCTACATCCATAATCGCGATAATCAACGGCGATTCCCGTTGGTGTAGCGCCAGCATTACGTCGACTAATGAAAATTCTCAATTCTCAATTCTTTATTGCATTCCATAATGTAAGACAGTTGGTAAGCTTAAAATGAATGACACGATCATGGACCCTGTCGGGCACAGCATAGTAGGAGAGAGGAGGAAGAGCGCTTCTTTTGTGTTTATTATTATTTATTTATTCTGGCAATTGTATTTTTATTTCATTTAGTACTTACTACTTTTTCTTTTAATATTTAATTTATTTAAGTAGTGTAGGGTTGCAGGTTATGAAGATAAAGCCCTATTGAACTTGATGATAATTTATTGGCAACATTAACTTAAATTATGTTACACGTTACAATATTGATTTACCATGTGGCAACCCTAAGTGAAGGAATGAAAGGGACTGCGGGGCTATCGCCAATCAAACCTTCCCTAGCTGACTAGTTCCTGAAGACTGCGGGGCTATCGAACAGGAACCAGGCTTACTTAGGAAACAGAGAAGGCTGCGGGGCTACCGAACTCTGAACCTCTAGCTAGTGAATGTACATTTGTTCTTTTTTTTTTTTTTTTACGGCTCTGCTTATAAAGGCGGACAGTTGACATGTGTGTGTACTATATCTACACGTAGCCGTCTGTAGTTGTTATCTTCGAGTCTATGAAGCCGCTCATCGTTGTGCATTGCATAAATTACACTAGATGGCGCTGTATGTTTGTTACAGTAGTTTAATAATATTTAGGCTTTATTTATTTTCTTAGTTAGTAAGTTATAAATGATACCTGCTTGAGTAAGTAGGTCTTTGTAATTTTAGGTATAGGTACGGTCAGGAACAGAAGTCGGTTAACACTGCTACTACATCATCTAAATTAACACAAAATGATTCGATAAACTGCATATTTTTCGTTTAACTGTTAAGAGTTAATGTTCTTAAAATGTTAAGTACTTCTGTTCCGATTTGAAAGAAATATTTCACTTAATAATTAAGATTAAAAAACTGCAAGTGTTAATCGACTTTTGTTGCCGACTGTACCTATATCGTTTAAGTAATTAGTTATTTCTGTTGTTCAGTATTTGTTTAAACTAATAATGTTTTCAATCAATAGATTGATTGATTGGTTATTTATTTGTTAATGACTAGATTTTATTAATAATTGAAATTTAGATAATGAAATACTAATATTAATTGTTTTATTTGTTTAATTAAGTATATACTATTTAAGTCTTGTAAATTATAATTTATCATCTAAATATTCTTTTATACTATAATAGCTTTTGTCTAATAGAAATAGTTTCAACTTGTTAATAAAACTGTTATCTTTATTTATGTTTTTAATGGGTTCTAGTAACTTGTTATATATCTTTGCAGATATAACAAAGGCACTGAAGAAGTGCATTTTTAGCCGCGAAGATGGTATGTTTAGTTTGTTTTTATATCTAAGTGTAATTCTAGTTTGTATAATAGGTCTTTACCTATGAAATTGCCGTTTTGTATGAAAAAATTTAAACGAATTTTTTCATGCATTTTTTATTTGTATTAATCGAAGTAATCACCCATGCAATCAATGCATCTATGCCAACGCAGTGGCAGTTTATTGATGTCCTTCTTAAAGAAATCAGCTGGACGGGAGGCAACAAATTCTTCAAAGGCATTTTGTACTGCCTCTCGGGTATTGAATTTTTTTTCCGCCAAGAAGTTATCCAAATTCTGGAAAAAGTAGTAGTCTGTAGGCGCAAGGTCTGGTGAGTAGGGCGGATGACGGAGAGCTTCCAACCCCAGTTCTTGCAACTTGGAGACCGTCTGCTGTGCAGTATAAGGTCGCGCGTTGTCGTGCAGGAGCAGCGGAGACGAGCGATTGACCAATGCTGGTTGGAGATGTGCCAGCTTCTCCATCGTTGTGTTCAGTTCTTCACAGTACACATCTGAAGTAATGCTCACCCTGTTTGGTAAGAAGCTGTGATGAATCACACCGGCGCTAGACTACCAAACAGTGACCATCACTTTTCTAGGGGTAAGTTTTCGTTTAGGGCATTGTTTAGGTGCTGAACCAGGATCCAACCAACTTGCTGAGCGCTTGCGGTTATCAAACAGAATACATTTTTCATCGCAGGTAACAATGCGGTTCAAAATTCCTTCATTTGTGTGTCTGTTGAGCAGTGCAAGGCACGTCTCGACGCGTACTTCGCGCTGGCGATCATTGAGTTCGTGGGGCACCCATTTGTCAAGCTTTTTTACCTTGCCAATTTGACGCAAATGGACCAATATTGTTTTGACGCTAACGTCGAAAGCTGCTGCTAATTCAGCCGTAGATTGTGTATCATCAGCTTCCACAATCGCCTTTAATTCGTCATTGTCGACCAAAGTCTTCGGACGACCGCGAGGTTCATTTTTCAGGTCGAAATTTCCAGAACGGAAGCGAGCAAACCAATAACAAGTGGTGCGTTGGTTTGTAGTGTTAGCTCCGTAAACGTCGTTGATGTTGCGTGCCGCTTATGCCGCGTTGCTGCCACGACAGTACTCATATTCCATAATTACTCGATTTTTTAACGTATCCATGATGACGAAAAAGATTGAAATGCGATGAAAATGTAACACTAATCAATAAACAAATGACTACTTTTGGAAAAAAAAATCCATGTTTTTAAAATAAAATTAATTTGAAATTAGAATTCTTAGCCAAACAAAAATTATTTTGATTTGAAATGGCCAGTACTGCAGAACGGCAATTTCATAGGTAAAGACCTAATATTTTCTCGTTTAGTATAGAAATCCGGGTATTTGCGAACAAATTTACATATTTCAAAGATATAGAGAAAGGGTAAGGTTAGCATTTTCAGTTCTGGGTTTACAGCTGACGGTTTCTTCAATATTTCCTAAGATTCTAATCAATTTCTTGTGTAAAATAAATAATGTGGGCGCGTCTGTACTATTACCCCATAGGATGACTCCATATTTGAGCCAGGCATGGGCATACGCGTAATAGGTGACTAGAGCAGTTTTAAGATCTGTAGTTTTTTTGAAGTTACAACGATAATAATGCTGATATTGACATATTTGCATTGTCACTCGCACTGTTTCAAAAATAGTATTTATAAAAAATCCTTATAAATACCACACATAGTTTTAGTTGTTATATTCAAACATCTAGTTTGTCACACGTTGTTTCACAAGGCGCAATTGTTAATCTATGATAGACAATTGTTTGCTAAGTTTGCTTGGACCTTGCTCAAACTATTTTCACTGTTGGATTAATTTGTGGATAACGATGCTTGTTGCATGATTACTTAAGTGCATAAGTGTCTTATAAATAAATATCCTGAAGAAATAAAATTCAATCAATCTGCCTAGCCTTTTCCCAACTATGTTGGGGTCGGCTTCCAGTGTAACCGGATGCAGCTGAATACCAGTATTTTACATGGAGCGACTGCCTACCTGACCTCCACAACCCAGTAACTGGGTAAGACAATACCCCTTGGTAAGACTGGTTGTCAGACTTTCGGACTTCTGACGATCCGTAACGACGGTTAAAGCTCCACGAATGACAGCCGGGACCAACGGCTTAACGTGCTTTCCGAGGCACGGAGGAGTCTCGACATATAAAGATGGTCACCCATCCACGGACCAACCCCGGCAAGAGTAGCTTACCCTTGCGGCTGTTATTACTTAGCCTCGAGCTCCTCTAGAAATAAAATTAAATTAAAAAGTGTTATTGAGTTTTTCCAACAGAAATTCCTCAGTAGTAGCCCGGAGCCTCGATTTGTGCCCGGTTGATGGCAAGCTCGGCCCCTATTACATGGGACTTACACATAGCTGGCGCAATGTGGGTATTACTATAGGTATACCTCTGCCCAACCTGCGAGGGTAACAGGCGTGATGTTATGTTACAAAACTGTAGGCTACTTACCTTTGCGAACCTTTATCATAACTCTTTCTCTATCATCACTAGGCGATACATCGGCGAGGATATCATCAAGGACAGATTGGGGCAGTTGCCCTTTCTCTGCCGCTAAAATTTATAATTATTATTGTTATGATTGGTTCAACGCTACACAGTATTTTTGGCGCATGGCCAAAATCGGAAATAACGCCGCAATTTTGTTTTATCAATACAATTTCTGTGACAGTTCCATAAATGTTTACCAACAGCACAGTATAATAAAGCTACAGTAGTTTATCTGGGCATTGACCTTGAATTAATTACCTACGGCCGCTCGTTAGATAAATTAAATACAAGTTCGTCCGTGCATAAATGCCGCGCACTCGAACTGTTGCGTACAGATTTTGAAGCGAGTCGTTTCGGCCGTTTTCTATGAAGATGACCTACTGTAACATTATTATACTGTGCCAACAGCGCCCCCGGTCAACGTCATTCAGGCGGAAAAATATTCTTGTAGCACTCTATGTTCGAGTTTTTGTATGTACATTTTATAGTTCAAATGTTCGCCAATTTTGTCAATATTACCATAATTACCACAAGGTCAAATTAAATCAGCTAGCAAAACTCCACAGTCGTGATGGGTCTCGATATCAGAATCAGAATGCTTTATTTGTAAACATAGGTTAAATTACAATAGTGTGCGAGATGTTACAAATATGCATATCAATACAAATAGAAAATAGAATCAATTTCAATAAAAATGTCATATCATATCTAAACACGATAAAATGGAAATAAAAAAGACAAATTTTTTTTTTTGGGCCAATGACCACTGGTAGTTTTGTTTTTATCATGTTGAGTTATCAATACCCATCAAATCTGTGAATTTAAAAAAAAAATACTGTTTTTAAACTGATATTTTAAGTGACCACACCTACAGGCGGCGCTGGATGACCCCAAAAAAAATCATTAAATAATTTTCTTAGGTTTTTCCTGGTTTGATATTGATAACCATCACGTGTTGTGTGGTTCATGTTTATGTTGGTGGTAGTTCCTGCCTACCGCCGAAAAATTGCGTGGGTTTATGCTGATATTTGGTAGGTATACAGACAACAG
The DNA here is from genome assembly GCA_946251885.1 of Cosmia pyralina. NCBI lineage: Eukaryota > Metazoa > Arthropoda > Insecta > Lepidoptera > Noctuidae > Cosmia > Cosmia pyralina. The sequence goes on from OX276344.1 coordinate 22,932,725, forward strand.
TATTCATCATTCCACTACACTGCCAATATTAATTTTCGTTGCCTGCGTTAACTTTTTAAGCTTAAGTCTCTTAATACTGCGGGACACCAAACGCCTATAGACGTCGTAACAATAAAACTTTAATTGTATCTCGTTCAGTGTAACGCAAAATGTTAAGTGAGTGATGCAATGATATTATATAAATAAATAGATAGATATGGCACTAGCGCGCGCAAATTGTTGCAGACAAATTCAGACAATTGTTGTAATTTGATTTAGTAAGCTAATAGCAGCGAGCGAAACAAAGCGTGTCCGTGGCGTGACAATACTTATATCTAAAATCTATCTATCTATCTCTTTCTGTATCATACGTTCCGTATTATCTATCGCAGTCTTAGTTGAAAACTACTATACACCTATATTAAGGACGCTGTTACAAATGGGTAGTCAAATCATTACTTTTTTACACAAAAGTATGTTTATTAAATAAAATGCTTTACATTCTTAATTTTTTTTTGCCCAAACTGTTGATAGATGTGCATGGTACGATTCTAAACTATAAATATAATTTTAAATAGGTACATTTTCTCAATAAATGTACCTACCGAAGTAAAAATTTTCACACCGGTACAATTATTGAGAAACTGTACCTATCTAAAATTATATTTATAGTTCAGAATCGTACCATGCACATCTATCGACCGTTTGGCCAAAAAACGTTTTAAGAATGTAAAGCATTTTATTTAATAAACATACTTTTGTGTAAAAAAGTATTGATTTGACTAACCATTTGTAACAGCGTCCTTAAGTAAGTGTAATAACAACGCAACAATAACCGAACGCCGCCCACTATGAACGTAGCGTAACTTTCCTTTATAATATCATTGGAGTGATATAAAAGAATTGGCTACTCAGCACACTCACAATTTTATTTCAAGTATTTGAAAGATAAGTAGATGATTGTATACCAAATAGCTTGTTCGACTGTACCTAATGTACAGCTTTATCTAATTTGAGACGTCAAAATCTAACTACCACGTTATTTGCCAGAATACCCTTTATCGAGTTATGAGTGACCCATCACAATATTTCTCCAAAAAAAAGAAAAGAAAAGAAGGCCTCGTACAAGACTTTGTTTTTTGTTTGTTTATATGAGTCCCAATAAATACTTTTTATTTCTTTCTTTTCTTTATCTTTAGTCTACTTACCTTTACGCATCTTTTGTATAATTTTCTTGTTACTGTCTCTTTTATTTACAGTGGCAAGTACTTCTTCCTTGACTCCGGGCGTTACATACCTTTTTGCTATTGCTGAAATCAACAATATATTGGTAGTAACTATAATGAATTATATCTATATTTATTTATTTTTATTAGTTCACCAACAATAGTTTGCACAAGTTTTATGATACTGGTAACTTGCAAAAATGTATATGCAACAGAGTGTAACAATTACTTACAGGTAAACTCCGCATGCATAATGAAGTGAATATGCGAGTACCTACTCTACTTTAAGGCTACGTTTATAAGGCGTTAATCGGGACGATATTTTACTGTTTATTATTGAGATCACATTGCAGTTTCATTTTATATTTTTTGTATTATGCGCTAAGGTAAACCGCGAAATTCAAATTTTCTTGTTAGGTTTCCTCCGAATTGGTCTGATTTCGAAAATCAGACGAATCCGGAGGAAATGTAACTTGGAGAGGTGTATTGATGATTTTTATGGTTAAAATTATGTAAATACATATTTTTTATTGCCGCGAATCATATTTTGATCAAGATACAACCTGACCTGATCTCCAAATTACAAAAACGCAAGAAAATTTTAATTTCGCGGGCTATGATTCTATGTTTGAGGATTTGGTTTTCGTAATTATTAGTCTTTCATGTGGACCATTGTGCGTTACTATTTCGCGAGCTATCACAGCGGATTAACCTTAATCGTATGAACAGTACTAATTGTTTACTGCTTGAAGCGGTTATTTTAGAGACTGTAATCATAACACTATATTTTTGTATATTTGATGAATTTTAAATCAAGGAAATTAAAGCTGAGTAATTGACTACCAATAATTGTCCGTAAGTACACCACAGCTGTAATTTTTTACAGCCATATGACATGACTATAGCGCGGCAAATTGGCGTAGTATGTCAATCTGTTCAACTATTAATTATCCTGACTATACATGGAACCAATTTTCAGGACCTATTAACGACTAGGTACTTACTTTTGCGGACCTTTGCCATAATTTGGGACTTAGTTTCACCAGGCTGTAAGTCGGCCATAACTTCATCTATGACTGCGGGATCTAGATGACCGTCTTCAACCGCTAAAGTTAAATCAAACACACAATTAATAACCACCTAAGAGGGAATATTTAATAGATTCTTTAAAGACTTTTTGGTCCTCTAATGATGATCACCTTTTTTACTCAATGATCTTGTTTTTAGTTTCTGGTGTTTTTATAAACTATTTGTACCGTTTAAGTTGGTCATAGTAACTCGGCTAAGGATCCCTGACCAAATGAGTTAGATTAGATAAGTAAGAACTCCCCATTCCACAAGACACGAGATGGTGGCGCGTAGTGTTTCACGCGCTTCTCTCTAAGACGTACTAACGGGGGAGTTCAACACCTCACTCCCCCCTATGGGGCCCGCAACGCGCGGGCCATCACCAGTCCAGGGCAGCGGAAGTCACATTCACACCCGCAGCCCCCGACGCAGGTGTACGAGGGAACACCGGGGTGGTTTTAGTCGGTAAGAGTCTGACAGACTCCCTAGGGCGGAGGACATCCATGAGAATTTCCACCCCGACAAATAAAAAGGAAAGGTAAGTAAGAACTGTGGTCAACCACGTTGAATAAATCCAAGTTGGCCGCAGTGCTCACATCAGTGAGACGACCAGTGAGTTATATTAGTAAAATGATTAGTATTAAAAAAAAAAAAAACAAAATGGGAATTATTTTGGGATTAAACCTTAAATAGTAAAGTTGGCGAAAGCAAATGCCTTTTTCTCAATATAGTTCGAAAAGCAGACCTGAACGGATTTTCTTCATAGCTGCAGTCTTTTCAGTTTTTGCCGAATCATCGGCGGTTACATTAGTCACGACAAGTGGCGACGCTATGTTCTTTTGTATCACTGTAATTATAATTATTTTATTTTTCAGTTGTCTTAGAATTCTGATCTATACCTACCAATATTATACGTAAAGAGTTATTTGTGAGTTGCTAGTATGTAGGGGGTAATATCTTCGGAACTAGTGATCCGATTCCGAAAATTCTTTTACTATGGGAAGCTACAGTATTGCCGAGTGTAAGTGTGTACTTATGTGTGCAATTAAACAGCTTGTTACCGAAGGCCGTGTCTTATTTAACAGTGGCGACGAGTTACGGTTAAATTAATTAATTAGTTAAGTTACACACGCTCAGAAAAAAAAGATGTCGAATTTTATCGGATCTGATCCTACTTTTGAGCTCGACCAGGACTGGAACATCTTTAAAGAAAGGCTTTCTCAATGGTTGACAGCAAATACGTTGTTAATAAAAGCAGAAGGAAAGGAAGATGATCGGTGGAAGGTGGTACTTCTAAGTGCGCTCAACAATACATACTTCAACTCAATGAGACTAAATTCAAAACTTGTATAAAACGCACACTATGCAGGCAGGCATATTATAAGTTTGGGGATTACATAACTGATAAAAATGCTTGGCTCAATGCTGGTCCTGCTCCACAACCACAACTAATTAATTAACATTTGAAGATACTGTTGGAGCTGCTGAAGATTGTAAGACTATCATTGCATTGTATAGACTCAATCTCCTTTGTATTATATAATTGCATAGCACATGTGTGAGTACTATGTACATACTCTAAAGCTACCATTTACTGGGTACGTCTTTGTTTGACTTGAATGTGCCCTGGCGGCTGAGAGTATGTGATGCTCACTCTAATGTCTCGCTGATGGTGGCGCGTGTTGGATCATTTAGCTAATCCATGCGTCAGGTTCGTGAACAAGCGCTGTCAGTGAAGGCTGATCATACCTTAGCGGCCACGGCTTATTTTAATTTAATTTAAATATTTGAATTGTTTTTTTTTTTTTTTAAGGACGCTTTTAACGTTCTGCATCGTTCTCACATGTAAAATTTCAACATGAATGATGTAACCATTATTTTGTAACCATATCTTGATTTAAAAGAGTGTCCGTGGAGTTTCTTGCCCGTTCTTCTCCATAGGTACCTACTATGCTTTGGAATGGGCGCCTAGCTTCATCTTTTTGACTGACCGACCCCTTGACAATTCAAAAGTGCCTGTAATTGGTTTAATTGAAATAAATGCTTTGAGTTTGAGTTTGAGTTTGAATGATGCGTATAAGTTGGTACGGGAGTTAATTGCGCCAAATACAGTTGGGGAGATATATATCTTACAAAGAGTTAACTACGGAATTAGATAAGCACTTCAAGCACTTCGTACTAAAGAAGTCAGTGTTAGCTGAAAGATATATATTTCATACGGCGGCGCAGGACGCAGGCGAAGATTTGACGCAGTGGGCGGCCCGGGTGCGGCGCCTGGCAGTGGACTGCAAGTTCGGAACAACCACGGATGAAATGTTGCGGGATCGGTTCATCATTGGGATGCTGCCGGGTCCGGAACGGGACAAATTGTTCATGGACGAAAAAGCTTCGATTAAGCCCAAGGCGTTGGAAATTGCAGTGGCTGTAAATAGTGCAAAATGGGCAGCGCGACAGTCATCGTCGGCAGCGACCAGCACGGACGTATTCAAGATAGCGGCAGGATCATCAAAATCGACCATAAAATGTAGTGTGTGCGGCTATAACAATCACACAGCGGACAAGTGTCGGTTTTCTACGTATAAATTGTAAAAAATGCGGAGTGAAAGGTCATTTAAAAAAAATGTGTAACAAAAAAGTGGACAAGTTAATTGCCTACAAGCGTCGAATGACGAAAGTCGTGATGACGGTAAGCATATTCTAATTTGTAATATACGAAGTTACCGCGGTGAGCCTATGACGCTGTCTGTCGACGTAAATGGCGAAATGATATCTTTTGAAGTAGACAGTGGGTCCTGTGCTACTGCCATTCCACTGAATACATACCAGAAATAATTTAATGACGTGTTATTAGAGCATCCCAAGTCGGTGTTAAAAGCAAACTCGGGTGAGACATTGGACGTAGCAGGAGTAATGAAGGTTCCGATTACGTATGCGGGTGAAAAAAAAAAATTGAAATATATGTCATAAAAGGGGCCGGGCCAGCATTACTAGGTCGGAATTTTTTATCATTATTTAAATTACAGGTATCGCAGGTCATTGTTTAGAGTTAACGGAACTTGACTACTATCAAAGCAAATATCCAACACTGTTTTCCAACAGTTTAGGTAAATTTAACAAACACAAAATAAAACTATCCTTAAAACTGGACAGTAAACCAAGTTTTTTTCGAGCTAGAACGGTACCTTTTTCATTAAAAGGTAAGGTTAAGAAGGAACTGCAGTGCTGAAAAAATTATAGCCAAATCCAAAGGGAGGCAACAGCAATCGTTTTTGGTATTCGTCGATTTCATCAATATTTATACGGTGTTGCAGATCCGTTCATATTGCGCACCGATCACAAACCGTTAATGTTTATATTGCATCCCGACAAAGGCACACCAGAAGTGTCCGCAAACCGGTTACAGCGATACGCGTTATTTTTGTCTAGCTATAATTATGAGATACAGTATATTCTGAGCGCAAGTAATTGTGCCGACTACTTCAGTCGGGCTGTCACCACAGGAGCGTGCAGCAGTATTCATCCGATCACTGATAACAAGGGCCAACGGTTCATTCTCGGAAGTAGGTCAAGTAGGTGTCGTCACAGATGACTCACTTGTTTACTATAATAAGTTAGACGACAAGGCGTCGTACATTAATTTCGTTACAGATGGGCATTTACCTGTATCTTTGGATGAAGTTCGGTTGGAGACTAGTAAAGAAAGCATTTTACGGAAGGTTTTACAGTACGTACAACACGGTTGGCCTAAAATAAAATTAGGGGACGTAAGCTAAATTTCCTTTCTCTAAAGTCGTTTTGATTTAACTAGGGAAGGTGACTGCCTGATTAGGGGTCACAAATGAATAATACCGAAGTCATTGCGGAACAAAATTTTAGATGAACCACATAGGTATATTAAAAACAAAGATTGAAGCAAGATCAAGATTCTGGTGGCCACAGAAGGATATAGAAAACAAGATAGCTAATTGCGGAGTATGTTTAAGTTTACGGCCCACACCCCCCCGGGCTCCGTTGACACCTTGGCCTTTTCCAAAGCGTCCTTGGCACCGAGTACATTTAGATTTTTTTGGTCCTTGGCAAGGTGAAATGTACCTTATCATTATCGATGCATTTACTAAATGGGTAGAATGTTTTCCCCTTAGTAGTGATTACTCGACGGCGGCAGACGTAGCGAAACTACAAGAAACGATGGCTAGATTTGGAACAATACATACTATTGTCACCGATAATGGAACCTCTTTAAACATTTAAAGGTTTCTGCCGTCTAAATGGAATTAAATACATTACTTCGCCAACTTATTCGCCATTTAATAATGGTCAAGCAGAAATATATGTAAAGATTATTAAAAAGTTCTTAAAAGGGCTAGTAGCACAGGGCACACCCAAAAACAAAATTAATGCACACCTTTCCAAATTTTTATTCAGATAAAGGAACACTAAACACACGACGACAGACAGCTCACCGGCCGAATTAATGCTCGAGCGTAAATTGCGTTGCAGGTTTGATTTATTAGACGCCTCGGTGGAGGTATCCCGGTTTGAGGTGTCAGCGTCGTCCTCATTATTGTCACAAGACTTACAAACTAAAGTGCGCAAGAAGCAATCTATAGAGGCCAAATATTATAAAGGCAGTAGAAACATTGACTTAGAAATAAATGATGCAGTACTAAAAGGAAGTAACAATAGTAAATGGGTACTGGGAACAGTTCTCAATAAAATTGGTAAATGTTTATACGACGTATATACCAGAGAAAAACATTACAATTAAAAAACATAAAAACCAATTGTATAAACTAAAGAAACACGAGGCACAGCAAGACAATAACATGTATTGGACACTTGCTGACTACGGGACAGACGGGGAACAACAAATTTCAAATTCGTTTGATCAGCAACACCGAGACTCTCCGGGGGAAGAGGAAGAGTGGAGCGGGGCAAGCTCAGAGCTCCGAGAAGTAGTCAGGGAGCCAGCAGCTGAAACTGTAGTGGAGCCAGCAGCTGAGTCAGCAGCTGAGCCACCAGCAGAGCCAGCAGCTAAACCAGCAACAAGTACTTAAAGAAGCTGGTCCCAAGCCAGATCACCGAACCGATACGAAAGTTCGTCCAAAATTAAGGAATATAGCACGAACTAATTATAGGAAATTCTTTTAGTTACGTTAAGATTTAGTTAAGAATATATGGTGGAGGGGTGTTAGGTTAGTTAGTAGCTAGCTATAGATATATGTAGTTGTACGACCTGCGTGTCGTGCGCGTACAATTAAACAGATTGTTACCGAAGGCCGTGTCTTATTTAACCAGCTATGTTTAGCATAATCAGCCCACAGCTCTTGCTCGCTTGCAGGCTGTGTCCCACTGCTGGGACACAAGCCTCCTCTCGGTGAGAAGGCCGTAATCCACCACGTGGGCCCAGTGCGGATGGGTAGATGTCACATGTCGTCTAATTTTTGTTCTAGGACATGCTGATTGCCTCACGATGTTTTCCTTCACCGCTTCGAGGGCAGTGGTGATGAAATAATGTACACAAAGTAAAGCGACTGTCTGGGTTCGAACCTACGACCTACAACTTGTAAGTAACGGCTGTTATCACTTGGCCACTACTGCTCATGCAATAAGCATATTTATATGTATATTTCGCGGTTCGAATGTTTGACAAAAAACGAATGACAAATGATAAATTTTAAAAATAACATTATATACCTAAACTAATACTTTGACAATCATCACATTTCGCAAACATATCACACTAATATTATAAACGCGAAAGTTTGTGAGTGTGTGTGTGTGTGTGAGGGTGTGTGTGAGGGTGTGTGGGGGTGTGTTTGTATGTTTGTTACTTCTTCACGCTCAAACGGCTGGACCAATTTGGATGAAATTTTGTAGATAGCTTATACCCTGGATTAACACATAGGGTACTTTTTATCCCGGTTTACGCGGGTGAAACCACAGAGCGTAGCTAGTCAAGTATAAATTTGCCTAACGTTATTTAGAAAATGAAAATTTGTAATTCGTTTTTGTCTAATGACAGGACACCATATTTCGAACATTTCAACTTGTATATAATCTAGTTTCTAGTTATAACAATAGGTGTCAGAGGTACAAATTTAAAATGGGCAACAATTTAATGAAGGCATATTAAAATTTACCTTTATGGACCTTCCTTAAAACTTCAGACTTTCTGTCACTGACCTTTACCTTGTCTTCGATTTTAGCCTGGACGGACGGCGGCAGTTCTCCATTTTCAACGGCTACAATTATAATTTTGTATAAGAAACCCTATGTTTAAACGAATGTGAAATGGTAACCGTTTGTTGCAATTGTAATATTAGTAGTTTCCTTATAAATAATGGTGCTGTTTGCAAACCACGATAATTTCCTTCAATCAAAATGTGCCAAGAAATTATATGCATTGATTTTAACTTCAACTCATTTTGAGTGGAAACCAAATGCAACGTTATTTCGGCAACTCACTTTGTGCAGCGTAAACTCCGCCTCAGTCACTGCTCATCAATCACAGTGGCAATTCCCGTATTTTTAACAACGTTCGCAATCTCATCTCAGTCTCAATCTGTCAAAAATTGCCAGCGTCAAAATTGTCAGCGTTGGCCTACATTTTTGACATTTGATTGTGGCTGGCATGAGATAACGAAATGAATTTGAACGTTTTTAGGAATGAGAATTGGCCTTCAGATCTATGTTTGTCTACTTGCCTTTTCTGACATTCGCCATGACTTCTTCCTTATTCTTACTTTTGTTTACATTAGACAGCACCTTTTCCGCGATAGGCGCTGATATTTGCCTCTTAGCAATTGCTGTAATATGAAATGCCACCATCATTATCTGCCTAGCCTTTTTCCAACTGTATTGGGCCACAAAAATATAAAATGAATATAACACGTATTACGTATTCTTCACTCTTTGTCGAAAACTATAGAGTTCTGTGCGTCAGATGCAAAGTTTACTCTCTATTATCATCAACATCATAGCCATTTCCCAACTATGTTGGGGTCAGCTTCCAGTCTAACCGGATGCAGCTGAATACCAGTATTTTACATGGTGCATCTGAATATCTGACCTCCACAATCCAGTCACCGAGTAATTCGATAACCCTTGATAAGGACAGACTTGAGGTTGTCAGACCTTCGGGCTTCCGACGACACGTATCTACTGTCAAAGTTCCACGAATGACAGTCGGGACCAACGACTTAACATGCTTTTCGAGGCACGGCGAGGTCTTGGTATGTCAAGATGGTAACTCATCCACGGACCGACAGCGGCAAGCCTAGCTTAACCTGATCGATCGACCCGTGCGGCTGTTATTACTTAGCCACAAGACCCACAAGTTTACTCTCACACTCTCTATCAATAGTATAAAATTAATTTGCACTTCATATGTATACAATCATTGACATTCTTGCTGCATACTTTAGGTACGTTGTGGGACTTTAGCAACGCGATAGTTCTGAGTAATTTTATCTAAAATTCATTGACTTACATTTATTAATCTTCTTCATAATTACAGACTTTGTGTCACCCGGATTTATATCATGCATTACATCATCGAGAACAGCTGGGAACAATTCACCCTTATCCACAGCTAAAATATCAAAGCACGGTTTAGTCGAAGTTAAACATTAATATACATTTACCACTGTGCCAACTCCACCATCATCATCATTATTATGGTGTATCTTAAAAAAAAAATCGGGTTTATGCAGTCGTCGTCTTTGAAAATAATGTACCTGTGTGAAATTCTCTTTTACAAATCGGTGTGCCAATTTAACGGCCATTAAAAAAAGTTATGTATGAAACTGAAAGGATTTAGGTACGTTGAGCAGTTTACCTTCACGTATATTCTTCAAGGCTTCTTCTGTATGATCGGGCTCTATATCGGCAATTACATCCTTCATAACATTGGCAGGTATTTTCCTCTTTTCTATTGCTGTAATGTTAGTTTTATATTAATTTAATCTGACATTAACTCATACACATTACTAGACATTATGTTATTAGGAGGACTTCTTGGCTTACCTTTAGTTACTTTCATCATGACAGCTTCCTTTTCGTCATCAGGCTTAACATCGGCAACTATATCTTGCATAACAGCGGGGGGAAGCTGTCCTGTTTTTACCGCTAAAATAAACACATTAATATTAAAACCAAGATTGTTCAGTTAAAAATATGATGATATAGATACTGATTATGTCTGTGAACTTTTGCTAACTAATTCAAACTAACGTTGTATAGTATCATCATATTTTTCGACTTACCTTTACGGACTTTTCCAAGGATTTCTTCTTTATTCTCACCAGTGCCAATATCAGCAATTACTTTCTCCGCATTCGACGGTGTCACATGCTTTTTAGCTATCGCTGTAATTAACAAAAATGATGAGATACTTGATTTCAAGAACAGTTCTTGTTTGCTTGTGAATCGAAAATACAATTATCCTTTAGCCTTTTTTTATCACCCATAGATATGAAAAACTATTAGTGATGAATATACATGTTGATGGATACAAAGGGAGAAGACCAAAGAAAAGATAGATAGATTGTGTGAGGAATGATATGAAAGAGAAGGGAGTGAATGATAGCGTGACGGTTGACAGAAGAGAATGGAAGAAGAAAGTGTTGGGCCGATCCCAAGTAATATGGGATAAGGGCGGGAAGTTGATGATGAGATTTGAAAAACTATTTAAATAATATTATTATGTGCGACACTAGTATATTTAATTTTGAAAAAAGTTCGAAATACGGTACATTTACTTAGTGAGTTCGAGGTAATATTTTGTATTTTGCGTCTTGGGAACGACGTAATGTTTCTCTCCTCTATTCTCCCCTGTCAGCAGCCACGTTATAATTTTTTTTTCTTTTATGTCATCTTACCCACTATGAATGAAGAAGAAGAGTTGTAACGTCATATGCCTATAATTTATTGTGATTTTCTTTAACCCACCTTGTTGGACCTTATGGAAAATAACTGACTTATCGTCACCAGGTTGTACGTTGGCAAGTACATCTTCTACGACAGCGGGCGAAATTTTTCCCTTATCTACCGCTGTAATATTATCAACGATTAGTTTTACAGTAGATTCCAATTATTTCAAATGTAAATTATTATTTACTATACCTCAGATTATCGTTTATATAATTGAAAAAGAGAATGCCCGCCAGTGGGCCCCTTAGTTTTGGTGCCGTGTCAAGACTATTTACTTCTCAAAAATTAAGTCGTATTTTTACATGTTCAAGTTTTTTTTATCAACATTTCTTTTACCCTGGCATTGTAAAACATAATTAATATTTATTTTATTGAATTTTTAGTAGTTCCGCCATTAAAACTTAACCTGCATGTTGCCAGACGACAGACTAAAATTAAATAATTGTAATCGATTGAAAATATCGATATTATACTAGTCCGCCGACTAAAATGACCGGATATAGGCTACAATAGCTTTTCTCCCGTCGTAATCTACATAGCACTCGCATGTAACTGATTTGGCGCTAAATAGACGACGGGCGGGAAGGATTTATATTATAACTAGGAGATTCTACCGGTTTTAGCTCTGCGGTGCTTGAAGCAACGTTCGATCTTGAAATGACCACATCATTTCCGTCTGTCCGATAGCGAAGAACTAAGGCGGATTGGACGCTCCGGTTGCCCTTCGGATTAACTGCTCTCACGCTCCAGTTTTGCCTTCTGACACTTTTAAAAACGGGTGGGCATACACGTATCCGATTGTCTGATCTGATTCGGGTTGCCAGATTCTGGATGTTATAAAACCGTACAAAAATAAAAATTCACAAAATCCGTAGCTCACATTTGAAAGACTTCAGCATCATCATAGAAAATATATCATAATTTCTATAATTAGATATTACTTGTATGAATCATCCACATCTGACCTCAGAGAGACCCAAAGGTCAGATTCTCTCTCGATCTCTCAGAATCACATAATGCTGAATCACGTACACGCATTAGATTTCTCGTACGTCTGGCAGCCCTTATCCGACTATTGGAAGAGGAACCGGAGCGTCTGGTTCCAGCCAATAAAGTCTGCGGTCGGAAGACCAAAGGCAAGATCTATATTCTTTATGATCAGATCCGACTATCGGAATGGTGCGTCTGTGCTGTGTAGAACAAAATGTATGGCAGCTACGTCTTCCGATAGTCTGATCTGACAATCAGAAGAGCAACTGGAGTGTCTGTTTTCGCCCGTAATCCCACATAATTATCATGTGTTTCATGGTATTTCCTACCATCAGAAATATTCCGCTACATTAATACCCGATTAGTTTCTATAAAAAACAAAAGTTTCTCCGTATTTACTTATGTTACGTAACGAATTCATGCTGTTGATTTAATGAAGAATTAGACGAACTAATGCTTATCTTTTCACAGTCCTCGGTAACGCCTACACTGGTAAGTTTATATGTTCTTCAAATATTTTTAAGAATACCCGTTCACAGTTCACTATTTTGTTGGTTTTAGCAGCCTATTAGAAGGCCTATGTTCAGGCAGGGGTTCATCGTCCACTGTAAATAATAGTAGTCTGATATATTTACGTAAGTAAATTCGATGATTTTTTTAACTTTTTCAGTTTTCCTCCGATGACTTGTGTTATTGCAAGACTATACATTATCAAATACAACACTATGCCAAGAATCCCTCTGCTCACGGACATCTAAGCTTATTTATGTTTTGCATGTGAAATGTTAAATAACACAACTAATGAAGTAAGTGTTTTTAAATCGGCAGAATTACTATGAGTGATATTAAACAAATGTAAATAAACAAATAATAATAAGCACTTTCTTACTTTCTAGGTCATACATTAGGATCAAGTTTGTCATGCTTATTGGGAAGCTGTTACCACAAATGTTTAGAGGCAAGCAGTTGGTGATATTAACAGACCCACCCTGGAGTGTAGAAATAAGAAAACAGAGGATATGCCCTTAATATTAGGTCAAAACAGTAATCTGGTTGGGGGTCAGATTCAAATTACGACATGTGAGCAGCAGAACATATCGTACATAATTATTGATAAGTGAGCAAAATAGGGCAAATCCTATATATCCTATCATTGCTTATTATTGCAGATTTGTGGGAAAGCGTTCAGTAGGGTACTTACGCTGCTCTCATACCATGATTATGTTTAGCTATATGTTATGAGAATGATGCTGGGGCCGTTTTTTTTTTCTAAGAGAGATAAAATTAATGTTTTTACTATTTATTGTTGTTTTATTTTAACCTTCCTAAAGAGCACTGAAAATGCTGCTGCCAACGCTTTTATTCATCTTTAATGACACTCGCTGGTGGATAGAGCACAGCACACAATCTCTAGCGAGAGAAGGAGGTAGTGAGGCTGAGGGACCTCACTACCTCATTCTCATTAACTTATCCTCATATTAACCGTAAATAAATATTTACTACAGTAACAATTAAGATCGTAAATCACGATTATATGGTTAAATAGGTTTGACAGACTAAGATATTCATTTTTATAACCTCAATATCATCATGTGAAAAAGTTAGATTTCTCCCAAACCTGGGTAAAAAAATGAAAATCGTTTGCAGAACATGAAAACAAATTTTATTCCCTACAAAATAAAATTGAAATCACCGTGACACGACAATCTTTTTGAGGGGCCCGAATCTCTTAAGCAAATGGGCATTGTTCTTTAAAAATAAAAAAAAAAATAAAAAAATGGTTTATTATTTTCACAAATAATATCCTAACGACTAGTGATTGGAGCCTCCTTTTAAGCAAATAAACCTGTGTTAGGAGACTCCGCTCTTCCAATATCAATAAGTTTAATTTACTTGTTTCCTTTAATAATATAAAGAAAATTAAATCAAGATTTACTCGTACCTTTCCGGATATTCTTCAAGACTTTAGACTTCTCGTCAGTAGGTCGCAGATCGTTGACTAGTTCATCTATTTCTTTCGGTGTCATTTTTCTCTTCTCGACAGCTGAAAATTAATATTTTAGGTATACCAATTAACTAAATTTAAACCTAGTACAATATATATATAATTTATTATTTGAACTGTCCTTAAGAAAAGTTAAGAACTGTAAAACCTAAGAGGTGCTACCCACATATTGGATTCGGTACTGGCCGGGCGGCAAAATTATGTACAGGGTTATTGGTACTATGTCAGCAATCCATTAAGGGGATGTAGGAGAGGTCATTTGGAACCCAAATGTCCCCTTATGACCCTAATGCAAATGTCAACTGCATTAAGTAAATATTTTTTTTTTAAATTATTGCCTTCTTTTTAACACTTCAATACATAATAATCAATCATAAAATGTCAAATAACTTTAATGGTTTTTAAATCAGAGTTATAAATCGTTAGAAATTTCATAATTTTTAGCAGGTTTTTGACTAAAATGATCGATTTTTGAAATAAAAAAATGGGTGATATTTGCATAGGAGTTATACGGAGTCATTTGGTTGCAAATGACCTCTTCTAAATCCCCTTAATGAATTGCCAACATATTACCAATACCTATTGCCGGGATAGGCCGCGAATCGTGGCGAATCAAGCCGACCCGAATATGTGTGTACCCTGTAGTGTGTTGTATTTATCTTTTTTCTTACCTTGACGGACCTTTCTCATGACCTGTGATTTAGTGTCACCAGGCTCTACGTCAGCATTAATATCATCTAAAACTTCGGGTGGTAGTTTTCTCTTGGCTATAGCTATAAACAAAATAGTGATCAAAAATCAAAATAATACCATTAAAACCATTGATAGAATCAAAAATATATAATAGAATTAATAAAAATATCTACATCTATTCTGTTACCAGAAAAAAATGCAAGAAAAAGCTCGAAATTTTACTAAAATCGATTACTTATGATGTTGAATAAGATGCAAAAAACTTGTGGAAATTTAACATCTCGGAAAACACACACTCGACATACAACACACATCCTCACCCTCTCTTACTTAACATTAGGTACTCACACACACGGCAATTATCTCAAATGTATTATTTTAATATTTTATTTCTTTAAATATTTGTTAAAATATCTATGTTATGTTTAATCTTGGAACAACCCTCTCACTAGGAGTCGGGCGTTGGTATGCGCCAGAGTTTTTAACTATTGCAGCTATCATCGCTTAGCATTGTTGTCTCTGAATGTATTTGTTTTCTGTTCCCAATAAACGATTATTATAATTATTATATAGCCGCTCATTGAATCTAAAGCTAAATTGTCTTTGTTCGACTTTTTAACCATTTCTAGAAATGTAAACAATAACAAATTCAAACGAAACATACACCATAATAGAGGTCTACACAAAAGCTTTCCAAGAAATGATCACGTGCTACAGAATTCCTAGAAACTGTGCCGCTATCGCAGTTTGTAAACAAACGCGCGCAGCTGGTCGAATGACGTCAGCGGGTGGTACAATCGACTAGATTTTTTTTGCGGCGTTCCCGCTCGCGTCAGCGGATAGAATTTTGCCATTTTTGCCATAACTTGGAAGTGAAATAAGAAAGTCTTGTAATTAAATCGGATTGTCTTTAGTACAATTAATAAGATCTTAAAACCAACGTTTAGATAAAACACCTGGTCATTTCTATGACACACCGGTCTAAGAAACCGATATTTTTCTAAATCTTCTCTTTTCTTATCCTGATGAGCCATATTTACGGCCGGGTTGGTTAACTGTTACTGGTAATTTCTTGAACTTAGCTATAAATAA
Organism: Cosmia pyralina; assembly: GCA_946251885.1. Taxonomy (NCBI): domain Eukaryota; kingdom Metazoa; phylum Arthropoda; class Insecta; order Lepidoptera; family Noctuidae; genus Cosmia; species Cosmia pyralina. The sequence continues at coordinate 22,948,712 of OX276344.1, forward strand.
AAAACAGCTATCAACGAACCTTGGCGGACATTTTTCATGACTGCAGACTTATTCTCTCCCTTGTCTATATCTTTGAGCACAAGATTCGCAACGGATGGCGTCACATGCCTTTTCTCTACCGCTGTAATCAACAAATCAAAATCAACCTTAACCTTAAGTGAAATGACACACAATCTATAAAATACCTGGATTCCTGTCTTTTTCTGTCGTTTATGGCGTCATTCACTAAAGCGAAAGTCTGAAAGTAAACGCGTTTGCAATGAGAATAAGTGTCGATGCTTGCGAGCTCTCGCTCTAGCGAATGACGCTTCCAATTGACAGAAAGAGATAGAGGTACAGAAAAATGCTGATTTGTGCGTTTAAGTGGGACTTTGTAGTGTGTTAAAATTCTTCATAAGTCCTCTACACGTATTAATTACATAGATAATTACTTACCTTTTCGGATCTTCTTCTTTACTTGTGATTTGTTGTCACCGGGGCGCACAGTGGTAGCTATGTCATCCATCATTTCGGTTGTTATTTGCCCTTGTTCTACCGCTGAAATTGATAATATAATATGTATTTAAATAAACATTGCATTCGAAAGAATTTTATTTGCAAAATCGGTGTAGGTACTAAGGTAATACCTACACCGATTTTGCAAATACACACTACATTGTTACACTGTGCAGCCAAATGCTCAGCAGTTTACATTGATAATGAACCAAATCACAACTGAACTAGAGTTATAAATGGCGCGCCAGAGATAATTAATTCCACGTGTCGTGTTTTCGTATATGCTGTTTTCAACTGTAGGTATTTCAGTGGTGATTCAGTTCATTACTTAGATTTATTAATAAAAACTTTTGAACTTTGAGGCACAATTTATTAGCATTCGTCAGTAAGGGCCTATTACAAGATGTCCGAATAACCACTATTCACCGAATAAATTAAAAAACGGAACAGAATTTGTAGGAAATTATCTGCCAAGTAAGTTAATAGGAACTTAATCGTAGGTGGTGAAACAGGCCCTTAATGTAATAAGTTTGAAGTCTTTGTCGTTTTTTCTGTGTGCCTGTTTGTCGTTTGTCTGTTTTTAATGCGAATTGTTTTTAACGTCGACTTACCTTTACGAACATTCTCCATCGCTTTTTCTTTATTATTACTAACTTTTAAATCATCCATTATACTGTCCATGACATGGGGTGGCAGCTCCTTCTTTTCCAACGCTGGAATTTGTATTAATTAATCAGTTATACCGAAAGAATTTAGGTATAATAGCTCGTAATGGCTTTACCACTTTTGACAAAAACTTCTAGTAAATTAAAACTTCATTCGAAGTTTCGGTATAGTTTATGCAAACACCATCGATATATAAAGGCATCAGAGATGTAACATCAGCCGCACTGCGAACGAATCTGCTGCCTATGATCATGACCTGAGATTGAGTTGGATTAATTTGCAAACCAAACGACTTAGCCCAAACGCTGAAGCAAGCTGGGTCATGATTCATAGCAGCAATTGCAGAACGCGCGTCAGCTACAGTAAAATGTCGGTAAAACGGCAAGTCATCTGCGTAAAGATGAAAACTAGAGGAGATTACTCTGGTAACAAAGTTGATGGATATTGAAAAAAGAAGAGGATAGAGAACGCTACCCAGAGGAACACCCTCAGTGAGGCTACACAAATTAGAGAAAGACTGCTCCAGGCGAACACATTGAGAGCGTTCCCGAAGATAAGAACTAAACCAAGCTAACGCTGAAGAAAAGAGATTGATAGATTTGAGGATACCAAGCAGAATGTCGAAATCCACCGAGTTGAAGGCGCTACTAAAGTCAAGCAATACAATATTTTAGCATTTACCTTTGCGAACCTTCTTCGCGGCAGTTGCCTTATCGTCACTAGGCTGTACACTGTCGAGTACGTCGTCCAACACAGTTTGTGGTATCTTTCCGTCTTCCGCCGCTAAAATAAACATTTTACTTAAAAATATAATTATTTTTTTATAATTAAAGAAGAACAAGAAGAAAAAATGAATGAATAAATACTAAATTAATTTTTGTTTTTATAATTGAAAAGACTTGGGTGACCGAAATAAAAGCGAAATATACTGGATGACTTTTTTTACCGTCTTGAAAAAAATAGGCTGTAATAGGTAAACGATGTAGAAGTCTAGCTTTTTTTTCAAAAAATTAAAAAAAAATCGAAACTCATGTCATATGCAGGGTGCTTATGATTTGAATTTCGATATTTTTTAACGATTTATTAATTTTTTTCAAAATTTTTGTTTTTATTGTTCTAGTATGAAAAGTTTATTTCGAATTTGTAGCATTTATTGATACTTAGATCAATTTCTGTCTAAGCTATTAATAAAAAAAAAACTAGGTACGCCATAGGCTTTTCTACTCCGTTCACCTATTATACCCTATTTTTTTCAAGACGGTAAAAAAGTCATCAGGTAAATATAAACATTGCTCATTGAATAGTATGCACAAATGTTTACAAATAAAAACAGTCGGGAGGTGTTGTTCCTTCAACTGTATATTATGTATTTATACACAGCCATCTAGTATAAGTTTTTGGAAGCTAACAACTATGACTGTATTAAAAAACAAAATCTTTAGACACTTGACCCCTTGAAACCGACTTTTTGGGGCATAACGATTTCTACTAGTCAATTCCTACCGCAAGCCGTGTGAAAGAACTTCGTTCCAAAAGACTATAAAATTTGCAGGCCGCGTTACATAGGTTAAAATATAACTATGAATGGTTTTCGATGGCCAAATTAAGGCAACATTAACATACTCATAGGAATCGAGACTATGTACCTTGGCGGACGTGTTCAATGATTTGCGCTTTATTGTAACTGTTGTCAACTTTCCCGAGTACTTTTGCCTTAGCACTTTGTGTCACGTGCTTCTTTTCTATAGCTGTAAGGAAAATACAGTCCTTAGTCATTTTTTTTGTTACAAAAAATACAGGGTGTTCGGCGCATGGATCGTAACAAATTTTTGGGGGATTGGGGGGGTCATTTGCTAGATTTCACCAAAGACTCTCATATCCTAAGTTTGACGGTATTTGAGATATGGTTTCTTAGTTTTTCTTTGAATTACCCAAAATCTCGCCTTTGAATCGTTATATTTTTTTTTGTTTATGGTCGTAATAAAACAAAACTACTATATTTAAAATCTGCAATGTATTCTTATCTATATAAATATAAAGAGAAGTCCTGACTGACTGACTAATTGACTGACGCATCAACGCGCTGGGCGTTGATGAGTCAGTCAATTTTTGATGAGATTTCAATTAAATAATTTATTTATAATCTATAAAAATAAAAAGAGAAGTCCTGTCCATGTCCTGACTGACTGACTGACTCATCAACGTCCAGCCCAAACCCTTGGACCTAGAAAGCTGAAATTTTGCACAGAAGTTCCCTTTATAATGTAGACAAGGAATAAGGAAGGAATTCCCGGTATTACGTTCCCGTAGGATACTTTGTGACATCCACGCGGGCGAAGCCACTGGCAAAAGCTAGTTCTAAATAAATAAAAAATAAAAATAAATACATAACTACCGTAATAAGCATTTTCTTAAAACACTCTGTAACTGACAGTTCTAACTAATATTTTGACTATATGACTGTATTTTCTATGGCATGTAGCATACTTACCGGTAGAAAGGGTATAAACTAAAAAATCTTTTTAAAATAAAATTAAGTTCAAAATGGCTTTTAGTTTTTTTTTAAATGAATTTAGAAGTTGTAATTTTTCATACATTTAAACATTTTTAAGGCTTTGGAAGCACATCGGTCACTTTCTACAAATCAATAAAGATCAAACAATAATTTATTTACAATAAAAATTAATTGCAGATATAGTTAAAGTTATTTTGTTCTATTACAACCATATACAAAAAAATATAACGATTTAAAGGCGAGATTTCGGGTAATTAAAAGAAAAAACATATCTTCTTATCTTTATGAAAGCTATCAAATGACCCCTCCAATCCCTCAAAAAATTGTGTTGGTCCATGCGCCGAACCCTCCTTATATAACCCTCCTTCCGACGCCATCGGATATTAAAAAAAAAACACGCTTGCCTAAAACCAATGATGTTATAAAAAAACATAATTGACAGGCTTGAACAGATGAAAGCCTTCTAAAGCGTGCCGTAGATGCTACGCAATCGAGGATACAGCGAGCTACGCCGTTGCGTAGAGCGAGCTACACCGTAGCATAGAGCGAGCTACGCCGTAGCATAGTTCGTAGCGCTGATAGACGTGAAAATACGTTAAAAAAATGCTACATTTTAATAGATTTTTACTCAATCGTCTTCATATATTCTAAATGGTACATTCTGTACCTATTTAAGATTTTGTACGACATATCGTTCATGGACATACGAGTACCTCGTTGGATCTTCTTCATAACAGCCGAGTTAGTGACATCGAGTTGGACATTGCCTATTTCTTCCAAGACTGCGGGTGCCAGGTGGCCGTTTTCTACCGCTGAAATTAATATAATTTTCTTAATTGTTTATTTCCAGGTAGAAGAGCGAATGTCGTATTTAAGATGTGGATAACGCCGCGAGCTACACATATGTAATCTCTTTTTTTCTCACTACTTGTTTTGTTTGTTTTCCCGAAATATATAAAACCTGCTTCCTGGATGTCGTATAAGAAATTACTATGCATTGGTCTTATCTAAAATCTAATATAATTCTATAACATAATAACATCATTTCTCAGTAGCAGCCCGGAGTCTGGATTCTCGCCCGGTTGATGGCAATAGGCTCGCCCCCTATTACATGGGACTTAAAACATAACTGGCGAAATGTGGGTGTACAACAGGTACACCTCTGCCCAACCCGTCGGGGAATACAGGCGTGATGTTATGTTATGTGTTCTATAGCTACTTTTAATATAAGTTGTTTAAGGTCTCACCTTTACGGACGTTCTTTATAGCTTCTACGTTACGGTCAGTTGTTTCTAGACCTGCTATTATCCCTTCCTTTACTGAATGTGTCAGCTTCCTTTTTTCTATCACTGTAATTATTGTAATTAATTAATAAAAATGTATTATTAGTTGTTAAACTACAGTTAAATGTTGCTGCGATTCCCTGCCCGCTTATATTAAAAAAAAAAAAAAAAAACGTGTGCGGCCGGGGGACCCCCGTAAGGAACTTCTTAAAACATAAACAATATTATCGCAGCCGCCATCTTGACCTCATTATCGGCTTTAGCACTTTCGAAAACTAAGAAAACGACAGGCAATGACGAAAAATAAAAAAAAATAATTCGCAGCCACCATCTTGGATTTTCACTATGACTTCATTTTCGCTTTAGCACTTTCGAAAACCATGAAAACGATACCCATGATGAAATATTTGAAAATTTTCTCAGCGGCCATCTTGGATTTTCATTTTGACCAAATTCACACTTTCACTTTCAAATTCAGAGAGAAAGTTGCATGGAGGGTTCTTAACGCTTTTTCGTTACGTGACGATTTCTACCAGTTCACTCCTATCAGAAGCCGCGTTAAAGAACTTCGTTCCCAAAAAGCATTACCAACCCGTCTTCATTGCAATTTATACTTTATGTCAATGGCATACAATTTAAATTGCTTTACCTTCTCGAACCTTCTTTATGACTTCTGATCTATTGTCAGCTGGGCTGACTTTAGCCTTTATTTCATCCATGACATCTGGCGGTAGCTGTCCCTTGTTTATAGCTGTAATAATTATGACGTTGTTATAAAAAATGAAAAATATTTACAAAGAAATAGTATTTTATCAAAAACATGATACTTAAGGGGGAAGCGCCAGGACAGTCCGCGAAATTCAAATTTTCTTACGTTTTTTTGCAATTTGTAAGTCAGTCTTAGCGTAACAAATGTACAATCCTCAAATGTCAAGATTTCATGAAATAGTCATTCAACAGGATTACCTGGTCTTAAAGAGTTGTATTGATGACTTTAATGATTATAATTCTGTAAATACATACTTGTTACGGTCGCGAATCAAATTTTGATCAACATAAAACCTAATACTGACTTGCAAATTGCAAAAAACGTAAGAAATTTTGAATTTCGCGGGCTGTCCTGGCGCTTTCGCCTTAACCCGTCGCGCGCTAATTAGCAGACACAATTGAAATTCTATTGTTATCTGTACACATGGTGTGCAATCGACATTTTAAGAGTTACAGGTTTAAAGAGCTTTAAAGAAATAGTTCTCCATGGATTATAATACTTATTTCCTCTAATCATTACCTTTCCGGACATTCTTCATGACTGTCGAAGTATGTTCACCAGCACGTACACTGGAGATTACTTCATCCATGACGGATGGCGACACGTGTCTTTTTTCTATAGCTGCAAGTAACATTTTGTGATTTCAATTAGTTTTAATCTCATTATTGGAACGCGTTTAAAAATCTGCCTAGCCTTTTTCCAACTATGTTGGGGTCGCCTTCCAGTCTAACCGGATGCAGCTGAATACCAATATTTTATATGGAGCGACTGCTTATCTGACTTCCAAAACCCAGTAACTGGGTAATACGATATCCCTTGGTAAGACTGGTTGTCAGACTTTCGGGCTTCTGATAACCCATAACGACTGGCAAAGATCCACGAATGACACCCGGGACCAACGGTGCTTTCCGAGGCACGGTGAGTTTTGGTATATAAAGATGATCACCCATCCACGGACCAACCCCGGCCAGCGTAGCTTAACCTGATGGATCGACCGTACGGCTGTTATTACTTAGCCACGAGCTCTCCTCCTCTCTATTGGAACGCGTTTATAGAATAATAATTATCTATACATCTTCTATACAAATAAATAAAATTGAAGTGTCTGTTTGTAATGTCAAAATAACAGCTTTTTACTAAATGCATATGAAAGTTTACACGATAAAAAATTTAAAAACAGTTTTTAAAATTTATATCTGCCTGTCTATTGTATCTGTTTGTTCCGACTACTCTCCGAAACGGCTGGACCGATTTTGACGGGACTTTCACTGGCAGGTAGCTGCTGTTATAAGGCTACTTTTAATTTTGAAAAAGAATTAGGGTTCCGCGCAAAAAAATTAAACTCATGAAATTGTGAACAAAAGGTCGGATTTGAAAAATTAGGTCGTGTTCGAGTCTTCACGACGACGTCACGCGCGCGCCAGAAACATATCTATCTCTTTTTAGGGTTCCGTACCTCAAAAGGAAAGAATTTATTTATTTATGTTAATACGGTTTGTGGACCAATTACATTAACACATACAGTAAATATAACATAATCATAAAAAAGACAACAAAAAAAATAGAACAAAGATATTATAAACAAAACACAAGTTTTAAATTTATGTGCTCTCACAAAAGTGAAGACAAGCGCACAAAACAGTTTTGAGATCATCTGCAAATAGGTCACAGTTCGGGTTGGCTTCCATGACGTTATTAAGCGCAGTTAGGGCGCGAGGAACAGGGGATGAGGCGCGGGCCACTGTTCGAGTTGTGGGCACGGCTAGTAGACGGTGTTTTCTACCACGGAGATAGCTGCTTGGAACGTATAGGCGAATCAGCTCATTATGGAGATCAGGAGCATCTGTTATCCCACGACATATTTTAAGCATGATGTACAACTGATCACAGGCTCTCCTAGTTTGTAACATATGAAATCCTAGAGATCCTACGAGAAATTTTGTTGGATATAAAAATGGATAAAATCCGTAACGGAATTTATAGAGAAATCTCAGAAATGCTTTTTGAACCTTCTCTAATAAAAGTGCATAACTAGCCTCGTGCGGGTTCCAGACACAAGAGCTCGCCTCCAACTTGCTTCTGACAAGCGTACTGTATAACAGCTGTACAACATGCGCATTTTGAAATTCTCGTGCGTTTCTAAGAACAAACCCTAGTCGTTTAAATGACTCCTTAGCAACCGTTGAAATGTGGTCATGGAATGTCAACTTCTGGTCGAATACGACACCCAAGTCTTTTACAGTGTTCGATCTTGTAACAACAGTGCCATTTATTTTATATTCATAATGAATTGGATGCCGCACCCGGCCAAAAGTCATGACATAGCATTTAGAGGAATTGAATGCCATTATATTGGCAACTCCCCACTCGTAAATGGCATCTATATCTTTCTGAATATTCTCACAGTCTAATACGGTACTAACACGAGCGTACAGTTTTATATCATCTGCATAAAGAAGACATTTTGAATATTTGAGAACAGAAGGCAGGTCATTTATCATCAACAGAAACAATAAAGGTCCAAGAATTGAGCCCTGACTTACGCCTGAGCGAGTGTGATAAGCACTCAATTCGTAAATACCTAGCCGCACAAATTGCTGGCGACCACGGAGGTAATCAGCTAGAAGTCGTAGCAAGTCAGGACAAAAACCTATGGCGCTAAGTTTTGCAAGCAGAATGTCATTGTTGACCCGGTCGAAAGCCTTTTGGAAATCGAAATACAGCACATCTACCTGCTTTCCCTCGTCAAGCTGTGCAGAAATATACTCTAGAGTCAGAAGATTAGTCTGTACGGATCTCTTGCATCTAAAACCATGCTGGGCATTACTGAGGTGTATTTCAATCTGTTTGTAGATTAACTTATGGAGAACATTCTCAAATATTTTTGCTGGTGAAGATAATATTGCTATGGGCCGATATTCCTCTACATCTACTTTATTTGATGTTTTAGGTATAGGTGTTACGCGTGAGATTTTCCATTGCGGGGGATATATTCCTGTTTTTAGCGATAGGTTAAATATATGACATAAAGGGGGTACAAAATAGTGTTTCAGGCACTTGAGAAGCGGGGCTGGTATACTATCTGGACCTATAGAGCTATTTGTTTTCAATTTATCAATTCCGTATAAGACGTCCTCGTTGGTAAACTGGAAAATATTAATGTAGTTGCTGTTGTAACTTACATCGCAACTATTACAATCAGCAGCATTTAACAATGGTATGTCAGTGAGAAACACACTTGAGAAAAACTTGGCAAAAATCTGAGCTGCTTCTACGCCTGCGTAACTTTCACCACGGTAGTTCACCTGTGGCTCGAACCCACCCTTAGACCGCAAGGAGCAGATATGTCGCCAGAATTCACGTAGATTGATTTTGATGTTATTTTCTACACGTCTAATATATGAACGGTAAGCTTGAGCAACTCTATGTTTTAAGGAATTTCTTAGATTAGAGAAGGTTTCATAGTCATCGTGACTTTTAGAGCGCTTCCAGTTTGTATGCAAAGCAAGTTTACGCTTGGTGTCATTAATTATTTCTGGTGTAAACCATACAGGATACCGCCTACTGGTAGAGTTCGAGCGACGCTTCTTTGGCATACAGCCATCAAAAATTTCATAAATTATATTATAGAAGGTGTTTAAAGCCTCAGAAACGTTACTGGCCTGAAATACAGTTGCCCAAGAGATCTCTGACAGTAACAGATAAAGTTGCTCATAATTTCACTTGTTAAAATTCCAATCTCTTATAGAATTTATGTTACTTGGCTCTATTACGTCTGAACAATGAACTGATTCAACCTTTACCTCTATTTCCAGCGGTGGGTGATATGCGTCTGGCGGGAAAATGCTATCCGTACTGGACACACAAACCTCATGAAGGCCATCCCGAACTAGTACCACATCCAACATTCCACCATGAACATTCAAAATAACATTTTTATCTACCAGAGAACAGAACGACAAAAAGTAACAGTAGTAGTTCGTGACATCTGTTGAAGCACTTTTTAAATTAAGATCACCAGTTAGAATTACGAAGCCTTTAAAATTGTTTATGAAACTTTCAGTTTTGCAAAACCAACGCATATAATCCTCATCACTGGCACTGGGCTTTATATACACTACACAAATAAGATATGAGCGACCAAGCCACGTGAAGGATGCCCAAAGATCTTCGCCACAATCAGTTTCGTACTCACTACGGAGTATCAGAGGAGATCGTGCTGCCAATAAAACTCCTCCGCATGGTGTTTTTCTGTCACGACGCAGGACATTCCAGTCATCAACTTCCAGTTCTGAATCCGTTACCGAAGAATCTAGAAAAGTTTCAGTAACAGCGACTAGACAATTTTCTAATAAGGCTAGATTGTTGCGCCACATAGAAAGCTTCGTTTTTAGGCCACGTACATTCTGGTAGAAAAAGCTGATGCGAGCATTTTTACTATTGCTGTTGGGTAGTTGTAGATTTACGAAAGGGCGGCGGCTGGCTCAATGACACGTTTGCTGTATCGTTTATCTTGGTCTTGGGGGCTGTTCTTCTGTAGTTTATCCATGGATTGAGTTTCGCATTTATCGGCCAGACACTGGCTGAGTAGAGCTGATCATAAAACGCAGCTATAATCCCAATTTTGTACGATTTGTAATCCCCACGGGCAGTAAGTTCTTCCACCGAGCAGTTAGCGTCAGGACACAGATTGGCAATATACTGTCGAACTTCTTCGAGACTCGAGGCCATTTTCCACAAATGAAAATACTTGCGAATTTCAATCGCCTTTAAGTTAATGGTACTTGGACTGGCAGTTCCACATAGAGGCGATGGGCGTTGTCTACTGTTGCGTTTTTTCACTACAGTCCAGTCTCCATTACCGATATAATTTACTGCAACCGATGTTGGTTCCAGGCTGGTGTTGTTCATTTGTGAATCGACCAGAGGAGGTTCCTCTGTGATCACATGTTCGACAATAGGTATATCAGCTGCTGTCAGCTGAGAACTTGGGCGAAATTCCTGACTCTTTCCTACCTTTTTTATTTGTTGTTTAGGCGGGTGCTTATGCCTTACCTGCTGGATAGTTACCTCTGTGACATTCGAGGTAAGCGCAGGTGACGGAGGCGGCGGGTTATGTTGATCTCCGGACATGTTATAGATTTGAACTCCATTTTTTTCGCAATTCTCAAGCTTTCTATTGAGTTGCTCTACATGAAAAGCACATTTTTCTAACTTTTCCTCTTGACTACTTATCAACGATAATGCCTTAGTTAGCAGTTCTTTGAGGACTGACACCTCCGAGCGTAAAGCATGCATATCAGAAGCGAGTTCAACATCACTCTCAACTGAGTAATTAGTTCTCATAGTAGTAGTAGTAGCTTTCTTCCTGAGAGTTATGTTTGAGTCTTGCTTGGGACCAACCGGGGTAAAAGAATTATCTCCGCCTTTCTTTATGGCACAACAACACTCAGGGCATATCCACGAATCGACGTCCACGTCTAATATGCTTTTTTTGCCTGTGCATATGGGGTGATATACCTTCCCACAGCTGTCACGCGTGCATCGGAGACCTCCGTCAACACCCTCAATGTTATTATAACACGCAGAGCAATTCATATTTGCATAGGCGGCTTTCTAAACTGTTTAAAAATCCAATATAAAATTATAAAATGCACGGAGAAAATATATTCAACCGTCAGCTTGACAGTCGGGCCACAGACCGAATGGAACCCTTATTACTACTTCGTTCGTACTTTTTTCTTTTTTTTGCTTTTTATTACTTCGTTGTCCGTCTGTCTGTCTGTCAGTCTATCAAGACCTTTTTTTTCAGGAAGGCGTCGAGGTATTAAGTTGAAATTAATACCAATACGCGGTCACTTCGAGCTCTGAAAAAAATCAAAGCTTTTAGTTGCTGACTTAGGTCAACGCCATACAAAAATACGGCCATTTAAGCAACATATTTGAACTCGCAAATAAATCTAAACCTATAGGGTACTTCCCGTTGACCTAGAATCATGGAATTTGCCAAGAACCAAGGTCTCACAGCATAAGTAAAGGAAAAAGTCCGAAAATTTGAAAATTGTAGTTTAATCACGAAACATTTTTTTTTTGCGATTACAAACTTACATTGGCAGTTGGAGAATTGGCCGTGACGTATAACTCTATATGGGAGTGGGAACATATTTGTCAACTACAATGAAGTTTATTTTTGGGATAAATTCATCTCAACTATGGAACCCTTCATCGTACGTGGTCCAACACGCACTTGGTCAGTCTTTATATTATAATACCTAGCGAAAGGTATTTTGGGAGAGACGAAAGGAAAGGGTACTATAGATAGGGATACATGGTGGTGGTCGACAGAAATACAGAATGTGTTACAGGATAAGAAGAGAAAATTCAAGGAATGGCAGAGTGTAGAAAATGAGAACGTTAGTTTGAAAGCAGAAAAAAAGATTGAGTATGATGCTCTAAAGAAAAAAGCCAAGAAAGCTGTAGCCATAGCGAGAGCAAAGGCCCAGGAGAAGCTTTATGACACACTGGATAATCCAGCAGGCCAAAAACATCTATACCGGCTTGCTAGAGCTAGAGAGAGGCAGACGAGGGATGTATGTCAGATAAAGTGTATAAGGGATGAAACTGGAACAGTTCTTTCGGATGATGAGAAAATTAAGGATAGGTGGAAGGGCTATTTTAAAAGACTGATGAATGAGGAGAATGACTGGAGTGGTGTGCTTGAGAATAAACCAATAAATGAGGGGTTAGTGAGAATGATTAGTATGGATGACGTGAGAATAGCAGTTAATGGGATGAAGAATGGTAAAGCAATAGGTCCGGATGGAATACCAGTTGAAGTATGGAAGTTATTACGGGTGGATGGATGGAGGTGGTTAGCTTTATTCTTCAATAAGTTGTTGCTGGAAGAAGCCATACCTGACGAATGGTGCAACAGTTCACTGGTGCCCATCTTTAAAAACAAAGGTGATGTGCTGGAGTGCAACAACTATAGAGGAATAAAGCTAATGTCACATAGTATGAAGGCTTGGGAGAAAGTTATTGAAAGGCGACTAAGAGAAGAGAGTGAAATTTCGCAAAACCAATTCGGTTTTATGCCTGGTCGAGGAACAGCAGATGCCATCTTTGCTATCCGCCAGCTGTGCGAGAAATACAGAGGTGCACATAAAAACTTGCACATGGTATTTGTTGACCTGGAAAAGGCATATGACCGAGTGCCTCGTGAAGTTTTGTGGTGGGCACTTAAGGAAAAATGTGTACCAGGGAAGTATGTGCAGTTGATTCGCGCAATGTACAGTCGATGCAGTACCCAAGTCCGGTCTACAGTGGGCACTACTGGCAGCTTCGATGTGGCTGTCGGCTTGCACCAGGGGTCTGCACTCAGCCCTTACCTCTTTGTGCTGATAATGGATGCTCTTTCTTGGGACATCCAGAAAGAGGCTCCCTGGTGTATGCTATTCGCCGATGACATTGTGCTGGTTGCCGAGAGTGGCTTAGAGGTCCAGAGCAGATTGGAGGTGTGGTGGAAAAGACTGGAGACCGTTGGCCTGAGAGTAAGTCGGACCAAAACAGAGTATTTGTTTTGTGATTTTGGCGGTCTCTCCGGTCCTGTGCCCATATCTCTTGCCGGAACGCCCTTACCGATCTGCTCCGACTTTCGGTACCTCGGGTCACTTGTCCAAGGGGATGGCGAAGTAGACCGAGACATAACGCACCGGATCAACTCAGGATGGATGAAATGGCGACAGGTTACAGGAACAACTTGCGACCCACGGATGCCCCTCAAGTTGAAGGGGAAAATTTACAAGTCCGTGATAAGGCCTGTCGTACTTTATGGATCGGAATGCTGGGCAGTGAAGAAGACGGATGAAAAAAAATTGCATGCAGCGGAGATGAGAATGTTGAGATGGATGTGTGGAGTGACGAGAATGGATAAAGTGAGAAATGAGTATATAAGAGGAAGTTTGAAAGTGGCGCCAGTGACAGAAAAGTTGAAAGGAAATCGTTTGTCTTGGTATGGGCATGTAATGAGGAGAGACGAAACGCATGTGACTAAAAGAGTGATGAATATACATGTTGATGGATGGAGAGGCAGAGGAAGGCCAAAGAAAAGATGGATGGATTGTGTGAGGAATGATATGAACAAGAAGGGAGTGAATGATAGCGTGACGGTTGACAGGGGAGAATGGAAGAAGAAAACGTGTTGCGCCGACCCCAAGTAATATGGGATAAGGGCAGGAAGATGATGACCTATGGGAGAACATATTTGTCAATAACAATGAAGTTTATTTTTGGGATAAATTCATCTCAACTATGGAACCCTTCATCGTACGTGGTCCAACACGCACTTGGTCAGTTTTTATATTATAATACCTATGGGAGAACATATTTGTCAACTACAATGAAGTTTATTTTTGGGATAAATTCATCTCAACTATGGAACCCTTCATCGTACGTGGTCCAACACGCACTTGGTCAGTCTTTATATTATAATACCTATGGGAGAACATATTTGTCAATAACAATGAAGTTTATTTTTGGGATAAATTCATCTCAACTATGGAACCCTTCATCGTACGTGGTCCAACACGCACTTGGTCAGTTTTTATATTATAATACCTATGGGAGAACATATTTGTCAACTACAATGAAGTTTATTTTTGGGATAAATTCATCTCAACTATGAAACCCTTCATCGTACGTGGTCCAACATGCACTTGGTCAGTTTTTATATTATAATACCATTGTACGAGTATCTAAACTAACTTTGTAAGCATGAAAATGTTTCCACGACTTACCTTTCCGAACCTTCTTCAAGACTTTCGAGCTAGTGTCAGTAGGACGTATATTGACGAGTACATCGTCCAAGACAGCGGGTGCTAGTTGTCCATCATCGATCGCTACAATAAACATTAATAATATCAATTATTAAAACGTAAGGAAAATTTAAAAACCTTTAAAACCCAATTTGCTCAATATCAGCCGAACGACGCGCGACGCCCACTGCTGGACATAGGTCTGCCTAAGTATTGGCTTATCATGCGCTGCCAAACAGTGGATTCCTGTGAGCTTCACTAGGACCTAGTGGAGTGAGAGGGCTAACCCACGCTACGCCTTCCGGTAAATGGTTGCTACTTAAACATTTGTCTATCGGCCATTCGTTCTGCGAGCAATCCTATTCATTATTGATATTTAACCTGTGTATGACTATTGTTATTTAACACAGGTGAGTTAAAATAAAACTTGTTTGTACCTGTTTTTCTACTTACCTTTACGAATTTTCTTTACGGCATCAGACTTATAATCAGTAGGCACTAAATTCTTCTCTATGTTATCCAAGACACTGGTTGGCAACGTCCTCTTTTTAACAGCTGAAATTGTAATAATTTTAATTGCTGAATAGAAAGATCTATGATGTTTAATGACACGTTCACCGTGTAGTTAAGATTATAGAGACAGCCTCTTACGTATCGTCGCTGGAAAGCGATTTTGTCGTATCTCTAAAGATGCCAATTTTTTTTTGCATTATTGAATTCAGAAAAAATAGGTACTGCGTCGGATGGTCTGAGCAACGTTTTCCTATGATGTTTTTTTATGATACGACGTTGACTTTTTCTAATCTTTTTTAACAAAAGATACTTCAAAATGCTGTAAATACTATAAATCAAACAATTTTTAAATGTTTTAGAGATACAGCAAAATCATTATACAGGGTGACTGGATCTGGACCCGCCATAGCAAATTCGCATATAGAGGTGGCCATTTACTAATTATTGAACCTTACTTTCCCAGCTAAAGTTTTATAGTTTGGGAGTTATGTCAAAGAGATTTTTCCAAAATTTGACCTTCATTGACCTTCAAGCATTCATAACTTTTTTTTTGCATTATTTTAGTAGTTTTTTTTTATTATTTGTTGGTAGTCATAAATATTGGTGATTAAAATACTTCGGAACTTCCCTCAAACTAGGGTTAAAAAATAAGATAGTACGCTTTTAAAAAAAAAAAAATACAAAAAAAAATCTTTACGATCAAATTCAACCTGAAATTAAAAAAAAAACTACGGTGTTTCAATAATTAATTTCAATCTAAGTTAGTAGAGAACTAACTAGTTCGTCACCTTTCTAACGGTACTAAATTTGTATTTAAAAATTTACCTAACTCCTAAACTATAAAACTTTAGCTAGGGAAAGTAAGGTCTAATAATTAGCAAATTACCTCCTCTTTATGCGAATTTTCTATGGCGGGTACAGATCCAGTCATCCTGTATAATGATTTTGGTGAGAGGTAAGTAAGGATTATAACGATTTTGTTATAACTTTGAATTTTATAGCTATTCCGTTGTGCCCTAATGTACAACTATCAAGATACAGCAATATTGTTGCTTAAGAACGACCACTTATTGCCTAGTTTAGACTAATGCCCGGCAAATAAGTGGTCATTCTTATAGCAGCTATACGAACGACCACTTATTTGCGTGGCCTAGCGCCCGATTTCTCGAACGAAAAGTAGCGACGCGTCGAAATAAAAACGCAAGTCAAGAGATGTGATTGGCTGCTAATAATTCAGTCAACCAGGGAAAGGAGGTTCTACGCGCTCGACAATTTATTATCGGCGTTTTACCTGAAATAAAACGCTTATTAAACTACTTACCTTATTCGAAGCATAATTAAACTATTGAGATAGGCTGAACCATGTTTCCTGTGCCTTTTTTCCTTACGTTTCTAGCGATATAGCTCTGTCTCGCTCTCATGACGTCACCAGGTCAGAGAGAGGAGCGCATTTTTGAGCTCGCGCGCTCGGTCTTGTTCATTGGATGATTGACTATGTCACCTGGCAGAAATTAATATTATGCTTCGAATAAGGTAAGTAGTTTAATAAGCGTTTTATTTCAGGTAAAACGCCGATATTAAACACTTGACCGTTATTCGAAGCATAATTAAACTATTGAGATATTGTCTGTTATCGCCTGGTGACGCTCATGACGAACGCCAATGTGTAGGGAAAGATCAAGAAAAAAGAAGAAATGTGTTTGAAAATATTCAACAAAATATCAATAAATCAACATAATTCACTATGAGACAGGTTTAAAAAGAGCAGTAATGCTGTCACTCCTAGAAGAGCCCGAAACCTGTCGTTTATAAAATCGATTAAAAGTGTTTGAGGACCTCCAATTTCCCCGAGCCATAATATCTTCCATGGGGAAATTGTCCAACCAATTCTTGGAAGCAACAGCGGAAGGGACACTCAGGACTAGCAACAATACCTGCCTGACGCATCAGAGCTTTAATCCAGCCTGCAATAACAGTTCGTGAGGCCGCACGAGCTGTACCTCTCGTGGTGACAAACAAGTTAGGACATTTAGCTTCCTGACGTCTAGTGGAAAGCAGTGATACAGTTTGTTCAACCCAGTATACGGGGTCCAAATTATCGTTATCGGTCATAACGAGTGTCAAGTCATGAATACGCCTACCAGAACAGAGTACTAAGAGGGCAGCGGCTTGACTCGAAACATCAAAAATGTAGTCATGATTTATTGTTCTAACGCCAAGAAAACATACAAAATCATCAATATTCCACACGGGTAATTTAGAAACAATTGGTTTTTGATTGAAATCGATTTCAAAATATGTTACACCAAAGCATGATTACTTAGAACACCTGAATCATTTACATTATTACAAAGGGTGGAGACCACAGACTCGTGTAACAATATTGTATTATAAGACAGTTTATGTTTTATATGCAGATCAGCCAGAAAACGAGCTAGGTCAGATCCCGAGGGATTCTTAGGGCTAATATGACTACACCACGAAACCCAGCGGTTCCATGCAGGTTTGCAAGTTCTTAGGGTAGAATCGCGCCAAGAACTTTTCAAAAGATCTATCTGAGAATTATTCCACTTACCTAAATGATGTGTCCACCCCCACATTTCCAAACTTCCAACACTAGATCCTGGACGCAAGGAGGTGGCAGTCCCGTTGTCACATCGATCAATACTTTGTTCAGGTTCTGTATTGTGAACGTTGGGGCCAGAGCCCGGGCTTTGAGACCTCCGCGCCAAAAGACTTTCTCCCATCGCGGTGCTACTATCAAGTAAATCCTGATGCCCGATTGAGGTAGCTCAAAAACCCTGGGAATCAGGAACGGGGGTGCGAACACCCATGCCAGATCGAATTTCCAAGCAATCGAGAATGCATCGTGGGCTACAGCTTGTTTGTCGTTCTGATCTTTTGACACGTAATGAGGGACTACGTGAGCGTTGCTGGAAGCAAACAGGTCCACTTGGGGAATTCCCCATTTTAAAAATATTATCTTGGTAATCTCGGGTATCAGATGCCATCCGGGGACCTGGCGAAACCGCGATAGGTTATCGGCATGGTTGTTGTACCTCCCCGGAATGTAGTACACATTGATATGAATTTGGTACTGATCTATCAAACAAAACAGGTCGTATGTTATGTCCATCAATCGCGAGGATTTGGTTACCCCTGCGTGACGGAGATACGCTACTACCGTGCGATTGTCGCATTGTATGGTGACCGTAGATCAACTCAGAAACACTGGATGACTTTGAAAAACCTTCAATATTGCCAACATTTCTTTTACGTTGCAGTGACAATTCTTCTCGTTCTGGGACCACGTTCCCCATAGAGACTGGTTGTCCATCTGGGCCCCCCAGCCTAAGTCGGAGGCGTCCGTTTTAGTCGCTGGTGCGTGGTGTAGAATTGACGGATGTTGCAAATTGTGGCTCCACCATTGTAGGTCGCCTATTGCATCTGCAGGTACAGTGTATACCTTGACAGAATTGTCCAATTGTAGTGTGTTTAGGAATTTCAATAGAGCTCGATAGTGCAATCTCCCTCTTTGGACAACAAATCTCGCAAAGTTTAGTGCTCCTATTACGCTTTGCAACTTAAAGAAGTTAAACTAAACCTAAAGAGGTTTGTCTTCCGCAAATCTACGATTTCGCGAATCTTCGCTAGTAATGAGGTTACTTTTTCCCTTGGCAGACGTTTGAGGTTTAGCCAAGGATCCCACAGTACTCCTAGGTAAACCAGGGATTTCTTTGGTGTTAGGATAGATTTTTCGAAATTTATTTGCCAACCCAGATATTTTAATGTTTTTACGAGAAGACTTACATGGCATGCGAGAACTGCTGGGTCTTGGTGAGCCAAAAGAAAATCGTCGAGAAATACTAATATTCTCACACCTTGGCTTCTCATAATTTGGGCAATCCAATTTGTCAAACTGGCAAAAGTTTTTGGTGAAAATCTGGTGCTTGCATTTCCTTCCAATGATCGACGACATTCGATAACTGACCGGCTTGAAATATTTTCATGTCAATATTTACTTCTCTTGGCATTTAAGCCTGAAGGTGATGACCTTCGCTTATTTCCGCCACGTTTATGAGCGTCGTATCTTTGGGTTTGTTTTGCCCCGCGGGAGCGAAAGGAACCTATATCCATTACGCCACTACCCTGTTGAGGATAGTTGCAATACGCATGTGCTGGTCCTTGCGAAGGACACTGTATATTATGCTGCAAAAAGCCACCCTGCAAGGGGACGTTACAGTTCTGACAGCCTTGTGAAGTCATGCTTGAGTTATAGTTCTTACCCTGCGTGGGTGGAACTGAATATTGCCCCTGCAAGGGACGTATATACGCATGTGCTGGTCCTTGTGAAGGACACTGTATATTATGCTGCAAGAAGCCACCCTGCGAGGGGACGTTACAGTTCTGACAGCCTTGTGAAGGCATGCTTGAGTTATATTTCTATACCCTGCGAGGGTGGAACTGAATATTGCCCCTGCGAGGGACGTATATGCATGTGCTGGTCCTTGCGAAGGACACCGTATATTATGCTGCAAAAAGCCACCCTGCGAGGGGACGTTACAGTTCTGACAGCCTTGTGAAGGCATGCTTGAGTTATAGTTCTATACCCTGCGAGGGTGGAACTGAATATTGCCCCTGCGAGGGACGTATATACGCATGTGCTGGTCCTTGCGAAGGACACTGTATATTATGCTGCAAAAAGCCACCCTGCGAGGGGACGTTACAGTTCTTACAGCCTTGTGAAGTCATGCTTGAGTTATAGTTCTTACCCTGCGTGGGTGGAACTGAATATTGCCCCTGCAAGGGGACGTTACAGTTCTGACAGCCTTGTGAAGTCATGCTTGAGTTACAGTTCTTACCCTGCGTGGGTGGAACTGAATATTGCCCCTGCAAGGGACGTATATACGCATGTGCTGGTCCTTGTGAAGGACACTGTATATTATGCTGCAAAAAGCCACCCTGCGAGGGGACTTTACAGTTCTGACAGCCTTGTGAAGGCATGCTTGAGTTATATTTCTATACCCTGCGAGGGTGGAACTGAATATTGCCCCTGCGAGGGACGTATATGCATGTGCTGGTCCTTGCGAAGGACACCGTATATTATGCTGCAAAAAGCCACCCTGCGAGGGGACGTTACAGTTCTGACAGCCTTGTGAAGGCATGCTTGAGTTATAGTTCTTACCCTGTGAGGGTGGAACTGAATATTGCCCATGCGAGGGACGTTTGAGCCATTTTCCAACTTGCGAAGTTGAGGTATTACCATAACTTATGGTCAGAAGAACTAGATGAACTGGAACTAGAATCGCTACTATCAGAGCTACTACTACTGCTGCTGCTCGGATGTGAACGCATCCGTTTGGCACTAGATTCTCTATTATTAGCGGTATTCGAAGGACCTGCGACCGGTTTATCTTGCGAAATCAACGTTATTTCTTTATCCATTACGTATTCGGTATTTTACTGAAAACAATTGAATTACACACACTGGAAAAGAAAAAGAATAAACAACACGCGAACGGAAAACCGTTAAATTCTGAAAATATCAACGTTGATTCACTGTATTATCAATAATTATCATTCACTAGAAACAGTTTTAATAAAAATTGTAAATTGGTAAGTATGCCAACTTTCGTCGAAAGGAAAAATATAGACGGTTGTGAAAAAGAAATATAGATAACTCACCTGCTAAGCAGCAACCGTCTCCGGCAAGGAAAAGAACGCCAATGAACAAGACCGAGCGCGCGAGCTCAAAAATGCGCTCCCCTCTCTGACCTGGTGACGTCATGAGAGCGAGACAGAGCTATATCGCTAGAAACGTAAGGAAAAAAGGCACAGGAAACATGGTTCAGCCTATCTCAATAGTTTAATTATGCTTCGAATAACGGTCAAGTGTTTAATAGCTAATTTTTGTGTTGATTTTCGTTCCAGCGGGCGTAAGAAACTTTGATCCAATTATTTATTGTAGCAGGAATAAAAATGTTTATCTTTCATTGTGTCTTTTCTATAATATTTCTAGTTTTTCCTAATGTAAAAACTAAACTGCTTAAGTGAAATCATGAGTAATGTTCATCTTCCAGCACCAGCGTTAATGGCTTTTAATAGTTTTACCTTCATCAAGTCTCTTAATGATTACTGACTTTGTGTCATCAGGGTAGGCAAGTACTTCATCCAGGACTGCTGGTGGTAGTTCTCCGTTCTTGACCCCTAAAATGTAAATTTATGTTTGATCTCTAATTTACCCCTAAATGTTTGACCCAAAAATGTATAGTCACAGAAAATAATTGTTTATGAAATTGACCCACTACTTCAGTTTGCCGTATAATAGCCGTCTCATACGGCTGTCTAAGAAATGAAAGTTGTAATTTGAATAAGTATACGGAAAATTTAACTTGGCAGCCAATTTGATAAAAAAATATTTCTCCGAATTTACAGTAGGTACCTACGTACTCGGGCATTAATAATAAATTATGGCCTATATTATTTCAGAAAGAGACTACCATTACTTAACGGGGCACCGATCTTTATATACACACAAAAATGTTTTTATAACCGTTGTTTGAAGTAGTAAACAATTAAATTAATCAAGGGAAGTGTATTGGTATTATTGGGGATATACAGGGTTACAGGAAAAGTCGACCTAGATCCGTTAAGGGCGTGTAGTACACATCATTTCTGAATGATTTTACTATGGAACCCCCCATCCTAAACTTAACCGTTTTCGAGATATTCGAGTTTTAATTTTTTTTATGAAAATGCCCAATTTTTCGGCTATTGAATTGAATATTTTGTATTTATTTGACTCTTATGATTATTTTTTTGGTATTTTACATGAAGAATGAGATGCTTAATGACCTCAATGACTAAAATTGCACGTAAGTTAACTAAATAGGTCATTGTAGACGATCGAAACTTAAGAAAAAAAGTAAAAATTATAAAAACATATTTTTCTTTTCTGGATATCTCAAAAAATAATTATCGCACTTGCTCTGCAGATGTGCTTAAAAACATCTACATTTTATCAGCTATCCAACGAGGTATAACACTCTAGGGTATTTATTAACCTCAAAGGTGAAACTTAGTTTCTAAGGCTACATGGCAGTCAGAATAAATCATCTCATAGTTCAAATCTCATAGTTGGCGTACAGATCGTCGGTGATTGTAGTAAGCTAAATGAAACAATAAATCAGTTCAAAATAACATTTATTCACCTAATGTTTTTGAATAACATTTTATAGTTCATGTTCTACGTGTCCACCTCTTTTTCGCACACATTTTCTCATTCTTTCACGTAGTCCACTTTTCACTACACCAGTGGTTAATGTTCTTCTTATGTCGTTAGCAGCATTAATTATCCTTTCTTTGAGAACTTCCACTGACGATATGGGGTTGGGCTCACTGTAAACGAGGCTCTTCATGTGCCCCCATACATAAAAATCCATGGGGGTCAGGTCAGGACATCTGGCTGGCCAGGGTAAAGGCCCACCTCGTCCAATCCATTTGTTAGGATAGTTAATGTCCAACCATTCCCTAACGCTTCTTCTGAAATGAGCAGGGCAGCCATCATGTTGAAACCACATGTCCCGCAGTAATTCTAATGGGAGATCATCTAGTAGGTCACCTAAGTCACCTCTTAAGAAATTTTCATAAGTTTCACCATTGAGGAAGAAAGTAAGGCCCAATCAAATGGTTGGAAATGATGCCCATCCACACATTTACACTAAATCGTCGTTGTGACCCCTTTACTCTTTTCTTATTTGGATTGCCTAGTTCTTTACGAGCCCAATAGTGTGCGTTATGGTAATTAGTAATCCCGTCCTTATCGAATTTGGATTCATCTGTCCACAATATTAATTTTAGGAAATTCGGGTCCTCGATATCTGCATTGAGCATGAATCTGCAGAAGTCCATGCGTCTCGCGGGATCTCCTTCTTCAATTACATGTACCGGCGTGTAGTGGTATGGATACAGGCCTGCCGTATGAACCGTAAACCACACTTTCCACTGAGTTAGACCCAGTTCACGGGCAACAATATTGGTCGAAGTGGTTGGGTCTCTTCTGAACCGTTCTACGATTTCGTTGTCTTGTTCCTCGTCGTCATCAATGACACGTGGTCTTCCTAAGTCCGAACGTCGTCGCGAAACAGAGCCAGTTTCACGAAGTCGTCGGTAAACTCCGTCGAAAACGCTCACATCAGGTACTCGACGGTCGGGATAGCGTCGTATGTACTCAGTCCGAGCTTGTGCGGACACGCAATTGCAGTATCCGTAGCAGATAAGCATATCCGCATATTCTTCGTTCGAGTATGTTGCCATTTTCAATAGTCCAGTATCACAAGCACAAATCAGAGTCCAGTAAACAAGCACAGTAGTCACAGTTAGAAAAATCAGTCCAGAAACAAAGCCAAGCCGTGTGGGAATCCGAAAGCACAATAATTCGCATCTACCATGGACGAATCGCATGAGCAGACTAAAATGGATGGCAAGCAAACCAACGACCAAATACAAAACAATGGGCATGTTGTATCCCCAAACTTGTTTTTGCACATTATTTTTCTCACTCACCTGCATAAATCGTAAGTTGTCTCGCTCACACGCACCGGATTAACTTGAAGGACAATAGCCGAGGGACCCGTTAGACCTACTACCTGAACCTTTTCAACTATGTTTTTTTATATGAGTTTAAATACAACCCTAGGTTGTTATACCTCGTTGGATAGCTGATAAAATGTAGATGTTTTTAAGCACACCTGCAGAGCAAGTGCGATAATTATTTTTTGAGATATCCAGAAAAGAAAAATATGTTTTTATAATTTTTACTTTTTTTCTTAAGTTTCGATCGTCTACAATGACCTATTTAGTTAACTTACGTGCAATTTTAGTCATTGAGGTCATTAAGCATCTCATTATTCATGTAAAAAACCAAAAAAATAATCATAAGAGTCAAATAAATACAAAATATTCAATTCAATAGCCGAAAAATTGGGCATTTTCATAAAAAAAATTAAAACTCGAATATCTCGAAAACGGTTAAGTTTAGGATGGGGGGTTCCATAGTAAAATCATTCAGAAATGATGTGTACTACACGCCCTTAACGGATCTAGGTCGACTTTTCCTGTAACCCTGTATACTAGACAGTTTACACGATGGAAACACGATTTGATAAAGTTAGCTCGTTAAAATAAATTCGCAAATTTACCTCTTGTTAAGTAATTTTTTCCTTTATTTCCATACTTTTATAGATAATTATGTAATTTTTTATTATGATTAATTTACTAAAATAAAGTTCATAGATGACTGGAGCGTTTATACACGATAGTTTTTTATTTAAGAGCATTATGATGAAAATAACAACGAAAAACATTGAAAAAGTGCAAAAGTGTGGTTATTTTCTTTACTCTTTACACGTAAAGAAAAAGACAGAGACGAAGGAAAAAGCTCGATGCGCCCTAAGTATGAGTGACACAAACGACGCTCTATAAAGTCGATTTTTTTGTAAAATTCGACAGGCTTTTTTATTTTATTTAGCCTACATCTGTGCAAAGGCCTCTCCCAAATCCTTCCAGGCATCCTTTTCTTCACCTCGATCTAGGTTGCGGTACGCAGTCGTCTCGCCACCGCTTCCTGGGTCGGTTTCGGCGGCGTCGTCTGCACCGTGTGGAGACTGTTGCCCAGCGGTCACTGCGCATGCGGCTGGCGTGACCCGCCCAATCCCATAATTTAATTGTTGTGTTGTTGTATGTTGTTGTTTTTATGTGTGTTTGTGATGTTTTTTTTTCCCATACAGGGTGTAAAAATACCCATCACGAAACCGTCATCTACGCATTCTGTACATCAAACTAAGTAACTTTGTGCAAAAATAATTGCTGTGAAACGACTTTTATTCCTACCCGACTTCAAAAAAGGAAGTTCTGTATTCGACCCGTAAATATGTATGTATGTTTGTACGTCCGCGATTTTCTCAAAAACTAATGAACCAATTTTGTTGATTCTTTCACTAATGTAATCTACATACTTTCAGGAAGGTTTTAGTATATAATACGTAAGTAAGTATTCTTATGTGCGAAGTTATATGCATATATGTACTTTGTCTCCGGCATTTCTAACCGGATTTTGATGATTCTTCTTTTCATTCGTCATGGGCTTATGTAATTGTATATTCAACTAAAAATGGAAAAATAAATTTACTAAAATAAGTAATAACCTACTTCAAAAACCTAAAACGAATAAAATAACTTTCATAAAAAACATAATAGCTTCTGAAGTCGGTCTTCAGCTCTTCAACGCACCTTAGCTTAGCACCGACTTCAGAAGCTGTTAAGTTTTATGTTATGAAAGTTATTTTATTCGTATTAGGTTTTTGAAGCCGATTTATACTTTTTTAATTATAATGTATTAAATCTTTACATCCTGTATACCTGTGAGTAAATGTGTTCAACAACTGGACAAATACTTTGACCTGCACTATGATTGTGTTCAACGTTCAAATTATTATGTTCTATACTACTTAAATACTGTTTTATCATATTACGTTTACGGAGGTTCCGAATGATATAAAACTTCTTTTTAGAAGCGCGTGCTTCGGCGACTATTTCATCTGCAAGGGTAGGTGATACAACGTGCTTCTTTCCTAAAGCTGCAATAAACATAATAATATGAGATTAAAAAAAAATTGCCAAAAAATAAAACAGAACAAAGCAACAGCTATATAAATATAACAAACTTATACTCTTTCCAACCATTTATTTACTTTTGACATAAGCGCGCCTATGAAGTTCTCTATTTATTGATAGGCAACCATAGACGAAAAAATGCAATACTTCATAAACGCTATGAAGTTCCTTGTTTATTGACAAGCAACCATAGACGAAAAAATTCAATACTTCATGGACGCTATGAAGTTCCTTGTTTATTGACAAGCAACCATAGACGAAAAAATGCAATACTTCATGGACGCTATGAAGTTGCTTGTTTATTGACAGGCAACCATGGAGGAAAAAATGCAATACTTCTGGACACTGAAGTTCCTTATTTATTGACAGGCAACCATATACGAAAAAATGCAATACTTCATGGACGCTATGAAGTTCCTTATTTATTGACAGGCAACCATATACGAAAAAATGCAATACTTCTGGGCACTATGAAGTTGCTTATTTATTGACAGGTAACCAAAGGCAAAAAAATTAAATACTTCATGGACGCTAAAGTAAAATACATGGTTGGATTAATGTAGTAATGCATAATTTAAAACGAGCAGAAATGTATGAACATGAAAAGAAGACGATTTCGTTTACTTAGCGACAAGTCGGCTTAAGCTACGGTTTCCAAAGACTACGGTGTCCGCCACGTTGCGTCCGGAATTTACCGTCAAATGACGTCACTAAAATGTAATTTATGAAAGTACAGTACGGCTGATTTATCTTGGCGAGTCCGAAGTCCGAACTTCGCGCAGAAAGCTGCGCAGTAACATTGTTTAGGAACCAAATGGTGACATGAGGCGAGTGTGAGTGAGAGAACATGCGCGAAAGTTCATAGTGCCGATGTTCAGACTTGCTAAGATATTTCGGATGTAGTAAGTTGGTGTGTTTAGCTAGAGGAAGCGCGTTTTTGACACCGTAAAGTTAAACCCCGCTACCATTATTTTCATGACAGCTGTCACTGCGGCCGTTATGTGGCGGCCACCGCTCATCTAGGATACCGTAGTTTTAGCTTATTTAAGCATAAAAAACACGAGCAGGTAAGTTTATAAAGCACACAAGGATAGAAAAAAATAGAAAAGAGATGTGTGGGGGATAACTTTATTTCTGTATTATAAAAAAACCGACCAAGTGCGTGTCGGACCACGCACAATGAAGGGTTTCGTAGCTGAGAAGAATTTAGCCCAAAAACAAACTTATCAAGCTAGTTGAAAAACCTGTTCTCCCATACATTGATAAACAACACGGTCAATTTTCCAATTGCAAACTTCTAATCCCAATAAAAAAAAAAAATGTGATAATTTTTTTTTACTTTTTCGGACTTTTCCCTTTACTTCTGCTGTTAGACCTTGCTTCTTGCCTTTCATGATTCTAGGTCAACGGTAAGTACCCTATCTATAGGTATTGATTACTTGCGAGTATCAAAATATATCGCATAAATGGCCATATTTTTTTTATTGCGATGACTTAGAAGCTTGATTTTTTTAGAGCTCTAAGGGACCATAGATCTACGTTAAAATTTCAACTTGATACCTATGGTATATGGTCTTGACAGACTGACAGATAGACAGACAGTCGGACAACGAAGTGTTCCTATAAGGGTTCCGTTTTTTTTCCTTTTGAGGTACGGAACCCTAAAAATACTCAGTCTGCGGTGGGAGACATCAGTAAAACAAGTAGGCAAAAACAGTGTCTAAGAAAAAGATAATGTAGTTTAAATTAAACATGTTTACATGACATTATGTACTCGTTTAATGTAAAGTATTATTACAGTGTGGGTGAGGTATACCTACAATGGTCTCATGTCCAATTTTCCTGTTTCATAACATTCCTTGTTGTGATAGAAATTAATTTACTAAATTAATATAGCATAATAATGAAAATCAAGCTCCAAAGTTAGCATTTTAGGGTTCCGTACCGCAATGGCAAAAATGAACCCTTATGGTGCGACTCAGTCTGTCTGTCTGTCACAATGCTGCTGGATACCTTAAGAACTACTAATGCTATCATCTTGAAATTTGGAATAGTTTTAGATGACCCAACGTTTGCCTAGCTATTTTGCAAATAAGAAAGAAATAAAAATATAAATGCTTTTTTTGTAACAGGGACTGAAAGGGGGTCTGAAACATTTGAAGTCGAGCTACTAGGGCATGTGGGAAACCCCACATGCCCTAGTAGCTCTCTCCCTTTATGAAAGAGCGTTGTTTGCACATTCTCAACAATTTTTTAATATTTTTTAGGCCGTATAGTTTTCGTCTTTTCATTAAAAATGTAAAAAAAATACCGTTCCCCCTTATCTCAGAAGTTTGCCTATAGAAAAATCTGAAATTATTCTATATGATAGAAGTTTATGTAAAGATTACAGGAAAATAAAACGATGTCTCTAAATAGCACACTTTTTCAGAAATCGAACGGAACCCTCGGTGCGCGAGTCCGACTCGCTCTTGACCGGTTTTTTTAATAATTACTGACCTTATTTGACTCGAGCTGAATATGTTATCGTAATTTTATATAGGGGATAAATAAAAGGGGATATAATTTCATCACAGAGCTACTTAGAATTGTTTACAGGAAACACAAGGAATGGATAATGACGTACATGTGTGGCTTTTGATAATGACAGGAATCTAATACTTATGAGAGTTCATTATTGTGACTACATACCTATATTGGTCCTCATAATAAGCCTACTATAGGTACAGACAACTGTTGTCTACTGTTGTTGTTGACAGTTTGGTATAACCTGATGTGCTGTTACAGCACATCAGGTTATACCAAACTGTCTTTCTCCAAATGACTAAACCTTAAAATGTTGATGGTTACGCTCAAAATCGAATAAGAAAATTTGACAGTTTGTGGTAACTTGACCTAATTGCGTAACACATTATCAATCGGAGTTGGTTTCATTTTGACAGTACAACAACATTCATTGCGTTATTTACGTTGTCGAGCAGACAAATTTTTCGAACATATGAAACAATGGATTAGCAATTTGTTTCAAAATGATTCAAATTCCGATCGATAGTGTTGCGCAATTAGAGTGCTGCTGCAGTATGTACATGGAGATATCAATGTAACTAAACCAAAATTCAAAAGCGAACTTCTCGATGATTAGCTATCGATGCTACTTATTCTTAAACGTCCATTCATTTAGGGATTTAGGGTCAATTTACACTTTTAAGATTCCGATACAATATTGAACTTATTTACTACACAATGAACAGTGGTGGCCCAGTGATAACGGCCCCGACTTACGAGTCGTGGGTTCGAACCCAGCCAGGCGCTTTACTCTGTGTAAATAACTTCATCACCACTGCTCTCAAAACGGTGAAGGAAAACATCGTGAGGACGGCATCTCTTAGAACCAAAAATTCGAAGGCATGTGACATAATGACATATACCAACCCGCACTGGCCCCGCGTGGTGGATTACAGCCCACTCCCTCTTACTGAGAGGAGGCCTGTGTCCCAGCAGTGGGAACATTATAGGCTGATTATGTATGTATGTTACTACACATTATGGTATAGGTACGCACCGCGCAGTACTGTGCATTTCACCGTACTTCGACACGCGTTCACATTCGCACTAAAATGATACCTTTTCGTGTAGAAAATAAGTTCCATATTATGTCGGTTTGTTAAAAAGTGTGCGCTGCGTCGCGTCACGTTACGACACGGTGTGTAATGACCCTTATGTAACATTTATGTTCGCATAACTCATCAAAATGAAGGGAACAGCTGAATTTTTTCGCGATTTCAGGTTGGGTCCCTTATTAAAAGTTGTTCATAATGATGAGGACAATAACCCCTTAAGAGGTTGTGCGTTAGTTAAGTTACCCCAGTATATGCGATTTTGCCACCCGGCAGTTCCGAATCAATTCTACCCGCACCCTAAATTGCCTAATTAACACTATCAATCGGAATCGGTTTCATTTTGACAGTTCAACAACATTCATTGCGTTATTGAATGTTGAGAAGACAAATTTTTCGAACTTAAGAAACAATGGATTAGCAATTTGCTTCAAAATGATTTAGATTCCGATCGATAGTGTGTTACGCAATTAGGGTGCTGAACAAGTCTGTAAGTGTTACCCCTCGGAGTGTAATGTTTTTGTGTTACTCTAAGAGGTTTCATTTGAACTTACCAGTGCGGACTTTCTTCATAACTTTAGGTAGACTGTCATAAGATTTAACATCGATGGCGGCTAAATCATCCATGGCACCAGGCGCCAGTTTCCTTTTATCTGCCGCTAAATTGAACATACGTATATCTTTGTTAGGATTTTGGTTGTTAGCAAAGGGAATTAATGATAAATTAATAAAAACTAGTAAGTAGTTCTTCGAACAGTAGGTAGACTTCGCGAGCACAAACTTTTTTGCAACAATTAATATACCACTAAAGTTCTAAATAAATAAAGTTATAAAACGGGATATTTACCATGTTTTTTGTTTTTAAAAAGATGGTAAGTGTCCTTTTTGAATTACTTTAGGGGTGAAAATAACCATGTCCGTTTAAAAAAATATTATACCTATCCAAGTATCGCGTACCTAGTGGTGGACAGTAGCGCCATCTAGTGACTTTAATGAAAAACTAACATTAATATTGGTTCTATAGAATCGTTTTAGAGAATTCTGATAATTATTTTCAGAATTCTCCAGTTTTGTGATAAGAAGGTGGTTCCAGGTGCTCCATCAATCCCTACCTAGTAGTTAAATAGACGATTCCACTGGTAGAAATCTAAAAGTGAGCAATTTACTGCATTTTGAGGAGTTATTCTGCTCATTACGCCGAAGATCCTCATCAGATCTCCACCAAAATTTTATGAGACCAACATTAAGTACTGTAAAGCATCGTTAATATAATACTGACTGACATTCAATCATTCAAATATGCAATATCTTCTGTCAAGAAAACGATCCCCGTTTTCTTGATAGGATGACATATAGAATCTGGTCAGGGATCGGCAAAGAACTAATTTTAGTAGGAATATTATTTTGATATTTGATCTGAGCTTTAAATACTTAATTCCCTATCCTATTCTTATTCCTTGGGGCTTCAGCCCCATTAAATAGAGTCCCTCTCGTATTATTTAATAGTATAGTAAATATCCTACTGTGAGGTTCGAGGCCTCACAGTACCTAGTAGTAGTCTATTTACCAAGTTTCGTCCAGATCAGTTGTGAAATATGACCTGTAGAGGAGTACCAACAAACTGACAGACGAAAGCAAATTTTGCCAGACTAGAAGCAGAGACGCCTCGCTCGCTTGGTCAATAATAATTTTAAGAGAAAACTGGTCACGTAGTTGTTGACGTTCATTCCATACTAACGTATTCCTCTGTTCTCCCTAGAATGATACTAGTCCAAATATTTTTTTACGATATAATGTATACCGCAAATAAACGTATTTTCTTTATTTTTTCTACAATTTATATAATTACGCCAAAAAACCAAAACTTAGGGTCATGAACTCATGACAATTGTAGATTCATTCTATCGTAAAAAATAATTTGATTTTCTGTATTCTGATAGGGCCCGATGTGATGCCATGGGCAGCTACGGATGTAGACTAAAAGCCACAAAGGAGAATAAAAGTAAAAAACTTAAAACCGCCCAACCTTTGAGGATGTTCCTCTTGATTTTTGCCTTCTTGCTTTTCTTGTCAGGTTCTAAAGTGGCGACTATGTCATCCATGACTACTGGCGATATTTGCCGTTTCAGTAAGGCTGAAGATAGAATAGTTTTTATATCAATGTTAAATATTGTGAATTAGAAATAAATATGTAATAGGAGAGCATGTTGCATAAAAAAGGACATGTTGCGCGGACCCCAAATAGATTGGGCTAAGGGCAGGAGAATGATGATGTAATAGGAGAGCAGTAGTGGCCCAGTGGTATCGGCCCCGACTTACGATTTCGAACCCAAGCAGGCGCTTTACTTTGTGTAATTTATTTCATCACTACTGCTCTCAAAACGGTGAAGGAAAACATCGTGAGGAAACTGGCATGTCGTAGAACCGAAAATTCAAAGACATATGACAACCACCGACCCGCACTGGGCTCGCGTGGTGCATTTCAGCACGCTCCGTTTCACAGAGGAGGTCTGTGTCCTAGCAGTGGGAACGTTATAGCCTGATTATGTATGTAATAGGAAGTCTGAAAGTGGCGCTGGTGACTGAGTAAGAAGTTGTGTGAAAATCGGTTGTCATGTGATAAGGAGCAATGAGGAACATGTCGTGAGGAAAGTTTTGAGTATGACTGTGAATGGAACTATGAGTAAAGGAGGATCGAAGAAACAATATCCATTGTTTCTTCGGAATTGTGTGAAAGATGATAAGGCTAGAAAGCGGGTGACTTTGAAGATGACGCCTAATAGAGAAGTACATGTATGTGGATAAGACATGCTGCTCGGACCCAGAATAAATTGGGATGAGGGGAGGAGGATGATATTAATGCTTTAACAGTTAACATTTTTAATCAAATAAATAATTATACCTTTACGTATTTTTCCTAAGACCTCAGACTTATTGTCACCTGGACGCACATCGTCGAGTACTTCGTCCAGAACATCGGGCGGTAGACGCCCCTTGTTAACCGCTACAATACAAACAAGGTGTTTTTTTAAATTATCTGGCCATACTTCACAGACGTGATGAGTAACGGTACCTAATAGCAAAAAAGAGGGTGTGTGCTTAATATTACCATACGTTAGAAGTGAAAAGTTATATGAGCCGAGTATACGCTATTCAACGCCGAGTATAGGTTCACTATTCAGCGTCACCAACTGACTGGAGCCGAGTATACCCGATTCAGCGTCGAGTATACGCGATTCAGCGTCACCAACCGACTGAAGCCGAGTATACCCGATTCAGCGCCGAGTATAGCGATTCAGCGCCGAGTAATTGCGATTCAGCGTCACCAGCCGACTGGAGCCGAGTATACCGATTACCGAGTATACGTGAATAGCGCATGTAAACGCATGCAAAGCGTGCCTCAAGAAAAAACTATTTTTAATATCATAATTTTAAGTATTATCAGCTGAAGGAGTGAAATAAGTACCTCATATCGCCCATAGTTACTTTAAAATTGTTTTTTTTCAGTCTGTTTTACGTCAGTTAATTTAAAAACACTATTTGTTAAAGCAAGTTATCCTATTCATTTATATTTACACAATAAAGATAAGATCAGTAGATATTCTTCAGTATCTACCTTTCCGGAGGGTTTTCAGGATCGTAGACTTATCATCGTCTGTGGCTAGCTCAGCTAGTACCTCATCTATTACAGATGGTGTCACATGTCTCTGGGTCACCGCTGAAATTAAAATTGATTAGGTTTTAATTAGATGAATCAGTGGTGGCCTAGTGGTATCGGCCGCGACTTACGAGTTCGAACGTTGTTCGTTTTATTTAGGTTTGGATCCTGACAGGCGCTTTGCTTTGTGTAAATTATTTCATCACCACTGCTCTCAAAACAGCGAAGGAAAACATCCACAACCGAGAGGACGCCTGTGTCCCAGCAGTGGGAACATTATAGGCTGATTATAAATTGTGCTATTATGCTAATGAGAAATTTAAGTCATGATGAAAACAGCGCGAGCGCATGGGGTGTTGCATACAATTTCCATGCGCAAAATTACTTATCGCAATTATGTAAACTGTATGAAAATAAAGAAATAGGTGTCATTGGTTACTATTATTCGGGAAATATTTATATGATCAACTAAAAACTTTTTGCGCTCCTAATGATTAACACTTTTTTGATAATTGAGCCTCTTTTTAACTTTCTGGCCTTTCCTCACAGTTGATCGCAGTAACTAGGTTCGGGCACCCCGACCAAATGGGTTATGTTAGGTTAGAACTGTGATCCCCCGGTGGGTTCCCGCATTGTCGAGGCGCGGGGGCTCAGCTCAGAAGAGGAATCCGAAGAGGGGCCACTCGTCAGGGCTTTTGCAAGTAAGCCGACGACGTAGCGGCCAACAAGTAGGTTGCGGTGCCGCTTGGGTGACATTGCTACTGAGGCGGGCCGCAATGTCGAATGGGAGGCATCGCGGCTGAGGGTTGGAGGCTGCGGCGGGCGAGGAGTTCCGGTATTGCGGTGCACTCTCCCTGCTTTCCGCGGCCTTGACGGGCTCGCCACCGTTTGATGGCGAACGCAGTGGGTCCGCAGTGGTGGAGGAGTGTCGGTATGACGTTGGCCGCTCTCCCTATCCTCTGCGGCTTAACCTGACCCGTCGCAGGAGGACCAAGGGTGCCCAGATACGGGATTGACTGGCACCCATGTGCTGGTTTGGTCCCTGGGGTGGTCACGGCGTGCAATGTGTTCTGGTACGCCGGTGATGAGACTCCCCAGAGGAGGGCCCAGTAATAGACAGCCGCGGCGGGTTCACGGTTGATTGCTAACGCGTGCCCCTGTTCTCGCCATAAGCGACAGAGGACACAATGAAGTTTTAGTGGGTTGGAGCCCCACATAACTGCACTACCTGCCCGTGGTAGTGCAGTATGCGTCAGCATTTCTCCACGCAAAAAAAAACAACAAAATAAAGGGTACAACTGTGACCAACCTCTACATTCAACTTGGTCGCAGTTACTTAGTTATTTAGTATTTTAAGGATCCCAAAATAGGAATTATTTGAGGTTTACAAAAAGAGGCGCAAATATTTTATTTGGGTGCTCAATAATATATTTTTACGAGCGCAAAATGGGAGAGGTTCGATAAAATACTGCCGTTTTATAAGAACTTACCATTCTGGAGCTTCTTTAAAACTTGAGACTTTCTGCCCGTTGGACTTAATTTTTTAATTACCTCATCCATAATATCGGATGATAGTTGCTCCCTTTCTACCGCTGAAATATTTTTTTCAGTTTTATTATAGATGTAGAGACATCGACATTAAGTTTTGACTGTATGAAATTAGCGTAAAACTTATACCAAGATTTTGAGCGCGCACCGTTTTACGCAACTGCGCGACAGGAGACATGGTTAAGTGTTTCACACAATACAGGGTGTAAGTCTGTCGGTGCCGGTGTGACATCAATCGACGGGCAGTTGCCCACCAAACACAACACCCGTCTGGAGGATCCTCCCTTTCCTATGGAGGATGAGTGAACTTTACACCCTGTTCCTCATGCCTCTATTAGTATCAAAACCAGCTAAATACAGCCAGTACTGCCAATGAGATTTTAATACAACTTTATACCTTTAGAAAAATACTAAAAAGCTTTTCCCCGGCCTATATAACACATTCTCTTTAAACTCAGTAGCTCATTGCTGAGGATCGTGACCCATCTTGCTGATGTCTTGTCGCCAAATAAAACACAAAAAGGTAAAAAAAAAATTCTGAACCATTTTTTTTTTATTAGTTTGTGTTATTTCAATAGCAAACGACTTGTATTCTTACTTACCATCACGGATTACTTGCAAAGCTTTAGCCTGGTCCTCACTTGGCTGCTGTTGAGAAGGTGTTAAAATATCATCCACGACAAGAGGCGTCACTTTCTTCTTTTCAAGCTCTAAAATTGAATAACTTTGTAGTATAAAAAAGTATCATAATGTTTCAAAGAATGAATTGTTAAGGACGCGTATTTGTCTAAAAACTTGGGTTAAACACCTTTCACGTTTGAAAATTACCCAAAGCATATCACCAAGTAATAGGTACAGCGTTATTACGTATCACCGTTCGTTATAAGATTACGTCCACTGCTGGACAAGTGGACATAGAGCTCCCCCAAGCGTCATCGATCCAGCACCGTGGTTCTCCTGCGGACCACTTTAGTTCAGTAGTGTTATCATAATACGGTTTATGATACTTTATTTTACCCCAAAAAAAATATTATTCACTTCTATGAGGAAAACTCGCTGGATCATCATCTGCCTAGCCTTTTCCCAACATATTGGGGTCAGCTTCCACTCTAACCGGATGCAGCTGAATACCCGTATTTTACATAGAGCGACTGCCTATCTGACCTCCACAGCCCAGCTACTGGGCAAATACTCCTTGGTAAGACTGGTTGTCAGACTTTCGGGCTTCT
Organism: Cosmia pyralina; assembly: GCA_946251885.1. Classification (NCBI taxonomy): domain Eukaryota; kingdom Metazoa; phylum Arthropoda; class Insecta; order Lepidoptera; family Noctuidae; genus Cosmia; species Cosmia pyralina. Next base: position 22,984,492 of record OX276344.1, read on the forward strand.
GACGACCCGTAACGACTGTCAAAGGTCCACGAATGACAGCCGGGACCAACGGCTTAACGTGCTTTCCGAGGCACGGGAGGACTCTCGGTATGTAAAGATGGTCACCCATCCACGGACCAACCCCGGTAAGCGTAGCTTAACCTGATAGATCGACCCGTGCGGCTGATATTACTTAGCCACAAGCTTCTCTCACTTGCTAAGAAAAGTCACTGGATGATAAAACTAAAATTTTATTAAGAAAAATTAATTAAGTAGGTAGTAAAAACTTAAATTTAAAACATTTCAAAACACTTACTAGGTTTTAATAGCCTTTTATAACTTTTTAAAATTTCGCGATTTGCACACATTATAAACAAAACCAAAAGCGGGTCTTCTCGCGATATTCCTTTTTACGAGGTAAACAGGTACCTACTTGTTTCCCGACGTTTCGGTTCGTTTGTTTTCCCGTTGCGAGAAGACCCCTTTTTGGTTTTGTTTATAGTGTGAGCCTTTTATAAGTTGGAAGAGATTTTGATTCCTAAATCACATTGCTTATAAAGTTGTCTAATAAACGATAGTCCTTCTACCCTATGTACATATTCCTCATTATTTGTATAAAACTAACCTTGTCGAATTCCAGCTAAAACTCCTGACTTAGTGGCACACGATCTTACATTGTCTAAAACGTCATTCATGAAATCAGGCGGAAGTTGACCCTTTTCTGTCGCTAGAATGGGGAAGAAAACTATCAAATTAGTTCCGCGTAGATGGCGCTAAGTGTTTCATACATTCATTCATTGTTAAAAATTTTGGCGCGAGATGGCGCTAAGTATTTTTCTTGTAATCGATTGGTGAATTTATCTTCAAGATGACTTTGACAAATGACAAAACACAGCGCTCTCTTGCGGCGAAGCTTCCGGTAAACAGCCCCATCGTAAAACATAAGAATTGTGGTTCTGTTTAAGCTTTACCGATTCTTAATTACGATTATATTACTAAATTATAGGTAATAAGTCTTTGTATACCATTGCTGACCATAATACTATGTTTATTATACTTTGACATTAAAATTATTAATGCTATTTTGCGATATTCGAAGTTGGTGTCAACAAAGATCAAATTTTTGTTTAGTAAAATTATAATAATGTCGTTGTTATAATTCTCAATTTTATTAAAACTTTTGATGAGCATAGTTACTGTTGAAAACACCCTTCACGTTAGAAAATTACCCAAAGCATTACCATGCAATTACCAAGTAATATGCAAGTTACCTTTGCGAACGTTTCTCAAAACTTCAGTTTTTGTTTCGCCTGCGCTAGCTTTTGCTATAACATCCTCAATGGTGGATGGCGATACATGCCGCTTTGCTATCGCTGAAATTAATTAATTTGTACATTAAAGAATGTGTGTGGTGTGTGATATTAAGTGGTGTTTATTTGACCTCGTAATTGTTGTACTACCGTAAGGTTAAATTATATTTTGTAAATTGCATAGCACATGTATGAGCACTATATGTGGGTGTGTGTGTGATACATTTACGGTGAATCACTTTTCAATCTTATTACCATATTATTAAGGTCGAAAAGTGGTTCACCGCAAATGTCCGCGATGGTACCTACTATAAATAAAGCTACCGTTTACTGCGTATGTCTTTCATTGACTTTAATGTGCCCTGGCGGCTGAGAGTATGTCATGCTCACTCAAATGTCTCGCTGATGGTGGGGTGTGTGTTGGATCAAGTTCCCTTCAAAATGGTTGAGATGAATGGTGCTGATTCATGCGTTATGTTCGTGAACGGGCGCCGTCAGTAGAGACTGGTCATCTCTTAGCTGCCACGACTTATTTTAATTGTTCAGTTGTTTTTATTACTGACGCCTTTAACGTGCACGTCTTTCTAAGTAAGGGTTTCCATGAACCATATTTTCGTCCTCAACATTAATGATGTAACCGATATTTTGTCACAATATTTTGATTTAAAAGAGTATCCGTGGAGTTTCTTGCCCGTTCTTCTCCAAAGGAACCTACTACGTGAGTCCGACCCCTTGACAATTCAAAAGTGCATGTGATTGGTTTATTTGAAATAAATGCTTTGAGTTTAGGCTATGAATGTCACTAGACGTCTTATAACGTTAAGGTCTATTTTGGCATTTAGACAATAACCCGATGTCAAAAGTAGATGCACATCACCCTCCCCTGGAAATTGTTATCACTCATGGTTCACCAGCACCGTTAAAAACCAAAATATCTTCGAAGTATAACTTTAAACGCGCTGACTATACGTCAATCAAGGCGAAGCTTAGAGTAATTGATTGGACTGAGATTTTTTCTGAAATGACTGATGTAGACGAAATGGTTAACGTGTTGTACGAACAAATTAATGCTTTAATTAAAGAACATGTTCCTCTGTGTAAACTTCCCAATAATAAGTTTCCGCGTTGGTTTTCTACGCCGTTATTTAAACTTCTGAACGAAAAGGAAAAAATTAGAATTCGCTATAAAAAATACAAAAATCCAAGAGATAATTATGAATACAAAATGCTAGACGGGCGCGCAAGAATTATGATTAAAAAGTGTTACAAAATTTATTTAAGCTATACTGAGAAAAACATAGCGCAAAACCCAAAACTATTCTGGTCATTCGTTAAAGCCAAAAAATCACAGTCTAGTGACATACCTACTACTATGCGTTTGGGAAACAATACTGCTTCTTCTGGTGTGGAAATAAGCAACCAATTTGCCACACATTTTTCTTCCACCTTTATACCATCCAATAAGTCGACTGCTCCTGATACTTGCTCGCATTACTATTTTCAATTCGCTCTAAGCAGAATTGCGTTCACGGAGGTGGAAGTATTAAAACAATTAAAGAATCTTGACCCCTCTAAAGGACCGGGACCTGATGGCCTTCCCCCGCTATTTATCCAAAAATGTGCATCCAATCTGTGTCTTCCACTCAAACTTATTTTCAATCGCTCTATTGTGACTTCTAAATTCCCAACAGAGTGGAAAATCGCTAACGTGGTACCCATTTTTAAGAAGGGAGAACCCAGCGATACTTCTAATTATCGCCCCATATCTCTTCTTTCTATCTTTGCAAAGCTGTTTGAAGCGTTGGTTTGTCCTGTTCTGTCTTCACATATAAATGCGCAATTGGCCTCTGAACAGCACGGCTTCCGAGCTCGTAAATCTACTACCACTAATTTGGTTCACTACGTCAACGACATTGCTAAATCTCTGGATTCCCGTGTACAGGTTGATTCCATCTACACAGATTTCAGCAGTGCTTTTGATAAAGTTAATCATAATATACTTTTAATGAAGCTGGAACATTTTGGCATAGCCGGTCAACTGCTACGGTGGTTCGCTTCCTACCTGACGGGGCGGAAGCAGAGAGTGGTTGTGAGAGGATACGAATCACTGTTCTACTCTTCCACTTCCGGAGTACCTCAGGGATCGCACCTCGGGCCGATCTTATTTCTTATATTTGTAAACGACATTGTCTCGACGGTACGACACAGCAAATGTTCCATGTTTGCAGATGATTTAAAACTGTACAAAGAAATTAAAACGGACTTGGATGTATCACTGCTTCAGAAGGATCTTGATGCGATACATGAATGGTGTCGATTGAACATGATGACCCTTAACGTAAGTAAGTGCTATCATATGACGTTTACGCGTAACAAAAATATAGTACCTTCGTCCTATATGTTAAATGGAGTCTCTCTGCAAAAGGTTGACACCATCCGTGACTTGGGAGTCCAGCTCGACAGTAAACTTTCGTTTATTAACCACATCGACCTAATCGTATCCAAAGCGACAAAAATGTCAGGTTTTGTGAAGAGAACTTGCTCGGAGTTTCGGTTCATACCGACCCTAAAACTTCTTTTCAGCACGCTTGTTAGAAGTATACTGGATTACGCATCTCCGGCATGGAATCCCACATATCGCGTCCATGTCAATAGGATTGAACGTATACAGAAGGCCTTCACCAGGTATCTGCGCTTCAGATGTTCTAGTTGCGATCGAGACACTAGTTATCCTCAAAGACTCAACCATTTCAATATGATATCTCTGGAACAACGTAGAAGTCTTTCCGATCAGATATTTCTGTATAAAATTATCCGTAATCGGTCCGATGTTCCAGAGCTATTATCTGAACTTAATATCATTGTTCCTAGGCGCACTATAACTAGATCTGTACGTAGAACAGATATATTTGCTATGTCCTCATCAAGAACAAACCTTGGTCGAAATGCCCCTATGAACCGATTAATGGCTAATTATAATATAATTCACAATAGCAGTAACATTGACATCTTTGCCGACACTTTTTCCCAATTCCGTAAAAAACTTATGATCCCCAACCATTCATAACATTTGATCACGATTATTGCAGTCGTCTTACGTGAAATGGATTTTCAGTTTAATTTTGGTGTGATTATTGTGCGTCAGTTGCGTTAATGGTCGCGCCGGGGTTGGACTGGGAATCTATTACTTATTAATTTAATTAAGTAAATTTGATGTTGTATATTTTTTTTTTATATATATATTGTCTTCCCATGTTAAAGTGGCTCTTAGTTTTCTTCCATTGTAACAAAAAAATAGTTTCTCTTTTTTTTTTAATCACTTTTAACATGTCCATCTTATAATTTGTGTATACATTATAATTATGTTTAAGCTGTGTACTTCTGTAAGTGACGAATTCACCATAATAATATGTATACTTATAAGTTCATTTATGTAATGTATTAGTGAACAAGTCGTTGGAGTACCTTTAAATAAATAAATAAATAAATAAATGTGACAGTTAGATAAATTATTAGTCAATGTAGGTAGGTACTGGGAGTTTTTGTCAAAACCAATTATGAGGACCATTGAAAAGTATGTGGCAATCTTTATTTCATGTTTTCACTAGCAGATTATAGGAAAAAATTTGTAAATTTTGTAGTAAAGTGGTAAATTATAGAAAACCTGTTTCATTTACGATACTGGTGCTGATTCTCTTGTCACAAACTAGACTAAAATTGACCAAAGTAACACAAATTAACTAATATAATAGTTTGACAGCACTAATGGCACTAAGCTTATTTAATTTAGTGAAAATGGCAATATTGCTATTCTGAATTTTGACGTTTTTCACCTTAAATTTTGATTGTCAAACTAAATCAGACTATTTTAATCGCGATTAAAAAGGTGTGCAATAAATTAGTTTTCATGAACTAAAATTCACACCAACACCTTGACTTCCAATGAAAAAACAGTACTGTATCCTTTTTTTTTCTTTTCTGTTGCTTATAACTCGGAAACGGTGTGTTCTATTGCAAAAACAATGAAAATTTTCTCTCCCTTTAAAGACACTAACACCTAAAAATCTACATGTAGGTAATAAAAAAATCAATAATAGAAAATTTGGAATTTTTCATATTTTCTATACAAAAAGTGAAAAATTCCTTATAGAACACGTCTTCAAGAATCGCATCTTTTCCGGCGCTACGGACTTGCATGGTGCGTGCACCTTATTACAGCGGGCGGAAGCTGCCCTCCCTGCGCGCCTCCGGCTCTAAAAACCACTCTTGGGGTAGGGCAAACAAGTACCACGGCCCGCGGGGAATCGCGATTGTCAAACTCGACTTTAGTTATGACAAAATTGTTTTTTAATTTAGAGAAAATTATTTCCAGAGTACCTTTTAATATTCTCATAGCCAAAAGTAATAAATTTTAGTGATATATTAGTTCAGTGTACAAGAGAATCGGCATCACTATCTATTAAAAAATGTTTTATAATATGACGAACCTTTACGGACTTTCTTCATGAATGTAGATTTATTATCAGAAGGACAAGCATCTGCCAGTACATCATACAGGACATCAGGTGACAGTTGTCCCATTGCAACCGCTGGAACAAGGGCCATTTTTATTATGAAGTATTAACGTCATCATTAAGCCGATGCGAGAAAGAGATGGTGCTATCCACCCTACACCCTAATTGCGTAACACACTTTCAATCACAATAAATTCGAAGGATTTTGAAACAAATTCCTAATCCATTGCTTCATAGGTTTGTAAAATTCATCTGCTCAGCAACGTAAATAACGCAATGAATGTTGTTGAACTTTCAAAATTAAAGGCGTTGCCATTGTAAGTCAATCTGCCTAGCCTTTCCCTAACTATGTTGGAGTCGGCTGCCAGTCTAACCGAATGCAGCTGAATGCCAGTATTTTACATGGAGTGACTACCTATCTGACCTGCACAACCCAGTTACTGGGTAACATGATATCCTTGGTAAGACTGGTTGTTAGACTTTTGGGCATCTAGCTACCCGTAAGGACTGTCAAAGATCTAAAAATGACAGCCGGGACCAAGGTTTAAATTGCTTTCCGAGGTACGAAGGCGTCTCGATATGGTCACCCATCCACCAACCGACCGCGGCAAGCGTAGCTTAACCTTCAATCAACCCGTGCGGCTGTTATTACTTAGCCACAAGCCCTTTGTGTGATACGCAATTACCCAGCAGTATAGCTACATCTTTCTCTCACACTGCAACAATCTTTGTTTTAAAACGCCCTCAGAAATGCATCTAACAACATATTAAGACGATTGTGCTGTGTAGCCCACGAAATTTCCGAAATCCTCACAAGCCAGACGAAATCTAACTTAAAAAGATGTTTTGATGATTTTTATGGTTAAAATTATGAAAACAAATATTTTTTATTGTCGCTAATGATATTTTGATCAAGATACAATCTGACACTGACCTGAAAATTGCAAAAAACGCAAGAAAATTTGGATTTCGCGGGCTACCACAGCGCATCCCCTTAATATAAAGTATCTTTTACGACGACATTTGACAAACCTCGACGGATATTCCTCATAATATAAGCCTTATCGTCAGTTGGTTGTATTTTTGCGACTATATCATTCATGACATGGTTTGGCATTTTCCTCTTTTCTACCGCTGAAAATATATAATTATTATCAAGAATCACAATCAACTAAAAAAAAATCATCGGCGTCGTCATTATATGGTTAAAATAATAAACCGTCCTTATTGGTACTGTACGCAGCGGGACTTACGGTACGGTTACACCAAAACCGATTTTGTCGGCCGATGGCGGACCGAACTACTCGGACGAGTAACTCGGACGTGCATGTGCACGGTACGGTTACACCAACATCGATTTTGTCGGCCGATGGCGGACCGAACTACTCGGACGAGTAACTCGGACGTGCATGTGCACGGTACGGTTACACCAAAACCGATTTTGTCGGCCGATGGCGGACCGAACTACTCGGACGAGTAACTCAGACGTGCATGTGCACGGTACGGTTACACCAAAATCGATTTTGTCGGCCGACACTTTTGTGCCGACATCGTTGCTGGTCTTCTGTAGTTGACTGTGCGGCTTAACTGTATAGACGCGTTTTTAAAATGGAGGAATTCGAAGATATTTATCTTTTAGAAAATTCTTACCGTAATTTAATACCGTCCGTTTCGTACCGGAATTTATCAATATCCATAGTCGTTTAGGTAGATAAAAATATTGGCAGAAACACAACAGAATAAAGACAGAACGATTAGATTAAACTATAAATACACTCAATTTGCGCTTTAGACGCCGGCAGACCGGCGGCGGACTGGTGAGAAATCCTAACAAGTTCGGATTGATCGGCCGTTTTCGGGCGTCATCGGACGATGGCGGTTGTAGTAGTGTAAGCGCTCCCTTTCATTTACATACGTGTTACAAACGCAGGGAGCCCACCAGGAGAATACGCATCAGCGGAAGCAGCGGCGTCAGCGGCGGAATACCGAATAGAACCTCTGGTGGTGTTCGATGTATGTCCTTGTTAAACGTGTTGTTCATGCCCCATTGAACATCAGCTACTTGGATACTCATTCCATTTATTTTCAGGGGAGCCAACACACTTCATCTTACAATTTGATTTAACGTCATAAAACTGAGGATCTTTTAGAATAGAATACCCACTCTTTATTATGTACACCATACGAATTATAGATATACCTAAATCAAAAAAAAAAGGAAAAAGTCTTTTCGCATTATAGTATGTATGAACTTAAAATAAAATCTCTTTGGCTATACTATTCGTATCTGGCTGGTTTTGGTATCATTGAAAGTTTAAATTTTAAAGAACATAATTCCAAATTCAAATTAGGAAAATGTGTGATTTTCATTTGTTTTTCGTACTGTCAAGATGAGTGAATCTAATGAAGAAATTCGATACATTTTAAAATTTTACTACAAAAAAGGTAAAAATGCAACGCAAGCCGCGAAAAAAATTTGCGATGTTTATGGACCCAGTGCAGTGTCTGTGAGAGTAGCACAAATTTGGTTTAAGTGTTTTCAATCCGGAAATTTTGATGTCAAAGATGCACGTCACTCTGGTCGCCCTATTACGGATAAAATGGATGCCATTTTTGAAAAAGTGGAGCAAGATCGGCATATCAGTAGTTACGACGTAGCTGAATAACTGGGAATTGACCACAAAACAGTTTTGGCGCATTTGAAAAAAACTGGGTACACAAAAAAGCTCGATATTTGGGTACCTCACGAGCTCACTGAAAGAAACCTAATGAATCGTGTACTCATTTGTGATTCTTTATTACGACGTAATGAAACCGAACCATTTTTGAAGAAGCTGATAACTGGTGATGAAAAGTGGATCACGTACGACAAGAACGTGCGAAAAAGGTCGTGGTCAAAGGCCGGTCAGGCTTCACAGACTGTGGCGAAACCCGGGTTAACTCGCAACAAGGTGATGCTGTGTGTGTGGTGGGATTGGAAGGGCAATATTCATTATGAGCTGTTACCACCAGGCAGGACCATCGATTCTGAACTCTACTGCGAACACCTGATGAGATTAAAGCCAGAAGTTGAGAGAAAGCGGCCGGAATTAGTCAACAGAAGGGGTGTGGTTTTTCATCATGATAACGCTAGACCTCACACATCTTTAGCCACTCATCAAAAATTAAGATAGTTTGGCTGGGAGGTGTTAATGCATCCGCCGTATAGTCCTGACCTTGCTCCTTCAGATTTCCACCTGTTTCGGTCTCTTCAGAATAATTTAGGCAGTGTCAGGTTAACATCACGAGAGGACTGCCAAAACTACTTGTCGCGGTATTTTGATCAGAAGTCCCAAAATTTCTATAGCAATGGGATCATGTCCCTACCTACAAGATGGCAAAAAGTTATCGAACAAAATGGTACCTACATACTTTAGATAAATGTAAATAATGTATATTAAAAAATGTTTTGAATTTTCTTAAAAAATGCGAAGAAACTTTTTCCCCAACCTATTAATAATGTATTTTGCATTAATGAATATTTAATTAAATACTGTATAGACTTTGTTACCTCGGTTTGAGTTCTGGTTAATATTTGGATAATTATTAATTAGTTATTTATTTTATTGCTGCTTATATTATATTTATTGTTTAATTTTTAAATCGTATTGATGTAAGTATCGATTTGTATTTTTTAAAGTTGGCAACATTGATTGTACGCGCTTATAAAATACCTTGTAACCGTCATTTGCTCTCTTGTTCGCTGTGAAACACCGAATAAACTACAAGTATTTTGACTCTCCGTGTTATTTCTACACTGCGCCTACGCCCAGCCTCAGCAGAACCCACATAGAAGACACTACTGACACCCTCACACATCCCCTTCGTTACATACGTTTGATTTGATCGGCCGAGTTCGGTCGAAGACGACCGAGTAAAGATCGGCCGATATCGGGTTTGGTGTACGCGTACCGTTACAGTTTAGTACGACCGTTATTCCAAATGCGTACAGTGTAACTATGTTTGAGACAATGAGCCTGGTACGGTAAGTAAAAGAAGTCGGTTAACACTGCTACTTTTTGACATCATCTAAATTAACACAAAATGACTTGATAAACTGCTTTTTTTTTCGTTTAACTGTTAATAGTTAATGTTCTTAAAATTTTAAGTACTTCTGTTACAATTTGAATTAAATATTTTGCTTAATAATTAAGATTAAACAACTGCAAGTGTTAATCGACTTTTGTTGCTGACTGTACCTATTAATTACCTAAGCCAAAAAAACCTAGCTTAATCACCTAGCACCTTAGCTATCCTAACGCCCTAACCTACCATATAAACTAAACCAAACGTAACTTACGTTGGTTTTACGTGCGGGAAGTCTGTTACAAGGAGACCTACGGTAACAGGCGGAATTTGGGTAGGAATAGGAGTTGTATACGTCGTGCAATGTACACAGGAAATGGTTTTCTCACTGCCGATCCCACAGACTCATAGGACCGATGATGGCTAAAGGTGTCTACAGGAGATGAATAAAACTTGACTCCAGCTTGATGACTGCTTTATTACAATAATTAACTTAATTAGGTATATACCGATTTTGTGGTCAATACGCATTGATACCTATTTACATGTGTGTTGTGTGTGTATCGAGCCGATGTAGCGAAGATCTCATAGGTCACTTCTTACTGCCGACGCGCGGGTGTCCGGTGTTGCCGACGCGTGGAACGAATGTTTGTCGCTCTTAACGCTGGCGCTGTCATGCTGATGCTTGTTCACGGTTGAACCGGTACCCAAGCAAGATACAGGCTCGCATAGTTTGTTTTAAACCCCCCTGTAATATTTTTGGTTATAACGTAATAGTTATAATCCTCTAACATATCTCGGATCTTTGGAAGGAGTATGAGTGGCCGAAGCCACTGGTCGCAGAGGCCCCTTAGACCAGTGGTTCCCAAAGTTGACTGAACCGCAACCCACCTAACAAAAACTTCCAAATTCCTCTTGACTATCACGAAGTAAAAAAAAGTCAAATTTTAATACAAAGAGTGCTATTTTTAAGAGAAGGATATATTTGTTTCCTATTTTTGTTATTAGAGCTTTAGCATCAACTTCAATTTTGGTTACTTTTAATTGCAATGATTTTAATACGACCAATTTATTTCGGTACTTGTTTAGTATTAATATAGCTGAAAATCTATTTTTAATTTTTCTATTTATCCGGCTCGAAGGACCATGTTCGCGACGATAGATCGTGGTAGAGGTAATTGAAATAGAGCGGACTGTATAACATGTATAATATGATAGAAATAAGTAAATACAACGGTGTCGGTTTAAAGGCAAATAAGATAAGTATGACGCTAAGAAAAACTCGTAAGCGCAGCCGTGCGTGGAGGCGTGCAACAGCTAACTCGTTTACTGGTGTGTGGCGCGGGGGTGCGCGCTGCGGTCGTTCGGATGGCTGCCTCGCCGCTGCCCCGCATCCTTCGTTCACTGCCGCCAGCACGCGGCGATGTTGAGAGGAGCAGTCTCAACAAGCCCACCCAATATTCACTCGCGACCCGTAGTTTGCGAATCCCTGCCTTAGACAATTTAATTTTAAATGACCCAACAATTATTATACCTGAATGCACCATGCAAGTGCACCCAAGGACAATCCCCGGTTGGTGCAGGACTACTGCAGAATTACTCCTATGATTACTATTAAGTAGAAGGAACCCTAGTTTTGGGCGACTTCACTTTTATGAAATACGTTACGTTTTACTGGAAGACGTAACGTTACATTATGTTTGACCTACCTTTGCGCACTCTCTCTATGACTTCAGACTTATTGTCATTAGGGTGCACTTCGTCGAGTATTTCATCTAACACAGCGGGTGGTAGTTGTTCGTTCTCTACAGCTGAAATGTAATTATCACATAACTATGAATCATCATTATTTAAATTATGTCATCACTACAATAATTTTCTAGTGGGGAATTGTAGGTACTATGGACAAAACGTAAGCATGCTCACTTAAGAAAATATGCCTGTTATAGCGCAGCTAGTGATAAACGAACATTGTACGATCGAGTCGTGAGCCGTGATATGAGATTATCGCCTTTGAGGTGATCATACGGAACTTTGGCCGAGAAAGAAGAAGAAGAGAAAGAAGAAAGATAAAATATAAAACAATAGCTTTCAAGATTTGGTTTATAAGAAATATAAAAAAAATAGATGAGAGCACTAGAATCAGGACGAATACCCAGGTACCTATAAAATATGACGTCAAAAATATAACTTAAACCGAATTTTAAAATAATTGACAAGCCTAAGTGAAGAAAAAAAGAACATTTATTTCGGACCCATACGTATAGTCCATTTGGTGTAGACTTACCTTTACGGACCTTTTGCAAGACCTGGGACTTATTGTCACTGGCGCGAACATTATCGAGGACCACATTCATCGCTGATGGTGTCAAGTAGTTCTTGGCTATAACTGAAATAAAATATTTCCATTTCACATTTATCCACAAATTAGAATAGCCGATTTCATAATGATAAGCTTTTTGAGATTTCATAGTGAAGTCGAGATTGTAATTGCTTCACCACCATAAGGATCAAAGACTATTATATACTTTTTGCTAAGATAAATGTCACTTACTTATCATAAAACGACGCCTGTATATACGAGTATAGTGCCACCAACTTAGCTGTTCAGGTGGGCAAAATTGGAACTGCGGCCTAGTCATCCTCCATTTTGAAAACATCATTCCGCTGTCAGTTTCTGTCTAGTGCGAGTGCTCCCGTATTTTTGTTTGATTTATTAGTGAAAACTACAAATAAAATGCCGAAACCTCATAAAAGTGATGCACGGCTAGTTATTTTAAAAGTTTTGTCTTTTATGAGAGAAGAAAAACGCCTCCAAGCTCCAATAATACCATTCGAAAAGCTGAATGAACGCGTTGCTGCTGCGACAGGTCAGTGCTGCCAGATATGGATAAATTTAATCGCCTATTATTATTAAAATAACACTTCTTATTTTATTTAAAAATCTAAGATAATCAAATAAAATCTAGGATAATTATAAATAAATCACCACCAAAACATACTTAGGTGGCAATTTTATTTAGACATAAATAAAATTGCCACCTAAGTATGTTTTGGTGGTGATTTATTTATAATTATCCTCATATATCGAAAACAAACTGAAAGTAGATACTTTTATTATGTACCTAATCATAATTTACTAAGAGCGATTGCGGTATTTTAAGTTAAAGTTGTTCGTCTAAGGTTAAACCTATGAAATGTTTATTTATCGTTACAGGTGTTTCCGAACGATTTGTCTACAAACTAATCAATGAAGAGAAGCAGGCTGAAGAAACTAATTCTAAAATATCTACCCCTGGCAAGAAAAGGGAAAGGAAAACAGGGAAACTAGAAGTTGATGATTTTGACATTGGTGTTATAAGAAGAAAAGTACATGAATTTTATTCAGTAAGAAAATAAATTCCAACCTTACCGAAATTACTGAATGTTCTTAGGGAAGACATTAATTTCCAAGCAAAACGCGAAACACTTCGAAAATTGCTCCACAAAATAGGATTTCGCTTTAAAAAAACGAAATCGAATAGAAAAGTGCTGTGTGAACGTAATGACGTAGTGGCGTGGAGGGCAGCCTATCTACATAAAATTAAGGAAAATGAGCGTGGAGAAAAAAAGCCTGTTGTTTATTTAGATGAAACCTACATACACTCGTCTCACTCAACTGGCAAATGTTGGCAAGGTCCTGAAGTTTACGGCGATTTGGAACCAGTTTCGAAAGGGAACAGGTGGATCATTGTGCATGCAGGTGGACAAGAAGGTTTTGTGGAGAATGCCCTTGTCGTTTTTAAATCAAACACAAAAAGTGGGGATTATCACGACGAGATGAACAATAGTAATTTCAAAAAATGGGTTCTTGAAAAATTACTGCCAAATCTGCGTGAACCCACGCTTATTGTGATGGATAATGCGCCATATTACAGTATTTGCGTAAATAGATGCCCTAACTCAAACCACACTAAGGCTGATATGCAAAAGTGGCTGTTAGAAAACAGGGTGGAGTTTTACGAACAAATGACAAAGCCTCAGCTTTACGAGTTAATAAAAAGAAATAAACCAACTCCTGAATATGAAATTGACAATTTATTCAAAAGTCATGGTCATGACATTCTTCGATTGCCTCCTTATCATTGCGATTTGAATCCAATTGAAATGATATGGAGCTCGATGAAGAGGAATGTAGCAGAGAAGAATGTTGGGAAATCAAGTGCACAAATGCCTCAATTAATTGAAGATGGATTCCGCAAAATTACACAGATGGAGTGGAAAAACCATTGTGATCATGTGAAAAAAATTGAAAATGAATACAGACAAAAAGATGCGTATTTAGATGAACCTTTTATAATTCAATTACACAGTGACAATGAAAGCGATTCGAGTGACTCGGAAGATGAATTGTGGGAATCATTATATGGCTCGGGAGCATGACTTCGACCGGAATTTGTGGAGTGCAGCCGCTCGAACTCAGAGACCATGACCACAATTATTTTTACAAAATATGAATAAAATCTTATTATTTTGCACTTTTTATTTTATTTATTTACTTACCTGATATGATTCATAGCTATATCTTCACCGTGTTAGCTAGACTTATATAATTGATATTGTAGTTTGTTATTATTGTATCATATTCTTACGATGTTTACAGACTGACTTGAAAGACTTCCCCTTGACTTTTAATTCCCTTTTTTCTTGGTGAATTTCTTAAATGGCAATACCAAATTCTCCACTAGCGACTCTGTCAACTGAACAGATAAGATGGTGGGACTATATATGACAGTTAGATAGTTGTCATGGAATGGGCATGTGATGCGGAGGAATGAGGAAAATGTCGCGAGGAAAGTTTTGAGTATGAGTGTCGATGGCGATAAGGGTAGGGGATCAAAGACAAGATGGATTGACTGTGTGAAAGAGATCCGGCTAGAAAGGGGGTGACTACCGAGATGACGACTAATAGAGAAGTATAGAAGAAAGGGACATGTTGCGCGACCCCAAATAAATTGGAATAAGGGCAGGAGAAGAGAGAGATGATTGATAGTTACATAGTTTCAACTTTAATGAGGTTATTACTTAGCCACAGGCCCCTCTACCTATGATAAATCTGTTAAATTGGTTGAATATGAATCTTTGTCTGACAAAGTAGTTGACGTATTGAATTAACATTTAAAAAGTTACCTTTCTTGACTTTTATCATGACATCTGACTGATCGTCAGTTGGGCGTAAATCGGCGAGTATTTCTTGCATGACCGCTGGATCTAATTCCCCATCATCTACCACTAAAACAAAAAAAATATGTACTATTAATAATGGTATTCCGTTTAAATATACATAGACGATTTATGACCACAAATCACTAAATACGTTTAGTAAACCAATTGAAATATAGTTCTGTTTCAGTCAATCGTTTGAAGATGACAGATGCAGAATGTTGCTTTAAATTGGTTTAGCGTAAAAATTTATTTATTTGTATGTGCAAATTGAATAAACTAACAGATTTAAAATAATAATATGTACATGGTATATAAAAAAGGAAGGGAAAGGATCCTAGGGCATCAAAAAATTCGTGCGCATCGCTGTTAACAGGAAAAGTGCCCAAAAGGCTGGCAACATTGCCATGTTGTATGGCAATGCTGATTTTTTAACCAAAAAATAGGCCAGCCCTCTGGTCACGTGAGGAGTCCACCAACCGTTTAGCGATGTCTTGAAAAACCAAGTGTGCACTCGGACCCCATGGCCGTTTAGCGTTGAATGCATTTAGTAATTTGTGGTGAAAGTGGACCTAAAAGAAAGCGGTGAAGGGTCACATAATAACGGTTGTCCAAATAAATAGCGTTTTTAGCGTTCCGTACACGAGGGTGCCAAACGGAACCCTATTAGGTACTAAGCCTCCGCTGTCTGTGTCTCTCAGTGGGCTGTATCTCATGAACCGTAATAGGTAGGCAGTTGCAATTTTCACAGATTTTGTATTTCTATTGCCACTATAACAGCAAGTAATAAAAATAAAATTAAATTAAAAATTAAAGGTCCCCGAACAAGAAACGTATTTTCTTAACTGAAGTATTTTTGAAATGTGTAGTGTTAAATATTGTACGGTGGTATGGAACCCTTCGTGTGCGAGTCCGACTCGCACTTGGCCGGTATTTTGACAGATTTTCATTTCAGCCATTATAAGAAGACGGAACCGCTTTCCTTCGAAACCAAAGCTACAAACAAAGCTACTCCAGACCTGGTGTTGACGGTTGACCGACCTTTTGCTGTGTGTAGCCATTTCAGGTGATTGGTTTTTAAAATAAATGTTTTTGGATGATAAGGTGATTTACTGATGTTGATTATACTACGGTGATTACGTACCTTTAAGAAGGTTCTTTACGATCTCATCTTTATTTTCGCCAGCGACTATATCATCCACGACGTTAGGTGAAACTTGTCTCCTGTTAACCGCTGAAATTATAATTGAATAGTTAGTAAATGGTTACATGGCATACAATGGGATTTAAACATAACTGGTGGAAATGTGGGTGTAACTACTTTATGTCCTCTGCTTAACGCTCTGGGAATTACAGTCGTGACGTTATTTTATTTTATAGTTTGTCCGCTACCGCTGTACCGCGCTTTAGGTATGTGTGCGGCGATACGGCGGGGCTAATGCAGGCCACTCATTCGTCAACGTTGACGGCGTCCTGCCCCCCGCCGGTAAAACTATAGTACCTAACGCTATAGGTATCACGAGAAACCAAAGCAAAGATGATCGATTCCAACTTTAATTAGAATATAAACTGGCCAAAATTAGAATCAAATACTTAGAAATATGTTTAAAATGTGACCCTTCACCTAACTATGAGACAAAATAGGTCAATGCAATGACTAAAAACTTTTTTAATATCCGTCATGTAGATTATTAAAAAATATTGGACACGTATTTTTTCTTTTTTTACGTAATCAAAAGATTACGGAGATACATCGAGTTAAAATGTGGCACGACGTCACTCCTTGCTAGATTTTATACGTAGTTTGTTATAGTTGTGACGTAGCTAGTGCCCACTCGCCAACTTTAATGCGTTTTATCTAAGTATTTTTTTATTAATATGACAAAGCAAAAATTACGTGTCTAATAATTTTTTATTATCTGATTGACGGATTAAATAGAATTTCCTTATTTTTTACCCAGGAATCATGCCTATTGAAAAATAAATGTACGCTATTACCTATAGTATTGCATACCTGCACGGACTTTCTCCATGATTTCAGACTTATCATCGCTAGGACGTATAGTGGCGAGAATATTATCCATCACATCTGGCGGTATCTTTCCTTTGTATACAGCTACAATTAAAAGTTTTCAATCAAAACAATGGATGCTGTTATAAGGTAAATCTTAGAACGAGATTGATAACGTTACTTAGCTCGAGAAGCAAGGTGAAGACAGACTTCATCTTGCAATTGTATTTTGACAGCTGTGCGACAATGACATTAAAAAAAGATTACTTACTTGACAGATTATTTCATACAAATTCTGTTCCATTTTTGAATTTATTCGGTGAGTAGTGGCTATTCAGACATCGTGAAATAGGCCCCTTAGTTAATACTAACACCATGGCTCTGTAGGCAAAGACTCCGTATGTGAATACAGAGTAGTTACCCACACAACCAAAGATTCTACAACAACAGCTGCTAACACTCAGCGGCATCAGCCAACAAATGTCATGAGAATATCTGCTTCAGCAACATCAGCTTGCATTGTGCTTTCCTAGTGTGCATGCAAATGGCTGCCAACAGTTGGAAGCAATTTTTTTCGACGAGTTCACAGCTTGACTGTCTCATCTAGACATATTTATGTCTTTGGTACGAGCTAAGTAACGTTTATTGATCTCGGCCATAACGTTAGTTCATTATCTTTTTGAAGTGAAACTTCTTATTCGATAATTGGACGAGAATTGAGAGTGAAATTTCAAGTATGCGTCACGTTTAGGCACATTCCGCACATTTCGTTACATGAGAGGGAAGAAATATATATCTCTCTCTGTCTCTCAGACAAAATCTCTCTTATTCTTTATTAGGGTTCCGTACCTCAAAAGGAAAAAACGGAACCCTTATAGGATCACTCGTGTCTGTCTGTCTGTCTGTCCGTCTGTCACAGCCAGTTTGCTCCGAATCTAATAGACCGATTAAGTTGAAATTTGGTACACATATGAATTTCTGTAACCCAAACACGGACGGGTAAAGTAAATAAATTAAATTTGAATATAGAGGTCACTTTTGGGGGGCAAATAAGAAAATAAAAAAAAAAGTTTTGCAAACTACACCACGTGGCATATCAAATGAAAGGGCTTACTATGAGGGTCTCAAATATTTTTTTTTTTATAATTTTACAATATATTGTTTTAAAGTTATTTAAGAAAATAGAAGAAAATTGACCATTCCCCCCCCCCCCCCCCCCTTATCTCCGAAACTACTGAGCCTAAAATTTTGAAAAAAATACAGAAAATAGATCTTTACCTGCAGATTACAGGAAAACCTATAGAAGTCTGTGGTCTTAAAATAACATAGTAAATCTATCAATATTGTGAGTACAGACACATTTACAGCTGGAATGTATGGGAGAACATGTTTTTCAACTACAATGTTAACTTTGTTCTTAAGATAAATTCATCCCAACTACGGAACCCTTCATTGTGCGTGGTCCGACACGCACTTGGCCGGTTTTTTTTTTAAGAAGTTTCACTTCTATCACGTGTACGGTGCTGCGCACGCAATTTTTTTACCTTTACGAAGGTTCTTGATAAGGTGTGATCTACTGCGACTTGCGCGTGCGGTGGCGAGCATTTCATTCGCGACTGAAGGTGTGACGTGCTTCTTTGCTATCGCTGCAAGTAATATTCAGTTTTATTTCTTTTGTAAAACCTTTTTAGGGTCACGTAAAAATACAAAAACGCAACTTAGCTATGTAATAAGTTTGGTGTGTACAGGCAGGGAAATTAATAGTTTAGCACATTGGCACACTACGTCAAATTCCCATGTTATATCCACCTCATACGGTTGTCAAAGAATGACAGTTGCTAAGAAATAATATTCCTTGACTTTGTAATAGTTACTAGCTTTTGCCCGCGGCTTCGCTCGCGTTAATTTAAGTTGTGTTCTGCTTGTAATAATAAAATTCAATCATAATTCGAAAGACACGTGGCGCCATATACTTATATTATCATAAGAATTAACGTTATTGTTGTTTTCCTCGGGAACAGTACCTACCTACTTTTTTCGGGATGAAAGTACCCTATGTCCATTTTTATACACCTGACAACGAATATGCAAAATTTCAGAATGATCGGTTCAGTGGTTTAGGCTTGAAAAGGTAATACAAACAAACAAACAAACATACTTTCGCATTTATAATATTAGTTAGGATTACCAATACTAGCAGTGGCCCACGACTCCGTCTGCGATCCAGGATGAAAAGTAGCTTATGTCCTTTTCCAGGTTCCAGGATAAATTAAATTAAATTTCATCCAAATCCGTTCAGCCGTTTTAGCGTGAAAGCGTAACAAAACTCACCTTCGCATTTATATACACATATGTATTTTTTTAACTTTATTATTGTGTAGGTACTTATAATTAAAATTAGGATTAGGATTACAGAGGTTACGGATCAATCCCTTTATGATAACATATACAGAGTGGCCGGGAAATCGACACACAACCTGTTACCATGGATACCAGTACATGATTCTGAAACCCTTTGCGTTGAAATTATTCATCGGTTATTAAAAAAAAAATATGCTGTTCCATAAATTTTGACCGCGTAGGTATTGCACTTTTGCTGGAAACGGCAGATTTTTTTTTGATAACAGACGAAAACGAAGAATTTCAACGCAATGGCGACCAAAATCATGTACTGAATCCTAACAGGTTGCGTGTCGATGTCCCTGTCGCCCTGTATATAACAGAACAGAGCACGCATTTTATACCTACGTAAAGACAACAAAAGAGATATCTAGGCAGGACACACTAACATATTTGTATGTGTATTGATTCATATTCAATTTTATATAATACATATTACTTTATTTTTGCAATACTCCTACATTGTAACACACTAACACAAAATTGTATATTGTCACGAAATTGAACATGAAACAATACACATACAGTAGGCGCGCGATCTGAGTGCAGTTCTGAGGAATGCGCTAGTGATGTGACCTAATTAGCGACAATGAACGGAGTTCGATATTTTTCTTTGACACCTTAAAAGTGGACGTTCAAACTGCTTGTATCTGTTAGTATTTTAATACATTTTATTTATTATATTTGCGCTAGATATTTTTATTACAAGCTATGGTATAATAAAAATAGAAAATATCAAGCATATATTCCCTACTTTAAGAAAACTGTGGGAAAGCCACATCTTAATCAAACAAGTTTATTATTGTAAACTATCATCACTGTCATCGCCGACCTCAATGACAAATCGGTCTACGGTATCTTCCATTAATCCATCCCTTTGAGTAAAACGCTATCGATAAGCGCGCGAGCGAGAGACATCAAGGTCAGCACAGCACTAAACTACAGGCGGCCGCGGCGAGGTGTCGACGGGCGGGGGGAGTTGCACCCGCCCCGCTCCTCATACCCCGACTGCACTCAGATCGCGCGCCTACAATACAAATATGTTAGTATAGCCTGCCTAGATATCTCTTTTGTTATCAGTACCTACGTAAATGCCAATGTAATATAAGTATTTCTAACTTACCTTTACGGACTTTCTTCATAACTTGAGACTTGTTGTCATAGTTGCGTACATTAAGTAATACGTCATCCAAGACATCAGGCGAAAGTTGACCTTTTTCTACAGCTGAAATATTCATAATTATTGTTTTTACACTTTGCGGGACAGTAAACGAGACACAATAGAAGTTTTATTGTTATAACTGCTATAGCCGTATATTGTTCCTCAGTGTTAAGAAGAGTGCATAATACCGCTATATGAATGGGAACTGGGCAGTACGGCAACAGGTAAGATAACAGACAACTAAAATACTTACAATATTAATATACAAGGTGTAAAAGGGATGATGACTATTTTTTTTGTCCGTCAATGTAGATTATAAAAAAAATATTGGACACGTATTTTTTCTTTTTTTACGTAATCAAAAGATTACTGCGATACATTGAGTTAACATGTGGCATGACGTTATAGTTGTGACGTAGCGAGCCCCCACTCCTCGACTTTAATGCGTTTTATCTAGATAATTTTTATTAATATTAGGTTGGGGAAAAAGTCTTTTCGCATTTTATTTTGTATGAACTTAAAATAAAATCTCTTTGGCTATACTATTTGTATCTGGCTGGTTTTAGTATCATTGAAAGTTTAAATTTTAAAGAACATAATTCCAAATTCAAATTAGGAAAATGTGTGATTTTCATTTGTTTTTCGTACTGTCAAGATGAGTGAATCTAATGAAGAAATTCGATACATTTTAAAATTTTACTACAAAAAAGGTAAAAATGCAACGCAAGCCGTGAAAAAAATTTGCGCTGTTTATGGACCCAGTGCAGTATCTGTGAGAGTAGCACAAATTTGGTTTTAGCGTTTTCAATCCGGAAATTTTGATGTCAAAGATGCACTTCGCTCTGGTCGCCCTATTACGGATAAAATGGATGCCATTTTTGAAAAAGTGGAGCAAGATCGGCATATCAGTAGTTACGACGTAGCTGAAGAACTGGGAATTGACCACAAAACAGTTTTGGCGCATTTGAAAAAACTGGGTACACGAAAAAGCTCGATATTTGGGTACCTCACGAGCTCACTGAAAGAAACCTAATGAACCGTGTACTCATTTGTGATTCTTTATTACGACGTAATGAAACCAAACCATTTTTGAAGAAGCTGATAACTGGTGATGAAAAGTGGATCACGTACGACAAGAACGTGCGAAAAAGGTCGTGGTCAAAGGCTGGTCAGGCTTCACAGACTGTGGCGAAACCCGGGTTAACTCGCAACAAGGTGATGCTGTGTGTGTGGTGGGATTGGAAGGGCATTATACATTATGAGCTGTTACCACCAGGCAGGACCATCGATTCTGAACTCTACTGCGAACAACTGATGAGATTAAAGCAAGAAGTTGAGAGAAAGCGGCCGGAATTAATCAACAGAAGGGGTGTGGTTTTTCATCATGATAACGCTAGACCTCACACATCTTTAGCCACTCAGCAAAAATTAAGAGAGTTTGGCTGGGAGGTGTTAATGCATCCGCCGTATAGTCCTGACCTTGCACCTTCAGATTTCCACCTGTTTCGGTCTCTTCAGAATTCTTTAGGCAGTGTCAGGTTAACATCATGAGAGGACTGCCAAAACCACTTGTCGCGGTATTTTGATCAGAAGTCCCAAAATTTCTATAGCAACGGGATCATGTCCCTACCTACAAGATGGCAAAAAGTTATCGAACAAAATGGTACCTACATAATTTAGATAAATGTAAATAATGTATATTAAAAAATGTTTTGAATTTTCTTAAAAAATGCGAAGAAACTTTTTCCCCAACCTATTATGATAAAGCAAAAATATGTGTCTATATTATCTGACTGACGGACTAAATAGAATTTCTTTTTTTTGACCCAGTTATCATCTCTATTGAAATAACTGAAAACATGAAAAGGTGTCATTGACCGTTCATTATAAACAACTTTTACTGTATGACCAACTCTCAAGTCACGAAAAAATATCGGTTGTTCCATACATTTTACAGAGTTATTTACTTAATATTTTTTTGTAATATAAATGTATGGATCAGCTGAATTTCGTTGGTCCCCTACTAAACGATTTTGTTATGCATGATGTACTATCGGTTAAACTTTTTAACACGCTCAGTTTAGAAAAAATATCTGCGGAAGCACAACTAGTGACAGACCATACCCCTTCCTGGTTTCACCCAATTATAGACAATATGCATTTTTGTGAGTAGAGAGCGTGTAACAAAAATAACAACAAACATTAGCAACAAATCAAATAAAAGAAACGTGCGTCCTATTGGTGAAAGCGCATGCAACGGGCGTGATAGAATCGTCTCAAAGGTGAGCATGCGGAAGTTTGGCCGGTAGTACCTTATTGTAATAACATCGTTTTGTAACAGATCTTAGTAAAGTTGACAAACCTTTTCGTATGTTTGCTACAACTTCATCTTTATTTTTACTTTTAGGCCCTAGGTTGACGACAATATCGTCCATCACACTTGGCGGAGCTTGCCTTTTTTCCATCGCTGAAATTATATACGTATTGATATTCAACTATACCGGATGACCTTTTTTACCGTCTTGAAAAAAATAGGGTATATTCGGTGAACGGAGTAGAAGCCTATGGCATACCTAGTTTTTTTTTCTTAATAGCTTAAAAAAATATCTAAGTATCAATAAATACTACAAATTCGATGTAAACTTTTCATTTTAGAACAATAAAAACATAAATTTTGAAAAAAATAATAAATCCTTTTAAAATATCGAAATTCAAATCATATGCAACCTGCATTATGATTTGAATTTTGATTTTTTTTAATTAAAAAAAAAAAAAAACTAGATATGCCATGGGCTTCTATTCCGTTCACCGAATATACCC
Organism: Cosmia pyralina; assembly: GCA_946251885.1. Taxonomy (NCBI): domain Eukaryota; kingdom Metazoa; phylum Arthropoda; class Insecta; order Lepidoptera; family Noctuidae; genus Cosmia; species Cosmia pyralina. The sequence continues at coordinate 23,007,955 of OX276344.1, forward strand.
TATTTTTTTCAAAACGGTAAAAAAAGTCATTCAGTATATAAGATATTATATGTAGGTACGAGTATGTGTGTTTGTGATTTGATTTGATATGTTGAGCCCCATATTCATGGGAAACGTTGCAAAACATTGTTTTAGAAACATGTTTTAGTATTGCGGGCTCATGACGTTGGCAACATGGAATGTCGCAGTGTTGCTGGCAACAAGTTTCGGTTGTATTCATGTTAAAAAAAGTTGTGTAACATTAAATTTGATGTTTTGGAACAGTTTTCAACTTTTGTTTACCATGAATTTTGTATCATGGGCGTGTGGCTGTTTTGTATCCTTACCTTTACGGATCTTTTCCATAATTATAGACTTAGTATCATCAGGGTGAATATTGTCGAGTGTTTCACCCAAGACGTCACGTGGTAGTTCTCTCCTTTCAACCGCTGAAATCAACATTTGCATATTATCTAAATAACTGTATCAGACCTCATAAAAATAACTTTATACCTAAATATTTATACGCTCAAATATATAAGGTAAGGTAACGCTAGCTAAATCCAAAATAGTGACGGCGTTACAAATTTTAAAACTTTGGAGCTTCTAAGAAGGACTTTAATTGTTTCCATTTCTTTGTTTAAAAAAAATTTGAACGGCATGAGAAGTATAGATTTCTCAAGAAAAGTATGCGCTTCGGGAAACATCGTCTTTCTTCGGAAATACGAACGTGGGACGATGAGATCTGATACAGAGCTGTTACAACCATGGCAGTATGCACTTGCCTATTTTGTATTACCATGATTAAGTACATAGATTTACAGATTTATGCAAGAGGAGCTCGTGGTTATGTAATATCAGCCGCACGGGTCGATCCATCAGGTTAAGCTACGCTTGCCGGGGTTGGTCAGTGGATGGGTGACCATCTTTACATACCGAGACTCCTCCGTGCCTCGGAAAGCAAGTTAAGCCGTTGGTCCCGGCTGTCATTCGTGGATCTATGACTGTCGTTATGGGTCGTCAGAAGCCCGAAAGTCTGACAACCAGTCTTACCAAGGGGTATCGTAGTATCCAGTTACTGGGTTGTGGAGGTCAGATAGGCAGTCGCTCCATGTAAAATACTGGTATTCAGCTGCATCCGGTTAGACTGGAAGCCGACCCCAACATAGTTGGGAAAAGGCAGATTGATTGACAGATTTATGCAATTCCAAAACAACTTTTCAAAACTTTTGAGCGACAGGACATGATCTGCGACCGGAGTACAGAGTACACTGGGTACCCAATAAAATCATGATGAACACAAACAAAAGAAAAACCAAACAGATTTTGTTTAGTTACTAACCTTTGCGTAGATTCTTCATAACTGCAGACTTATTTTTACTGGCGCTTATATGCTCGAGTAAGTCATCTTTGATAGATGAAGACACGTGCCTTTTTGCTACCGCTGAAAGAAGAGTTTTTTTTTTTCAGAACTATTTATAAAAGAACTTTAATGAGGACACTTTTTAAGAACTAAGTATTACTTAGTTAGTTAGCAAACGTAAAACTGACGTTAAAAAAATGGCAATAGAAATAATTAAAGATTATCTAAATATTATAAACTAAGTACCTACTTATTATTGTTACGAGTATATAGAGATAAACTTGTATGTTTGTAAGAGGTAACCTCTGGAATTACTGATCTAATTACAAAAATTATATCACAGATAGAAAGCTACACTTTTGCCAAGTGGTATATATGACTAGCTTCTACCCGCGACTTCGTCCGCGTGAAACTTCTAGATCCCCCAAACCACCGTGTCGCATCGCATCGCCTGCCCTTATTGCCTTGCCTTACGAAGTATTATATTACTTCGTTTACCGCTTTTTTTCTTTTCGCTCGGCTCCTAAGGCTCATAGCGTGATGTTAAACAGCCTACAACCTTCCTCAAAAATTGTGCTATCAATTAATGCAAAAAGAATTTTTCAAATCCGACTGGTAGGTCCAGAGATTATCCCCTATATACAAACAAATTTTTCCTCTTTATAATATTACTAGCTGCGCCCCGCGGTTTCACCCGCGTAGACCGGGATAAAAAGTAGCCTATGTGTTAATCCAGGGTATAAACTATCTACATGCCAAATTTCACCCAAATCGGCCCAGCCGTTTGAGCGTGAAGAAGTAACAAACATACACACACACGCACACTCACACTCACAAACTTTCGCCTTTATAATATTAGTGTGAAGTGTGAAAGTGTGATTATTAGTATAGATATATAGGTAGTGATATAGGATATTTTTTGTGTTGACACAAGAAATTTCATAACATCACAAAGTTAAGAATGTCGTTCAGCACTCACCTTTACGGACCTTCTTCATGACCTGAGATTGTGTGTCAGTAGGTCGTACGGTAGCGAGTACATCATCCAGGACATTCGGTGATAGTTGCCCACTTTTTACCGCTGCATTGAGGCAATTTAAAAACGATTAATGGAAGCGAAAATTTAAGCTATAATGTCGTAGAATTAAGATATTTTCTTGTTCGTCGCGTCCAAAATGAAATGAAGCCGGTCATATGTGTGTGTGTGGTGAATCGCTGCTGCAAGCTTTCCACATCGATGTTGAGCTTTAGTAGGGATTCTCATAACTATAGTGCAGTGTTATTGACCGACCGAGCGAAGCGTCTCTGCTTCAAGTCTGGCAAAATTTGCTTTCGTCTGTCTGATTGTTGTTACTCCTCTAGGTCGTATTTTACAACCGATCTGGACGAAACATGCTACACAGGTTTTACGACTTTATAGAATTTTTTTTCGTCGGCTAAGATCGTCGGAGAATTATGTTTGGAGGGTTACTTCCTCCAAAAAGGGGCAACAAAGGGACTACTGGACATCTCCGCCTTATGAGATCCGATTTCGATTATTCTTTTTTTATTTGAAAGTGTTAGTCTCTTAAAAATTTGGCGAAGATCTGATGAAAAAAAAACATTGTAAATATTCCGTTTTAAATTTTTGTGTTGCAAAAAAGTTTAGTCCTAGCGAGGCCTGCTGTTCTGCAGAACTACTAGTGTAGGTTAAGTGTGTAGTTAAGTTTACTAACATAGTTTTTAAGAAATATTGTTACTAACCTACCGAGCCCATTGTTACTTGTTAATAAAATATGAATAAATAAATAAAAAATACCTTTTCGAATGTTCTTAATAACTTCAGCCTTATTATCCCTTTTCTGTAGTTTTCCGAGGACCTCATCCAACACATACGGGGACACTTTCTTCTTTTCAAAGGCTGAAAGAGTATTTTGTGGGTAGTATAATATGTTCAAAATCAAATACATTGAGTAAATTTTCCAAATTATGGACATATTTACCATTACGGACTTTCTTCATCACTTCATTCTTACTGTCTTTCGGGCGTACATTCTTTAGAAGGTCATGCAAGACATCGGGCGGCAGAATCCCTTGGTCTACAGCTAAAATAATTAGATAATGTTTATTTATATTACAAAAATTTCGTATGAATCGGGATAAACATTCAATAATAACTTGTATTCCTGTTGTCCCCACCACCGTATAGGTTGGAGGGGGCACCGGGAATATATTAAAATAATATTTTTATTCCCGCTGTCTCATCTCCACCAAAAAGATCGGTGAGGACAATGGGAAAAAAAGGCATTCCCGTTGTCCCCACTAGTGGGGCCACGGCGGTGGGGACAAAGGGAATAATACGCAATCATAATTGCCTGTAGATAGGAGCATAGCAGTGTCGTAAAGTTCAAGACATGAGCTGATTTACGTCCAATTATTATCGCTATTCTTATATTAATATTGTTATATTTCTGTTACCTTTTCGAATCTTGTTCACAATTTCAGGCCCATTGTGACTAGCGGCGGCATCAGCGAGGACATCCTCATAGACAAATGGCGAAATGTGTCTCTTTGCTATGGCTATAATTTATAAATTTGTATTAAATATATCTAAAAATTAAGTCGTGAACTGTTAGCAATGCAAGCTTCTATTTGGATTGGTAGTATACTTAGTAAAAAGTAGCAAATAAAAATAAGCAATGCGTTAGGTAAGTATTTCATTCAATTTATTTTTTATGAGTTACCTTTGCGGATCTTCTTTATAGCTTCAGACATCTTATCTTTTGATTTCACATTGACGATTAAATCATCTAAAACAGCAGGCGACAGCTTCCCCCTTGCTACCGCTAAAATTAGTATTTAATTCCAATTATGCACTAAGTATTTCTCTAAATAATAACAACTGCGCAAATATTTCCCAACAATTGGTATCGCCAACATTTAAGCCCTACCTTTACGAATCTTCTTTAATACTTTAGATTTATTTACAATATCGCCTTTTGAGTCACTTTTTTTTAAACCCTTTAACATACTCAAGAATTTTGACGACATTTTTCCCGTTACTACCGCTGAAATAGAATTTGTATTAATGATTAGATCTTTACGGAATGATAACACGATGGAGTAAGTTAACAAATGTAGCAGAAGTAGTCACAGTTAGAACCACAGAAAAGTTTATCTGTTCTGTGGTTAGAACGAGAAAGGTATGCGCTTCAGTAATCTTCGTGTTTCCGAATTAGTACGACCGTCGCGAGCGACAGAGTAACGGGGTGTCCTGCGTGAGCGACAAATACGACGCGACGCGACGCGACACGACACGACACAATGCGACGCGATGCTACACGCGACAAATGTCCTACGTGATTTTGGTCATTACTTCTTGAATCATGGAGAAGTACAGTACAATTTTGCTTAAAAATTCATATTTAAAAATTCATATTTAAAGATTCCTATAATGTTGTATGTTTTTGTCCCACAACAATCTTTGCTCACGCACTGCGGCGATCAATGCTTCTGAATCAACCATTTCGTAGCTCGTGGTGTCGCGTCTGGTCGCCCTCAAAACAAGTACGCGTTACGTCGCGTCTCGCCGCAGACTGCCATATAGGCCGCAAGCAGGGTATGCCGTTGAGTTGATCGCGTTCGTCGCGTTCGCAGCATCGCGTCGCGTCGTATTCGTCGCTCACGCAGGACACCCCGTAAAACCACACAAACTGCCGCGCTTCGTAGTAGTGCACCTATCATCGCGCGATCGTTTTTCTGAAGACAGACGATGATAGCCGAAGCGCATACTTTTCTGAGAGATAATGTAGGTACTTACCTTTCCGGGCCTGTGCCATGACTGCCTCTTCATCTTCAGGGCGAATTTTGTCAGCGATTACTTTTACTATTTCTTTTGGTACTTGGCTCTTTTTTAAGGCTGAAATATTGTTTATTTCTATTATTGCTTTGTAATAGAGATCATCATGTAGATTATTAAAAAATATTGGACACGTATTTTTTTCTTTTCTTACGTAATCAAAAGATTACGCCGATACATTGATTTAAAATGTGGCATGACGTCACTTCTTGCTAGATTTTATACGTAGTTTGTTGTAGTAGTGACGTAGCGAGTCCCCACTCCCCAACTTTAATGCGTTTTATCTAAGTGATTTATTATTAATAATGATAAAGCAAAAAATACGTGTCTAATTTTTTTTTATTATCTGATTGACGGACTAATTAGGATTTGTTTTTTACCGAGGCATAATTCGTATTACTTAAAACTACCAACATCGCATTCGTTTATGTGAAGAACGTAAACAGAAGTCGTGCTAAAAGAAGTGAAGTTATTAAAACTCAAAACTCAAAACTCAAAGCATTTATTTCAATTAAACCAATTACAGGCACTTTTGAATTGTCAAGGGGTCGGTCAGTCAGAAAGATGAAGCTAGGCGCCCAAAAAAAACACACAAAAAAACATGATTAAAGTTGGTAATGAAGGTGTGTCATACACCTCTCACCTCTGGCTATGCTGTATTGCCGTTCGGGCAAGGCGTGATGTTATTTGTGTCATGTTATGAAAAAGAACGAACCTTTCTGGACTTTCTTCACGACATCCGACTTATCATCGTCAGGGTTGACATGTGCCAGTATATCATCCATCACTGAACGCGGTATATGTCCCCTGTCTGCAGCTACAGTTACGGTTGATATTAATGAAAACGTGACGGTGAATATTGACATAAATCAAAATCTATGTACAAGTAAATACAAACCGGAACTCAAATGACTGAAAACCTTTTAAGAGGTCATTGTACTCATCATTACGAACAACTTTTACTAAGGGATCAACATTGAAATTGCGAAAACGACGTGATTCGCCTCGTCTGGTTTGGACGACGCCACTCGAATCGGCACCGCTTCGAACAAAGTCAGTCTGCCGCTTTTCCCAAATATTGGGGATGGCTTCCAGTCTGAAACTGCATATCTGACCTCCACAACCCATTTACTGGGTAGCACGATACCCCTTTGTAAGACTGGTTGTCAGACTTCCGGGCTTCTGACGGGTAGTAACGACTGTCAAAGATCCAAGAATGACAGCCGGGACCAACTCACAACGTGCCTTCCGAGGCACGGAGGGGTCTCGTTATGTAAAGATGGTCACCCATCCACGGACCGACCGCGGCAAGCGTAGCTTAACCTAATCGATCGACCCGTGCGGCTGTTATTACTTAGCCATGAGCCCATAGATATATTTTTATATTTCTATGCATGAGCCCCTCACAACACAACGCGTTGAACTAAGTATTCGCTATTATGTAAACATCTAGGATATAGGTAAAGCTCTTTCTAACCGGCTCAAGCCGATTCCGCCGCGTTGACAAATCCTCGACATTAGGGAAGAGCAGATTATTTTGTCACGATTTCAGGTTTATTCCCATAGCAAAAGTTCTTCATAATAATGAATGAAAAGGATACATTAAGAGCTGGGCTGTCGCATTTTGTCATCTCTCTCGCTCACATGGGAACAAATTTTTAACATAGTTAAAAAAAAGAAGCTTTTTTGAAAAATGTTTTCAGTTAGCGAACTAGTAAATAATATAAATTTAATAGGAACCTAATTATTACAAACACATTTCAATTGTATTATCTAAATATCCGTAAAGATTGTTACAATCAAGATATATTAAAAAGCGGCCAAGTGCGAGTCAGACTCGCCCATGAAGGGTTCCGTAGCAGCAAATAACATAATATAAAAGTTCTTGTAGTTCGTTTGATTGAATGAAAGGTAAATTGCGGTTTACGATTTATGACGTATTAAAAAAAAAAACTACTTACTAGATCTCGTTCAAACCAATTTTCGGTGGAAGTTTACATGGTAATGTACATCGTATATTTTTTTTAGTTTTATCATTCTCTTATTTTAGAAGTTACAGGGGGCGGGGGACACACATTTTACCACTTTGGAAGTGTCTCTCGCGCAAACTATTCAGTTTAGAAAAAAAAGATATTAGAAACCTCAATATCATTTTTAAAGACCTATCCATAAATATTTTTGAGTTTCAGTTCTAAGTATTTTGTTTGTTTTCTATTTTTGAGTGATAATCTTAATGCGGTTCACAGAATACATCTACAGTACCAAGTTTCAACAGTATAGTTCTTATAGTTTCGGAAAAATTGGCTGTAACATACGGACGGACAGACAGACAGACGGACATGACTGTTACGACGAGTGGCCAGATATTATAAATAAATAAGACGACCAGACTATTTTATGTATCGTGTATTCAGCCATTGCATGACGAGCGATCGGAGTCGGTGACAAGACAACAGGATCCGGAAATACCACAGATAATATATATTTTATAAAGACTGATACACATACGTAACATCTCCCTTATTAAGAAAAGAAAATGGAATCATTACGTGGAACATGGTACGTAAGTATACTCTTTTTTTTTTTTTTTTTTTTTAACATTAACAAAATTCTTATATACTAGTAGACTAAGTGGAACGGAACATCTCTAAGAAGTGACAAGTTGACTTGACTGACATTTACATTGCGACAGTTCTGACAGTGACGTCTATCAAATTGACTTAACTAAGTTTTGACAGCTACTAACAAAACAAAATTAGGTTTGACAATGCTTGTACAACAAACAATACATTTAGTATATTAAATTAAAACTAAGTACAAATTAAGAACTTAATCTAGACCAATTTTCAAAATCTTCGGGGCTTTATTATTGCTCTACCGAATGAAGAATAAGTTGTGTGTTGAGTTTGTTTATTTGGTGTATGTGATGTGTTTGTTTTTGTTTCAGATTCTTGGACAGGATTACTTGTACAAGGAGATTGATAATTAGATGGAGATGACGACGGCAGTATATTGGAAGGCGACGGTGGATCAGTGTCAAGTGGAACTGATGGGGATTGAAGTGAACTTCTTCTACTAGGAGCGGACTCAGTTGGTGAATGTTTTGGCTGTAGGATATGTTGGCGATTACGGCGAAAAGTACCTTCCGGGGAGACAATAGTATATGATCTAGGCTGTGGACCTATGTCTGACACAGTACCAGGTGTCCAAATACTGTCTGGCTGTTTCTGGAAGTAAATTTTATCACCAATGTTTAGGGAAGACAACGGTTTAGTATGTTTATTATAATAAATCTGTGATTTGTTCACTTTTATTTGAGTTTTATTTGTTAGAGACCTGTAGTTAGGTATTTTAGGTTTCAGAGTTTGTTCTAAGACTGGAAGTTTAGTTCTGAGTGTCCTGGACATTAGTAATTGGGCAGGCGAATACATATTTTCTTTAGGTGTATTCCTATACTGTAATAATCCTAGATGAGGGTCTGTATTATCAGTAAGACATTTCTTTAATATGTTTTTAACCGTGGCTATGGTTCTTTCTACAAGACCATTAGACCGTGGATAATAGGGACTTGATGTAATATGTTGTATTTGCCAATCTAAAGCAAAATGATTAAACTCTTTTGAGTTAAATGGGGGACCATTGTCTGAAATTAGAATGTTGGGTATTCCATGTCTGGAAAATATAGACTTTAGGTGACTAATGACAATTTTACTAGTAGAACCACCTGCTAGCTTTACAAGCTCGACATATTGGGAAAAATAATCTACGACTATGACATACTTGTTTGAATTGAAATCAAATAGATCAACTCCGACTTTATTCCAAGGGATTGGTTTTACCTCATGGGGCTGTAGTGACTCTTTGGAATTGCTGCGTCTGTTAGTGAGACAGTTATGACAATTATTAACATATTTTTCTATATCAGAGTACATATTGGGCCAGTATACTAGATTTCTTGCCAATCTTTGGCAACTATGAATACCTTGGTGACCTTCATGTATCTGTTTCAAAATGTCTTTTCTCATGGCTACTGGTATAATGACACTGTTGTTTTTGAAGACAATACCATTAATTATATGTATATCGGTTTTTAAAGGAAAATAAGGCCTAAGTATGTCTGGAAGCAATTTTTTATGTTCAGGCCAACCTGTTATGCAATATTTACTTAAGAGTGACAATTCATTGTCTTGGGAAGTCTGTTCTTGAATAGATTTAAGTTTATTTGGACTAACTGACAGTGATCTAATGACTAAATTGACATGTAAATCTAGATCAGAATCTAGATCATGTAATGACTGTTCTGGTAAAGCTGCTCTAGACAGAGTATCAGCTACATAAAGATATTTACCTGGTTTGTAAGTTACGTTCAGGTCATATGGTTGTAATCTTAGCATTATTCTTTGAAGACGGGGTGGAATGTTATAAATTGGTTTTTTATACAGCGATACTATTGGTTTGTGATCTGTTTCAACTAAAGTGTGGCGACCATAGACATATTGGTGAAACTTTGTACAACCAAATAGGATTGCTAACAGCTCTTTCTCAATCTGAGAGTATGACTGTTGACATGAGCTTAATGAAGCTGAAGCATATGCTATGGGGTGTTTATCATGGCAAATCACTGCACCCATGGCATCTTTAGACGAATCAACTGACAGTGTAATTGGTTTATTTTGATCATAATATGTCAAGACAGGGGCTTTTGTTATACATTCCTTTAATTCATTAAATTCTACATTATGTCTCTCTTGCCAAGACCATTCATTATCTTTAGACAGAAGTGTTCTTAAATTAGAAGTTTTATCTGACAAATTCTCTATGTATGAGCCTAAGTATGTAACCATACCTAAAAACCTTTGTAATTCTGTGACATTTGTTGGTGGTGGCATACTGCAAATGGCTTTCACTTTGTTTTCATCAACTCTCACACCATCTTTAGAAAAGATGTGTCCTAGGTACTTGACTTCACTTTTACATATATTAGACTTGTCTTTATTAAATTTTATTCCTATTTCTCTAGCTCTATCTAAGACTTGTTTTAACCTAAAATCATGTTCTTGTTTAGTTTGACCGTAAATTAGGAAATCATCCATCATGATTTTGACTCCTGGAATATCACTGAATCTATTTGTCATGATGGAATGAAACAGTTCTGGGGCTGCATTTATCCCGAAGGGAAGTCTTAGGAATCTATATCTACCTTGAGGTGTGATGAATGTACATAGTTTTGAGGAAGCTTCATCTAACTTTAGCATATAAAAACCTTTGTTTGCATCTAGGGTAGTGAAATATTGTGAACCAGAGAGGCTGGATTTAATTTCATCAATAATTGGAAATTGATAATGAGGACGCATAATGGCTTTATTAAGTTTTCTTGGATCAATGCACAGGCGTAGTTTACCATTTTTCTTTGATGCAATTACAATTGAGCTTACCCATTCAGTAGGTTCCTCGACTTTGACTATAATTTGATTTTTTTTTAACATGGCTAATTCTTCTTTTAATTGTTCTAAGAGACTGAATGGAATTCTACGACAGGCATCTATAGACGGTACAGCATCAGGCTTCATTGACAAATGACATTCATAATCTTTAAGACAACCTATTCCTGAGAAGAGATCTTTATATTTGTCAAGCTGTGATACATTGAGTGACTCATGAAATTGGACATTATGGACTCTTTTAACTAATTTTAAATTCTCACAACTGTTGCGACCAATAATATTCCTACAGGGTATATCTATAATGTGGAAATTAACATTGTATAGTTTGTTGTTATGTGTGACAGACAGAATGCATTGACCTACAGTCGGTAATACTTCACCGCTAAAGGTTGATAGTTTGTGACTACTTTTCTTTAAACTACTCAATGGCAAATTAAGTTTTTTATAAGAGTTAAATGATAAAATGTTAGTGTCAGCACCTGTATCAAGTAAAAAGTCTACATTCTTACTATTTATGGACAAAGTTGTATGATAAGGGTTTTTTTTGCTGACAGAAATCTCATTAGTGAAAAGACTATTTAGAAAATAAGTATCAGTACCCGTACTTTCTTCTTCTTCTTCTATGGATCTCACATGTTTGCTGCGGCAACACTTGGCAAAGTGATTGGGCTTGTGGCAGTTGTTACAGATGACTCCTATGGCTGGACATTTTGTTCGGTGAACTTGACCACATCTGGAACAATTCTTGGTTGACTGTTTGGATTGAGGTTCTTGACTGGACGATGCTTTACTTGATTGACGACTTTGACTTGTTTGAGACTGATGACTTTGACTTTCTTGACGGCTATGACTTCTTTGACGACTGTGACTTCTTTGACTGTGACTTTTTTGATTGCGACTCTCTTGACTACGATGTGTTTGGCGACTGTGATGCGATTGACGACTGGCAACGACACTTACTTCTTGGCTTGATAAAGCTTTAGCCTGTAACCTAGTATTTCTTAGTGTTTTAGCGAGACTGACGGCGGCATCAAATGTTGATGGTTTCTCGATCAGGATACGTTCTCTGATGTACGAGCAAGATGAATTTAAGTTCCATGAGAATATGTCCTTTACTATATCATCGGCAAGACCTTCAAAATTGCATTGGATACTTAGATTCTTGAGATCCGTGGCATATGTCTCAATTTCTTCATCTGGACCTTGTTTTCTGTTGAACAGCTTATGTCTTTCGACGGAAATATTGACACGTGGTGTGAAGTAGTCTTCAAATTTGGCGAGTAAATCCTTATAGGTGATCTTGTCAATTTGTATGTTAAACGAGTAAAATATCTGAAGAGCGTCTGGGCCTATGATTTGTAGTAAAATGGCTACCTTTCGTTTGTCTGGTTGTTCTTCTAAATTGTTGGCTATCATGTAAATCTCTAGACTTGTGTTGAAATTTCTCCAAGCCAATGGCATGTTCGAGTTGTTGATATCTAAGCTGAAATTACTCGGCGGCAGGGGATAACTTGTATTATTTGCGTTTTTATTTTCCGGCATTTTAGGGCTGGACCACGCGGCGACGTTTTACTCGAAATTTTTTTTTTTTTTTTTTTTTTGACTGTTTGCGGCACTTACTTTTGTGGTTTTTTGTGACTTCTTTTTCTTCTGTATCTTCTGACACCATGTTACGACGGGTGGCCAGATATTATAGATAAATAAGACGACCAGACTATTTTATGTATCGTGTATTCAGCCATTGCATGACGAGCGATCGGAGTCGGTGACAAGACAACAGGATCCGGAAATACCACAGATAATATATATTTTATAAAGACTGATACACATACGTAACAATGACGAATCCATAAGGGTTACGTTTTTTCCATTTGACAACGGAACCCTAAAAAGATGATGGCTTACTATCATCGAACAAGGGATAAATCTGTTTTTGAGATGAGTTAAATAAATGCTACAATTAAAAAGTGTTTTTAATAATTACCCATTAAATTAAATTAATATTATTTACTAGTTCGCTAATTGATTACATTTAAAAAAAACATCTTATGATGTGATAAAATGCGACAGACCTCTTAAGAGGTTACCCTTATTTCAATTACCCCTTGCATAGTTTTTTACTTACCTTTACGAACTTTCTTCATGACTTCAGAGGAATCGTCACTGTCGCTTACATTAGTTAGTATTTCATTCATCACTGAGGGTGTCATGTGCTTCTTTCCTATCGCTGAAATTAACATAGGGTACATAAGGTTGAATATCACTTTCACGTCATAACAACGTCAAGTTCTATTTTTGCTTTAAGACAAATGTGATAGGTATACAAGTTGTCACTTAAATAACGCAAAATCAAAATTAAGGGGTCGTTGTACTCATCATTATGAACAACTTTTATTGTGGGACCAATCCCGAAATCGCGAAAAAAAGTCAGCTCTTCCCCACATTTTGACGAGTTATGCGAACGAACATAAACGTAGGGAACCGCTGCTTTTTTTTCGCGATTTTAGGTTTGGTCCGTAGTAAAAGTTGTTCATAATGACGAGTACAATGACCCCTTAAGAGGTTGTGCTTTATTTAAGTCACACCTTGTATAGTTTTTGAAGTTACAATTTATTGGAAGTTTTTGTCAGAAGTTTAAAAGCATTTATTTATTTATTTAAATTGCTCTCGTGCACATCCCACATTTTACAATAAATATTACTGTCGGTTTTTGTACATGAACCCTGTCAGGGCGCTGCAAAACATAATGTTGGTTTGCTGTTGAGTTTGTGGACGTTTAAGAGATTAACTTTACCTAAATATGTATAATAACTGAAGTTATTTTAGTATAGAAATAGACATTGTAATCCTATTCATCTGCCTAGCCTTTCGCCAACTATTATATGTTGGGGTCGGCTTCCAGTCTAACCGGATGCAGCTGAATACCAGTATTTTACATGGAGCGACTGCCTGTCTGACCTCCACAACTCAGTTACTGGATAATACGATACACCTTGGTAAGACTGGTTATCAGACTTGCGGGCTTCTGACGACCCGTAACAACTGTCCACGAATGACAGCCGGAACCAACGGCTTAACGTGCTTTCCGAGGCACGGAGCCACGGTCTTAGTATGTAAAGATGGTCACCCATCCACAGACCAACACGAATGACAGCCGGAACCAACGGCTTAACGTGCTTTCCGAGGCACGGAGCCACGGTCTTAGTATGTAAAGATGGTCACCCATCCACAGACCAACACGAATGACAGCCGGAACCAACGGCTTAACGTGCTTTCCGAGACACGGAGCCACGGTCTTGGTTTGTAAAGATGGTCACCCATCCACAGACCAACCGCAGCAAGCATAGCTTAACCTGATCGATCTACCCGTGCGGCTGTTATTACTTAGCCACAAGCCCCTTGTCACAAGCCACACTTAGCCACAAGCCAAATTGTAATCCTATTGTTCCTTGCAATATTATATTATCGACAAATATGTAATTAATTACAAAGACTTACCTTTACCAATTTTCTTTATCACTTGCGATTTACTGTCACCAACCTTTGTACTTGCGACAATATCATCCACTAAACCAGGAGACAATCTCCCCTTTCCTATGGCTGTAATAAATTAGTTTTTGAGTCAATACATTCACAATCTGGCTAAATAAGATAAGAAGCAACGAAATTTAAAAAAAAAATTGGCATGTCAGAATAGCTACGCGGAATACATTACCTTAACACTACTTTAAAATGGGTCTCCCTTGTTTGACCCAAAGGAATTTGACAAATTTTCACTTCCCAAAAAATTTTTCGCATAATTTCATTTGCCAAATTATTACTTAGCAAAAAATCTATTCACAAAAAGTTGTAACGCAAACCTAATGTTTGGCAAATGAACGTTTAAACTATAACTTGTTTACCAACTAGTACTTCTAACATTTTTTATTTAGTCAAATATTTCATTTGGAATAACAGTTTTTATGCAAAATCAAATAAGCCAAATACTTATTTAGTATCGTCAGTTTTCAATTCACCCTTTCCTATTCAGTCAAACTTCAATGGCAAAAATGTGAACTACTAACTGGGTAGGAGGTAAATCATAAATGGCGCTCAATGTGTGCTCTTTTTTTTCTATATAATATTGTAGTCGTTCCTGGCACAGTAGGTAGTAGGTCACAGTTTTAACCTAACCTTACCTAACCATTTTTTAAAAATAAGTAATTAACCTAATCTAAATAATTCAGTTCCGGGTAACCTACTAAAAACAATCTCTTTTTTCTATTAATGCAAGTCGTTTCTGGCGTTGGAGGTCACAGTTTTAACCTAACCTAACCTAACCATTTTTTTTTAAATAATTAACCTACTCTAACTACTTCCATAAATAAACTAATATCAAGTAACCATAAATTTGACTTGTTTCAGACAAATTCAAGCACAAAAACTTACAAAGAAGTACGCAAAAGACATCAAATTTAACCAGCAAGTCAAATGTCTAAAATCTTATTTTTGCCTTAATATTTTTTGTCTTAACAAATCATTTCACCAAACCTTTATTGTCTGAAGATTGTTTGCTGTAATAAATCATTTGATTAAAGACCAAATTCCATAGTGACATTATACTTAGTAATATTTTGCCAAGTAAAAATTTGACCAAATGAAAATATGCGTACTAAAATCATTCGAAATATTGCAATGGTATAAAAAAAGGTTGCTAAAATTTGTTTGGGAAATGAAATTTTGTCAAAATCTTTTTGGCAAAACGGCAGGCACCCCTTTAAAATACATAAATGTAGTCTACTGCAAAACGCCACCTGCTACAATCCTAACATACTCTTTTTGGGTCGTTTGGTCATCATCTCGTCACGCACGCCGGTTGCGAGTGGGTACCCCCCCCACCCAGCTCCTGACCTTTCTAAAGAACATAACCAATAAGGTCACTATGTGCCCTTCTAGGGCATCAATTCAATTTATTCATTAACAATTTACATTTTCACTCACATTTTGTAAATACCTTAGTCGCCTTTCATTCATCCTTTAACATGACCAAACCATCTAAACATACTCTTTTCAAGTTTTGTCACTACATCTTCTTTAAATATATATTTCTTTAGTAATTATCTTTTCTATCTTTATTAAAAAAAAAAACCAGCCAATTGCGAGTCGGACTCGCGCACGAAGGGTTCCGTACCATTATCTATAAAAACGGCAAAAAATCATGTCAATAAACAGAAATATATATATTTATTTTATTCTGTTTTTAGGGTTCCGTACCTCAAAAGGAAAAAAAACGGAACCCTTATAGGATCACTCGTGTGTCTGTCTGTCTGTCTGTCCGTCTGTCACAGCCAATTTACTCCGAATCTAATGAACCGATTAAGTTGAAATTTGGTACACATATGAATTTCTGTGACCCAAACACGAACGGGTAAAGTAAATAAATTAATTTTGAATATAGAGGTCACTTTTGGGGGACAAATAAGAAAATAAAAAAAAGTTTTGCAAACTACACCACGTGGCATGTCAAATGAAAGGGCTTACTATGAGGGTCTCAAAAATATTTTTTTTATAATTTTAAAATAAATTGTTTTAAAGACACGCACTTGGACGGTTTTTTAGTATTTGTTGTTATAGCGGCAACATAAATACATCATCTGTGAAAATTTTAACTGTCTAACTATCACGGTTCATGAGAAACAGCCTGGTGACAGACGGACAGACAGACGGACGGACAGCGAAGTCTTAGAAATAGGGTCCCGTTTGGATACGGAACCCTAAAAATTGGCAGTCAAATGGTGACTGCCGACAGAAATGAAAACTTAAACGTAAAACTATGCATAGCAAGCCGCGATGGCGAGGTGTCGCGGTAGCGCGGACCCTTAAGATTTGCCCCTACCAAAAATCGCTCAACGCGCCTAATGATGTTTCCACTTTAAACATACATGGCCAATGTATGGTTCTCAAATAAGTTGGATCCTATTACATACTTTAGAAAACACGTTGATACGAACCTTTCTCGATTTTCTTTACAATTTCTGACTGACTGTCATGCGGCTTACTGGCGAGAATATCATTCATGACACCCGCTGGCACGCATCTCTTTTTTAACGCTGAAATTATGGTTTCGGACAAGATTGAACGTAATTAAAAAAGTAAGAAGAACAGACAGCCAAAATAAATTGATAGAAAGAAAAAAGTCAGAAGGTGTCGTGGCACACCCTAACTCCATATTTACTTAGGCCCATAAGTTGCACAGTGTTGCTCCTCCTAAAGTATTTTTGGATCGAAGTTCTCTAACGCGGCTTGTGTAGGAGTAAACTGGCAGTTTTAACTTATGCCGTCAGTTTCAAGTGTCAAAACTTCGCTTTTGACACTTGAAACTTGAGACCATACTACAGTCTGATTTTTAATTCGACGGAATTCTGACAGCTGTAATTTTTTGACAGTTCTGTTATCCGAAACCTTTTCTGTCCTGTCCTTTTTATAAGTTATATAAATGACTAGAATTTTTTGGTTTAAAAATAACAAAACATATGAAAGAGAAAGAGATCAAGTAACTATATGACAATGTAAATAGTGTTTGTTCTATGTATTCAATGCACACAAACTAAAGTATTAATTTTATATGGCTAAATGGAAAAAAGAGTAAAAGAACATTTTTTTTTAATTTTTTATATTTTTTATTTAGGTATCATTATCACTAATATCATCATCGTTGTCTGTCTGTAGACACAAGAAGCAAAGTATTTACAAAAAAAAAAAAGATATTCCTTAAAAAAGGTTTGTAACCTATGGATTACTAGTGGACAGGGATTCCTGTGAAAGTAAAATAATTACCTTACTAATTATTGTAACTTCAATAATTTGATAATAAAAATCTGATTACCATTTTAAAATTATCAGTCAATTTTTAAGTTTTAGTTTTTCTAATTGAAACCTTAAACTCAAGAAAGGTTTTTTTTTTTATTTCGTTTAAATGAGTTCCGTTTTTAGTTGGACCGTTTTATTGTTAGCAACACTTTTGAAATGTCAGAATTCCATCGAATTAAAAATCAGACTGTAGATGGCTCTGTATTATTACATAATATACAGCGAATGGAACTTCGTTACAACCGGGCACAGAGTACTTTTACAACCGGGTATCCCACGACACCGACGACGACTACGACTTTTTTATTTTTCATAGGTTAACAACGCAAATAGACTAAACCATTTTGGAGCTTCGTGATGACTGCACTCGTTCTGTCCTTCGGACGCACATTACCAAGTAATTCTACCAGAACGGCAGGTGGTAGTTGCCCCTTTTCTACAGCTGGAATTACAAAAATTAGTATGAATGTCGGGTAAAAAATATGAAAACAAATACAGTTTCATGTTAACTTTCTCGGTACCTTTGCGGACTTTTTTAATGACATCAGATTTTCTGTCACTTCCACGTACATTCATAAGTACATCTTTCAGAACAGAGGAAGTAACATGCTTCTTTTCTATAGCTGAAATTGAAATAAATCACTAAAGGCTGGACATAGGTAAACTTAATCCTAATCACAAACTAAATAGTACTTGCCTAACAAAAAAACAAAAATTTAAGTTAAACAAAAATTACAGAAACAACAAAAAAAGGCACTGTTTCCATCACATTTTTTAAAACGTATAAGAGAAATAATTTTCTGATTGTCGCGTTCATGAAAAACGAACATATATCGATTACTAGCTTTTGCCAGCGGCTTTGCCCGCGTGGATGTCGGAAATTATCCCACGGGAACCGTACATTTTTCCAGGATAAAAAGTAGCTTTTATGCTATTCCAGACTTTAATCTAAGTGCCAAATTTCAGTCAGATCTGTTCAGCCGTTCTGGCGTAATTGAGTAACAAACATCCATCCATCCATCCACCCACCCATCCATCCATCCAAACTCGCATTTATAATAGTAATAAGATAAATATGTGATTTGAAGATCTTTTAGACAAGACTTACCTTTACGGGCTTTCTTCACGATATCATACTCTTTATCACTAGGGCGTAAATTGAGGAGAATATCATCCATGACAGAAGGTGTCACTTGTCCTTTTCCTATTGCTGTAATAAAACTTTTTGTTTATGTGTTTTATATAAAATGGGAACGCAGGGCATTGGCGGTGCGGGCGAATATGCTGGCTCTAGGTTCGCGTGATGTACAGATGCGGTCAATATCACGGTTTTTAAAGCATACTGCACATCCCTGTACTCGAGAGCTCTATGGATCAGCTGAACGTGCTGCAAATGCGTTGCGTATTCAATACAACAACTCTTTTAAGGCGCTGTTGCAACTGCCACGTTATTGCAGTGCATCTGCAATGTTTGCTCGAGCCAGAGTAGATATCTAGCTCCTCAGCTGTGTGCGGAAAAAGAATAAATGTCTTCTCACAAGGTTGCGGGACAGTGGCAACAGCCTCCTGAAATCTATGGGCCTGATGAAAGTTTAATGAA
This sequence comes from Cosmia pyralina, assembly GCA_946251885.1. Lineage (NCBI taxonomy): Eukaryota > Metazoa > Arthropoda > Insecta > Lepidoptera > Noctuidae > Cosmia > Cosmia pyralina. Next base: position 23,027,028 of record OX276344.1, read on the forward strand.
GCATCTTATAAAAACAACCCTGTCGGTATTAGATTTTAAGTACCTACCTACTAACATAGTAAATAATTTCAAATCTTTACTAACATCTAGAATTGTAAGTATTTTTGTAATTGGATCTATTTGTCTGTTGAATAAAAATAAATATTATTATTATAATACGTTTATTTAAGCAGATTATTAAGGCACCTGTCCCACCTCCGATGATTAACGAGAAGCGAGTAGAGCTAGCACTAAAAACCGGCCAAGTGCGTGTCGGACTATGCACAATGAAGGGTTCCGTAGTTGGGATGAATTTATCTTAAGAACAAACTTAACATTCTAGTTGAAAAACATGTTCTCCCATACATTCCAACTGTAAATGTAAGTTTGTACTCACAATATTGATAGATTTACCATGTTATTTTAAGACCACAGACTTCTTATAGGTTTTCCTGTAATCTACAGGTAAAGATCTATTATCTGTTTTTTACTTACCATTACCGATTTTAGTGATAACATCTATCTTACTCTGCTTCTGACCAGCGAATATATTATGCATGACACATGGCGGAACGTGCCTTTTTGTTATCACTGCAATTTAAACAAAAGAAAACAAATTAAACAAATAACTAAAAAAAACAAACTAGAGAGGACGTGGCACACCCAGTTTGAACGAAGTTCCTATCGTTTTCGCACACTTGCAGGCCAGGCGCACTCCGCATTTTAGGTATGAAGCTACAAGTACGCGGCGGGCTCGACTTGTCGACGCTAATTCAATGTGGGCTGCCGCGCACCGGCCGCCTCGCACCGTTAGTTCAATACTCGCTCACGCGCCGCGTCGTAAAAGAAGACAACCCTAACGAGTCAGAAGCTATAAGAGCTACGCGATAGAGGCAACTTCTAGGTTCTATAGCTGTAGGTAATTAACGCTGTACGACCTGAATTGCACTTTATTGTGTCGTAGCAAGAGTCGCTATTTCTTTAAATGATTTTGCGGAGGGAATCTTCTGTACCTATACTATTATGTATTCTGTGACACTTGGCGAATGAGAGTCAGACCATTGAGGTTCAATGTAAACTAGAGCAGCTATTAAGATGTGTGCCGCGGATGTCAAATGTGACAAACGCGGTGAATGTGTATTCAGGTCTGAGAAGTTTACTGTCCCGGAAAACATGTTGCGCAAAAATTTTGTTCGCGGTGTCTGCTCTCAAGTTTTATTGAACCTCAATGAGCTAAACCAAAAAAATTGTAACTGTTTGACCATCACGACACTATTTTTTTAAACGTAACAAAAGTGCGAACGAAGTACAAAAGTGCGTGTGTATAATGTGGGATAAGGAACTTCGTTCCAAAACTTTTTCTTTTTATAATAACGATGCGTGATGTCACTATATTACACATTTTCAAGAAAAAATCCATACGTTTTTACTTACCTTGTCGGACCTTCTCCATGACTTTACTTTTAGTGTCTTTTGGTGATAAATTGGCAAGTATTTCACTTACAATATCAGAAGGTAGTTGCCCCTTGTTTACCGCTAAAATGATACGATATTAATTTAGTCTTATTTGATATAATAATGGCACAAATAATAGCCGCCTGGAGTTCCAACTTACCTTGACGGATATCCCTTATGATTTCAAACTTAGTGCCACTACTGTTTACTTTGGCAAGAACAGCATCCATGTCGCAACAAGTGACATGTTTCTTTTCTATCGCTGAAATTATTAATAAAAGCTCACTGTAGAATTTGTTCAGTGCCAAGCCATAATATGGCTGAGTTTTAGAAAAAACTTTGTGTTTGTAACGCGTCTACTCTGATGTAGTTTGACCGATAACGCTGTACCGCGCCTTAGGTATGTGCGCGGTGAGACGGCCGCTCATTCGTCAACGCTCAAGGGCGGCGTCTTGCCCCCCGCGGTACAGCGGTATCGGTCAAACTATAGTCATACATATTTGAGTCTCAAACTTCGATGAGCGGGGAGTTGCGTAACACACAATGGAATGGAATGGAATTCAGTTTGACAGTTCAAAATCATTCTTTGCGTTATTAACGTTGTTGAACAGACGACTTTAAAAAAAAATATGAAACAATGTTTATGTTTTACTTTCAAAATCATTCTGATTATTATTGAAAGTGTAGGTATTATATGACGCAATTGGGGCGCTATAAAATTTACGCCGACCTCTGTTCTATTAGCTAAAACACTTCATCTAGAAACTTTTGAGAACCTGAATTTGTTGACGAAATTGATTAGTATGAACTACTTGGTAGGCCATATTATTTTCATAAATCCGATCCAATTTACCTTTTCGAACCTTCTTCAGGATTTCAAATTGACTGTCGTGGGGGCTCACATTTTCGAGTATATCATCCATGACAGCGGGAGACAGTTGTCTCTTGCCTATGGCTGTAAAACAATATACACTAGCATGAATTTTATATATAAGAGCATGCGGTAATTGTCCTTTTTGTACAGACACCAGCAGATCAAGCCACCCGAAACTGTCGAATTTTCCCTATCAACCTTGAACCTAATACTTTAGCAATAAAGATGAAAATCTATTAAAGAAATTTGACAGATTGTAGTAGCTTGATGTGCTGGCGTCATACTCATAATGAGTGGGATTGAATGGAAGTTCACATTATTTTTGATTAGTGTGGAAATCGGTTGTTATGGTATGGGCATGTGATGCTGAAGAATTTTGGTATATGAATAGAGGAAGACCAAGGAAACGATGGATGGATTCTGTGAAAGATTATATGGTTAGAAAGAAGGGAAAGGAGGTGACTACTGATATGGCGGCTAATAGTGATGTATAGATGAACAAGACATGCTGCGCCGACGCATAATGAATTGGGATCAGGGCAGGAGGAATTATTTTAGTGTAAGCCAGCGGTCGCCATTCGACGATGGTATAGTTTACGTTTATGTAATATGATGTATGTTTATATACATATTATATAAAGTTTTTCCTTATGCACACTTGGTGTGCAATCGACGTTTGAGAGGTCAACAATAGCCCTAGATCAAAAACACATCGCTCAAGTGGCCTACATTGCATTTAACTTGATTATAAACCTTAACACTCAAACAAAGTTTATTATCGTTTGCAAAATAATAGGTTGGAGAAAAACTTTCTTCGCATTTTTTAAGAAAATTCAAAACATTTTTTAATATACATTATTTACATTTATCTAAAGTATGTAGGTACCATTTTGTTCGATAACTTTTTGCCATCTTGTAGGTAGGCACATGATCCCATTGCTATATAAATTTTGGGACTTCTGATCAAAATACCGCGACAAGTGGTTTTGGCAGTCCTCTCGTGATGTTAACCTGACACTGCCTAAAGAATTCTGAAGAGACCGAAACAGCTAGAAATCTGAAGGTGCAAGGTCAAGACTATACGGCGGATGCATTATCAACTCCTAGCCAAACTCTCTTAATTTTTGCTGAGTGGCTAAAGATGTGTGAGGTCTAGGGTTATCATGATGAAAAACTACACCACTTCTGTTGATTAATTCCGGCCGCTTTCTCTCAACTTCTTGCTTTAATCTCGTCAGTTATTCGCAGTAGAGTTCAGAATCGATGGTCCTGCCTGGTGGTAACAGCTCATAATGAATAATGCCCTTCCAATCCCACCACACACACAGCATCACCTTGTTGCGAGTTAACCCGGGTTTCGCCACAGTCTGTGAAGCCTGGCCGGCCTTTGACCACAACCTTTTTCGCACGTTCTTGTCGTACGTGATCCACTTTTCACCACCAGTTATCAGCTTCTTCAAAAATGGTTCGGTTTCATTAAGTCGTAATAAAGAATCACAAATGAGTACACGGTTCATTGGGTTTCTTTCAGTGAGCTAGTGAGGTACCCAAATATCGAGCTTTTTTGTGTACCCAGTTTTTTTCAAATGCGCCAAAACTGTTTTGTGGTCAATTCCCAGTTCTTCAGCTACGTCGTAACTACTGATATGCCGATCTTGCTCCACTTCTTCAAAAATGGCATCCATTTTATCCGTAATAGGGCGACCAGAGCAACGTGCATCTTTGACATCAAAGTTCCCGGATTGAAAACGCTTAAACCAAATTTGTGCTACCTTCACAGACACTGCACTGGGTCCATAAACATCGCAAATTTTTTTCGCGGCTTGCGTTGCATTTTTACCTTTTTTGTAGTAAAATTTTAAAATGTATCGAATTTCTTAATATTTTTTTATGACATTTAGACTATTTTAATTTAATTAATTTTGACGACTGTAATATTGTTGACATTGATTTATCTTTTGTACTATTTTTTAATTTTTTTCAATTTTATTTGCTGACATTGTTTTTTCTTTAAATTAATTTTGATCATAGCATCACTATTTTGTATACCTGTTGGCGGAACATAGGTTGGACCAAACAATATATATAAGATCACCGTACCCTGTGTTCACAAAATAAATGAATTTTGAATTTTTGAATTTTGAATTTTGAACTTCATTAGATTCACTCATCTTGACAGTACGAAAAACAAATGAAAATCACAAATTTTCCTAATTTGTATTTGGAATTATGTTCTTTAAAATTTAAACTTTCAATGATACCAAAACCAGCCAGATACAAATAGGATAGCCAAAGAGATTTTATTTTAAGTTCATACATACTATAATGCGAAAAGACTTTTTCCACAGACAGACACGAAAAGCAACTTTATTTTATAATAAGTATAGATGAACAATAACGTAAACGACGTTCCACCGAGTACGTGAGGCGCGAGCGCAAACCTATCAACTCACTGCATTGCAAGGGTAGTCACAATGATTTTCAATATCACAATCTCAATAAATCAATGATCTATGATCTTTTTGGCCGCGTTCGTCCAGTTGACAGTTGTCAAAATCGTTCTCTGTAAGTTTGGCGTAGTAAAGTCTTTAGACGCGCCATCAAACATAATTTCTTAGCAAAAATGTTGAAAAAACTGTGTTACAAAATAAGACCACAACAGTATTTTGTGGTCTTATTTTTACCGCCGTTTTGATGCCCTCATCGGAAATCTAGGACTATTGTTGATCGAAGTTAACATTGCAGGAAGAAATGGAGTCATATTGTTAACTATTTTACTTTACGAAAGTTTCTTTATGGTTTCTGACTTACCATCTCGAACTTTTGCAAGAACATCGCCCGGCGTGGCGGTCGTAGTGTCGTCTTTCTTTGCTTTTGCTGAAATGATAAGGAATGTCACCCGTCGACTAGATTGTACAAAGGTCTCTGCCAAGAATTTTCCCAACTATGTTGGCGTCGGCTTCCAGTCTAACCGGATGCAGCTGAATACCAGTATTTTACATGGAGCGACTGCCTATCTGACCTCCACAACCCAGTTACTGGGTAATACGACACTCCTTGATAAGACTGGTTGTCAGACTCTTGGGCTTCTGACGACCCGTAACGAACGACGACGTAAGAATGACAGCCGGGACCAATGGCTTAACATGCTTTCCGAGACACGGAGGGATCCACGGACCGATCGCGGCAAGCGTAGCTTAACCTGATCGATCAACCCGTGCGGCTGTTATTACTTCTGCACGAGCCCCTACATTAGAATTACCCTACAAATTATACAAGAAAAAAAAAAATAACCTAGAATTGTACAAAGATACCTACGTACGATAATCATAACGTCAATAATTATGTAAAGTGCAGTTATTTATTGTAAATTACAAAACCGATTGACGAAAGCAATTTAGTCATAAAAATACTCGTAATTTCAACTTTAACACAAACAAAATAAAGTTTTGTGATGTTCATCTACCTTTTCGAGTTTTGTTTGACATATTTGCTGAATTACCAGAAGGCTGTGGTTGACTATCGAAGATTTCATCCAAAACATGTGCTTGAACTTGCCATTTTTCCATTACTGTAAAGATAAATTAAATGAGTACAATAAGTAGGTACAGTCCGCGAGGCCTAAGCTGAGCTTTGCATTTGTGTGAGTGATCACCAAAGAAGCGGAGTTCGCGTCGCCCGAGGGACGCACCGCGCCTCAGGCCGATTGCCAAAAAGCAGTATAAACCGGTTTTAAACCAAGCAAAGGACGCGTCGCCCTCTAGGCCGGACGTCACACCTACACTATCTATGTGCACTCACACAAATGCAAAGCTTTTAAATATTTATCCCGCGACTTTTCGGCAAAAGGTTATTAACAATTTCATTTGCAGCTGTTTTTAACCGACTTCAAAAAGGAGGAGGTTCTCAATTCGTCGGAACCTGATTAACTTTGCTTGAGTAGTTTTTGAGTTAGCTTCAATAATACGTATTTTTTCCCCACATTATTATGGATGATGTTCTAGTTTGTTTTGCAGGTAGTGGTATTAGAATTTGTGTGGGGTAGGTACCACAACTAAAAAGTGAAGAAATAAAAACTTTTTTACAAAAAAATACAACCGACTTCCAAAAACAACACTACAAAGTGAAAAATAACTTTAATTTCGGAAGTCGGTGGCAAAAACGAAAATACATTCAACCAGACACCGACTTCCGAAATTAAAGTTATTTTTCACTTTGTAGTGTTCTTTTTGGAAGTCGGTTGTATTTTTTTGTAAAAAAGATTTTTATTTATACTTTCTGGAGTTAAATTCATATCGCTATCGCTGTCTATTTCCATTTTTCAAAACTTTTCTTGCTAAAATATGAAGTATCAAAGCTTTACAATGGTACAAAACAGGTATAAAGTACTCTGTGGTACAAAATGCGCGTCATTTGTTTTTTTTTTTTCACCAAGTTGGTTTTATACAGCCGATTTTTTTTCAGCCAGTATCTTTTTGATCTAATGTATACATTTTACATTAAACTTAATGGAAGACATTAAACCTCTGTGGTAAATTTATATCTAAACTAGCTGCGCCCCGCGGTTTCACCCGAGTAGACTGGGATAAAAAGTAGTGGTATGAAAAATAGATGTTAGCCGATTCTCAGACCTATTCAATATGCTCACAAAATTTCATGAGAATCGGTCAAGCCGTTTCGGAGGAGTACGGGAACGAACATTGTGACACGAGAATTTTATATACACTACTATTTTTTAATTAGTACAAAAAAAAATGGGGCACTGCCCGTACCCGTTACTGATCATATTTGTGTAGTCAAAAGTAAAAAAATGAAATCCCAAAATTGACCACGAAAATTTGTCATAATTGGTAAATTCATTATTGAATCAATCATTCATACTAGTTGCTACTAGAAAATACTACGCGAAGTGCATTTCTATGATTAATGAATACTACTTACCTGTACAATATTTCCATAAACTGAGTGACATTTTGGGATATAAACAAACGCTAATAACTTTGCTGTTTATGAATATTATTTATTGAGACTTTACAGATATAATAACAAGACCTTCTCTAATAAGTCTTTTAAGTATTTGTACTAATTAAAAATTAGTGGTGTATAAGATAAAAATAAAAAACAGTGCATTAATGAGATTCCATATAACATTTCTGCACTGTTTTGGTTCTAAGCAAAAAATACGTCCTTTGTGATCGGTTGTGTAGTAATTAATGATAACATTACTACGCAGTTGAAAGAAAAATATATGTCTTGTTTAGCGCCACAACGATATCAATTTAGATACATACCATTACGGATCTTATTCACCACTTCGTAATTTTTGTCAGTCGCGCGTATATCGTCCAGTATTTCACCCAAACAATCGAGCGGTATTTGGTTTTCTTCTACCGCTAAAATAAAACATAAGTACCAGTATTTTATTTATTTATTATTACCACTTACATTTGTTTTTACAGGCGGGAACCCAATACAACAATATAGTCACAGTTGCCACACTCACAGACGTCACCCAAAAACCAATTAGACACCACTAGGTACCAACAAAAATGACATGTTTTTAACTTGCCCTATTTTGATTCACAGGGTCCAAATTTATAGCTGTCGATTAGACGTAGATAATAATTAACAAGGACCAAGTAACAACTCTGAGTACCCACGCAAGACATACAGAGAACCGTATGTTAAATATAATCTTCTGGAATTCCGCCAAAGATCAAGTAAAGATATATTACAATCGTAGAGAGACGCTGTTGGGTATAAACGTAACGCGCCCTTGAAATTTAATTCTCAATTCTCGTCTAATGATCAAATTACCGCCTAAGATATTTCACTTCACTGATATTTGTATGTCGTCAATGACAAAACATAGCGCAGCATAATTATAATTATTATATAAGACCTTGACCTTTAACCTATGTTTTACAAATAAATAATTCTAATTCTTCAAAAAACTCTGATGATTTCTCGACATACCTTTGCGAACTTTCTTTAAAATTTTAGCCTTATTACCACACGCTTTAATATTACCAAGTACTTCATCCATCGCAGAAGGCATAATATGTCTCTTTATTATCGCTGAAATTAATAATATATAACGTTCAGCAGTATATCCCATTTCTTTAGAGGTAAAGGATGTTATTTTACTCACCTCTTTTAACCTTTTTCGTAACTTCAGACTCACTATCGCCAGGAAGTATATCCTCAAGTAAATCATTCATAACATCGGGTGATATCTGGCCGTTCTTTATAGCTGAAATAATATTAGTCGAAGTGTACAGTCACGTGGTGATGTTCTTCAGAAAGGTCAAGTGCTTAGTACTCGCACCGGCGTGCGTGTATGACCAGATTTATGAACGTAAACGAGGCAAAAGGAGTATGTAAGGATCGTAGCAGGTGGTGTTCTGTAGTTTCTGCCTACGCCCATGGGAAGTAGGCGTGAGATTATGTATACGTATATACAATATGTATATTACGAGCATTTACATTTACGCAAAATTCAAAAGCGATTTCCTCCTAAAATTTCAAATTTTAAAACGTAGTGTGTTCGAAACCATGCTATATTAGGAAATAGATTTTTTCTCAGAGCCTTAGCACACCTATGCCGCAAAACCACATGATGTTTCGCTGATGTTCCGCTACTCAAGTAGCGGAACTACATGCGAGTCAGTTGAATTGACTACTGCGGTTTTGCTGCTATGGTTTGGCGGCGGAAGTGTGCCCACTCAAACTTGCAATATTCATTTTGCGACCAAATCGTAATTAAATTTTGCGTTAGTGTTTAACGTAATTAATGCTCGTGACTAGTTACACTTACAGAATAGTAGTGCATTATTTATTTATAAAGCTCAATTTACCTTTGTGAATATTCTTCAGAATCTTTGACTTATAACACGTGTCATTAGGCTCTCCCATGTCGCCCATATCCGATCTTTTTAACATTTTCAAAAGCGATGGTGTTATTTGGCCTGTCTGTATAGCTGAAATGAGATATTTCAAGCATGAAATAAAAATTCGGCTCGGCCTGTCCACGTACAGCTCAACGCTCTTCTAAAGCTCAGCTTCAAAGCTCAACAATCCGCAACATTTTAACAGCTTCGAGATATTTTTGTAGTTGATAGATACACAATTCTCTTGTCATGGGACAATATAGTTTGCAACATGTAAGTTTGCCACTCTGAAGTAGGCTACAAATGACTGCGCAGTACCTAGTCAATAAAACCAAGGCGCACTCCGAATTTTAGGTATGAAGCTACAAGTACGCGGCGGGCTCGACTTGTCGACGTAATTCAGTGTGGGCTGCCGCGCACCGGCCGCCTCTCTCGTTAGATCGATACTCGCTCACGCGCCGCGTCGTAAAAGAAGACCACCCGATCGAGTCAGAAGGTCTATTAGCTACGCGGTAGAAAGAGAGGCAACTTCTTGGTGAATACAACTGTAAGTAATTAACGCTGTGCAATCTGAACTGCACTTTATTGTGTCGTAGCAAGAGTCGCTGTTTCTTTAAATGATTTTGCGGAGAGAATCTTCTATACTTGTACTATTATGTATTCTGTATCTATACTAAGACAGCAGCGCGCCATGCCATGCGCATCGGAAAAACTGGTTTCAGAGCGGCAAACTTACGTGACGCGAACTTTACGTAGGCAATCTATTCTCACCTTGACGGACTTTCCTCATCCTTGCAGCCTGCATGTCGCTGGGCCGTAAATATTCGAGAATATCTTCGATTTCTTTCGAATCTTTGTCTTTAATCAAATATGCAAGTGATGAACACATTGTATCGCTTGTTATGGCTGAAATTACGAATGAACAACTGAGGACGATCACTATATCATCAACCTAGCCTTTTGCGAACGGTGTTTAGGTGGGTTCAGTCTAACCGGATGCAGTAGTTTTTTCTAATGTGCGTTTTATTTGTGGAGAATAAACAATTTATCTTCCTTTTTTTCTTCCTTTTTTTCTTTCTTTTCAGTAGGTACCATAATAATTATAATAGTCTGGAGTATGACTGTAATCTTATGCTTTGGGATAATACCTCAGTAGTTTGAATGTTTAGGGCAAATCCCGCGAAGAAATTCTAACATTTTTGTTTTTAAATCAAGCTCGTATTATTCTGGATATCATCTTGAATTAAAAATTACATTTCATTTTATAGGACGAGCCTAGACTCGATAGGGTTGCGTCATTTTATTACTGAGTTCCTGGGGCCATCTTCCGGCTCCATCATCAGATCAGCTCGATGGTACTAAAATATTGCATTCTCACCAAGTATACATACGTATACCAAATTTCAGCTCAATCTAACATCGGAAAGTGGATCAAATTTAACTTGCAAAATTCCAGGACATACATACAAGTGAAGTTCAATAAAAGCTTTTATTAAAAACTATCTGATCCAACATACGTTAACCTGTCATAATTTCAATAATTCATACAAAATTCCCATAGAAAATGCACTTTCAGTTTTCCCAAATTTTCCAATTATCCCGGCAACTTTTCAAAGATTTTCTTTCATACAAACCTTGTCCTGATAATTACAAACACAACACAACAAGAATTAGCCAAATAGGTGTAACTGTTCTGAAGTGATGCGCGTACATACTTACGTACATACATTCGGCAAATGATTTTTATAGTCAGCTAGGTTTTTATATATTATATAACACTTACAGGTTCTCATAGCTTCAGACTTTTTTCCACTGACGAGTATGTCCATAACAGACGGCGATAATTGCCCCGATTCAGCCGCTGAAATGGGCATTACGTTTAAAAAGTTAAAGACTTGAATGACTTAAATGAATCAGCTATTATGTAGCTCAACTATCTCCTATGTCCGGTGTAATGCGTGGAGACCGCTAATGGCCGTCGGCGTCGCACACCGAAGTGACTCAACACCACGAAGCTAACATTTCGATGTTTTTTCGTGATAGACATGTCTCAATTCATGCTAAGAATATTGTATTTTGCATGCGCGATTCGTTCTAGCACAGTAGGTAATAATGATACAGTAGTTTATCTTCATAGAAAGCCGCCGAAACGACGCGCTTCAATATCTCAGTATATACAGTACGAAACAGTCCGAGTACGCGGCAGTTACGCACGGACGGACACGTATTTATCTACCGAGCGGCCGTAGGTAATTAATTCAAGGTCACTGCCCAAAAAACTACTGTAGCTTTATTATTCTGTGGTTCTAGTGGGTGGGTGAACTTTAAAGGGCCCCACTCATTAACAGTTGGCCTGTAGTTGGCCGGCAACGGTCCATTCACAGAACATAATATAAAAACTGGACTGCCTGCCGGCGGGCTGCCGGCACATCATTTAGCAGACGTTCGCACGGACGTAAAAATATCGCTGCGGGATTTTATCGGTGTTGAGCCGAGCTTCGAGAATCCAACCTAACAACAACAGAGTGAATCCCAGCGCGACGAAAAAACACTGTTGCATTTCAACTCTCGGCGCTAAGCAGAGCGTTGAAAATCCAGAGCGCGAAAAGAAATCGCCGCGATATTTTTACGTCCGTGCGAACGTCGACTTACACTCCGCCGCGGCGGAAAATAAATGTGTGGGCCCACAAGAATTTCAATGTATCTGTACCCTTCACTCATACTTTCCTCCATTTTGCCACTAACAGAATGCTTATTGTGATGTGTGTAAAAGTAAAATAATGACTTTACCCACATCAGATATTTTAAGTAGACATTGCAATAGAATAGACCTACCTTTTCGGAGCGTATCCATCACCTCTTTCGGACAACAATTACTACGGCGTAAAGTTTCGAATAATTCATTAATTTCACTCGCATCCTTCTCTTTTAACAATCTCGCGAGTGATCTGCATATTTCTGTTTTCGACTTGGCTGAAATTATGAATGATTAGAATAGTTTATTTTTATTTAGGCCACGTACAGTACGACAACAATCAAAAATCCCACCCAAAATCCCAATATTCAAAGGTTCCATTGTTTATCTTCGGAAAAACCGAAATATAGCTAAAAAAACTTTTTTACAAAAAAATACAACCGACTTCCAAAAACAACACTACAAAGTGAAAAATAACTTTAATTTCGGAAGTCGGTGTCTGGTTAAATGTATTTTCGTTTTTTGCCACCGACTTCCGAAATTAAAGTTATTTTTCACTTTGTAGTGTTGTTTTTGGAAGTCGGTTGTATTTTTTTGTAAAAAAGTTTTTATTTTTCACTTTTTAGTTGTGGTACTTACCCCACACAAATTCTAATACCTGCAAAACAAACTAGAACATCATCCATATAAAAGTGGGGAAAAAATACGTATTATTGAAGCTAACTCAAAAACTACCCAAGCAAAGTTAATCAATTTTATAAGGGACCAACTTTGATAACCCTTTTGAATAAAACAAACATTTTTCAAATCGGACGACTCTGTAAAAAGTTATGCGTGGTCATACATAAAAAAAAAATAAAAAAAAACATACGTGTCGAATTGAGAAACTCCTCCTGTTTTTTCATCCGTTAAAAATGTCACTATAGACCAATAGAAATTGATTTAATAGATTCCCACGTAATTATAATAATTGACATGAGATTGACGCACTAATTCCGTCACTCCCATATTGGACCAGTAAACCAGTCATATTTAATTCGATTTTGCCGAAGATAAACAATGAAACCTTTGAATATTGTTGTACTGTACCGGAAGAAGCAGCGTAGGTGTCCCCTACAAGGGAGATCGTTGACATGGTAAGGTCTCAAGAATGCGATGGATTCGAAAAGCACAGGTCCGGATAATAACAATGATATTGTAGAAAAATAGATTATGTCCTAAATTATTGTATTTTAAATTTAATAGACTTTTATTCACCTTTACTAATCTTTTTCTTAGTCGGAGCTCTGTCTTTTTCTTCTAATAATTTACGGAGTGATGAACATTTTAACTTCTCCTTCTCTAAGTCTGAAACTGATATTTCGGTATTACGAAGATAATCAATAATACACTTCTGGACACATCTTTTGGCCCACCTTGTATTTTCAGTTTCGTTTGGTCCTAGCTAAAATTTTATATTAGGTCGAGCAAAAAGTTTTTATGCAGTTTTGAACCTGGCACATTCACAATTTCATTCAATAGTCTTTTTTTGAATTTCGAACACAGAATTTAAAGAAACAAAAGACAATTTGGAGCCTGTTTGTTGATATCAATCAAACAATCGAATACTAAGAAAACTTGGTTTTATTGGTTTACTTTGATTTAATTCTTGAAAAAGTGATTGATATCTTTGGTTTTGCAACAAACATTACTTATTCTTAACATTAAGGTGAGGTTCTATCAATAATCTATGGATACTTCACCTGAAGTCGCCGCCCAAGCTGTGGCACTTATTCAGGCCGGACACAGCCAAAGAAACGTGAGTGCTCAACTTAATTTAAGTCGATCTGCGGTCCGAAATGTTTATCGGAGGTACCTAGAGACTGGCGGCTTTGTTCGTCGCCAAGGAAGGCCACGATCTCGGGTCACAACTGAAAGGCAGGATCGATTCATCGTGACGACCAGCTTGAGAAATCGTCACCTTACCTCCATTGAGATACAAAACCAACTTCGCGACTTCCACGGAGTATCTGTGAGCGCTCGAACTGTTCGGAGAAGGTTAAAAGAACGCGATATGGTACCACACAAGCCAGCTAATGGCCCCAAACTAACGCGAGCCCACCGAACAGCGCGCCTTCATTTCGCACGCAGTCATTTAAATTGGACACAGCAAGATTGGAGCCGTGTACTCTTTTCTGATGAGTCTAAAATTGTGTTACATGGCAATGATGGAAGGAAGAAGTCTAGAATTGGAAAATTTTGTGGGAAATTGGAAAATTCGGGAAAACTGAAAGTGCATTTTCCAATTTTTCTCTTCATAAGAATCTTCCTCGGACTTCAGAGAATAATTGAAAAAAAAAAATTGCTGAATTGGTCCATCCGTTTTCGAGTTTTGCGCTTAGCAACACATTTAGCCATTAATTTTTATTTAGTATATATATAGACAGATAATAATTTCGATTTAATATAAATCTGAATTCGCCAATCTGCCTTGGGCCAGCGTGGTGATCCAGCTTATGCCTTGCCTGTATGGGAAGCCCTTTTTTTTATTTTTTTTTTTTGTTGATGGGAAATCATCAAATGACTTCTCCTGCTCTGGGCAGAGCAGGAGGGCGTGTCAGACTTTTACTGACTAAAACCCATCCATGTTCCTTCCGTTGCCTGTGCCGGGGCCACGGTATCTCTTTCGAACTACCCGCGACCCCGGCGGCATCGGCCCAATTGACCCCGTCACTGCTGACATCTCTTTGAGGCGCGCGTGGAACACAACGCGCCGTTGACCCGGGTCTGATGGACGGCGAGCTGCCCATTACTCGTCGTCCGCAAGCCCGCGCCTACGGTGGCCGGGAATCGGCAATCGATTCCCGCCGCCCAGGGCGTCTCCTACGGCGGCTAGGGGCGCGAGGGCGCGGCTGTTGCCTCTCCCTCACGCGTTCCGCTTCCTCCTTCGCGAGCATAAGCCCTGCAGTGGGACAGTAATAGGCTGGTATTTTAGTTTTAGTTTTGATTTACCTGGTCTGTACTGTTTCCTGGCTTTAAAGTTGAACACAACACCATTTGTAGATAATCTACTCCAAAATTTTGATATCCGTGTGTTCATAATATTATGTCGCATGTTTAATTTACGTAATGGCTTTTCAGTTTCGGGAAATCTTTCGATAAGCCTTGCTTCCTTCCTTCCTTTTTTTTCCTTATCTTTGTCTGAAATTAAATTTATACCAACCGATGTTTCACGATGAAATCTTCCTATTAAGTTACCTTCACGACTTCTCTTCTCATACTCAGCTGCACAGCGGCAGCGACTCGAAATTGTCTTCGGGTACGTCGAAAGTTTCTTCGGTAATACATTTTTTCTTCCTTTTGTGACTAATTTTATGCCTGGGGTTACTATAATAAATAAAATAATAATAATACAATTCTTTATTGGCATAAAAAATGTGTACAAGCAAAGTGAAGCCTGACTCCTGCACTAGGTAACAACACCTGTGTTACAGGAGCCAAAACTATGGATTCTCTATACTCCTGTGCCCAACTCGCCGGGGAATTTGGGCGTAATTTCTATTCTTTTTTGGGCTTTTCCTTTTGTGTAATTACATCAAAAATAAAGAAGTCATAGACACTTTCGCATCGCCTAGATACCTAATGTCTACCTTATTTTATGATTTTTATGAGATTACCGTTAGGGGTCTCTCTGATGATATTCGGCTTCGTGTCAATACCAGCATCTTTTTTTTTATTTTCTTTAATTTTATTTCTAATCAGATTGTCCAAAGATGGCGTAACTTCCCCCTTTTCCATAGCTACGATAAATATTATTTTTTTATTATTTTTTAAATTTTAATATGGTTATAGAATGTAATTAAGAGCATACCTATATCCATGGCTTTAATGATATCAGAGTCAACGTCTTCTTGTTCGTTTTTCATTCGTTTCTCATATTCCACTGGTGTTTCTCTATCTTTATTCATCATTAATTCCAGGACAGAGGGCGATACTTGTCCTGCTGTGATGGCTATAATAAATAAAAGTTTATTTTTACCTTTATCAACTACTAAAAATGGGTCCTCTGAATTTCAAAACAGATACCTTGCATCAATGTTTTCATATAACTATAATATTGAAAGAAAGCCTCACGTACCTATTATGGTATAATAGGTACGTGATAATTTAACCTAATTAATTGTATTTCGATAAACATGGCCACTGGCCAGCCCACTGCCAATTCAGCTTGCTTACTCATGTCGGTAACTCCGGAGGGAAGGACAGTGGAACAGACGAGTCCTGGAGAGAAGATGGCCTATCCACAAGGGTGGACAAAATCAAACCATTTACTTCAATTAGGCATATAAAAGGCACTTTTGAACGTCAAAATTTAGAAAAAAAAGTAGAATTGGTTCTAGTTACCCCTTCCAAAAGGTAGTTTCGTGGTGTGGGTCGCCGCCAGCTAGATGGATCGACGACCTTAAAAAGGTGGCTAGGACAGACTGGATGCGGAAGGCGGAGGACAGGGTGTTGTGGCGCAGCCTGGGAGAGCCTATGTCCAGCAGTGGACTGCGATAGGCTGAGTTGATTGAATTGTATGTCATAATATTCGTAATTTTCTGTCAATTTACCTTTACTGATTTCATCCAAAATCTCAGATTCCCCTTCTTCAGTACCTAGTTTGGCGAGTATTTCTCTTGTGTTCATTGGTATGTTAGATTTTTTTGCAGAAAATCTTTTAAAGAGTGGTTTTTGTTTGTTTTTATTTAAAATATCTTCTATAACTGACGGTGATACTTGTCCTTTTTTTATAACTGGAATTAATAATAAGAAAATAAAAATACAAAGTTAAAAATGCACTAGTTTGTATCTGTAGAAGATAAATAAATAAATCATTTACTTATTTATGCACATAAAAGAAATAGCACAACCAAAGATTTAAATCAATAGATTTGCCCTCACTGTACCCACAGCCACACATTAATATATAGCGTTGCCATGACAATCAAGTCAAGCCAATAAATCATGTGTGCCAAAACGCGACTTCGATCTTATGACGCGATAAGGCGAATCTAACGATTTAAATCTTTGAGCACCACACATAAAAGTATAATTTAATTATAACGAAGTACACGAAGATGATGTTTTTTGTACAGATACAAGGTACCGAAGATCATAGGTGCAACTTATGTTTTTTTTTCATACAAAAAAAAAAACATTATGCGATTTCCTAACGATCGATCTATGCTTTAGAAGACTAGAACGTGTCAACGCGGTAAATAAGTAAAGAGAAACATTATTAACATATCTACTTATCATCAGTAGTTATTGCAGGCTAGTTTAACGGTACCAAAGTTGTTCGTTGTTGTTTGTTTGTATTTATTATCCCAGTTTTAAAATTACAACATAACATAACATCATGCCTGTAATCCCCGAAGGTTTAGACGGAGGTTTATGTACCTACGAGTACATATAGTACACTAACATTTCGCCAGTTATGTTTAAGTCCTATGGGGCCATCAACCGGGCACAAATCCGGATTCTACTGCTACTGAGAAATTCCTGATGAAATAACCCAATGCCACTTTGCCCGACCTGGGAATCGAACCCAGTACCACATAATCAGCAGTAACCCTTGCGACCACTAGACCAACGAGGTATTAACCCAAGTTTTAAAACTATAAGTAATCAGTTCTGTTGAATGACAGTTTCTTTAAGAGGCTACCGAGCGCCCAGTGGCGGCCTCATCGTTTGTTTGGTTATTTCTTTTATTTTAGAATGAAAATGCAAAAAATAAGCCGGAATAATTGTGCTCCACACGACTATACGTTATTATTATTACAAATAGTAGCTTTATATTGTTATGTGTAAGTTTTTATTATAATGGTTAAAACGGAAAATAGTGTTAATAATAACGTATAGTCTTGTAGAGCACAATTATTCCGCCTTATTTTTTGCATTTTCATTCTGAAATAAAAGAAATAACCAAACAAACGATGAGAGCGCCACTGCGCGCTCGGTAACCTCTTAAATACCTTTAGCGACTTCCTTTACGATTTCCGCTTTGCCTTCACATGCGCATAACATATCAAATATTTGAGCTTTAGTACGTGATTTCACAAGATTTTTGCTTTCCAACCTTCTTAAGAATTCTATCGCTTTATCTTTATTTAACATCAATTCTATGAGATACGGTGATACTTGACCCAGTTTTATAACTGAAAAAGAAATCACAGTAACTTTATTATGTTATATTAATTGCTTTATAAATTGACTAGGTAGGAACAGTTAACTCGTAATAAATTGCTTTACAACTTTGACAAAAATCTTACGAGTACAGTAATTTGAAACCACTAAGCTTGAAACTACACTCCCGGACTCCTAAATCGAGCCACCCTACACTTTTTGTATGGAAGTCTATGGGCCTGCTTCACCACCTACGATTAAGTTCCTATTAACTTACAAGGCAGATAATTTTATACAAATTCTGTTCCATTTTTGAATTTATTCGGTAAGTACTAATACTTACCGAATAAATTAATATAACTAATATCGGAGTTTTACCTGAAATAAAACGCTTATTAAACTACTTACCTTATTCGAAGCATAATTAAACTATTGAGATAGGCTGAACCATGTTTCCTGTGCCTTTTTTCCTTACGTTTCTAGCGATATAGCTCTGTCTCGCTCTCATGACGTCACCAGGTCAGAGAGGGGAGCGCATTTTTGAGCTCGCGCGCTCGGTCTTGTTCATTGGATGATTGACTATGTCACCTGGCAGAAATTAATATTATGCTTCGAATAAGGTAAGTAGTTTAATAAGCGTTTTATTTCAGGTAAAACGCCGATATTAAACCACTTGACCGTTATTCGAAGCATAATTAAACTATTGAGATATTGTCTGTTATCGCCTGGTGACGCTCATGACGAACGCCAATGTGTAGGGAAAGATCAAGAAAAAAGAAAAGATGTGTTTGAAAATATTCAACAAAATATCAATAAATCAACATAATTCACTATGAGACAGGTTTAAAAAGAGCAGTAATGCTGTCACTCGTAGAAGAGCCCGAAACCTGTCGTTTATAAAATCGATTAAAAGTGTTTGAGGACCTCCAATTTCCCCGAGCCATAATATCTTCCATGGGGAAGTTGTCCAACCAATTCTTGGAAGCAACAGCGGAAGGGACACTTTCAGGAGTAGCAACAATACCTGCCTGACGCATCAGAGCTTTAATCCAGCCTGCAATAACAGTTCGTGAGGCGGCACGAGCTGTACCTCTCGTGGTGACAAACAAGTTAGGACAGTCTAGTGGAAAGCAGTGATACAGTTTGTTCAACCCAGTATACGGGGTCCAAATTATCGTTATCGGTCATAAGGAGTGTCAAGTCATGAATACGCCTACCAGAACAGAGTACTAAGAGGGCAGCGGCTTGACTCGAAACATCAAAAATGTAGTCATGATTTATTGTTCTAACGCCAAGAAAACATACAAAATCATCAATATTCCACACGGGTAACTTAGAAACAATTGGTTTTTGACTGAAATCGAATTCAAAATATGTTACACCAAAGCATGATTACTTAGAACACCTGAATCATTTACATTATTACAAAGGGTGGAGACCACAGACTTGTGTAACAATATTGTATTATAAGACAGTTTATGTTTTATATGCAGATCAGCCAGAAAACGAGCTAGGTCAGATCCTGAGGGATTCTTAGGGCTAATATGACTACACCACGAAACCCAGCGGTTCCATGCAGGTTTGCAAGTTCTTAGGGTAGAATCGCGCCAAGAACTTTTCAAAAGATATATCTGAGAATTATTCCACTTACCTAAATGATGTGTCCACCCCCACATTTCCAAACATCCAACACTAGATCCTGGACGCGAGGAGGTGGCAGTCCCGTTGTCACATCGATCAATACTTTGTTCAGGTTCTGTATTGTGAACGGTGGGGCCAGAGCCCGGGCTTTGAGACCTCCGCGCCAAAAGACTTTCTCCCATCGCGGTGCTACTATCAAGTAAATTCCCGATGCCCGATTGAGGAAGCTCAAAAACCCTGGGAATCAGGAACGGGGGTGCGAACACCCATGCCAGATCGAATTTCCAAGTAATCGAGAATGCATCGTGGGCTACAGCTTGTTTGTCGTTCTGATCTTTCGACACGTAATGAGGGACTACGTGAGCGTTGCTGGAGGCAAACAGGTCCACTTGGGGAATTCCCCATTTTAAGAATATTATCTTGGTAATCTCGGGTATCAGATGCCATTCGGGGACCTGGCGAAACCGCGATAGGTGATCGGCATGGTTGTTGTACCTCCCCGGAATGTGGTACACATTGATATGAATTTGGTACTGATCAATCAAACAAAACAGGTTGTATGTTATGTCCATCAATCGCGAGGATTTGGTTACCCCTGCGTGACGGAGATACGCTACTACCCTGCGATTGTCGCATTATATGGTGACCGTAGATTGACTCAGATACACGGGATGACTTTGAAAAACCTTCAATATTGCCAACATTTCTTTTACGTTGCAGTGACAATTCTTCTCGTTCTGGGACCACGTTCCCCATAGAGACTGGTTGTCCATCTGGGCCCCCCAGCCTAAGTCGGAGGCGTCCGTTTTAGTCGCTGGTGCGTGGTGTAGAATTGACGGATGTTGCAAATTGTGGCTCTACCATTGTAGGTCGCCTATTGCATCTGCAGGTACAGTGTATACCTTGACAGAATTGTCCAATTGTAGTGTGTTTAGGAATTTCAATAGAGCTCGATAGTGCAATCTCCCTCTTTGGACAACAAAACTCGCAAAGTTTAGTGCTCCTATTACGCTTTGCAACTTCTTTAGGTTTGTCTTCCGCAAATCTACGATTTCGCGAATCTTCGCTAGTAATGAGGGTACTTTTTCCCTTGGCAGACGTTTAAGGTTTAGCCAAGGATCCCACAGTACTCCTAGGTAAACCAGGGATTTCTTTGGTGTTAGGACAGATTTTTCGAAATTTATTTGCCAACCCAGATATTTTAATGTTTTTACGAGAAGACTTACATGGCCTGCGAGAACTACTGGGTCTTGGTGAGCCAAAAGAAAATCGTCGAAAAATACTAATATTCTCACACCTTGGCTTCTCATAATTTGGGCAATCCAATTTGTCAAGCTGGCAAAAGTTTTTGGTGAAAATCTGGTGCTTGCATTTCCTTCCAATGATCGACGAAATTCGATAACTGACCGGCTTGAAATATTTTCATGTCAATATTTACTTCTCTTGGCATTTAAGCCTGAAGGTGATGACCTTCGCTTATTTCCGCCACGTTTATGAGCGTAGTATCTTTGGGTTTGTTTTGCCCCGCGGGAGCGAAAGGAAAAAAGAAATACGCATGTGCTGGTCCTTGCGAAGGACACTGTATATTATGCTGCAAAAAGCCACACTGCAAGGAGACGTTACAGTTCTGACAGCCTTGTGAAGGCATGCTTGAGTTATAGTTCTTACCCTGCGAGGGTGGAACTGAATATTGCCCCTGCAAGGGACGTATATACGCATGTGCTGGTCCTTGCGAAGGACACTGTATATTATGCTGCAAAAAGCCACCCTGCGCGGGGACGTTACAGTTCTGACAGCCTTGTGAAGGCATGCTTGAGTTATAGTTCTTACCCTGCGAGGGTGGAACTAAATATTGCCCCTGCGAGGGACGTATATACGCATGTGCTGGTCCTTGCGAAGGACACTATATTATGCTGCAATAAGCCACCCTGCGAGGGGACGTTACAGTTCTGACAGCCTTGTGAAGGTATGCTTGAGTTATAGTTTTTACCCTGCGAGGGTGGAACTGAATATTGCCCCTGCGAGGGACGTATATACGCATGTGCTGGTCCTTGCGAAGGACACTGTATATTATGCTGCAAAAAGCCACCCTGCGAGGGGACGTTACAGTTCTTACAGCCTTGTGAAGGCATGCTTGAGTTATAGTTCTTACCCTGCGAGGGTGGAAATGAATATTGCCCGTGCGAGGGACGTATGAGCCATTTTCCAACTTGCGAAGTTGAGGTATTACCATAAGCCGATTTTGTAGATGTACCAGCCGATCTAGAAGCAGGCCAGAAGGCTTTTTTGATACCGCCAGCTTTTTCTAATGCAACAACTAACTGCTCAGAATTGAATAAGCTAACCTCAGATGGAGGTATTTTCTTTATTGCCGCTTTTATTAAGGGATCGCGAAGTGCATTAGTTATGCTGTCTCTGCGCATCTGTATAGATTCAGCACTATGGCCGCAAATCATTTGCAATAGGTCTGCCGAAACCTTGCTGAACTCACCCGAAGTGAAGATGTCATTCAGCTTTTTTATAGCCTCGAAGTTAATTCTCTCTGGTCTCGGACCCATGTCAAAAAAAGCACAAAGTTCCTTCACCTTTTATTTTAAAATACCGTTTAACGAAGCATAGGCCCTCTCCGAGTAACTTAAGTGTTTTAGTGTGTCATAGGGTCAGAAGAACTAGATGAACTGGAACTAGAATCTACTACTGCTGCTGCTCGGATGTGAACGCATCCGTTTGGCACTAGATTCTCTATTATTAGCGGTATTCGAAGGACCTGCGACCGGTTCATCTTGCGAAATCAACGTTATTTCTTTATCCATTACGTATTCGGTATTATACTGAAAACAATTGAATTACACACACTGGAAAAGAAAAAGAATAAAAACACGCGAACGGAAAACCGTTAAATTCTGAAAATATCAACATTGATTCACTGTATTATCAATAATTATCATTCACTAGAAACAGTTTTAATAAAAATTGTAAATTGGTAAGTATGTCAACTTTCGTCGAAAGGAAAAATATAGACGGTTGTGAAAAAGAGATATAGATAACTCACCTGCTAAGCAGCAACCGTCTCCGGCAAGGAAAAGAACGCCAAATGAACAAGACCGAGCGCGCGAGCTCAAAAATGCGCTCCCCTCTCTGACCTGGTGACGTCATGAGAGCGAGACAGAGCTATATTGCTAGAAACGTAAGGAAAAAAGGCACAGGAAACATGGTTCAGCCTATCTCAATAGTTTAATTATGCTTCGAATAACGGTCAAGTGGTTTAATAGCTAACTATTCGGGGTTATTCCACATATCCTCATACAATCCCCATCAATGGGGATTTATGAACTTTTAACTAGCACTTTGCCTGCGACTTCGTCCGCGTGGATTTCGTACTTTTCTCTAAAAAATTCAACACCCCCTCCACCCTCTTTGAAAGGTTGATTTTGAAACTTACGATCTTTATCAATATATAGTATTCGGGTCAATTTTAAAGTATATAGATCAAAGAATTTTGTAAATAAACTGTGTCCTCCTTTTTCATCATGACAGGGCTTGTTTTAAAAAAAAACATTTGGTTCCATTCCATTGTATGTACGACTTAAACATTATTTAACCCATTTTCGAGTTAACTGAAGCAAGCAGTATAGATAAAGATCGTAAACATTAATTGGTTACGTAACAAAATATTGGCCAGTTTGTCGGCATCAAAACTGTAACTACCACTACTACTCTAACTTTTTCTTTGACTCATCATTATTTTGATGTTTTCGGCCTTTACCTCACATGAAATTGCATGGTGGCTCGATTAAGGAGTCCGCGAGTGTATCTAACTGTAAAGTAAAAATAGATCTTGACGTTTTATGACGTGCATTATGACATTCACCCTTTGGAAGGTTAAGCAAATACGTTGATGACTACACCTACTTACCTAAGGCCGGTTTTACGCCTGTAAGTTTTCCTCGTGTAAATCCCTTACTAATTACTTAACTTACGATAATTTTGCAAATGTAAACTCTCTTGCAAGTAGCTTATCGTAATTTCTTCAAGTTAAATTAATTTATGTAAGTTACTTACACACATTTTACGGAAGCAACTTACAAGTGTTTTGGTGGCCTAACAATGTAAAAAATAAATTATAGTTTAAAAAACTAAAAAAACACGATTTAATACCATTAAACTGAACTAAAAAGTAAAAAATAAAATTTTCAATGTAAGAATAAAGTGATTAACGAGAAAATTAATGTCATTGTAAAAAAAAGCGTGGGGTGCTTTGTACGACATTCTTACATTAACTCTGTAATTTGAAACTGAACTAAAAAGTAAAACTTTTTAGTTCAGTTTAATGGTATTAAAGCGTGTTTTTTAGTTTTTTAAACTATAATTTATTTTTAAATTTTTTAGAGATAAATCGTTAATCCTGATGATCCTGATCTACACTAACTCAGGTCATATAGGATCAGGATAATAGGACAAAGCTTCAAAATTATTGTATTGTCATCGGGCCCTGTTATGTGTGCAAAATTTCGATTTAATTTGACCATTTAAAGTGGGTAAAAATCGAGTTCAAAGATTCCGTTACATACAAACATTCATACATGTGAAGCTAATAAAACGTGTTAAAAACTTTACATGAGTACCAACCTTTAGCAACATGGTTGACAATATCATCAATGCCTTCATCGGTTCTTAGTTTGTAAAACATTTCAGTTTGATTCATTGTTTTCATTCGACTCCTGCTTCGTAATCTTTCTAAGAAATTACTTTTCTTAACCCCGAGATACATATCATTGTTTATCACCAAATCCATGAGTGCTGGTGATAAATCCCTTCTTTGTATGGCTTAAATGAAAACAAGAAAAAAATAAAAATAAACACTACAACTAAAGACGTTTATCGATTGAAACTTTTGTATCTATGGCTAGAAAAAAAGTAGTAATTGTTTCTTTCGTCTATGATGTTGTAACATGCAAGAGTTCATTCAATAAACTAGAATACATTATTATGGCTTAAATAATAACAGAATTAGCTGCAAATATGTATATGTATTATGTTAACAACTAAGGTAATTAAATCAGCTGTTATAAAAGCATAACTTTAGCATAATGAGCCTATTATGTTCCCACTAGAGGACACAGGCCTCTTCTCTTCGAGAGGGACTGGGCTGTAATAAGCATAACTTTGCTATTATGTAATTGGACGTTAAAAACATCAGTATATTTATTTATGAGCACAAAATATACTTTTTAAAATTTTTAGCTGTCCAGTTATTTGGATTTCTTCTAAGTAATTGGCACTACGCTTTCCTTATGCCAGATCAGCACCCTAATTGTGTAACACTATCAATCGGAATCGGTTTCAGTATGACAGTTCAACAAAATTCATTGCTATTAAGAACTTTCTTCTTTCACACCTCTGCATACCAAGCGAGTTGATTTCAAAATGATTAAGATTAAACATTGATATATTAGAGGAAGATATATTACGCACTAACATCGCAATCACTAAACCTGGACTCGGCGCACGACTACATGCACCGAAACTCGCACATCTAAGATCACAGTCGCAAACCTACAGTTACCGATAGACAAAAACAGAGATTGGAGCCAGCGCTGTCGTGCAAGCAAAATCGCGTTAGCCGCCGAATGCTTACGATTAACGACTTTGCATGTCTATCTCGTTCTCACAAACATAGCGAAGCAAACATTAAATATTGTTATAATTTTCAACAAATTAACATTTTTGGATGTATTTGCGAGTGAAAAGTAATCCCATGGAATTTGTTTCTGGTTTTTGAACTATTTGTGCACATTTTGTACACAAGAAGGCATTATTGCTGCTTATTTAGACAATTATGCTAATTTTACTTAACATGCTACACAAACACCAGTTTGATTGTGACTAAGATCAAATGTGTGCGTTAACACAGTTTATGCGGTCCACGTCAAGGAGCGTAAACCTTATCTTCCTAATTTATACATCAATGAGATTAAATTACTTTTTTACTTACCGTTTCGGATCTCATACAAAATTTCTGCCTCGCCAACCTGGGTGCCCAACTTATTGAGTATTTCTTTCATTGTCATTGGTAACATTACTGTTTTGCTTCCATATTTCATAAACTTTACATCCTTCCCTTTATTTGTAAATAAAATCAGCATTATGTTAATTTCATTACATTTCATACTGCAAGGAAATATATTCAGCGCCAAACTTTAAGTAGGTACTGATAAAATGATGATAAATGGTAAGTACAGATAAGTACAATAAGTACAGTCGAACTCGGAATTCTGTGGTTGAAACTGCAGACCGTTCACAGTTATGTTACCTCTGATTTTGCATAATTGTCAAAATCATAGTGATCACAAACTAAAACATGGCGTCGAAAAACTTCATCCGCATCGCTGTCGACTGGTAATGTACCCAAGAGACTGGCGGCATTGCCACGTTTGTACGATATGATACACAATTACTTACTCAATAGAGTAGTCATGAAATAACCCAAAAAAAAAATGCATGCATTTTTTTTTTGGGTTATTTCCTCCTACCATTATGTTATTATTAGTACCTATTAAGTTAAAATTGTTATTATGTTGCCGTACCCTAACCGGGTTTAATGTTGGAACTTACTTAAATTGTAACAACTAAATGTACACATGAATACAATAAAGAGTTTTGAATGTGAATTTTGAATTTGAATCTTTATTGTTGATGCAGTAAGGTTGCTTTTGGGTTGCTACAATTGACAAGTCTGTAAAAATCACAGTGATCTATATTTTCGTTGCAATAAACTTTATATTGGGTTGCTGCTGTCAGAGCTGTCAGAGGTAAAATAACTGAACGGCCTGTATCTAACTGTCACATTGGTCTTTAAGCAAAAATAGACCTTGACGTTTTACTGACCTACCAAGTAACATTCAACCTTAGGGTGGTAAAGCAATTACGAGCTCTACTGTACAAACACCCGTACTTCCATAGCAACATGTTTTTGATATAGTTTTTATTTCGTAGCATTAAGTTTTTAGTAGTTTAAGTATTACTGGAGATGTGAGGGAGACACCATTTCAATTTTTAACGGACGAAAAAAAAGGAGGAGGTTCTCAATTCGACACGTATATTTTTTTCTCTCTTCAGTTTAAATTGACCTTGATTATTATCACAACTTTGACAGCTGTATGAAATGCCTATAACACGGCAAATTGACGTAGAGTGGCAATTTGATTAAGGGGAGCGCCAGGGTAGCCCGCAAAATTTTAATTTTCTCATGTTTCATTGCAATTTGCAAGTCAGTATTAGGTTGTTTAATAATTAAAGTATGATTCAAAACCGTAACAAATATGTATTTACAGAAGTATAATCATTAGAATCAGTAATACAACTTCATAAGTTAGTATAATCCTTAAATGTCAAGATTTCATGAAATAGTTGTTCAATAGGTTACCTTTTTTTTTTTTTTTTTTGTGAATGGGAAATCATCAAATGACTTCTCCCGCTCTGGGCAGAGCGGGAGGGCGTGTCAGACTTTTACTGACTAAAACCCACAAATGTTTCTTCAGTTGCCCGTGCCAGGGCCACGGTATCTCTTTCGAACTACCCGCGACCCCGGCGGCATCGGCCCAATTGACCCCGTCACTGCTGACATCTCTTTGAGGCGCGCGTGGAACACAACGCGCCGTCGACCCGGTCGGCTTCAATACTGGTCTAGAGTTGTATTGATGACTTTAATGATTATAATTCTGTAATACATGTTACGGTCGCGAATCATATGTTGATCAACATAACCTAATACTGACTTGCAAATTGCAAAAAAACGTTAGAGAATTTAAATTTCGCGGGCTACCCTGGCGCTTTCGCCTTAACAGTTAATTTCCCTGACTGTACGATAAAATGTTTAATAAATACTTAAACAAAATACTCACATTTGCTTCTCTTTTTCTTGGTCTGCACATCACTAGAGGGTAATATATTCTCTATTTCAGTTTCTGATTCCAAATATGGTAGGCTACTCTTTGTGACTACTGGTTTATGTTTTATATCATCGACACTTTTTACACTTTTTAACATCTTGTCTGTACTTGGTGGCGGCGGGAATTTCCCTCTATTCTTAAAATTATCTGAAATCACTATTTCTTATAGGGTTTTTCTCTACAAACCTTAAGGACCTAAATATTGTTTATCAATCAACTCTTTTATTCCATAGTCGTGCTTATATTTTCGAGGCCTCAATTGGAAACAGGAAACCTCCGCGAGTGCCCGGGGGCTGGAGTTCCCTTACGGATACGTCCGGGGGGACGGCCAGTCTCCGGGACGGTGAACCCTGGGGTACGGGCAATGGCTCCCCATTAGGCACTATGTGCCGAAGGGGTCCCGTTGTCTGTATGCCAATATCCTGTCGGAGGTACGCTACAACGTGTGTCCCTCTGCTTAAGCAGAGACGCAAAGCGGCGGAGTAAGAGCGGGCTCGGTGTGCACTAACCCTGCCGCTAGGCAGGCAGGAGGAAGTCATTTCCTTCTGCCACCGTTAGTCTCGTAGCCCCGAAGATTGTCAGGTCATGTCTCTGACCTTTGACGGGGGTCGAGGGTCTTGGCTTAATCGCCCGGACCGCGAGGAAGAAAACCTCTATAAAAAATTACCCCAAACTTCCAAGCGGCGGCGTACCGTGAGGGAGGTTGGTAGCTTGACTAATGGAAGCTAAATTAGTCGCTAGTGCGAACCACAGTTTTTGAGAAGATACAAAATTTTTTACTCGTGGGAACAACTATGGTAATAACTAAAAATAAAGGACGTGAAGAGGAGGGGAATGATGCGGCGTCGGACTGCAACGCCGCATCTGGCGCGAAGGGCACGAAGGGCTCATTTAAGAGCCCGGAGGGCGTAGTGGTGAGGTCTGCTGGGGGGAGGAACAAAGAGTCCTTCCTGAAGCGGAACAAAAATCCGGGGGATGGCCAGGGCTCTTCCTCGGACGGCGGGGTGAGCTCGGCCCGGAGAATTGTTCGCCGGGGCCAAGACTGGACCCGGAAAAAAGGGGACAAGGGCCGGGTAGTCACCACGCAGGAGGAAGGCGACCTGAGCAGAGCCAGCTCAGCCGAGCCGGCCGAGAGGGTCGCCATGGAGTCGTGTGGCAGTGAGTCTTTCGCCGAGGGCGGCTCCAATACAGTGCGAGCGGCCAGGTTCGAGGAGGTCGTGGTGGCGGCAATCGAGGGTGTGGCCTTGAAGAGGATTCAGTCCTCTAAAGACAAGGCCATACCCGCAGCCAAGGCTTCCATCATGGCGGCAGCGGAGGCAATGCTACAGGGGCCTCCATAAGACGGAATGTCCGAGATGCGGGCGGTGGTCGCCCGCTTGACAGCCGCTATGGAGCTTCTCCGAAATGAGAACGAGGAGCTCCGAGCGGACCTGGCCAAGCTCCGCAGAGCCGGCCCTCGGGAGGAATCGCAGGGAGGGGCGCAGCCGGGGCAGGGTGGGCCCGAGCCTGCTGAAGACCGGGTCCTGGCCCTGGTGCGGAAGGAGCTGGCTGCCCTCAACAGGTGGTTCTCCGTCCTGGAGGAATCAAAACTTTTTTTTACCTTAAAAATGCCCAACAAAACCTAATTCACACACCGAATAAAATTAGCTTTTAATCGAAATTTGTTATCAAAGTAAAGCCTTAGTATCAAAGTAAATCCATTTGACGGTACAATAAAAACTTTTTTACAAAAAAAATACAACCGACTTCCAAAAACAACTAAAGTGAAAAATAACTTTAATTTTGGAAGTCGGTGTCTAGTTAAATGTATTTTCGTTTTTTGCCACCGACTTCCGAAATTAAAGTTATTTTTCACTTTAGTTGTTTTTGGAAGTCGGTTGTATTTTTTTTGTAAAAAAGTTTTTATTTTTCACTTTTTAGTTGTGGAACCTACCCCACACAAATTCTAATACCACTACCTGCAAAACAAAGTACTCGTAGAACATCATCCATATAAAAATGGGGATAAAATACGTATCATTGAAGCTAACTCAAAAACTACCAAAGCAAAGTTAATAAATTTTATATGGGACCAACTGTGATCTATACCCTCTCGAATAAAACAAAAACAATCCAAATCGGTCCAGCCATCTTCGAGTAATCGGGGAACATACATAAAAAAAAAAAATAAAAAAAAAAATAAAAAAAAAAGGTTCCGACGAATTGATAACCTCCTCCTTTTTGAAGTCGGTTAAAAAATACATTTCTATAAAATACATATTATGAACTAAGTGCTAACCTTTAAGAGTCTTTTTTATGTCATTTCTTGAACTTTCTGTATCAGAAACGGTAAGATATAAATCTTGCGTATTTGGTAAATTCTTCAGATGTTCTTTCTTCTTGGGCTTAAAATCTTGTTGTGAAGACTTATTTAAAAAATACCAGGTTTTCAATCCAAGTTTATTTATCACTTGACTCACTTTATTACCTAATGTTATAATGGTCGAGCTAGGTTTTTTAATGATTTTGGAACTGAAACTAGATGTTTTACTGCTGTAACTAGGTTTATCAATATTAGAGCTAGATATAGTCACAGCAAACTTTCTTTTGGCCTTGCATTCTTTTGCACTCTTTTTGTTGTCTTTTCTTTGTAAATTTGAATAAGTAATTGTATTTTTTGAGGAAAGAGAACTAAATACAACGTTTTGTTGTTCAATCATTGGCTTCCTTTTGTATATTTTTTTACTTTCTGTATCGAAAACATTGGAACGTAATCTTTTATCATATGTAATTAATATTTCATCTTCTAACGGTTTAATTTTCTCAGATAGTTTCGTTCCGGTATGTGGCTTCGCCAAATTATGTTTCGAATAAAGCATTATAGTTTCAAGTTCTTTTGCTTCTCCTTGTAAAGATGCTTCAGCTCTTTCCATTTTATCGATAGCTACACTAGCACTTTCCATTTCTAATTTTAATGCATTACCTCTTTCAATTTCTAATCTTTTTACAATAGTACTTCCAATTTGTAATCTTTTTACCTTAGCTTTTTCAATTTCTAATCTTAGTGCATTGGCTCTTTCCCATTCTAAACTTGCTGCATTAGCCCTTTTCATTTTTAATCTTTCTGCGTTAGCTTTTTCCAGCTCCAATTTTAACGCATTAGCTTTTTCTAGTTCTAATTTTAATGCATTGGCTCTTTCCAGTTCTAATTTTAATGCATTGACTCTTTCCAGTTCTAATTTGAATGCATTGTCTCTTTTCATTTGTAAATTAAAAGCATTAGATCTTTTCTTTTTAAATTGTACTGCAGGTCTAAGATTTTTAATGCCATAAAATGTTCTTAAATGAGAAGTACTCGTAAACGCAGTAGTGGTTGAGTTTTTCGGTAGACCCTGATTATCGTCGGATTGTATGTCAGAATACAAATAAGTGGAGTTTTTCTGTAATTTGTCTTCTCCGGCATAACCTTCTCTTTTACTAGTAGTTGGCATGCCATGTTTTAATGTATCTAACTTGTCTAATATTGTTGTTCGTTTGTCATATTTTTGAAGCATATTCCTCAAGTGAGGCATTATCTCGTTTGCTTCTGGATCAACATCCTGATGTAATTTGTTACGTTTTTGCTTCCTTAAAATTAAACCGGATTTGGGCGTTGACGTATCTTTTGGAACATTAAGTTTGAAAGCCTGTTTTGGATTGAACTGTTCCTCTCTCTTAAGAAGTTCCATAGCACTCAATAATAAAATATTGATATTAGCTCGCCGATCTTCTTCAAATGTCACGTGCGAAGTTTTGCTAGAATGTTTATTTCTTCCATCGCCAATACTGTTTATTAGGATTCCCTCCTTTTTTTTGTAAATACCAATCGATTCAGCGTCGTGTAAACTACGTTTCCTTTTCCACATTAATTTAGAGTTTTTTGTTTTTATTTTAGTTGTGCTCAAAGATTTTGATTTCATTATCGTTCTCAATGTGGATATTGAAGTGGTCTTAATTTTTTTTGTTGCGTTTCGACCATAATTTCGCTCTGTCAAGTGAAATGCTTGAGGGTGATCCGGAGGGATATATTTCCCCGCTAAATAATACTTGAGACTTTGTGAAACCCGTTTCTTGTTATTAATACCACAAAATTTCGTTGATTTTAATGTGGGTCTTCTTTTTTTTGTACGTTTATTGCGTTTGTGCTGATCACTCTTACCGAAGACGCATGAATCAGATTGACATTCGCTAGTGTTGATTTTGTTAAATGATCTAGTAACTACGCTCATAACCACTGACTTACTAGGTCTAAATACAGAACGTTTAGATCTATGCATTCTCGTAGATTTTAAATATTGTTTCTTGGCATTTTCATTGGATTCATTCATTGAATCAGCCATGTTGAAAATTTTGAATATCGTTTTTATTTACGTAAGTTCATTGATGGTATAATGCTTGACAAAGTATTTGGCCGTTTAATCGTGCATCAATACTATGATTGTATTGATGTTATCATCTTTTATCGAGATTTGCTATCCGTTTGCCTTCTGAAAACAATTTGTAGGTATGTAACTTATTTATCTATACATTTTTTTTTTATATTTGATGATGACGTGGGCTTACTAACATGAGGAGAGTTGCGAGACTATTAGCACTCATGACAAATGTGTACAGTTGAACAAGCTATTTGGTTTACAGGCACCTAACTTATAACTACTTTTTAAGAATGCTGTGAGTGTGCTGTGTAGTCAATTCTTTCACATCACTCTTTCAGGTAGGTAAGGTATGTCATATTAAGCTTAAAAAGTTAATAAACCCAAAATAAAAATGAATTTTGGCAGTGTAGAGGAAAGATTAATATTTTTACCTGTATACCAAATACCTACATAGCTTGTTCGACTGTACTTGGGACTTGTTTTGTGTACTGTTTAATACAGATGTGAAAGTTTTTTATTATATTGCATGCGTTTACTTAAAAATAAATAATGTGATAATCTAACCTACTGCTGAATGAATGGCTAAATAAATGTTGATGATAATGATACCTATTCCACATGATAGGTACCTAAGTACAAAATTAAGTATTGACTAACCAATATTTACAAGTAGGTTAAAGGCATTTCTTCTCAAAGAGGTAGGTATTGCTCCACAATTTCACGAGTCACGGTAGCTTACAAAAACACATTCATAGATTTTGGACCATTAATTTTGGAATGGAAAATAATTTCAGTTATTATTATCATTTAAACATCCGACCATTGGTATTAAAAGTATATTTAGATCTGAAATAAGCAGGATAAAGTATTCATAGGATATTTGCTTCAATACGTTATAGGAAAACCGAATAATAAATTAAAATATCGCTTACCAAATATAGTAAAAAGTAATTTTATTCGCTAAATACTGATGCATGGTTTCGAACGTAGCGTAATATGACCAGTCGCCGGGTGGTACCTACGAGCATTACTTATTTGCGCGTACAACACCATGCAACCAAAATAATATTACTAATAATAAATAAATCGTCTACTTTTCTTTGCGACACGAGTTACGATTACAAAATATCAAACTTGACGTTGGCATTTCCACAACCAAAACTGACAGTTTTCCATACTGCTGCAAATGAAGGTAACATTTTAAGGAGGTTTCAACTGGTGTACATACCCGACCCTTACGCTCTTATTTAAAAATGGCTTAAAATAAACGTTTAAACGTCAAAATGCATGGTTAAACGTTAAACAGACGCTAATCATTACTGAACTTTAAGCAACGTCGATATACATAAAAATAAATAAAATTGAAGTGTCTTTTTGTAATGTCAAAATAAAAGCTTTTATTAAATGCATATGAAAATATAAACGGAAAAACATTTTTTTAATTTTTGTCTGTCTGTCTGTTTGTTCCGGCTAATCTCCGAAACGGCTGAACCGATTTTGACCGCACTTCACTGGCAGATAGCTGATGTTATAAGGAGTAACTTTGGCTTACTTTTATTTTAGAAAAAGAATAAGGGAAACAAGTAGGTACCTGTTTAAAAAGGAATATCACGAGAAGACCCGTTTTTGGTTTTGTTTATAATAAGAATAAGGGTTCCAGCAAACAAATTCAATTTGTGAACAAAATCTGATTCAAATAGGGAAGTATTGACATCCACGCGGGTGAAACCGCGGGCAACAGGTAGTTTATAAATAGGGAGGACGGTGCATATAATATTTTATTGGTACACGTTAATTTGATGTGCCTTGCTCGGCGGGATAGCTCGCCACGATTCGCCACGATTCGCCTCACTTTGGGACAAGTCCCAAAGTGACGAACCCTTGGGTTGCCATTTTTTATATAGAGTATATCTGAGCAAGTAGACTTATAATATACTTTTCCTGCCTACGAATGATTGTTAATACTGATATTATATTAGTCTGTAAGCTTTCTGTATTTAAAAATAAATAAAAAATTTAAAAGAATAAGTATCTTCCTATTATGTATTATCTTTAAAACAGGATATTTAGGGTACTTTTTGCGGAACTTTCAAATAGATGACGAGCTAATTTTTAATAAATATCAATGCAGCCATGTTTCTCTCTTCCAACCTACTGACCTCTGTTGTACAAGTGTACAATAGAGGTCAGTGTTCCCACCACTTCGCAATCAAGGCCGAAAAGACTCTCAGTGTGTTAAAAGCAAATGAATTTAACAATCAATAACTTGTTTTTAAACCTAAGTTTGAATAAGCCTTCAGTTATGGTTTGCTGTTACAGTAACCGCAAATCATAACACGGCCTTTTACATTGCAAAGTAGCAAACTGACTACAACAATCAAATCTAAACTATTTTAAAACTATCCTGTCATATTTAACTGTTAAATTTGAACTTAAAGTAAATATTAGAAGTTTACGTAAGCCTTGCGTCGACATGTTTTATAGTTGAAAACAGTGATAAATGGTGTTTCCTAAGGAAATCGTAAGTACAACCCTTATAAACTCCAATTAAGTGGACTACATAGCCGAAATTTATAGTTTAGTTGGTGCGTCCAGGTACCCTAGATCAAGACCTAGCCCTGGACGTACTATTAGAGGTCTAGTCTTCCTAAAAAACCTACTTAATTGGATTTATAGGGGTCGGAAACGTTAGTTGGTTGTTTTTTGTTGGCTTGTTCTATCGATTTAGGTTTTCAGGCGTGTCACGCCCTGAAAAATATAGCTGTAATCTTGTTACATTCATAGTGTTTCAGGTCATTAGACCAGCTAGAGATACTTGTTTTATCCATTAAAATAACTTCATTGGTTTTCGAATAAATTAGCTTGAAAAATAATTTTGAATCGAAATAATAAACTTTTTTTGTGTTTACACAGTAAAATCTGAGTTTTTCCCAGTGGTCAGATTGACGGTCAGACTAGTCTTTCCAACGGGATTTTGTTTTTTCCCGTTGGTCAGATCAGCTCGTAATTTAGTAAAGTACTGTTGAATACGAAGAGGTTATAAAATTATTAAATAGGTTTTATGACACTGGTTGAATTTCTTTGCAAGTTGTTTCTTGGTTTATAACAAAATTTTCCTCTTTGTTCAGCATCATCTACTATAATATAATAAGTGGAGTAATATGCTATTAGTTATTATGCTCTTCGAATGTGCTCGGTCTAAATGGATCTTAATTTTATAAATAGAAAGGGTGGAGTTGTCTTGCTACACAATGGGTATCAATTTTATAAAAACAAAACGTACACAAACGGAAACGAATTTTGGCTTTGCGGCTAGTTCAAAAGAATGCGATGCTTGGGATCTGTGACGATTCAAGTGAGTAAAGTTCTGTTGTTTAGTTCACAGTAACCCGTGTACGCACGAGCAAACAAAACATGGTGAACACGAACATCGAACACGGAATATCTGAAGAAACTCAGGACCCTGTTGAACATTTAAAGTGTTCGATGTTCGTGTTCACCATGTTCGTGTCACACCTTGATGACTTTATTGACAAACTCATGTCCATCTCAATGCCCGAGTATGTGCTAGTAGGTAAGTGTGTACTGCTTGCTGCTAGTAAGTGTCTATGTTTTTCAGAACCGCAATCAACTTATTAAGTCAAAAAATCACACCTGCGTTCAAGATGTTGGCAAGAATGACATAGAAGTTTCATTACATAACATGCGGGAACAATTAAGCTTGCAAGGAGTTTCAACCAGTGCCAACAATATATAAAGAGTGTGTCACAAAATTGTTTTTTGCAATCGCAATCGAAAGATTATTTAAAACGGGTAAAACATTTCTTTTGTGACGGAACATTTAAGAGCGTGGCCTTTACATCATTTTCGCAGTTATATAGCATCCATGGTGATATCGGAAGTAGCATTGACACCACTAATATTATACCATTAGTTTATGTATTGATGTCCCATAAATCGGAACAAAGCTACATCAGTCTTTTTAGCATGCTACGATCACACCCTTGCCTTATATGGAACCAAAACAGTTTACCCTGGATTTTGAAGTTGCTGCTTCTAATGCGTTAAGAAAGTATACCCTGGTGCGGAAGTAAAAGGTTGTTATTTTCATTTCTCCCATAATGTGTGGAAGCAAGCAAAAAAATTAAAATTGACAAAATCAAAAACATCAAGACGCATAATTGCACTTTCGAGAATTCAGCCGTTACTTCCGCCACATTTAGTGGACGAAGGCTGGCAATATATAATTAATGATGCTCCTGATTCGGCCAATAAACAAAAATTTTAAAAATATTTTCAAAATCAGTGGCTAGAGAAGTCTAATTTTAAGCAAACTTGGTCTGTTTTTGGGCAGAGGCACAGAACTACTAACTGTTTAGAAAGTTGGCATAAAGAACTAAATAAAAAAATGTCAAGAAAAGGACCCGGGATAATCAACTTACTGAGAATTTTACTGAAAAGTGATTTTACTAAAATAACAAATAAACAGACAAGGGAAAATGTCATGAGAGACGAATTCATTATGTATTCACAAATGATGTTAACTAATGCAGAATTGAATGATGGTCATTTTTTAGAACGCCTAAGATAAAAGCAATGTTATAGGCGTTCTAAAAATGGCCAACATTAAATTCTCCATTAGTATCAAGGTTACTTACAAAGATTAAAACCTAGACCTATTAAAATTCAAAACAGTGTTTACTTTCATTGTACTTTTTTTCTGTTGTTTTCCCAGCTATCAAATAAATCTGACCAACGGGAAAAAAAAATTCCCATTGAAAAGACTAGTCTGACTATCAGTCTGACCACTGGGAAATACTGTAAAATCTTTTCAGTAAATAAAGTTACAGGAATTACAGGTATCTCAATAGCTGGATAATTTAATGACGATTCTGGTAATGTATAACATGTCATAATTATAGTTATATTTAAGCTATTTACGAGTATAAGCAATTTTTGTAAGCTTTATTAATAAAATTCTGGTAAAAATAAAGTTAAAATCAGGAGACGATTTGCGGCTCTCAATAAGGTAAAGTTTCGAGGTACTTTAAGTGCGCAAGCAAAAATATAGTTTCGTAGCCATCGGCATGGTACCTATCAATCGTCATTCTGTTCCTGAAGAGTTACGCAAGTCATCTCCTGAAATCTCCTGAAAACTTATCAGACTGCTGTTATTATTTTCATCAACAAGAAACCCTTTCCTGTCAAGACTTCACACATAGCTACTGGTCGCCAGCTTGCAGATATCCTGAGCCTATAGGTGCAGGACGTCAGCGCCGTTTGGACTAGGAGGCCTAACCTCATATAGGGATACACCTGGATAGGCATGCACCCTCCTTTCAACACATCGTGTCCAACGATCACGCCCGTCCGGCACACAGTGGTTAATTCGTTCATGACTTTAACATACATATTTTTTATTTATTTCCAACTTACATCTATCATTATCATAAACATTACAGAGTAATCTATTGCGATAGTGTACATATCTAAATTCTTATCCTCACTTATTATTAACTTATTATTTTAATTAAATTTTGTAACTTATTACAAACAGTGCATTTTTTCTGAACTCACTCAGAGAACAACAGAATAAGTCCGTGTCACTAGCAATGAGGTTGAGGGTGCACGCGTCAGTAGCGCCTCACTTAAGCTTTGTCCAAAAGATTTGTCCAAGCGCTCGGCTCCGCCATCGCCAGCAGCTGTGGCTGTCGTCGTCGCCACACGTACCTGTCGGGAACGCATAAACCTATGTGCCCTAATATGTCCGCATTATGTACCTTCACTCAAGTAAGTAAGTACTTTTAAGTACTTTGAATATGTACAAGGTGAGTGCGAGATCCCTCCTGACCCTCAGTTCGTTATATCCAACCATTCCCAAAATAAAGTTGGGTACATAAGCGGATAAAATGGGTATACCATACAAGCGCAAAAACAAGAGCCTCACAAACTTGTTTTGTACTCTCTCCAGTAAGGGGCTAGTTAGATTCATGTGGAGACCAAATGAATGTGTTAGAGATAAACTACGATAACATGGCGCGCCCCTCCAAAATTCAAAACGTTTGAAAGTATTTGTGAAAGTATTTACAATGCACCACCAAGATTCACAACGCATGTGTGCGTAATGAGACGGCCGTCAAACAAAAACAAATCCACGGATTTGTTGCTCGACTAGTCACGCTCTAATCGCTCATTATAATTAGTAATGGCGCTGCACTGACATATTCTATGAAAACGACACGTGCGTTGTCTTGGGCGCTCGGCAACTTATGATTAGTTGACCAACAAATCTGGTAATAAGTGAGATATTACGAGTACTGATTGCAAAAAAACTATGAATTAATTTTATTGTGTTCAAATATTGAAATGTAATTTACTCTATATCTTGCATGTTCAATGTTTTCAATAAAATGAAACCTTTATAATGTATTTATAACACATTTATTTTTAGTGACTAAGACATCAAAATCATTTACAAAAATACGTAATCATTATTTATTTTTTATTATAAGAAAGTTTATAATATGTTACGAGCCAAGTGATAACAAAGGCATTATTCGTACTGCCCGGGCATTAATAATAATATCCTCATTAATCACTTGGCCCACAACATTAATAAAACGTAAATCAAACAAACTTAAATCTTATTGATCTCTATTGGCACTGGAACTAAAATTTTCTTCATCGCTGTCATAGAAGCTTGATGTGTCATTTTCAGAATCGGATTCTCCTACGTGAATAATAAATTCTTGCTCGTCGTCGTAGTTTTTCCAGTATTTGGATTCAGTCTCCTCCACATGTCTGCAAGTGTTGGTCCACATCGTGCAATCGATCATGTCTAGACGTTCATGAAGTAATTTCATGATGGATGTGTAGTTTTGGTCTACATTTTTGTTTGCGACATAGTTTTTTAACACTCCCCAAATTTTCTCAATCGGGTTTAAGTCGGGATGATATGGAGGAAGTCTTAAAATACCGCAATTATATTTTTTTGCTTCGCCATCAACGGCGTAATTTCTAGAATTATCTTTATTTTTTAGAATGAGGTCATAGAGTTCGATTTTCTTCATGTCTTCCTCGAATTCGATGTGTTTATTCACCAGCCAATATTTCATGGCTACTTTGTTGCTGTTGGAGGTGGGAACTTTTTCTGTAAATGTGTTATGGTAGGAGGCGTTATCCATAACAATTACGGACTTTTCTGGTAGGTTAGGCAGTAGTTGTGTTATGAACCACTTCTTGTAATTGTCATGGTTCATATTGTCGTGGTAGTCGCCTGTCTTCGAACTGGCCTTGTAAATTAAACAAGCATTGGGGACAAAACCATTTCTTCCACCAGCGTGGACTATTATGACGCGTAACCCTTTAGAATTTTTTTGTTTGCTACAGTTCCTTGTTGAGTACCCCATGACTTATTTTGTACATGTGTGGTATGAATGTAGCTTTCGTCAGTATAAACAATATTCCTCCCTTCTTCTCTATATTTCTTCAATTGTTTTAAATATTTATAGCGGAGGAACTGCACATCATGTTTTTCAACAAGTGCTTGACGATTGTCTTCAGTAGTTTTCCACTCATAACCTAAATCAAGAAGTATACGCCGTAATGTCTCCAAACATCCGTCAAAATTTATCTTTTCAGTAAGCACCCTTTTCAGAGCTTTTAATGTTGGATATTGTTTATACTCTCTATGAAAGTTACTGACAGTACGCCTTATTACTCCCTTGTCAAATTCATCAATGTTACGCTTTAAACGTTTGCGAGGATTTTGGTTTTTACGCGGTGAACTCATTTGTGTGCCAGTTGCATCACATTGTGCTTTTTCTTTGAGAATTCTTGTTACAGTCCTTTCACTAACCCCCACAGCTCTTGAAGTTCTCCATCTAGCGTCTGTCAAGCGCTCCACTCCATTTTCAGCCTCGTACTTCATATGTTGGTATACTGTAGCTATCACTTCTCGTGCCTAAAATATATAGAAAAGTGTTTACATTAATTAATTAATAGACATAAAAGTCAATCAAAACATTACATAAACTTATTTCACAAACAAACAAAATTACCTGACTCCGCATCATTTTTTTTCTTGAATTTTCCATGACTAACTTGTTTTGCAATCAGTACTTTCGTATTACTGAGCGACGTAGAATCAGTAACTTGACTGTCTCAGACCGCTGCCGGCCTGCTACTAAAGACGAATACGTACAACTACATACAAACTCCTTCGTAAGGATGTCACTACACACATTGAAACAGTAATTTGGAGGGGCGCGCCATGTTATCGTAGTTTATCTCTACATTCTAATCGACTACTAACTAAAGCATTGTCATACGAAGCATAAAACCTAAATTACGGTAGGCTTTTCTGCAGTAGGTTGTGATCACGAAACGTTGGCCCAATGTTGAATTTCACCCCAGATATACAAAAAAAACAGTCCCTGGAATAGTCAATATCGTCGAGACTCATTCATGAGAGGTCATGAACGAGTCCTCTCGCCCGAGGGGGCGAGCGATCGAGCGACATGCACGCGACTTCATGCCATACCACGACTTGTAAGGCTGCGGACACGAAACCAGCAGTGGCCAAGCGGGACGATGTAATAATAATAATCATCGCCCCGCTGTGTAAAGTGTAGGTATCGCCAATGACGAAGGGTATCATCATCATTGGTTATCGCCCTATATGTGGCGACGCGGTGCCGGCGACTTGTCAGTTCGTGCTCGCCGGTCGTACCCGCCCTGAAGTTGTGCCTGCTACCGCAGCCGCGCTGTTAGCTAGTACATTTGCTTCATTCGTGCACCAAGTCGCTCGTCACCTTTTTTTCAAAAACTTGGTTTATATGAAAAATCTTATTCATTTGGTTAATTAACTTGAAGCTTGGCACAAATACTTGCCTAAGCAAGTAATAAAGTTTGTCATTAATAGTTTTTTCTCAGAGGAAAGGGTAGAGGTCCGAGGGTGGAAGGCGACGGGGTGGTGAGGAGGGAAAGGGGAAGGAGAGGGGGCGGTGAAGAGGGAAAGGGGAGGGTGTGGTGAGGGGAAAGGGAGCGGAGGGGTGGTGAGAAGGGAAAGGGGGAGGATGATAGAGTAGTGAAGATGGGGAGAGAATTAAGAGGGTGTAGTGAGGGGGAGGGTTTAGTGAGGGGGGAGGGTGTAGTGCGGGGCGATGGTGTGGATAAGGGGAGACCGGGAAGCGTTGGCGAGGGTGTGGAGGAGGGGGAGGGGAGGAGTTAGTGAGGGTAGAGGAGAGGGGAAAGTAGTGAAATGGGTGTGTGAGGGGGATGATAGGGAGAGGGGGGGATGAGTGCCTTTACACCTTAAAGTTGCTTTTTGTATGATTCATTGAAGAAACCCAGTCCGACAGTAATAACCGAATAATAGAAAGTCGGAAACTCGGAACGGCACAAAAAACAGGAATTAACTCCAGTCATGCGGCGGAGCTGACACATGAACTTTTTTTGTTTGTTTGAACGCGCTAATCTCTGGAACTACCAGTCGGACTTTAATAATTATTTTTGCATTTGATAGCCTAATTCTTAATTTATTTATTTATTTATTTATTTATTTAAAGAAGGCTAAGGCTTAAGGAAGGCTATAGGCATATTTAACATCACTGTAGCTCTTATGTGCCGAGCAAAAAGAAAAAAAGTCAGAAAGAACACGCTAAGCGAATACGAAGTAATATAAGGAATAAGCACGGATTTTTGTTCCCGTGGGATATCTACCGACATCCACGCTGGCGAAGCCGCGGGTAAAAGCTAGTTAGTAATAATCTACTATTTGGATGAAATATGGAAAACAGATAGTTTATTACCTGTTACCAATATCATCATTCTCCTGCCCTTATCCCAATCTATTTGGGGTCGGCGCAACATGTCCTTTTTTCCATACTTCTCTATTATTCGTCATCTCGGTAGTCACCCCCTTTCTAGCCATGTCATCTTTCACACAATCCATCCATCGTTTCTTTGGTCTTCCCCTACTCTTATAGACATCGATATTCATACTCAAAAATTTCCTCACTCCTCCGCATCACATGCCCATACCATGACAGCCGATTTCCGCACAACTTTTCAGTCACCGGTGCCACTTTTAGACTTCCTCTTATGTACTCATTTCTTATTCTGTCCATTCGTGTAACACCACACATCCCTCTTAGCATTCTCATCTCAGCTGCATGCAACTGCTTTTCATTTATCCCTTTTGTGGCCCAACATTCTGATCCATACAAGACAGCAGGTCTAACCATTGTTTTATATATCTTCCCCTTAAGTTTAAGGGGAATGCGGGAGTCGCAGATTGTCCCCGTGACCTGCCGCCATTTCATCCATCCAGTGTTAATCCTATGCTTAGCCGTCCGATCTACTTCGCCATCGCTTTGCACGAGTGAACCGAGATACCGAAAGTCGGAGCAGACTGGGAGAAGTGCGCCATCAAGCGCTATGCCTCCAGAACTGGAGATACCGCCGAAATCGCAGAACATATATTCAGTTTTGGTTCTGCTGATTTTCAAGCCAACATTCTCCAGTTTCTGTTGCCATTTCTCCAATCTGCTCCGAATCTCAGGTAAATCTTCACCAACAAGAACAATGTCATCGGCAAACAGCATGCACCAGGGTGCCTCTTCCTGTAGATTCGACGTCAGAGCATCCATAATCAACAGGAAGAGGTAAGGACTTAAAGCCGACCCTTGGTGCAAGCCAACTGGCACATTGAACTCGTTGGTATTCCCAGCAGCCGACCGGACGTAGGTACGAGATTGACTGTACATAGCACGAATTAACTCTACATACTTCCCGGGCAAACCTTTCTCTTTCAAGGCCCACCACAACACATCCCGAGGTACCCTATCATACGCTTTCTCCAGATCAATGAACACCATGTGCAAGTTCTTGTGTGCACGTCTGTACTTCTCGCACAATTGGCGGAGTGCAAAAATGGCGTCCGTTGTTCCTCGACCTGGCATAAACCCAAACTGGTTCGGGGTAATTTCACTCTCCTCTCGCAGTCTTTTCTCTATTACTTTCTCCCATACCTTCATACTATGTGACATGAGCTTTATTCCTCGATAGTTGTTGCAGTCCTGTACATCACCTTTATTCTTGAAGATGGGCACTAGCGAACTATTGCACCAATCTTGTGGGATCCCTCCTTCATGCAACAACTTATTAAAGAATAAAGTCAGCCACATCCATATTCTTTTAAGCACTTCCATACTTCTACTGGTATATCA
Organism: Cosmia pyralina; assembly: GCA_946251885.1. Taxonomy (NCBI): domain Eukaryota; kingdom Metazoa; phylum Arthropoda; class Insecta; order Lepidoptera; family Noctuidae; genus Cosmia; species Cosmia pyralina. The sequence continues at coordinate 23,070,286 of OX276344.1, forward strand.
TCTGGGCCCAAGGCCTTTCCATTTTTCATACTTTGAACTGCCTTTCTGACTTCATCCATGCTAATTTCCCTTACCAAACCCATATTTACTTGTACCTCTTTAAGCACACCATTCCATTCATTCTCTTCGTTCATTAGCCTTTCATAATAAATCTTCCATCGTTCTTTTATTTCGTCATCTTTGGACAGAACCTTACCGGCGTCGTCTTTCATACATTTAATGTGAATAATATCTCTCGTTCTCCTTTCTCTTGCTTTTGTAATCCGGTAGAGCTCTTTCTGGCCTCTAGGGCTGTCCAGTGAGTCATACAACTTCTCCTGCGCCTTAGCCCTCGAAACTGCTACCGCTTTTTTTGCCTTTCTCTTGCACTCTATATAAGTGTTCTTCTTATCATCTTTCAAACTATCATTCCCATTTTCTACACCCTGCCATTCTTTAAAAGCAATTTTCTTTTCTTTGAGCCTCTTTTTCACGTCTTCATTCCACCACCATGTATCCTTTTTTAACCGACTTCTAAAAAAGGAGGAGGTTCTCAATTCGGATGTTTATATATTTTTTTTTTTATGTTTGTTCGCGCATAACTCCGTCGCTTGCCAACCGATTTCAAAAAATATTTTTTTGTTGGAAAGGGTATACATCCCAAATGGTCCCATTTTTGTCAAAATCCAGTTCTGATGATGGGATCCTGGAGAAATCGAAGGAACTCTTCAAATATTATAGGCATACCTATAGCGATTTGGGTATTTTTTTATAGTAGCTCGTGCATTTGCTCTCGGAAAGCACCACTTGGTGAAGTGGAACTGATGATGAAGACCACAGATGGCTACCGGAACTACTCAATGATAAATATTTCACGGGTTGCGATTCGATTACTTTAATATGGTTGCTAAGCAATTTCCGCTCGTCACACAATGCGTGTGGTGAGTGGTTGTTGAGGAGTTCTCCTGGTTCTTACCAGCAGAACTCCTCAACAATTAACGTCCCAGCATCGGGAAAAGCAATATTTTGTAACATGTGATGAGCAATTGACATTAGACTATTGTAACTTATACAAATTATAAACAGACCCACTAAAAAGTGAAAAATAAAAACTTTTTTACAAAAAAATACAACCGCCTTCCAAAAACAACACTACAAAGTGAAAAATAACTTTAATTTCGGAAGTCGGTGGCAAAAACGAAAATACATTTAATCAGACACCGACTTCCGAAATTAAAGTTATTTTTCACTTTGTAGTGTTGTTTTTGGAAGTCGGTTGTATTTTTTTGTAAAAAAGTTTTTATTATCACACCTTTCCCATTCGATTCTCCAAACACATCTTTTGCTACTCTCCTTATGCAATCCGCCATCTCTTTCCAACATTCATTCACAGTTTTTCCTTCCATATCCTTCATTTCTATCATTTTATCTACCACTTGACTCTTAAACATACTTGCAAATTCCTCTTTTTCTATCATACGCCATCTGGTTTTGGGTGGGGGCCGTTCCTTGTTCCTACTGGACGAGACACCGACTTTTACCTCCATTATAATAAGTCTATGTTGTGAGACTAAGTCTTCACCTGGGAGCACTTTACAGTTTTTGACACTTTTAAGGCTGTTCCGTCTTACCAGCAAGTATTCAATTTGTGTCGCGTGGCGGCCACTTTTATAAGTTATAAGATGCTCATTTTTTTTTCGAACCACGTATTTGTTATTGCCAGGTCGAAGGCCGAAGCAGCTTGGAGCAGTGTCTCGCCGTCAGTGTTACGCTCTCCGTATCCCCAACCGCCATGCACTCTCTCATACCCATCCTTCTGTCTTCCTACATGCCCGTTAAAATCACCCCCCACATATACTTCTTCACTATCTGGCACATCCATCATTACACAATCGAAATCCTTCCAAAACTTCTCTTTTACACTATCCTCACATCCTGACTGGGGTGCATACACACTAACTATATTAATCACCAAACTCTCCACAATTACTTTTACCGCTATGACTCTATCACTCACTCTTTTAACGTCCACCACACATTCTTTCAACTGACTATCCAACACTATACCAACACCATTTCGCTTGCCATCGCTTCCACAGTAATAAAACTTATATCCTTCTCCTATCTCTCTAGCTTTCGCACCCTTCCACTTCGTCTCTTGCAGACACACTATGTTCAGTTGTCGTCTTTTTAAAACACCTGCTAATTCCCTTCCTCTTCCAGTCATCGTACCTACATTCCAGCTGGCGCACCTCAATCTAAATTCTCTCACACTTCGGGCTTGCGTCTTACGTCGCACCCGCCCGTTCTGGTGCGGCAACCCTTGTCCATTTCCCACAGAAGCCGGGTGCAGCCCCTGCGCGTCGCCTGTGGGGTACGCCCTAGCCCTATCGCGCATCATATTATTTCCACTCATGTTGCATGTTGGTTTTGGTAAAGTTTTATAGTCGGCCGCCAGCCTGACACCAACCCTCCTTGGGAATGCTTTTGTTGGTGGTTTGCCCGCCACCGTGCGGGTGATCCAAGGTGCTTCTGTGGTATGCACTAGGTCTCCAGTTCCCTTTGTCGCCTCCTACGACACCCACGGGATGAGATGGGGTGGCCATATTCTTAATCCGGGACCACAGGTACCTGTTACCAATAGACCTTCGTTTTATTCCGGTAGTACGTTCCCGTGGGATAATTTCCGACCTCCACATGGGCGAAGCCGTAGGCAAAAGCTAGTATATAATAAGTATTAAATTATATTATAATTAATATTACAATTATTAAGTAGAATTATAATTACCAGTGAATCAAATGTACTAACACCGCAGCGGCCACGGGCAAGCTCGGTTTGACAATTCGCCGCAGCCACTTACAGATCCTACCTACGAAATTGCGCGCGCGTTGCTTGATACAAATCGCGTCACAATTCGCATCGCCCGAGGTCGTCAATGTCACAAAAGTTAAATAAAAATAGATTTTTCCGGATTTTTATTAAAAAGTAAAAAACGATAATAATTTATCTTTATCCTTGACACATACAGCAACACACACAACCTCTGCAAAGCTCCAGACACAGTATACATGGACTCCATACTATAACGGCTAAAACGAATAATAGGACGTCCATACATTGTTTCCAGACAGTCAGCAAACTCATACAGTGAGGGTAAAACCACGGACACAAGTAATATACACGCAAACAAGGCCTCTTTCGCATAGACGCCATGTAAAGACTACATTGGAAATCAAGTTTATCTTTTATAATTCTTTTTTTAAACTTCTTCATTCGTTTCTTTGGATCTTTATCAGCCATGTGAATCATATAGTTAGTTGCAGGAAAAGATTCTAAAGTAGTAACAGCCGCCTTTGCTACTGGCATCTTCAACATTCTTTGATGTATTCTAGACAATGTGGAAAATAAACCTAATCCTTCGGCCCTTGCACGTAAAGCTTTCCCTGCAGCAGCAGGATCTTTTACTGTCTCTCGTGCATCACTCAAAGCGTCTCTTGGATGTCCAACTGCGTTAAACATACTTCTCGCAATGTTGCAAAATGCCTTAGACCCAAAAGTGCCTAAATCTATTAATGATTCTGCTATTAAACTAATATCTCCTTGGCCAACCGACTTCTTGACTGCTTTCATTTTACGCCGATCTTCTTTGTTTCTGTTTTTGTTTTCCTTTTTAAAAGCTATCTTTCTTTCTTTTGCGCGTTTCTTTTTCCCTTCCTGATACAATTTCTCTTTTATTATAGCTCGTTTTGCCATTTCCTTATCACGTTCCGCCTGTCGCGCCCCCTCTAAAAGTAATTGGGGCATTTTTGAAGACTCTTCTGCACATATATTACTGCCACAAACACATTTTTTTAATTTCACAGCCGCCCTTGACCTTTGTTCTTGATGTATTCTATCCCAATCTTTTTTACATAAAATACTTCCACATATGCAAGGCCTTAACTTTTGGGAAGGTGCTTCAGGTGGTTTTTTAAGTTTTTTCTTGCCGCGACAAATGCAGCACTTACATTTGCTTTCATGAGCCTTTGCCGCAGCTCTGAGCGCTTTTTTAACAGCCTTCTTAGGTTTCAAGGTTGGTGCTGGTTCCGTTGCCGGTTCCGTTGCCGGTTCCGGTGCCTTGGTTTTTGTTTCAGCTTTTTCCGGAGCTGCAGTTTTTTTTCCAGCTTTAATGCTTTTACATTTTTTCACAATTTCTGAACAATTAATTTCGTGCATAAATTGGTCCGAGTTTACAACAGTTGCGTTCCCTTTATCTATTATCACATTCATAACTGGTGCGTCCACGTTTCCTTTTTTAATAGCTGAAATGAAGATATGGATTCACCATTAAACATATAAATCCATGTTGAAGCGAAAGTTTAACGGGAAAATGTCTTTAAACAGTTTCGCAATTGAGAGTAAGTTTTAAATATTATATGGGTTGGTAAATATAATATAATATTATTACAGGAAAAACAAACAAAAAAGAAAATTGCAACCCCGATTCCAAACATTGACCTGAACGTTCGCGCCAAACCTAATAAAATAACGTTACGTTAACGTAAAAGTTCGTGTTTAGACCGCATCGGTGTTATTACAAAGTGAAGTCTATTTTCAGTCAACGGTATCTTCAAGCCTTTTTTTATGATTTCGTATTTTGAACTTTATTCCGACTACGTCAATGTTTTTTTTACAAAAATCAGAACATTTTAGACCCATTTTTAAGATCCGCGTATCATTGATCCTTCCTCCTTTCTTTTGTTTACTTTTGATAAGAGTTTATTTAATTAGTTTAATTAATCCAGTTTACTGCCTGTTTTGAGAAGAGACTTCGTTTTATAATAATACCCAGTTGGGTCTAATTTCAATTTAGACCCTAGTTGAATTCTTGGTCGTTGGTTCGGTGGTCGCAATCGCTACTGCTAAACATGAAGTCCTGAGTTCGATGCCAGCTCGGGCAAAGTGTTATTGGGTTTTTCCGTCAGCAATTTCTCAGTCGCAGCTGGGAGTCTGGATTTGTGTCCGGTTGATGTCAATAGGCTAGCCCCTAAATTTGCACTTAAAAAAAGTATTTAAAAAAAGAATCGACTTCAAAAAGATCAATCAATCTGCCTAGCCTTTTCCCAACCATGTTGGGGTGCTTCCAGTCTAACCGGATGCAACTGAATACCAGTATTTTATATGGAGTGACTGCTTATCTGACCCCCACAACCCAGTGACTGGGTAATATGATACCCCTTGGTAAGACTGGTTGTCAGACTTTCGGGCTTCTGCCGACCCGTAACGACTGTCAAAGATCCACGAATGACAGCCGGGACCAACGGTTTAACGTGCTTTCCGAGGCACGGAGGAGTCTCGGTATGTAAAGATGGTCACCCATCGCGGACGAACCCCGGCAAGCGTAGCTTAACCTGATGGATCGACCCGTACGGCTGTTATAACTTAGCCACGAGCTCCTCGAGCCTCGATATCAAAAAGATATTAACGCAAAATTATAAAATAAATTTAATTTCGGAATTCAGTGTCTTATGATCAGGATTTTAGTTTTTCCACTGACTTTCGAAATTAAAGTTTATATTTTGAGATAAGTTCTTTTCAAAGTCGATATGTTTGCAATAAGTAGTTAATAGATTTGATGTAAATATTGCACTAGAATTTAATCAAGGTTTTGAGATGTTTCCTATTTTCTCTTTTTTTTCCCTTTTTAGGGTTCCGTATCATCACTTCGTTGTCCATCTGTCTGTCTGTCTGTCTGTCAGTATGTCCAGACCTTTTTCTCAGGAACGCGTGGAGGTATCAAGTTGAACTTAATATCAAATACGTAGGTCTAATGGTCCCTTAGAGGTCTAAAAAAATCAAGTGCAACCACTGAGAGCAGGCAGACCAACTTGTTTCATCTGCGGAAACGCCATACTTTGAATATGTACTAAAACTGACCATTTCTCTGATCATTTTTTTTCGCAACAATGAAGCCTCTTGTAAGCGCTATATCTCGAAGTAGCAACCACTGAGAGTAGGCAGACCGACATCATTCACATTAGGAGACTACGCTACAACCCACTGAAGTAAATCTAACCGTATGAAATGATGATCGTTATGAAAAATCCTGTCACCGCTCAGTCTATAGTTGTTTAGTCTAAAAAAAACCGGCCAAGTACGTGTCGAACCACGCACAATGAAGGGTTCCGTAGTTGGGATGAATTTATATTAAGAACAAACTTAACATTGTAGTTGAAAAACATGTTCTTCCATACATTCCAACTGTAAATGTAAGTGTGTACTCACAATATTGATAGATTTACCATGTTATTTTAAGACCACAGACTTATTATAGGTTTTCCTGTAATCTGATCTGTGTGTTTCTGTTTTACATACAACATATTGAAGTAAAATGGCATATTATCACTCCTGCGACACTGTTGAGGTTCTAAATACAGTCCTACCAACGTATTTGTGAACTGAAAGAGGACGGCATCGTAGATTCAGTGTTGTTAATTAATATAAGGTCCCGAAAATTGAGTAAGTTTTCAAGAAGGAAATTTCACATTAGACATAATTGTTTAATAAGAATTCCAATTTTTACAAATTAAAAACAATGATACCTATATAAAAATAATGAAATAGCATGACGGCCGTAGTTCCAATTTTCGCCATTTCACAGATAAGTTGGTAGGAGTGTAACCATTGTTGGTAGTCCGTTACAATTTTAATTAACCTAACTAAAGCAACGGAGGTGGCGACTAAGTGTTAAAAAAAAAAACAGCATAGATGATGGGAGTAATTTTCAAAAACCTTATAAATTATTAAAAATTGAACTTGTTTTTTGTACCACCCTATATAGATTACAGTCAGGATATTTATTTATTTATGTAGGTGGTATAATACACCTCTGCCAAACCTTCAGGGAACACTGGCGTTATGTTATGTTAATTATTTATTTATACTTCAAGCACACAAATATATAGACGTAGATCATGCATTTTCTACGTGAAATTCATTTGAAAATTTGCTTACCTGCTCGGGCTTTCTTCATAGCTTTAGACTGTTTGCCAGTTGAGCCCAAATTTCTGAGTACTTCATCTCTGTTTACTATTTTCATATTAGCTTTGTTGACCTTCATTTCAAAAAGCGGCGTATTGTCCACCACTGGTCCTGCTGGCCTTAATGGTTCTTGTTTGGGCCTTTTTGGTTCTTGTTTGGGCCTTTTTGGTTCTTGTTTTGCCCGTTTTTTTTTTTTACCGTCTGCCATAAAAGGTTGGCATACTATTTTGCACGTTTCACAAACCCCTTGTTGGTTGGCAAGTATTGATTGACTATCGCGTTTTTTGAATTTTTTCTTTGAATAAGGCATAATAGTCTCCATTTCCCTTTCAGCTTCATCAAGATATTTGCATTTCTTTCCTTTTCCAATCAATTCCGTGCTTTGTTTTGATGTTAAATGTTTACCATGCTTTTGTCCTTTGAGATTTTTTAGAGTACAATAACATTTGTCTATGAATTTATTGAGTTTTTTCTTCTTGTCTTTTTTCTCACTTTTAGGCACGGTTTTTATTTCTGCAATTGGATCTATAAAATAAAATATTTTAGTCTTTCCAACTTGTAAAATGGAAACCTATATACAAATAAAAGTCAATTGCCGAATGTATGTAAGCGCATCACTTCAGAACGGTTGCACCTATTTGGCCAATTCTTTTTTTGTTGTATTTGTAATTGTCAGGACAGGATTTTTTTTTAGAAAATTCACCAGAAAAATCGGAAATTTGGATATTATTTTTGTATGAAAACAGACAACACGCAAACCACTGGATGGACATGAAATTCACCCGGGTTATACGCCGGGCAGGAACAGCTAGTTTTAAATAAAAGTACCTTTTTGTTTTCCTACATCACCCTCTCCTCTTCCTTGTACTCGATTCAATTTACTTTTCTTTTGCATTCGATCGTTGTAAAATTCCACACAATTTACGTTAGCACTAAATGTTACATTATTTCTATCTGTAGGTCTAAGAGAATTTTTGCGTTGCCGTTGTGAATAATCCTTATATTGAACCGATTTTGTTTTTAAACACCTCTCTCTCTTCTCTTTTCCACGGCAAATAGGTGTAGAGGACTTGTATCTTGAGTTATCTGTACCAACACCGAGAAAGAAACATTTATTATATTTGCACCTTTAACCCTGGAAAATGTTATGCAATAATATTACAATATTAAGTATTTTTGCATGTTTGCTTGTGTGCGTGTTTGCCTATATGCATGTTGGGTGGCACGCTTGCTTGTTTCTAATTTCGGAACCATGATTCTAGAGGGAAAAAACAAACAAGGATAATAATCTGGTTTTTGTTATCACGGAAAAACGTTTTGTTTGCAATTTAAATCATGTGATTAGAACGAAAAAAAAAATATATAATAAAAGGTAGAATGAACGTTTCAACAATATTCGGCGTTTAAATTTTGAAAGTATCATAGTAATGTAACCTAAATATTTTATTGCACAACATTTTGTGTGTCATGGGTTTTCGTAAAATAAAGCCACAAATACACTTGGTAAGAAAATGTCCCCCAAACATGACGCGCAACCCTAAATCTACGTGACGCTGCAATGTTAGCCTGTGTCCCACAACATGCCGCGCAACAACTTGAGACGCATTTATGTGATGTGGAATATGTTGAGCTCCCGCTCTGAGAGCAAGCGCACGTGCTGCGCGTCACTGCAGCGCTATTTCTCGCCGAGTGTAGTCGTGTGCGCAACGTGCTCCTCAACATGTCTGTAAGGCATTTAAGGCACAGTATATATATTTAGCATTTCTGTCTAATATATATTTAGAATTTCTATAAACACTGACTAGTGTGGCCTGCAGAATGTTTCGCGACATTCTCTCGGGACATTCACGTAGTTGTTGAGCGGCATATTCCGCAATATCACTCCATTTTTCCCCTAGTGTATTCGTGACAAACATACACCGAGAACATTGTTGAGCCACAATCGCGCAACATTGTTTTCCGCAACATTTGCAGTTGCGAGATGTTCTTTTGTTTATCTAAGCATAAGCATATTGCCAGCAACAGTTCAGCATTCCATGTGGCCAGCAACATTGTTTCCCGCAACACAAGTTGCTGAAACAAAGTCGCGCAACTTTATTTCCGGTGTATATGAGACTTAACGCCTGATTCCATGACTTACCTTTAGGCGTCCTGGTTACATCTCTATTCTGGTTTATATAACTTTTAGTAGCGTTTTTCAATTTAGCGGCGCATAAACATCTTTGTATCATATGTGATATTCCTGCACCCTTACTTTGAGTTTCACCATACGATTGTATGTCAGCAGGTTGGGGATGACTTTGTTTAGCTTCTTTTCTCTCATGATATGGTATGGGTCCCGTACGACAAAAACCACGTTTAAGTGGTTCTTTGAAAAAGTCAAAGTTAACACATACATCTGATCCTACACGAAGGGCTTGGCAACGTGAACTTTTATAAGGATCTGTGTCTTTGTAAAATCCCGCTCTAAAACATAAATCTGATCCTAAAATAACAGGTTTATCCGGTCCTTTTTTTTTTTTTTTTTTTAATTCTGCCTTACACCTTTTATAGCAACTGGACTGAGAATCTATACTGGTGGTATCAGAAACCTTGGAAGAACGTTTTAACCGTCTACTGGTGGTATCAGAAACTTTGGAAGAACGTTTTAACCGTCTACTGGTGGTATCAGAAACCTTGTAAAAACGTTTTAACCGCTCAACTCTCTTTGAACAGTCGACTGGATCGCATTCATGTGGCGGGCATTCACTAGGTCTACGTTCATTGTCATCGAGGGCACGGTATTTATTATGCGGTATATTTTTTGATTTAGAAACTTTTACATTTAACGCATAAAATGATCGATAAAATGGATTAATCTTCTGTGTATTCAGTAACCATCTCATTTTATCAAAATTAAATTCGACATGAGACCTAACATGGGCTCGTCTTGAAAAGGAACGACTTTTTGGCAAATTTTTGGCACTTTGATTCCCTATAAGGTTTTCTCTAAAGCGATGATCACCTTCTGGTAACTTTAATTTTAAAGTTTCTCCTCCATACAACGTCTTATTAAGAGATCTACATCCTGATTTTGTTATATCAGGTCTGTTTTGTTCGACTTGTACAAATTGCGTCGTTATGGGTTGCTGCCAGCGAAATTCAGGTTTCGATTTATTTTTCTTTTGAAGACCCAGTGTACAAAAGCACCTCTTAAGTAAAAATCCTACATTTGATCGCTTGACTTCTTTTCTTATTTCTTGCGCTTGTGAAAGGTCATCTTTTAAAGCAACTCGTTTATTTTTTGTGTTTTTATCTGTCATTCTACTGACCGTTGATATTTCACTAACTCTGTTATACTTTTCTACTCCATTCTTGACTGTGGTATCTCGAATGAATGAAGAGGGCACGAAACGATATTTTGAAATTTCTTTATTGAAACTATAGTTAGCTCCTTTACGGGCTGCGTGACATGAAGGTGAAAAGGAACGTGCAGCTTTTATGTCTCTTTGATTATCCCTCACTTTCTGGTGTTTTTTTATTTTATGTTTTAATAATCCGGATTTAGTACTTTTTGCCATTGTACTACTACCACTAAAATCGCTTGTAGTTATACTCATGACCGATTTTCTTTCACGTCTATCCGTGCTGACGTAGAGATCGTGTAATCTTTTAGTATCCCGCCGCTTACTTTCTTCGTAGCACTCATATGGATCACACATTCCTGGGATGCAGAAATTTGGCGCACACTTATAACTGCTCAAACCAGGGAGTTTACTTAGTCTTGTACGAGTACTTTTATATTCGCATAACTGAGAATTTGGCAACGCATATGAGGTTTTTATACTTTCACTAATTACATTATTTTTGTTTTCTTGCCCCTCTTTGTTTATTTTCTTTTGAAACTTAAAAGCATTAAAATATCTTTTAATCGCGGAAAAAACAAAACTTCCCTTTTCTTTAAGTTTTGCTTCTTCATCTATTGATTTATGGTGGGCAGGTCGCTTGAATTGTTGAGACCCTATTGTGTTCAATTTATCTTTGTTATAGGTATGTTTATTTATTAAGTCTTTAGTGGTTATAAAATTATCTTTGTTCTTGTAGCGCGACATTTTTAAATTTGACTTGGACCCAACTCGCATTACTCGTTGTTTTGAGCGACTCGACATAATATTGATTTCATTATAGTCTTTATTTCTTTTTTTTACCTTTTGTGGACATTTTTTTGTAAAAGATTGAGTATTCCGAGACTTAGAAGTTACGGTTCTCGATGTTTTACTAAATGTTGATCGAGATCCAAGATCACCAAAATGTGAATATTTATGCTGTAATATCATATGACGCAATTTTATAAGCGTTTCACAATTATATGGATCACATTCTTCAGGAACACATAAGCCGGGTTCCCATTCATAAGGTAAAAGCTTTGATCGTTCATAATTATAACGAGTCTCTGCTCTGTTAACAGATTTATTTTGCATGTGCATAACATATTCATGTCTATTCCGCCAAGGCGAAAGCGTTTCTACTTTCTTCTTGTTTTTTTTCAGTAACTTTAGTGTACAAAGGCACTTTTGCAAAAAGGGTTCTGTATAGGTTTGCTTTGTTTTAGCAGATTTGTTTGTTGCTGAAGTCTCATGACGAACATGAGGTTTATTAACCTTGTTTTTATTCTCATGTCTTTCTGATTTGTCACGTGAAACTTTACATTCACATTCTATATTGGAGTATATTGGTCTTGATGTCGATTTAGATACCGACTGTGATGTAGAAGCTAATTTAGACTTTTTCGGAGTAACAGTAGTATTTGTATCTTTATAAAAGTGTCTAGCAGCTCGACGACTGCGTTGTTTGACTATTTCTGCGCTTGGGTTGCGCTGCGCTTGGGTTGATGTAGCAGGTGGTACCACGTAAGCAATCCCTGAAGGTTTCAATGATCCCATTGTTCTCTTCGATACGGCATGCTTTAACTTTTGTTTTTTCATTGGCAGTAGTTTTAGAGTACAAAAGCAACGTTTTAATCTGTGCCCGATTTGGATGTTTTTTAATGATTGTGATGACCTCGATTGAGGTGATATATTTTGCCGAAAAGTGACATATCTAGATCCATGATCCATATTCTTTCTTCGATGCTCTTTTTGTTTAATTTTCTTTTGGTTTCCTGATACCAAATCTTTTTTTTCATCGTCTTTCACGCAAGGGTATGTATCTTTAAAAAATTCAATGTCAAAACTGAAACTGGATGTAATTTTGACAGCTTGTCTATCGGGATAAGAACACTTTTCCACTATCTGGGGAGGTGGTTCTTTTGAAACGTATTTTGGTTTTCTTATAAAATTTTCTGCACTTTTTGATTGTTTATGTTTAGATTTAGTGCGCGATCTAGAGCTTGTTTTCTGAGAAGTTTTCTGAGAAAAGGCAGCACTCCCTACCGATTTACGCCTTAAAGGATCCATGCTCGTCATAGCAGATTTATGATTACCTCCTCGAGATTTCGATCGTGATAATAATATTTGGGCACATTTTTCAGGATCGCATTCATATGGTATGCACATTAAGGGTTCACATTCTCTCGGGAAGGGCAAATCGTTTGCCTGGCTGGCAGATTCTCGCAAATAAGATTCTTGACTTGCTTTGGATAAAGTTCCAGTAAATTGCGTATTGCTATGTTTGTGTTTCCTGCGCTGTTTTATCCTACCGATGGTTGGTTTCATACGACTTTCTCTTTTAGCTTTAACGTGTTCTATGGGTCCTTGCAAATCTGTATCCATCCAATTCTGGTATGAATCACGTCTAGGTTTTTGATCGCCTCTTTTTTGTTGTGCAGGTGGTGAAGCTACTTCATGACTCTTGATACGTTTAGAACGAGATTTTGAAGCTTTGTGCTTTGGACCAGATGTTAATGATGAAGTAGATTTTGTGGAAGGTTTACATTCACAAGTGGCCAAATTAGATTGAGGTGGAACTTGCACCCGAATACCTTTTTCTTCTAATCGCTTATCTTTTGCCACAACCTGTAGCTTTGCTTTGGGTTTCACTTTACGTGCAACTTTCTCTTCCTTTGTCGATAATTGGGCTTTTTCTTTCAGTTTTGGAATAGACGTCATTGAGGCAGTCGATTTAGTTCTTGTATATGCTTTTTCTTGTTTTCCAGTTTCCTTCTCAAACGGTTGCCGTTGTTTTAGTGAAACTGGCCTTTTTCCTTTTATTTCAGATTTCGAAAACGATGCCATTACTTTGGCTTTAAGAATTGTAGTAATTGAGTGAGAAGATTTAGGACTAGGTCCATCTTGGACCTGTGAGTCTCTTATTTTCACTTTTTTGGTTCGGGAGCTCATTGAAATATGAGACCTGTCTCTTCTTGTCTCAGAATGTTGGGTACGATATTTTCTTTTCCTCGTATCTCCGACGCCTTTAGCTTTAATCTTTTTGAGACATTCTTCAGGTATACATTCTTTTGTATTACAAGTGCCTGGTTCACACTCTACGTCTTGGTTCTCCTCATAAGTTCGTTTTTTTAGCAACTTTTCTCTAAACAATAATATAGAATCTTTTTTTATTTTAAATTTAAGACTTCTTAATTCTGTCCCACTGTCTTTTGTAGTGCTGCTTTGTATTTTTTTAAATTTTTTCCTTGGTTTTCTTGGAATCTTGGCAATTTTAGTTTCTTGGTCTATTGTCACAACTTTTCGAGCTTGAGCGCTTTCTATAGCCTTCTTTTTTGATCGAATTTGTTTTAAAGCTTTTGCTGAGCGCGTTGCCATACTACTCAGCGATAATGTACACGCACAAGGTTCAGAGAGATGTTTTTTCATTTTTAAACGTGAGGCTCCAACTTTTGAACTGATTTTTGTACTTAGTTTCTTCCGTCGCTTTCTACCTCTCTCTTCAGCTTCAGCACAATACTTAGCTATGTCTTCACAAGTTACAATGTGCCTGTGAACCTGGGGATGCTTATGCTTATCCTTTTCCATACGTTTTCTTATTTTCCTCAGAGTTTCACAAGAGCAACAGCTACAGCAACTATTTAATTTGCTTGTATTTGCAGATCCCATCTGCCCTCTATCGACTAGATCAACCATTTTGAATACCGCACTACTTTTGTCAGTGATCGCATCGTCTCGTCTCTTCCGTTTATGTTCTAGACTTATCTGATCACTGCTTGCACTTGATAACAATTGATTCCGCACATCATCGTAGACATCGCGAGTTCTTATCAGTTTTTCAAGTAACTTCCTCTCTCGCAACGGTAAAAATTTACCGTAATAAAGTTTGTCAATTTCGGTTCCTCCCTGTATTATTTGTTGAACTTTGGGTTCCTTGGATCTGCTCCGATATACACAACTAGTGCAAGAGCAACTTGCAGGGTGTATGCTGAATGGCTTCATTGTGCAATTATTTACAAATTAAATTCGCTTCGCAATCCAATTTAGCAGTGTTAAAACACACCGTATTCCAAAAATAAACTTCAATACATAACAATACAATTTTGCGGCGACGTCACTAATTTTGTAATGTACAAAACCTGCAAAATTAAGAAATTGATTACGTGAGTAGGACATAATACTACTATGATTCAGTGACATGATATAATCTGTATCAGTGCAACGTTGGCCTTTCTGGAGAGTGAGGATCCTACGTTCAGATTGAAGACAGGTGGGGCGCACGCTAAGTTTTATAGCACAGCTATTTAGTAATTAAGTTGTGACAGTAGTAAACGTGCGCTCAAGATCCAAGAAATAATCATTCACCTTTACGAGCAAACCCCAACATTTCGGATAAAATTATGACGCTTGGGCCTCGTAAAAATTACAATTAATAAAGGAATTTTGCAATTATTTTGAAAGAGACTTTCTAAAAAAAATTAAACAACCAGAACATGCTTGACTACGAAATGAACATGGAACATGTAATTTAAAAGTAATTTGGCTGCTTAATTAATAATAATAGAAAGTAAGTTCAAAAACTAAAACCCGACTACTGAAAAATCACGCTCACCGCGGTCGGTCTATAACCAATTAAATTAATATTATTTACCTCCGCTTTTACTTATTTTTAACAATTTAAACATATTTATTTACTTAAACAATATGACATATATACATATTTATAATGTGCTCTTCAAGACTCTTCTTTTGACACCAAACATGTCATTATTATCTCAATATAATTTTTTTTGTGGTCAGAAATTTACGTGTAAAGTCCACCATATTATATTTAGGGAGAATTTATATAGCCTATGTCACCCGGACCATTATTACGAATCTATTGATACCTCATTCATTAAAATCGGTGCAGTAATTTAGGCGCTACGGTGGAACACACGTAAATACGTACTTACATACATACTTACACACATACATAGATTGCTAAAATCATAATCCTTCCTTTTGGCTTTGCCGTAGACGGGTAAAAAGGAAAACGAATCCGAAAAATTTTATCGAAGTGAATTTGTGTGAATTTAGAATTCGAAACAAAAACAAAGATAAAATCGAGACAATCACAACACAGAGTAGGTATGTCCTGAACTACAACATATATTTTCAGTATTCTCTGCAACTACTGCAACGATAAAAGAGAAAAACAAAACGGAAAATCGAATTAGGGTTACCTAACGCCGTAACGTGTCACCTGAACCACAAATAATCCTGAACGTAGGGTAAATCGCCTCTTTGCCGAGAAAATCGGGACATTTCAGAGAAGGTATTTTTTGTTATTACTCGCTAATTTAATATTCGATTGTAGAATCTTTTTGCGTATTTTGTAAAAGTATATTATATATTATAACTCATTTAACCTAAAAACATATTAATTTACTTGTCATAATTTTTTTAAAGTTTACATATCACTTCCTGTAAAATGGCATTTTTCGAGATAGCACGTTTTTCTAGCAAAGAGTTGGAACGAATAAACATGCAAAATACGCGCTCAGACATTAGTCCATCAAACCAGTAGGTACCAATCATTGTAATGAACCGAGTATGTCGTATTTTTATACTTGAGACCAAAAACCGGCCAAGTGCGTGTCGGACCACACACAATGAAGGGTTCCGTAATTGGGATGAATTTATCCCAAAAACAAACTTAACATTGTAGTTGAGTTCAAAAACATGTTGTCCCATACACTCCAACTGTAAATGTAAGTTCGTACTCACACTAAAGAGAGATTTACTTTTTTTTTAATTTTCTTATTTGCCCCCCAAAACTGACCCCATATTAAAAATTAATTTATTTACTTTACCCGTTCGTGTTTGGGTCACAGAAATTCATATGTGTACCAAATTTCAACTAAATCGGCCTTGTAGATTCGGAGCAAATTGGCTGTCACAGATGGACAGACAGACACGAGTGATCCTATAAGGGTTCCGTTTTTTTCCTTTTGAGGTACGGAACCATAAAAATGAAGAATAACGTGGGTTTTTCGAAAATCTACCCATAAGGGGTGAAAAGGGGTACTAAATTTTTCAGGGGAGGATTTTACTGCTGGGCTTTATTAACTCGAAAATAGGTGTAAATAATCTTTCAGTCAAGTTATGGAAACATCCGAAACGATTCTTTAAAATTCCACTCCTGTGGGCATGAAAACAGGGAATACAGTTTATATGAAAAATCTTATTCATTTAGTTAGTTAACTTGAAACTTGGCACAGAGACTTGCCTAAGCAATAAAGTTTGTCATTAATAGTTTTTCAAAACTACCCTGGAGAGAGGGTTAGAGGGGGTGGGGAGGGTAGGGGAGGGGGAGGGGGTTGGTGGGGAGGGGGAGGGGGGTTGGTGAGGAGAGGAAGGGATGGTGAGGAGGGGGAGGTGACGGGGTTATAAGGGAGAGAGGGGGAAGGGGAAGTGATGAAGGGGGTGTTAGAATGGGTGAGAGGGGCAGGGAGAGGTTAGCGGGAAAGGGGATGCGGTGAACGAACGTGCTAATCTCTGGAACTACCAGTCGGACTTTAAAAAATCTTTTTGTATGTTATAGCCCAAATCCTAAGGAAGGCTAGAGGCATATTTAACATCACTTTAGGACCTTTACGTGCCGAGCTAAAAGAAAAAAAGGCAGAAGTAACCCATAAGCGAAAACGAAGTAATAGCGCGGGCAAGCAATGCGATGCGACGAGGTGGGTCGGGGAACAAGAAATTTCACGCGAACGCAGTCGCGGACAGCAGCTGTACTGCTATTAAGCCTGTATTTGTAATGTATCTATGGTAACTTAAGATGTTTATGATCTGACTGGTGGGTCTGTCACGGAAATTGTCTGTCATGGCCGTTCCGAATAAACCGCATTACTAGCTACACGTTGTTTTACTCATACATTTCAGTGGCGACGAGGATAAAATTTTGAAGCGTGCTAAATTAAAATATAATTCAAAATGTCAATCGGGAAACTAACAGAGTTTAGTGTAAGATCGGGAAATTGGACAATGTACGTGGAACGCATGGAAATGTTCTTCAAGGTCAACAATGTTAAAGAGGAATTTTGGTTACCCACATTGATTGCGGCAATGGGTGACGAAGCTTATGAACTTTTAAGCAACTTAACAAGTCCGGAAAAACCGAGTGCAAAAACTTATGCGGAGGTGGTGAAGGTTATGATGGGCCACTTGCAACCAAAGCCGTCGTTCATGGCAGAGAGGTACCGTTTCCGACAAAGAAGACAAAATGCGGGTGAATCAATTTTACAATATATATCAGAACTGAAGAAAATGTCCAAATTTTGCGAATTTACGTCCGTTTTGGAAGAGAATTTACGTGATCAGTTGGTATGCGGGTTGCGAAGCGAGTCAATTAGGCAACGATTGTTTACTGAGGAAAATCTGCAATATGCAAACGCCGTGAAAATTTCATGTGCTATGGAAGCGGCGGAGAGGGATGCAGCGGCAGTGGAACAGACAGTCGGGAATATTAGCGATTTGGGTGGCAGTGGAGATACCGCAGCCAAAGTGCTACATGCGGTGGCAACGTCGAGCAGCCGGGGCCGCCGAGGGCGTGGTGGACCGCGCGGTTTACCGGTGGCACGCGCACGGAACGACACCGCCGACGATTCAAAAAACAATTGTTCTGCTTGCGGTGCTTCGAATCACCAGAGGGAAGGATGTAGATACAGTCGTTTTATCTGCGGTAGGTGTAGACAGAAAGGACATCTACGTCGGGTTTGCCCGGTGCGTCCTGGTGGAAGTCAACCGCAGGATCGATGTGACACCAACAATATGGTGGCGCATGTGCAAGCAGCAGGCGGGGCAGCCAATCTGTCAAACCCCTGGGACCAGTCAGGGGAGGATGAGCCTCCTTTGTCAGACGATGAGGACTGGGAGGTAGAAGATTTGAATCAACTTAGTTTGAATAGCTACAAACCGGTGAGCTTAATTGTTTATGTGGATCAAATCCAGTTATCTATGGAGATTGATACGGGGTCTTTAGTATCATGTATTAGTAGGGAAAAGTATGATCAACTGTTTAGCCATAGACCATTAGACAATTCTAATTTAGTTTTTAGATTCTATGATGGTACTATTACAAAACCTATAGGGGTGATTAGGCCAATAGTTAAGTATGGAAATAAGTCCAAACAAATGGAACTGTTTGTAATAGAGGGTGGTACCACCTCATTATTAGGTCGACAATGGCTTACAGAACTAGGCATTAAAATACCTTTGTACCAAAATATAGTCACAAAGAGCAAAGACAAAATAAATAACAATAATTCAGGTAATGACCAGTTAACATTATTACTTCACAGATATAAAGATTTGTTTACGGAGGGACTGGGCCGGTTCACGGGAGGCAAGGCTCGGTTACGACTGCGCGAGGGAGCAACACCGGTGTTCTGCCGCGCACGGCCTGTACCGTACGCTCTCCGCGAGCGCGTCGAGGCTGAGTTAGAGGGCATGCTGCGCGCCGGTGTCATCGAGCCTGTGGAGTGCGCGGACTGGGCTACTCCACTTGTACCGGTGCGTAAGGCTGATGGTGGACTCCGTATCTGTGCTGATTACAAAATAACGTTAAATCCTGTACTAATGGTGGACAAATATCCCTTACCACGTATAAACGACTTGCTGGTTAAATTAAATGGTTCTAAGATATTTACAAAAATAGATTTAACACAAGCATATAATCAAATTGAATTGGATGACCCTGATAATTGTACGGTGATAAATACTCACAAGGGCCTTTTTAAGTATAAAAGATTAGTTTTCGGTTTATCGTCAAGCCCTGGTATATTCCAACGAATTATGGCGAATCTTTTAAACGATATTCCAAACGTAGAAGTATTTCTCGATGATATTATTATTGGTTCACCCAATATTAGTGAGCATTTAGTTATTTTAGAGAGAGTTTTAGAGCGGTTACATCATAACGGGATGAAATTAAATCAAAAGAAGTGCTTGTTTTTGACTAATGAGGTTAAATATTTAGGATTTATTATCTCTGCCGAGGGAATTAAGGTGGATCCTGAAAAGGTAGAAGGTATATTAAATATACCCCGCCCAGAAAATATTACCGATTTGAGAGCCTTTTTAGGAACGATCATGTACTATGCAAAATTTGTTAAAAACTTGAGCAATATACTGGCACCTTTGTATAGGTTATTAAAGAAGGGAGTTACTTGGACGTGGGACAAGGAATGTGAGTCAGCTTTTAAAAAAATTAAAAATATTTTGATCAGTGCCGACGTCCTTGCTCATTACGAACCAGACAAACCTTTGTTTTTAACTTGTGATGCGAGTGCGAGGGGCTTAGGAGGCGTACTAAGTCAAATGTGTGAACACAATAACAGTGGCGTAGAAGGAGAGCAGGAGCGACCTGTTGTGTATGTGTCGCGCGCGCTTAACGCGGCTGAGAAGCATTATTCACAAATAGAGCGGGAGGCTTTAGCTATCGTTTTCTGCTTAGAAAAATTACACCAGTATCTGTATGGGCGACGTTTTACACTACGCACGGACCACAAACCATTGGTCACTATTTTTGGGCCAAAACAGGGTATACCATCAATGGCTGCGAGTCGGTTGCAAAGGTGGGCTATTAAGTTATCAGCCTATACGTATGATATCGAGTATGTTACTTCAAAGCAGAATGGGGCAGATGGGTTATCACGGTTACCAGCTCTTCCTGCTATTAAACAACCTATTAAAATTCCGGATCAATCATTTTTACATTTTGCCCAAAATGCCATGTTATTGGATTATAATGAGATTAAAAGACAGACGAGCCGAGATCAGTCATTAGGCCGAGTTTTAACATATCTTCGCGACGAATGGCCATCTGATAATGAAATTAAATCGCTCCAACCTTATTTTAATCGTAAAAAAGAACTATACGAGGAGTTAGGTTGTGTGATGTGGGGCCATAGGGTGGTCATACCAGGTGAGTGTAGGAATAAGGTTTTAATGGATTTACATGAGGCTCATATGGGCATAGTTAAAACTAAAGCTTTTGCTAGGAGCTATGTTTGGTGGCCGGGTATGGACGAAGAAATTGAAAAAACGTGCCGTGGTTGCCGTGTCTGTGCTGCAGAAAGTGAGGCGCCGCCTCGACATATGCCCTGCCCTTGGACGTGGCCAGATAGACCATGGGCTCGTATACATGTTGATTTCTTAGGCCCCATCACGGGGCGGACATTTTTAGTAATAGTTGATGCCAGGACCAAGTGGCTAGAAGTTAGTCAAGTACCTAGTACAGCGGCTAGTCACACGATCAGCGTTTTAAGTGACGTGTTTGCACGTTTTGGGTTACCGAGACAAATAGTCTCAGATAACGGGCCGCCGTTTACAAGTTATGAGTTTTCACAATTTCTCAATACAAACGGGATCGAACATATATATTCAGCGCCATATCACCCTGCTTCAAACGGGGCAGCAGAAAACGCAGTACATACAGTTAAAAGAGCCATTAAAAAGGCAATTAGAGAGAACATAAACATAAATTTATTTTTAAATAATTTCCTGCTATATTATAGGAACACTGAACACTGTACTACAGGCGAAACACCGGCATCACTCATGTTTGGCCGCAGGTTGCGAACAAAATTCGACGCCCTAAGACCAAGTAGGGACAGTAAAGTTAGGGATGCTCAGGAGCGTCAACAAAAATACGGCGCAAGTGGGTCGCGTCAATTGCGCCCGGGTGATGAGGTCTGGTTGCATCAATATCATGGACAGGATAAATGGGTATCTGGAAAGGTTACAGAAAAGATGGGGACCACTGATTATAAAGTAGTAGATGCTTCAGGTAGAGAATCCCACAAACATGTTGATCAGCTGAAACAACGGATACGGAGTTCATTAATCTGTCCTTCTCCCTCTAGCCCGGTTAGTGAGAGGTCCGCGACGGTTGAGGTAACTCAAGAACAGGGAGCGCCCGGTCCGGGCTGTCCGCGGGGCGATAGCTCGGTCGCAGCGACCACACATCAGGATGACGAGGAACGAGAGCATTTTGAGGACTGCATAGAACAGCCGGTTCAGAGCACAACTCAGCCTTCTTTGCCTTCTCCTGAGCCGCCCCAGTCTCGTCCCATTCGTCAATGTCGAATTAATAAGCCAGTTAGGTATAATTTATGGTGAAGGTATAGAAGTCATATTATTAGTTATGTTAAGTTCGAAAAGTCTGGAACATTATCTTTTGGAAGTCATTTTAAGTTTCTTTTAATTGTATAAGTTATGTTAAGTTTTATAGGTCTGAAAGTCTAATAATGGAATGAGGAAATGTAAAGGGGTTTAGATTAAGGGTGAAGGTGTAATGTATCTATGGTAACTTAAGATGTTTATGATCTGACTGGTGGGTCTGTCACGGAAATTGTCTGTCATGGCCGTTCCGAATAAACCGCATTACTAGCTACACGTTGTTTTACTCATACATTTCAGTATTGAGCAGTGATCCCGCCTCAAATTGAACCAAATAACTGTTTCATTTTATTTTATAATCTTTTCCTGTATTCCTGGTCTCTGTTTCTGTGTTGACTCTGGAATTCTGGATCTTTCAGAGATGAAAAATATTTATTTATTTAAGATATTTATTTATTTTTTATATACAACACAACAGATTTAAATAAATCTAAGGCGTTGTACAGCAATTTTTTTTTTTTTTTTTTTTAACAAAACTCAATAAAAATAAAACATTATAACAATTAGAACACGTGAAATTAATAGGAAACAATGAAATGCAATCAGCAGAAAAGAAACAGAAAGTTACTACTTATTACTTATTTATCTTTCATTCATTAACTCACAGAATCTTAAACATTCACGACACACATCTATCCATCTCCCGGCAAATAAGTCACACTCCGGTGTTGATGTCAAAAGAGCATTAAGCATCGTAAGCGCCCGAACGAGGGGCGAGTTAGCTCGTGACACTGTGCATGCTGAAGGTACGGCCAATAACGGGTGTCTTCGCGGCCTCAGTTGGTATTTGGGCACAACAGGAATAAACAACCTCATCAAATGAGCCACAAGTTCTGGACAATCGGACTCACCG
Source organism: Cosmia pyralina (assembly GCA_946251885.1). Classification (NCBI taxonomy): domain Eukaryota; kingdom Metazoa; phylum Arthropoda; class Insecta; order Lepidoptera; family Noctuidae; genus Cosmia; species Cosmia pyralina. The sequence goes on from OX276344.1 coordinate 23,092,730, forward strand.
CGCATAATACGGCAAGCTGAGACAAGCAAGAAGTAGTTACGCCTCACTTAAAGAGAATTAGTTTAGTACGCCAAGTAAAAATTTTGTAGGGTAAAGGAAAGGTTAGTATCCTAAGAGTTTTTTTGTAGAGAAATCTAAGAAAGAATATAATGATATGAATAATATGAAAGACTAGCTGCGCCCCGCGGTTTCACCCGCGTAGACCGGGATAAAAAGCAGCATATGCAGACTATCCAGGGTATAACCTTCTAACTGCGAGATGTGGTAGCTTATTTCATAACGATTCCAACGACAGTTTAATAAACCTACAGCTCTCATACAAAACTTCAGAGATATCGTCTACCGCGCGAGACCCAGAAATACTCTCACACAAAAACTCACAAAAACAAAATACCCATCACATTGAATAGGTTATGCTATCCACATACCAAATAACATCCAAATCGGTCCAGCCGTTTGAGCGTGAAGAAGTAACAAACATACAAACACACGCGCGGCGATAAATAAAGGCGAAAGTTTGTGAGTGTGTGTGTACACACTCACAAACTTTCGCCTTTATAATATTAGTGTGATTGTATATTATATTATATTATTGATTATATATTATATTATATTACTTAGGTATATCATAGATTTTTTTTGATTATTTTATTTTTGACCTCTCACCACATACTCCCTATTCCCCTTTATGTCATCACCACCCCCTCCCCTTCCCCCCTCCCCTTCTACCCTTCCCTCTGGGCGCAATACTATTAATGACAAACTATTACTTGCTTAGGCAAGTATTTGTGCCAAGTTTCAAGTTAATTAACCAAATGAATAAGGTTTTTCATATAAACTATATTCCCTGTTTTCACCCCCACAGGGATGGAATTTTAAAAAATCGTTTGAGATATTTCCGTAACTTGACTGAAAGATTATTACCACCAATTTTCGAGTTAATCAAGCCCCGCAGTAAAACCTGCCCCGTAAAATTGACTACCCCTTTTCACGCCTTTAGGGGTAGATTTTCGAAAAACCCTGATACAAGTTATTCTTCGTTTTTGATCTCAAGTATAAATACTGAGTTTCGAGTTAATCGGACCGCGCGTTAAAATTCCTCCACACAAACTTTGACACCCCCAATCCCTCCTGAGGGGGTAGTTTAGGAAAACTAAAAATGACAAATTTTATAATTTACTTAGATAAATATTCATACCAAGTTTCGAGTCTATTAACTCAAGGAATAAGATTTTTCATACAAACTTTGGACCCCCGGTTCACCCCCTTAGGGGTTGAATTTTGAAAAATCCTTTCTCAGTGCACCCTTAAACCTCATAAGGAACTTATGTGCCAAATTTGGAATCTCTAGACCCAGCGGTTTGGGCTGTGCGTTGATATATCACCCAGTCAGTCAGTCAGTCAGTTTACCATTATATATATATATTAGGTCTTTACCTATGAAATTGCCGTTCTGCAGTACTGGCCATTTCAAATCAAATCAAAATAATTTTTGTTTGGCTAAGAATTCTAATTTCAAATTAATTTTATTTTAAAAACATGGATTTTTTTTTTACAAAAGTAGTCATTTGTTTATTGATTAGTGTTACATTTTCATCGCATTTCAATCTTTTTCGTCATCATGGATACGTTAAAAATTCGAGTAATTATGGAATATGAGTACCGTCGTGGCAGCAACGCGGCACAAGCGGCACGCAACATCAACGACGTTTACGGAGCTAACACTACAAACCAACGCACCACTTGTTATTGGTTTGCTCGCTTCCGTTCTGGAAATTTCGACCTGAAAAATGAACCTCGCGGTCGTCCGAAGACTTTGGTCGACAATGACGAATTAAAGGCGATTGTGGAAGCTGATGATACACAATCTACGGCTGAATTAGCAGCAGCTTTCGACGTTAGCGTCAAAACAATATTGGTCTATTTGCGTCAAATTGGCAAGGTAAAAAAGCTTGACAAATGGGTGCCCCACGAACTCAATGATCGCCAGCGCGAAGTACGCGTCGATACGTGCCTTGCACTGCTCAACAGACACACTAATGAAGGAATTTTGCACCGCATTGTTACCTGCGATGAAAAATGGATTCTGTTTGATAACCGCAAGCGCTCAGCAAGTTGGTTGGATCCTGGTTCAGCACCTAAACAATGCCCTAAACGAAAACTTACCCCTAGAAAAGTGATGGTCACTGTTTGGTGGTCTAGCGCCGGTGTGATTCATCACAGCTTCTTACCAAACGGGGTGAGCATTACTTCAGATGTGTACTGTGAAGAACTGAACACAATGATGGAGAAGCTGGCACATCTCCAACCAGCATTGGTCAATCGCTCGTCTCCGCTGCTCCTGCACGTCAACGCGCGACCTCATACTGCACAGCAGACGGTCTCCAAGTTGCAAGAACTGGGGTTGGAAGCTCTCCGTCATCCGCCCTACTCACCAGACCTTGCGCCTACAGACTACTACTTTTTCCAGAATTTGGATAACTTCTTGGCGGGAAAAAAATTCAATACCCGAGAGGCAGTACAAAATGCCTTTGAAGAATTTGTTGCCTCCCGTCCAGCTGATTTCTTTAAGAAGGGCATCAATAAACTGCCACTGCGTTGGCAAAGATGCATTGATTGCATGGGTGATTACTTCGATTAATACAAATAAAAAATGCATGAAAAAAATTCGTTTAAATTTTTTCATACAAAACGGCAATTTCATAGGTAAAGACCTATTATATATATATAGAAGATTACGTTTCCACCTTTAGTCAGTGCTTGGCCGTATGTTAAATTTTGTTAAAATGATTTTTATTTTGCGCAATATTTACATTGATTACATATAAATAGCTTCAATAAACTTCTACACCCAAATCGCCTTAAGAATGATTACTTAAATATTTTTATAATTATTTTAAAAAGCCGTTTTAATAACAAATATTCCCCTTAAAAAGCACTGTCCATTGCTAAATAACTTTGAATATTAGACGAAAAAAAAATCCTAAACTTTTGGGTCCAAGTAGTCACCTATTTAGGTCATTAACTCCGAATGTATTAGTAGCAAATGTTCTCATTGAAAAGCTTTTTTCCATTGGTGTATATTTTATGGCTATTAGGCCAAGAAAATTCCTAACTTTGGTGCCCGAGTAGTCACACTTTAGGTCATTAACTCTGAACAAAAAGTCGTGTACTCGGCTAAGGTTCTCCTTGAAAAGTTATTTCTATTGATGTATATTGTTGATTTATTTTATTTTCCAAAGTCAATCTATATTTTATTCTGTACTAATCGATATATTGTAGGTACTTATTTAAAAAGTAAAACGGCAGCCTGCCAATCCTACCCACTATAAATATTACTTTAATTATACTAAGTAGTCTGTGCTTTACTTCTCGTATTGTGCTTTAGTTGAGACGACGGACGTATAAACTTCCTAGTGAATTTAATTGGCTAAATAAATCTATTATACACTTCTGGACACATCTTTTGGCCCACCTTGTATTTTCAGTTTCGTTTGGTCCTAGCTAAAATTTTATATTAGGCCGAGCAAAAAGTTTTTATGCAGTTTTGAACCTGGCACATTCACAATTTCATTCAATAGTCTTTTTTTGAATTTTGAACACAGAATTTAAAGAAACAAAAGACAATTTGGAGCCTGTTTGTTGATATCAAACAATCGAATACTAAGAAAACTTGGTTTTATTGGTTTACTTGGATTTAATTCTTGAAAAAGTGATTGATATCTTTGGTTTTGCAACAAACATTACTTATTCTTAACATTAAGGTGAGGTTCTATCAATAATCTATGGATACTTCACCTGAAGTCGCCGCCCAAGCTGTGGCACTTATTCAGGCCGGACACAGCCAAAGAAACGTGAGTGCTCAACTTAATTTAAGTCGATCTGCGGTCCGAAATGTTTATCGGAGGTACCTAGAGACTGGCGGCTTTGTTCGTCGCCAAGGAAGGCCACGATCTCGGGTCACAACTGAAAGGCAGGATCGATTCATCGTGACGACCAGCTTGAGAAATCGTCACCTTACCTCCATTGAGATACAAAACCAACTTCGCGACTTCCACGGAGTATCTGTGAGCGCTCGAACTGTTCGGAGAAGGTTAAAAGAACGCGATATGGTACCACACAAGCCAGCTATTGGCCCCAAACTAACGCGAGCCCACCGAACAGCGCGCCTTCATTTCGCACGCAGTCATTTAAATTGGACACAGCAAGATTGGAGCCGTGTACTCTTTTCTGATGAGTCTAAAATTGTGTTACATGGCAATGATGGAAGGAAGAAGGTCTACCGACGTAAGGGAGAGCGTTTCGCACAATGCTGCTTTGAAGAGAGGGTTGCTTATGGCGGTGGCTCATGGACTTTCTGGGGCGGTATATCTGCGAGCGGCAAAACTCAACTTGAGGTTGTTACAGGACCACGGCTGCCAACATTAAATGCTGAAAGGTACATTAGTGAGTGCTTAGAACCTCACGTGATACCATACGCGGACTATGTGGGCCCAAATTTCCTTTTTATGCATGATAATGCAAGAGCCCATGCGGCCGGCATCGTCAGGGAATATCTTCGGGATGTGAACATCACAGTTATGGACTGGCCAGCCAGAAGCCCAGACATGAACCCCATTGAGCACATGTGGGACGAGCTAAAAAGACGTGTTAGGGCTCGTCAGCCAGTTGCCCAGACGATGCAGGAGTTGAAAACTGCCATAGAAGAGGAATGGGAGATGATCCCTCAAAATTTCATAGAGCGGTTGATAAACTCTATGCCTAATCGTATGAGAGCTGTGGTAGATGCCCATGGAGGCAACACGCGTTATTAAATTAAACCTTTATTTGATAAAACATGTTTTTTATTCAAAAATCAATTGCCTTTAACAAGGCGCATATCCGACTTGTTAGGCGTAGCTCCATGTCGTATGGTATTCTGAATTCAAATTTAAAACAATACGGTCGAAAAAGATGGTAAAATATATAAGATGGTAATAAAACTGCATCAACAGTTTTTGTTCAATCTAGCAATCATATTTCGGTAGGGGCCATCGAAACCTAAACTCTAAGGTGGGCCAATAGATGTGTCCAGAAGTGTATATTATTTTATAAAGCCCATAACTAGTTATATTGAAGTGTTAGAACCAAGATTTTCAACATATATCTTAAAGTATTGGGCAATGACTCAATTGGGCCTCAAGACAGCAACCCATAGTTTAGTGCCCACTCTCCTTCATAAATTAATGACACTTCGTTGGAGTATTACAGTATTTGATCCTTATGTCAGCAACACTATCGTTAATAAAAAAATACAATGGTTTTTTTTACAAAAAAGTTCGGCTTTCAGTCGGCTCAGGCAAAAGCTTTTTCGATAAACTAAAAATGCAGTTTTTTTTTTCTACAAAATCGAGGTCCTGGTTACTTTGACCATTTCCTGATAATATTCAACTGATATAAATCCGGACTGATTTATGCTTTACCGTAATACATCATTTCGTTAGTAATGAGTAATTAGTTTTGTACCAAATTTTTAGAGTTTCAAGAATGGCCACCAAGAAAAAAAGAGAACTCCACTGTTCCATACATTTCGGTCATTGGCTTTTCTAGTGTCTATGGTTGCGTCATACCACATGTTAAAGATCTTTTACTCTCCGATATCAACTTTGTATTGATCTAATGGATGGATCAAAGATTTAAATCTTTGTCTAGAGATTTAAGGAAGAAAAGCCCGTAAAGCAGGGCTCTAATAAATTGGTTTTAAAACATTATTATTTTCGAGTAGGTGATCAATCCTAACCTTTTCCCAACTATATTGGGGTCGGCTTCCAGTCTAATCGGATGCAGCTGAATACCAGAATTTTACACGGTGCTATTGCCAATCGATCCTCCACAACCCAGTAACTGGGTAATACGATACCCCTTGGTAAGACTGGGTGTCAGACTTTCGGGCTTCTAACTTTCGTTACGACTCGTAACGACTGTCAAAGATCCACTAAATACAGCCGGGACCAACGTCTATACCTACCATATAAAAATCGCAGTGAATACGTACCCTTATAAAATATACACTCCAAATATTGGAATGCAGACTACAAGGTAACAGCAGGGTTATTTTTTCAACTATCATAATGAATTTTGTAATAACATCTTTGAATCCTTTACAAAGTAGGTACGTAGTCAAGGAAATTCTAAACAAAATCACATTACTACTCGATTTGGAATATAGTAAACAGAAATTATAAGTAAATCTTCTTTCTTTCCTGTCATCTCATTCTCAAAAATTATTTTCAATGGAATGGATTCGTGTCAAAGTGACGGTAAGCTAAATTTTTTTTTCTCAATGTTTTGTTCCTTTAGCCAGTAGCAGCATCATTGCCTTAAATGACGGAGCTACTTAGACTAGGTACACACGCAGGAACTAATTATTGACCTTTAGCAGGGACCTTCGGCGACTACCTGGCTTTCAAAATCTCATCTCATCTCATACATAGATTTTGAAATTGGCTATCAAAATTAGTGGGTGGACGTAGGTTTTTGAAATTGGCAGCGAATCGCCGGCAACTAAAGTAGCTGCTGCGTGTGTACGTATCTAGTGCCTCTACCTAGGGAACAAATAGGCGAGGGAAGGTGACGATGATGATGATGGTATGTTTTCCAGGCATATTATAAGTTGGGGGATTACATCGCTGACAAAAATGCTTGGCTGAATGCTTGTCCTGCTCCACAAGGACGCATTAATTAATTGATTAGCATTCGGATATATTGTTGGAGCTGCTGATGATTAAGATGAGAGAAAACTTTCTTTGCATTGTTTAGATTCAATCTCTTAGTATTATATAATTGCATAGCACATGTGTGAGCACTATGTAGCTACTATTAAGCTACCTTTTACTGGGTACGTCTTTCACTGACTTGAGTGTGCCCTGGCGGTTGAATGTCATGCTCACTCAAATGTCTCGCTGGTGGTGGCGTGTGTGTTGGATCATTAAGTTCCTTTCAAAATGGTTGAGCTAATTGGTGCTGATCCATGCGTCATGTTCGTGAACGGGCGCCGTCAGTTGGGACTGGTCGTCTCTTAGCTGCCATGGCTTATTTTTAATTTTAATATTTAATTTAGTTGTTTTAGTTTTTATCTTTTTATTACGGACGCTTTTTAACGTGCACGTCTTTCTACATTGTTCTCACATGTATATTTTCAACATGAACGATGTAACCAATATTTTGTAATAATATTATGATTTAAAAGAGTGTCCGTGGAGTTTCTTGCCCGTTCTTCTCCATAGGGATCTACTACGCTTTGGAATGGGCAACTAGCTTCATCTTTCTGACTGACCGACCCATTGACAATTCAAAAGTGCCTGTAATTGGTTTATTTGAAATAAATGCTTTGAGTTTGAGTTTGAGTTTTTTTCGCACAGAGTTTTGCAATGCATGATAAATTAGTTGCAAAATAAATCGCCGAAAATTACGTCATGTAACTCTAATTTTAGGTAACTATCAGCACGCCAAACATTGGAAATCTTTTTTGGTTTCGTAGGTATGGTGGTGGGTGGTGGTCGTGGTGGTGCGGTGGTGGTGGGGTGGTGGTGCTGTGGTGGTGTGTGTGGTGATGGTCGGTGATGGTGGTGGTTGTGTGGTGGGTGGTTGGTGGTTGGTGGTGTGCTGGGTATTGGTGGGTTGTGGTTTCGTAGGTGGTGGTTGGTGGACCACCACCACTACCTAGTGGTAGTCGTGTTGGGAGGTGGTGGTGGGTGGTGGTGGTGGGTGGTGGTGGTGGGGTTCGTAGGTTGGTGGTGTGGGTGCATAGATGGGTATGATGGTTTATCTGGTGGTGGGTTGGGAGGTGGTACCACCAGCACCAGTAGGAAGGTTAGGCGGGTAGAGGTTTGATTTGATAGGTAAGTAGGTTGACATTCGGTGTTACCAGGTAATAAAAAAAAATGTTAAGAATCGATTTATGGATTCGATAAACGAATCGATAATCAGATGCAAAATTATTCACTTTTAAAAATGTAGGTATTTTGTTTGTTTAAATGTTATTATAGATAAAAATCTGTACCAAACATTGAGCTATTCTTACTACGCATAGAGCGACCACCGCAAACACATTTTTTGCGGCACGTTGAGACCTGGACCTAAACCATAAAAAAAAAATAAAAAAATATTTTATTACCATAGAAATATAAAAAATAGGAGAAGTGGCAAGAGGGCGTGTCTGTGTCCGCGCGACGAGATCAGTATGAACCATTCATAGTCCAATGGCCGTCTCCGCGAACTAGTGCGCTTTCGACTGTAATCGTGACAACTTATAAGAATGCCGTGTTGTTCAGTAGTTTCTTGTAAAAACCGAAGCCAAAACAAAAACTATAGAAATCATTGAAACGCTTTCCATATGTAAGTACAAGTATTTTACTATATTTGTCTTTAAAATCATGAACAACATATTGTAAAATGTTTCTTGCTTTTACTACGTTATTTTTGTTTTCTAATATCACAGCGACTGTACTTTTTATGCAATAAATACATTGCCCGTTAACCACTACCTAAGTACGTCGCTAAGTGACTGGACAAGCAATGTAATAATCACAAAACGATACTTTATTTATGCGGATGGTCGCGTAGTACGGCCGCTGCGTCTTGCGAAGAGCTAGTGGTGTGCTTGTGCAGATCCACTAGCGTATCCTATCGGCAAAAATGTCGATTGGCGAATGAATATAATATTGCTTTTATAATTTATTCTTAAATTTGTCAATCGTTTTAACCCGGTTGGAAGATCGATGTGAAATAATGTTTTTACTTATTATGACTATCTTACAGCGTAGTAGAGAAATGCGTAACCAACGTCGTTCGTTAAGTAAGATTATTAAATTTCAGGTTAATGATCGGTGTATTTTTGGGTTTGAATGATCGTATATGACTTATCCTCGTGCTATTAATCATACGATATAATTATTATCAATACATTAGGATAGCCTAAACCAACTTAACCGGATTTTTTTGATTTTCTTATTGATTTTTATTTTAGCTACATATTGTTTATTTTTATTATAATATTTTCTAGACATGTCGTTTTTTATTTATTTTATTTTCAGGACCACAAAAAAAATTTTGTACAATAATAAATAGAAGAATCGATAACTTTCCGATTTAGTCAATCACTAGCGTATATGTAAAATAAATGTCTTTTGCCACAGTACATTCAAAGGGACCGATGTTTTTGTGTGAGTAAGCTGTACTGCATGGTAAAATGCACGCTGTGTTTGATGAGATAAGGTTGATAATGATTGATTGTGTAGTACGTTCCGATTTTTAAAATGCGGGTGTGTGCGCGACTGCGTATCTATTGTTTTTACTGAAATGCATGTGTAGTAGTTGGTCAGTGGTAGGGACAAAATGGAGACACATTGTTCCGATACATTTTAAGCTACTGGGCATATCTCCTTCTTTCTTATATCTATGTTTATTACATATATCTTATTTGGCTGGACCAAACCAAACCAACCAACCACCAACCATAACTGTACCATCATGGACTGCAACTTCGGTCTTTACGCTCAGTGCGACCCCGTTCACACGCCGCGCCCGGCTTGGCGCTAAGATATTATGCACACTGTATATGTAGTAATAATATTTTAATGGTACCAAACTACTTGATCAGTAAACATTCTCAAGCAAAAAAAAACTATTTTTTTGCTAGATTTAAGAAATCGATATTTAGGAAAAAATAAGTGCATTATTATTTCTGCGGTATGGTAACCCAGAATCGAGTGCAACTAAAAAATGGCGCCGGCGCCGTTTGCAGGCTCGGTTTTTTTTGCTTTGGGCGTGATATTGACATGAATACTTAATACAACTTTTTTTAAACAAAAAATTCCTGGGTTTGCAACAATGTGTATTTTAGAATTAATAATTTTTTAATTTGTTAAAATACTTTTTACTGAGTAGGTTGTCCACGTCAGGCCGAAACTGGCGATTCCCTTTAAAGTCTACAGCATTAGTATACTATAACTATACTAAATAAGTAGCTGTGACAGACGGATGGACAGACAGATAAAGTCGTGCCATAAGTATTATTTTTACCATTTTGGTACGAAACCCGGAAAAGCCTCGATTTTTAGGGTTCCGTATCTAAAGCGTAAACCGGGACCCTATTACTAAGACTCCGCTGTCCGTCCGTCCGTCTGTCACCAGGCTGTATCTCATGAACCGTGATAGTTTTTCACAGATGATGTATTTCTTTTGCCGCTATAACAACAAATACTAAAAAATAGAATAAAATAAATATTTAAGGTGGCTCTCATACAACAAACGAGATGTTTTTGCTCGATATTAATGGCAACAGGTAGACGATTAAAATATTCACAGATTATTTACTTATTATATTTACTTTAAAAATAAATAATAAAATTAAAATAAAACAAATATTTAAGGGGGGCTCCCATACAACAAACGTGAGTTTTTATAGATAATGGTACGGAACCCTTCGTGTGCCAGTCCGACTCGCACTTGACCGGTTTTTCAAACTCATCTTCTTGTTTTATAATCCCAAAATAAATATTTTTATAATGCTGTATTCGCTAAGAAAAAGTACATATAAAATTAACCCTACAAGTTGGCTACCGGCACTGAACGTGATCAAGTGCTTTCCGAGACACGGAGGAGTTTCGGTATGTAAAGATCACCCATCCACGGACCAACCGTGGCAAGCGTACCGTACCTGATGGATCGACCCGTGCGGCTATTATTACTAAGTCACGAGCTCCTCTTCTCAATTCTTTATTGCATTCCATAATGTTAAAACAGTTGGTTGGTTGTTTGGTTGGTGGTTGGTTGGTGTTGGTGGTTGGTTGGTTGGTTGGTAATTAATTTTCATTTTTAGGGTTCCGTACCCGAAGGGTCCAATCGGAGCCCTATTGCTGTCACTCACGTGTCCGTCTGTCCGTCGTCTGTCACACAGGTTTTACAGCCAAACGGTTGGAACTTCAGTCTTCAAATTTTCACAGCATCTTGTTAACCTAGAGCCATACAAATTATCAAAAAATATTTTTAAATACAGTTAAAGGAGGGCGCAAAGAAAAAATTTTTTGACCTACCCCATCGAATGCAGTATCGTTGTTTAGAACTCGTTGAGTAGATAAATACATTATTTTTGTTAGAAAAATATATGGGAAAACAAAGGAATGAAAAACCACCAAAGTCAGCTTTTTTTAACAAAATTTTGTTCCAAATAATTTTTTAACTTCTCATTGACCTATGAACTTGAAATTCGGTGATAATGTTTATTATTACGTATATTTTACTAACAAATACCAATATATTGATAAATAGATTAGGTACGGAACCATAAATGTGTGAAGTCCGACACGCACTTGGCCGGTTTTTTTTTTTTGTTTAATTTCTTTTGTCTTGATAATGTGATGAGGAGGGATGAAACGCATGTGACTTTTGAATATAAATGTTGATGGATGGAGTGGGAGAGGAAGGCCAAAGGAAAGATGGATGGATTGTGTGAGGAATGACATGAAAGAAAAGGGAGTGAATGTCATGATAGCGTAACGGTTGATGGGGAGAATGCAAGAAGAATACGTGTTACACCGACCCCAAGTAACATGAATCAAGAGCAGGAAGATGATGAACCAACTCCATCACTGGCTGCAATATATCAGCTAATAATGAAAATAAATCTATTTTAAAAACTCAATATATTTAATTGTCAGTTTCCTTAAATTAAATATCAAAATTACAACTTCTTACAAAACGATTCCTAAATCTCTTAGGTCTTATTTTTTGTTAAAAAATAATTGATTTACTTTAAAATACTACTTTCTCAATGAGTCATCATCAGGTTCTTTTAGAATTGCTTTAACTATGACAGTTACATATGTGTAATTCGTTTCATCTGATTTGAATTTGTTGACCTTTTCTTTAAAGTGATCTATATAAGAAAAGTCTAATTCGTTTTTCATGTCATGCCTCATATTTCGGAGAGTTTTTTTCACATGTTTGATAGATTCTGTTGAGTGGCTTATAACCCTATGTGCTTCATGCACAGAATTATTATTCTGTGAACGTTTAACTGGTTTAAGTGCCGATTTAACACTCATCAGCTGAGATTTATTCTTATTTGCTTCTTGAAGTTTGGTATTGCCTGTTTTTTTCTTTAAAATACATGGAAAATGTAAGTCATATGTTGCAAAGATATCCTCCAACCAGTTAATAAAAAAGAAGTAGACAAGAAGAAAGACTACGATCATTGTTAGGAACAAAATGCAACAACAGCTGGATCTCATGGAGTAGCACCCCGGTGAGCAGCACGACGACGTGGAACAAAAACACTGCCTGGAACAACAGTAGACCAAGCACAAGGGTATCATAGCGAGCGCGTGGATAGCCGTTGATACCCAGTTGTGTACTGCTAAAATAGCCATACGTAATATATCTTCCACTGCAAGCACTATTGTCATTACAACGCGTAATACTGTCTGCAAAGTGCAGAAAATTGGCACAACCAGCAACGAATAACACATTTTGATTTCAGCTCACTGTGTTAGTGTTAGTAGGTACTCAAAGGTTTTATGTTGACAATATTTTTATAATTATTTTATTAATACATCACTTTTGGAACTGTGTCGTACTTTTAATTTTTCGATTTTTATCTTGGATTTATATTGTTATTTGTGTAACATAGTATTTAGCTTTTTTTTTGGCTTTTTTAAACTGACAGATTTTATAATTTTATGATTGAGCAAGATTCACAGATTAGTATTATGTAGCAAGCTACAGATGTGACAGTCGAATTTGCTTAGTTCCAACACTATCAGTTATGGCGCTGTTGTCGCCTCAAGTTTGACAAGGCGTGAGCTTATGTATTTATACATGACTAGCTGCGCCCCGCGGTGTTACCCGCGGTTTATGAGATACACTAAAACGTGTATTATTTAATCGGTGAGAAAAGTATTCACAAAAAAATTGCTCATCCCACGGGAACACTACATTTTTTTCAGGATGTAAAGTAGCCTATGTGTGCTATGTGTAAACAGGATGTCTGCTACTTCCACACCAAATTTTATCAAAATCGGTCGAGCCGTTTGAGTTTGAAGGAGTAACAAATATATTAGAATTCCTTGCTCATCCCACGGGGGCACTACATTTTTTTCGGGATAAAAAGTAGCCTATGTGTTAATCCAGGGTATAAGCTATCTACATACCAAATTTCATCCAAATCGGTCCACCCGTTTGAGCGTGAAGAAATAACAAACATACACACGCACACACACACTCACAAACTTTCGCCTTTATAATATTAGTGTGATAGTGTGATAATTAAGTGTGATGGTGTGATTATTTATTTTTGTTTTTTTGTTTTCAAGCTTTTATTATTGTGATTTTAGTTTAGTTGGTGATCTTCCTGTGCTAGTCACAATAAATACTTTTTCTTTCTTTCTTTCTTTCTCTATTTTTTCGGGATAAAAAGTAGCCTATGTGTTAACCCAGGGTATAAGCTGTCCACATACCGAATTTCATCCAAATCGGTCAAGCTGTTTGAGCGAATTACGAAGGTGACAGCCGGAGGACTTAAAAAAAACCGAAATTAATTTAGAATAAAAGTTTAATTACTCAAAATTACAATATTAGCTTATATTAAATTTTAAGTCTAGACTTGGACGATGCTAGTACCGAAGTGCCGAAAAAATTATTATAAAAATACAATATTCTAAACGATTGCAAAGTGCGGATGCGGCATCAGCAGATTGGAAGTAGGTGATCGGCCGCGACACGAGGCGTCGAGTCAGCGGTCTTCGTGTTGCAATTTTATGTGGAAAACATCTGTTGTAGGTAAATGGCTATCATGTCGCTATTCAGCCGTTTTGGTGTAGGCAGGGCACGTAACACCTCCCCCCTCAGAACAGCAACTATTTGAGCAATTTCAGCGAGAATGTTGCTGGTGCATTTTTCTTGATTGTAGGTGATTCTGCATCTTCGTAATGATGATTTTCAGCGCTCTCATCTGGTGACTGTGGCTTTCTGAGCTTTGTGCAAACATTGTACCGACGTATAGTGAGAATAACGATCAGTACAGTTGCACCGAATATTACGACGTATAGTGGGATAGTCGTATGGTAAATTGATTGTTCCAGGTTTGCGTGATCGATCTGTAGAGGTTGTTGCATTAAGATTTTATCTTCGATCTCGTGCAGACTTTTCAGGTGTAGTGAGTTTAGCTTTAGGTGTGGAATAGCTTGATTGATGATGCTCAGGTTCATTGGTATTTCGGTGATTTTCAGCGGTTGTCCTTTTATATGATCATTCATGTTGATGATAGTAAATTGGTCAGTGCGTAGTAGGCATTTTTGCGGGATGGTGGCGAGATAACTTCCGTGTAGCGAGATGAATTCTTGACGTTCGCAATGTAGCTCGGTTCGAGTTGGTTGTGGAAAGGTGAGAGTATAGCGTCTGTCGTCCAGTTGCTCCATGGCTTCTTTAGTCAGCGTGAGTTTAGTGGGCAGGCATGACTTCTGTAGAGATTGATGGAGGATGAGTCCTTGGATGCAGTCTATATGCCCTCTCGTCGGTTGATGGTTGACTTCTTCTTCGCAGAGATGAATCCGGTTGAACTTCGGGCATTCAGCCTCTATGTACTTGAAAACTTTCCCATTGGTTGCAATGAAAGGGTAAGGAGGAATGAAGGTGTACATAAATTTATTGGGAACTATTGCTAATCTATATAATTCAAACTGATCGGGAGAAATTATTGGGATTTTAAATATGATAACTATTCTTTTTCCTGTATAATAATAACCGGGTTTTATAACTGTATAATATTCTCTTAGATCCGCCTCTAGCAATTGGTCTGATCCGTATATAGACCTTAATCGTTTAGTCATATTACCTAAATTATCTATGCTTAAAGTACTATGGTGAGTGCTCGATGCACGTATAAAAGCTAAGGTATCTTTTATCCTAGTTATTTCTAGAAATAAGTCGGCTGTATTGTCGCTAATTATAGTTAACAATTGAGCAAACTTTGCGTATCTTATAAGGTCAGTTTTTGCAGAAGCTTTCTCGTCTAAAATTAAGCTTAAGGTACTATTGATTCTCTCCTGATTGCTTACAATTTTTGAGAGCAAATTACTATATCTAGTCATCCAAACTTTATTAAGACTTATATGCTCGTTTAACTCCGATACTATCTTGTCATCATTATTTTTTAACAAATGAATGGCATTATTGTACGTTTGGGCATCCGATTGATCTAAGTTACCAGTTATGCTTTTTATAACTGAACCTAAACCGTCTATGAGACCTCTTTTGCTACGACCGGGTTCTAAGGTTTTTAACTGAGATCTAATCATCTCCAATTTATTAGATAAATGATTAATCTGAAGTTCGTATAAAACAAAGGTTTGATTATCTAGTTTGGTTTGGAAATATTCTAGTTGGTTAATTACGGAGTCGAGTCTTTGTTCAATATCGGTTAAGTCTATGTATTGCAGAAAAGAATGGTAATGCGTTGTAAGTCTTGCTTGTCCAAGGTTGAAAGGTAAGAGTCCGGGTCCTTCGTCCAAGCTTTCAAGTCTTATCTCGAGCGCCAGTGTTGTGTGAACGGTGACCGCAAGTAGTATCCTGTAACAATTTTGAAGTCTTAGGGCAACGTTTGAGTCGGGACTTAGCTACAGGGCCTTTCTTTTTAGATGTATATATGTGAATCGGAAGGTCAGCCAGCACAGTGTCATGAGTATAACGCGGTGCTAATTTTTGTCGACTAGCTACTGGGTTACTAATGAAGACTTGCTGCTCTGGTTGGTATTCTATTTCGGGCTCTCTGTCCTTATTCCTGTTCTGTATTATGTTCGTCCGGTCAGTAAGTGTGAAGTCGTTAATAAGGTCGTATACAGTTTTCATCTGGTCTCGGTGTGTTAAAAGATACTGTTGCATTAAGTGTTCGGTCATGTTAATGTCGAGTGGGTCTCTTGGATCAAAATGTCCTCTAATTATGTCATGGGGTCTGCACTTTGTAAAACTGTGAATTGTACTATTGTAGGCTAGTATAGCATAAGGCATGAGGTTGACCACCGGGTCATCTTTATGACGTAATCGTAAGATACGAAGATGTTCTAGTAATGTAGAGTGAAATCGTTCTACAATTCCGTTATCATTAGGAGAGTGAGCTAGTGTTCTATGGTGGTTAATTTTATGTAATCTAGTAAATTCAGTAAATAATTGATTTGTAAACTCGGTACCGTTATCGGTTACGATAGTGAGTGGAAGACCGTGATGTGTACAATAGTTTAAAATTGCCTGAAGAATACTAATCGCTGTGCCATCTCTTAAATAGTATGCCTGTCCGTATTTTGAGAAAACGTCTACGACTGTAAGATACTTTTCATTTTGGGCTGTAAAGAGGTCCATATGTACTATCTCAAATGGTTTGGTAGCTGGGGGTACTAAATTTAGTTGGGGTCTAATTGGATTCCTATCATACTTGGCTTGTCCGCAAATTGTACACTCATTAATATATTTAGTTATTTCATCCCTCATCTTAGGCCAATAGTATTTCCGGGAAAGAGCAAGATAGCATTCGTTTATGCCTCTGTGGTTGGTTTTGCCTTCGTGATAATGTTTTATGATCTGTTGCTGCCTTAAATATTCTTTAACGTCTTCTAGTTCAGTTTTTGTAAGCACTAAGTTCATAGCTGAGCTTTTAAAGTTGTTTTGGATAATAGGTATTATTGAATACATTCCTAAGGGCGGAGTTATCTTTAAAGCGGTTTTAACTTTCGGTTTGACATATTCTTTTATGGCATTCACTACGTCTTGCTCTAAGTTAGACTCTGAGACTTGGATATGTGTGCGAGTATGTGTGTCGAAGGGTTTAGTAGCTGTTGTCCGTTTAATGTAAGGGCTGTTACTCACTATAGTTATGCATATTTGCCGGTGAAATTTATTCAAAGGTTCGTCGGTGATAGGGACTCCTAGAATAGGGTTTTCAGTGCTAGTATGGGCAGTGTCTGTCGTAGAACCTGTTCGAGAAGGTGGTCGCTCTGAAGGGTTGGCTAACATTGACTCTGTCTCCTCGTTGTTAATTTCTACACGGGATAATGCGTCTGCGTTAGTGTTGTATTTTCCCTTTTTGTACACTATAGTATAATCGTATTCGCTTAATTTAAGTCTCCACCTAGTCAATCTTTGGTTAGGTTCTTTAAGGTTCATTATCCACTGTAACGGCTTATGGTCGGTGAATATTTTGAATTTACGACCGAATAGGTAGGGTCTGAAGTACCTTGTAGCCCAAACTATGGCCAAAAGTTCCTTCTCTATAGTGCTATAGTTAGTTTCGCTATCATTTAAAGTTCTCGAGGCGTAACAGATGGGTTTATCTGAGCCGATGGTACCTTGCGAGAGTACGGCACCTATAGCTACATTAGAGGCGTCCGTTGTCAATATAAACTCCTTAGTAAAGTCGGGATACTGTAAGATGGGGTCATTCGTCAGTAGTCTCTTACATTTATTAAAACAGTCCATGTATTCAGAGTCAAACGTAATTTTGTTAGTCTTTTTAAGGCATTTTGTCATAGGCTTAGTGATGCGAGCAAAGTCCGGGATAAATTTCCTGTAGTAACCTAATAGTCCTAGGAACTGTTTTATTTCCTTAGATGTTTTTGGTAAAGGGTATTTTTCTATTGCTGCTATTTTATCTGGGTTAGGCTTAACACCTTCGCCACTGACTATATGTCCTAGAAATGCGGTTTCTAATTTTAAAAACTCGGATTTATCCATTTGGATTTTGAAGTTAGATTCCTGCAATCTTTTAAATACTTTCTCTAGATTAACTATGTGCTCTTGCAAAGATGTACTGAAAATGATGACGTCATCAAGATATACTAAACAGATCTCATTTTGTAAGCCTCTGAGCACATTGTCCATTACTCTTTGAAAGGTAGATGGAGAGTTCTTCAAACCCATGGGCATACGCAGAAATTCAAAGTGCCCATGTTCCACATTAAAAGCTGTTTTCGGAATGTCGTCTGGGTACATTTCACATTGGTAAAAACCTGATGCTAGGTCTAAAGTAGAGAAGTAATGGCACTTACCAAGCTTGTCAAGTATGTCATTGATGTTAGGAATTGGGTATTTGTCGTCTATAGTCTTGTCATTCAGTTTGCGAAAGTCTACTACAATGCGCCACTTTTGTTTACCTGATGCGTCGGCTTTCTTAGGAACTACCCAAATAGGCGAGCTCCAGGCTGATTCAGAAGGTCGTATAATACCTTGGTCCAGCATTTTAGTTATCTGGTCCCTAACTTCCTGTCGATGCACATAAGGGTAACGGTAGCTTTTCGTATATACGGGAATTTCGTCAGTCGTTCTAATGCGATGTTTGATTTTATTTGTAAAGGTTAAGGGCTCTCCCTCAACATAAAATACGTCAGCATAACGGGCACATAATGTCTCTAAGTTAGTTTTTTCCTCAATATTTAAATGGTCGGTACGCAATCGACTTAAAACCTCTTTAACGCGCATCGGATCTTGTTCAGTGCACATGCACTCGGTATTAAATATCTGCGCTTGTAAAGGACGGTCGAATGTAATAGTTATGTCGTATTCGGTCGGGTTTTCAATTTCTACAATTCCAGTACAATCAGTCACGCGAGTAATGCACTCGTGAATAACACAATTACAATGGATTTGCTGAGTTATCGAAACGTCGCCGTCTGGACAATAAATAGGAATATTTACTAGTTTTGATGAGTTAGCGGGAATGGTTTCTTGATTATTTGATCCTTTACATTGATAAAAACGTATAGGGATTGTTGTAAAATCCGTAATTAAATAATTATTTTTTAAATCAATCTGTGCTCCGTCGAGTAAATCTAGACCTATTAGGCCATCGAAATAATTATGGAATTTATAGACAAAAAATTTTACATTTGTTGGATTATTAAATTCAGCAAAGTTCGGAATCGTAATAGAATGTTCATGCGTACTAGTTACACGAGCGTTCGTTACTTCGAAGGGGTCAAAGTTTAAAGGGATATGTGAAAAATATTGTTCGACTGCCGCGGGACTAATAAAGGACTGATTAGCTCCGGTATCTACTAATAGTTTAAGTGGTGGGTCCGATATCTGTATGTAACGTAATTCTCTTTTGGACTGGAGATTTAATTCTATTTTGAAACATTTTGATCCTTCTCTTTGCGAAAATCCTGATCTACTTTAGAAGTTGCTGCTGTACGAGAAGCGGACGGTTTTGCTTCTAAGCACTGCATGTTATTTAATTGGTCCGGTACCTCTGGTTGATTTTCGGGGTAGGTCTGATAGTAGTCATAAAAGTCAAAATAAGCGTCGGGGTCACAATCATAATAATAGCCAGGTTGCTCGTAGTAATAGTCGGGGTAATTGTAAGTGTCGTAGTAGTCGGTTATTTCGTTAAAATTCATTTCGCGCGTTCTAAAATAGTTGCTAGGCGGTGGGTTCCCTGACTTACGCCAATCGTGTGCTGGTACTCCTAGTGGTCTCGGTACGAAATGGCTAACGCCGCTCATCGGTTTCGGACCGGTATACTGAGCTTGGGGGTTCCTATTCGTCAATTTAAATGCGTCATTTTGAGGGTTGTAGTTCGGCGGGGGCGCACGGAACATATGCTGTGTACGACTAAACATATTAGGGGCTCTTGGAGGTACCTGATTATGCTGGAAGGGTGGTCTCCACTGCTGCTGCTGCTGCGGCGGCATAGGCATAGGCTTAAGCCAGCTAGGGCCTGGGCTAGGAAAGCTAAAAACTTTTGGAGTGGTCATAGGGACCGCGGGTGGCATTCTAGGGGTTGAATGCGTTGGCTGTGTAGTCGGGTTACGTCGCTCGGGAATACTCTCGTTACGTTGCTGTAGGTACATGACATTCAATTCCTGTTGTACAAATTCCAGAGCCTTTTCAATAGTTTCCGGTCTCATACACCGGATACGGGACCCTAGAGGTTCCTTAAGACCTCTAACGTAAGATTGTAGAGTGAGTTTTTTATAAAGATCGCGTTTTGCTTCGATAGTTGTTGCTACATTTTCGTGTAAAGTGACATAAGTCATTATGGTGCTAAAAAGGGTCTGGCATTTGTCATAATATTCCTGCGGTGTGCTACTTCCTTGTGTCAGCAAAGACATGTCATTGTAAAGGGCGGTCTCGTCCCTTTGGTCAGAAAAATTATTAACTAATGCGTCACGAATACCTTGCCAACTTTCTGGGATGCCGTTGGAATTAATAGTTGATGCTGCTGGTCCGGTGATTTTATTCAGGATACCGTTAGTGAGACACAAGTTAGTTAACTCGTAATTCGGGTCGTTCCTAACATATTGTATTACGAGCTGATCGCATATTTTAATGAAACGTGTTAGAACATTCGGATTCCCTTCAAAATTTGGAACTGCGCGCAAAGCGTTGTAGATAGTATCAGGGTTCAATGCCATGTCGTTACTATTAAATAATAAATCTAATCCTAAGCTATCTGAATCTATAAACCTATTTGAATCTACTTCCCTGCTCCTACCTATCTGTCTGGAGGAGACAGGATTTTTCTTAGGTTCCCTTGGGTGAAAAATTTTGATTTAATTATATAAAATATGGGTAAAGGAAGGACAAGGAAGCAACACTTAAAGAAAGTTTCAAGGACTTACATATACATGGTTTTTCTCGTTGTATCGATGGCTGGATACGTCCTCAGCTGCGTCTTCTTAAGTTCGGATATTCGACGAGGTACTTGGAAATACCGACAGCGACTATCGGAGTCAGCAGATTAACGATTTTTGGAAATCTATACCGCGCCGCGCACTGCCTCGAATATCCTACCGGCTGCGCCAATTACGAAGGTGACAGCCGGAGGACTTAAAAAAAACCGAAATTAATTTAGAATAAAAGTTTAATTACTCAAAATTACAATATTAGCTTATATTAAATTTTAAGTCTAGACTTGGACGATGCTAGTACCGAAGTGCCGAAAAAATTATTATAAAAATACAATATTCTAAACGATTGCAAAGTGCGGATGCGGCATCAGCAGATTGGAAGTAGGTGATCGGCCGCGACACGAGGCGTCGAGTCAGCGGTCTTCGTGTTGCAATTTTATGTGGAAAACATCTGTTGTAGGTAAATGGCTATCATGTCGCTATTCAGCCGTTTTGGTGTAGGCAGGGCACGTAACAAGCGTGAAGAAGTAACAAACATACACACACGCACACTCACAAACATTCGCCTTTATGATATTAGTGTGATAGTGTGATTATTTATTTTTGTTTTTTTATTTTGAAATTTTTATTATTGTGTTTTTTGTTTAGTTGGTGATCTTCCTGTGCTAGTCACAATAAATACTTTTTCTTTCTTTCTCTATTTTTTCGGGATAAAAAGTAGCCTATGTGTTTATCCAGAGTGTCAGCTACTTCCACACCAAATTTCATCAAAATCGGTCGAGGCGTTTGAGTTTGAAAGAATAGCAAATATATTTGACGACACGGTTGGCGCAGTGGTTGAGCGATTGACTGCTGCGCAGCATGTCGCGGGTTCGATTCCCGCACGGAACAAATATTTGTACGACCTACAAGTATTTGTTCCGAGTCTGGGTGTTTTTCTATCTATAATATGAATGTATTTACAAAAAAAAAAAAAATGTATATAAGTAGTTTATCAGCCATCTCGTTACCATAACACAAGCATTAGGTTGCTTAGCTTGGGGCTAGATGGCGTTGTGTGATATGTCCAAACATATTATTATTATTTCCTTTATTCCATTTATATACATACAGGGTGTGGCGTAAATAGTGGTCCAACGTTAAGGGGGCGATACACCGTATATTCAGCTACCACATACCACAATTTGGACTATTTTTTTCCAGTCTCAGAATAAAATATTTTTATATTATTATTTGAAAAATTGACACCTTGCTTTACTAATTTGGCTATAATTTCTATAAATGACATTATTTTGTAATTTTGTTTATAACTGTGAAATACAATCATGTGCTATCACATGCTTATGTAAAAAAAATGTATTAATAAAGCAAGTTATCAATTTTAAAAAAAAATTGTATTCCGAGACCTAGGGAAAAAAATGGTTCAAATTGTGGTATGTGATAGCTGTTTATACAGAGTATCAACTCCTTAACGTTGGACCACTATTTACGCCACACCCTGTATATTTCACATTTTTAAATATTTTTTTATAAAAACATGAAATAAATAAAAAAAAAAACATTTAAAAATATAAAACATAGTAGCCCACCGGTATCGGGAACAGGGTCCAAGCTACCGGCGGTCAGGGCTCCAGAGAGAGGAACCTCCTAACAATGCGCGCCGTGTCCAGAAGTACCGCTCTCTGAATCAGGCCCTTAATCCAGCTGCCCAACGAGAGCCTCCTTAGATGTTGGTCGAGGCTCTTGGCGATTAAGCCATTGGCTGATACGACTATCGGCACAATGATCGCTGAGTCCACATCCCACATGTCGACAACCTCGCGAGCCAAGTCAAGATACTTGATTTGTTTATCTTTCTCGGCTTTCACGAGGTTCCCGTCATGCGGGACTGTTATGTCAATAATCATTGTGCGCCGCTCTGTTCGATCCACCACCACTATATCAGGCTTATTGGCAACAATAGTCCTGTCAGTGATGATGGATCGATCCCAGTACAATGTGATATTTCCATTTTCGAGAACTGGGTCGGGCACATACCTATAGTACGGCACTGCCGATTCCGCAAGGTTGTATTTCAGTGCAAGTTGCTGATGGATAATCCTGGCTACAAGGTTATGTCTATGTAAGTACTCTTCGTTAGCAAGACGAGAACACCCGGAGATAATGTGTCGGATTGATTCTCCCGGACGGTGGCATGCCCGACAGATGTCAACCGTTCCGTCTTTCACAATATATTTCCGGTAGTTGTTCGTCATCATAACTTCGTCCATAATTGCACAGACAAAACCTTCGGTTTCCCCAAAGAGGTCACCGGAACGCAGCCAGGCTACGGACGCTAACAAATCTACGTCGGGTCCATGTAGGGCCCGGAAAAAGCGTCCGTGAAGCTCCTTACTCTGCCATACCTCCCTGCGATCGTTAGTGTCAAGCACTACAGGTTTGCGCCAGTTCTCTTTAGCCAAGGAGAGCGGAGTGAGGCCCTTGTCCACCGCGACGACATCTCGATGCATCCCCACATCGGCTTCTAGGAAATATTCCCTGAGACTGCATATCTCGCGGTTGTGGAGAGTCTTAGCGTTTAAAAAGCCTCGGCCTCCACACTTTCGCGGGATATACAGTCTCATTACCGATGACCGTGGGTGATGCATTCGATATGCAGTCAACAGCGTACGGACCCTCCGATCCAGGGCGTCGAGTTCCGTCTGAGTCCATTTGAGTACGCCGAAAGAGTACATCAAAACCGGCATGACCCAACCGTTGAAGGCACGCACCTTGTTTCCGCCTGATAGAAGACTATTAAATACTTTCTTCAGGCGGCCAAAGAAGCGCTCCTTCAACGATTGCTTCATGTCAGTAACATTGATGCCCAACGCTTCCGACATACCCAAATACTTATAGGTTTCGGGTGCGGAGAGGGCTCTAAGGTTTATGGAATCCGAGAGTTGGGTTCCCACGGATTCCACAATCTCTCCTCGCTTTACATGCATGACCGCACATTTGTCCACACCAAATTCCATCCTGATGGCGCTACTGAATGTTTCAGTTACATTCAATAGCTCCATCAGTTGCAAATTGTTGGGGGCAAAGAGTTTTAGGTCATCCATGTAGAGGAGGTGGGATATAACCTGACCACCTCTCCGCAGCCGATATTCTAGACCTGAATCCTCCAGCAGTGTGCTTAGAGGATTCAAGGCTAAGCAGAACCAAAGCGGACTCAAACTATCGCCCTGAAATATGCCTCGCTCGATCCTTATCGGCTCGCTGTTCCTCTGGATATTTCGACATCCTGGATAGCGAAGGACCGTCCTCCATTGCCCCATACACGACATCAGGAAGGTGCGCAGAGTTGCATCTACTTTATACAACTCCAACACCCTCATGAGCCATGTATGTGGCACCGAGTCATAGGCCTTCTTATAGTCTATCCAACATGTCGACAGATCCTTTCGGGAACGACGAACCTGTTGGCTAATGGCCATATCAATGAGGAGTAGCTCCTTAGTACCACGGGACCCATTCCTACATCCATTTTGAGAGGCAGACATGATGGAGTTGGTGTCTATATGTTCGTTAATTTTAGCTCTCAAAATGGATGTAAGAACTTTATAGACCGTCGGTAAACACGTGATCGGTCTATAATTTTTGGGTTCCGCGGTGCTACCGGATTTATGGAGCAGGTGGGTAACTCCTGTCGTTAGGAACTGGGGTAGCGAACCAGACTCTAAAGCAGACTGGTACTGAGCCGCCAAGCGAGCGTGCGATCCAAGAAACCATTTGATCCAGAAGTTGTGCAGTCCGTCCGGCCCTGGAGACTTCCAGTTAGGCAACGGACGGACTGCACGAGCTACATCTTGGGAACAGATGGTAATAGCCTCCATTTCTCGTATTGGATCGCAGGCTCGCTCGACTTCCCGAGCCCAATCACCTTCGGTGTGACTGACAGGCACCGCCCAGATACTGCGCCAGAAAGAACACATGGCATCATCATCCGGCAGGTGCGTGTCAGTCACACCTTGGTCCGGTCGCTCCCAACTCCTATAAACCCACCTTTCATCGCTCTGGAAGGTGCGATTCTGAGTGTATCGTTCCACTCGCCGCTTATACCTACGAATACGGTTTGCCCATGCATAGACTTTCTGCTTCAGGAAGTCGATGCGCTCTGTGACACGGGACATATAGTCCTGAGGGCTGACATCAGTCCCTGAGAACGCCCGTCTCACAAAGCGCATCACTCTAGGGCGAGTATTGCCCTCCCTGAAGCAGATTAGTTTGCCGATGAGTGCTCTGGCCTCACCAATACGGCGCTCAATTCTGCACTGCCAAGCTGGTACGGCTGGTTTCGGTCGTGTAGCTCTAGAGTCATTAGCAAATTTGACGTGAGCTACACGACATGCCGCTACAGCCGCGCAGTATAGAATCGAATGAGTATCGGTGAGGTCTTCGCAGTCATCAAAATAGTTTGACAACTGCGAATCCAGAGCCGCCACAAGCGCCCTATTTTTGTTATGCATGGGCAAACGAGGTAAGCGTGGTCTAAGTTCGGGAGACATGAATCGATATTCCCGAATCGCACCTTCCAAAGCACTCCTCAATTCTTCATTGCACTGGGTACTTACGTTTATAGCCCTGTCATCACTTCCCTCATCAGCTTGGTTTGTGTCCGACTGTGGTGGTTCTATATTAGTCTGCGACGGGGGGGCAATGACATGGCTACTCAGCATTTCAATTCGCAAGCGATCAAGTACAGTGTCATCCAACATATGATTACGCTGGATGACCCGCACCTGATCCGACAGTCGTTGTGCCGAAACGTTGACAACTGGCTCAAGCACCTGAAAAAGAGAGAGCATCCGAACACGGTATGCGGTCAGATTGTTTCCCCCCTCTGTAGCCCCATAGTATGAGCGCATGACGTTCTCATTAATGGATCGTGTCCATCTCATGCGCTGCACACTTCCGCCGGGAGCTGGGACCCTATCAGAGGCCGGTGGGCCTCGAGGTCCTAAACCGTCCGGCGGCCGGCGTCCTCCCCGTCGACGAGCAGGTGGTGGTGTCGTGGGCGGGGAGAAATACTCGTCGCTCGAGCTCGACGCAACTACCGCGGCCATTGTCGTCACAGCGTTCACAGTGAGGCTGGATACCGGCGGCGGTGAGGCGGAGCTGAGCGAAGAGTCCGGAGGTGGTAGGCGTGCTCTTCGTGCGGCTGATCTTGTCAACATATTTTTTCGGAATTTTTCATATTATCGATGTTATTTTCGGAGATGACATGACAGATGTCATCTCCTATTCGGTAGTTTTTTATTCATGTTGAAATGCTCTTATTGGATTTAATTGATTGTTGGTATATTGCTGGGTTTTTTTTAAAAGCACTTATAAAATTCAAAATATTGTTGATTCGTTAAAACTGATAAAATATTTGTATATTATAAAATCATTATTATTATTTCTTGTCTTTGGCTTATCTCGGGACCCTGGGGTCCCGGAACTTTGGAAGGCGTACGAGGGGCCGAAGCCAACTCGCAGAGGCCCCTTAGACAATTTCAAATGACGAGGAGGCACCAGCCGACGATTATCCCTGTATGCACTATGCAAGTGCACCCAAGGACAACCCCCGGTTGGTGCAGGACTATTGCAGAACATGGAAACAAAACACATTGGGCCTATGGGTTTGGGTGGCTACATGGATTGGGTACCTTGAACTATGAAAGAACTATGTCCCCTGCCTGACCAATGTTATATAATATACACAGACAAATTGGCAGGGGGTGACTTGCACACTCAATAATGGGCCCCCGGAAACGGTCGCTAGCACATAGTGACGTAGCGGCAAGGGGCAACATGTCCTGAGGTGCTTGAGGAGTGGAGAGGTATTCCACGGCTCTCAGAACAATCCCAGAGCCCGGAAGATGGTCAAGATCCCTACAAGCACTTACTGGAATACTTCCTTCCTCCGAGCACGTTTGCTCTTGCGAATCTCCACTCAAGCCGGCCAATAAAGGCAAGAATGAGGTGGGAGCTCTGTTCCCGTCAGTGTTCACTCCAGCTGGCCAATAAAGGCAAGCCAGAGGTGAAGAACAAGACTTCTCCCGGGAAATAGGGTCCGTGGGGTCGCTACTGCCCAACAGCTCGCCACATGCTGCCCTGCGGGTTCACGTATCTCTCTTGGTCTGGCTCCTCACCCTAGACCTGTTTCGGCAAAGTAAACTCCAGCGGCACAGACCCAGAGTTCGGAGCGCGCAAGCCCCACCACGACGTCAACGTAGAGATACGGCGGTGGGTTATTATTATTATTAATTTCTTGCTCATCCCACGGGAGCACTACGTTTTTCCGGGACAAAAAGTAGCCTATGTGTTAATCCAGTTTATAAGCTGTCTACATACCGAATTTCATCCAAATCGGTCCAGCCGTTTGAGCGTGAAGAAGTAACAAACATACACACACACACACACACTCACAAACTTTCGCCTTTATAATATTAGTGTGATTTATACACACACAATGACGTAGATGGCAATATGGCGACTACGTGGCGACTACACCGCTACAGCAGCGCCAGAACTATAAAATTGGAAGTAAAGCTGTCAGCCCCCTGGCAAGATTGAGCATTTTAGCATAGACCAAACTCCAAAGAGTACACAGAAACAGTACAATGGACGACATGGATAAAAAATCGATAGACTCCATCCATGGAAGTTTATAGCCTACTTATATACTACTTACTAATTCCATGATAGGTATTATATCTACCTACTAGCTTCTGCCCGCGACTTCGTCCGCGTGAAATTTCTTGTTTCCCCAACTCACCCCGTTATCCAGCTAATAAAAATAATTAAAATGTAATTTAATAGCCATAATATTGCAACTCGTGAAGGATAAAATGGATTAATTATTACCAACCCCAAACTCAGAAAAATAATATTTCATAGTTTAAAAACAATTTTTTTCATGACTATACTCTGTCCAGTTGCTAATTTGTCCAGCTGCAAAACCTCATGCGAAACTGCCCAGCTGAGAATCAGTCCAGTTGCGTATCTGTCCAGTTGCTCAGGAGGGAGATAATCCTCTCAGTTCCTGTCAAAAAACCCGGAGATGTGTCACCTTCGTAGTGATGTGAATGTGATACATGATCATTCGACGAGGAGTTAATCGTCACACCACTCCCCTACGGAGAGAACAAAACCAGGCTAAAATAACTAACATCATATCAATAGCATAATCAGCCTCTAATAGCGTTCCCACTTCTGGGACACAGGCCTCCTCTCTGTGAGAGGGAGTGGGCCGTAATCCACCATGTGGGCCTAGTGCGGGTTGGGATTGTCACATATCTTCGAATTCTTGGTTCTAGGACATGCTGGTTTCCTTACGATGTTTTCTTTCATCGTTTTGAGAGCAGTCTCGTGACAAACTAAAAAAAACACGACACTGCGTGATAAAATAAATTACACAAAGTATGTGCCTGCATATCTGGGATCGAACCCACGACCTACGACACGTCAGTCGGGGCCGTTACCACTGAGCCACCACTGCTCTCAATACTTATAATGGCACAATAAAAAACAAATAAATTAAGAAATTTATGCTCCCTCCATGTGACTTTCTTCTTTGGTCAAAACGTAAATCAAAGAGAGGTTTGCGAAAATTCTTCATTTTTAGATTATGTACTTGTAGACACAGAATAATCTCCATTTAATACATATCGCTTTTGCTCCATAATAAATAATAATGTAGCTACATTTTAAATGAATAAATATCATTGTAGTTAGTTTATTTCAATGTTTTATTTCTCCTTGTTTATATTCTATAAATACTGATATTCAGCTGCATTCAGTTAGACTGATAGCCGACCCCAACCCAGATTATGTCTCCTTGTCAAATCAATGCAAAGCATCAATGCGTAAAATACACTTCTGGACACATCTTTTGGCCCACCTTGTATTTTCAGTTTCGTTTGGTCCTAGCTAAAATTTTATATTAGGTCGAGCAAAAAGTTTTTATGCAGTTTTGAACCTGGCACATTCACAATTTCATTCAATAGTCTTTTTTTGAATTTCGAACACAGAATTTAAAGAAACAAAAGACAATTTGGAGCCTGTTTGTTGATATCAAACAATCGAATACTAAGAAAACTTGGTTTTATTCGTTTACTTGGATTTAATTCTTGAAAAAGTGATTGATATCTTTGGTTTTGCAACAAACATTACTTATTCTTAACATTAAGGTGAGGTTCTATCAATAATCTATGGATACTTCACCTGAAGTCGCCGCCCAAGCTGTGGCACTTATTCAGGCCGGACACAGCCAAAGAAACGTGAGTGCTCAACTTAATTTAAGTCGATCTGCGGTCCGAAATGTTTATCGGAGGTACCTAGAGACTGGCGGCTTTGTTCCTCGCCAAGGAAGGCCACGATCTCGGGTCACAACTGAAAGGCAGGATCGATTCATCATGACGACCAGCTTGAGAAATCGTCACCTTACCTCCATTGAGATACAAAACCAACTTAGCGACTTCCACGGAGTATCTGTGAGCGCTCGAACTGTTCGGAGAAGGTTAAAAGAACGCGATATGGTACCACACAAGCCAGCTAATGGCCCCAAACTAACGCGAGCCCACCGAACAGCGCGCCTTCATTTCGCACGCAGTCATTTAAATTGGACACAGCAAGATTGGAGCCGTGTACTCTTTTCTGATGAGTCTAAAATTGTGTTACATGGCAATGATGGAAGGAAGAAGGTCTACCGACGTAAGGGAGAGCGTTTCGCACAATGCTGCTTTGAAGAGAGGGTTGCTTATGGCGGTGGCTCATGGACTGTCTGGGGCGGTATATCCGCGAGCGGCAAAACTCAACTTGAGGTTGTTACAGGACCACGGCTGCCAACATTAAATGCTGAAAGGTACATTCGTGAGTGCTTAGAACCTCACGTGAGACCATACGCGGACTATGTGGGCCCAAATTTCCTTTTTATGCATGTTATTGCAAGAGCCCATGCGGCCGGCATCGTCAGATAATATCTTCGGGATGTGAACATTACAGTTATGGACTGGCTAGCCAGAAGCCCAGACATGAACACTATTGAGCATATGTGGGACGAGCTAAAAAGACGTGTTAGGGCTCGTCAGCCAGTTGCCCAGACGATGCAGGAGTTGAAAACTGCCATAGAAGAGGAATGGGAGATGATCCTTCAAAATTTCATAGAGCGGTTGATAAACTCTATGCCTAATCGTATGAGAGCTGTGGCAGATGCCCATGGAGGCAACACGCGTTATTAAATTAAACCTTTATTTGATAAAACATGTTTTTTATTCAAAAATCAATTGCCTTTAACAAGGCGCATATCCGACTTGTTAGGCGTAGCTCCATGTCGTATGGTATTCTAAATTCAAATTTAAAACAATACGATCGAAAAAGATGGTAAAATGTATCAGGTTTAAAACTGCATCAACAGTTTTTGTTCAATCTAGCAATCATATTTCGGTAGGGGCCATCGAAACCTAAACTCTAAGGTGGGCCAATAGATGTGTCCAGAAGTGTATATATGAGTGTCTGAAAGCCTCACAACCAGTCCAAATGTTATCGTATTACCCAGTAACTGGGTTGTGGAGTCAGATAGATGTAAAATATTGGTATTCAGATGCATCCGGTTAGACTGGAAGTCGACCCCGACTTAGTTGGAAAAGGCTGGGCACATAATGATTATGAACATCTATGCATAGGGTGGTTTACTCAAAATCTATGTTTTTTACCTATTTGTTGAAGCTTGTAAACAAACGCCTAGCTAAATATTCATAGCAAAATCTTTTACTTTTACAAGTTTGTTTACCTATTGATGTAGGAGTTTCTACGATTTTATTTTCAGGATTGTAACGGTATGAACAGTCCCTGAACCTTTTTTCATACGAAATACTAATATTCAGTTATTCAGCATTACTTATTACTAGGTACAATGTTTATACATTGCTAGGGCAGTCGCCCATACTTCTATTTAGCTTAGTCCTTTGACTACCCATTTGTAACAGCGCAGCGTCCTTAAGTCACATTACATTTTTCGGTAGTTTCCATTTGTTCTATGGAACATAACGTCATCAGACAAAATGAGGCTATTAGGTAATTATTTAGCATCGATGCAACGATAAAGTTGCTAAATTGAAGAGTACAACTGTGTCGTAGCATGACAACTAAAGTAACAGGTATTACATTAAGTCGGTTAACTAGATACAGTACGTGCTTTTTTTTTTGTTTACCTTTATTTAATTACCTAAACCGATGGAGTATAGTGAAGCTTCTTAATAAATCGTTTCATTCCAAATACTTCTCTTATCGCAGGTGTGTTAGATTTCTATAGAAATAATCAGTTAAGTACCTACTTTACGTTTCAATTTTCTTATTTTCTGAATAAGATAAGTACCTATCTCTACGAAAAACCCTGTATATGAAAGAGACAATCAGTAGCTTCGAACCAAACTGTAATTTTATACTAAATAATAAAGTACTGTGGTCCAATTAAATTCTGTGCTTCTGCTATCACCTGTCGATGACTCTGTATCTGCTGCCCATAGTGCCCATGTATCCGTAATTTCGCCGCCCGTCCTTCCTATGGGTCCAGTATGAGTAGTGAATAGATGACTATACTTCTTAAGCCATTCGCTCATACCCATAGTAGAAATCTGAGAAGTGCTTGAAGTATCGTTCCTTGAGCACTCTGTCAGTTCACCTGGCGTTGGGATAAATTTCAGGAATGCGGGTGCTTCAGCTTTGGTATAGCCTAAAGCGTAGAATACCTTGTCTAGCACCCCAGTGGCTCTGAATATAAAGAAGATAATTATGACAGCCATAAAGGACATTATGCAGTCGCAGGTGCCGCCTCTAGCTCCGACTGGGCAAGGCCCTCCACCGCCGCACATAAAACATTTAAGCCTGGCCGTCAGTAGGAACACGACACAAATCGGTATAAGTGATATCATTTGCAGCAAAAATGATATAAAGTTGTATAACGTTTGCAGGAGCATTCTTATCACATTTTCAATCATGAGGATCACGGTCATAAAGACCCTCACTAACATTTGTATGCCGCATATTAGGGTTGATAGAACCGCGTGGGCTGTGCGACACATGGTTCACTGAGTATCTGGAAAAATATATTATTTGATTTAAAAACTATTCAACTATTATCAGGATGAAGAGATCGATTCGAGAAAAGGTCACAGTACACTCAATCAAACTCAACAGAATTATTTACCTACACTGCCTGTATCTAGGGTAGCAAGCGCTACTGGCATGAGGTCCTGAATTCGATTCCCAGGTCGGGTAAAATTTAATTGGGGTCTTCTAACAGCAATTGCTAGTATTGTAGTTTGGATTTGTGTCCGATTCTCATGGGGGTGGGTGTTTCGTGGATAATCCACTTAGCCACCTACTGTCTTGGTTAGCTAAACTACTAATTCATTGCAGTGTAGGTACATATATTACCTTTTATCTTTTTGATCTCGAGAAAGAATAAATCCAGTCCGTTTCATCGGTTTGTAGTATTTATTTAGTAAATAAATAATATAAATATATAAAAAAATAATAGTTAAAAAAATATGTATAAAGACATAAGTGTAACAAAAGCGTAGATAGAGAAAAGCTATTCTCTGTCAACGAACAAAAGATATGCCATACGTCATGGGTTTGTTGTTTCTTTTTTCTATATCTCTATGGTTTCAGTTAAAAACTTATTCTGAGGTTAAAAAGATATAGCTGCATAAGGATCTATCGGCGCGTGCCAAAAATCGAAACTAACTCCGCCATCTTGTTTTTCAATACATTTTTCACAAAACCAACAGCGCCACCCTATCAAAGTCATTTAAGCAAATTACGTGGTTTAATTATAGTTTTTGCGCTTTACCATGGTGCGGGTGTCACATATCAGTATGGCATGACAATAAATTAGTATAGACAATAATCAGATTATAGGTCAGTGACAATATGCAAAATTCAATTTTATCGATAACGATTCTTACAGCAAAAATCTCGTTCTCCTAATAATTTTAAAAATGTCTTTGATAAATCATATTATTATGAAAATTATTTTAAAATATGTATTTAATACAAAACATTAAAAAATCACATTCAAAGCACTACCGATATTTATTTAATTTTTTTATTATTTCATGGTGTAATTTTTTCGGCTAATTTAACTCTATAGATGTCTAACAACAAAAATTTAAAAATACATACAGTAAACTTTTTTTTCTATAACAAATATCGACTATCGATAAAAACCCGTAATAGCAATACATCTCATCACTAAACATGTCTATGGTGTTACGTTACACGCCTATCACTGTGCTTCATTTTTCTTTAAATTTGATTTTATTCGTACAAATAACATTTTGGCAGGATGATTTATTTAATTTACTACAGTTATTATTGAATCCGTATTTTACGATTATGATATTTAGGATGCAGCTAAAATATTAAATCATGATTGTAAATCGCGATAGCGTTGAGTGAAAAGGAACAGTTCGTCAAATATCACCCGCACCATGCTAGAGCGCAAAAATTATAGTGGACCTACAACCGTGAACCGGGGTCCATTGCTGATGGTAGATCTGTAAACGCAATATGTCAACGTGTCAAATACGTCACTTGTCGTAATCTTCTGTCAATACTACTTCGTTTGTGCCACAGGCATAGATAATACGCTATCTAAAGTAATAGCCACAGGTATGTGCTCTCTCGCAATTCAATGGTTGTCGTCATAGAGTATAGTTATAGATCGTGCTAGGAACGTTGTGTGCTTTTATTATATTATATCACTGTTAATCCTGCATGTTTCTTTTATTAATACCATAAACCCTTCAGGTTATGGGCCCAGAGCGTCGCAGAAGCTTGTATAAATTTGTATGTATTTAACGCGAAATAAATTTCAAAAAAAAAAACGGCGAAATCTTAACCTACGAAAATACGGTGTAGTGGTTTCGTCAACAACATGGCGGGCTCCGCATCTTCAACAAATTTTCTTTCCATCGAGAAACTAAAAGGAATAGATAATTACATCTCGTGGAAAGAACAATGGGTAATTTTGTATGGAACCCGTACCCACCTTTGTAGCATTTTAGACTAGGTGTCATTTAGAAGAGGCTTAAATGACTAACTCAAAAATAAATGAACGAATGAATGAATGAATGGGAAACCGAAGTTATGATAACTTCTTTATTACATTTTTAATTGCAAAGTGTTACAGCAATCGCACCTTTTTCTGTTCTGTAGACCAAATAATTAACCAGTTGTTTTTTCTGCCTAAAGAGAGACAGACTTAGCTTCCTACCATTCGTTTTTGGTATGGAAAAAACATTAAATAAAAACCATAAACCTTAAAAAGCACAGTTTTATTACAAGACCAACACAAACATCATTTTTAAATTGTGTTGTTACTCTCAATGATTATATCATCCCAGGCACTTGCCGGACTTATGAAGTTATCTAGGTGCCTGCCAACACCTAAGTACCATATTATGCTAACAGTGTGAGCACAGGCACCTAGAGTTCTCATACCCGTCATGCAGGAGCAATAATAGGCTTCGATGGCTTCTCTGCCTTGGACATTCACTTTGGTCAAAATATATGTGTAATATATTTTATTCGATACGTGCCTCGATAATATGCGGCCTCTAAGTAACGAGCAGTTTTCGGTCACTAGCCCATGCTGCGACATATTAGGGCTACGGCTAGAAGATACCTCAATATTATATATACCATCTCCACCTCGCAAATGCTCGGCAACATATGATCTAGCGAGCTTTAAGTGGTATGTTCCCAAACTGAATAGAATGACGTCTTCTTCTGTCAATTGTGGAAATGGTATTGATGTAGCCGTCAAAGTAGTGAACACCGCCCGTTGTCTATTCATATTTTTTGCGACTACATAATTGCCCAGTCTATTAGGTTCGGTAATTCTTTGAGCTATTATATCGATAAAGGCGTGGGCATGCTCATTGTCCGTCAGACGCTGCCTAAATGCATTTATAAGGGCTCCCGCAATGCGAAAGTCTTCAAATACGTGAGGGAGTGTTTTGTTAATAAGTGTATGCCTAAATATCTTGTAGTCCCTTTTGAACCATCCGTTAATGACTTCAATGACCCATCGCACTATTGTGATTTGCCGAGATTTATTTGCTTGAATATCTGTGAGCTGTGTGGCATGCCTATGTTTGCTTGGCGGCATATGGGCAACATAACCAGCACTTTCTATATCTGGTATAGAGTCTCTAAAACCTCGATCTAATATGAAAAAGTTTTTTCTGTTCCAAGAGGTAGCACGCTGATTTTTTGCTCCTCAATTTTTAAATAGAACAAGTCGTTTATAGTGGATTTTATCACATTAAATTACTATTGCCTTAAAGCCAGTGAAGTGACTCATCGATCTGTGAAAGTCCTGCTGTGATACGTCTGAGTGAAGCAAAGTTACAGTGATAATAATCCGTGCTAAAAAAACGAAAAAATTTGAAAAAATCTAACGGCCGTGGGCACTGACCTACGACAACCCGCAGTTCGCTCGATACTCCCCGCGCTTACCGCCTCTGCGCCCCGTCGCCGCCTGAGTATGACTCAGTGATTATAGCGACCAACAATTTCGACACTGCATGCGCGTAGTGCTTCGGTGGCTTGGAAGAATAGCATAACCACTGATACTGCGTGGCGCTGGTTCAAATCTCATTGAAGCAAGTACACTTTTTGTAAATTAAGAAATTGTCTTTATTCATTCTAATTTACCTCAGCTGAAATGTGTGTGATAATATCACATCAAGGATCAAAATGAATTTCTTCGAGAACATTACTATGCGCCGTACTCGTACTAAATCGGATTCCAACACCGGTACTAACGAAACAATAAATAATAGTACATTCGATGATACTGTTTCCAGCCTACCTGACTTATCCAATGATGACATTAATGATGCAAAACAACAACAAATTACAAAGCTAAAGGAACAAATTGACAAGCTTGTGTTAGATTTGGACAGCGCACATCATGAAATCGAGGCTCTTTCTTTAGAAAATAGCAACCTTAAGCAAATAAACTTAGACTTGCTAAGGAAAAATGATGTCTTAGCAATACTTAACAGCCCAGTTACAAAAAAACACAAAAAGTCTACTCCCATAAAGAAATCCCTAATTAATAACAAAGAAACACAAACAGAACCTTTAATTATATCGAATCAGGAAAAAGATATGTCATCAGCATCACCCTCGAGCATTCAAAATAATACCAGCAGTGTTGAGACAAAACTACAACAAATCCCTCAACATAAAAATGAGAGTAAGATCTGTATCCTGAGTACCAATAACAGAAACAACATTGGAAATATTGCCACGAAAAGCCTTCAGAAACATTCAGTAAATATATGCCATTACATAAAGACACACTGCAATACACAGCAACTGGTGCACGACATAGAAACTAAATTAGAAACGTTTACAATGAAAGACTTCTGCATAATTCTAATAGGAGAGGAAGATTTTAAGACTACATGTGACTACCTTCAACTGACTCTTTACTTACGAGCTACTTTACAAAAAGTGAACTTTACGAACATCATTGTTTGCACACCGACGTTTAATTTTAATTGCAGTTACCAAAGAAATATGTATAATTGTAGAGTAGAGCATTTTAATAACCTACTGTATCTTGACACATTGACATACGAGCATGCATATTTTTTGGACTCAAACAGAAATCTAGCATTCGATTCAACAATGTTTACCAAACTAGGACTAGTAAATAATCATGGAATGCAGACACTTTTCAAAGATATTGAACAGTTTATCGACGGTATTAAACAATATGACTTATTGATAACAGACGATGATATAATACCCGATAGTCAACAATTAGACACACAGTTTTTTCTGTGATACCTATATAAATATACTACATCAAAACATTGCAGGACTATTAAATAAAGCGGACGCATTCTCTGTATGTATAGAAGAACTCATGGCCAAAAATGTTGACGTTGATGTTGTTTGCATAACGGAACATTTTATGATGGCTGGCTATGAGCAATATCTCTCAATCCCGAACTACAATCTGGCTACTTGTTTTAGCAGGAAAGATACCAAAAGAGGGGGTTCATGTATCTTGATAAAAAAGGGACACCATTGGAAAGAAATTCCTGAAGTTCGGAACATAGCAATTAGTAGCACATTCGAGTGTTGTGCTATAGAACTGACTCATACAGGTACCATTGTAATCTGCATCTACAGAGTTCCTAATGCAAACAATTTGACCTGTTTTTTTGAGCAACTGTACAAATTATGTCAATTAATAACAAAGAAAAATAAGCGAAATGTTGTAATATGTGGTGATTTTAACATTAATATTTTTAAGCGTAGTAATATCACATTAGAACTGGAATGTATTCTACTCAATTTTAACTTTAAATTCGCAATTAATCAGCCGACTAGACTGTCTAGTAACACTTGCATAGACCTTTTTGCGCATAATCTGGGTAAGAAATGTAATTGTGACGTAATAGATTTTGCACTTTCAGATCACACCTGTCAAATACTCAAGGTTCCAACCAAAAGAATATGTGTTATGAAGCATTGGTATATCAAACGCCGTGACTATAGTCTGGTTAATATGAATAAGTTTAGGGAATGTTTGCAAAGTGTTTCTTTTTCGGAACTGTATCAGGTTGATGATCCGAACGCAGCCTATAATAATTTTTTGGAGACATTTACTCTTCTTTATAACCTATGTTTTCCGTTTAAGCGTATTACTATTAGATTACACAAAAGACCGCTATGGGTCTCTCGCGGTATTAAAACATGTAGCAAGAATAAAAGAGCTCTCCTGTGGCGTTACAGACTGCACCACAATGAACATGACAAAAAAGCCTTTAAAAAGTACTCAGCAGTTTATAATAAAATAATAAAATTAACGCAACGTGCTCAGAATAATTACAAGATCAAATCATCATCTAATAAGTCTAAAACTACGTGGGAAATAATTAATCAAACTAAATTGAATATGCCCAATAATAATTTAATTCGTAGCATTAAAATAGGAGCTAAAATAGTGACGCATCCACCTGATATAGCGACCGCATTTAACGATTTCTTTGTTGAAAAAATAAAACCTGTAACGAATTGCGGTGTACAAGTGACTTCAAATATAGAAAAGATCAGTACCTCGATGTTTATGGCGCCAAGCAATGAAAATGACATTTGTGCTATAATTAAAACTTTGAAAAATTCTGGCAGTGTAGGTAATGATGGCATCTCTACCAAAATAATTAAACATGTATCAGACTGCATTGGTGGTCATCTGAGCCATATTCTCAATCTGTGCATATCACATGGTACTTACCCAACCAACCTAAAGACAGCTGTAATTAAACCCTTGTTTAAAAAAAAAGACAAGGAATGCTTGGAGTCTTATAGACCCATTGCGCTTGTGCCAGTAATATCTAAGATATTTGAAAAATATATTTATATTCAAATCTTTCAATATCTAGATAAAAGAAACATATTAACTGACGAACAGAAAGGCTTCCGAAAAAACAAAACCATCAATATGGCAATATATGACTTTTTGAACAATGTTACTACGAATGTTGACAAAAGAATACCTGTTTGTTCAATTTATTGTGACATGACTCAAGCATTCGACTATGTTGATCACAATATCTTGCTCGATAAACTGGATGCGTATGGTATTAGAGGGAATATCCTCAGTTTAATACATTCTTTTTTGCGGAACAGGAAACAGTACGTTGAAATAAACGATATTGATCCCAAAACTAAATGTCAAAGATCCTATAAGTCTAGTTATCGCACAGTTGCTTATGGTGTGCCCCAGGGCAGCGTCTTAGGGCCCCCGCTTTTTATATTATATATAAATGATCTACCAAAAGTAACAAGGCACCCTATGACACTGTTTGCTGATGACAGCACTGTGACCATTAAAAGTACTGATGATCTAAGCCACAATTATGTTGTCACTCAGACAATAACCTCCATAGTGAAATGGTTAGATAATAATAATCTAAAAATAAATATTGATAAGACGAAATTAATGATGTTTAGCCAACGTGCGAATACCAATATGAGAGTATGTTATAACAATAAAATTATAACACAAGTAGATACATCCAAATTCCTAGGTTTAACGATTGACAAAAAATTGGACTGGAAAGCACACACGGAGGAGCTAACTAAACGAATTAGCAAATCAGCCTATGCCCTATTCAAACTGACCACAGTGATTAACGTCGATGCTTTAGTCACAGCATATCATGGTTTGGTGAGTTCAGTATTGAGATATGGTGTAATTTTCTGGGGTAACTCAACCAACAGGGAATTAGTTTTTAAAGCACAAAAAAGGTGCATTAGGTCAATGTTCAGACTCCACAGTTTAGATTCTTGTAAGCCATTGTTTATCAAATACAAATTATTGACATTTCCTTGTTTATATATTTTTGAGGTAGCTGTATTTGTTAAAACCAATCCAGACCTGTTTACTAGAATATCATTTTATCACAAACGAACTCGTTCACAGAACAATAACTTGTGCGTAAAAAGGTCCCATACAGCATTGATGCGAAAAAGTGTTTTTTGTATGGCACCAATCATATTCAATCACATTCCTAGTTCAATTAAAGAATTAAACATAAACTTATTCAAGAAAAAGCTTAAATGTTTACTGTTGAATAAAGCGTATTACGACATATCAGAGTTTTTGGCAGACAAATTGCAATGACTGGTTACTTGGTACTCGTTGACTGTGATTATGTCTTTTTCTTTTTAACACGTGACATTTTTGTATTATTTGAATTGTTATATTATTATTATTTTTTTTTTTTCTCACTTTTTTTTTTGTTTATATTGATTATTGATGTAGTAAACTTATTATTATATTTTTTTTTTTTTCCTTTTGACATTAATATTTTATTTTTTATTTTTGAGAAATTGAATTGTTTTAATTATGTAACTTATTAATAAATTATGTTTAAATGCCATCCATAAATATTTGTACGCCTTCTGGTATAGCATAGCGCGCTTGTATATATTTTTTTAACAACTATTATTGTACCTATGTTAACAAATGATTAAATGACTTATGACTTATGACTTATGACTAAAACGTCATCTGTTTGTAATATTGTATGCACTGGGGACGTTTGATCATTCATAATCTCACTCATGATTTGGGCATCTGTTGTTGTTGCAGCGTATGGTCCACATATATCTATAATATAGCCGTCTGGGCAAGTAATTACAAAAGGTTTTAACAAGTTTTTATACTTGTGTAAGCTGTAAGTCCTTTTTTGAAATAAAAAGTTTTTGCTTTTCTGTACATATAATGTACGAACCATCACAAATAGCTATAGCCACTGGGTTTGTAGGGTTGGAATATATTGATGATGGCACTGCAAGGCTGTGAGCTATAATTTCATCACGGCTTATATGATTGAATCCCAAATGGCGAACAACAAAGTCTCGGGTCAAGCAGTTTCTTGCAGTTTTAAGTAAAATACCAATCGTTTTACGTGATACACCTATTTGGGAGGCTATACGTGTATTTGGTTCACTAGACCTTTGTTTTAATAAATAGACTCCTAGCGCAGTTTTTGGTCTTCTACATTGATCTAAAAGAGACGGTGTTTCATTCAAAACGATCTCGAATTGTTGGTGTGTTAATCCAGTTAGGTAATATAGATCCTCAGGTGAAATGTTGTTTACATTGTCAAAATCTATATTAGTCTTGTGTTTATATGCATCTCGTAACGTATCAATCATATCTTTGAGATGGTCTGGTGTGAATATTGTCTCTCCATTATCATACAGCGAGCTCCAATCATCTGTGTTGATGTGATGTGTACAAACGCGTGCATTTTCAGGAACGTACACGCTATGATTAACCAACAAAAATACTTTTATAAACCTGGACACTCTATGAAGTTCTTGATTGATGCACCCGCGGAAT
Source organism: Cosmia pyralina (assembly GCA_946251885.1). Classification (NCBI taxonomy): domain Eukaryota; kingdom Metazoa; phylum Arthropoda; class Insecta; order Lepidoptera; family Noctuidae; genus Cosmia; species Cosmia pyralina. The sequence goes on from OX276344.1 coordinate 23,133,359, forward strand.
AAACAGTGACGCGCCGTATTCGCAATCCTCCTATAAGTTGGAACAGATGTTGGTTGCAACTGCTCTGGATTTGCGAGTTCCTGGTTATGTTCTTGTTCGAACCTGGCTTGCTGTCGTCTTCCAGCTACCCAACAACGATGACACATATACTGAAGTTGATTGAGGGCCATCTAAAAGAAAAAAAAATCCTCAAGTTACGTATTAAAAACAATAAATAACTTAATACTTAAAAAACAAAAATACACGACAGATGTGTGAGTGAACACAGACACCGTGAACACGATGAACAAAAGTTATGTTTATACTAACCTCATTTATGTTAATCCGTTCCATCACATACTCTGTGAATCCTGGATTGTCTTCCAAATAATGACGCGAGCCGCGTCAGTATATGCCGGTTTCGGTCACGAAGTACTGATCTTGTACACGTAACACATAATACACGGCGTTCACCTTCCATTTCGTTGAAGCAGGTGAATAATATTTAATCCAATCGTTAAGAATACACTAAAGTCCGTTGTGAAGGCTGAGGTTGTAGATATAAGTACGAATAAAATAAACTAAAATGACAGAAATGCGCGCGCTCAAAGACAGTTCCAAACAGGTACTAACGATTAAGAACAAAAGATCGAGGCGGCGCGGCGTCGCCGACTATACGCTATCTGTTTCACTCGCACTTATGTGTACGTCGGCTCTGCTGTACTACTCACTCACCGATTATGGCTATACGGTTGCATACTGAATGCCAATTTTTACGACACACCGACGCTTGTGCATAATAGTTCGAAGTACGTATCGGATAAAATAAAATCGCAAAAACGTCGAATGTGCATGGGTCGCTTTTCGGCATTTTCAACGTCGAATATCTTTTTTCCCCCGCAAGCTACAAAGTTGCCCCCCTACAATAAATATATATATTTTCAAAGACCTTTCTAATGGTACCAATTTCAATTTGCTACATGGGTGGGTACGTTTTGTTCCATGTTCTTTATGATGAAGATGATGTTGATACAGGAAGATCTATGGGAGTGTGTGGAAGATGAAGCACATGATGCAAAGAAACAACTGAAGGCTTTAGCACGAATCGCTTTAGCTGTTCAATCCTCAGTTATTCCGCATATACGCAACGCAAAAACGGCACATGAAGCTTGGAGCAATCTGACAAAAGCCTATGAAGACAAGGGATTATGTCGTAGGCTGGGGCTCCTCAGAACATTATTTGCAACCAAGTTGAATGAGAGCAAAAATATGGAGAGCTATATCAACAAAATCACCGAGATGTCACATACGCTTAGTGAAATAGGATCACCACTAGAGGATAACTTTATAGCTGTAATAATTTTAAGCGGCTTGACAACAGATTATGATCCGCTCATAATGGCAATGGAGAATTCAAATGTAAAACTTTCCAGTGAAATAGTAAAAGGAAAGTTGTTGCAAGAAAATATCCGTAGAAGTGACAAGAGTGAGGTTGGCTCCGCCTTGCTTGTTCGGAAACAACCAAGATGTTACAGGTGCAAGAAAGTGGGACACTTTATTAAAGGTTGTCCTAAGTCCGAGCAAAAGAAAACTGAGAAGACCAATACGGACAAATCGAAAGCCCTACTAATTGCGCTGTCAGCAAACATCAACTATGGTTCTTGGTACATAGATAGCGGTGCTACAGAATATATGTGCGGAGACAAAAGTATCATGAGTGATTTTGTGAGTGAGATAACGCCAATAGAGGTAAATGTAGCTAACGGTGACAAGTTATTCACTGCTGGAAAAATGGTGACCTATAGACAATAAGTCACGTTTATTATGTACCTAACTTATCTGTTAACTTGTTATCCGTGAGTGCTATGGTTAGAAAAGGTTTTAAAGTAGTGTTTAGTTCTAGCATGTGTCAAATTTATGACAATAAGGTCATGATAGCTATAGCCATGCTGTGTGGTGGTCTCTATCGACTAGACACAGTAGAATCAACTACTTTAAATTGTAAGTTTACTTTGAAATGCGATGCCTCCCTCAGTCTTTCAGATAGTGGTTGTGCTGAGAAGACATGTATTGTGGACGAGTCGGCTGTACGTGAAGAAAGTTCAAAAGCTGTAGCAATGCCTGCTGTCATCGAGAAGGAAGAGAATCCTTCTCAGCAGGTATGGCATCATCGTTTGGCACACCTCAATCATCGAAGCATGGTGTTACTAAGGAGAGGTATGGTTTCAGGCATATCATATACTAACAGTGTTTTTCAGAAATGTGTATCATGTATCGAGGGAAAGCAGACTCGTACATCTTTTCCTAAGAATTCTTTTAACAGAGCTAAAGAAGTTCTAGAGTTGGTTCACTCTGACCTGTGTGGTCCGATGCCTTCTACATGATTTAGTGGCGCGAAATATTTTATTACATTTATAGATGATTACTCTAGAAAGACTAGACACATTGACATTCATCACCATTTTATCAGGCAATATATTTGTAATGGTTCTGTTGATGTCAAATATTTATCTACTAAAGAAATGTTAGCAGATTTATTAACTAAGCCAAACAAAACAAAAGAAATGCACCATAAGTTTGTAATTCAAATATTATCTAAATGCCAAGATTGTAATGATTAAATTTATTAATAATTTATTAGTGATAAGATGTTATGTTTACAGTTAAATTTAAATTTGTGTTTCTGTTTCATAATTATTGTGCATTGTGTATGTACGTTTTATTAATGTTTATTACATAGACTATATTGGTTTAAGGGCCAGTGATGGTAGATCTGTAAACGCAATATGTCAACGTGTCAAATACGTCACTTGTCGTAATCTTCTGTCCCTCTTTCGAAATTCAATGGTTGTCGTGCTAGGAACGTTGTGTGCTTTTATTATATTATATCACTGTTAATCCTGCATGTTTCTTTTATTTATACCATAAACCCTTCAATTGCATTATTACTTTATAAAGTGTATTATCTATGGTCCATTGCACAGAAAACGGAAACGCTCGAGCTGGTTACATATTATGTCAAATTTTTCATGAGTAGAAGTGCACTCAAAATTGAGGACACAAGCGCCTTTGTTTAGCGTTGTGTGGAGTCTAGGATTGAGTATGGTGGGCGACACGGACCAAGGAGTGACCGTGATCGTTAAGATGTGGTCGCGACACATCTGGCCTAGGAACTGCTCTGTTTCCTTTTTAATTCAGATTGTTGGTTAGAACCTTGTGTATTTCGTGTGGTGCCGGACGCAAAGAATAGCACCACCTAACAAAGAACAGGCATGCACTGTGCACTTTTTACACCATGCTACGATCGCCAACCTGCCTGCCAAGCGTGGCGATTATGGCAAACCAACCTCCAAAAATTGAGCAGCTTAGGATGGGGTTATCTGAAGTCCGAAGAGATGGAGACGACTCGATAATCCTCAAATCCGGGAACTTGCTCTATTATCGGAAGGGACCAGCAGTCCCAAGATGGTGTCGGGTTTATCTAACATTTTGATATGTCCAAACATATTTATTTATTTATATTTATTTATCTATATAAACCTATATAAATAAAAAGAGAAGTCCTGACTGACTGACTGACTAACTTACTCATCAACGTCCAGCCCAAACCCTTGAACCTAGAAAGCTGAAATTTTTTATAGTGTAGACAAGGAATAAGGAAGGATTTCCCGGTAGTACGTTCCCGTGGGATATTTTCCGACATCCACGCGAGACGCTACGCAATATCTTCTCATCCCACATAGCGCAGTGTCTCAAGACGAAATTCTTTGACCATTTCGTGTTGCCAGTGAAGACCTACGGCACTGAAATGTGGTCGCTTACAATGGGCCTTATTAGAAGGCTAAGACACCTAAAGGGCAATGAAGAGGGCTTGGAGTTTCTCTACGTGATCGAATCAGAAATGAAAAGATCCGCAGGAGAACCAAGGTAACCGACATATACCCAAGAATTGCCAAACTTAAGTGGTAGCGGGCAGGACACATTGCTCGCAAAACCGATGTGGCCGAAAAGTTCGGGAGTGGCGACCGCATACCAGAAGACGTAGCATTCGAAGGCCTCAAGCAAGGTGAGCCGATGACCTTGTGAAGGCCGCAGGAATCCGCTGGATGCGAGAAGCACAGAAGCGGTCGAAGTGGTGGTGCTGGAGGGAGGCCTTTGACCAGCAGTGGACGTTTATCGTCTGAAATGATTAGTTAATACCTACTGTAGTGTTGGTAATTGACTGTGTACAATAAACTGCGTAGCTAAGGGAATCATTTATCTCTATTATGGCACTCCCATTCTACGCCCACGACTGCATAACTGATACTATGTATGTCACTAAGGGCCTGTCTCACCACCTACGATTAAATTCCTATTAACTTACTTGGGAGATAATTTCATACAAGTTCTGTTCCATTTTTGAATTTATTCGGTGAGTAGTGGCTATTCTGACATCGTGAAATAGGCCCAGATCGGATCTGATCAGGATCCTATGTACTTGCACCCTAATTGCGTAACACTTATCGATCGGAGTTGGTTTCATTTTGAAACAAATTGCTAATCCATTGCTTCATGATGTTCGAAAAATTTGTCTGCCTGACAACGTAAATAACGCAATGAATGTTGTTGAACTGTCAAAATGAAACCAACTCCGATTGATAATGTGTTACGCAATTAGGGTGCTGGTTTCGACAAAATAAATATATTATACTTAGGGCCTGTTTCACCACCTACGATTAAGTTCCTATTAACTTACTTGGCAGATAATTTCATACAAGTTCTGTTCCATTTTTGAATTTATTCGGTGAGTAGTGGCTATTCGGACATCGTGAAATAGGCCCTTATATAGGTACTAATTAGGTATACATTTTTGAGATGTTGAAATTGTCATTACAGCCTGTGGTTCTTGATCAGCTGGGAGTGGCCTCGCCAGTGCCAGCAAGAGGCCATTTTATATAATGAAATAACACGAAAAGTATTTAGGTACTAATTATTTGGTAAAACTTAGGTACAAACTAGTTTTTTTATACAAATTCTTAACTTGTTCCTGACGTCCACACGGAACGAACGGTCCTGTAGGATCAGGATGAAAAATCCCTATTCCTAATCTTACCCAGGTCATGGTCTATCCGTGTGTTAAACATACAAATTCACAAACAAATAAATAAACAAACATTCATACATACATGAGAGCAGTGGTGGCCCAGTTGGGCCGACCGAGTTGTGGGTTGTAGGTTCGAACCCCGACAGGCGCTTTATTTTGAGTAAATTATTTCATCACCACTGCACTCAAAATGGTGAAGGAAAACATCGTGAGGAAACCGGCATGTCCTAGAACAAAAAATACGAAATTCGATAGACTACGGCGCACTACCTCTCACCGAGAGGAGGCCTGTATCCCAGCAGTGAGAACATTATAGGCCGCTTATGCATACGTATACAGTCTTTCAAATATAATGTGTAGGTATATGCAGCAGGATCTAAGAGGTTATACAATCTTATACGCTGTTGGCGTAACTATTTTTAATGAATTAAATAAAACACGTTTGGTAGATTTTTAAAACTAATATTCTTTATTAAAATCGTCAACAATGTAATCCTACATGGAATTTTTTTGGGGGTGGCGGAGGGGGGTTTGACCCGCTTCTTTAAGCTTTTTCTTTTTTATTTTTTTTTCTTTCTTATATCTATATTCTTTACCCTAACAGTAGGTACAGTCAATAGGATAAATAGGTTAAGAAGTACATTAATAACTTTTAAACAAACTAGCTTTTGCCCGCGGCTTCGCCAGCGTGGATAGGATCGGAATATTATATCCCACGGGAACATACTACCGGGAAATCCTTCCTTATTCCTTGTATACATTATAAAGGGAACCTCTGTGCAAAATTTCAGCTTTCTAGATTCAAGGGTTTAGGCTGGGCGTTGATGAGTCAGTCAGTCAGTCAGGACGTGGTCAGACCTCTCTTTTTATTTTTATAGATTATAAATAAATTATTTAATTGAAAAATAATCTTGTCATCAACAAGAAATATATAGTTTACTTCATACTTATTGATGGCCTTAATAAGACTAAAAAAACTGAGACGATTGATTTTTCAATCACCTCAGGCTAAAAAGTAAAAAATAAATTATACATAGTTTAAATAAAAAACTAACAAACATGCAGACAGTTTTAGTAAACGTTCTAAAAAGTATAAAATAATTTAATTTACCTACAATGAAATGAACTTAGTTTAAAAAAAGCGCGTGGCTTTTGTTGACAAAACATTTTAAAGTAAAAGTATTTTTATTAACAAAGTATTTTTACTAACACCTAGCGCCTTTCGAAATTATAACAGCAACAGCAAAAACTTTTTCCTTCGCAAGAGAATTAAATAGGATCCATGATGAGACATTTGACGCAGAATGTGCACTACGCAAAACGAACTTAGATGTAGGGAATAGATTAATTTTTTTTCGCGATTTCAAGTTTGGTCCCATATTAAAAGTTGTTCATAATGATGAAGTACAATGACCTCTTATCGGATCGAACAGAGTTTTTGAGGTCGCTTTTATCGTTTTGTACACGATTATTCCAAGCTTTTATTTAACTTGCCTTGTTAGAGTTTGTTATATAATTGGTATTAGTTAAATCTTGCAAAAACCACTTCCTCTAAACCTACGGAGATGAAATTTTACGAGCTGTTCTGTTCTAAAGACAATTAATTTTTATAATAAGCATGACCTGATTCTACAGCCAGGATTGGCTCTAGACAAAGGAACTCCTCAACGGTCAACCAGTGCAGACACGAAATTTTATAAACGCTTTAATTATGATAGTCCATTTTAAACTCAACCATGACCTGGATGCTGCACCCAGGATTGGCTTCAGACGGGGGAACTCTTCAACGGCTAATAGTACAGACACTACATTTAAAATAAGCTTTAGGTACTTATGATAGCCCAGACTAGAGAACTCCTCAACGGTCAACAGTATATATACAATTAAATTATGATAGTCCGTTGTATAGTTTACTATGATCTGGCTGTTATACCCATGATTGGCTTCACACGAGGAAACTCTTCAACGGTCAACAGTACAGACACGAAATTGTATGTAAGCTTTATTTATGACAGTCCATTCTAAAGTCCACCAAGACCTACCTACTGCACCCAGCGGTGGCTCCAGACGAGAGATACTCCTCAACGGTACACAGTAGGTACAGACACGAAATTTTATACACGCTTTAATTATGATAGTCCGTTTTAGGAGCCAGGTTAAGGTGGACTTTAGAGTCCACCATGATCTGGCTGCTGCACCCAAGATTGGCTCCAGACGAGGGAACTCCTCAACGGTCAACAGCACAGACACAAAATTTTGTATACGCATTCAATTGTGAAAGCCGGTTCTAAAGTTTACCATGACCTGGCTGCTGCACCCAGGTGTGGCTCCAGGTGAGCGAACCCCTAAACGGTCAACAGCACAGACACTAAATTTTATATACGTATTCGCACCTGTCTGCTGCACCCAGGTTTGGCTCCATACGAGAGATATCCTCAGTGGTCAACAGCACAGGCACAAATTACAAAAGTAATGATATTCCATCAAAAACATAAATGTGAAAATGGGAGCCAAGCTCAATATAAAGAATATGCGTGGTTATCGACTTCGCCGACAAAAGAATTGGGATCTGAATGGGTGGCAAGTTCTGTAGATAATCCTGAAATTTATTTTTTAAGAAAATGGAACAGGTTTTTCTTCTCAGGGTAGTCAGTTATGAAATGTCGACTTCATCTAGCTTATTTTTTAAATATATTTTTTTTTTTAATATGACGTTTAAAAGTGATTCCGATATCCTATTGGCAAAATAAACAGTTTCATTTCTAATATAAATTTAAAACACAATTTCTTGTTTTTTCTGCTACATCAATGTTTGCTCTTTAAAAATATTACTTCTTATTTTTGAATAGGTAGTCGAATTATTTATACAAAGCAGATAACTTAGGATAAATTGAAGCTTAAGATTTGACTTGGCTAGTATTCACAAACAAGTTTTATCTTACATTTGACTAATCAACATATATTTATGTTATACGCAAGTTACTGTTTTTATATTGGAAGATAAACATATCTTACTCTTCTAAAACTTTGATTTGCTGGTAAAATCTAGCCAAGTCAAATCTTGAGCTTCGACTGTTAAATTTTAAGAAGTAAGTAATATATTAAATAGCAAATATAGAAAAAAAGCAATAAATTATGTTTTAAATGTGTAATAAAATGTTGCTTGTTTTAACATTTATTTTTTTGATGGGATAAAAACACGAGCGGCACGCGCCAATAGCAAAGGCCACTGCAGCCGTCGAAGCGTCTACGGCTACCGCCGACGCGTCTACGGTAAGCACTTATACCTCACTTATACGTTAATCATAAAGTAGAAACCTAAGTACCTATAACAAAGTGAATATGATACATTAATTTCTGCATAAACAAAATGCCACACGCTTTTCAAAACATCTTTTTTTTTACTGGTATTTTTTTATAACCTAGTCTTTCAAATAGCTTATCGGTCAGCCCATAAGATTTCATTACATAATATATTATTGCTAAGGCGATTACGGCCATTACACAGTCGCAGCCACCACCTCTTTGAGCTGGACAGGCAGCACAGTTTCCACACATCAAGCACTTTATCTTAGATGTCAGTATAAATACTAGGCACACCGGTAGAATCGATATCATCTGCAGGATAATTGACAAGAAGCTGTAGAAAGTGCTTAAGATCAGCTTTAGAAGATTTTCAATCATCATTATGACGATCATGACGATTCGTATTAGCATTTGAGCCAAACATATGATGGATTGTATACATGCGTAGCATGTACGACACATGGTTGCAGTTGCAGTATCTGAAACATTTAAATTAATATCAAAAAGGGTAAGTAAGCGTCCGCAGACTATGTACCAACTGGGAGTGTCCCAAATGTCCGTTCACGATCCCGTCCACGATCCGATCACGTCCCTTGACGATCTAAACAATGCTTCTGACTTGACGCCGCAATAAATGTACAGACGCCAGCACATCAAGCTACTACAATCTGTCAAATTTCTTTAATAGATTTTCATCTTTATCGCTAAAGCAGTAGGTTCAAGGGAAAATGGAAAAATTTTACAGTTTCGGGTGGCTTGATGTGCTGACGTCTGTACCTACTGTGCCCGAACAGTAAAAGACACAAAAGCTTCCGTTTAAGGCTAGTAGTGCTGCCAACTAGCGCCACCATTGAGAAAAAAATCATAAGTCTGGAGATATGGAACATTTTGAAATTTCCTATGCTCACATTTTTATTCAGATGAGGTAGAATTTTTTGTATCAAAAAAATCAACACTAAACCTCCTAGGTTCGAAGCCTTAGCAGTTAAATACGGTCGTTTTTGCGTTAACTGCTAAGGCTTCGAGCCTAGGAAGTTTAGTGTTGTTTTTTTTTACCTCACCTGACCTGCCTCCTCCGACTAAAAATGTGATCATATCAAAATGTTCCCTAACTCCAGACATACTTATGATTTTTTCTCAATGGTGGCGCTAGTAGGCAGCACTACTCGCCTTAAGATATTGTGTAAAGCAATTCGTGAACATTACACCATAATATGTCGTATAGATACTTATTTATAACTAACTGCGCCCCGCGGTTTCACCCGCTTAAGTCTCGATCCCGTGGGAATATCGAGATAAAACGTATTGTATATCCTAACCCAGGTCATGGTCCACTCATGTGCCATATTTCATCCAAATCCATTCATTAGTTTTAGCGTGAAACGTAACAAACGAACAAACTCACTTAAATTAATAATATTAGTTAGGATTAGCGTTAGGATAATTTGAATTGGGTTTAAATGAAAAAAAAAAAGCTATATTTTATCGGACTCGGCTTCCGTAGGCGGCATAGGATCAGTTAGTCTGCTGGTTGCTTAATAAATTTTTCACATCGTTTTTCACTATACACATATTCGTATTCTGAGCAAATCAGCATACATAACTTCCCCTCAATAAAGTTATACCTGCATACATTGGATTTGTAAAGCTGCATACATGTATTAGGTGTAATATGATAGCAATTTGATATTTTACCTGATTACTTTTTGAACTAAATGTAAATAACTGTAAATCCTGGTTCAGCTCATCTAACAATAGTTTTTAATAACTTCGAAAATTATAATAAAACATAATTATTCAAAAAAATCAAAAAATTGTTTATCAAGTGCAGTGATCAAGTTTAATAACAGAAATGGAAATCAAAACATGTCATGTCATTTTTTATAAAAGTTTCATTGACTACAATTCAGATATTCGGATCTATTTGGATTTGGATCTACTTCCAATTCTATTGTCATAGACAATCGATAATAGTCATAAATGTAACTGAAGGTTAATTACAGAAAAATCAGAAAAAATATATATCTGCCGCTATCTGCCGTGATAATACGGACATGATATGAAATAGTAGTTCTCATATATGTAAGCTCTATAAAAAGCAAGCTTATAATAAGTCAACGCAATAAAAAAATACGTTCATCTATGACTTTTTTTTATATTCGCAAGTAAAGTTTCGTCGCGTGGTCAAATTCGCAATCGGTCAAATTCATGAAAATCGCAATCCGTCAAAATAGCAAACCAAACGAAACCGCAAACCGTCATAACCTTTAGGCTCATTCGTCCAATTCGCGGGGGCTCCTATTTCTGTGTATTTCAAGTGTGGGGGTTTCTGTGGGTTTCAAGGAACCTAACCAAACCTAACCTCGGGGTGCCCTTCACTCGACGTGGCGAGGATGCAAGAGCGAGCGATGAGCAAGCCGAGGTTAGGTTCAACCGGTTAATTTGACCGTTCGTTATTAAAAAATTATGTACATTTGACCATTAGCGGTATGGACCAATCGCTATTTTGACAGTTCGAGATATGGACCAATGGCTATTTTGACAGTTCGAGATATGGACCAATCGCTATTTTGACCGAACGCGATTTTGACAGTTTTTCAGTCACTTGACCGATTGGAAATTTGACCATACGCGACGAAACTTTAGCTCAGTGTAAGTGAAATGGCGTTATGGCTGTCTATTTTGACACGCAAGCTAGAAGACTCTCACACGCACCGGAAGTAAACGGGCTTCGTTTTATGTAGATTTATGACAAAAATCAATTTTTAGTATATAATTTTGTTATTTTTAGCTTAGTAAGTTCTTAACATATTTAAATACCTTCGATTTAAAGCAAATATTACGGCACAATAAGGAACTGTTTACGTATAATCGTATAAAACAGAAAATAGACGATGCTAATTTTGAATTTTTTCCTATCGAAAAAGTAATCATGTTTCGGTTTTAGTACAGCAGTAGACGGTATAGTCAAAACACGCAGAAAATCCAAATGAAATCATTTGGATTTTATTTTAAGAAATTAACAACCACCCATATGGTTAAATAACCTTTCTTACGAACAAAATATCCGCTCTGTTCTAGAAAATCTAATTCTATGCCGCGACAGAACAATTCAAGCGCAATCGTACAAAAGATAGCTACTTATCTCTTTTACTTACGTAGTTGGTATCTTTTGTGCTATTCATTAGGATTAGTGTAACTCATTGATGTATAAATTAGGAAGATAAGGTTCGCGCTTCTCGACGTGGACCGCATAAATTGTGTTAACGCACACAATTGACCTTAGTCATAATCGAACTGGCGTTTATGTAGCACATGTGTAGCACGTCAAGTAAAATTACCGTAAGCGTCTAAATAAGCAGCAACAATGCTTTGCATGTGTTTTAAAAATGTGCACAAATAGTTCAACAACCAAAAACAAGTTCCACGGAATCGTTCCGCGGGTGCTGTATCGGCGTTTCCGCGGCCAGCTTCGCGACATCTCGCAGCGTAACACGACGCCGTCACTTCGTGAGCAGTAGCTTTTAAGTTTGTAAAATTTTTTTATATGTACCTATTAGTTTATAATTTTGTATCAATCATTTGTGTATTTTATCTATGGGCCCTAGTAGCCTGAAAATAAAGGAATTATTATTATTTTTATTTTTATTACTTTTCACTCGTATGTACAGCCAAAAATGTCAATTTGTTGTAAATTATAATAATATTTAATGTTTACTTCGCCATGTTTGTGAGAGCGAGATAGACATGCAATGTCATCCATAATCGTTAACATTCGGCGGCTAACGCGATTTCACTTGCACAACAGCGTCGGCTGCTATCTCTGTCCTTGTCTATCGGTAACTGTAGGTTTGCGACTGTGACCACAGATGTGCCAGTTTCGGAGCATGTAGTCGTCGTGCGCAGATTTAGTGATTGCGATGTTAGCGCGTAACATAAACTCGACGCATGTCATTCGATTGTGTCGACGCTTCGACGGTGGCGTCCTCTTTCAGTTCACAGATAAGTTGGTAGGACTTTAAATATCAATGGTGTAACTTGTCAACATGTGTCACATGTATGCACAATACATGGGCCTAATAATACAATATAAACAGGACTGAGCTCTCCAAAAATCTTATCATACAAAAATGAACCATAAGGATTGCACCTTAGGTTTACATTTGATAGGATATCTTAGCAGAGGCAAAACGAGACGAGAGAGATAGCTCGAACGGAGGCTGTTTGTCCCTTTTGCTCAATTGCCAAAAGATAAAAATGTTAAAGATGGTAGAAAATATTTCACCAACTACAAGTAAAATAAGTTACGTATAATTTTTTTAGCATTTAGATTAGTTTTAAATAATTTTATTTATAGGTTTACAATCTGTCATCGTAGTCAATAATTTTATATAAGTAAAATCCATAAGTAAAAATAATATGATTGTTTGGAAGCTATCATATAATTACTCTGGTAACACTGAAATCGGACAGCAATGGTTTCATGGCGGTTCTTTTTCAATAAATAGTGAAAATAATGGTGAGAAAGTGTTGCATCAAGAGATGTAAAAGTGAATCATATGCTGGTTGTATGGCATTTCATTTCACAGGTAAGGGTCCGAATAACAAAGATTTTATTGAATAACAATTTTGAGTTTAAGTAGTGTGACCATGCTCTAGACGTTTTGTAGACGCAAGACGCTAAAGCTTTTGTGTATTTCTCATTAAAACTATTAATGTTAGCCGAAAACACAATTTGTACCTATGTATCGCGTGATTGAAATAACATAACTTTTATGTTGGTTACAGCTTTCCATCGAAAGAAGAAATGAAGCAAAAATCCAACCAGGATGTAATTCCCGAATCACAAACAATTACTAAAAATTCGGTGGTGTGTAGCCTTCATTTCAACCCGGCAATTATTATATAGCAAAATCTCGATGAGGGTTGAATGCTAACGTAGGTACCATAATTTTGTCCAGTAGTAAGGATATTGGTTTTATAATTTGTATTAACAGATTTTGTTTCTCAGCCTAGTTTAAATAAATAACTTTTGATTTTGATTTTTGACATACTTAAGTTTTATTTCCCTTTGCTTCCCTTAAATACCTAAACACCAGCTCTATAGAGCAAAAGAAACAAAGAGCAAGAAAGGGCCATGTTCCCAGAACGAGATTAAGCCACGTTTCATGTACGTGGTCATATTTGATGAATCGACACAAGACTTGTCTCAACAATATTGTAGTCTAGCTATCATAACTTTTTTGTCAAAAAACATGGTTAGATACTAGGTGCACGGTTCAAAACCGACATAGAACACAACAATGTTCAGTTTCAAATAAGAAGCTTTCGAAAAAAGTATTTCGATAGGTATGTATAGTTTTTATCCAACGTGCTGCTGCAATGGCGACATTAATTCAACACTCGTATACGGTTCCGCATTTTCGTTCTATAAAGATATTTTGATTTCATTAAACGTTATTATTTATTGACTTATTTACGATTTTCTAAAATAGCATTTTGGAGCAACCTGTAGCGCAGAGATGAAAATTTAAACGAAAGAGAAAGAAAAGGCCACGCCATTCTGAAGCTACTTAATAGCTTAATAATAGCTGGTTCAGAACAATAGACAAACGATGAACATAAAAAACGGTGTTGGTCAATGACATTTTTTTTACCAGATGGCATAGAATAATAGCTTCATGAATGAGTCTTTTGCATCCTAATTGTGGTTATTATTTCATTATTTAGTTTGTTTTAATTTTTTTTTTCAATTTACGAATTATTTTATCTTATTTTAATTTTTATGATTATTGGCCACTAGCCCTACCCGCGTGTTGAAGGCATGTCGCGATGGCGGAACATGTTGTATAAGATTGTTTGACGACACGGTTGGCGCAGTGGTTGAGCGATTGACTGCTGCGCAGCATGTCGCGGGTTCGATTCCCGCACGGAACAAATATTTGTACGACCTACAAGTATTTGTTCCGAGTCTGGGTGTTTTTCTATCTATAATATGTATGTATTTACAAAAAAAAAAAAATGTATATAAGTAGTTTATCAGCCATCTCGTTACCATAACACAAGCATTAGGTTGCTTAGCTTGGGGCTAGATGGCGTTGTGTGATATGTCCAAACATATTTATTTATTTATTTCATCATTTCACTATATATGTAACTTAAATACAATATTTTTGTATTACAAACAATAATTTGAAATCAACATCCACCGGACCCAAATTCTCTTTCAAAACGAATTTTCCTGATTGCTATTAGAAAGGGACAAACAGCCTCTGTATGACATATCTCTCTCTGCTCGTGTTTTTGGTACGAGAGCTCAGTCCAGTTTATATATCAGGTCCATGGCACAATACAATACAGCACGACAGATTACAAACGTCGTTGGTTACTATGAACGTACACTCCTACCAACTTATCTGTGAACTTCGTCTGTCTGTAAAATGGCGAAAATTGGAACTTCGGCCGTCATGTTGAAATGTCTTCGATTGTGCCGACGCATGTCATTCGATTGTGTCGACGCATCGACGGTGGCGTCCTCTTTCAGTTCACAGATAAGTTGGTAGGACTGTAACATATTATCTTGTAAAAAATATCATTGATCCTGAAAAATTCATTTGACAGAAGAATCAATAAAACACATTTTAAAATCAAAGTAATTTAATGAAATCAACATAAATATCATCATACCACATGATAATAATTTATTAAATAAAAATATAATACTGTATTAAATTAACATTAGAAATATAAGTGCACAGAAGGAGTTCAAAATAGCCGTTTTGATAATTGGTGCTGAGTTATGGGTGATACAAGAGCCTAGAAAAGTACGAGACACTCGAGTTTAACAATTATAAAAAAATAATTTTACTACAATAACTAATTAGGAATTGAAAGTTGCGTAATGAACTAGAAACGTTGACACTTAAAGAACATAAATTTTAAGACAAACAATAATGATATCATGGAAAATCAGATAGCGGCAACATTCAAATCGTGCCTTAATATGAGTTTGCTGGAAAACTGTTAATGTATGGACGGTCATACGGACGGATGCACCAAAATAAAAGATGTTCTTAATACAACAGAACCCAGAAAACATAAAACATTGATACAATCAAAACATGTAGTCAGTTTAATATACCCTTAAATAATGGTTTCCGTTACAATTCAAAATAGTATCTATATTTTTAGATAATAACGTCTGGAAGTTGATTTCACAATAAAATTAACTCGTGAGTTAAAACCTAAGAGGAAAATATAAAACTAAATTATAATCAGAATTCGAAAATTAATAATTAATTCCGACAAGGAAATGTCTTAGGCCATTGTGGTGGTTTGATATATAACATAAGTGTACGAAGCGTTGTGTCTGTACTTTCGTCCAGGCGAGGTGAAGAGTTACAGTTTGTATGCTTGACGCATCATCAGGTCGAAGTAGCAATCATTGTCGATCGACACGCTGATGCCGCTGTAGTAGTTCATGAATTCCTCCAAAGTCACCTGTGAGAAATGTAGACTTCTCTTTTAGAATATTCTCGAATAAGTAGGCGAAATTAATGTTAAGTTAATGTGACATGATTATTACTGTGAAAAGAAACTAGACAGAAAAAGGACACAACCATAAGAGATGGGACAGGGGTGACGGACGTCCTCACTAAGATAGACCAAATGAAATGGAGATGGGCGGGTCACATGTTACGAAGCCACCAGGATAAATGGAGTAAAATTCTGACAGAATAGTACCCTAGAAACAGTAAACGAAATAGAGGTCGACAACACAAGAGATGGAAGGACGAACTCAATCTTACGGTAGGTCCAAACTGGAGAAGAGTTGCAAAGGATAGAAAGCAATGGAAATTGTTAGAGGAGGCCTTTGCCAAGAGGCACACTGAACTCCGAGATATATTGTAACTTAGGAAAGAAAATATAAACAATTAAAGTAGCATAAATTTGATTTGATTTGACATGAAAGGAGTTTCAGGATAAAAAAGGGCTATTGTATTATACATACATAATTATATGGAGATGAATTATACATGGAGATTGAAAGTGGCGCCCGTGATAGGAAAGTTGAAAGGGAATCGTTTGTACGGGCATGTGATGAGTTCGGATGTAACTTACTATGCGACTAAAAGAGTAGGTAATGAATAGAAAAAAAAAGAAAAGAAGAAAAAAATACGTTTATTTACGGAAAACATGACGCAAAAAAAGAAACAAACACATAAAAGAACAAATTGTGGGAAATGTTGATGGATGGAGAGAAAGACCAAATAAAGGCTGAGCGGATTATCTGAGGAATGATATGAACGAACAGGGAGTTAATGATAGCGTGACGGTTAATAAAAGAGTACACGTCAAGTAAACATACGTCAAGGGCAGGAAAATGATAATGATTAATAAATTCAAGACGCCAAAAACTAAACAATGGTGCCGATTCTCTTGTCACAAATGCCTCTAAACTAGACTAAAAATCACTAAAATTTTGATTATTCCTGTCAAACGACGATTTCCCATTCTGAAATTGACTAAAGTGACACAACTTAACTATATTTTAGTTTGACAGCACTAAGATTGTATGAAGTTATTAGTTTAGTGAAAATGGCAATTTTGCTATTCTGAATTTGACTGTTTTCACCTAAAATTTTAATTGTCAAACTAAATCAGACTATGTTTAATCGCGATTAAAAAGGTGTGGAACAAAATTAGTTGACATGAACTAAAATTCACACCAAGACCTTGATTTCGGGTGCAAAAACAGTAGTGTATTTTTTTTCTTTTCTTTTGCATATATCTCGAAAACGGTGAGTCCTATCGCAAAAATAATGAAAATTTGGCCCCCCTTTATAAGACCCATAAACCCCTATGACTCAACATGTACCAAAAAAAAAAGGTACCTACATCTATATATATAAAATGGTAAACTGACTGACTGACTGGGTGATATATCAACGCACAGCCCAAACCGCTGGGTTTAGAGATTCCAAATTTGGCACGTAGGTTCCTTATGAGGTCTAGGGGTGCACTAAGAAATAATTTTTCAAAATTCGCCCCCTAAAGGGCTGAAACGGGGGTCCAAAGTTTGTATGAAAATTCTTATTCCTTGAGTTAACAGACTTGAAACTTGGCACGAATATTTATCTACGTAAATGATAAAATTCGTCATTTTTATTTTTCCTAAACTACCTCCTCAGGAGGGATTGGGGGGGGGGGGGGGGGTCAAAGTTTGTATGGAGGAATTTTAACGCGCGGTCCGATTAACTCGAAACTCAGTATTTATACTTGAGACAAAAAATGAAGAATAACGTGTGTGGGATTTTCGAAAATATACCCCTAAAGGGGTGAAAAGGGGTAGTCAATTTTACAGGGCAGGTTATACTGCGGTGCTTGATTAACTCGAAAATTCGTGTAAATATTTTTTCAGTCAAGTTACGGAAATATACCAAACATTTTTTTAAAATTTTATCCCTGTGGGGGTGAAAACAGGGAATATAGTTTATATGATAAATCTTATTTATTCGGTTAATTAACTTGAAACTTAGCACAAATACTTGCTTAAGCAAGTAATAAAGGAAGAGTCGAGGGGGGGGGATGGGGAGGGGGGGTGAGGTGGGGGGGGGGGAGCGGGTGGTGAGGAGGGAAAGGGAAAGGGGAAGGTGTGGTGAGAGAGAGGGGAGGTATGATAGGAGGGAGAAGGTAAGCCGTGAAAAGAGTGTGAAAGGGAGTGTGAGGGGTGGGAAGCAGAGGGGTGTGAGAGGGGTTTAGAGGGAGAGGAGGGTGGGAGGGGGATTAGAGGGAGGAGTGAGAGATGGGGTAAGAGGGAGGGCGACGAGTGCCTTTACACCTTAAAGTTACTTTTTGTATAGCACTGATTCATTGAAGAAACCCAGCCCGACAGAAATGACTGAAAAATAGAAAGTCGGAAACTCGGAACGGCACAAAAAACAGGAGTAAACTCCAGTCGTGCGTCGGAGCTGAAAAACACACATTTTTTTGTTTGTTTGAACGCGCTAATCTCTGAAACTACCAGTCGGACTTTTATAATTATTTTTGTATTTGATAGCCCAATTCTTAAGGAAGGCTATAGGCGCATTTAACATCACTCTAGGAATCTTAGGTGCCGAGCAAAAAGAAAAAACAAAATAGAAAGAACGCTAAGCGAAAACGAAGTAATATAGCGCGATCAGGCATTGCGATGCGACGGGGTGGGTCGGGGGAACAAGAAACTTCACGCGGACGAAGTCACGGGCAGAAGCTATCTCAATATTTTTGTTCCTGTGGCTTATTTTCCGACATCCACGCGGGCGAAGCCGCGGGCAAAAGCTAGTTCCATATAAAACACGTTGAAGCTGCCCCCTCCCTGCGCCCCTCCAGCTCTAGAAGATATCTGACCCGATAACGACGGCGATGTCGGTGAACAAAATATGACAAGTCTTGTCACTTCATAGTGATTTTATTAGTTCCAATTAAAGCCACCGGGTCAAATATACTAAACGCGCTATACCACTCGGGAGTCACGATTGTCAAACTCGATTTTAGTTGTGTCAAAATCATTATTAAATTTAGAGGTTTTTTTTTGCAGAATACCTCTAAGATTCTCATAGCCAAAAGTAAGGAATTTTAGTGATAGTTTACTTAGTTTAGTTCGGTGTACAACAGAATCGGCACCAGTATTGCTATTCAGGGTCGTCTTTGCCATTGGCCACACTGGGCAAGTGCCCAGGGCCCCGCGATCCATGGGGTCTCCTAGTTCCTACAAGCGTCGTAGTCGAAAGAAAAGCTAAGTAAATCTCAGACGGGGTGCTAACATTTTTGAGAGGTACACCCTACGTTTTCTTAGTTCCCAAGCTTTTCTGCTTATGTCGACAAAGTAACTACTATTTCTGTATGAACGGTCAAAACAAATCTTAACCTGTCCGAGGCGAGGTGCTATAAATTTCGAGCTCGCTCTTGCATTCTGCATTCTCCATATCTTAAAATAACCAGGGCCTCCAAATGATAAAAGACGGCCCTGTTGCTATTCTAAGTTTTGGTAACAGCACCCCGATTCAGAACCTAACGATGACATCATCGTGAGGTTCTGAATCGGGAAAGACAATCTCTTAGTTTTATCAGTTTTGTATCAAAATTGACTTGGTGTCCTGCTTTTTGGTGGATATCAAAAAGTGCTGGGTCGTTCAGAAGGAAAAACTTCAACATGAAATATGAAACTATCCTATATAATTATTGATAGGATTAATATTCGTAATAATATTATTATTGTCTTACTTTCCCATCCACCTGTCCATCAGACTCAAAGTTGGCGAGGAATTTGTTCAGAATAACGTCTGCCGTCTCTTCGCCGCTCATGTATCTGGAATTTTAAAAAAGAAGATATTAACAACATGCCCTAAAACCAACTTAATATAACATGTTTTTTTTTTTAATATTTACTTCGAGCATGATACGTTGCACGAAGTGTGCAAAATTAACTGACAACCAGGCTTACTATCTCCGGTGTTTATGCGGCGTCTCTCCACAGACAATGGCTCACCTCTCATCTTGCACCGCATGCCCGGTCACATACACACGTGAGGATTTAATGGCCGCGTCAGCGAACGGTATTCGCGTTGCTGAATTTTGGGCTAAACAAATATTTATATTATAGTATATTTTGTTTTAGTTTTTTTTTTTTGCCATCGATACCCTAAAAAGAAGGTGGATTTTCCCTTGTCTGTTTAGAAGGTTCGTTACTACAAACTGCCAAATTTTCTCATTCGATTTTGAACTTAACCATCAACATTTTAAGGTTTAAAATCATTTGGAGAAATTAGACAGTTTGGTATAACCTTTTTTTTGTGGATGGGAAATCATCAATGACTTGGCTGTGAGCGGAGTGGGAGGGCGTGTCAGACTTTTACTGACTAAAACCCATCCGTGTTCCTTCAGTTGCCTGTGCCAGGTCCACGGTATCTCTTTCGAACAAGCCGCGACCCCAGCAGGCATATCGGCCCTATCGGACCCCTTCACTGCTGACTTCTCTTTGAGGCGCGCGTGGAACACAACGCGCCGTCGACTCGGGCCTGGTCCTTACCGGACGCGAGCTACCCTTTGCTCGCTGTCCGCAAGCTCGCGCTTACGGTGGCCGGGAATCGGCTATCGATTCCCGCCGCCCAGGGCGTCTCCTGCGGTGACTAGGGGCGTGAGGGCACAAAGGTTTTATTTATTTATTTATTCTTCAACAAATTTACATTTGTGTCGAACAGTTTTGTTTTGTTGCCTCTCCCTCACGCGTTCCGCCTCCTCCTTCACGAGCATTACTGCTTCGCAGAAGGAGGTGACGGCCTCCCATGCACTCTCGCTCCGTACCATGGCCAGGACCAGGTTCGGACGCGAGAGATCGCCGCCGCCGAACGCCTCCGCGAAGACACGGCGGTACTCCGCCCAAGCCGGGTAGACCTCCATTGTATGCTCCACCGGGTGGGTCCTCCGGGTCCGGGCGATCCACACAATGGTGACACCCGGGCGTTTCCTCCCGCCTTATCCGGAACAGGAACCTCCCGAAACAACCGTGTCCGGTAAGGACCTGCGTCAGGTGGAAGGTGAGGACGCCGTGGCACCTCTCCAACCACTCCTCAAAGACGGGACTTATGCCGCAATTGTGGCGTGCCCAGCACTGGGTTGCGACAATCGCACTCTCTATGTCGCCATGAGATCCCGCCGGAACTCTGTCCGCTGTGCCGTGATTTCTCGCAGCAGCGGAGTGACGCACCGGCGTTTTGTCTCCTGTCTGGAGGCAATCCGGCAAGGAGGCTCGCCGCCTCACCAGAAACCGTGTGGTATCCCCGAACTAGCCGGATGGACATGACCCTCTGGGACGCGTTCAACCGGCGGGCTAGTCGCCGCCTCAAGGAACGCGCCCACACCGGTGCCCCGTAAAGGGCAGTTTGATATAACCTGATGTGCTGTTGTCTATACATAACCATAATTGTTTGTTACCTGGGATGGGCAGTAACGCGGTAGACTCCTCGTATATCCTCGACGGTGATAACGCCATCTCCAGTCTTGTCCAGCTTCTTGAACGCTTGTTCCACAATGGCCCGACGTGAATCTGACATGGGGGGCTGGAAACATTTATCATCATTTATTTTAGACCCACAATAGTAGTGGATAGAAGTGTGTGGACGAGGGAGGCCCACTTGTGAGACAATACAGGCTAGAAATTTTCTACCAGTTTATTAGGTACTTTAGCATAATACAGATAAATTAATTGGCCGTTTATTTATTTGTTTTTCCTTTTAAGTTTGTGTATATTATGTGGAACCTCCGGAACCACAGCTCCTATTAGAAAAATTATTTCTCCATTTGAAAGGTACGTTATTCCAGATGGACATCGGCTTTAGATTATCTGCATATATACAAAAAGAAGCATTTAATAATGCTAATGAAATACTAGCTTGAATTCATGCAAGCCTAGTATTTTTTTTTAGGTTACTGCTCAGAACTTGTGCACAACGTGTCGTGAACAGAATACCGTCTTCCCATGTAAATTGTACTCGTGCGAAGCCGGGGCACTTGTGTCAAATAATAATTTGATATGGGATTTGGGCAATAGATTAAACAGGCTTTCGAAACGTAAGCAGATCAAATTTTTCGATAAAAACAATCAAGTTTTATAAAGGCCCTTCCAGATTATAGTTTTCTAGTTGAAAATTATACAAAAAAAAATGGCAGCCCTTGTCAAATAGTGGGAGACTTCAAGCTTAAGTAATAATTAAATTAAAATACATACACGAATATGTGCTAGGAACTCGTCAAGGCTTATGGAGCCACTCTTGTCAGTATCAAATGTTTCAAACAGCTCTAATGCGTCCTGAAAGAAATACAAAAAAATCCTCTTAGTAATAAAGTCATAATGTTTGTAGACTAGACGTTACCTACAGGCTACAATCTGCTCACAGATATTTTATCAACAGCAACCCTGTGATTGTGACAGATTTGTTAGTGGCAGCAACCCAACAGCAACTTATTACAATGAGAATAAATATCACTGTGATTTTGACAGATTAATTATTGGCAGCAACCCAACAGCAACCTTATTAAAGTGAGAATAAATACTACTGTGATTTGGACAGATTTGTCAGTGGCAGCAACACAACAGCAACCTTATTCAAGTGAGAATAAATACCACTGTGATTTTGACAGATTCGTTAGTGGCAGCAACCCAAAAGCAACTTATTACAATAAGAATAAATATTACTGTGATTTTGACAGACTTCTCAGTGACAGCAACCCAACATCAATCTTATTATAATGACAATAAACATTACTGTGATTTTCAATTCAATTAAAAATCAGAGGTAAAACAATTGTGAAATGGCGGTATTTCGTGACTCGTTTCAAACATAGCTTATGTAAATAAACGGTCAGATAAATATATTGTTTAGCAGATTAGCAATCTACACAGGCACAACTCCAAAAAGCGTCTATTCATCCATCTTCATTCCTCTAAGCGTCTATTCGGATGTTGCAAAAAAAAACTGGCCGCTAACAGTGAAGGCTTTTTGAAGGAGCCTTGATAGGCTTTGTAGTTGAGATGAATATTTTATATGCAAAAATAAATATTCTTCTAAAGTTATTATTACGATTGTAACCGAAAATATCCGATATCACAAAAAATAATTGACTTGGGATCCAACGATACACCACACGCTTAGCATAGTCAGCCATTATAGGCTGACTATGCTAAGAAGTTCCCACTACTGGGACACGGCCACAAGCTTACGTGAATTGAATTTTTTTTTTCTCTTCGGTTAACATGTATTAAACTTACAAAGAAAACAATTAGGGGTGGCTCTCAGCCACCCCTAATTGTTTTCTTTGTAAGTTCCATTGCTTTGCACAGAATATACCTTTAAAATTTCCTTCAATATCGTGCAAATATTTTAGTCTCCGAGTGAAATGGCTGTGTACTCAGACCAAATAAAATACCAAGACATCGCACTGCTAACAATACAGTGAAGCATGCGCAAAACTACACCTCGCTCTGTGCATACACGCTCACACGCACTCATTTATACCCAACTACAACTAAACTACACCTCACTAAGTGCACACAGCGCTATGTCTTGGTTTTTTATTGGTCTGAGGCTGTGTAACATCCGATCGGACGGACAGACATGACGAAATTATACGGGTTCCGTTTTTGTCATTTCGCTACGGAACCCTAAAAACTAAGCTTAGAAAACGGCCCTTTGCAGACCAGTATTTTTTGTTCGGACGAGAATGCTGCGACCCACGTTCTATTGTATGAGTAACATTTTGTCACCCGCGGGCTTTGCGGCTGAGGGGCTTCTGTTTACTGCCGGGATGCAGGTATAGATAGACGTATAGTCTTGTCTCGTCATAGTCAGCATTTTATAGGGGACGTTAGTATAGTTCGATTCAAACTTAATGGCCGCTCGCACATTAGCTGCGAGTGCAGGTACTGTCAAGTCGACAATAATTTTGGCTCCATTTAGGGCCAATTTTTCAATAGTCAGATAACACCTATCTGAAGAATAAATATATCAATTTGAAGGCTTTTGTATAGAAAATATGTCAAACTGTCATATTTATTCTTCAGATAAGAGTTATCTGACTATTGAAAAATCAGCCCTTAGGCTCGATTAAGTTTTTTTTTAAATTTATGAATTATGATTTTTTTAAGATTTAACTCTTTTAAGTTGGGATCGTACTGCGGCAAACACCGTTCCGCTTGAGTTTTCGTTTCAAATGACAATCTGAATTGTCTCAAACAAATTACATCTGCACTCGCAGCTAACTTCCGAGCCGCCATTAAGTTTGA
The DNA here is from genome assembly GCA_946251885.1 of Cosmia pyralina. Lineage (NCBI taxonomy): Eukaryota > Metazoa > Arthropoda > Insecta > Lepidoptera > Noctuidae > Cosmia > Cosmia pyralina. The sequence goes on from OX276344.1 coordinate 23,157,553, forward strand.
ATCGAACTATAACAACAGACTATTTCATACTTAATTAAACTTATTTTCAGCTTGGACAAGTTCTGTTGAAATTTTTTGGATAAATGGTAGGTAATGGTATTAACCTGATGGCTGAGTTCCAGTCCGGTTTCCTTAATTCCGTTTAAGAACTCTTCCTGGTTCAACTGCTTGCTACCATCGTCATCCATTGTTCGGAAGATCCTGCAAAAGCATAATTTTACAGTTATTATTAATTAAATCGAAATTTTATTGCTATAAGTTTAAATCAACTACTTTCAAAAGTATTTAAACTAATTTCAAAAGCTCTCGGCTGCTTCATGTAGTACAGACAACAGCACATCAGGTTTAATAAACTGTCAAATTTCTCCAAATGATTTTAAACCTTAAAATGTTGACAGTTAAGTTCAAAATCGAATGAGAAAATTTGTCAGTTTGCAGTAACTTGACCTGCTGTTGTGTGCGCCTACACAAAACATCTTTTACATCTCGTATCAGCACGCTATAGATACGCTAGAACAGGTTTTATAATGATTATGATGGCTAATGCTCGAAATTTCCCTTTATGATTGGATCAGAAATGAAGAGCTCAGCCAGAGAACCAATGTAACCGACATAGCCTGAAGAATTACGTGGGCTGGGCACATCACTCGCACAACGGATGGCCGATGGAGCCGAAAACTTCTAGAGTGTTGCGTACCGGAAGGTGCAGCGTGGGTAGGCCCCCCCATAATGTAGACCGATGACCTGGTGAAGGTCGTCAAACGCAGTAAATACAGGGCCGGTCGCTATGACGATATTTAGCGTAGGATGGGTTGGCCTAAGTTTACCAGTGAACGTTTTTCGGCCGAATGATTATAATGATGACAAGAATTACTCTTCACAATGTATACTTACCTTCCAAGTCCCAGGATGCCGGAGGCTCCTCGTGACAAACAGAGCAGGCGCAGCTTCTCCAGAGGGTCCGTGGTATTCGTCAGCGCGCGGGCCGACTTCTGCATTAACTCTTCCTCCTGCCGCGACGTCGCTGACATCGGTCTGTGCCATGCTACTGTAAGTTACAAAAAAAAAATACGTTAGGAAGAAAACCCAATAAGGCTGCCCGACCTCGGGATCAAACTCAGCAAGACCCACAGACTGCTGAGCAGTCTCGCTTGTGACTAATTGATCAACGAGGCAATTCGGGATTTTCAGCGGCAGCGGCATCCCGCAGTCTAGATTTGTGTTTGTTTGACGCAACATGCTCGCTACCTAATAAGTACATATGGGACTTAATTATTACTGGCGAAATGTAGCTGTTTACCTCTGCAGCTGCTCCTTTATTTATTTATTTTAACTTTAATTAACACGGTTAAAAACCAAGAGAAATACAGGCGCTAGGCGTAATGTTATGCTATGTGGGCAAAATTTTGGGCTCCTATACATAATAGGAGCCCAAAATTTTTGGGGGTTTATTGTTCATCATCTGGCTAGCCTTTTCCCAACTTTGTTGGGGTCGTCATCCAGTCTAACCGGATGCACCTGGATACCAGTATTTTACATGGAACGACTGCCTATCTGACTTCCACAACCCAGTAACTGGGTAATACGATACCCCTTGGTAAGACTGGTTGTCTTGTTGTTGTTGGTTGTGTGGTTGGGGCTTCTGAGGACCCGTAACGACTGTCAAATATCCACGAGTGACAGCCGCGACCAACAGCCTAGCGTGCTTTCCGAGGCACGGAGTAGTCTCGGTATGAAAAGATGGTCACCCATCCACGGACCAACCCCAGCAAGCTTAGCTTAACCTGATGGATCGACTCGATAGGGGGTTTATGTTTATTATACCTATACATATACAGGGTGTAAGTGTAAACAGTGGCAATCTTGTAAGGGGTCATTGTACTCATCATTACGAACAACATTTACTATGGGACCAAACCTGAAATCGCGAAAAAAAATCAGCTGTTCAGTACATTTATGTTCGCATAATTCGTCAAAATGTAGGGAACAGATAATTTCGAAAAAAAAAAAAAAATCAACTGCTCCCTACATTTTGACGAGTTTGATAGAGATAAATGTACTGAACAGCTGATTTTTTATCGCGATTTCAGGTTTGGTCCTATAGTAAAAGTTGTTCATAATGATGAGTACAATGAGTAAGAGATTACGTGCATGAATAGATACACCTTATATGGCATTTCTGAAGGCCAAGTAGGCCGGAAGTTGAATGCTGATATGCAACCGTATCTAGTGGGACCGTAATCCGAGCCCACACTTTCTAGAAAAAGAAGATAAAGAATAGTTTTGTTTCAGTCGCGCCACGCTTTACGCATGGCTGTCAGTAGCCGTTAAGTATAAAAAAATTTAGTACAAGCTTATCAATAATACCTATGTGTTATAACTTAGTCATTGATAAAGCAATGTGTGAATATAATGTTTGATCTTGAACAGCATTATTTTATTAACAACAACTGTGCTACCATAAGTCCATAAAAATTTACAACCACATTCCAAAATTAATAAGAGAACTGTCATTTAATTGTTACAAAAAAGAACTAAAAACATGGCTTATTCAAAATAACATTTTAACTCTAAAAGATTTTTTTTATTTTAAGGGTTAAATTAGATTAGGTTATTGTTGTGTTTTTATTGTTTATTTTATATCGTAGGCTATACCAGAGAATAATAGTTTTAAGTGTTTTATGTTGTTTTGTAGAGTATAGGTATGTAGTATATAAGTTAGATTTTATGCCCATGTGCAAATATTATTGTAAATATCGTATGCCGCTTTTAGCGGCGGATGTGTCCTGAACACAATTATTATAAATGGCAACTTTGTTGCTACCATACCCGACGAATAAATGTCTTTGTCTTTGTCTTTGTGAAAAGTCTGAGAACTAAAATATAGTGATAAGGCGAAAGCGCAAGGATAGCCCGCGGAATTAAATTTTTTGCAATTTGCAGGACATTATGAGGTTGTATATTGATTTGAATATGATTCGCGACCGTATAAAAAATATTTATTTATAGAATTATAATCATTAAAATAATCATTACAACTCTCTAAGTTCATTAACCCTATTGAATTGCTATTTCATGAAATCATGATAGGTATTGAGGACAATTACTATAACTTAGAGAGTTGTATTGATTATTTTAATTCTGTAGATACATATTTGTTATGGTCGCGAATCATACTTTAATCAACATACACCCAGATACCAGACCAGCCAGACCACCAGTCCTGCGAGGCAATTGCGTAACACACTATCAATCGAAATCGGTTTCATTTTGACACTTCTACAACATTCATTGTTTCCATAGATATATGAAAGAAGATTGTTTCGAACATAATAATGCAATGAGTTAGCAATTTGCTTCAAAATAATTCAGATTCTATTGGAGTGTGTTGCATTTTGCCGCACCCTAATTGCGCCTGCGGCAAAATGCAAAACTCTCAAGAAAATTTGCATTTCGTGGGTTATCTTAGCGCTTCCCCCATAAAAGGATTACAGGTCTCAGGTTTTCATAAAACTATCTGTGTGAGCCTTTAGGAGTCATTTCAGTAATCTAAGAAGGACCCTTTCTCCTGCTTTAGATACATACGATTTAAAGTTAAACGTGAATGAGTTACTTATGCAAAAAATAAAAAAAAACAAATGCCTATCCTAATGTAAAAGCATTCAGTAACGACAAAATCAGCTTCAATGAACTAATAAAGATCGCCCTAATCACAGTAAAAATATAATAAGCCCTAATCGTGTAATCGTGCGTCGTTTAAAACCCAATACAATTGTATGAACTCCTACTGAAGTAACAGTATAGAGTCTATAAACAATACACATAAATATCAATAAAAAAATGGTTAAAGAAATCTCCATCAATCAACGGCAGTTTACTGAACCATTATTATTGGTTTATTTACAAAACAAGGAGGCTACACGCGATCGCGAACTTTGTGATAAAATCAAAAACAGTTCCTTGACCTACATTTAACCAGTTAAGGGCCCGATCACATGGTACCACAACCACAACGACAAGACGTTAACGGGCGCTAATTTGTATAACAATTAATAATCTATTCACAGGGACATTTGGCCGTCAAAATCAACCGTGTGAGCTATGCCGACCACATCAAGACCACATCTCAAACACAACGTTGCGTCGCGTCGACGCGATGACACTATGTTCGTGGAATCTGTGTTCTCTACGAACGAAGCGACACTGGTCCGTTGCATTGCATTGCGTTGCGTCGTCGCATCGCAATAATAATCGTAATTTATTTAAATCCTGTGGCCTATAAGTGAGATTGCCCTACAGGTAATAGCGATTGTTAGTTAAACAAATCAATTCGGTTGTTAGGTCATCAATACCATTTCTTACAATACGCAACGCAAAGCAACGGAGCAGTGTGGCTTCGCTCTACGAAAGCTGAAATCGATCTGTCTATCTACAAACACTAGCCACAACGCAACCACATCGAAATTTTGTAGTTATCACAACGAAACTACAAGAAGCTGCAGTGACACCAAAAAATCAATCTGCCTAGCCTTTTCCCAACTATGTTGGGGTCGGTCCAGTCTAACCGGATGCAGCTGAATACCAGTATTTTATGTGGAGCGACTGCCTACCTGACCTCCACAACCCACTAACTGGGTAATACGATACCCCTTGGTAAGACTGATTGTCAGACTTTCGGGCTTCTGACGACCCGTAACGACTGTCAAAGATCCACGAATGACAGCCGGGACCAACGGATTAACGTGCTTTCCGAGGCACGGAGGAGTCTTGATATGTAAAGATGGTCACCCATCCACGGACAACCCCGGCAAGCGTAGCTTAACCTGATGGATCGACCCGTGCGGCTGTTATTACTTAGCCACGAGCTCCTCTGCAGCGACACCAATCACACGTAATCCCTGCTTCCCACATTTTGTCGCTGCGATGTGGTGTGGTTGTGGTACGTGTGAACAGGCTCTTAATATGAAAGTCGCAGTTCACATCTGTTGTTGTTGTTATCGTTTTATAAGAAAATTAATTTGTTTTTTTATTGTGAATAAATAAATAAATTAATTAAAAAAATACAACATTACTGCGTTTTTCAGTGAGACTATTCATTAAAAGTAATTAGACACTAATCAAACCATTATCATCGTTCTCCTGCCCTTATTCCAATTTATTTGGGGTCGGTAAATAGATAATTAAACAAGATAGACAGTAGCCAGATACGAGTACGTATTTAAAAACGTAACGCGGCAAATACATCGTTGCCTGGCAACAGTTCCCTCTGTTATCAACTGCTAATGCGGAAAATTACAAAACTGAATTATGATAAGTAGATTACTACATACCTACAAAATAACCTTTAACATTTAATTAAGGCTCCTGTAGACAGACGCGACGCAACTATAATAGAACAATTTCTATGAAAACTTGTTGGATTAGAATTTTTTCTACCAGAATCGCGTCGACTCGTACTGTCGCATCGCACCTATCTGCGCCTATCTGCAGGAGCCTTAATACGAGGGAGAAATTCGATAAGTAAGTACCTAATACTTGACCTCGAAGCCCTTATTGTAAGAAGGTTGAATAAACTTCCTTGAATTCGTAACTCTTCGATTTCGATGAAAATAAAGCGATAAAACGTCTCGACTCCGAACTTCTACTGAGATATCGAACAAAGTAATTTTAGTCACGCCTGTCGCTGTCAGGTAGGTAATTATTTCTTGTAGGTCCCGCATGACACATTTTTATCGTTATATAGGGGTTGGCAACCGAGTCACGAAGTCAACCCTACCTACACTCGGTCAAATCGATACAGTTCACAGTTCACAACACTTAGTTGTTCGTATAAACTGTTCTCATCAATGATGTATTATAGTCATTGGTTCTCATCAAATATTACACCGGTAGGAAATCTACCAGCTGTCGTTACCAAATGAAATACATAGTAATTCCTAAGGGCCGGTTTTTGATCCGTAGTTAACTAATCCAATAGCTAAAAATATGGCGAAATGTTTTTGCTAAAATGCCATTAGTTACCTACTATTTTTTAACATGAATGAGTTAGTATAAATGAGCGTATTCATGTTAAAAAATAGTAACTAATGGCATTTTAACATACACACTTAGCTAAAATTTAACCAATAATTATGTAGGTATTATTTTTAACTATTCTACGGATCAAGAAACTGACCCTGTTTAAGTTATATTTTCAATCATTACCTATCATATACACGCGGAAGTTAACCTAAAAATTTGTGAGTGTTGTTTTATTGAACGGTGGGACGGGTCCGGAACCCGGTTTAATTTTGTTAAGAAATAAAAAGGTAGGTCAACCCGGTTTAATTTTGTTAAGAAATAAAAAGGTAGGTCCAACCGTCATCTCATCTTTGTCAATAACACCCAAGATGCTATGCTGAAGTGAGCTTAAACGGTATAATTTACATTATGAGATTAAGTACCGAGTATTATTAATTAAGTAATATTTCCTGTTTATAAAATTAGATCAACTCTTAGAATAAAAGGAGCTAGGTACTATTAATTGAATACCACGAGAGAACTAAGAAGCCACCTTTATTACACGAACAAACATCGGCAAACAAAAATAAACAAACTTACTGTTTGATGCGGTTTTAAGTTTGCCAAGATACATTTTGTCCAACACTAACTATTTAAAACAACACACAATGACACAACACACGAAATCAGATCCAGTCACATAACATATTTTTAAAGACGGGTGGAATACAGGACTATACGTCTTTGAGCCTTCGACGGTCACTACTGACTGCCGCCCGGCGCCCGGCCCCCGGCCACCGCCTGCCGCCACCCGCCAGGCCACACTCCACCAGCCAGAGCCAGAGGTACCGCAAGCAAGAGGCAAGACTCAAGAACCAGCGTCTACAACCAGGGTGGCGCTAAGTGAGACGGAATACTTGTCTTACCAAGACCAAACGCGAAAAATTAGGTACACAATAAACAAGAAGATCCTGCACCTACCTCGAAGTCAAGAAAAGCAGACAACATGCAATATTTTGGCTTCGTGAAAAAAATATTGAATTTGAAGACACAATGCTGAAGCCAGGACTCAACAGCTGTACAAGTTGATTGCGCAAAATAAAGATCGCTTCACGAAATTTAATATAGATAAAATACTTAAAGACCTTACCGCCCCGATCTAAACCCCATCGAGATGGGGCGTGGGCAGCAATTAAACAATAATGCTTTTTCCGCATTTCGCATTCAACGCATACGGACGTGATCATCAATGCAAAATAACAATAAAATAAATTAACGCTTGAATAAACAGTGACCTAGTTTTAGTGTATTTGCGCGTTACACAAATAAACATTGTGATACGTTAAAATTATGGACTAACTGAATAAAATAAAAGTTAAAAATGGAAGGCAGCCCCTTTAATCGGAGCACGATGATACGGCGCAGCCCTCCACCAACACCGACACCGGCTTCTACATCGCCCCAAAAACCAAGACAGGACCAACACCACGCGGCTGAAGAAAAAATTGAGTCTTTGGACACTAATGAAATTAGTAACTGGATGACCTCAATAGAAAAATGCCTTAATGAAGTGTGTACCATTGCTCAGGATGGAAAACTGAACTCCGAACAAAAACTAAGGATCAATTCCCTATCGCGCAAGGTAGGAAATGGCGTATCCCAGATGGCAGTATTCTACCAGGACTTAAAACAAAGGGCCAGAGAAGTGCAAAACTCACTACAAGCATTGAGAGAAAAACGAGACCTCACGGACTGCCTTGATAACTTCCGTAAAACAATCCAAGACAGCATTAAAGAAAATTGCGCCCAATCAACAAATGTAGAAAATGTTTCATTTGCTGATATGGTAAAGATGAACAAAAATAATTACTTGCGCCCCAGTAATCTCAGCTCTATCGCAATTTATCCTGATGATAAATTAAAAACTAGTGACGACACTAAATCTCTTGTCCAGAAAATTATATGCCCTGAACAAATGAAACTGCACGTTAGATTGCGTAAAACCAAAAACGGAGGAGTTATTATCAGCACCGAATCAAAGGATGACATAGAAAAACTACGAAACTCGTCACAACTAAGTAGTTCTGGCCTGAAAGTGGAAGAGCCCCATAAGAGAAGACCAAGAATTATAGTGATAGGAGTACCCTCAGCCCTTACTGACCAAGAAGTCTTTGACTACATATATAAGCAAAACCTATCCGACAAGATGCCTAATTTGACTCGTGACTCTTTTCTGGCCTCTTTAAAATTAAGTCACAAGTCGGGTAAAAAAGAAGGACCTACGTGCAATTTTATTTTAGAAGTACCTGCCAACATAAGAAAAGCCCTTATTAACCAGGATCGAGTATTTATAAATTGGACATCCTGCCCAGTTAGGGACTTCACACTTGTGACGAGGTGCTTTATTCATAATCAAAATGACGGTGTAGTTGTTTATGCCAAACAAAGTTTAAACATATCGGTAGAAGAACCTCCCATACAAGATTGTAGCAGATTATTACTAAAAAGTGGGCTTAGATACTGCTATCCTAGCTATCTATAGGCCTTGTGCTTTTAAGCAAACTGATAACTTTGTGGCGTCGTTGGATGAAGCACTTCAAAAACTAACTTTATACAAAAATGTTGTACTAACAGGTGATATGAATATAGATATTAACCCAGAAGACAGTGATAGAGTTGCCAAAGACTACCTTAACATGTGCGCATGCAAGGGATTGCTTCCGGCCCATTTGCTTCCAACACATTTGAGTGGATCCTGTTTAGACCACACCATGCTTAAAACTAACCTTGCATCCACTACCCTAGTAACAGATCCGACGGTTACCGATCATGGCGCAGTCCTATTTAGTTTAAAAGTAAAAACCTCTAGATCTAAGTGCACAAATACCATTTCTAAAATAAATATGAAAAACCTTGAATACGAATTACATCATATCGACTTTGACCCAGTTTACAAAACTGATGATGTGAACATTTCTCTGCCTTACTTTATTAATAAAGTGCAATATGCTATTGTAAATAATACTTCGAACATAAAACTAACTAAGAAAAACAATAATCTAAAACCATGGATTACACCCGGGCTTGTAAAATGCATTCAGCACAGGGATAAACTTCATATGCATGCAAAATCCTTTCCAGATAATACCATTTTACAAACTTCATATAAAAGATACAGAAATTTCTGTAACAATCTACTAAAAAAGTTGAAAAATACGTATAACAGAAATTTACTTGAAGAATCAGGAAAAGACAATAAAAAGTTGTGGGGCCATATAAAAAACCTAGCTTTTATATCAAAACAGCATGAATCATCATCAGAATTATTACAAACGCACGCCTCGCCGCTTACATCAGCAAATCATGTCAATAGTTACTTTGTTAATGTGGGTCAAAATCTTGCTGAGCAAATAAAACGTAATTATAACACAAATTACAACATATACGGAAACAGGGCCACTGTGTCGTCACAAAATCGTCAATTAACTTCATTTGTTTTATTGAACACAGACAAAGCCGAAGTTGAAAGGGCTGAAAGAAGTCTGTGCGGTTGGATGGGACGGTATCTCAAATAGTGTGTTAAGGAAATTCAGGCACATTTTGGTTCCGCCGTTAACTCATATTTTCCAAATTTGCCTCTCTGAAGGCATTTTTCCCGACTATCTGAAAAAAGCTTTAGTTGTCCCAGTGCATAAAGCAGGTGACAAAACAATAGCTTCAAATTACCGACCTATTTCAATACTATCATCTACATCTAAAATACTAGAAAAATTAATTAACAATAGGTTAATGAAGTATTTAGAGTCTAAAGCCATCCTCTCGGATAAACAATTTGGTTTTAGACCAAAATTATCCACAACTGATGCTGTACAAGATATGACCGATTATGTATCTCAAGAACTAGACAAAGGCAATCATTCAATTGGTATTTTTCTTGACCTAGCAAAAGCTTTTGATACCGTATCTGTTCCTATCTTGTTGAATAAGCTCCAGAAAATAGGTATTCGAGGAAAGCAGCTTAATCTTTTTGCAGACTATCTAAATAACCACTGTCAATGTTTGAAAATTGATAATTTTACTAGCTCAGAACTAAAAAATACTTCTTTTGGGGTCCCGCAAGGAAGTATATTAGGTCCAACCTTATTTCTTATTTATATAAATGACCTCTGCAGCCTCAAACTAAATTCGGGTAAAATAATATCATATGCTGATGATACTGTACTCCTGTTCTCCGCAAATACATTACATGAAGTTTGGTTCTGTGCACAGCAAGGTTTCAATATAGTTAATCGATGGTTACAACATAACTTATTGACATTAAATGCTGACAAAACTAAATACATTCGCTTTTCCTTACGCAACTCAAAACCATCTATAATAATTCCAGATATTCATGCACATGTTTGTAACACAGCTGCAAACTCGAAATGTAATTGCCCAAGTATCCTTAATACGAAAACTATTAAATATCTTGGAGTAATTATAGATGCTGCTCTTACATTTAAAAATCACATTGACCTATTATGCAGTAGAGTCCGTAAATTGATGTTCATTTTCAAGAAAATTCGTCCCTTTGGCGGCTCTAAGGTGATAAAACAGGTATATTACGCTTTGTGTCAATCGATCATTACATATTGCATTACCTCATGGGGAGGAGCGGCTAAAACAGTTTTGCTACCATTGGAGCGCGCTCAAAGAGCTGTATTGAAAGTATCCACATTCCGGCCTATCCTATTCCCGACTCAACTTTTATATCAATCTTGCAATGTTCTGACAGTGCGGCAGTTATTTATTATGAATACTTTATTAAAACAGCACTCTAAATTGCCTTACAATAGAGTTGTCACTGATAAAAGACGTAAAGACATCTGTATGGATAATTATAGATTAAGGCATTCTTTTATGTATAGATTTTTTATATTCTTAGGACCATTTCTTTATAATAAAGTAAACGCAATTTTGTCTATGTCTGCATTAAACACGGTACATTGCAAAAATGTAATTAAAACTTGGTTACAAAAATTGTCTTATGATGACACAGAAAAGTTACTGGTTGTTTTAAGTTAAATATTATTTTTAATTCAATGTTTTCATTTCATTAGTCTGTTATGTTATTCATTATTTATGTATTATCATCAATCTTAGGAAATATTTTTGTAAACTAATTTGCACTTATGATACCTGAGATACAGGTTTATCCTAGTTCAGGTTAAGCCCATTATTATATACCTACCATTTTAGTTTAAGCCTTAATATTGTAAATATGCATTATTTAAATGAATGAGTAAATAAATAAATAAATAAATAAAAAAAAAAAAAAAAAATTGGATCGAAAGGCATCAATTTTTTTTTGTGAATTTTCAAAAAAAAAAAAAAAAACAATACGTTGGTTAACTCGGTCATAGAATTGGTCCAGCGGAAAGACAATAATGAAATGGGGAAAATGAATGGTGCTCGTGTTCCATTGTGCAGAAAAGTGATAAGGATAAAAAAAGACTGTAAAAAAAATGACGTTGTCATCGACAGATTGACGGACGAATTTATTATCCATGTCAGTGACGATCTTCGGATTCTGAGGAGGAATCAGATTCAAGTGAAGACTAAGCGATATTTCCATGGAAGTTCTTTTCACAAATAAGGAAGTTTGTTTATTTTTAGCCGTTATCATAAATACTAATATTTCATAAAACCTATTTTATTTATCCTTGAACCCAGGAAAAATAAAATAGGTACTTGACAAACTGACAAATAAGTACCCTAGAGCCATCGATAACCAATTAGTGATCTATGCATACAGCACTTATAACATTCACACTTGACAATTTTCAGATATAAAAGTAATTATTATATATGGAGCCTAAATTCCACTTGCATTGACTTTAAATATATTACAGTTTTTATATCAATGTCGACTTGACTGTATAATGTTTGAATCGTACTGGTACTTACATGTTTAGTTGAAAAATAACGTGGTATTAAAATGTACAGTTACCATTTTATCATAGTTTGAATTCAGAACAATGCATTTGAACGGCGAACGCTGGTAAAAGCAGTTAGGAATTGATCTAAATATTGTTGCGCGGTTACGGGCTGCATTCAGATTGCTAAAACTTTTTTTTTGAGTTTATAGTCAAACAAACTTAATTGTCACCCAAATCAGCACTACCTTCATCTACTTAACTGATACAGTACATTAGTAAGTACTTAAAGTCCATGTCAGGAAATAGTGTCATTAAAGAAGACATCAAAATGGCTTCGATATGAATCAAAACAATGGGATGGAATCATACCGGAACATCGATCTCAGTTAATGGACCGTGATGAGCTACCTACCTAATATAACTAAGCAATGAACTAGTTACATAAACTGGCGACACCAGATGGACATGATTTAATTTAATGCAGTATGTTATGTATTAGGGACGAGGCTATTTCCCACCCACCAAAATAAAAGCAATGTTTTTTTTACCCGGCTGCGCCAGAAGGCGGGTTATGTTTTTCGAGAGTATGTATGTATGTATTTATAATTGTTTGGTACGCTCTGCGGCCTGAACGGCTCGATGGATTTTAGCCTGAGAGGTGTCGTTAGATTCGTATTTACTGTGAGAGTGACACTGGGTATATCAAAATAAAAAAAAAACAAAATGGCGGATTTTTGGCGCCAAATTATGTCTTAAATTTTTTTTTTTCTCAAAGCCTGTCGAGTGGGGTATTAAAATAAAGGGTTTTTTTTTTTTTTTTTTTTTTTTTTTTTTTATGTTTGGACATATCACACAACGCCATCTAGCCCCAAGCTAAGCAACCTAATGCTTGTGTTATGGTAACGAGATGGCTGATAAACTACTTATACAGTATGGGGACCGCTTATATGCAATAATTTCTAGGACACATTTGGTATCGCCTTTTCTGACGATATACAAAAAATGAACGAAATCGGTCCAGTAATTACGTCAAAAAGTAGAGTTTTCATTTTGATCAAATTTAAACACTCTGTAGAATTGGATCACTAGGTCAATGATTCAATGAACCCTTTAAAATGCGACGTTGCCACTCAGTGCAATCTATCACGACGCTGTTACGTACCTATTCTACTTATTTGCCGAAATGTAAAATCAGTACACCTGCACGACAGGCTGGAATTTAATGTAAAAAAAAAAATAATTCAACGTTTGAGTGCGTGCGCAAAACTAAGCGTGTACGGGAGACGCAGCCGCGGACCGCGCCGCCCGACGACACCCACATTCGATTAATACTGTAACGGTACGGCCCACTACCTCTCACAGACACAAGACCAGTACAGACTGACTATGAAATTTAATGTTAATGTGGTTTTTTTTTCGGTATACTAGTACTTGGAATTTCCTATTGAACAACTTCCTTGGCCTGCCATGGTCGAAACTTTGTTTTGTTTACACAAACATAATCCATCACTGGGACGTGCCAACATTTCCTGCGGGTGTACATCGGCAGCGGTGTCTTTTGGCGGCTTCTTTACACAGAGCGGCACGAGCCACGCGGCTTTCTTCAAAGACGATTCAGCGAAATAATATTGCGGGGGGCGCGCGGGTGCGGGGTGCGCTCGCGCCACGTAGGGAAGCACACCTGTTATCGACTATTAGCTTCTGTTAAAAGGAAACTTAGGCGGTGCTATGGTGTTTTAAGAATTATTGTCATAATTCTAAAAACCACTATGCCCTGAGTATTTAAAGCTAAACAGCTTTTTTGTTTATGTGTGTTCTTATTAAATATTATTAAGTAGATTTAGAGATAAAATGCATAAAGTAAACAACAACAATTTATGAATTGTTTTCGCATGTTACATAGTTAGTTACCGACCGGCTTCCGGTTGATCGACAGACCCGATTGATACTCAGGATTACTCAGGAAGTCACTAACTTAACGGTAGTTTCGTAAACTGTTCAATCGTATTTTTAATGTCCAATTAATATTTTTAATTGTTAAAAATAAATATTCAAATTACACAAAGATACTTGTATTCTAATGCCTTGTTTCGGTAGAAAGTAATTATGTGTAAAAAGTTATCGATAAGCGTTAATTACGATAATTGCACCATGTGCCCTACATTATAATATTTTTTCGCCATCTTGGAAGTTGCGTTCCGCTTTGTCAGTTCACCGCTAGTCTTTCGGGATAGTGTGTGTGTGCGCAGAGATTTCGTCTACTTGCGCGCATTGCTTCAAAACGTGAATAGCAAATACCAGTAAATTTAGTGCTTAGTTAGTTTAATTTTTTATCAGTGGAATGGACACTTATTAGTTTATTAGTTATTTGACTTTGTGTGTGTGTAAATTGTGTTTTTAAGTTTTTTGTATACATTTTTTAAGGTGAAATTGACACTTGACTTTTGTGTTCGCGTGTGTCTTTTTAACAAAATGCCAAGACAACAACATTTTTACAGTGCTGCAGAGTATACAGACATGGTGTTATTGTATGGCGAATGCGGCCCAAATTCAGCCTTAACTCCCGCTCATCAATACCGCTTTTCCATTAATGTGTGGGCAGGTATTCACGGAGACCAAATAATCGGCCCCGTTTTTATCAACGGAAACCTCAATGCACAGAAGTTTCTGGATCTTCTTAACGGCCCAATAACCGACTATCTAGAGGAATTGTCTGTGGTAGCTTACAAGCGGGTTTGGTTCCAGTAAGACGGAGCTCCTCCACATTCCGTACTCCTCGCGAGAGAGCGGCTTAACACCATGTTCGGCGAGCAATGGATTGGTCGCTATGGCCCCTGCAGGTGGCCAGCTCGGTCACCCGACCTTACGCCTCTCGACTTCTTTTTATGGGGCTTTATTAAAAATGAAGTTAATTCGCGTGTCTCCGAAACCGAAGATGAACTGCGCAATCGTATTGTCGCCGCCTTTGACAAATTAAAAACCATGGCTCTGGATCCTGAACGAAATTTGCTGAGCAGGCTTCGGGATAACATTGTGCGGCGATGTAACTTGTGCATTCAAAAACGTGGTGGACACTTTGAAAATGAGAAAATTTAAGTTTATTCTTTTTGGAACTAATGTGTAATATTGAAGTATTTAGTTCAGTTCAGTTATCGCGAAATAAACACGTGGCGGTACAAATGAACTTAGTGGATTTTATTTTCGTCGCACATTGTCAAACGAATCAAAGTGCCGGCGCCGACAAAAAAGCCGCCATGCCGCCCGCGTGCACCGTTGCCACTCTTCGCTCCTGGGGTCAAGGTACGTTGTCTAAACAGAGTGTTTACTTTAAGTGAATTTATTTTGATATTTATTTTGTTTGAAAATTTAACTTTTTTAATTTTCGGTTTTTTATTTATTATTTAATTTTTCTATACTTCTATGGAGTAATATTCCTTGAGCTTTCAATTATTGCCAAGATGACAATTCCATACTGTATACATTTTTTTTTTTTTTTTTTGTAAATACATACATAATTATTATAGATAGAAAAACACCCAGACTCGGAACAAATACTTGTAGGTCGTACAAATATATGTTCCGTGCGGGAATCGAACCCGCGACATGCTGCGCAGCAGTCAATCGCTCAACCACTGCGCCAACCGTGTCGTCGTGGTTTTAATAGGTGATTACAAAAATATATACAACTTATATGGTTATAAGTAATTCGAAGTGACAAATCGTAAAAAACACGTACCAAGAACTAGAAATCCCATGCGAAATCTTTAATTCAAATTTGTAAAAAAAGCTGGATTTTTACCCGACTGCGCCAAGTATACAAATTCATTAAATAATAAAACTAAAAAGTAAAAAACTAAAAAAGTAATTTAAAAAAAATAAAAAAACCCGACTGCGGTAAAAAAACTTAAGATAAAGAACTGAAAAGCTAATTTTTTTAATTACTTTTTTTTTGAGCTGCTAACATTGATGTATAAATTAGGAAGATTTGGTTAGCGCTCCTCGACGTGGACCGCATAAATTGTGCTAACGCACGTAATACGGTATTTTACTCTATATGAGAAAAAATCTAAAAATATATTATTTAGATAGCTTAGGCAAAAAGCAGTCGGAAAATGTTAGTTTTAGTTCATAAAATAATAATATAAATTTTAAAATTCAATTCAAAGTTTTCAGTTTTTATAATCTGTTTTCTAACACCAGGAGAGAAGCTCGTGGCTAAAGTAATAACAGCCACACGGGTCGATCCATCAGGTTAAGCTATGCTTGCCGGGGTTGGTCCGTGGATGGGTGACCATCTTTACATACCGAGACTCCTCCGTGCCTCGGAAAGCACGTTAAGCCGTTGGTCCCGGCTGTCATCCGTGGATCTTTGACAGTCGTTACGGGTCGTCAGAACCCCGAAAGTCTGACAATCAGTCTTACCAAGGGGTATCGTATTGCCCAGTTAATGGGTTGTGGAGGTCAGATAGGCAGTCGCTCCATGTAAAATAATGGTATTCAGCTGCATCCGGTTAGACTGGAAGCCGACCCCAACATAGTTGGGAAAAGGCTAGGCAGATTGATTGATTAAGGGTTGGTAGGACTGTACACGTACAGTCCTACCAACTTATCTGTGAACTGAAAGAGGACGCCACCGTCGATGCGTCGATACAATCGAATGACACGCATCGGCACAATCGAAGATTGTAGACATTTTTCAACATGACGGCCGTAGTTCCAATTTTCGCCATTTCACAGATAAGTTGGTAGGAATGTAAAAAGTGTTTGTTTGCACAGCCAACTGACGCCATAACCACAGAGCAATATGGCGTCCACTGCGTCCAGCGTTTTCGCGCGAAATTTGAAAATGTAAATTTTAAATGCATTTTTATGGCACTTATCGATTGAGTAAAAATTTTGTGTTTTCTTTGTGGCTTATTAGCACTACAGAATCTAATTGAGACACTTTTCAAAAATGGGTGTAATACCCTATTGACCTTAGTCACAATCGAACTGAGCGTTGGTGTAGCTGGTTAAGTAACATTACCGTAATCGTCTAAATAAGCAGCAACAATGCCTTCCTGTGTTTTCAAATGTGCACAAATATAATAGTTCAAAAACCAAAAACAAGTTCCACGGAATTACTTTTCACCTTCGGCATTATTTTTTTAGACAAAACACACCATGAGGCTTTTAGCCTTTTCTTTAGGTATTCTATCGATAGAATCGAGACACTAAAGTCTTTTTTCCTCAGTGCCCCGTTAAGTACACTCCAACCGTTTTCATCAAATATTACACCGGTAGGAAATCTACCAGCTGTCGTGTCGTTACCAAAATAATTATTAATTCTAAGTTTAAGTTATATTATTTCGATCATTATCTTTTAGTTCCACGCGTAACTTAACCTAAAAATAGTTGTGAATGTTGTTTTATTGAAGGGTGGGACTGGGACCGGAACCGTTTAATTTTGTTAAGAAATCAAAAAGGTTGGCCCAACCGCCATCTTTGTCAATATCACCCAAGATGCTGTATGCCGAAGCGAGCTTAAACGATAAAAGTATAATTTTACAATAAAAGACCAAGTACTTACTTACTTACTTATTACTACTTATTAATTATTATTTTGTATTAAAATTAGAGCAATTATTAATTAAATACCACGAGGGAACTAAGAAGCCACCCCTAATACACGAACAAACGTTTGAGTCAACACCGGCAAACTATAAACCATTTATAAAATAAACAAACTTACTGTTTGATGCGGTTTTAAGCTTGCCAAGATACATGTCATCCTCAGAGTACATTGTATTGATGTTTTCCTGGCTATCCATCACTATTTATAACAACACAACACACGTAATCAGATCCTGACACTTGACTGCCGCCAGAGCCAGACTCAGCCAGAGGCATGAGAGGCAGGCAAGAGCGTCTACAAATAGGGTGGCGCGAAGTGAGACGGAATACGAGTACAAAAGCGAAATGTAAGCTTTGCTACGGCCAAACCCGCGCGTCAAGTAGCGGGATGCGGGCCGGGAACCGGGAGCGTCAACAACATGAAACTTTCACGTGCCGACTACAGCGCGAAACGAGAACTTCATTTTTAGTGAATGATCACCGAAGCCGCACGTCTATAGCTTAGCATTGTTGTATTATGCCTCATATTTCGTTTATCAATCGTTTCAATTGCGAGACATGAAGTGCACCAAACTATTTTGTATTTTAAATAAACTATACCTTCTTATGAATTAATTTTTGTACTAAGTATAAGATTTTGTGAACTTAACAACTTTGTAAGTCCAAGATCAATCATCAAGAAGCATTCCTCCATTTCTTTAACGTGCATTTAATTAGGTTTATTTTTACATAATATGAATAAACTGGACTAAGTAGATACACGCTAGTAGATAGCCGTACGCTATGAGCGTACTTCGCCAAATACTTCAATACGGACTCAATAGATCGCGTCCCGTACGCGATGCATTCTGTATTCGTAATAATTAAAAAAACCAGACTGCGGTAAAAAAACTGAAAAGCTAAAAACAAGCCCATTTTAAATTAAATAAAAGTTGGAAGCAGGCGGGACCCATTTGAGAGTTAAAAAATATAAAAATGGAATGGGTCCCGCCAGCTTCCAACTTTTATTTAATTTAAATGGGCTTGTTTTTAGCTTTTCAGTTTTTTACCGCAGTCGGGTTTTTTAGTTTTTTTAATTACTTACTTTTTTTTTATTTCCAGCTTTTTAGTTTACAAATGTGAAAGATTTCACAGACGATTTAGTTCTTGCAAGGAGTTTTGGTCATTAGAGTTATTTAAAAGCTTTTTTGGATCAAGTGCACAAAAATAGCCAAGCCTTTTTTACCCGACTGTTTTACGTGTTTGTTTACAATTTGTCACTTTGAATTATTTTTAACCATATAAGTTGCATATATTTTTGTAATCACCTTTTAAAACCCTTTATTTTGATATCCCACTCGATAGTAATAGAAGAAAAAAAATTTTGAACTCCACAATATGGCACCCCAAATCCGCCATTTTACTTTGTTTTGATTGTAATGTAGCCAGTGACACTCACGCTACCAAGACAAATCTAAAGACGTATAATTTATCCAAATCCGTTAATTCGTTTAGGAGTTACGAGGGAACAAAGAAACGGACATACACACATACATAAATACATACATATAGGTCAAACACATAACCCTCCTTTTGGGCTTGGCCGCAGTTGGGTAAAAATATTAAATCAGGATAGTTTTTTTGCTAAGCCGAGTAAGTATTTTAATCACGAAAATTGTGTGATGTTTGAGGGTTGACATTAAACCAACCCAACTACCTGTAACTGTGTGTGTAACTGTTTTTTTTAGGGTTGAGTTTTTATTGTAAAGCACTATTAACATCATACATTGTACAAATTATAGTCACTATTCCTGAAATTCTGGCTTTGATTAGACTAGACAAGCTCTACACGTCTGACCACAAGACGCGAGTGTACCGCATTGCAAACGCGGTCTTCCCGCGTCACGGTCGCGCAGGTGTGCAAAGCGCCATAAGATAACACGGGCAACGTCAGCCGCGCACTGACGCTCCCGCTTCGCAGTCGTTTTGGTCGCTCAGGTGTGGCCGAAGCTTATTCTGTCGTCCACCCAGTAATGTAAAAAGTTTTTATTTTCTTTGTTCTTTCTACTTCGCAGCAATCTGTCGTCAACAACAATAAGCTACAAGTAATCCCCATTCTTTTTGGCCGGGCTGACTGAAGTGAGTGGGACCGCCATAGAAATTACATCTATGGCGACCGCCATCTTGCCGAATCTTGCGCCATCTGTGCATTGTATTTTCCCAACTGATACCATAATTTTGCATTCTGCGCAACGGCTCGCGCCTACGTTCAAGTTCAACCCGGCCAGAAAGATTGGGGACTACTTGTAATTCTTGGTCCGATATCTCTGGGTTTTTCATTAGGTTATGGAGCTTGGTGTTAACTTCGCAGTTAAGGTTCTCATTCCAATCAGCTGAATCTGTCCAGAAGTTCATATCCTGGTGATTTTTCTTCCTTTAAATGTTTTGTTTCCAGAATTATTTCTCAAGGGCTCATGGATTTAAGTGGCAGACTCGTGTGTTGTGCATTTTCTAGGTATATACCCTTTTATTTATTTCTTTGTCATGATCTGGTCTAGACTCCGGAAACGGTTGGAAAACCGTACTAAAATGTTCGGCAAAGATGGCAGCCTTTTCTAAGTCTGATGTTCCTCCTCCTCCGTCCTTTTTTCAATAGGTGGTATCTGGTTGTACGGGCGTTTTAATTTGCTTGTGGCTTTCCAGAAGGAGTAGATTTTTTCTACAGGAGATAGGTTTGAGAGAACATTTTGAAGGTTGGTATCGCGTAGAAAGTAAATTAACAAAAAAGTTTATTGAAACATAAAATTACAATACCAACGGATATCTGTGCCTAGCTTGTATCCCAGCCTGTATCTTGGGCAGTTTACAGGGTCAAATTAAATTAGTTAGCGAAACTCCGCACACGTGATGGCACCAATATCTAAACACGACAAAATAAAAAACCGGCCATGTGCTTATCGGACTACACACAATGAAGGGTTCCGTAGTTGGGATGAAACTTAACATTGTAGTTGAAAAACTTTTTCTCCCATACATTCCAACTGCAAATGTAAGGTAAGTTTGTACGCACAATATTGAGAGATTTACCATGTTCTTTTAAGACCACAGACTTCTTATAAATTTTCCTGTAATGTAAAAAAAATAGGCTCCGTAGTTTCAGAGATAAGGGGGGTATGGTCAATTATCCCCTATTTTCATAAAATAAAACTATTTTAAAATTATAAAAAACCCTCACAGTAAGCCGTTTCATTTGCTAAGTCACACCTCATACCGTACAGTTTGCAAAACTTTTTTATTTATTGTCTTATTTGCCCCCTAGAAGTGACCCCCATATTCAAAATTCATTTATTTACGTTACCCGTCCGTGTTTTTAACCGACTTCAAAAAGGAGGAGGTTCTCAATTCGTCGGATTCCCCGATTACTCGAAGATGGCTGGACCTATTTGGATTTTTTTTTGGTTTATTCGAGAGGGTATACATCACAGTTGGTCCCATATAAAATTGATTAATTTTGCTTTGGTAGTTTTTGAGTTACCTTCAACAATACGTATTTTTTACCTACTTTTATATGGATGATGTTCTAGTTTGTTTTGCAGGTAGTGGTATTAGAATTTGTGTGGGGTAGGTACCACAACAAAAAGTGAAAAATAAACACTTTTTTAGAAAAAAATACAACCGACTTCCAAAAACAACAATACAAAGTGAAAAATATTAAAGTTATTTTTCACTTTGTATTGTTGTTTTTGGAAGTCGGTTGTATTTTTTTGTAAAAAAGTTTTAGTCACAGAAATTCATATGTGTACCAAATTTCAACTAAATGGGACCAATAAATTCGGAGCAAATTGGCTGGCTGGCTGTGACAGATGGACAGATAGGCAGACAGACACACGAGTGATCCTGTAAGGGTTCTGTTTTTTTCCTTTTGGGGTATGGAACCCTAAAAATATAATAAAAAAGCTTTGTTTTTTTTTTTGAACGACCGCTGGTAGTTTTGTTAAGTACTTGAAAAGCGTGTGTTGGTAAAATCTGTTTTATTGTATTGAGATATCGATACTATTTATAATATTTATAAACTTAAGAGTGCTGACAGTACTTTTAACTTGCTAATAATCGGGGGCGATTTGGGGTATCTAATATTCAAGGGGGCGAGTAAATACACTTAGGCAATTAGGGGTAAGATACAAGGGGCGAGTGTAGCCCAAATCCCCATCACGTCTGCGGAGTTCCGCTAGCTAATTTAATTTGACCCTGTACATAAAAAATAAAATAAAAACATTGCTATTTTAGGCAAAACAATAATTAGTCTTAATTTTAGCGTCGCCAAACTATTTTTTTCAGCAATGTATTTTATTAGTTCATCTATCTCTCTCTCTCTCTTCATAATCTTCATTATTGGCAGCCTTTTTAGGCTTTTTGCACTCACTGCTGAGCCTCTTTGTAGTGCTATGGTTCCTGGTATGTGCGAGCCTCATCCAGGGCTTTCTCTCTCTCTCTCTTTTATCAGCAAAATGAAGTAGTTAATCGGTAACAATACAACTACCTACTTCAATTTAATCATTGTCCACCAGAACGAGGTCCATTGTCTAATTATGCAGTTTACTAAACCGTTAAATAACGAGGTAAAGCGACTTTCAATTATGTCGTAATGTAGTGCAGCGGGGTAATTTTGTAACACACTTAGGGCCTATTTCACGAAGTCCGAATAGCCACTACCTACTCAGCGAATAAATTCAAAAATGGAACAGATTTTGTACGATATTATCTGCCAAATAAATTAATAGGAACTTAATCGTAGGTCGTCAAACAGGCCCTTAGCGCCTATTTCACGATGTCCGAATAGCCACTACTCACCGAATAAATTCAAAAATGGAACAGAATTTGTTTGAAATTATTTGCCAAATAAGTTAATAGGAACTTATTCGTAGGTGGTCAAACAGGCCCTTAGGGCCTATTTCACGTTGTCCGAATAGCCACTACTCACCGAATAAATTCAAAAATGGAACAGAATTTGTTTGAAATTATCTGCCAAGTAAGCTATTATGAACTTAATCATTTCAATCAATTTCATTTTGACAGTTCAACAACATTCATTGCGTTATTTACGTTGTTGAGCAGACAAAGTTTACGAGCATATTATGAAGCAATGGATTAGTAATCTGCCTCAAAATGATTCAAATTCCGATTGATAGTGTGTTACGCAATTAGGGTGCAGTTCATCCGCATAATCTCTGCAGTCTAAATTGGCTTACATTTGGAACTTACAATGTTGTATATGCTCTCCAGGGCTCGTAGGCACTATCGATTTTGTTCTGATCTGTAGTTTTGAACCTTACATAACTTCCGTTTCATGTGCCAAAGTCGCAAATACCTTTTGGGTCATGTGCCAGCAGCATTTAGAATATAAAAATATATGATTTAGAAGGTATGGGAACCCTTTTTCACCGACGACGTGTAGGGTAGATTACTTACCTACCCACATAAATTAAGTCGAGGAAACTCATATTCGTAGAGCGTACTTAAATCACTAGCCCTTTATATTTTTATAATAAAGAAAAACTATTAGAGGCAGAATACCGTAAAATTAGTGGAAACACCGAAAACAGGGGCTTAAAGTTAAATTAATTTATTGTTATAGTTAAAACAGTTCAAGGCAATGGAACTAGGGTTGTCTCTAGCTCAAAGAAACTACATTTTCTGTTTTCTTGCTAAATACTACCTGTCGTTTTGCAACCTCGTAAAATCTAAGGGTGTGGTGGGTATAGGTATGGGTGGTGTGGGTGTGGACCATAGAAATATAAAAAAACAGAAAAAATAGAAATATAAAAAACTTCTTTCTTATATCTAAGTATGGTGTGGACCATCAAGCCGAACAACTTTCTCCATGGCACCAACATCGTAATCGCAAAAAAATAATCAGCCGTCCCATACATTTGCGTCGAGTAGGTATTGAAGTTTTCTAAGGGATAGTTGAAATTTTTTTCGCGATTGATTGATGTTCTATATCACACCCTGAAATTTGACGAGAATGCAAAACGACACATTGTTAATCTGTCGACTGTTTTTGGTCAACACATCACAGCAGTTTTTAGAAGCTGGCAGAATACCTAGTCGACCTCGACTCGGAAGGGAAAGGAAAAAAGATTTGACAGTACCTACTCGTATATTACATTTATATGTTTGTGTTGATCAACCTTCCAGTTATTTTATTTATTATTATTAAATTTTACAAAAAATCTTAATTTAGGAACTATGTCCCGCAAAACCGTTTTCACGGTTTGTTTGTGGGAACGGAACAAACGGTAAAGTATCCGTATGAGTACGGCGATCTTTTATCGCGCACTGGATTTTCAACACACTACTTAGCACCGAGAGTTAATCCAACACTGTATTTTTTTTAAATATTTGATTATTTATCGTGCACTGGATTTTAAACTCTCGGTGTTGAGCCGAGCATTATGAATCCAACAGAGTGCGTCACAGTTCACAGCGCAGCAGTACGTCAAAAAATACAGTGTTGGATTAACTCTCGGTCTACTTAGCACCGAGAGTGTGTTGAAAATCCAGTGCGCGATAAATGATCGCCGTACTCATACGGATACTTTACCGTTTGTTCCGTTCCCACAAACAAACCGTGAAGACGGTTTTGCGGGGCATAGTTCCTAAATTAAGATTTTTTGTAAAATTTAATAATAATAAATAAAAAAACTGGAAGTTTGATCAACACAAACATATAAATGTAATTTATATATTTTTTTTTTAAATCGCCCGTGCTGCCGGGGTTATGAACATTTGATGAGGAGGAATGACGGACTTGTTGTGAGGAAAGCTTTAAGAGAATACATCGAAGCTTAAACCACGCTTCGATGTATTGCTCGGTGTGCAAGTGAAATGGCGTTAGGGCTGTCTAGTTTGACGCGAGAGATAGAAGACTCACGCGCACCGGAACTAACCGCGCTTCGTAAACGTAGATTTATGACAAAATGCTATACTTAAATCAATTTTTAACTCAGTAAATTCTTAAAATATATTAATACCTTCGATTTAGAGCAAATATTAATGAACAATAAGGAACTATTTACGTATAATCGTATAAAACAGAAAATAGACGGTGCTACTTTTTTTCTACCGAAAAAAGTTCAAGTAAGTTTCGGTTTTAGTACAGCAGTAGACAATATACATAGTCAAATAACACATATGGAAAATCCAAATGATTTAACGCTATACATTTGATTTTATAGGAATTTTAAAAACACAAAATGAATCGATGTATCCCCTTAAAATGTGAATGCGGCAATAAGAGTAGGAGAAGACCAAATAAACTATGGATGGATTTTATGAAAGTAGATATCTAGAGGACGACGATGATAGGAATAATCAAAAGACACTACTTGTTATAATTCTCAGCATAACTTATGTCGACGACAACCCTACTTCACCGCTATTTTGATTAATCAACTCGAGAATTCTTATAAAAAAGCTTGATGGATGGTATCAACGCTGGCGTCGTGAAAACTGTAAAACGTATGAAAAAATACTGTTATACTATTCAACACAAAGCTTTTGCTTTTGATGGAATAAATTACTTAGAATATGAATAAATTGTCAACACATTTTTATTATCTTCGTTTTACTTGAAGTATAAAGTTGCTTTATTGAATTGGAATGGTAGACAGACGATGCTACTAACCCCTGGTTTTTTGAAACCTAGCCTTTTTTTTTTTTTTTTTTTTTTTTTTTTTTTTCTAGCCTATTGCGGTAAGAAGAAAAAAAAATTGCCGCTAACAGCGCCACCATTGAGAAAAAAATACAAAAATACACTTCCCGGTGTTCGATTGAGCTGAAATTTGCCACACGTATGCAAAATCGATGACAATGCAATATTTTGGTACCATGGAACTGGTCTGATAATGGAGCCGAAAGGTGGCCATGGAAACTCGGTAATAAAACGACGCAACCCTATCGAGTTTGGGCTCGTTTGATTCCTCTTAACAAGGACTCTGGTCCTAGATATTAATAAATTAAAAATAAATATTTCCAAAACTAATGTGCTTCATTGCAAAACATTTAAAAGTAAACCTGTACGCCTTAATGTTGAACTTAACAATAATAATATAGAACACCCTGGTACGTAATGCAAAGTTCCTAGGTGTAACACTTGATGAACATTTTACTTGGAAGAATCACATCGAAATAATTAAAAATAAAATGAATCAATTCGTATTTGCTTTAAAAAGAATTAAAATTATCACATCTTTGCGTACCGCCATAATGGTGTATCCCGCATACGTCTGCTCAGTAATACAGTACGGTATAGTTGTGTGGGGAAACTCTTCCGAAATGGCGAAGATCTTCATCGCCCAAAAAAAGTGTATTCGTGCAATATTCAAAATGGAATGGTCTGACTCATGCAGGCCTATATTCAAATCGCACAATCTATTGACTGTCCTATGCATTTATATTTACGAAATTGCCAGGTTTGTGAGGTCCAATCTTGAACTATTTGAACGGAAAGATAACACAAATAAAAGGAAAATCACACATTTAGATTTTGAAATGCCCGTTCCAAAGCTAGAACTTTTTCGGCGGACGGAGCTGCGTTTACATGGCTCCCCTAATTTACAATGCTTTGCCTAGGTCAATTACTCAACTACCCTTCAATAAGTTTTGTGTTGCGTTGCGGAAGTGGTTGTTACAAGAATGTTTTTATTCGATAGACGAGTTCTTTCAAAAGTGTCCCTGTAAATGTTATACAATAAAGCACAGATATATTTAATTGTTAAGTAGATGCATAAAATTACAAAATGTGGTTACCTAGTAATTTAGTGTAAAACTTGTAGTATTGCATGCTAAATATTGGCCAAATGTGTGTTACTAAAAAATGTTTTAAATAAGAACTTCATGTACTTACCATATTTGATGCAATAAATAAATGAATTGAATTTAATTAAGTAGATGATATCCAGACTAATAAATGCTTGTTTTTTTTTTGTATTCCCTACTTTTGAATTAAAAACAAAAAGCCCTTAAGAATAAAGCTACAATATAAATAAGCTAAATTATTACAAACTGTCACAAGTAGGTCTGTAGGAAGACAAGGAGCTGGTGGCTAAGTAATAACAGCCGCACGGTTCGATCCATCAGGTTAAGCTACGCTTGCCGGGGTTGGTCCGTGGTTGGGAGACCATCTTTACATACCGAGACTCCTCCGTGCCTCAAAAAGCCCGTTAAGCCGTTAGTCCCGGCTGTCATTCGTGGATCTTTGACAGTCGTTACGGGTCGTCAGAAGCCCGAAAGTCTGACAACTAGACCAAGGGGTATCGTATTACCCACAGAAAAGATAAAGAGGTTTATCTTTTCTGTGGTATTACCCAGTAATTGGGTTGTGGAGGTCAGATAGGCAGTCGCTCCATATAAAATACTGGTATTCAGCTGCATCCGGTTAGATAGAAGCCGACCCCAACATAGATGGGAAAAAGGCTAGGCAGATTGACAAGTAGGTCTGTAATATTTTACTAGTATTTGTTCAAAGGTCATTGCCTCCAGCTTTATATTGGAGACCCCGTATGCGTGTAGTGGCGGTCGCGTGATGTGATCGAGATCCAGCCCTTAGCACGTAATCAAACTAACAATTACTACAAACTAGCCAGTTACTTTAGCTTACCCGCGTCTTTTAAGTTTGAAGGGAAATTGTTAGTTGCGCGGTTTAAACTTAGATTAGTTTTCATTGTTCTTTGTGTTCTTTTTAGAGTTCCGTACCTCAAAAGGAAAAACGGAACCCTTATAGGATCACTCGTGTGTCTGTCTGTCTGTCACAGCCTATTTGCTCCGAATCTAATACACCGATTAAGTTGAAATTTGGTACACATATGAATTTCTGTGACCCAAACACGGCGGGGTAATGTAAATAAATGAATTTTAAATATGGCGATCACTTTTGGGGGGCAAATAAGAAAATAAAAAAAAAGTTTTGCGAACTGTACCGTGTGACATATCAAATGAAGGGGCTTATTAAGAGGGTCTTACATATATTAGGTTGGGGAAAAAGTCTTTTCGCATTATAGTATGTATGAACTTAAAATAAAATCTCTTTGGCTATACTATTTGTATCTGGCTGGTTTTGGTATCATTGAAAGTTTAAATTTTAAAGAACATAATTCCAAATTCAAATTAGGAAAATGTGTGATTTTCGTTTGTTTTTCGTACTGTCAAGATGAGTGAATCTGATGAAGAAATTCGATACATTTTAAAATTTTACTACAAAAAAGGTAAAATTGCAACGCAAGCCGCGAAAAAAATTTGCGATGTTTATGGACCCAGTGCAGTGTCTGTGAGAGTAGCACAAATTTGGTTTAAGCGTTTTCAATCCGGAAATTTTGATGTCAAAGATGCACATCGCTCTGGTCGCCCTATTACGGATAAAATGGATGCCATTTTTGAAAAACTGGAGCAAGATCGGCATATCAGTAGTTACGACGTAGCTGAAGAACTGGGAATTGACCACAAAACAGTTTTGGCGCATTTGAAAAAAACTGTACACAAAAAAAGCTCGATGTTTGGGTACCTCACGAGCTCACTGAAAGAAACCTAATGAACCGTGTACTCATTTGTGATTATTTATTACGACGTAATGAAACCGAACCATTTTTGAAGAAGCTGATAACTGGTGATAAAAAGAGGATCACGTACGACAAGAACGTGCGAAAAAGGTTGTGGTCAAAGGCCGGTCAGGCTTCACAGACTGTGGCGAAACCCGGGTTAACTCGCAACAAGGTGATGCTGTGTGTGTGGTGGGATTGGAAGGGCATTAATAATTATGAGCTGTTACCACCAGGCAGGACCATCGATTCTGAACTCTACTGCGAACAACTGATGAGATTAAAGCAAGAAGTTGAAAGAAAGCGGCCGGAATTAATCAACAGAAGGGGTGTGGTTTTTCATCATGATAACGCTAGACCTCACACATCTTTAGCCACTCAGCAAAAATTAAGAGAGTTTGGCTCGGAGGTGTTAATGCATCCGCCGTATAGTCCTGACCTTGCACCTTCAGATTTCCACCTGTTTCGGTCTCTTCAGAATTCTTTAGGCAGTGTCAGGTTAACATCACGAGAGGACTGCCAAAACCACTTGTCGCGGTATTTTGATCAGAAGTCCCAAAATTTCTATAGCAATGGGATCATGTCCCTACCTACAAGATGGCAAAAAGTTATCGAACAAAATGGTACCTACATACTTTAAATAAATGTAAATAATGTATATTAAAAAATGTTTTGAATTTTCTTAAAAAATGCGAAAAAACTTTTTCCCCAACCTATTATATTTTTTTTATTTTAAAATAAATTGTTTTAAAGTTATTTATGATAATAGACGAAAATTGACCATTCCCCCGCCCTTATCTCCGAAACTACTGAGCCTAAAATTTTGAAAAAAAAATACAGAAAATAATTCTTTACCTGTAGATTACACGAAAACCTATAAGAAGTCTGTGGTCTTAAAATAACATAGTAATTCTCTCAATATTGTGAGTACAATCTTACATTTACAGTTGGAATGTATGGGAGAACATGTTTTTCAACTACACCAAACATCATTCATTGTGCGTGGTCCGACACGCACTTGGCCGGTTTTTTTCTCTTCAGAGACCAAAAGGTTTCAGTGGTTTATTTATGAACTGCTGCAACGCTCATAACTGGGTGCCATTGCTTGCAAAAATAGCTACACTATAAATGAAAGTGGTAGACGGGAGGTAAGAAGGCCGATGCTGCTAGTTTCAAAATATCACTGCCCTAGCGGAACCCTAGAAAGAATCAGACTGCCACCATTGATCAAAAGCAAGATTCGCTTTTCTTCAACAGTAATTCGATATTTGAATGATAGAATGTCTGCCAGTAACCTAAGTACTAAGGCTGATTAATGCAACAAACAAAATACAAAAATACAAAATCTTTATTGCAACAACAAGTATTTACATTTCATGTGCAAGCCCTGTTTCCCAAACTAGCGTGAGCTGTATGTTGGGAATCAGTTCCTTCCAGATAAATATGTCGAGCTAGTGTTACAATCATAACTTATAATAATTTATCTACTAAACCAAAAGTTTACAATCTGCGAACTAAAAATAGTGTGTGTGTGTGTGTGTGTGTGTGTGTGTGTGTGTTTGTGTGTGTGTGGGTGAGTGTGTGTGTGCATGTGCATGTTTGTGGGTGTGGGAGTGCGTGTGTGTATGTGGCAATTTCTATTTCGTCGTAATTTAATGGTTTCAGCCATAATTTTATTTTATTTTTAAACTGATAGTTAGATAATTGTTTGGTTTTATGAGCTATATTAAGTTTATTGTACAATCTAGGTGCTACATTGTTATAATGATGTTGGGCAAATTTGCTTTTTACTCTAGGGATTTGGGAACCTCTACAGTATTTGATATTTTCACAAATCTATGTAACCACTATGTCTATGGTTGCAGTAATTATAAACTGTAGTTCCTCAATCGTACGCATAGCATAGGTACCTACATAATATACAAGGTGTAATTTAAGGCTCAGAAGTCCAAACTCAAGGTTTGCCAAAGAGCGATGGAGCGTCGCATTTTGAAAATAGAATTCGCAACACAACAATACGCTAGAAGACAGGCATTGCCGATGTCGACGATAAGACTGCGAGGCTGAAATGGGACTGAGCGGGCCACACCTACAGGATGCATCAGTACATATGGGCCACAGGGTCGTCACGCAGTGGGTGCTTGAAAACGGGCGTCGACACCAAGGCAGGCCTAAGAAACACTGGCGCGACGACCTAGGACCTAGACTCATTCTTGACTGATTGGCCGGAACAGGCAGCAGATAAAGATGAATTGAAAAGTATGGGGAGAGCTTTGCCCAGCAGTGGGACAGTATAGGTTAAGAAAAAAAAACATAAATAACGCACAACCTCTTAAGGGGTCATTGTAAGTACTCATCATTATGAGCAACTTTTACTATGGGACCAAACGAGGAATCGTTTCCCACATTATGTTCGCACAACTCGTCAAAATGTAGGAAACAGCTGATTTTATTTCGCGTTCTTTAAGGTACACCTTCTATCACTGTTTGATTTCTGTGGAGGATTTACGCTTTTAATTCCTCTTGTATAAACCCATAAATATCCCAGAATATATACAGGGTTTTTCATTAAGAGCGCTCGAACTTAAAAATAAAATAAATAAACCTGTTTAAGTGATATTGCCACAATTTCTATTTTATTTTAAAGGATATTCGCTGACATTATGTATGGAATATAATTTCAGGCAAATGGCCGCCGCGTCTCCGCTGTAGGTGGTGTATCCTGGCGGACCAATTTTGGATGACATTTTCGCATAAATGGGGCTCAATTTCACGAAGAGCCCGAGCTATGTTGGCCTTCAGGGCGGCAATTGACTGTAGTTTGTCTGCATAGACTAGAGACTTCACGTAACCCCACAGAAAGTAGTCGAGCGGTGTCAAGTTACACGATCTCGGTGGCCAGTTGATGTCGCCACGACGCGAGACGACGAAGCCTTCGAATTTCTCATGCAATAAATTTAATGTTTCCCGTGCTGTATGGCAAGTGGCGCCGTCCTGTTGGAACCACATGTTTGTGACATCCATACCATCTAACCTAGGCCATAAAAAAATTGTTATCATCGTGCGATATCGGTCGCCATTGACAGTGAGCGCGGCTCCTTGCGCATCTTCGAAGAAATAAGGGCCAATGATACCGCCGAACCAAAATCCACACCAAACAGTGACTTTTTCAGAGTGTAGAGGCACCTGATGAATCTCCCGTGGATTTTCGTCGCAGCAAATCCGGCAATTTTGTTTGTTAACAAATCCACTCAACCAGAAATGAGCCTCATCACTGAAGATGATTTTTTTTCCGAAAGCAGGGTCAGTCGCCAAATGCTCTAAAGCCCAATCAGCGAATATACGGCGCTGTCTGTGGTCGTTGGGTTTTTGTATGGATGAAAATCCAAATCTCGACGCAAAATCCGCCATGTTGATGTCGCAGAAAGACCCAGCTCTTGTGCACGACGCGGTGTGGACTGTCTGAGGTTTTCTCGCACACTGTCCCGAACAGCAACAATATTCTCCAACGATCTTGCATTTCTTTGATGTACAGGCACTGCTTCACCGATCACCGACCCGGTTGTCTCAAATTTCTTCATTAAACGACGGATTGTGGACTCTGCAGGACGGCTATGAACGCCATAAATAGGACGCAATGCACGGAACGTTAGGCGAATAGAGCACTGATTTTGATAATAAATTTTAGCAATTTCTACGCGTTGTTGAAGTGTGTAGCGTTTCATGGTGAAATGTCACGACTAAATATGTGTTCATACCAAATTTGACAGTTATCGCTTTAGCAAGATAGCGCTATGCGCTGTCAAAGTTCGAGCGTCCCTATTGAAAAACCCTTTATATACAAACACAATTAGGTACATGAATGGGTAGATAGAATCCATTGAAAAGAAAATATTTAAGTACATATTTTCTTGTTTGCCTATATCAGGCGAATGTTGTTCCGACAACTAAGTATGTACGAGTATGTTTACTTATAACATGCTGACTCTAAAAAAAATATATTGTAATTTAATAAGGTATAACCAATAATTTTGCTGTGTTCTGCCGCCTTTGATTTTAATAGAATTTTGAGGCTATAAATAAATCAATCGGTATCATTACATTATAACTTTTAACCCAATTTAGTAAAAATTTTGGAATCATAAATCAGAATGATGCATCCAAAGATCCAATAAATAAAAAAATAAAAAGTAGATAATATAAATCGATACAGGGAACCTTCCATCTTGGAACCAGGTACGTAACAGTCTCTGCATTGCGGAAAACCTTTTCATAGTATTTTCCGGAAGAAAGTTAATGAATTATTTCAGTATTCTCAAGAACAGCACCCTAATTGCGTAACACACTATCAATCGGAATCGGTTTAACTTTGACAGAACAACAACATTTAGCAATTTGCTTCAAAATGATTCTGATCGATAGTGTGTTACGCAATTACGGTGCTGAGCAGGAAGGAATCTAGGTAATGTTTCCCAGTTTCATTTTACTTAAGCTTACTTAGATATGCGTTATGGTGATCCCCATTATGATTATTATGCTCGTTACTTAATCTTTGAATTAAAGGGCTCTTTTAATAGAATGACAGCTAGTAGAAATAAATCGCTTCAAAGTCGTCATGGACTCGTGCATGCGGGGGTGCTCTGTGATGCGGAGCAATTGCGTAACACACATACAATGGCAATCGATGGTAATGCCTTTCATGTTGACTGTACAGCCACGTTCATTCCTTATAATAATAATAACCGTATCTCTACGTTGACGTCGTGGTGGGCCTTACGCGCTCCGAACTCTAGGTCTGTGCCAGTAGAGTTCACTTTGCCGAAACAGGTCTAGGGTAAGCAGCCAGACTAATAGTGATACAGAAACCCGCAGGGCAGCATGTGGCGAGTTGTTAGGCAGTACCGACCCCACGGACCCTACCTCCCGGGAGATGTCTTGTTCATCATCTCTGGCTTGCCTTTATTGACCGGCTGGAGTGATCACTGACGGGAACAGAGCTCCCGTCTCATTCTTGCCTTTATTGGCCGGCTTGAGTGGAGATTCGCAAGAGCAAACGTGCTCGGAGGAAGGAAGTATTCCAGTAAGTGCTTGTAGGTATCTTGACCATCTTCCGGGCTCTGGGATTGTTCTGAGAGCCGTGGAATACCTCTCCATTCCTCAAGCACCTCAGGATATGTTGCTTCCTTGTCGCTAAGTCACCAAGTGCTAGCGACAGTTTCCGGGGACCCATTATTGACTGTGCAAGTTACCCCCTGCCATTTGTTCCATGTATAAATAAAACATTAATCGGGCAGGGACCATAGTCCTTTCATAGTTTTAGGTAACCAGTCCACTTTAGCCACCCAAATCCATATTCCAATATCTTTGTTTCCATGTCCTGCAATAGACCTACACCAACCAGGCGTTGTCCTTGGGTGCACTTGCTTAATGCGTACAGGGATAATCGTCGGTTGGTGCCTCATTTCATTGAATGCGTCTAACGGGCCTCTGCTAGTTGGTTTCGGCCCCTCGTACGCCTTTCAAAGGTCCGGGACCCCAGATTCCCGAGATATTTAAACATATAAAAAAAAATCTTTATTTACACTTCAAAGTCACAAACATTCTGTGTAGTCCTTGGATCTAACAAGAGCCAGTCGACCTTGTTCCGATGAATAATTTTTCAAACCTATGAAGCAGTGGAAGAATTTCCTTCGAATTCTCTTCTCAAATTCTCTTCTTCCCTCAGATTAATTTAATTGTAATTAAAAGTGTGTTACGCAATTAAACCGCTGAAGGAACGAACCATAATTTATTTTATGAGAGACCGAAATATTGAATGCTGGCTGAAACTGAATAGCCCGCATTCTCCTTTTACTTTAATAGTTAACGGTACTTCGCTAACTATTACGAATAAATAACTGTTCACAGCCTGCATAATAATTATTTACAACATTATGCAGGTTAGTACCTATGGAACGAACCAATCAAATCTGCCTAGCCTTTTCCCAATTATTTTGGCGTCGGCTTCCAGTGTAACCGGATGCAGCTGAGTACCAGTATTTTACATGGATCGACTGCCTATCTGACCTCCACAATCAAGTAACTGGGTAATACCAGTAATACAATACCCCTTAGTAAGACTGGTTGCCAGACTTTCGGGCTTCTGACGACCCGTAACGACTGTCAAAGATCCACGAATGACAGCCGGGACCAACGGCTTATCGTGCCTTCCGAGGCACGGAGGAGTTTCAGTATTAAAGATGGTCCATCCACGGGCAACCCCGGCACGCGTAGCTTAACCTGATAGATCGACCCGTGCGGCTGTTATAACTTAGCCACAAGCTCCAGTCCTAACTACTCGTAACTCCTAAGGAACAAACCATCATTTATTTTATCACAGATATTGAGTACTGAAACTGAATATGGCCCGCATTCTCCTTTGACTTTAATAGTTAACCGTACTTCGCTAACTATTACGAATAAAAATAACTGTTCACAGCCTGCAGAATATGTACAGTCAGCAACAAAAGTCGATTAACACTTGCAGTTTTTTAATCTTAATTAATATTAAGCGAAATATTTGATTCAAATCGGAACAGAAGTACTTAAAATTTTAAGAACATCAGTTAAACGAAAAAAAAGCAGTTTATCGAATAATTTTGTGTTAATTTAGATGATATCAAAAAGTAGCAGTGTTAACCGAATTCTGTTGCTGACCGTGACTACAACATTATACAGGTTGGTAGGTACCTACCACAGAACAGATGACTGTGGTATCTACCTATATCCGTGTTTAAAAAATAAAATTATGATACTATCAAAATTTTAGACATAACATCACGCCTGTATTGAGCCTGAAAAGTTACACTCGATTTTGATTCCGACATGAAATTAAGCCTGTAGAACTAGGCTCAAATTCGCGTGGATATAGCCACTTCCAGTGGGCACATTGCTCGCAGAACAGATGGCCGATGGGGCCGAAAGGATCTGTAATGGCGGCCGCGTACCGGAAGACGTAACGTTGGAAGGCCTCCCACAAGGTGGACCGATGACCTTGTAAAGGCCGCAGGAATCCGCTGGATGCGGGAAGCACAGAACCGGTCGAAGTGGCGGTGCTTGGGGGAGGCCTAAGTCCAGCAGTGGACGTCTTTCGGCTGAAATGATGATGATAGCCACCAGAAAATTGCACTGCTCAGAAGCGCAGTAGGTACACCAGGAAATATACCAACATCTGCAAAAATATCACAGTGAAAACTATGATGAGGCGAGATATCATTCAAGCTGATGCTTGACATTTGACTTCATCTAAGTTGTCACGATGAGATTTTTACAGAATAGACCGGCAGAATATCCAAAAAATATAAATGTTGTGAACTAATAAAAAATAAGTACTTAAATACAAAACTTACCACTATCCATGGCGTCGGTTTTATCTCCTTTCCCTTTGGAGTTGGAGGCGTTGTCGTAGTTGAAGCAGGCTGCGAACAAAAGATTAAAATTAATGGCCAAGCATCACAATAATACAAATACCTATGGATATAGGTAGAGGTTGGTACACACGACTACTCATTCTCTTGACCCTGATGACCCCATAACCTTCCTTCAGGAGAGTAATAGGGCTACCAGTACGGTTTGCAAACGTAAACCACCTAGAAATACATTCCGACCTCGCCGCCGAGGTCGCAATCGTAACTGCCCCCCCCCCCCCCCCCTACCCCCACTCGGTGAAGCTGTGTCTGCTGGGGGCACAGCTGAGCCTGTAGCTCTTAACCCCTCCATTATGATCCAGCCTGCCCCGTCTCGCTATTCTCCTATTAGCGACGCACAGTCGCCTAATATTTTACCTTAGTTTGTAAGCCCTGGCCGGAGGCTTTAAATTCGCTTAAAGCACCCACAGGAAACGCTCGGTTAAGCAGTCTCGACCCCCAGTGGTCAACTGCGAGATGCCATTCACAAAAAAAAAAAAAAAGGACTACTACACATCAAGCTATATTTTTCCAGTTTACACTGATCTCTCTTTCTAAGGATCCTATGCAATGCGAGGTCAGCTTATACTGGAAATGTATAGCTTGATCTGTAGCCGTGCGTACGACCGGTAAAGTTCTACAGGATACATCAGAAAGTTGTGAAAAAAATGAAGGGTGCATACCATCAAACTGAACAACTTTCCCCATGGACAGTCGTCGCATACAAAACTTCGATACTTACTCGACCCAAATGTATGGGACGACTGATTATTTTTCGCGATTACGATGTTGGTCCTAAGGAGAAAGTTGTTCAGTTTGATGGTCTGTACTTACACCCTTTATTTTGACCACACCTTTCTGATACACGGTCTCCACAGTCCCTCCCGTAAAAAGAACGAGGCTTCTCTTTTTGAAAACCCTCTATATTATAATCTACCCTTTGAAGAACCCGGGCATTTTACCAACCGGCCGGGTGTTGGAAATAAGCCCAAAAATATTGCATATAATATTATGGTCGTGCGACATTGACCTACATTTAGCTATCTGTCTGCGCTTTTCCTAGGAGAATAGTGACGAGACGATGCCTTTGTGGAACGTGTGCTTTAATTTCTGCACCCCTTCGTGACCTTGCATCCTTACCTAGCCTTGAAGACCATCGATTTCATAGACAACCAATACACTACACATTATTTTCCCACAGCAAATAAGTAAAAACAATAATGATCACAAAGTATACAGTATCGACTTATGTTAACCTTTTTGACCTGTTTATCCAGAGAAGACATAACATAACACCACGCCTGTAATCCCCGAAGAGTTAGGCAGAGGTGTACCTACAGAAAAAAAAAGAGGAAGGGTGTATAGAGAAGACCGTTTTAAAATACTCGTACCTACTTATTTGTTTTTAAAAATCATCTGCCTAGACCTTTCCCAACTATGTTGGGGTCGGCTTCCAGTCTAACCGGATGCAGCTGAATACCAGTATTTTACATGGAGCGACTGCCTATCTGACCTCCACAACCCATTAACTGGGTAATACGATACCCCTTGGTAAGACTGATTGTCAGACTTTCGGGCTTCTGACGACCCGTAACGACTGTCAAAGATCCACGAATGACAGCCGGGACCAACGGCTTAACGTGCTTTCCGAGGCACGGAGGAGTCTCGGTATGTAAAGATGGTCACCCATCCACGGACCGACCTCGACAAGTTTAGCTTAACCTGATGGACCGACCCGTGCGGCTGTTATTACTTAGCCACGAGCTCCTCTGCATGCAGCTCTGGATGCAGCTGAATACTAGTATGTATTTATTTTACACTAGCTTTTGCCCGCGGCTTCGCCCGCGTCGATGTTGGAAAATATTCCACGGGAACGTGCTACCGGGAAATCTGTCCTTATTCCTTGTGTACATTATAAAGGAAACCTCTGTGCAAGGTTCAAAGGTTAGGGCTGGGCGTTGATGAGTCAGTCAGTCAGGACTTCTCTTTTTATTTATATATATAGATTGAGTGAATGTCCCCACAACCCAGTTACTGGGTAACACGATACCCATTAGTAAGGCTTATTGCCAGACTTTCGGGCTGCTGACTATCTACCAATGACAGGGGGGACCAATGTCTTAACGTGCTTAAGCACGGATAATACACTCTTTTGTAAAAAAAACGGGCACCTAAGGAAATTTACGTTCTAAGGTCGATTTGAGTTAATTAAATGAAATTTAATTGTTTGACGTAGTCTGTCTACTTATAATCGTGTAAATTAATACGCGTGAAGTGAATTCTGACATTTAAAAAAAAAATCGATGAATTCTTTAAAACCGATGTACACGGCCAAACAATAACAAATGGTCGGCAATAAAGACAAGAAGATTTTTTTACTTTTTTTAATTAAATAAAGTTACAAATGTAAAAACCTAATAACGAGTGTGATCTCCTCGTGCCAAAATCACAACTTGAATCCTACTGGGCGCATGCAAAGAAAGGAAAGCATTTTCCACGATGTTTTTAATAATGTTTTGAGGAATACGTTCCCACTCTTCTGCAATGATTCTTTTTAGCTATCTGATGTTTTATGGAGCAGGTTGCACTGATCTTACCCGTCTCTTTAGAACATCCCAGACATGCTCAATTGGATTGAGTTCAGGACTTCGAGCTGGCCAATCTAAACGACGGATCCCAACTTCTTGCATGTACGCTTCCACGTCGCCAGAACGGAGCGGGCGAGCATTGTCGTCCATAAAAATTGAATCTCCCCAAGTGCAATCAATGCGGGTTATGCATATGGAATTAGGACTTCCATTATGTACCGGTATGCATTTATTGTTCTATTTTCTATGAAAACTAACTCCGTACGCTCCGTCGAATTAATTGCTGCCCAAAGCATAACGGAGCCTCCGCCATAAGGAGTTATTTCTTCGAAACACACTTCCGCATAGCGTTCCCGTGGCCTTCGCAGCACTCGCCGGCGTCGGTCCTCTCCACACAAAGAGATTCTAGCTTCATCAGAAAACAATACTTTATTCAAGACCTCCAGAGTCCATGAAGCACAGTTTCGAGCAAACTGAAGTCGAGCAACACTGTGCTCATGGAGTAATTTAGGGCCCCGAGCCGGGCGGTAACTCCTGATATTGGCAGCCAAAAGCCTCCTTCTGTCCGTACACAAGCTAACTTCTACTCCTCTTACTTCTTCAAGGGTCTTCTTCAGATCCACACTTGACGCCTTACGATTCCGCAACGCCTGACGCACCATAAAGCGGTCATCTCTTGGTTCTGTGCATCGCTTTCTTCCCGAACCGGGTCTTCTTTTGACCGAACCAGTCTCTTGATACCGTTGCCAAGTCCTCCGGACAGTTGAACGACTCACATTTAGCCACTGAGACACGTAAGTTTGCGAACAACCTTCTTCAAGTAGGGCTATAATTTTACAGACACTTATCGCTTTATCACTCATATCAATAAGTGGTATTTAATGTAAAAAGAAAGATTAAATTGTTTTATTTGCAGAAAATATCCAAAAAGTTTTAAAATTTTAGTATTCAGTAAAAAAATCATTTCAGCAATTCCCGCCATTAGTAAAGCAATTTTACAATAATCCACAATAATCATTATTTTTCTTTTGTTAATTTCAAAATTTAAATTTGGAACGTAAAGAATCATGCCAGGATGCTTCAAATAACATGCCAATACATCGTCAAATTAATAAAACCTCTTTCTTGTTCTTCTTCATTGAAGTAGAGAAGAAAATCTAAAGTGCCCGTTTTTTTTTTGCAAAAGAGTGTAGTTAGATAGAATACGCTATAATTATGTATTCGTGGCCAGATCTTAGAATTGCTTATTTCATGAAGTGTTCGGTAATTTCATAAAATGGTTGTGTTTCATGAAATGGCCCGCTGAAATTGACCATATCATATACGTCAACGTTTAATGATATGTCAGTCGACGTTTGGCCATTTCTTTACTGTAGGGTATCTGTCGTGATTCGATCGTAGAAATGGCGAATCGAGACGAAAGCAACCTATAATTCCCAGCTGACCATCGGGCATATCGCAAAGTAAGTAGTTGCATTTCACGCCGCTAGTGGCACCCCGACCAAATGGGTTAAATTAGGTTAGAACTGTAACCAACCGCGCGCTAGCCGAGTGTGCTAAGCGAGCGGTTTTAGGTCCGATGCACAACAAAAACAAAACGACATCAACGCCTTTACCGGTGGATAATCTAACTATTTTAGGATATGATCACTAACGGCGATATCATGAGGCTACTGTTTATATCGTCAAACGTTGAGGCAACAACAAAAGAGTACAGTCAACAAAAGAGATATCTAGGCAGGGTATACTAACATATTTGTATGTGAATTGCTTCATGTTCAATTCTATATTATATTACTTTGTTTTTGCAATACATTGTACCACACCAACACAAAATTGTATATTGTCACGAAATTGAACATGAAGCAATTCACATACAAATGTTAGTATACCCTGTCTAGATATCTCTTTTGTTAACTGTACCTAGGCCCTGGCCAGACCACAATCACCATGATGTAACCAACGTTGGATGTTCTAGTTCAAGGCTGGCCAAACCCAGGCCCGCGGGCCACATAGTGGCCCGCCAAGGCATTTGAATTTGCCCGCCAGCACTTTGCGCCAAGGCATTTGAATTTGCCCGCCAGCACTTCGCGCCAAGGCATTTGAATTTTCCCGCTAGCACTTCGGCAGCGCGGCGTGCGATAGCACTGCTTCCACTTGATTGGTCAGCCGAGCGCAACCGATCCGCGTCGTTCGGGTATTGTCGCTACTTCGCCCGCACCCCGCACGCATATCGGTCCCGTCCTCCAATAGCCAGACAAACGGACGGTTAGCGAGCATCTTAGTACCGTTATCAATCTTACTTGAATGCAAATATATTGAATTACTAATTCGTTTTGTGACAATTCGTTTAATAAATTAGAAAGAATACTACCAAAACTTTGCATCTTCTCTGCAGGTAAGTGTAATATTTGCATGTGTTACAATTAGTTTGTTTGTTTGTTTGTAAATACTTTCCTGCACAGCAGGCGGCGCGGCGGTCTTATTGCCCAAGATGTAGGATTTGTACCTACGAATCTTAATTAGATATTTGTTGATATTGTGGAGCGGTGCCTGTCCAAATTAATAATTTTATTTTACTTAGGTACTTACCTTCATTTCATAGTTTACATGTACATTTACATGTAGTTTTACATGTACATTTACATGTAGTTTTACATGTACATTTTATTGTTTTAGTATGGCCCTCAGCAAACCTAGTACGAGTACATCAAGAATAAAGGATAACCCTCGGACGTTTCATGAAGAATGGGAAACAAAATACCTTTTCACCGAAAGCAAAGCCCGCAAACCTGTGTGTCTCATTTGCTCAGCAACAGTAGCTGTTGCTAAAAAATATAATTTAGAGCGGCATTTTAAGCAAAACCATACAAAATTCGACAAAGAGTATCCAGTGGGGTCAGCTGTAAGGACTGATTTCATAAATAAAAAGAAGAAAGAACTATTTTCACAGCAAAATATTTTTGTAAAACGACACGAAGAACTGGAAGCCATGGTCAAAACATCGTATGAAATATCTTTACTATTGGCTAAGAAGAAAAAGCCGTTTTCTGATGGGGAAATTATCAAACAGAGTTTGTCCATTTTTGCACAGAACTGCAATGATCAAAAGGTTAAAGCCATGGCAGCTAGTATTTCACTGTCGCGCAACACAGTAATGAGGCGAGTAGAAGATATGTCAACAGACATTAACAGTCAAATTGCAGAGTTTGTAACTAAATGTAGATATTATTCACTTGCATTGGACGAAACCTGCGATTTAACTGGTATGGCGCAATTAGCTGTTTTTGTACGCTGTATTGATGACAATTTCAATATATTTCAAGATATATTGGACCTCTGTCAACTGGAAACTACAACCACAGGAAAAGATATATTCATGAAACTGAAAGATTGCATTGAGGGTAAGAGCCTAAACTGGGATAAATGCAATTCAGTTTGCACTGATGGAGCACCTGCGATGATGGGGAAAACCAATGGCGCTGTAGCTTTGCTGCAAAATTACATAGGTCGACAATTGTTTTCTTATCATTGTATTATACATCAAGAAGCTTTGTGCGCTAAAGACATGACGTTCGAGGACGTGATTGACCCAGTAGTACGCTGCATTAATTTCATACGTGCCAGAGCACTTAACCGACGAGAATTCAGAACGTTGTTTGAAGAAGAAATAAAAGAATATGGCGAATTACATCTTTATTGCGCTGTTCGCTGGTTATCTAAAGGCGAAATGTTGAAACATTTTTATGATTTGAGGGAACATGTTCTGGAA
Organism: Cosmia pyralina; assembly: GCA_946251885.1. NCBI lineage: Eukaryota > Metazoa > Arthropoda > Insecta > Lepidoptera > Noctuidae > Cosmia > Cosmia pyralina. Next base: position 23,199,466 of record OX276344.1, read on the forward strand.
TTTCTGAAAGAAAAACAAGCATTGCCAGCAGAGAGAGCTCTGCTTGAAAATTCATTATGGCTGTGCGATCTTGCATTTTTAGTTGATACATTGAAGCACCTTAATGTCCTGAACCTTAAATTGCAAGGAAAAAATTGTTCTCTTCCAACAATGTTCAACTTGATCAATGGTTTCAAAGGGAAGTTGGACTTGTTCGCAGCAAACTTAGAGAGAAATAAAGTCGACCATTTTTCCACACTTGCAAGTTTAAAAGAAGAATTAGAGATCACTGCCCTTGATATTCCTAAATACCTATCAAAAATAAAATGTTTAAAAGAGTCTTTTGAAAACAGATTCCAGGATTTTGAATCGGACAAGAGAAATATTCAGCTGTTTATAAATCCATTTGCTATCAGTTCTACTGACTTGGTTGATTATCCAGCAAACATACAGCTCGAAGTAACAGATCTTCAAAACCACACTGCCCTGAAACAAATTTTCTATGAAAATGTATCTTCAGAGCAGCTAACAGAAAGTTTTGCAAGTTTTTGGAAAAACGTTTCCAGTGAAGATTTCCCAACATTGCGCGACCTTGCTATGCAAATTTTAAGCAGGTTTGGTTCCACCTATGTGTGTGAGAAAACATTTTCAACTCTATCATACATCAAAAATAAATATCGCACATCTCTCACTGCAAAACACATTTCGGATTTGATTGTACTATCAACATCAGACTTAAAACCAAATATCGACAAATTACTATCACAAAAACCTCTTCACAGCTCTCATTAAATAGAAATAATGTTGTTATTATGTATGTTACTTAATTTCATTTACAAATAAAGTAAATTAAACCAAATTTTTAATGTACGTTTTGTGTATATTAATACCTTATGAATATGGTATTTGGCCCGGCGGCACCACAGTCTATGAAATTTTGCCCACCTGGAAAAACTATTGGCCAGCCTTGTTCTAGTTCATGAAATACAATCCATTTCATGAAATGCAGGTCGAACACTTGATGTTGAATGATCAATTCTAAGATCTGGCTACGACATGAAGTCCACAAAAATTACAGATATAAATATAGACATTTTGCAAGGGGGATAATTGCCAGATATCTGTGAAAATAAACCTCAAACCCCGTGGTGGATTAGCCTGCCTGAAAACGTCATCCAAGGACGTAAAACTTTCATCAATCATGCAAAACAATACGTGCTACTGCATCACCTTCGCATGGCAGGTCAACTAGATAATCAGATAATTACATTATCATAATAGGTGGATATCTACCTGAGTTATAACCTTCAGATATACCTACATCTAAATAATAATAAATACGTATACAACGAAGCCATTGAAATCCAATCGATCATTATGAATTTCATGTTAGTAATTTACCAGTTAGGTATCACCATTTACGTGTTACGGACAATACTCCCCATAGATTAGGCATGGCGGACAAAAGAACTGAAATTACTTTCATAATTATACTGTCCTACAAACAGACATACCTACCTACTGCGGGCAGGACATTTAAATGTAGGGCGGAGGGTGTGTTTCAGCTGATTATCCACTTATATTATAAATGTGACAGATCTGTCCGCTTGTCTATCGTATGTCAAAACGGATTTGGATGTAGACCATGATCTGGCTTAGGACATAGCCTACCTACATAGATTCCTTTTAACCTGGTAGTACGTTCCCGTTGTATAATTTCCGAGCTCCACGAGTGTGAAGCCTCGGGTAAAAGCTAGTTATATAAAATGGCCTACATAACTGACTGCCGGTGTCACCCAGAATGCTGCCATGCAGAAATGAGGCTGACATTTGTCGTACGTCAGACTTTCTGTGGACAATGCCGGTTTCCTGTCTTACGGCCGCGGTCTAGCGAGCGAGGACAACTGCTTAAGGTGAGTAGTGCGGCCAACCATTGAGTCAAAAATAGTTTGGATATATGGAACATCTTCAAATTCTACCTCATCTGACTAAAAATGTGAGCATAGGAAATTTGAAAATGTTCCGTATCTCGACTTATGATTTTTTTCTCAATGGTACCGCTAGTTGGCGGCACTACTCGCCTTAACGGGGCCCAACACGTTTATATAACCCTTGTTTGAAGATTAAAATTTTCATGAAAGTAAAAAATTTGCTACTAATTATTTTTTTTATTATAAATTATATATTAATTAAAAAAAATGTCAGATGTCAATGTCATGAAAAGAGTAGCTCCGAGTATTTTATTTTATTAATTATATAAACAGTGGCAATTTAGTATAAACAAGTTACGTCAAGTGTAGTACGTATTGCAAATTATCTGGTTAAATGTTTGTGACAACCCATAATAAGCCAACTGTGAGATATACTTACCCCAAGAACTTATCAGTGAACGAAGCAATACGAAAGTGCAATAACAAACAACGAAATCACTACTAACAACAACTCTGGTACAGTGACGATAGAACGTGTTTGTGACAATACCCAAAAGTGTGAATACATTGGTCGATCATCGATAGCCTGTGGATAACGCAGCGCGCGACAGTCGCAATTGCATTCCGGCCAACCTGTTACAATAGATGGCACAACACCTGTCCTAAGGAAACAATTTCTGCAGTCTGCGGTCACGAATACGCTTCTTCTAGCTTTATTTCTAATATGATGCAATATCATGTTAGAAATATTTTTATGTAAAGAAGAAATTATTTATTACTTTCTTTTTTGTTTGATATTGCTAGTATCCAGATTTTATTTATTGTATTTGTTGTTAATCCGAGTTTTGTATTTTTTAGACGCACAAATGAGTGCCCTGTCCACAATGCTGTCTTGTCCTCACTGCCCTGGGTCTTCACGTACATTTAGCTCGCATGGGCTCAAGATCCATATAGGCCGTATGCACAAGAATGTGCATCAGCCGGTCGCCACTCCTCAGACGTCATCTACTGTCACTGATTCGCAGCCTGTGAGCCAGGTGCCACTGGCTTCGCGCCCTTGCCCTCTGGAGAGACTCTCGACCTTGAAGATGAGTACGCCAGTACTTAGGCATATTCCTAAGGGTGCGCGGAACCAGGTGGCAGGCAAGCTGTGCGACATTATTGATAAGTGCATTAGCTGTAACGGTGTGGAGGACTGGGGCGCGCTTCTCTCTTTTGCTTTTGGTGGGCTGAGAGTTCCTTCGAGGGCTGCAACTGGAAACATGACTGCAAAGGTGAAGGCAAACGTCGAGTCGTTTGGTGCTGACCGGTTTGGGGATGAATCGGGTTGTGTGTCAGGATTTTCTAAGTCGCGCGGGATTCGAAAAGCTATCGAGTCTAAGGTGTTCGAGGGAGACCTCCGGGGGGCCGTTCGGTTGCTGGTTTCAGACGACTCATTCGCGCAACACGACCCTGGCACGCTAGACGCCCTTATGGTTAAGCACCCAAGCCCATCGCGTCCGCTTAATTTTCCATCGGCGCCGGACTCGTCATTCCCAAGGGTGACTGCGTCAGTGGAGGACGTCGCATTGGCTCTAAGCTCTTTTAATAGTGGCTCTGCGGCAGGCATGGATGGAATTCGTCCGGGGCATTTGAAAGAGTTAACATCTGGCTCTGCGGGTGAAAATGGGCGGCGTTTGCTGGAGTGTTTGACCAAGCTCGCAAAGTTTTTGTTAACGCCATTACTTTCTTTAGTTTTATATTTCATGCCTAATTACTGGCAACTCTAATTAATTAGTATCTGTGTAACATAAAGTTCCTTCCGCTTTCCTTCTCCCTTCCACAACCCTTATAATGCCTAAGTGAGAGCGAGAAGGAAGATCTGCAATGGCGCGCATACGCTGCCGCCAAGAAGATCCGCCAGTTCTCAACCAACATCGACGCCTGTGGGTAAAATTAATCCCAAGTCGAAAAAGGACTCATATTTTCACCGCGAAGAACGAAGATTGCTATTGAACAGTGCAAGTGCGTGTATGTGTGTTGTGGAAAGTGCAGATTCTCGTCCGTACGTGATATCCTGGACGCGCCAGCCACGTGGCTAAGGAAACCCTTCTCGTCGTGTCGCCATAGCTCACCAGGCAGGTACCATCATCATTTTCCCACACCACCAAAACACCTACTTGTGTCACCGAACCGCCCCTCATACAGTCCACTAAGAAAATTTCGATTTTCACCCCAAGGCTTTAGGCCGCCGCAACATTTTTTGGTCCTTCGAGACGGATATCCGACATTTTTTGGTCCTACGATCACGGATATCCAACAGTTTTTGGTCCTACGATCACAGATATCCAACAGTTTTGGTCCCATGATCACGGATACCTATTTTTCTTTATCCTCTTGATAACGGATATCAATATTATATCCGTATATTATCATCCCGCAACTATATTTCATTTCAATCTTCGTTCCTTATACTCTTATACTAAACCGCTTTCATTTATTCATTTATTACAGTACCTACTTGTCATTGCGTACATTCACAGGTATTTCGCATCCCGCTCAACTTAATATTTTAATATACGTAGGTAGAAGCAAAATCTACCGCTCGCTCGCTTCGCTATCGTTCGGTACTATATTCGTAGGTACCACCTACCAATCCCGCACCGCGCGCAACTCGTTGAAGTTTGCGATTTATTTTAGCTATTATAAAAACCTACAAAAATATCGAAAATGCCTAAGAAAGTGACCATGGATTCGGATGATCAGATAGAATCCGCGATTCAAATAGCACTGTCATGTCGTAATATGATTTTTGCCCGCATGCAAATCATTTACGATTTAATGGAAAAAATGAAGTCCGGTATGGAACCGCTAGAGAAGTTCTTGTGTGCGTGTGTCAATGTTGATGCGTTGCGCACCGAGTTCCTCGAGGCATTTAATAAATATAACTCGCTTCTTCTAAGACAAGACCCGGAAAATAATATTGATGATCAGTCGTGGATTAGTTTTGAGGAATTATATTGCTGCGTTAAATATAATTATTCAAATTACTCAAAATCATCAGCCACATCGGCTCCTACTTCTAGTGGTAGTGGTGTCAATAAGCAAACAGTTCGCTTGCCTCCCATTGAAATTGTGTCATTCGATGGCGATATTCGTAACTGGCCCCTGTTCTATGCTAATTTTAAAAGCACGGTACACGAAAATAATACATTGACTGATTCGGAGAAATTATATTATTTGATGGGGAAATTGAAAGATAAGGCTCAAACCGCGTTCTCAGGAGTTTGCCCTAATGGCGATAACTACCAATTAATTTTTAATTCACTCATAAACAAGTACGAAGACAAACGTATGTTGGCTTCTAGTTACCTTAATCGGATGTTTGAACATAAATCTTTTAATACCGCATCTATTCAAAATTTCGAATCCTTTTCTGATAATTTTGTTTCCGCCGCAAACGCATTAAAAAACCTTAAAATAAATGATTTATCAGATTTGATTTTTTTCCATGTCGCTATAAAAAAGGTTGATTCTGAAACCGCTCGACTTTTTGAAATGAACTCAAAAGACGAAATTCCTAAATTCGACAATTTAGTACAGTTCATTAAAAATCAATCTCGCATTTTACAAAATACTAAAGCTTTAAACAGCTTGAGTTTCACTCAGTCTAACAACAATCCTGTAAATAAAAAAACGTCCAAAACTCCGCAACCGCAATCTTACACTGTAATTGATAAATCCGCTAAATGTTTGTGTGATAGCTTTGTTCATGAACATTTATTTAAATGTCCTGCCTTTTCTAAAATGACACCAAGTGATCGTTTCAAATCGGTGAAGCAAAACGATGCATGTACTAACTGTTTAAGTATTAAACATAAGGCCAGAGTCTGTCAGTCTGAATCTAGATGTAAATCTTGTAAAAATAAACATCATACGCTTTTACACTTTAATCGCGAATCGCACGCGACTGTATTATCGAACGGTGTTGATGATATCGCACGTACACAATCGGGTTCAAACTCCACGGCTTCGAGCGAGCAAGATGCTCACGCCGCCGCCGCGCCGCTCGCCGCCACCGCTCAGAGCGCCCCGCAATGTAATGCATCCATTGCTGCGTCGATCTTTTACGACTCGAACTCCCGCGTATCAAAGCCGCAATGTAATACGAATACTACTATTTTGTTGTCAACCGCTACTGTAATAGTTCGAGATTCATTTGGTAAGGAGCATTTTATTCGCTGTCTATTAGACAGTGGCTCACAAATTAATTTTATTACCGCAGAATGTTGCAAACGATTAGGTTTGACTAGACATTCATCTGATACGCCTTCCATTAAGGGTATCGGTGGTACGGAAAAATCCGTTAAGGGTTCCGTACAATTCGCTTTCTTTTCCCGTTTTAATCCGAACGTTACTTTTAACGTTAATTCGCTAGTTGTCGATGCAATCACCGATAATTTACCTACCGCTCCCGTAGATACTTCCGCCTTGCCTTACTTAAAAGGTTTACCGCTCGCCGACGAATCGTTTGGCAAACCCGGTCGCATCGATGTGTTGATCGGGGCTTCGCTTTTCCCGTATCTTATGCTGCCCCGCGTAGTTAGCAGCAACTCCTCCGCGCCGCCCGCCATGCAGACGGTACTCGGTTACGTCATCATGGGCACTGTGCCCGCGCTGCCTGTACGTCGTAATAAGCCTCCACAGTCTTGTTACTCACATATTTCGCAACCATCCGACAAAGACTCGTTAGAATCGGCGTTGAAAAAATTCTGGCAGGTCGATGAAGCGCCCGTCACTCTTTCGACGAGCAAATCGCTCGACGAACTTGAGTGCGAGTACTTTTATAATTCGACCACGGAACGCGATGGGGACACAGGTAGATACTCTGTAGCCCTACCGTTTCGCAGCGATGTGTTCTCATTGGGGAACTCACTCGATATCGCGAAAAAACGTTTTTTCTGCCTAGAAAAGAAATTAGAATCCGCACCCGAGTTACGTACTGCGTATGATGACGTCATTCGCGAATATATTGATAATGGATATTTATCTCCTGCTCCGCTCGATAGTTCAGACAGTAGTTGTCCTGACTATGTAATTCCGCATCACGCAGTTGTACGTTTAGATAAGACAACAACAAAACTACGCTCCGTGTTAGACGCTAGTGCTAAAACGAGTACTGGATTATCTCTCAACGATATTTTACACAGTGGCCCAAATTTACAGGGTGACTTGTTTACTATAATTCTGAATTTTCGATTGTTCGCATTCGCGCTCTCGGCTGATTGCCGACAAATGTTCTTACAGATTGAAGTAAGAGAAAGCGATCGTCGCTTTCAACGCATCTTATATCGTTTTAGTCCAAACGATCCTCTGGTTCTATATCAGTTTAACCGTGTCTGTTTTGGTCTCAAGTCAAGTCCCTAACATGCGATCCGCACAGTACAACAGTTGGTTCAAGACGATGGTCATCACTTCCCGCGCGCCAGCGCTATCATCGCGGATTCGCTGTATATGGATGACGTAGTCTACAGCGTAAGCTCCGAATCACGTGCAGTCCAGGTTTCGCACGAACTGATTAAACTCTTTAGAGGAGGTCAGTTCGAGTTGGTCAAGTGGACCAGTAACTCTCAAACTGTACTAAACAGTATTCCCGCGTCGCATAGGTTGACCGAACAACTAGAATTCGACAAGTCGGTAGAACAAAAGGTTCTCGGCTTGCGCTGGTGTAGGTCAAATGATTGTTTTGAATTTCTTATTTCCGCACCGCCAGACACGTGTACTAAACGTGCTATTCTGTCGGCCGTAGCTAGACTGTGGGACATCATGGGGCTTGTCGCGCCTGTAGTTCTCTATGCTAAACTACTTATCAAAGAATTGTGGTTACTGAAGCTCGATTGGGATGACACTCCCCCGCGTCACATCATAAATATTTGGCAAACTTTTTGCTCTGTCCTGCCGCTTTTAAATGATTTTAAAATCCCGCGCCATTTAGGTATTTTTGAAAATTGTATTCTTCGCCTCATTGGATTTTCCGACGCCAGCGAAAGCGCCTACGGCGCTGTCATCTATGCGCATGTCACTCGCAACGATGACGTAGTCGTTCAGCTGGTTTGTGCCAAGTCGAAGGTATCGCCGGTTAAACCATTGACTATTGCTCGACTGGAGCTCTGTGGTGCCGAACTCCTCGCTAAACTTCTTCGCCGTGTTCATGACACTTATAATCCGCGTTATAATGTTACCGCTATTTACGCATTCACCGATTCAAAGGTGACTCTTTGCTGGATAAATTCTTCTCCGCATCGTTGGCACACGTTTGTGGCCAATCGTGTCGTTCGCATCGTAGACAACGTCCCCGCGGAACATTTCTACCACGTAGCTGGTACTGAAAACCCAGCGGACTGTTTGTCACGTGGTTTAACACCTGACAAATTCATTGAGCACCCATTATGGTTGCACGGACCCGCTTGGGCTAAGCGCGACCCTTCCGAATGGCCCATACATAAGGTTACAGACTTGAATTCGGAACCCATTCCGGAAGAAAAGGTCCACGCGCACCCCATAGTCGCGGATTCAAGTTCGGACAATTCGCTTCTACTCGCACTCGCAGAACGTACGTCGTCGTGGACTAAGCTGCTGCGTATTGTTGTTTTCATATACCGTTTCATGAAAAAACTCCCGCGTCGAACTGACGCCGTTACCGCTAGCGACCTCGAGTTCGCTGAAACCATTTTGTGGCGTCATGTTCAAAGAAAACACTTCATGGATGATTATTCCGAGTTAAAAAATAATAAAATTTGTTCACCCGCTCTTATTAAACTCAAGCCATTTGTAGATGGTGATGATTTAATCCGCGTTGGGGGTCGATTAACTCATTCGGCTGAGGCCTATAGTACTAAACACCCGGTAGTGTTACCCCGTCATGATCGCATAGTTGAAATCCTCGTAGACTATTATCATATAAAATATTTACATGCAGGTCCAGAACTCACTATGTCGTTATTGCGCCATAAGTATTGGATTTTGTCCGCTAGACGCATTATTCGTCATAGAATTCACAAGTGTAACGCATGTCACAGGTGGAGACCGCGACCTCATGGTCCGCCGATTATGGGCGATCTCCCTAAATCTAGAGTAAATGTTGCAACCAAAGCTTTTTCTCATACAGGGTGTGATTACGCTGGCCCTATACAGTATGTGCCCGTACGCACTCGAGGTGCGAAGAGTCGCAAGGGTTATTTATGTATCTTTACCTGTATGACTACTCGCGCTGTTCATATTGAATTAGCTACAGATCTTACGACTGCGTCGTTCATAGCCGCGTTGAAACGGTTTTTATCCCGCCGTGGACCGGTACAATGCTTGTATTCGGACAACGCGACCAATTTTCGAGGAGCTAATTCGTTTTTACGCGACTTGTATAATTTCATAAATAAAGAATACCGCCCGCGCTTTGAAGAGGAGCTCGCTGAGCATCGCATTAATTGGAATTTTATTCCGCCCGCGTCACCGCACTTTGGTGGATGTTGGGAGTCCATGGTGAAGGCCGTGAAGACTCACCTTTTCAAGACAATAGGTCAACAACTTCTATCTTATGAAGAATTAGTTACAATTCTCTCTCAAATAGAGTGCCTGTTGAACTCCAGACCTCTTACTGTTCTTAGCGCTGATCCGGAAGAGCCTAAAGCTCTTACCCCTTCGCATTTTTTACATACTGTACCGCTTAACTCATTACCCGCCGCGGAAATAGGTTTACTGTCTGATCACCTGCTCCAAAGACACTCTCTTATGGATAAATTAGTCCAGTCGTACTGGAAAAGATGGCGAAGCGAGTATCTTCATAGTTTACAATCACGCTTAAAATGGAATAAACCTGATGGAGACATGATTAAGGAAGGCACTGTAGTAGTGATAGTTAATGATAATGCGCCTCCTCTATCCTGGCCTCTAGGTGTTATTGAGAAGTTGCATACGTCTATAGACGGTAGCACGCGAGTCGTTTCAGTACGCACTTCTAATGGGATTCTTGTGCGACCTGTGGTCCGCTTATGCCCCATTCCTACTCAGTAATATCTTATTCAGTCCATTCCCTCTTTAGTTAGATTTAAGTGTAATTTCACTGTATATATTATTATATTATTCTCTTTAAAGGTGACCCTTTAAGGCCGCGAGGAATGTTAACGCCATTACTTTCTTTAGTTTTATATTTCATGCCTAATTACTGGCAACTCTAATTAATTAGTATCTGTGTAACATAAAGTTCCTTCCGCTTTCCTTCTCCCTTCCACAACCCTTATAATGCCTAAGTGAGAGCGAGAAGGAAGATCTGCAATGGCGCGCATACGCTGCCGCCAAGAAGATCCGCCAGTTCTCAACCAACATCGACGCCTGTGGGTAAAATTAATCCCAAGTCGAAAAAGGACTCATATTTTCACCGCGAAGAACGAAGATTGCTATTGAACAGTGCAAGTGCGTGTATGTGTGTTGTGGAAAGTGCAGATTCTCGTCCGTACGTGATATCCTGGACGCGCCAGCCACGTGGCTAAGGAAACCCTTCTCGTCGTGTCGCCATAGCTCACCAGGCAGGTACCATCATCATTTTCCCACACCACCAAAACACCTACTTGTGTCACCGAACCGCCCCTCATACAGTCCACTAAGAAAATTTCGATTTTCACCCCAAGGCTTTAGGCCGCCGCAACAGTTTTTATTGAGCGGTCAGCTCAATCTGGTAGTTTGTCCTTATTTGTATGGTGCTTCTCTATGTGCGCTCAAGAAAAAAGACGGAGGACTGAGACCAATAGCAATCGGCAGCGTGTTCAGACGGTTGACAGCGAAGCTGGCGTGCCGGTCTGTACGAGTAGCTATGTCCGAATACTTTCAGCCGCATCAACTAGGGTTTGGGACGCGTCGGGGTTGCGAGGCCGCTATCCATGCGACACGTGCGTTCGTCATGGACCCTGAGAACTCGGGCTGCGTTGCGCTGAAACTTGATATACGCAATGCTTTTAACACCCTAGAAAGAGACGTTCTTTTGAGTGAGGTAAAGGATAAAATTCCTTCTCTATACCCCTTTCTTTATCAGGTATATTATTCTCCTTCCAACCTATTCTTTAATAATAGTCTCATTTTGTCTCAAGTGGGAGCGCAACAGGGGGATCCATTGGGGCCACTTGTTTTCAATTTAGCAATTCACAATGTCATCTCAAGATTGAAATCATCTCTGAATCTATGGTACCTTGATGATGGCATTATTGGTGGATCACTCGAAGAAGTTTGCAAGGACCTAGAGGTTCTTGTTCCCCAACTTAAGGAGTTGGGTCTGGAGGTGAATCCCTCCAAGTGCGAATTTTTTCCCTGTGGCGTTGGTGCTCGTACACACTTCTCACTCTTTCATTCTCTTTTACCTGGCCTCAAGGAACTTTCTCCTCTCTCTTTTTCCCTTTTGGGATCTCCCATTTTTCTTGACGGAGTGCCAGAAGCCATTTCCTCCCGTAAACAACTTCTCCTCAATGCTCGGGAACGTCTCAAGGGTCTTTCTGCGCACGTTGCGATTTTGTTATTGCGCATGTGTTTTGCCGTTCCCAAAATTACGTATCTCTTACGGACCGCTCCTACCTGGCTTTGTCCTGAGGAGGTACGTTCATTTGACTGTGCTGTAAAATCAACGGTTGAGTCGATCCTGAATGTATCTTTTAATGATGCGCAGTGGAGGCAGGCGGCTCTTCCTATCCGGCACGGGGGACTTGGTGTGCGATGCGTGCATGATGTGGGCCTGCCGGCTTTCCTGGCGTCGACACATGGGGTGGCTGACCTCGTCACTGTAATTCTAGATTCCAATGGTGACGGGGCAAGCATACCTTTTATGTTGGATGCCGGGTCAGCTTGGTCTGCCCTCAACATGGGTGCAGCAAGCCCTGACGCAACACATGCGCAGCGCGCTTGGGATGACGTCTCGTCTACGCTGATCCAGAAACAGATGTTGGTGGAGTCCTCGAGGGCTGATCTAGCCAGACTCAGGGCTGTATCGCAACCGGAATCGGGGGCATGGTTGCACGCGCTTCCATCGCCTCACCTGGGCACGTTGCTTGATGACGACTCTTTGCGTGTGGCGGTGGCCCTCCGCCTGGGCTGCAAGGTGTGTGAACCCCATAGATGCACCTGCGGTTCCATGGTGGAGGCCGATGGCCATCACGCTTTGAGTTGTCGTCGTTGCTCGGGGAGGTTCCCGCGTCACCATGCCCTCAATGATATTGTAAGGAGGGCATTCGTGTCGGCAGATGTTCCCTGCATGCTGGAGCCTCCGGGATTGTGCAGGACTGACGGCAAGAGGCCGGATGGGTTGACCCTGGTGCCTTGGAGGAACGGCAAGTGCCTAATTTGGGACGCAACTTGCGTCAGCACTGTTGCCGCCAGCCACCTTGGTCGCACGGTCCTCTCGCCGTCGGCAGCAGCGGAAGACGCCGCTGAAAGGAAGAGGCTGAAGTACGCTCCATTGACGACCCGTTATAATTTTGTGCCCATTGCAGTTGAGACCATGGGTTGTTGGGGCACTGAGGCCAAGAAGCTCATTGGTGAGATAGGGCATAAGCTTTGTCAGAAAACGGGTGACTCCCGCTCCGGCTCGTTCTTGGTGCAAAGGTTAGCCATTGCCATACAACGTGGCAACGCTGCAAGTGTTATGGGCACCTTTGCGCCAGGAACGGTTAGGGGCGGGTTATTTGACGTGCTTTTATAATTTTTTTTTTTTTTTTTTTTTTCACATCATAAGTTATATAGATTAATAATTTACATTATATTAATAATTAATTTATAAATTATTATTATTTATTTAACACCTATAATTTAGGTAAATAATATTTTATTAAATTCGGCTTCGTTGTAATGTTTTGTTATTATACGTTATCTAACAAACAAAATAAACACAACACTGACATCAACTATCATCGAATGGCGTTTATTATTTACCTGAGCATATGTTTTTACGTCAATCATCATAAAATTCAAGTCATCGTCATACAACGTGTACATAGTTACCTACAAAATGAGTCACCGGTAATGCCTACGCTAAGAAATTAGTCTGACTAATACCGACTGTCATCGTCCGCGAACAATCTAGGCGATTAGACTTTAATAGAAGTAAATGCTCTAGAAATCTAGATTCTGGCTAGACCAATCTAAGGTCCATACACTTTATTCATTTAAACAATTGAAGCAGAAGACAGATGTGTACAGTACAACTATTTTCTTAATATCCCTCAACAATCAAAACTAACTGTCAATTTTAGAAGCTTTCCTCCCATTTTTCAAATAAATTACATTAAGTCACACGCGAAACCTTGAAGCTAGCTGATGGACAATCGAAGGTGGAAGCTCAACGAACGCCGGAGCAGACCAAGGTACATACGTGAGTGCATTTTATTCGCTGCGGCCTATGTCGAGTTATTGAACATCAAAATTATACGAAAACCGTTTTTTCCCAGTGTAGTATCAAAGCCACCCCCTATTTCGGTTTGGTGCGTATGCTACATCTAAGAGTCTATATACTTCCAAGTCGATTGAGAGCGTCCGGTCTGCACCAAGTGCAAAGGGCAACTGATAGAAATCAGACGACTGACGAAACATAAAGTTTGCCGAGGGACATTAAGAAAATAGTTGTACTTTACTTTGTAATGCACCAATGGGATGCAGCGAAACGTATCTTGGTCCTGGCTCATTGGTCAATGCAGCTTGACTGCAGATTTTAGTTTCACCTGTGACCGTCTGCATCTGTCTTGTGGCTGACAAGGATCTAAGATTTCCCGAAAATAATTAGAAGAGCAACAACGGACATGTTTACTGCCAGGTCTAGTCTAGAAACGTCAACGTTTAAACTGATTTTTCAAACAAAAAACAAAAAGGAGGTTCTCAATTCGTCGCGTCTAAATATATATTTTTTTTTATGTATGTACACCGATTTCTCCGTCAATTGTGGACCGATTTTGAAAATTATTTTTTTGTTTGAAAGGGTGTTCTCTTGAGGTGGTCCCATTGTCACCAAATCAGAATCTGATTAGGGGATCCCATGGAAATCGAGAGAAACCCTAAAATTTTATAGGCACACCTATAGCGATTTGTGCATTTGCTTCTGCATCAGTTCCACTTCACCAAATGGTGCTTCCATTTAGTGAAGTGGAACTGATGAGGAAGACCACAGATGGCCATCGGAACTATTCAATAATTCGTATTTCACGGGTTGCGATTCTATTACTTTAATATGGTTGCTAAACAATTTATGCTCGTTACAATTATACGGTGAAGTGGAGCTGATGGTGTCTTCACCATCCTTACTAGGAGAACTCCTCGACAATTAACGTCCCAGTAAGTATCAGGAAAAGCACTATTTTGTAAAAGATGATGAGCAGTTGACATTAGGCTATTGTAACATAGATAAATTACAAACTGACCCACTAAAAAGTGAAGATAAAAAACTTTTTTACAAAAAAAAAACAAACAACCGACTTCCAAAAAAAATACTACAATGTGAAAAATAACTTTAATTTCGGAAGTCAATCGCAAAAAAACGAAAATACAGATCCAAAGACACCGACTTCCGAAATTAAAGGTATTTTTAACTTTGTAGTATTTTTTTTGGAAGTCGATGGTTTTTTTTTTTTTTTGTAAAAAAGTTTTTAAAATCTCAGAAACATTTTAAAAATTCATTATTGTAATCATCATGATTGTTTATAGTTTTGTACTCAGTAAGTACGTAATACCTTTTAAAATATTTTCTGATAAACAACGCTTTGTTTAGGTACTAACAACTCCACATACATATTTTCCAATTTGCCACCAATTTTCTTTAAACTCTAACTACGTAAATAAGTACCTAGTTACATTCACAAATTATTTTTTGAACACTGACGAAAGCAGGAATTTCCTCTATAGCCAAAATACATATTCCCTTGTTGAGTAAAAATAATGAGTGATTAATTAATTATCAAACAAAGCCCACCCATACTCATATATTTAACTGTTTCGCGCCGTTTCACAAATTGAATAGGTTACGCACGGACTAGAAAAAAAAATTCTAGTCCGTGAGGTTACGTTTGTGGCGGGAACTAGATACAATAATTAACAACCCTCTTTAAGAGCAACAATCACCCATCGATAATACCTAATATTTGAATAGATTTTATTGCAAATAGGTACCATAGATAAGCTTTCGTTTAAACTTGAGAATCTAATAGAAAATCATAACAATATTTTCTACAGACTTACCTAAAAGCTTCTACGGAGTTGGTTGAAAGCGAGGCAAAGACACAATCATACAGCCAGCACCGTCCAGCCGTGACTCTATAATGCCTATGGTGTATGGACGTTACCGACAATACTTGTCACACGACGCAAAATCGATCACCAATCAAATTGACTTTAATTATATAGGTACTTAAGTCAAACGATACGGTATGTTTTACCGATGTATTTATTTTTATTTTTATAAACTAGGTAAACGCAACATGTTGTACAGCCGAGATGAGAAGATGGAATGACGCAAGGTATTGAACGTGAGACGTCCTTGTTCCTTATTTAGAGAATAAGGACTGCATGGTCGCTGCAGTACTTTTTAAATAACGTAATGTTATGCTTTTATAGACAAAGGTAAAATTTACGTTTATGCACACTAGTGACATGATCTACAGCAAAAGAATATGGTATAAGTACCTAAATTTATATAAACATGAAATCATCGAACAAAAGAACTATAGAAGTAAACACTAAACAATACAGTTCAGTAAGTGGGGATGAGGTGTGAATTGTCTGAGATTACGAAATCAAGTAGGTAGGTACCTACCTACTCGTAATTAGTTCATTATTTTTAAATTCTCTAGTTCTAGTAGGCTTTGTATTTTGTACACGACCGTAGTTATGGAAGAGGGCGGTCTTCTGGTACAGGTAAAGACAACCTCCTGCCTCTACAACTCCTCTCCTATGGCTCCTTCAAGCACAAAGGCACTGCATGTCGCGCGACGAGCAGTGCCTTTGAGTCGCGGGCTCACGGGCGATTATATCGCATGTCGGGCCTATTTGTAAGAGCCTTTATTTGTTAATACCTGTTGATTATGAAATAAACTTTATTAGGTATTATTAAATAAGTTAATTATGGTATTCATCCCATTCCCATCTGCATCTACTATAAAATAGGTACCTACTTAATCCTGTCAATCAATAACACCAAATACTGAACACCCTATATAATATTACTTGTTGTCTTTAGTAATTATACAATTTCCATAATTATATTATTTTACAAACGAAGGAATATTGGAAATAAAAACGTACAAATTATTTAATAATTATGTAAAGAGTTTCTTATCAAGCAAACACAAGTACAAAACCATCCATCAACTTTGCCTAGAATAGAAAAAAAAAGACAATTTGTGATTGTGAACCTCCACGGTCATTATGAATATGAGACACGCAGTTGGTTATTATGGTACCACGATAGATAGTTTATGGTTTATGGTATCGATCCGAGGTCGTCTGTCTACAGATACTTATTTACATACGTTTTCAAGGACAGAGCCACCTCATGCATAATTTGCCTGACATATCTACGGTGTGACCTCCAAGACATCTGCAACGCCGCAGTAGGGTTCCTTGGAGGGGAAATGTATGCCACATATTTACCTATCTACTTCCTTTCTTCATGTATTACCTCGGGCTAGAAAAAAACCAGCCAAGTGCTTGTCGGACCACGCACAATGAAGGGTTCCGCAGTTGGGATGAATTTATCTTAAGAACAAACTTAACATTGTAGTTGAAAAACATGTTCTCCCATACATTCCAACTGTAAAAGTAAGTTTGTACTCACAATATTGATAGATTTACCATGTTATTTTAAGACCACACAATTCTCATAGGTTTTTCTGTAATCTACAGATAAAGATCTATTTTCTGTATTTTTTTCAAAATTTTAGGCTCAGTAGTTTCGGAGACTTATCTCCGAAACCGGTAAACGTTCTTCTATTTTCTTAAATAACTTCAAAACAATTTATTTTAAAATTATAAAAAAATATATATTTGAGACCCTCATTGTAAGCCCTTTCATTTGACATGCCACATGGTGTAGTTTGCAAAGCTTTTTTTTATTTTTTAATATACATTATTTACATTTATCTAAAGTATGTAGGTACTACCATTTTTAACCGACTTCAAAAAGGAGGAGGTTCTCAATTAGTTTTTTTTTTTTTTTATGTACGTTCCCCGATTACTCGAAGATGCTGGACCGATTTGGATTTTTTTTTGTTTTATTCGAGAGGGTATACATCACAGTTGGTCCCATATAAAATTGATTAACTTTGCTTGGGTAGTTTTTGAGTTAGCTTCAATAATACGTATTTTTTCCCCATTTTTATATGGATGATGTTCTAGTTTGTTTTGCAGATAGTGGTATTAGAATTTGTGTGGGGTAGGTACACAACTAAAAAGTGAAAAATAAAAACTTTTTTACAAAAAAATACAACCGACTTCCAAAAACAACACTGCAAAGTGAAAAATAACTTTAATTACGGAAGTCGGTGGCAAAAAACGAAAATACATTTAACTAGACACCGACTTCCGAAATTAAAGTTATTTTTCACTTTGTAGTGTTGTTTTTGGAAGTCGGTTGTATTTTTTTGTAAAAAAGTTTTTTGTTCGATAACTTTTTGCCATCTTGTAGGTAGGGACACGATCCCATTGCTATAGATATTTTGGGACTTCTGATCAAAATACCGCGACAAGTGGTTTTGGCAGTCCTCTCGTGATGTTAACCTGACACTGCCTATAGAATTCTGAAGAGACCGAAACAGGTGGAAATCTGAAGGTGGTGGTGGTGGTCAGGTGGTGGTCAGGACAATACGGCGGATGCATTAACACCTCCCAGGCAAACTCTCTTAATTTTTGCTGAGTGGCTAAAGATGTGTGAGGTCTAGCGTTATCATGATGAAAAACCACACCCCTACTGTCGCTTAATTCCGGCCGCTTTCTCTCAACTTCTTGCTTTAATCTCATCAGTTGTTCGCAGTAGAGTTCAGAATCGATGGTCCTGCCTGGTGGTAACAGCTCATAATGAATAATGCCCTTCCAATCCCACCACACATACAGCATCACCTTGTTGCGAGTTAACCCGGGTTTCGCCACAGTCTGTGAAGCCTGACCGGCCTTTGACCACAACCTTTTTCGCACGTTCTTGTCGTACGTGATCCAGTTTTCATCACCCAGTTATCAGCTTCTTCAAAAATGGTTGGGTTTCATTACGTCGCAATAAAGAATCACAAATGAGTACAAGGTTCAATAGGTTTCTTTCAGTGAGCTCGTGAGGTACCCAAATATCGAGCTTTTTTGTGTACCCAGTTTTTTTCAAATGCGCCAAAATTGTTTTGTGGTCAATTCCCAGTTCTTCAGCTACGTCGTAACTACTGATATGCCGATCTTGCTCCACTTTTTTTAAAAAAAGCAGCCATTTTATCCATAATAGGGCGACCAGAGCGACGTGCATCTTTAACATCAAAATTTCCGGATTGAAAACGCTTAAAACCAAATTTGTGCTACTCTCACAGACACTGCACTGGGTCCACAAACATCGCAAATTTTTTTCGCGGCTTGCGTTGCATTTTTACCTTTTTTGTAGTAAAATTTTAAAATGTATCGAATTTCTTCATTAGATTCACATCATCTTGACAGTATGAAAAACAAGTGAAAATCACACATTTTCCTAATTTGAATTTGGAATTATGTTCTTTAAAATTTAAACTTTCAGTGATACCAAAACCAGCCAGATACAAATACACACATCAAAAGTGTCTAGGGATCAAGCATTTTTATGCGGATTTCTTGAGATTGAGATGTGGCTTTGTAATAAATTTATGATTTTATAAATTTATATGGATCCTTTTTGGTGCATTTCATAATTTGAATCAGGAACTGTGAATCAAATTCGAGTAAAAGATGAAAATCAGCTGTCAATATTTTCCCTATAAAAACATACAACGCATTGAAGACATTATTAGTGCTACTGTTTCCCTACTACTGATTAAAACCAACGTTACAATGGAGCGGCGACGTCATTTAAGCAGGGAAGAAATGCTCAGAGCCGTGGGAATGATAGAAGCTGGTTCCCGGCAACGTACTGTGGCTTTAGCTCTGAATACAAGTCAGAGTGTTATCAGTCGACTTTGGACACGTTACCGAAGCACTGGTACCGTGGCTGAGCGCCATGGAGGACGGTATCGAACACCACACGGAGACAAGACCGATACATTCAAATCTTAACTCGAAGAGCTCCAACTATAACCGCCATGATGTTAGCCGTGAGGCTTCATCACTCTTCAGGGAACTTAATTAGCGACCAAACAGTCAGAAACCGCTTGCATGAAGTGAACCTTCATTCCCGAAGACCGCTACGGGTACCACCTATAGCAATGCACAATCGTAGGATTCGATATCAATGGGCTCTTGAACACAGAAATTGGGCAGAAGAACAATGGCGTTTCGTGTGCTTTTCTGATGAGTCTCGTTTTGGTATGAGACCGGATACAAGACGTATACGACACTGGAGAACCCCTGGACGCCAACAGCGATTAAAATCCTGCCAGGAAGTCCATCCTTATAGTGGTGGAACCATCATGGTATGGGCGGGTATTTGGATCGGCGGAAGAACTGAGTTGATTTGGATCAGAGGCAACCTCAACGCTCAAATTTATGCTGAGACGATTGTATCAGACGTCATCGTTCCTCTACAAGTGCAAATCGGTCCCTTATTTCAGTTAATGCATGATAATGCACGACCGCACACCGCAACTCCGCAAGAGTTGTAAGACAGACTCTCGCCGCAGCTAACATCAATGTCCTGCCCTGGCCTGCTCAGTCGCCAGACTTGAACCCGATTGAGCATGCATGGGATATGCTACAGAGAAGAGCTCTGCCGAATATGGAGGGTATCCAGTCGCAAGAAGACCTTTTTTTGTTGTTGCAACGAACATGGGCGGCCATTCCACAGCGTGATTTGGATGAACTCATTTTGAGTATGCCAAACCGATGTTCTTGTGTTGCTAGTGTTCGCGGTAGAAACACGGATTATTAATTGTTTAAGTTACCCAATAAAATTTTAAAGAAAACTGTTATTTCAGTCTTTTTTTCGAACTTTAATGTTAGTGGTTCAAATGTCAAAAATCCCTTTATTAGGAAAATGGCAAATTTCTTTATTAATGCAAAGGTGACTTGGTTTATCGTTACTGTGACAAACGAAAACACTTTATTTGATGAATCCTTAAAGAAAATTTTAATTAATATCAATCAGGAGAAAAGTTATTGCAAAAATATATGTTGATCCCTAGACACTTTTGATGTGTGTAGTATAGCTAAAGAGATTTTATTTTAAGTTCATACATACTATATAATGCGAAAAGACTTTTTCCCCAACCTAATAATAGGTCTTTACCTATGAAATTGCCGTTTTGTATGAATAAATTTAAACCAATTTTTTTCATGCATTTTTTATTTGTATTAATCGAAGTAATCACCCATGCAATCAATGCATCTTTGCCAACGCAGTGGCAGTTTATTGATGCCCTTCTTAAAGAAATCAGCTGGACGGGAGGCAACAAATTCTTCAAAGGCATTTTGTACTGCCTCTCGGGTATTGAATTTTTTTCCCGCCAAGAAGATACCCAAATTCTGGAAAAAGTAGTAGTCTGTAGGCACAAGGTCTGGTGAGTAGGGCGGATGATGGAGAGCTTCCAACCTCAGTTCTTGCAACTTGGAGACCGTCTGCTGTGCAGTATGAAGTCGCGCGTTGTCGTGCAGGATCAGCGGAGACGAGCGATTGACCAATGCTGGTTGGAGATGTGCCAGCTTCTCCATCATTGTGTTCAGTTCTTCACAGTACACATCTGAAGTAATGCTCACCCCGTTTGGTAAGAAGCTGTGATGAATCACACCGGCGCTAGACCACCAAACAGTGACCATCACTTTTCTAGGGGTAAGTTTTCGTTTAGGGCATTGTTTAGGTGCTGAACCAGGATCCAACCAACTTGCTGAGCGCTTGCGGTTATCAAACAGAATCCATTTTTCATCGCAGGTAACAATGCGGTTCAAAATTCCTTCATTTGTGTGTCTGTTGAGCAGTGCAAGGCACGTCTCGACGCGTACTTCGCGCTGGCGATCATTGAATTCGGGGGGGACCCATTTGTCAAGCTTTTTTACCTTGCCAATTTGACGCAAATGGACCAATATTGTTTTGACGCTAACGTCGAAAGCTGCTGCTAATTCAGCCGTAGATTATGTATCATCAGCTTCCACAATCGCCTTTAATTCGTCATTGTCGACCAAAGTCTTCGGACGACCGCGAGGTTCATTTTTCAGGTCGAAATTTCCAGAACGGAAGCGAGCAAACCAATAACAAGTGGTGCGTTGGTTTGTAGTGTTAGCTCTGTAAACGTCTTTGATGTTGCGTGCCGCTTGTGCCGCGTTGCTGCCACGACGGTACTCATATTCCATAATTACTCGAATTTTTAACGTATCCATCATGACGAAAAAGATTGAAATGCGATGAAAATGTAACACTAATCAATAAACAAATGACTACTTTTGGGAAAAAAAATCCATGTTTTTAAAATAAAATTAATTTGAAATTAGAATGCTTAGGCAAACAAAAATTATTTTGATTTGAAATGGCCAGTACTGCAGAACGGCAATTTCATAGGTAAAGACCTAATATATACCTATCCGTCCTATCCTAAATCCCGTTAAAATCTGTGAGATCATGAACGCAGCTTACTTTAAAGGTGCGTTCACCTTACTCACTCGCACTAATATTGCTTTCTCTTTCTCTTAAAATGTCTGCGGTGTAATGTGTGGCTCTGTATTAAATAAACATCTATTAATAAATTAGAGAGTTTCAAAATAACATCTTCGTTTCCCTACCTTTGTTCCTACGACGAGCTAAACGTAACATTTTGGCTAAATGCACAAACCGTGCGAAGCCAAAAGAAAAAAAAAACTATAGACCACCTAACCACTTTTTTAGGGTTCCGTACCTCAAAAGGAAAAAGCGGAACCCTTATGCTATCACTTCGTAGTCCGTCTGTCTCTCTGTCTGTAAGTCAGTCTGTCAAGACTATTTCTCAGGACCACGTGGAGGTATCAAGTTGAAATTAATACAAATACCTAGGTCTATGGTCTCTCGAACCTCTAAAAAAATCAAGCTTCTAAGTCAACGCAATAAAAAAATACGACCATTTATACGACACATTTTGATACTCGTAAGTAAAGCAAAACCTATAAGATAACTACTTAGTACTTACCTTTGACCTAGAATCATGAAATTTGGCAAGGAGCAAGATCTTACAGCACAAGTAAAGAAAAAAGTCCGGAAATTGTTCATTTGTAATTTTATCACATAAAAAAATTGAGATTACAAACTTAAATTTGCAGTTGGAGAATTGCCCGTGACGTATATGAATGTATTGGAGATCATGTTTTTCATCTACAACGTTAAGTTTGTTTTTGGGATAAATTCTTTTCAACTACGGAACCCTTCATTATCCGTGTTCCGACACGCACTTGGCCGATTTTTTTCTTTTGTACCGTGGGACGTCCATGTGCTCACAACTCCGTCTGGAATACGACCTAGAAGGCTTACCATGGTTTGTCATGATAATTATAGAGTATGATCTAGGATGAGTTATTTGTTTTTTTTCTAAGCGATAAAATATAAACACGATAGCTCACCACTGGATGGAACCTAATGATATTATCAACTTTTGTTCTCGGCATTACCTACGACTCAGCAAGAGAGAAACAACGAAGCGACACGACACGTTGTGTATGGTTATATCATTTGGATTTTCCTTATGTCTTATTTGACTATATTGTCTACTGCTGTACTAAAACCGAAAAATGATTAAGTACATGAGATTTTTTCGATTGAAAAAAATTACAAAGTAGCATCGTCTATTTTCTATTTTATACGATTATACGTAAACAGTTCCTTAATGTCCACTAAAATTTGCTTTAAATCGAAGTTATTTAAATATGTTAAGAACTTACTAAGCTAAAAATTGATTTAAGTATAGCATTTTTTTCTCAGAAATCTACATGTTATAAACGAAGGACGTTTAAATTCCGGTGCGCGTGAGAGTCTTCTATCTCGCGCATCAAACTAGACAGCCATACCGTCATTTCACTTACACACCGAGCTAAACCACGCTTCGATATATCCTCAAGGGGGATACATCGATAATAAAAATCCTTTATGACCATATGTATATCGTTAAATCCTTTGGATTTTCCATATGTGTTGACTATATTGTCTACTGCTGTACGTACTAAAACCGAAACATGTTTAGTTACTTGAAATTTTTTCGCTAGAAAAAAATCCAATCCTTTTGCACTCCGCCAATTGTGCGAGAAGTACAGACGTGCACACAAAAACTTGCACATGGTGTTCATTGATCTCCAGAAAGCGTATGGTAGGGTACCTCGGCATGTGTTGTGGAGGGCCTTGAAAGAGAAAGGTTTGCCCGGGAAGTATGTAGTTAATTCGTGCTATGTACAGTCAATCTCGTACCTACGTCCGGTCGGCTGCTGGGAATACCGTCGAGTTCAATGTGGCTGTTGGCTTGCACCAAGGGTCGGCTTTAAGTCTTTACCTCTTCCTGTAGATTATGGATGCTCTGACGTCAAATCTACAGGAAGAGGCACCCTGGTGCATGCTGTTTGCCGATGACATTGTTCTTGTCGGTGAAGATGTAAGTAGGTACCTGACATTCGGAGCAGATTGGAGAAATGGCAACAGAAACTGGAAAATGTTGGCTTGAAAATCAGCAGAACCAAAACTGAATATATGTTCTGCGATTTCGGCGGTATCTCCAGTTCTGGAGCCATAGCGCTTGATGGCGCGCTTCTCCCAGTCTGCTCCGACTTTCGGTATCTCGGTTCACTCGTGCAAAGCGATGGCGAAGTAGATCGGACGGTTAAGCATAGGATTAACACTGGATGGATGAAATGGCGGCAGGTCACGGGAACAATCTGCGACTCACGCATTCCCCTTAAACTTAAGGGGAAGATATACCGGATGACTTTTTTTACCGTCTTGAAGAAAATAGGGTATATTATGTGAACGGAGTAGAAGAAGAAGCGTATGGCATACCTAGTTTTTTATTATTTTTTTAATAGTTTAGTCAGAAAAAAATATCTAAGTATCAATAAATACTACAAATTCGTTGTAAACTTTTCATTTTAGAACAATAAAAACATAAATTTTGAAAAAAAATAATAAATCCTTTAAAAATATCGAAATTCAAATCATATGCAACCTGCATTATTATTTGAATTTTGTTTTTTTTTATTAAAAAAAAAAAAAAAAAAAAAACTAGATAAGCCTTCTACTCCGTTCACCGAATATACCCTATTTTTTTCGAACCGGAAAAAAAGTCATCCAGTATAAAACAATGGTTAGACCTGCTGTCTTGTATGGATCAGAATGTTAAGCCACAAAAGGGATGAATGAAAAGCAGTTGCATGCAGCTGAGATGAGAAAACTAAGAGGGATGTGTGGTGTTACACGAATGGATAGAATAAGAAATCAGTACATAAGAGGAAGTCTGAAAGTGGCACCGGTGACTGAAAAGTTGTGCGGAAATCGGTTATCATGGTATCGGCATGTGATGCGGAGGAGTGAGGAAAATGTCGTGAGGAAAATTTTGAGTATGAATGTCGATGGCTATAAGAGTAGGGGAAGACCAAAGAAACGATGGATGGATTGTGTGAAAGATGACATGGCTAGAAAGGGGGTGACTACCGAGATGACAAATAATAGAGAAGTAAGTATGGAAAAAAGGACATGTTGCGCCGACCCCAAATAGATTTGGGATAAGGGCAGGAGAATGATGAGAAAAAAAATCCAAAGTAGCACCGTTTATTTGCTGTTTTATACGATTATACGTAAACAGTTCCTTATTGTGCAGTAAAGTTTGCTTTAAATCAAAGGTTTTAAATATGTTAAGAACTTACTAAGCTAAAGATTTATTTAAGTATAGAATTATGTCATAAATCTACATTTAAACAGAGCGCGATTAAATTCCGATCGTCTGAGAGTCTTCTATCTCACGCGTCAAACTAGACATAACGCCATCGCCATTTCATTTACTGACACACCGAGCTAAACCACGCTTCGTTAGATCCTCTTAAAGAAGCTAAAAATCTTTTAGATCGAGAGACTCGGAGAGACGAGAGACTCATATAGGTGTAGGCTATTTGAAGGCTGATAAGATAACTGATAACATTTCTTACTGTTGAACATAAGACGTAATGTTAGTGACATGTTTTTTGGTAGGCATAGCAAACGGCTCGATTGATTGTCCGGAACTACTCAGCAAGATACTTCTTCGCACTAATCAAAATAAGCTACGCAGACGACCTCTGCTTCAGGCACCATGCGCATCGACTACTTAATTACAGGCGCAACGCCTTCATTCGTAGTATAAAAGCCTTCAATAGTTATCACCGCACCTGGAGATAGATCTATTTTGCACCAACGCACACAGTATTAGAAAGATCCTAAACAAGGAATATTTTGGAGATAGTCATGAATAACTACTAAACTATTTTGATGTTAGGTAGCTTTTATTACATTTATAAACGTTTTATTTTTGTTTGCAAATCGCTGTTAACAAACACAGTCAACGGAAAATATTTGTATCTACAATGTGGAAGCTTATCATTAGCAAATTGTCCTGCCTGTGAATGATTGTTAACTATGATATTAGTCTGTAAGCTTTCTGTAAGAATAAATAAATATAACCTTATAATTATTGTCACTAGCAATTTACTTATAAGCGTACTTCTTCTACTACCTACTTCTTCTTAGCGTATCGATAACAATTAAGGTTGTGAAAATTAGACTGGATTACTGATTTAGGATTGAAGTAGAGACCATTCTGTGTCCTTGTGGCTGGCCACGAGCCAGGTGGACCCTTGACCTGCACACTAATAGGGTTGTTTACCGGAAGCTTCGCCGCGAGAGAGCGCTGTGTGTTTGTCACTTGTCAAAGTCACCTTGAAGACAAAGCGACCTATCGGCGACAAGCAAAAACACTTAGCACCATCTTGCGGCAAAATTTTCAGCAAGAAACTCCATTGACATATGAATGAAAGTAACAAACACTTCAAGCTATACATTTCCAGTATAAGCTGGTCTCGCATTGTATAGGATTTTCTTACAATGAGAGGTCAGTGTAAACTGGAAATGTATAGCTTGATGTGTCACAGCCGTGTGTACAAACTTTTACCTAGGTATTTAACTTGCAATGTTCGTATGTAGGTAATGTAAGTTCTCCTTTTTGCAAATCAAATCAAATCTCTCTCGGCTCGTTTGATTCCTCTTGACAAGGACTCTGGTCCTAGATAATCATCATCATTCTCCTGCCCTTATCCCAATCTATTTGGGGTCGGCGCAACATGTCCTTTTTTTCCATACTTCTCTATTATTCGTCATCTCGGTAGTCACCCCCTTTCTAGCCATGTCATCTTTCACACAATCCATCCATCGTTTCTTTGGTCTTCCCCTGCTCTTATAGCCATCGACATTCATACTTAAAACTTTCCTCACGACATTTTCCTCACTCCTCCGCATCACATGCCCATACCATGACAGCCGATTTCCGCACAACTTTTCAGTCACCGGTGCCACTTTTAGACTTCCTTTTATGTACTCATTTCTTATTCTATCCATTCGTGTAACACCACACATCCCTCTTAGCATTCTCATCTCAGCTGCATGCAACTGCTTTTCATTCATCCCTTTTGTGGCCCAACATTCTGATCCATACAAGACAGCAGGTCTAACCATTGTTTTATATATCTTCCCCTTAAGTTTAAGGGGAATGCGGGAGTCGCAGATTGTCCCCGTGACCTGCCGGCATTTCATCCATCCAGTGTTAATCCTATGCTTAACCGTCCGATCTACTTCGCCATCGATTTGCACGAGTGAACCGAGATACCGAAAGTCGGAGCAGACTGGGAGAAGCGCGCCATCAAGCGCTATGCCTCCAGAACTGGAGATACCGCCGAAATCGCAGAACATATATTCAGTTTTGGTTCTGCTGATTTTCAAGCCAACATTCTCCAGTTTCTGTTGCCATTTCTCCAATCTACTCCGAATCTCGGGTAAATCTTCACCAACAAGAACAATGTCATCGGCAAACAGCATGCACCAGGGTGCGCCTCTTCCTGTAGATTCGACGTCAGAGCATCCATAATCAACAGGAAGAGGTAAGGACTTAAAGCCGACCCTTGGTGCAAGCCAACAGCCACATTGAACTCGTTGGTATTCCCAGCAGCCGACCGGACGTAGGTACGAGATTGACTGTACATAGCACGAATTAACTCTACATACTTCCCGGGCAAACCTTTCTCTTTCAAGGCCCACCACAACACATCCCGAGGTACCCTATCATACGCTTTCTCCAGATCAATGAACACCATGTGCAAGTTCTTGTGTGCACGTCTGTACTTCTCGCACAATTGGCGGAGTGCAAAAGTGGCGTCCGTTGTTCCTCGACCTCTGGTCCTAGATAATATCCAGACTAATAAAAGCTATTTTTTTTTTTTTATAATTACGTAATTACCTACTCCAAAACAGCAGGGAGTTAGGTGCGGGATGCCCAAGACCGCTTAAAATGACGTGCAATGACCTACAGCTACACTAGGTATGTATTGTATTGGTTGAAAATGGGTTCAAACAGAGAGAAAGAAAAAGAGGATTTAAGTTAATTTGTTCAAAGCGACGCGACGGAGTACCTATATGTACCTACCTACTACAATCTGTCATACCTAGTCTCAATGGGTACCAACTGCGTAGAACGTCCAGCAAATTCGACTAGTTGTAGCCAATTTAAGTAATGATCGGTGTTAAACCGTGTTAGGTAGGTAACACGAACTAGAAAAAAAAGAAGGACTCGCGCCACGCATATCGAAAGTGAAGCACAGTAAGTATGCCGGGACCGTTTGTACAAACACGCCTGATGCACACATTTACATCATAGTATGTCCACCGGCCGCCATTACGTGACACGACGGCGTCTTTGTCAAGTCACGCACACGTAGATCGGTACGGTGATTCACTTTCGATACTCGTGGCGCGGAGTCCTTCTTTTTTTCTAGTCCGTGGCAGGTAGAAAAAAAGACCACGGTGTTTTTAAGTTGTCTTCGGTTGCAGATTTTTTTACTGGGAAAACTACTTACCCAACCCCTTTAGTTGCCTTTGGCGATCAAGTCAAAAGTGTGATAAAAAAAAAAGCCCATCCATATTATATCACTCGTCACTCCACTATTCCAATGCTTATTTTAAGGTGCATACTGGATAGGTTCTTTATCCCCTCCATATCCTAAGGGCATGTCTTCCCTACCATTATCGCGCCCCCCGGTCTACTCCATATACAATGTTAACGTTGAAACTCTTGTACTCATAAACTAAACTCATAAACATAAAACTCATCATGCTCAAAATAGTAATTATTCATTTTTACATAAGTATAAACCACGCATTTTAAAGTTTAATTTTGTTACAAGTAAAATAATTCGGTCTCCATTAAAAATATTTTTGTATTTAACCGACCAAAAATTTTGATTAAAATATTAAGTACCTAAGTACGAAAATTATTTTTTTAATCTTACCCGCCATGGAGGCACTGCTCATTCTTCCGCGTGTAAAATCAATCTTGAATTAATTATCAAACTAAATCACAATAAAATCTAGGCTAACCTACTATTTTGGTTTGATTAGTAAATGATTTGATGATTGACAGCCACAGACGAAGTTGACAGCAGAACCCTATTTTTATTTTAATGACGGGCTTCATAATTTAATTACGCTGCCAACAGCTAAAGGTAGGTATGAGCATTGTGTTGTATTCTTATGTTTTTTAGAAAAGGCCAAATTATGATCATATTGCTTAAATTTAAATTTAAAAGATCTTAACGTATAACTTCAATAGCATAATCAAAATTAAAAAACATCTCACATTCGTACAGCGCAGTTTGTGGAAAATACCATAAAGTGAATACACCTTACGAATTAGTACATTTAGAGTACGTCACGCGACAGACATCAACCATTGGCCTGTTATTAATTTATTTTACGTAGTGGAAATGTGGATGCCGCCGTAGGATGGCAGTGAAACACCACGTGAGAAGTATCAAATGAGTTTATTCTCTAAAAGCCTATTTATAGCATGATCCTCCGTTATGTCGAAAATATTGCATCATTAATTTTGAAATAAATATAATTTAATGTTAAGTATGTTTGACGAAAACACGATTCCATATACACCACCACCACCACCTACACACCACTCCACCACCAACACCATCACACATACACCATCTATTTAATAACCACTGACGCGTCCCGATCCCGCTTCCCGCGCGACGTCATTATGATTGTCCTTGAGATTTTTTGTCGGCGCGCGACGCCCCGTTGCGTGCCGACAAAAAATACTGACCACTTATGCACGGCTTGTACACAAAACATTCCTATGAATCGCTGTGAAAGTAATAAAATTACTGTTTCATAAAGTGGATAGACTAGGCTAGATAACGAATTTTGATTTAGAATAATAGATGACTTAGTTTTTTTTTTCAATAAAAAAAAGACTGTTTGTCTATATTACCGCCACTAAAAAATAAATAAATTATTATTTCAAAATCTTAAGCGATAGCCCTATTTTTTTATTTGCTTAAAATATTGCCTATGTGTCAAATAATCAAATGACATCATAACCTTTGTTCTTCCAAAGTTTTGAAATACGAACAATAATCTCGGTAAAAAACGACCCCCCGCGAGCCTCCCGCGCCGCATATTTCTTTTCAACCACAGACTAACTTTGTTCGTAATGCCGATACAACCTCACGGTATTTGGCAAAAATATGCTTTCTAGAGAACTTAGAACGCAAGGGGTAGGTCCACACACATAATTACAAAAAATAAAAAAGTAAAAGCCGGAACGCGCGCGCTGTCATTGTCCGTTCAGGCTCACTTTCGTGCACTCGGACAATCCTGGGTTTTCATTCGGGCTCACTTTCATGCAATGGTCGCGCAAGTGGGTAAAAAGCAATTAACTAAACTATTGGCGTCCAGCACCGCACAGTCTCGCTCTTACTCAATCCGCGAGCAGTGTCGTGTGAGCGAGATAAAAAGTGAGATATTATAGGCTCTGAATGGGTTAAATCAACCCAGCCAAAGATAAAAAACACATGATTTAAAATCTGCCTTTTATTGTATTGACTGTAGTAACGGAACAGCTCAGCCTGGGCCAAAAAATCAAGGTAAGTAATAATTTGCCCTTTTTTCGAACGGTTTTGTGTCAATCTATTAAAACCTGTCAATCTTATCTTTCCTACAGGAATGCATTGCATTTACTGTGTTTTATGTTGTATTTTTAATAGCAATATTCTATTAGTTACATTTTCCATAGCTTCAAATTTAGTTGAAACAATTAAAAGTTGAATAATTGTGTTCATTTGTAAAGAGATTTGCTTAATGAAATTAGCACCTTATTTAACTGACTTCAAAAAAGGAGGAATGAATGTTTGTATGTTTGTTTGTATGTCCACGATTTTCTCAAAAACTAATGAACCAATTTTAATGATTCTTCTTTTCACCCGTCTTAGGCTTACCTATGTATATAATTTTATCTTAATCTATTCAACTAAAAATGGAAGAATAAATTTTCTTTAAAAAAAGTAAAAACTGACTTCAAAAACATAAAATGAATAAAATAACTACAATCAATCTGCCTAACCTTTTCCCAACTATGTTGAGGTCGGCTTCCAGTCTAACCGGATGCAGCTGAATACCAGTAAAACAAATAAAATAACTTGCCTACTTAAAAAACTTAGCAGCTTCTGAAGTCAGGTCTTCAGTTCTTCAATGCACCTTAGCTTGGCAGCGACTTCAGAAGCTGTTAAGTTTTTTAAGTAAGTTATTTTATTCATTTTAGGTTTTTGAAGTCGGCGAGAAATGGCGTAGCGTATCCTAAGTAAATCAACAGTCATTGGCCTCGGGTCTGTCCTGCCCTGTCAGTCTAATGTCATGCCAGTCTCATTTATATTCAGTCAGAATTGACTGTCACTGTTAAGTTTATTTCATTCCGAGTTTCTTTTTTAATTAAAATACCAAATAACTTGAGTAAATAATTTCAATTTGTTTTCTGCAGGTAGATTTTAATGGCGCCGGGAAAAAAGGGCCATGTGCACGGCAAACGTTCAAATCATCATGTAAAGCGAGAGTACGCAGAAAGATTAACCGAGTTAAGTTTAGAATCCTCGGAAGAAAATAATTCTGATGGCAGTGACTCTGATGGTGAAGGTGTTGAACCTACGTTTCCTGTTAGCATGTGGGACTTGAACCACTGCGATCCAAAGAAGTGTTCCGGCAGAAAGCTTTCACGACATAACCTCATCAAGAATTTAAAACTTGGTCAGCAATTCCGGGGTCTAGTGTTATCACCTGTTGGCAAGCAGTGTGTCAGCCCAAATGACAAGGACATTATTGAAAAATTTGGACTAGCTGTAATAGATTGTTCATGGGCTAAAATTGAGGAGACTCCGTTTGATAGAATGAAGTCACCAAATCCAAGGTTATTACCATTTTTAGTTGCTGCAAACCCAATAAATTATGGAAAACCGTATCAGTTGAGTTGTGTAGAAGCATTAGCAGCTGCTATGGTTATCACAGGACACAAAGAGGAAGCAAAATATTATTTATCAAAATTTTCATGGGGCCATTCATTCTTAGAACTTAATTCGGAAGCTCTTGAGCTGTACGCAGCATGCACTGATAGCAAAAGTGTGTTAGAAGCTCAAGAAAAATATTTGGAAGCAGCTAGAAATGAGAAGGATGACCGAGAAATGTGGCCCCCAACTGAATCTGATACTGAATCTGAAGAAGATGTCAAAACACAATAGGTTTATAGAAACATCCATTTCAAGGCAAGTTATGCAGAAAACTTAGCATAAGATGCTTTTGTGATTTTTTTCTTTGTGGCCGTCAATTTAGTTTGGTGCATAGCATCAGCTAAAAAATAATATTTTTATATGTACAACATTGTAGTATGGTAAACAAAAAATTCTCTGTAATAATGAAAACTTGCGAATTGCCCCTGCTTCGCACGGTTTTTACTTGTTAAGAGGGCTGTCACATTTTGGTCACCTCTCTTGTTCACAGGGGACCAAATTTTTAAGATTGATAAAATAAAACAATGCTTTTTCGAAAAATATAATCAATTAGCAAACTAGTAAATAATATGAATTTACTACATACCTAGTTATTACATTAAACACATCTCTATTGTGTTATCTAATAAACTCAGCTCAAAAAGTTTATCTGTTTTTGAGATGAGTTAAATAAATGCCACAATAAAAATGTATTTTTAATATTTACCTATTAAATTAATATTGTTTACTAGTTTGCTAATTGATTCATCAATTCAATAAAGCATCTTTTCATTTAACATTCTTAAAATTTGGTCCCCTGTGAGTGAGAGAGGTGACGAAATGGGACAGTCCTCTTAACAAAACATCCAGATTTCTTTATTATATGTGGGTTTAATATTAATATATATATATAATATAGAACCTTCATGTTTTGTCAAGTTGTAAAAACCCTGTGAAGCAGGGCCGGGTCTCTAGTTATATATATGTTAAATATTAATGTGTTATACATAATATAAACCTTCCAAAATAAAATCTCTAAATGATAGTTATAACCGCATCAAAATCCGTTGCATAGTTTAGAAGAACAACGCGGCCACACTGACAGACACAAAGAGCGACTTTATTTTATAATAAGTATAGATTATGTTGGTAAATCCACTCTCTGTATGTAAAATAGTTGACTGCTGTACAAATACATAATATAATACAAACTGTAACAAGATTATGTATTGTGTATTTATTATAAATGTGTAATTACTAAAAAAATAATCATATGTATGTGTCTGATATTTTTTGCATATTTCATTAAGTTACCTATGTATTAATACCTTTTTCCCGTATGACACTATCAAAGATAATTTACTAGCCATAATATGTCAAAATACAAAAAAAAATAAATAAAAATATATTTTTGGTCAACAAACAATGAAATCTCTTTTATTATTATTTTTTTTTTTTTTTTTTTTAAATATGTTTTGGACATATCACACAACGCCATCTAGCCCCAAGCTAAGCAACCTAATGCTTGTGTTATGGTAACGAGATGGCTGATAAACTACTTATATACATTTTTTTTTTTTTTTTTTTTGTAAATACATACATATTATAGATAGAAAAACACCCAGACTCGGAACAAATACTTGTAGGTCGTACAAATATTTGTTCCGTGCGGGAATCGAACCCGCGACATGCTGCGCAGCAGTCAATCGCTCAACCACTGCGCCAACCGTGTCGTCAAATATTGGTAAGTGTACATAGCTAAACTCGACAAATATTGTGGTTTCTGGAAGACAGTTGAATTGAGATTCCTGCTAGTCCCTGTTCCCATTCTATTTTTAGCAAATTTCGGTAGTTATATTTTAAATGACAACAGTTGCATTTTGTGTATGTAAAAAAGCGCCCTCTATTGAGACACTCGAAAAGCCTACATGAAAACTCATTCTACCATCCGTTGAACATAGCACTAACTGACAAAAAGTTTCGTACTAAGTTGGCTAGAGGGAGCTACAGCATCCAAAAGTTCGTTTTTTTTCCTCTAGGATTCAAAGTTTGTGCGTGCCGTGCCGGCCGGCCCTCGTTTGGTCTTCGGCTTCGGTCGCTTAGTTTGCTTTTGCTTCTCGAGTGTGTGAGTCGGTTATTGTTCGGCGCAGTGGCTGTTTGAAACTCGCGAATAACTTATTTCTCACTTACTTTATTGTGTGCTATGTTTGTGAATATAATTGTGCTGTGTGTGGTGTGTGTGTAATTAATTGGAAGTTGGAACTTTTGGAGGCTGTTACCTACCTCTGGAACTTCGGTAAGTTTGTCCGTTGACTTCATGCAACCTGTCACGCAGGTGTCTCGCAAGTCGCAAGTCACTAACCTCTGATGAATACCTAAATGCTGTCTTTAGATGAGTCGATTTAAACTTGATTTAAGTTGTGATTTGTAGATTTGATAGATTTCTTTGAAAATCAAGGTTATACCTAAATAGGTAATAATACTTACACTTTACCTAAATAGGTCCATCGTAATTTGGCAATGATAAGTATTTGTAAGTAGGTACTCATTCAGTTTCACAGGATCCACTGGTCCTTGTCGATTGCGAGCATCATTTGTTTGAAGTACCTACTTACTTACATTTAAAACAGCATTGGCTCAAACTAAAAGTGTAAGTAAATTGGGGGCTGAGGCAATTTATTTAAAAAGGAGAGCGAAGATTTAAAACACGGATAAAAGTTTTTAAGAAAGTTGCGATGACAGAGCACTGGGAATTCACTTCCTGTGTTACCTGAGCACTGTTACCTTCGAAACTCGTAACCTACCTGGCTACCTAGGGCCCGTAGCGAGTTTATTAATAAGCTCAATTTACATTGCCGCGGAACGGAATGAAATTGTACATAGTTATTTTACATACTTACATACTTTAAGTTAGTTGTGTAACGATATAAATATACCTACCTCATCATCAGCCTAGCCTTTTCCCAACTATGTCGTGGTCGGCTTCCAGTCTAATCGGATGAAGCTGAATACTACGACAGTTACTACCTACCCCTTGGTAAGACTGGTTGCTAGACTTTCCGGCATCTGACGACCCGTAACGACTGTAGCAGCCGGGAGCAACGGCTTAACATGCTTTCCGCGGCACGGAGGGGTTTTGTGCAATGGACCCACCCATCCATGGACCAACCGCGGCAAGCGTAGCTTAACCTGATCGATCGATCCGTGCGGCTGTTATTATTTAGCCACAGGGGCCTCAATTAAATAGGTATAATAATTTACGAAGGTTGGTTTGTTATAAGTGAATGTCGTGTACACCTGTAATTGGTATATGTATACATAAGAACCCAATCAATCTGCCTAGCCTTTTCCCCCATAAGAACCTATACCTGTTAATTTTAGTATTTAATGTACAATGATGCTGTTGGCGTACCTATTTTAAATAAATAAATAAACATACCTACGAGCCAAAAAATAAGACGTGCCTGGGTCAGGTCACAGGTCCCAGGCTACTTACTGTTACCTATGGTCGTTAGAACCAACTGGATTGCATTCAGTTTGACCGATTTTAGCCGCTAATAATGGGCACAAATACCTACCCAAGTTTTACGAGCTAATTGTCTACCACTTAGGCCTATTCAGCTCGCTATTTTCGACAGCGGGAGAAAAAAGTTAGCTTTCTAATAAAAACTGAATGTCAAACTGGCTTGCGGCTGTCATAAAACATGAAAATTCGTGAATTTTTAAAATTACTGTCTTTCTGGCATTTTGTTACTTGTGTCAAATTTTTTCCCCATTATGCGGTGATAATGTCGAAATTTTAAAATGCAAAATTATCGATACAAGTAAATCGATTGAGAAATTTTATTATTTGTTAAGGGAGGCGAGGAGGAGGAAGTATAACATGTTTGGGAATAAACCATACAAAAATGTTGTGAAATAGTTTATTTATTTCATACCCGGCCCTTATTGGCGGACCGGTGTGGCTTATTGTTCTAGTCTTGTAAGTGAGTGATTGCTTTGTTAACTTGCCTATAAGAATCGTAGATTACAGGGTGTCTACTAGTAGGCTCTGGACTTTAGGCCGAAGCAAAGAAAACCGTTCAGGCAATGATATTATATGTAAAAAGACGTAGATAGGTTACCGACCCAACATTTGGTGTTCAAAAACGGCACAATTTCGTACGATTAGATGACATGTGGAAGTAGGACGGCATGTCATAATTATCGGGAGCGAAAAAGAGACAAGACGACGAAAATGTGACTAATTAGCCAGATTTTGACGTGCCACTTGCGGAGCGTGTGTAACCTATCTACCTCTTTCTACATATTAATATCATTGCGTTCAGGTGGAGATTCACAAATGACTCCGCCCTGGAGTGTAAATGTGGTGCTGTCCCAAACAATGGGCACTTAATGTCGTGTCCAGCGTGTCCTGCTGTCCGCGCGCTACAGGCGCTGATGGACGCTACTGAAGGTGCTAAGCTCGTAGCCCCATACTGGGCTGACTGTTTATAGATTGCCATCGACACGCTAAGAAGAAGTTGGTAAATAAAGAAAAGC
This sequence comes from Cosmia pyralina, assembly GCA_946251885.1. Taxonomy (NCBI): domain Eukaryota; kingdom Metazoa; phylum Arthropoda; class Insecta; order Lepidoptera; family Noctuidae; genus Cosmia; species Cosmia pyralina. The sequence goes on from OX276344.1 coordinate 23,235,636, forward strand.
CACCCGCGTTAAACTAAAACACCTGCCTACTTAGTTAATAATGTAATAAAGGATAATATAATAGGTACTTAAGGGGATACATCGATAATCCTGTGTATTTAAAATTCCTATAAAACCAAATATGGTTAAATAGTTTGGATTTGTCATAATGTTTTGGTACAGGTAATTTTTCTGTTTTATACGATTATTACGTGTGTGAACAGTTCCTTATTGTGCAGTAAAATTTGCTTTATATCGAAGGTATTTAAATATTTTAAGAACTTAATAAGCTAAAAATGTATTTAAGTATAGCGTTTTGTCATAAATCTACATTTAAACGAAACGTGTTTAAATTCCGGTGCGCTTGAGAGTCTCTATCTCGCGCGTCAAACTAGACGGCCATAACGTCATTTCACTTACACATCTAGCTAAACCACGCTTCGATAGGTAATTCCATGTAACGGGTGTTACAGTTTGTACACCTTTACTTACCAAAAAAACACAAAATTATTAAGAAAACATGGCAATGTCATTGTTTCAATACACTCCACCTAATGTCAAATTTTCGTAAAATGTATTGAAATTAATATATCTCTTAGCAGTCCAATAATTTAGAGCCATTTATGTGCGTAACAGGACGTCTAGGTCCATCTCTTTCCCACACTCATGTAAGATTAAAATAATACTGCTTTAAGAGGTGGTGGTCTAGCTCCAGATCGCGCGTAACAAATGTAAAACTGCGAATTTTGTTAGTTTACATTAAAAAAAAAACATAATTATGTTAACTGAAATTAGATAACCATTTTATAATATAGAATAAGTGTAGTAAAAAAATACCTGCAGATTTTTTTTTACTAGGAATTTTTAATTGTTACGGTTGTTACAGCTTGGTGTAACGGGTGTTACGCGTACGAATCCTAATCAATATTTGCAGTAATAAGTCGATATTAGAGCATATATTTGGTTGTTATTTATGGTGAGAACACTTAAAACACAATATTTAATAAGTTTTCATGTTTTTATTGACGAAACTGTAAGAAAGTACGGTCCCCTCTTATTATTAGTTCAGGAAGGCATGTGCACATGATGTTTGTAAAGAGAACATCTGAAACAACTTTTTCATTAGTAAATCCTCATAATATTATATCTACGCATCAAGTTACAGCCAATGACATAATAGCCAAGAACCTCGACCAACACCTGAGAGGGCTCGATAGTTCGATAATGAAAGTGGTAATTAGGCTCCTAGGTGCTCCTTGAGGTCGAGGTTCTCCCTAGAGCCCGCACAGGACCCAGAGGGCTTTGTACTAATTCGACCACGTAAAAACGTTCATCTAAGTCAATTATTTAGTATAGAACAATATTGTGCTTCCCATTATGATCACCAGACGGCGCGAGTTTCAGTACAAATTGAGATTGAATAAGACAATAGTTCGAACTAAGGCTACTTATTCCCGATGCTGGTAGGATTTTTAAGTTAGTAGGTATATTTTATAGTAGTAGGTAAGATAGTAGGCTGATTCCTGGCTCAGGCAGAAGCTTTAACCAACAAGAACAACTAATGCTGTTTACTTACCTCAGAAATCGAGGAACAGTTGCGTAACGTTTCCAGCTTCATTTGATGTTGCGGGCAACAATGTTTAAAAGCATGCAAACATTGTTGCCCGTAACATCAAATGACTGTTCTCAATTTTGGTTAGATTTGGGCTTTAAACATGCGTAGGTCTACTTCTAAATATGATCAATTACCTACCAATTAATTATTTTCTAAGTTAGTCTAGTATCACTATGAGATTGACGGAATAAAACAGAAAAAATGGGCTCTAACAATGATATTTACTTTGTTGTAATTTTCAGGTAAATTGTGTTGTGACGCAGTACACGAAGTTCTATTAAACGGTTAATGTGAAATGGTTTTCGTTAAAAAAACTTGCGCATACTCAACTCTAATATTTTAATGGCTTTGACAAAACCGGCAGAAAAGGCAATGCAACAATGAAGCCATTACAAGGAGACTCGGTGATCAACGACAGTTGCTCCTGCACTTCATGCGATTCCAAAAGTGAATCAGATCGCCAAACATTAAAGCGATTGCTTGTGCAAGAAGCTAAAGTAAATAGATTATTGACTGGCAAATATTATATTAATTTAAAAGACGGTAATTTATTGGACAAGTTGATCAAAACGAGAGCATTGTACGATGCCCTCAGAAATCAATTGCTCTCCAGCACTGAAAGCAGTACAGCTGATTTGAAGCCAAGACAATCGTCTAGAGAAATTACAAAAGCTTTCGTGGAAGCTAAGAAGAGTAGTGATATTACCACTTTGGTGGATTTAGTGGACAAAGGTGCTGTTATTGGATTGAAAAAATTAAGTGAATGTTGTAGTTGTTGTACATGTAGTTCAAAATTCCGACACCACGAAAGTGTTCAGAAAGGTCGAAGGAACAGACAAGCCCACGCTGGTGGAAACATCACTTCAAGATCTAGTCTTGTCTCAAAGCAAGAAACTAGTGAAGCGAAGAATATTAAATCTGACCCCTGCACGTGTGCTTGTTATAAACATGAAAATATCGAGACATCCAGGGAAATAACTGAGAAAATCCGCCCAGGACAACAAATAATTGAACGAGATCGTCTTTATACAGCTTCGAATAACCGTAAATTGATTTCTCTTCATAAAGGCAAATTGAGAAAATCATATCACAAACTTAAGCGGGCCAAAGCTTATCCGTCGCCACATATGGAAAATATTGGCGAAGGTGGAAATAAATCAATAAGAAAATCAAAAAAAGTTAAAGAAATTGCTGTTATAAAAACCAAATCAATAGAACTGTTAAAGCTTGCTCAGAAAACAATAATAGACAGTTTTGAAAAGAATAGACAAACTTTAAAAAAAAAAGAACCTGTCGCGTATTCAATGGTTGGGAATACTGCAGAAGAAAGTATGATTCATGTTAAAATGACCGCAACAAAATCAAAAGACCAAGTTGATGAAAGCCAGGCACAGAGTCCTGAATTGAAAAAAAATGTTGCACATAGATCAAGAAAAAAAAAGCAAGGTCGAAAAGAAAATACAAATGTATGTATGTGTGACACTTCAAGCACATCTAATAAAAGTATTCTGAAAGAAACCCCTTTTATAATTGGCAACGGACGACAAAAAAATTACTCAAGAGCGAAAAAACGCAACAAAAAGCTTCTGCAGCAAGCAGCTAATTTAGATGAATCAAATACAGAGATTTCAAAAAAGCCTAAAGAATCCTATGCTTTAGGGGGATCAAAGCCAGTACAAAAGTCAAAAGAAAGCAAAATTCCACCAGAAAAAGATCCTGCTGAAGTAGTCAATAAAATAAATAAAAAAATGCCTTTCAGTTCTACTCCAGGGAACGAGCCAATCAAATCTAATATAGTTACAATACCAGGTATCCAAAAATCAGTATCGATAAACTCGATTAAAAAGAGTTATCCGCCTAGCTATAACAAAACATCGTTGAATTCATTTAATAAAATAAACAAATCTAAATTTAAATCAAGATCATTGGTCTTAATTCGTAAAAGACGTGGAATGTTATCAGCGCCATTACGCTTTAGGCCACATCCTCAAATAAGTGAAGATCCTCGCCTGCGCAAGGAACCAGCTCGTCATAAAAAACTTCGTCTTCTACAGGAGGCACCACGTATATCTGAGGAACCTCGTCGTCATAAGAAACTTTGTGGTCTTAAACAAAAAACCGTTAAGTCTGGAACCCACGCTCTTAAGAGGTGTCTCTGCACGTTAAAACTAAAAATAAATAAAACCAAATCTAAGATAAATGTCTCTATCGAGAATCTAAATGTCATGGATAAGCAAATTATTAACTCAAAGAATTTGCTATCCCCCGTGAAAACTTTGATAAAAGCATCCGTTTTAAATCTTCATGACCGTAAATATATGTTAGGTAATGCAACTAAATGTGAGTGTTCTGACTATGTTAATCAAAGTCAAGCAATGACAAGAAATAAACGACCAACTCAAAATGAGACTAACGCTCATCTTGAAATTAAATATAATGTTACTAACAATAAAAAATCAATACAATGTGACTGCGCACAAGATATTTCCAATAAAAAAATACTATCGACCGAAAAATCTCGGAAACTTCAAAATCAATCCGTTCAAAAAGTAATTAATATTACTTCGAAGCAAAAACAAGAAATAGAAATCTCTTTGAAACAACTAGAACATAAAAAACCTAACACTTGCAATCCAAGAATTAGTATAGAATTATTTAATAAAGGTTATTCTAATAACGGTCTTAAAATAACCCAAAGCAAAGTAATGTTTGTATACAAATGTGGCGATGGAACCAAACAACTACCAAACAAGCAATCACAAACAAGCAGTTCTTATCAAAGATCTAAATTTACGAGTACTAAACTCGGATTACGTAGATGTTTTTGTACATTACAATTAGGTAAGCAAGAAAATAAAAAATATCACCAAAGAAAAGTTTCTAAGGTAACAATGATACAGTCAAACAGTAAAGTTGAAGGGTCTCGGTCTCAAGCTAAACTTAAACTAGTGAGGCACGATAAACTGCCATACAAATATGACTTCAGTATTTGCAGACCCAAAAAAATTTTTTCACGGCAATTGAAGGTTGCATTGATCAAGAGAGAAGAAAGAAATTCGACAAAACGTATTAAACCTAAATTAAGATCTAACTTTATTCTAACTTCCCGATCAATGCAATTGCCTAGAACCAAAAAGGTACATTCTATTTTAATATGTCATAATAGTGAAATTCTAACACCTCAATTGACGAGAAACAAAACAAAATCATCTGACATTTCGGCGCACCGAGTAAGACCCATTTTTTCAAGAAAGTTCTTTAAAAGCAAGCGTTCTTCTTGTCGTTGCTCTCCGATTCACAAAGACAATAAAATGAATAAGGATACTAAAATCCGTTCTTCAAAAGACTTACAAAAATCTATGCTATTGCGGAACAAAAAAGAAGAGCAGAGTTTATTACTTTTTCTCACAAATAATAGGTGTTTATGCACTTTTAAGTTACGTAATAAAGGAAAACACTACAAGAAAAGCAGTGTTGTAAAAACTGATACAAAATGTAACATAATTGCATACAAAATAAATCCGAAATTTCAAAAAAAAGGCACAAGACTCACTAAATCGAAATATTCATATCAGTTGAGGCCCTACGAATCAAAATATTTGGAGCCGTTTATATTAGAAAAACATAAAAGTAACCACTTAAAACATTTTGGAATAGTAACTGTAAAAACTAAAATGAAATCAAAGTCAAGTGATACACGTACGTTAAAAAGTACATCAAAACTTTTATTTGTAAAGTCTGATTTACAACAGCGGAATACTTCATTACAAAGGTTTAAGAAAAAGAAGAAATACTCTGAATTATCCCACCTTCCTAAACATGGCAGGGAAATGTATTTGGATAATTTTTTAAAACAAAGTGTCAAAATGGGTTCTAATTTTAACTTCAATGTAGAGTTTTACAAAGGCATAACTTCCGAAAACAATTTTTACCAAAACAGGTCAAAGAACATAATTTTTTTAAACAGTAAACAGGAAGGTAACCTTTTTACCAAAAGATATAGTTCTAATCAAAATGCCCACCTAGGTACCAAAAGAGTTAGTCCTTCACCAAACAGGTGTTCATGTACGTTAAAAATATCAAAAATGGATGAACAGCGTCGAAATAGTAAATTGCTACTACCATTTGGAACAAAGAAACTCACACAAGTTTATGCCTTCAGTACAGTTGCTATTGCCGAAAACAAAATAAAAACACCAGAAATCTTAAAAGTCGATCATGACTTCCATTATACCGATTCTTATTATCCTACCTACTCCAAGAACGCGTCAAGTCACACTAAACAGTGGCAATATTACAAGAAAAATCCAACCAGCGGTTTGTCCATATCAATGATTGCATTTAAAACAAAAAATGTGCAGTCATACATCCGTGAAAGCAATTATAAATTACTGCAAATCAGCTCAAGAGATCAAAGTGTACTTAATTTTGCTTCAAATGAGTCGGTGCGATTTAAAACTGCATTCAGTTGTGAAATTGATTACTTAAAAAATATGTGTTCTAAAAAAAGACGGATCCCAAGAAGTGCACATTCACAAAATGATACGCTTGCACTAAGACAACTCACACCGGAAAATCCAGAAACGGAAAAGGCTCATAATGTAGCACATCTTTCTCAATTAACCGGTGTTCAACCATTACTTAGAAGGTGTTATTGTACCATGAACATACAAGTAGCTCGTCAAAAGAGGAAGCTATTGGATTATGAATGTGAGCCAGGAATTTGTATACCAGGTGAATGCGACCCGTACGAATGCCAAAAATTGATAATGAAGCGATTAAAGAGACAAGTTTCAAGAATGTCTGGCACTGAAAACAGATCAAGAAGCAGTTCTAGTGAGACATCCTTAACCGGTTCACGTACGAAAAAACTTCAATCAGGTTTTGGTGCATCGAAACGTCGTGCAAGAGGCCACGATTCAAGATCAAGACCTACCTACCCTCAGGGCTTAAAATACCAGACGTTACCTAGAGTTGCTCTAGCGCCAGCAGCAGCACCAGCACGAAGGCAAGCTGTCCGAGTTGGTTCTACTTTTAGTTTTGATATAGAATTCTCTAAAGGCAGCTCAAAATCAGCACCTGTTACAGATTTTGTCAAAGTACCAAAACGCCAGACATCTTCCAAATCTTCTATAACCTATCCCAGACATGGTATGGATAAAGGTACAAAACATGGTCGTCACCGACATGACAGAGAAACCCAATCGATGATGAAACAATTGCGTCATAGAGCTTCCAGTGTTAAACCAATGATGAAAAGATGTTTTTGCACATTAAAATTACAAAAAAAGGGAAGACAACAAAAAGAAAGGGAGTTACGAGGAACCGATCATGGTACGTCAACACCTCCTAAATTTAGTGTCGAAAAACCTATCCTTAGAACAACTGAAAGAAGTCAGAATACAAAGAGAAAACGTAAGTTTCCGGAGTTATTACCATATGAATGTGAACCTGGTATTTGCGTCCCTGGCGAATGTGACCCTTATGAGTGTTTGGAGTTGATAAAAATAAGGAATAAACAGACTAAAGACTTTGGAACAGACTCAATGGCATCGACTACATCCAGCTCAAGCATGACATCTAGTCAAAAACGAAAAAAGAAACGAATACAGTCAAGAAAGATTCGAGCAAAACAAGTTAGATCTAGAGAAACTTCAGTTAGATCTAAGCCTGTAATGTCTATAGACAGGCAAGGACAGGACAGGTCAGGTAAACCATCGAGACAAGCTGTCAAAATCAGTTCTAACTTTAGCTTTAACATTGAATTTTATAAAGATAAGACTAGTCCCTGTAATGAATCTGATAGGCCGCCGTCGGACGTCCATGTCCAAAAGACACCGAAGGAAGTACGAATAGTTTCAAAAAATGTACACGTTCGTAAAAGGATGAGAGAAAGCTCTTCACAACACGGAAAACGAACTCGTGATGACAATTCACAAATGGATACATACCGACGCGGTCGATCCACAGTGACAAGTGGTTTTCTCCAACGCTGTTTTTGCACTGCAAAGTTACAAGGAATTAATGTTGATGCAGCACCTGGCGCAAGACAATATCGGTCGTTGGCAAAATTGAAACGATGTTTCTGTACTCTTAAATTGATGTCTGCGTCTAAAAGACGCCGCCGAGGTGGTAACTCTAGTAACGTGGGACATGAAAGAGCTACTCCTACATTAGATAAACGAGTTGGTATGACGCAAACACGAGGACGTGCTCCACCAATTGAAAGTGAAGCCGCTATCAAAACGCAAACCAAGGAACCTTTTCAAGCTCTTTTACCATATGAATGCGAACCTGGTGTATGTGAGCCAGGTTTCTGCGATCCTCATGAATGTATAAAATTAATAAGAAAAAGATTAGCAAAAGAAAAAATGACGGGCACTGCAGGACCAAGAACCACATCAACATCATCGTATTTTTCGTCATCAAGAACAAGAATGACACAGTCAAGATCAGCTTGGCCAAAAGCAAAAATGACACAATCGAAAATAACTCGGCGCCGAGAAAGAGGCAGAAGACGAGACTATGCTCCTAGAGAAAGGGATCTTCAAGAAACAGTTGTGTCACCAGTGTCACCGCAAAGGCAAGCCGTTAGAATTGGCTCAAACTTTAGTTTCAATATAGAATTTTATAAAGACAAGGGTTCTAATAATCTTGACGTGCAAGCGGCTGCTCCTTTAGTTAAAAAGTCTCGACCAATACGTATGAGAGATAGGGGTCATGGTGCAGTTCTTAGAACCAGAAATAGGGGGTTAAGAGAAAGACGATTTCCAGCATTAAGTCGTAACTCTCAGATGGACCGAACAGTAAGTAGAGACATAGGTTTGGGCCCAATATTAAGACGGTGTTTTTGTACATTAAAACTTCAAAAACAATCTAAGGCCAAAGCCGTGACCAAAGCCGCATCCAAAGCCGCGACCGAAGCCACGCCCATAGTTGAGGCCATAGTTGAGGCTATAGTTGAGACCAAAGCTGAAACCAATGCCGAAACACAAAAGGAAATCGCGGACCAAAAAAAAAAAAAGGCCAAACCAAAAATTAAATGCCTATGTAAAGAGACCAATAAAAAAAATGAATGCACATGTACTCCTCCTATAAAAGAGGTTGCAACTTTACACACTAAAAGCGTCATGACAGGGAAAATACCAAAGAGAAGGAAAGCATTTCCCTATAAATTAAAACCCTACGAATGTGAACCTGGTATTTGTGTGCCTGGTGAGTGTGATCCTTATGAATGTTTAAAACTGATTAATAAACGACTCATGAACTCATCAGGAACATCGACCGATCGACGTGGAACAAGATCAACTTCGAACATGGCAAAACATGGTCGTGGAAACCGACACAGTGGAACGCAATCTTTTATGCAACGCAAAAAATCAATGAGGACGAGTTATACTCGTACCAGTGATAGAGAAAGAAGACCACATAGAGAAAGAAGAGTATATAGAGAAAGTAGAGCATATAGAGAAAGAAGACCGGAATCTAGAAGCATAGAATATAGAAGTACCGTGGTTGAGAAAGCTTCAAAACAGGCAGTGAAGCTAGGATCAAGTTTTAACTTTGACATAGAATTTTTTAAAGATAAATCACACGGCGGCCCTATTGTAACATCAAGGCCAATAAAGCGTGACGCAGCATATGACAAACCCAGAAAAACTACTAGCAGATCCACAGAATGGCGATCGACTTATTCTAAAAACCAGAAAGCGCAGCTTTCACGGGCAAATCGAGATATGGATTCTCAAGCTTTATGCCCATCAATGTGCTCTACAATGACTGGCACTGTAGCACCGTTCCTAAAAAGATGTTTTTGCACATTACAGTTAAACTGTAAAACGGAGAACCAAGGATGCCCCTTTGACTGTATTTCAAAAAGAGAAAATGTAAAATCCCAAGCAAAACGAGAGGCTTCTAGCGCAGAAAACAATTCGTATCCTAGGAAGCAAGCTCAATTTCATGGCAGAACACTTGAACATTACGAATTTGAACCTGACGAATGTGTGCCTGGCGAATTTGACCCATACGAATGTATGAAAAGAATAAATAGAAGAATGCAGTCAAATCAGACTGGTACTGAATCCTATAAATACCGATCTAGCTCTACAGATGGAGAGAAAAAAAATATACCTAAAAGAATACAAGCCAGACCTTATCCAAGTCCGAGAAACGTTAAGACTTCTCGATGCGATGATGAATGTCAAGATGTGACTGGAAGCCGATCAATTTCTAGTACATCAGATGAAAGAAAATATAGCCCTAGAATAAAAGCTACAAGTCGGAGAAATCGTAAGACTACTCGACACGATGATCGATTTCAAGTTGTTACTAGTCCTAAACGACACGTAGTACGTATTGGATCTAATTTCAGTTTTAATATGGAATTTTTCAAAGAGAAGTCACCAAAGGTTGCAGCTGTGCGTGAAGTTACTAAAATTATCAAAAAAGATGAAAAGAAAAATGTGTGTACGAGGAAATGTGCTAAGAAAGGAACATCGGCAAAATTAAAAGTTACCAAGAGAGGAACAAGGAGGTCTGATCACAATCAGAATTTTATAAAAACTGATACTAAAGGAATAGGCACATCTTCATTAAAAAGATGTTTTTGTACGTTAAAACTTGAAAAGAAGGGAAAACAGCGACATATTACACCAACAAAAATAGAACCGTCCTTTAAATGTGTGTCCACTCACACTAAATCAAAAACTAAAGCTGAAATTGAACCAGTAGCTCGTGAAATAGGTACTAAAACTAAAAATTGCAAATGCAGCACACAGAAACCAGGTAAGTGTAAATGTTATCCTAAAACAAAAAAATGCGAATGCAATACTATGAAATCATGTGCATGTAAAAAAAAAAAAAAGAACTGCAAATGCTTTGAATCATGTGAATGTGAAATTGAACAAAACACGGAATCAGATGAATTTCCATGTAAAAAAGGCAAAGAATGCCAATGCTGCAAATGCAATACTTATACTCTGAAATCAAATGGGTATCGTTGTAAAAAAGGCATAGGCTGCAAATGCTACAAATGCAATACTCCTGCTCTGGAACCAAATGAGTTTCCATGTAAAAAAGGAAAAGAATGCAAATGCTGCAAATGCCATACTCTTCTGAAACAAGACCAGAACATTATTCAAGTGAAAAAAAATAAAAAAAATAAGTGTGAATGTAATAAACCACAAAATTGCAAATTCAATATTATGAAACAATGTGAATGTAAACCAATTACAAAAAAAGAGAACGGCAAATGCTGTAAATCATGTGAGTGTAAAACTGTTCAAACGTCAGATAAGAAAACATTGACGAAAGGAAAATACGATCCATTGCAAAAAAATTACCCTAGTGAAAGTGAAAAAGGCGTATGTCAGCCAGGAGAATGTTGTCCGTACGAGTGTGTTAAAAAGGCAATTCGACGCCTATCTGGAACACCTGATATGCACACGAAACGTACCTCACGTGTCTCTCAAATGGCTGCTCAATTCCTACCGGGTTATACATATAAAAGAACAAAATATAAAGGAGAACCCTATTCACCAGAAGACATAGAACGTATAGTAGAAGAACCTCGATATCCATTTTTACATGGGAAAGGTGCAAGACAAGGCGTAAAAGTTTCTTCAGACTTTTCTTTTAATATTGAATTTTTCAAAGAATTGTTACCTCCTGTGGTGGATGACGTCAAAAAAGGTCGTGAAAATGGTCGTGATAAAAAATATGGCCACCATGACCATAGCAAAGATTTATACAGCACCGAACCACAGTCGCGACCTGACGGACCAGAAACTGCATCATTGCCTTTTGCAAAGTTAAGAAAATGCTTCTGCTTACCAAAATTACAAAATGCGATTCATCCTCCATCCTTTAATGTGTCCAGAATAGAAGAAATAAGGCCAATGTCGTTTTTTCAACCAAGAGAATACTGGGTCCAATACCAAACACAGCAAACAAAAAAGTATTTTAAAACGAATCCTCAAGAACTAGAAGCCATAATGTCGTACGCACCCAGTAGATATGATAAAATTAACAATAATAAAGAATATCGTTGTCGCAAAACTAATTTTGGTCGTATGGATCCAACACAAAAAGGAGCACACCTAAAGGGTATACCTAAACACTCGGAGACCAAACAATCTTCTTTAAAAAAAATGTTTTATTATTGTAAGAATTTATTTACGAAACGATCTAATAAACAAAATATCAAGAATTCGGAAGGACGCATGGAATTTAAAAAAAAAGCAACTAATTTACAACCACTGATTGACATTTTGAAACCTTCTAAAAGTGAACGTCATCCAAATAAAGCAGCTATTGCAGATATAAAAAAATCTAAAAGCCTCAAAGTGACAAGAGTAAGTGGAAAGGAAGGTTATAAAAAGAAATATTCTCGATTTCAGTCTGGAGACTATCAAGGCACTAAATCGCCAAATGCTGGCATAAAATTTAAAAAAAATTGTCAACATTGTCAAATCAAGTTCAAGCATGATATTCCTATACACGAAAAGGTTTGTTTTACTATGTTGCGTCCTAATAAACCATTAAAATTTAAGTCTAACGATGCCATAGTAACAGAACAAAAAAAGGATACCAAACCCGTTTCATTTTTATTCAAAAGTCTAAAATTTAAAAACTCTGAGGATATTAAATACCTTAAATTGTGCTCTTGTTGTGGAGGTATTAAAAGAATAAGAAATCTTCCACCCACTAGCAACTTTTTAGATATAAAGAATAAATTATTGGAATACAGTGAAGATGCAATCACAAATGTTATGCCGAAAGATATTGCGGTACCTACTAACATAAATATACTTGAAAAGGAAACTGCGTTAACTCAGGAAAATCAGAAAAAAAATAAACAGGCCTGTCCACGCTGCGTTTGTAAGTCTGTCTCTAAGCTAAAGACCAAGCAAGGTAAAAGAAGTGGCCTTGGCGTTTGTGGAAGTATAGTATGTAAAAGTGGAGCTGAAAGACGTGCAGAAAATACGCACCATGCAGAATGTATAAAATGTAAACGTATACGTGGAATGTCGATATGCCCTGCTGAATCCGAGAAAGAAGCCCCTGCGAGGGAATCTCGATACTATCAGGGTCCAAATCAAAAAAAGAGGAAGAAAAATTTTGAAGAAGAAACTAAAACCCGTGGAAATTCTCATAAAGCAGAAGACAAAGAGATCATAGAAAAAAAAATAAAGGACAAATGCAAGTCAAAGAAAGTCACGACATATAAAAATACGCCTGGCTCTCTGCTTGTAGCTGAATCAGTTTTAGACATAAGTAAATTTAAATTAATGACCACAGGAGACATTTTAAGTAATTTGCATAGAGCAGTCTCTGACCCACAAGGCACATACCGAAAATGTCAGTCGTATATACGCGATCCTATGCGCGCATGGAATAAATTCCAAAAGCCGGCTAACAACGGCCCCGGCGTAGAAACACTGTCATTTTTAAAGTTAAGATGTCAATCAAGAAAATGTGTAAAGGAGGGTGAAGAAATACTCGAGGATTATCCTGTAGCTAATTTGGCGAAACATTATAATAATACAGATCGAAAAAAAGGATTTCATCCTAAAAAGACATCCTGGCGGCGACGTCCAGGCTGTGGCTTTGGATGGAGTCCATTCATGCTTTCGCTAAGAAAGAGACCGTGGCTGAGCGCGTACTACAAGTGCGCTGGGTCATACCCGCATTGTCTTACTAGTCTTCAAGTATGGAGGCAATTTATGGATATTATTTTATTTTTGTCAGCACTTGCAGTGTGGTGTCCTTGTCTATTGGGCATAGAGTTATGTAGAGCATTGAAGTGTTGCTTTTAGTGTACGGGCTAGTTTGGTGTCAGGAATAAATTATTTTCAATTATTTTCCATTTGTTTTTTTTTTTATTTGATTTTAGTACCTATAAAGCCAGTCCAGATACGCTTCGTATTAGGTCTTAATTATTGAACATAGACTACACTAGGGTTGTTCTGTAAAGTGCAATATCCTGTACCTTATCCATATACGCAACGCATTGACGATAGCACTCCCATAATCAATGACCACGCAGCCCGTAAGAGTGATCCGACTTTACTAATGTGTGTGTGAACTGAAGGACCACACTGGAATTCGCAAAATTTTAATCCTAGGATTTAGTAGAAGCCTTAAAACAATTGAAGAACGAATCTGGGAATTTGTAAACAAATACATTAAAACCGGCCAAGTGCGTGTCGGATCACGCACAATGAAGGGTTCCGTATTTGGTATGAATTTATCTTAAGAACAAACTTAACATTGTAGTTGAAAAACATGTTCTCCCATACATTCCAACTGTAAATGTAAGTTTGTACTCACAATATTGATAGATTTACCATGTTATTTTAAGACCACAGACTTCTTATAGGTTTTCCTGTAATCTACAGGTAAAGATCTATTTTCTGTATTTTATTCAAAATTTTAGGCTCAGTAGTTTCGGAGATAAGGGGGGGGGGGGGAATGGTCAATTTTCGTCTATTTTCTTAAATAACTTCAAAACAATTTATTTTAAAATTATAAAAAAAAAATATATTTGAGACCCTCATAGTAAGCCCTTTCATTTCACATGCCACATGGTGTAGTTTGCAAAACTTTTTTTTTATTTTTCTTATTTGCCCCCCAAAGTGACCTCTATATTCAAAATTCATTTATTTACTTTACCTGTCCGTGTTTGGGTCACAGAAATTCATATGTGTACCAAATTTCAACTTAATTGGTCCATTAGATTCGGAGCAAATTGGCTGTGACAGACGGACAGACAGACAGACAGACAGACACACGAGTGATCGGCTCAGGCGCAAAACGTCTCTTTCGCAAAATGTCTACTGGTAAATGTCTCTTTCTCGTAATGTCGCTTTCTCATAATGTCGCTTTCGCAGAATGACTCCTTCTCAAAAGGTCGCTTTCTCACAATGCCTCTTTCGCAGAATATCTCTTTCGCAAAATGTCGCATTACTAACTTAGAAAAAAAATTAGACAGGTTTAAAAAAAAAGGTTGTTTTTTTCCAATTTCTTATTAAATCTTTACAAGTTTTACAACATATAAGCTATGTTTGGAGTTTCCTTGCATGATCGAATCACAAATGATCAATCTCAGAACGGATGGCCGTTGCACGATGTGGCCGAAAAGTTCTGGAGTAGCGACTGCGAACCGGAAGACGTTGCGTTGGAAGGCCTTCCGGTAGGTGAACCGATGACCTGGTGAAGATTGTGGCGGGGATTCGCTGGATGCGAGATGACGGGATCAGTCAATGTGGCGAAACTTGGGGAGGTCTATGTCCGGTAGTGGGCGTCTTCCGGCTGAAATGAAGATGATGACATGCCAAAGAAGATGGCCAAAAACTGCATGAGCCTATTCCCCAGAATGTACATTTATAGAATCTATGGCATTTTAATAATAGGTCTTTACCTATGAAATTGCCGTTTTGTATGAAAAAATTTAAACGAATTTTTTTCATGCATTTTTTATTTGTATTAATCGAAGTAATCACCCATGCAATCAATGCATCTTTGCCAACGCAGTGGTAGTTTATTGATGCCCTTCTTAAAGAAATCAGCTGGACGGGAGGCAACAAATTCTTCAAAGGCATTTTGTACTGCCTCTCGGGTATTGAATTTTTTTCCCGCCAAGAAGTTATCCAAATTCTGGAAAAAGTAGTAGTCTGTAGGCGCAAGGTCTGGTGAGTAGGGCGGATGACGGAGAGCTTCCAACCCCAGTTCTTGCAACTTGGAGACCGTCTGCTGTGCAGTATGAGGTCGCGCGTTGTCGTGCAGGAGCAGCGGAGACGAGCGATTGACCAATGCTGGTTGGAGATGTACCAGCCTCTCCATCATTGTGTTCAGTTCTTCACAGTACACATCTGAAGTAATGCTCACCCCGTTTGGTAAGAAGCTGTGATGAATCACACCGGCGCTAGACCACCAAACAGTGACCATCACTTTTCTAGGGGTAAGTTTTCATTTAGGGCATTGTTTAGGTGCTGAACCATCAGTGCTATTCTGTATAAATCTCACCGTGAAAATTTAGGTGAAGTGAGCGTGGAGTGAGCTGTCAATATTGTCAATCCCTAGCATCAGGAAGAATGACAACTCACTTCACCTAGGTTTTCACGGTGAAATTTGTACAGAATAGCACTGCAGGATCCAACCAACTTGCTGAGCGCTTGCGGTTATCAAACAGAATCCATTTTTTATCGCAGGTAACAATGCGGTTCAAAATTCCTTCATTTGTGTGTCTGTTGAGCAGTGCAAGGCACGTCTCGACGCGTACTTCGCGCTGGCGATCATTGAGTTCGTGGGGCACCCATTTGTCAAGCTTTTTTACCTTGCCGATTTGACGCAAATGGACCAATATTGTTTTGACGCTAACGTCGAAAGCTACTGCTAATTCAGCCGTAGATTGTGTATCATCAGCTTCCACAATCGCCTTTAATTCGTCATTGTCGACCAGTCTTCGGACGACCGCGAGGTTCATTTTTCAGGTCGAAATTTCCAGAACAGAAGCGAGCAAACCAATAACAAGTGGTGCGTTGGTTTGTAGTGTTAGCTCCGTAAACGTCGTTGATGTTGCGTGCCGCTTGTGCCGCGTTGCTGCCACGACGGTACTCATATTCCATAATTACTCGAATTTTTAACGTATCCATGATGACGAAAAAGATTGAAATGCGATGAAAATGTAACACTAATCAATAAACAAATGACTACTTTTGGAAAAAAAAATCCATGTTTTTAAAATAAAATTAATTTGAAATCAGAATTCTTAGCCAAACAAAAATTATTTTGATTTGAAATGGCCAGTACTGCAGAACGGCAATTTCATAGGTAAAGACCTAATAGTTTTCTGTTATTTAGTAGACATTTTTTACTAAAAGTTCAGCAAACTAGACTTATGATATTCCTTTCGTCAAGCAGCTACACACGCATATGTCAGTAGAGGTGTGAGGATTGAGGGACCAGTTTTAAAAATCGCTATTATTCAAATTGCGTCGATATTTCTGCTCCATTTATTTTTTACAAAACGTTTTAAGACTTTTACTAAAACACAAGTTGAAAAAGAACGGTTTTATTTACGAGTATTTAATTCGGTAATATTCACTAAAATATTTACCTTTGTCATGTGGACTGAGGGACCACAGTTTAGTCGATATATTTTTTTTTATCTTTAATGCTTTGTGGTCTGTAATTTAGTAAATATCTTTATTAATTTTTTACTAAATGTCTGTAATCACAAAACCTTCATTTTTAAGATACTCTCCGAGATCTGGCTGATGGTGTGTGAGGACTGAGAGACCACACTTTATGAGCTGTAGTTTTTAATGTATTTGTTTACAAATTCCCAGATTCGTTTTACAATTGTTTTAAGACTACTACTAAATCAAAGGATTAAAATTTTGCGAATTCCAGTGTGGTCCCTCAGTTCACACACACGTCTTTACTTTACTCCATTTACAATAAAATTAGACATTTAAACAAACTTTTTTTTACAGTCCGTTGAACCAATTTTGACTTCTATTCTGTAGGCTCAAGGATGGCATTAAAAGCAAAAAAGTGGTTAAAATACCAACTTTTTACTGCAGCTGCCATTTGTCAATGCCAACAACGCAATAGAAGTCAAAATCGGTTGAACGGACTATAAATAAGGTTTGTTGAAATTTCTAATCTTATTGCAAATGGAGTATAGATACAATGATGTTTGAATTCTATGAAAAAATTCATCACCTGTGTTGAAAAACAACGCTTGGCTACATTCAGGAAAGTTATCATCGTTTTTTGCGGAGCAGCTATCTACAAAAAGCAAGAACCTAAATGGCGTGGTAATTTTTTCTATCAAATGCACATGCTATACTTATCATAACAGAAAAATGTTTACGATATCTATAAAAAATCATTAAAATTGTAAATAAATTACCCGCCATCCTTATTTTTATTCAGATAGACAAGTTATATTACGAATAGAGAATTTACGGTGAAATAAGCAACAAAACATTTTCCGTGACCAAAAACGCGCGAGTTAGGTTATTATACAGGATGGTCCAAAAAATAGTGACGTCCAAAGGAAAAATCTGAATTCCTCATACCCAGGAGTGATCAAAAATACCCCTCGTATGTTCCGCGATTTTTTGTAGTTTTCGAGTTATTTTTCTTTTTAACCGACTTCAAAAAAAGGAGGAGGTTCTCAATTCGTCGCGTATATATTTTTGTAATTATTTACAGTTTTCTGCCAGTGGAGCTTCAAAAATTCATATCATTTTGTAGTGGGTATTTTTCAGATTTTTGACATGATCGTCTTGAATGTTAACAAGTCACAAAAAAAAATCAGAAAAATACACACTACAAAAAAAGATATGAATTTTTGAAACTCCACCGACAGAAAACTTTAAATAATTACAAAAACAAAAATAACTCTAAAACTACAAAAAATCGCGGAACACACATGAAATATTTTCGAATAGCCCTGGGTATGTGGAATTCAGATTTTTCTTTTGGACGTCACTATTTGGACCAACCTGTATATTTTACAGTCGACCGTCGAGAGAATGCATTCCTGACACCTGTCAGTTGGACAGTTTCTAGTAGTAATAAGGATCAAATTCGCAAAACACATACTCGTTAGTATGAAACTGTCCTGACAGTTTCTGTCGAGACACCTGTGTCTCGACGGCCGGACTGTATTATTAGTGCAAGGATCTTTTGGCGCTCGAATGAGGTTGTCAGGGGGGTGCTGTTGGTAAACATTTGTGAAATGTAGAGAAAAATAAGATGGCGGCGTTAGATCCCATTTTGGCCACGCGCCGAAAGATCTTGATATTCTTTTTAAAACTTAAAACTTTCAATCCACCCGCAAACATTTGCATAACGATTCATTTCTCCGACTCCTCATCAAGGAAATGCTTATAAATAAAGTATTTATATTAATAGTTTTACCAATTATTTTTCAGGTATGAAATGAGCTGTCTTATTTTACATTTAAAGTATACTTAAGGATTATTTTAAAATAAAAGAAACAACCCATGTTTTATATTTCTCTACCTTATGTGTGAACAAGCATCCTTACCGTTATTAAAATAGTTAAAAACAAAATAATATTCGATCAGATTGTTTAAATGTAATTCGCCTAACAGATAATATCGAGCTTACCTATCCAACCTTTTAAATATTTAACATACTATCACGAAATCGAGTTTCAACGGTACACATTGCGTTCAAAGTGCGAAAACAAAAGAGAGCAATATCGACCAAACCCTCAAAAGTGAGAGGGAGACCACCCTCTTTATGAGTCAGAGGGGAGGACCCTTCCACGTAGATATTGCGGTACCTACCCTTAGTACAGTACGAGCCATGCACTCCACACTCATATCTATCGATCTGGGGTTTTGGCTGATCTGCTATTAAGTTTTTTTTTTTTTTTTTTTGAATTAAATATTAAGAAGAAATAATTTCATGTAGGTACCTTACATGCTACTTATTAAATAAAGGATGATTAGATTTTAGGTTGAAATAATGAAGTTATGTAACTATGAGTTTGATTTTGTTTAAACTACGTTCACACGTAGTATGCACGCTTTTAGGACCCATGTTATATTCACATAACATGGGTCCTAAAAGCGTGCCCTGCGCACTTCGTTGGTCTAGTTGGCGCGACAAGCGGCAATGTGTTTGTCGATTTGTTCATTAGCATATTTCTACGTTGTTATGTCGCAGCTGTCACTGTACCAGCGTAAACCAGCGCCGGAACTGGTTATACCTCCATAAATGACGCATTGAAATGCTAAAATCTGAAACTTATTTAGGAATATTATTTCAACTGGAGTAAGTACTTATAGTAAAATTAATAAGTAAACAAAATGTTTGAAAGACACTAAAACGTTTTAAAATAAATAATTACCTATACATAAGCAAACTTTCGTGTCAGGTAAGTTCGTCAGGAACAAATTGGTATTACTTAATCGTATAAAGTTGTATTAATTGTATCTGTATCTAAAGTGTAGCAGTAATCCTTTAATAAATCTGTATCATTAATTCATTATTAACGAAGCTAATACCTTTAGCGGCGAGTGAAAGACCGGTTCTCTCGAACACTAGTTAGATCAGACTGATAAAATATTAAAATTCCAACGGATTTTAAGGACTTCATTTAAACAAACTGGTTTTCATTTATTAAGATTCTTTAGTCACATAATAAGATGTGGATTTTTTTGTAGGTATCAAATAAGATCGAAATAAATACCACAAGTTACCAGCTAAAAATAGGTACTTTCCATACTTCTCGTCCGGATTAACTAGGTACCTATTATACATATATATCTAATTATACATATACTAGAAGAATATAATACTTAATCACCTGTGTCTCTGCTGTACTAGTACGCACGGCTACAGATCAAGCTATGTACAGTTCCAGTATAAGCTGATCTCGCATTGTACCTATAGGATTTCTGTACATGAGGTCAGCTTAGGTATACTGGAAATGCATAGCTTGATGTGTAGCAGTGTGTGCATTTCCCCGTCATCGTCTATGAACACTTACACCGGCGTCAGTTTAAAAAACCGCCAAATCAAGTTGACTATGTTCGCAAATAACTTTTTTGGCGTGACTCAACAAAATGCCTTGTCCCAACTTTTAGGGGAGCCGAATTGCATTGCACTTTACAATATATCCCTCACGAGACCGAGGATATCGTATTTTTTTATTGCGCCATGTTATATTTTTTAATGTTATTGCTAAAATTGATTTTTATTATGCCATCTTGAGTTTTGGTGTTTGTTTGAACTTGTTGCTTCGATTGTACAGTAGGTATTTTAAGTGAATGTGCAAGATTACCATAAGAAAATGTTACAAAATTGTGTTGGTAAAAATATCAATCAAAGTAGAACGGCGAGATTTCATGTAATTTGGGAATCAGTGATAGGGTGGGTTAGCGTACATAATGGAAACTTATAAATAGTTTAAGAACGATATAAAACCAAACAAAGAGCAAATGGAAAGTAAGTAATAGAAATTGGGAGAAAAAAGATATTCAAGTACTTACTCTTGGATTTATTACTTAAAGGACATTATTTAATACATGTGGAATTAGAATAAAAAACTCTAGTCTTATTTTTTTGCAAGTAGGCTTTTACAAACACTTCGTTCCGGCGAAAAAAACGCACTGCAAGGCACTGCAGCGCAGTGCGCGCTTGGGCTTAGACCTCGTTTACGCGGAGACGCGGGGCGTCGCGCGTCGCGTTGGGCCTTGAGAGTTGGGCGGCGCTTCCCGCACTAAATTCAAACATTGGCGTTGTATGAGAGCGTTTACGGAGAAGCGATTTTACACGCGCTTGTTTGAAATGTAGGCGCAGCCCGTGGATGGCATCTCCGCGTAGCACGCGACGTTTATCGCGGCGGCGCACGCAGAGTTGCGGCCAACTATACCTACAATACTTCGTTCACGGTAAAATGTAGCGACACCCGCGGCGTCACACACCCCGCATCTTCATAAACAACATAGTACATTGCCATATGTTTGTGTCTGCGCGTGTGATGACGCGGGCCGCTGCACGCGCTGCCCGTCTGTGAACTGAAAAAACGTCTGACGCGCCGCGAGATGCCACGCCGCACGCGACGCGTCTCCGTAAAGGTAGACTTCCGAGGCAAGCGGCCAAAGCGTCAGACGAGCGCGTCTAATGCGCGCGGCCAGGCTAGACAACAATCGCGCTCATTAGATGCGTGTGGCCGAAGTCCACACCGCTTCCATGGTGCGCGTCTGTCGTTCGCGTCAGACGCGCGCGGCTGACAACAAACCCGTGCTGCGCATCAATCGCTCCCCAGTCAGTGTTGTTCGTCCCTCACATGCAGTCGTGTCGTTACTTGAAAAATGGCTCTATCTAATCAAGCATAATCTGGACATCCTTGAAGAAGAAGATGATGATGAGCTGTTGTTATTGCTTTGTTATGATAGCTTAAACAGAAAACCAATTAGGTAATCCGGTACCGCCTAAGGTTCTAAACAATATGTTGCTTGAATTTTATTGTATGCCACGAAACTTGCATTGTGTAGGAATAGGATGCATGTCCGGTACGGCTCTAATAATGCTTCCATATTTTAGGCCTCTGCCTCGAATTTCGCGGGCAGCGGGGCGGCGGCGGCGGTGGCGCGTCTCGCATTGTCCCGCCCCGCTACCGCGCCGCTGTTTTGGAGGTCCGGTCCATTTGTTTTTACGCATAAAATCCTGCCGCTCCCGCTCCGCCGCCGCTGCCGCCCTGCTGTCCGCAAAATTCGAGGCAGAGGCCTAAAGGGCACGTCTTCCCTACCATTATCGCGCCCCTCGGTCTACTCCTTGATACGCAATGGTCTCTGCAGCCCCATGA
This sequence comes from Cosmia pyralina, assembly GCA_946251885.1. Lineage (NCBI taxonomy): Eukaryota > Metazoa > Arthropoda > Insecta > Lepidoptera > Noctuidae > Cosmia > Cosmia pyralina. The sequence continues at coordinate 23,257,589 of OX276344.1, forward strand.
AACATGAGGCTCCTGGGGCTAGTGTGAATCTTTGGGCTCATTCGAGTAATAGAGTCTGGTCAAACCACGCTGGGGTCGGTGCATTTCATTCATTCATTCATGCCACAAAACTTGCATGTGTTTATGGGGCTGTATGGTACGCCACAGGTAATTAAATGGCATCAGGCTTTAGTGGGACTTTCCTAATTCTTACCACGATCACACAGCCATGCACATTCTCATTTCCTATCGACGTAGCCTTCTTTATCCACATTATGAATAACAATTCAATGCGTACGAGTAATGATAATAATATATAAATATCCTGCTCCACTGCCCACATCATATTAATATGGATACACCACGTCAACCCCACTGTATTCAGCCATTTCAACATCTCATTTAAATAACTATTGAGGGGTGTTTTCCGAGAGCTTTGTAAATATGTGCGTAAAACAACTATGAATTTACATGTACAAATTATTACAATTACAACAAATTTACGACATTTTATGTAATAATCTTAGTTCACTCCACCGTAGACAGCATAAAATGTAAAATTATGGGAAAAAAACCGACCTATGAAAAACTAATTAAGTTGATCAACTGCAAATATTTTACACTGTGGCATGGATTTTCCGCGAAATCGTCGGCGGTGCGTCGTAAATAAACACGTCGCGCTGCATTTGGGAGAGGCGGAGGTAGCGTTTCAAAGGCCTAAAGGCCCAAATAACCTGGCCTTAATGTAATATCATGTGTCTTTTCACGTGACACACAACAACACAACAAAACTGTGCGAAATGTGGGTGTAGCTGGTAGGTACACTCTGCCTAACCTTCGCGGATTACAGGCGTGATGTTATGTATGTACAGTCAACAAAAGAGATATCTAGGCAGGGTATATTAACATATTTGTATGTGAATTGCTTCATGTTCAATTTCGTGACAATATACAATTTTGTGTTGGTGTGTTACAATGTATTGCAAAAATTTGCTCAGCTTATGTTATTAGCAATCTCATTCTGATCAGTGTTCATGGTTCATGCGTTTTCTCACATTAAATATATCAAGATCTTTGAATTTTATCAACATGAATTAATTATCTACACAACATCGACTGATTTTGTTTGTCAATCAACTCGCTAGTGCCATTGTTTTCTCTAGCTTCTTGGGATCGCGTACCTACCAATCCTTGTATTGCTTATCTAGCGATGATGGTGTCATTAACACGCTTTTTATTAACTTCAACTGTATGTATGTTTGTATGTAACGGAATCTTTGAACTCGACTTTTACCCCTTTATATGGTCAAATTAATACAATAACTTAAAACATTTGTCCCATTAGCTAGACCAGGATCATCAGGATTAACGATTTATCTCTAAAAAATCTAAAAATAAATTATAGTTTAAAAAACTAAAAAACACGCTAAAAAAAATAACAAATATTTTTTTACTTTTTAGTTCATTTTGATGGTATTAATACCATCAAAATGAACTAAAAAGTAAAAAAATATTTTTTCATGTCATTGTAAAAAAAAAGCGTGGGGTGCTTTCGAATTACACAGTTAAAGCACCCCACGCTTTTTTTACAATGACATTAATTTTCTCGTTAATCACTTTATTCTTATATTGATTTTTTTTTTTACTTTTTAGTTCAGTTTAATGGTATTAAACCGTGTTTTTTAGTTTAAAATATAATTTATTTTTGTTCTAGACTTCATGTAGTATCTGACAGCTGGTAGTATTTTACTGATAACATAACATCATGCCTTTTTCCCGAAGGGTTAGGCAGAGGTGTCCTTACATACCTATTACCTGTATTACAGCTGCATTTCGTCAGATATTGCCATCAACCAGGTGAAACGGGCACAAAAACAGACTCCATGCTTCCAGGCGGACTTATACTATGTAAACAATATTCAAATCTAACATTTACAAATTCATTAATAAGAGAGTCGTCGACTAATAATAATATCAAGACACTTAGTAAAAGTTATTTAATTACGTTTTCGGGTCGGTTATAACAAGGTACGCAAAATTGGTAGTGATAACAAAACTTTGGCAACATTATGCGCAGTGAAGCCGAATACTGTATATTTCCCGCCTCCACTACACCACTGACGCGGAAGACATCGACATCGTGACGTACGTGCGCCAAAGGTTGAAGTACGCGCCGAGAGTACCTACAGCTGCTGGAGTCGCATCACAAGGCGTTTGTGGTGCGCATATTCGTACCAATACGCTACCTGCACCTGGTGATGGAAGAAAGCTTTTGGCCGCAGAATGTGGTGTTCCGCCGCTTTCGCGGACAAGTGCCACCGGAACGCATAAAGGCTTAGTGCTACTAAGTGATACTAACATAGTTATTAGTTTTATTTACTAATAAAATTATTACTATATTATAATGTATACTTAGGTTAGGGTATGTATCTATGGGTCTTTGTTACCTGAAAATAATTGTATTTTTCTATATTTATTTTTTATTATGTTAGAACAAAATTCAAGTGAAGTTTAAATTTTATACCTAACGATGTCCTCTTTATTGTTTTAAAAGCACTTATTCAGGTTCTAATACCTTTAAATCCTAGCTAACTTTAGTAATTTCAATAAATAATAATAGCTTCCAGTTAGCTAAATGCGATAGCGATACATTTTTTTAAAGAAACGCAACATTGTTATGCGGTCAAGTTTTCCCGCCAAAACACACGTCATGTTTTCAATATGGCGATGGCGGCGCGTCGAGCGGGTCTCTTTACGACTTCCGTGGAAATTATAGCCGTAAACATCGTGTACTTTAAACTTTTATACCCGACGTGTTAGCTCACTGATATTTTATCTAATAATATTATTACCAAAAAGCACGAATGTTACACATGTTTTGTTTTACTTTGTGGGTTCTTTTGTCCTAATATTATTGCGTGTCATTTTGTAATGCCTCTTCCTGCCGATCTATTCTGCAAAAAACTCACGCTGGGTAAATTTAGGTGAGGTGAGCTGTCATTAGTGTCAATCCCTAGCATGAGGTGGAATTACAGAGGCCTTAGTGCGATTTATTATACTTACTTCAATTTGTACTGAAACTGAATAAGCGCCGTCTAGTGACTATAATGGGAAACACAATTATTCTATACAAATTGACATAAGTTAACGTTAACGTAAACGCGATCGAGTAAGTATAAAAACTCGTACTAATGCCATTATTCACTTTAAACTCGCCTCACCCAAGTTTTCACGGTGAGATTTTTACACAGTAGACCGGCTGTTGTATACATAGTTCAAAAGTCGTTGTTTAACTTTGTTCTAAACTAAATAAGGACAACCTCAGAAGCCAAGCAGAAGCATATTCCCTTATTTAGAACTTTAACAGTACCTAGTTATAAACAGGGGCTCGTGGCTATGTAGGTAATAACAGCCGTACGGGTCGATTGATCAGGTTAAGCTAAGCTTGCCGCGGTTGGTCCGTGGATGGGTGACCATTTTAACATACCGAGACCCCTCTGTGCATCGGACGGAAGCCGTTGGTCCCGCCTGTCATTCGTGGATCTTTGACTGTCGCTGCGGGTCGTCAGAAGCACATCAGAAGCCCGAAGGTCTGACAACAAGTATTACCAATTGGTATAGTATTACCCGGTAACTGGGTTGTGGAGGTCAGATAGGCAGTCGCTCTATGTAAAATACTGGTATTCAGCTGCATCCGGTTAGACTGGAAGCCGACCCCAACACAGTTGGGAAAAGGCTAGGCAGATGATGAACAGTAATAAGTAGTTAGAATTCGGTCATTTCTAAAACATGCACCTACATTTGTATTAATTACTGCGCCTGTACATTACCTGTACCATCTTTACCTTTTATAACAATAATATAATAGTAATATCACAGTCTACATCATACAGTCGTCCGACGAAGCCCGAGCAGCACACGAAGTTCGGCGAACTACGTAAGAAGCTCGGGCTTCGTCGGACGACTGTATGATGTATGAACTGTGGTAATATGGTTATATTATAAAGCCATGTTTAGACCAACAACCTGTCACTGCGGCTACTGCCTTGATCAATATGCGCGACACGTTGTCTATACGTGCCCGTCTTGCTTACTCCTTGTACGTGTGTATCTTTGTAGACTAGCACTCGTCCAGCTTATTATACATAACATCACGCTTGTAATCCTCGAAGGGCTAGGGAGAATTATAATTTACTAATATATCTGTTGCTGTGAATCTAATGGTGGGTACAAATTATAACCGAAACGTAACATCCTGTACTATTACATATTTGTATTTTCTCAATAAATGTACCGAAGTAAAAATTTTCACTCCGGTACATTTATTGAGAAACTGTACCTATCTAAAATTATATTTATAGTTCAGAATCGTACCATGCACCTCTATCAACAGTTTGGGCAAAAAACATTTTAAGAATGTAAAGCATTTTATTTAATAAACATACTTTTGTGAAAAAAAGTATTGATTTGACTACCCATTTGTAACAGCGTCCGTAACGTACTTTCCGAGGCACGGAGGATTCTCGGTATGTAAAGATTGGGCACCCATCCACTGACTAACCCCGGCAAGCGTGGCTTAACCTGGTGGATCGACCCGTGCGGCTGTTATTACTTAGCCACGAGCCTCTTTCTCAAGATAAAAAACAAAAAATAGTTCAATAAGTTCCCCAAAACATGACGTATGTTCGTCTAATCGTCTGCAGCCAAACAAAAAGATTAGGTTGACTCACGAAGTTGTTTTAACAACTTATAGTCGGTGAAACGGATCGATTGTATGATTCATTCAGGGCTCCCCTCTTGCCAACTTTCGTTTTGTGGTGCAAGACACAACTCACAAGCGTTTGGGGTTTTTGTACTTTACAGAGCATTTGAAGAGACTTCAGAACTCAACACTAGATCTACATAAATTTTGTTATGTAACCTTTCAGCGAGGTGTTATACATATTATATTTAAACTCGCTTTTCGTGTCTGTTTGTGTGGCCGCGTTGTTCTTCTATACTGCGCAACGGATTTTGATGCGGTTTTCACCATCATTTAGAGAATTTATTCCGGAAGGTTTATCTGTAGAATACATTCATATCAAACTTATATTGTAATATAGATTCGATGTTTTGAGAAAAAATAGTTGGGCAAACCTCATCTAAAACTGTTCCAAATTTCAAGTTGATAGCATTAGTAGTTCTTGAGATATCCAGCTGTGACAGACGGACAGACAGATAGAGTCACACCATAAGGGTTCCTTTTACCATTTTGGTACGGAACCCTAAAAAAGGATATGTCTTTATGCGCACACGATAGAAGTGAATACTTATATGATTTTCTATTTTAAAAATCTGATGACGACTAGAGCCGAGTTTCATATGCAATTCAGCGCCGAGTATACGCGATTCAGCGTCACCAACCGACTGAATCCGACTATACCCGATTCAGCGTCACCGACCAGAGTGTGATGGTTCAGTTGCGGTCAGTCTGCAGAAAGAGCGCAAAGTTTGTCTAAAGAAGGTTTCACTCCAAAAAACGCAAATCTCTATTAGTTGTACCACACACCAAACATATTAATTGCAAGCATAGCGGATAAACACATTTGTCAGTGGCTGTCCAATTTTATTACCTTCCAAGTACGGCGGTGGCATTACCGGGAACTTGCGGGTGGTGTACCAAAATATTTAATGTTTTGCTTGCCAAATAATTAGCTCGAAAAGAAAATTCTGGCACTAAAAATTGCATTTGTTTTTTTTTTTCAATTTTATTTTCTTTTTAATATCAAGGATGACAAAGTTGTATTCACGATATTTTTTTTTTACGTAAAGCAGTTTTATACAACTCTCAGCAATTATTCTAATTCATACTTTATGACCTTGATATAAGAGTTACATTGTAATGCCTTCACGTAAAAAAGTTTTATCGTGAATATGCTCCTTTATTGCTAGTTTGACGATAGGAATTGAGTCTTATAAAATTAACTTACTAAGTAACCAAAATATATTTTCTCGTGTTGGCGCTAGCACTTAGCAGGCTACAAAACATGTAATGCCTAATTCAAATAAAAATTAAAATACCGGTCAAGTGCGAGTTGGACTCGCACACGAAGGGTTTCGTACCACCGTACAATATTTAACACTACATATATTTTTTTTTAAATACTTCTGTAGTCGGTGTCTTCAATTCTTCAATGCACTGTTGCTTGACACCGACTTCAGAAGCTGCTAAGTGTTATGTGAAAGTTATTTTATTCGTTTTTAGGGTTCCGTAGCCAAATGTCAAAAAACGGAATCCTTATGGATTCATCATGTCTGTCTGTCTGTCACAGCCACTTTTTTTCCGAAACTATAAGAATTATACTGTTGAAACTTGGTAAGTAAGTAGATGTATTCGGTGAACAGCATTAAGATTTTCACACAAAAATAGAAAAAAAAACAATAAATTTTGGGGGTTCCCCATACTTAGAACTGAAACTCAAAATTTTTTTTTCATCAAACCCATACCTATCTATGGATAGGTCTTCAAAAATGATATTGAGGTTTCTAATATCATTTTTTTTCTAAACTGAATAGTTTGCGCGAGAGACACTTCCAAAGTGGTAAAATTTGTGTGGCCCCCTGTAACTTCTAAAATAAGATAAAATGATAAAACTAAAAAAAATATATGATGTACATTACCATGTAAACTTCCACCGAAAATTGGTTTGAACGAGATTTAGTAAGTAGTATTTTTTTTATACGTCATAGATCGTAAACCGCAATTTACCTTTCATTCAATCAAACGAACTACTTACAAGAACTTTTATATTATGTTACATGCTGCTACGGAACCCTTCATGGGCGAGTCCGACTCGCACTTGGCCGCTTTTTGGTTTTGAAGTCGGTATTTACTTTTTTCAAAGTAAATTTTTAGGTACGAGAATTGGCCTTCTGTTATATGCTATCCTAGAAAGCACACGCAGATCTATAAACTGTCCAGTATAAAGACGACTTAAGTCCACATATCCCACCCTATAGCCGTAGTAACATGTTGCTAGTCCATTACTTACTTACTTTTCTTCGCTGACTTTTACAGCTACGATAAGCCTGCTACATTCTATTTTATACCCTGGAAACAGCAATGTAATTACAAATACGAGTGATGGAGAATCTACGCAATTGTTTAATTTAAGTATAAAGGAAGACTGTGTGTATACAGTACCTGGTTAAATGTATTTTCGTTTATTGCCACTGACTTCCGAAATTAAAGTTATTTTTCACCTTGTAATGTTGTTTTTGGAAGTCGGTTTTATTTTACTGTAAAAAAGTTTTTATTTTTCACTTTTTATTTGTGATAAGTACCTACCCCACACAAATTCTAATACCACTACCTGCAAAAGAAATTAGAACATCATCCATTTTAGATTCCCGATAAGCGCTTCAAAAACGGCCCGAAAAAGTAAGAGCACAAATACTTTTGTGGTCTTATTTCAAATTAGTATGGGCGAACATAGCCAACGTTAAGACATCAAAATGCCGCAGTGCGCGTTCAAAACTTGTGTATTATTGATTTGTGCTATTATTGATCGAAGATCAACCACATAAAAAGTGGGGGAAAAATATGTATTATTGAAACTAACTCAAAAACTACCCTTGCAATATTAATAAATTTTATATGGGACTTTGAAATATACGCCCTTTCGAGTATTTTTTTTTTAATTTTGAGTAAAAATAAAAAATATTCGAAAGGGCGTGACCACGCATAACTTTTTACAGAGTTGTAAAAAGTTATGCGTGGTCATACATAAAAAAAATAAAAATATATTACGTGTCGACGTGAGAACCTCCTCGTTTTTCGTCGGTTAACAAATACGAGTGATGGAGAATCTTACGTAATTGTTTAGGCAGAAAGGAAGACTGTGTGTATACAGTACCTGTGATTAAGGTTTGTTGGGAACCTGATGGAAAGTAGCTACCTCTACTTATAGATAAGACACCTGCAACCACAGAACATGCATGCTGAAATGAACCTTTTTGGCGCAGCCGTGAGGCACACACTTTTGTTTTAAAACATTATTTTCATTTTTTTTCTTTTGTTTTTGTGTTTCACGAAGTGTGTCCAAATAAACGTTTTTCTTTCTTTCTTTCTTTTCTTTTCTTTCTTTATATAAATGCAAAACCGATGTTTACCCTACGTACCTAAGTTGAAATGTATCCTGCGTTAGATGATTTCATCGGCAACCAAACGTTTCCAACCAGCATTGCAATGGTAGGTGGTACTACTATCTTTAGTGTGCTCTTTCACAAGGATCTCTTCCACAACTGAATTTAAAAACAAAACCTGAACAAAAGAATACATTTCCCACTTCCCTACATCTCTGCTCTACTACCCATGGGAAATCCAGTTTGATATAAGTACCAGGTACCAAGTGACCGATCTTGATACATCCACAGGTATCCGCATTCCGATAGTATGTTGGCGTGGTATAATTTCCGACATCCACGCGGCCTAAACCGCGTGCAAAAGCTATAGTCTATACATCTATACAAATAAATAAAATTGAAGTGTCTGTTTGTAATGTCAAAATAACAGCTTTTTACTAAATGCATCTGAAAGTAGTTACGGTACTTTTATAACAAAAAAAAAACAATTTTAAACATTTTTGTCTGTCTGTCTGTTTGTTTGTTACGGCTAATCTCCGAAAAGGCTGGAGCGATTTTGACGGGAGTTTAACTGGCAGTAGCTGATGTTATAAGGAGTCGCTTAGGCTACTTTTATTTTAGAAAACGAATTAGGGTTCCGCGCAAAAAAAAACCATTAAATTGTGAAAAAAACCGATTCAAATAGGGAAGTATTGACATCCACACGTGCGAAGCCGCGGGCATCAGCTAGTAATTTACTTGGATGGTTTTGATTGAATTGCGAGTATCAAAATAATATGTCGCATAAGTGGGCGTATTTTTTTTATTGCGTTGACTCGGAAGCTTGATTTTTTAGTTTGACCATGACGTATATCAATATATGGGAGAACATGCTTTCGACTACAATGTTAAGTTTGTTTTAGGGATCAAATATTTTCAACTACGGAACTATTCATTGTGCGTGATCCGAGACGCACTTGGCCGGTTTTTTTCGTATAGATATAGTATCTAATTTCTGTTACTTTACATACCTACCGTTTCGTGGGAAAGAACTTAAAGTTTTATCATTTAGTTACAAAAGTATCAACCACGTACCCCTAAGCCCTAACAAGCCCTTGTGGACAATTTATTAAAATTCAAAAATCAACAATATCATCCACCGGAGGCTGTCACACACACGTGCCCCTTCTCTCCGCTACTTCCATATGTCATGGTGTTCATCACACACGGTGACTTTATATTCGACGTGTAATGGATTATGGGAGCCTGGTAGGTGACTAAGTATGGGTATCTACCGTATGCTGACTTGCGAGTAGGTACAGTAGGAATTATTGAATGATTTTTCGTGATTAGGTAAATTATTGGGTAATACCTAGAGTTACTATAGTCTGTTTTTTTTAACAAACGAGTACCGAAAATTTTCACTGCTTTGCTATTGATTCACGTAATCAACATAAAGTCCGTTCCACACAAACCAAACACTGTATTTACTTGTACATTCAGTTGAGTCATCGACTACCTGCGCGTCGCACGTGTTTTAGTGAGTGAACCAGACTATATTATTTGTGCGTGAGTCATGGCGGATATGTCTCCTGTACAGTAAATTTTAGAAGTGAACGGGCCTTAACAATTTCAAAACAAAACAAAGGCGTTGGCCCCACCATATGACTCTGTCAATATCGGAATCTCAGTACTCGTTTGTTAAAAAAAAAAACAGACTATAATTATAGTAATGAGTTCAGTAGGGGTAAAAACTTAATAAATTAATTAATTAATGCAACACTTGTTACGTCAACAGAAACAGACAAACAACAATACAGAAATAAAATTGAGCTAGACAAAGGAAAAAGTAAAGAAAAGTTCCATGAAAAATTAAAACATTAGCCTCAGGAAATCGTGATGGGCTTTGGATAAGTTTATACAGAAAACTTAAAGTAGTAGCCACAAAAAAAAAAGTCTGACTAGCTCTAGAGTTTCACCAGTCAGTGAAAAAATTGCATTGAGGATAAATCTTGTAGAAGATTGTAAAAAAAAAATATTACTAAAAAACGTGCAAAAAGCAGAGCACTTTGACGTAAATAAGAAGTCACCAAGTTCCAGTTTTTTCCACCACCTATTTTTTCTGTTTTCCGTTACATTACTTCCGTTTTGCGTAAAAAGTTCGGAAATTTTCTGAATTTTCACGCCCGAAATCTCCATACAAATGACTAACTATGGCGAAAATTTAGAAAATTTCCGAACTTTCGCAAAACAGAAGTAGGTCTGTAATGTTACGGAAAACAGTAAAAATTTGTGGGTTCACTGTTCTTTGTTGTCTTTATTTATGTATATAATATTACGCCAAAGTTATCAAAATACGGCAGTGCTTTTTGCAAGTTTTTAGTGATATTCAAGGTTTATCCCTAATCCAATTTTTTTACTGAGTGGTGCTTCTTCAGCTAGCTAGACTTTTTTTTCGTTTTTATTTTAGAAAACTATAGAATATAAACTTATCCACAACCCATAACACGATTTCCTAGTGCCGACTCTTAATACATAATTATTTCCCTGCAGTCAATATCTAGATCAAGTACAAAATTATTATTTTAAATTTTTAATTTCTTTTTTTTGTAATTATATTTTGATTACTAGTTTATTTATTTATAAGTATATAAATTATCAATTAGGTATGTTGAAACCGTTTGTACTCCCCGTCACTTGTCCCTACAGGTTCATTAGAAAACCAGCGTCAGGCAGCATCTGTCTGGCATTAATGCTGAAATGAACCTTTTTGGCACACACTTATTGTTTTAAAACATTATTTTCATTTTTTTTTTCTTTTGTTTTTGTGTTTCACAAAGTGTGTCCAAATAAATGTTTTTCTTTCTTTCTTTCTTTCTTTTACAAAATTCTAAGTGGTATTCTTCAACATTTTCTTTTACCAAACCATTTTATTTTTGAAAACCTTGAAAGTTGAAAGTCGATATCCCATCCTACAGTCCCATGTCACATGCATCATACAAGTCACAATTTATAAACCCGAGTCTGATACCAAAAAAGAGAAAAACCAGAAGAATAATTTATCAGTAACGCAGCCGTTAATCAAAGGAATATAATCTTTTTCATACGTGCCAGTGTACTCTGAAAGTACTGAAAATGTAATTAATGCTTATTGGAGTCACGTACCGGCCAGTGCTCGATTAAATTCCACCCAAGTTACAGCAGATAATAATTCGAATAATAATAAAGCTGAAGAGTTTGTTGTTTGGATGTTTGAACGCGCTAATCTCTGGAACTACCAGTCGGATTTGGAAAATTATTTTCGTATTTGATAACCCAATTCTTTTGGAAGACTATAGGCTATTTAACATCACGCTAGGAGCCTTAGGAGCCTAACTAAAAGAAAAAAAGTCAGAAAGAGCGCTGAGAAAAAACGAAGTACCTACTAATACATACCTAATAGCGCGGGCAGACCTTTCTTATCTATGATCCGATGCGACAACGCGACGGGGAGGGTCGGGGGAATCAGAAATTTCACACGGATGAAATCGCGGGCAGAAGCTAGTATTTAATAACATCACACCTGTCACCTGTGGAGGAGCTCTTGGCTAAGTAATAACAGTCGCACGGGTCGATCCATCAGGTTAAGCTACGCTTGCCGGGGTTGGTCCGTGGATGGGTGACCATCTTTACTTACCGAGACTCCTCCGTGCCTCGGAAAGCACGTTAAGCCGTTGGTCCCGGCTGTCATTCGTGGATCTTTGACAGTCGTTACGGGTCGTCAGAAGCCCGAAAGTCTGACAATCAGTCTAACCAAGGGGTATCGTATTACCCAGTTAATGGGTTGTGGGGGTCAGATAGGCAGTCGCTCCACGTAAAATAATGGTATTCAGCTGCATCCGGTTAGACTGGAAGCCGACCCCAACATAGTTGAGAAAAGGCTAGCCAGATTGACACCTGTCACCTGTGGTTGGCAAAAATGTACCTACGTATATAATACCCATTTTTTCAGTTATGTTTAAGTCCTATGTGATAGCAGATAAGCGAACCTTTTGTCATCAACTGGGTCCCTACAGATCCAGAAGGCTAATTCTCGTACCTAAAAACATTCAAATTCAAGTTGCAATCTCATGCCAGCGACAATCAAATGTCAAAAATGTATGTAATCGCTATACAATTTTTGACAGATCGAGTGAGACTGAGATGAAATTGCGAACTTTGTCTAAAATACGGGAATTGCCCCTCAGATTCTGACTCAGAATATTCTAATAGAAAAAACTCAATAACAATATTGACCCGACCTGTGAATCGCACCTAGGAACTCATGTTCAGCAGTCGATTTTGTGTACTTTTGTGTTTTATTTATTATGCGATGACGTCATTTTCCAGACTCTTTTTAGGGTTCTGTACCAAAATGGTAAAAAGGAACCCTTATGGTGTGACTCAGTCTGTCTGTCTGTCACAGCTGGATATCTTAAGAACTACTAATGCTATCAGCTTAGAACTTAAAAATTTAGAACAGTTTTAGATGAAGCTTGCCCAACTATTTTGCAAATAAGAATGATATAAAAATACATTTTTTTTTTTTTTTGCAACAGGAACTGAAAGGGGGTCTTAAAAATTCGAACTGGGGCTACTAGGCCATATGGGATATCATATGAAAGAGCGCTGTTTGCACAATCTCAAACATTTTTTTTTTTTTGGGCATGCGGCCCAAAAAAAAAAAGTTTTCGACTTTTGATGAAAAATTCCCCCCTTATCTCCGAAGTTTGCATAGAGAAAAATTTGAAATTATTCTATGTGATAGAAGTTTATGTAAAGATTACAGGGAAATAAAACGATGTCTCTAAACAGCACACTTTTTCAGAAATCAGAACGGAACACTCGGAGCGCGACTCCGACTCGCTCTTGACCGGTTTTTATTAAATAATCGTGCTGAAATACTGTATTATAAGTATGGCAGAAAAATCGCCCTCCTAGATACAAATAGCGGAAAGTTTCTGAATAAAATATTCATCTGTAAATTTATTTATAGTTTAGCTTTAGGGGGTGAGTCCTGAGGCCCTCTCCGAGGCATGGGTTTTCCATTTTGTAAATGGATTTCAGAATTAAAACACTCACTTAAGGGACTGTCTGAGCATTTTGATTAATTTAAACGTTTTTCTGTGTACATACTTGTATCTATTGATAAATGAAGGCAGACAAGTACTGTCGGTTGCAGAAGTCAAAACGAACCTATTTTTTGAAAAAATAATTGTTGTAAGATTTAAACATTTTTTTTAAATTTAATTATGTTGTATCTCTATGTGTGTACAATAATAATAATACATATATAAAACGATATAATAAAAAACTTTTTTACAAAAAAAATACAACCGACTTCCAAAAACAACACTACAAAGTGAAAAATAACTTTAATTTCGGAAGTCAGTGTCTAGTTAAATGTATTTTCGTTTTTTGCCACCGACTTCCGAAATTAAAGTTATTTTTCACTTTGTAGTGTTGTTTTTGGAAGTCGGTTGTATTTTTTTTGTAAAATGTTTTTATTTTTCACTTTTTAGTTGTGTACCTACCCCACACAAATTCAAATACTACCTGCAAAACAAACTAGAACATCATCCATATAAAAGTGGGGAAAAAATACGTATTATTGAAGCTAACTCAAAAACTACCAAAGCAAAGTTAATCAATTTTATATGGGACCAACTGTAATGTATACCCTCTCGAACAAAATAAAAAAAATCCAAATCGGTCCAGCCATCTTCGAGTAATCGAGGAACATACATAAAAAAAAAAATAAAAAAAAAAAAAAAAGGTTCCGACGAATTGAGAACCTCCTCCTTTTTGAAGTCGGTTAAAAAGAATAAATAGATATTGTCAGCATTATAATAAGAATTTATTTCTACCTCGCCTAGTTTTGCACGCTTCAGAAATATTTCAGGTATGAATTATTTTATGTCCCCAAATGTATTACATGGCAGTTATATTCAGAGCATATAGGTCATAAGTGCGGCAATAATCGTAAAATATCAATGTTTATAGGCACCCCTATGTGCGTGACGATTTGAATAAACCATGTTTGCTACGATTTTACGGCTGTTCCTGATGATATAATTACACATTACTATTTAATGTCACATAATTTCGAAATTTCAAAATACTTCCTTAGTTCTAAAAACTCTTCTTTAACTCACTATATTTTTAGATATTAAATCCCGAAAAAATAAAGTTCAAAGCAACCAATCACCGAAACCAAAAGTTAGACTTCAAACAAATTCAATGATTCGTCACAATATTGGGATTATATCGGACCACTTTGACCCTGAGCAGCGAAACGGTTAAATCCCTGAAACATTAGGCTCGCCCTAATCCTACCTATTCCCGTTTGGACCCGATTGTCTAACAAAGAGTTGTATGGGTCCGCACGATAAAGGGATTAAAATTTATAAAATTTATGGGGTGGGATTACGCGCGTCGGCGTGTGAAGGGTTGATCGTGTTCGCATTAGAAATAGATTAGAACTATACTGAAACTAGAATAGTAATGGAAATAAATATTAAGCTCTTTCTTTTTAATAATTTGACCTTTCGCACTAGGGTCATGTTATGATTTGACCCCGGTGCGTGTCTTGGTGTGTCTTTGTAGAATTATAGCTACATTGTACGTGTGTATCAGAAAGGTGTGGTATTTAAGGGTGTGGTACAGACCATCATACTGAACAACTTTCTCCATGGGACCAACATCGTAATCGAGAAAAAAATATCAGCTGTCCCATACAAAACTTCAATAAGTACCTACTCGACCGAAATTAATGGGACAGCTGATATTTTTTTTCTCGATTACGATGTTGGTCCCATGGAGAAAGTTGTTCAGTTTGATGTTCTGTACCATACCCTTAAATTTGACCACAACATTCTGATACAACCTGTATGGTGCAGTGGAGAGATTTTAACGCGAATTTATTACAGTAGTAAAACAGTAAGAATAAAAAAAAAGCTTGTAATGTACGAGTAAGTGTTTTCTATTTTCATCACGACCTCACAAAGTGGACTTGCAGACAAGGGTAACTTTTATTTACAAAATCAGCAAAAAGACTGAGATTTAGGATTCACATACAAAGTCCAACTATATTTAAAGTAATTCCATAAAGTTTAATGATATTACATACATAAACCCGACACCGCAGTGCTCGTAATAATACTTAATTTGCTAACCCTAACCCTAGAAATCTAGGCATTTCTGTAATGTAGGCAGTTTGTAACAATCCCCAAAGTACGGAATCAGGGTCACGTTTGTAAAACTAAGTTAGACCAGGCGTGGAATAATTTAGATTTTATGTTGTGTGTTTACATGACCTCAAGAGATTTCAGTTTCTTTGGCTTAATCTGCCAAATGGACACGAGTGAAAATTAACGTTTGGGTACAATTCAAAATTCTGACGAGTTAAAGCTCCCGCAGACAGGCGCGATGCGACGACGCGCGGCGTGACGCGACTTTGGTAGAACATTTATATGAAAATGACATTAAAATAAAATTGTTCTACCGCTGTCGCGTCGCGCCTGTCTGCGGAAGCCTTTAAGATTAAGTAGTTTGGGGAATAGAGCTCTAAATAAACTTGACTAATATGTAAAAAAAAAGGGTAAATAGTGTTGTTATTTTAAATTGCATAGCGTATTGATGCTGAGTGTAACTTGGTCCCTATCTAACATACAAACATGAAAATGAAACGCATCTACACATATTGCTAGAAATATCGTTTGTAAAATATTTAAAAAAATAGTCTGTAAATCTTGAATTGTTCATTTCAACTTCAATATGCCTAGCCTTTTTCCAACTATGTTGGGGTCGGCTTCCAGTCTATCCTGATGCAGCTGAATACCAGTATTATACATGGAGCGACTGACTATCTGACCTCCACAACCCAGTACTGGGTAATACGATACCCCTTGGTAAGACTTGTTGTCAGACTGTCGGGCTTCTGACGACCCGTAACGACTGTCAAAGATCCACGAATGACAGCCGGGACCAAAGGCTTAACGTGCTTTCCGAGGCATGGCGGCGTCTCGGTATGTAAAGATGGTCACCCATCCACGGACCAATCCCTGCAAGCGTAGCTTAACCTGATGGATCGACCCGTGCGGCTGTTATTACTTAGCTACGAGCTCCTCATTGAGCTGTGCTCACAAGCTGTTCATTTCAACTTGTGCTTGGAGAATAAAAAGTTTTAAATAAGTAATTTTTTATAGAACTCGTGTGTGCCTTAGGTATGTAAAGTACTGGTACCTACTGGTACACCTACAAATTATGTTCGAATTAGGCAAGTACTAGGTAGGTCTGCAATGTCTGGTTAATTTGCTGGTTGGAGCGACGACCTCACAAAGTCTTTGATGCGGTTGCGTGCCTCTAAAAGGTGTCTCGAATTCCTAATTAGTTTAGTGCTGGGCGAACTCGCTTATGAACGTGTACACTGACTTGTTGGTCTTTCTTACTTATTTCATAATTACGAGATTAAAACTAGTTTATTAACTAATCGCTAGGCTAACCGGATTTTCTTCTTGTATTAGGCCACTTTCACTCTCGTTTGTTGATAGTGATTCGTTACAGGCCTTATTTTGTAGACTTGTCAATTAGGGTTTATTTTGTTTTTAAACTTAAATGGAGAAATTAAAAAAAAAGTGCTATAAAATATCAGCTACCAGTCTGTTTCCAAATGGTGTCAAAATCAATATCGGCCAGCTGCTTTCCAAACCTCTAGCATTACTTACGAGTATGTTATAAGTTTCCAACTTAAGGCCCGGTATTAACTCAATATTCACAAAAATTGGTTTCTTGGATTGTCGAGTATATAGTCGTAACGCAATGAAACTATCCGACGCAAAAAATACAGTGAACAGAGAAGGGTTTAAAGAAAAATTTTAACCGAATAGAATATTAAAAAATAGTTTGATAATCCCAATAAAATTTTTTGGAAGTTGCTCCACAAAATTAAACTTTGGCGTCGAACATCTCTTTATTTTCAGCGATAACGGCATTCTTTTTTTTTAAGAATAATAGAATTAGCATTTTCTTAAAACTTTAACTGGACAATTTTTTAATTTATTGTATATATTCTGAATAATCTAAAGAAAACCCTGAAAATAAATGCACATTCGCAGCTTAGTCACATCTCGGCAACATAAATATTATTTTCAATTTTCAACCTTATTCAAGCCAGCTAATGGTGACAATATATTACGCGGTTGTGTGCCGTTTAAAATCGTAGTCAGTCCGCGCCTTAAGATAAAATAGAAATAAAAATTTAAAAAACCTTCTCAATTAACATTTTAAACGGATTTCTATAAAGATACCCAATATCCATAGCTCATTCAAATCTAAACGATCTACTATCATGTGAAATCGGTTCTGGTTTGTAATTAACTTTGATTTGGGTGCGAATACGAACAAAAAATGATTACCTGGAACCTTGGCAGATTAATAGGACCCATTTTTTATAAGAAATAATGAACTTAGGCGAGAAACAAAATGGGAGTATTATTTTTTATACACTGATCACGTAAAGTAAAGCGCGAAGCGACTCTAGTAGAAAAATTCTATAAAAACTTCATGGAAATTGTTCTTCCAGAATCGCGTCGCGCCGCGCCTGTCTACGAGAGCCTTAAAGTATTAATTTAATCAGAAAATACTAACTTGCTGAGAAGTATTTTCTCGGGTTGCTATTTAGTAACAACAAAGAAATGGTGTACCTAGGTTCAGAATAACATTATTGTGGTTTATAGGCGAACAAAAATCTAACCTAACCCTTCGTATGGCCGGAACGCAGATCTATACGAAACACAATGGCTTTTTAATTGTTACTGTAAATACGAGTGGTCAAGAGGAAGACTGATGTTACATCAAACACTGAGTATCCTTACAGGATACAACTCCTGAATCACTAAAAAAAAATCAACTAAGTAGTAAGTACTTACCTATACATATGCACATGGTAAGTTCCAATAGCTATGTAAGTCGATACAAAAATAAATTACGACACAATTAAGTAACGTCAAAGATCATTGTATAATTCTAAGAATAAAATTTCAACAAACCTTTGCCGATTAAAAATAAAGATGGTTATCATTTTTATACACAGCCACTTATCGCGCACACTCACAATAATGAGTTCATAAAACTTATTTCTATCACTTAAACCTATCTAAATTATCTTTATTATTCTACCAAGAGTTCTTCATCTATTCAACTGTATCTAATGCACTCCGGCTGCATCACATCAAAGTCAATATGTTATTATGTGTACCTCTAAATTAACTTTTATTTTGTACCTAATAATTACAAAAGAATGTACGGCCGGACGCGCCATCCCTGCTTTATGAAAAAGGAACATAAAATTAAGGTGCTAAGGTAAAAAATGAAATGTATTAGTTGAATCAATTATAAGGCCATCTTCATGCTGGGTAAACTGGTTCTGGAGCAGCCTCCCGATGGATTGGACTAGCTACTGCTGAACTACTTTTTTGAACGAAATATTTTCATTAATTACTCTCTGTAAGTACAGTCCTACCAACTTATCTGTGAACTGAAAGAGGACGCCACCGTCGATGCGTCGGCACAATCGAATGATATTTCAACATGACGGCCGTAGTTCCAATTGTCGCCATTTCACAGATAAGTTGGTAGGAGTGTACTTACGCCTCTGTGATTATTTGATTAAAAACTTGGAGCTTAGGTAAAGATGCAAGATAAGTTTCACAGGTTTCATTAATTAGAGTTTTGTTTAATTTCTATTTAAGTCTGTTTGTGTTTAAATAAAACACGAATTTAAAGCTGCTATTCTTTATTGCTAAAGTAAGTAAATATGAGTTAAATTTTTAAACTGAGAAATTTTTATAAATTATTAAAAGTTTTGATTAAAAAATTCTTGACCTTAAAAACACTGCATTTATAATTCAATCTTAAGTTTTTTTCATGCAAATGACTTTCAAAGCACAGTTGTGCTACACTTTTTGGTGTTGGCCAAATTTTCACATTACAACGAGTCTTTTGCTCGTAACTCGTAAACCTCGGGGTCTAACGTAGAACAATTTATTTGACGTTAGACCTCCAGACTTTTTATGGGGTTCGGCCTCGGGGCGAGAACAACCCTTTTTGCAATAACGTACTTGTGCACTGAAGAATAGGAGGGAGAGTAAAATATTTCTCTATCAAAGGCTCCATGGTGTTTGCAAATAAAGAAGAGAATGGTTGAGGTTATCTCGCCCTCTTTCACTAAAGTTTTCATCAACTTTGTTCTGTGCTCCCTTCGATTTATGGTTACTTAGTTGAATATAGTCTTATAAAAATATGTGGTAAATTCACTACGCTTAAGGCGTCGATAACCGACTTTTAATGATTTTAAACTGAAGATCACATCTAAACGAGTAGTGTTAATGATTTGGAGAAAAAATATTTTTGAAATTAGAGCATTTTCTTAATAACTTAATAGGTAAATATTTTAGATTATGTTTATATTACATAGTGTAATTAATTTGTAAATTTATGTCTAACGCGAATAAATAACTGATAATCACGCAATAACAACCAAGCGTATTTTTATGAATCCTTCACCATTTTATAGATAATTTAATTATTTATCTTATAGTATACGTATTTTAGCATACTTAATACCTTTTGTTTTATGTATAATAAATTATATATATTTAAGGTATAATTAATAATGCGTCTAATTTGGGACAGCGCTCCTCGTTGGGCGAGTCCTATTACTGGGTGGACGGACGACGCGTTGCGTGAGCTCAGTGCAGAACATGCAAGCTAACCACTGAAGGCCATTGGATTTTATCTGCGTCTTAATTCGAGTTTGCATTGCGCGTTGCGCAGCGACGACGTTCAGTCACATTATTTTGATATCAAATATTTCGATCTCGAAATTAAACCGGATATGATTAGTTGTATTATAGTGCGTCCAACACAATTTTCCGGCACATGAATTCACATAATTTGCCACGGTCACCATTCAATTATTGACTCTACCATGCCTTTGTATTTTGGTGCTAAACGGACTTTAATTTTGATCTGCTTTGCGGTAGATCTACTATTGGGCTTCTATTGTTCAAAATTTGTGACAATGTCCAGTATAATTTTATTACTTAATTCACGTAATATCATTGGCTATATTATCACCTTTATAATCTAGGGAAGTTGTGTGTTGCTTTAATAGCAGAGCAGCCATATGCTGTTGCTAAATACAAAATACATATAGAAAGATGTATCGAATTTAGCAACATCTTATTATTGGATTTAACTGAGCAATTCTAAAGTCATTACTTCGCCATTACCAATTGCTGCCATTGACTACAAACACCGTTAAGCAATTCAGACTACTATTTATAAATTGAAGAGTACATTCGCGTGTGAACATATAATCAGGGTTTTTACCTCTACGATTGTTTAGAATTAAATTGGCGTGATATTCATCTTTTTTTTTTCGTCTTGGTTGTCGTCACGAATTACCTTTTTTGTCCTTTCATCTTTATCTATGTTGTCTTCGTATTCTTTCGTAAAACTATCTTCAAAAGTAATCAAGATTCGTTTTCGAGATCATACACATCGATTTTCGTACTTATTTAAACCCCTAAGCAACTTTCTTGTTTGAAAAAGCGTGTTTATAGACATTTGAGTAATCCACAATAAATCAAAATATCGAAGGTAATTGTTACCGTTTGTAACCACGCCTTACGCAAATTTCAATTTGTTAGCACAAACATATAAAAGAACTCTTTTGTTTTAACAAAAGGAAGTCCAGGTAAGTCCCCTGGAAAGCGATTCAGTTTCGCGTAAAATTTTCCCGTACTTTATTTATAGACTATACGCGTTTTTAGCATCGATCCCTGACTCCTTGGCGAGTCCTTGCACGGTTTCGTTAGAGAGGATAAACTTCAGATGTAGATCGTATTCCTGTTTATTTACTTGTGTTTTTTTACTAAAATGCAGGAAACCACTATTTAGTCATTCAAGACTTTTAAGGTCTGCAAAATCGTATCTGGTTTTATCTATTAAGAATTAACAAACTCAATGTGCTATCCTAATTTAGGTTTCTATAACAGCTTCAGTAACTTTGCAAAGGTCAGTGTTTAATATTGCAGTAGATAGAACTTCTCCAGTTTAAATTTATGTCGGAATGATCACGTCAGCCCCATGTCGGGACTACGAGAGGCTCTTTCCAATCACAACCGAGGCATACCTCAAACGAGATGAACCTTTACAGAAAGTTTGTTGAGGCGTGCTGAATAATAATATTCTGCGTAATTTATTATACCAATAGTTCATATATTATTTTAGTAGAAAGTTTTAGTTTGATTTATTAATAGTTAGCCGTCTATAATGGGCCTTGATATATCGTAAAATGTTTGATCATCATGTTTGTTGTTAGTATCTTCCTCGATAGAGAATAACGAATTGATTCGCAACGTCATGGCTATTTCTATTTTTACTTTGGTATTCGACCGAATCTTTGTTTTTTCATCCCTTATCCCATTTCACCGTTCCAGTGTTTTCTTGACAGCAAAAGTACTTGATCCTTTTGTCCTATTTCCGTTAACATTGTATGTATTGAAATACTCACGGTCGCTGGGCGCTGGCGCCGCGACGCTCCATCCCAACAGAGCTCCAACAAACAACACAGTAACCGAGAGTAAAGCCATTTCTGCACTACTTACAGTAATTTAGTCAAATAGGTTTATATAGGGGTGACCGTGGACGCCCACAGTCCATCATTAGCTCCATACGACACGGCCTTGGCAATTGAATAATCGTATCAATGGTCCTATTGAAATCTTTGACATTGTAGTATGTCGGTGCATGTAGGTCTAGCGAGTCTTTTGTTTCAGCAATTGTTGTAGTCTGATAATCACTATCATCAGTATTATCTTCATTCCTGGAAGCTACTGTTTTTGTTTTCCTGTAGAGCATATTATGTGCCAGTTGACCGTAAGATCCTTGATAAGATTCAAGGTCGGCTGCTGATGCTGTTTTGTTTTTGTCGTTATCTTTTGCATTAATTGCATGCTTGACAACCACATTCTTGATAACATTGTCTTAATGTTAAGTGGTTGCGTTAACTACATATTTCGTTGCTTACTCAAACTGGATATTATTTTTAGACAAACCATAATAGCCAACAGCCTCAAATGGTAACAAGACACTATAAATCACGTCTTTTGTATGTCTAGCAAAAGGATGTAGCACTCAAAAAGGTAATCGTTGAAATTGATATGTTGACATCATGTCAATGTCCTCGTTAATATATGCAATTGATTGAATAATCTACTTTATTCAGGTTAAATTACTCTTGTTGCGGTTGATCCTAGTATGGATAACCATTTTTATATTCCGAGACCACTCCGTGCCTCGGAAAGCACGTTAAGCCTTTGGTCCCGGCTGTAATTCGTGGATCTTTGACAGTCATTACGGATCGTCTGAAGCCTGAAAGTCTGACAACTATTCTTACCAAGGGGAATCGTATTACCGAGTGGGTTGTGGAGGTCAGATAGGCAGTCGTTCCATGTTAAACTGGTATTCAGCAGCATCCGGTTAGATTGGAAGCTGACCCCAAAGTAGTTGGGAAAAGGCTAGGCAGGTGATATTGATCAGAATAATTAATGAAAAGTCTTGTTTATTCTAACTTGGTTCCTTTGTTTTGATATTCCTAACGAACAAACTTTTGCTTTGCGTTCAACAGTTTATTACCATGTAGTAACGGCCGGTTCGCGTAAATCGATATAAATGCGTTGCCAACCGTCTTTTGTTAGGGGATGTTACCCCTAAGTGCATGCCACCCTAGCTGCACGGTGGTTACAAGCGCTTTTTGTGATGCAAAGCGCTTTTTTAGTCTCGTTTTTGTACGAAATGATTTTATATTTTGTGTCAACAAGTGTTGTTAACTTTTTGTTGTTTGTTAAAAAAGATCTTTTGTAATTTTATTCGTTCTTCTCGCTAAAGATTTTTTATTCGCAGTGCACCATGATAAAAGGTTACACGCACAGATGTAATCCGAAGCCATTGAAATCATTTGTTAGACAATGGGTTCTAATAAGCCACTTAGGCTTTCCTCATTAAAATTTATTCCTTAGAAACTCTTTATTGAGATGAAATAATGATAGCATAATAAAAATAAGTTCTTTATTTTCCAAGGTCGAGATTGATAAACTAAGCTAAACTTAGCACGTGCTTTAAGTTAATATGTTCCTGTCTCTATCTGACACTTGTAGTTTGACAGCTGTGCGACAATGACAGGAATATTGCTCAGCCAAAGAACGTGCTTAGTTTTGTTCTAATAGGTACTTGTTTACCTATATGTAATTTTAGACTTATTATATACAGTACCTGGGCGACCGAGCTCTGCTCGGGTGAAAATAGAGAAAACGAATTTTCCCAGAAATGAGATCTAGCTATATCGTAAACCCAACACATTTTAACATTTAATAGTATAGGATATTATCATCATCATCCACAGCCCGACTTCACCCACTGCTGGGCATACTCGTAGGCCTCTCTATTCTTGTGCCGTCCCCACGCACCTGTGCCAGCCTCATCCAGGTTTTGCCCGCGATGGCAACAATGTCGTCCGCCCATCTCGCCGCCGGACGATCGACATCTCGTCTTCCAGTCTTCGGACGCCTCTCTGTCACAGCCTTACTCCACCTGTCATCGCTGCGCCTTGCCAGGTGTCCTGCCCAACTCAATTTGAGTTCCATAAAACGCTTTCCACTTTTAGTACAAGTCGTTCTGCGAACCGAGAGCACAAACTTTTTTGCAATAAGTAATGTACCACTTATGTTATTTTAATTTAGCTGTGGCAAAACGTAAATTAAACAGAAATAAACTAACCAACTACTATTTACTTTATTTTATACGCTATTACACTTAACAAAACTCAGTCACACAAAATGTTCGACGGGACCTAACCATTTGGCAAGCGCCTACGATAGCTCGATCTAGCGGTGAACAGGTAGCGCCATCTAGTGTATATCAGAATTATCTAGTTTTGTGCTGAGAAGGTGGTCCCAGGTGCTCCATCAATCTCTACCTAGTAGTTAAATGGCCGATTCCACTGGTAGACAATCTAAAAGTGAGCAACTTACTGCATTTTGAGAAATTATTCTGCTCATCACGCCGAAGATCCTCATCAAATTTTTATGAGATCAACTTAAAGTTACTAATTTTAAAATAAAAAAAGAATCATCGAAATCGGATCTCATAAGGTGAAGATATCTAGTAGCCCCCTTTTCGCACCTTTTTGGAGGAAGTACCCCTCCAATCAAAAATCCCCGACAGCAAAAAAAAATTATAAAGTCGTAAAACCTATATCCCAAGATTCGTCTAGATCGGTTGTAAAATATAACTTGAGGAGTACCAACAAACTGACAAAGGAAAGGAAATTTTGCCAGACTTGAAGCCGAGACGCTTCGCTCGCTCCGTCGAAAAATAACATGTCCTATCTAAGAGAGCGGGTGATCTGTAATTGAGGACCCTCCTACCTCAAAAACCTTTTTAGGGTTCCGTAGCCAAATGTCAAAAAACGGAACCCGGGATTCGTCATGTCTGTCTTTCTGTCTGTCCGTCCGAATGTCACAGCCACTTTTTTCCGAAACTATAAGAACTGTACTGTTGAAACTTGGTAAGTAGATGTATTCTGTGAACCGCATTAAGATTTTCACACAAAAATAGAAAAAAAAAGCAATAAATTTTGGGGGTTCCTCATACTTAGAACTGAAACTCGAAAATTTTGTTCATTAAACCCATACGTGTGGGGTATCTATGGATAGGTCTTCAAAAATGATATTGAGGTTTCTACATTTTTTTCTAAACTGAATAGTTTGCGCGAAAGACACTTCCAAAGTGGTAAAACTTCTAAAATAAGAGAATGATAAAACTAAAAAAAATACATGATGTACTTTACATTACCATGTAAACTTCCACCGAAAATTGGTTTGAACGAGATCTAGTAAGTAGTTTTTTTTTAATACGTCATAAATCGAAAACCGCAATTTACCTTATTAAAACATCGATCAAAGTTACAACGAACTACAAGAACTTTTATATTATGTTACTTGCTGCTACGGAACCCTTCATGGGCGAGTCCGACTCGCACTTGGCCGCTTTTTTCTATTTAAGGTTGTGCATATTAACGAGTGCCTAAAATAAGTTTATCTTGGACTTAGAGACAGCCCTGCGTTTCTCTTTCAAGTGTTAACTTCACGGTATAATATATTAAAATATTCGCGCGAAAACGCTTCAAGCTTATCTCTGGCGACATAACCACTTGCAATGTGGTAAGGTGGATATAAAATAGTGTGAAATACAACACTTGTTCAGAACCTGCGCTTGCATTGTAAAGTCATTAAATTATTGCTGTTCCGTTAAAGTTCCATCCAAGTATTTAGATTGCAGTGTTTCTATACTAAGCGTAGCTATAAATTGTATTAACGCACAGGTTAGAATGCTTTTTAATGCTTTTTCTTTGTTAAGAGAAGAAGTTAACAAACAAAATGAAGTAAGTAGTGGTTGCTGATAAATCGGAGATTCTAAATCAAAGAAGGTACTACGAGTATGAGTATCACACTAATAGTATAAAGGCGAAAGTTTGTGAGTGAATGTGTGTGTCTGTGTATGTTTGTTACTTCTTCACGCTCAAACGGCTGGACCGATTTGGATGAAATTTGGTATGTAGATAGCTTACTCTGGGTTACTACTCTGGGTTAACATATAAGCTACTTTTTATCCCGGTCACGCGGGTGAAACCTAGTAAGCTGTAAAAGTATTTACAAGGCAGATGTGAGTGGAAACTTCGTGAGGGGACGTCCTAGACATCAGTCTGCCTAGCCTTTTCCCAACTATGTCGGGGTCGGCTTCCAGTCTAACCGGATGCAACTGGATACCAGCATTTTACATAGAGCGACTTCCTATCTGACCTCCACAACCCAGTTATTGGGTAACACGATACCCTTTGGTAAGACTGGTTGTCAGTCTTGGGCTTTTTGACTACCCGTAAGGACTGTCACAGATCTACAAATATACGAATGACAGCCGGGGCCTCGTGTCTCGAAAAACATGTTAATAACATTGTATATTTTCAACTTGAATGATGATTGTAACCAATATTTTGCAACAATATTTTGATTTTAAAGAGTGTCTCTCAAATCACTCAAATGTCTCGCTGGTGGTGGCGTGTGTGTTGGATCATTAAGTTCCCTTCAAATGGTTGAGCTAATTGGTGCTGATCCATGCGTCATGCTCGAGAACGGGCGCCGTCAGTTGGGACTGGTCGTCTCTTAGCTGCCATGGCTTATTTTTAATTTTAATATTTAATTTAGTTGTTTTAGTTTTTATCTTTTTATTACGGACGCTTTTTAACGTGCACGTCTTTCTACATTGTTCTCAAATGTATATTTTCAGCAAGAACGATGTAACCAATATTTTGTAAAAATATTAATAAAATATAAAAAAATATTAATAAAAAAAATAATAGTAATTGGTTTATTTGAACTAAATGCTTTGAGTTGAGTTTTTGTCCGTGGAATTACTTGCCCGTTCTTCTCCATAGGAACCTACTAAGTTTTGGACCCTTGACAATTCAAAAGTGCCTAAGTTTATTTGAAATAAATGCTTTGAGTTTGAGAAAGGACAGGTACGTATTATTACTCGCAACCGTGTATGATCAGATGTACCTAAACGACATTAAACTTAATATTAACAGAATCGATGAAGTAATGCATTCAAGATTTTTAGGTGTAATAATAGATAAAGATATTAATTGGAAAGTGCATATAGACAATGTTAGCACTAAAATTAATAAATTTGTCACAAAACAAGTCAAAAATGTAAGTGACATAAAACTGCTGTAATGTCATACCACGCATATGTCGAATCGGTGCTACATTATGGGCTTGTAATATGGGGTAACAGCACCGACTTCCATAGAGCATTCATCGCTCAAAAAAAATGCATGAGATCAATTTGTGGACTTAAACCTGACGACTCATGTCAACCAATATTTAAGAAACTTGGTTTGTTACCGTTACCGTCACTTTACATTTACAAGATATGTATGTTCGTAATAAAAACTTTTTTACAAAAAAATACAACCGATTTCCAAAAAACAACACTACAAAGTGAAAAATAACTTTAATTTCGGAAGTCCGTGTCGGTGTTAAATGTATTTTCGTTTTTTGCCACCGACTTCCGAAATTAAAGTTATTTTTCACTTTGTAGTGTTGTTTTTGGAAGTCGGTTGTATTTTTTTGTAAAAAAGTTTTTATTTTGCACTTTTTAGTTGTGTACCTACCCCACACAAATTCATACCACTATCTGCAAAACAAAGTAGAACATCATCCATATAAAAGTGGGGAAAAAATACGTATTATTGAAGCTAACTCAAAAACTACCGAAGCAAAGTTAATCAATTTTATATGGGACCAACTGTGATGTATACCCTCTCGAATAAAACAAAAAAAAATACAAATCGGTCTAGCCATCTTCGAGTAATCGGGGAACATACATAAAAAAAATAATAATAAAAAAAAAAAGGTTCCGACGAATTGAGAACCTCCTCCTTTTTGAAGTCGGTTAAAAAAAATAAACAATTATTTAAGACTGCAAAAGATGTGAATCTACGGAACAGACAAGATCCCTATAAATTAGTGATGAATGATTTGCCTAGGCTAGCTAAGTACAATAATAGCAATGTGTGTGCGCATTTATAATAAAATACCGAGGCATTTTAAAACAATAAATACACAATTATTTAAAACAACATTTTATAAATGGTTACTTGAATATAGTTTTTATAGCTTAAAAGAATTTATAGATAAAAAATGTTGATGTTCTTAATATTTAATTATGTTGTGGATATTCGCATCCGCATCCGCAATTGCGAAGCTCATGCGGATGAAGATGTGGGTGTAATGGGAGAATATAAGTAAAATCATAATCAGCAAAATGGAAATTATAATTATTTAAATCATTAATTTATTAGCTCTAAATCCTCACATTTTCAAGAAATAGTCTTATATCCATCAAACACATATCATTTCGAGAGCTATATTGGTAGGTATTGATTTTTAAATTATTATGATTTAGTAATTATTTTATTATAATTGCCGTGAATTAAATTATGATCAACATACAACAATACAGCGCTGAAATTTGCAAAAAACGTAAGAAAAAAAAAACTTGAGATCCGCATTCGCGGTTGTAAGCCACCTAAAAAATCTGCATCCGCACAACATCCCTGATCGAAAGTTCCACAATGAATAGCAAATTTTTTAAGATGTCCCCCATCAAAGTTGCGTTTCAATTTACTTTAGGTAATATATTTTTGTTTTCTCCCCAGACTACTTTCTGCAGTTAAGCGTAAACTTGGCTCATAATTCTGTCGTACTCCGGAAACTCTTTACAAGTTAAACTGGATGTTTTCACTGGAGTTCCCGAAGAGTTTTTGTACGTTTTACGACTAAGCATCCGGGCACTGGGCATGACTCACTGAATGATGTAGGATCTTGTCATGTCGGCAAACATGCTCTAATACGCTCGCATTATGGAAGTATTTGGGAAAAACCTTTTCGAAGGTAAAAGTTCATTAGTTTTTCCTTTATTTATTTTTTATTTTAAAGGCATGTCTTTTAACCACTCTTCTATAATAACAGAAGGAGCTTGTGGCTAAGTAATAACAGCCGCACGGGTTGATCGATTAGGTAAAGCTACGCTTGCCGCAGTTGGTCTGTGGATGGGTGACCATCTTTACATAACAAGACCCCTCCGTGCCTCGGAAAGCTGGTCCCGGCTGTCATTCCTGGATCTTTGACAATCGTTACGGGTCGTCAGAAGTCTGACAACCCAGTAACTGGGTCATGGTAGTCAGATACGCAGTCGCTCTATGTAAATACTGGTATTCAGCTGTATCCGGTTAGACTGGAAGCCGATCCCAACATAGTTGGCAAAAGGCTAGGCAGATGATGGCGGTAATTTCAGAAGCAATTAAAGAGCCATTATGTCTCGAGCTGATCTGCGTCATACGAAGGGTTAAGCCACATTTATACTAGACATCACAACACCTGAGGCGCGGTCCACACAGAAGCGACGTGAGACGAGGACGGGACGCAGACGCGGCGTCCCTTTCACGTATCTTCATACAAAATGTATTAACGCGGCATACAGAAAGGAAATGCGCATTGCTATCTGCATACTATTGCCGCGTCTGCGTCCCGTCCTCGTCTCACGTCTCTTCTGTGTGGCCCGCGCCTAAGTTTCAAAGTCAAAAACATTAAAAAAGTCACAAGGCTCCCGGTAATTAAAACACCTAAAACATAAATTTCAACGCTTAGCAACTTTTCAATGCCAAGAAAAATATTCCACACAAACGGGGTACAACAGTGCCCCAGGCGTTAATTTGCCCCAGTGCACCCCCGCTGAGCATCGCGCTAATCTCATTAGCAGTCCCGCGAGTGCATTCGCTCAAATGGACCCCCTACGTCTGACGATTTGACAAAAGACATCCGGAACATCTAGTTTGATGACTCTGCCAACTGAGTTGGTCGGAACCTGTCTAAATACAATTATAGGGTGGAAGTCGGTGGGCAAATGAGTCTTAATTTAACTGAGATGAACGCGTGAGCATGCTGGCGGAAATGCGTTTTACAAAAATCATTTGAAATGTCTAGGTTGACGACTCTGTGCCTTTTGTCGAAAAACATGAATATAAACGAATTTTGCTTAGCAAAACCTTTACAGCTTTTACTACTACATGCATATTGCATAGTGCTTTAGGTCCTTCAAACTTAAATGAAATTTTGTCGGGTAGTCGTGTAAATGTTAAAATTATTTGTTGTTTAAACTGAAGTTGCGAACTCAATTCCAAGTTCGCAGTCGCGAGTCGCAATTGTGACTCATAAGACGTATGTGCAGATTTAAGCTCTTATTCATTATATGGTGATATTGAACAAGTTTCTGCCGCCATCAGACAGTTTGTCAGACTCTCTGTAAAACTTGTAAATTCGATTATTGAACGGGAAGGGGCTGGTACTACTTTTGAATTTAAATGAGTTTTACAATGTTTTTTTCTGAACAAATCTGGAGATTCATATTCGAAAGCTGAGATTATTTAGGATTCTGTACCCTAAGGGTTCAAACGGAGTCCTATTGCTATCACTCTCGTGTCCGTCTGTCCGTCGTCTGACACATAAGTTTTACAGCCAAATAGCTACAGTCTTCAAATTTTGACACTTGGCATCTTGTTAACCCAAAGCCATACAAATTGTCAAAAAATATTTTTTAAATGTTTTAAAGAGGGGGGGCGAACATTTTTTTTTCGCCCTTCTGCATCAAGTGGGGTATCGTTGTTTAGAGCTCGTTGAGTAGATAAATACTGTATTTTTGTTTTAAAAAATATTTGAAAACAAAGGAATGAGAAGCCACCAAAGTTAGCTTTTTTTTTATAAAATTTTGTTCCGAAGTATTTTTTAACTTCTTTATTATTACGTATGTTTAATAACAAATAATATATCGATAAATCAGATTTGGTTCGGAACCTTAAATGTGCGAAGTCCGTCACGCACTTGGCCGGTTTTTTGATTTGATGGGACTATATTTGAACTTTACTCTCAATAATGCTTTTTGAAGCATATTTGTTTATATTAATCTGTATTTTTCTCATTAAATTTTTATTTTGTTTCAGGTTTCCTTCAAAATAATTCAACAGTCTACACCAAATGTAAGTCCTTAGCGTATTTTACATGCAAATAAACGTAAATAAATCACAGTAAAGGATCAATGAATCAAATTGGAGTCCCATGTTGGGCGCCAATTGCTTCGCAATCAAATGTTAGCCCGAATCCAAATTTAATGTGAGTACGATGTTGAATCATTTGTATTCAGAAAGCAATTACTCGTTAGTCTAACATACTTACGATACAAACTTAGAATATAAATCACAGGGGTATTCAAACCAAGATTCGACTCAAAAGATCCGTATAGCCATATTGTAAAGGAGGTTGCACTATGGTAGCCCGCGAAATTATTCTTTTCTTACATTTTGGCAATTCGTAGCTAAATATCAGTTTAAAAAATTATTGACATAATTTTAAACTTATTAAATATTAACTCCCTTATTCATAAAAAACTAAAACGCTGTATAAAACTATTTTAGTTAATTTTTTTTGTCAATTTATTTCGAATTATGATTTAAGTTTGAAATAAGAAGACAAAATACTTCTATAACTATAACTAAAATAGGTTTATAGAGCGTTTTAGTTTTTTATGAATAAGGGGGTAAATATCTGTCATCTGTTAAAATTCTACCCTTCTTTCCGATAGGACTCAGCTCAGCATAGCAACACAGACCGATACAAATCTACCTCCGTATAGATAAAACCATATATACTCGTATCTAAACATATTACCAAGTTTATTACTTTATTCGTTAGCCATAGCCATATGTCAATGGCTCTGCCCGGTGAGTCATTTACAATTATCGGGTAGTAGGGTCAACCCAGGGGTGATCCCACCCCCGATTCCAAATTAAAATTCTTGACGTGACGTCCAGATAATAGATGTACTAAAATTTGAATACATAATGAATATGTAGATTTTATTAGTAATGTAAAAAATGTAATAAGATTCGATGTAACGATTTTGTAGGCATTTGTCGTTTATATCTGATCGTGCGTGAATGGCCCTGCACGTGTTTGGTTTATTCTTTAGTAATTGTTTTTTACTACTACGTTTGTAATTTGAATTTGCTTGTGGTGAAGTTTCTTGGCTGTGGATTCCCAAACTATTTTGGGTAAGAGACCCCTTTTCCAAAATTAACTGATACCTCAGACCCACATAGCCAAATTACTTTAAAAATCCTATCTCTAGTTTTTCTCAAGTCAAAACGTGCCTGAAAGACTTGTACGCTCGAACACATTATCTTGCACGAACTTATCCACGCTTATCGACTTGTTGAGTTTTTTTAAAGTACAACAATGATACTTCCTCCTAAAATATTAGTCATTTTTGAATTTTTTTGACTGAACGCTGACCCCCAAAATACAGGTCCAGGCCTAGTTTGGGAGTTAGGATCTGATTGTTACAATACATTAGTGTGCTATTATTATAACTTGATTGCAACATGTATTTCCTAGTGTCAAATAAATATTTTTTTTTTTTTTTTATAACAAGTTGGTACACGTAAGTAACACAACTTATAGGTAGAGTATCTTGAAAGTTTCAAATAAGAACTTGTGTTAATTAATAGGGGTCGATTTTTAGACCTCGTCGACCCCCAAAATCAGTTTTCTTTTTGTCGAGCGCGATATCGGCCACTTTGGGAATCCCTGGTCTAGGGTTTTAGACTATTCTTACGTTGGAATATTTTACTTTTACAGCAAAAAAGTTACAGCCACGTAATTTTCTCCATTAACTTTCGTAGTAATTTCGAGTCCCAGACATCGCGTCATCTACATTTCCAAGTAACACAAAACCGCTACATTTTCGTAACTCCTTCGTCCACATAAATATTTAATACTAATCTAGATCCAACTTCGTCTGGTTTAAACAAACGCATAAGTCACACGACATAGCGTGCGGGGGCGCGCGCGCGGGGGGCAACATGGCGACTAATTGCAGCGATTCACAACTACCGTCCAACCGTAGAGACGCCGCTTGATTGATTATTATTGTCCGTAAGCGATATGGAAATCGCTTAGGCTTTTAGACTATTACGGGACCGCCATTATTGTTCCCCGAAATTATAATAATTTAGGGTGTTTGCTGCTAAATAACGATAAAGACAGCTATTATGTTTGGTAGGAAATGTTCGGCTTTTCAATTACGGTAACAGTTCTGTCTATTAAGTATTCTTGGAAACCTCCTTCACATACCTGAGTATCAATTATATTACCTACTTCTTAAATGTAGGTATGTAGAAAGAGAAACTTTTAAAGAATTTATAAGAAAAATCAACCAGCACCCTAATTGCACTATCAATTGGATCGGTTTCATTTTGACAGTTCAACAACATTCATTGCGTTATTTACGTTGTCGAGCTGAGAAGTTTTTCGAATATAATAGGTTGGGGAAAAAGTTTCTTCGCATTTTTTAAGAAAATTCAAAACATTTTTTAATATACATTATTTACATTTATCTAAAGTATGTATGTACCATTTTGTTCGATAACTTTTTGCCATCTTGTAGGTAGGGTCATGATCCCATTGCTATAGAAATTTTGGGACTTCTGGTCAAAATTCCGCGACAAGTGGTTTTGGCAGTCCTGTCGTGATATTAACCTGACACTGCTTAAAGAATTCTGAAGAGACCGAAACCGGTGGAAATCTGAAGGTGCAAGGTCAGGACTATACGGCAGATGCATTAACACCTCCCAGCCAAACTCTCTTAATTTTTGCTGAGTGGCTAAAGATGTGTGAGGTCTAGCGTTATCATGATGAAAAACCACACCCCTTCTGTTGATTAATTCCGGCCGCTTTCTCTCAACTTCTTGCTTTAATCTCATCACTTGTTCGCAGTAGAGTTCAGAATCGATGGTCCTGCCTAGTGGTAACAGGTCATAGTGAATACTACCCCCTTCAAATCCCACACACACACAGCATCACCTTGTTGCGAGTTAACCCGGGTTTCGCCACAGTCTGTGAAGCCTGACCGGCCTTTGACCACGACCTTTTCGCACGTTCTTGTCGTACGTGATCCACTTTTCATCACCAGTTATCAGCTTCTTCAAAAATGGTTCGGTTTCATTACGTCGTAATAAGGAATCACAAATGAGTACACGGTTCATTAGGTTTCTTTCAGTAAGCTCGTGAGGTACCCAAATATCGAGCTTTTTTGTGTACCCAGTTTTTTTCAAATGCGCCAAAACTGGTTTGTGGTCAATTCCCAGTTCTTCAGCTACGTTGTAACTACTGATATGCCGATCTTGCTCCACTTTTTCAAAAATGGCATCCATTTTATCCGTAATAGGGCGACCAGAGCGACGTGCATCTTTGACATCAAAATTTCCAGATTGAAAACGCTTAAACCAAACTTGTGCTACTCTCACAGACACTGCACTGGGTCCATAAACATCGCAAATTTTTTTCGTGGCTTGCGTTGCGTTTTTACCTTTTTTGTAGTAAAATTTTAAAATGTATCGAATTTCTTCATTAGATTCACTCACCTTGACAGTACGAAAAACAAATGAAAATCGCACATTTTCCTAATTTGAATTTGGAATTATGTTCTTTAAAATTTAAACTGTCAATGATACCAAAACCAGCCAGATACAAATAGTACCTATAGCCAAAGAGATTTTATTTTAAGTTCATACATACTATAATGCGAAAAGACTTTTTCCCCAACCTAATATGAAGCGATGGATTAGCAATTTGCTTCAAAATTATTCAGA
Source organism: Cosmia pyralina (assembly GCA_946251885.1). Lineage (NCBI taxonomy): Eukaryota > Metazoa > Arthropoda > Insecta > Lepidoptera > Noctuidae > Cosmia > Cosmia pyralina. The sequence goes on from OX276344.1 coordinate 23,292,081, forward strand.
TTCCGATCGATAGTGTGTTACGCAATTAGGGTGCAGTTCAGTTTTGTGGATATAATTTTATAGCTACCATTATTTTAAACTATAATTTGATACCAAGCCAATCAAACCATAAATTGCTTTCAATAACTGTAGGCTCAATCATTCATAAAAAACTTATACCTACTTTCAACAATAAAGAACTTATAAAAATTATCGTAACGACTTATCTAAGCTTCTCGAGCGAATAAATCGAAGCAAGTCGGTGACGAAGCAACATCGACCGGAGTGCAATGCTTTATCTTTTCAGACAGTCGGCGCCTTTACTTAATGTATTTCCGATTAAATCGTTTAGGCGTATGCTCCGTCACTTCCGAAGACTGCGGTGAAGAGACGGGGCTACTTATAAACTTGCGAATGTTGAATTGTAGACGAGGAGCTGGTAACGAATTTTGGGAAGGTACGAGGGTACTTAGTAAGGCTCTCTAAAATTTCGTTAGTAGTCCTTCTGGAGACTGCGGCACAAAAAATATAGCAAAAATTATAAATGAAGCATCGCAAATTTTATTTACAGTGAGCTCCTGAAATATATAGGTCGGAAAAAAATCTAGATTGAATTGATCTACTGATCTACTGACGTTTATTATAGAAAAAGTTCGTAAAAAAAAAATTGATGCAAAAACATGGTCTGTTATAAAAAAAAATAGACCACTTGTATAAATAAGCCAGTTCCATTCTCTATTGGTCAAAAAAAGGGGAACGTCAAAACAATTTTTTAAAAGGCTAAATAAAATACCTTTCCTTAATGTAACCAGTAGTGCTATTCTGTAAATATCTCACCGTGAAAACATGAGTGAAGTGATCTTAAAGTGAGCTGTCAATAGTGTCAACCCCTAGCATCAGGTGGAAGTGGAATGACGGCTCACTTCACGCTCACTTCACCTGAGTTATCACGGTGAGATGTTTACAGAATAGCACTACAGCTCCCGGACTACTTATAAAGTTGCGAATAGATCAGCGAAGTATGTGGAGTCGCCGAGTGTATATCGCATGCCCGCATACCCAGGCAACGTGCTTCGCATGCTAAACTCCCATTGTCCTTGCTCTGGGAATCTGTGCGTTACTTATATTCGATCCACAGTATCGATATAACATGGCGTGAATTATGATTCACGTGTGAAGATCCATGTTCGGTGGATGCCATATAAATGTAGATTCTAATAAGGTAGAGGGATCTTTTATGATAGATGGTTTTTATTTAGCCGTTTGAACTGGCTAGCAAAAATATAGGAGACTGACTTTATTTATTTAATATAATGGTAGCTTCACAGCTGACAGTAAGTATAACATTATATAATACTTATTCTAAATATTACGGCAATTACGAAGTACACAGGAAAAAAACCGGTCAAGAGCGAGTCGGACTCGGCGCACCGAGGGATCCGTTCCGATTTCTGAAAAAGTGTGCTATTTAAAGACATCGTTTTATTTTTCCTGTAATCTTTACATAAACTTCTATCACATAGAATAATTTCAGATTTTTCTTTATGCAAACTTCGGAGGCCCCCCTTATCTCCGAAGTTTGCATAGAGTTTTTTTTTCACATTTTTCGTTAAAAGTCGAAAACTATGCGGCTTAAAAAAAGAAAAAAGATGTTTGAGAATGTGTAAACAGCGCTCTTTCATATGATACCCCACATGCCCTAGTAGCCCCATCCCCCTTTCAGTGCCTGTTGCAAAAAAAAAAAAATCTTTCTTATTTGCAAAATAGTTGGGCATACATCATCTAAAACTGTTCCAAATTTCAAGTTGATGGCATTAGTAGTTCTTGATATATCCGCTGTGACAGACAGACAGACTGAGTCGCACCATAAGGGTTCCTCTTTTCACCATTTTAACATAGTTTCTTGCAAATGCGTGAATAGTGATTCACGCATTTGCAAGAACCTTTGTTTATTTGCTATCTTTAAACCATACTAAAAATCTTTACGCACAGTTGATTTTACAACACTCGTGAGAAACAGCTAATAACATGCTCTTTTAATCTTTAAATCCACACGAAACGAATCCGTCCTAACACTCCTATAAGTCTCAACTAATTACCCCAAACAATTTTGCCGAAAAGCCTTAAAGGTCGAAAGGCAAGAGAGTTTTAATAGGAGAGCAAATCCTGCTTTAATCCGGATTATGCCTCGGAAAGGAAAAATCTCGACAAGGAAGTGCGAAGTTGCCGAGACTTGCCGAGACTCTTACGAACTTATCGCGTGTGTGTTCTGAGCTTTAATTAGACTTCGGTCGGAGACGTAGCTTCAATTTAGTGTTCGAATTTCGAAACTGTTGGTCTTTTTTTTTTTCTTTTTGGAAAAGCTGAAGCGGTCGGCGAAGTTCACTGTCGTGTGTTTGACAAGTGGTGATATTCGATGTGATGAGAACTCGGTCTAAATAAACGAAAGGTGATAGAATTACATGTTTGTAGCTATTCTTAGAATTGAGATGTGATAATGTGTGCTTTCGAACATCTGACACGTAGAGCTTCATATCGAGCACTCGACTAAACCAGAACCAAAGTAAATAAATCAAATAAAACTTTCCTGAATAAATATTATAGGAACTGTGTAGGTGCTAAGAAGTGTTAATATTGCTTCATTAATTAGGCGATTTTTAACAAATTATACACAATTATGTAAGTCTATCACAAGTATACCTAATTCTGCATATCTTTTACAACAGATTTGCTTGACCGTACATTCGATTGATCTGAAAATCCAGTTTTAATGGAATATCCACACTAAACCACATAAGCCACAACAGACGAATTATTAGGTAACTATGTGTATTGAAGCGCAAGTTTTTCTCCGGCCAAAGTTGAGCAGAACTAGGTTTTAATTAATGGTCTGTTAAACGAATGCTCGCTTCGTTCTGAGCATTTTATTTACGGCTAGTTGATCAGTTTTAATTTGAAATGCTTTTTGGTAAAGCTGGCTAAACTCACGGGTGAAAAAGTTTATTGTTATGGGTTTACGTCTGGGCTAGGTAGTTATGTTTTTTATGCGGAATAAGCTTTAGAAAATTCACGGACTAGAAAAATAAAGTTTTTTTTTAGTCCGTGAGAAAATTATATAATATTAGTAAATGTCGAGGTATTATGAGGGCTTGAATGAGTGCTCGCTCACACGGGACCAAAGAAAGATAATTTAAAAGGTACATAATTATTAAAAACACATTTCTATTGTGTTATATACTAAACTCAGCTCAAAAAGTATTATCTGTTTTTGAGATGAGTTAAATAAATGCCAAAATAAAAATTACCTAATAAATTAATATTAATTTACTAGTCTGCTAATTGATTACATTTTTCAAAAAAGCATCTTTTCATTTAACATTCTTAAATATTTGGTCCCGTGCGAGCGAGAGAATGCGACAGCCCTCTTATGGGCCATTTAAATTTTTTAATCACCAAAGCTTACTAAAGAACTAGTCTGTATATCCGAATGGAAAAATTAAGCTATTTACACCATAAAGTACCTACCTACCATAAAACCATCGCATTAAAACATTAAAATTACACTTTAAAACACTCCATTACAAAATTCTATAACGTTACAAGAATGGCAGTCAGTCCCAAAAGAATTTGGAGAAAAATGAGTAAGTAAATGAGCCGTTGACGTATTATGTCAACAAAGCCTAGCGAATGCGATATTATGAAAAGAGTCGTCAGCTGATTCGTGACATGATGAATACAGGCTACACAAAGACGCAGAAATGATCTACAGTACAACCTATTTCGTTTTGGGAAAAGGAATTTTATGAGCAATTTCTTTGGTTGGCTTAGAAGGATATCAGGGGTTTAGTTAGGATATTATATTACTTATCTGTTGTATGCTGGTGCCGGTTGCCGTATGTATGTATGTTTCTGGTTGACATGTTCTGCATATTGTAAAAAAAACTTTTTTACAAAAAAAAACAACCGACTTCCAAAAACAACACTACAAAGTGAAAAATAACTTTAATTTCGGAAGTCGGTGTCTGATTAAATGTATTTTCGTTTTTGCCACCGACTTCCGAAATTAAAGTTATTTTTCACTTTGTAGTGTTGTTTTTGGAAGTCGGTTGTATTTTTTTGTAAAAAAGTTTTTATTTTTCACTTTTTAGTGGTTCACATGTGCTTACCCCTTCACAGCGTACTGGCGTGATGTTATGTTATGAACTGGTGTAAACAACAAACATACATGAGCTTTCAGCAATCACACTCTTGCTAATCATTTATTGAGGAGTTCCGTTGCCTATCTCAGAAGTTCTTCATCAGATCTTAACCAAATTGAAATGGGACCACTCCAAGAAAGTACTCTTCCAAAAACTATCCAAATCGCTTCAAGTGTGCCTATAAAATTGGAAGAGTTCTATTTCTCCAGGATCCCATCATCAGATCCTGACTTGATGATCATGGGACCACCTGAGAAGTATACCCTTTCAAACAAAAAAAATAATCCAAATCGGTCCAGCCATCTTCGAGTAATCGGGGAACATACATAAGGTTCCGACGAATTGAGAACCTCTTCCTTTTTGAAGTCGGTTAATTAACAGTATTGTCTCCTGCCCGTATCCCATGTTACGTGGGGTCGGCGCAACACGTTTTCTTTTTCCATTCTCCCCTGTCAACCGTCACGCTATCATTCACTCCCTTCTCTTTCATATCATCTTTGGCCTTCCTCTGCCTCTCCATCCATCGACATGTATATTCATCACTCTTTTAGTCATTTAGTTTTTTTAGTCAACATTCTCATCTCCGCTGCATGCAATATTTTTTTTCATCCGTCTTCTTCACTGCGCTGCATTCCGATCCATGAAGTACGACAGGCCTTATCACGATCTTGTGATGATGATGACTAGTGAACTGTTTAAAGAACACTGAACAGGACACAATAGAAGTTTTATTGCTATGACTGCTATACTTAGCCGTTTAGTGTTCTTAAAAGCAATAACCAGTCCATCGTAGTCTCCTGAAGATAGACAAACAAAGGGATGCAGTCTTCAAAGCCAGGCCACACGGCATAGCGTGCAATGCGACTCAGATTACATCGTGGAAGTGAATAAGAAACGTGGCACTGCTATCCCACGCACTTTAGAATCAGTGGCAGGTAATCAATGATGTTCCATTATGATTGGATGTAATTATGTCGATACTCTTGCGCCATCCCATCTTCCTGGCTCTGCGTGCTGTGCTGGCACTGCTGCTGCCGCTGCGGAAAACCTCAAGCGGCGGAAGTATAATAACCTTATCGGTAATTATATTTTTGAGCCGTTTGGGGTTGAAACCCTTGGGCCGTGGGGTCCGAGTGCACATAGTTTGTTCAACGAAATCTCCAAACGGCTGGTTGACACTTGCCGTGACCCAAAGGCTGGCTTTTACCTTGGCCAGCGGCTTAGCATTGCCATACAACGTGGCAATGCCGCCAGTCTCTTGGGTACTTTACCAGTCGACAGCGATGCGGAGGAATTTTTCGACGCCATATTTTAGTTTTTTTTAATAGTTTTAGTTATGTTATCTTTTAGTAAAATAATGTTTTTATTATGTAGGTTGTTGAAGAACACCGAGTTCATGGCTGTTTGAGTTCAATGAATAAATTAAGACATTCAAAACTTTTATCATGTTTCGCCCACTGACCTTATTGCTTCGAAAATATGTTCCTATGAAATGAAAAAGCCTTTATACACTATTTTCATATTTCTAGTAGGTACTTTTCTAAGGGGTTAAGTTAACATAGATTAAATTAACTTGATTAATTTTGTTAGTTTTTTTTTTTCTTCTTTTTCCGCAAGTAGCCCATGTTCTAATATCCGTACTAATATTATGAATTAGCTGCTGCCCGTGGCTTCGTCCGCGTGGATGTCTATACTTCCCTATTTTTTATGGGTTTTAATTTTGTTTGCGTGGAACCCTAATTGTTTTTCTAAAATAAAAGTAGCCTAAGTTATTCCTTATAACATCAGCTGCCAGTGAAAGTCCCGTTAAAATCGATCCAGCCGTTTCGGAGATTAGCCGGAACAAACAGACAGACACAAATTATTATTATTATTTTTTTTGTTATATATATAGGTATTGAATTTTGAAGACCTGGGTTGAGGAACTTAGGGACATAGGATACTTTTTATCCCGGTAGTGCGTTCCCATGGAACAATTTCCGACCTCAAAGCGATCGGAGCCGCTTGGAAAAGCTAGTGTACTTATGTATAAAATAACTCACGTATAATATTAGGTAGGCTTTGTCAAGAGGATGTTCAGCAACAACAGAATTACTTATCCTATGATAACAACATGCTGATGTGATCAATAATCCATTTCCAAGTTTGGTTCTTCAGGCAATTTTCCGTAACAGCCGAGCCGCCTTACGTTCAGCATTGTACGCACGGCTACAGATCAAGCTATAATTTCCAGTATAAGGTGATCTCGCATTGTATAGGATTTCCTTACAATGAGAGGTCAGTGTAAACTGGAAATGTATAGCTTGATGTGTAGCCCTGTGTACCTACGCAAAACAAAAAGTGCTTAAGGTAGAGTTTATGGGGAAACCTTTGCAACACAAGTAAGGTCGTTCACGGTCTTTATTCTACTCTAAACTAAGCCCTCTTGGTATTTACGTGCCTATAAAAAAAAAAAAACCGGTCAAGTGCGTGTCGGACCACGCACAATGAAGGGTTCCGTAGTTGGGATGAATTATTCCAAGAACAAACTTAACATTGTAGTTGAAAAACATGTTCTTCCGTACATTCCAACCCTAAATGCAAGTTTGTACTCACAATATTGAGAGATTTACCATGTTATTTTAATACCACAGACTTCTTATAGGTTTTCCTGTAATCTACAGATAAAGATCTATTTTCTGAATTTTTTTTTTCAAAGTTTTAGTCTCAGTAGATACGGAGATAAGGCGGGGGGGGGGGGGGGGGGGAATGGTCAATTTTCGGCTATTTTCTTAAATAACTTTAAAACAATTTATTTTAAAATTATAAAAAAAAAAAACATATATTTGAGACCCTCATAGTAAGTCCTTTCATTTGATATGTAACACGGTATAGTTTGCAATTTTTTTTTTTTAATTTTCTTATTTGCCCCCAAAAGTGACCCCCATGTTCAAAATTAATTTATTTGTTTTACCTGTCCGTGTTTGGGTCATAGAAATTCATATGTGTGCCAAATTTCAACTTAATCGGTCCATTAGATTCGAAGCAAATTGGCTGTGACAGACGGACAGACAGACAGACACACGAGTGATCCTATAAGGGTTCCGTTTTATCCTTTTGAGGTACGGAACCCTAAAAACCGGCCAAGTGCGTGTCGGACCACGCATAATGAAGGGTTCTGTAGTTGGGATGAATTTATCCCAAAAACAAACTTAACATTGTAGCTGAAAAACATGTTCTCCCATACATCGATATACGTCACGTCAATTCTCCAACTGCAAATTTAAGTTTATAATCGCAAAAATACTATTTTTTTTGTGTGGTAAAACTTCAAATTAACAATTTAAGGACGCTGTTACAAATGGGCAGTCAAATCATTACTTTTTTACACAAAAGTAATTAAATAAAATGCTTTACATTCTTAAAATGTTTATTGGCCAAATTGTTGATAGATGTGCATGGTACGATTCTGAACTATAAATATAATTTTAAATACACTTCTGGACACATCTTTTGGCCCACCTTGTATTTTCAGTTTCGTTTGGTCCTAGCTAAAATTTTATATTAGGTCGAGCAAAAAGTTTTTATGCAGTTTTGAACCTGGCACATTCACAATTTCATTCAATAGTCTTTTTTTGAATTTCGAACACAGAATTTAAAGAAACAAAAGACAATTTGGAGCCTGTTTGTTGATATCAAACAATCGAATACTAAGAAAACTTGGTTTTATTGGTTTACTTGGATTTAATTCTTGAAAATGTGATTGATATCTTTGGTTTTGCAACAAACATTACTTATTCTTAACATTAAGGTGAGGTTCTATCAATAATCTATGGATACTTCACCTGAAGTCGCCGCCCAAGCTGTGGCACTTATTCAGGCCGGACACAGCCAAAGAAACGTGAGTGCTCAACTTAATTTAAGTCGATCTGCGGTCCGAAATGTTTATCGGAGGTACCTAGAGACTGGCGGCTTTGTTCGTCGCCAAGGAAGGCCACGATCTCGGGTCACAACTGAAAGGCAGGATCGATTCATCGTGACGACCAGCTTGAGAAATCGTCACCTTACCTCCATTGAGATACAAAACCAACTTCGCGACTTCCACGGAGTATCTATGAGCGCTCGAACTGTTCGGAGAAGGTTAAAAGAACGCGATATGGTACCACACAAGCCAGCTAATGGCCCCAAACTAACGCGAGCCCACCGAACAGCGCGCCTTCATTTCGCACGCAGTCATTTAAATTGGACACAGCAAGATTGGAGCTGTGTACTCTTTTCTGATGAGTCTAAAATTGTGTTACATGGCAATGATGGAAGGAAGAAGGTCTACCGATGTAAGGGAGAGCGTTTCGCACAATGCTGCTTTGAAGAGAGGGTTGCTTATGGCGGTGGCTCATGGACTGTCTGGGGCGGTATATCCGCGAGCGGCAAAACTCAACTTGAGGTTGTTACAGGACCACGGCTGCCAACATTAAATGCTGAAAGGTACATTCGTGAGTGCTTAGAACCTCACGTGATACCATACGCGGACTATGTGGGCCCAAATTTCCTTTTTATGCATGATAATGCAAGAGCCCATGCGGCCGGCATCGTCAGGGAATATCTTCGGGATGTGAACATCACAGTTATGGACTGGCCAGCCAGAAGCCCAGACATGAACCCCATTGAGCACATGTGGGACGAGCTAAAAAGACGTGTTAGGGCTCGTCAGCCAGTTGCCCAGACGATGCAGGAGTTGAAAACTGCCATAGAAGAGGAATGGGAGATGATCCCTCAAAATTTCATAGAGCGGTTGATAAACTCTATGCCTAATCGTATGAGAGCTGTGGTATATGCCCATGGAGGCAACACGCGTTATTAAATTAAACCTTTATTTGATAAAACATGTTTTTTATTCAAAAATCAATTGCCTTTAACAAGGCGCATTTCCGACTTGTTAGGCGTAGCTCCATGTCGTATGGTATTCTGAATTCAAATTTAAAACAATACGATCGAAAAAGATGGTAAAATGTATCAGGTTTAAAACTGCATCAACAGTTTTTGTTCAATCTAGCAATCATATTTCGGTAGGGGCCATCGAAACCTAAACTCTAAGGTGGGCCAATAGATGTGTCCAGAAGTGTAGTTACATTCTCTCAATAAATGTACCGAAGTAAAAATTTTCAGTCCGGTACAATTATTGAAAAACTGTACCTATCTAAAATTATATTTAAAGTTCAGAATCGTACCATGCACATCTATCAACAATTCGGGCAAAAAACATTTTAAGAATGTAAAGCATTTTATTTAATAAACATACTTTTGTGTAAAAAGTATTGATTTTACTACCCATTTGTAACAGCGTCCTTAATAGGCATAGTAGAATTTGGAGTTGTTTTGAGGCTGTAAACCATTGTTTTTTAGGGTTCCGTACTTCAAAAGGAAAAAATGGAATCCTTATAGGGTTGTCTGTCAGTCTGTCAAGATTCTTTTTCCCAGGAACGCGTGAAGGTATTAAGTTGAAATTAATATCAAATACGTACGTCTGGCCCCTTGTAGCTCTAAAAAAATCATGCAATGAAATTTGGCAAGAAGCAAGGTCTCACAGCACAAGTAAAGGCAAAAATCCGAAAATTGCTACTATGTATTTTTATATTATAAAAAAAATTTTTGCATTACAACGTGAAGTTTGTTTTTGAGATAAATTCTTTTCAACTACGGCACCCTTCATTGTGCGTGGTCCGATACGCACTTGGCCGGTTTTTTTTTGTATTGGCACCTTGTTTTTATATTCATCTAATTATTGTACTTTTGTGTGTTTTGCCGTCTTTTGTGTGCACTAAAGAAATGTTTTATCCATCTATATGTCTATTTTTCTCATTTATTTCTAATAAAATACAAAATAATAAAACACTACAATACTACCATTTTTTCTACTGGCATTGACATGAAGCATAAGCTTCATTATTGTTACTTGAAAAAATGCTATATTTATAATGACGCAGATTTTCTATTTCTCATTCACCTGGCATCGTAGGGTATTGAAAACTTCCGTTCTATTTAAAGGAAGTCACGCTCAACCTGAAACAATTGCCGTCTGACCTTTGGGGAAACTAGATGATAGCACTCTAGTAGAGGTGGAATAAGAGTCTTATTACCCCTACTCGAGTGCTATCATAGTACCAAAAAATTCTGAAAGTTAAAAAACATAACAGCTAAAAAGGAATGGCTCTCTTCAGCCTCAGTTAGGATAAATAACACACGGGACGCTACCCGACCAAGTTGCTGAGACAAATACCTCCCTGGTGGCGTATTGTGTTTTCACTACCCTGCTTGGGCACGATTTACGCGTCCATTCACCGTGGAAAGTGTGGAAACTTACACTACCCATGTTAAAAATTTTGAAGGAAAGTTGGACGGGAGTTTTGTGGTTGCTCTATGTTATAGATGCTTTATTTGTGAGGAAACAGTATTTTTCCTTTGTTTTTAAAGCAAATCTTCAGAGGTGGTATTTTTAGGTTCTCTCTTTTTCTACCTGACAAGTATACATGTATAGTAGAATAATATATGTGCTGTAGATGGAAAGTGACTTCACTCTTGGTATCAAAATGTATGTCCTGTAGAGGGAAAGTGACTCCACTCTTGGTATCAAAATGTATGTCCTGTAGATGGAAAGTGACTCCACTCTTGGTATCAAAATGTATGTCCTATAGATGGAAAGTGACTCCACTCTTGGTATCAAAATGTATGTCCTGTAGATGGAAAGTGACTCCACTCTTGGTATCAAAATGTGAAAATGTATGTCCTGTAGATGGAAAAGTGACTCCACCCTTGGCATCAAAATGTATGTCCTATAGATGGAAAGTGACTCCACTCTTGGTATCAAAATGTATGTCATGTAGATGGAAACTGACTCCATTCTTAGTATCAAAATGTGAAAATGTATGTCCTGTAGATGGAAAAGTGACTCCACCCTTGGTATGAAAATGTATGTCCTATAGATGGAAAGTGACTCCACTCTTGGTATCAAAATGTATGTCCTATAGATGGAAAGTGACTCCACCCTTGGCATCAAAATGTATGTCCTATAGATGGAAAGTGACTCCACTCTTGGTATCAAAATGTATGTCATGTAGATGGAAACTGACTCCATTCTTAGTATCAAAATGTGAAAATGTATGTCCTGTAGATGGAAAAGTGACTCCACCCTTGGTATGAAAATGTATGTCATGTAGATGGAAAGTGACTCCACTCTTGGTATCAAAATGTATGTCCTGTAGATGGAAAGTGACTCCACTCTTGGTATCAAAATGTATGTCCTATAGATGGAAAGTGACTCCACTCTTGGTATCAAAATGTATGTCCTATAGATGGAAAGTGACTCCACTTTTGGTATCAAAATGTGAAAATGTCCTGCATATGTAAAGTGATTCCACTCTTGGTATCAAAATGTATGTCCTTAGATGGATAGTGACTCCACTCCTTGGTATCAAAAATAGGTATATCGATGACGGAGTGTCTCTTGTGTTGAAAAAGTTATTACATTAACTTTTTCAACACAAGAGACACTCCGTTTTGAAAAGATCTTTTAATAACTCCACAAGATACAGTTCTAATCAGTCATAATCTCTGGTCCATCTTCCATAAAAATATTGACACCATAGATATATATACTCGTATTTCTATGATTGACACCCTCTGCAACTCATTCTCGTTACAAATTACAATGAAAGCCGACCACATCATAGACGAAAGAGTTAACCAATCCATAAATGAGCACATAACTTTAATCACACTAATATTATAAAGGCGAAAGTTTGTGACTGTGTGTGTTTGTATGTTTGTTACTTCTTCACGCTGAAACGGCTGGACCAATTTTGATAAAATTTGGTATGGTGGTAGCTGACACCCTGGATTAACACATGCTACTTTTTATCCCGTTCTACGCGGGTGAAACCGCGGGCTACAGCTAGTATCAAAATCAAAATAACTGTCGCCCATACGCTTTCTTACGAACACGATATAAATAGAGGTAAGAGATAATTAACGCCATGTTCCCGTGAACTGACGGGGTCGGGTGTTTCCCATGCGACGAACTGTGACGGCTGCTTGCCCCATTGTATCGATATACACGGCGATGGGATATCTCCTGTTACATTATAAAAGCTTCTTTATAATGAACTAGCTGTTGCCCGCTGCTTTGCCAGCCTGGAGGTCAGAAATTATCCCATGGAACATACTACCGGGATAAAAAGTAACCTATGTCCTAATCCTATGTCTACCTAAAGGCCTTGGGCCCAGATGATATACCAGTAGAAGTATGGAAGTGCTTAAAAGAAGATGGATGTATGTGGCTGACTTTATTCTTTAATAAGTTGTTGCATAAAGGAAGGATCCCAAAAGAATGGTGCAATAGTTCGCTAGTGCCCATCTTCAAGAATAAAGGTGATGTACAGGACTTCAACAACTATCGAGGAATAAAGCTCATGTCACATAGTATGAAGGTATGGGAGAAAGTAATAGAGAAAAAGACTGCGAGAGGAGAGTGAAATTACCCCGAATCAGTTTGGGTTTATGCCAGGTCGAGGAACAATGGACGCCACTTTTGCACTCCGCCAATTGTGCGAGAAGTACAGACGTGCACACAAGAACTTGCACATGGTGTTCATTGATCTGGAGAAAGCGTATGATAGGGTACCTCGGGATGTGTTGTGGTGGGCCTTGAAAGAGAAAGGTTTGCCCGGGAAGTATGTAGAGTTAATTCGTGCTATGTACAGTCAAACTCATACCTACGTCCGGTCGGCTGCTGGGAATACCGACGAGTTCAATGTGGCTGTTGGCTTGCACCAAGGGTTGGCTTTAAGTCCTTACCTCTTCCTGTTGATTATGGACGCTCTGACGTCCTGGCGTCCTGGTGCTGCTATTTGCCGATGACATTGTTCTTGTCGGTAAAGATGTACCTGAGATTCGGAGCAGATTGGAGAAATGGCAACAAAAACTGAAACTCAGCAGAACTGAACTTGAAAATCAGCAGAACCAAAACTGAATATATGTTCTGCTATTTCGGCGGTATCTCCAGTTCTGGAGCCATAGCGCTTGATGGCGCGCTTCTCCCAGTCTGCTCCGGCTTTCGGTATCACGGTTCACTCGTGCAAAGCGATGGCGAAGTAGATCGGACGGTTAAGCATAGGATTAACACTGGATGGATGAAATGGCGGCAGGTCACGGGAACAATCTGCGACTCCCGCATTCCCCTTAAACTTAAGGGGAAGATATATAAAACAATGGTTAGACCTGCTGTCTTGTATGGATCAGAATGTTGGGCCACAAAAGGGATGAATGAAAAGCAGTTGCATGCAGCTGAGATGAGAATGCTAAGAGGAATGTGTGGTGTTACACGAATGGATAGAATAAGAAATGAGTACATAAGAGGAAGTCTGAAAGTGGCACCGGTGACTGAAAAGTTGTGCGGAAATCGGCTGTTATGGTATGGGCATGTGATGCGGAGGAGTGAGGAAAATGTCGTGAGGAAAGTTTTGAGTATGAATGTCGATGGCTATAAGAGTAGGGGAAGACCAAAGAAACGATGGATGGATTGTGTGAAAGATGACATGGCTAAAAAGGGGGTGACTACCGAGATGGCGAACAATAGAGAAGTATGGAAAAAAAGGACATGTTGCGCCGACCCCAAATAGATTGGGATAAGGGCAGGAGAATGATGAGTCTACCTATGTACCAAATTTCTTCAAAATCCGTTCAGCCATTTTAGCGTGAAAGCGTAACAAACAAACAAACTCACTTTCGCATTTATAATATTACTTAGGAAGTTAGGATAATATAGATGTGTCAGGTTTTGTCGGAGTAAAATACGAAGACAGGGAAACATTTGTTTCATATTTTTGAAGAAGTCATGTTCCCGACTTTTTTCTGTGTCTCTCTCGAAGGCTAGGTCGTAAATGTGACTGCTGGCAATAATATGTGGCTCTACCCTGCACCATAATTGCGTAACACTATCGATCGGAATCTGAATCATTTTGAAGCAAATTGCTAATCCATTACTTCATATGTCCGAAAAATTCATCTTCTCAACACCGTAAATAACGCAATTAATGTTGTTCTACTATCAAAATGAAACCGATTCCGACTGATAGTGTGTTGTCTCAATTGCCCCGCAGATAAGTCTACATTAGAAATCAGTCAATTCATTAAAACCATTCGTCTTTCTAACTTAAGCACATTGGTAATTAAGAGCATATTAATTTCCGGATCAGCCGAACTATTCTGTAAAAACATCACCGTGAAAACTTAGGTGAAGTGAGCGTGAACTGATCTGTCAATAGTGTCAATCCCTTGCATCAGATGGAATGACGCTCACATTAAGATCACTTCACCTAAGTTTTCACGGTGATATTTTTACAGAATAGCGCCACTGAAACAGAATCATATAGGTACAGCTGAAAACATGGTACAGTCAGCAACAAAAGTCGATTATCAGTTGAGTTTTCTAAATCTTAATTATTGAGAAAAATATTTAATTAAAATCGGAACAGATGTAAATTTTAAAGAAAATTAACTTTTATCTAGTAAATGAAATGTTAAAAAGCAGGTTATCATATCATTTTGTGTTAATTTAGATGATGCAAAAAAGTAGCAGTGTTAACCGACTTCTGTTGCTGACCGTACCTACATAAAACCTTCAAGATGATTTTTCAGTACGAAGACGTCCTGTCTATAATTTATTCGTGTGCGTCTGAATGGCTGGTTGTCTGTATCGGTTCGCGTCAGGCTGCTGACCAAAAATTGCTAGCTAGAGATAAACCATTCTAAAAATGAATGCCCCTCCACTTCTTCAGCGGTTACGCTCACATACAAAGAAAGTGTATAGACACAATACATATAATTGGTCTTTGTCATTGGTTGCTCAGTCACGGCCCCAGTACGGTCATTCGGTCAACAACTAAACTAAATAAATACCTTACAGACTAACGTAGTAACGTATACATGAAAATATACACAATAACACTGATTTTTTTTTATGCAAACAGTACCTACCCGACTTGCCCAAACGCCGAACAGCCGAATTTGTCGGCCAACTAGTGTATAAATGACACGAACGCACGACAGAGCAAACGTGCAGTCGTTCCATACAAAGCGAGCGCTCCCCGCCTTACTATGCTAGTACCTGGACTGATGGTACGATTAGTTGACATCTAAGTGCGGCGACGAGACCATTTTTACATTAAAGTCACCGCACGCACACAAGTAAAGTGTTGCAATAAGTATTTCCTCTCACACATTGAAATAATCATTTGGTAGAGGTACGCTATTTATTATATGGTAGAGGGGCGTTAATTTTTTAACCGACTCAAAAAATAATATTCCATTAATTGGACTTTAAAAGAGACCATGACCTCTGAGTTTGTTTCGGAATTTCTTCTCAAAGATCAGTCAGTTAAGAAAAGTCGGCGCCATCTAGTTTTTTATTTAAAACATATATCATGTTTTATAATTGACCAAAAAATTTACGTGTGTTGAAAAGTATCTTATGTCCGGTTTCTGAGGTTTTCAAACGGAGTTTATCCATTCGATAGTGATTATTGGTTCAATATCGTGCTTCTCAACACTTCTCTATGGAAGAATTTAGCTTTAAAGTCGAGTGAATTACTATCGAGGGTTTATCTGAGGACCTCAATACCGAGCATAAGTAAGGAATTCGCTTATTGAATAATTTTGTCGAATCAATAACTTTTGAGAGTTTAAAAAACTCCGTCACTCCGTTTAAGAATTCTTCAGAGACCGGGCATTAGAAGATCTACATACAGAAATAAACATAGTTTGTTTTCATTTCATTTGATACCGTTTTTTTAAGACTGGCCTCACGAGCGTGGGATGTAGCAAAATTATTATTGGTTTGTTAGCAATGTCATTTTAATATTAGGTTACTGGACTCGAAGAATGTCTTTAGTCCTCTACTACACGATGAGAAAATATAGAGAGACTAATAGTTTGTGATGTCATTCACTGCAATTATTATAAAAAGGACTCGCGGCTACCCGTAAATAATAGATCGAGGATTCGTGGCATTATATTTCCTTCATTGTTAGGTACAGTCAGCAACAAAAGTCGATTAACACTTGTGTTTCCTAAATCTTAATTATTGAGAAAAATACTTCATTGAAATCGGAACAGATGTAAATTTTAAAGTAAATTAACTCATATCTAATAAATGAAATGCTAAAAAGCAGGTTATCGTATAATTTTGTGTTAATTTAGATGATGTCAAAAAGTAGCTGTGTTAACCGACTTCTGTTGCTGACCGTACCTAAGGGAAAAATTTATAACAATTAAACTGTGGTGAGAAGCCTGTTGGTTGGCCTCATGTGCCACGCCTGCTCAGAAAAAAATTGATACAGTTTAAGTAAAAGTCGAAGATACCTATGAAAGATCAACAGCATGTTCCAAATCGAGCCCAAAACAGCTGGCAAGTAACCATAGCAACCATCAAATAGTAATCCCATCCCATACAGATCATCCTGCCCGGGGTAGAAACTCCAAGGAAACCATCTCGTTATCATAGGATTATATCCGTTTAAAAACAATCCAAAATCCTTTCAAAGGTCAAACAACAACATCTACCTACTTAAAGAACTTAAATAATAAAATTCAGGAAGAATTGATACCAATAATCTTCGCAGTACCATTTTAATTAGAAAATTTAAATTTATTTTCAAGTTGAGATACGAAGTGTTTCAATCGAGTCAATTACTGGAGTCGGGTGCTTGATTGGTACTTAGTACTTACCGTTGACTGTCACAGCGAGATTTCGAGAGTCCTGGAACGGTAATTATTTTAGAAGATTGATCTTTGAGATGTTGACCGAGTTGTTAAGAAGATTACGATTTATCTTCGCTATGGTATGGGGTGATTAGGGGCACCCAAAACATAAAATATTATTAATTAGTGTGGGGAAACGTATTTTGAAGACTTACTGACAGACATTGAAATAATTCCAGTGTTTTTTTTTTGTCAATTTTGGCACGAACATCTTAAAAAGTCAAAAAGAAATAAAAAACTAAGGGAAGTGGAAGAGAGAGCTCATCCACCTCGTAATATTTCCACTTTTTAGAAAAAAGCATGAATCCACCAAAAAATTTGAACATAGCATAGATTTTGACCGAACGCCTGAATAGCCATAAAAAGGGCAAGTTTAAGGTCCTAATTTCACGAAAGAACAGTAAGGCTCCTGCAGACAGGCGTGACGCGACTGTTGGAACAATTTCTATGAAAACTTCATTGAAATTGTTCTGCCGAAGTCGCGTCGCGCATATCTGTGGGGGCCTTAAGTAGCAAGAATAATCAAACAATATTAATATTAGATATCTAGAACCAAATTACCACATTAATTATTATTACTATAGTAACTAAGACCAACACAATTCCAGCGATTCATGGGCTAATCCAGACCACATATCACGTCAAATAGTAAATAGAATCATAATTAGACACGACTATATTATAGACAAATAATAGTGCTAGCCTGAAAGCTTATTACCACAGAATAGATAAATTAGAAGGCCAATGCTCCATTACTACGAGCGAAAATAGGCTCACGCACGCATAGACGCGGACGTACAGCCACAGAATAAATATACTACTTAATATGCACAAAATAAACATGGCAAGACCGTTTTGATCGTGTTAGCGACACTTCCTTAACATTTTTTCGTATTGTTTTGATAATATATATTGGAATACATTCCTATGGTGCACAGACTTAGTCTTTAACTCTTAAAATGTCGATTGTACACCATGTGTACAGATAACAATAGAATTTCAATTGTGTCTGCTAATTGGCGCGCGACGGGTTAACTAACATCCAGAAGTCCAAACTCAAGGTCTGCCAACGAGCAATGGAGCACAGTGCACTAGGGGTTAAAATCGTGTTCGAAAGACAACTGCACTCAAAACAAAGATAGTTGATGTGGCTCAAAAGGCTGCTCAACTTAAACAGGACTGGGAAGGACATGTCTGCCGCATGCCAGACAAACTGTGGGCTCAGATAGCACAGAACTGATGCCCTGAGATAGAGAGGCGAGGCCGCGGCAGGCCACGTAGGAGATGGCGGGATGAACTGGACAGATTCCGCCAAAACTGGAAGGAGGAAGGCCGGGCTCGCGAATGGTGGAAGGAGTGGAGGGAGGCTTTTGCTCATGAGTGGGACAGTGCAGGCTAACAAAAAAAATAAAATATTGGTAGAGGGCAACGACTTTTATTGCAAGGTTATCTGGCGGAAGGTATAGTATATCTACTATGGTATGGTCAGCAACAGAAGTCGGCTAACACAGCTACTTTTTGACATCATCTAAATTAACACAAAATGATACGATAACCTGGTTTTTAGCATTTCATTTAACAGATAAGAAATAATTTTCTTTTAAATTTACATGTTCCGATTTTAATTAAATATTTTTCTCAATAAGTAAGATTTAGAAAACTCAATTGTTAATCGACTTTTGTTGCTGACTGTACTATCTCAAAACGAATGCCAGTCACTCGCTGTACGTAGATGCGTGTCTATGTTGTACGTGCGTTGTATGGAGCTATCCTTCTGGACCTTTCTGTTTTATGCTATTACGCTCATTGGCTGATTACTCGATCAGGCTCGACGTGAGAGCATTATCGTATTACCTGTGCAGTGTCAGTATTTCACAATCAATGTTCACTAATCTGCACAGTTTCTAGAATTTATGTCTCGATTTCTCGAATTACCACTGGCATTTACATAGTTATCTGTATATAGGTATCTGGGCTAATATTATAAATTGCAATAGTTGGACTGTCTACGAGTATATCTGCACAGAATATTAATGTTACAGAAGTACATCTTCATAGAAAACGAGCGAAACGACGACCTTCGAAATCTCAGTATGCCAGTAGGCAACAGCGCACTCGAACAGTCACGCACGAACGGTCGATCGAATGGAAGCGTATTTATCTATTTATAGGTAATTAATTCAAGGTCACTGCCCAGATAAACTATTATAGCTTTACTATTCTGTGGTAATACAATATTGAATTTCTGTAATAATTCTGGTAAGGGGGAGGCGCCAGGGTAGTCCGCGAAATTCAAATCTTCTTACGTTTTTTGTAATTTGCAAGTCAGTATTAGGTTGTATGTTGATCAAAATATGATTTACGACCGTAAGTCCGTAATAAATATGTATTTACAGAATTATAATCATTAGAATCAGTAATACAACTCCATAATCGTATAACCCTCAAATGTCAAGAGTTCATGAAATACTTAGTCATTCAATAGGACTACCCGGTCTTAAAAAGTTGTATTGATGACTTTAATTATTATAATTCTGTAAATACACACTTGTTACGGTCACGAATCATATTTTTATCAACATACAACCTAATACCAATTTATTCTGTGCTAATACTGACTTGCAAATTGCAAAAAAAAACGTAAGAAAATTTGAATTTCGCGGGCTACCCTGGCGCTTTCGCCTTAAAGACTAGTATCAGTAGTTTATGATCTACTCGCACTTGGATAACCAGTAATAACCAGTTTATGTACAAATTACGCTAGATAATAGGCGGCCATGCGGCTGATGAGTTTCGTTTTCATTCCCAGAAATGCTGTACCCATTACACATACAAGTTGTTTCGGACAGGTGTGGTCAAATTTAAGGGCGTGGTAGAGACCATCAAACTGAACAACTTTCTCTATCAGACCAACATCGTAATCGAGAAAAAAATATCAGCTGTCCCATACAAAGCTTAACTACTCGACCCAAAAGTATGGGATGGCTGATAATTTTTTCTCGATTATGATGTTGGTCCCATGGAGAAAGTTGTTCAGTTTGATGGGCTACTCTGTACCTACTACATCCTTAAAGAACACACCTTTCCAATACACCCTGTACTGTGTACTATGTATTTTTGATTAGACTACAGGGTGTAGGCTATTGCCCGCCGGTTGAACGCGTCCCAGAGGGTCATGGCCATCCGGCTAGTCCGGGGATACCGCACTGTCTCCTGTGAGGCGGCGAGCCTCCTTGCCGGATTACCGCCATGGGACCTGGAGGCAAAAGTCCTCGCGCACGTGTGGGAGTGGCGCGAGGAGACGAAACGCCGGGGCGTAACTCCGCTGCCGCGAGAAATCACGGTACAGCGGACAGAGCTCCGGCGGGATCTCATGGCGGCATGGAGAGTGCGATTGTCGCAACCCAGCGCTGGGCACGCCACAATTGCGGCGATAAGTCCCCTCTTTGAGGAGTGGTTGGAGAGGCGCCACGGCGTCCTCACCTTCCGCCTGACGCAGGTCCTCACCGGACACGGTTGTTTCGGGAGGTTCCTGTTTCGGATAAGGCGGGAGGAAACGCCCGGGTGTCACCATTGTGTGGATCGCCCGGAGGACACGGTGGAGCATACAGTGGAGGTCTGCCCGGCTTGGGCGGAGCACCGCCGTGTTCTCACGGAGGCGATCGGTGGCGGCGATCTCTCGCGTCCAAACCTGGTCCAGGCCATGGTGCGGAGCGAGAGTGCATGGGAGGCTGTCACCTCCTTCTGCGAAGCAGTAATGCTCGCGAAGGAGGAAGCGGAACGCGTGAGGGAGAGGCAACAGCCGCGCCCTCGCGCCCCTAGCCGCCGTAGGAGACGCCCTGGGCGGCGGGAATCGATAGCCGATTCCCGGCCACCGTAGGCGCGGGCTTGCGGACGACGAGTAATGGGCAGCTCGCCGTTCGGTAAGGACCAGGCCCGGGTCGACGGCGCGTTGTGTTCCACGCGCGCCTCAAAGAGATGTCAGCAGTGACGGGGTCAATTGGGCCGATGCCGACGGGGTCGCGGGTAGTTCGAAAGAGATACCGTGGCCCTGGCACGGGCAGCTGAAGGAACATGGGTGGGTTTTAGTCAGTAAAAGTCTGACACGCCCTCCCGCTCTGCCCAGAGCGGGAGAAGTCATTTGATGATTTCCCATCCACAAAAAAAAAAAAAAAAAAAAAAAAAAAGGGTGTAGGCTATTACTAGATAAGTTACAGTCATAATTCTTAACCGGTCGAACCAATTTTGACTGGTTTTAGTCAAAACCTCTATTTACCTACAGTTAAAACGTGTAAGTACTTAGTTATACAGGGTTAGTTTTCAATGACCAGCCAAATTTTCCAGGGCGTTCTACCCATGTTCTACCCGTGAATATGAACAACTTTTACTATGAAAACTAATCCTGTATAATTATATAGATTTCTAAATAATAGCAAAAAGGGTTTTGACTGAGTTTTGGGCTTTGACTGTGAAAGTTATCTTTTTAAAATAACTGGTTTGAAGGCTTATCTTCCGTCAAATACGGCGAAACGAAGTAACTTTTGTGTCCATCTTTTAACTGTAGCAACTTTTTGACAGGAAAAATACATAATAATCTACAATACATGAGCTCAGAATCGAAGTCACGGATTTCATGCGATCATCCGAAAAAAAATCGCATCATTATTAACTAGAACCCGAGGCAGTAGCAACAGCATTCTGTAAACAGTGACTGAGAGTTTCTATTCTCCCATTTGGAGGCATCTTGTGGAGAGGATGGCCAGGTGAGAAACTTCTACCTTACTTGGTCATCTTCTGTGCAAAATGCTTCAAACTCTAAAAATTACCTCATATACTAATGTATACATACATAATATTGTTAATGGACGTAATCGTCCATTAACAATATTATGTACTTAAATATTCCTTACTAACACTATGGTATTACCATGGGTATTACTAACATTATGGATGTTTTTGTCCGAATAAATAAAATTTTAATTTGATAAGAAGTGATTTCATGTGTCTTGACATTTATTTTAGTTTATAGAACTAAAAAAAGAAAAAACTAAATCCAGTTCTAGTTTTTACCATATTACTCCTACAATTTTTATTAAAAGTCTTCATTTTATATAGGTCTCTACAAAATAATAAAGAATAGTCCAATCTATAGAATTTTTGTAAATAGATAATTGCTTCATATTTTGCAATAAATTACCAGCTTCCTCCGAAAGGTAACGGGAGCACCCTGGTTCGATCGGAACGCGAACCTTCACCTTGACCTTAAAATCCCCACTATCCATCAATTCCTGAAACGCAACTCCAAGCGTTTCTTTGATGCCGCCGCTAAACATCGCAACCCTTTGGTTGTCGAAGCCGCTCGTTAAGTCCCCTCCAAAATCACTAAGACTCGCCGTCCGAGACATATTCTCTCCGACCCTGATGACCCCATAACCCTCCTTCAGGAGAGTAATATGGCCACCGTTAAGGTTTGCAAACGCAAACCACCTAGATCTGCATTCCGACCTCGCCGCCGAGGTCGTAATCGTAATTGCCCTGCCCTCTACTCGATGAAGCTGTGCCAGCTGGTGGCACAGCTGAACCTGTAGCCTTAAACCCCCCCTACATAATTCTTCTTCTCCCATCGATATGATCCGGCCTGCCCCTTCTGGCTGTTCTCCCGCCAGCGACGTACAGTCGTCGCCTAATTAGTTTATAAGCCCTGGCCTGAGGCTTTCAGTTCGCTTAAAGCACCCACAGGATAGTCCGATTAAGCAGTCTCGACCTCCAATGGTCAACAGCGAAAAGCCATACATAAAAAAAAAAAAAATACTAGCGTTGTCTCATCGCGCTTCTCTTTCTTTTATAAACAGTCCGACAGTGAGGGCGCTTTTTACGGAGAACAAGCCTTAATCAGCAGTTTCTTACAAATCGGTATTTTGTTAAAATTATGAAAAAGGGTCTTACCTATAGACTTTTCATTTATAACTTCAACAGCAGTGCTATTCTGTACAAATCTCACCGTGAAAATCTAGGTGAAGTGAGTTGTTATTCTGCCTGATGCTAGGGATTGACACTATATTATAGCTCACTCCACGCTCACTTCACCCAAGTTTTCACGGTGAGATTTGTACAGAATAGCACTGCTGGTATAGTTTGCTAAGCCAGTGGTCAAATACCTTGAATGCTCCGTAATTATCTTGTACGCTAGATAGCACAAAAAGTTTAATGGAATTCCCAGGCCCAAAAGCGTTTAGTGGTTGTGGGTGCTCGACCGAATTCTAGGCGATTTTCAACTGAAAAGGCAATTTAATGTCGATTCGGAATTATATCGAAGTATTTTGGGAAGTAAAATTACTAAACTGTAAAGATCTTTAGAAGGTTGAATAAATTATTCAAGAAACTAAAGAATATTGATAACAACTTTAAAATAAGTTATCATTGACTTGATTTCAGCATGACTAGTATTAAAAAAAACGTCATTAAAAAAAATAAGTTGTAACGCAAAACATGATGTTTTAGAAAAATAGCTGTAATAAATAAATATAGTTATTTTTCCAAAAACATTTAGTTAATCCATGTCCAAGTCCATGTTTGCTAAACAAATTGGGAAAGCAGGATAGTTTTTTTACACTAGATCTCATTTCCAGACTCTTTTCTTGTAATAAAATAATTCACTTGTTTATCTTCAATAATAAAAAGTAAAGGGAAATTATTAATTGCACACCATAAAAATATTCACACAACAAATACTTTACATCTAATAATCTACATGTACTACTAATTAATTAATTGAATATCAAAACTTGTACAAATCATTATTCATACATCAATTTTTGTCCAAAAAATATAAAAAAAATAAAATATTAATTATATGTCAAAAATACTAACTGTTCATCAAAAATAACAAATGCGCATCTAATAAACTTACTATCGAACTACTAGTTAACTAATTGAATATCAAAACTTGTACAAATCATTATTATTGGGCACCCCGAGGTTCGGTTTGGTTAGATTCATTAAAACCCGCAAACAGAAATAGGAGCCCCGCGCAGCGAGGCTCCGTCGATCTGAAGTTTAATTTATTTATACATGCAAATTTTCCAAAACAGTATTTTTGATGTACGTATTCTGTTGGGAAAAATTGGTAATTTTTGATGTGCGTTTAAATACTACCCAAAAGTAAATACTTAATCCACTTCCTCAAACTACTGAAACCGATTTCAGTAATACACGCAACGCAACATAATACGATTGTCTTCCTATAGGCCAAAATTGGTAACTCCCAAACTACATAACACAGCAATCCTAATCCAATAATCGTTTACAATCTTTCGGAATAGCTTTCGGATAACAGAATCGGTATTCCTTTAATTTGCGGTACTATTGGACACAGCGTTGTTACCAGTAATCAAATATTCAACACATTCTATTAGTGTGGATGGTGGGGATGGTGAGGATGCTCGCATGCTCGCTCGTCGTGCATATTTCATGAGAGTATTCATCTACCACTGGCGATATCCGATTGATTAACAAACGTGGACATGCTTATTTATTAACATATGACTTGTGTTTCTGATGGAATTTAGACGCTGGATTTCGGTTATAGTGTCTGTAATTGATACGATCACAGATTATATTTCTATGGATACAATGTTTATTCCAATTTGAACTAACTGTATTCAGGGATGATTTTATGAATGAACTAGCTTTTGCCAGCGGCTTCGCCCGCGTGGTTGTCGGAAATTATCCCACCGGAAAGTACTACCGGGATAAAAAAAAAGTAGGCCTTGTGTATGGGCTACTTTTCAAAATATCATAAAAGTTTGCGTACACACACGCAAACATAGCCATTCGCTATTCCAGATAACTATCAAAGTCTGATGAGGCTTATTATACAAAAGTTTAAATTCAAAATTGTCACCGTCCCGCTCCCGACAGGAGCGTTGTCTGCGCGAGTGTACGTGTGGCATACAAATGTTCTGATTCCGAATAATAGGACGAGCAGGCGGCCGTCATAACACAATAATGTGCCTGACTGTACACGGCTCCAGACTATTCAATAATTTATCGAATGGACACCTTCTGGTAGGTTTGTGATTAAGCTTACTTACGTGGACTACGGGTTCAGTATATTTTTTAAATGACTACGGAATACTTATGTTTATCCGCTACCTTCTGTGACGTTTTTAACATCTACATAATTATGCAGTACCTACTGTTAAAGTCTAGCTACATAATATAGTGGAAGATCGTATACACGGTGTATCAGAAAGGTGTGGTCTTTAAGGGTGTGGTACAGACCATCAAAATGAACAACTTTCTCCATGGGACTAACATCGTAATCGAGAAAAAAAATTATCAGCTGTTCTATACATTTGGGTAGAGTACGTATTGAAGTCTTGTAGATACGGGACAACTGATAATTTTTTCTCGATTACGTTGTTGGTCCCATGGAGAAAGTTTCTCAGTTTGTTGGTCTGTACCACACCTTTAATTTTTAACCGACTTCAGAAAGGAGGAGGTTCTCAATTCGTCGGAACCTTTTTTTTTTTTATTATTATTTTTTTTATGTATGTTTCCCGATTACTCGAAGATGGCTGGACCGATTTGGATTTTTTTTTGTTTTATTCGAGAGGGCATACATCACAGTTGGTCCCATATAAAATTGATTAACTTTGCTTCGGTAGTTTTTGAGTTAGCTTCAATAATACGTATTTTTTCCCCACTTTTATATGGATGATGTTCTAGTTTGTTTTGCAGATAGTGGTATTAGAATTTGTGTGGGGTAGGTACACAACTAAAAAGTGAAAAATAAAATCATTTTTACAAAAAAATACAACCGACTTCCAAAAACAACACTACAAAGTGAAAAATAACTTTAATTTCGGAAGTCGGTGGCAAAAAACGAAAATACATTTAACAGCGACACCGACACCGACACCGATTTCCGAAATTAAAGTTATTTTTCATTTTGTAGTGCTGTTTTTGGAAGTCGGTTGTATTTTTTTGACTACACCTTTCTGATACATCCAGTATTAATAACATTAAGTTATATTGCTTATTCCAAGCTTAGTTCTAATCTAGCTTTGCATGACGCATATAAATCCTACAATAGCAGGTTGCAATTCTGCAAATCATTTGATGCTTACATTGCAGTTGCAATAATGATGCAAAGCCAAGTTCTCATCAACGGACGTGTCGCAGTAAGATGTAGTCGTGATATAGTTATATCCCCAGGGATATAGCTATCTACCGGAATATAATTACATGAAAGCGGTACATGACTATCTTACTAGAAATATAATTATGATACGAGCATGGCCTAGTAATATAAGTATTAGGGCACTCCGGCCGAATAGGTTAGTTTAAAACTGTGACCTACTACGCGCGAGCTGAGCGAGCGAAGCGAGTGCTATTGTCGAAATTGGTCGCAGTAGTAAAATTAGGGCACTCCGACAGTTTTCATATAACAATATTACGGTAGATAGCTATATCCCTAGGGATATAACTACAATCAGAATAACCCTCTAATCAGGCACTTTATTTAAAGAAAAATTTTATTTCCTTTATAGTAGAGGTTGTATTATATCATGGCTACATCCATCTTACTGCGACAGATGCTTTAGTATGTACAGAAGGCTGCTAGTCTGCAAATCAGTCATCCAAACACTAAACATATCGAGTTTCATAATACTGTAGGTACCCCAGCCACCAACAGTTACAAAACTAACTACGGACTTAACGCTGACAACATGAACAATAAGATTAGACCATGAACTCGGCTCGAGTTGTCTCAACACTAACAATGCAAGTCTCAAGATGCACAATTTAATAAACAGAACAAGAACCGAACTTGGGGAACTGGGCTAAACATCGGCTAACTTGGTTAGGCCGGTCCAGTGCGCAGTAAACTAGTTTTGCTTGTGATCTCTGATGGAGAAGTTTCTTCTACTCCCGAGCATAATGACGATACAGTCTGTTTTAAAAGTATCTGATGGAAATATAAACAAATGTATCAGGAAACGTATCTGTGGATGCCTTAGTTAACTTAGTTTTGGTTGAGCCCTCAGTTCAGACAAGTACTGAACTGAGGGCTCTAATTAAACCGCCATAAATCTGTAAAGTCTCAGTCTATGGAGTTGAAATTTTTTCTAAAAGATTTGAGAAATTGTTTATTAAATTTTGAGATAAAATCAGTTGCCATAAAGGTTATAAGTTTTGAGATTTGAAATATCATGTTTTGTTCTAGCGGAGGAGGAGAGGAGCTCGTGATCCATTAGGTTAAGCTACGCTTTCCGGAGTTGGTTCGTGGATGGGCGACCATCTTTACATACCGAGACTCCTTCGTGCCTCGGAAAGCACGTTAAGCCGTTGGTCCCGGCTGCCATTCTTGCATCTTTGACAGTCGTTACGGGTCGTCAGAAGCCCGAAAGTCTAACAACCAGTCTTACCAAGGGGTACCGTATTACCCAGTTACTGGGTTGTGGAGGTCAGATAGGCAGTCGTTCCATGTAAAATACTGGTATTTAGCTGCATCCGGTTAGACTGGAAGGCGACCCCAACATAGTTGGGAAAACGGAAAAGGCTAGGCAGATTGATTGATGCTTTGTTCTAGCGTCTGAATTGAGAGCACTCTTCATAGGGCTAAGTTTAAGAAATTTTTAACCTTTTTTTTTAGGTTTTTATTATTATTTATTAATTTTTCTAAATGTTTCACTTTGTCACAAAGACATTGTAAAATTGAGCCCTCAATCCAGATGCACATCTACTAATGAGTGTAGTTTAAGCAGCTTATAGAATAGTTTTCTTGCTCTAGAAACGTTGCAAGCTTAGCCGTTTCAAAGCAGTTTGTTAGAACGGCTAGTTCCTGCTTCCTTGAAGTTGCAATGTCATCATCCCAAGTTTTAGACAGTCATCTGCCTAGCCGTTTCCCAACTATGTTGGGGTCGGCTTCCAGTCTAACCGGATGCAGCTGAATACCAGTATTTTACATGGAGCGACTGCCTATCTGACCTCCACAACCCAGTAACTGGGTAATACGATACCCCTTGGTAAGACTGGTTGTCAGACTTTCGGGCTTCTGACGACCCGTAAAGACTGTCAAAGATCCACGAATGACAGCCGGGACCAACGGCTTAACGTGCTTTCCGAGGCACGGAGGAGTTTCGGTATGTAAAGATGGTCACCCATCCACGGACCAACCCCGGCAAGCGTAGCTTAACCTGGTCGATCGACCCATGCGGCTGTTATTACTTAGCCACGAGCTCCTCGAGCCAAGTTTTAGACACTGTGAAGAAAAAACTTTTAATTGGCTGACCTCAACAATTTTTGAGTACCAGGTTCACTTTGTCGGGTAATTAATGAGCCTCAACATTTTGGAGTCCTAGATTTTGCGTTATGATAGATCTGATTAGGAGGCACTTTCTTTTTTTTCGTGTCAGCTATTTAATAGCAGTCAGCGTACAAGATTTACAAATATCTAGTAAAGTATGGACTTCTAAGCAGATCATAAATATAATATAACTAGCTTCTGCCCGCGACTTCGTCCGCGTGAAATTTCTAATTTCTTCGACCCACACCGTCGCATCGCATCGCCTGCCCGAGCTATTACTTCGTTTTCGCTTAATGTTCTTTCTATTTTTTTTCTTTTTTCTCGGCTCCTAAATGGTCACAGCGTGATGTTAAATAGCCCATAGACTTCCTCGATAAATAGGCTATCTAACAGTAAAAGAATTTTTCAATTCGAACCAGCAGTTCCTGAGATTAGCGCGTTCAACCAAACAAACTCTTCAGCTTTATAATATTAGTATAGATAACTAGTATATCATACCATCCATTACAAAACATCCATATTATTCTGTTACTATGTTACTAAAAACGAAATCAAATATACAAGTGGAGTGCGATACCTACTCTGCCAAAACATTGTTGCATCTTTTACACTTCAACACAATAATAGCTCTTGCA